>OU426983.1:78289838-83089838 GCA_911387785.2 Aelia acuminata | reverse complement strand
TCAGGGAAAAGCCAGTGGTCCATTGAAACCAGGAGCATTTATTTCATATGGTGGCTATGAATTTTCATTCATATCCACCATATCATATCATCATTCAGCTCTTAGTAAAGGATGTGAATCCTTTGGTTCAACTTTGTTCCCTTCATGCGCTGCCAAATACCAATGAATGATACCATTCTTTATATATAGAACAAATATACATACGTTCAAAAGCAAATCTGAGAAGACTACAGACAGTATTATTCATTTCTACTTACAGTATTATTCAATAGGCAGAGGAATACGTATTTAGATTTAATACGAAATTATTCGTTAGAACTGATATTTTATACAGATTATAATGAAATGTTTTATGAAATAGATCGATATGGAATTTCATACATTACAGCGTAGATTAGTTAAAAGTACTTTTGTAATTATACTTCATGTATTCGCTAACTAATTATTCATAATGTCAAATATCATGCATTCTTTGTTATCATATCATTCAATCTTCCGGGCAGAGTAGGGCATCATTCCAATGATGGATGGCGGATAATGTATTTTATACATAATGTAAACAGATGGATAATCAGTGAAAAGATGATGTATTATTTGTTGTAATAACTGATCAGCATTTAAGAAATTATAAATATGAATATGTACATTTCTTTGATAAAAATTAATATGTATATCAACGAGGACATTAAGGTAAGGCTCACATTGAACTGTGCCACGCAGGCGACGCACAGCAGAGCAGAGCAGGCGGCACGAAAAAAAAACTGCGTCGCACAGGTACCCGCGCACATTGGAGAGCAGTTTCTGTGCCGCAGGCAGAGGCTTATTTTGTGAAAGTATGATAGATTTATTGAATTCAAGCTCAGAACCTGAATCAGAAATAGATTTGGAAACAAAAAAAAAAAAATTATATATCATAAGTCATGGTAAAAAATATTGAACTATCTTCCATCATCATTCAAATCCTCTTATACAATTTTAACAACATATTATCATTATGAAATAAATTTTCATTAATCTCTTCTTTATTTTTATTAGAAATTATTTTAATTTGTTTCCGATTTTATTTTTTAATTAATAGTATATTATTCACTATTTTTATACTTTTAATTTTTTATAAATATTTACTTTTGTTTTTATGTAAATCTTATCTTTCATTATCCACCAATACTTTAATTATTTGGCCAGTTGTAATTTTATTTGTGTCCTAGTCAGTTAATTTCTAAGGGATCTCGTCTCACAATAAAGTTTATTTTTTCTTCTACTCCATTCTGTATGAGGATATAGATAAATTATGTAGAGATTATTAAAGAGAAGTTATATTTACTTCAAATTTTTTATAAAAAAAGTTCTATCGAGACATGGTCTATTTCCCACTCTTTTCGATTAATCGTTTTTGAATTTTTTAAATAGCAGTTTTCTTTCTTTCTTACTCAAATATATTTATAAAAAGAAGAAATATATTTTATTTGTTTTTATTATTATTATTTGGTTTTAATCAACATTTACATTAACTATATTTCCATAAAGCCTATCTGTTTTTTTCGGTGAAATAAAATCAGTCAAATTTTCCTGAGATCATAATTTGTTGAATCGTTTAATGAAATTCTAGTATCTATTACACGAAAACTTGATTTTCTATTTTTTTTAACGTGTCACGGTAAAACGAATAAAAACTAATCAAAACCGGAATAAGGTATTATAAATAATATAACAATATTAAAACTATTTAAGCAAAAGTATCTACTTTTCGACCTTCAGAAAGGCCCTCATCTAAATTTTAATATATTTTTTTAAATAGTATTACAACTACATTTTTCATCCTGAAATTGTTTAGTTTTAGAAATTCAAAACACTCGTATCATGCACTATTGGAATAGCGATAAATTTCGAAATTATATTATGATTTTGGAGTCTAAAATGACAGAATATATATATTTTTTAAATTATTATTTTTTTAAAACTGTTTTTTTCCCCAGTATTTATCTAGAACACCCTATAAATACAGAGGACCTACTTAGTTTCATTAACCTGCTAAAGAGAAAAGTAGAACTTCACAAACAATAATTTAAATGATAATAATAGGAATTAAAATAATCAAATATCGAAAACTGCGTCGCATCGGCACAGTTTTCTGTGGCAGATCCACGAGTGCCACATCGGCCAGCTCAGCTCTGCGTCCCAATGTGCGCGGTTCCTACCTATTTCACTATCCACAAAAACTGCTCTGCTCTGCTCTGCGTCGCGAGTGTCTCAATGTGCGCTCGGCCTAAACCTTGAAAATATTAACGTGGTTTCAATCTTAATTATATACCTAGTTTTATATTATAAACCATTTGTTTGTTTGTTTTTTAACGTCACTTTATGCCACTAAGTCTTAAATTTTTCCTATCTGTCATCGTACGGGCTAAGGAACTCCTTTATATGTCCCCACGGAAGGACCGCATAGCCAATGAATTTTTACTCCCATTAAAAGATCCTTGGGTCACCGCGGTACGCGAACCCGCGACCTTTAATATAGTAGGTTGCTATGCTAACCACTAGACCACAGGTGACCCCCCCCCCAGTCAGTAGACGTAATAAAAAGGTTACAATTTTATAAAACGAATAATTCATATAATATATTAAAAAGACGAACAGCTTAATGAACTGAATTGTTTGTTTAACGTCACTTTTATGCCTCTAAGGCTAATCAGACGATGCTACAGTGGTAGTCCTAAATTTTGCCTATCCAGGTTTAGGATAGGGATCTTTAACGAGGGACGACATAGACAAGTATTTTTTCCTCCCATTAAAATATCCTAGGGCCACCTCGGGACGCAAACCCGCGACCTTTAGTTTTGTAAGTTTCTATGCTAACCACTGTACCACAGGTGACCCATAAACGGAATTGTATTCCTCTGCCTATTGAATAATATTATAGTTTCCTGATTTATGCTTTTATTTTTATTAAACATATCTATATTTAGTTTATATCGAAAGGCTAGTATCATTCATTGGCCACTTGTCCTTAGGAAAATAATAATTTTTGATCGAAACGTTAGCTGCAATAAAATAGTTTAATACTATCCGTGAATTTTTACCGCCATTGCGGACTACTCTTATATTTAATAAACATAGGGTCAACCATCATTTATTCACATTGATAAAACGTAATATGTTATATCGTATAAAGAAATATAATGTATATTTTTAATGTATATAATGTAAATTTTTAAAGTAGATTATTGATCAATTAAAAGTTTCGATTAAACACATTGAAATTTTGTTTTAACTCATATCTAAGATAAAAGATATAAGGTGACGATGCTGTAATCTTTATTCGACTTTAATCGATTAATAGACAGCTTATTTTGAAAATCGTTATCGATTGTATAAAATAAATTTGGCCCAACACAGATTTCGTGCATCTTTGTGATTTAGTTCCCACTTTGCCATTCCGCCCTTAATGCAATAGAAGCTTTTATTTTCAGTCTGATTATACCATTATATTGTTTTGTTTTTTTTACGAACGAAATGGAAGAACAAGAACATAGCTCAGGATACCAAGTTTCTCGAATTCCGTGTCGGATGTTTTTTTCTTTCAATGTAATTGTTTACGAGCAGATTCCGTGACAATGAGAACGGTTATTTCCAACTTTTCTCAGTAACCCGAGATGGTTATTTTCGGATAAAATTGAAACGAGTTTTTTTTTTCCACTTCCGGCCCTAGGTTTTATTTCCGCTGACCTTCAATTAGGATTTTCCATGTGGACTCGAGAATAAATTAAAACGAAAACATCGTGTTTATGTTCCTGGGCGTTCTATTAATATTAAAGTTATTATTTGACCAGGTAGTTTATATAGCTTGATAATTCTAGCTATTACAATAGGACTTGAAATTTCTACTTGCGATCCTTAAGGTTACTTGCATGCCTTCGATTTAATTCAAGTAATTTAATTTAATTTATTTACGTTCAATTACAATTTTATTGTTTAATGAAAACAATGATTTATTATGATCACTGAAATGAAGTATATTTATATCATGATTTTGGTCGGTACGATTTCTTTTCGATTTAATGAATAACTTTTACCATTTGTATTGATAATTGTCTTTCATTTATAGATTACTAGTTTAAATTTGTTTTGTTTTGACTATTAAAAAAAAAGTTATGTGTTATTATTTTGGAACATTCTATCTATATATAAAATTAATGATTTTATATTGATTTATTCTATTTTTGTGGGGAACCACCTTGTTTTAAATTATTTTAAATATTTTATTTTTTTAAGAGAAAAGATTGAGCTCCGCCGGGAGTCGAACCCGGGTCTTCCGCGTGACATGCGCGGTATGCTAACCACTGCACCACACAGCTCGCTTCGAAGCGTAGCCAATCCTTCCTCTTCACTGATACCTCTCCGAAGCGAGCTCTGTGGTGCAGTGGTTAGCATACCGCGCATGTCGCGCGACCCGGGTTCAACTGCCGGCGAAGCTCAATCTTTTCTCTTCAAAAAATAAATCATTTAAAATAATTTAAAACAAGGTGGTTACCCACAAAAATAGATTAAATTAATATAAAATAATTTAAAAATTGACGAATGTCAAGAGATGCCCAAAATTGGAGAAAAATTATCCACCTCCCGTAAATACTCGTAACACTTGTGAGATCGAGGGAGAGGTATTAGTGAAGAGGAAGGATTGGCACCGCTTCATTACTCTTCAAAAAATAAATTATTTAAAATAAAATTAATGATATTTAGAGATGAAAAGTACCGAAAGGGTATTATTTATGTCTGATATGTTCAGATCTATATTAAGTAGAGAGTATATAAAAATATATATTTTGTGGACTGATTCTTATTAATGGTTTTTTCGTTGCTTTAGAGAATCAGTTCTCTGCTACTAGTATTTTTTGGTACTTAGGTAGAATCGAATCGCAACACAACACAAATTGATAAGTGGCTAGCCTAGTCTTGGTATTGATGGAAATCTATATATTAATAAACAAAAATAAAGAAGTTAAAATAGCAACTAAGCAAAATTAATATTCAAAAACTTTTAAAAAAAAATATTATGGAAACACGAAAAGCAATAATAAATGTTACCAGATAACACAGGAAGTGAGGGGTTCCGTTTCGATTCGATTCAACATAAGTACTTATTATATGAATTTCTTCTTCAGGGTTTAACCAAGTGATAGGTTTTTCAACTGCCAAGCTTTAACCCATCTTGCTTCTTCAGCGCCAATACAAGAAGCATATAGTTCTTGTATTGGCCCTGAAGAAGCCCACAGCAAGATGGGTGAAAGCTTGGCAGTTGAAAAACCTGTAACATGGTCAAACCCTGAAGGAGAAATTCATATAATGGATTCAGACCATGGAAGCCTAAAACTAACATTTAAGTACTTATTGTTTATTACAAGGCAAATGTAATATTTAGGCCTGAAAACATCTTTTATATTTTAAGACCTAAGTATCAAGTAACCTTATTTTTTTAAAATAAAATGTTATAATTAAAATCAAAAGTATTTTAACCCGTAAGGGTTTAAATAATTTATATCAACGAAAAATAATAATTTACAATGCCACATAAAACAATACAAACTCATGTAATCAAGAAGGTTACAATAGGTATCAACTGGTAACGATACAGTAACACGAAAATAACCATAGGATTCGACTTTCAGAGCAAGACTAACTCTCCAGTCCATCGCTTCTTAGATTTCGTCTGAAATAGAACAGTTCCAGTTGGTACAAGACAAGCGTAGATTAGTCTCGAACAGTCACGAACATGTACTAGAACTCTTTTCAATAATATTGTAACATTTAAAAAAAAATAAATCATACGGTTTAAAAGTCCTAGATCTTTTGTTGGAATGAACTAACAGTTTGAATAAACTGTCATAGCAAGTGTTTGTGTCTACAGACGATGTTCGAGTACCATCTTCGCCGTTCCAAGAGATTCTAAACGTTTCTTCTTACGTCTATATGTAAGGAGGATTAGACTGGAGAGTTAGTCTTGTTCTGAAGCACAAGTCATGATTATTATCTCTGAATTACGAAGTGTTAATTTTTGTATCCATCTTAATTGTTTGTTTCAATATTTGTGTTCTCATAATTTGAGTGGCATTGACTATTGTTATTTTCGTTAAATGAAAATTGTTAACCCACATAAATGTTACAATATTTTTTTTTTGTTTTTTTTTTACGTTATAGTATAAAGAAGAAGGGGTCACCTGTGGTGTAGTGGTTAGCATGGCAACCTACAATACTAAAGGTCATGAGTTCGCGTAAAAAATCCTTGGCCATGCCTGAGGTAAAAAAATATTGATTATGTTTTTAGTTATTTTAATCCAAAGCTTATATTAATTTCTTTACATGAGCTTGCTAAAGCTTTCAGTTACGTATTACATATTGAAATAACAGTGGCCTAGAGACCTTCTTCAGCAACCGTTAATTTTCAAAGTTTCCAATGAAATCGAAAAGCCAAAAGAAGAAAAACGAGATCTCGTTTACTTGTATCACTTGTATTATGATAGGACGTAAAATGGAGGTCCCGAGCCTGTACAATGTCTGGTACTCGTTAAATATCCCTTTCCTAATTATACCTGGATAGGCAAAATTTAGGACTCCCACTGTAGCATTGTCCGATTAGCCTTAGTGGCATAAAGTGACATTAAATCAACAACAACAAGAACATAACTTTTTAAAATCGTTTTAATTTTAATTCGTACTAATAAATTTTAAGTTTAGTTTTGATACACAGAATCGATTTCCTTTTCCATTGGATCCCTTGAATACAATACTTATCTAAATCTATAAAAATTTTACTACTTGAAATGATTTAAAAATGAAGTGTGACATCTATGTATAATTTATAAATTATGGAATGAATGACGAAAAATCAAATAATACTTGAATCCAAGGCTGTCTCCTATTCCTTTACCAAGGCTAAAACTCCAGATTGATTTTCCCCATTTTATTTGATCTATCGGTAGTTTGAACAAATTAGCGTCTTCCTTCAAGTCATCTTCCAAAAGTCCTCCCAAGATCCTCTTTCTTGGTAATAATACGAGTACCAACCCCTTGCACCACCCTTAGCAGACCGAAGGGTTCTAATTCAGGGGTGTTGAGTAGGTATCCGGTTGTAGGACCAGACTTCTAATTAACCGGTTTACCCCCAACCGGTCAGCTGTTGCGGGCAGAGTATTGTTTCATTCCCGCACGATCCGGCCAATAACTTGGCCTAATAGCCCTCTCTATTAAAGCCAGCGTACTCTGTTCCGACTAACAGCCTTTGATAATTCTACTTAGCAATTTGAATGGCTATTAATTGCAATCATAAATATTCTACGTCTAAATTGAGGTTCGAAGGCACGCTAATACACGCTTCTAATTAATACTAAGAATCAAGACAAAGTATCTATAAACTTATAATATATCTTATACTGATGACTGAAATGTTCACATAGGTTTTTTTATTAATATTTTTATCAATTTAACAGTGATCTATTTTAGTTATATATTATATTTCTTTGAGTTATTCTACTTTTAAAATTTATATATATTTTTTCATAAAATTCTATGTTTTTTTTCGATTTAGGCTATACGGGGTTTCATGGGCCGGGGGAGAGGGTGGGGATTAATGCCGAGTATTATTAAATTTCCCCCGGCTCCGGGTTTTGAACTTGCTATCTTCAGGTTCCTAATCATATGTCCGGTTGTCCGTGGTAACGCGTATTTTCTAACGCGTTTGCCCACTCGGCCATCCCCCCACCCAATTCTGCTATGTTGCCTTGCCATGGCCATTCGAGAGACCATAAATATAAAAGTAAAAAATCTGATGCGATGCGCGCAACACACAACTTTCACTTACTTCAGTACATTTAGATTCATTATTGCTTATGTCATTTTTTAGCGGACCTGATTTCATCAACAGTCAAGTTTTTTATTTTAAAAAACGGGTTAAATTGCAAGGGATGCTCTCCGAAGAATTCCCAGTTGAATCTGGAATAATGCAGGGAGATACCAAGGCTACCATCCTCTTCAACCTATGCATGGAGAAAGCAGTTAGAGCCATCAGAACTAATCCGGGAGGCACTATATTTGATCGACTAACACACCACGTGGCATATGCGGATGATGTGGAAATAGTCGCCAGAACCCTGCTAGCGCTGCATCCCTGCAGGAATCCTGCCCTGGAGAAATTCGAAACGGCAGCTAAGATCCGAGGTCTGCGCATTAATGAAAATAAAACGGTATATATGAAGTGCACACGAAGTCGCCGTCAGCGCAACCCCGAGCGGATCAGGATCGGTCCACACAATTTTTGGCGTGCAAAGAATTTAAATACCTCGGCTCCCTAGTGACAGAGGACAATAACATTGGAGCAGAGATAGGTGCCAGAATAGCTGCGGGAAACCGACTACTTTGCCCTCCAGCGAGTTCTCAAGTTCCGAGGTTTATCAAGAAAAGCACGTGAAATGTTCTATAAAACTATAATCCGCCCGGTCGTCACGTATGGAAGTGAAACATGGGCGATGACGGCCCATCACGAAAGAGTGATAGGTGTGTGGGAGAGGGAAATATTAAGAAAGATCTATGGGCCAGTCTGTGAGGAAGGAGTGTGGAGATCCCGCTACAACAGGGAACTAAAGGAGTTATACGGTGATGCAGATCTCGTGACCTTCATCAAGACAGGACGAATCAGATGGCTTAGACATGTGGAGAGGATGCCGGAAGAAAGAGTGCCGAGGAAGGTATTGTACGGCCGACCTGAGGGAGCAAGGCGGAGAGGTAAGCCACCACTTAGACGGCTGGAGGACGTCGAGGCGGATATGAGACGGCTTGGCGTCAGGCAGTGGAGGGCTGCTGCAGTGAACCGAGAGAAGTGGCGAAAAATCGTTGAGAAGGCCCAGGTCCCACGCGGATCGTAGCGCCGAGGAGTAGTAAGTTTTTTATACTGCTTACTTGTTTTTTATTGCGAGTTGCATTTTGTAAACACATCGTGAAGATGATTCGATAGAAGGTGTATTTATGACTCGTAGTAAAGTTTGTCTCTTGCGCCTTTCTGGAAACCGAGAAAGATTACTGTTACTCTAAAATAACTTTATATTGCATTCAGATATCTCTCCGTTTGACCAATTTTGGTGAAATTTTAGCTCTTACATCGCGGGCATATAAATGCATCAAATATCTAGTTTGATCAAAATCATTACAGCCGTTTTTGAGTAAATAAAAAACACACGTGAAACTGAGAAAAAATTTATTAAGTAAGTGCCTCTTCCAGTTGATCAATTTAGACTGTCTCATTGCGGGCATATACATACATCAAATACTAAGTTTGATCAAAATCCTAAGAGCCGTTTTTGAGAAAAAAAAAAAAAAAACGAAAAATTTTGACAAAATTCGTTAACTAAAGTACCGCCTCCGTTTGACCAATTTTTATGAAATTTTGGCTGTCACGTCGCGGGCATAACAATACCCCATTATACATACACCAAATACCCAATTTCAGGTTCGTACGGTTTATAGTTTTTGAGCTAGTCTGTTCACAACACACACACACACACAAACAGACAGACTATTTTGTAGGACTTGGATATTTGGACTCAGGAGAGCCCAAAACGTGCATTCCGGAAAACCGGAAGTCGAAATTTTTCACGATCGCAATACTTTCCCTTACTATATATTTCTCATATAGCTAAGTGAAAGTAAAAATATATTCAGTATAATGTATTATGAAAAAAACAAAAGATCGAATATAATATAATTATGGCTCCAGTAATTATAAAATAATTAATGCGATGTAATTTTAAAGTTATTTAGTGATCATTTAAAAAAAGATCTAATATATTTTATCTATCTAATTGGTTTTCTTTGCTACGTTTTTAACCACACCATAAGCCTGCAAACAGTATTAGAAACTACAATAATTTACGGTACACTTAACAATGTATCGTATTCATTTATTTATACTTCGAAAGTGCATTTATTCGGTTGGGCTCCTAAGAACTAATTTTTGGATGACAAATAGTTAATAAATTCTCATGAATTATTAATTTTAATGAAAATGGTCTAACTCAATCCAATTTTTAAAAACATTTCCCAATGAAATTCATTTTTATTAATCAAGACTAATAAAATTAACGGTTATAATATTGCATACAATATTTTTTAAATTCAAATGCAATTAATTAAATGTTTCGAAAAAAGATACTCACAACTTGAATCACGTTTCATAATTATGGGTAAAATGAGAAAAGATGTCCTAATTGTAAACATGAATAATATTTTGATATTAAAATCATTTTTTTACTTTTTTTTATTAATATAAAAGCATTTCATGTTAAATATTTTATATATATCAACTTCTAGAGCCTTAATTAAATGCAAATAATTTCATCTGTGGATTACTACATTTTAACTATATCTAGTGAAATGGTTAAAGAGAAAAAAATAAAAACCTTCGGGCATCTAGTGTAGAAAGATATCAAAGTGGTATATATTTTCAGACATAAAAGTATCTGGATGCATTTATGAACATAGTTGTTTTCACTTCGTGGTTATGCACAAACAGTGATGCAATCATGCAGACGATTAGACGATTCACAGCCGTTCTGAACTCGGGCATCCTTTCAAATCTCACTGAAGCACGTTTTCTATGTTTTTTGTTTTGTTATAATCTGCGTCATTTCCTTTATAAAAGTTAGGCATTATATATATAGTTAAAATACAACCTTAGGACCTATATATGGGATATTTCATTTCAAAAGTAGTATTCATTACCAGAAATCAATACAAATCAATGTTATATTTAGCTTTATGTTTGTTTATTGTTAAAATATTTATTATTGTTTTTAAAGGTACAATGCATACGGTACAATCTTGGCATACTGATTCACGTGGAATTCTCTCCTATCTGTTATATTTCTAAAATGTTAGGTTATTTGAAGTGTAAGTCAAAACTTTTAACATATCACGAGACAAAATTGAAGGATTCATCTATCTTTCTACTAATAAGCTTACTGTGCCTGTTAGTATCAATTGTTATAAAATAATTCCATTTAAGTATTTTACTATTGCATAATATTTGTGTTTGACAAACACAAAAAAATTGTAATCTATTATTTTGCATTTAGGATTGACATTTAATATCATTAGAAAGTTACCAATTTAGGCTTCCGAAACAAAGTATCATTTAAAACGCATATTATTTCATTACTTATACTCTTAAACCTTGAAACGCTAGATTGGAGGCAGGATTTATAAAACTTTGAATTATTAAACAAGTTAAAAAAAAAAAGGATTCCTTGATTAATAAAATTTTGAACAATTACTCAATTGGCTAATTAAACTTATGAATATGGAATATACAAGATACCCCAAACAATATTTTTTAAAATTATTAAATATGGATAATAATAACAAATTATCAATAAAATATAACTGGGTGACACAAATTAGGAATTTCTTCGAAAGCTTTGGCCAGTTCGATCCACTTTTATTTAGTGATGCTGTTTTCATTAAACGCAAATTCAATGAAATACTAGTAAATTATAAATCTTTTACCCGAAATAACGACTTATTATTACTGAATTCATCAAGATATAATATGTTTTACAAACAATTGTTCATTAAATCAGAACACCCTCAAAATTATTTGACTTTTAATACCTTCATAGCTTTTATTAGGAACATGGCTCAATTGAGGTTGGATAATAACAAATATACAATATCAATTACAATAAGTAATATTAAATATACATTGAACCCTGAGGAAATCTGTCCTGTTTGCAACCTAAAAATGTTGGAAGATCTTTATCACTTTATTGTGATATGCCCAATGTACGAGTATTTACCAGTCAGAACACACTACCTATCAACACTAATTGGCATGGATATTGTATCATTCTACCAAACCTTAAGTTCTCCGTCTTTGGCTCAATTAAAGTCTTTCTATTATTATATTCAGTCAGCTTTTAAAATAAGATCATATATTATTTCAGATTAGTGTTTAATTTTTTATATTATTATTATTTTTTTTATTATTTAGCTTAAGGTGACATATTATTTACATTGTTAATATAAGCAAGGAAACTTTAATTATTTTGAATAAATAAGCAAACTTCAATTTGTTAGTAGATTAGAATTCAAATATTATTTTGTTATATCTGTGCTGTATGGCTAACTCTATTTGTACGGGGAATATCCCAAAAACAAATAAAGAAATTATTATTATTATAATAAAATTTTGAAATGGTACGGTATTGGTAATGTTTGTATTTCTCTGGCTGAAGAATAAGATTTCTCGAGGTGGTTAAAAAAAAAAGAAATAATATTAATGGTATATCTTCAATTGATTTTAAGTCTTTCTAACTTACTTCTTAGGGATTCTAATGCACAACGTTCATTGGTTGAGTATATAACAGAAACATTTCTGACGTTTACTAAACCTCAGTAATCTTTTCAATTAACGTTATACTTTATTACTGTGTTTTAATAGCGTTCTTAAACAAAAAAGCAATATTTTATTTGAAGTATGATGTTAAGATAAATATTCATGCTAATAATAATTTAGTTCTCAGGTTCTTTATCAAGAAGATTACTAATCAACATTAGAAAGGCGGAGAAATGATAAACACGGCTCAAAAAATAAAATATTATTGCAGCTGTTAAGAAAATTTATGAGTGAGATAAAGGTAAGTCAATAAGCCATTTCTTAGGTCCTTGGCCCTTCGAGCTCATAAAAGGGCAGTTTGGCCTCGTTATGAGGCGAAGGGTCGGTAACAAAGTGAGGCGAGGAGGGGAGCGGTGAGCTGATAAGAAGGGAGATAATGCTCTAAGAAGGGCTCCATAATGCTTAGTACGGGTGTCGGGTTCTTTAGCTGTTAGCCCGTATCGGTAAGGTTCCTAGGGGCAATGATGGCATCACAAGAAAATGAAAAAAAACGTAAATATAAAAATAGAACTATACTTTTATGGGTTTTACGGCTTTCTTTTATTACAGAAACAGAAATATAGATATTCACAGTACATTATATTCTCTATAGCTTTTACTGATTCTATTTACATTAAACCGACCTCCACTTCAGACCTCATTGATCAATATTAATCAGAAAGTAAAGAAGAAAAACGGGACTTGTTTTTCTTTTTACGAATATTACTAATTAGTGATTTTTCTACCTATAGTTTTACCTAATCTAACATTAATCAAATGTATTCACATCTTTTCAAAATAACATGTTTCGTCTGACAAAAGCAATATTTTAACACGTAGCTTACATAGAGCTCGAACCATGTTCTTGTTTTTTACGAACAGTTTTCCTAGAGCCAGCAGCATTAGAACACATCGCCTGTTGAGAATCATAGTGGCGAAAGTCTGAAAACATCAAAATGGAGAAAACAGCATTCCAAATTTCTACAAAACTTAAAAAAAAATCAACACAGCAACAGATCCCGTTGTAATTTTGTTTGATTTTTTCCTTTAAGTTTTAGCTGGTTTCCTAGACATTCAAGGGTAATAGTTTGAAAAAAATATATATTGTTGTAGTTCGTTTACATGGGGTTATTTTGTTCCTTTCACTCATAACGAATATCGCGCTCTATAGGCAAGGCATTGAAATAACTCCTCGCCACTTCTGCACATAAAACATGAGTCATCCTAGTGCCGTTTGGTTGTCTTAACTCGAAAATCGATTTTTTGTAGTTTCGCCACTATGATTCTCAACAAGCGACATACTTTATTTCACGAACGGCAGGATTCGATGTGTCTTAAACGATACCTGAAAGAAACGGAGCCATTTTTTCTAACTATCGAATTCCGTTAGGAAAAATTTATCGCCTCATAGGGAGATTCAAGACCTCAAGAAACGACATTTGATGAAACGGAATTTTCGTAGGTTACATGATGTAAAACTGCGTCTAAGAAAGTCACTGCTTAGTAGCATGTAGTCGTAATAACAACAAGTTTATTAGTCAGCGATTGTGAAAGTAGGTAATGTGAATAAAGTTGGACCCAACAATTAGTCCCCCCGCTTGTTAATAATTTTTCTAAGATTACTGCCATTATGAGTGTGCCATACGTTGATCTATGGCTGTTGCAACAGAAACTGTAATATCTCAGCTGCATTCTAATTTGTGGCTTAGAAAAGAAGTTGAAATTAGCCTTAATTGCTAAGTTCAATCATTCCCTATCAATTCAACTACCAACTTTACTATATTACAGTACTGCGCGTCCCAACTCTCTCCGTGTGTCCTGCCCAATCTCAGCCCTCATAATTACACAATATGTCCCATGATATTCTCATTCTGAAATTAGCTTAACACTACCATAATCAATCTCAGATGTTTCCTTTTTCGAGTGTATATATAATATTTCTGGTTTATATAATTTTATATTATACTAGTTGTATATACCGATTTCACCCGGATCATTTCATTTTTTAAATCTATAAAATCTATATAGAAAGACCTTTATTGACTCAAACGGTCGATTTCGTAAAAACCAATATAAAGCGAGATCAAAACGATTTTTATAACAATAAAGAATATACCCAGGGATTGGCTGAAGTTATGCAATTTTAATATGCAGATGTTTGTACCTGGTATCAAAGAACCACTGAGCGAAATTTGGAGAATTTAGGACAAACGGTATAGATTTCTATAAAGAACAAACAAACAAACAGAATTTCATCTTTATCATTAGATTAATTTAATTGTGCTGCTTTGCTCAAGAGGTTTAGTTTTTTATTCGTTTGTTAATTTCTATAATTACTAATCTCCTGATTGTCGACATTCTATGGGCAAGTGAGGATTTATAAATAAAGTAATAATAAAATTACTTGTATTATTATAATAAAATTAGTTGTATTATTATAATATTATGTATGATTAAAGTATCACTATATTCAGCGAAACCAGGAGGTATTTTAATAAAAGAAAAAAAAAAAGAATGAAACCAGTGTCATTAAAACGAATTAACGAAGCGCAGTAATTAGTCTGAACAAGCCTCATTAAAGGTTTTTTTTAAAAGGGTAATTCCTATTATTAATTATTTTATTGTACCTCGCTTTTTTATAAAAAAGTAATTCAAATATTACGTTAAAAATAAAAGGAAAAGAAATAAAGTTAACAAGAAATATAACTCATATGTAAAGAATGGTCAAGATACGCTACAGCTGTAATACAGACCCCCAGGTTCAATTCACGGTCGTGACTAATCTTTTCTCTTCAAATAAAATCATTTAATAATGATTTAAAAATAATATAAAAAATAAATTAAAAAAAATAAAAGTTATAAATATCAAAAAAAAAAAAAGAAAAGTGATGGTCTGGAACCATATAATAAGATTATTTCTCTTTTTCACAATTTTAGTATCATAAATGATATTAAAACAGAATAATGAAAATTTGTTATGATTTATATTAGTTTTCAGGTCAATTTTTTATGACTATTTTAGCCAACATGAGAAAACATGTACAAGGGATAATGTTTTTTCTTTTTTTCATAATCGTTTGATAAATATTACTTAACATCTTGAATGGAAAAAAAAGTTTTACCTTGCTTCCGAATAAATGAAAGAAGCAACAGGGTGCGAAGATATGTTCCCCGGTGTGGCGCCCACCAGTTGCATGGCATCATCACATCAGTTCCTTTGAATATTGCCACGCAAGCTTTCAACTACCGCGTTTTTAATGCGAATCATCTACATTTACATAGTCTGTATCTAATTTTGTTTTTTTCCTTACAGCAGTAACATCTCGCATAAGAGATCTTTGTGGTTTTAATTTATTTCACTGTATTTTTTGCTAGTTATTTAATTGATAGGTATCGAATTGAGAATTATAATGGTCTTTTCAAATCAAAAGCCTAATGGACTATCGGTAATGTTATCGATAAAAATTTCATTCTATAATTATTGATATTGATATTTCCAAAATTAAATATATACTTAATCGATACTTAAAATATTGATAGTTGGTATTTACACCGATTTACTAAACTTTTTTTAAAAACAAGTATAAATTTATCATCATCAAATTATGATATTTATAAGTTGGATGAGGGTTTTAAGACCGTAAAAAAAAAATTGACTATTGAATTTATGCTTGAAGTATTTTCATAATTAAAAAAAATAATTATATACAACTACTTACTGAAACCCATTTGGACATACACCTCACGGATTTTCGGCTCAGCTAAAAAGAAACACTTACAAAAATTACAAATATTTCAATCCAAAATTTTAAGACTAATAACGGACGCTCCCAGGTACGTACGTAACCAAATTCTACATACAGACTTACAGCCGACTATCCAACAACACATACGAACGTTTTACTCACGCTGTTTTGTTAAATTGGAATGACATCATAAAATTAATTCACAACATGGCCACGGTTGACTTGCCCGTTAGAAGGCGGCTAAAAAGAAGCTGGATGAGAGACCTCCTCTCCTGAATTAATGTCAAGCCCGAAAGAGGTGCTGCTGGGCACTTTCGTTCCTTCATGCCATAAATGCCTTACATATTAATGCGTTGCAGCAGCCATCGAATTCACTGATTGTCGCAGACCGCTGACCAATCAACCAATCAATGTTTGAAGAAAAAAAAAACTAATAGGTAATAATATTGCCAATTTTTTTAATTTAAATATTTGTTGATAATTATTTATTAAAATGCTTTTACTATTCTCAGAAAAGAAAGTTTCTTCTTTCTTTGATTCGCTTTTTGAAAAAAGAAAAAGAAAAAGAGAGACCTGTATAACCTAACTGTAACCGTTCGTGCAGATAATGTCCGTTGCTTCTTTAGGTCTTTTACCAAGGATGGTCACGTGTCCAGAATGTTCCTGTTTGTTCTATATCCGCGGCTATCACAAGTTTTTCTCCCCAACTGGTAAAGTTATCCTCGAAGTTTTGGCAAGTATAAAAGAAGTAAAAGTTTCATCCTTAGGTAAGCCTAGGTTTTATGCCCCTCCGAAAATAAACGGAGCGATGTGGGCCCAAGTTTACTCCCCATAAATCCTCGAACCATTAACGCTCACCGCACGGAAAAAAGATAAAAAAAATGTTCGATATGGCCATTACTAATTTTTTGTTCATGTTTGGTGAGACCGCTTTTCATTAATTTACATTAAAAGGTTATAAATATCTAGTGTTTATCAATATGCGAATTTTACAGCTCATTAAGGATTTACTGACGAAGATATGTTTGATATGATCTGAAAACAAGAAATAGATTCCATGTATTCAATATGAAATTTCAAATATATGTTTTTGTTTCTCATTGTTAAAATCAGAGGTAAAGCACTCTTTAAGCAGGTAAAGCATTATTTTGAAGTGGTTTAATACCAGTTTAACTAATGCTGCTCAGATTCTGCATCAGATCAAAAAAGGTATGTATATGAAATTTTATAACTATATTCTTATATAACTTAACTATATACCTAAATACTTCCAGTTTTTTATCAACGTAAAAAAAAAAATAAAACATCCATTAAGCTGTTAAAGAGAAATTAATTTTTTCTTTAAGTAAGAGAAATTTAAATTTAACAAAGTATTTAATAGTGGTAAATTTAATTCAATGAACAATAAATGTAGACAGACGCTCTGAAAGAAACTGTTTAATCAACATTTTATTAATTGATGAAACTCTACGACTTTCGACAGAAGAGAGATGAATTGAAAAAGGCACAATCATCTGGTGCAAAGTACGAGTATATATATTTGTACCAGGTCCTATGAACGGAATCTGCAAGCGTTTTGACTCGTTGCTTATAAGAAGAATTTTATGATTAGACCACCTGACAAAATATGTGTCTAATTCAACATTTTTGTACTGATAAAATAGATTTGGCCATTTTCATTACTTAGACAACTTATTTGAGATGAAACTATCTTCTCTTGCCCATTTAAAACCTTGTGTGATGGGGAAAGAGCTAGATAATGAGGGAGAGAGAGAGAGTGAGAGAGAGAGAGTGTGTGAGAGAGAAAGAAGAGGAGATAAACTAAAGAGAAGACTACAAGGATAAAAAAGAAGACAGGCCGATAGAGGATGGTAAGAGGCTACTACTGCCCGAAGACGGAGCCGAATAAATCAATGACAACCCCAGGGGGGCCGGCTGACAATGTATCTTGTTTCTCAGGGAGAGCCTTTAAGCCCTCTTCTGACTACTCCGTGTCTTGGCAGTCCTCCCTTTGAGGCCTTTGTCCGGGTATCTACGGATTAAGGGGACTGCTGGGATTTACTTCGCTCCGTGGGGCTCCGGTTTATAAGTCACTATATTTACTAGCCTGATTCGAAATAATTCTTAGTGCTGCACATTTTTTTTACACAATTACATATATTTTAAAAGTTATTATTGCAATACTTAAGATGAGGAGTGGTTTCACAGAGACAATAGTACGATGGCTCATCAGAATAATTTCCAAAGAAAAGCGATTCTGAAGATTGCTTATCTATCTATTTGAATATTAGAAAAATTAAGATTATTTAGAACACATTTAGTCTTTGATTTTTTGTTCAGTGAAATAATCCACATTAGTGCTCATTTTCGGAGAGTCTAATGAAAAATATACGAGAGTTGCCTAGTAATGGAATAAGAAATTTCCGGGCGGAAGGCATCCTAGCCTTTTTAAAGCTTTAAAAAGGGCAATTTTTTAGTAATTAATTTTTTATTGTTATCATAAATATTTTGGATGTTTATGACTAAATAATAAGAGTCTCATAGTAAATTATTTTATATGTTAATTGAGAGTTTATAATTTTGCATTAGTCAATCGTGATAGTTTAGTCAGTAGCCATTAGTTTATCACAACCTTATTTAATAATTGTAAATAGTCAGTAGTAATTTTATATTTGTTTGTTTTAACTTTTTAATATGTATAAGTTAATTTTTTTTAATTTCAATTATTGATTCGTACCTGTCAGCAGTCGCTGACAATCAGCGAATGAGATGGTGGCAATAGAAAATAATGAGAGTTGCCTAGTAATGAAATAAGAAATTTCCGGGCGGAAGGCATCCTAGCCTTTTTAAAGCTTTAAAAAGGGCAATTTTTTTAATAATTAATTTTTTATTGTTATCATAAATATTTTGGATGTTTATGACTAAATAATAAGAGTCTCATAGTAAATTATTTTATATGTTAATTGAGAGTTTATAATTTTGCATTAGTCAATCGTGATAGTTTAGTCAGTAGCCATTAGTTTATCACAACCTTATTTAATAATTGTAAATAGTCAGTAGTAATTTTATATTTGTTTGTTTTAACTTTTTAATATGTATAAGTTAATTTTTTTTAATTTCAATTATTGATTCGTACCTGTCAGCAGTCGCTGACAATCAGCGAATGAGATGGTGGCAATAGAAAATAATGAGAGTTGCCTAGTAATGAAATAAGAAATTTCCGGGCGGAAGGCATCCTAGCCTTTTTAAAGCTTTAAAAAGGGCAATTTTTTTAATAATTAATTTTTTATTGTTATCATAAATATTTTGGATGTTTATGACTAAATAATAAGAGTCTCATAGTAAATTATTTTATATGTTAATTGAGAGTTTATAATTTTGCATTAGTCAATCGTGATAGTTTAGTCAGTAGCCATTAGTTTATCACAACCTTATTTAATAATTGTAAATAGTCAGTAGTAATTTTATATTTGTTTGTTTTAACTTTTTAATATGTATAAGTTAATTTTTTTTAATTTCAATTATTGATTCGTACCTGTCAGCAGTCGCTGACAATCAGCGAATGAGATGGTGGCAATAGAAAATAATGAGAGTTGCCTAGTAATGAAATAAGAAATTTCCGGGCGGAAGGCATCCTAGCCTTTTTAAAGCTTTAAAAAGGGCAATTTTTTTAATAATTAATTTTTTATTGTTATCATAAATATTTTGGATGTTTATGACTAAATAATAAGAGTCTCATAGTAAATTATTTTATATGTTAATTGAGAGTTTATAATTTTGCATTAGTCAATCGTGATAGTTTAGTCAGTAGCCATTAGTTTATCACAACCTTATTTAATAATTGTAAATAGTCAGTAGTAATTTTATATTTGTTTGTTTTAACTTTTTAATATGTATAAGTTAATTTTTTTTAATTTCAATTATTGATTCGTACCTGTCAGCAGTCGCTGACAATCAGCGAATGAGATGGTGGCAATAGAAAATAATGATATGTCAGACATGAGGAGGGAAAGCAGCAGCAGCACTCCCTCCCTGGCTTGATTAAATTACCTTGGCTGTCTAAGAGAGCCGATCTCGCATACAGCGTCTTTTTAGTCTTCTCGTATTCATGCTAATGTCAGCCGTATTACTGATTAAACTGTTAGGATGTCCGTTCAAGTTAATAAAAAGTCGTTTGTAAAGAGTCGTTATGTGCTGGTCGACTGTTGGTAGATGGAGGACTGTACGTAAAGTTTTTTTAGTCACGTACCATGGCGCCTTTGCAATAAGTCGTAACAATCTTGACAGAAACGCTTAAAGTTTTTGTAATTGAGTCTTTTTAGCTGTGCCGAATATCTGTGAGGAGTATGTCCATAAGGGCTTCAGTAAGTATGTGTAGGTATTTATTTTCTTTTTATTTATTTAATTTTTAACTTTATAACTTTTATATATGATTCTTACATACCGGTGCTACCCACTTCGACCGCACCCCCAGCCATTTCCCCTTCATTATAACTAAGTTCAACCATCTTTCACCTATATAATTATACTATATTTATATTCCAAGTGGTACATAATAAAAAAAAAAGTAGGAAGGGTAATTTACTTAAAGATAAATATACCTTATTCTGGTCTGATAGCTACCCACTAACCATTTTTATGATCATTTAAACTAATATTTATCAAAAAGGTATATATTTATTAAAACTCCACCACTTGAAGAAATATTTTAGTTTACTTATTGTTTCTGAATTTAGAAAAAATATTACTATTTGTCATGTCAATAGATTTATGGCTCTCAACAAAAGATTCAATTATTCGTAGAATTTTTTCAAAATATTCACTGTTTTTTTTTTTGTTTTTTTTAAGGATTTTTTAAAGGGAGTAAAAAATCCTTGTCTATGTCGTCCCTCGGATGGAGAACGTAAAATGGAGGTCCCGAGCCTGTACGATGTCAGGTACTCGATAAGAGAATTAAAGATGGATGCCAAAATTTAGGACTCCCACTGTAGCATCGTCCGATTAGCCTTAGTGGCATAAAGTAACGTTAAAACAAACAAACAAAACAATTAATATTTAGTAAGGAATAGTGAAAATGCAATAACTCAAATGTAATTAGTAATTTTATCTGTTACTTATAGTTTTGTTTAATGAATCATTGCTTCCACAATAATATATATTTGTCTGATCGAAAAGACCGAATTTCTTAAATAAATAAAAAGGGTAATTTATAATGTTGGGTGGTTATTTCTTCATCAAGCTTGATATTTTAGTATTTCTTAGTGAAGTGCTAAATATTTCCAAAATCATTATCCCACATTTTGAAACCCAGATATTACATCAGTCAATAAAAACTCTTATCGCCATTTTCAACGGTTTGATCGGAGCTGAAATCTAATGTTATAAGCAAACAATATAGACATTCATGCAGCAAATCATTGAAAAATGATGTTGTTTCCGGAATAAACCCTCAGTTGCCTTTCTACGTTGCCAGTGAAATGATATCGAACTATTGCATGTCGAAAACAATTATGGAAAAGGGTAAGCAAGATTACTGTAGTTCTTCAGCGGATTTCTACCCAGATCGGAGGCCCTAGGAACGAAACTGCTTCTCGGTTGGTTTTGGGAATATGATTTTTACAACAACCTTTATTTGAGGTTTCTACTACTGACTTCGAGTAAAAAATTTTTATATAAGTAAAAGAAAAAGAAGCAACTTAAGCCAGATAATTTACTGTTAAAATTCTGCTCCAAAATAAAAAAAAAGGTTCAAATTGGTAGCAAGGAAACTACCAAACAGTACCGAGTTACGCATACCTGTCTACCCAAGAGGAGAACAGCTTTGGCTTTGACAAAAACTTCCAATTTGGTGGAACTGATTTTGAATCGATTCAAATGGTTAAAGGTAACCACCTAAAAAACATTCAAGTAAACTGAGAAACAAGTAGAAAAAAACTATCAAAGCAGTGGTTACAAAACTGAGGGGGGGGGGGGCACCGAGGGAAGCTTGAAGACGATTCTGAGGAGCACGAAACCAGTTGAAAATAAAGAATAAATCTGCCTTGATTAAAATTTCAGCATAGAAATTATTAAAACTAAATTTATGTTGAAGATTATTTTAATTAATCATTTATTTAATAACGTTCCACTTATACGATACTACCTTCTTTATTGTCACCCATAATTTTTATGTTACTATTGTATTTATAATTGTACTCTGATATTTATTTTCATACTTTTGCAAATGTTGTATGGGGGCTAAAATGACCCAAGTGGTTGAAGAGCCCATTTTGTTATAAATAAATAAATAACGTTCCAAAAAAATAATGTTATTAATTATCATCGTTAATTATCGTTAAACATAATGCTATTAATGTAATATTTGTTTTATTTTTATCATATAACCATACTATTTATTAAGAGTGTAAAGAGGAGTGACAGGCTTTCATTCCAACAGCAGGGTGGAAATTTTCATTTCAACTGGAGTGGAGGGGGGGGGGGGAGTGGTACAAAAATGGTTTGAAGTCCCTTTACTAAACATGGCCAAGATCTACTTCGCGAAATTTTTCTGTAGGTACCATCATAACATTACTACTAGTTGCAATCCCACTTAGAAAGAAATCACTAATTATAGATAAACTTTAAAGGGAAGGAGTTGACATTTTTTCCTCACTATTTTCAGCCTTGCCCCATAGAACCTGACAGTTAACTTGGACATCATGTGTTCGGGTCATTTATCTCTGAATTCAGCCCCCACCATTTTTCCTGCCCCGGGAAAAACCCCATTTAGCCAAAAAATTGAGGTAGGGTGTGTAAATGAAAAACATGCAGATTTTCATTTTCGAAGTATAAATATCGAATTTATTGCACATATAAATCCATGACCAGAAATTACGAACCGAAATAAATGGAAAATTTATGAAAATATTGCGATATGAACCATCCCATGATATCAATAATTAGATAAGTGATTTCGAGTTGAACGTTTTCCCCTCCAACTCCAATTCTTTTTTTCTTTTTTTTTTTTTTTTGTAAATTAATTGAAAGGTTTTTATATTAAAACATTAGAAGAGAAAGGGGGCATTAAGATTGATATCATTGGGCAAGTCCTGTCATGCGGGCATTGATTTCCTCTTGGACTATTTACTGATAGGGTTCCGCCGCATCGGATGGCGTGACCCCCGCCCATATCCCCATAATAAAAGAGAATTTAATTAAATACTACAGGAAATCTTTGTGCAGGGCTCCCAATAGCGTTATTTATTTCTTCAATTTAGCCTTTATCTTGTGATCGATGCGCACGGTACAAGGGCTCTTTGTAGGGAGGGGTAGCTAGGATTAAAATAGGATTGAACTTCTTCATTCTTTTTAAAATTCCGGGTTTGATTAAATTCTCAGGATTTTTTTATAAATTTGCTTGTTCGATAGAATATCTTTTTTTTTCTATTATACAAAGGTTGTGTATATAATTAAAGCGTATAATCGTTAATCTTTACATAATATTTCACAGGTAACAAGCGAATAAATAAAAGCTTTATTTATTTACACTGGCTAACAATACAAATTAAAAATATTATATAACCTTGCCCAATTCGTATGTTTATTGTATATTAGCACTGATCTCGAAATCTACTGATCCTATTTAACATATTTTTATTCAACCAAATATCCTCTAGCCTCACTTAGACTCTAAAATATATGATATTTCGCTAAAACGTTCTCACACTTAAATTTTAACCATAAAATGTTTAAAAATCGAAGGAGTGTATTTTCTATATTCAAAAATATTTGTTTTAGTTTATTTGTTAGAAAATAAGAGGGTTCAGACCCTCGTTGATTTAATAAGGAATGACCCGTAGTAAAAATTCCCCTGTTCAAATTGGTACAGAGTTCAAAGTGGATTTAAAGAAAGCGATAAGTTTAAATAATTATCTGTTTTAAAAACCAGTTAGTGAATTTTTTTTAAATTGGATAAACAAATTATAAATTGATTTTTATTTATATATAAAATTAAATTTGCAAAAACAAACTACACTGTGATGCTACTTATGCTTTTTATTTAAAAAAAAAAATAGTTGTTTAGTATATATCTATCGACTTTTACCTTTGTTTAATTATTCTGTGTGCACTCTACTATTCTGCAATGGCGAATCCAGGGTGGGGGGCCACAGATAACCCCTCTCCAAATATTTTGGTTTTTCAATTTTTTTGTATTTTTAAGCGAATAATCCAATTAGGTAGTTACTATGCCCTCAACATAACACTTTAGGTTGTTTAGATTGCAGTACTTCTTAATAAAAGGTAATAATCTTATTAAAAAACGGTGCTTTCAGCCAATTAATTATGAGATACGGGGTTCATTACCCCCCCAAATATTTCGTGCTGGATCCGCCCCTGCATCCTTTGCATAAATTTGTGTTTAAAGAAATAGGAATGCTGGTTTCGGATTAGGTAAGCCAGTGATCCTTTTATAAATAACTATTACATGAAAAAGAAAATACACCTCAGAAACATATGTATTTGTACATATAACTTCAAAACAGAAATATCCTAACATCAGATAAATATAAATTACTTTCAAAGTCTAGCACGAATCTAGAAGTAGAATCTAGCATGCTCCTACTTGTCCCGCATTCTTTTTTGTTTCTGCGTTAGACCGAGGCCCAAAGTGATTCGATACTCTGGGTGTGAGGGCCTGTGGTCACGTTTACGAAATTTTTCGAATGATTTACAACGTAATGTTCAAATCTCATTCCCTCAATTTCCTCGAGTCCTCTGTAGGCTTTCAAGCAATCTGAATAAATTGTCCTTCCTGGCCTGATAACCGCTTCGATGCATGAGGTCAACATTTCAGCTGTCCTACATGGGACAGCGTAAAGAAAACACTCCCGTGTCTCCCTACATACTCCTCCAAATACCCATTGTTGTGGGTATATTCTGCCTACATTAAATTTTCTCTTTGGGAAGCAAGACTCGTCTATTTCAACGTGGAGACCGTCCCCTCCAATCACCATAGGTTTACACAGTAAGTCACTCTCACATACCTCTCTGAGTTTACAAATGGAAATGTACAAATAGACAGTTAGGCAATAAAGTTATCGTATCATACTTTTACACATGTTATTAAGTCAGACTAATTTTAATGAAATAACCACTGTTTCTTAAAAAAATCACTGGCTTATCTAATCCGAAACAGATCCCTGATTTCATTTAATCCTTTTACATCCACATTGTATCCATTTAATCCTTTGCATAAAATTTGTATTAAAAGAAATACGAATGTCGGTTTTATTTAATGCTAATATAACGCTTCTCTAAATGTGTATAACCCTATGACAATCGGCCGGGTATTGTGTGCGCTGATGAATAGGTTCTTTGTTGACATAATTGCCTGAGATATGGTGAACAGTGACTATTGTTCCCGTGGATTTCTCTCAATGTCTCTTGGTGTTTCATTTCAGCAACTAATTCCGAACTACAAAGCATTGTTAAATACTTGATATTCCCTTTCTTGCTAAACATGTGTTAAAACTCATGTAACTTTTTCAATTTCGAATTTTTATTATGATCCTCGGCGAACGTAACTTCTTAGAGTTTCTTTTTACATCCGAGTTTCAAGGAAAGGGACTGGACGGACAAAGCTTAGATCCTCCGACAAAAAAAAGAATTGTATTAATAAAGTTCACGAGAGGAAAGGGGCCTAAAAGGTTCTATCCGCAGCTAAGGTGTTTACGACCCGGGGCCGTGGAAAGGGGGCGATTTTTACGACCTGAGTTCTTTTCATCTTAGCCTGGACAGTATTTACTGGTTGTGTCCTCTTTCCTCGACCCTCATATCATCCCCTGGTATATTACAGTGTTGTACTCTTCTTATTGTCTTCTCTTCCGATGGAGTAAAAAAACAAAAAAAAAATTAATAATTGTTGAAAGCCTAAGGTCAACAGTAATAAAAATGAAAATAATAAAACCAACTTAATTCGAAACTTTAGAAGAAAAAGAAAAAGAACCTTTAGACCCTGGAAAACATTCTCGATAAATCTAAGATACCAATCGTATTCAGGTACTCTCGTTTATCCGAACTGTTTCCATAATGGGAACCATAAAAAAAAAAAAAAAGTTTCCATTCTTTGGTTTTGAGCGCCCTATAACTCGATGTTTCCGACAAATGACTGAATAATTTTATTTTTTCTTGGAAAATGGGAAATCATACAATTTATTTATTGATTAATAGCCTCTTTCTGTTTTTTATTGTAAACCATTTCACACCATTTCAGTTTAGTTTTCAATCGAGATGAGTTTGAAAAGTTCGTCCCTTTTATTTATTTTTTTTTTTTTTTGGTAGGAGCAGGATCATTTCTCAGCTTTGGTAACCTAGGGAAATGATCTAGACCGCAGATTTATGCAAAGCACTGCACTAGATTTTTTTCGATTACGTGTTAACTTACAGATATCTTGAAAATCTTTATTTAAAAATGATTACGTGGATAAAGTTATAAAATAATCTATATACAATTTTATTCATTGATATACTTCATCTATTTAGGCTTCTTCGAATTTTTATTTCTACATTTATTTCCACTTAACAAAGCTACACACATTTGTCTTCAAATGTAGTTATAAAAATAAAAAATGAACATAATACATTGGGTCGGATCCTAATCTGCCTTGTTGTTATTGTTGGAGAACTTTATCTGTGGTTTGAAAGTTAATCGGTCAATCAATCATGTCTAACCTAGAATTTTCCTCTTTATCGTCTCAACATATTGTGCACGACCCTCATATTTCTTAATGTTATGTCAACCTTTCTTCTTAGAAATGACTATATTTCTTTCATTTGTTCATCTCCACTTCTATATTACCGAATAACGGGAAGTAAGTGCTGTATATTCGTTTCTTTACTCCGGTTCATTTCGGAATCAGACTTGCCTTAAATTCAAATTTTGACTAATAGGTACTAGTTTAGTATAGCACGGTGTATTCCAAAAACACAGTATGGAATCGTAATTAATTATCCCCAATTAATTTTAGGCACTTCATTTAGTAAATTGATCCACCCGAAGACGTACGGTGTAGGTCAGTACCGAAGAAAATAGCACTATGCTCAAAGTATGAGGTTCATAATCTTGACGGAGCAGGACATAGCCACAATAAAGTTGTAATTCTTACTTAAATAATTGAAAACATCCTTGCTAACTCTTATATTTGGGTTGGCATTGGAAAGTCGCTAATATCGAAATATAGACGTTTTACTATAATTAACAATATACTATAATTAACAATATTTTTGTGACATAAATAAATGAACTTGGACCGCGATCAAACCAGTAAAGGGATCGGGCTGAACTCGGTTGTTATGCCTTCAAGTTAACAGGTTCGTGATTGGGGTCTCGGGGCATGCAACAAGCAGCTAAATCAACGCCGGTGTTCCCCTCCACCCATCGGCAAAGAATTCTAGCTAATTTTTTTTTTTTAAACCCTTTCTCTAAGATTTATTGCCGTTATCAAAATAACTTTGTCCTATATAGCTAGCAATATTTCTTGATGTCGTTGAAACATCGATTTCTAGCCGTGGAAATTTTTTCCACAGAAAATACAGAACACTTCATGAATTCTCCCCATTTCTCCCCATGTAACAAAGCAATATATTTTTCATAGATTGATTATCATTACGTTAGGTGATAGTCTACAATTACAAATTACTAGAATATTATTGTTAACATTATTATATTGTTATTTAAAAAAAACAAAAAAAAAAGAAATGTGAACAATGTTTATTGTATAAAATGTAACAAAATAAAGAAAAAGCCTTTCGAAGAAATCACAAAACTTTGAAGAGTTGGATGTGAAATCACTATGATTTTTTTTTTTTTTTTTAATTAAAATATGTACAAAAAGTTGGGAAAATCTCTTGATTTGGAGGGACGTGTTTTACTCAAAATTCTTATAGTTGATTAGGTTTTATTCGATTCGCCAATAACAATTATTTGTTTACATTTTATTTACGAATTTGCAGATTTTTCATACTTTTGTTAGCTAATCACTCACCACAACTTGAATGATTACAATATTGATTCTTCTTTTTTTTCTTTATTCTGTGAATCAGGCGTTTGGCCCACGAATGCCTACGTTACGTTACTCAACATATCATACTCAACAAACTTATAAAATCTTAGGAAAGTTGAAGAAATTTTACTTGAAGATACACTTTATATAAATAAATATAATAAATACTCTAGTATATTTTATTGCAATTATTGGAGTAGTGTGAGAGAATAACCTGAAAAATCCACCCTACCAACAATATTATAGGAAAAGATGGTGTATATTATATGACAGGAACTAAATCCATATTTTATATTTTACTTTTATTGGCAAGGCAAAATATTAAATTGTCATCCAAAAATAATCTCCAGAAACTAAGTCTCGAGGACCTAATCTACACGTTATTGTATATGTTCTGGAAGGGAAATCTTTCCAGAGAGTCGAGCGTTTTGAACACTTAGAGGCAAATGACCAAGGGAGGAAAATAGAAAATCAGATGATCAGCGCAAACTAAGTTTTTTTTTAAAAGGAACTAAAATTCTGAATAAAGTCTAGAAATCATAAATTAAGAGAGTACACTCTGCCTGGACATAGATTCGTAAGCGGTTGCATACTTCATGGGGGTCCAACAACATTGAAACCAAACTAAACTGCTCGAAGCAACCGTTTACTATAGGATAGAATCTAGGGCAAAAACTACATATACAGAACTTGTAGTGGGAATGAGTATATTTTCCTCGAAAGAGAGGAAATTGCCGTTGAGAAACCAATAAAAGAAAACTTGCGGAACAAAGAAATATGACTTGTTTCAATACGAAAGCACTTTCTAGATAAACGTTAACAACTCCCAAATTAAAAAGGCTCATTTTCATGACCTTGGGTGTATAGGTCCAAAGACCTACTCGGACTAACGGAATTGGAAGCTTTATTTCGTCATACATAAACTTCTCCATCAAGACTTGTTGTCAACGATGACGTTCTATATGTCAACGATTTAGCCAGGACTAGATATCTTCCTTTCACAATGAACTCCCTACTCAACCTCTTGCTTCTTTTTCTATTTTTGACAATCCACCAAGGTGTCTGAAATGAAGGATTTAGATATGATAGGATACTTTCTATATAGTCCATGTATATCATTATTTTTTTACCTTTATTGGATGTAATATGCTTTAATACAGTTGTAAATTAACTCTATTAAAAAGGCAATGTAATTTATGCATGCCGATTCTATTATACGGATAAGAGACGATAATTGGAGTGATCTGAGATCAGAGTACTATTAAATGAAGGAGATGATCACTTCACAAGAGTATGTCATGTGAAGGCGAATAAGATGGGCGAGACATGTAGCTCGAAGCAATCCGTCAGGATGCCAATACACATTAATTCATACTTCAATGGTATACAAGAACATGGTATACAAGAACACGTGTGAGGCCAAAAAGAACGATGGATAAATAGGATAAGCAGAGATAATTTGTTTCTTTTTTTATCAACAGGTCGGATAAATAAAACCCCTTCAAGATAGTTAATTTTTTTTTAACAAGTCTTTGCTGAGTGAAATAAGAATGCGTGAGCGCTAATTGGTGGCTGGAGTCTGTTTTATCCCAAGGCCACCAACAACCCCTCCCTAATTTACTTCCCTTCACAGCTTTTCGCTTCTTTTTAATTAGCCCTTGCGTTTCAATACCTCTTTCTAAGACCTTTCTGCTCTTTGCCATTCACAACACCTAACTGACTACTCCATTTTTGTACTTGAACATGGAGGGACCTCTTTGCAACTTGAGCACTCCTATAAATGAATTAAATTAAATTAAGTGTCTTGTAAATTTGCTAATATCCTACGTATCCTAATCCCTGTTTATTAAGTATAGGCCCGCTTCGAATTGTAAAGCTTTGTATTAAAAAAAAAAAAAATAGCGAAGCCAGATACTTTTGAATCAATGTATAGATGACGGAAGATATGAATGAATGTCATGGAAGATAAGAATGCTAAAGAAAACGCAAATTGAGGAACAGGATTCGGCATAATTGTAGAGAACAAGGAACAAACATTTTTGTTTGTTAAAAAAAAATTATATTACTTTTTTTATTTTATTTCGAATTCACACATTGTTCTTTCTAGTCTTACAAAATAAAACTAACTCTAACTCATGGGAAGTTCGGAATCCATTACTTTGGATGCAGGCTCTAGCGCGCTTCCTCATTGCCCCAGCAGTGACATTCTCTCGTGTTTTTCATCAAAAAAACTACTTTTTGACTCAAAAGGTGAAGTGCAATAATATGATACACCACTAAAAAGCTTACTGAATTCCGCAGTTTTTAGGAAATTTGACGGCTTCTAGAGTGCTCCAGTGGGGAGTGAAGAATTTTCAAGAACTATTAAAAATTTAAGTTTTAATAAATGTTTTGTGTTTAGAGCGTTAAAAGTCCCAATGAAAGTGAATTTAAAACAACTAGACCCATCTCACCTTTTTTTCAAAATTTACTGCTGATTAAGAAAATATCATTGTTTTTGTTTCTATGCTAAACCAAACCAGAGAAAACTGTCAGTTTTCAGAAAAAAGTAAGATTAAAAAAAAAAATTCTATCTCTTTAACAGATTGAGATAGGAAACTCGTTTCTGCGCCATTCTACGCCGTTTAAGATGCAGTATTACCCATTTTTTTTTATTTACACTATGTCTGGGAAACCCATTATATGATCCACGCCCAAATATAATAGTATTGGAAAAATAGGCAAGTACAGATTAATATTTGTACCTTCATGAAAATGTATCATGTAAGACTTTAAAAAATAAAAATTCGAGGCATGCAGAGTCCACCCAAATTTAAATGTAGCAATCACGATTTAAGGGATAGGGGTTAATCTGAAAATAATGGGGGAGATCTGAAAATTAATTTTGCGACAACCAGGTCAAGCCATGGAAAATTTTCGATGGAATCTATGTTTTTGAACCCAATGAGTCCATTCTCGTAGCGATACAATCAACTGTTCAAAAGTTATAAGAGATTACAGGTAAAAAAAAATTAACATTTTTAGATGAATTATGCTTATGCTAATTTATTATTTAAGTTCACATAAGCTCAGAAATAAAAGGAGAGAATTTTCGCATGTATGTTTGATTTCCGAAATCTGTAAATAAAATACAAACAATATTTTTACGAAGTTAAAAAAATATTATGAATTAAGGAGGTGGGTTTTCCTTTGTAAAAAAACTTCAAATATGCATTTATTTACATACACGGGTTGATGTACTGATTCGAATATATTTAAAAAAATTAGTGTCATGAAAATGAACTAGTTGGATTGAGAAGCTTATTCTTAAATAATCAAAAACGAATTACGATAACAAAAAGCGAGGACTCAACCTAATTGCAGCAAATTAAATTTGCAGACCTCGCCCGTTTTTATTTCATCCTAGGTTAAAACTAAATTGAATATATTGTTGATAAAATAGATTGTTGACGCTTCAAATCTTATCAAATCAATAATCAATAAATCAATAAAATCTAAAGTCCACCGTTTAATGGATATATTTATTTTTTTTTCTTGGCAACTAGTATGTATAAAATAGGGACACCTTTAAGTCATATTTTTTTTTTAATTCTTATGTATATCGATGCGCACCACCCTAAAAATATACTTGCGTACGTTTGTCACCGATAAGATAAACTTTCAATAACACTGCGCATGTAAATGAAGTATGACAAGACGTTTAAAATTTAATATTTGATATGCATTTAATATAGAGATTTCATTTTGTCCGAGATTTTCCTTATTAACGGACGACAAAACGAGAAAAACCAGGAAAAAAGAAAATGAGTTGACAATCCAATAATTAAAAATGATCCAATTAAAAAGAATTTCTGTGAATATTAATTTTACAGGTGCTTCTCAGAACTCTAGTTATCCTTATCAACAGAGAATAATTAATATCAGTCTGAATTAATTTTATATATATATATATATATATATATATATATATATATATATATATATATATATATATATATATAATGTACAGTTAATGTACTGAGGTTTACTATCTCTCTCTCTATCTCTAGATATATATAATCATGGCTTTATTCGTAAGTCGAATTTCACTAAAAATCCTTGCTTTTTAAAAAATAATAATATAGGGGTCTATGTAAATAATTCATTTTTCTATTGTTCATGGACGGTAGCAATCGCAAATAAACTATTATAAAATTGATTTTTAATAACATATTATAGTAATATTTCTTTATTCTAGGGAATTCTAAATGGAATATTAAATATATTTGGGTAATAAAAAGGAAGGGTAATTAGACGTTCTTAATGGCATCAGTAAAAGTAAGATAATGTACAGCAATTCATGAGAATGGTTTAAAAGTGTTGTTACATCAGGCTTCAGTACTTTTTGCCTGTTTCCGAGGAAAGATTACTGCTGGAAAATTTTATAGAAATGTTTCAAAAAATAAAAGGTAAAGAAGTAATGAGTTTTTTTTTATTTAAAATAAATATAAAAAGTAATTAGGACAGAAGACAAATGTTCCGAGGAAAAAAAAATTAAATTGTTGTGTAATTTGAAATAATTGAAGGTCTGAAATGTTGCCCAATTATAGCTTAGCTATAGCTGTTGGGTATTTAACTCTAATATCTTAATTCCTCAACAATTATTTTTTCTGATGATCCGATTGGGGAAAGGAAGCAATTCTAAATAATTTCTAACCTGAGTTTGTTATTTTATTTAAAACAATTAAAATTTTGTTCGAAATAAAATGTTCGACGAGTATATTGGGTAAAGCAATGATAAATTAGGAGAGTAATTTTTGTATAGAAAGCAAAAACATAATAGTCAAAAAAGAAAACATATGTATCAAAAATAAAAAAAAAATTATTCTTCAACAAATTGTTTGTTTAAGAAGAAAGCAGCGCGGTTCCCACAGATGGGTTATTTTCGGGATCTATTGCACTGTGTGGGTTGGAATTTTCATTTTGATATTTTTGTTCACATTGTGGAAGAAGAGTAAAAACAGTATGGTTTAATAAAAATATAAAAAAGCTAGTCGAAAAATAAAATATGCCAAAAAGAATGAAAATGACCTTTTGGTACGGTATTAACAATTTAAAAGACATTAAACAAGTATTATGGTTTTTAAAATTTTATTAGATCGTGACTACCATATTCTTTTACAGCAATTGAATAAGTACATAAAAATGTTTTAAATCTTTGACAAAAGGTCTGTTGACTCAACGTATACTGTACAGGCTTTTTTGGTATAACGATTTGTAAATATAGTCCTGTAGCCAAATAAATTGTGTTTGTTTAAAATTATGTCAAATTCGTCTCCGCTTTTGGAATGAAGTTTATTCAGAGGCTAAGGAGTTCATTAAAGATAATTTATATACTTATTGAAATTTGCCTTCCTCGTCCTTCCTATTATATTTCACCCTTTAAGCTCTGAGCAGTGCGAGAGTATTGCGTGCCCTTTGGCCTGAGACCTTAGACCGGCTGCCGTGCCCAGTGGCCTGAATACTTTTTGCCACATTCACTCTTCTTTATCTCCTTATTCATACTTTTCTTCTAAAGTTTTCCATCATCCTTGTTCATCCGGACTTTGGACCGGCATTGGTGGATTTAAAAATTTTTTTTTTTTTAAGTAGTACTAGATTAATAGAATAATTTTAAGATGTATAAACTTTTGCAATTTTGACTGTTTTTCACTTATTTTTCGTAATCATTCTGAATTTTATTGTCATTTTTTCCTAAAATAATTATTGTTTTCAATTTTTATTTCAAATTAAAAATGCAGTTTATGTTTATGCAGTTTATGTTTGCGGTTTATATCAAATTTGCTGAATGTCGCTTAGCTGTGACTCGTGCGAATTAAAATATGAAGCAAAAAAAAATTAAAAATAATAATGAGGAAAAGCTCTGAAGTTTAATGAGATACAACAATTAATATAATTTTCGCTGCGGCAGGTGCAAATTAAACCCTGAAGTGAAAAAAAAATTGAGAGTGGAAATGAGATAAATAAAAATTTTTAATGTCTTATTAGACATAGTATGCCGCGCACGGCGCAAAATGATACAGTTTTGCATGACAGCCTTGCGCTGCGTGTTGGACTTGACATTTCTTTAAGGGATAAGCCATCGTTTTGTAATTTTGTTTGTTTTGTAAGGTTTAAGGGCATAAGAAATAGATTGGGCATCATCCGTTTTTTTTTTTCATATTACCTATTTAGGTACTATAGTTCACTTTAAAAAATGTAATATAATGATAAAATAAAATACATTTTGGTCTTTGCAAAATTTATTGTTTTTACTCGTAAATTTTGTATTAAATAATTTTAAAAAAGAAACGAAACATTTAAATATTGAATAATACAAGTTAATTTATGTTTTACATTGTCCTTGTGGTATCCGTAACGCAAGAATGTGGCGTACGTACACAAATACATATGTGCACTTTATGTATATTAGATGTAATTAACATCAGTGTTCCGTCACCTTTGACGTTTGAAAACTATTAATATCACTATGACGGAGTAATGAGGCCAGAAAAAGGATAAATATGTGCATCATGAAGCTGAAGCTCGATTTCATGGGAAAGTGTAAATGATTGAAATTCCCAATTACCCTGAGAACACTTGAAACAGAACACACTCGGGATCCCTGGCTAAACAATCAATTAGTCCATCCCAACTCGAGTGTCAAATGTGAATGAGCTCGGAATGGTCCCTCTTGGTGTCACTGGGATTGTTAGTCTCGCTGGGTGTCAGCTTCATCAAAGGCTTCTGCTCGGTCCTTTGTCAATGTTTCTCTCATCAGGTGCGGCGAGCGGGTCCTAATTGTTAGACATCTCCGACCTTCTCTCTCCCTTCTTGTTTTCAACTCTGAACATCCCACACCCCTCTCCATTATTCTGTACTAGAACGCTCCAATAAATAAATAATAAAATAAAAAATAAAAATAAATACAAATATTTTAATGACAAAAGAAGTAATACAAAGGATAAAAAAAACCATCATTTTCTAAGGCTTAAAACATCCCTTACAGGCGAAAAATATAATTTTGGAAATAAGGTTAAACTTTTTCAAGTTCAACAATACCTATTTATATTTTTAATGTAAAAAAAAAAAAATTTCCGGTCTTGATTTTATTTATACAAATTACATATATTTTACCATTGTATTTTTCGATATTTTAATGAAAAACAATGAGTCTTTTACTAAAGCGAGGTAATGTTAGCTTTTAAGATAATATCATATTGTAACCTCGTACCCACGTTTTTCAAAGTCTTAGTTATTTCAGATTCGGGAGACCTATATCTTCCAATAATCGACCAGAACTTACTAAAGTTTTTCAAAACATTTTTTTTAAACTTAAATGGACATAAGAACAGTTTAATAAGGATTATGGTATAGACACGCCAGAATAGAAAAAGGTTAAAAAGACGATGGATGAGAAATCTGTACTTCTGGTTGCTTCCCCTCCTCGTGCCTAACATGTTGTTATTTCCTCATTAAAAAATTACAAACTTCACAGGAATAAGAGCAGACTATTAAAAACATAGCTGTCTCTGACAGTTGCGGTACAAAAAAAAAAAACGATAAAAACACGACTATAATAAAATTAAAATAAATGCATACATTTATTTCACTGTTTCCAATTCAAAAATTTTGGAGGGATGGGAGGATCGATCTTCAATATCCACCATGTATATATATCAGAGTATATGTAACCAGTAACATGATATTTAATATAAGGATGCAAGTAAAAAAATAATTAAAAAGAAAAAATAATAAGTAGAGAACTTCTTGAAATGGAATCCTAGAATCAAATGCTGCTTTAGGCATTTTTCGTACCAATAAAATTTTTAACCTTCACATTTTTAACAAATTTACCGAACAGCACGATGTCTGTGACTAAAGAATCGATTTTTAAAACATTTATGTATTCTTAAGTGGTATGTTTTCTAAAGTTTTTCAAATGCTTTTAGTCTCTATTCTTTATAAAGCCCTTTATCAGTCGTTTTGACAGTGCTACAAGAAGGCAAGATTTACCACGACCGGACTTATCTCCGCCTTTTTCATCCTCCCGTCCATTCGTCCTTCTTTAGTTACTCGTGATGGGATTTATTTAGGGCGATTCCTAGATAAGATAAGGGAGGCTAATTGCTGGATAAGTTTTATGTGATAATTCATTATGTAAGAATCTCCGTTGCCTCCAAGTTTGACTATTAATATTTTGATCTTAATTGTGTTTTTTTTATTTTACGTTAGCCTTGTTCATTGATATAGGCTGTTTGCCAAAGTTTACGATTATTTAGTGGCGGACCCACTAATTAAACTTGACCTCCTCTTACTGTCGAGAGAATAGGTTGATCAACCTGTAGGATGACACATTCATTCCTAACCCTAGTGTACCTAAATTAGAAAGTTGAGAAATGTTTAAGTAAATTTGATCACAAAGTATTTTAAATAATACCTTTACTAATCAAAGAATCTTATAAAGTTATAAATGCAAATTATGCTTTAAAAGAATAAGTAACTACATCATAAATTGTATTTCGCGCATTTAGGAAATTACGTTACCGTTCAAAATTTATATTTAATGCCATAAAAGTAAGTTTAGTAAAATTAAAAAAAAATCTTAAAGCGTTTTTAATCGGGTTTTTCAAGCGTTCGTTTTTTGTTTTGTTTTTTCGATAATTTTAACATTGTTAGTTCTTTTTAGTTTATTTAGTGTTTATTTATCTCGGCCTCAACACTGTTGTTGGATTATGTTGATCAACCTGTAGAATCTCACGTCATTTCGTCCCCTATTGTATATTAATTAGGATCTTAAGCCCTGAATTATTTTCAAAATTACTAGTAAAAGTTGTTTGTTTAAGAATGAGGAAATTCGGTTGCAAAATATTTTGAAAGATACGTTTATTACTGTAAGCATAGTCAAATGCACATTATGAATGATGTAGTAAATCATTTTTTAACTAGCATCTCTTAGAAGTTTATTTTTATATCTCGAAAATATTGACCCTTTTTTTCTTAGTCTCGGTTTGATATAATTTTTTATCATGTTTGACTCTCTATTCATAAAATAAGAGACAATGGAGCAAATTAACATTTCTTATCTTGATTTTCTAATTTGTTTTATTCATCAAAACTTCAGTTCAGTTCAGTTCCGTTTGTACAAGGGCCACGGATTGGATCGAACAGGTAGTAGGAGAAACCTTTATGGTGAAAAATAGAAAACTCAATATTCAGTCTCGTTAGGAACAAGGAGGTCTCTAGGGGTTAAACTTTCGTCTAGTCACTGGATTATTCATTGGATCCTTTCGTCACTATGAAGGGACTTTCAATTCTGTTATGAATAGCGTTGCCAAAGATTGAAAACCACAAGCAGCTTTGATAACTTAAACCAACCTTTTTTTGTATTTTTTTTTTTTTTTTTCGTGATCAGTTAAACAAAAGGAGTTAAACATTTTAAAATAATCAAAATATATGCTCGGTACAGCTTGTTTATTTAATATGTAGTAGTTAAAGAAATTCCTAAATAAAATAAATATAAAAAAGTAAAATAAATTTACAAAAAGAGCTTTCAGCGCCCATCGTCATATTCATCGAAAAAATAACAGTATCATTTAAAAAATACAGATAAAACATGAAATTAAAAAAAAAAATGCTAATATTATGGTGATTCATTTATTTTTGAAAATCTCATGCCAAAAAGTTCATTCCCCTTCATTAGGATCTTCAATACATTTTAGAAAAAAAAACGAGTTTTAAAAATTGTTTTTGTTGTCTTTAATTTCAGATTTATATCTATGAACTATATCTTGTGAAGATAAAGTATATTTTGCACCAACTTAAAAAAAAGAATAGTGAACTTAGTAATCATACGTTATACATTGAACATAATATAAAAAAAAAAAAAATATATATATATATATATATATATATATATATATATATATATATATTAGAATGTAGAATATATTATATAATGATCTCATATTCCAAATTTTTATATTATTTATATTTTATATTAAATATTCATTATTTCTTGGGGTAGGTATATTATGTTCAATGGTTAACATAAGATTACTAAGTTCACTATAGTAAGCATAAAGTTTTTTCTTTTTTAATTTTTGTAGAATAATAAATTCTTTTAAAAATTACCATGTAATCCGCCTTAAATTTTACCTCACTTGTATAGAGGGTAATAAACTTTATTCATAATTTTTTAGAATCTTCATTTTTAATATTGAATTAATTAATAAGAACGAAAATTACATGCACTTTTGTGTGGTGTATTTGCAATTCCTGCGGATTTAGGGGTAAGAAGAATATTAAAAAAATGTAATTTCTATTGTTTTTTTTTTTTCATTTTCTAATGGGAAACACAAAGCCTATAAAAAGGAGTGTTATTTTCTTTTATCTTTACGCTGTTTGGGTCCATTACGTTATAAGAGTTGTTAAAAAAGTCATAGGTACAATTCTCCTGGAAACTCTTTATGAAGTTTTTACACTACCACAATAACTTTGAGTCATAAACTTGACGGATTTTATGACTGCAGTTAAAAAATACTGCTCTTAATAAATCTCTCATTTTTCAGTTGAAACTAGTTGTTATTTTATTAACAAGCATCGCCGCACGTTGAAAATATATTCGCAGATTTGTTTTTTATTGTAAGATTCTTTAACTTTAGTTTATTGCGATGTAAATCGACAACACATCATATACGACTATGGTAGTGTTCAATCTGCTTAGTTCAATAGTGTAGACTGTTTTTCAAAGATTAAGTTTATCTCGTGGCGGACCCACGAAATTAATAAAGACCTCCTTACAGTTCCTAGAATAGGCTGATAAGTCTATAGTATGACACGTTCCTCAGACACGGTTCTTTCATACCAGTTGCGAACACCTGACCATATTAAAATTGCATAACTTCAGCCGATCTCAGGGTATATTCTATATTGTTATAAAAACCGTTATGATCTCGCTTTACACTGTTTTACGAAATCGACCTTAAAATGAAATTCCCCGGGTGAAAACCGGGATACACAGCCAGTTTAATATAAAACTAAAAAAATCAGTCAAAGATTTATAAATCTCTTTCAAGTTTCTACGAAAAGTATACTTTGGCTTTTTTAGAATTAAACAGAACCTTACTGGCTTTATCTTTATTATATGAGGTCTTTGATATACCATTATTTGAAAATAAACATTTTTCTAGACATTTAGTAAAATCATTATATTTTCTCATATAAACATTTTTCAAATTCATAAAATAAAAATTTAATTTAGAGCTTGCTCAAAGGATATGAGGGACAATTTAGAAGCTTCATATAGAGGAGAGTGGAGGGGGTAAGTTGTCTTTCATCTAAAAGTTATGAAGTGACAAAGGCTTTAGAAGTTTATTTAATACCAGAAAAGATGAACTGTATTAATAATTGCTCTTTAGGTCTGGAGAAAGTTTTTAGAAAATGTTTGTCCGTTGCGAAAACATACGCTAGTATTCTTTAATAATTAAAAAGAAAATATTCTTACATACAGGTCTAAATTGTCACTGAAGCAATTTTTTTTTAATGAAACCTCCATGTCTTTGCGATAACATTAAATTATTATCTTTAATTTTCTAAAACTCAAAATTAAAATGCAGATACATGATTCAAACGTTTATTGAAAGTTTATGTACTTCTATAAACTTCTTCTCGTTACACAAAATAATAAATATATTCTTGTGCTATAAAGCATTATAGTATTCGTCCTATGCAAGAATAGCCTAACTCAAAACCTCATATTATCACGAATTATCAAAAGGAAAGGAAAGGTAGAAACTTTGAATAGCTCTCCTGAAAAATCGCCCTTCTTGAGCTAGACCAGAGCGATTTGTTTAATTTATTAAATATTACACTGATAGATATGATTGATTAGTTTTGTTAGTGTATTCATTCTTATAAAATATGATTATATATAAATTATATTACATAATGTAGCTCTGGTTTTTTAAGGCACTACTTTAAAATACCAATGTTTTTAATGCACCGTAGCTAACCTAAATGATGAATCAAACTTCTATTCCTATTTCCGCTACTTGTATGTAACTCCATTACAAAGTCGTCACATGAGATGGTTTTTCAACAAAGTCGAACGAGAAAAAGTCTATCATCACTTGTTACGTTTCTGCAGTATATATGTAACACATACCGTAAGACAACCTACTTAGAAATTTTGCGTAAAGACACGTCTTACTGACACAAGGTTGACATCTATTTCCTCCATTGCAACTACTCATGGTCCGGATAAAACCAGACAATTACCTCGGAGGTAAGCCTGAGCTCTGATTTAATTAATTCCTGAAAGCTCTAGCAAATGCGGCGTAAAGCTCCAGCTAGTGTCCCTGACAACAATTTACAACTGTGTGCTTAGGACCACTAATTTCCCACCTCACTGGTACACTTGCATATTAATTCCATACACAAACGGCACAAAGGCATTAACATCCCCACATTCAACCTATTAGCGTGTCCAATCTTCTTTGGTCTATGTACACAGAAAAATTATTACAAGTTCATCTTAGGCTTGCCAAATGATAAAAACTGTCCTTCACTAATTCATTTCAAATTTAATATCCGAGAAATCAGTTTGCGTGAGGGATTAACTAGTTAGGAGTTGTTAGAGCATAAGTTACACATAACTAGAGTGTGGTATCTAACTATTGATCAGGCGTTCGACTAAGTCTATCATTAGAGGCTTCGTATCGCCACAAGTATGTCAACATGATATCTGAAATTAAATTAATAAAATAAAATACCTCATTACAATTTAATCACTAACGGCTAATTGTAATTAAATTAAATTAAAACTCGTCTACATCAATGAAGTTTGCCCAGACTCCTTACTTTCTGGGGTTTCATTTCAACTTTTTTATAGAAATATTTCTTTTACTATTTTAGATTACAAGATCGAGCTTTTCGAAGATATATGTAAACAAGAGAATAATGGTTTTTTTTTTTTCCATAGCCCCTTATGATTATATAATTTCTCGAGTCAATTTATCTCATCCTTCAATAATAAGCCTTTTACTGCATTTATAAAAAAAATGTAATTTTGTGGAATGAGTGTTCTGTTAAGTTATCGGTGATGGGGCTCACCTCTTTCTTGAATAAACTTAAATTCTAACACTTAATCCTAACATTCATATAATAGTGGCCATCGTCTTGGGACATTTGCCGTACTGAGGCTATTAAATAGTGGATTTACCAGCTGTGGTAGTTTATCGAAAAAATAATTGTGCCTCTTGGTTAAGTATTCTCCAATTTTGGGTAATTGAATTACTTGTTGTACTTCTGAGGTCCTCATTTGCTGCATATAAGTTCCTTTGGCTATTTTCCTTGTAATTCCGTTTTGAAAGGATTGTAGCTTCTTCACAGTTGATTTCCTTATATGCTTGAACAATGGTGCACCGTACATTAGCGCTGGCCGAATTATTGTTGGGTATACAAAAATGTTAAGCGTATCGATAAATATGTAGTTGTAAGTATTTTATTTAGCTTGTACGTTTTTAGTCTTGATGTTTTAATTTTTCTGTCAAGTGTCTCGAAAAATGTAGATGTCAGTCGAAGTGTACGCCAAGATACGTCAGGTTGGTCGATAGTTTAATAAATTTATTATGCTTGTGTGCGCTTGAGTATCTTTTTAGAAAATGACGGTATGAACGTATTCTTCTCGCTATGAACGCTATGGACGCTATGAAAAGTATTCTTCTCGGGTAGGGATTGCTAATATCTCTTTATTAAAACAATAGTTAAGGAGAGAACACAGAAAACAAAAACCTTTGTTCAATGCAAGGTAAGTATTGTGTTCAGTCTCAGACTGTTTGAATTTAAAAACAATGTTTCCCGCCATCCAATGCCTCCTAACTTATTGTAAGTGCGTAGCTTAAGTGCAAGTTAAGAAGGCCATGAAGATCAGCTGTCGGATGTCTACCGCCACGTGCGTCATCCCCACTCCGGCTCACTCTGCTGTCGACCGCCGTCACGTTAAGATCTCCATCTCTCAATCATCCTGCCACCGGCCGCCATCACGACGCAGGTGTTATCTTTGGTCAGATTGCGAGTCGACCACGTAAGTAAGATCTTACTATATGCAATTGCCATTTTTCTTCAAAGAATTGACTCAGAGCAGAAGAGAGGTCAACGTTGGAGATTGTGCAACCCAAGCATATCTCTATGAGTTTCAGTTCACCGGAAGTTAAGTTCGCCTTCAGAAACACTAGTGGGTTTGTTCGCCGTATTTAATAGCTATTTATTTTAATCACCAGGAGTGGATTAGAATACAGAGCTCTGTCAACTACAGAGCAGAAGAGAGGTCAACGCTGGAGATTGTGCAACCCAAGCATATCTCTATGAGTTTCAGTTCACCGGAAGTTAAGTTCGCCTTCAGAAACACTAGTGGGTTTGTTCGCCGTATTTAATAGCTATTTATTTTAATCACCAGGAGTGGATTAGAATACAGAGCTCTGTCAATTAGTCTGATTTTCTTTATCTCTGTTTAATTTTCTTAAATGTTTCATGATCATTTCTTAACATGCTCTAAGGCCTTAATTCATTGTAAAATTGTTAGTGCTAAGTTTCATTTCATTTCAAGAATTCTAGTTTCTTTTTTTTCTTCATCTTTATTCATTCATAACCTTTTAAGTTATTGTTGTTATTAGAAGTGTCATATGGTTCAGCTTTATTTTATTTCATTTTATCTAATGCTCTAGCTGTTTATTAATTGTATTTTTCCTTAAGAATAAAAGTTTTGTTTTTCTCTCTCTGTAAGTTCACCGCTCTTCTTTTTTTATTATTCTCCTTCATCATTATTTTTAATATTAACGCCCTACTGAACATATTGATTGTGGAAAAATATAATATCCAAGTTCTGATTATTTTATTATTAAAAAAATTGAAAAGGATTTCTTACATTTATAAAAAAGACGGCAGACGGTTTCCATGCTTTCATTGTTTATTATATCTATATATACTTTGTCAAATTAACTTATTATTATTTTCATGAAATGGTATCTAGAAATGTTTGTTGGTCGTTTTAGTATGAAGGCGTAAAACCACTTGGTCATATACGACGGAAATGTTTGTGTTAATGGTATTAAAACGGATTTTTTTTCTTGCCGATTTCTCCTCCAAAGAATGTTTTCAGCGAGCATCATAATAGTGCTAGTGATCAGCAGGTTAATATCTATGGACTATTCCATGGAGGCATTTGATTTTGCCTGTCATATACAGCTTATCCTAAGGATTATCAATCTTGAATGTTCTGAACAGTTTTATTCGTTGTTAGCTTGATATTTTTTTTTACCGGTGATGCGGCAGGGAGCGAAGCATTGGGATCTCCTTGATGCCTGTTTCGCCAACTCGGCCGGTAAGGTTCGACTCGGAGATCCTTTGGGTGAATGTAAATATTTCTTATTTTTGTTTATTTTTCTCATTCTTCCTTTTGTATTTCCATATTTCCCTTTTTCTAATTTGGTTATTCTTTAGTTGTATCAAGTATGAATGAATTCTTAGATCACTAATACTTGATGCCCTTGAGTATGGAAAATTGTATTAATTACTTTTCACTAAAAAAATAAATAAGTAAAGAAGATTCGTTTTTAAGCCAACGCTATAACTAAATATAACTGTATAAAAGTTATTAATTTGAAATCAAACCCTTTCGATTTAACATGTACAGTATAGGAAGGAGCAGTCTTATGATCAACCATCTTTTTTTTGTATTCCGCGGAAATGATGAGTTCTCAGCACAAAAAGCTTCTGTTTAGTTGCTGATGGCATACTCAGTTACGAGTATTAGCTTCATGCTAAGAGAGCATTACATAAACAGACTTCAAGAAAATGACAGGAAAACTTAAACAAGGAAACAGTTTTTTTTTTAATTTGCACCTTTCAACGAACCTCCTCAAAAGTAGACAAATTAGAGTTTAATGAATTTTTCACTTACGATTATTATTAAATATTTATAAATGCATGTCGTTCTACAATGTTAATGGGAAAACTTGATAAATCTTGGGCTTTTTTTTTTTTTTTATTAAGATGAATACATTTTTTCCATAATATCTCCTCCACCACCCTGTAATCAGAGGGTTTTCTCTCACTAAAGAGATTTATGTAGTAAAAAAAGGCTTATGAAAGGCGGGTGAAGGAAACATAATAAACCTAAAAGTGGCCTCAACACCGAACCGAGGCCTAAACCTTAGTCCAATTTAGCGGGAGGAAGAAAGCGGAGTTTAACCAAATGAGACCGCATAAAGCTCTTCCTATTGATTTTCTTATTGCCTCCGTCCTGGATAAAGCTTTTCTTTAATTCCCTTTTATCTTTTCCTTCCCTTCGAACAAATTGGAAAACTACCCCTGCCTGCACTCGTCCTCTCCTTTATTCCTTTATGCACTTCCATTAGCTTAAGTACCGCGAGGGTGTACTCCTGTGCTCGGAATGGGCAATTCGCGGGGTCCCTATAACCGGCTAATGCTGAACTAAAGTAATACTTAGGGGTTTTCCTGAACGATTTGGTGGACCATTTGATCGTATTCAAAGTACATTATCTTCCCTTATCGAGCCTCCTTATTTAGTCTTGGCTAAAAGTTTAATATAGTTGGGGCCTCATGTTTCCAGTTTTAATTTCAACTATGGCATCATTTTTAGAGAAAATAGTTCTGTTTGCAATTTCTTTGTGCAAAAGTAGATTTCTTTTTTCGCGTTTCCAAAAATTTAAATATGCGGACGTGTAGGGTTTCTCAATCGACTGGTTCAATTATAATAGTAGATTATTGGTTTATTATATTGTTTCATGTTTATTTCTTGCCTACTTTACCTCTACAGAAAGTTCTTATTTTATTGAAAAAATACCTTATTTTCAAATGCAACTGTTCTGCAATTGGTTTTATTTTATAGTTAGTAACTTCTCATCTCGTTTCAGAGTAATTTGCCTTTAAATAAAACATTTTAAGGCAACTATGCGTCATATGATGAAAATTTTCTAAATCTCCATTGTACCTTAGTAAAATGACATGAGCTTAGTCACGCCAGTCGTTATATAAACATGCGCAGACATTTTAAAAATTGTTTAAAAAATATATATTTTTCTAAACTTTTTAAAGGATTCTTCGTCATGGAAGGAAGACCAATCTTAGGAATGACGTCACTTCAAGGACCTAGAGGATGTACCTGTGTAATATCAATAAAGAAAGACTTCCAACTAACATGATCGAGTTTATGGTTCTACATTGATTTAAATTGTTATTGATGAATAATCCTATTTTTGTATGTTGTTGTTTTGTTTTGAAAAAATAAAATAAAAACGTGTCCAAAACTTCTTTAGGTGCCAGTTCACCCAAGGAGATAAGGAGGAATTTTTTTATATTAATAAACGATTATTCACGTAGGTTAGGTTATTACAGAACGTGAAAAAAAAATAAAAGGAAAACCATATCTGGTATATCTTAATAGAAATATTGTTCTCCAAAGGCGGGAAGTATTTCAGACTTGACATATTGACATCTATTACCGTATCTGATGTTCCGAGAGCGGATTTTCCACAAATAGAATCTAGTTTACCTTATCTACCGTTGAACATCTATTACACTCTCATCTCCAACAGTTTCTTTATTTCTCATTAAGATATTATCTGTTAATATTATTTAATACGTCTCTTCAACTGTTTCATGATTGTTGATAAAATTTAGAAATGAAAGCAATTAATCAAAGCAATTAACAGCTGATTATGGATTGAATCAATCATTATGGCGTGTTAAATTTGAAAATGTGGAGTCCTTCTCAAGGATAGAAAATATGAAGCCAATTATCATTTTGTTTTTTCATGCAGTGGAACAATCTTAGTAGAGTACACTTGCTGCTCTAGCTTTAAAGATGATCTCGAAATCTAAGTAAGAATGCATAAGAAATGTCCTGCGATCATTATGGTTAGTCGACTGATCATGTAGGCTAGTAAATTCATACTCCGTACCAACGAAGCTTCTAAAAGAAGAAATCCACAGCACATAAATTCGTTCCATGTCAAAATGCGAAAAAAAATAAAAAAGTACGCCCCGAAACGAATCGATTTTTGGACAATTTCTCCTCTTAATCCTCACCATCTTAGATTTATTTGAAATTTGGTACATGTGTACTACTTGTATTGACTAGAACAATTGTGAAATATTACTGAGATATATCAACCCGTTTTTGAATTACGGACCTGCAAAGCACTCAAAATTAGATCCAGAAACAGAAAAAATCATGATTAAAAATAGCTGTAGATGTTTTCCAAATTTGACGATGACTATGAAATCGGTGTCGTTTAACAGCTCATTCCATGTCATTTCATATGACATTTAACAATGTATACGTTGGTACTAAAGAAATTTTCTTAAAACCAAGGTTAAAATTTTAATACCAATTTTCTTGAAAAGGGCATCTTTTAAAATTTTTATGTATTTTTATAGTCAAATTTGGAGAACATCTACAGCTTTTTTTGTGATAATATATTATACGGCCTATTTGAAAAAACATATATAAAAATTTTAAAAGATGCCCTTTTCAAGAAAATTGGTATCAGCTTATCCTAAGGATTATCAATCTTGAATGTTCTGAACAGTTTTATTCGTTGTTAGCTTGATATTTTTTTTTACCGGTGATGCGGCAGGGAGCGAAGCATTGGGATCTCCTTGATGCCTGTTTCGCCAACTCGGCCGGTAAGGTTCGACTCGGAGATCCTTTGGGTGAATGTAAATATTTCTTATTTTTGTTTATTTTTCTCATTCTTCCTTTTGTATTTCCGTATTTCCCTTTTTCTAATTTGGTTATTCTTTAGTTGTATCAAGTATGAATGAATTCTTAGATCACTAATACTTGATGCCCTTGAGTATGGAAAATTGTATTAATTACTTTTCACTAAAAAAATAAATAAGTAAAGAAGATTCGTTTTTAAGCCAACGCTATAACTAAATATAACTGTATAAAAGTTATTAATTTGAAATCAAACCCTTTCGATTTAACATGTACAGTATAGGAAGGAGCAGTCTTATGATCAACCATCTTTTTTTTGTATTCCGCGGAAATGATGAGTTCTCAGCACAAAAAGCTTCTGTTTAGTTGCTGATGGCATACTCAGTTACGAGTATTAGCTTCATGCTAAGAGAGCATTACATAAACAGACTTCAAGAAAATGACAGGAAAACTTAAACAAGGAAACAGTTTTTTTTTTAATTTGCACCTTTCAACGAACCTCCTCAAAAGTAGACAAATTAGAGTTTAATGAATTTTTCACTTACGATTATTATTAAATATTTATAAATGCATGTCGTTCTACAATGTTAATGGGAAAACTTGATAAATCTTGGGCTTTTTTTTTTTTTTTATTAAGATGAATACATTTTTTCCATAATATCTCCTCCACCACCCTGTAATCAGAGGGTTTTCTCTCACTAAAGAGATTTATGTAGTAAAAAGAGGCTTATGAAAGGCGGGTGAAGGAAACATAATAAACCTAAAAGTGGCCTCAACACCGAACCGAGGCCTAAACCTTAGTCCAATTTAGCGGGAGGAAGAAAGAGGAGTTTAACCAAATGAGACCGCATAAAGCTCTTCCTATTGATTTTCTTATTGCCTCCGTCCTGGATAAAGCTTTTCTTTAATTCCCTTTTATCTTTTCCTTCCCTTCGAACAAATTGGAAAACTACCCCTGCCTGCACTCGTCCTCTCCTTTATTCCTTTATGCACTTCCATTAGCTTAAGTACCGCGAGGGTGTACTCCTGTGCTCGGAATGGGCAATTCGCGGGGTCCCTATAACCGGCTAATGCTGAACTAAAGTAATACTTAGGGGTTTTCCTGAACGATTTGGTGGACCATTTGATCGTATTCAAAGTACATTATCTTCCCTTATCGAGCCTCCTTATTTAGTCTTGGCTAAAAGTTTAATATAGTTGGGGCCTCATGTTTCCAGTTTTAATTTCAACTATGGCATCATTTTTAGAGAAAATAGTTCTGTTTGCAATTTCTTTGTGCAAAAGTAGATTTCTTTTTTCGCGTTTCCAAAAATTTAAATATGCGGACGTGTAGGGTTTCTCAATCGACTGGTTCAATTATAATAGTAGATTATTGGTTTATTATTTTGTTTCATGTTTATTTCTTGCCTACTTTACCTCTACAGAAAGTTCTTATTTTATTGAAAAAATACCTTATTTTCAAATGCAACTGTTCTGCAATTGGTTTTATTTTATAGTTAGTAACTTCTCATCTCGTTTCAGAGTAATTTGCCTTTAAATAAAACATTTTAAGGCAACTATGCGTCATATGATGAAAATTTTCTAAATCTCCATTGTACCTTAGTAAAATGACATGAGCTTAGTCACGCCAGTCGTTATATAAACATGCGCAGACATTTTAAAAATTGTTTAAAAAATATATATTTTTCTAAACTTTTTAAAGGATTCTTCGTCATGGAAGGAAGACCAATCTTAGGAATGACGTCACTTCAAGGACCTAGAGGATGTACCTGTGTAATATCAATAAAGAAAGACTTCCAACTAACATGATCGAGTTTATGGTTCTACATTGATTTAAATTGTTATTGATGAATAATCCTATTTTTGTATGTTGTTGTTTTGTTTTGAAAAAATAAAATAAAAACGTGTCCAAAACTTCTTTAGGTGCCAGTTCACCCAAGGAGATAAGGAGGAATTTTTTTATATTAATAAACGATTATTCACGTAGGTTAGGTTATTACAGAACGTGAAAAAAAAATAAAAGGAAAACCATATCTGGTATATCTTAATAGAAATATTGTTCTCCAAAGGCGGGCAGTATTTCAGACTTGACATATTGACATCTATTACCGTATCTGATGTTCCGAGAGCGGATTTTCCACAAATAGAATCTAGTTTACCTTATCTACCGTTGAACATCTATTACACTCTCATCTCCAACAGTTTCTTTATTTCTCATTAAGATATTATCTGTTAATATTATTTAATACGTCTCTTCAACTGTTTCATGATTGTTGATAAAATTTAGAAATGAAAGCAATTAATCAAAGCAATTAACAGCTGATTATGGATTGAATCAATCATTATGGCGTGTTAAATTTGAAAATGTGGAGTCCTTCTCAAGGATAGAAAATATGAAGCCAATTATCATTTTGTTTTTTCATGCAGTGGAACAATCTTAGTAGAGTACACTTGCTGCTCTAGCTTTAAAGATGATCTCGAAATCTAAGTAAGAATGCATAAGAAATGTCCTGCGATCATTATGGTTAGTCGACTGATCATGTAGGCTAGTAAATTCATACTCCGTACCAACGAAGCTTCTAAAAGAAGAAATCCACAGCACATAAATTCGTTCCATGTCAAAATGCGAAAAAAAATAAAAAAGTACGCCCCGAAACGAATCGATTTTTGGACAATTTTTCGAAAATATTATGTGAATGGAAATTGTTATGGGTAGGTACAGCCTATAATAAATTTGAACTTAATTTCCGTATTTTTCATTTAGGTTTCATTGAAGGTTCCAATTTCCCACAAGATTGATAAACATTGTGAGCATAACGAACTTTAGAACTGTCTTCATTCAAAATGATTTCTAAAGGTTCCAAATTCACCTATGCCCCTTCATTCTTTCGTCCTATGCTTTGCAATCTTCCTTGAAATCGAAAAAGCATTCGATTGTGTCAAGCAAAAGAGTATATAATATAAGTATAACTGCACTTACTGTCTACTTATTCCTTCTGCTCAATTCTTCAATCCTTGTTATTTGGCAGATTCTTCCATTGACTCTTCTATTTCCTCCTTCTATCATTAGGAAAAACGGGTTATATATTAGGCAGCTATTTAATTTATTTAATTAGTTAAAAGTATTGATTTTCTTACAAAACCATGAGTAGCTGCAGTATGCAAGGTGATGTAATATTCAGAAATGAGTTTCATCATTGAATGCGAACGCCCTCTAATCACACCCGAGTAATGAAATGGTTCGCTTTTTGAATTAGTCGAGTGTCAGGGGAAGTAGATGGCATAGTGATATGAACCCATTGAAAGCAGCTGCACTTCACGAGTTTCATTTAATGTCCCAAAGTAAAAAGTAATGTTTCCTATCTTATTTTAGCATATAATGTTCTCCATTTTTTCTGAAATATGTTTATAAGTTACCCATCTTTTAAATATTCCATATTTTATCTGATGCATAGTATAAAAAATAGGAAATTACGCACTGGAAACACTATTAATTAATGTAATCAGAGTAGAGGTTCCAATATACACTATGTGCGAAAAACCTTCCTCTGTAAAAGGGTACCGTTTAACAATTAATTAGTGAGCGGGAAAACTCAAGCTGTATGACAAGGACCACTAATTAGAATGAACAATAATCAAACATTACATTACTCCACATAATAATGGATCTGAACTAATTTTTTTGTTCATTCATCAGGACATACTATTCCGATTGCTCCTTAAATTTTCGAAAATTTACAAGTAATGCAAAAAAAAAAAAATAATACAGGAAAGTCGCCACCTTCACTTACAGGATCCTGCTCTCCCGCAGCATATGGTGTTCAAAATTCAATGACCGAAATTGAACCAACGAATTATAGAGATTGTCATATAGGGTCTTTCCATATCACAAGCAGTTTAAAAACAATATAGAAAAATTATTTGTTGTATTTTGATAATTTTTTTTATTAATTTTACATGGATCAATTTTATAAAAATGTATATCTAAAAAAAGCATAAATTAAATTAAATATAATATTTCTTTAAATTGATGATTGAAAAATGTAACCCAAAAATTATCGAGATATCAGACCGCGACGCGTTTGGAATATAAAGCTCGAATTTTCAAAAGCAATGCATTTAATGCAATTACTATTCATTTTTTTTCCTCCCCTTCCTCGCCAGTTAGGCTATACGGGGTTTCCCGGACCACGGAAGTGGGTAGGGGATTGATGCCGAGTATCATTAAATTTCCCCTAGCTCCGTATTTTGAAGTTGCTATCTCTAGGTTCCCAAACATATGTCGGTAATTCCTAACGCGTTTGCCCCCTTGGACCAACCGCCATCCCACCCAATTATGATCTTCAGAGACTATTAACAATTAAATTTTTTATATTGCACAGTGGATATTTTAATGTGAGTGGATGGAATCTAATCCCTAGCACTACCTCAGGTGTGCTTTTAGGTGCTTGATTCGATCGAAATCTGTTGCAGATTGGATGTTGCCAGAGCTGAAAGCACTATAAATTGTTGATTATTGTCTGCTTCAACCAGTTCCATATGTTCGGAGGACACATCAACTGCACTCAGCACTACCGTCGGGTGACAATGCACACGGTAACGGACATCAATAGAACGTCATGCACACTCGCTGGAATAGCAGAACTTGCGCTATAAATAAAACATATCATGATTTTCTATACCACTATCTAATTTTCGACAGTAAAAGATTCAGTTTAATAAAAACTATTACTAGTATTAACTTCCGTTTAAATGAAAAGAACAAAATTTAAAATTATAATAAGGAATGAAATTGATTTTCAACCGAGAAATTTAAAAGTCGGACATTTTGATTTTTTTTCATTTTGTTTATCCATTATTATTTTTCTAATTTATTTTTATTTACTGAATACTACTGAATACATACATCTATTTCATACATATATCTATTTGGGCATACGCCTCACATGTGTTCAGCTCAGCTGACTTACGGACGCTCCTAGGTAGTCAATAACCAAACTGTGCATACAGTTAGAGTTTCAACAACCAACTATTACAACACATACGACTTCTTTATTCATGTATTTCTGTTAACTTGCATGGTAATGATAACAGACTAATTAACTACATGGCCACTCCTGACATGCCGGTGGCTAAAATAAGCTGGATGAGAGATCTTCCTTCTCGTGAATTAGTTTCAAGCCCGGAAAGAGGTGCTGCTTGGCACTTTCCTTTCCTCATACCCAAAATGCATTGATACTAAAGCGTTGCATCCATCACATTCGCTGATTGTCACAGATTGATGACAGGCGTTAATCAAAGTTGAAGAATTTTTTTTTTATTTGTATGTATTTTGTTAGTTTTTTGTGTTATATATAATGTTAGGAATACCATTTGTTAATTAATTGTCATCCATCTTTTGTATTATCTTGTTGTCTTTCCTTTAATAATTAATTAATTTCATACCAACTTATTTCACTAATTCGTAATTGTAATAATATAATTTTAATACTTATAAAACAATATAATATAATTATAATTTATGCGTTACGCCTAGTACTCAACAAATGGAATTTGGTTGTTGTCAATCTGAACAGGGGGGCAGGTTTGTTTTCTAAGAGTGAATGTGATGTGTTTTGATGTGTCATGATTCAGTTTAATTTTCCATAATTGAAACCAGTCGTGTAATTTGTATAAGTGATGTTGTAATGTCAATGAAGCCTGTGTTGGGTCCTGATGTTTCGTGATAATTGCAGTATCGTCAGCGTAAGTTGCAGTCAATGTCTCGTTGTTAATAGGTATGTCGTGCATGTAAATGATGTAGAGTAGAGGTGCTAGTAAAGAGCCTTAGGGTACTCCCGCCAAGACTGGATAAATTGAAGAAATTTCCGAACCCTGCCGGACGGAGAAAAATCTATCGAAGAGGAAAGATTGTAGAATCAGATAATAAGTAGAAGGTAATATGGTCTTTAGTTTAAAGAGAAGACCCTGGTGCCAGACTTTGTCAAACGCTTGAGCAACATCCAAAAATACTCCAGTTGCATATAGTTTTTGGTCTAGAGCTCCTGCAATGTAGTCAGTAATTCTGTGTAGTTGATGCGTCGTCGAATGGTAAGTGCGGAAGCCGAAAAGGTCAGGTAACACTTTTTGGTCTGTAAGTATGTCAACTAATGTTTTGTGTATCAATTTTTCAAATAATTTGGAGCATATTGGGAGGAGGCTGATTGGTCTGTAGGATGACGGGTTGTATATGTCTTTACCTGATTTGTGGTTCATTTTTATGAGTGAGTACTTCCATTGTATTGGGAATTTGGACGTTCTCAGTATACAGTTGAAAATTGTTGTTAGAAATACAAGAGCTTTTCTCGGCATTTGTTGGAGTGCCTCAGCTGTAATTAAGTCATTAAAATCATATGGTGCTAAAAAACCTATAAACGTATAAAAAAAATTTTCTAAACATTTATTGAGTTTTTAGCAGCAGTATTGCTTATTTGTGGCTTCCACCAGAAGAATTTTGGTGCTAAAGTGGTACTAAGGTTGCTGAAGTAGAACCACAGGAAACTATGAACCCCACCTCAACTTCGACTGTTGAGATTAGCGGGGTCAATAATATGGACGTGATAGAAGCAAAAGATAAAGGGGAGGCCTGGGCTAGGGTCACAGGAAGAAAGAGGAACTCGCCTGGTGAATCAAGAGACCCCAGAAAACAAAAACGAACGGACTCGGAAGGTGAAACCCCTGCTATACCAGTAAGTAACTCTTTTGAGGCTCTTAATAATATAAGAGAGCCCGAACCACCCACATCAAGTCCATCAGTCCCCCCTGAAACAATTCCACCTATACATATTAATGAAGTACAAAATTACCAGGCTTTAGTTAACTATCTAGAAAGCCGATGCCCACCAAATTCTTTTTCTCTGAAAAGCACAGTCAAGAGGGTTACGGTCTATCCACAGACCTCAGACGTCTATAGAAAACTGGTTAGCAGTCTTCGACTTAACGGAGCTGAATTCCATACTTACCAGCTACCTGCAGATAAAAATATGAGAATAGTTGTAAAAAACTTACATCACACCACTCCCGTATCTGAAATAAAAAATGAATTTGAAAAACATGGCTATGAGGTTACCAATATAGCCAATGTTATATCTCACTTTAATAAACGACCCCTACCAATGTTTTTCATTGAAATATCGAAGGCTACCTTTAATGATAAAATTTATGAAATAAAATCAATCTACTACACAAGAATAATCATCGAAGAACCAAGAAAAAAAGACTAATACCACAATTCATCAGATGCCAACAATACGGGCATACAAAATCCTATTGCAATCATGCACCTCGTTGCGTAAGATGTGGCCAAGGTCACGATAGCACCTCATGCACCAAGCCAAGGGATACCGCAGCTAGATGTGCTAACTGCAACGGCGAACACCCTGCCAACTACCGAGGATGCCAAGTTCTCAAGGACCTAAGAACTCAAAGAAAAGCACGAACCAACCAATTCCTGCGGTCTTCGCCTCCACCTCCACCTCCGCCCTCGAATCCGAACATTATCCAACTCTTCAACCACCCAAGCACAGACAGAAAAGTCAAACGCAGAGGCTTGTTCCGGATCATCAGCTGGGACCATCTTCACAGCTGACGGTACAGCGAACCATTTGCGAATCATCTCAAAATCAAACATGTTCGGGCATGAGACGGAAATCCCCCAGCTGCCACCTTCAGCTGATAATTACCCTACAGCCCCCTCCTCAATTGTTTCAATTACTTAATGGTCTGAACTCCCTCATGCAACCCCTTTTTACTCTTCTCCAACAGCTCGCACAAATGACCCAAGCCGTGTATCCTCCAAATGGCCCCTAATCAGCTGACTGCGGGCTCTTTGTCCATCCTTCTGTGGAACGCCAACGGACTGACATAACACGAAACTTGACTTATATCTTCATCGAAAACGAATCGACGTGGCCCTGATAACAGAAACTCACCTGACACAACACACTAAATTTGGTATTTATGGATACGTAATACACAGGACGGACCACCCCGACAACACTGCCCATGGAAACAGGTATACTCATAAGATAACCATTATCACACAACCATTTACATTTACTTAGTACACCTGTCATTCAATCTACAGGCATTACTTTGTACATGAAACACTACACAATGACACTAGCCTCGGTGTATTGTCCGCCAAGATATGTGCTGACATCTTCGATGTTTTGCAATTTCTTCCAAAGCCTAGGGCGGTGCTTTATAGCAGGAGGTGATTTCAACGCTAAGCACCAATATTGGGGATCACAATTAAGCAACCCAAGAGGTAGGAACCTGAGGGCTGCTATCCATGAGCTTTCATTAGACACGATAAATCCTGACACACTGACATACTGGCCAACATCATTACGTAAATCTCCGGACCTTTTGGATTTTTTTATTACAAAAGGACTGCGGACTGTTCCTCACACCATACATACGAGTTCTGATCTTTGCTCTGATCATTCCGCTGTACAACTCATTATCCTGGATGAGGCGGTCAACCTGGAAAGAAGACCGAAACTCATTAATGGCACAATAGACTGGGATGCATACAGGGAGCTATTAGATAAGTCGCTTTCCATCCCAGTTTCTATAAAACATGAAAGTGAATTAGAAGAGGGTGTAGACATGTTTACATCAAAAATTCAAGAAGCGGCATGGTCTTCATCAATGCCCAAGCATAATCATTCCAGATCTGCGCACTTACCGTAATATCCTCAGTTTATAAGGGACTTGATCAGGGCAAAGAGAAGGGCGCGTAAGGTATGGCAGACTGACAGACGTCCCTCAGACAGACAAACATACAACCGACTTAATAATCAACTCAAAAGAGAAATTCAAAAATTCAACAGGAAAAACTATGACGCTTACATTAGTAGCCTTTCGACGGACGATGGAAGCTTGTGGAAGCATACCACAAAACTGCTAAAACATCGAGAGGTATCCGCACCACTTCGAAAAGAAGATGGTTCCTGGCCCGTGTCGGATAAAGAAAAATCTGAGCTCTTCGCCAACCACCCAGACCTGGGCATTATTTTAAATAAAAGTATTTTAAATAAAAATGAAAATACTTTTTTTTTATTTTAGTATTTTAGAATTAAAATAAAATAAATCACATGTTTATTTTCATTTTAATTCTAAAATACTCAAATAAAAAAAAAGTATTTTCATTTTAATTCTAAAATAATAAAATAAAAAAAAAGTATTTTAAATAATAAAATAAAATAAATCTTAAGTAGGTTGTTTGAAGTTGAACAATTTTTGTAATAGTATAGTGTAGTCCTTTGCACTAGAGCTGTCACTCCTAAATATTGAGCAAGTATATTTATTTCAGTTTGATGTTGCTGTTTTTTTTGTTTATTATGGGGGAGGGGGGCGCAATTATTAAGATTGTACCGCTTCATCCGATTTCAACAAATTTTGTCACATTGGTGGTTTTTGATTATCTAAGTAGACGTCTAATGAATTCATTTCACATAAATGGTTTTATTCATAGGTTTTGGGGTGGAGGGTTAAATATTAACTTTTGACCTCCATATCCGATTGTCACGAAATATGTAACAAAGATTGTTCATAAGTCAGATAACAAGGCCAATTCCCTCATTTTTATAAATAATAATAATTTTATAAATAAATAGGTTTTTTATGGGGAGGGGGGAGTTAATTGTAGAGTTTTTACCGGTTTATTCGAAAGTGAAAAAATCGAAAATTATATTAGAGCCATAAACGAAGGCATAAACAGGATCCCAATTTGGAGACAACACCAAAAGATAAAAAGAAAGTAAACTTAGTAAAAATATGTATGACTGATACATTCAATAAAGTCGGTGATTATTTTTCCGGTTGAGGTTCGTTCGAAATTGGAGAGGAAATTCAGGCAAGATTAGAGGTAAGAAATTCTAGCGATTAACGAAATTACTTAGCTCACGGCTTCTTCCTTAAAACTTAAGAATTCGGGTTTACAAAAATATTATTACTCCTGCGGTTCTTTAAGAATGCAAAACGTGCACGCTAACATTGAATGATGAGTAAGTGAGGTGATAGCAGAGAGATGAATAAAATCGAAGTGTGAAATTGCAAAACAGTGGTGAACGAATTCCATAGAAATTAATGGCAGTGACTAATGGAAAACGTCCGAAAGAAGTAAGGGCTGAGACACAGTAGTTCGCGTTAAGGCTGATTTGCTGAATTTCGTATTACACGGAGGTCGTTGGATGGTGTATGGGTAGCGAATAGTCTAAGGGGTAGCCCAATTAGTTTAAATATGTTCCGAATCAGATTGGTTCTGTAGAAAAAGAAATTTAATTTAATAATTTCAACAAAATGAAAGCCAAGATGATCTGAGTATCAGATACATTACACCAAGCAAAGACTACCCAAAAAAAAATGAATAAAAACTGTCGATTTATTAATCAATTGCAATATTGAAGAAAAAAAATGTATTTATTAATCAATCGCAATGGACTACCTAATAGGTTTTAAAAGTATTTTGTATTTTCATTTTAATTTTTTTTATTTAAAATACAAAATACTTTTTTTATTTTGCATTTAAAATACTTTTATCGAAAAGTATTTTAAATGATTTGAGGTTAAAATGCATTTTATTCAAATTTATTTTAAATACTTGCTATTTAAAATAAAGTATTTTAAAATAAAAATTAAAATACTTTTTGCCCAGCTGTGCAACCACCTTTCTTCTATATTTACACCATTTAATGATTTCATAAATACAGAACATGATACAATTGTACAGAACACCTTAGACATTCCCCTAAGCTGACACTCCCACCACCTCCGTTCACTCCTTCACAAGTCGCTCTACAAATCAAACAATTACCAAAAAGGAAAGCCCCTGGAGAATTAATCAATTTTCTGTTTCGGTGATCATAACTATTGACAAGTTAAATTTAAATGAAAGAATTTCATTTGATCAAACCGTTTGCCAAATCACTTCCTTAATCATACTTTAAACTAATAATTTAGTCTCAAGACTCAGAATTTTTCCGAGGTCAATGAAAATAAAGTAATAAAGCTTGTTCACATGGTTGTGATACAAGTAAACGAGATCTCGTTTTTGTTCTTTTTGCTTTTCGATTTCCTTGGAAACTTTGAAAATTATCGATTGCTGAAGAAGGTCTCTAGGCCACTGTCATTTCAATATGTAATACATTACTGATAGCTTTAGCAAGCAATCATGTAAAGAAATTAATATAAGCTTTGGATTAAAATAACTAAAAACATAATCAATTTTTTTTAAATCTAATATGCAGCTACATTAGAGGAGTATTTATCACTTTTCTGGCTCTAATGACAATGCATTTATCACTTTTAAATATTGGAATGAAAAATTTCGGTTGTTTCCACAACGAAAAGAAAAGGTTTTTTTTCGCTTGAATAATGTCCACGGGGCTCGTTAAACTCATGAGGGACCTATAATTCTCCCTCTTTCTCTTTTTTCTTCCTCTCTTGTTCTCAGAAAAATATTAATGTTTCGTTTACTCCGCATTTACTGAAGTTTTTTTTCTCACATTTTGACAATGAATAATTAAGAATAGAATTAAATAATATTGCTAAAGATTTTTTTTTTCACTGCATACTTTTATTTGCACTTGTCGCAAATGATAAGCGACAATTAGCAAATGATGTGAAAACTGCTGCGCCTTGAAAAGGCATGAGGGAAGATAGTGCTCAGCAGCACATCATTATGTTTTAGTAGCGGTCTCTCATCCAACTCCTTTTTAGTAGCCTCATAAAAGGTAAGTCGTGGCCATGTTAAGTCTATTGTTATATTCGTGTAATTTGATATGGAGGCCAGAATAGAGAGTCCTTATTTCTTGGTCGATAGTTGTTAGTTGTAAGTCAGTATGTAGCGAGTTTTTTACTAACATACAAAGTATCTTTCGTTACTAGTCGTAAAATTTTGGTTTGGAAGGCTTAAGGTTTTTGTAAGCTCCTTTTTTGCTGATCCATAAATTTGTGAGGCGTATGTCCAAATGGGTTTCAGTAAGAATGTGAATGTATTGAGCTTCTGTCTGATTTTCACTTTTGATGATTAGATAAAAATGTTTATAAGCAAAAATGTAAATAATTGTATGTTTCCCATAAATATGTATACATATATATATATATATATATATATATATATATATATATATATATATATATATATATAAACATGTAATTTGGAACCGTTTAGTGGGGCAGCGATCTCAACTGAATAGGACCTGTAAGGGGTTTGCTTAACTCACTGTTTGCGGAAGCCAAGACCAGCGTTAAATAAAGTAGTACTTTTAACCATCGTTTTTAAGCCCAACTCGAAAATAACATAAAAGTAATTCCTTAAAAAGGAACGTTACACTGCGAAGAGTCATATGAGACTTTGAAGGGAATTTTTCTTAGAAACTAAGATTTTTTTATTTATAAAGTAATATTCAACATTAATTATAAGTTTTTTTTTTGTTTTTTTTTTTGTTTTACTAAATCGCTTTATTGTTGAGATATTTTAAGTGAGGCCAATTAATATCGGGCTCCCTGTATATATACATATAATTTATGACAAATGAAAGTAGACCTTAGTTGCTTGAACGACTAATCTAGAAATATCTTTGGCACCTCTAATTAAGTTGAGCCCAAAAATTAATAACGATATATAATCCATTAATAAAATAAAATAAATGTATAAAATACGAGAAAGATTATTATTTTTTTAAATGAATTGTCAGTACGTAAGTTATTTTCAGCGTTATTTATAATTAATATGTGAGATGAAAATGAAAACGAATAAAGACAAATATAATAACAATCATATCATATAATAATAATATGGGCTTAATGAATTGCTTTTATATTTTTTATTGATTGTGATTGTATATTAAATTGATTAAGGATACAATCTTTGTTCCACTGTTCAAGTTTTTATTAATAAAAGTTAAATAACCATTCCGAAATGAACAAATGGTCCATTGTTTTTGGATAATAAAATTAATTAGTCTTGTTAATTTTTCCTTTCTCTTCTCCCTCTTTCTTCTTTCTCTTTTTCTAATTTCTTTGGATGTTCTATTTTTACTATTATGTGTGAAATAATAAAAAATACACACAGGTCTTGTTAATAACTTTCAATACATGTCTCCATTTATTTAATAAATTAACAATTAAATTTCAATGTTTTGGTTTAAAATATCGATTTGTTTTTTATCGAGATTGCTCACGACGTTGCAATTTATAACCGCTACACTTTTGTTCTGACAGATCTTAATGATTAACTATTACTTGTGATTGTGCGAGGTAACCTTATCTTTTTTAAGCTTTTAATGAAGTCGGTTAAGTGCCTTCGTGTCTTGTTAAGTGCCTGTTTAAAATCAACATGTGTCTTGTTGATAAACAACATGTACATAAAACACTACGTAACACAATTACTCAGAGTTGTTAGGAATATGTAATATGATCTACACATCTCAGGTCAATCAAAAGTTTAGTAATTGGGTATACTAAAGAACACCTGGAAAGAACATCGAAAACATTTAACACTGTCCTCCTGCTTAGGTTATAGCTATGTGGTTGTGGGTGCTGTATCACATTCCTCCCACTCACTTCTCTGGAATCCTACGCCCCTGAGTTGAGTTAGGTCGCACAAGGGGATATGAAAACAGTGAAACCAGACCCGGACACAAGACTAATAGCCTTAACAAGTCAACAAAAGGTCCATGAACACAGCAATCTTCTGTCGTTCCCGGCATCGCCTTTCACCTCCTATCACCGCATATGCATATTCATCATTTGATGTTTGGAAAAGAAGTTCCATTTTGATCACCGCCGATATTAATAGATCGTTGCTTAATAATCAGTTGATGATTGAGAATCAGTATACCGCTTGATCGGCAGCCCAGCTTTTGATAATTCCATGATAAAATACTGTCAGTTACTTTCCACAATCTGAATATCAGCCATTGATTATTTCGAAATAAATATTCTTTTTTCTAATGTTTATTTATCATCGAACAGTAATAAAATCTTTTGGAGTACGAAATATGTAATTGTTTGAGGTAAAACAAATATTTTAGACTGTGCAGATTTTTTTTTTGACTTCGTTTGCATATTCACACGTATCTAATAATACAATCAGTGAATCTAATAGCTGAGCACATAAAATGACATCGCATGGTTTGGGCATAGGCATTAGGAAGAGTGACACACAGCGGCATTTCTTCCAAAGTTGGCAAATTGTAATGTATAATAAAATGTAAAAAAAAAAGCTTTTATAATAATTATAATCAGAAAAGGTGATAAATATGGACAGAATGTCCAAACGTCCACCACTCAGTAGAAAATATAAGCAATTTATGAGACTGAATGTGGGTTCATTTAACAATGAAAAAAAAAATGATAAGTTTAAGTGTCATTAATTGTCGAAAGTTAGTTATAATTGTCTAATTTTTGTAGACTAATTATCCAATCACAAATATTCTTTATACTCCGGCAAAATTAGCAAAAATGGTGCAATTTGTTAATTTATGAACCTTTTGTAAAGCACTCATAAGGAGATGTAGAAGCAAAAAACAGTAAAGTTCGCCATTCCAGGGGAGTGGGGTTTCCTCGTTTCTGCCTCCTGAATTCCCGTTTATATTTTTACGGGTTATTAATTTTCAGACAATACAGTTTATAATTTGAAGACATTTGTTCATCTGAAAAAAAAAAAAATAGTCTGCTCAAACTGATCCTGTATATTATGTTTGAAGTAAGACATCCGTCCATCTTGTTTCTACAGATGTAAAACACGAAAAAAAACATGAAAAAGATAAAGAAAAAAGAAACAAAAATCACACCGCACTCATACGCTAATGGATTTTTAATTTTCTTAAAACTGGATCATCTCATGAACGTGTCGTCTCACTTAAAACTTATAGGATCACTTTGATCTGAATTTTACTAGTATTATTTTTTATATAACAGATGTCTTAAAAATATAAACTTGTTAGTTCGAACTAGTGAAACAATTAACATATTTTTCTAAAATAAAACATATCCTTATGTCCTCAACAAACGGGAATTCGAGTGGTTTGAAATTATATCAATTAAGCATTTGAGCTGAACTTGAATCCCGTGCTTATCGACAGGTAGATTAGTGTTTCAGGTAGTTGGGGTATTGGATTTGGTGACAGGTTAGTGATCGAGCTATAATAGGTAGAGTACCTATTAATAGTAAAATAAGTAATACAAAGTTTTAACATCAAAAGTGAATTATTTAATTTTTAATGGATATTTGATCATTAGGTTATGGTTTAATAAATAAGTGGTATGTGTTTGATAAATCAATTTCAGTATATCAATCCTATTATATCCTGTATCAATCAAAGAACTGTCCTTTTAAAATTTGATTAAAACCTTTATGGAGGTTATTCTTGTACAACTGAAACTATGGTAGCACATTATTCATTTCTAAAATGATAATGAATCGCAATATATTCAATAAATTATGTCTTTATTGTGATTTATGGAAAAAAAAGGAGAAACAGCCTTAAGTAACCGAATATAAAAATAAACACTTGTAAGTAACCGAGTATTACAAATAATACTAGTATTATAATATAATAGTATAATTGTAAGTATAATAGTGTAGTATAATATTATTATTATAAGTGTATAATAGTACAATAATATTAGTATTACAAATAATACTGAATAATAGTAACAAAAAAACAACATAAGCATTCGTAAGTGACCGAAAATAAAAAGAAACAAAAATATCAGAAACTCTGACCAAATCTATTTAAATGTACTGTAAACTTTGACAATTAAATTCCAGCCCACTGCTCCCAAAACTTTATTTTATGTACTTTTGGATATATAGTTGTTTTTTCTCCTGCAAAAATAAATTAATTTGAAGGCAAACCAATACTTCAGCAGCCTCCATTTACTTGTACTTGTGAGAAGAATCTACCCACATGTTTTACTCGTAGTTAGTTATTCAAAAGAACTTTTTATCAAGAGTTTAAAAATATATTTTCAAACCTCTTTTCTTTTCAGATTTAACCGTACTGTACACCCAGTTTCGGGGAATTACCTATTTTAAATTAAAGCTTTAGATATAGGTCAGGCCTCTTTTTCTTTTATTTTTAATTAAAAATATAATTTTATCAGAGAAAATTCAAGGGAGTAATGCATTCTTTTCTTATTAATTAAAATAATTTCCTCATTTAGATTAATAATTCTTGAAAGTCAACACCATTTGTAATTCGGCTTATGCTAAAAATACCGAATATCAATACAAATATAAAACTTGAATTGTTTGAGTAGCTGTCATGCTATTTTATAGCTTACTTTATCATTCCTCCCAATACCGTAAAATTACAATCACAGAATACAATTAACACAGCTTCGTTAGCAGATTGGATTCAAACATACAACCTACATTTATATATGAGACCAATTCCGAATCACCCTGTCCGTTTCATGAAATGTTAATCCTTTATCGATTTCGGGGCGGGTATCCATAAATATTTCATATTAATGTACGAATTATCCGAAAATTTTACGAGTATATTAATCACAACCTTTTTTTACTACTTCATAAGAAATCCATTAGATTTTTTAGACTTTATTTATTTATTATATAAATTTTAGATCATAAGAACGAAAATCCTTCAGATTTGAATTCTTTTACCACCTACAGTGATATTCTGCGAACCCTATGTCGATGCCTTTATATTTTTATATTCTATTTATTTAAGAGCTCTGTATCATCAATTTCAATTATATAAAATTCATAATTAATTATTGTTTTTCCTTATTGTGTTTAAGAAATATCCTTTATTGCTCCGAATGCCAAAATAATTTTCGCTAGTATTAATCAGTAATGCGATTTGATTTCAAACGGTATAGTTATTTTTTCCATCTTGGGGAATATAAAAAAATAATATATATAAAAAAGATGAAAAATTTCTTCACATTCCCAAGGTTTAAAGATAAAAAAGGGTCACCAGTGGTGTAGTGGTTAGCATAGAAACGTAGAATACTAAAGGTCGCGGGTTCGCGTCCCGAGGTGGCCCTAGGATTTTTTAATGGGAGCAAAAAATCCTTGTCCTTGATAGGACTTAAAATGGAGGTACCGAGCCTGTACGATGCCAGGTACTCGTTAAAGGTCGCGGGTTCGCGTCCCGAGGTGGCCCTAGGATTTTTTAATGGGAGCAAAAAATCCTTGTCCTTGATAGGACTTAAAATGGAGGTACCGAGCCTGTACGATGCCAGGTACTCGTTAAAGATCCTTATCCTATTTATACCTGGATAGGCAAAATTTAGGACTCCCGCTGTAGCATCGTCCGATTAGCCTAAAGTGACGTTAAAACAAACAAACAAACAAAGATAAAAAAGTAGTCTAAGTATTGCAGAGATGGGAAAGCCTGACCCATTCGGTAAAAGATCTGCAAGGTCTGTAAAGCCACCGGGAACAAAACATTCCCAACCTCAATACAAAAGTTATTAAGATATACATGGACGCACCTACCACCAAAATATTTGATAACATGTGATAGAGGCTAGAAAGAGGGATAACCTTTCCTACTATAAATAATAAAATCAAGTCAGAAAGAAATTATAGTGGGTACTACTAATGTTTTATGCTGCTACGTTTTCTGAGATCTAGGGTAATAGAGAAAAAATCATTTGACACTTTCATGAAAGATAAGGACTTTATTTTTTGTTCTAGAACTAAATAAAAAGTTTTTATGAATTAATAACGTTTTTTAGTACGTTATTAGTATACTAAAACAACTTCCTTTACGCTTGACGATGTCACATAATTCAGCCTGTTCCTGACAGCAAATTGAATGATTTTCAGCATTTGAATACGGTAAAAATGGGGAATTTCTTTATTTCTTTTTAAATAGTTTTATCCCTTTATTACGGGAACAATGATTTGCTCTCACTTTTCCTGTTATTAGCCATAAACATGATCTTATGATCATGATCGTAATGTTAATGTTATATCTATGTGAACATCCAACGTGATGAGTAAGAGCATGGTCTCCTCTAAGAGTATGAGGCAAGGCCTACCTGGAAGCTCTTTCCAAAGGTCTTGTAAAGGGCGTCCTCTGGGATCCATTTCTCCTCAGCCGCTCCCCTGGCAATCCAGTTGACCAGTTCCAAGTCAAGCTTTGTGAAGGAACTACCTCCCTTTACCCTTTGACCTCTGAATATGATTAATCATCCACCTACGCTAGTCCCAACAACTCCGTCTCATTATGCCCAATAAATATGTTAGGTTACATATGGTAGAACCAAAATGTCAATATTTATTTCCGCGTGTATGATCTTTTTAATATCCCACTTTGAATTTCGTCATTCTTACGCTACGAGTAAAAAAGTTAGAGGGGCGAAAAATAGATAATCATAGTCGGCACAAATTCCCAACATACAAACGACCAAATATAGTGAATAAATACTCCAACAAGTGACTATGTACTGTTGCTTAGCAGAATAGGACTTGGGTGGTTTGTCTTGAGCAAACAAAATTAATACTTAAGGGATGTTGTCGAATCATTAAAATGTTTATACTTCATTCTGTTATATTTCCACTTGAAAAAATCGGATAAGTTAAATATTCAACTCTATGCTTAATAATAAATACATATGTCGACAGGGTAAGAATAGAGGCAGAATGACCTTAAAAGTTTAAAGCGCCATGGAAAAGTATTTGTGTTGGCGAGATCTTGCAAGTTCTTTCTGGATTCCTCTGGTCCTTAAAGCATAAAAAGTGGACCGGCGTGTCTCAGGGTTAGATTAGCAACGGCCTTCCTGTTTCAGTGACTAGCTTGAACTAGGTTTTGATAAGTGTAATTTGAGCGCCAACTGAATAGAGAATTTAGAGGACTCAAGTAATAAGTTTATAATTATTATTTGCAGTTTTTTATTTACAAAGCAGTGAATATAATTGTTAATATTGGATTTAACAAAATTTAGTTTTTAAGAATTTGTATCTAAGTTAAAGTAATTATATCCTTCCTACCGCCGTAAGTATTTTCTGGTGTCCATCCTTTTCCAAGTTATCCGATCCATCATATATCTCAGAACTTCTTCAGCCCAAATTCCCGGTTCATTCCCGCAATACCCGTTCTAGGTCTTCAGATCTAGACTGGCCCACCGAACGTCAGCTTTTGATAGATCTTTCATTATTCAGTTCTCATCCCTATGGAATTCTATTTCCCCTTACATCCATAATTCCAACACCTCACCTTTAAATCCCGTCTTTATCACTACTTCCTAGTCATCCAGTGGCTCTAAAAAAAAAAAAAAAAAAAATGAAAATTGACACTTTTTATTATCAAAATTTCAAACCGCTGGAAGCTCTTATTTTATTATATACTAGCTGTATATACCGGTTTCACCCGTATAATTTCATTTTTTAAATCTATAAAATCTATAAAGCAAGAATTTTATCGACTCAAACGGTCGATATCGTAAAAACCAATGTAGAGCGACATCAAAACGATTTTTATAACAATAAAGAATATACCCAGAGATTGGAGGAAGTTATGCAATTTTAATATGGACAGGTTTTCGCATCTGGTATCAAAGAACCACGGAGCGAACTTTGGAGAATTTAGGACAAACGGTATTGATTTCTATAAAGAAGAAACAAACAAACAAACAGAATTTCATCATTATTTATATAGATTATCATTTATAATCTTATAAGATTAGAAAATTTATAGGAACATGGGTCTAAATTCTTAATTTACATATTTTGAATAAATTAATAGAAAATTTTTCAAATTTGAAAAGAAATTGAAAAATTACATGGTAACATTTTCAGAAAAGAGATATTTAACATTTCTTTAGTTTTTTCTCCATTTCCTTATCTTTCGATATAAAGCCGCCTATAGTTCCCAATTAATTTCAGCCACTATAGTTATTTTATCACTAGTAACCAAAAGTGGTTGTGTTCGGTGCGCGGTCGAGTTTAACACGCGAGGCGTATCCGATCGCGGAAATTAGTCCAAGCACCGAAAACACACTTTTGGTACGTGTTATGAACAATACTTTTCATCATACTGCTCATACTTGAGTACATTAAAACACTTTTATATTTCATTAATTACTTACAGATACAATAGAAGACATTAAATTTGCTTATATTGTATCTTTTTTTTAAAAGAAAGATCTGTTTATTAACCTATAATAGAAGAAAAGTACTTATATATTTATGTTAATATTTATTGTACGATTCTGATTATTCGTTACATTAAAACCTTTGTTTGGCTTTGCCTTTTAGAATAACGATAACTTTTAATTAAAGGAAATTAAAGGTAAACTTTAAGGATTCAAACCGGGTATTGAAAACACATGTTTTTTATGCAGTATGATGAAAAAATTCTTATTAAACCATATGGAAGATTGAAAATATTTGCTGAGATTATTGAACATTTGAAAAACTGTAATAGGAAAACTGTGTTAGCCGATTATTAATTACCCTCTGAGAGCTAAGGTGCAATCAACTTGGTACATATGCATATGGATATACATGGATGAAAAAGAATTTCGGGAGTTGAGAGGAGTAAATTTAATTTCATAAATTGCTTATTAAAAGAGTGCGATTCTCTTCAAGGGTGGCCAGATGTTCAGCCCAGATAAAACAAAAATTGAGTCGTCCCCTTCAAAAAGAAAAAATAAGGGTCAGGGATGCTCTACTTCCTTCGATCGGGAATAAGAACAGCTAATGGCTTAGGTAGGAAAAACCGTCGGATAAGATGTAGGGAAATAAGTGAGATAAAACTTTCAGAACCGATCCCTCATACAGAAGTAGCCGTCCGAGGAGGCGTAGGTAATGGAAGATGGAGGGGGTTAGTAGAGTGGGTGGAGGTTGAGGAATAGTAGGGATTTCAGAGAGGCTAACTTTATCGGGGCGATCCGAAGTAAAACATCAACCGGGAAAGTGTATTAGTATTCCTCACCGCGCTGTCTGCTACATGATTAATTTCATTATTAAAGTAGATTCCAATATGATTTCCTTTGGGGTAACTATGAGGCGAATACAAATCAAACGTTAGAGTGCTGTAGCAAGTATGGAAACTTCAATAGTTGGCGTAAAATATTTTATAAAGCATGAAATAAGATTGAAGATGGTGGCCTGGGTTCGGCGGAACTAAATTATAAAAACAAAAAAAAAGTTTCAGCCTAATTTTTTATCACCTCCAAATTAAATTTATTCTATTAAAAATGACTAATCTTTACACTTTTACATAAACCTTAGTTTTCTATTTCGTTAATACAAAAATATTAGGTACTTTCATGGATGAATAAAACCTTTCTAACTTTTCTGCTTAAATGATGTCACGACATATTTGACATAATAAGTAGCTAATTTGAAACATCCAATCATTAGGTCCTCACTCATATTGGTAATGGGTCTGCAAAATGAAATTCCCAAAGTGTCATCTCGAATGGTGACCATTAGGAAAAAAAGTATATGTATTAAGTAGGTATATTATCTGTTGCCAGAGGACATTATAACAACTATAAGATAGCCTTAAAATGTAACAGTGTAACAGAAAAAGGCTTTAATATACTTTAAAATTTTTAATATTTTGTCATCCCAAATAGCCCTCTAGCACATAATCAATTTATAAAGGGAATTTGAAAAAAAAAATATATTTAAATAAACCTATGTTTAGATTGACTATTTTTTTTAAAATTGATATTAGTTCCCGTTCCTGTTTAGACACAAACCAGTGATTTTTTTAAATTAGTTCCAATCTAAAAGTAATTTAATGTAGTATTAACAATATGCATCATTCACAGCCCCAAATAAGGCCGAAAATCCTATCATCATTAACAAATTTTATCCTAGATTATCATAGATAATACGAAGTTTGAAATATGCAACGATCCGTAAATAACACAAACAGTTCTGAATAAGATTATTCTATTAGGTTCTAATATTGAGAAATTGTCCAAATTTGAGCTTTGTGTAAGTTCTTATAGTTTGCAGAATAATCAGTGAGGTAAACTATTTGCTGAATCTAAATTATGACGAGCTTTCATTGAACTAAGGCTATCGAGAACAAATAAAAGGTAATAATCAATACTTATTACAATGGCATTAGTAAAATATCAAGAATAATTTAATCATCCCAAAGAAAAAACTTCTCTTTTTGAGATTCTCTATATTATATTAATTGTAAAATATTCTAGACAATACATTTCTTTTTCCCTTTTATTCTTTGAAAAATTATGAAATAGGTGGGACACTGATTCCCTGAGTTATGTAAAAACAACTCTATTTGTATTTCCTATTTGACCGGCAATAGACCCAATAACGGGGGGCGAGATGAACAGATGGGAAAACGCGTTGCCCTCTACAACACATGATTGATAATCCGAAGATCGCAAGTTCGAAACCCGAAGCCAGGGGAAAATTAATAATCCCCCAACCCTTTCCCCAGGGCAAGGGAAGATCCCATATAACCTAAAAGACAAGGAAGGAGTGGACAACAAAAAATACTCCATGATATGTAATTATTTAAATAACACTTTTTTCAATCGATTAATATATGATATAAATCTTATATAAGGCACTTTAATATTCATTGAAAATAGGCCATATCTTTAATTTAACTATATATATTTAAAAATCTGGTGCGTGCGCGCAACACACAACTTTCACTTACCAACTTACTTAGATTAGAAATTAATGCGTTTTGTTAATTGCCACTTCTTAAATGAACAGAACGGCTTTAATTATGAACAATGGTCTGTCATTAAAGGCGTTCTCCGCAAGCGTGGGCTCAACGAGTTTTATGAGTTGACTGAATATTTTTCTTTTTTTCTCCTGTTCACTGTAAATGTCTTCTTTATTGTTATCATAACTCATATTTAGCGATTTCTTATTTTTAGGCGTAACAAGAGACAGTTAATTTCTCCATATAAAGAAAAACAAATGTACTTTTTAGGAAACAAACAGACAAAAAAGCTCCCCCCCCGCCAAAAAAAAGCACCCTCAGAACATTTTAATAATGATAGAGCTTACCTGATATTAAGGAACACATCATTTTCATTAAACATGATGAATTTGATAAAAATCGTTAAAGCCGTTTTTGAGATCATCGAAAAAAAGGTAAAAATTGGAAAAAAAAATTATGATAAAGTGCCCGCTCCGTTTGACCAATTTTGATGAAATGTTGGCTATCACATCTTTGGAATATACATACATCAAATACCCAGTTTCATCAAAATCGTTAAAGCCTTTCTTGAGTAAATAAAAAAAACACGTGAAAATGATACAAAATTTATTAAGTAAAGTCCCCCCTCCGGTTGATCAATTTTGATGTAATGTTGGCTATCACATCTTTGACATATACATACATCAAATACCCAGTTTGATAAAAATCATTAAAACCGTTTTTGAGTAAATAAAAAAAAACACGTGAAAATGATACAAAATTTATTAAGTAAAGTCCCCCCTCCGGTTGATCAATTTTGATCAAATTTTTACAGTCATATCTCTGGCATATAAATAGATCAAATACTCAGTTTAATCAAAATCGTTAGAGCCGTTTTTGAGAAAATCGAAAAAAAATGAAAAGTTAGTAAATAAAGTACCCCCTCCCTTTGAGCAATTTTGATGAATTTTTTGCTGTCACATCGCGGGCATATACATACACCAAATACCCAATTTCAGTTTTGTACGGCCTATAGTTTTTGAGCTAGAGTGTTCACACACACACACACACACACACACACACACACACACAAACCGTAATTCGAAATTTTTCACGATCGCAATACTTCCACTTACTATATATTTCATATATAGGTAAGTGAAAGTAATAAAAATAATTTCCATCTGAATCAATGCACTTTTGCCAACGTTCAACAAGCTTTCTTATTCCACCAGAAAAAAAATCTGGTGCGTGCGCGCAACACACAACTTTCACTTAACAACTTACTTAGATTAGAAATTGACGTGTTTTGCTAATTATCATTTCCCAAAGTCACACATTTTTCTACATTCATATCTTATTTTTGTTAATCGTTAAAGCCGTTTTTGAGTAAATAAAAAAACCCGTGAAAATGATACAAAATTTATTAAGTAAAGTCCCCCCTCCCGTAGATCAATTTTGATGAAATTTTTACAGTCATATCTCGGGCATATAAATACATCAAATACCAAGTTTGGTCAAAATCGTTAAAACCGTTTTTGAGTAAATAAAAAAAACATGAGAAAATGGTACAAAATTTATTAAGTAAAGTCCCCCCTCCCGTAGATCAATTTTGATGAAATTTTTACAGTCACATCTCGGGCATATAAATACATTAAATACCAAGTTTGATCAAAATCGTTAAAACCGTTTTTGAGTAAAAAAAAAAAAACACGTGAAAATGATACAAAATTTATTAAGTAAAGTCCCCCCTCCGGTTAATCAATTTTGATGAAATTTTTACAGTCATATCTCGGGGATATAAATCGATCAAATACTCAGTTTAATCAAAATCGTTAGAGCTGTTTTTGAGAAAATCGAAAAAAACGTAAAAAGTTATTAAATAAAGTACCCCCTCCCTTTGAGCAATTTTGATGAAATTTTCGCTGTCATATCGCGAGCATATACCTACACTAAATACCCAATTTCAGGGTCCCACGGTTTATAGTTTTTGAGCTAGTCTGTTCACATACACACACACACACACACACACACACACACACACACACACACACCATTTCGCTGGACTTGGTTATTTCGACTCAGGGGGTCCCAAAACGTGTATTTCCGTTGAAAACCGGAAATCGAAAATTTTCACGATCGCAATACTTCCACTTACTCTATATTTCATATATAGGTAAGTGAAAGTAAAAATCTGAATCCCTGGACTCAATGAAGTCACGAAAAGAATTTTTAATTTCATCCTGGTTTTGAAAAATTTTCTCCCTCAAAAAGTTAACCAGATGCCTGAAAAACTGGAAGTCTGATGGGGATAAGTCAGGTTAATAAGGTGGGTGTGGGAGAACTTCGTAGCCCAACTCGTGCAGTCGTCGTAGCGTTGGATGTGCGACGTGTGGTCTGGCATTATCATGGAGAAGGATAGGTCCCTTCCGATTCATCAATGCTGGGCAAAGACGTTGTAATTTTTGATTTATGTTGTCTTGACACTACTTGTCAGCAGTTATAGTCTCACCTCGATTGAGAAAGCCGTAGTGGATAACACCAGCAGTATACCACCAAACTGTGACCATAACTTTTTTTGGGTGCAGGTTGGGCTTCGGGAAAGTTTTTGTTACAACGCCTTCTGTTGTCGTATAAAATCCATTGTTCATCGCACGTCACAATGCGATCGAGAAATGGATCATTTTTATTGCGTGTCACAAGCATGGAACAGATTTCAAAGCGGCGATTTTTTTGGTGGTCGTTTAATTGGTGTGGCACCCACTTGGCCAACTTTTTTACCTTACCAATTGCTTCCAAGTGGCGTACAACTGTGTATTGGTTCACGCCGAGTTCTACCGCTATTTCTCGGGTGGTTTTGGTTGGGTCTTCTTCCACTATTGACCTCAGCTGGTCGTTGTCAAGAGCAAAATAACGGCCCCGACCTTCCTTGTCTTCGAGGTCGAAATCTCCACTGCGAAACTTCTGGAGCCAACGCTGCACCGTGCACTCGTTAATAGCCCCCTGACCCCACACTTCGTTAATATTACGAGCCGTTTGCGCAGCGCTGCGCCCTAATCTAAATTCGTAAAAATAAATTTGACGAAGATCGTACTTCGACATTTTCGATTTAAGACCTTTGAACACACTGAACAAAACGATTTTACTGATCAAATTCATGGTGAAAGAGAGGGTATTAGATAACGTTTGTTTTGGTATAATAATGATCAATGTTGGGATTTGCTTTGTTTACACAATTGGAATTAAGATATCGCAATAGAGGAAACCTGCATTAATTTTGCATCAACCCAATATAATATTATTAAGTCTTTGTTATAAAACATAAACTGATTTTTTATTGAAAATGTCTTTTTGATCTTGCAGTTTTATCTTTTTTGGAATTACTATTATTATTTTCTTTGAGATGAAATAAATTTCACATCATGATTTCCCTTCTCTGCCTGCAACCAACCCCACCAATCTATATAAACGTTTATTTTCGTCCATTTATTTTAGTCCAGTTCTTTCGTTCATTTAAGTGAATTTCAGTAATTTTGGTTTGGCGGAAAATAAAGCTCTTCATGAAATATGTATGTTTAGCGAAATTGACGTTTTATTCAATTTAATATTCATCCGTGAACCAATACAAAAAACAATCAGTTCATTTGTATTCCGAATAACGTATGGGTATGAGCCGTATGATTCATTGAATAAAATATTTTCTCCAAAAGGTTGCGTCATTCGCCGAACTTTCGACCTCTTATTGTAGGTCAACGGACATCAGGTCAATTAATGTCCGGAATTACTTAAATAAGTAAGGCAACGTAATTACGTACATAAGTAAGAGAACGTTGATCCCAAAGTTCCATCTTCTAAATTTAGAATATTGCACCACCTTGGGAATGCGCGTAAAATAATAATTATGTATGGTGAATGACAGTGGTGGCAACAGTTATATGGAATGACAACTGGTTTCCTTCGGTCGCCTATTTTTTATTTTATTTTTTATATTCTTATTTATATTATTTTTTATATATTTATCTCATATTTCAAAGACAAAATATTATTCTGATATAAAAGTTTTAATATAATACAAATTATACATTTATATATAATATAAAAAATAATTTCCAGATATTGATTTACGTGATTTTGACCTGTGAAATTGAATTAAGTAACTAATCTTTTTTTAAATTTAACGATGTTTTTTTTTTCATGAATATACTGTAAATATAAACGGAGGATTTAGTGAGCTGTAAGGGTGTACTTAGGCAAGTTGTAAGTTGTATCACTAAATCTTTTGTTTAAATATTTTATTCTATTATTATACATCGAGCGAAATTGACTCGATAGTCAATTTTATAATCATGCTCGTAATCCAATAATTAATATAACAATAATATCCTAAACGTAACTAGTTGCTGATATATTATGGAAGAAAAAAGAGATTTTAACTATATAATCGTTTGAAATTATATAAAGTTTAAACTTTCTACATGTTATATAAAGTCTCCCCTTTTTAAAGAGGTTTTTAAAAATGATAAAATTTAATTAAATTAAGAAGGTTTTCTTGGTCAAATAATTTTTATAATTGTCGCATGTAGCAATATTTTAGATACTGTTGCAGTAATATTTGGAAACGAAGAATTGAAAACACGTATCAATCTAACGCTAGCAATCATCTACTCATTACAAATTAGTCTGACTTGGGGCTTTATTATAGAAAAAGCGGTAAGCGTCACCAACTAGGGACATTACGATACCACTTGACTACAGATTCTTCTTTCGAAACGATACTTTTCCTGATACTCGATATTATAAGATATAAAATATAGATGAAGCAATCTAATATGGAAATCATGTAGCAGCAACCCATTTACCTCATGATTAGGGGGGTCACCTGTGGTGTCGTGGTTAACATAGAAACTTACTATACTAAAGGTCGCGGGTTCGGGTTCGTCCCGAGGTAGACCTGGGATTTTATAATGGGAGTAAAAAAACTCCTTGTCTGTGCCGTCCCTCGGATAGGACGTAAAATGGAGGTCCCGAGCCTGTACGATGTCAGATACTCATTAACGATCCCTATCCTAATTTATACCTGGATAGACAAAAATTGGGACTCCCACTGTAGCATCGTCCGATTAGCCTTAGCGGCATAAATTGACTGTAAAACAAAAAAACAAAACATCATGATTAGGCATGTCTCTAATATTTTACTTTATTCTTAAAACTGAAATTTCGCTCGGATACTATTTTTTTTATTATAATATTTTTTTATTACATATTATTATCAAACTTTGAAATATCGGACAAAATCAGGACAAATCAGTACGCATAACTTTTACTCTTCGACGTAAAACATGTCCTATAGTTACAAAGTGACAGATTCCAGAGACAGACACAGTCAACTACATAGGACTAACATTTGACAGAAGAATGATATGGGGTCCACATTTAAAAAAAAGAAAAAAAAAAACCTTGAACACTTCTGTATTCACTCCTCTCAAAACACTCGAAACCAATATCAACCAGATACGGTATGACAAAAAAGATCCACATTAATAAACTTCAAATCTTTCAGGCAGAAATTTAAGAACAATTCTCTAAGCACTCTGGTCAGCAACATAAAATTACACAAAGAGCTTAAGAGAACACAAACAAACCCTCCAGAAAGATTCCATGATAAATTACAAGGACACCCTAACGCACTCATAAACATGAAAAATTCATGAATCATGTCTAGATAACACCCGTAGAAGGCTGAAGAGGAGCTGGATGTTGTCTCTAACGGCATTAATTATCTCTTTCCTTAACAAACAAGACAAACTGAAATGAGTTATTACTGGGTACCATCCTGCCTCATTCCTGAAATGACATTACTGCATAAGTGAACAAGCGATAAAATCTGCCAGTTGCCGAATTCCGTGATAAGGGGCAGATTCATGATTGGAGTATCGAAAAAAAATCATATGTAGTTTATAATAGAAATGGTATTATCTGGTTTACGTTCACTATACACAAGGATATTTAACACCACACAAGAATCCGTAATTCTGTTGCCGCAATACTGCTCATGAAACAGAACCCACATCCGAACCTATGACCGCGTAGGAATATATATCATTCTCCCAGGCCAAATATATAGTCGAGATTGGAAAGATTAAAGCACTATATTACTAAAGTTGAGGAGATTGGGTTGGGATCGGAAGCACATCCATAACCATCCGCAGCCATCCTTCATATTACTAGCTTGGAATATTAAGTAGCCACACGATTTTTTTCCGAGTTGTGAAGTAGGATTATCTAACTTTTTTTTAACTAGTCACCTTCAATATAATTTTTTAAATAATCCTATAAAACGAGAAAATTCGTAATATTTTTTTAATAGTATACTAACATTGCTGCGTTAGCAATAGGATATAATTTTGTAATTACACAAAACTCTGTTCGAGTTGAAATTCTGATATGATTTTCAAATAAATATTATTTTTTAATTGTTTTGAGATAGTTGTTACTATCAGTTTCGATTAGCCATGTTTGTCCGGGTGGTCGAAATCCTTTCTAATGTACTAATTGGTTGAGTACACCAGGGACCAATAGAGAGGGAAGAACCATTGTTTCTATGGTAGACATTGAATTCCATTGTTATTTATATAGTTATAATTAGTTAAATTATAAAAAGCATTTGAAAATATTAAAATAAAATGTTAAGGAGAATTATTGTTATCGAGTTTTCAATCATATTTAAAGTTAAAATTAGTTCATAACTATTTTATTTTTATTTCGTTCAAATTTTTACTTGATTCAACGCTTCTAGGCAAAAGGGTCATTGACGTCGATAACTAAATTTTTAATATCCGTTGTAATTTAAAATATCCTGTGGTCTTCAAAAACTGCAACAGTGTAGAGATTCATTCTTCATTAAGTGCCTCTTTTAATCCATTAGATAATTTTCTGTCTATACTTTTAATATAGAGGACATTATATTAGCAGGTGTTTCACGATCTGACGAATGTTGTTGCATTTATCATATTTTGGTGCTTCTTGGCTTCTTAGGAGATTGGCTAAGTCTTATTTCAAATCGGCTAAGCATCACTTCTTCTCTCCTCGAAGTCCTACAACTTGTTTTCCATTTTTTATATCTGTCTTTAATTTCTGATAATTTGCTATCTCTGCTCTTCCAATATTTCTCCCATTGTAATGATTGCATTCTCTTGACATAACATAGCTTCTATGGTTAACGTGTTTGCTGCTGCTTGGTGCTTTTCTTTTACTAGCGAAATGTTTAGTATTTTTTTTTCTTTTTTTGGGCTGATGAATACAAAAAAGAATTTTGTCCCATTTTATGCGAGATAAATTTTACAAATATAAAAAACGGCAATAAAAAAATATAATTAAAATGAAGGATATTAGAATATTCTTCCTTAAATATCATGAAAGTATGTCATATCGAAAATACCATTTAAACTATACAATGTTACGAATAATCAAAAATACTAATGTTTTAAAAGAGAAGTTTAAATAACTAAATTTTATGTTCCTAAATGGGAAAAATTGTGTTAAACACATATTTCAAGTATGCTTAAAAATTTTTTTTTGGCTCTCCCCTCCCTTGCCTTTCAGGCTATACGGGGTTTCCCGGGCCAAGGGAGAGGATTAGTATGCTTTAACACGTTCATGCCGGCGTGTACCACCGGTGGCCCGAACTAGACTACCGCATCGGACACTTTAGTCAATCACAAAACTTTCCACGTGGATGTATAACGAGGTAGGATTGTATTGTTTACTTTATTATTGCCGCATTGTCAATATTGCATAATCCCCTTGAATAACTCCCGTCCGATAGATCGAAAATCATTATGTTCAGCCGCCAATGGGCGAGAAGCATGAAACACAGTCCCGGCGTGAACGTGTTAAACCGCCCTCATCATTTTTAATTTAATTTTAAAATAAATAATAAGGATTTATTCAATCATAATCCTAGTTATCATTTCCTAAGTTCACATAAGTAAAATGAAAATTTGGAGATCTTTTTTTTTAATAACTAAAGATGTTAATGCATGAAATTATATTTTTTATGTGTTTGCGATAATTAATTGTAAAAATTAAAATATCATATTTTTATTGAATAGCAAATTCAATTTTTTCTTTTCTAATGAGAATTTTACAGTCTTAATTTTCGAATGAGCTTGGGAATGCTTTTTTGAATAATTTATTGACTCTATAAGAGTGTTGTATAAATTATTCAAGTCAGGAATATTTCTTGTGCACCATTCTTTCTTTTACGTGTTTCCCTCGTCTAGGCTTTCAAAGCATTTAATTAATACATTTCGTTCTTTTTTCTATTCGATCCAATTAAATATCTTAACATAATGTTACTGAAATATTTTAGAACTCCTCTTCAAATATTTATTGAGTGCTTTTTACCTGATTTCCTTCGGACTGAAGTAATTCTCTTTCTTCGTGAATCTTGATATTAATTTTGAAATAATTAAAAATTGTAATTGCCAAAAATTATTATTTTACAAAATCGAATTTCTAAAATGCAATGATTATTTGATTTGTAATTGCTCATCGGATGCGGTAACATAAACTTGGTTTGATTTTATGTAAATTATTTTATAATTTATCCCCCTTACTCTCTGCTTACTTATTAAAAAAAGAAGTTACATCGAAATAAAAAAAAATAAATCGAAAATTTAGCATGTGAAAATTAACTTTGTAGTACCTTTTTTTTATTGTTTTTTTATTTATCTGTTTCCATGTCATGTTATTCCATACAGGCTATAAAATTGATTCCTTCCCACAATAGAGAACGTAGCCATATAAAATTGTTTTCCCGACACATTTTCTTGATCCCTCTCGAGGTAGGGGAGGAAAGACTTTTCGTAATTTAATAATAAAGAGATTTTTTTAATGTATAGTACACAACTATATTATTACAGAGGACATATAATATTAAATTTCCTTCATTCAGATATTTTTATCTGTATGTTTATTTAAAATATGATTTTTTTTTTAAATAATGCATTATTTCTTTTTTTTGGAGATGATTCACTATTACCCAATTTAAATAGATGTTTGTGTTAATATGAAAATTTCCTTATATAAATGTTATTCATTATTTTATTAGTTCGCTAAATGAGGATTACGTATGTGATTATAATTAAATCACCTCTCTTTTGCACCATTAGTTACAAAAAAAAAAAAATATTTGAAATCCGCTTTCTAATTGTGCTATTTCGAGAAATTCTAACTACTCAATAAATGCCATGTTAGTATTATGGGAATTTTAGGAAGTGTAAAATTTATGATGTTTAAAATATCAATCATTGTGCCTTTCAAGTTTTATTCAATGAAAATAATAAAATAAAAGTCAAAACAATGAATTCAAGCATCGACTTTTAAGTTGATTAATATTACGCACTTTAAAATTGTTGAATTAGTTTTTGTGAAATTCCATGGAGATCATTCAGCGCTTCGAAAACATTTGTCCATTCATGAAGAATTCCATGGACGTATAATAACTTCTTTACTTCGGGTGAAAACTTCCACGATGGAGTGAAATATATATGGATAAATACATATGGAGTGAAATGTATTTATTTAATCACTTTTGAAAAATATAAATATCACATTTCATCAATATCTTATTAATTAGTAATTTCAAATTTTTCCTTTTGAATTATATTTTTATATATACTATCACTAAAAGTATAACATGAAAATCCCTATTTTACTTATGGACTTATAAAAAATTCATTAATTTTTAATTAATAAAAACGCCTTACGATTTTTTTTCTTTATCATAGTGCGCACCATGCTTTAAAAAAAATTCAAACTTTTTTTTTAAATGTTTATTCGGTTAATAAAAAATCTATTCTGTTTTAAAAAGAGTTATTTTAAAAACATCGCAGGAGTTCGCATTTAAGAAACATGCGTTAGAAATTCCAACATTTTTTTTTTTTTTTAAGTCGATTTTTTAAGAAAATTTATTTGTATTATTTTACGTTATGTTACTTTATTTTATGTTATATTATTTTATTTTATGTTATACTCTTATATTAAAAATGAAAATAAACAACTATCTATTGGGAAATTCAGGTTAGTAAAATCATTTTAAAATGTCAGCTATCACATTTTTGTCAATATCGTATTAATAAGTAATTTAACGATTTTCTCTTGAATCGTATTTTTTATTTTAATCATCACGTATTATTTTTAATTAATACAAAGTACCCTCAGAGTATTTTCATCCTATTTGTACCACGTTTTAAAGATATTTAATTCCAGTTTTTTGTAAATGTTGATTCAGTTCTAAAAAAAATATTTGTTTAAATAATGTTACTTTAAAATTTTCGCTTGGGTTATTGTGGGGGAACTGTTATTTGAGAAACATGCACGTTACATGGTCCGAATGTTTACTTAAAACGAGTAGTTGAGAGCATTTACATGTGTTATTTGATATTGTAATGTCTTAAAACTTAAATATAAATATATATATTTTTTACTGGTTTGCTGTTTTTTTATTTTATTTTTTACTTGGCGATTTTAATTTTTTTTATCTCCTCTCTTTTTTACTATAATTTTCCTTGATTAATGCTATCTAACTTGTCTAAGAACCCATACACCCACTTCACTTCTTGTATGACGCCTTCTGGTACTAGCTATTGGACTTGGTATACTCACGGACAAGCGAGCTGGCGGAGACGGTGCTGTCCTGGCGAAGTTCTTCCTCGGACTGAACTCTGGAGGGGGGACGCCGAGCACAGCGCTCAATACTGGCTGTGGAGTAACTGTTGCTGGCAGAGCCCGCTGCTTGCCTAGGAGGTCCGCTGGACTCGGCTCTCTTCAGGACCCAGGATCTTCATCCTGCTTAACCCCAAACTATCCACGTTTCATCAATTTTTTATTAAAAAAATTAACAACATTCCCCTCAAAACTTCTCTTCTTTACTAACTGCATTCCTGGATCCCTGAAAGTACAACAGTCACAAAGAACTAGCCACAGAAAAGAATTAATCGACACATTTAAAAGAACACAAAAAACTAGCAATCTAACATTTGCTGTCACACCGCAGCCATTTTCTAATAAAATCCTTTTCGGGTTAGTCTTGCTGAAGGTTTGCAACATTTTAAACATTCCATTACCAGCAAAATATACTACCCAAAAGATTAAAATGATGCTTGTTCAATCTGAAAATCTGTAGAAGATATCTACATGTTAATATTATTTACTAGCTGTATATACCGGTTTCACCCGGAGAATTTCATTTTTTAAATCTATAAAATCTTTAAACTGAGACTTTTATCGACTCAAACGGTCGATTTCGTAAAAACCAATGCAAAGCGGGATCAAAACGGTTATTATAACAATATAGAATATACCCAGAGATCGGCTGAAGTTATGCAATTTTAATATGGACAGGTGTTCGCACCTGGGATGAAAGAACCACTGTGCGAAATTTGGAGAATTTAGGACAAACGGATTTCTATAAAGAACAAACAGAATTTCATCTTTATGTACATAGATTATAGGTGTATGTCCCGGTTTCACACGGAGAATTTCATTTTTCTAAAGAAACGGTCGATTTCGTAAAAAACAACATTGTAAAGTGAGATCATTATGATTTTTGTAACAATAAAGAATATCAGCTGAAGTTATGCAATTTTAATATTGACAGGTGTTCGTACCTGGTCTGAATGAACCACTGAGTGAAATTTGTAGAATAAAGAATATCAGCTGAAGATCGGCTGAAGTTATGCAATTTTAATAAGGACAGGTGTTCCTGTACGCACCTGGTATCAAAGAACCACTGACCGAAATTTGGTAAATTTAGGAAAAACGGTATGGATTTCTATATAAAACAAATAAACAAACAGAATTTCAACTTTATTTATATAGATAATGCATATTTCACACATACATTGTGAAATTATGGCATTAAAATGCTATTTAGGTCATTTCAATCTGATCGAAAACCTCTTACGCGGTGTGTGTTAAATAGTTCGCAAAATCAGGAATTAGAGAAATTCTTATAAAGCAGTTGAGGAAAATGTTACGTTCTCTGTAACCTATATGCACATTTGTATAGGTCTATTTTTCCTGTTTCCAAGAATCTTACAGCATTTACTACTTCATGTTTTCGTAAAAAGGAAATACTTCTTATACCACAATTACGAATATAATCTCAATACAACCATTACAAGTATATCTCTTGTTAAAATAAGAGAGAAAAAATAAGAGAGGTACCGTTAGCCTTAGCCTAAATGCATTAGTTTTACTGTTTCATCCCTTTTGTTAATAATAATTTTTTCTGGCTCCTCAATGATTATTTACTCCCTATTATCTGCTCCATTGTAACATTATATGCCTGTGATTCCCCCGGAAGACCCCACATGCTGACTAACAACTGTCCTGCGGATCCAGCCAGTTTTAAAAAACGCACTTGAATTAAAAACAATATTAAATAGTATAGATTTCGAAAACAAAAATTTGCATATAGCTAGTCTTGATGTTAAATCCCTATTCACCAATGTACCAATAGATGAAACAATAAAAATCATAGAGACACAATGGGAACAAATCAAGAACAAAAAAAATAAAAAATAAACACACATTCATAGAAGGTCTAAATATATGTCTAAAAAATAGTTTCTTCACATATAATAAACAATTTTATAAACAAAAAGAAGGACTACCAATGGGCTCAAATTTAGCAATAAATATTAGCGGAATATACATGAATGACCTCATCAACAAAAATATAGAAAAATTAACAACAAAACCCATACTGATAAAAAAAATACATAGATGATCTCATAATAATAGCAGACAATACAGATTCCCTCAATGAAATACTATCAAAATTTAACAAACATCATAAACAAATAGAATTTACCATAGAAAACCCCATAAACAACAGTATCAGATATCTGGATATAGAAATAAACATTAACAAAGCAAATAAAAAAATAACAACAAAATGGACCAAAAAACCAACCACAAGCAACACACTACTAAATTACTGTTCAAACCATCCCATAACACAAAAAATAAACACAGCAAAAAATCTTATAAATAGAGCAATCACATTAACAGATACAGAATATTTAAAAAACATTAAAATCCAAATATACCAAATTTTAGAAGAAAACCTCTATCCAGAAAAACTAATAAATAAAATATGGTACAACATAAATAATAATAATATGATAATAGAAAAAAATGAAAGTAATAAAACCAACTCAAAAAACAACACTAAAATTAAAAACAGAGAACCAAAACATAATACTAATCTACCAAAAATATACGAAAACAAAGAAATAGATAAACCAAACTAAAAATTAATTACAGATTTCTACGGAGATAAACAAGAAGAAAAAAATAAAAGGATAGATAATGAAAATTATAATAAAACAAATAATAAATACTACAAAATTCAATACATACTACAATTAACAGATAAAATAAAAAAGGCATTCAGCACATACGATCACCATAACATAAAACTAGGTATGTACAATAGAAACAAATTACAAAACTACATAAGCAATATGAAAGACAAAATAGAAAAACTGGAAAAACAAAACGTAATATATGAAATAGAATGTAAAAACTGCAATAAAAAATACATAGGAGAAACATCTAAAAAACTAAAAACAAGAATAACACAGCACAAAAATAATTGAAAAAAATATAAAAACCATAAAAGCAACAGCATTATCTGAACACACTATAAAAAACAACCTTCGATTTCGATAACACTAAAATTCTAAGCACAGTACAAAATACAAAAAACAGAAAAAATAGAAGAAGCAATCCATATAACAAAAAACATAGAAAACACAATAAACTACAAAACAGACACAAAACACCTTAACAACCACTAAGCACATATAATAAAAAAATTGAAACACATATGAAAAATAATAGAAACAAAAACCAAAACATCAACAAACATAGAGAACAGGATGAGAGAGACTAATCAATGCAAGTACCAAAGTCCACATATAAGCAATAGTTAAAATGTGACAATGAAATCAAAAGACAGTGAAATAGGCCATAAAATGTAATTAGACAAAAGTATTCATATACTGTTAAAAAAAAAAAAGTTGACAAATGGCTATTGTGAAAATGAAGAAACTAAAGATAAGGTAATTGTAATGCTAATATAAAAAAAATTGTAAAACATACATGAATATCATAATAAGGTGTAAAAGACTGATGTATTGTATGCAGTGTAGATAACCCCAGAGGATGAGCCAATAGCTCGAAACGTCAGGAAAAAAAATAATAAAGAACTGCAAACACGGAAGAGCTCCTTCATTAAAAAACCCTTAAATTACACCACTCTTCCTCACTAAGTGAAGAAAAAGAACCTAGCAGTTACATATTTACAGATAGTCGCTAGCATAGTGCTAGTAGATCACTTATTGTGTTGCACCTGATATTTTGAGACTGGCTACTCCTCTTTATGTTATAAATATATATATATATATATATATATATATATATATATATATATATATATATATGTGTGTGAATAACGATGCCTTAAAATGAATGCTTCAATTATAGATATATTTTTTTTTAAAGCTTAGCCTTGGAAAATAAATAATAAGGTATAAGTACATACTTTTTTCACCCCTGCCAAATCACCAGTTTCATATTCTAAAAGACGCTTCAAATTCTAAATTTATATGCCGTTTATTATGAAATTCAGTAAACTTATATTGGAATTCATTTTTTCAAACGTAGCCTATACACTTAACGGGTAAAGCGATAACGAATAAGAAGAAGTGTATAGAAATTACTTAAATAATTCTTGAGGAAGACACGCTTTGTGGACTACAGGCCAAAGGTTCGACTTGTTTTCCGTTTGTCGATTGAATGAATTATGTATAATGGAGTTTACTTTTCCCTCAGAATCTTGGGCTATAATAATAAAATTTGAGACCGGTCCCCCTTTTACTCCTCGCTGTGCAACAAAATGCCCGACTTAGCATTCAAGACATCCCTTAAGACCCGGATAGAGTTGTGTTGGACGAGGACCCTTCGCTCGGCGCTAAAGTACCCCCCTCTATAGCCTCTCATTTAATCTGTTTATTGCCGGGTATAAATTATCTCAAATGAGTTCTTTTTTATTAAGCATTTTGTAGAATTAACGTTCTTTCTTGAAATTTGTCGTCATATTCTCTTGATAGTTTATTGAGGACAGAGTTTGTTGGACTTTTACATTTTACAAGATCTTGCTGACTTTTCGAGATGCTTAAGAAAAATTAACGAATGAACATTGTAATGTGTGTATCAATTGTACAGGTATACAATACATATTTTTTCTTCTTTTTTTTCGGTTGGTGCATTAGGCCTAATGAGACCTTTGGCCGCGCAGTGTGGTCATTTTTCAGACATTTTTGTTGCTTGAGGGAGCACAGACAGCCTGGAGGGGGTAGCCCAAACCTCACGTTGCTGCAAGCCCATGGTCACCATGGTGCAGCGGCAGACTCATTGGGGTCAATTTGGCAGTGTCCTTCCCACCGATGGCGTCAGCTCTCTCGGGTTCAAGGACAGTGAGAAACTGGTCTAGGTCCAAGGATTAAGGTAGCTCAGAGTCAGCAGGCCCCGAGGACCTATATTTCTTTCCCTGAAGCATACCGTCCTTGAACCAAACCTCCGGGCGGTTACTGGCATCCTGGAAAACCACACCACGATTCTCGATGAAATACACGGGGAAGGTTCATTACTCCTACGTCCGGTTGGTGTGAGTCGCCTCCAATAGGCTGACGGGTCTCACTTACCCGGGGGTGGAGGTAGACTTGGACTGCGTGGCGTTCATTGGTGGGCGGTCACCCGAATGGAGCGGTCACCCATCCAAGTACTAACCACGATGGACGTTGCTTAACTTTGGTTAGCTATTGCAAGCGCCCTTGTCCACTCGGCCATCCCGGCCCCCATACAATACAAATATCATTCAGTTATTTCCAAAATCTTTGTGATGTCTGATTTATATAGGTTTCCGGAAATCAGAAAACCACACTATTGCATCCAGGGTACTTTGCAACAATAGTTACCTGGAAACAGTAAATAAAAAAAAACTTGGTCCATACCAGGAGGTGATAATTGCGAGGTAAACAGAGACAGGACTTGATTACAAATTAATTTTATATTCATTTTATTAAATTACCACACATATATTTTTTTTCATCTCCGTAATTCCATCCTCACTTTTCAGAAAATGAGTGACAATCTGCAACGTGATAAATCAATGCAACCTAAACATTTTACTAACACTGCACATCGAGAAATGTAAGACCCGCTCACTGACGAGCAAGCATGACTAACGTATTGATTGTAGTGATCGGACTGACTATTACGTATTATAAATATGTGAGGCAACAAGAGAAGAAATTAAAAACTGTGTATTATTGTAATAGAAGATTGTATACGATGCTGATACACGATTAAAATTTATCAGAAACGCACTAGGTGACTGTTAATCAAATGTGCAGACCGGCAGCGTGATTTTCATGTATTTACATACGTTCGTTCGCCATCGTTTGAGGTACGCGGAAATGCGCCTTTAGGCATGAGGAAGCAGACTAACCAGCATTAGAAGACACCAAAGTCGATTTAAAATTTAAACATAAAGATAAATATAAATTCCAGTAATCTTAATTCCGGATCGTTAGTGCCCTTTAATGTTGTACGGAGTACTTAGAATTAATCCTTTGAACTTCCTTAATAAGTTATTTTCTCAGGAAAGGCCGGAGTAGTTACTTAAGAATTAAGCAGGTATGGCCGGGTTAATCCGGTCCAAGGAAAACCTAGCATCCATCCTTTCCTATTTCTGTCCCTAGTATGTTTTCATTAGGCCAATAATAATTCTGAATTATTTAACTTTCGACCTGTCTATGGTTCAGTATTCTTTTAAAAATGAATTTTTAATTTTTTTTTTCATTATTTATCAACATATTTAGAAGAATTTTGTTTCATAAAGAAAATTCATGTTCCGAGCTGAGTAGCTATCACTAAAACCCGAGTTTATATGCAAATCACTGCAATTTTTTAACATAATTTTTCATCAAAAAACAAGTCGTCTTAAATCTTTTTTAAATGTTTAATACAGTGACAATAAGCAAATGTAGAAAACAAATTATAAATTAGATAATGACATTACAGGAATGTGGAAAAATAGTAGCCAGCAGCACCTTTTCCAGTGCCCTGGAAGATGTCCCAATCAGGAGAGGTCTATTATCCAGCTCCTTTTTAATCGCCTCCTGAAATAGACCGAGAGCATTTCGAGAGCATAATTTCATCAAATTATTGTTTAATGAAAATTCTTATATTAATATGTGGATTTCTTCTAGAATTAATGATATGAAGTTACATCAGTCAGAAAACGCTACCTGCAAAAATGGTGACTCCCTAAACTGTAAAATGATGCCCTTTTTTAAGTTTTTTGTATATAACTCGAAAATGGTTTATCTCATAAAAAATTGAATTTAATTCAAAATAAAATTGAGCTAGTAAATTAATTCGTCTCACGACAATTTTATTCATTTAAAATACCATAAAAGCTGCTAATTGCTTATTTGAAGTTAAAATTGTTTAAGGAATGCTGAAAATCGATCATCAAAGATCAACAATTGGGCCGGAAAAATTAATCATCATTTTTTAAGGACTGCGTATTTTTTTTTTTTTTAACGGGTTCTTATAAAGTGTATGTATTCCAAAGCATAATCCTTACTATTTGGATGTGCATAGTGCCTTATTTTCGTAGCCTTTTTTCTGCATATTATAATTTTAATGGGATCATGTATTATACCTTGCATTATAGGTATATTTTTTATGTAGCATATAAATCCAAGACGTAGCAATAACATTGATTACTTCCCACAATAAAAACTTCTAAGCCATCATATCCTATTGGTTAATTGAATTTCGAACGTGTATAACAGAAAGCAGTTCGCTTTTACAGAATATAAATTGTTGGAGCTGTTAGCCTCACGTGAGAGTTCTCCAACTTAACTTATTCCGGACTATTCAAGTCACAACTTTGACTAGCTTATGTGACCGCGTTTGTTTCTGACACGCGGGAATGTTAGTGACGACTGTTACCTATTCCTTTCGAAAATACTTCTCCTAATACATTTATTATATTATAAATTGAATGGTAACACCTTTCTAAAACGTTTTAAAGTATGATCGAATGATTTTGTATGTATATTAGTGTGGTTTAGGGGAAATGTAGTCCGAACCGAACTACATCATAAGCGAATATAAAATAGTATGTCTGAGATCAAATACCTTAGGTAGGTCAAAAATTAAACGGAATAGTAAAATTAACAAAAATGATAAACGGAATCATAAAATTAAAAAAAAATTATAAAAGGTTTATCATAAAATATACTACAGAGTTTCTGTCGCCGAAATTGGTAGATTTTTCCAGACTTTCGACAGATCAACTTAAAAACCGCCAAAGCTCTGCAGCAAATACCTCGAAAAGCTCTAGCATTCCTTACAATAATTAACAACTGTTTACAAAGAACATCGAGGGACCTGCATGGCTGAGAGGTCAAGGGGGCTTGCAAAAAGTATTTCGACCACTTACAGAGACCTACAAGTTTATATATTTCTAAAACACCTTTGCAACAGATGAGCATACATAAGTCTAGTATTAGTTGAGTTGGAGGATTTTCTAATCTTTGGTCTACGCAATGAAAAAAGGTTTGGGTCCCATGCAGTAAAATATTATTGATACATTCAAAAGTCATTTCGTGCCTTTAAAACTTTGAAAATTCAGCAATTACCAGTCCGTAGAAACTACCAAAATAATAAATAAACCAAAGAATTGCAAAATATCATTCAAAATCTGTCCAAAAAACACAGTAACCGGAAATCAGAACATCGTTTCATGAAATCCTAACCAATCTATATAAATAAAGATGAAATTCTGATTATTTGTTTGTTCTTTATAGAAATCCATACCGTTTGACCTAAATTCTCCGAATTTCTCTCAGTGGTTCTTTCATACCAGGTGCGAACACCTGTCCATATTAAAATTGCACAACTTCAGTCGATCTCTGGATATATCCGTTACAAAAATCGTTATGATCTCGCATTACATTGGTTTATTACGAAATCGACCGTAAAATAAAATTCCCCGGGTGAAACCGGAATATACAGCTAGTTATCAATATTTTCTAGAATGTTCTTATTACATTTTATTAAATATTTTTGATGAATGAAACCTAGAGAAGAATCCCGTCTAAACTGCTTCAAACAAAAGAGAAATTTAAAAAAATGGGCAACTAGTTGTAGGAGATCGAGGAGAGAAGAAATAATACTGTACCGCCTAAGAATTGGTCACTACGAATTCTCCCACGCACACCTTATTAGCAATCTTGTCCAGCCTTCCTGCGTTAAATGTGGCGGCCCAACGACTGCTTCACATATATTAGTGGACTGCAAATATTTTCAAGAAATCAGAAAAAAATTAAAGCTGAACACATCATTGCCAGAAATATTGCGAAATTCAGAGGAAAATATGGAAAAATTTATGCTTTTCCTGAAAGCTTTGTATATTATAATAGAGGATAAAAAAGAAAAGAGAACATTGCCAATGACCCCGTCGGGGAGAGGCAATTTCAACAACAATAAACAATAAACAATTTTATTCTCTTTTTAATGTCTTTATTGTATGTTTTGTTATATTATTCTACTATGACCATAACTTATATCTTAAATTAATATATTTAACCTTTTTTAATATTGTGTTGCTGTATTCGATTTTATATTAAACAACTCGTATAGTATTTATAATTTTTAGATTTTCGTTGACAAGTTGAAACAATAACAATATTTATTAATTTATTTCGAATCAGTAAAAAGCGAAATAATTGCTTCTTTGTCCTTTCTACTAGGAGATGGACGTAAAATAGATTCGAGAGTCGCACTGACACAAAGTGAAATGAGTTTCTCTCGAATTAATTGTTTCTAGGGGACACATAATTGTCCTGCACTTTCCAATTTTTAATATTCTATATCTCGACATAATGATTCAATTTAATGTACTTTTTTATTTGATTATGTACGTAAGTGCAGCTGAAATTGATCATAAATTAATCAATTTATGGGTGAGAGATAGTCAACTGTAATTCTTAACGATAGGTTGATTGTTTGTAGGGATTTTCAGTTAAAACTTTTTACTTTCACTTACCTATATATGAAATATATAGTAAGTGGAAGTATTGCGATCGTGAAAAATTTCGACTTCCGGTTTTCAACGGAAATACACGTTTTGGGGTCCCCTGAGTCCAATTAACCAAGTCCCGCGAAATGGTCTGTATGTGTGTGTGTGTGTGTGTGTGTGTGTGTGTGTGTGTGTGTGTGTGTGTGTGTGTGTGTGTGTGTGTGTGTGTGTGTGTGTGTGTGTGTGTGTGAACAGACTAGCTCAAAAACTATAAACCGTGCGAACCTGAAATTGGGTATTTAGTGTATTTATATGCCCGCGATGTGACAGCAAAAATTTCATCAAAATTGCTCAAAGGGAGGGGGTACTTTATTTAATAACTTTTTAAGTATTTTTCGATTTTCTCAAAAACGGCTCTAACGATTTTGATTAACATCAAAATTGATCAACCGGAGGGGTACTTTACTTAATAAATTGTGTCCCACTTTTATGTGTTTTTTTTCATTTACCCAAAAACGGCTTTTTTGACTTCGATCAAACTTGGTATGACAGTAAAAATTTTATCAAAATTGATCAATTGGAGGGGGCACTTTACTGAATACATGTAGACTCATTTTCACGTGTTTTTTTATTTACTCAAAAATGGTTTTCACGATTTTGATCAAACTGAGTATTTGATGTATTAATATGCCCGAGATATGGCTGTAAAAATTTCATCAACATAGATCAAATGGAGGGGGTACTATACTTAATAAATTTTGTATCATTTTCACATGTGTTTTCAATTACTCATAAAAGGAAAAAATAAGAAATGAATGTGGAAAGATTTGTGACTTTGTGAAGTGGCAATTAACAAAACACGTCAATTTCTAATCTAAATAAGTTGGTAAGTGAAAGTTGTGTGTTGCGCGCACGCACCAGATTTTTTATTTTGAAAAGCCAACGTTTCGATCCCACTCCCAGTCCAGAGTAATACAAAGACTCTGTAGTTGAGTGGGTCTAAACGTTGGCTTCTCAAAACAAAAAAGTTTTAACTGAAAATTCTGACAATCAATCAACCTATAATCACTTTATGATTTTACCCTTCCTGTAATAAATAGTAAAATGCCTAGAAGAATACCTCATAAAGTTTTGTTTGTGGTTAGGAGGGGGCTAAGGTAATGAAAACATATTTTTTTTCTGTGTTATTTTTTTTTTTTTTACTTCTGATTTATCAAGGAATAGAAGTTTGCTTTGTTTGACCAACAGATATGTTATTGTTTATATATTTTGTATATATTGTTTATTGATTTTTGTTATTCTATCTGCTATTATTTGACATTGTATATAAAAATTATGCATTTGAGTCTATATTTGGAGTAATGTAATTATTATTTGAATTGCTCCCTTATTGAAGAAGTTGAAAGATCGATGTTTGCTAAGAAAAACAAGATTTACAATTGAGATAAGAGAAATGGAAAAACAAAATGCAAATAGAATAAATATCCTATATCCTACCTGCAGTGATCGCGCCAATAAAATTTATGGAACAGAAAAGATGATGGTACGTGCCTAGAACTTAGTGTGTGTTAAGATCTTGAATTCACTGGTATCCGACTAATTCAAAAGGCTGAGCAACATCCATGCAGCATTTCGACAGAAGAATGATTGGTCTGTGGGATGAGGACCGTAAATGTTTTTATTTGGTTTCCAGTTCATTTTAATGAGTATTTTCTTTCCTTTGTAATGAGAATTTCAATGTTCATAGTATACATTCGTAAATTTTGTCAAAAACAGTAGAGCCTGAACACCGTGCATCTGTTGAGGTATAGGTGTTTTGTCAAATTAAGTGATAAGTGAGAGATTTTCTTTTGATTTATAGAGTAACTTGAGATGGAATAACCTCGTATTTGGCTCGATCGTAAAGAATGAGTAAAATGTATTATGTTCAAAAAGTTATAACTTCGATATGTAATTTTTTACATTTAATATAAACTAATTGTCTTAAAAAAAAGGCCACTTAATTGCCAAGGCAGTATTAGACACTACAATAGGTAGGCGGGAACAAAAAAAAACAAAGCAACAACAACAAAACCTAATTAACAAACAACGAGACCGAGTTTGATGATAAAAATATTTTCACCGCCCGAGGTAAAGCAATTATTTCTAATTAGCATTTTAGCGCCTCTTTAAACCCCTTAATGAAATAAAAGCCACATCTCCCACCGAATAAAAGCCATTATTGCTCAAATCTCGGCTCATTTGGGCTAATTACGGATAGGTAATAATGGGGTCATTATTTTGGTTGTTTAATCTGTTATTATTTCGAAGGTTCGAGACCTGGATTGATGTTAATTGAGTAATTAATTAATGATCTACCTGATGTATAAATTTATAATTCTTATTGAAGTAATATCTAGATATTTAATTATTGAATTATTGCTCAAATAAGCTGTAATAATTATTTGTGAAAACAATAAATGTAGATGTGCCTTTTGTAATTAATTGGGAGTTTTGAGTGCTTGTTTGGTAAGTGCTGATGTATTTGGGAGGGGCAAGCAGTTTATTGTTGTCGCATGCTTGTATGAAGATTCCGAATAAGATGTTTGTTCAATGGGGTCCTGAATAGGGGGTCATTTGTCAAAGAATAATTAAAATATTGCTAAATGACGCAGGAGGAGATAGTTTGCATGGATTTGATTAAATTGTTGGAATTGAGTTTTATTTTCAAATTTTGACCTTCACATACTTGCTCAAACCCATATGGACATAAACCTCACAGATATAGCTAGAACGACTCACTTCAAACGTTTTAATCAAAATTGTCAGGACTTATTACAAAAGTGCCCTTGTAGGAGACTAAAAAAACTTTACTCACAGAACTCCATCTAACACCAGTTGATTTTAACGGATATCAGAACAGTTTAATTAGGAATATGGCTGACAAGACTAAAAAGGCGATGGATGAGAGATCTCCTCTCTTAAACAACCATGGTAATTGATTTATGCTAGGAAGGGAGTACTGCTGGGCGATTTCCCTCCTCATCCCTGGCATATTATCATTTCCTCATTTGGCCATCTCATTTGCTGACCTTGCTGACCGGTGCGAATTAATAGGGTGGCGAGATAGCCGAGTTGGCAAACGCGTTAGGAAATAGGGAAATATATAGCCAGTTCAAAACCCGGAGCCAGGGGTCATTAATTAATATTCGGCATTCATCCCCCACCCGTTTCCCTTACCTGGAAAACCCCGTATAGCCTAATAGACGAAAAAAGAAAAAGTTGCGAATTAATAATAAAATAAAAAAAATAAAAAAAAAAAAAACTGCAAGTTTTGACACCATTTTCCAAAGATTGAGATGTTTTGTTAGAGGGTTTAAGATACAATAAATTGATCATTATTAATACACTCATGACATACCGGAAAGCATTGACACACTAACCGCTACATAGGCTGATGATACGGCGATTCTCACTAAGCACAAGGATCCTCCACATGCCTCACAAATTTGACAACAACACTTACATATATTAAACGGCTGCTGTAAACTATGGAAGATTCGACTTAATCATGACAAATCCAAACAAATAACGTTTACTGTTCGAAAAAATACCTGCCCTCCAATTTATATAGAAAATTTCCAAATTTCACAAACTGACATCGTGTACGATCTCGGTCTTACCTTTGACAGAAGGATGGCCTGGGACCGGGATGTTAAGATGAAACGTAAGACCCTTAACAACCGACTCAACCAACTCTACTCACTTTTTTCTAAAACTACAAAACTGGGAATAAGACAAAAATTAAATCCATATCTACACTTGATAAAACCAATAAGGAAGAGGTACCGCTGGGTGCCATCCTTCCCCATGCCTAACATGCCCTTCACAGATATACGGAACAGCTAAAAAGACCCACTTACACCGACTTCAAACCTTTCAATCAAAAATGTTAAGACTCATAGTAAAAGCAACATGGTTCGTCACTAACAAAACACTACATACTGACTTACAAATAGGAACTGTAGACGAACATATAAAGACACTTTATAAACTTTTCACACTCACTCACAAGGCCACTTCAACCGACTGATTAGAGACATGACAACAGGTGATATACTAATAAATCGGAGATTAAAAAGGCGTTGGATGAGAGATCTCCTTCGTTAACAAACCAGATTAACTGACACAAGCCGGGGAAGAGGTACAGCTGGGTGCCATCCTTCCTCATGCCTAACATGCCCTTATTTAAATTAGTGTAGCTCTCAAATTTGCTGATTGTCGAAGTTGTTGACAGGCGCAGATCAAGATGTGAAGAAAAAAAAGAATCATTATTAATGGATAGTGCACATTTGTAAACGCATCAGGGTACGTGGTGTTGACAGTGTAACGTTGGGTGGGTTTTTCAGACTTTTTATAGTCCATATGTGATGTAGCAACGTGTAATGAAAAAGTATTATGGGGAAGAGATTTCACGGAAATTTAAAGCAGTCATGTATGCTCAACGAATGCCGCTTATAGGAAGAGAATGGATCCAGAGCGGCAAAATCCGCGCTAGAGAAGATATATACCACGCTATGCAATCGCTCGATAGTGGAATGAGATGCTTTGAAAACAAAATCTGATTCTAGGATCTTTTGATCAAATCAGGAGCAAAGGGGATGAAGAATGAGTTTACCAGAGTTTTGCCCATAAAGGTTAAAAGAAAGGTTGAGATAATTAATTAATAATAATTAATACGCATTAATAATAATTAATTAATTAATTTTAATTAGAAATTGAGATTTTGAATCATTTTTACTACTGTTAATTTCCCATTATTAGGAAAATATGTGGATCGGAGAATAGCCATATACGAGTATGTTTGCAAGATCAAATAACATTTTGAGGAAGATCTTTAATGATCTGGGATGTAAATAGATTGTCGGAAAGAAATTTGCAGAAAGATCGGATATATCGGATAGGATATATTTGACCGTATGAAATGTTTTATAAGTAAGTAGGATCCGTAGGAAAATCAAAATCAAATTTAACGAGATCGCAAAAGAAAAATGATAAGACTCCGGTTATCTAAAAGAATGAAAAATATAATAAAAACCTTATTTGGGGTCTTTTTCATTTTAGGCAACCTGTTACTAAGTTATGATAACGGTTATTTAAATAATAAGAAAGGTTACATCATTATCGATATATTATGCACAATCTGTGATGGTAGCAGCTGACATACCTAACTCTTTCTTACAAAAAGATGTTGTCGTGTAGGGCCATTAGCCCATGAATATATAAATAGTATGGCTTTATCGGCTGAAACCCTGCAGTTTTCGAACCATGTACCTTTATATACACTTCTAAATAGGTTACATCCCTGTCTTCGGCATCTCCAAATCGGAACGCGTTTCTTATGGTAAATTATCTTCATGTAGTGTCTTTCTCCGCATTTAATTTTTCCATGTAGAACACGGAAATTCTTTGTAAAAAATTTATAGCTATTTTATTTGACTCCAAAACTGAATATAATTCTAAAAGATTCATTTTTAAAATACAGAACACAGATTAACTTTATACACCAACTCACTCTGCGATAGTATCCTTTAGAGAATTTCAAGTATGAAATCATATGATTTTATCTAATTTAGATAAATCACTGTTTAAATTCATAAAATAACCGTTATCATAACTTAGTAACAGGTTGACTAAAATGAAAAAGACACCCTAATTGGCTTTGAAAGATGATGATAAATGAACATTGTTGTCACTGTTACTCTATCTTTGTTACTAATAATATTAGTAAATCAACCGAATACTAGAGGTTGATATGAAATTCCGGTGATCTTAGTCACATATAATAACTATGTTACCTGTGGAAACCAATGTACTTTCCCAGCGGGCTTTTCTTATTATCAAAGATAAAGTAAGTACTGTTTCAAACTTAATAAACTTTGTCTACAAACTTAAGAAGGTTAATTGTAATAATCCGTAAGCTAATTGTTTGTGTTAATGCGGACAAAGCCCGAAGTTGTCGGAACTGTATGTTAGCAATTATTAAATAATTGCAAATGTTACCAGCTACCCTAGCAACAATTCATAATTACTTCGCGCAATGTTCGATGCATTCGCTAATTATTACAGGGAGTAGGAGCCTTAGTATAACATTCAAGTATCAATGTCAATTTACAACATAATAACTCTAATACTAAACAGTATTCCTTTAACTAATAATCTTAATGGTAATTAGTCACATTATACATTACTTGAATTATAACAGTTATTTTGAACTTAGTTTTTATCATTAAATTTCATAAAACTTATTTTTAAGTCATGCCAACAGTCGAATGAATAAAGACAGTTGTTTGACATACAAAATATTTTTTGTATACTAACTTACACAGACAAATAACCCACTCATACCAGAAGAGCCACATTCGACATGCCCATAAAAATCTAGACATTAAAAAGGCGTTGCTGAGAGATTTCCTTCTTCAACAGACGAGAATAACTGAAACAAGGCATGAAAGAGGTACTCTTAGATTTAAAAATTAAATAAACAAAAAAAAAAAATTGCTCAAAGAACGCTTCAGTGTTTTAAAACAACTATCTGTTTTCAAAGACATAGTAACTTGAATCTCTTAGAGTTTTTTTATTCACGAAGTCTCCGTTACAGGTGTAGTGGAAACATGAGCCAGCACTTAACTATTGTTACTTTACCGGTCTACTTCCAAATCCTATCAATATACTTTGCCTGAAAAAGAGGAAAACGTTTTCCCGATTGAAGCTTTCGTAGCCTCAGTTTTATAATTTAAGTTGAGAAAAAAAAGTATGCATATTTTTTGAGTTTTAATTTTTATTATTTTTCAGAAAATGATTTTTTTAATTACAGTATAAACTATTAAAATCTGACGACGAAAATTATTCAATAGTAGGGCAATACATTGGAAGTCTTCTAATTAAAATTACAAATAAAATATGCTGAGAACTCATGAAATATTGTTGTTTAAGTACCCTCACTCTATACCACTAAGGCTAATCGGACGATGCTACAGTGGGTGTCCTAAATTTTGTCTATCTAGTTATAACTAGCGTCTTTAACGAATCGGCGAACTTTAGTATTATAGACTGCTATGCTAGCCACTGCACCCACCACAGGTGACCTCATGAAATATTAATTTTGTAAGAAAAAAATATATTAATAAATATGAATGAATGAATGAATGAAAATATACTGTATTTTGTAAATTAGATTACATTACAGGGTGTTTGGCCCTTAGAGAATATATATACAAAAATGTATTTACTCGGATTACAAGTTTTTTTTCTTTTTTTCTTCTTTTTTCGCATAATGCCTCTTATATGATAAAATTAATAATGCATTAAAAGTAAAAAAACAAATGATACAATAAATAAATAAAAATAAAATCCATGAATGAAACAGCTAAGCAATTCTTCTGATTACATAAAAAAAAAAAAAAAAATAAAAATAATCCTCTAATTGAAAATATATACAATACTTAATATATACACAATACAATATATACACAATACTTAATATATGAATTGGGTTTCGTATATTAAACAAAATTGTCTAACAAAGCTTAAAAATGAAAACTTCAACGGTATGCAAGCACAATAATAAAGAAATAAAAAAAAAAATCAATATCAATAATCTTACTGTACATGTCTGAAGAATTGAACACATTTTCCATAATTATTGAACACCTATGACCAGCTTTAGAGATGAAACTGTAAATAGGTAGATATCTCTGAGTTTATTGTTGTTTTCGACAGTTAATAAATCGGCTATTAACTGGGGGGTGGAGGGTGTATTAATATATTTGCTCAAATACTTTTCCCTATTTTCAACAAATTTCGGACATATTAAGAGGAAATGGGTAATGTCGTCGTTCATACCGGCCTGGCAATGTTGACATGGCTCTCTACTGTTAAATTTCCTGTACGTACCATTTACAATTATTCGAGTTACCGTTTTGTTCGCCATTCGGAGTTGAGCAAGCACTCTTTGTTGGCTTATGTGGACATTGAGGGACAAGTACTGCTCGCGCATTCCCAGGCTGCTAGCTTCCCTGTAGTACAGGTTGAAAGAAGAGTTAATCACCATTTCCAAGTCTCGGCTTAAGAGATGATTTTCCATTGCTTCTATTACATCATTTCTAAAATGTATTGCCCAGTCAGGATTCTGGCATGCCCAAATATCATCCCTCCCCACCAAAGCTAAAACATTTTTCATTTCAAGGGCCCAGTTATATGGAATGGAGCTATCAATAATTTCTGTCAACCTTGAATAACAAATTTTCGGTAAGGATTGCTCTGGCATCATGAGAAGTTTAATCCACCAATTGTACATTCTTGAGAATATTTTTTTTAATACATGACACCTACCAGTTTCCAGTCTCACGTACGAATTAGGCGTGTTTTTTGGCAGCTGCAACAGTTGTTTGTAAAATTTTAAACATCCCCTTTCTATTAAATTGTAATAAGGCGCTCCCCATATTTCTGTCATGTGTAGTAGGACACTTTCTGATATTGCCTCAAATAATTTTTCTTTTGAATCCCAACAGTCGGATTTGCATGACTTTAAAATTTTTATTACTATTGAATTGGCAGCAGTGTTTTTTGATAAAGCCAGAGTGGGAGCATCTGTGAACATACCGGAGCTATTGATTGGAATACCTAAATATGTGAAACTATTTTTTGTTTGTAATTCGCGTGAATTATAAATAAATTTATTCAATTTTCCCAAACGGCCCCCTTTGTGGAATACTACAATTTTGGTTTTGTCGGTGTTAACTACTAATTTGTTTTCGATACAGTATTCGCTTAAAATTCGCAGGTTTTTTTGGGTTTCCATCCAAGAATGAGTGAGCATGACAATATCATCTGCATACAACAGAAAAAGAAGGTCATTTTTTCCTTTTAAGTTGATACCCACTGCGCCTTTACTATTAAAATAATTAGTTATGTCGGAAATGTAGAGTGAGAACAAAAGTGGGCTCAAAATTTCCCCTTGGAGTACCCCTTCAGACACGTCTATTTCCTTGGAAACCTGTCCATTCATAGATATTTTGAATGCTGCTTGGTCATAAAGCTTCTTTATAAAACTAATACATTTGCCACTCAAGCCGAGATTCTGTAACTTGTGCCAGAGAATCTCATGCGGGACAGAATCAAATGCTCTTTGAAAATCGACAAATGTACCAAAAACTTTCCTTCTTTTTAATCTTAGCTGTATGTTTATAGCAGCGGAGAGGGTGAAGAGTGAGTCCCTGCAGCCTCTTCCCTTTCTGAATCCCATCTGTTCTTCTGGAATTAATGAATTATTTTCTGCCCAAGACATTAATCGTTTGTAAATCATATTTGTGAATATTTTTGTAATTGTGTTGAATATGGCAATACCTCTGTAGTTGTTCGGGTTTAATGGGTCACCTTTTTTGTGGATAAGGATCATTTTGATAGAGGCCCAGCTATCCGGAATATTTTGATCCTGCCATATTTTGTTCAATAAATCTAATAAAACTAATAACCATTTTTCATTTAGTTGTTTAAAACATTCGTTTGGTATCAAATCAAAACCCGTTGCTTTATTATTTTTACTACTTTTGATACTTTCTAACAATTCTTCCATGGTAAAGGCAATATCCAATTCGGGATGAAAGGGACTGAAAAATGTAGACTTTATTTTTAGTTTAGGTGGTAGAACGATATTGTAAAATGCTTCCCATTGCTCTAGGTTTATAGGACAATCTGGAAATTTTTTGTTTTGAAATAGTTTTATTGTGGACCAGAATTCAGAAGGATTATTAATATTTCTAATTTTATCTTTCATATTATTAAAAAAATTGTATTTGGATTTGAGGACTAATGATTTGTAATTCTTTTTAGATTGCGTATAGTTATAAACATCATTATCGTTAAATAAAGATTTTTTGCATAATTTAAGCAATTTTCTAGTTTCCCTTTTTGCCTTTAAACAATCCTGTGTGTACCAGGGTTTGTAATTGTATTGTATTTGAGTATTTTTTTTTCTTTTAAAATACCTGCTTGTAACATAAGGTTTTGAAAAGTATTGTAAAAAATATTGTAGGCCTCTTTAGCTGATTGCACTATTTCTACTTTCACATCATGATTATTTATCAGATATTTGAACTTATTTAAATGCACTTCTGTTCTATTTACAGAATAGAATGAATTCGGTGTAATTTGTTCTTGACTACATGATTCTAAGTTGATATCGAGAGTTAATTTACATAAAAAATGATCCGAAAAGCCTGAGAACTCTTCAACTTTAAAATCGGTCGCATAATTAAAACATTGAGCCGATATCCACACCTGGTCTATGACACTCATACCGTTATCACCTACATATGTAAAATTGGCTGGACTGTCGTGAATAGATCTACCATTACAAATGATCATTCCGAATGATTCCAAGATGTTAACCAGTTTATGACCCCTCTTGTTAACTACTTCGTCAAAAGATGATCTATTGCTTTTGAGATAAAATCCTGGAACTATTTCATTACCAAAACTGTTTAAATCAGCTATTCTACTATTAAAGTCCCCTCCCAATATTACGTTTGTATAACTATGGATAGACATTATATTAAATAATTCATCGTCGAGTGCATTTAAATAAAAATCAGTTTTATTGTTAGTACCTGGTGAAAAGTAAACTAAGCCCAATATAAAAGTTTCTTTCATTAATCTAAATTTAAGAAAGAGAAACCAACGGGTAAGGCTAATTATTTCAATATCCGAAAATATATTTTTATTTAGACATATAAGTAAACCCCCACTAGCTCTACCTCTACTGTGTTCTTTTTTTTCTGCGTAGGCTATGTAGTGATCATAAGTGTTCAAAAAATTAGGTAGTTCAGTTTTTTTACACCAGATCCATGTTTCATTAAAGCACAGAATTTGAAAATTTAACAGAAAACCTATTTCCTTATTTGATAAATTCAATAAAGTTTTTAGGCCTTTAATGTTCCAAAATCCTATATTTAACCTATTATTTTCAAATTTAACCTCTTTTCCTATTTTTTCTTGTTTATTGTGACTCAGCTCGCGGACGAAAACGAAATTCCTTTAACTTCTGCATCACTTTCGATTCGTTTTTATTTTCCTCTGCTTCTGATTTTAATAGTGAATCTATAAATTCTTCAGCTTCCTCTAAAGAATAAAGTACTCCTCTTATCTTGAATTTTCGATAACTGTAACTCGCATTCTTATCGATTTTTTTTACTTGATTTAGGCACTTGAAAATCCTTTTACCTAGTTCTCTATCTTCTGGAATTTTGTCATGAGAAATAGGAGTGTTATTTTTATAAAAAAGATCTTTTCTTTTCATTATTTCTTCTTTGAACAAATAATTGGTCATTGATACAAGAATTGGGCGGTCTTTTACATTTTTGCCAATTCTAAAACAGTTATTGACCGCAGTATCTGGTAGTGTTAAGCCAACCCCATTACATACTTGTTTTACTTTTTCTAAGACATTTTCTGAATTTTCTTCCGGGACTTTATGTATAAGAAAATTGTTTTTCCTTGCTTGTCTCTTAATATTGTTCATTTCATTTTCGAGAAATTCATTTTTTTTCTTTAGATGGGCACATTGCGATCGTAGAGAGGAGATTTCTTCAAGAGCTACTTTTAAGGTGTCGGTTAATTTTTGGATCGATGTTTGTGTTTCTATTGTACCCTGCTTTATTGCCGTCATTATATCCTCATTTGTATAAGCCATTTTTATTTTACTATTATTACTAATTAGAAAAAAAATTAGAAAAAGAAATAAGTCACAGCAATAACAATAATATACGAGAAAGCGAGAGTTGTGTATATCGCGTAGAATAAACACCGTTGATCCTCGCAGATGAGACAACACTGGCCCCCACTACTCTGGTATAGAATGATAAGGACACCTACCTCAGGAAATTGTTCCAATAATTATTCTTCTGTATTAGAATAACTGCTTGTCCTTTTTCTTTGAAACTTCGTGTACTTAACTACAGTAAATATAACAACACTATTGTTAAGTTTAAAGAAAATCTATCGTCAGAAAACCACTTTACACACAACTTATACAGAGAGCGATATTCACAGTACGAGCGCTAGGGCCAAACTATATTAATAAATATATAAATTAAATAATCTTATTTTTTCAGGGATTGGGCTACAGACTGTACCGAACTCACAAGAAAAACTATATATATATTTTTTTTTTTAATGAATCCGCTTAAGTCAAGTATATGAAAAAGTTTTCAGAAACCCTGGAATTTCTTATGTAGTGCCTTTCTCTTTTTCTTTACTTTTTTTTTCTTAAATAGTTAGTAGTTTATTTTTACTGGAGACTGTCCGTAAAGGATAAAACAAAAACATAATAGATAAAACGGACATATTAATAATAAATAACAATATGAATTAAAACTTTGCTAAAATTAGAATAGAGGATAGATAATTTTTTTTACTTACTAAATTCGATTCAAAAGTAAGTACCACAGGTGACCCCTCATGAAATATTAATTCTGCGAGAAAAAAATATATTAGAGAGAGAGAGAGAGTGAGAGAGAGAGAGAGAGAGAGAGAGTGAGAGAGAGAGAGAGACACTTTATTCATCATAAAAGCGATGCTGCCCAACTACTTTGGGTTGCTAATACACAGCATACTATACATCTTATCTTAGACTATTTTTAACACCTTATTTAATAATATATAATAATATATAAATTAAAAATCATTTTCTTTTTTCGGGGATTGGGTCATAGATTGTACAGAACTCATAAGAAAAACTATTTATTTATTTATTTTTTAATGAATCCGTTTACTCAAGTATATGAAGAAGGGTTCAGAAACCCTGGAGTAAATCATATAGTGCCTTTGTCTTTTTCTTATTTTTTTTTTCTTGAATAGTTGGTAGTTTTACTAAAGACTATCCGCTAAGGATAACACAAAAAAATAGATATAACGGACATATTAATAATAAATAACAATATGAATTAAAACTTTGCTAAAATTAGAATGGAGGATAGGTACATTTTTTTATGTCATCATTTATGTACATCATGTCATCGTTTGTCATTTTATACGACCATTACATCTTCTGATTGTCAACATATTGTTACCAATGAGAAAAAAAAAAATTATTGGTATAACTTATATTGTCCCTTCAATAAATTGAAATTCAGTACCGCATGGCTGATCAAAATGGTGGGTCTGCTGGTTCCACAAGTGAAGGGGCTAATTTCTAGAAAAAATCCTGCATAATTTCATATCATTATTCCTGGAAAATAATATGTATATGTTAAAAATAATTTATATTTTTGTATTTTAATATAATATTTTGTTAATTGATGCCTTTGCCGATCATATTTTTGGACATTATTGAAGAATAAATATGTTGGAAGATGACCTTTCATTAAACAAGAAAAATTAGTATTCCATCAAGGGCTAAGAGAAATTTCATTTTATTTTTAAATCGAAAAGAAGAGGAATATGATTAAGTTGGCCTCTTCAGTGCATTATAATTATGTGAATAAATTACATTTCTAATCAGGGCATTTCTGCTTGAAATTTTTAGTTTTAGCAACGGATATCGGTACTTTTTCTCTGCATACTTCATGGAAGGAGATTACGTAGAAATTATTAATGTTTTTTTGTTTTATAAATTGTTATTAATGATTTGTACATAGTTTTCTATATATTATAAAAAAGAAAAAAATAATTTACTCTTATCAATCAGGTTCTGTATTTTCGGAAGTAATCATATATTGTCATATTGTCAATTTACCTTTCTATATAATTTTTAATAATTTAAAATAGAATAATTTCTGCCAAATAAAATAAAACTAAAACAAAAACTTTTTTTCTTAGTAGTAGGGATACAAATATTGAAAATTTAAATAAACGCCCACTTCCGTTGAGGAAAAACATTTTTAATTGACTAAAGTAAACGAAAGACTGAGCTTCAATTTACTTATATTCCAGGAACTACTTCATCATGTAGAAAATAACCAATAGAATTGATTTCCTGTTAACCTAATAATCACCAAAAGAATCAATTAAAAAATAAATGAGTACCCTAGGAGCTGATGACATACAAAATTTATATGAGGTATACTAGAAACATAAAATTTAACAATCTCAAGGAATCAGCGGAATCCTATATAAATTAAAAATTTAAATTAATTAGAAAAATCATCAAGCAAGAAGTAAAGGTTCAAAAAATCTAGTAAAGTAGGATCTAATCTGATCTTAAAAATCTAGTAACGTAGGGGTCACCGGTGGTGTAGTGGTTAGCATAGAAACTTACAATACTAAAGGTCGCGGGTTCGCGTCCCGAGGAGGCCCTAGGATTTTTTAATGGAAGTAAAAAACCCTTGTCTATGCCGTCCATCGGATAGGACGTAAAATGGAAGTCACGAGCCTGTGCGACGTCAGGTACTCGTTAAAGATACCTATCCTAATTATACCTGGATAGGCAACATTTAGGACTCCCACTGTGGCATCGTCCGATCAGCCTCAGTGGCATAAAGTGACGTTAAAACAAATCTATAAAAATATTTTCTAATTATTTTTTTCAAGTTTGGTGATTAATATAATGAAATAAATAAAAATTAGACCAATATTCACCAAAAATCAACTGAAGTTTATTTAAGCAGCGTTTCGGGATTTGAAATAAAACTATTGTTTCGATGTAAAATAAAAACTGGTTGCTGGAGGCGTCATTCTAACATCAGTATTTCATATCTTTTAACAACTTTCACTACTAACTTCGAGCTGTTAAACTGTTGCTTGAATAGAAGGCACATACCCGGTCCCTTTAAGGCCGTCACCGATTCAATTGAATGTCATCCATAATTACACAAAACTATATCATTCCTTCCAAGCGAAGCTGGACCAGACAACCTCCAACTGAACTCGACTACTACAACTTTTAGAGAATAACTTGAAAAATGCGCTTTGATATCGTCGGATATTATCTAGGTTTAGACAGAAAGGTGTGGAATTCCATACTTACCAGTTACCAGCAGATCGAAGTCGTCACGTAAGAAACATCACGTGACTCCTGTCACAACGATAAAAAGTGAGCTTCAGAAAAAAAGCCCACTAATCTTGTAAACGTTATTTTACATTTAAAAAAGGCCTTGGCCATGTTCATTGCTGAACTATCTAACAAAAAACACTTAAAGAAGGATATCATTCCTCAATCCTTAAGTTGCCGACAAAACGGACACTAAAGCCTATTGCACTCGGGCACCAGGATGCGTAAGATGTGCTCGAGGTGATGTAGCACAATGTCTATGTAGAGCAATGAATGCTTTAAAAATGTTTTAACAAAGTGCAGCGACGAATAGTGACTAAATTAAGTAAACATGACTCAACTCAATGCTAAGGATAAAAACGGAATTCTTTAGACTTACCGTCAAGTGCCTACCATAGGGTAACGAACATCCACTTCTCTGTTAGTCCGTACATCACTAACCCTAATTTTCCAATTCCAACGGTGATGAACCACATTTGTAAGCAACCATTCATTTTAAAAATATATAAAAAAAAAGAAGTTGAGGTTTTATATAAAAAAAAAAAAAAGAGATTGATTGGTATGTTCAAAATAACCTTACATTTAATACCAAACTTAATGTTTTGAATTAAGGAATAAATAAATATTCATTAATTATAAGGCTAATGAAGAAAAGGTTTTTAATAAAACTTCCATACCTGTGAGGGAGGGAAATGAGAGCACAGGTGGATTTTCGGGGTCCCCAGTTCCAAGGATACCAGAAGTGAAAAGGAGCTCATGACCCGGAAAATACAATATTTTCCCTTCATTTCCGAACTTCTTCCATTTCCTTTTTTTTAACCCTTTTTCTTAAACGGGCTTTGAATAAAAAAAGGGTCTTTTTGTATTTGACATATGTAGAATTTTTTTAATCAATAAAGGAACATCTCTGATTATTATACATAATTAAATGCTGTATCTAATTAAGTAATATTTTATTGTTTCAAATGTGTTTCAATTTTTATAGTTCATATGTTTCAAATTATGATATCTCATATATATATATATAGTGAGGATATCTCATATGGCTATTAATTTATTAAAACCACTACTTAGTGTGATTGCAATCAAAGGGGAAATATGGAAATATTTCGTTTATCTAAAATAAAGATTTAACAAAAACTTGATTTTTAGGTGTGTATTATGTTTGTTATTTCTTTCATTCTACCTTCATATACCACAAATGAATGCTGAACAAATTTGATCATTTTACCATATTGTATATGGAGTATTGTAAGATTGAAATCCTCACTACGAAATGTTAATCTTTTTCCGCGCGATAGTTTCAAAATATTATCTTTTTCAGGTGTTATAAATATTTTATCTGATTATAATTTAAAAAAAAAATTAACTATACCCTATATAATTGGGAACTACATCCAATGAAAATGAATATGATACATTATGTTATCATTTACGCAAATGAAGGTTTGTTATAATATGTTTACGGAAAGTTATAAATATATTTACGTACTACAGGAGTACAGTTTATTTTTTAAATTATTAAAAAATAAAATAAACAGAAATAAATATTTAATTTATTTTAAAATTAAATATTTTACTAAGAAACTAATATTTTAAAAGGTAGGTTAATCTGATTTTCTATTCCTTACTAACAGCGATACTCATGCCCTATACCTCCATTTCAAAGGTAGGACTAATTGATCTGAATGGGTATCGCAGTGAGAAGAGAACGTATCCCTTAATGGGCTACGAGAGGCCCTTTCTACTCGGTCCAATCAAATCTAGCGAGCCATGGCGGCACTTAGCTTTTAAGCCTATCGTAACTCCCGTTATTAAATCGAAAATACTATTCCTTGGGGTGTTATTAAGCCCTTCCTTAAGCACAGTGGAGAGTAATAGCATAGCTTCTTGGCGAAGTAGAAATGATCATAAATTTTCTGTAACTGGATTATCTTGGGGAATTCGTTCCTAAAACATTGCAAAGAAAATAAAAAAAAATATATAAATATACACACATTTTTGGAACCTGCAACTTCTGTTTTCATAATTAATGTATCCCACTAATGTCAACCATATGCATACTTTTTTTATTCTACATTAATTATCCAGTAATATTCGCAAAAATGAAAAAAGGCGAATTTTACCAGTAAAATGACAAAAATGATTTGTCAACAACCAATAATGCTGAATGCGTATTAACGAATGGTAAATATAATTTGATTCTCTCCATTTCTGTTTTAACCTATGACAAACATATATTGTAACGTTAAATCGATAAATAATAAAAACATATTGTTTGAAATCCTAGACCTTTTGTAGGAACGAACTAACGGTTGGGGCAGATCATCAGAGGACTAATTCAAGGCCTGGATGATTCCATTGGGGCTCTAGACCATTCCTTTTGCGACTGTAAATGTATGGGGAGCGAGCGGCTGGACCTTAGTCTTAGTCTGTGCCTTGACTGTGAAGCGCAAGCCATATGATTTGTGTGCTATAAAGTTATCATTTTTTAACCTGCTCGAATATACGTTGTAATAATTTGAGTGGCATTGATATTGTAATATTTTCGTTAATAAATATTTAGTTAATCCACAGAAGTGTTACAATATCATTGATAATTTTAAAAATGATTGCCCTTCGGGAATATTAGAGTATAGAATTAGATATACTAGCTGACCTGCGCGAAACATTCGCTCTCTAACCTACTTAAATCATACAAAACTAAAGTATACACCATATATTTAGTATCATATATTGTTTATAGTGTGTCATGGGCAAAGGTGAGATTTGAAGTAAAGAATAGATGTGTTTAAATTGTAGATTATTTATTCGTCGAAACATAAGTGTAAGATATTTACGTGTCTACAGGACATCTTCGAACACTATGTTTGATGTTACGATATGGTTATCTGTTTGTTGGTGGGTTTGTTTTACATAGACAGACGTCACTGAAAGAGCGCACCCTGTAAAACGCCACAATCTTACGTAAATACACATATTGGCTTCGCGGAAAGCGAGTGCGCTGATTCTATTGACAAATCGCATGTTTTTGCTGGTAACTGGCAAACGACAGCGACAATCGGAAAAGTCTATATAACCAAGAATGTTCATTTCGACGAATTAAAAGAAATGACACCTTCGAAAAAGGCCGGCGACCATTTTTTGAGAATTGCAGTTTTTCCTTTACAACTCGCAAACGAAGGGATTAATCGAAAAAAATGTATGTAACCGAAAATGTTCTCTTTGAATACCTGAAAAGATTGACACTATTTAGAAATCTCTACGGCCATTTTGATTTTCCAGCAAAATCCGCGGTTGCGGATAACTCGTAATTGAAGGCGAAATGAGTGATTTGTATATTTTTTCGGTGTAGCGGTTAAGGAAAGCTTTAAGCTTTCATTCATGAAATTTTATGAAGTATTAAGAAAGTTATGGCGTACCGACAAAAAAAAGGCCTTGAGAAATTATGTATATGATGTTATAAACAGATATAGTATAGATATTACATTGCACCCATTCAAAATATTATAAATGAATACATTAGATATAGAATAGAATAAGTATATAATCAAATTAGACATCTAACAGAAACTATTTTCTGTTGGTCCCCCAAATGACCCGATGACCCCCTGACCCCGTGAATAATAACCGGATGACCTCTGCTGGCGATTTGGGTCGCATAAGTGCTCTTCGATCTATAATTCTTAACCCATCCTTTAAGTAGATGACGTGAAACATGCATTAAAAAAGCGGATATTATTTCTTTTGAATCATGTGATGTGTTTTCATATTAGAAAAAAATCTGTAAATATAAAATAAAACAAAAATATTTGAGCCCTTTATTTTGAATGTGGCCTAATTCCATTTTTCAATTCTCAATCATAGTTACATGCACAACTTTATGTTATTTATCAGTTAAGCATTTCAGGTCGCTTATGATTCGAGCAAATACGATAATTCTTTACACATAAGTTTTCAGAGTTGGGTTAATATTCAAACCGTGTAGTTTGAAATTGGCCTAAATCCATTTATACTTAAAACGAGATATTTACTATTGATAATGGCGGGAAAGTAGTGATGATAATTTTAATTAGTTAGTATTTACAAATTAAACTAAGTTTTCGGACAATTGTGTTAGTTAAAATTAGTTTATTAAAATTTAGATATTATTTCACCCATGCGGAAGAACATAACAAGACTATTTATCAGATAAGAATAAATAATCAAAGAAAGAATATTTTTGGAAGTTTTGGAGTTTGGAAGATTTTAGCAAACAAAATGAAGATTTTTATTTATTTATTTATAATTTCGGGCTTTTCGACCACTTGGGTCATTTTCGCCCTGTAATACAATATAGGTTACAATTAGGTTGCAAATTACAATTTACAAATACAACAAAAAAAAAAAACACAATGCAAGCACAACACAATAAAAATACAACACGAACAAAGGAAATATACAATATGGATACAAGAAATGTACAATACAGATACAATTACAATTTAAAAAGCAAGTTAGATTTTATCAAGTATATTGTTCTTTCTGAGGAACAGCATTAGGTTGCTTAGAGCTTTTTGGTCCATTTGGAGAGTTTCGTCGAGGTTTTCTTTTAAGAGATGCTCTCGGGAAGTCTGGTATGCATAGCATTCAGTTAGGATATGGCTCACTGTGAGTGGAACCCCGCAGGAAATACGAGTACATTGAGGAGGAGGTTTCTTGCACATCAGGTGCTCGTGGATAAGTCGTGTGTGCCCAACCTCAGCCTGGTGAGTACGACTTCTTCTTTCCTGGTCATGAGGATACTTTGATTTTTACGGCAAACATACGGCTCTACGATTCGTAACTTGTTATCTCTCGTTTCTGACCATATTCTTTGCCATGCCAGCCAAGATTTTTCTTTAATTAAAGAAACGACTTCATTATGTTGCGTGGTGATAATTGGTTGGCCTTCAATAACTGCTTCCTTTGCCAAAGTATCTGCCCTCTCATTACCTCTGATTCCGATATGACTCTGTAACCATAGAAAAAGAACCGTACAACCAGCCCTCTCCAGTGTTGTGAGTTTATTTAAAGTCTCTACAACTAACCAGTTTTTAGAAAAAGGGTCCTTTAGTGAAATAAGTGCGGATTGTGAGTCGGAACATAGTACCACGCGGCTTGTTATGATGGGGTCAATGGATTTAACGGCGTAGTGAATTGCTGATAATTCAGCTTTAAAGATGGTAGAATAAGTTGGTAGAGAAGACATTTTATGTCCTGTTTCCGTCACTACCGCCGCGCCTACTCCCTGTTTGATTTTAGAACCGTCTGTGAAAATAAATGACCATGTTTGATGGCTGCTTTTGAAGTGGTTAAACTCCGTTAGTGCTATAAGTAGGGAACTGTTTTTAGATTTTATTTTATGAATTTTGGGGATAGGAAAAGACCAAGGCTCTATTTCTGATCTATTGTTTTTAGGAATGAGAGGGAATGTTAGGTCCAAATCGGTGAGATATGTTTTGCATCTATCAGGGAATAAAGGCCGATGTTTCCTGCAATTTAATGGAGGAGTTACATTATTGCGAAACAAGGGATTGTGAGGGTGATGTGGGGAGAATGTTGCTTTAGCGAAGTAGGACAGCGATAGTGTCTTTCGTCTAAGGTTCAGGGGAAGCATTCCTGCTTCCACGTGTAAGCTTACTGTAGGACTTGAGCGGAAAGCACCTAAGGCTACCCTGAGTGCTGAGTTTTGGATGGGCTCTAACATTTTCAATGTCCTTTCATTTGCTGAATTGTAAGCTATACTGCCGTAGTCAAGCTTACTTAGAACGAGGCTTCTATAGAGCATTAATATACTTGCTTTGTCCGCTCCCCATGAGAGACAACTGACAGTTCTCAACAGGTTAAGTGATTGCGAGCATTCACTTTTTAATTTTTTGATGTAGGGTGCTCAGGTGAGTTTTTTATCGAAAATTAATCCTAAATAATTAACAGTTTGAAAGAAGTCTATTGGTTTTCCGTTAATTCTAATACTATTTACGGGGGTATTTCTTTTCCTCGTAAACAAAATCGCTTGTGATTTTGAATAGGATACAGTAAGACCTCTATCGGCCAGCCATGTAACGACCTCGTTGACGGAACTTTGTAAGAACTCTTGGATAGTCGGCAAATTCTTTCCTTTAACGAAAATTACTAGGTCGTCAGCGTAAAGTGAAATTTGGACTGGCGATTTGACTTTTATTTCGGCTACTTTATTTATCGCTAAAATGAAGAGTATTGGGCTAAGAACGCTACCTTGCGGTACTCCATTTTTTTGTTCAAAAGCTATGGAGATTGCAGACCCACATCTAACGTTAAATGATCGATTATTTAAAAAATGTTTAATTAACTTCAGCATTTCGCCGTTTACTCCTGCATTGAGTAATGATTCAATAATATCATTGCTCCTTACTGAATTAAAAGCATTTTCGATATCTAATAATGTTGCCAGCAGATGTTTTTTTGAATTTAATGCCTCTAAAATTTCTGATTCTAATTGTATTATATTATCGATGGTACTACGACCGGCACGGAATCCACTTAGCCAATCGTTTAATATATTTTTACTCTCGAGGTACCATTTTAGTCTAAATGCAACCATTTTTTCGAAAAGTTTGCAGACACAACTGGTCAATGCTATCGGTCTGTAACTCGAAACTGATTCTTTTGATTTCCCTTTTTTAAGGATAGGATGGATATAGGCATTAGACCAGTCATCTGGGAAGTAGCCTAGCGTAAGTAGTAAAGCATCAAAATGAAGATGTCGAGCGAAAAATTGTTGAACGAAGACGTCCAACAAACGGAAAAGGTTTTTGCCAAGAAATTGGAGTTATAGGTATTTAATAAATTCTAAAAACGGAAAAGTTTCCGTCTTTAAAAAATTATTTTTGGATTCTTTTAAAAAAAGTGAAGGACGCATAAAACGAGTATTAAACTCGGTCACTGTAGGCAATGATTTACGTGGGATGATGGTAGGATCATCAAGAAAATTATCTGAGGAAGGGAAAAAGCACATACTTAACCACATTAAAAGTGTTTTAAAGATATGTAAAATGTAAAATTGAATATTTTTTTTTCTTCAATTTAAAGCATTTTAAATAATGTTGAATGGACATGGAAATGGCACCTTCAAATTTTATAATGAATCTAATTGTTAATTTTTGAAAGTGGCACAACTCCATTCTTGATAATAAAACGCATATTATGCACTTAATAATTGCCACTATTTTAATAGGAACTGTAAATTTAACAATATTTAAACAGTATGGCTTATTAGCATCCTTTACGTACATTTTTAAATTCATTGAAACGCAAACCCTCAAATATCTCGATTTGAAGATAAATGGACATAGTCCATTTTCAAAATAAACGGCTCATTTGTACTTTACACTGTATTGAAAACGTGTGCTTTCGTTATATGATTTGAGTATAGATAGTGGATATTTTCTTACTAGCTATGAAACCAGCAGTTATTCGAAATGTAAGTCGACTTTTCCATATGAGGACGGAAAAATAAGCTGAACCTAGGAACTATTAGATGTATTGTTGTTTTGGATTCAAACCTTGTATCAGTTAACTACAAGTGGTAAGTGGTAAGTGGTAAGTATAAGTAAAGAGGTTTTCCATTATTTACGATAAAGTAAAAATTTACTTTGTCTTCTTTACATATAAACTTTATAAAGAAAAATAATTTTCGTTTCAACTCACTTTCCATACTAGTGACAGAATGGCTATTGTTCTCTCTATTTTATTATTATTTTTCGATAAAATATTTAGAGGTATTCTAGCTGAATAAATAGATTATTTTAGAAATGCGAGAGAATTTCTTGTTTTTCAAAATAAATATTAAACTTATGACACTGGATAGTATTATCAAAAGGATGAAATATGAACCGTCCTTCCTCCCTTTCCTCGAATCTTGTTGGTTTTATTTTTTTTAAGTTATAACTTAATTTACCAAGACAAAATTAATACTGCGTAACCTATAGCTCAATTTTTTTTCTAGGTCAATCAATTTTTGGCCGTCTGATTACCACACAATAAAATATTTACAAAAATGTATCGATTTTAATGTATTTCTTTAGTGACTCGCCTATGTTACAATGTCAAAAGGTTACAAGTTTAGAAGGTTGAGTTGAAGTTTTGGAAGCTCATCAAAAAGCAATCGTAGGTCATATTTCGGATTTTTCCGGATTATTGAACTCAGTTTACTTTAGAGATAATAATAGCTTATGGTACCCTTGGGGTATAGAAGATGAAAACAAGCATATCAAGCACAAAGCTTATTTTTGTAGAAAAATCGGATATATCAAACTTTGTCAGAATCGTACACATTCGCCCAAAGTCGTCTGATTTATTTTTTAATATCATTAATACAAAATTATTAAATGGGCCTTTTAGTTAACAGAAAGACTAACTCCAATTTCAACATTTAGAAGTAGAGCACTTTAACCAATATTTATCTATTGAATGTATTTTTGTATTTTAGTAAACTATGATGTTTCAATTTCTTTCTCATGCTTATATACTTACTCTAAGCTTTTATACTCATGCTTAAATACTATACTAAACAAAAAGGTACAAATTTTCCTAACAGAATATTATTTAAAGTGCTGCATACTGCCAAATATTGAAATATGAAATATTATAAACATTAAATTAAAAATATCTTCTGAAGGGAATTTTATATAGGTGGATCGGAAATTCAACTCTGTTGTGCTGCCTGTTATTTGAAATTCATGTGAAGTTCTCACTCCTGAAGACATTTTACAATTTGTTACCATAATTATCTACATTTGTCCAAAAGGCTCCTTTGTCCAATGCTTAGAATCGAAAATTCTTAATGTATAAAAATTTGGTAAAAATAACTAACAAATAATAAAAATAAACTTTATAATAATAAACTAAAACCTATACCTACTTTATAATAATAAACTAAAAAAATAAACCTAATAATAATATTAGGTACTTCGTTCGACCCAGATACTCTAAATAAACCTCAACCTCATCTAAGCACAGTAGATTCCACAACACTCTCTCTCCGATTTCTCTAAGGCTTCTGAAAAGAAGATGATCAGAGCTATTATTGAAGAGTGATTCCTTGAATGTTCATTTCACATTTCAGATTTAGATACTGGTTTTATTTTTTTAGTTACGTAGTAAATTGAAGCATGGAAATGCATAAGGGTCTAAGTGCCAAAAAAGTAAAACAAAGTTTTTTTTTTCAAATTGTTATAGGTGCCAAAGACATTCTTCAAAAATGGGTATAAGTAATGTTTTGTTGTTAGAAAAGAGTTCATTGAACGTATGAAAGATAGCATGGGTGTAAGCACTGAACGTAGTTCACCCTAGAGGGTATAATTCACATCATTTCTGTAAAAATTTCCTAAGGCACTTATACCCTTATGCATTTTCACGCTTCAATTGGAATAATAAATTTAACAAATACCGAAATGGATATTTATTAGGTAGATTAATCACGATAATTACAATATCTGAGTAATGTTGTTTTCTCCAAAATAGTTTAGCACTATTATGAGTTTAAATAATTTTTATTTGAAGAAAGTAATGATTCAAAATGTCAGACAAACAATATAATATTTAACAACGTTACAAAAATTGAAGTAATAGAGCCAGACTGACTATAGTCCATTTCTGTTTATATTTAGTCCGAAATCGAACATTGTAGATGGTTCTCGAAAAGCCTAGAAGATTCTCGTACAATCTAGAATATGTAACAGAACAGTTGGGTAACTGTTCTAACAAAAAAGCTAGAACTCTTTTAAATTTAACTAAATTAATTTCAATTTTCAATTTCAATTATTTACAATTTATTTCTTGATGAATTTAAAATTTCAAGAAATCGAACGTAGCAAGCACCTTAAGGTAAGAATCATCAGTAGATGCTAGGAGGGTAAAACATCGGAAAGACTCCTACGGGGCTGAACATTTTGTGTAAGCTGAAATGTAACTGACAGTTACATAAATTTCCCCCTGTCGACTCGTCGGTAAATTGGCACAAAGTAAAGTGTTCACGTTTCGCGGTCGTCAATATTCTCTCTCACCTCCTTCACTTTATTTCTTCACATCTTCTGCTATCTACCTTTACGACCTTATAAGGAATTCCGGAAATTAAATGGGCACCCACCTATAGCACCTACGCTGCAATATAGGGTGCGATTGGTGGTGCGAAGCCTTTTTAATTAATGTATGATTAATTTTGTATAATATAAAATTATAAAAAGACAAAAATATTAAATCATTTTATTTTTATTTTTTGAAGATTATTCTTTAGTCTTTTTTTTGTATAAAAATGTTGCTAATATTTCTTAAAAATAATTTTAAATGACACGCGTTTGACGAAGCCAGGCACAAAGATTTTCTCTTTGAGGTTAATACCACACAAGCCTGCATTCCATCGCGACATATCCTTGACAATCATCAAAAATTTCTTATTTTACACTCCTAGGATCAATACATCAGATTATATACACTGCTGTTAACCCTGAGACATTAGCTCTTATATTCTTCTGATGATACAAAAAATTTCACTCCCCACGAAGCTGCACCTCATCAGGATTTTAAACTAAATGTGACAAAAAATAAAATAAATGTATAACTAATTAAACGCAAAGAAACATATGCGTCATATAGATAAAAGTACATAAAAAGTCTCAATTATACATATGATGAATACATATAAGCAGATAAAACATCATTTCAGTTGTTTTATTTTTATTATAAATTTATGTGATTCACATTGATAAATCGGTATGTAATGTATTTATTATAGCAATCCAATATATTTGTGGAGTTTCCTTCTTAAAAAATAAATGTGTTCCCTTTTGAAGTTTGCCCTTAAAGGGATCCTGGTTATGACATGACTCACTCTTAAGTCTGAAAGGATTTTCAGAGATTGACATTCAAGCAATCCACTTTAGACTTTGCATAAAAAAAAACAGTTTGTATACAACTTTGGTTTCTATGGTTTCAATTTTATAGCTTTTGTGCACTATTCGTCATAATCTAATAATAATGATATAATAATGTATGACGTAATTTAATGATATCTTTATAAATAAAGATGAAATTCTGTTTGTTTGTTCTTCATAGAAATTCATACCGTTTGTCCTAAATTCTCCAAATTTCGCTCGGTGGTTCTCTGATACCAGGTGCGAACACCTGTTCATATAAAAAAAAATATCAAACTTTAAAATACATTGAATTTACAAACCATTCCAATTCTAATTAAAGGGAATCACATTAGGTTATTTGGAGATACCGTATTTTTTACATTAATTTATTGTTTTTTTTCAAATTTATAATTAATGTAGCAGAGAGGAATTATTTGGATTGGCATGGAAGGTCTAGGAGAATCAAATAAAACAGTCAACGAAACTGCTTTGCCCATTTCGAGCAAATCATTCGGCTTTTGTTGGTATTTACTCAACTGGAATTTATTACGAAGCCGAAATAATATCCTACTCTTTATAATACCCTTGCTGTCTCTCTCCCACTCACAAACAACTTTTGTTGATAGGCTACTATCTTGAACAATTTTCTCTTCAGATTATTAGCCTGAAATCGTATAAGATCGAAACCAAAATATGTGACTAGAATATATCTTTAAGAAGTGTGATTAAGTGTGTAAATCGAATTTTCTATAAAATTTGCTTACCTATGGCCAACTGGAAAGGTATGGGTAGGCTGTGCATTCATTTTTTAATGCGAAATTTTGATTTTATGCAGCAGTTTAAACTTATAAGTCACTTTCCTGAAAATTCAAATGTTAGAGAAGTATAAACGTTTTGTTAACATACACTGACGCCTCAAATAGGGAAAGTAGCGCTGGCTGGGCAGTTTACGCTAGTAAAAATAAACCCAGAGTTAGAAAAACTTTACAGGCACGAGAGTTCCCTCTGGAGAAGCAACAGCTATCAAGGGATAGCTATAGATAGGTTTGGGAGAGAGAATTATTATTTATGTTTACCGGCTTACCCAATTTCAACGATCTTTTATAAACTCATCGCTGTCATTAAATTCACTTAAACGTCTTCTTTATCAGTCACAAGAGTATCAAATTTACTGCTATATATCGTACCTACATCGAATTTTTCATAAATGTCACTCAGACACCTTGTGTTCTAGGGTCCACATATTGTATATTACTTTTTTTTTTAAATTATCAAGATTTTTGTAATTTACTCATAAACAATGTAAAAACACCAACAAGAAAGAAAAATTAAGGAGGAAACTCTGTTTCTCATAGCAGGGGTAAGAGGAGCCGTTTCTTCTAAGCTAATGTAATAAATTGTTGGAAGCACCTTAAGGAGATAGTTTTAGCAGGCTAAGTGCTATTGAATTAATAAATGATGCTCCCCTAATGGCCTTCATTAAAATTCATGATCCCTATGACCTTTTATTATTACAGCCCTACTTAACAATATTATCCGAGCTGGCTACAAGCCTAGCCGTTCGAGGGTGAGATGGGTTCTTGATCGCTTGTTTACCAGAACAGTTAAAGGAGTTTAGCAATAAACATGGAATCATTTATTTATGTCTCTTAACCTCTTATGTCTATTTATTTTTTTAGTCATCGATAGTATTCCAACAAACAGTTAGCAGATTAAAGGCTAGTGCATATACTAAATCACCATAATTAAATTGAATTCCAAATCAAAATTATTACCTCTTCGTTTGTTTTGATTAACGTCACTGTATGCCTCTAAGGCCACTTAACCACACATGACCCCTATTGAAAAAAAATATCGTAAAATTATGACGATTCATGACGAAAGCACCGTGATACGTTGATTAATGCAAATATACTGACTCCATTAACTATACTGTTCTAAATCTCTTACAGTTTATCAACTCACTGATAAAAAATAGACATATAGAACATGTCTATAGTCATTTACACGATTGTTACAATTGCATCGACTTGATATAATTGACTTATCATGAAAATTTTTCGAACTTTGAATTAAGTCAGAAGAAACTTTTCTCTGACAAAATTTGAATAATGCGAAGTAAAATTATTCAAAATCCTTAAGTTTTCTTCTGTTTTTCTCACTAAACAATTACTGACGTTTATATGAATTACTTAAGTAGTTCATTAAGCTACTACTTAATTAAGTTATTCTTTGTTATATATTTGTAAAAAATAAAATAATATTATTACTAAGTATATTTTTTAAAAAATCGGGGGCGTGCGCGCAACACACAAATTTCACTTACCAACTTACTTAGATTAGAAATTAATGCGTTTTGTTAATTGCCACTTCTCAAATGAACAGAACGGCTTTAATTATGAACAATGGTCTGTCATTAAAGGCGTACTCCGCAAGCGTGGGCCCAACGAGTTTTATGAGTTGACTGAATATTTTTCTTTTTTTCTCCTCTTTATGTTTTCTTTATTTTTATCATATCTCATATTTAGCCATTTTTTTATTTTTAGGCGTAACGAGAGACAGTTAATTTCTCCATATAAACAAAAACAAAGGTACTTTATAGGAAACAAACAAAAAAGGCCCCAACCCCCCCAAAAAAAGCCCCCTCAGAACATTTTAAAAATGATAAAGCTTACCTGATATTAAAGAACACCTAATTTTCATTAAACATGACGAATTTGATAAAAATCGTTAAAGCCGTTTTTTAGATCATCGAAAAAAAGGTAGAAATTTGAAAAACAATTATGACATAAAGTGCCCGCTCCGTTTGACCAATTTTGATTAAATGTTGGCTATTACATATTTGGCATTTACATACATCAAATACCCATTTTGATCAAAATCGTTAAAGCCTTTTTTGAGTAAATAAAAAAAACACTTGAAAATGACACAAAATTTATTAAGTAAAGTCCCCCCTCCGGTTGATCAATTTTGATGTAATGTTGGCTATCACATCTTTGGCATATACCTACATCTAATACCCAGTTTGATCAAAATCGTTAAAACCGTTTTTGAGTAAATAAAAAAAAAACACGTGAAAATGATACAAAATTTATTAAGTAAAGTCCCCCCTCCGGTTGATCAATTTTGATGAAATTTTTACAGTCATATCTCGGGCATATAAATAGATCAAATACTCAGTTTAATCAAAATCGTTAGAGCTGTTTTTGAGAAAATCGAAAAAAACTTAAAAAGTTATTAAGTAAAGTACCCCCTCCCTTTGAGCAATGAAATTTTTGCTGTCACATCGCGTGCATATACATACACTAAATACCCGATTTCAGGTTCGCACGGTTTATAGTTTTTGAGCTAGTCTGTTCACACACACACACACACAGACCATTTCGAGGTACTTGGTTAATTGGACTCAGGGGACCCGAAAAACGTGTATTTCCGTTGAAAAACGGAAGTCGAAATTTTTCACGATCGCAATACTTCCACTTACTATATATTTCATATATAGGTAAGTGAAAGTAAAAAATTTTCGTTTGGAAAATTATTTTATTTTATATTCAGTGTAGTTGATTAGGAAATCAGGATACTCGTACGAATAGTGTACTTATACGCGAATTAATAGTGATTTACATGTTTCCTTGTTTTTTGTAATTTCATATTGCTAAACCTTAAATTGAAAGCTCTTCTTCTTAACTCAGAATTCCCAAAAGAGTCGAGCAAAAAAGGTAAAAACCCTTGAACTAAATTGGCAAATATCCTAATATTTGATTGGGGTAAGTTGGTGTTGTTCCTTCCGATCTATGGTTTAGCCAAGCTTTGTATTTGGATTATGTGTTATTAATGTTGGTATTACAGATCGGAGAGGGTAATTTATTAATTGCACCTGATTGATAAAAATCTGTACTATTGAACAATAAAAATCGTTGGAATCATATAACATAAACAATTCACTATAATAAAATATAGATTAAGAAAGAGACATGCACATTGGCTATGATTTAAAGAAAATAATGGGGATGACCATAAAAATAATGACTGATGATTTTTAGGTGAAATAGATTAAGACTTTATTGTATTTATATTCTTCTGCATTGAAATTTAATTCATCTGCTTAGAAACAGTTTCTTTGAACCTAGCGAAAAAAAATTGTGTAAATGAAATATAGTGTTGGTTATGATGACTGGTGTAGATAGAATTCATATATTTTTTATTATTTAATATGAATGAGCGTTTTTTTTAATTTTTATTTTATTATTGTTTTTTGTTTTTTTTTGCCGGTGCCATTTCTTTTTTGGTCAATTTTTTTTCGCTAGGTTCAAAGAAACTGTTTCTAAGCAGATGAATTAAATTTCAATGCAGAAGAATATAAATACAATAAAGTCTTAATCTATTTCACCTAAAAATTATTTATACTTGGATCCCTAAAATATTCAAACATTGTCGATTTCTTCCCTTTCTGTGATCAATGCCCCAGTTCAAACATCAATTTTAAAAATTTAAAAAAAAAAAAGTTTGGACATAAATAAATTGTTTAACTATTAATTTTTTACAGTCTGACTTAGAAATGCTGAAATAGCTTAGAATGCATAGAAACAAATATTTTTGTTTCCATCAAAAGAGTTTTCATAAATACGTTTTTAACTCCTTATTCTTATCAGTAGGAAGGTTTTTATGTAAATGCTCTATTTTTTTTTTTAGCTCACGTTATTAGAAAGAGCTGGTTTAACTATTTAAAACAACCAAATATTGCTTAAATTTTATTACCACTGAAATTTTCCATTTTATTTTCTTATAATTCGGATTTATTTTTTTCTCATGCGACCTTCCTGTTCTCACCACGATGCAAGATTGAAGAACTGAAAAAACTTGCTCCTCTCAGAACGCAGTAGCTAGAGAGATACAGAAATATTGAAGGGGTCCGGCACTAGAAGTGATGTTGGGAAAGCTGTCAATTTAGGTTGCCCATTGCAGTAGAAAAACCTATCCAAGTTCCCAGGAACGTCTTCTCCATGCTTCCTTGAATTTTTCCGCCCTCTGCTGTCAAGCGCATTTCTTTTAAAATTTCAATCTTTTCTTTTTTAATATATTATATTTATAATTTCAATTATCATAATTTAATTTAAATACCTATAATTTATTGAATTTAAATGTTTCATTTTAAATGATATCACTTATCTATAAGTATATTTTTATTTCTTACTAATAAAGGAAACTTGCTGTGTTACTAGCTTTATGATAGGATGAAATTAATGTTTTAGGATTTGTTATTTGAATTCTCCATCATTCAAGTTACGTTATTAGGGTGTTAAGTCTAAGGGGCGTATGAGAATGGAATATGAAAGATGTAAAGAAAATAACAAACTCAAGACTATGTCCTACTCCCGTCATTAAAGATGTACAATATTGAACTTAATGAAGAATGAAATGCATACACTAACTAAAGCCAGCTCTACCTAGCTGCTTGGATATACGAGACAACCAACAATGACTTCGAATTAGTAAACTTCAAACTTTCGAGTTTAAAACTTTCAGAACTAAACTAACGCTCCGTAATAAGTTAGCAACAATAAGTAGTGTTCCAACACACCTTCACTATCCACCAACAGTTAATGAATACACACGAACATACCTCTTGCGATTTTATGTTAACGTACACGGATATGAAAAATCGCAAAAAGCTGAAAATGAGCTGGACGCTGTTCCCTCACCTAACTATAAACATTTAATTCAAGATAGACAATGCGATGTGCAATCACGTCACTTTCATCATGCCATATCAGTGTCTTTCTTTTAACAGATTGTTGAATAAATATATAGTTTATCAATAAGTATTTTGGTAACGCAGTGCATTGTGCATTGTGTCTTATGCTACTCCACATTTTTTTTACACCAACCCTTTTCACTCAGCGACTCTAACCACTTTTCCTTTATCCACTTTATTGTTTCATATTGTCACAGTCCTCCTGAGCTCCCTTTGTGCGAACATGACCTGTCCATTTCAGTTACTCAGTAGAAGTGTGAATCCTGAGGGATTCTAGTGTCGCTTGGATGCCATCTCACAACCTTTTCTGTCTCGGAGAAAGGGTTTCCATTACGCGTCACAGTGAGCAAATAATGTAGACAATTTTTGGTTTGTTGAAAATCCTCATTGTTTAGTAAAAATACTTTAATGGATATTTGATCCTAATAAAAATCTTTCTTCACGATTTCTCTCAAGAAAATTCCTATATTTAGTCGTCGTGAAACTATATATATTATATCAATTCTATATAGGTTTTTAACTACCTAACCTAAAGCGGCCCCTAGACGATTGTACAATATTATTTTTGGCCAACCCACAAGGTGCAATTATATTATAGTGCAGTCAACATGTGGAATAAGAAGTTGCCGTTTATAGCATAGTAGCCGTTGTGTGGCTATAGCATTAGTTGTAGCTTCGAAAAAGAAGGAAAAAAAGAAGAGTTGGTGGATGAAAGAATGGTTTAAAAAAATAAATACACTCATGAAAATCTGCTAAGTTAACTAAGAATTAGTGGACCTAGTGCCTCTCACAATTTTTTTTCAATTAGATAGTACATTATGTGATGAACTACTGAGACTTTTTTTTTTGAGGACCATACTTGCGCCGTAAAACTTATACGTATTTCAGTAGTATTGCGCAATATTGCCAACAGACGACGCAATATTTAATAGATTGCACAATAAAAATCAAAATGTTTTTAATTGACGCAATATATTGCACAATATTCCGTTGCGATCTACAGACGCTCAATATTATTGTACAGTGTCAGTTACTGGGCAATATATTGATCGTCTATGCCGCTTAACCAATAAAGTTTAAATTTGAAATAATTCTACACGGTGTTCTAGTTAAAGTTAATATTTATTATTCTGGTGCAGGGGATGGTACCTATATAGGTACTCCGAATAGAACTGGTATAAGTGATTATTAATCGATATTTGTACTATAACTTTCTAATTGAAGATTTCCAATGAATCGAGAGCATTAATTCTAAATGCAAAGAGGGATGATTCTTCATCAAGATCAACAAGTGAACTAAAGCTGAGCTGTAAAACTGGTTCCAAGCCGGGCCAACAAAGTGGAACGGCAGAGGCAACAAGTAGCAGCGCAACACGTGCCAGGGGTTACCGCCGTGCATCCTGTCTTCTTGTCCTGAATTAGGAATGGGTCTTTACCAATAACCGATAGGAAAAAAAATATGCGAAATCGCTTAAAGGTAACGAAGTTTGTTATACATTGTTTGTTTGTTAAACGTCACTTTATGCCACTAAGGCTAATCGGACGATGCTACGGTGGGAGTCATAAATTTTGCCTATCCAAGTATAATTAGGATAGGGATCTTTAACGAGTACCTAACATCGTACCGGTTCGGGACCACCATCTTACGTCCTATCCGAGGGACGGCATAGGCAAGGATTTTTTATTCCCATTAAAAAATCCTACGGCCACCATGGGACGCGAACCTGCGACCTTAAGTATTGTAGAGTTATGCATTGCTTATTATTATATTTTTCTCCAGGCTTATGGTATTCCTAGAAACTTAACTTTGGAAACAAACCCTTAATTTATCAATCCATCCACGTCATGAAACAGCGTCAATTCCGACAAACCCACACATCCTGAGCTTTATCAATTGTTTAAGATTTATTTTAATTTTATTTTTATTTTTTATTTTTTATTTTTATTTTTATTTTTATTTTTTAAGATTATTTAAATGAACATGCCAACAGTTTAATATGGTTAACATAGTTTTTAATCCAAGGAGAGGTCCTAGATGCCCAAGATTGAAGCCTTCTCAATGGCAGAATTATCCTGCGTTCCGATTTTTACCAGCTGACATTTCAATGATTTTTAGCTTTGTCGTTCATGTAATCGTGCATTTCTAGGACATGCACTTTTAGCTCCTACCTTTAAGAGTTTTAGTATTTAAAAATATTTAATACTATGGGTCTGGTATATTCCATATATCTTCTTTGAAACAAATGATTAATTGGCCTTTACTAGAGTGTATGCAATCATATAAAAAGTTTGATTATTTTAAAAGGGATTTATTTGAAAAATGTTGAATAACCCCAAAAGGGGCAACAGTTAATGATTATTACTGCATACGCTATTGGTTCCTGTCCCGTGGCCACTTCACGTGACACAAAAGGCTCGTGATGTCTTAAAATATTCAATTGTTACCCGATTCCAAAGCTGCGGTCCACTAAGGATTAGGAAAACCCCTCGGAGCATAACCATTTTTTTGCCCACTACTTTGCTGGAAGAATACCTAGTGACACAAAAGTATAGTTTTACTTTGGTTTGAACAAAATATAGTATATCATTATCTACAATTAATTAATATCCATCTATTATACTCCATTGTTACCGTAAGGTGTTTCGTATTGGTGTTATATTACTATAGAAATGAGGTTACCGCCAGTGATGGCACAGTATAAGAGTAGGTTAGATTCGTGATGGCGGTGTTATGACTATAGATTTTCCTTATCTCGGCCTAAAGTGGACAGCGTAATAACGCCTGATGGAGGTTTTCCTTTCCTCGTTTATCAAACTCTTCGAGACTGGCATGTAAGTGTATTCTAATTACTTTCCTCTTAATTACTGAAAACATCATTTTTTTTTAATGGAAACGTATATCTTGTTTTTTAAGTGCCTAACAGAACATTAGTCAACAGCATGAAGTAATAACTAAAAATTAATGTTCCTCATAGCTATTTTTTTTTTATTTATTGAATTAATACATTCTGCCATAAGGGCAATGGCGTACCCAGGATCAACACTAGGGGGTGCAAGCGATGGTCGTTCTGGTTGTAACATCTTAAAGGTAAATGAAACTAAAATTTTAAGAAAATGATGTCTAATTACAGCAGTGCTTTATCAACTAAGTTAGTACAATTAATTTTGCTTAAAAAAATTATTCTATTATTGCTTCCAGCCATCCAGGGGGGGAGGGGGGTCAGCTTCCTTATGGAAGGCAAAGCAAGACTCTGGGAGATCCCAATTCTTCTCTCCCAGCCAAATCATTGTAATTAAAAACTAGTGGAGATTAGGTGAGAGCACTCAGCTACATTCTTGCAGGACTTGAATGGAGAAGCTGGCCACGGCCAGAATTCCAGTAGTGTATTACAAGAGGTCTCTTGGCCACTGCCGTCTGGGAGAATGGTAGGGATGTTTGGGGCATGATAGGGATTGAGCTGAAGGATTAGGATGATAGGAAAGGTGCTGGTGAAATTTTCAGAATCTGGGTGGGATAATGTCTAGGACAAATGGAATGTTGAAGTTGTGATGTAATGTTTTGTTTGAGACATAATATGGGGCATTGACTATGGTTTCTTTGGACAGGGAGGACTGGATACGTTTGATCCTCATACTGTCTAATACATAATTGTTTCGGCTTCCCGAAAGGTACTACAAATTGCAGAAGCAGGGGGTGGGCAAATCGAATGGCGGGACCGCCAAGATTTGAATGCCCCACCGGCGAACTCTGCTGGGGGCAGGGGCTGAGACGGAACTTGGTGAGAGAGATTCCCTGAAAGAGACCAGGCCTGGCCCATCCATTCGTTTTTTTTTTCTCTTCAATCAAGATTACTCAAGACATGAGTGAGTAAAAAGAGGAGCCGGTTCCCCGGCTGGAGGCGATGAAGAGCAGAGATCTTGAAGAACTCCAGAGACAATATGGAGAAGATGGGGCATATTGGAAAACTAATTAGTGAGTCAGCATGGGCATCCCATTCAAATATATTAAAATACCCACTAACAAACAATACTTTGTAGGGTCTTTTTTGTTCTTTTTTTTCTCAATAAATCTATGTAATTTGTTAACTCCATTTCATTTTTTTTTAACATCTCTAACCTTCAAATACAGTCCACTTAATTCACAGAAGTTGGTTTGTGCCTTACCATTAAGTTGAAGGTATAAACCATACATAATAATTCATATTATTACTTCAAACTCAAAACCGTACTACCCCACACATACTATCTTCTACTCCAATCCTACCTCTCTGACAGATTCTTCTCTATCCGGCAGGGCTCAGAGATTTCTTCAATCCGACCAATCATAGCAGGAGTTCCGCAGGGTTCAATACTGGCTCCGTTACTTTACATCATATACACTCACGACATACCTACCAACTCTAAAATTCTCACTGCAACTTACGCTGACGATACCGCAATTTTAACAATACACCATGACCCCAGTCTTGCCTCATTGAATTTACAGAATCACTTACTTCAATTAAAAAAATGGTACACACTATGGAAAATGAAATTGAATCATGACAAATCACAACACATAACTTTCACACTCAGACGAGATACATGCCCACCAGTTTATATCGGCGACAACCAAATTCCACAGACAGAAACTGTACGCTACCTCGGACTTCTGTTCGACAGAAGGATGACTTGGGGCCCACATGTCAAAATGAAAAAGAAGACCTTAAACATACGCTTAAAAATTCTTTACTCCCTTTTTGCCTAATCTTCTAAATTGAATATTAGACAAAAAATGAATACATACACCTACTTACTTAAACCCATTTGGACATACGCCTCACAGATTTTCGGCTCAGCTAAAAAGACACACTTACAAAAATTACAAACTTTTCAATCCAAAATTTTAAGACTAATTACGGACGCTCCCAGGTACGTAAGTAACCAAACTTTACATACAGACTTACAACAACCGACTATCCAACAACATATACGAACGCTTTACTCACGCTTCTTTGTTAAATTGGCTGGACATAACAATAGATTAATTCACGACATGGCCACGGTTGACTTGCCCGTTCGAAGGCGGCTAAAAAGAAGCTGGATGAGAGACCTCCTCTCCTGAATTTATTGTCAAGCCCGGAAAGAGGTGCTGCTGGGCACTTTCCTTCCTTCAAGCCATACATGCCTTCAATAGTATTGCGATGCTGCAGCCATCGGATTCGCTGATTGTCGCAGACGGCTGACAGGTGCGAATAAATGTTTGAAAGACAAAAAAAAAAAAAAAAAAAAATATTATTACCTTTTTCAAGTCCAAATCCTACTGTATACACTTTTGACAATCTAACGAAAATGATGTAATACTTTTAGAAATAATTCATAGAACAATTATAGATGACCGGTTCAATGAATGATATCATCCAATACCAGACGAGGGTACCTCAAAATCGCATTTGTCGCTGTTCTTTTTCTTTTTCACGAATTATATTCTAATATTCCTCTACTAAATTCGATGTTATTGAGGTGATTTGAATAACGTGCGGCGAAAAACTGGGCGTGTAAAGGTTTAGGGATACGATTGATTATCGCTCAGTACAAACTGATAAACTTCCTAAGGGTAGGCCCCAAAAAAATGGGAGGATCGCGTTAAGGCAGATTTTGGATATATAATCGATGGATAAAGCGATTTGTAAATCATGCATCGAACATTTTTTTACTCAATTGCTAAGAAATAGCTTTCTTACACTGATAAGTGTAATAAAAATTACATTAAAAAATCATCAATGTTCGGTCCTCCTACTCTGTGATACATAGGTATATCTTCGGATACCCTAACCGCCCTAAGAACTTGCCCGCCCACTCGAATAATGCATAGAGAAAAGTAAAGTCCAAGCAGCTAAACATTATATCTATTTTTGTTGTTACTTCAATCGTGATCCCCAGCTCAGATATAAAGACTCAAGGCGTTGATTACCTAAGGGTTCTACGCCTGAAAACTCAATCAACAATCAAACTGATTTATGCCGCTTAGTGTAAAGGCGTTGTAAAGTAAAGAAGTGAAAAATAGGCAATAGTCATTTTTCTTTTCTTTTCTTGGTCTACACATACAATTCTTATCATATGACATAAACCTTTTCAATATCATGCAGAAATCTAAAACATAACATTAATGGAAAGCGTCTTGGCAAATAAAGCAAGCATAAGCGAGAACAAGGAGCTCGGGGCTAAACCCAGGGCAAACAGAGCCTGCTCCGATTTGCATAAGAGGATCCCGTTATCCCACCTCGGCCTCCTGGGGCCGCCGCACAACTTTTACACCAAGTCTTTTATAAAGTCCTGGGGATTTTAGCTGCTAACCACTGCTACTTTGTTTGCCTTGCCCGTGTTAGGCCTAAAACTCTACATCAAGTCGATTAATGTTCCTAATAAAACCATCCGAAACTCTCTCTCTCCCTCTCCCTCTCAAAAAAAAACAAACAAACTTGAATATCGTACATTTCGTATTTTAATTTATAAAAAATTATCTTTATTTTTTAAAAATGATTTTTATTTAATAAATCTGAAACCCAGATGTTAAACATCACCAGTGTCAATTTCGTTATTGAATTAAGTTTGTCATTAGCATTCGAGATAAATACCGCAAATTACTTATTAACATCAATGACAACGTGAATTAAGCTCTCTTTATAGGAAACAACCAAATTTATGAAGGTATTTACATCTATAGGGTTAAATTTAATTCAATGAAAAAGTAGCGTTGTTCACCAACAAATAATAGCAATAATAGGAAAATTTCATGACCTATAATACTAAGTCCCGTGGTACGAGTCCATGGTAAGTCTGAATTGGGAAACGTGCATATTTTTAGATTATTATTATAATTATTGTCTCAAAACAAAAATACTTAAAGTTCAAAACGTTTCGGTTCCTTACGGCAATATTTTACGAAAAGTAATTGAGTTTTTAATATTATGATTTAATTATTTATCCAGTCCTAGCGGGAGTACCTCAAGGTTTAATACTGGCTCCTCTTCTCTACATTATATACACACAGGACAAACCCGTAAGCAATGATACACTGACCGCTACTTATGCTGACGATACAACAATTCTCACTAAACATCGAGATAGTGTACATGCCTCACTAACTTTACAACAACATCTACATAAAGTAAAAGACCGGTGTAAATTATGGAAAATTCGGCTAAATCATGAAAAATCAAAACACATAACGTTCACTCTTCGAAAAAATACCTGCCCTCCAATTTATATTGACAATGTCCAAATTTCTCAAACTGACACCGTACATTACCTTGGTCTTTCTCTTGAAAGAAGGATGACGTGGGGCCCGCATGTTAAAATGAAACGATAAACGACTTAACCTACTTACTTACGACTTAACCTACTTCACAAACGACTCAACCTACTTTACTCCCTTTTTTTCTAAAATTTCAAAACTAGGACTACACAAAAATTAAATGCGGACTTACTCATCAAAGATATACGGTTCAGCCAAAAAGACCCACTTACAAAGAATTCAGACCTTTCAATCAAAAATATTAAGACTCAGAGTAAAAAAGCACCATGGTGCGTGACCAACAATACCCTACTTACTGACTTACAAATGCAAACAGTAGACCAACATATAAAGACACTTTACTAACGTTTCCATACACACATACACGGTCATCCCAACCAAAAGATTAGAGGCATAGCAACAGCTGATATGCCCATACCTAGGAGATTAAAAAAGGCGCTGGATAGAGATCTCCTTCATTAAAAATCCAGATTCCCTGAAACCAGCCAGGGAAGAGGTACCGCTGGGTGCCATCCTTCCCCATGCCTAACTTGCCCTTATTTAAATTAGCACAGCTCACATTTGCAGATTGTCGATGTTTATTGACAGAAACAAATTAAAATTACGAAGCCAAAAAAAAATATTTATTATTCACTCTTCAAAAGTACTTAAAATACGTCCACGTATTTGGAAAGATAATTAACAATAAATAAAGCACTTGCTTCCTTTTTTTTCTTTTATCAAAATCTTGTTCACTTAAATGTCAAATGATTCCATATTCAGTGTGAATATATTGAATATAAATATAAAATATAGACTGAATATAAATTTTGTCCATATTCATCACCTTAAATTCACAATTCAAAATGTCCGAAAAGTCCACTACTGTGTAATCAATAAATAAATATATTCAGCCTGAATATGGGATTATTTAACATTTAATTAATCGAAATGGAAACAGTTTACCTAGATAATATTATTAAATTCTTGCTATGAAGTTATTAAAATATATTTTCATCCCCAATCATTATTTACTAGACCTTTTTTCCCAGCTTTGAAGAAATGTAAACCTCCCTTTATCCGACTAATTTTCGTTTAGGAACTCCAGAATGTATTTCGTCGCTAAGGCTTTAAAGGTGGTTCGAGATTTTAAAGGTAAAAAAATTATTGAAACCCTTAGTGTTTAATAGGATAAATCCGGATTTTTTTTTTTTTTTTTTTAAATTTACATCTGTATTATCACATAATACATTAAGTAAATGTGCTGAAATAAAAGAAAATAATGTCTTGAATAAGCATGTAGAGAAACTATCCACTGATAGCACTCAAGTAGTGTCTAACTTAAAAGATCTCGAGGCCATCTTCTTTTCAGACGCCTTGGAGGATTATCTGGAATAGAGGAGGAAGCGAGGGAGGATAAATTTAGATATTTTAAGCAATCGGGGTATCAATAATCGAATATCAATTATTGTGAATCGCTGTAAATTAGCAATAACTTCCGTCAGGGATCATAAAGCATTAACCAATCCCGAAAATTCTCTGAACATCATGTTTTCGGTTTTAAATACTTCCTCTTGGCTGGTAGTTATTATGTTTTTTTTTTTTTATTTGAGTTTTCTTTATTGACGAAATGTGGAGGATGAAATATTTATTAACGTCCAATCATGTAAAAAAAAAAAAAAAAAAATAGGCTTTATTCGCTTCCTAATTGTACATATAAAACAAACAACCAGCTATCGACCAGGGACCTATGAGGCTTAGAAAAAAATATGTAATTAACTATGCAAAAAAAACTTAATGAAAGAAATTACTTTCTCCAATCAAGCAGGTGAATAACATAGGAACTTAGTTGTAGTAAAAGAAACTTACTTAAGTATAAATGAGAAGGGATAAAGAGTTTTTTTATTTATTTATCAAACCTAAATTATCCTTTATTTTCAAATATTATAATTTCCTAAATCAGTGTGAAAAGTCAGAGGAAATCATTGATGTTATTTACTTGGGCTAAAAGCTTGATTATTTATTAAAAGATAACTACTATCACTACCAAAGAGTTGAAAGAATAACGTATTTTAAAGCAATGTTTTATAAATACAGGTGAAATGTACTATTGACAACCAAGCATCGACTGCATAAAAAATAATTTGCTATTTCTACTTATTTGAATTGAAATATGTACAATCTGAAACGTGTATGAAATATTAATCACAAAATACAATGTTATTATTTATGTGCTGTATATTACAACATATATAGTTATACTGAATAATTCTCACTCTTGAATAATTTAATTTCGAAATATTCATGACCTGAATCAACTCTAAACATAGGTCATTTCATCTATCCTCTAAATATAGTATAGACGACAAAACATTTTTTTATCTTAAAAGTTGTTTTTTTTTTTTTTTTAGCAAAGATAAATCAGATCAGACAAAAATAGAGATAAGCCTTTAACCACCTACGTTCGCTTGAAGGTCAGCTCTCGTTTCATTCAATCGTTGATTTAACAAAGATTAATGGAAACAGATGAAAAAGGAAGGTATACATGGAATTTTACTTTACCGATGGCTTTTTTTTTTTAGAATGAAAAAATCAATCATCTATATGAAATGATAAATAGCAAAACAAATTATAAATATATATTTATTTATTATAATTTTAACCTCAAGGGTGCCGAATACATGGTTCAACAGACCTGTTGAACGGCCTAATTACTAAATTAGTAAGAGTGACATTATTAAGGGCTAGGAAATGGCGGGTTGGATCATTAGTAAGGGTGGCCTCGGGGCCAACATCCCCTATTGTCTTCCAGCCCTTCACAGATAGCGCCCTTATCAGTTAGCAACAATCCCTTCCTCCCGGAGATTTACTGCAACTCGCCTCGGGAAATCTTTTCCTCCTCAGCTCCCGCCCTCTATAAATCTCCATTTGAAACTTTTATGAAATGAGTAACAGTTGGTGTTGGGGGGGGGGGTAGGTAGAGGGAGCTAAAAGAGGGGGAGAATAGGTCGTTCAAGTAAAAGTGATTAGATCAAAACTTTGCCGCTTCTCTACTCTTGAGAGTATTATCAATGTTTAAAAAACAATATCGCTCCATTTAATTTTACGTCATATTTAATAAAACTTGTTATTTAAACATTCCGCACCACGTTTAGGAGGGATTTCTTTTGGATTAACTTACCACAAGTATTTTACATTTAACGATAATATGAAGTTTTGTATATAATAACGATGATGTATATAATATATAATAATAACGATGATCACCTCTTCGAAAAATATTTTTTAAAACAACCAGGCTTCGAAATAATATTAAATAACCCTTATTTTTTTCACGAACAAGAATAAAAGTAAAATCCGGACTTTATTGATTTCAATAAAAGCGGTCAACCCAACATTGTACACCGATGTGAATAAATCCGAAATGAATCGTATACCTTCACCCATAGATAACACTGGTCAACACAATTTTTGTTTCCTTAATTTTTTTTACTGTTATTGGGTATTTCAAAGGCCCTGAGCATGAAAAAAATGATGGGAGATTGCTAATAGCTTTATTTTGTGAAATATGAATTTTCACTCTTTTGACTGAAACATGCAAGGGAATTAATAAACAATGTTAACAAAATATTATTGAACACAATCAAATGATCTTTTTTGTATTTTTTTCTGAGGATTTTTTTTTAATAAACGGCTTTAGGTAGATCTCTTTGCAAACTCCAGCAATAGTCGGTCAACATGTGTGAGTCCCATTTTTCTGATAACGCTCTTCCATAATCCGAATGTCCTGATGAAATCTTTCACTAAAATCGCCCAGATTTTTTGGGAACCGGTCTAAATGCGAGTGCAGGAAGTGGATTTTTTGCTCATTTTGCACCCTAGGTTTTGCATGTTCAGTAGCATAGTCTCAACAAGCTGGGCATAGTCATCAGATTTATTATTTCCTAGAAAATTATTTATTACTAAAATAAATGAGTTCCAGGCTTTGGTTTCAACCTCAGACATTGATTCGACAAAATGAGGATCCTTCACGAGTTGCCTAATCTGTGGCCCATCAAAAATACCGGATTTCAATTTGTCAGTACTCAATCCTGGAAACTTATTTGAAAGAAAATTGAAACATCCGCCACTTTTATCAAGCACCTTCACAAATTGTTTCATTATGCCGAGTTTAATATGAAGAGGTGGAAGTATAATGCAGTCTTGGTTAACTAAAGGCATGTTTGTAACATTTTTTATACCAACTTTCAGCTCTTCCCGTTCTGGCCAAACCTTTTGTGACCAATAGTGTTGTTTGTCACGACTGTCCCAGAGGCACAGAAAACAAGAGAACTTTGTGTACCCCCCCTGTTGACCTAGACGGATGTTAACCATTTTTAGATCTACACAAATGGCCCAGTTGTGGTCATGATACCTAATTTTTTCGATAACTTTTGAAATATTTGTGTATTCTTCTTTCAGAGTCGTCGAATGTGCAATAGATACGGATCCGAATTTGTTACCGTTATGGAGCAAAACACACTTTAAACTTATTTTTTTGCTGTCCATAAAGAGACGCCAGTCCCCGGCCTTGTAGTTTTTCAAACCCATCTGTTGAAAAAGTCCACCAACATCGTTACAAAAGACTAAATCATTCTCTTGAGAAAAATGTGGTAACAGATTCTTTTCTCGGGAACGATAAAAAGTGATTTTTCATTCGGGAGTAAGCGAGTTTTTTTCTTTTAAACGAGATGCTAATATTTCACATGATTCTTTTGATAAGTTCAGATCAATCACCAAGTCATTTAATTCTTTTTGATTAAATGGTTGAGGTTCTGAAAGGCTACATTTGTAGTCTGGATCAGAGTCATCACTTGATATATTTTCTTCGCAGAGATTTGAGTCATCAGAAAATTTAGATGTACTAGGTTGTGCCTGTCGTGATTTTAATTGAGGTCGTTTAGCAGAAGATAAGTTTGGATAAGACCACTTACTTCGATTCCAGGGGTTAATTCCATTTATTTTCACAACGCAGAAGTAACAGTCGTCCTGATGGTTTTGAGGTTCTCCCCAAATCATGGGAGTTTCGACACTGCATCTCTTTTCCCACTGGACCATAACCGTAGACACACAACACATTTCAGGCAAACAATATGTGGAACCCATGGCTTGTCCTGATTATTCAAATATATTTTAAAGTATTGATGATAAGCAATTTTTACAAAATTTGAAATAGATTTTCGGTATTTTTCAAATATATATTCGCCACAAATATAGCAAAAATAATCTGGATTGAGCACTCTACACTGTCTGAAAAAAGGCATATCGAAAACATCAGAATATATATTACTTTCCAATAAAAAACGAAAATCTGAGTAAAAACACTAAATAAGATTAATAACCTGTAACTCAAAAACAAAAGCTGTTAGAGAAAAATTGTTTTCATATTTAAAACATATGTTTCACATGGAGATAGAAACAATAAAAAAATCCCAGGAAACAAACAATTTCTTTTATTTTGTTGACCATTGTAATTAATATCAAAATAAGACTATTCTATTAGAATTCATAGTGATAAAGATGATATTAGGACTTAGTTTGTGGTCCGAAATATAAAAGTCATGACGTGAATTTAATTTATTTGATATGACTTTTACTCCGTTTTCCTAGAAAATAAGAGTTCATTTCTACGTTCCCTGTAAATAACTATGGTAGAAATAATGTTAACACAGGAACATACAAGAGTTTTACTATAGTTATTACCGTTATAATATTATAGTATACTGTTATAACTATAAATATTACAAATAGTATAGTTGCAAGATTTTAAATCTTGACAGTACCTAAATATAATGATCTGACAGAACATTGCTGTGTATTGAGCTAGAAAACATTAATATAGAGTGAAACTTCTCAATGACAGAGAGCTATTTAGTCCGTAGCAGAGTAGTAGAGAGGAATCCGTTAGAAACTTACAATGCCATATAAAAAAAAGTGAAAGTAATACAAACCCAAACAATCGAAAAGGTTACAAAGAGTGTAAGGAGACACACACGTAACCATATCATCAATCTTCAGAGCAAGATTAACTCTGCTGTCCATCGCTCCTTATATTAAGTCTGAAGAAGAACTGTCTGGAAGGTTCTAGGCTAAGGTAAAGGTACTCGATCAGTTCGTTCCATCAATAAGTTTAAAACCTTTTTTGAATCATGTTTTTGTGTTGTTGTTTTTTCACGTTAGAGTTTCAGGGCCGTATTTATGAACGATCCTACGGAACGCGTTACTAAAGGCTTCCTTAAAATGCACACCTTTAGCTAACCTTAACACAATTTTCATTTTATAAACGTTCCTTTACGCTTTCTTATCTTAAGGACGCCTTAGATCCTAAGGTGTTCCTATAAATTTGATCTGTTTTCCTTCCTTAGTGCTAAGGTAGGTGATAAGCTACCTTTAGCTTCTCCTTAACTATTTAATAATAGAAATAAAAACAGAAAACAAATATCAGGACTTAAATACTTATTAAAAAGAACCATATATTAAGAACAAAACGACTTTTTGGAATTTTTACTTTATTTATATGAGGTAGGATAAACCATACAGTTATTAACACTCCATACAGTTATTGACACCCCAACTTTAGCTTAAAGAAATATGTAAGCAAGTCCTAATTTTATTTCAATATGTACATGAATCTAATGTTTGAAGGGCCCTCTAAGTCATATATGATTTAAGACTTTAACAATCTAACCATAGGGAAGATTTCACAATTAAATCCACAGGGTGTCAATAACTAGTTTTTGCACTTTTAACAATAAATATTGCCATATGGTAAAACTATTGAACTTTTGACCCAAAAAAAACTCTTGAGTCTTTGTAAGGATAGATAAAGAGGAGCTATAGGAACTTTCAATTAGATCCCTTCATAAGAAATATTTTTTTTAATGTCACCACTGAAATTTAGTCTTAAGGGTGTCAATAACTGTACGGTTTACCCTATAAACAACAAAGGCGGTGTAATATTATTGCACTTTTTAAGGCAATGAGAGACAGATAATTTCTTCATATAAGCAAAATCAAAACAAAATATGTATTATTTTCAATTAATGCATACTTATTTAGTACATTGATAGTATTACTTAAGTGTACAACTTTAATCACAAACATTTTGATGCAGATGCTTTTGAATCTTTTCCATTTCTACACTTCTAACATTAATTATGTTTCAGTAGCCAGTATTAGAGCTGTGATAATAAATATTTGATTAGTTGGTGATATAAACATCTGAAAGAATATTAAGTGAATTCATTATTTTCTTCTGCAAGTAGTACTGTATTGAGCAATATATGGTAATCTTAATTATTGATAGTAAAGATAGTTTCACTCAATTACTCATTGACAAAACAAAATCTTGATATGAAATATAGATCCAATTTTCAAATCCAATTTGAGAAAATTAAATCTAATTTTAATAGTACCAATTTAACATTTTTAAAGTTTATTTATTTATCTATGCCTATTTTACATAAAAGACTTTCATGGAATTTGTTGAAATTAGATAAGTTTGGAATAACAAGTTTTTGGAAGAGTGGTAAGAGAAATGTAAAAAGAACAGAAATAAATTGATAGACAACTTTTATTTATTATAATATAAAAATGAAAAATAAATAACAGAATCATAATACACACTAATAAACCCATTCTTTATAAAATGTCAAAACACATGTACATCCACTAAGATTTTTCAATAATTAATATGCTAATACAAAATTAATAGTATTCTAAAGTAAACAATCAGTTTTTATTAATAATTCATATAAGAATATGAAGTTATTGAAAATAAATTTCAGCTTACTTATTAAGGAAATTGAAGCTTTTCATCCACTTAATAGTAGATCCATACAAGCATGGGCGTACTCAGCCAGGGACAGGGAAGGTGGCTACTGAAGCTAGAAGCAAAAATAATACATGTAACTAGAATAAAATTTTTATGAAGCAAATGTTTGTAATAAATGATAGAGCAGTTCTTTAAATAGTTTTCTTGAAATTTTGGTTTCATTCACCTTTTCCATTCTATATGTTGTAATATCTTACAACTTTAACAACCATGGCTTGCCACACCTAGTTTTAATCCTGGGCGTAATACTTGAATTTGGGTGTAAAGCCTTGAATACAAAAGGCTAAATTGAAAGGCTTTAAAAGGAGGTAAGTAAAGCATTAATCAGTAAATGTATAAAAATAATGAATGTTTATTTTTGAAACACCCTACGTATTATTATGATATTTCACTGAGGTGTCAATGAACAAGTAGATATATTTCTAAAGAAAAAGTTTATTTTCATACGGTTTAAATTTTAAATAACAATGTTATGGCAAATTAATTGGCATTTCATCTAGAAATCAAGACATTACTTAACTTTATAAATATTATTTAGTTATTATTTGAATGGCATTTAATAGAACCATTCATTGAAAATGAGCCATATGCATATCCATTCAATCTGAAAATTGCTGAACTACCATATATATTTCTTATAGTATTATAGAATAATTCATTTTTTTTTTATTTATCTTTTAATTGAGAATTGTATTTCACATTTCCAACACACATTTTTTTTAAAATAAGTTGGTTACTAATTTACACATATCTAACATTTACAACTCCTTCTCATGAAGAAGGTTGGAACTAAACCATCCAAGAATATTTTGAAGAATATTAAGAAATATATAATAAATATACAATAGTATATCACAAACATCTTAATAAGAAGAATATTGCAGTCTCTCATCCCCCAAGCTAACTTTAAGAGAAATAAAGTTTGAGACTAACACTACCTAACATTGTTTTATCACACTTTTTCACTCTCATTTGCATCTTCATCTTATAATAAAGATATTTTTGATTGTTATCCAGAAGCATCCATTAAGTTGTTTTGAAATCGATTAGATGAAACATTGTATACATTTGTTTGTTTTTTTACACTAACAATGTTTGCACACTATTCAACTTTGAGTGATTTTTACTCCAATTATCATTTTCTTATAGTTCTAGAGCTGTAATTGCCACATTAACTACTTAAAACACTCTAAACAACAAAGTAAACAAGAGTGTAGTTAACACTGATGTCAGTTTAGGGAGGTTACAGCTAGCGGCCGAGTACTCTTATCAATCTTCTCTGATTCGTTGTTTAGTTAAGGTGGCCTTAAATTTGCACCTTAAAAAGTGCATACTTAGCTAAGGAAAGGAATTGTTAAGGAAGGTTCATAAAATGAGAATTATTCTAAGGAACACTTAAGCTTAAAGGTTTTCTTAACGCAGGAACCAGTTAAGGTTACCTTAACTGCTTAGGAATGTTCATAAATACGGCCCTCGATGTAGAGTTAATAAAGAAAGAAATCATAATCATTTATATTCCACCTTTTATTTATAGAAAGCGGCTACATGTTTTCAAAGGAGGTGTCATTGTCGTGACTAGGTTTGAACAGAAAGCTAGGAAGGGGGAGATTTTCTGTTTAAAATATTAAAATAAGTCAATTCAAACGTTCAAGTAATTCTTATCTAAAGAGAAAAGTTGGTACAGCCGGGAAACGAGCCCGGGTCTCTGCATCACCGTTACACCGATTTACTTTCTCTTCAACGATATCACATTGCAGCGATTTAAGCAGGGGCAGGACAAATGTCCAAATGATAGAATATAACTAATAGTCCGTGGAAGTTAAACATTATATGTTATATATAGATGTTTAGTTAATTTTTAAATAATTTTTATCTGAAGAGAAAAGATAATAGTTCAAGGATTTCTCGGGCCAAAATTCTCAGAATGAATTATAGTCCTATTTATATTTTGCATTTGTATTTTTAATAAGTTAAGTGTAATCTTATAACAGATATGTTTGTAAATTTGTATAAATAAAACTGTGAATAATACGGAAATCTATATAAGTTGTCATATCCATTCTAAATTGGCTGCATTCCAGCGGAGATCCAATGTGTGGGACGCTATTGTTGGGCGAAGAATACGTGATTCCAGCTCAAATACTAATCGAGTCACGCGCAAATAGTGCACATTCCTCCGAAGATATTAGGGCTTTATTAGCCTCTGGAGGGGGAATAGTCAGATAAGGCCAGGTTTATTGCCTCCTATCCCTGAGCAATAAAACTGCAACTCAAGGATTTAAATAAATTTATATTAAGTAATATATCCCCTAATAGGTACCTACATAAAGGAAGCTATGGAATTACGGTTTCCATTTGCTTTATTTTAATTCCAATGGTAGAGACTATCAACTGGTCTGGCCAAAAAACCAGGATACTAGACTATCTTGAATCATGAATTAGCTCTTTGGCTACAATTTAAAAATTAATAGAAACTGGTCCGATTGACCTTATCTTTCCACGTGACCTATGACTCGTTTAACAAAAATATGACATCCCATCATTCTGAATAGGACACTGGGGCAGAATACTACAAAAACATTGACCAGAGATTGATTAACTGCAACCATGCTTAACATAAAAACTGAAATTACTCACCAATTCAAACATCAACAACTTGCAGGGTGGTGGCCTAGAGACTTGCTAATCAAAAAAAGTATAGGCTGAGAACAGATTTTCTGCTTGCAATTCGTCGATGACAAATTAAAACCGATCAAATTAATAATATCAATAAATAAAAATAGAAGAAATTAAGTCCTACTAAAACTATTGATGTCAATAGACTTAACAAGGAACCAGATGGTAGATCTGAAATTAGTTTACATAAATAATGAATGAAAAGGCATCTCATCTACACAAAAAAAAAAAAAAAACAAAAAAAAAAAAAAAAAATCCAATCTGGAGGTAAAAACCAACGAGAGCATTGTTATGAAGGTTACATATATGTAGGATTCAAGGGACAATTGCACAATGTACTTAATAATTTAAAAAAGATAATTAATTAATCTATCCTTACTTTTGACAACAAAAACAGAAACATAATCATCCAGAATATGCATATTTGCTTTCTTGAATGCAGTGGTCCTAACATTCAGAATTCAGAAAATGTAAACATCCAGACACGTGAGTAAATTACTGGTAGTAGTAGGTCATACATGAAGTTTCAATTTTTTAGTTTTTTTTTCAAAGTTTAATTTTATTGCATGCTTTAATGAAAGGAATAATGAAAGCAATACTTATATTTAATAAATCCTATTGATGATTAAAACCTAACCAAATTTACGCGTATCATTTATTTAAAATGATTGCATTAAAATTCTGCTCCTAAGGTCGTTTTACATCCCCATGTGGGTCAGATGTGATTAGTGCCTGTAAAGTGACACACTCTAGTAACCGTATTGTAGCCAGCCATGGAATACTAATGGCATGGAACATGATAAGGTAAATAGATTGTAACTAAACCCTTTTATCGGCTACTTTTAAGCATTAATTTCCTCCCTCTTCCCAATCCAATCTCGTGTCTATTATTTAAAATAATTTTTGTTTTTAAGACATAGTAATAAAGAAAATTATTATTTTATGATATAAGCAACTCACATTTGCGCGTAAAAGTCATAATTGCTCATTTCTTCGACTTGATTGATAATGTATTTGAATTCTATACTAGAGCTAATGTAAAAAATGTCTGGCCCACTTTATTTCCAGCCTGCGCTGATATGTAAAAGGGAGGAGGAAACGTAAGAAACGAGTGATAATAAGCTAAAAATTGAAATTAGGTGTTTGTCGAATTTGAATTTTGGGGATTGAAATTGAAATTGACGATGTGTGACTTAACTGTTTGGATTTCAATTTCTTGTGCACATTCAATGAATGGGAATTATGAATTCCTGTAAAAAGTTCACATTCCGTCTCTTTTCCGTTTGAAGACTTCAAGATTTCATTCATGTAAAATATTTGCTAAGCCCAATTTATTTTCCGGAAGTCCAAATAAGTTATTACACCGTATTGATTAGGGGCCGTGAATAGTACTTTTATATGGATTGATGACCTCTCTCCGATAAAAACTACGCTGTCTGAAGTAGGTGTGCGTAATGGGCATTAGTTTGTAGCTTGATGATGTTCACGGACACTACACTCAAATCATTTGATTTAAATCATCCTGCCAGCTCTTTGAATAAAGGTACTTCTTTACTCACAAGTCACTTCTACTTTGGAAATGTGAAATAGTATAGTGGGGGAAATTCTGACAAGAATTCCCCTACAAAACGGGTATATAGTTAGGCCACGCAACCCTACCAAACAGGAGGGACATAAGGTATGTGCCACATATGGAAAAATTTTGGGGGGCGATGACGAGACGTCGGTTACGGCAATGCTACAAAGACAACTGAATAACTTTATTAGCCACTTTTTTAAGTTTTGATGATTCATTTACTCACTCACTCACTCACTGTTGGGCGCTACAGTCCTTGTAGGACCTGGGCCTCTGCCACCATTCTTCCCCATTCCTCGCGGTCTCCAGCGAGGCTTCTCCAATTTCTAATCCCCAGGTTCTTCAAGTCTACCTCTAGGTCGTCTATCCACCTACGCCAGGGTCTGCCCCTTTTCCTTTTCCCTCCTGGTGCACCATTTAGCATCATTTTTGGCAGTCTGCAGGGCTGAGGATGATTCATTTACATAATTCAGATTACAGTCCGTAGTTTAAATTTATATTAAATTTCGGGAGAGAGGACCTAATTTCCCATTATACAGGTTTCAAGTTGTGCCAAAATGATCTCTTTAGCTGATATTTTTGCTTTCCTAAAAGTATATAAGTAAACTAAATAAACTTGAAGAGTATGTTACCTCAAAATATTCAGTTGAGATTTCGATTCGAAAAGTAACCCTACTTTCATTTTCGTCAGTAGTGGATGGAAAATAGATAAAGCTGCGGAATTCATTGTCTTGTACATTAACAGCATTGGGTAGCCGAAAAAAATTACGTGGGAACCAACAGCTGTTCAATTTTTGGATGATTACCCATGTGTGTCCGCGTGTAGGGTTACAGGGTACATCGGGAAACCCGGATTTTAGTAGGATTTTATGTTTAAAAGTATCTTTAAAATATACAAATTACCGCTATAAACGTATGTATTTTACTTATTCCACTAGATATGCAATTATCAATGAATATTATTAATAGCAGGACCAATGCACAATGACTTGATCCCACATAGGTCAGGTGATTAACAAAGCCCAATGCGTGCCAGGCAGCCAACATCGACCGGCACTTGGTTACAATCGAACAGCTGCTCAGTGCTCGCGATGGTTCACTCTAGGCTGCTCCTAGCTGCTACTCTCATTTATTATGCCACTGCCTTCATCAGTAAGTTTATTTATTATATTTTTTGTTATATTTATTATAACAATCAAGTACTAGAGTCGCCTTTTATGAAAAATGTATAAGGTCATAAAGTTGAAATAATTTTATCTGAATTTGCAATGCACATTGTAACTCATGCTTGAAGTTACCACGTATCACATTGCTCGAGTTAGTCATGAGAAGAATACCAAAAATCTTTAAGTGTGAAAAATTCCCAATTTTTAAATCCAAAATTAAATTTTCATGTTAAATTATAAAATTTCATTCTCCGTTGGAGTACAGTTATAGAAGTATTCCATAGACATTCGAAACCTTAATATATGACCATTATATAGGCCTCTCCGTTAAAATTTAAGTTTTTAATTGTGGCAGTCTTCTTCCAAACGAGGCATTTGAGCAGAAGACTTAACTAACTTGGTTATTTTTTTTTAATAATATCATAACAAATGATAGGATATAGTTTGAAAATTTAACATTTAATGAAGGTTTATGGTTTGTAAACTTCGTTGGGGCACAGTTGCAATAGCTGAGATTGTTAAACCAAAGAACACTTGTTCTTTCAATACATGCGGATTAATTTTCAGAATAAGAGCTACTTATCAAAATAAAATCACATTTATAGAAGATTCCGTTAGAAATATATGTCTATCAATAATTTCAGTATTCATGGTAACCCAAACATTTTAATTTATAAACTTTCTTAACTGATAGTGTTTATAAATAACAATATAAAAATTTCAAAACTAACAAGTCAACTATATTATTAAATTAAGAAAATAAAAATTAACAACTGAAATAAATAACAGAGAATAGGCAGAAATTGTGTAACTTTTGATTAATATTTAAACCAGCGGCAGATCTAGATACTCATTGCAGCACCATGCGGTCATCGGCACACTATTACACACTTGGAAGGTAACCGTCCGGTTACCAGCTGTGTATCTACCGGGTAATTAATAGAAACCGTTTGGCCCGTGCGAGAGTTTTTATTTCATTTTTTAAGCTTTTTAAACTAATATCTACGCCTAATCATTATATAATCGATGAAAATTCGATAGTTTTTGAGATATGAGCAAATAAAATTTACTTTTCTTTATAGCTCTCCTCCCGGGTTTTTTTTAGGCTGGTCTGATTATTTTTATAGGACTGGAGGGAAAGCCTTGAAAAATGACACCTCAAACATCAATACTTGATCAAGAAAGATATTACGTGCCGACAAAAATTACGTTTTAGAATAAATTTTGTTCAAAAAATAAATAATAGTTATATTGAAGGATCCATTTATACAGAAGCAAGTAAAGAATAACTTAATTAATAAAAGAAATAATATTTAAATACAAAAGAAAGAGGGGAAAATACAAAAGGAAATAGCTTTGTTAATGCATTCATACATATGTACATACATAGTCACCCCTTTATGCAATAATTACATTCAGCCGAAGAATCTCCGAATCGAGCCTTTCCTACGACATCAGGGAGGCAAGATAGGTCTCAAGGAGCTCCCAATGTTTCTCACCTGATGATTCTCTGGTATTAATAGTGGATACAGGGTGAGACCGCAAGATCTACATACGCTCAGGGTTTTAGTGGATAGGCCGGCCATTGCCAGGACTCCAAAAGGTGTATTTTCAAAAGGTCTCGAGGTCACTGCCGCTTCAACATTCTATGAGAATGTTAAGAATAAGTGGTTAGAGCTCTACAGGGATTGCATCAGAGCATCGGGAAGATGGATGATGTTCTGATGACAGTTTTATAATTTGGTTGGGATAACGTCGAGGACAAATGAGATGTTAAGGTCACTAGGTTGGGTTTTGTTTGAAAAGTAGATTGGAGCATTGACTATATTAGTTAATAGGCACTTACAGCCAGTACTAGGCATAGGCTGCTAAACTTTCATTAAAAAACACTTTAACATATAAGGTTAAACATTGGACCTCCTGATTACAAATAATTATGAAAGTTATTCGTTTTTTGCTGAAGTAGTTGTTCTTTACTCATATTTTATTTCAATATATATTTTTTAAAAAGTAGGTACTCCTTGCCAGCCTTCAAATAAAATGCCAAAGTAATCTAGGTAACTAGCTAGGAAAAAAAACCCATAATATTGACGGTTTGAAAATTTACGTGTGTGAGAGCTAAGTAGAGCCCGCGGGGACAAAGTCGGGTAGTGGTAGTCAAGAGGGGAGGGGGGGTCGGAAAGCACCTCCCGCCGCACCCCCACCACAACACTTACCTCATAAAGACTTTTTGAATATTTACCTTTGCGAGATGTAATTAGCTAGGAAAAAAAACAACATATTATTGGCGTTTTGAAAATGTACTTGTGCGAGAGCTAACTAGAGCTCGCGGGGTAAGAGTTGGGGAAGTGTTGTGCCAGGTGGGATCGGAGAAGTATGTAACATCCAACAGCGATGGTTTCTATGCAGTAAAAATTCTCTGTTCCAATATAATAAAAAGAATTGTATAATAAAATGCTCTGAAAACTAGTTTTGACAAATTTGGAGGTTTTTTTTGGTAATTTTTGAAGATACGATCATGTGCTATACTACATGATAATACTTTCGTTCATTCATACTTCATAATTCATCAGATTCATACTTTTTGTATGATTTTTGTTTTTAAATTATGTATAATATAGCTTTCACGAAATATTCCAGACCTGTTCAAGTGGAGAGCAGCTTACCTAGGTTATTACAATGAAGTATTTTTTCGGCCTGACGGACGAAAGGTGATTTACCACTGATATGTCCGGAAGATGAAAGAATTCAGAAGAAGAATTCATCCAATTAGATTGAACATATTCGGTTGTTTAATCATCTTTCGTCAGTCAGGTATTATAAAATACTTTGTTAGAAGAACCGTTCTTCATTTAACTTCCTATTCGAATAATTTAGCTTCTTTCCATTTAATTATATAGTGTGAATGGGTCCAGTTATCAATATTATTATAATCACAAATTAAACAAAATGTGATACTATCAATTAAAGATTAGTATTCTAAAAATAAATTATAATAAATAAAAACCTACTTAAGGTTTTGTTTTAGTATTGTAACAACAAACATTAAAAAAACAGTATTCATTAATACAAACTTTTTTATTAACCTCTCACACGAGATGAAGTACACACCAATTTATAACATTAACTAACATATGTATTTTTTATAACCTCCCATCTCGAACAGTGTAGCCACATATAACAGGTTTAAGTAGTTTTAAGATTGAATTAGTGTGAATGGGTTTACTTATAGTCTAAAATAAACAAAATGTCAATATGAATATGAATATGTTCAGTCCTCAATATTACCATTGTCTCGACTAAGACTATGATACTATCAAATAAAGAACTGTATTCTAAAAAAAAAAATGTAAGAAAATATTATACAATATTTTGTCCATTAAGAAAATTTTCTTCCTTCATACATTTCTTACCCTAGCAACGTATGGTAATGAATGACCATCGCGTGCCTCAACTCATATTATGAAAATGATTGTGCAACCTTTTGGCCGATCGATACAGCAGCAAGTAACATTAAAGTAAAACGCCTACTTTGTATGTGTAAAATTATATTTTTCTAAATATATTTAATTATCTTAGGTTGATATCTAATAATTATATCTCTTGTATATGAAGAAATTCTTAGTGTATTTTCAAGAGACAAATGAACGCAGAGTTGCATCATGTTTTTTAAATTTGCTTCCTCTTGTTAACAGTAACTTCCTTTTTGTTACTTTATCTACATAAATATTATAACGAATACAAAGGGAGAGGGGAGGGGAGGTGCTTAGGAGTAAAATTTGGTAAAAATCAATAAAGAACAAAGTAGTTAATCTGTTTACTCCTTTGGTTAGTTTTAGAGATATGTGACAAAAAAGGATTCTTTGCGAATTAGCGATTTTTCCTTCAGGTTTTTTAAGCTTTTCTGAAAGTTAATGAGTATTAGTAATATCAATAAAAAATTGCTTAAGGTTAAAATAGATTTTTATTTATTACAATTTTTTTATAATACAAATCTTTATTTGATTGTATTTTTATATATAAATATTTTGGACCTCGTGGAATAACATTAATTTATAAATTATATAGCTGTTCATTTCATTTTAAAATAAATTTCAAGTCTTTAGTATTTTAATTATATTAGCATAAACTACTACAGTTACTGTTGGAAACATAAGCACAAAGAAGGATTCGAGAAAACATAAACTAGAAGCATTGCAATGTTATTCCAATATATCCATAAAAATACGACAATTCGTTCATAAATCTAATGAAGTGCATACATTAAAATTATATATTATACTCGTATACTGTATACTGCGCGTTCACTGTTCCACAAGGCCCAGTTGTAATATAATTACTCTCGGGTGGTACAGTGAGATCAAAGACTTGAGCAATCTCCCAAATTGAATTTCTCCATCTTGTTCTGTTTTCTCTGTCATCTAGGATAAACCTCGTTGAAACTCAATTCGAAAGTTTCTGAGTATATGGAGAGATATTATCAGGTATAACGTCAGCTAATAACCGAATGTACTATTTTCTCAAAGGCCTATCCCACACCATGAAATTTTTTTCGCATAGTTCCTCGGCCTCCAATAAACATGGCTAACTAACATGACTGAAGAAAATACATCCGAGGGTTCCAATACCGAATAGACATTTCCTTTGAAACCGCAGTACACAAGGATATGGAATGCAATATACCCCTCGAGACACTTTTACGTCTCACATTTGGATTTTTCCACAAATCTTGGAAGCCCTTAACGGTACCTTCGGAACATACCCAACATGGAAAGAAGGTACCAAGGGAAGTGAGTTCCTAACATTTTAGGTCATTACTACCGGACAATCAAAAGAAATACACTTTACGCTAAATCTTCTTCCAGATTAAAAGTTTATATTTTATGTTTTTTTCTTCATAAAGTTTTATTTTTAACTATATTAACTTTTAAAAAGTTAGCTAATTCTGCGAAAAAATGAGGCTGAATGATGCGTTTTGAAAACACACATGAAAATATTCATTAAGATACAATTTGTCTTATATTGTTATCTTCAGATGAATATTTAAAAAAAAAATCCTATTAACTGAAAACATAGATAAGGCCGTGCTTCTCAGAAGTATGCTCGTAAAATGCTCGTATTGATACGTGCATTTATCCACCTTATATGTTAGATGGTTAATGGTGACAAGACCAAAAAACTTGCTGACATGGAAAATTATTACCACGTTGACAATGTAATAGCTATAAAACGAACTTTAACAATTGTGGGATCTATAATACATTTTCGAGATAAAATACATTTTCGTGATATCGTATCCAGGTGTAACGTATACATGAAATTGTGATGCTGTGTATGAGGACAATTTTTTATTCAAACGACTTTGGATTCAAATTTAATAAACAACTTAGGACACCTGAATGAGAGTTGATTTCACTTAAGAATAAATGTTCATGTCATATGAAGAAGCTTGTTGTCTCATTTTGAAATCCTTGCTATTATTAAATCATATTTCTGACGTTTTTTAACTGAATAGTGACTTTACCCAGAGTTTCAAAAACGCGACAAAATAACTTAACGAATAATAACTAAACGAATGGTTTCGAGTATTGTCTACAGGTCTAGCCAATTTCTGCGATTTAGAAGGTTGATTACCTCTTAAAATAAGTCATATCGAATTTAAACACGTTTTATTCCTTATTCTTCCTAAAATAATATTGTTAAGGCCACTTTTTTACGTCAGGAAGGGTATGTAATAAAATTTGTTTATATTCATGTAAATAACCAAATAATATAAATGTATATATATATATATGAAGTGAATGCCATTGCAGATACTTACATTCAAAACTTTGCCATCCTCTGGGGGAAAGGAATCTTAATTCAGACCCAAACTTTGCCCCGATAAAGCTCCAAACTCGGTCATACTGTGACGTTATCTAACATTTTTTTTTCCTTTGCCAAAGTTTCTCGAGATGTATTTGGCAAGAAAGGCGAATTTCTTTGGAAAAGTCCATTAGGTCTGTATTAGAGACCATTATTACTTCCTTAACGAGTTTCTTCTTTTCCTGAACAAGGTGTGCGATGTAACTCTTTTTATCCCACTTTGTGTTATGCCGTGATAGGTGATTATTAAAGATAGTAGAAATTTCAAGTTGAAAAGTTCATAAAATGATTTGCATTTTCGAACTCGAACCTACTGAAATACCCAGGAAAAATACCCTTTTTTTGGATTCATAATTATATCTGCACCCGTCAACCAACTGCCGAAAATTAGCTCAATCATGGCTATCTTAATATTTTAATTATATTTCATTGTATAATTTAAATCATTCTTTCCTATTTTTTATAATATTTTCATAAACACTATCATAATAATTAGTTAATAATATCACAATACTATACAACGACCAACTTATCTTAAAAAAAAAAACATTTTTTTTTCTTAAGATATACCGTAACACTACAATGTTCCCAGAGTTAGGAAATAGTTGGTGTCTCAAGATCTGAAATTTCGAAATTAGTATCGTCTGTACGTCGTCGTTACGAGCAGTCAACTTGAAATTTCTACTATCTTTAATAATCACGCGTTGCTGTGGCTCAGTAGCTATAATGCTTTGAAATAATTATACCCTATTCTTTTTAATACAATCAAATCGAAATTCAATGATAAAGAGAACATTTCAGCTAATCTAAAAACCAACGGGGTTTAAAATAGAACTTTACGCCAAATCTAAAATTGTTTGGTAAAGAAATAAAAAGGGTTAAAGTTTTTATTTTTTACATCTCATATTTGACTACAATTAGCATTTATTTATTTATTTATTATGCACTTATTGGATTTTTTCAGCGGAGGCGAGATTATATATAAGTAACGCATGTAGAAGGAACTAGTAAAGTATATAATTGGAATACGGCTTATTACAATCACAATAGACTGTTAGCTAAAATGTACCAAATTAATACTTTGCCATAATACATATTAATTAAATTCAGAATATAACACATGGTGACATGAGATAACGTCTACTTGTTATTACCAGAAGCAGGTTATGAAAAGCAAACAACCTCAAACCATGCTGAATGTTTTACATGCTACTTATCAAAACATAAAAAAATAATTGTATAAATGAGATAGATAACGTTAATTTATAACTTCGTACACAATGATGTAAATTTCTTATTATTCGAATTCACAATACCTATTTGCTGTAGTGGTACCTAATAGGTGCACAATGATTTTGTTTAACCCATCTATTGGTAAAACCATGGTAAAAACGCGTTTTTTCCTAGTCCAAGCAGGAGAAAATAAATTTCTGTACATTTCTATAACGGTAATGTTAGCATTTATAGATCTAAATAGATTGTCGTATCGGTCTTAGATCGAATGAAGGTAGGAGAGATATGTTTAAAAAGATCTACAATCCAGGCTGACAGACAGAAGTGAGAAGAAAAAGAAAAATGGCTAAAGGAAATAAGGAGTTACTGGGGTGATTTATAAGGAGTCATACCGGTTTGAATGGGAACAGGCCCAAATCCATAACATTAAAGAAGACGAATGGGCACAAATCAAAGCTACGAAGGATCTCGGTTCGGGATGAGATATTTCACTTCTCCCATTTATCTGGGGGACTTAGACTTTTTGTTCTTCTCCTATTCTGTTACGTAGACACACTCATTTCTTGAAAAGAAAAAAAAAGCTCAACTTTTTCGATATCTATAAGAAAAAAAAAAAAAAGATTTATTCGTCGAGGGAAATATTTTTAATGTTACGAGACATAATGAAATAGATTAAAAATTTTGTCTATCCACATGGACTCAATGGTAGATGAAAATTACATTTTATAAAAACATATACTAACATTATCTTCTAAACTGTAGGCACAAAGTGACAACCTTCAGCATACTTTTTAGGTAAAATTTAATAATAGTGTAACAGGACCTATCCAGGAGGAATGTCTCTAAGGAGAGGGCAGTGTAACATTAAATCGATAAATAAATAAAAAAAACATATGGCGTAAACTCCCAGACAGTTTGTTGGAACAAAATAAGTGGTTGAAACAAACTGTTTGGGCCTAGATCTTTCCGTGGCCTAATCCACGAAGGCGTAGAGCTGTCTACATTGTTCTGGAACATTCCAGACCTGACCATTTACGTTGATATATAAGGAGCGAGTGACTGAACGAGTTAGATAAGTCTGTCTCGACTGTGTAGCTCAAGTCATATGATTGTGTGTTATAACGTTATCATTTTTGTAACCTGCTCAAGTATTTAAGTTTTATAAATTCGTTGGCATTAATTACTGTATATTTCTGTTGAATAAATATGTTTACCCACAGAAGTGTTACAATATAATAAATGAGCATAGCAGTAATCTAATGAGGAATTGAAAATAGTTCATTCATTGATACAAAAATTATATTTAAAAGGTATAGGATGAGAGATCTCCGGCTGTGATTTAAGGTCAATAAATACAGAAATGCTATTCGGCACACTCGTCATGCTTGCTGTCTATTCAGACTATTAGTTGTTTCTTAGCTCATTATTATTATAAATATTTAACACACTGTTTCAAATGGATAAACATAGATTAATTGATCCATATATAATATAATTGTTCATTTTTTTTCGAAATGCATTAATTATTTTTTCCTTCATTCATCTAACGTGCAGACCCCCTTCTCTGATAGCCATTTAGGGATAAATGCATTGAAGATAGACTAGGCACTTTTTTGGTATTTGATTGACATCAACTTATTTTCTGATGGATCAGCTACTAATACTAATAATAGCATCTTTCTTTCGTAAGATGGCTCTCAACAGTTGCTCTTAATGTACTATAAAATTAGATTACATAAATAATTACTCTAAACATGTTTTTTCCTCCCCGTTCTCGCCCTTGAAGCTGTACGGGGTTCCCCAGGCAGGGGAGAGAGTGGGGCATAAATAACAAGTATTATAAAATCGGGACCTCCAATCTACGTCCTATCCGAGGAACGGCATAGACAAGGATTTTGTACTTCCATTAAAAAATCCTAGGGCCACCTCGGGACGCGAACCCTCGACCTTTAGTATTGTGAGTTTTTATGCTAACCACTACACCACAGGTGACCCCTATCTACATTTTTTTATATTAATTATAAGTAAACCATAACAAGTAAAAAATGTTTTAATGAAAAAATGGAACTCTGTATTCATAGCCGTTTTATTTATTTATTTTTACTATTATCACTGATTAATGACTTTTAATACCTCCATGCGGCATAGAGTCCTAATACAGTCTTAAAAATAGAATTGACTGAACGTGGTGGCATATCGACTCTAAATGCGGACGAACTCCCTTGCCCCGCTATAAAGTGTGCACTTGACTTTTCTCTTGACTTGGTAGGGGTGGGGGAGGGGGGAGCTAGGGTGTAATGGGCTATTTTTCCTCTCACTCTAAATAACCATTTCTCTACTAGAGTATCTTGCAAAGCAATAGTGATTTCATTGGTCATTTCAGGAATTTATATGCCATTAATAAACCACAATCCAATCGATTGGATTTAAGTTTCTTTCTGATAAGTACCTCCTTTTCTTATGAACGATTGATAGACGTTTAAAGCTTTTTAAGTGTTCTTAGACATCTCAGTAAAATTCCATATATTTTTTACATATCACACGTCGGCAAGAGGATGGTTACCGGATGGTAATCAGAATACCAAAACCTACAATGCCAGAATACAATCACAATATTAATAATGGTTCCGTTGCGTATGGCGCAATTTATCGTAGTCTTCAATGGAGGGTATGATTGATTTAACACTGGTAGAGGGCTACTTTTGAGTTACAGCTATCAGTGGTACTAACTGCCCCAATTTTATTGTATTTGTGATAAAATACAATACTATTTTCTCAAGTCTACCGGCGTATTGGTAAATTGGCCGATTCCGATAATAGACAAATGTTGCCGTTAGTTATATCGGTATCGCTCGATCCTTAATGATATTCTTTAAAAAAAAATCTTAGAATGGAAATAGAAAGATAGCCAACAAGGCAACTAAAAAAGGTGTCGCTATGTCAAGACGTCGATGTATTCTGCCAAGTGAGGTGTAGTATTGAAAATATCTAACAAATCCCCTGGAGGTTTCTCCATCATTTGTCATCCCCTAACGTTTCTATCCGTCTTCCTCCCCCCGCTGCCACCAGTTTTATATTCTTAGGAAGGGAAAATGAATGACCATATTCGACAATGATCTATATAATAAAGACTTTTACAATTTCTGGAAAATTTATTAAATATTTGTTCGGCAAATATTCATGCAGTATCAACTTATAAAATAAATAGTGGAAAATATAATTTTGAAAGTCTCTAGTTCCTTCTTTCAACTATAAAAAATATAAAAATAATTTAATCATCTTACCCGCAACATTTATTAATTACAAATTAATGCATGGACTTTAAAACCAAAGCCATTTCTAGTATATGGGGGAGGGACGTGCATCGATTAAATCATCTCCTTGCATAACCATTTAAAAAAACATTTTTTTTTTTTATAATTTTATTTAAAATAAAGTATACTATAATAAAGTATATTAGAATAAAGTATATATTTATGTCTATAGGAAGGGGTATCAACTGTGAAGAACCAGCTGTAGTGGATTTTGGCTATGATACATTCACGACATGCCAATTCATTGCTTCGAACTGTTCTTCTTTAAGGTGTGTAATATAAGCCATTCTATTTTACTTAATTAATCATTAGTTAAGAAAGAGTAGATATCTAAACATCAACGCAGCTGGAAACGGCCCTCGGTTATCTCAGTGGTAACAGCGCTGCGACGGTGATAAAAAGGGGCTGGGTTCGATTTGCGGTTGTGGTGAAACCTTTTCTCTTCAAGTAAAACTATTTGACAATTTTTAGGTAAGGATGTGAAGACTACATTGTCATTTTAAAAAATCTGTAAGAACTATCGGATTTCTGAGTATATATTAATTTCGTGTAATCATAAAGCTTTTAAAAATTGTAATTTCTAAAGGTAATTTATAGGGATTTTCACTTTATATAACAAACCAGTAATCAAAATATGATCAATCTTCTCCGAAACTTTAGGAACACGAGACGATTAAGAAATATTCAAGATTTAGGAAACGAAATCAATTTACATACAGCAAGGAAAGTAACACGACCTTATAAATATGAATCTCCCAAAAAAATTATTAAAAATTTCTGGCACCTAAAAATTAATAAATAGTAAAAATGAGGTTTTTCTGTAAAGCGACTATTAATGTTAGCGAAAAATAAATTTAGATAGAATTTACAGCCCACTTATGTTGATCATTTTTTTAAAATACTGTAACGTTAAATCGTTAAATAAAAATGTATGGTTTAAAGTCCTAGATCTTGGAACGAACTAATATTTACAACAAACTGTCATAGCACGTGTTTGTGACATCGGTGGACGAGAACCATCCACGCCGTTTCACGAGGTTTTTTTACGTGAGGAGATACGCGAGGAGTTACGACGTTCTAGACCATCCCTTAAGACTTTATATAAGACCATATGATTAGTTGCGTTACAAAGTGAAAATTTTTGTTACCTGTTCTTGTGTGTTGTTGTTGTTATAATTCGTGTGGCATTGAAAATTGTTATTCTTATTTGAATAAATATTTCTCAACCCACAGAAGTTGGACAATACTTGAAATATCATGGTTTACCCTCCATTTTTATTTAAACATTTATTTTATTATAATATAAAGAGATTGGTAAAAAAGTAATATGTTCAAATATAAGCGGTAAATGTGTGATATATCTACAATTATGTAATATATTGTAACACTCCTGTGGGTAAACAAATATTTATTAACGAAAATACAACAATATCAATGCCAAACGAATTATCACAACATAAATTTCGAGCAGGTTACACAAATTATAACTTTATAGCACACAAATCATATGGCTTGGGCTTCACAGTCAAGACATATGATTACTAAAACTGTTCAGTCAATCGCTCCTTATATGTAAGAAGGGTCTAGAACGTTGTAGAATCTCGTGGAAGCTGATGGAACGACGTACATGGAGCTCGAACAATCTAGATCCAAACAATTCGCTCCAATCGCTTAGTTTGTTTCAACAAACGGTCTGCGATTTCAAATCATATGTTTTTTTTATTTAACGATTTAACGTTACAATATCCCTAATACCATATATTAAAAAAAAAGGTGCTTTATTTGTTTTGCAATCGCATAAATAGTAAAAATTGCTGTTTAACAAAGCTGTGCCGGTTATGAGAAATATGACATGAGGCATCGGAAAGATCCTGCGATAGGTTTGGAATTCTAAAAGAATTGATTTTTCATATTTGAAAACGAATAGCAATTTCTTTGTAGGTTTATTACAAAATAGAAAGATAAAATCGTCGTAATTTTCCTAATAATTGCAATCAGGAAAAAATCTCGGTTCAAAGGAAAATATACGATAGAATCATTCGCTAAAACAACACCACGATAAAACACACTCTGCAATTATCTGAGTAAAGGTAGCGGAACCAAGCACGGCAAAAACAAATCTCGTCCAGGAAATTATTACGTTCATTGATCATTTTTCTCTCCCGCAATGCCGATGCATTGTTTTGTAATCGACTTCGGAATTCTTTATTTATCGTCCTTTTAACATTTTAGTGTAACTCGATCGTTATAACGTTAATCGTTCTATTAATTAAAAAATATATAATTATATATGTATGACTTGAATGAATTAATAATACGGTAGACAATTAAATTCAGCGACTAAAATTATTAACTACATAAATTTATATACAATATATATTGCCCTATCGACTATCGACCAACAAATAAGAACCCTCTATCCTGGCTTCCATATCAAATTGCACGAACATAACAACAAAATTATTAATATCATGGCCGCCACTGGCATACCTTATATGAGACGTCTGAAAAAGTGTTGGATGAGAGACCTCCTCTCCTGAAACAAGACCGGGATGATATGCTGCTGGGCACTATCTTCCCTCATGATTAAAAATGCAAAACAGGAATGTATATCTCATTTGCTGATTGTCGGGAAGTTGCGATAGGTGCAAATAAAAGAACGAAGTAAAAAAATATATATTCAATTATAATGAAAATAAACCTATGATCATAAGTGCTATACCAGGCAACAAAACATAAGTACATGTAACTCAAGTACCTCCAGCCCTTCGTTAAATCTTAATGAACATCCTAGATACCATTAAACAGATGTCAGTCTGCAGCATTTATATAAATGACTAACAGGTATTTATATTTGAATCGTGTCACGTATCAGCTCGCTTATATTTGATTTTATCATATATACTAGTACAAATAGATGTAATAAGCTTTATTTGTAGATTATTATTAATATAGTTAATATCAAACCAGAAATTTATCTGTGGATGAAGTTAAAAGCTATTTAATTTTCCTTGGCTTCTGATACTGTTTAATAATCAAGCTTTGAAAATGTCGTACCCACGCTTTTACAACTTAAAGGAGTTTTTCATATTAAAGTTTCCAATGAACAGAATTCTAATCGCCTTAGGCATGTCTCTTTTGCTTAAGATTTAATTTTTTTTTTATTTAGAATTTAAAAAAAAACAGTTAAAAAATAAACTAAATAAATATAAAGAAACTAGCAATGAGGGAAGTAAATAAATTTATTCTGGAGAGACGTTATTAAAAATCACTTTAAATAGTTTTGGAATAGGGATGTATTAAAAAATGTTCACCAACTTTATAAATAAAAATAGTGACACTCCCCTACTATAATCCAAATAACTGTAAAAATTTCAAGTCAATCCATATAGGTACTACTTCTTTTGTTTTAATATAACAAAAATAATAATATTGTGAATTGAAACAAAAAAACAAAGGTTGATTATACGGTTCACAATTATGAGTTCCAGACTTTTGTTGGAACGGTTACATAACTACGTAATCACACGTAATGAATGTGACGAGAATGTACTGGGCCTATCTGGAATGTTCGATTCCGGATTAAATATATGAAGCATTGGACTTGGGGTTTGGTCTTGTATTGAAACTCTAAGTATATGATTACTTTTAAGTCACTGTTTGTCAGTATTCGTTATTGTAACGTTTTACGAGTTTGAGTTTTAATATTTTATTTTTTTTTTTTTTTTTTTTGGTTAATAATTCTACGAGATTGGCGTTATTTTAAACCCACATAATTGTTAAATATTTAAAATAAAAAATGCCGTAATTCTGTTAATAATTTTCCTATTTCCATGATTTATTTTTCATTTTGTACCGAAGTAAAAAACAATTACCCTTTTGCACAAAATAATTCTATAATAACGAAAAAAAAATAACTAAAATAAACTTTTTTCATCCTTCCTAAAAATGTAGATGCCAACACAGCTTCAATGAAAGCTGTGTAAAACTTCTTATTGAATCTATCCGCTACAGCACGTATTTAACTTTCATACATCGCTATATTTAACTTTCATAGAACGCTAGTTAGGGGACGGGAACAACTTAAATGAAAAGCGATAAACAAAATGAGAAATGGAATTAAATACTGCCTTCAGCCCTAATCTAGAACAAAAAACCACCTGAGGCAATTAAAGAGAAGTTTGAGCGCTTTCGCTTTGTCTTCCAATCCAGCCGCTCCTCCCTCCCCCCCCCCTTCCTGTCTATTTGGAAAACAGCCTCTGCTAACTTGATAAGGCTTTTCTTAAAGAAGGGTTATGATAAAACTGAAGAGCCCGTTCCCAAAGGACTAATTCAGAACTAACACGGATCGTTTGTTTTGTCCTTCCGGCACCATTAATAGAAGCTCATTGCTCCAAAGCTAATTTATATTGCATTACGTTACAATAAATATAAATAAATCACTAAAAAGAACATATATAAGTGTTTTGAAACTTGGTTTGACTATACCTACAGTGACTCAAAGGTAACCTTATTCATCGATATTCAAGACAAGACTAGTCGATCGCTTCTTATATTTAATTCGAAATGGGCCTCCCCGAAAGGCCTAGATTATCCCAAAAAATGAGATCATGTAATACTAATACATCACTGTAACGATTACAGACAATTCTAGAATCTTTTAATGTAACAGAATTAATCATCTGTTTTTTTTTTCATGTCACAGTACGTTTTTGTGAATTTAAGAACTTCAAATAAGTATAGCAAACTTCAGAAAAGCGAAATTTAAAAAATTCAAATTAATTATGTAAGTATCAAGAACTCACGAAAAATAAATTTTTAACAACAAAATAAATGTTGTATGTTTATAATCTTGATTAAATGGTATTACAATTAATCAATAATAATTAAATTAAAATAAAAGATAATTAAAAAATGGGGCTGGTTCATTTTTCCGAAACGGAAGGCAAGAAAGAGATGCTTTGAACCCTTAATGCGAAAAATAGGTTTCCCGAAGGACAGTAATTTATAAATTGAACAGTCACATATTTTTGACATATTTTATTATAGAACTAGAAAGAAACACCAACAATTTACATTATTTCTACCTTTAGAATGAAATGTTTGTTTGTTGTTCGTATGTTTAACGCCAATTTTTATGTTACTAAGGCTAAACGGACGATGCTACAGTGGGAGTCCTATATTTTGCCTGTCCAGGTATTATTAGGATAGGGATCTTTAACGAGTACAAGCTGGCATCGTACTTGCTCGGGACCTCCATTTTACGTCCTATCCAAGGGACGGCATAACTAAGGATTTTTTACTCCCTTTAAAAAATCCTAGGACCACCACTGGGCGCGAACCCGCGACCTTTGTTACTGTAGGTTGCCATGCTAACCACTACACCACAAGTGACCCCAATGAAATAAGTTAATGTTTTTTATCAGTCATTTTTTGTGTTTAATTTCTAATTGTGTTTCTTACTTAATCTTGTATCTAATATAATCATGTTTCCTGTTTGGTAGTGTGCAATATTAATTTTTTGATCACGTTGATCGACTAGCTTAGTTATTTCACTTATGTAATTGTGATTCTTATGTATTGTTTTATTTCATTTCCTTTTATAATTATTTACATTGTTAATTATGATCGTTGATGAATTTTTTAAATGTTTAATTGGATTTTCTTTTAAATTAGTTTTTATCTAATTATTCTTCGTATTCATTAGTACATTCTTAAGTACAATGGAAGTGTAGGGGCGATCACAGTAACTCCTCCACCTAATGTAGTTGAGGAAGTGAAATCGTTTTTTTAAAAGCGAAATATTTAGCAATGTTCCGACAAAAGCTATCCAAGAACCTAACGAAAGGTATCGATCAACTCTCCTTTAATGGATCAACATCAAAAGCCTACTCTTTTAACTGTACAAACACATTTGTTGTTAAACGTCAACGACATATGAACCTATGAAAAAACAAAATCGATCGCCAAAGAAATTGCTTTTTTTGGTGAGCTTTTTATTCAGAAAAAATATAAACTAAAATATTAGGAATCCTTGCTTGACTTGGCAGAAAAAAAAAACAATTATATTCTACTCAATCTGTATTAGTTTATTTAAATATAATTAAATCTTAAAAGATCTGGCTATTAATAATTGGACTGGTGAACTGAGCCGTGGACATTGAAAAGGAGGTAAATACCCAAAAATATATTTTTTCACTGAATAGTTTTTATGTTCGAAGACCGAAAGCGTTGTAAAGGAATAGTATGTAAATATATATACTTACAAATACATAAGTAAATGTACTAAGACCGAAAACATTGAAAAGGAAGTATTCGCTAAACGTCAACGACATATGAACCCATGAAAAAACAAAATCGTGCGCTTTTGTTGTTAATTAAGAAAATATAATTAACAACCCTTGCTAAAATTTCATAGAAAAAAACAATATTATACCCATTCCGCATTAGTTTAAAATAATTTCATAAAAATTTTATTAGATATTCCATCAGTTGAGATTGTAAAATACATCTGGATGGTAATTAATTATTACTGTTGTTTTCAAGTTAAATCTTTAAGGCTTTCGAAAGGTAAATATTAAATTAAGTGAAAAAAGGTAAGGAAAAAAATATAGCTTGATTGGAATAAAAAAAAAAAAATGTTTTATTGAAACCATAATACCTTTAAGTAATACCCCTAGGTATTGAACGGTCTTGAAGTGATTTTCGTATATATTTTATTTGTCTGTTTGATCTTTATTTTGGTGATCATTGTGTTTTCTTCACACTTAATACGTAAATTAACGTTCATTGTTCTAGCCGGTTGAGGTATTTAGGCTTCGGCTGGGAATTTTCCAATTAAATCCTTGAAGATTTGGCTAATAATAATTGGAGTAGTGAACTGAGCCGTTGATATTGATGGGGAGTTAAATACCTAAAAATATTTTTTTCACTCTAAAGTTTTTATGTTCAAAGACTGAAAGCGTTGAAAATGAGAATGTTTACTATCGCTTGTCATTATGTTTTGAGCTATGTCACAAGACTCCCGTGATAGGAACAGAATGGAAGTTTGCTTCGGAAAGGAGACAACTGCCGCAGTTTAGGTGTTTTATAAAATAAAGGCGTTCGTTTCTGAAAAGGGAAAGATATTTTTTAAAATTCTGTGAAAATCTAACCACCCCCTTATTCAATCACGTTAAGCCTTCTTAACTATGGCAAAAGCTGATTTTAGATTAAATTTAATTTTAACTTGTAAATTGGATTAAAAAAATCGTGTGAACCCCATCAACTAATCATTTATAAGAAATAATGAATATTCAAAATAAAGGGTAAATTGCAATGTTATAGATATCATTATAAAGGATAGGTGCAAAAAATAGTAATTTCTCAAGCAAAATGAACCCTTAATTCAAGATCGCTATAGCTCCAAATAACCTATATCAGAAAAATTGACATCCATAGTGTTTTATTAAATCATTTTTATCACATAACCCACCGAGAGGCAATTATTTAAGTTGGAAAGAGCAACTATTTCAGTCTAAGAAACCGCTATCACTACTAGTATAGGTTTGTGAACAACGAAGTTTTAAATGTGTTACTTAGCATTTAAAATGTATTAAAATGACAAATCAACTAAAAGAAAAATTGAAAACAAAAAACAGAACAAAAAAAGGGGTTACAAAACCAAAAAAACTTTACCTGCTGGATTAATTGTAAAATAATCAAATACACTGAAATTCACTGTAGTAAGCCAAAAATTACAACTATGCTTAATCAAAATTAAGGAATAGAGGCTGATTAATCTAGTAAAAAAAGGTGGGTCATTCCACGTCAATTCAATACAGGCTTGAGCCTCACCATCACAGATTTTCTTGAAATTTGGTACATGTGTACTACTTGTATCTACTAGAACAATTGTGAAATATTAATGTGATATGTCAACCCTTTTTTGAATTATGGTCTCTAAAGCCCTCAAAAATAGGTCCAGAAACAGAAAAAATAATGATTAAAAGTAGCTGTAAATGTTTTCCAAATTTGACTAGGAATATGAGATTGGTATGGTATAGATTAAAAAACGCCCTTTTTGAGAACATTTAACAATTAGTTTTAAGAAAATTTCTTTAGTACAAACCTATACATTGTTGTACACCATATGAAACGGCATGGAATGCTCTGTGAAACGACACCAATCTCATAGTCCTAGTCAAATTTGGAAAACATCTACAGCTATTTTTAATCATTATGTTTTCTGTTTCTGGACCTATTGTTGAGGGATTTAGAGCCCCATAATTCAAAAACGGGTTGACATATCTCAGTAATATTTCACAATTGTTCTAATAGATACAAGTAGTACACATATACCAAATTTTAAGAAAATATTGAGATGTTCAGGTTTAAAATGATATATTTTTGTGTTGATTCGACGTTAAATGGCCCAGGTATATTATTAGTCTGGAAGGCCGAGTTCTTTAAAGAAAACTAATCATGTAATATCTAAGATGAATAATCATGTAATATCTCTATATGTGGAAATATTCCATATTTCTGTAGAATCTCAGGCATATATTAGTTATTATATGCAATACTATATACAAAAAGAGTATACTATATACTATATAGTATACAATATACTATACTGCAATACAGCTTTCTGCTTAAGAAAGATCATTTGTTATCTGGTCACTCTAACACTATAACCAGGTGAACACCATAGGAGGGGTTAATTATTAATATTAACATTAATACAGTTCAGAAAGTTTTTTTTTTTTTAACCTTTCGGTTTTACATGTATGAAGGAAGTAAATGTAAAGAAGGATTACTTAGAAAAAACAAAGGTCCTCACCTCGAAGTCAGTAGAGTATCCTTGAAATAAATTAAAGCTTCAGTTCCTGACGTGTACTCTTTGCAGATTCTCTTCCGCCCCAGAGAACAAAGGCTGTGTATGGCGTTGGGCTGAAGGGTTTCCATGGCGGGATCTTCTAGGCTGCGGCCTTCTAATTATCGGATCTTAGAACGCCGCTAGCAGACCTCGCTCACCCTACCTTATCCAGGTTATACTAAAGGGAAAATCAGACCGACATCCTCCAAATTCAGAAATTTGCTACATTTTATAACTAACATTTGACCTGACAACAAGGATAATATTTTCATATGAGTCATTTCAACCGAGAACTACTAATTTCGCTCCGATATGCAGCTCAAAGTTTTAAAAAAAAGGGGTGCTATGGAAGATATGCAAATATATTTTTCCGAAATAATTTTGCTTTTATATCGATCTTTCTTTTTTATAGTTATGCATACAATATCAGCAATACGGATACACCAGAACTTATTCAATCATGATTCAAAATTCATAAGATATGGCCAAGGCTATGAGAGCATACCAATGAGAGTACAAAATTGAAAGAAACAGCAAGTGTACCAGTTGTGGTGGATCACTCCTGTTTCCTTAAACAATCAAAAATAGGCAAGAATCCAAGAAGACACATTGCATAATCCCGCCTCTCCTACATACTCGAAAATCTCAATCAGGTTCTTTGAAACTGTGCCCCCTTAACCCTAAAGCTTAGGAACTAACAGAGCAGAAGTAACTAAGAATACCAAGAACTAGCAAAATTAAGGAATGTATCCAGCTAGCTGTATCCAGCCGGTAACCCAGCAGAAAATAATCCATCAGTTTAACTATTCAGCCCGGTTATTGGCTTGGATAACCTTATCCAAACCCTATCACAGGTTCCCCAAACATCATGCCCTGGAAATTAAACATGATACATAACTTCTGTAAAAGACTGAAGGGGAACTGGTGAGGAAGCCCCCATCCTAAGTGCAAATTACGACAGGAAGATGTGACAATGGGCATCCCGCTTCTCTACGCCTATGAAGCCATACTATCATTTGGTACCCATACCATTTGGTCTCAGCTGTAAGATTCGCTGATTAACTTTCACTTAAGACAGGTGTGAATATAAATATATATTTTAAAAAATCAACAACCTTTTGATTATGACATACATTTTAGAAATTTCATAGTTGATGATTGGGATGAGTAGAAAATTTGCAAGGATGATAGAGTAGTAGATATCTATTCTATCAGCCCATTCCGAAAACAGTCACAACTAAAAATATCCGATTTTGGATATGTAGTGGTTTTATAAGCAGAGAGCGATAAATACTTCAAACCAGCAGTACTATTAACAATTCGTGGGATATTGCAATTAGGAAGTATAAAAAAATTATATAGCTAATATTTATGTATCTAATATTTTCTTATAGTAGTTAGTTTTCACACATAAAAAATACTTAGTTTGTACGCAAGTTACAAAAACAGTAAAAATAAAGCAGACCGGCGCACAGTGTCACGAGTATAAGGGGTTAGAAATCTAAAATTGTATTTTTTGTTAACAATGTTTACTTAACAAAACAACATAAAAAAACAATTTATTGCGATATAAAATGTATTTAGTATATATTTTCATATTTACAAATGAAATTTATGAACTTACAAAAAATAAACACTGAACATTACTAATAAACAAAACTTATTCCTCCTCATAATCACTAGATAATAAAAACGACTACCATTTTCTCGTACCAGTAAGTATCTATTAATTACTTAAATATGTTTAATGTTCGGTTTTTAGTTGGTAAACTATTATATAGTAACTCTTTTTTCATGAGCTTAGTTGTTGCCTCACAATTGTAGCATTTTCGTGTGGGATTCGTGTCACTTGATATATTACACAACCAACGATCATATTGAAAATCATTTGGCTTGATGTTCCCCAAGTACCATGGTCGACTGGCACTTCACTTGGGATCAGATTCGCAATTGCTTGGTCCATATTGTCGTGCCTGAGCACTGAATTCAATTGAATCTAAATTTAATTATTAAAGACGATTCCTGTGCGGTAATAAAATTTAGTATCCAGAAAGTACCGTGAAAGACGGAGTTTTATTTCCTCATAAAACTTTGTTTTTTGTATCAATCAGACGCAACGGTACGGAAGTGGTCGACAAGAATAATGATCACTAAGTTTGATTATGGACTTGGCCGTTTTGTATAGTATTTCGCGGAGATTCACTTCACCGTGGGTTTCAGATGTTTCAACGAGTGATGAAAAAAGTAGTTTATCTGCACGTTTTAGCTCATAATTACTATAATGTAAAATTTTGGGGCTACAACCATCCATAGTGCTCCTTAAAATATTATTTTTACAGAAACTAATTCATAAGTTCATTTAGGCATTTAGTGGTCTTTTTATGCTTGGAAGTAAGCATAGCGACTCTATTTCGTCCGGGCATTTCTTCGTTATCAAGACCGCAACTCGTCTCTTTTTTCTAGTGTATGATGCTTCAAAGAAATTTTCTTGCGGTCCTGGGAGGTCCTGAGCGAAGGTCCTGGGAATTATCTCGATTACATATTTCAAAAATTTCGTCTAGCAGTTCAATATTTTTATTCTACATATCTTCATATTTTGTTTCAAATTAAAAGAAAACTTGTGTCTTCGGTCCCACACTTTTTTCTTAAGAACGTACGAATTGTCCTATATTCTCCTTACTTCATCCGAACAATCAGATAAATTATTTTCTTGGAGTAGTCTATCAAATAAACCATCGTTTCGGGTGCTTGGTTCAGTACTGCGCCAGACTTCGTACAGTTAACTATTGGTTTTGAAATCTAAAACCATATTACCGTAAGGAAATGTATGAAGAAATGTACCATTTATTGTTAAAGCATGGAATCCCGTTATTTTACGTTTTTTTAGAAAATCATTTCCAAAGTTTAAAACATGAGGAAAATTTCTCATATAATTTTGAACAATAGATCTTAACCATTTTTGCACTTTTGGTAAAGATTAGTCAATGAAAAAATCACTTAAGACTGGCACTTTAACAGGTAAGAAGAGGAATTAAAATGATAAATAATAAGATGGTATTAGCCAAAGTAAATATATACTACTAAACGAACCAGTTTTAAACTTTTTATTTTTATCAACATTTTTGAACGCTGCTCGTGACACTGTGCGACTTGGTAGAAATAATTTATATGTTTTTAATATTTTTTGACTTTGATTTACATTTCTTTTGAAACAAGCTTAACATTTATCTTTCACAACCAAGGTTTGATAAAATGTTTTTTTTATATATGCTCTTACGTTGGGAGGCTCGAAAATCGCTCTCTCTCCCCTTCTGCCTCTGGTCGGAAAACATCAAAGAGGTGTAGGAAACAAGGAGTTGCGAAAACGCAATCAATTTTCTTTCAGTCTGCAAATAGACTGGTGTTCTTATGATAATTTATTGGTAATATTATCGATCGCTAAATTAAACAGTAAACATTATTATAAATAGTTTCATTGAATGCATGACAATTTAAATAGAAAGGAGGGTTATCGCAATGTTATCACCATAAACTTTAATTTATCAATCTGTTTGCCTCAGGATGAAAATACCAATAAATAAACATTTCGATAAATCCATAATACACTTTGCATGATTATTTCCTATACTAATGTCATTCGGGACACAAAAGATACCTCATTATGATTGTGATCATAATTCTTAACGAATGTGATAAAATGTAAAGTAGAAGTCGGTTTTACAAAACTTAACGAATTGTGATGTAGTATTTTATTTAAAAAAAAAAAAAGGTTTAGACTTCAATCACCCTTACTATTGCTCATCTTGGGATACTTCTATCCGGTAAACTGCAAGTTGATAAAATGTATCTTTTTATTTTGTTTCTGCATCTTATTTCTGGTCTTTCACGTTTCCTCTAGGAATGCTGTTGAGGCACTGAATGTTGTGCAGAGCTTTTATTCGAGTTATATCCTCTGCAAAGTTTAACCTCATTGCTTATCCAGTCCTTTAATTAGCTTTCTTTTCTTCCATGCTTTATTTATCTGATTGCATATAGCTCCGATTATCAATCATGGAAGGTTTTTTCTTTAATCAACGAGGTAGACAGAAATTTAATACCCGTAAACATATTTGTAATGGTTTGTTGTATAGCTATCCACTTGTTGTATCGCCACATTGGGTATAAAGGAAATAAATGGGTCTAGTAGGTAACTTTCATACCTGCTATAATGGGAGGTTTATGGGAAATCCAATAATGAAATGGGAAAAAGTTAAAAGTAGTGAATTTAGTCTAGGTTATCATAAGACTACCTATTCGACATGAATGTAAACAGACTAGTTTTGATATAGTTAAAATTTTCCGAAAAAAATAGGGCATTAGTTGTGGGAGAAAATTGTAAAACGGTCTTCAATGCAAAGAAAAAGGCAATGGACTTTCTAAATTTGCCGAAAATTGAAGAATTTCATACGAATCGGTCGAATCATTTATTTTTTTTAGGCTTTCAAGTTATTAGTTTAACACCATCAGATGCCCCAAAAAATTGGCAAGAAATAACTGTAATAATTCATAAATTGTAATTTTTACGTTTTAGATTTTAAGATCCACTCACAATTCACTCAATTAACAAAATGATGCGTAAAATGTCAGAGCATCTTAAAATAATTTCTATCAGTACAGTTTAATTAACAACTCAATATATAAAATCAAAAGGGAAAAAAATAAATTCTATCTTCTTAGTGTCATAATGATAGCCATGTTTTCAAACTTCTTTAATTTCTTTTTTAAGAAATCTTGATTAGGTGAGGGCAAATAGATCGTTATTCTCTTATCTTAATTAATATACTCTTCATAACAAAGTCAATATTATGTAACAATATACCTTTATTAGTAATTATTTTATTTCCATTATCAATAGTTATGTTTTGGAAGATACTTGTATGAGAACACTGTAAATGAAAAAAACAAGCACTTTTAAAGAGCATGTTTCTTTTATTATCAAATTATAACATACAAAAAATAAATAAATAGAAATAAATTAAATAATCAGTTTAATTCCGGGTGAAATAAAGTTATCTATCTTTAGTAGTTTAGAGGTAAGATATTTGTTCAGTGGAGCCGCCCAATTCACCACCTGTAGCCCGTTTTCCCAAGCCTCACCTGTAATCGGGAAATGGGGTCAAAGGTAGGGTTTTCGGGTTCCCAGTTGCCAGGATAGCAGCTCTGAGCAGGAGCTCCACGCCCGGAAAACTCTCCGCTTTCCAACCCCTCGCCATCCAATATTAAAAGCATTTATAATTCTTCTTCCGATTGGAATCGTACGTTAAGCAGCTTATTACTTAATTAAATAATGCTGATGACTTTCAGTATAATATTCTTAATAAAAATATTAATTTTTCTTATGAGATTGATGGTTAAATCATTCCTTTTTTTATGTCAGTGTTTTGTATATTTTATTAATTATCAGTTATATTATTTGCAGGAATGTGATTCTGGATTCTATTGAAAATGTTGTCAAGGATATTGAAACACTCAACGATGGAACAGGCAAAAATGTACCACTACTAAAGTAAGAAAGCTTTTTAACAAAGTTAGTTTCCTTATTTATTTAGCATTATTTTTAAATTTGATAATTTTATTTTGATCTTTCGCACATAGGAGTTGTGGTTCGCTCTGCGTTATTGCTCTATTTAATCCATTATATTTTCTAATTTATAATTACTTTATTATTGCAACTAAATAATCTGAAAGAAAAAAAAAACCCCACATTGAAATTTATTTAGTTGTTATAAAAAAATTATAATAATAAAAAAATTACCGTTCAAATACCATTTTTCATTTGTAAACTCATGTCATCTTTTTATCCATCTTTTGAAACTTGTTACATCTATAACATGATTATTTTGTAATCAAATTAAAACTTTACGTTTCCTTTTACTTTTTTTTAACATAATTTTGTCATATAAAAAAAATTACAAACTTAATTCAACTGAATATATTTATAAAAAACATTAACAGTGCACTACAACTTATAAATGATTGTAGCTATTAATATGCATTATCTTCATAGCAAAATATAATTTTTTTTTTATAAAAAATTACTTATGTTAATATCCTAAAAAAGAAAAATCTATGCAAAGCTAGAAAAAAACCCAATATTTTACTAATACCATTAATCATCGTGCGCCTACAATCATAACGATACTAAACCGCATTATTGATTGGTAATGCGCTATGGTAGCCACAGCCGTGAATTAGTAAATAAAATTTGTTTGTTTTATATCATTAATAGTTCATTTGTATTGAAAATTTTTGGTTCATTAATAAAATTTTAATCTTTATGTATTATTTATCTATCCTGATTTTATTTCAATAACTAATAATAATAATAATAATAATTGAATAATAATAAAGTGCTTTATGTTTGGTCTCCAGCCCCACCTTTAAAATGATGGTGTAGGTCCCTGGAGACCATACTTTTTTATATGATAAATGAAATATGAGTGGACTGTATTGGTTTATAAAATGAAAGGATGATTACTTTAATGAGCATATTTATTACAAATTTTGCATTTGTTAACTCACTAGAGATGAGTTCCTGGCAAAAATAAAGGGGGGGGTTTTGTCTTCCTGCATTTTGAGTGCCTCCGTCCGTCCGGAATTTTGAGGGGCCTCCGTCGCCGCCTTCTTTCTTCTACTCCTGCATGTCAGCGACGATTTTCTTTTTTTTTCTTCTTTCTCACCCCTGTCACACTTGTACCGGACTTTTCTTGCTCTGGGTAAAGTTCAAGCCCGCAGTGTTGCCACGGCATTTTAGCCCCGCACACCCGTACAAGTGAGGGGGGGTTTGGCATAAAATTTATGTTGGGCTCTGGGTCCCCAACATGCCCCCCACCTAAATTTTCCCTGGCTAAGGGAAACATTTACAATATCTCTTGGATACTACATTATATTAGATTCCAACTGATCAGAGAGAAACAATGTAGCACGCTAAAGAGATCAATGAATCAACAAGTTTAAATCAAAATTAAATTAGAAACTTAAGATTTAAATTATGAAATTATAGAACCTTGGCCTCGATATGGTTAGACAAAATTCACAAAAATAAACAACATTCTAGAAAGCAAAACAACAAATAAACAACATTCTTAAAAAAAAAAAACTAACAAAAGTGAAACCTGCTAGAAAAACCGAAGATAGTGCAAAGAAAATAAATAATATAAAGCTTAAGATTGAAATTAAGAAAAAGGATACATGACCTAATGTACAGGTTACATGAAAAACAAAACAAAAAAAAAGAATACTAACCAAAATATAATTAATCTGGAGGAAACAAAAGCGCAAGCCCGGATACTGATCTTTTAAGGACAGTGCCTGTGGACTTCCGATACGGCTCAGAGGATTTTCTGTGGTTTGGAGAACTTTGGTCGAGGCTCATGAGTCTTCGGACCCCTACTGCTCCGTTGTCTCCGATGGATTTTGCCTCGAGGTGATCCGGAAGCCTGACAACATAACTTCTATTCACATTCCTTCGATGATCCGATTTAGATATGATGCTCCGCTTGCCATGGGGGTCATTGGGATTTTCGAAATGAACATCTGGCTCCTCCACTCCGCAGAAGCGCTCGCCAAGTTGATCCAATTCCGATGGTGCGTTGGAGCTGAAAGCAGATAAGCAAACAGAGGGCACTGAAAAACAATCATCGGGCACTTTTCCCATAACGACATGTCCAAAATCAGTGGGAAGCAGATAAATTCCCTTATACTGTGTCTGATGAGGGAAGCCAGTGATGAAAGCAGGGAAGAGGTCTCCACCGATGAGAACATCAACCGCGCCAGGATTTCCGAATGATGGGTCTGCAAGTTTCTCACTGGAAAGCTCCTTTATTATGTTCTTACGCACTGGCACTGCAGGGGCCTGCGCAATGCGATCTACGATTAATGCGTCAGTCGCGAACTCCTTGTCATGACCCGATATGGAACACGTTAAGATTCCCGATGGTCGGTCTAGCACGGCTCCTCCAAGTCCTGAAACTGTGACGGACGCCCGCTTGACATTACCTCCGATCTTTCGAGCCAATCTCGAAGTAACAAAGGAAAAATGACTTGCCGAGTCCAGAAGCGCGCGGCATTCAACTGGTTTTCCGCTCGGCGACTTAATCTTGATCCTGGCAGTACCCAAAATGACACTAGATGACGTTCTTGCCTGTCCATTTCCGCTAGTGCGATAAGTTGAACCTTCTTCTTCTGAAGCTACTATGCATGTGGACACTACAGGTATAACGGTTAAAGTGTCGTCATGGAGTAGGCTGTGATGTCTTTTGCCACAGAATTTGCATGAGTACTTTGAGGGGCAAGATTTGGCCCAATGACCGACTTTGAGGCAATTCATGCAACCTTTCCAGCGCTGTACAAACTCAATCCGTTCTTTTCTTGAGCAATCGTTGAACCTCAAGCATCTATGCAGCGCATGGTGCTCCTTGCAAAAGGGGCATTCGTTCTTTTCATTGGTGGAATGCCTCGATTTCAATGATGGCGGTCGACTCTGGGATGTACTTAGTGAGATGTTGTACCTTGAGGAGCTAGGTCGTGGAACACCCCTACTGGCTTGTTTCTTTTCAACGAAATCAGATTTCCCGATGGCCTTTTCATCTGAACATAATCGAAGTGCGGTGATGCGGTTTCTTATGTAATCGAATATGTTCGCAGTACTTGGGAATTTTAATTCGAGATGAGCCAGCTCAAACTCCTGACGAGTGGTAGGGTCTAGTCCTCGCAATGCAATTAAGACAAGGAGGAAATCGGTCGATTCCCTCAGATGGAGACTCTTGAAGGCTTCAATGTTATCCGCCACTCCGGTCAGAAAGTCTCTATACGCTTCGAATGACGGCTTGGAACTCCTTGGTTTGAAGTCGAGAGCCTGATGAATATAATGGGACGCCAACACCCTTGGATTGTCATAATGTTTAATGACCGCATTCCAAGCCAGATCGTATGAATCGGCAGTAACTGACATTTTTGATATAAGCGTGGCTGCCTCCCCTTTTAAAGCCTCTCTTAGGTAATTGAATTTTTCCACATTTGAGATGGATTGCTCTTCGTGGACGAGAGAGACGAAGGTGTCGCGGAAGTTCGACCACTTCAGTAGGTCGCCATCAAATTGAGGGATCCTTATTCTCGGCAGGTGAGAGGAGCGTTGAAAAGAGCTGGAATTGAGAATGGAAGCGTCAAGAGGTGGGGGCGCATCCCGCTTCTCAAGACGGTTAAACGCTATTCTTGCGGCCATCATTTCCCTTTCGACTTCTTCGTAGAATTCTTGATCTTCCTTTCTAGGGAACTTGTCATCTTCCTTGGCCTTAATATAAATTTCCTCAATGGACTCCCAAAGCTCCCTGAATCTCTCCCATGCCGCTTGGGCATCCTCAAACAAAACACGGAAGAATTCCGTTTTATCTGGCGATTCGTGGACCTGCTGGCTAGCTTGTGAAGCTTTCCTTATAGTTCTGGCCCGTGTATTCAAGTTCCGTTTCGCGGTGCGAACAGCGGTGTTTTCAGTAGGAAGTGAAGTTATTTCCAATGATTCACTCATTATGCACTTAATGAAGGCCGACAGAGGCCAAAGGATCCGGACGACGACGTGCTTAAGGCAAGGTGACACAAACCTCAACAATTGTGTAATTGTTTAACCCCAAAATTCCATGAATAATGACAGCATAACTATGTGACCCCAAATTTTATGAACAACTATCTTGAAAATCCATGAACACATAAACGATGATATCTCAAGAAAAAATCAAAGGGGCATCTGAATAAATGAATGAATGAAAGGTTACAATGCCGTCCTGGAAAGAAACAACACTATGACAGAAGTGCTGAAAATTAAACCCAAAAAAAAATCTTCATGAATAAAAGAGAGCTGAGGAGAGAATGTCCGTAAAACGGAGCTCACAATTAGAGCGCTGACGTTAGGTTATCTAGCACTATAGGGAGCGCCTACTTCCACGGAAAGTAACGATAGCCTAGCAAAACCACATCTCCTGAGTCTTAGGAATATAAGAGCCAAGGAGAGAATGTCCGTAAAACGGAGCTCACAATTAGAGCGCTAACGTTAGGTTATCTAGCACTATAGGGAGCGCCTACCTCCATGGAAAGTATCGATAGCCCAGCAAGACCACATCTCCACAGTCTATACTTGAATGGCAAGCAACGTGATACATTGTTTACAATTTAATGAGATTTGACCTGAAATGTACTACAATAATCAATAGATATAATTATGGTATCTGTAATTAATAGTTTTCACCCTGAAAATATGAAAAGTGAAAAATGTGCAGAGAAATAATTCAGATTTAATACAAGTTTAAATTTTTAAATACTATTAAAGGTAGTTTAATGTATGTTAATAGTTTATGTAATTATTCTAAGTTTAACATTAACTAAAAACAAGGAGAAAAGTTTATTTCTTTGCACACAAACAATGATGAACCTAAAATCAACTGATATAACCTTAACCTTATACACTAAGACAGAAATCATGTAAGTGGTAAACAATATTTCATTTACAAGTTCTTTATCAACTGTGATCAATTATTTTAGATTCTGGTTCACTGTAGGAATAAAAAAAAAATCAAAAGGCATGGAAGTTACATATCATTTCACATTGTCAAACAGTAACTCTTTTTTAACATAATTTATAATCGCTTAGAATTTACTAATTTTACTTGAGAAATCACAATAAAATGATAAATGCAACTGGTATAGGCTTTCACAATAAAAGACAGTTGGTTTCTTTGAATAGAATGCACACTTGCTTTGCATTAACTGTTACTGTTTTACATGAGTAAGTGAATGGCTTATGATATAACCTTTATAATAATTTAATTGCCTTACAAATGACCTGCAATTTATTTAAATTAAATTTGATGATTTTGTACATACCTTACATGACTGAACAATAGTAGTACAAATCATTTAGTAGTAAAATGACTCAGCGGATGCCACACATCAATCTGTTCACTACTTAAACTTGAGTAAAACCATCCTGATTTCTTTATGGTCATCGCTTAATTGTAAGGGCAAGCTATTTATGACAATTGAAAGCTAAAAATTGGTAATTAAGATTCATGCATATACATATAACCTAATAGCTATGAAACATTTCAATAGATGATTAGGAACATTTTGGTTAGAATCATTCAAAGTTAATAATTACCACTGATTTATGATCAACTAAATAATAGGCTGCCAATAAATACCAAAGCTATGCTATGACAATTTTAATTAACTTCAAAGTAGTTTCAATGATCAAAAAAATGCCACTTTTGAAATTTATTGGTTATACAAGGTTCGCTTAACTTCTGACTTCTTTATGCTCATTACTTTATTGTAAAGACACACCATCAATGGCAATTTGAAGCTAGAAATTAGTAATTAAGATCTATGCAGACACATGTATTGCATTACAGCCATAGTACATCTCAAAATAATAAGGAAAATATTGGCTAGCCTCATTCATACTTAATAATTACAATTGATTCATGTTCAATTAACTTGTTAATTAATAGGCCGCCAATAAATACAATAAAGCTAAGCTTTTCACAACCTTCAAAATTAAGTTTTAACCATCAGAAAATGTCAATTTTGAGATTATTGGTAAATGATACAAGCAGGTAAGCAAGAAAATAAAATACATTATAATAAAGTTCATAAAATATTTAGGAATGGAGCAATAATTGAAGCAAACATTTAAATAATTAAGTTTTGGCAAGGTAAGGTTACATATGAGTGTGCAAAATGAAATTTTGAAAATTCTCTACAAATCAAGCAAAACACAAAGGCATGTAGTTATGATACAGCAAATTTAAATGAAATTACACTGCTATTATCCGGCCGGGTTAAGACCATTATGTTTGGTCTCCAGCCCCACCTTTAAAATGATGGTGTAGGTCCCTGGAGACCATACTTTTTTATATTATAAATGAAATATGAGTGGACTGTATTGGTTTATAAAATGAAAGGATGATTACTTTAATGAGCATATTTATTACAAATTTTGCATTTGTTAACTCACTAGAGATGAGTTCCTGGCAAAAATAAAGGGGGGGGTTTTGTCTTCCTGCATTTTGAGTGCCTCCGTCCGTCCGGAATTTTGAGGGGCCTCCGTCGCCGCCTTCTTTCTTCTACTCCTGCATGTCAGCAACGATTTTCTTTTTTTTTCTTCTTTCTCACCCCTGTCACACTTGTACCGGACTTTTCTTGCTCTGGGTAAAGTTCAAGCCCGCAGTGTTGCCACGGCATTTTAGCCCCGCACACCCGTACAAGTGAGGGGGGGTTTGGCATAAAATTTATGTTGGGCTCTGGGTCCCCAACACTTTATTTACTTTTTACAAAATAACAAAAGTAATTCATCATAATTTACACAATGCATGGACATTGTCCGTCTGCAGAGTTGCTTTGTAAAATTTAAAGGAAATAAATGTTTTATAGGAAATAACAGTTTTATCCATAATAAATTAATAACTGTGAAAACTGGCCTATTAATAAAACTAATACAAATAAAAGATAAACAGAGTGTTTACTATTTAGGATTAAAGTTTCTTTGGATAAACATCTCTAACTCCACCTTTCAAACAATAATATGACTGTTAATCAATATTAATAATTAAACTGTTCGGAGAGAAAACATCTATAATGCCAGGGTTTAATGTTTAATTATTAAGTTTGTTCCAGTTTTGGCCATTCAAAACGGAAATAAATTCAATTTTGGACAACATGTATTTACCTAAACTCTCTCTACGAAATTTCTTAAGTATTGGACAGACTGCAACATAGTGATAAACATCCTCTACCACTTTCATGTTACACATAGAACATAAATGTCTCTCCTCACATTTAGTTATATTGTAATTTAAATGTAACAATTCACATCTTAATTTAAAAATACATTTCATAAACTTAGAATCGTTGTTGTCTGAAATACAATGTTTACATAAATTAAAGTGATTTGATTTCAATTACTATTATGCGTAGTATCCCCTCTTAATTGAAAGTTTACTGTAGTTAAAGTTTATTCCAATTTAACTACATCATAACATGAAAGTGCTTGCATTGCTATAAAAGTGAGACAGAAAATATGATAAAATAAAATATTATTAGTATTTTATTATTATTTTATGTCCTATTTCAAGACTTTTGTAATCTGCATTAATCATGTATTCATACTGAAATGGTTCGTTTTTAATAATAATATAATAAAATGATCAATCATTTTTTATAATAATTAAAACTTGATTTTTAAATACTCTGCTATACTTTTTTAATATTTTAACACTTCTGTGGGTTAACAAATATTTATTCAGGAAAAATATCATCAATGCCAACGAATTATAACAACATAAATATTCGAGCAGTTTACAAAACTTATAACTTTATATCTCACACATCATATGGCTTGAGCATCACAGTCAAGACACAGACTAAGATTAAGACTAATTGGCCCAGTCACTCGCTCCTTATATATAGTCGTAAAAGGGACTTCTGGAAGGTTCGAGACCCCCGTGGAATCATCCAGGCCTTGAACTTCAACAATCTATTCCCAAACACATGCTCTGACGGTCCACTCCAATCGCTAGTTGTTCCAACAAAAGGTTTGGGATTTTAAACCATATGTTTTTTTACTTATCAAACGATTTAACTTTACAATATAAAAAATAATAAATATATCTATGAATATTATAAGCTTTATGAATATTTTTTTCGGTTCGAAGATTATAGAAAATATTGTTTTAATATCATCTTTACTTTCTTTTGTGTGCATTTAAAAGATAATTTTTCCTCCGTTTATAATAAATAAATAATACATAAAATAACTCTCTAGAATATTGCAGCATATTTAATAAGTAAGTGATTATTTGTTAGAAATACCAAAAATATTACTTTAAGAGAGAAAAGCAACAAACATCTTCTTTTGTTTGATTGGTATAAGTTATGATTCATTTCGTGTACACAGGAATCGGGGTATTGTATTGAATGTAGTTTGAAACAAAGTCATGTTTTTTTTTTTAATTAATAAACTTATCGATAAAGAAAACCAATTAAAAATTTTTTCAATGTGTATGCTTAAGGGAATTGGAATTTTATTAGCTATACATATTACAGACCATTTGAAATTTAAGTCATATAATTTTGTTCTAGAAAACAAAAACAGCGTCACGATTTTAAACTCAAAGCAATTCCACGGAATATATTTTGTCACTTTTAGATTTCTAATCAAAACTTTGCCCTTAATTACCAAACTGGTTCACAATGATTACCTGAATTCCCGAATTTCGTTTCACTTCTCAGTTTAAAAGTTTGAAGAAAGGCCTTCGAACCGAATTTAACTTTCACTTTATTTAACGAGTTGAAATGAGGCTTTTTAAAGAGAAACTTTAACTTCTAATTTGGCTTCTCCAAGTCTTCTTTATTCCATCTTTAGTTGATTTAAAGATTATACACCACATTATTAAATGCCTTGTTTTCGTAAAATAAAATTGAAACATGAAAATGGAAAGTGAAGACAATGAAAAGAACAACAAGAAAAAAAACATAGAAAACCTGGAAAATATGAGCTGGCATACAATTTCTTGTGCTATATATATATATATATATATATATATATATATATATATATATATATATATATATATATATATAGGGGAGAGCGGGGTTGGTTGGCAACAGTTTTCACTTTTTTTATTGTTGAGTCGTTCCTGTTAATGTAATCCCAATAGGCCTGATACCACTGTAACCATTTTTTTTCTAATACTTCTTCAAGTATTTGAGTACTTCAAGTATTTTTTTCAACACATAAAATTTAATACTAAGATCATAGAAAATTGTAGAATTCGTCAATCCACAGTATGCCAATTAACCATCTATGTAGGGCAGGTTGGCATAGAAGGTGGAGTTGTTTAGCCATCTCATTCAAGTACTCCCTGACACATATTATTGTTAATAAAAGCTGCACTGTAATGGTAAAATAATTTTGAATCTGTTTTTAACAGCTTTTAAGGGAAAATAGAAGAAAATAGAAGGTTAGACTGTCGTCACTTTCTGCATAGGTAGTTTCACCTTTGTTTATGTTTACCTTGCTTTGGTGAATTGCTACTGCGCCAACAAACCCCAGTTAAAGAGAGCCAACTAACCCCACAGGAGAGATCATATGAAAGATGGCTGCCAGGACATGGGACAACAATCAAACAAGCAACTGGTTAGTCGAAAGGTTAGGTTTTTCAAAGGAGTTTGGGGCTAAGTGAACAGAATCTGAGTCAAATGTTTTGCCATGCCTTTAAACCAAATTTACTGAAAATATAAAAATTTACTTACATGTTGTAAAATCAATCAATGAAGCACGCTAATCTCTACACTGTTAGCATCGGATTGAAAACTCAGGACAAGACTCCCGAGGTCGAGCGGGTCACATGGTACAAAGGTGGGGCCTTCACAACAGGTGTGACGGAAACTATAAGCCAATGGCCAATCTACCCCTTACGCCAACCAACCCCGCTCTCCACTATATATAATATAAACAATTGAGATTAAAATTGTTTTTCATTAAGCTTTGGAGTAATTTATTTATCTTTGAAATGAGTATCACTAATGTTCTGGAAAAGACAGTCTCCGAATCACATCAAATATTAAATTAATAAAATGTTTCCATAGAATCTAAAGGACAAAATTTTTTATGAATACTTGAAAAGAGACAAAGTTCTGCTGAATGCTTTGATTGAACTTCATTTTTTTTCCTTATTTTTCAATTTTCTATGAATGCCTACAACGCGAATGGATCTTGACTTTCACATTATGGCTAGAATGTTTTTTTACCTGTAAAAAAAAGTATAATTCAACTACGAGTAGCAGGTCACTGATGTTGCAATAAAAGTAAAATAAAACTTTAGAACTTTTATGAGACGCCTCAGAAGACAAATCTGATGGAAATTCATACATCATGTCCTCAAACCAAAGCTCATCCCCTTTGTTAAACTTCACGACTCCTTCCATGCTGCCCCCAAGTCCTCATAAGTTCGGTAAATATCCGCTTCTTTGAAGTCCGTCATAGCAAATTATAATGGAGTCGGTTCCGGAAGATGGGGCACAAACTTCACAGCCCCACTTTAAATTATTTAATTAATTCCACCCCCCGGTGGGGGTGAATTTTAATTGGTCTCGTTATGTACGCCTTCAGAGAAATGGCGGCCCCAACTTCAGCCCCTAACCTCCGCGTGTTAATTTATAAACACCTCTCTGCTTCTCATCACCTATTAATGTGTCTGCTTGTGCATACTTGTTTTAAAGTGGAATGAAGTTTTTCACTTGGCCATGAAAAAACCAAACAACCAAATATATAAGTAAATCTGATTGGTAGCCTGTTTCAGTTATGCTATTATTTTACGAACTCCTGATTATGCAGTAGATTCATTCTAAATAATAGATCCCTTTTTAGGAATTTATCGTATTTACTTTAAAGTCATTCTTAACCCAAATTCTCTGATGAATCTAAGGTAAACTTCCTCCTTCATTCATATATAAGTTTCAAAAGTATAATCACAAAATTTAATCTCTTTGAACTATCTAATTCAAGATTGACTCCTATCCCGACAAATCCCATCAAATAACCTTTACTTTTCGTCAGAAACTTACGACTACCTGTCCTACAATATCCTTTAACAACTCACTAACAGTTTGAAGAAAACAAAAAAAATCACATAAATAAATAAACTTGGAGGGACTACAACTACTCATCTGTAGCTCTCTAATAATAATTCTAAATTAGAAGGTCCCGAGGCTATCTTCTTTTCAAAAGCCTCGGAGGATTGTCAGGAATTGAGGAGGAAGCTCAATTCCTGTGACAAGAACCTCAAAACCGGAGACGGGGAGAGGGTTAGGATGAATAGGGAGTTTACTGCGAAAGGTTTTCTTAATTCTTAAAAGGTTATCTTCATAATCCCCGGTTGAACAGATGCGCTACTTAGGACTCCAACCAGACAATCGTTAAACAGGGAATCCTCATACATGATAGAAATGACAGGAAACTGCTCAACGTTACCGCCTACAACAAACGCTCAAACCTCCACATCAATTACAAAAGTCTCATTTTTATAACTATAATAAGACCTATTTGGACTTATGGAAACGAGCTCTGTGGCTTTATTTAAACCATCGAACTCCTCATGTATCCTAACCCTAAAATTCAAAATCGTTAACGCTACTTCTTTTGCCACAAATAAAATTATTCGTCAAGACCTTTGTTCCAAATATCGCCGACGGGGCCAAGTCCAGATATCAATTCTTTCGCAGTTATCTTCCTATTCATCCCGTCTCCGGTTTTGAGGTTTTTGTCACAGGAATTGAGCTTCCTCCTCCATTCCTCTGTCAGGATTTCCTGACAATCCCAATTTCCTGACAATCCTCCGAGGATTCTGAAAAGAAATTTAGAATTATTATTAGAGAGCTACCGATGAGTAGTTTCCCTACAAGTTTATTTATGTGATTTTTTCTTCACACTTACTAGATGTATTATGTTACAATAGAAATGTTTTAAAATATACATATAAATTTTCAGACTATTTTACAGCATACTTGTGAAGGTATATTTCTTTTTTATTTTCAAAAATAATTCATAAACGGGATTAGTTACTGCTGTCCATCGACTTCTATTTGCTCAAGTATTCAGAATATTGTTTGTATTTCCTGTTTGACAACGAGTTGACAGCTTAACCGACTTCGCTGAGTTGCCCTGACAGCCGCTCAGTGAGCACACGGGGGTCGAGGGGAGAGAGGTGCGATGGAACGGGGTTATTTATCGAACGTGGCGGACGAGGCAATGGCCCGCTCGGATCCCGCTGGAGTTTTAACGAGCACTAATTGCTCCGGCTGCTTCTTCGATCCCAATGCCCTTTCAATCTGGACCGAGCTCCCCATTTACATGGAACGGGGATCCGGTCCACTTTGGTTGGAAAATGCGGTAAATAAAGCTTTTCAAAACAGCAGGAAGGATCCCGTAAACATTCCGGGATATATTTACCCTAATGGGCAATTCGTTTTTATTTTTTATTTTTTTTGGTTCGTTTTCTCTACACGTTAGAGCCGTTTTGAGGTAGACAATAATTCAAATTCACTTATGATATTTTATGTTTTCCAAGCTCTGCACTTTGTTATTTTGTAGGCATTTACACAACGATTCCTGCTGGCTTCTTTTTCTATATTTTGTTTTCAATTTAGGCATGATAGAAACAAGTTTAAAACCGATCATGAACTATCTAGTCATAACGCCTATCCTCTTTCCTCAACGATATTCTACATCCAGTCGTCCATCATTACAGCTCACGAATTTGCTTTTTAAGGAGCTTCAGATCATGATAAATTATTCTCTGAATTTTCATTCTTATTATTTATTTTTATTTTGGGTGTGGGATCCTCTCGGCTACATGGGTGTTGAAAACATCTTAACAAACGTGTTCTTATGAGGTCCCAAAACATCATGTCTCGTTTTTCACGTTTTCCAATGTTTCCTTTCTTTCCTCTTCACAGGCCTCAGTTCGGTGGTTTTTGCTGTGGTCTTCCAAGGCTGAAGGCAGCTGCTCTGACACCATCTTTCACCCTTATACAAATGCTTTGTAATACTGGTAGTTACGTTCGGCCATCAACTCAGGGAACCCGTTCTCCGTGATTACGCAGAGTCCAGTTTCCCTGAGTAATATCGACCTCAGTGATTTAATTGGGGATCAATATCTGAATTTTTATCGTTTTTAACTGTTGTAATACATAGGTGCATTCACTGACATCCATCATCATTGGCGTCCGCCGGTGAGACTATGGGCCATCCCTAGAATATATGAGAGAAAAACTACAAATTAAATAAATTCGTATTTATTTACAATATTTATTAAGTATTATATAAACAAATGTTTTAATTTAAAAATATCAATAGCTTTATTTAAAAAAATAATTGAGCTTAACATATTTAGAATACCTCGACCCCCTCCCCCGATCATAAGAATTTTATTAGCCTCTCTTGGGCACCCTTGTCCAGCAAATCTATTTTCATAAAAACTGTTAAAAATTTGAAATAGTTTGTGAGATTTGACTTAGGCAAAGTTAGAAGATAGTTATTATTTGGAAAAACAAAAAAAATTATGCCTTGTGAGTATGCAATTCGATAAGCCAATATTTCATATTCACCTATACTTTGAGAAAAATTAAATATTTTTAAAAATGGTTCAATTTCATAAAGCCGTGTTCAACAATTAAAGAATAAATTTACTCCAAATATTCTTGACCGTAGTTCTAATCTCTGGTATGAATGTAAAAGTAATCTATTGTGGCATTTGTTTATTGTTTGTTACAAATAAAGATAAAGAAAACATAGATGAAAATAGACATCCGAAAAAAAATACAAAACGGCATTGATATATAAAAAAAAAATCATTTAAATAACTGAGTAGTACTTCTTGGTGAAGTTTTAAAAGACCTTTCATTTTCAATTTTTATCCCTGCTGAGATTTAATAACAAAAAAAAGGTGGTAACAATCTGTAATTCTGTTCCTGCCCAATTCACTCGACTAATTAACAGCTTTCCTGATCAAAGGGACTCACTCGCTTCTCCACTCAAACCCCTACCCCCCCCCTCCGATGTAACAAAATATCTCCAAAGGAAGTATTAAGTTCTCTCCTTTCTACTTCATCTTCACTTTTTTTCTCTCTTTACTTTTTTCATCCCTCAGGCCCAATCTCTTTACGCCCTGACTTATTCTCTTTTCCGCTCTTTATTCAGAGCTCATCCCATTTTTTTTTTTTTTTAATATCATTTTATAAATTATCGTTTCATTATAAGAACCATCCGGATCCTTGTCCCACTTTGTACTTAATTCTTAACCCTTCTTAATGAAAACACGTGGAACCTTAATGAAAAAAAAAATAATAATAATAATTACCTCTTTAAGAATTTCACATTGTCTTTATACAACCAGATATAATATTTCGATCAAAAGAGATTCTTATAAATTTTTTTTTTGTTGTTTTTACTCCAATACTAATAGTTGGATTATATAGTGCATATGAGTCTCTAAAATGACAAACTGTAAAACATATTATAACATCGTTGCCTTTATCGAATACAAGATTCAAATAAAAATGTAGAAAACTATGTTCACAAGTTTAATCATCTAATTAGAAACTAATATGTAACATAAATGATCTTAATATAAAGTTTAAACTTATAATAAATTGCTCTAAATATGACATCGTTTTAATCGCTTTAAATATATATATAGCTAAAAACAATAATAAATGTGTTTTGTCGGTTGTTGAAATAGGACGTACGTTTTTTTTTTTTTTTTTTTTTTTTTGTGTTGAATTACCTTTGTCTGATGTTTTTACTCTATTCATCCACACCTGTCCGTGAACTGATAGTTACAATCAACGAACGTGAAGTAAAGAAGCGAGCATTTTGGGCATCGTAAAGAATTTTCAAATTTTTTATTTCAAATTTATTATCACTAATTGTATTTTTAACAATTTCTTATTAAGAGCTGTATTGGAAAAATAGTACTTACCATAATAAACGGAGAACTGAAAGGCCATAATAAATATCCCTACCAAAATGTCTCGTATACCCAACTTCACCAAAACCCAAACAAATAATTAAAAATAAATATTTAACTACAAATAAAAATAAATACCAGTATCTGGTCCGAACAAAACAAAACTAAAATGAAGTGAATTAAAATGCATGCAATATTACAATTTATTTTTTAAGAAGTAAGTATTTAATAAGTATTTAAATATTTATTAATAATCAGCAATTAACAATAAATGTAATAAAAAGATGTTTTATAAATACACACAAAAGTATTAGCTGTAAATTCCGAAGCACACAAGGCGACTCCTATTCAACGGTTAGGAGCTCTCCGCTTTTACTGTGGTCCTGTTAGATGGGGGTGAACCAACCCCACCTGTCACCCTCATAACACCCTCAGGTAGGGGTGAAGTGGTTAACCGACTTTTTATACAGTAATAATTTAAAAACATCCTAAAAAAATAATATAAAAATTTTATATCAAAAAGAAAAAAAAATGTTTATAACCCCCTGCCGAATATTATAGATTTGTTTTATTTTTTTCGCTGTTCTTCGGTGGCCGAATTTTTGTAATATAAATTCTTCCAAAAGAGAATTTATCAAGATAAAAGCTGCATTTATCAACGGAACCTTAGACCGAAGGCATGCATGCTATTTTCAAATTGAGACAGTTTTCAAATTAAACAAATTTACGGAGCTTCTACAAAGGAGGGAAAAGCATTGTGCGCCATAACAAACTTTCCCAATCCCAAGTTTGCCCACCCTCTCAAAATAGGTTAAAGTTAAAAAGACTACTCTGCAAACTTTTCAACCAGGCTCAGCTGAGGTCCTTCAAATAGCAAAAAATTAATTTAGGAAGTCTCTTGTTCTGATATATTTAGCATTATTGGTCATTTATTTTATTTTTTCTCTTTAAACTTTCACTTTACTTTTTTTCTCTTCAAACTAGAATCACACCTGTCAGTAACCTGCGAAAGTGATGGCTTCTAACAATTAATGCGTTAGGCGTTTTGGGCACGAGGAAAGGAAAGTTCCCAGCAGCACTTTTTTCCAGACTTGATACCTTAGGAGGGGGGTCTCTCATCCAGCTTCTTTTTAGCCGCCTAGCAACAGCCAGTCGTTAATTAGTCTGTTGTTATGTCCGTGAAATATTACATAAAAGCTTGAATAAAGATTTCGTATTTGTTGTTCTATATATAGTTCGTTGTTGTAAGTTGGTCATTCATTAAATGCCAAAAATATCATTCAACTCGTCAATTATATTAAGAATGTAAGAATTATGTGGCCGGTACATTACTGTAAAATGTTTCTAAAGATATATATTTTCCCAACACAATTACTATTCTCCTTCAATGATACAAACTTTTATATTTTACAAATAAAGTAAAGATATATATATATATATATATATATAAAATAAGTAGGTTATCTGTCACACCAATGGGCAATAAGTTTTAGTGCTGGCTAATAACTATTATTATAAATTAAAATAGTTTTTGGTTTCTCTCAGAACCAACTAGATATTTGGTTTTTAGAGCAACCAAGATTACATAAAAACCAAATTACATTGGTACAGAACTATAACTAACTAGTACAGTACTGAACTTTATATGAGTATAATATTTAAATATTGGATAGCTTAAAATTAAAAAAAAAAAATTAAATCCTTTTCGACATAAGGATGACATTGTGCCAACATGTTAAAATGAAAAAAAAAGGACTCTTAAAAAAAGACTCGAACTTCTCTACCCACTATTTTCTAAATCGTCAAAACTGAAATTGAAACAAAAACTAAATACGTACACTTACTTATTTAATCCCATACGGATGATTTCAAGGCATGATTACATTTAAAGTTTATGAGTATCTTCTTAAGGATGTCTCCATTCCTCCAGAACCGTTCATCTTGAACTCGTTGAACTTTTAGGAACTAGTTTATAGGCTTATTAAAACGATCTCGTTGGAACGGCTCAACTGGTATACCAATATCTTTCAAAGGTGTGCGTCGAGAGGATAAGATTATAGTCGTGATCATAATAGCAGAATAATTCCAACTTTCCAAATTTCTTCAATAAGAGTTTATAAGTTTATAAATATAAGAACATTTTATTTTAATCAAAGCCAGTATTGACAAATAGATGCGGTTGGAAACGAGAAAAAAAAATTTACATTATTCTATATTTCCCACGATCGACAGACTCGTACATCTTTCGAAAAGAAGATGGACAATCAATCTCATTGCCAGCGCTAAAAATAATGAAATCAAGGCAAGAAGTGATGCAATTAGGTACTGTTCATTATTTTTTATACTATACAATGTCAGATTTTAATTGGGTACTAGAAATATTGACAAAAAGATTTTTTTTTAAATAAGTTAAATATATCCATAAAGAATATAAATAAATAAATAAATTATGAATGTTTTTTTTTAAGCTATTATTATGTCAGAATGTTTTTTCTTAAATGTTTCCTCCACACATGTCAGCAATTAGGGCAAACAGTGAATGTAATGAAAAAAGTAATTAAAGTGACGTTCATTTTAGGCATGAGGAAGTAAAGTGCTGAGGAGCTTCTTTCCGGGTTGAAACTGATTCCAGAGAGGAGCTCTCTTAATCGGCTTCTATTTAATAGTCAAGCCAGACGGATGGCTTTGTCGTTAATAAGTTGTTGGTTGGTTTTTTAAATATTTTTGGTTTCAAAACAACTAAAGTTACTAGCGCTCGAACAAAATCCTAAAAAAATAGAATAAAAATTAACAATTACAATATATTGTAAATGTACATGTACATAATTCATTGCGTCATTTCTTCTTTAAAATCACATTTCGTTCAACAAATTTATATTTTTGAGAAATTTCATTATTTTATCAGCGCTATTATTGCTATTACTCGAGGATAACGAAATTACTTCTTAAATACTTTGCTGCTTTATATTACTTTACTTTACTTTTTACTTGAAATTAATTTGCTTTTTTATTTAATTTTCTAGGATAGTACGGGCATTTTTCAAAAGATACAATCGTTAAGTTGTTAATAAGATCTTTGCATGGTAATGGAGGGTCTTTAGTGATGAGGTGCTGATGAGTCAATCTTTCTAATCCTTTACCGGGCATGAGCTACTTCTTATCAAACCATCTATCCATGTACATATGAAGCATTTTACAGCATATGTACCAGAGAGCTTTATAAAATTTTCGATTGAAAAAAGCGTAATTTTTGTGATTATTCTTAGCTTGAGCTGCAAATTTGCTATGCCTAAAGACTTATTACGTCTACATGGGTACATATTATGAGTATATTTAGGGGTAATATGTAGGTATACATATTATATGTATATGGGCTTTATTCAATGTTTTGGATGTAGTAAATTCCTTTTGAAAAGGTATTAAACTAATATCTTATATAATAATTTTCGTTATTTTTTACTTTCACTTACTTATATATGAAATATATTTAAGGGAAAGTATTGCGGTCATGAAAAATTTCGACTTCCGGTTTTCTACGGAATTACACGTTTTGGGGTCCCCTGAGTCCCCCCCCCCCGGGGAACCCGGAGACCAAATACCCCGAAATGGTCTGTGTGTGTGTGTATGAACAGACTAGCTCAAAAACTATAAACTGAAATCGGGTATTTGGTATATGTATATTCCCGTGATGTGACTGCAGAAATTTCATCAAAATTTATCAAACAGAGGGGGCACATTATTACATCAATTTCTATCCCATTTTTAGGTTTTTTCGATTTTATTAAAAATAGCTTTAACGATTTTGATCAAACTCATCAGGTTTAATAAGATTCAAGTATTCTTTAATATCAGATAAGCTTTATCATTATTAAAATGTTCTGAGGCTGCTCAAATAGGGAGGGGGCCTTTTTTGTTTTCCTATAAAGTACCTTTGTTTTTGTTTATATGGAGAAATTATCTGCCTCTCGTTTCGCCTAAAAATAAGGAATGGCTAAATATGAAATATAAAAAAAATTAAGTAAACATACAGAGTAGAAAAAAAGAAAAATATTCTGTTAACTCATTGAACACGTTGAGCTCACGCATCCGCAGTACGCCTTTAATGACAGACCAATCCTTTATAATTAAAGATGTTCTGATCATTTAATGGAAATTATTTGTTTCATAGGAGCTGTATGAAGCTTTCAATAACTACAAAGAGAATTATATAATCAGACTTGGAGTATTATGCTTGCAATGCCGTATTATCACTATCACAAGTAAAAACTTTTATTTATTAATAAAAAAAATTAGTGTACTTTAAAGAGCAAATAAAAACAAAAATAAGTAAATGAATGTGGAAAATTGTGTGACTTTGAGAAATGGCATTTAACAAAACCCGTCAATTTCTAGTCAAAGTAAGTCGGTAAGTGAAAGTTGTGTGTTGCGCGCATCACACCAGATTTTTAAAAATAGCATTTACAACAAAAGTTTAAAAATGTGAGTCACTCTACGGCCATGATTATTATACAAATATAAACGTCACTCAAGGCTGTTTCTCACTCAGCTAATTAACGCTTGGAGTTGCGTCGGAAAACGCGAAACTGATGTAAAATTACGAGCCTGGTGGATGTTGGCTAAAGTGGTAGAACACTAGATTTGGATGTAATGGAGTAATAAGCTGACACTTCGGAAGCTGCTCCTGCATAATAAAACAGTTATCAAACTTTCTACCCCGGGCTCGGAACTGACTAAAATTTACTCCGAGTTAAAAGGTCCCATCAATAAACTAGCAGGATTAACATTACAGAGGGACTCCAGCCAGTATCCAACTCTCTCACTCTTATCATTGTCTCCCCTTGTTCGATTTTAACCTCCAGTGTCTTGAGAAACTGTATATAATGGTTCATACCTCGTAACAAGATCATTAAGAGTTCCAGGCATTCATTAACACTTTCCTTTCATTAATCACAAGTAAAATATTTTTTGACTTATTTTACTTTATGTGGTATGATTGATTGATTTAGATAACATATTTATTTTTTATGTGTGTATATTTTTTATGTAAAGTTTTAGATACTACCATCGGATATAATTATTCTTGATTCGTTTACGTGGATGAAAAAAAAGATACTAACTACTCCACTTTATTTTGTATTTATGTAATATTTAATTTTTTTTATTTGATTTTTTGTCGAATACCCTACACTTTTTCGATTTTTTATTAGAAAAGCGCAAATAATAAATAATATTAAAATTTGATCTAAGCGGCCAATCAAGTAATCATGAATAATTTTTTAGCAAAGAGTAAAGTTCAAAAATAATTATATGACCTTGAAGATGGGTGCAAATCTCCCAAAAAAAAAAACATTAACAACTAATCAATATCAATATATATTATAAAGCAAAGTGTACAATGTGCGTGCCGAAAAGGCTCAAAAACGACTCCACGTGGGATTAAGGAAGTTATGTCAGCCTGTTGCTATATAACCCCTTATGGAGAAGAAGGTTTCTGTTTTTCTCTTAAGGGTGTAAAATTTAAGAGAAAAGGACTGGAATTTTAAGCCTCTCGCAACATTTAATTAGCATCTCTGAGATTGAGATACGAGTTTATGAATGAAAAATTTAGTTCGAGCTCCAGGCCACCAGGAAGCGCAGGGGTGCGTTTCACTTGATGTTTATTGTTCATTCATTCCGTTCAATTTGTAAAGGTTAAGTATTTGTTCAGCTGTTCTTTTTAAATTACTAAAAAATCAAGCGAAAATAATTAGTTTCATTAACCGATTTCGAACGAAAGAGGAGGTTACTCAATTCGATACGTATGAGACTTTTTTTTTTTTTTCTATGTATGTCCACCGATTACTCCGAGATGGAGGGACCGATTGGAACGAAACCTTTTGCATCTTGTAGAGTATTTTCCCAAGTTGGTCCCATTAAAACCTTTTTTCTGTTCTTAATTTATTCAAGAAGTTATCGGGAAAAAACATGAAAATAAATATTTAATTATCACTAAAAATTTTTACTTATTGAAAAAACATATGGCATATATAACATAAGGTATGCTCCAACAAGCTAGTAAACTCATTGGTAACTAACAAATCTCAATATTGTTTTAATGCTGGATGAATCATGTGGGAAAACTAACCAATCAAATTTAGAATCAAAAGAGTGGGGGGAGAACATGAGCAGTCTATTAGTTATCGACGTGTTTTAAGTGCTTGTTGGAACCAACCTATTAATAACCTTAACTAATTTTTCAACAGTAGATTTCAATAAAGATATTTAATATCATAATCAAGATATTAGTATACATATTAGACAGACATATATTTTCACCGATAACAGTGAACCTTCTGAATTCAGATCTAGTCGACGGTTGGACACCATAAACGTAAGACCACGCAATACCTGGAATTCCAAGAAAGACTGAGTATTGATAACCGTTTTAAAGCAGAATTTAAGACTTCTTCAAGTTCTCCAAGGTTCGTTTAAATTTAAAATCGTAGCCTTTTTGCTTTAAATCAGATTTTGATTTCCGACTTTCACTCGCTATGCACGTTAAAAAGGAATACAATAATTCCTGGAAAAGCTTATTTTCAGTTGATTTGGGGGCCTTAACATTCAGGTACCTCTGTCTTCTTCCGGAATCACTCGGTCATATTAATATACAATGTAATCATGAAATCTTGTGCCGATTCTTCATGGAGTGAAAGTTGTTATGTTTTCCGGATTACTACTATAGGTTTTTAATTTTGTTTCTGCAACTAGAATAAATTAGAAAGTCTGTCAGTGCCAAATCATTTATTTTAAGGAGACGAAAATCTGCTATCTAAGCTCAAATATGGCTCGAAAAAATATTAGGGGCATGTCTTCTTCTTCTTCTGCTCAACAACCCGCTAGCGAGTCGAGGCCTCTTCAATCAGTTTCCGCCAGTTGTTCCGGTCAAGTGCGGCCGCTTTCCAGTTTCGAGATCCAAGGAGCTCTCTGGCATCGTGTGACACTCCGTCCAACCACCTCAGCTTCGGTCTTCCGCGACGTCTCGTCCCATGCAGTACCAATATTTGCTATTGTCTAGATTTAAAAATCTTTAAGATAGGCACTTATTAGGAATTATTTCCATCAATAATTTTCCAGTTGATTTTTCGATTTTTTACAGTTTTCCACTTGCCTAAATTGTGAGTTGTAATTGTTTGCTGTGAATTAACTGAAATGTAGTAGAAGAGCCAGACTGTCTTAAGAAAATTTCCATTGATTTTGAGTTGCGATCGATCTTTAAATTAATTAAATCGAAAGAAATTTAAATATTCGATTATCTAAAGGTTGTCGAAATTTTCAAAAGCCAAACCGTCATTAGTTCAGTGTTTGCGGTTCGTGAGAGCTTAAGAGTGTTGTTAAGAGCCTAAGTCCAATAATAAATGAATGAATTTTATTGAAATAGACAGTGAAAATGAGCTTGCATGTTTTTAGGGGTTTTTCGCATTCGAGGTAGTCATCTCTCAGGTACCGAAATAACTAACACAAATATTGTGTATTGTATTTCCCAATTAATGAAAATATTCCTATGATACTTTCCCCATAAAGACATTACACTATTTAACAAAGAAATTGAAAGTTCAATGTTTGCTGATGTTCATCCATCAATAAAAACTGCAAAATAAAAGTTGATATCTCCCAGAATCAAAGTCTTTGTATGAAAGTCCCCTCAGCGAAAATTTGGCAGCCATGAAAATGCTTAATATCATAAATGCTACCCCACTAGAATTGAAGAAATTTATTTTCTAAATAATTTTTTATTACGAAGGATATTATTCTTAGTACTTCGCTTTTAAATTTAGTCAAAAATTCATCTAAAGGGATTACGAACATAATTGACTCAACATTGATCTTATTAAAAAAAAATTCCAATTATAATCGTAGAAGGTAGGGTGTAGAAGTTGTATTATACAGGCACCGCTTTTAAACTTTTCTGTGTGTACTCATAAAATTGAACTGTTTATATAATTATGTATAATAAAAAAGCCCGGGAAAGACGAACGTGGTAGAGCGTAAAAAATTTCGAAATTTGTTTTACCCAACGTACGGTTTTCTACATTTGTTATCATATCCAACTAAAAAGCATGAAATAAAAAACATTTTATAAAAAAAAAAAAAAAATTAAACCGACTTCGAAACCTAGGAACCAGTAAAAATAAATGCACTGAAAAGTATGAAATAATTACCTTCTGATTTTTATGAATATACAGCAAAATTGAAAATGTTATAAAAAGCGAAGAAATGCAATAAGACGAATAATTTTACTTTTGTTTGTACAAATACTAATTTTTATTAAAAATTGTGAAATTAAAATATTAAATACTATGTTCAATACAACACAATCTTTTCGGAGGCGGCGCAAAATTTAAAATTGTTAACACTAGACATTATGAAAATCCTAAAATGGACCTTCTCTTCTCATCTATTAATTTTAATGCCTACTAATGGAATTGTATTGGTAAAATGTCATTTATATTTGCGCCGCCTCCGAAAAGATTGTGTTGTATTGAACATAGTATTTAATATTTTAATTTCACAATTTTTAATAAAAATTAGTATTTGTACAAACAAAAGTAAAATTATTCGTCTTATTGCATTTCTTCGCTTTTTATAACATTTTCAATTTTCCTGTATATTCATAAAAATCAGAAGGTAATTATTTCATACTTTTCAGTGCATTTATTTTTACTGGTTCCTAGGTTTCGAAGTCGGTTTAATTTTTTTTTTTTTTTTATAAAATGTTTTTTTTAGTTTCACCTTTTCTTTCAAAATAAAATAATGATTTTACATATCAATTAGAAAACCGACTGGATACCTTCCAAAATTAATTTTCTCATAAGAAGGTTAATTGATTAACACATTATATTTAATCAATATATAATAAGTACGTAAGTAAATTTAATGCAATATGAGTGAACATTTTTTAGTAGTACAGTGAGCGAATAAAAACAGACATAAAACAAAAAAGGAGAGCTGAATTGACTGATTATAAATCGAAAATAATATGTTTGAAGTGTTCTTATTGTATGTAATTATGAAAAATTGTTTTATTACTATGTATGATGAGCATTCCAGTTGACAAAAAGACTAACTCCAATTACAACATTTTTTCAATAAGATTTTATCACCCCTCATAGTTCAGGATAAAAAGAAATATGATGAAATAATTGTACCCTCATGATGTTTTGGTTTTCACTTTGTAATAGTAGGTGCAGTGTCCGGCCAAATAACGGGGGGGGGGGATATCTTATGGGAGATTGAACTGGAAGAAAGGTATAAAAAAAAAGTTTCTATGAATCTTCGGTAGTTTCTAAACTTCTGGATCTAATAGGACCATCACAGTAGTCGAGGCTTAAGTTGTAATCGAAATATAGTTTTTAAATAATATATTTTTCAACCTTAATCTAATAACTTATTATCTGCTGACTGCTTGGAATGGGCTTACAGAATTCAGAATCACAGAAACCATCAAAAACGATGCATGCCTCGACAAAGTTGCAGCAAAATTAATTGTTCATTCACCATTTTCAACCCCCTTTAAAGTAGATAGGGTTCCTTATTTGGGCTGACTCTGCAGATATCGAATCTTAATATTGATACCATGTTAAAAGTGTCAAGAAAGTGCTAATTTTGTTCTATATTTCCTTTAATTTTAAAGTTTTTCTGTTATTAAAACTACCGGAGCGAAGCCGGGCACCCTAGCTAGTTTTATAATAAAGAAAGAAACTAACAAAATGGAGTTTACTTTCTTAATATAAAAAAAAAAAAAAAAACATAATAGCTATATTTTATATTCTACGTTCAAGCACAAATAGGCCCATTTTTTTCTTGTTTTTATTATTGATTCGTACCAATCTGCAAGATGCTGACAAGGTCCATTTTAAATCACGAAAGGAGCTAACATTTTTTCAAGATATTTTCTTCTCCCTACATCAGTTTATTTTCTATATTCCTCATACTTTAGAATGTCTCCTTCCTCTTCCACCAAAAAATTCCACTTGGGTTTTCCTTAGTCCTTTGATGACAGTTTCCCTGATCTTAGTGGCACTTAGCTTCGAGTAATTCTTATATTTTTGTCTCGATTTTTATTTATTATACTGATATAGTAAATTTTAAAAATATGATATTCATTTCTCTCCAACAGACGAAGTTTGTCAGTATTCTGGACCAGTGGATCTTAGAATTCGGAAAAGCTAAAAATACTCACCTTCATAAACTGATAAGCACTTTTAATGGCCAATGTATCTTTTTATTCAACAATTTGATCACCAAACACATCTTATTTTTATTTAATGTTACTAATTTTCAGGCCAGCGTTGGAAAGCAAAGAATACTACAACGACACAGATTGGGAATGTATTATTCCAGTGGGAGTGCAGTTGAAAATTTTATACACTCCAGTGAGAGCAGTAGGGAACAGATTCTCCATCGTGGGGGCATCCTTGAGGTAAGTATAGGAATCATTGTAATCTGGGAGGAATCCTAATGCATTAATGGAATATGTGTTAAAAAAATAATAACTTATTTTATCTTTTTTTTTTTTTTTTATTGAAAGGCTAGAGGGGTAACTCCTGGCCGCATAGCAGTGGATCAAACCCCATTTAACATTACCACAGCTTGTTTTTCTGGTTCCTCTAAAGCAGAAAATACAATTAATTATTAATGATTATCTTTATTTAGAATGGGTTTCCTATCAAATGGCGCATTACACTGTCTGTATATAAAAGAGATTATTTTATTTATGTTTTTTTCGAGGGCTCTCTCCTCTGTTCAGGTAATATGTGTTTTCAACTTACTTATGTACCTGGGAGCGCCCACTAGTATTCTTAAAATGCTGGATTGAAAAGATTGTAGTTTTCATATGTATCTTTTTAGTTGAACCGAAAATCTGTGAGGTGTATTTCCAAACGGGTTTAAGTAAGTAGGTAACTCTACATACAGACTTACTACAACCAACTATTGAAGAACACATACGAACTCTTTTTGTTGAATTACACATAATAGCAGTCTAATTAAGAACATGGCCACGGCTGACATGCCTGTTAGAAGGCAGCTAAAGAGAAGCTGAATGAGAGATCTTACTTACTTACTTACTACCTCATGCCTACAATGCCTATACATTTATATATTTTAGATGATCACATTCGCTTGTTGTCCCTAATGGCTGACAGGTATGATTAAAAGTATGAAAATAAAAAATTAATATTCAACTTTTCTTTAACGGTTTCTGTCTTAAAGTAATTGTGATATAAGCGGGCCCCGAATTTCTGTGCAATTGCATATTTTGTTTGCTCAGAGAGGACAAAATATACGAATTAGAGTTCTCAGATATAATTGACAACTTTTGCACATTTGATGATAAATGCATATCTATTGAGCAGAAGGTACGCTATCAAAAGGATATTTTTGATATATATTACTTAAATTTTTAATTAATTAAATTTTACTTAAATTTCACTAAAACTTTGTTTATGCAATATAGAGATTAATATTTTATGTTTATGTAGATATCTTGCACAAAACAACATTCTCTGCGAGATATATTTCATATATATAAAAATAAATTTCAAGTCTTGGTCCCAACATTGCGATTTACAGATTTTTCACTAATAGCGAAATCTAATTATAAAAAAAACGTTTTATGCATTAGACAGAAATAATTCAGTCTGGCACAAATAAGTGCATTGATATTAGAGCCTTTAGGACTAATTCACACTTTATATACATACTATAATGAAACTCAAACAATTAAAAAAATTATACCTTGAAAAAATAAAATAATGGTACATTCATACCTGTTTATAATAATTACATACAGCCGGGGAAACTCCAACAAATTCTTTACTTCCCAATCGGGAAATACAAAACAGGAAACTAGGAAATCCCAGTGCTTTTCTTCCAGTCGCATCTTTCTTATGAAAACCAGTAGACTGGGTAAGACCACTTCAGCCACAAGCTTACGGAACTTGTTGAACTTTGGATTGGCCAGAAATAATTAATTTAATCAGTTTATAAATACATGTAACAAAAATAAAACAATAATGTTGTGAAGAGCGAATATAAAAAAAATCTAAATGATTTAGAATAGTTTTAGCATATTCAACCAAGAGCCATGTTTACTTTTTTTCCTTAGTAATTTTCGATTGCAGATAATAATAAAACTAACTGTTATTCCTCATTATTGATTAATTATCAGTAATATAACTCCATTAGCTAGTATTGACACTTATGATAAGATCTGAATGCCGCTTTGAAGCGTGCCATTCCTAGAGTTGACAGCTCAAGATTATTCGGACCTAAAGCAACATGAATATTTTAGCAGGTTTCACTCCTTGAATTAAGAGCTCCTCCCCCCCACTCGCTCCTCCCATTACACATCTCCCTTATCCAAACCAACTGTTTTATTCAAGAGATTTTTTACTGTGCTTGAGAAATCTTGAATAAAATATTTTTCTTTCATTAAATAAAGAGAAGAAATAGTTATTTCTGTATGGACTTTTTTTTTGTTCTATGTCTGGAGTAAAAATGGAAGAAATAGGTAATCTTTTGGAAAATAATGCTATCGTTTCATTAATAAAAAATGTTTGACGTTATCATTTCGTTCATAAACATTACTGAACTTATTTCTGACTGTTAACAACTGACCAACTCTATACTCTTGGTGGAATTTCGTTATCTTTAATATAAACTGGGATAAGGTATTTCTTCGAAGTTTAAATGTGCTGTGTTTTGATGTTTAGCCTAATCTTCCATAGTTTGAACCGATCGTGTGATTGATGTTGTAAAGTTAGTGAAGCCTGTGTGGGTTCCTAATGCTTATTAATGATCGCTGTATCATTGCTAACTAGAGTAGAGTGGAAGAATCAGTATTGAACCTTAAGATATGCCGCCACGATCGAATGAATTGAAGAAATTCCAGTGCCTTGCGTCACCGAAAGAAATTTATCGAAGAGGAATGATTGAAGAATAAGATAATATGTGAAGGGTAATATAGTCTTAAGTTTCAAGAAAAGATCTTAGTGTATAAAATTCAGAATGTATCAAAGTACTTGACAATTAATATATTGTTGATGAGACAAAAAATGGACTACTTGTACAAATAAAAATAGACAGTAAAAAATTAACAGTGTATTTTTTTGATATTTTAAACTTGGATCATAATTGGCTCGGTAGGCTTGCTATTTTGCAGAAAAATGTCGATGTTGATGAAAGGGACTTACAGATGTAACAGTTGTTGCCATGGGATCTGATGCCTTTTAAATCATTTGACAATCTTGTAATTGAAAACGTAACCGTAAAATTTCCTACTGAATTCTCTGGATGTATCTGAATGCCATTTGTCAAACGCTTGAGCAAAATCCAAAAATACTCCGGTTCCATACAGTATTTATTATAATGTTCCAGACATGTAGTCAGGATCACGGTGTAACTGATGTGTTGTTAAATGGAATGCGCGAAAGCCCACTGATAGTCAGTTATTATCTTTTTGTCCGCTAACATGTTGAAAATTTTTCGTTAATATCGAATATTTAAATCAGGATGAGGTTAATTGGTCTGCAGGAATAAGGACTATATATGACTTTACCTGGTTTATAAAAAATGTTTATAAGTGCATATTCCATTGCAATGGGAATTTAGATGTCCTAAGAATACGGTTGCAAATTGTTGTCAGAAATAGTAGAGACCTCTAGAGGTATCTGTTGGAATGTTTCTGCAGTAATTATGTCATAACCAAAGTGATCAGAAAAATAATAATTCAAGATTTATATACGGTTAGTAAATAGGAACTTTTGATACTTAATGCAGGGCAGAGTTGGGCAAATTGTAATCAGAATAATGATTCATGAATATGAATAATTGGTAATCATAAAACAAATGAAAAATGAATAACCATTATTCATAATCAGTACGGAGTATTTTTAATGATTATTGAGTGTTAAAGTATTCATTTGAAATGAATAATAAATAACTAAATACCTGTTATTCATTATTCATTTCAAATGAATACCATAAACACTCAATAATCATTAAAAATACTCCGCAATGATTATGAATAATGGTTATTCATTTTTCATTTGTTTTATGATTACCAATTATTCATATTCATGAATCATTATTCTGATTACAATTTGCCCAACTCTGATGCAGGGTGACTACTAAACCTATACAACACCTAATCGCTGTGAGATACTACACAAGAAAAACAAACTTCAAAAAATATTAGTAAGCTATTCAAGTATTTATTTTCCATAGCTACAATAACATCCATCAATAAATCAAAGGAACTTGAATGGCTTTTTATATAAATGATTCAAAGTCCTACTGCCCGTAACATCTTTACTGTTGTTCGTAAAATGTTTTTGACAGCTCAGGACAAGCCTCATCAATCTCCTTCACGAAGATGGGTTTGTAATAAATAGATGGGTTTTTTTTCCGATTTTAGTCAATATTATAGTTTATATAGATGTTGGTTCATTGTTTATTGACCTTCCGGCCAAGATATAGACAATTTTTATGTAAGCTGCATCTTTTCACCAATTTAACAATTTTCCTTTTGATCTAATAAAATCAACAACTTCAACACCATCTTACCTCTCAAACAGGACTGTGTAAACAAAATAAGAGAGATATATAAACTATTATTTCATAAATAGTATCTTACAAATCCATTTAACTATCTTCTTATATTTAATCCATCTTCTTTTTAGTCACCTCGTAACTGGCATTTACGATCAGTTTGATGTGAAACCGACAATATACATGAAGAATAAGTTGGTCGATTAGTGGTTATCTAAGTCTATATGCAGAGTTTTATTACTCCAAGTACCAGGGAGCAACGTTTTGTGCTAAAAAGATTTCAATTATTGTAAGTGCGTTTTTTTTTCATCAGCCGAAAATCTGTGAGTCATATGTCCCAATGGGATTAAGTAAGTTGGAGTACAAATACAATTTCTGTTTGATTTTCAATTTTGATGATTTTTTGAAAAAGAGATAACACTAATTCCAGTCTTTTTTTTTTTTTTATAATCTTTCTCGATTTTGTCGCGTTTAAAAGTTAAAAATGCAAAAATACTCAAATATTTAGATTAATTGTATTCAAATGCTCCAACTTGAATTTCCATCTATTTCGGTTGCGTAGGCGTAGGATTCTAGACACCCAGGAATAGGATAAAGGGCACGAGCTGTTCCATTTCCTGATCCAGGATGTCGGCCTTACGTCAGTTACCTCCGGCCTCTCCTCTCCGGAATCGAGTTAGTGGGGGCACAACCTACACACCTGCTCAGCCCCTCAATGCCATGCCGTGCCTTGTATATTTTTAAAATTGTTATTTCTCTAAATATAGTCATAACTCTTATTTGTTATGACCAATAGTTAAGAAAGAAAATTAAATAGCTACAAATAATGTAATGAATTCACTTGTATGAATTCCTTAAAAAAAAAAAAAATATTAAAAAAGAATATTTTTGTTAACTTTATTTCAATATTCACGCCTGTCTTAACTAAAAAGGAAAAGTTATTAGAAGCCAATGACCTTTTGGATCATAAGTGAAATATAAATAAATAGATAAATATATATTTATTAGTGTGTGAGAATGAGTACTCAGAGTGTTAATAAGAAAAATAAGGTCTTTTACGAAAAAAAATTTTAATAAATTAAATTAAACCTCAAAGGTAAAATACAATTAATTTATAGCTTTGAGATATGAATAAAATACAAAAAAAAAACAACAACAAAAAAAACAACACTTTTTCAATAGTAGGTACAAGAAGAAATAACAGTAAAACTTATGAATACGGCGCTAAATAATACACTTTTGCACGGCATAAATGTGCAGCGTGTAGCTTTATTTACTTTAAGGCGTAATCTTTTCATCCACCATAATTCCTTAGTAAACAAGCTTAAACAATTTTCATCAGAATTACTAATACCTTCCAAAATATATTTTAACAAAGGATATTAATTCATTTATTTATTTAATTACACTTAAGGTGCCGTGTACAGCAACATAGGCTGGAGGCACCAAATTCTATTTAGATTACATACAATGGTGCCATACATACATCAAGTACAATACATCAAATACATATACATCAATTAAATTGGATCACATAGATCAAATACATGTAAACTACATTAAATACCGCTTTGTACATATTTGTAAATATTAGTATCTTTAAGAAATATAATAAGTTTTTTTAATTGTCTGGTATTAGGGCTTCAGCCTATTCCTCGAGGTGGTATGTATTCCTCGCTGCTTCCAGTCCTGGGAAATTTTCCAAAATATGTTGTAATGTTAAATTTGTATTACAGGTTCGACACATTGGAGGAGGTTTGTCTTCTAAGAGGTGCCCATGAGTTAGCCTGGTGTGCCCAATCCTCAGGCGGGTTATTATAGTCTGCTCTCGGCGGCTTCCTTGTATTTCTGGGAGAGGTTTGCTATCACTGAAGAGCTTCTTCATTTTATTAGTAGCCGGAACCATTGTCCAAAAATGACCCCTGGCTTCTTTATATTGATTGAGGATAGCTGTTTGGAAGTCATATAGAGCAATTTTAGCTTTAGGAACTGGGAATAGGTTGCAGGCTTCTTTCGCAGCTGTGTCAGCCAGTTCATTTCCCGTTATTCCGACCTGACTCGGGACCCAAATAAATTTTATTGGTTCCTAAAATAATTTGGATTATAGAGGTTACTCTGGGGTTATCCTAGAAATGAAACTTTTCTAAGGACTTTAGAGCGGATTATGAATTGCTGATAATTAGAAAATAGTTGCTGGTGAAGTCATTGTTTATAATTAAGGTTAGGGATAGGTATATGGCAAATAGTTCAGAGGAGAATACAGAAAAGATGGATGGAAGACTGTACCGGGTTGTCTCCATGGGAAGGACTACAGAACAACCAACATTTCCCAATTGTTTTGATCCGTCGGTATAAATGGGGATGAAGTCTTTATATGCGGTCAGAAGATTTAGAAAGCTCTGTTTATGAACTTCAGGGGGGTACGATAATTTTGTTATTTTCTTGAGGGAGAAATCAAAACTCGCATTGCTAATCGTCCAAGGAGGAAATGGGTTCGGGGACCAACTGTATACTTTTAGTAACGAATGGGATATTTGAGTTGAAATGCAGAGTCGTGTAGGCAGTTTATATCGTGCGAAATCAAAAAAGTCTGAAGACATTCTTAGACGGCCTATGAATTTTATTAAGAGGTAGTTCCTGCGCAGTTCTAGTGATCACTCACCGGCCTCCCAGAGCAGGCTACTGATTGGGTTGGTCCTAAACGCTCCTGTAGCCCTGCGGATCATATCATGGTGGGTCTAGCCTCCTCAGGGTTTTCTTGGAGGCATCCCCATAGACTTCGCAACCATAGTCAATCACCAGCCTTATCAAACATCTGTACAACCTCAACAAGGAAGTTCTATCGCAACCGAAAGTGGAGCCGGAAAGAACATTTAGGACATTCACTTTTTTTGATAGTTTGGACAACAGATTATCGATGTGTAACTTCCAGGTTAATCTTGAGTCCAAAGTCATACCAAGGTACCAAATATAATCGAATTTGGTTAAGTTCCGATTCCCTAGATGCACAGAAAACGTTTGTGGGCACTTTCGAAGTCGGCAAAAATGAACTGCGGTTGATTTGGAAAGGCTGAACTTAAAACCGCAACTCATTGCCCATTTTTCAAGGCTATCAAGTGTTGTGTGTTCAAGATCTGTATCACGGATTGTCCAAAATTTATATCGGTCGAGCTGTAATAAATTAAAACATCGTCTGCGTATAGTGCGACATTAACTGGTTTTGGAATGTACTTTCTTATGTCATTAATGGCAATATTAAAAAGTGTTGGGCTTAAAACAGATCCTTGCGGAATACCGTTTAATAATTCGAAATTATTCGATAGTACTGACCCTGCACGAACATTAAAATTCCTATTTCTGAGAAAGTTTTGTAAAAAACACAGAATGTTCCCTGAAAATCCCCATGACTTTAATGTTACAAGAATTTTATTCCTCCAACATGAGTCAAATGCACTTTCCTTTTTTCAAGAAAAAACTGCAAAAACGTGTTTGTTTCTAGCAAAAGATAATTTCAGAAACGAATTAAATTTAAAGAGATGGTGCATTGTAGATTTCGATTTTCTGAAACCACATTGTTCACTATCTAGCGGATTCCGGGTTTCTAGTTCCCACAAAAGGCGACAGATAATCATTTTTTCAGTCAATTTACAGAGAACCGAGGTAAGAGAAATAGGCCTGTAACTTATTAGTTTGGGATCTTTATTTGGTTTCAGCATGGGTATTACCGTTGCCGATGACCAACTTTTAGGGAATTCTCTATCAATCCATAAATTGTTGAGGAGCGTTAATAATAAATTTTTGCCGTTTGGAGGAAGGTGTTTGATAAACTCGTTGTGAATCTGATCCGGGCCATGGGATTTAGAACGTGTTGTTTTTATACTGCGTCGTAATTCTTCCATTGTGAAAGTAACGTTATATGGTTTGGTATCAATAGCAGGGTCAACGGTGAGCTGGGCATGTTGTGACGGATTGTCTTTTGAAATATTCGATAGGTAATGCCCAAAAGCATTGGCTATTTCCTTAGGATCAGTAAGTGTTTTTTCATTGTAACCTATTGCACGCGGAATTTGGTTTATGGGTCTATTCTCCATTTCCCAATAAATTGCGGGGGGAAAGGATCAATTTGAAGATGCAATAAAAGCGGTAAGTGATCACTGTCTGCAAGATCGCAGTGGAAATAGGACTGGGGGACAATGGGAAAAGAATGGGATGCTAAACAGAGGTCGATCGTGGTCCAGGTTTGGTGTGCTCGGCTGTAGAAGGATGGCTCACTGGCAAGAGGATGGCTCAAGCAAGAGATCTCGCATATCGTTATACGTTATAGAGTCTGAGAGGTTAAGATAAATAGAACATATTGTGAATTGGACCGGAAGGTGGACAACAGCGGCTACTACTTGTAATTTAGAGGATAAGTTAATTTCAGAATAACCAATGCCTTTTTTAATCGCAAGTGATACGCCTCCGCATGCATGTGTAGCAGAAGAAAATATTTTATTAATACAGTTATACCCAGATTTTAAAATTTTCTGATTGATTTTAAGATGGGTTTTCTTGAAGAGATGTAATGCAGGGATTGTAACTAGAAATCAAATATTGTAAGTCATTATAATGGCGGTATAAACCGTCGCAGTTCTAATTTAATATTAACGTATGTTTACTATAAATAAATATTGAAAAGATAGCTGGGTAAGATTAATTATGGTTGTTATCACTAAGAGAGGTGTTTTTGATATGATTCTGCAAACCTTTTATAACTTTAGTAAATCTACTTGTTAGCCTTTTTGAATGAAGTGTTCCGCATAATTCAGAAATCATTTTGATAATGGCCTCAAAATCATTGCTTAATTCTAGAGCTGCAGATACTGGGTCTTTATTGATTACAACTGTTTCTAAGAAGGTGTGTAGTTCAACGAACAACATAGGATAGTTGTTTATTATCTTTTGATTCTATAATATCTCTTATCGGGGATAATGCTTCGGCCAAGGTTTTCTTTCCGGCATGGCTCTGGGTGTTAGTTGTTATATTTTCGTCAGGAATTAGTGTTAGGTTGTTTACATTAACATCACCGTCTTTCGTTCCGACCATTATCAGTGGTTAAAGTAACCTTACTTTGTTTTGATAATTGTTTTTTATGAACTGTGTGTCACTTAAGGAAGGAAATTCTAAAGCCACAGGAGGACTGGTAGGTCTATATTCGGGACGAAGGGTAGGGTATTGTGAACTGAAATGCCCTTCCTTTTTACACCTGTAACAGGCACCGGTATCTTCACTAAAGAACTCACGGAATGACCCCTCATCGTTTTCAATCGCTAATGATTCAGGGAGATGTTGGCTACTTTCAGGGGTAATATAAATTTGTCTCCTCCAGCTAAGAATATGGGAAAATTTTTTTGAACACCAACAGATAGGAATTGAACTGGTGACACAGGTGTAACCTTAGCGTGTTTCAAGGCTTCTTCTATAGCGCTATGAGAAATTCTTGGCTCAACATTAGATATTAAAATCCTTTTAGAGGGATTGATTAGCCTTCGTATTGGAATAATGTTATCCCCTATTTTCAAGGAAGCATTCCAATTGATTAATTTATCTACAAGTTCTTTGGAGCTGAGGTGGATGCATATGCGATTGTTAGATATTCTCGAAGGGAACCGTATGTCTCTGGGGGCAATAATTTCTGCTAGTTTTTCCAAGTATTCTATCAATTTAACCCCATCTATACTGTTGAGAACAATAGCCCGATCTCGTTTTGGGAATTTGTCTTGTTTTTGTGAGGTTATCTTGGCAAAAGACTTACCTTCACTTACCGAGGAATCTGTCCATTTCTTGGTTCAGGGCTTTCACGGACTTCAAAATTGCTGGGATTCATATCTTTCCTAGGAAACGTGCACTAATTTCTAAAAAAAGAACTAATAAAAAGAGAACAACTTTGAGGGTATGTTTACACAATAACCTCCAGCTGATCTGCAAAGGATATCAAGATTTCTATCAATAAATACAAATAAAATAAAAAAACTGGCTATAATTTATTTCCTACCTAACCCAGATTACTTTTTCTTTTCTTTATTTAATAATGATAATAATCAAATAAATAAAAATTCCAAATTTTTAATTTTTGGAACCATAAGATATATTAATATATATTAATATCCTAAAACTGCATTTTATGCTCATTCCAAATACATACTTAAGATGCTGGAAAAGAGGCGCATAAATTGTATTTCTTTTCAAGTGATAACTCATACAAAATATTTTACCTATGTAAAATTACTACCAGCAGACACGAAAAGGAGAAAATTAGGTCAGTTACGTTGTAATTGCTTTTTCTCCAAGCTTTTTCGTGTTGGTTTTTAATTTATTTTATTCGCATTCAATTTATATACGTATGCCACGATATCAATTTTCCCTTTTATAACAAAATTCAATTCTATAGCCATTGCGATAATTAAATGTGTCAGAAAAGCAAAATTTATATAAATCGCATATTCATCGTATGCAATCTTTGAATTGTTATCCTGTTCTGAAAGTTTGGGGTTTAATGACCAACTGGGTCGTTTAATATTCATTTCCGAAAATGAAATTCGAACGTTCGGTACTTACCACTACGATTAGTATGAAGTGGTAAAATTGCAATAAAGTAAAAATGGTAATTGGAATCAACCTCAGAAAATTTTGTTTAGCAATACTGTCAATAATTAATTTATTATCTTATTAATTATTATTGTATAATTTTTATTTAGTGTTGAAGAAGGTAGTTTGCCTGAAGACTACAATGCCCGCCTTTCTTGGTCTGTGCTTTTTAGAGAAGTGAAGCCTAAATCAAACATATCGAGGTTTGTTGTTTCTATTATCCATTAATATATGTTATTGATCTATTTGTAAATTATTTATGTTCATAATTTCATATTTTTTAAATTTAGTTACCATATGTTTCAGAGTTAAGGTTTCATTCACATGTATTTAAAACAGTCTCAATAGTTTCATTGTCAGTTATTAACGTGTAATTTAATTAATCATTTCAGAATAATAAAATCTGTTAAACTAACTTACAAATTAAATTACACGTTAATAACTGACAATGTTTAACAAGGAAACTATTGAGACTGTTTTAAATACATTTGAATGAAACCTTAACTCTGAAACATATGGTAACTAAATTTAAAAAATATGAAATTATGAATACAAATAATTTACATCTTATTTGTGTTCATAATTTCATATTTTTTAAATTTAGTTACCATATGTTTCAGAGTTAAGGTTTCATTCACATGTATTTAAAACAGTCTCAATAGTTTCATTGTTAAACATTGTCAGTTATTAACGTGTAATTTAATTATTCATTTCAGAATAATAAAATCTGTTAAACTAACTTACATATTTATGTACTAGTAAGTATGTATTTAATTAATAGTACTAAGTATGTATTTAATTATGTACTAGTTGTATCGTGATTTAATTTATATTTGTCTGAAAAATAATAATAATGTTGGGTGCCAGTGTTTCATTATTTTTCCCAGCATATATTTGCTAGAAAACTGCAAAATGTTAGTATTAATGCCAGTTCATATAAAGAGAAATGATTGAAGTTTCGTATTTTAGAAGTACTTCAAAATGACTTGAATCCAGTAAAAAATATTTCGAAAGAGGACAATCTCACATAAAAATAGAATCAGAATATTATTAATTTAATAACGGATTTGGTATTAGTATTTAAAGTACTGGTAATTATGATGTATTTTTACTGAAAGTCTATTATAATTAATTATATAAATAATTAAAAATAAATGCATTAGTAAATGAACTTATATTTCTGAAATAGTCTAATTACTGATTATTTTCATTGCAGAAATCGGAACTTATTAACATTATTTAATGAAAAAATTCATTCTCACTCAATAGCAATCATGATTTTCTGTATTTTCCTAATCCATTTCTTGAGAATTGTACTTTTTCACTCATATATTATTGATCCTTAGCTAAGATATTTGAGTAGCCTAGTTATATTACATAAACATAAATATTTCACGATAAACAAAAATAAATAAATAAACAAAGACGCTGAGTCATAATAAAGCAAAGTAAGCATTCTTTCTTCTCTTTTAGCTTTTTATTTTAACCCAATCATGCCGCCGCAAGTCCTATTTCGCCAAAGGTCTGGAAGAAGGTACACTTAGCCGCTACAACAAACATACACAAGCTTCGGGACCTATCTTAATTTATTGATTTCAAGAAGTAGTCAGTGTCTTTTTCCGGTGATCCTAATATCATAATATACGCCTCTGTACCTAAAAAATCCAATAGAGAAATCCGAGTCGATATGTCTCGGATCCGCGGCACATCGACATGTTTAGTAGTAAGCACTCAGATATATAGTATATAATGAAATGCAGAAACTTACCAGTGGGCACATGATTAATTATTAGCCAGGTCAGCTGGACTAGTCATGGGCGATTAAAATAAAACCGAACTGTCGAACTGAAAACTAAGGGATAGGACGTTTTGTTTGGTTCAGAGCTGGAAGAAATGTTAGGATAACCAGATCTGGTTTCCTTCGATAGCAAAGAAAGAACCAGTTGAGAGCGCTAGGTCATGTAGAGCGGATGCCTGCTATGAGACACCGAGAAAATGTGTAAGTCGGACAAGGATAGTTTGGAGATATCAATATATTAGATGGAAGGATAGTTCGGAAAAAATGGTTAACAGAATAACTCGAGTCAGTGGATGAAGAGTACTCGACTAGAATAGCGAACATTGGAGTAAGATTTTAGAAGTTCTGTGTAGAAATTTTTCAACGTGGACATGGTTTGTAAGTGAACTCCTCATTTAGGAATAAAATTATGTTTGAATTTTATTATAATGATAAGTTAAATCATAGTTTTTAGTTTAAACATATCAGATATTTAACTTCATCCTTTCCCTAGGTGGTGGGAGGAGATGACCTCCAGGGACGGATCCTCTTACAACCTCTTCTGGGTCTTCGACGGCATCATCCCAGAGGGCTCTATTCCGGGTCCCTACGTCTTCAGCCTTGGATCCGTGGCTCTCGGTTGTTTTATCATCCTCAGGCCCTACTACTGAGCCACAATGGAGCAGATTTGATTTTAATTGAGATTACGTTCATTAATAACCTCCTCAAATTACTTGGATAATGAAAAGATAACATTTTCCGACCAGGAAAGCTTTTACAGGCTGCTATTTTCCCCACGCTACTGCCCCACTGGCCTACGCAAAATTAATTCTCAACTTTAAAATTTATTGTTGTGTTTTATTAGGCTCCCATGGTAAATACTCGTAATAAATATACGAACTGAATAAACTCAATTTAAAGTTATTAGCAATACCATGCTTATATCAGCCTTGAGGAAGCCCACCGCATGATCGGAGAAAGCTTAGTGTTTGTTAGCAATGTTAAATGGCTAACCCACTGAAGACCAAATGTATTTCACTTTAAAATCTATTGTTAATAACTTTACATTGAGTTTTCTCAGTTCGTTTATTTATTATTATGCGTAGTTATCAAAATTCTTCACTTCATCGTTCTTCCTGATGTACTGTGAGTTCACAATACCATATCTTCTTTTGTAGATTTTATTCCCTTTCTGTTTTTGATATAATATGTACTATTTTGTAATTATTTCATTTGTATATATTGTAGCTCATGAATAATGTCGATTTAATATTTTAGTTCCATTTACTTCGATGTTGAACACAACCTGATATATGAGGCGGTTGGTTTCAAAACCGGTTACATCCATTTCTTCTAAACAATTTCTTTTTCTTTTTTTTTAAGTTTTTCAAGTTAAAAAAAAATGTTTTACACGCGTTTGTTTCAAAAACGTCTAGGTCCTTCGAAAATCAATACTAAAAGATTCCATTTCTTCTCAAAAGCGGTTCCAATCGATCCTTTTTTGATCAGTCCTGAAAAATTGTTGAAAATGGTTGTAGCCGGCTTTGAAACCAAACGCCTCATATAATAAAACACAATACAAAATCATCCATGAATACTGTATAATTTATTTTTACATACTATTCCATGGTGAAAAACATTTAAATAGTAAGATTCTACCGAGAGTTATTATCTTTGAAAAGAAAAATATGTATCCTTTTGTTTTTCTTTAATTAGAACATGAAACAAAAAAACAAATAAATAAATTCATAAAAGAGGTGGGATATAATATGCTCTTTATCCCTCAAAACCCATTTGAAATATATCAGAAGCTGAAAGAGGAAGATATTTTTAACTGAATTTGTGATTATGAGCGACTTCTCATTGGATTGAAAAAGCGGGGGGCTGTAAAATTTTTAATTGTTAGAATTGAAATACAAATTACTTTGATTTCTATGGGAAAAAAAGTATTATAAAATACCACCAGTCTAGTTTTGTTTCGTCTGTTTTTTAATTTATTATATTTATTTTTATTTTATTTTAAAAAAAAAAAAAAAAAAAAAAAAAATTGTGGAATATAGTTGCTCTCATATTTAATATTTTTAACGATTTGTAGTTAATGTATAAATTTGTAGTTAAATTTGATCTATCAAGTGGAATATGTGACGACGTTCCTAAAAGAATCGGATTAAGGTAGTTTACGGTAAGCGAACTGTGACCAGACTAACGACCACTTTACAAAAAATGGGGAAAAAAGCTGATGGAACAACGATACTGGGATTCAGTTAGCTCATGACGTTTTTTTTTTTTGTTTTTTTTTATACCACAATTGATCGGGCTCTTCCTCCTGAATATTTTCAGTTTTCCATCCCAAACAACAATATTGTTATGGCTGTGGGGGCACAACTTCATGTCTAATTATTAGCATTTTTATATCACTGGTAAATTCAATTTAATCTGTGATTACCGTCATAATGGACGACAGTTGACTGTATAGAAAGATCGAGATAATTATTATTTTAAAGATGATAAATGATTGTGATTTAAGTATGACTTCCATGTATGTTAATAAACATTAAAAATTAACCATTTATTTAATTCCTTTTTTACTCTCCCCTTCCTAGTCTGGGTTATGTTCTATGGTTTATTAACACGTTAGGTGCGGCGAAGGTGAAAATGACCGAAAGGCCGAACACTTCAAACACTCAATTTAGTCGATTTTTAATGAGATTATTGCATTTTAGTGCAGAAAATGTTGTTAACTGCTGAAATTCTGTTGTTTTTTAGAATCGGACTCTGAGGTCCGATTTTAGATAAAGTATGGCGTAAATCCTGTATCGGCCTGTCCTGCGCCTATTATGCCTAGTTCCAATCCTTACCAAAAGTTAATGCCCTTGAGAAGCTCATTTAATTCACCTTTTAGTCAGAAGATAATGCTTTTGTCAAAGCATTCCCATCGGGCCCCGGGGACCGATACCGTTCAATTCAGGATATCCCTAAAATAGGCCGCCGCACCTAACGTGCTAATATGATAAAGTATTTAAACATGTTCACTTATTTTATAACAATAAGAAATACATTCATAAAATAATTTAAATTTATGGCCTAAATATATAATAGATAAATAAAAATGAAAAAAACAATTATGTAGTATTAAATAATCATGAATAAGATGAAATGATCTATAATCAACAAACAATTATACTGTCCATATTAACCAATATATTCTGAAGCTTTACGCATTATGCACATAAATTTATTATACGAGTACATTATAAAAATACATTGGTTAATATGTACAGTATAATTGCTCGTTGGTTATAGAACATTTCACCATGCTCTGGTACCACTTTACACTGCTACTCTGGTGTGATTTTCGACGATTTGGCCAATGGGGAGAATAACTATCACGGATTGAAAAATTCATTCTTGAAACTGACTTTTAACTTATCCTAGAAGAATCAAAAAAACTGATATGTCATTGTTCAAACGTTTTTGTTTCTAACTTTTATTTTATTTAGGTACCCTTTCAAATTATTTCATTTTTATATCATAATTAGTTTGTTTTTGTTTTTTCTTATGATATATTAGTGAATATAATTTCTTCTATATTTATACTCGCTATGATCTATTTCTTCATTGAAATTTATAAATTTTACGAAACCGTAAATTTAATACCTTTAAGCAATTAAAAGCCATCCTTAGAAGGACCAAAGGGAACCGTGCACCAGGTTGTGGTATTATGTTTCTGGTGAATCTATATAACTCGTGTTTAAGACTTCGATACTTCCCTGATCTTTGGAAACACGCTATATTATTTCCACTCTTAAAGCCAGCGAAGAGTGGAAATGACCCAGCTCATTATCGTTCGATAAGTTTGTTACCCCACATGGCAAAAATATATGAAAAAAATGTCTTGAACTACCTAAGGAGATTTATTCTACAAAATGATTTAATACCACCAGGACAGACAGGTTTTCAGTCTCAATTATGTACCGAGCATTCCTTAGTAAAGCTGCAGACAGAAGTAATCGAAATACTGCTATGGCATTAATTTCCATGAACTGCTCGTAAGCATTCGATACAGTAAAAAGCTTTGTCAACAGCTTATCAATCAAGAATGCCCAGAACAACTATATTCTGTGATAAAATCATTTCAGAGCCAGCGGTATTTATCACCAAAAGTAGGGAATACAGAGTCGAACCCCGTCGAGCTAACATGTGGTGTACCTTAAGGAGCAGTACTATCCCCAGTCCTTTTTCTCATTTACGCAAACAGAAATAGTTGGTACTAAACTCAAAAATGCTTCTGCTGATGGAACTCCTTTTGCTGATGGCATAGAGGTTACAAGTCGTAGTCTAAATGCCAAGAAAGGATTGCAGCAGGCAGAAACAGTTTGCCGAAAAATAACGGAACAGCTTAAAAGGCTAAACGTGGAAGTAAATCCTGACAAGACAACAGGAATTATTTGTTCATAACTAAAAGGGAAAAAGAAAATTCCTAAAGAATTTTACACAAACAATAAATGTATTAAGCTATCGACCAACCTGACGTATCTCGGCGCTCACTTCAACAGGCATCTAAATTTCTCGAGACACTTTGACAGAAAAATTAAAACATTAAGACTAAAAACGTACAGGCTAAATAAAATACAACTACAAGTTTATCAATACGGTTAAAAATTTTAGTATACACAACAATAATTCGGCCAGCGCTATTGTACGGAGCACCACTATTCAAGCATATAAGCAAATCAACTGTGAAAAAGCCACAATCCTTTCAAAAGGGAATTACAAGGAAAATAGTCAAAGGAACCTATTACGCAAAATCGGAGAATACTTAACCAAGAGGTACAATTCTTTTTTCGATAAACTACCACAGCTGTTAAATCTACTATTTAATAGCCTCAGTACGGCAAATGTCCCAAGACGATGGCAACAAATACATGAATGTTAGGATTAAGTTTTAGAATTTAAGTTTATTCTAGAAAGAGGTGAGCCCATCACCGATAACTTCAGAACACTCATTCCACAAAATTACATTTTTTCATTACACCTTAAAATGTATAAATGCAATTAAAGGCTTATTATTCAAGGAGGAGATAATTTGAATCAAGAAATAATATAATCATAAGGGGCTATGAAAAAAATAAAAATTGAATATTGAAATATTAAATAGGATACATTACGATCAGAGCAATGCAGTGCTGTCTTAAGTTTAAAAAAAAAAAGTTCAAAAATATATTTAACCGGAGCAAACCCACTACCTAAAATCTAGTAAAGAAACTTCAGTTATCATACCTTGAAGGGTACCTTATTAGAGCAGGAAGCAGTCTAAAATCACGGTAAGGAGATCTATCACTAATAGATACTCATTATTAGTGATAAAAAATGTAAAATCCAAAAATAGAAAGGTAGGTGCGGGTTTAGCACGATACATGGAGCACGTACTAATAAAATGTACACAGCCCTCATGCAAGTTTACTTTATGAGGAAAACAAAGAACTTTTATACATTGACGCCTGGTTTGAATAATTTGTTTAAAATTAGTAAAATATTTAGCTATGTTATACATATTTAAAAAATGAATATTGTAAAAAAAAAATATATTTATAGAAATTGGTGAATGTTTAAAAATAAAAAAATAAAAACAGAAAACATGAGTGTGTGTAAATTTATACGATTTTTTTTTTGTTTTTATAAAAGCATATTTATTTTATTAAATTTTTACTGGCTATAAAAAATAATGTCGGCTTTACTGTTGATATTTTCCTAGACTGTTGAAATATTTGAAATTCCTATTACATTTAATTTATGAGTTTATAATGGACACTGTTGAAAGATAGTTACTAATGTCATGGTATGGTTACAACCTTGATATGTTGTTGGTGTGTCTTCAGTTGTTAGGTAGAATCATAAATGCCAAATCTATAGCCAGGTAAGGCCCATATCTTTGGGAACGCAGCGATTTGATGAACTCCAAGCATTCACATTTTTCTTTAAACATTTCCCTTACCGTTCCTAGCAGATGTTTTCTTTCCGGAGAACAGCGATCTATGATGGTGTTGAAAGGTCCTGCTATGATCTGGGAGGAGTGTAGGCTCTTTCCCAGCTTAATCAGCCAATATCAGCCCTTTTGAAATTGTAATTTCAGACAATAAATATTAACAGATATATGTTAACAAGTATTAACAGGTATAATGTAATGATAATAATGATGCTTATAATAGTGAATAACATTTGTTCAATTTCGATAATTGGTGTTGAGAAACCAGGCAGTTGGAACCATTAGTTCCCCGAGGAACAATCGCGAAGCGTGTGTAATGGAGCTCGGGTTTCGGTTCATTAAAACATTGAACCCTCGGGCTAGGATTGATTAAAGGTCTCCTACCTCACATACGTCACTCGATAGCAATTATTCACAGCAATAACCTCAAAAGTACATAACAAGCATCTCTATTTTTCTATAGAATCCATCTCAAATGGTGTAAATTAGTCATAAGCAGGGTTAGAAATTTACAATTAAAAAAAAAAATCGATCAAAATTGTTATCTAAAATTTTTAACAATCTTATCATCGAGTGATTATTATTTTTTAAAAAAATCGTATCTGTTAATTATTCATTAAATCAAAATTTTACTATTCAAAATAATAATAAATTTTTAAAATTAATCCTTCTTTAAATCAGAGATATAATTTGTTCTAATATTTTCCATGGTACATTTTGAGTAGTAGGAGAAAAATATAGCTGTAGGTAATACTTTTACAACAGAATATTTTTTTTTCGAAATTAATTAGAAACTTTGAATTAAAAAATATTAAATAAAAATAAATACAGGCTTGGTGTAGCTGAAGAATTTGATTTCAAAATCAGAATTTTTTCCAAGTGCTCAGTTCTAGACTTGTAGCTGTATGTTAACATACATCGATAAATAGTTTTAATAAAATCCTAAATACACTTGGCCTAAGTGGCCGAAACAACCTAACTAGTATGAAATAGAACAAATGATGAAATGAAATTCCTATTATAAATTAAGTACCTATTGTAATTTATCTTCTGTTTATTTACTGATCAATATTTTTTTTATCCCATTTTGACCATTATATTTACGCAACTCTATATCACACGTACATTTAATTTAAAAATCAAATATAATGATTATGAGATTATTTTTAAATATATAAATGAACCCGAAAAATATATAAGCCCTGTTCATAAGTAACTGAGAGTCCGACGTCCAGATATTTCTAAAACGCTAATAACTACATGATGAATTAAATAATAATGAATAACATAATAATGAATAATAAATAACCTTGTAATATTAATAAAATTATTTTATTATTAGTATTATTATTTTATAGTATTGTAGCGGCATAACCGTTCACCGACTTCGATTTTCGAAATCGATCGAGCAGCCAGTAATCGATTATTTGAATTGTCGCTCGAATGACAGTGCCTGCTCTGCCTTGATACCAGCAGCTTGGTAATTTTTTCAGGTTTTCAGGTTACCCCAAATTACTAATTACCAACTACTTGCATGGATGTTGATAATTGCTGGGGTATACTGGCTAACACTGCTCGTAAACACTAGTATTAGAAAAAGGCTGTTATCACCACTATCTTCATTGCTGTTTTGGAAGAAGGTTATCATAACCAAGAAATTATTTTTTGTGCTGTATATAATTGGACCAAATTTTGCAAAGTTCATCAAGTCATTGTTAACGTGAGTTTTTTTTTTCTTTTTTTTCTATTGTTGTGTTCTCATTTAATCCTTGTAAATAAAGAAGAAATTTATTTTACGAAAATAATTTATTTACTTAATTTCCCTTTTTGAACACGCTTTATTTGTTAAGAGCCTTCTCGTTTTCTTATCAAAACATCTTAACAGTATTATTAATAGTTTGTAGAGTCTATTGAATAGTTTATTATTATAAATTTCTTGTGCGTATACTTTAACATCCATTGCAGCATTTTTTAATTGCCGGGTTATACTTTCGCACCATAACGTTTAAAAATCAGGAAAACGACTTTATATTCAATTAATAATACTTAGGAGTGGATTTTTAAAAAAATGATTTAAAGATTGGAAAATACTAATAAATTAATAAGATTCTATGATCTATCTAGGATGAATGGGCCAAAATGAAACAGACTCTTGCTCATACAAGGAGAGGCACTTAATTGATTAAATACAAACAGTTATGTCAAAGTCAATACTCTCTTTGTGGATACGCCTCATCTATTACGAGATACGTTCCTCGAAATGTACAAGATTGATTGGTATTAATGGAAGTGTAATTACACTCATAGCTATAAGAATCAGTTGCCTGAGAAATATGAAGAATTATTTAAAATAATAAATGCAAAAAATTGTGTTAGTTCACATTTTAAAACGTTTTTCTACATATTTTTATGTCATCCTATTATTATTGTATAAAACTTGGTGATGTATTCATATAAATATAAATCACAGATAAATATGCAATGCAATATTATTTTTGTCAGTTAAAACAATTTATACACTTATTTGTTATATTGGCCTGGGGTTTAAAAATTCATATTCATAATATTAATATATGGATACTATTAATATAAGCTATTCGATAGACTCTATGTATATAGAGCTCTTCCCTAGAAGCAATTAATTATAAATAAATTAATGTATGCTATTCGTATTTAAGTAATTTTACACACCGAATGGATTTAGTGTGTATTGTGTTTTATAAATATGGTGACATTGTAAGGTTAAAAATAACCCAAGAGAAATAAAACAATTATCCTGAGACAAAAATAAAACGATACTTGTCATTCATAAACATGAAGGTTTTTTCCTATTTTTTGAACGAATAACGCAGAGGCGGACTTACAAAAAAAAAAAAAAAAATTTGGGAAAGGTCGTGTTTTAAAAATAACATATTTGCCTTAAAATATTAAATTACTCGCTACTCCAAATGTGCCCCATACGATTCATTGTATTTTTAAAACTAACATAAAATAAATTTAATGGGATTTTTATAAATATCATTTTTAATTAAAACAGATGTTAGGGAAACTCAACCAACTGTCCAAAAAAATAGTGTTCTGTTTTAATTTAATATTAGGCTTCTTGAATTCAATTAATTATAATTCAGGATAATTATTTTTCTGATTCATATTTCTAATAAAGTAAATTTTTCGGATAAAAAAATGAAGTCAAAAAACAAAAATAAAATAGTGCAAAAGTAGAAACTTCTTTTTAATTTGAATTTGTGAGCATATTGGATTTCTCAAACGACCAATTCGATTACATTCTTAATTCATAAAATCCTGTGTTGGTACCCCTTTATTTTAACGTAGTACAATAATCACATAATTTCATGGGAACCAATATTTCACCTTAATAATAATAATTTCATTCATTTATATTCGAAATATAAATTCTCACAAGCGAATATATTTTTAAATACTTTTTTTATAGAGTTTTTGTTATTTTATGCAAATATATCTTAAAAATGATCTTTGCCAGATAAAAAAAAAAAAGCTTCTCCAACTACTCCAGAATGATTTGCAATTTTCCCAGCAGCAACACAGATAAGTCGTGACGATCCAAGATTTCCAGGAGGATATTTTCAGTCCCGGTGAACACACCGAGGGAAAGATAGAACTTGATATTTTTTACTGGGAGTGGTTTTGTGCGGGACAAAAGCCTCGGATAGCAACGAGTAAGTGAATCTGCTTTCTTCAGGATAAGGCCAGCTCCCACCCTGAAGCTAAAAACCTGCACAATTTCAAATTTTTCTTACTCCACCTTCCATATACTACCATCCTCATATCTTAAAAATATTGAATGTTAAGAGGTGAAAGGAAAAAAATAATTTATTTCTGGCCGAAATTGCAATGATGCAGTAGGTTTACAACCCGTTAGGCTGGGTGTAATTTGTTAAAAAAAAAATCTTGTTGGTTTAGCAGTCTTACGCAGGGCTTGAATAAAATTAATATAAAAGAAATACCTTAAATACATCAGAAAAAAAAAAACAGAAATGCTAGTCCTCAAAATTATTTGTGTGTTGCCGATCGTATTAAGTCTACTTATTCAGTACTACTTATATACTAAAAAACATCATTGACTTGGTTTTCTAAGACTAAAGGTATTCAAAAAAATAATAAAATAAGTTAAATAGCCTGTAAAAAGTAAAAAAATATATATATATATTTCCCTAAACATTAAATTTGAAACATGAAAAAAATGTTGGCTCAACATCTGGTCATCGATCCGTCCACCCCCAGAATAAATTTTTCACTTTGCTGATTCTCTTTCACGGTCACATGTTTGTTCCCTTAGATATTCCTCTCACCTTAAATAAAATCTTTTCAGTGCCTAAATGTCCAACAGGTTTTGTATTGTATTCTCCTCTAAGAATCAGCACCTGGTCTATTTTTAGACATAAAGCAGCAAATCTTTTCTCTTCAAATAATAATATTATTAAGAAAAAATAATTTGTATTATATTGTAATGTAAGCAATATTTCATTTCTCAGGCTCTCGTTTTTATTTATTTTTTTCTTGAACTATTTCCTTATTTGATTCCTTGTCAAAAGTCAAATTATTCACCTACTATTTTTTTCTGAATTTGATTCTTTCTTTAAAAAAATAAAAAAAATAAAAAAATCGTGATTATACAATTCTTCCTCACATCAAGTGAACATACAAGAGAAAAATTAAAATTAAAAAAAAACCATCTATAGCTTCATTATATAACGCCTTCGTCCACCAATCATAGGAAAAAACAACTGAAGCAGAACTAAGAAGCTTACCTCATTTAATATTATTATAGGTAATTCATCGACCAAGCAAATGCTTTAATATGAATTTAATACACTAAACTCATTTTGGCTTATACTTATTAATTTCATGTCTCTTTTTTTTTTATTCCATTTATAATATGTGAAAATAGTCAATAACTTAATTATATTACTCAATTATATTACTGAATTACCAATTTATTTTAAAACTTTGAATCTAAGTTCCTAATAAATCAACTGGGCCGACTGTTTTCGGGAAGATAGCTCTTTTTTTCGGCGCAAATTCAGGCAACACAGGGAAACCCCATTTAGCCTCTAGATAGCGTGGCTCTTATCAGACCTTATCTCAAATTGTTCCTATCGCCTTCTGTTGAGCTGAAAATGTCAGAAATTTCCATTTACCACCAGCCTCCGTTGACTCAAACAGCCTTTACTAGCATGGATTTTTTTTTCATACAGGTAGTAATATTAATTAAACGAGCTTAGGTATATCATTGAAACCATGGAGGGCCGCAGTTTATATTGATCACCGGACATGAGTATTTGAAAAACAAATACCACATAGAGTAGGTGTTCTATCTCCTTTTTCAGATTTGCTAATCTCGTCTAAATCAGATAACTGCCGGAAGAATGGCTCGAAGAAATGAGATTTTTTTAAATGAGTGATCGATATAAAATAGTTTCCAAAACCTTTTTCGAAGATACTTAACATCATCGCTTAATAATATTTAACGTTACTAAATTTTAGTCGGTAACAAAAAAAGGTGTAAAATATTTATCCTATCATGCAACTGTTAACTCGTTGAATCAACAAATAGTTATTTTTAACGGAAAAGTTTTAACGCTTGGCATATATCTCATTTAAACGACATTTAAATAAATGTTAAATCCAAGCAGAAAAAATAAATTTACGAAATATTCCTAAAATTTCAAGACTGAATGCAGGATCGATCCCCTTGGTGCTTAAGCAATAGAATTTTACATACAGACTTAGAACAAATCTATGGTCTCTTTTTCGCGCTTTCATGGTAAACTGCACGGACATAACAACAGACTAATTATTGACAGGGCCACAGGTGACATGCCCGTTAGAAGGTGGTTAAAAAGAAGCTGGAAGAAATACCTACTCTCCTGAAGTTTCAAGCTGCTGGGCACTTGCCCTGAATGTCTGTCATATAAATTACATTTACCCATAACATTCGCTAATTGTCATGCTTTACTGACAGTTGTCAATGCACTACATACCTGTAAGCAATCTGAATAAAAAGCTATAAAAAAACTAGAAAGAATACAGAACTTCTCAACTTACTATACTCGTTATAGAAAAATAAAACCATGCTCAGGGATTAGAACTTCCCACCACCCAAAAATGTACCCTATAACATATTTTAGTGATAAAATAGGCTCTGCAAACGTTCTGATAAAATAAATTGAAAACTACAGTAAGAAAACACTTAAAAGTTACAAACACTAAAAAACAAAACATTTACTCTTATAATAATAATCTCTCATGCTTATAATTATATTCACTTATGTATCATATAGTACATACATACATGTGTACATAAAAATATTCATTTATTAATTTAATTTGGTTTTTGTTTGGTTAGATAGATATCTTTGTCTACTATTTTATATTATTTTTATTTATTTTATTTTTCGAGGATTTTATATATTTTTTTTCATCCTAGGTTTCTATAACTGTTATGTATTCATAATTAGTGAACCAATAAAACTCAAGTAAATTAATATGTTGATTGTAAGGATGATATCCGAAATTATCATTGAACACTGTAAATCTGTAAATAAATAAAAACCCCTTCTTCTTCTATTATCCCAAAAACTAAGGAAGCCAATGCTTTAAAATGATTAAGAGCGATTTATTTTTAAAGGTTTGCTTTTAGAAAACAATCTTTAAAAATATTTTCTGCAATTCCGATTTGATCTAAAAATTCGATTTGGGGATCATAAAACATAGAATTATATAAAAATAATATAATAATAAACTGCACTCTCTCCCAAGAATTTTTGTCGTCTTTCACTTATTAAAACGAAACAAAAATGAAAAAAAAAAAAATTCATAAATTGAAACCTTAAAATAATGTTCTCACAAAAAAAAAAAAATTTGAAGGCACATCTCACAAAATGGACACCTACATATGTATAACACTAAACTTATCACTTTTTTTATTTAATTACTTAACTTATATGTCATTTCTGGGCTGATAAAATATCCATATAACGTTTCCTCGTGATTAGTAATTTATTTCCCTTTATTATGTAATTAACTTATGAAGGCTTCGTGTAATGTTAATTATGCAAATGCTACCTAATTATGTACATGGAAAGCTAATAACCATTGTTAGTAGCTTAATATGCTATACAGATAAATTTGTAGTTGATTTGATTTGATCAATTATACTAATTATAATAATACAAACAGGTTAACTTATGTCATTGTTATAAATCGAATTTTCTATGAGTTAATATGAGTTAAATAGGCTAAATAGCGCACAGACATTTTTCGTTGTATTAAAATTATTTTTTGATCATATGAATGGCATAGCTGATTGTTATAATGTGATAAATACTTAATAATCTATAAAATAATTTATATGCATTGTTTTTCAACTTAAAGCTTCACTTCTAATTCACTAGAAAAAGGCTGAAAGCTCGGATCAATTTAATTAAAATATTTTCCTATAAAATTGCAAAATATTTTCTAATATTCTAGAAATGTGATGCCTATTAGTATGAAATTTACATTCCCTGATGAAAAAAATAAAATAATGAAAATGCAGGATTATTCATTTTTTTCGACTTTTTTTATTTAAATAATAATGGGAACAATCTCCCTAATATGCTATAATCTATGCTATAATCTATCTATAATGCTATAATCAGCAGCGTCGAGATTGAAGCAATGTCCATTGAAATATTAAATAAGTTCATATTTAATTTAGTTTGATTGTTTTGTGCTGAATTCATGTTTTCATAATTAAATACCAATTGAGCTCTTTCGAGAGATAAATTCTCAGTTCGATTATATCTTTGTTTATTTTGATAGAGGTAATCATTTTTATACTCCACAAATAATATTTAAAACAAAAGTAACTGACCCCTTCCTGCATTATGCCTTTGATCCCATTCCTTCGATTAGGACCCAACAAATTATTCAGAACTGATTATGGTTGCCGGCAAATTAGGTAATGTACGTAGCGTTGGGTCAATATTTAACTTTTGGAGAGTAATTAGTGCATTAAATGATTAATCGCTTCATTTAGCGAACTGAAGTTCAAGGGTGCCTAATCTGATTGGCTCTTTCACGTATGACTGCCTGTCCTAATTTCGTGTTCAAATTTCATAGTGCTTCAAATACCTCTCCATTCACAAAAATTATCATAAGCATGTACAGAATCATATATGAATTTTTTTAACACACTTCTAAACATGTACACGCATTCAAGTAGTTCCACTTTTAATGCTACCTTATTCTATTTTTCAGTATTATTTATAACTAGCTGTATATCCCGGTTTCACCTGAGGAATTTCATTTTTCTATCTTCAAAATCTATAAAATGAGACTATAACGGTCGATTCCATAAAGGGAGATTCGTAAAACCAATGTAACGAGAGATCATATCGATTTTTATAAGAATAAAGAATATACCCAGGGATTGGCTGAAGGTATGCCACATTTAATATGGACAGGTGTTCGCACCTGGTATGAAAGGACCATTGAGTGAAATTTGGAGAATTCAGGAAAAATTGTATGGATTTCTATAAAGAACAAACAGAATTTCTTCTTTAGTTATATAGATTTTTTATATGAATCCAATATGATAGTTCTTAAAAAAAAAAAAAAAAAAAAGTAAAGTTTTTGAGAGTTGATGGTGAATCCTCAACATCATAAACACATGTAAAAGAAAGGATAATAAAACATCATCACTAATGTATTTTCCCTCATTATTTTTGTTATTTTTTATGAAAGTAAAGATATGGAAATTTATTTCATATAAGAACCTAAGTGTAAAAACTATAATGTTGCAATCAATTGAACTTGTTTAAACATTTTAATATTTACGTTAATTATATTTTATGTTAATATTTATGTAAATTATATTATGTTATTTTCGAATTAAAAACATCGAAAAGGAGGAGGTGGGGAGTAAAATGTTGGTAACTAAGAAAGAACTCAATCTTTCATAAACATTTTCAACTTAATTCGAAGGACTACATAAAAGTGCAAAATTTCAAACAATACGAAAAAGGTAGTAGCATCACCCATCATACTTTGGGGAGGGGGGGGGGTGTCAGGGAGGGCAGAATTGAAAATCCAGGAAGCAGAATGGAAAAGCCACTTCACTAACACCAACTAAATTTAGTGTCAAATTTCCGACACTCTAACTTCGGGGAGATGCACTTCTGCCCAAAACAGAAAAAAATAACACTTGAAAATGTTTAAATTTTTTCTAGATTTAATAAAGTTGTGTCTTGAAAATAACGAATATAAAATTCACTTCTATCGCTCTTGCTATTTTTTATTTATTTTTTTTTTGAGAGTCACTGTGAAATCCATATTACATTTTTTTAACAAGGTGGAAAATAATGATTAGTTTCCATATAATACAATTGTTTATATCCCTAAAAATTTAATATTTAATACGGCCAATATAGCGTAGCTTAAATCTGGTGACCCACGTCATAGTCATTGTCAGGACCTATGCCAGCTCCCATTGGTTGATTAATATTGAACTACAGGTGGGCGGTGTAGGACCAAAAGTCTAATTAGGTCATTTATACCATAACTGCGTGGGTGAACCCTTGCCCTTACGATTGATATTCCATGAGCTAACATTAGTTCCTATAAAAATAGAAAATAAAGGAATACTACATAATCTCATGCCTAAGGCCGCTAACTACAATAAACTGATTTTTTTTTTTTTTTCGTTTCAAAAGAAACATACTAGAAAAAAAACTTCGAGAAATTTGATTCCTGGGACACAAGCTATGATACCTCTATGCTATCGATGGCATTATAAAAATAATTATCTTATAATTAAATCATGCGCAGGCTAATGAATATTGCCACTGCTCAAAATTCACAGTCCCTCTGCTGCTAGGGTAAAAGATGAAATTGATCCACCTCTGCGGTCGAAATTTCATGGAGAAGAAGATCGGATTGTTACCAATCTATGTCACTTATAGGCAGGGCCATACGCCAATGCCATGGAGTTTTTTTTTCCCCCCCAGTTAGGGGAAAAATCATACATAGGACGCTGTGCATCAACAGTTTGAGATTCCTACTCACTAAAAAACCACCTCCCTATTCAATGCCACCCCACGGAACCACTTCACGGGACTGCCATGGAGGTATACCTGTATCTGAGGGAGAACCTACAGACGAGGTGATATATGTAGTATGATATGAAATCGCTACAATCTCGTCAATTTATGGAAAGAATTGAATTCAAAGGATGCTGCAGCGATTACTTAAAGATGATTAAACTAATATACCAAAATTAACTTATATTACTGTAACCTGTCAGTTAGAAGATTCATGCAATTGACAGTTATATGATTCCACCTGCTGCCTTAAGATATTTGGCTACTTGGAGATCGTTCAACTTCAATTTGGATGATACGTATGCAGCAGTCATAGGTCTCTAGCGAAAGTACGATATACTGCAACTTGTATAGTGACTGGGAGGATAACTTGATTTGAAGCAAGAACCTATAAAACCTATAATCACGAACTTCCGTTGAGAATCTTATTAAATATGAAAAGAGATGCGAAGGAATTCCACTATTAGTGTTTGATAAAATCATTCTTGTCATCACTAATCTCGTATTTTTTGAAGTAGAGGTAGCCAGGGGCGGATCTAGCACAAAGTTTGGGGGATGGGGTCATATAAATACAATTTTCAAGTAATTAAAAGAGTTCATAACTTAAGGGGTCTCACTCAGATGTTACCTTATACCTAACAGTACTTGTTTTCGAATCTACTGTATCAGATAGAAAAAATATTAAGTTTAGTTTTTAGTAGCCAAGTAATTGCATTATCCATTTAAAAAAATATATAATATAGCCAAAATATTCGGGCCTATCCAATATTGGGGTCATGATTCCAATGACCCCACCTGGATTCGCCCCTGGAAGTAGCACACATTAATCGGTACTGGTATAAAATAAAGATGATGCTCAACATACTCGGTTTTCCTATCGGCGAATTAAGGAGTTCCGATTGACTTATGAAATAATTTTTTACATATTATTTACCAGGCAGGGAGGACTGATTTCATACTTCAACTTGTTTCTTCACGGATCGAAACGCTTTATTGTACCGGTATTAGCTTGGAAAATTTGGATTTGCGTCGTTCTTACATCAAACGTGATATAATCAACAAGTGACGAAAATATCACCAATATTCTTGCTTCAACACTATTGTGTGCTTATTGCATCTTACTGATAAAAATCTAAATATTTTAAAATATGAAAGCTAAAAGTGTAGGTGGAAGCCGGAAGGGTTACTGCCGGGAAGGCCGGTGAACAAATCCCGTTAGCCAACTCATAAACACATTAGGCCCCAGCTCTCCGAGGACCAGTCTACACCATCTGTCCCATTTATATCCACACTCACCGCTCATCTCCATATTGCTCCCCCTGCGTCAGCCAATTCCTGGTCTCTACTCCCCGCTTATATATTTACCATAACTGGAGTATTCTAATTCATCTTTCGAACCCTCAACGAATTATCTTTAAGGCTTTTTAATCTACCCCTAAGCTTTATAGTGTTCTAGTTGAACTAATATCATTTATTTTGACCTCTAGTCATTTCCAAGATGCTAAATCGATAGTATAGGTTTTTACTTTCACTTAGCTATATATGAAATATGTAGTAATGGAAAGTATTACGAGCGTGAAAACACACACATCTAGACATGTATGCAATCAAGTAGTTCCAATTTTAATTATATATTATTTTATTTTTCATTATGATTTATAATTTTTATATGAATCCCATATGATAATTCTTAAAAAACAAAAAAAAATATGTAAAAAGTAAAGTTTTTGACGGTTGATGGTGAATCATCTACATCATGAACACATGAATAATAAAACATCCTCACTAATGTATTTTCCCTCATTATTTTTTTTTTATATTTTAGTTAGGTGAGAAAAAAAACTATAATGTTGAAATCAATTTAACTTGTTTAAATCTTTTCATATTTTTTTATTCTTAAAAATTATATATATTTTTTTTTTTTTTTACTTCAAATTTCAATTCACACATGTCACCCACCGTGACAATCTGTGTTTTTATTTTCGAATTAAAATAATCGAGAAGGCGGAGGTGGGGAGTAAAACTAGCTCAAAAACTATAAACCGTACGAACCTGAAATTGGGTATTTGGTGTATGTATGTGGTCGCGATGTGACAGCAAAAATTTCATCAAAATTGATCAAACGGAGGGTGCACTTTATCCAGTGAATTTTGTCTCATTTTCAGGTTTTATTTTTATTTACTCAAAAACTGCTGTAACTATTTTGATCAAACTGGGTATTTGATTTATTTATATGCCCACAATGTGATAGCTAAAATTTCACCTAAATTGGTCAAACGGAGGGTGCACTTTATTTAATAAATTTTGTCTCATTTTTAAATGCTTTCAGGATATATTTTCAAAAAGTAACTCGCAGTGAAAAACAAACAACCATTAAAAAAAACTTGACTCTTGTCTAAAATAGGTCCCTAAAAACAAATAAACAATAATAAATCGAAAAGTATTTACTGAGAACTTCCAAGTTTTGCAATACAGATACTCTATAACTTAATTAATATATATATTAATAAATTTGAGCATTTAAATGCACCTATCCCCCTACTTTTGGTCTAATCCAATTTCCATCACCAATAGTTACCTTCTACAAAACACTTAACCGGACTTCACTATATGATTACACTATAAAAACACATAAAATGGGGATCTTCTGGGATCAATAATAAAACGCAAATATTTGTGGGTAAAACCTATTTAGATATATTCCCAGAAGATCATTCCGAAGTTCTGGATGTTAGTAATGATTGTCATTGTTAAAGAGAGCCCGTAATGATTTGCATTACGTGCATTACATGTCTTATTAATACGAGTAGAATGCTGGACTCTAACGGATTAAATCAATATCGGTAATTGCGGTTTCAAAATGAATTGTTGGATTCTTTCAAGGATTTTGAATGTAAAACATAGAATATAGTATGTAATTGGATTTACTTCCTGGCAATTTACCTGTTTTTTCCCCTCGCCCATTATTCAACTCCAGAACTTCTCATAACCCATTCATTGAACCAATCCATCCCAAATCCAGATAATACAAACCGAAACCAATAGTTAATTTATCGAGAATCATCAATGCTTGTTTAATCGAATATTGATTATCCATTAACATCTTAAAATTTTACGTGTTGCTGATTAGCACCTCTTTGGCTTTGTTTTTAATTTAATAATCAGATGTTGTAATTAATTCATCCATCTCTGAAACATGAATGATGATGGATGTTGGTCTGACAAAAAAACCGACAAATGACTCAAATTTCGTATCCTCGTGGAACCTAGTATCTTCATCTTATTTGAAATAACACTCTCGTCTTGATAAGGTTACTAAAATGGGGAGCCAGAGGTCGCCTTTTCCGAAACATTCTCGCTCAGTCAAACTGTCGTAGTCTAACAAAAATGAATCCTGGATAAAAGAAATACATTAGGAAATAAAGGGGTCACCTGTGGTATAGTGGTTAGCATGGCAACCTACAATACTAAAGGTCGCAGGTTCGCCCCCAGCGGTGGCCCTAGGATTTTTTAATGGGAGTAAAAAATCCTTAGCCATACCGTCCCTCGGATAGGAAGTAAAATGGAGGTCCCGAGTCAGTGCGATGTCAGGTACTCGTTAAAGATCCCTATCCTAATTATACATTGATAGGCAAAATTTAAGACTCCCACTGTAGCATCGTCCGATTAGCCTTAGTGGCATAAAGTGACGTCAAACAAACAAACAAACATTAGGAAATAACTCGGTTAAGATCTTATCGGAATTATGCCCTCTTTGCCGTACATGATGACAGATATCCAAAAATCGATTATAATGTATTGAAGATCTATAACAAAGTCCCATGGTTCCAAACCTAACCTCTGGTTTATTTATGTATTATGTTGGTGACAGCTGACCTGACGACTCCGTTGGAAAAGTTGCATCACAAAACCTAAGACCCCACAGGCGGCATGGTGGAGGTTAATCTTTCTAATGAGGCCTCTGATGAATTATAATTATTCTCGGTAGCTTCTACTTCGGCACTGAATATTCAGTCGGCTTTAAAGAAGTTTAATTGGGAATTTAAGGGATGCTGATTTCATTCTGGGTAAGCAAGATTATGAAAAAAATTAAAGTTTAAAGTTTAGATTTCTTTATGTTGAGTGTTATCATATACTGTATAGTAATCAATTAGATACATATTTACATGTATTTTTTTTTAATTAAACCAAATTCTGTAAGCCGTGTGATTTTTTAATTACATACTATTAAAATATATCTCAAAATATTGTTTTTATCTTAAATATTTATTTAATAAAAATTAATAAATATCGTACATAGAATTTTTAATTTGAAGTTGTGTTGTTGGGGCCTAAAACATCTGTGGTTATCAACGCCCATTGGTTTCTATGGTTTTCTATCTTGAGGACACCACTGGGATCCCGCAGGGAACCAACAAGAGCGGCACCCATAAGTTAGGGGTCTATAAACATTCAGGATGAAGAATTATTCATTTACAGCCAGCATGTAAGTATGTTGGCATTTAAATCATAATTTGTTATCAGTGATTCATAAATTACACCTCATAGTTGTAATAAAAATAATTCTTCTTTTATTTTTATTACAACTAAAATAAAAATTCATAAATTAAACCTCATAGTTGTAACAAAAATAATTCTTCTTTTATTTCTTCTTTTCATGTAAGTATGTTGGCATTTAAATCATAATATGTTATCAGTGATTCATAAATTACACCTCATAGTTGTAATAAAAATAATTCTTCTTTTTCTTCCTCTTCGAGCTATTATTGTAACCATACTAAATAACCGTACAAAATTCAAGGTCTCGCTGCCTGCTCTGCTGCTTCATCTCTCTGAGGGTTTAACCTCTTAGGGCTAGTGAGTAGATATCAGCTCACAATACTAGTGAAGAGTAGATTTCCTTTAGAGACCTAGCATTCCTGCCCACAAGAGCTATTGATTTCTCCTGTTTCCTTTATTACAGGAGAGGTTATTAATTACCCTAATTTCATCTTCTAATCATCTACCTCTAATTTTTTGTTCCTACACCCTTACATCCACCTCTCCTCTTATGGATTTAAGGCCGTTGCACCAGACCTTAGTAATATGCTTTTTCTCTCGAGCCAATCACTAACTGAAGAGAATCACTAATTCAAAGTTATGAATATAGCCTGTCAAAATAGAAAAAATCTGAAAAAATATTTGGGAAGAATAGAATCACAACAGTTTGTAGGCCTAATAATGTGTCAATAATTTAAATTTTTATTTCTGTGGATAGGATACATAAAAGCCCAAGGGATTAATTGAGGTGAAGGACAAGATAGTTATTAGATATTTAGGATATACACATCTGTACATTTTTTATTTAAAAAAAATATATTTTTAATGTATATTAAAATAAACTAAAATGTAGTAACTAGAGTAGAACTAATAATAATATTAATGATAATAATAATAATAATGAAGGCTTAACGAACCCGAAGGTTCGATGCCGACACCACAACTCGCTCCCTGCACACCTCCATCCATCAACCGTCTTCCAGACCCAACTTCGATAGGTCCGCCTTAACGGAATCCTCCCACCTCCGTATCGGCCTACCTCTTGGACATTTCCCATTCGGCACCGCGCTTATTAATCTTTTCGGATTTTGTTCACTGAATTCATTCACAGAGTAGGTACAAGTTAGTAGTTACGTAGAGTTATGATGATAGGTACAATGTAGTAAGATTCCAAAACAAGGCTTGCTGAACACCAGCCTTCACATAAGTATTATATAAATGCCTCTTTTTGCCCATTTATTACTTGTTATTTTACTAGTAATAGTCAGGCTGAACTGAATGACGTATATTTATATATACCTATACAGTATATTATTTTTTAGTATTTGATTCCAACTAACTGGACTTTAATGAATAGACAAGCTGCAGCAAGTGTAGGGTATGAAATATGAAATATGAAAAAAACAAACCAAAAAAAAAGAAATATTTTAGAAATGCTAACCACTAAGAATCAGTTGGTTAAGAATATGAAGTAAAATCATGATAGTACTAACATGTCAACGAGTTGCCTTTTCTCATAAAATGATATATAGCAAATAAATGATCTTTAAGCAAGTTAAAGATTAGAAATGGCGTATCAAGATTTAGCATGAAAATTAATCCTGTTGATTAGTCATGAAAAGTGAAATTTTACTTACTATGTTGATTTTTAAACTATTTTTTTATAATTTTTATTTTTTAAATAAATCACTTAATAGGTTAATAAATTAAGTCTCATGGACCAATATCACAAACACGAAAAAAAATATATCTCTTAACCAGGAACACCACAACGCAGGCAGGGACACAGGGTCATTTTGACCCAAACACATTCTTTTCTTTATAGGCTAAATTATGATAACATTTGTATTTCATTTTTGTAATATAGTTTATATAGAAAATATAAAGTAAATTATAAGGTCATAATAAAGTAGGTTTTAGATGTACAAAAGTGTATTTTATAAAAAGTAGCACATTCTTTAAAACGAAATAAATAAAAAAATTTTAATTGCAAAATTAATAGATAAACTTTAATTTTGTTTTTCATTTTCCATACCTTAATATGTTTTATACAAATAAGAAAAGAATTAATAAAATAAAATAAAGTTTACTGTGGAAAACAATGTTCCAAATATACGATTCACACATATTTTCTCGCTTAAGCACCAGATTTTTTTTCCAAAGTCGCAGTCTTAATAGAAAATCATTGTTATTGTAGTAGACGAGTATTTTATTTAAACTCAAAAAGTAGTTTACCCCTATAATGTTCTTGTTTCCAAGAAGATTGCGTGTTGGGATAGTGTCAAGATATAGAGAGTGCAAAAAGAGAAAAATATTGTTTGAAAAAGTAAAATGAAAATCATGTTTCGTTTTTTACAGTACTTCTGTTCTTACTTAAACAGTTCCAGATCATATTATTGAGGAATACCACCAACTAATTCTGTCTCCTCTCTTGAAGTTTTCTCATTATTTTTATTCAAATATAAATATAACTTCAATAATCATGTTCAAAGATGTTCAATCTGCATTAATGCTTTAATAAGTAAATATTTAAAACAATAACCCATTTATTCACAATCAAAAACAAAACAGTGTGGTACATCCTATGTACAATGGCTAGAATTAGGGAGAGAAACAATTTATTATCAAAATACATGACAGAAGTGGGGCTGCTCAATTACATTGAGTTGCTTAAAACACAGCTTTCTTATCAGTAAAAAAATACATATTTTAGAAACGCAAGCGTAAAACAAAATAAAGTCAAAATTAATTAGTTGCTGAATAGAAAAGCAATTATAATAGACTAAAATATAATAAATAATATTTATATATATATATATATATATATATATTGTACAACAACTATTAATTTTCATTATTTTTAATTTCATAATTATAAATTCTATTAAATTTATCCAAACTTTTTCATTAGTTTTTCTAACCAGAAAAACTGTTCAGTTGACATCTTAAAGAATTAATATTATAAAACAGTAAAAAATTTGTTTCACTATTCACTAATTTCACCTTAAGCAGGGAATTGTTAATTGAAATATCACTCACAGACAGGTGTCTACTCAGCTATCGCTGTCCACTAATCGTAACTGATCAAGTTTGCCAAAACCAAGTGCCATGGATAACACATCACATCTATTATTAACATAATACTGTAAAATATAATTAAGAACAACATTTTCTTCTTATTTGGCATTTTGTACATCGTGGCATTTTCCCCTGCCAAATTCACTTGTGTTCATTTTCGGATAGTTTCACCTCATGAAAGAGTTACTTTTTGTTAAAAGTCCAGCATGACTCTCAGACATTGGGATTTTAGGAACTTGTTCTGTGACCTTTTTAAGCGGTGTCACATGGATTTTTGATACAAAACCTTCCTTTAAATTCTGAAATTTAACAGAAAAAAAAAATTAATATTTCAACATCGAATCTTTTTTATAATAATACATAATATGTATTGTAATTTTTAGTATATTTGGAAAAAAAGTTAAAATACCTTTTGTTTTCCTAATCAACATTTTCTTCAAAACTAAATTAATATTTTATTTATCTATTTCTCAATTATTTTTCTGAGTAATGTGGGGTGAAAAAATAGGAAAAAGAAAAACATTGTATCTCAGAAAATAGGGTTACAGTTAATTAAAATAATGAGACAGTTCTTTCAGTGACAAATATTAGTTAAATTTAAAAAAATAAGAAACAAGAAGTAGAAGAAAGAATAAAAATAGAATACATTAGTTACAGCTAAGCATAAAAAGACTAGTGAGAAAAATTCTCTAATTTAAATTTCTTTACACTAAATAAAATTTTTTTAATACCTCCATCAACGATCCTGGTGAAGTAAGTAAGTAATAAATTGCATATCCAGGTATCCATAGCATGGATGACAAACTTATCATTATTCCTATAGCTTCTGCCCAATTTGGAAACTCATAATTACCATACTTTGCGGGAACATATTCAATAATATAGAATATGAATATTGACTAAAAAAAAAGAAGTTAAAAACAAAGCAAAATAATTAATATGTGCATATATGATAACTTAATTTATTTTTAAATTAAGCTGAAAAGATACAGAAAAAGCCTTAAGTGGTCCTACAAAAAAGTCATTGAGACCACACCTAAGTATTATATCATAAAAATCGTTTTTAACAAAAATAATGAAATAAGGAGTAATATCATACAAAAATAAAATACTAAATTGAGCCAAAGTAGAAGAGATAATGTTATGTTTTTTCCCTCTTTCTCTGGGACCAATGACTTACTAAATAGAGATCATTATATAGGATAATACTAAACTGGAACAACTGTTCCACTATTTTTACCACAGTTGATATACTTTTTATTAATTAAAAATCATGGTAAAAAATCAAACATCTTGATATTTTCTAAAATGCGATGAAATTGATGCCGCAAGTGGTTGAATTGGGTACCTTCTCAGGAGCCCAAAATTATATTTATCAAAAACTGGCACAGCTGCAATATGCCATTTAAGTTGCCCCTGACACCTGATAAGTGATTGGAAACCCGAAGATAGCCAGTTCGAAACCCAGAGCCAGAGGAAATTTAATAATACTCAGCACAAATCCTCCACCCTCTCCCCTGGCCCAGGAAACCCCGTATAGCCTAAACGGCGAAGAAGGGGAGGATCAGATAAAAAATAAATAAATAAAATAAAAAAGGCATATTTAATGTCAAATACACATTTATTATTCAGTGAGAGAGAGGAGCAGCATATTTTTCTTCTTTATGATAACTTTAAATGGCTGTTCTGAGTCTGTAGAGAAAAAATGGTGTATGCACTACAGCGAACGATTCATATACTTAAATTTAGAATAAGATGTAAAACTAATCGCAGAAGGAGTAAAAATAAGTCTGTTTACTAGAATCAACAATGTATGATTATATTGAACCTATATGAATTTTAATTGCGCTATCATAGCTATAAATTTTCAACAAATAGGAAAATAAATTCTCACATAAACTTCTACCATATATTTTTTAAAAAAATTACAGTGAATGGCCTTAAAGTAGCTCGTAACAATAAATTATAAGAAAGTCATATGCAATCAAATCAGATTGTTTTAACCACTTGTATGGTAAATATTATAATAGTAATATCTTTAATTTTCTATTTCCAAATATCAAAATAACTTTTTAAGTATTTCTGAGAAAAATAAAACATTTTACCTACCAATATAACAGCTGGGGAAAGGTAGACCCAGCAGAAGTACCAAAATTTGCTTGGTCGCATTCCTATCATTTTCTCAATACAGTCGCACACTTTGTTGCCACCAAAAACCCATGAAACAGCAACTGTTTGGAAAAAACAAACCCATAGAAGACACATCCCAGAGGCTGAGTAATAATCCATCAATTGGAAAATAAAAATGCCTCCCTGAAATTTTAATAATTGTTTTTATCTAAATTATCATCATTTATTAATCAATATTTGATATTAATTAAAATAACTTTATTTTATAATTTTTGTTATATAACTTTATACATTAATTACCTGTGTCACCATCGGGATACCTAAAATGCATAAAGCTAGGCAGACCAGTAAAGTAAATTTCTTCCTCCGTGGCCTCAGTTGCTTCGGCCAGCAGTCCACCATTCCAGTAACAAATGATTCAACCAAACAGAACTCACTGTCAATTCCTAGTGTCTGTAGGGAACCATCAAAAAAATATTTATATAAAATAATTATTTGTTATTAATGCAATGAATAATAAAATACATATAATAAAATGCACACATAATAAAATGCATATTATTTGTTATTATTGATAATTGAATAAAAGTTTTCCAATATTGCTATTTTTCAATAATTTAGATAAACCAGAAATTATTATCCAAAATAACCAATAAAATCAGAGTTGTTTTTAGAAATGTTTTAATTCTAAACTTTCTATTATGAACCAACAAATGTCTATATTTCTTCTTACGTGTTTGGATTCATAGAATTAAAAGAAAATGTTAAAAAAATATATTCTTTACGCTTATTTCATTAATAAAAAATATAATTAACTTGTTCATTATTTGTTATTGTATAATAAAAATGTTCGTATTTTCGTTCGCACTTTTAAATTTAACATAAAAAATAATATTCTTCGAGCTGTTTCATTCATTTATATTTTTCACTACACACCAATCTGGATACTTTTACAAATTACGATATACATAATGAATAATAATTCATAAAATAAAAGATAAAATTAAAATAAAAATTTTATATTTTGTCATTTAAAAATATAAAGTGAAAATAAATAATAAAAATACTTTAGAAGGTGCTACATAAAAAAAAATTGAATGCTTGAAGTAGTGATTACTTACAATCAGCATGAGGAAAAATGTTCCAGCCCAAATCGGCGCCCAAGGCAGCGTAAGAACTACTTCTGGATATGTGAGAAATACCAAGCCTGGACCAGAAGTGACAACTGACTCTATGGATAAGTCTTGCTGTAGGGCTAGATTGCCTAAAATGGCAAAGGTCATACACCCTGCTAAGACACTGGTTAGAGTATTCACCACACACGTTATTATAGCATCTCTGAAATATGAAAAAAAAAAAAAAATCTTAATTACTATGCACTTGTAAATAGAAAAAGACACTCCCTTTTTTTATTAATTGGCTTTACTATCCTTAAATACAAAAAAGAAAAGTTTATCTTATACCAAACCAACTGATTAGGAATATCAGGATCAAAATGAGGATTGTAACTACGTCGATTCTCACTTGGGTGTGTATAATGAGGAACTTTCCCAATACTTAATTTTACCCAATACCCAATTAATATTTGAGATCTTGGTTGCCAAATACCAAGATCTCAAATATTACTTTAATTTTCAGAATTAAATCACTCACCTGTAACAATTATAATTAAAATCATTATAAGAGCCGAGAGCGGGCAAAGCTCCAGTCCCAATACTGTAGGCAAAGAAGATCTGAGAGGCACCGTCTATCCAAGGTCCTGAGCCTAGAAGTTCTGACCAGCGAGGTGTAATATAGTACATGAGTCCAGTGGCTGCTCCTGGCAAAGTAACAGCTTTACAGGCAAGGAGAATCAGTATCACATAAGGGAACATCGCAGTAAACCACAAGACCTTTTAAATAAAATATAAATTTTAAACTTCACAGTCATAATTATGAAAATATAAAAATAGTTTTAAAAAATGGGTGTGTGTGTATTATAACTATAATTATTCATCTATATAATGAAAGTGAAAAAAGTAATTTGAAGTATTCCTAAGGAAAAGGACATTAGTTTTAAAAAACATTATTTACTAAAACAATCATATGAGTTTTGAAATTAATCAGAAAATAAATCAATTTTTTAATTTTTTTATGAAAAATCATTTCCTCCTATCATCTATTGAATTGCATTTCATTAAAATTGAAGAGAGCAGAAGGCATCTTTTCAGATTATTCCAAGTCATAATCTCTGATATGCAGAAAATAAGAATTATTGGATCCTTTTTATTATATTAATATGACTGTGATTTTTTTTCCTCCTCATGAATTATCGAAATAAAATTCACTTGTGTGTTTATGAACATAAGTTATGGTTTTCTACATCATCATTGAGTTCTTGGGATATAGTAAAATCACCTTACTACAGATAAATTTTTTTTTTTTTACCTTCCCACTTTGATGAATCCCTTTGTAGATAACTAAGTAGACCACTACCCATCCAATTATCAAGCAGAAAAATAGTTCCCATCTTATTCCTCCAATTTCAACAATTCCACTTGTCATGCCCAACATTCTTTTCCTGCAATTTCATACCAACAACTAAATAATATAACAATATCAATAATAAAAACAATGTTATAAGTGATGATGTTTTAAAATCTAAATTCAATTTTATTAAAATACAAAAATCTTATAAGTACTTTGAATCCGACTCTTACTCCCAAAATTCTTCCACTGGTGATGTGTTATTTTGATTTGTGATATTGACTACCCCACTTACATTCCATTGTTTTTCATAACAAGATTCTGTATTCCAAGGATTTCCTGTTGAAAATTTATCTAATGTATGTTATGTATATATATTAAAATGTATATATAAAATATTTGAATGGTAAAACATAAATCATAAATATTCTTCAGATGTTAAATCTGTTTAAGATTCTGTATGCCAGGCAGAATTTAAATCAATATCCATCATCTAAGTATGCTAATGCACTATTCAATTGTACCACAGTGTATCTTGAGAGTTATGCTACAAATGCCTGTAAGTAAAATTAGTAGAATGAGAAAATTTGTTCTCTTCAGATCAGTCTTGGTCTCAAATATAATCAGGCATAAAATAAAAATGGGAAATCTAGAGGATAAAATAAAAAACATGCAGTAATTTCATCTTATGGTGAAAGATTAAATGGTAGCACAAACAGGCTTTTGCAGCATGACTATTTATATATGTGTGTGTGTTTGTTAAACCTTTAATAAAAATAAATTTCATAGAGGAAATAAAGCACCATTCAAATTGGAATACTGTACATACCACATTTACTCCATGGAAGTTCTGGGAAGTAAGTAAAGCTATTAATAAGATAAAAAAGTGTCCATGCTATAATTATGCAGTAGTAGAGGTCCAAAAAGAAGACCATTGTCATTGTAGCATAACCAACTCCTGCAATATTATAAACCTATTATAAATTGGATTAAAAAAGTTAGCTTCATCCTAAATAGATTAATTTTTTTTTTTTTCAATTATTACTGGAAAAATTGAGGTAGCTATATAGTAAAATAGGTATACTATAAACTGGAACAGATTTGCTTACGTTTTTCCACAGCTGATATTCCACTGATAATGTATGATAATTGTGCATTATTCTTTGATATACCTATATTTAGTTTGTCATAGTATTACAAATTGGTGTTAATATTTACCTTGAAGTATTGGGCATAGTTGTCCAACAAACGTACTTCCTCCAAGTCCAAGATACTGTCCAATGGCTACCTCTTGGAAAAATAGAGGTATACCACAGAGAAACATAGCAATGGTGTAGGTAACAAGAAAGGCACCTACAAAATTAAAGTTTTAAATTCTTTCTTATGTGACGTATGTTTTTTAATCTCTCTTCTTCCAATAGTTTAAATTATAGATTTAAATCACCATTATGTCTCCTTTATTTATACCACAACTCACCCTAAAACACTTCTCTACAACGAAGTAGGCAAAAACAAGTTTTAATTTTGTAAATAATATACAAAAATTTCAATAATATAACTTTTTTCTGAAAATGTAAGAGATTTGTTCAGGAATGGCTAAGATAACATTTTATCTATTCACACATAATTTAACAATAAACTAAAAATGATTTTAGATGAGAGTTCATAACTTTAATTATTGACTGATATACTATTTAAAAACAATTTCAAATTACACAAAAAATAATGGTACCTGCCTATTTCCTGACCCCGGGGTAACAGACCCTGTAATTTTGCTTTATCACTAGTGCAGGCCAAGTTGTTGCAGGGACTTAATTACCTTCAATAGATCACAGCTTTCTACTTCCTGGCACTATGCTCGCTCTAAAGGGATAGCGAACCCACAACAGATCATTTTCATTTGAGATAAGGCCACACTAAACAGCTTTTATTGATATCAGCGACTTTGAGGTTAGGTATAACAGTCACTGCATGGTATGAACTGGACAAGTACCAATATCTTTATAAGTATTTTTCTAATAATTCTTTGTAATTTAAATTTTTTAAAAAATGGTCTCTTATTTCATAAATACGATATTTTGAATTCCTCCAGGTTATGTAAATATAGATTATGTGCACATTACATAAAAAACTCTTCTATTTTCTTATAATTGTCATTAAAAAACTCTTGACTTTAGTAAGAGTTCATTTACTAGAGGGATCAACATCCTATCAATAATAGTAATCTAAAAGTTTATAATTTACTGTCTATGAATACTATAAAGTATGCATATATTATTACTCTTTAAAGACCTAATTACTAGTAAATATTTTTATGATGGTATAATTTACACAGCAATGCTTCTGTTTCAGAAATTGAGAAGCAACTGTTTATCTGGTTCGGTGGAATTTTCACCTACTGCATTTTGAAAATAGTTATATATATTTTTTCAATTGAAAAGTCTACCTTTACTTAAATACATATTTCTTTTGTTATATTATGAATTCTCGAGGACTATACAAACATTTTATTTTGAATAATTTGTGTTATTTTTTCATAAAAAATTATGTATCTGAAATATATATTTATAAAATGGTGATGTATTAAGTCAATGATATTAAGTATTAAGAAAAAATATGTATGCTTCCCAACGACAACAATTTAAATTTCCAGAATATTGGGTAAAGGCACCAATTGCTGACACTGCCCCAGTTACTGACACTTGCTCCTTCTTCCTTGAAAAACAAGCATTTAAGGCCACCTAGCAAATTGAAATTTTGGTCAATCAAAACTAACTTAATCTACCAAAGATTTCCACCAAAATCAAGTCAGAATTGACTAATGAGGGGTGCGGGAATGAAGCTTTATGCTTACTATACCTTCAGCTGCCAGATACCTTAAGGTTTTTGCTAAGGAGGTGAGTAGCTATTTTGGCTGATACAACCATTTCTTCTTCGGTTTTCCTCTTGAATTCTGTTTGTAACACTCTAATAATGATGTAAGATAATAAAAATACTTTTTTCTAATGTGAATTTCCAATAATAATACATATTTTGGGGATGTCAGGATATGGTTCTCGAAAAACGTACCTTTACCCAATTACTGACACTTTTGTCAGTAATTGGGTATTATGAAGAAATTTAGTTACAATGCCTAATTAGGTAGTTTTTCAATGTTGAAAACAACGGTGCTTTCCGTTTTTTAAAAAAAGGAAGGGATCCAATTCCTGACAGGGGGTGTTAGTAACTGGTTTTGAGGGTGTCAGTAATTGGAAGCCTCGCACACCAGATACTGACAGTGAGCATACCCAGTTGCTGACACCTCCTCCAATGTATTTTTGCGATCTCTTTATAAGAAGCAATCTTGAATTTGCAGATTTCCTTATCAGATAAGCATACCTCAAAGACATCTAAGCATTGCTCCCAAATAGTACCCACTCTATACAACCACTGTAGGTCTCTTTCGGTCCCAGAAATAAACAGAGAAGTTGGTGCACAAGGAACAGACCACTGGAAGACGGAGTTGCAATCCCTAAACCTACTAAATGTGATGCTGAAAAAGGACTTGAAGGATTCCTCTTATTGGATTAGATCATAAGAGGAATCTGTCCAGCAATAGCTAAGAATGTCTTCAGAAAATGCGGATTTGTATAATGGAACATGAGAACCACGGCGGTGTTCCCTCGAACTCTACCGGATCATAGCCACCTTCCAGGGGCGCAGTTCTATAATCATTCTCACTCATTAATCGAGGTACAAAATGGTAGGAAGTTGCTTCATGGAGCCTGCTAGAAAAGAGATTTTGAATGAATCACAAAACGAGTTCATTGACACTGAACTAAGAGATGGAGTTCTATGTTCTGCCAACATAACATTCCAAGCATCATCCATTTGTAGGTGAAAAATTACATTGACTTAACTGAATCTCCTGAAGAACTAAGTAACTTCCGAACACAAAGCACCACCAATAAATTGATCATAATAAAACCAAAAATCCTGCAAAATCACCTAAAAACAAAGCCTTTTCAAGGACACTGTAGAAGCTGCTGTTCACATTCAGCCTCTTAGCCTATAAAACCTAATAATTTATCAGCACCAAAAACAATTCAGCCGTATTCTCAGTTTTGCCAAAGCCTTTTCCAAAGACCGTGAAATCTCTCAACGGCGAGGTAATGCAAATCGTCAGAATAGATAAAGAACAAATTATGAAAGGCATGGACCTCGTAGAAAACCCTACAGTAAGAATACATCACCTCATTTATGTCCGCAAAAAAGAAGATCCGCGTGTGTGGTGTATCGAGGATTGTAGATGGAAATATAGAAGCTAAATGTATGACAGAATGTACTTGCATTAAAAATATTGTTATATAATCACAGTTACTAAAACCACCGGTTCTTGCACAAATACAATTTTTGATTTCTGATTACGAAAAGGTTAATCTGAGCTTCATGAGCTGTGATTGTGACATTAAGTTGATGATGATTTTCCTTTTAGTTTTTGAAATAAAAGTGATGCTCAAATATTTCAAATTAATTTATTTACCCAATAAAGATTAATGACTTTGAAAAACTTTCACTGCAATGGGTAGTGATAATGAAGCAGATGATATTGATGTGTCCCCAACTGTCTCAAAGAGCACATTCCTCCCAATTCTTAACTATGCAAGGGAGTCTTGAATCCTCATATCCAAGCACAAGAGCCAAATCTAAGAAAAATGGAGTGGAAAACCAGACGGGGTCATGTAAGAAATTCAACCATAAGAGCAAACTTGTACCTGAGATCTGCAGAGAAAAAAATTGAAGAGAACTAACGAATGGCCGAAGACCGAATTGCCAAGGCTACTCACTAGGTGATAGTGAATAGGAGGTGACCACGGACAAGACCAAGAAAGAACTGGGAAGAAGGAATTAAAAAAGCCTTTAACAGGAGTGAAATGGATTCGAGGAGGAGAAGGCATCTGGTTGAGGACAGAGAAATGCTCTGTTTGCAGATGCCTCAATACTGCTATATAGTAAAGGGTAGATTAAGTTAAGTAAATTATATTAAAATATACTTATATACTAATTTTAAAGTTGGAAATAAAATTATTTAATGTTTGATCAGGGTGTCAGTAATTGGTTCCTTATACAGTCAGTAATTGGTGCATGAGTGTCAGTAATAGGAGAAAAAACATTCATCCGAATTTTAAGTAAAAGATTAGATTAAATTATCATTTTTAATCATTTGATGACCCAAATTAAAACAAGAGATATTGGCCTAAAAGAAGAACTTTGAATTTTATGGATCGGTCAACGAATAAGGGAGAAATTGATGAAAAATCATGAAATTTTCCTTAAAGTGTCAGTAATTGGTGCAGTTACCATATATGTTTGATATATAAGCTTAGAATTTACGAAATAATAATATTTAGTTTCTAAGCTGGTAGAATTTCACTAAAACGAAATATCGAGGAAGCAAGAAAATAATAATTTCTACTTTCAGATAATTTAACCGATACTATTAGTTTCCATGTCAATTAGTGCAACTATCTTAAAACTAAATCAAACAATATTTTTAATTTTGTTATACAATAGAAAAAATTTAGAGAAAAACATATAGCATTGTTGCGAGAGAAGGTGAAGACCATGCTTGAGGAAATCCTAAAACTTTAATAAATACCTCCTCCATTTTTATAGCAAAGGTAAGGAAACCTCCAGACATTGCCCAATCCAACTGATAAAGATATACAAGAAAACAGAAAGTCCAATCTGTTTTTCCAGCCACCTCGCTCCTGCCTCTCATCAATAATGATACCAACTTCACCTTCCGCATTCCAAAGATCTGATTGAGCCATTATTACCTAAGAAGAAACCAAACATCATTTCTCAGCTAAATGAAATGTTGATACAGTTTTATACAAATATATATCTGGTGTATTGACAAAATGTCCCAAGTCATTAATTTTGTTCCCTTTCCTCCTTCATATAACTCATCAATCACTATACTTATACAATATCTCCTGTCTAAATGTATTTTTCCCCCGCTTTATTGAACTGTTAATATTAGTTTCATTTACCTTATTATGCTTCTTGTTATTTCTTCATCTGTTTTTTGTTGTTTGTTTAATGTCCCTTTTATGCTACTGAGGCTAATTGGACGATGCTACAGTGGGAGTCATTACTTTTGCCTATCCAGGTCTAATTAGGATAGGGATCTTTAACAAGAACTCCATTTTATGTCCTACCCAAGGAACGGTATAGTCAAGGATTTTTTACTCCCTTTAAAAAATCCTAGGGCCACCGGGGGACGCGAACCCGCGACCTTTAGTATTGTAGGTTTCTATCCGAACCACTATACCATAGGTGATCCTTCTTCATCTGTTTAATGCTCTAAAATGTTATCTGTTTAATTTATTATTTTTTTTAAACATTATTCAGCTATTCACACCACTCAATTTATAATTTTCTTCTAGTCCGTATCTTGTTCACACCCGAAAAAACCTGCATTGTGGAGTTGAAACGTATGCTACGATATAATAGTTTATTAACATTTGAAGATTATTTGAATGTAATTCTTTCTACATTTAATTAATTAATTTGATTTGATATAGGCAATGTTAGATATCAAAATCTCTTAGTTATCGGAGTATGAAGCTGTTTTTAGAGACCATAGTTCAAAATATTATTTGAAGAAAACATATCCTATTCTGATGTAGATGATGATTTTTAAATTATTACAGAATTTTTTTATAGAACCAAGAACAGTAAATCTAAGGAAAAATTAGGTAATTGGAATGGTTATATTTTTGAAGAAATAGAAAAAAACTGTTAATGTACTCATTTCATTATTCATGGACTGTTATTGTGTCACTTAAGTAATAGGAGGAGGAAATTCTTTCATATCATCAAATACTAATATTGTGAATTATTTATTGAATGACATTATAACCATAATTTTTATAATTATATTAGTAAATGTACTCCCCCCCCCCCCACAAATGCATATTTTTGGGGTTGGATGGTTAGATTTCATGAAATATCCACAAAATGGAATACGTTCCTATCAAGAGTTGTAGGATTGAACTCTGCATTGAATGAGGTCAGAACCTGCTGTTGGACCACCCATTCCATGATGGTAGTGGTCCAACATGGATTAGTTAAGGTTACATCAGCATTTGATGATACTAAAGGTGAATTTTCCAAACAACCCTTAAACTGAACTATCCAAAGTAAAAAAACAAACTTTTTTATTAAAAATTAAAATTTGTCTAACTTTCATGTGATCTAAAATAGGAATGATAGTACAAAAACCTTGAATTTGGTCTCATTTAATTTCCTAAAACTCTTGATCTGAGCGTTTTCGATATTGCCAGTACCTAGGTTGATAATAACCCTTCAACCATTAACAGAGTTTGGGGTGATACTTTTACACTCTCCCCCCACCACCTTAACAACGTAACAAAATGGGCTAGAATAGTCATCTTGGGGCACAAATGAAGTCATTAAAATAATGAAACCTTTTTTAGCAATAATTTCCCTTTATTCTAAATTTTTGGTTCTACAGTATTCATCTGAAATATTTATTTGATAAGCTCTAAATCGGGAACGGGAAAAAACATGTATCTGGCCTCATTAAATGCATAATTTAATGTCCTGTAACTCTTCAATGGAACATGTTTTCGATATTGCGTGATGAGATATAACCATTCAAATGCAGAATTACGGATGTGTGGTGATACAGCTTTCGAGGGATCATCTGTGCTGTAGCATAGAAATCTACAATACTAAAGGTCACGAATTCGCGTCCCGAGGTGTCCGCGCAATTAAAATTAAAAATTTTAAGCAAAAAAATTACTAAAAATAATTTATTGCGATTTTAGATTTATCTTTTGTATTTTACTTTTAGGATAGGCTGATAGAGAATCAAATTCTGCACATTATGAAAGTTAAAAAAATAAGATGAAGTTTTTCACAATTTTAATGTGAAAATCGGGTAGATGTGAAGATTTGACAATTGAATCAAATTCTGCGCATTATAGAATTTTCCACGAAAAGATTGGACAAAGCTGCAATTAGTGGCAACGTCGCACCGAGGAAGGACAGAGCGATATAGCGCGGCGCGCCGCTGCGTGTGTAAGAGAGAGGCAGAACTCCCTAGGCAAAACACATACTGCCATCTCGACATGGAATGGACTAATAAATATAAAATGGAATTAATTCTACTGGTCTATTAATTTGATGATCGCTGTGACTCTAAACTGGAACATGTTTTCGAGAGAGTGTAAATGGTAGATCTGTTTTTATTTCTTCTGGGATATAGGCAATATTTCCTTGGGCGGATTTAATTTTGAGGCCCCTCTCAAAGAATTTTATAAGATTAAATGAAAAAATTTCATAAAATATTTCTTGAACTATTCGAGCTGAATTCAATGATGCTTTTAATAACTTACACCCATTGTTTAAGAAACGAAAACAAAAATGAAATGAAATTATTACAGTAGCGAAAAACTTATGAATCATACACAAAGAAAGGACGTTTAGAAATATCATAACTGCCTATAAAGTTAGAAAAATTGAAAAACCTGCTTAATGAAGTAATATGAAACTCTGGCTAGAATAACTGATAAAGGCTCACAAAGACAACAAAGCAATAAAAAAAAATATATAATAATAATATATCACAACAAATAGATTTTGTCGCTACTAAAAAATTATCATTCCATTTTTTAAGGTTTTTGTTTTACCTGGAACTAATGTCCTTTTTGGATACCAACGTTATCATGTAAATTTGATGAAAAGCGAAAACTAATAAATCAACTATCTATGAATACACAGTGTTACAACGTTATTAATGTATATTTTAATATCATTGAATAATTCTTAATTTTTTATAACGGAAAAATACCAATTGAAATGAATGAATGACTTGTAAGTTATACAATAAAATTGACATTAAAATAGAAATTATTTTTAATTGGTATTATAATAAATTTGTAGGCCTTTGGTCTCTAAACTTTTTACTATTTTAATAACATATTTTGGGAGTATCGCCCGTTGCGGGCAGCTTCAGCACAATGGTTAAATTTAAATTATTGTTTTCTGTCACATCTTTTTTTTTTTAGTTATAAGAAGAAATTATTATAATAAGAAATTCATTAAAAAAAAATACAGTAGTTTACTTTTTTTAAATATATTAAAAACATACCAGCTTCAATGCCTCTGTTAATATTTTCTTGTTGCTAGGGCCCCCACATAGAAGCTTAGCTGAAAGAAATAAAATCTTTTTTACTTTTCATGAAAATACAAGAGATATTTGTTATAAAAACAAAATTCGGCCAGACAAGAATTTTATCAAGACTTCGGGAGAAACTGGAGGCACAAGTAATGCAGCGATAATGCGATAATGTAGCGATTATTATATTATGGTTTATTTAGTCCTATTATTGATTGTGAATTGAAAATTGAAGATGTGGTTTGTTGGGTCAACAAACAAAATTGAAGAATTTAATTGAATATTAACAATCAAAGATCATGAACATAAATAAGTACTCTTAAAACACGGTGTAAAGATTAATGTGTTTTTTTTTGTTTTTTTTTTGACATAGTAACTTTTAATATCGAACATAATTTCAATTATCAAAGAGGAATAACGAGAACTTTATATCAGTTATGATTAAAAATTGAAGATTTTAAGCGGTTCAATAAATCATTTTTATTTCTTAAAACTGGTAAAATAAAATTTACCAATGAAATCATGATTCCACCTAGTAATGATTTTTTTGACCTAGTCACTTTTAATAGTGAGCATAATTTAAATTATCAAAGAGGAATATCAAGAACTTTATATCATTTATGATTAAAAATTGAAGATTTTAAGAGGTTCAATAAATCATTTTTATTTCATAAAACTGGTAAAATAAAATTTACCAATGAAATCATGATTCAACCTGGTAACGAAAAAGAAATCTGATAGGGTGCGGGCATCATAAAACTTTCACTCGATTTTTATTGCCATAATATCTAAAAAAACTAAATTTTTTTTAAAGAAATTTAGCGAATACAGAGTCTCACGAATAAGTGAAGCCAACTTCATTATTGGTACTCTCGCGGTATGAAGTACTAACCATAGTATCCACTTTCCAATTGTATAACAGAAACAGTTGAAATTAAGAAGACAAGTTTTGTGTGTCCCTTTCCGATGGTATTCAAATACGCTATTTTAAAAAATAATGTCTATTTTAGTCAAAGAATATGTTCCCAAGCAGTTTTGCGATAGTGGGTTATTTGGACTCAGGGAACCCCAAAACGTATATTTCCGTTGAAAACCGGAAGTTGAAATTTTTCCCAATCGCAATATTTTCTCTTACTGTATATTATATATGTATACATGAAAAAACGAAAATTTATCAATGCCTAAATATGAAATATAAATGTGAATTTTACACCTTAAAGGAGCGTAAAAAAAATTATATATTATAATAAGAAATAATAATACCATTTTCTGTTTTTTTTAAATATCGTATATTTTAATGAAATTAAGAATTAGGTAAAAACTTCTAAATTTGTGTTGCTCACTTATTTTTTTTAATTTATTTATTATATACTTTACGATATAGCTAAATGGTTTATCTGCAATACTTCTTCTAACAGAATATAAACTATTAACAATTTAGCAATAAATTTATTTAAATTAATATGATAATTATCAAATTATATAGAAAACAGAGGTTTAAATGCTTTTAACAAAAAAAAAAAAAAAAGGGTGATCAAGTTTTCCTTTAACAATCATCTATTCGATATAAAGATTTATTTTGATGATACTTGATAATTGAAGCGTAGAAATGCATAAGGGTCTAAGTGCAAAAAAATAAAACAAAGTTTTTTTTTTTGCCAAATTGTTATTTGTGCCAAAACCATTCTTCAGAAATGAGTATAAGTAATGTTTAGTTGTTAGAAAAGAGTTCATTGAACGTATGAAAGATGACATGGGTGTAAGCACTGACCGTAGTTCATCCTACAGGGTATAAGTCACATCATTTCTGTAAACAAATTTTAAGGCACTTGTACCCTTATGCATTTCCACGCTTCAATTTTTAAACGTTAATTGTGTGAATTAACAGACTTACCTTTAAGCAGTCACCGGTGATTTAACTACATTTGTTATACGAAATAAAAACTTGAATTGAACGTTTTGAAGCACACGGTATATTTAGAATCTACTAAGTTAAAATATAGAAAAAAGATTCATATAATTCGTAGGTACTGAAAGAACACCATCTAATATACAAGATAAGCGTTTCGATAAGAACACTGCTGACTAATAATGCCCAAAGTTTTCACTCTGCGAACTCAACACGTTCGGCGGCGAATCCTGGCCTCCTAATGCCCCCCCTCTAAAAGACTTTAGAGTAAAGAACCCTCCCCCCTCTCCCCCTTGGGCATATCCCTACCAAACCTGCGAGGTCTATGAATCTCTGTAATAGGACATGGAGGCTAATAACTGAGATTCCCCCTTGTTCTCTTTTTACTATTTTTTTTTTTCATTTTTTAAAAATTAAGTTAACTCATACTAACTTTCTTTTTAAAATGTTTTAAGACATCGCGAAATTTCCTTTCTTCCTAATACAGCAAAAAAGAAAGCTTAGTGTGAATTCATGCATAAAATAAAAGAAAAAAATCTTCAGAAACGAAATTGTCTCGATATCGTTTGGTTTCGTGTCTGTCTACACCAAGCCTCTATGTTGTGCGCAAACGTATTAAAAACAATTAATAAAGGGAAGAACCTGGCTCTAGAGAATGATAGAGGTTAACTCAGCTTCTTGCACAGGCCCTAGACCTAAGAAATCGTACTCCTTACTAAGTTCTAAGTCCATAATTTAAGTAAGAATAGTTTTAAAAAGTATTTTTCATTAAACATCGGATAATCCATAGCTAGACGTAATCATCTCATCATATAAAAATAAATATATAAATTGAATAATGGTAGGGTTAATTATATAAATAAAAATATTGTTATGCCATTTCTTATTCTTGTTATGCCACTAAACATTTCTTCATTAATAAATAAAATAAAATAATATAATTAATGTTTGTTAAATAATACATTTCCTGGATAATTTATCTTATGATGAAAGAATACTATTACCCCCCACCCCATCTTATATACTTCAACAGCTTAACAGGCTTGTTAAAGTATTTTTTTTTTCTGAACCATCTGTTAAATCCGGTGTAATTAACTAGATACTGAGGAATTGCATGTTATTAATATCTAAGGACAAATTATTTCTACCGTGAAGGTCAAATATTTAAGCAGTATCGTGTGCATAAACGACGCTCAACCTTGAGTTGTTTCCCTCAATTTAAGTATAAAACCATTAAAATCGTGGCTATAATATGAAATCGTTTTTAAACTGTCATAAACAAACAACTGACATAGAGAAGTTTCAGTGACAGGGTTTGTATTGATAGATAGATCGTAATAATGTATTCATTGATCAATATTGCCCTATTCGTTCGGACAACAGTGAATATAATTATCCATTTATTAAAGGATTGATGATTGGGAATAGGAGGAAAATGAAATAAGGGAAGACCACGAATATAGTGGAAAACTAATATAGAATAAATAAAAAACAAAGGATAGGTAGGAGTGGAGATGGAGGCTTGAAAAAGACTTGTTGTAAACCCTCCAGCATGAAGAAATCCTTAATAAAAAAATAAAAAAATCGATTGATTGATATAAATAATTGAATAAGGCCGTACGGGAACTGCTCGTAAGGTTCAAAATTCAAGACACAAAGGTATCATATTTAATCTCGAGATTATGATTTATTTTATTTTATTGGTGTAGCCTACCTTCTAGAAATAACTCATACACCTTATAACTATCGAACACATCCTTCTGAATGAAAGTACTTTTGGAACCGAATATTGTACAAGAATCCAAACCTAAGTGCATGTCCTATCAAATGCACATTGAATTGCACTCATCCATTCATTCACACTCATTGCACAACAACTTTTATTGATAATTGATTATTTCATGATTCACATACAAACTGTAGACAAAGCAATCATGTACTAGCATAATTGATGGTGCCAGTTTAAATCATTGTGTTAGATTTGTTTGTTTCGCTTTTAAGAGACCGGACTGAACCAGAATATCACGTGTCTGTGTCACGAGAGTTGTATGATGAAATTTTTATCAATGGCTAATTAAACCATCAAAGACAACTACATAGAATTAAAGGCAGTTGTGGCACGAAGTCAGGGCCTCAAATTGTACGTTTAAAAATATCTTCATGCTGCAAAGAATGAAATATTTTCAATTAATATAGTTTTTATTTTATCTCGAATTTGAGGAATCTAAATTTTCGTCAATAATGGCACACCATATTCTCAAAAAGCTTTGAGGAGAAGGAACATTTAAATGATATTTACTTGTGAACCGTTTTTTTTTTCCTTTTTGAGTTTTCTCTTAACTGCCGGTCAATATTTCTTGCTAATGAAAATACAAATTTCTTTAGTATATGCAGTTAATATCCTTCATCTACCACCAAGGATAAGTTGAGTTCAAAAGAGTTTTTGTTTGGGAGTGTTTATAATGAGACTATTATAAGAGGAAATTTAAAATAAGAAGGAAATAATAGGATTTCATTTAAATCTTCTAATGGCACAACAGGCCCGTTTAGCTGTCGTTTGTGTGTTCAACAAGCTTATCCTCTGCCATAATAATATTAATTCCCGGCTTTCGGAGGTCACTACTGATATTGTCTCGCTACCTTGTTCTGGGTCTCTACCTCTGAAGCTCTTCCCATCTGGGTCGTGAATGTATAATCTTTTGACTGATCTTACATGATCCTTCCTTTACATATGCCCAAGCCATTTTAGGCGCCGCACATTTACAAGCATAAGTGCTGAAAGAGGTGTAGCATTTCTTGATTTGTTTTTATTAGCAAAATTGCTTCCTGTTGGTAGGAAGCACTTTCATTTCAAATTTATCGATTTTATTATAACACCAGCAGATTTATTGAATGTCTTTCCAGCATATGTTATTAGTCAAACTAGGGTCTTGTAGTCCTACTAAAAAGCCTGCTTCATGATGGATAAATCAGTAAAAAGTAAGCTTAGTTTCCTGTCACTAATCTTGCTCATACCTCCTCACTTCATTTACTTGTTTTTTTTTGTTTTTTTATGATTTTCGACCAGTGAGTCGTTTGTACTTTCACATACTATTATATCTAGATAGGTAATTAAACATGAACAACACATCCGTCTTTTAACACTATTTATTACATAATACACTAAAAACTTTACATCGTTGAACAGATAACCTCATGCGGTAGGTAATCCCCAAAAAGGGCGGGACCAGATACCCGATCACTCCTAATCGATACAATCGATACACAACAGTCTCCCACACTTATTAAAATAATTATATAATTATGACATGCGTATATCAAGGGGTAAATTGAGTAACATATTCTTGGAGTCTTCTTGGGGGCCTCCGTTCTCTGCTTGATCGTCTTAGAATGGGATGTGGCTCGGCCCTAGGATGTTCTTGTTGTTGCTGCGGGGGGGTCGATGGTCTTGGTTCTGGCTGGAAGTCTTCTGGGAGGTTGCTTCTTGATTCGACATCATTGGTTGGATTCTTGGGGTGTAGAGTGAACATAACTCTCTTCTTGGGTTTGGTTTCGCTCGCAATGAAAAGCAATTGATTGATATGCCTCTTCAGGCTATATCCATTAATGTCGAGTTTGACTATGTAGTGGAGCTTCCCAATTCTTTGGATTACGGTTCCGAGTCTCCATGTTGGTTTTCCAGTGTGGGGGTACCATCTTGCTTGTATGCGATCTCCCACACTTAGTTGACGTGTACCCTGAGTGGTGCTGGGAAAAGCTGGTGTTTGTGGGGGTGGTTTCAGCATATCTAATTTAATCCGTATTCTACGTTGTAGGTACAATTCCGATGGTGATTTCCCACATGCTAGCGGGGTCGACCTGTATCGCATTAAGATTTCTTGGACTTTTCTTTGGAGGGGTAACGTAGAACAAGACATAGCCTGTAATTTCTGTTTAAAAGTTTGAATATTGCGTTCTGCGATTCCGTTTGTGGCGGGATGGCCTGGTGCTATGAACTTTTGTTGAATGCCATGTTGTGTGCAGAATTTGAGAAATGCTTCGCTTTTGAATATTGTTGCATTATCCGACACTAGGACTCTTGGTAGACCGTGGGTTGAGAATATATCTTGAAGGTATTGAATGGTTGAATCTGTTGTTGGTGCATTCTTGGAGAACCGGATTTCTAGCCAGCGGGACTTAGCGTCCACTAAAAGAAAGAAGTGGTGGTTTTGGAATGGCCCCGCATAGTCCATATGAACCCTATCAAAATTCTCTGTGGGCTCATCCCAGTGATGTATTGGAGCTTTGGGAGGATTTTTTCTGATTCGTCCGCATGCCTGACAAGTTCTGACGAGATTTTCAATGTCTTTGTCTAGATTTTTCCAGTAAACATATTGACGGGATAACTGCTTCATTTTTACAACCCCTGCGTGTGTGTGATGAAGTTCGTTAAGAACTGCTTGCTGTAATGATGTTGGAACGACTACTCGTTGTCCTTTAAAAATTATGCCATTTTGCAGATAGAGTTCAGTGTTATTGTTTTCACCCTTCAAAAGGTCTGATTTAATTCTAGATAGTTGCTCATCTCGTGAGGTTTCTTCAGCGAGGGTTTTGTAGTTGATCGTATCGTTGGAAATAGTGTAAATGGTTTCATTAGAAATTAACGAGACTTCTTCTTCAATATTCTGTTCCATTTGGGACATATTTTCTTGGATAGGGGATCTTGAAAGAAAATCGGCGTGTAAATTTTCTTCTGCCTTTTTATGTTCAATTTGGTAGTCAAAATTTGTGAGCCAGGTTGCGTAGCGTAGAAGTCTTGCGGACGTCATTGCTGGAAGGTGTGCATTCTCGTGCAGAATGTGGGTCAGTGGCCGATTATCGGTATATAGGGTAAACTTCCTGCCATAAATATAATAATAGAATTTCTTGAGAGCAAAAACGATTGACAAGGCTTCTCTGTCTAGTTGGCTATAGTTCATCTCGGTTTTGGTCAATGCACGTGATGCGAAGGCAATAGGTTTTTCTATGCCATTTATGGTGTGTGAGAGTACTCCTGCTACCCCGGTTGGTGAGGCGTCGCAAGCTACCGAGAGAGGAAGATCTGGACTAAAGGGTGTTAAGACTCTATCACTAGAAATTTCATTTTTCAATTGTGTAAACGCTGATTCACATCTAGAAGACCAGTAGAATTTTTTTTGCTTTTGTAAAAGTAATCTCAATGGGTACGTTAGTGTTGAAATATTTGGAATAAATTTTGCATAATAGGTCACCATGCCCAAAAACCTCTTGACGTCGTCTTGATTTGCTGGTCTTGGTGCCTTCATAATGGCCATGACTTTAGCTGGATCTTTCGAAATTTTACCTTGCTCGAATACATAACCTAAGTATTGAATTTTGGTTTTGAATAGTTCACACTTTTCTCTATTGAGGTGTAAATCAAACTCTTTTAGTCTGTCGAGGCAGGCAATCAAATTTGTATAGCAGTCCTCTCTTGTTTTCCCATGAACTATGATGTTATCGAAGTATGTTGTGACCCCTTGCAGGCCTGATAGGACTTTGTCCATGATAAGATGGAATTCATTTGGTGCGGTTTTGATGCCAAAAGAGAGACGGTTAACTGTATAGGTTCCTTTATGAGTAATGATTGTTTGAATCTTTGCGCTTTCTTGGTCGACTGGGACCTGGAGGTATGCTTTAAATAAATCCAGTGAGCAATAATATGTGGAACTATTGAGTGCTGTGAGAAGGTTATCAATTCTTGGTATAGGATAATGTGCGTCCTGAAGTTGAGGGTTTACTCCCACCTTATAATCGACACATAGGCGTACTTTACCATTTGCCTTGGGGACAATAACTAGGGGGGAAGCCCAGTCACTCTCTTGGACTTTTGAAATAATGTTTTGCTTTTCTAGTGTCTCGAGTTCTTGCTCTACTTCTGCTTTCAGGGCTTGTGGTACCTCTCTAGCCTTGAAAGCTATGGGTTTTGCGTTGTTTCGCAATTTAAGGGAAATCTTGAAGTTTTTGCAGCAGCCCACCGTTTGTTGAAATATCTCTGGGTATCTGTTAAGGATCACATTTTCGACGTTGTCGGGAATTATTGAATTTATTGAATTATTGTTGATTTTTCCAACATCGATGTCTTGTAAATGAATATTTAGGTGTCTGATCCAGGAACGGCCCAGAAGTGGGGAAAACTTATCTGAAACTACGTAGAGTGTCTCTGTTGATTTTATGTCCTTATATTGAACCTCTACTTCTGCTACTCCAATGGGTGCGAAAATACCTGAGGTGTACGAGCGAAATCGGATGCTGGTATCTCTAAGTTTCTTATTAAGATTCAGTCGATTAAAATTTGATTCATTTAACAGTGTTTGTCCTGCTCCGGAATCTACTTCAAATTGTTGAATTATATTGTTGATTTTTACTTGAACGAAATACTTCTGTGTGTCTAGATTCTGACTGTTTATTTCATATATTGTGTATTGATCATGGAGGAATGAGTCTTCTTCTGAGTCTACTGACTGCACTTCCTTTTTTTCTGACATTAATCTTTTTAGACACACTTTTTCGACATGTCCCGACTTCTCACAGTATTGACATTTTAATTTAGTCGGAGTAACTTTGCAATTTTTTGAATTGTGATTATTTCTACCACATTTTAAACAAAGCCCTTCAATTCCTAGGTGTTTTAAATTAAGGCGTGTATGTCTAGAATTTGATTTATCTCTAGGTTTTGAATTATAATTATTTTGACTCCCCCTACGTGGTCTCGAAAGTCTATGTACACTTTCATTTTCTGAATTATTTTCTGTGGATATATCGAATTGTTGGCTTGCCAAGTACGATGCTTCTAAGGTTTGTGCCTTTGAGACAGCGTCTGAAAAAGTTTTTGAGTCATCCAAAAGAAGTTGGTGGCGTATGTCTTGGTTAGAGAGGCCTCTGATAAACTGGGAGTGTAGAAAAAGATCTGCCACAGACTTTTCACATTCACATTTGAAGCTGCATGCAGGAATGTATTTTCGTAATTGGGTGACAAAATCTTGGATAGATTGGTTAGGTGCTTGTTTTTGTGATAGAAACTTGTGTCTTTCAACTAAAATATTTTTTTTCTCAGTAAGTTGGTCGTCAAGTGTTTTAATGATTTCATCAAATGTTAATGTATTGAGTTCTTTTGGTGCTACTGATAGTTTGAGCAACTCGAAATATTCAGGGCCAATGCTATTTAAAAGAATTGTTTTAGCTGAGTCTTTGTCTGACGCTAGGCCTTTTAGGGCAAGAAAGTTGTCAAACCGTTCTTTGTATTGTTGAAAGGATTCCGTATTTTTATCAAAAGTATCAAATTTACTTACATTATGTTGAGGAAGTGTTGAAGAAGCGCTTTGATTTATGGACGAGAATTTTTCTAGCATGGCTGAAAATTGCTGCTGCTGTTGTTGCAAAAACTGGGTGAATTGATCAGCGTTCATTTTTCTTGGTTGACAATAAACTTTGAGATTAGAGTGTCCGTTTTCTCTGTGTTTATCCTCGTCGCCACTTTATTATATCTAGATAGGTAATTAAACATGAACAACACATCCGTCTTTTAACACTATTTATTACATAATACACTAAAAACTTTACATCGTTGAACAGATAACCTCATGCGGTAGGTAATCCCCAAAAAGGGCGGGACCAGATACCCGATCACTCCTAATCGATACAATCGATACACAACACATACCTATATATGAAATATTTAGTAACGGAAAGTATTGGGATCGTGAAAAAATTCAACTTCCGGTTTCAACGGAAATACACGTTTTGGAGCCCCCACTATCATAAACAATGGTCGTCATTAAAGCCATACTGCGCATGCGTGGTCTCAACGTTATTTATGAGTTGGCGAAGTATTTTTCTCTTTTCTCTTGTATATGTTTACTTGATTTATTTCATGTTTCGTATTTAGCCATTTCTTATTTATAGGCGAAGTGAGGGACAGATAATTTCTCCATGTAAACAAAAACAAAGGTACTCTATAGGAAAACAAAAAAGGACCCATTCCCTATTTATGCCCCTTCAAAACATTTTAATAATGATAAAGCTCACCTGATCTTAAAGAATACTTGATTCTCATTAAACATGACGAGTTTAATCAAAATCGTTAGAGCTATTTTTGAAAAAATGGGAAAAAATGTTATGAAATAAAGTGCACCCTCCGTTTGATCGATTTTGATGAATTGTTTACTGTCATATCGCTGGCATCTGCATACATCAAATACCTAGTTTTATCAAAATCGTTTCAGCCGTTTTTGAGAAAATCGAAAAACACGACAAAAATGGGCAAAACGTTATTAGTACCCCCGCAGTTTGACTAATATTGATAAAATTTTTGCTGTCACATCGCGGGCATTTTCATATCCCAAATACCTAATTTCAGATTCGTACGGTTTATAGTTTTTGAGGTAGTCTGTTCACACACAAACACATGTGATTGCCTTAGGGTCGATATGTTTCAGTTTTTGATCATTTAAACTTCTATATCCGGGTTAAGAATTATTTTATTCATACAGGTTTAAAATAATTCGGTGCCATTCATTGAAATCAAACATATTGTAAAATTAAAATAATTTTTTCTACCTAATACAGGTGGGGGAGGACGTTCGCTATGTGCTAGAAAGGTGAGGAAAACCATTATAAAGCACTTTTATTCAGTGATATTACACATTCTTAAGTGGAAAATGTTTTGTACTTAATTATGTTTATAGACATATTTTAAATTAGCTACTTTAATGACTCATACTGTGATCTCCCTTTGAAATACATTTCAAGTCAATGAATCTATAGTAATTTAATTTGTAAAATAGTAATTTTATTTATTTTTTTTTTTTTTATTCGGTACCCCTTCCTGGCCATATGTGGCATACGGGGGGTTACTCTACAGGTGTAACCAACCTATCCTAACCATGGTGGGTAGGTCGAGATTTTATTCCGTGGGGCCTCCACGAAATAAAAGTCAACCATCCCAGGGCGGATTCGAACCGCCACCGTTCGGCTCGAGCGTGTTAAAGCGGGCCGCGCTCCAACACGCTCGGCTATCCCCGGCCCGTAGTAATTTTATTTTTAGATTTATTCATATACCCTAAAATCTTCCACAGAATAAACAATGTTTTCATGCATGATCGTTCCATAGGGAGTTTCAAGTTTCCAAAGAAGGGAATTCAGAATTATTAAAAAAAAAAAAAAAAAAAAAAAAAAAAAAAAAAAAAAAAAAAAAAAAAAAAAAAAAAAAAAAAAAAAAAAAAAAAGTAAAGTTTAGTAATTAAATAAATATATATATCTCTATATATTAGACAAAAACACACACACACACACACATATATATATATATATATATATATATATATATATATACGATATTACATATATCACTGTCACCCTGAATTATAAGATGTTAAAGTGAGACTTTTTTATTGACGAATTTTTGGATAACGTTGACATATCTGCAGATAACTGTAAAAGTATCACAACAGCATCACAGATTTTATCAATATGGCCAGACTCTTTCTCTAAACAAATTGTTGGATTTCACCAATGCGATAAACTCAAAGTAAATCACCCGATGCTGTCTGGATATGACTAAGCAAGCTGATAACACTACTTTCCTTTTAACTTTTTATTTTTCTTTAGGATAAAATCGAAAAGATGTTAGTACATCAGGTCAGTGGCAAATCCTTATTGGGGATTGTTCAGTCAACATTTTATCGCAAACAGTAATGTCGCTGATTATTTTACATTCCATTGCGCAAGGTCTCGAACAATGCAGGTGGTTCCTGATAATTTTGCTGTATCAAGGAAGGATTAGTAAACATTTGGTTTATATATGGAGCTGATTGTATATAAAAATCAGGTCTTCAGTTAACCAGACAGTACCGGATAGTGATGGGATACCGAAAGCCAAATATCAACATTGTCGTCATTGGAAGAAATTTCCTTCTTTAACTATCGATACTAACCAAATATCAGACTTGAAATATAGATAGTAAATATTTTTATCGATATAATAAATACTTTTGAAAAAACAGTAATTTTGATTCCATTCCGTGTCATATCAACCATAAAAACAATGTTGAACCTTTCCCTTGTATTCATGAAAAAATCTGGTGCGTGCTCGCAACACACAACTTCCACTTACCAACGGTTTTGTTATTTGCCACTTCTGTAACTGTAAATGTACAGAACGGCTTTAATTATGAACAATGGTCTGCCATTAAAGGCGTACTCCACATGCGTGGCCGCAACGAGTTTTATGAGTTGACTGAATAATTTTCTTTTTTTCTCCTCTATATGTTTTCTTTATTTTTATCATATCTCATATTTAGCCATTTCTTATTTTTAGGCGTAACGAGAGACAGTCGATTTCTCCATATAAACAAAAACAACGATACTTTATTGGAAAACAAAAAAGGCCCCTTCCCCATTTAAGCTCCCTCAGAACATTTTAATAACGATAAAGCTTACCTGATATTAAAGAACACCTAATTTTCATTAAACATGACGAATTTTATAAAAATCGTTGAAGCCGTTTTTGAGATCATCGAAAAAAAGGTAAAGATTGGAAAAACATTATGAAATAAAGTACCCCCTCCGTTTGACCAACTTTGATGAAATGTTGGCTATCACATCTCTGGCATATAGATACATCAAATACCCAGTTTGATCAAATTCGTTAAAACCGTTTTTGAGTAAATAAAAAAAACACGTGACAATGATACAAAATTCATTAAGTAAAGTCCCCCCTCCGGTAGATCAATTTTGATGAAATGTTGGCTATCAAATCTTTGGTATATACATACATCAAATACCCAGTTTGATCAAAATCGTTAAAACCTTTTTTGAGTAAATAAAAAAAACACGTGAAAATGATACAAAAATTACTAAGTAAAGTCCCCCCTCCGGTTGATCAATTTTGATGAAATTTTTACAGTCATATCTCGGGCATATAAATAGATCAAATACTCAGTTTAATCAAAATCGTTAGAGCTGTTTTTGAGAAAATAAAAAAAAAACTTAAAAAGTTATTAAATAAAGTCCCCCCTCCCTTTAAGCAATTTTGATGAAATTTTTGCTGTCACATATACATACACTAAATACCCAATTTCAGGTTCGCACGGTTTATAGTTTTTGAGCTAGTCTGTTCACACACACACACACACACACAGACCATTTCGCGGGACTTGGTTATTTGGACTCAGGGGACCCCAAAACATGTATTTCCGTTGAAAACCGGAAGTCGAAATTTTTCACGATCGCAATACTTCCACTTACTATATATTTCATATATAGGTAAGTGAAAGTAAAAATTAACGTAATAAGTGACCAAGTGCCATCCTCCCCAGATATCAATTCTTGGTGTTTTACTTAAAGAAATAATAAATCTCGATGAATGTTCAAATGCTTTTTGTTATTTTTTTTATTTAATTGCTATCTTGTAATTAATATGTATGTATGTGCCATTGTAAATTTATGGCAACTCAAATATAATTGGCTTATAAATACCATTTTTTATTTTATCAATAAATCTTGTGTTTTAACCAAAATAATCAAACAATTAAAACTTTTCAAGATGTTCCAATACTTTTTACATCAGCTGTGTGTGTTATTTTAACATGCGATGGTTAAAGGTGTGCGGAATTTCAAAGTAGGCAAACAAAGGTTCCATAAGATGAAAAGTTGAACTACATTAGGTCACTAAAACACTGTCAAGATACGCCTAAGTTCATTTAGAATACACATATGTTTTTCTTTTAATTTATGCATTCATATTTTATTTAAATGTTGCTGTCTATATTCGAGTTTAAATGGTTATATTCCTCCTTTATTTTCCAAGTTACCCAATCTCTCTGTCCATCGCATATCTCCGAACTTCGTCATTTCAAATCCTCGGTTCATTCCCGCAATAGACTAGGTCTTCTGATCTATACCGGACTAGTTCTTCGGATCTACATATATACACCGCCCACCGGGCGTTAGCATTCGAAAGATCTTTCATTATCCGGTCCTCATCCCTATGTAATTCCATTCCCCCTTTTATCCACCCAGTTTCCTAAAAATTTATTTAAAAAAACAGCATCAGAACCTAAAAATGTATCAGTATTTCTTGTATCAGATCCAAAAAAATTATGAGTATTACTTGAATCAGATGCTAGAGTTTCAAGTATCAACCCATACTTAGTGTGTATGTATAAAAGTAACGCACTGCCATTATGTTCATTTTATTTTTTGGATTATAATATATTCTATGTTAATTGGAATATTTTATTTTTATATGTTTAATTTTAGCACGAGAAGTTTTTCATTTAATTTGTATTATTTTAACTATACTCTAAGGCTCTAAAGTTCAATGAATGTAATATAATAAGTATTTCGCTCTAAAGAGTCTTCCTGAATTTATTATAATTTTTATTATTACGTCAAACTACCTATTTTGTTTATTTATTAATTTTTTTTTGACTAATTATGACATTTCAAAATACACCGTAAGCCAGATCAAGTTTGTGAAATATTCAGCTCATAATTAGCTTTATAATTCCTTTCTTTCCTCTAATAAATGTAAAATATGCCTCCTCGATTTCTCCTAGTTCCTCCATGAAATAGATTATGCGGTCAATTAAAGTTAATCGTAGCTTATACCTGAGCTGCAGTGCCGGTATGATCCAGTTCGAACCAGCCAAAGCTCCCACTACTTTCAACGAAGGGGCTAAGCAACAGCAGTGCTGCTGATTCGCGTTTCAGGTTTTAGGCCGGGTAGCCGAAAAAAAAGATAATTTCGTGTAAAAGATTTAATTTCTTAATCTATGGAACGTTAGTCACTGCTAATTTATAGGAATGAAATGAAAAGAGTAACAATAAAAACATTATTTGAATACCAGTCATTAAAAAATAAAAATAAAATAAAATCTGAAACTTAAACGTGCTTCCATTGTTGAGTCCGAACGAATTTTAACTGCTTGCTATCTCCAGACCAAATTTCTATCTCTATCCAATGAGAATTAAATAACAACAATTACGAGGTATACAATTACGAGTAAAATTTCATACTAATAGAATCGAATTTCATCTATTACATAAAACATCTAGATAACTAACTTGATCAAGTAACTAGCAGCACTGATCAAGTAGGACCTTACAATCGTTCGATTTTAATTAAGGTTTTTTATCATTTTCTAGATTTGTTAATAAGACAACATTACATACTGACAGCTTGAATATTAGATGGAGACAAAAGAATATATTTCATCACAAATTAAAAAAAAAAATAACAACTACATTTCTAACAAACAGCTCTCATCTTATTCAAAAACTAGTGGCTGTGAATTATTGGCAACTTGTGTCAAAGTAAATTCTTTGATACTTTACCGCCTCGAAATCTCCATTTAAAAACGTTGTACTTCTTGTATTAGATAAATGTAATTTTTTTTTCTTTACTAGTTACAATCAGCATAGAAAAAGTATTCTTTTCATTGTTTTAATGTACCAAGAAATTTTGTAAGAAAAATAAATATTAATTCCATCATTAATTACTCATTGTCCATACGCGATTAAAACTTTTTATATTTGTGATTGTATTGTACATATTAATATTCTATTGTTACTTTCAGAATAACTTTTGTTGAAGTGACTTACATGAGATTTTATTATCATTCAAACTCACATCGCGCCTAAATTAATTAATAATTACTGTTAAGCTATAATTTTGATGAGGTATGAAACAAATCAGTAAACAAAAAGGTATACATATGTTCAGATTCAGAATCTGTTCTTAAGACAATAAAAAATCCATTTTCGAAGAACACATTAGTAACCGATATCTTAATACATTTGAAATCATAGGAAATGGTTAGGTATGAGATACAATTTTTGTGGTTACCAGCTCACTGTGGTATGAGAGGCAATGAGCTTGCTGATACTATGGCGAAAAAAGGGATTAAAGAAGGAGAGCCAGTACCACATGCACTCGCCACAGAAGTTACTGCCTTAGTAAAGCAAAAGGCGCGAGAGAAATGGCAAGGCGATTGGGTCGGACTGAGGGACAACAAATTAAGAGTGGTAGAACCTAGCGTAGTTCCAAATCGAGAAGAACTGCAGCTAAATAGAACATAGGGCACACAAGGATCACCCACGAGAACCTCATGACGAGGAAATCCCCGCCTCAATGCATCACCTGCGGGGTCCCTTTGACAGTGCCGCATATCCTCTCAGAGTGTTATGCTTACGAAATAGAGCGAAGAGAAGTGGGACTTGAAACCGACTTAGGCGAGATACTCAGTAACACCTTGAAAATGGCCGAAAAATTGTTCTCGTTTCTACGAAAAATTAATCTTTAAGTCAAACTTTAATGTATTTTTTTTCTCTATTATCTTTCATTGTTCTTTTGTTTTCACTATAATTCATTTATAATATTATCCTTTATTCTCTTCCCAAGCAACACCTAAATTCTTATAGCGATACTACCTTCTTTATTGTTTTCTCTCACCCATAATTTTTATGTTACTATTGTATTTATAATTGTAATCTTTGATACTTCTCTTCATACTATTGCAATTTTCTATGGAGGCTAAAATAACCCAAGTGGTTGAAGAGTCCATTTTGTTATAAATAAAAAAATAAGAAACAAATCTTAATAAAAAAAAAACTCCATGCAAGTGCAATTACAAAGCTTTTATTAATTATTTTATCATCCCTTATGTAATTTTCACCAAAAATAGTATATACACGATTTAGATATAGTTCCCGATGTCTCGAGTAGTTTGATCCTCATACTGGAAAAAAAAAAAAATCATTCTTCTGACAGTAATTGAAGGCCTATTTAGAATAATTTTCTCATGTCATTAAACTAAATGCAGCTCGGTTCGCAAAAGTGGGTTGCTGTTACAAAAATTATTGGAACGAATCTGCGGAAATAAATTAAATTCAGTAATATTTTCAGGCAAGAAGTTTATTAATTAAATGGACGGATGGTTAGTAATTAAATGGCGATGGATCTTGAATTTGAGACAAACCATTTCCAACACATAAGATTTTAACTTCTTTTCTTTCTTACTTCTACCAATTTGATCTTTAATTTTTTTTTTTCTCAGCAGCTAAGTCATTAACTTGCTGTAGTTTATTTTATTACTTTACTAACTGTGCTCTCCAATTTTTGGAAGAGTAACCGAGTAGAATGCGTTTTTAACAGATTTCTTGATTTGATTTTTTTATTGACCGGTAAAGGTATCGATCTTGAAATTCACGGTACCGTATCTGTCATGCCTACGCTATCATCAAACATAGAAACAGTCATCGATAATCTGCATCGATTAGGCTCTCCTAGATCCAGATGGTTCCTGCTACTGTACCATTTTCTCGGTAATTGGCACGTGGACCCACGAACTAGGTCTTTATTCAACGGTACCGAGTGCAATAACCCAACATAAGTGCGAAGCATCTATTGTAGTAGGATGAACAAAAGAATTGAGTCGAATAATGAGAAGTTTTGGCAAGGCAATCGTGAAAGTACGGGTCATGGTCATGAATGAGAGTAGGTCCTGCGAATTATTTTGTAAATAAACGTAATTACTTCTTAATAAATATTGAATATATTTTATGATTAAGATATGGCATAAACCAGATTATCGTGAAAAATATTAGTAGATTAATTTTGTAGGTATATTTCGCAACATAAATTTAGTAACAGAAGTTTTCTAATCCGGGGATATCTGCCTATAATTTGAGCGTGGCATTAGCCTAACTGTGCGCATTAATAATAATTTAACCCTTTCTATTTGATTATTTTTCTTTAGTAGTTAAAATTTAAAAGAAATTTTTCGAAAGAATCTTGGTTTACTTTCATACATGAAGAAGTCATACTTAACAATCTATGCTGAGTTTAACTCCAAGAAAATTAAAAAACTTGTTCAGCTACAACCTACGAAGGATTATGGGTTCAATTCTTGTTGGTTATTGGCTGTTCCAATATATGTATAGGATCCCAAAACAAGTTAACGCTTCTCCAGCTGAATTGGTTGTTTAATTATAGTGCCAACTTTAGCCAAGAAGGGCTTCTTGACAGTCTGACTCTAAACCGGAACCTGGAGCATAAGACAATACATAGATCTCGACCGATCTGTTATTTTATACCGATTGTCCTTGAACCCGATCGTGCGCCAAATCTACACCAGTGCGATGGGCTATGGAGATCGGCTGCAGCAATTTGCGGTTTATCTACAAACATAGTTGGGGGACCCCTCCAGGCTATCTGTAAGCAAGCAATATACGATATTTATGATGAAGATCAAACTCTTTGAAATATCGCATACTATTAAGACATCTGAATCTTTTATTTACCATTTTTGGCGAAAAATTACAATACCTACATAGATAGCTATACGGTCCTTCAATTTTTTTTGAGGTATCCTAAATGGGATTTTTTTTTTCGTTTATTTGGGTAAATTAAGTGAAATCAAATAATGCCTTATAGCTTATCTATACATGGATGGAAGTTACATAATTCAACGAGATTCATTTTCTTGTGAAAACGTCTAATCAATATTACCTTACATCCAAAACTTTTCTTTTAGATACCTTTAGTTTTTTTTTTTTTTGTTTTTTTTTATTATCATCATATTCATCATATACTGAGTTTAATCAAAATCGTTACAGCCATTTTTGATAATATAGAAAAAAACGTAAAAATGAGATGACATTACATATTCATATATAGGTAAGTGAAAGTAAAGTAGGGTTGTCATTGTAGAGAAAAGTTTTATGTATGTTCCTCTTCAATGGTACTTCCACCTTTTTAAAAAAGATGGCTATTTATGATCAACGTAAGAGGGATTGTAAACGAAAGTTGTGTGATGCGCCCAATATCTCTATAGTCCCTACATTGGATACTTTTATGATACATATCTGTGATCCACCGGTTATGTTTCTATTTTGAAATCTTGGGTACCGTATTTTGGATTCATTAATCTATCCTTTTGAGAGTTCCTAATGAGTTTTGTAAAACATTGATTTCCGATAGGTAGTATATAAGTATATCTTCTATATGTAATCATTTAGCATTCATATTAAAATAATTTTAACAAAAATGTTTTTTCCATTGAAAAATTAACTTAATTATACTATTAGTAAAGATTGACAAATCGAAAATCTTTGAAGTACTTTAATCTTAGTAAATTTGTAATTTCATGGATTATGAAAGTCTTCACCGTGGTTTAATTATAATTGTTTTGAATAAAACTGAATTATTTAGAGAGCACTGTTTTTTCAATTACTGATAGAAACGGAAAACTGCAAAATTATATAAAATTAAGAGCTTCGTTTAACAAGAGACTCTTTGTTCGATTTTCCAGAATATTAGGCGGATATTACAGGGAAAATGTTTAAGAAACCTTCAAAGTATTCATTTTGCTCTTTGGAAGTCATCCAAGATTTTTCGATTATGTTAAATTCATTTACAAAATTAATTAATACTTTTCAGTCTTTTTATGTGATAAAGAATAAGAAGAAGAAACTTTCTCTACGAAATTGCTAGCCTAGGTTAAATGGCAACTTCTCTTGACATTCTATTAAGGCGAAAGATTTCACTTTAGAAGTATGAAATACCTTTCTGCGCTAAAGAAGCAAATTTCACAGCTACCTTACCCATCATCCTAATCCTGCTGCTCATTTCCTATCTACCTCCACTCATTCCTACAACACTCCTCGAAGGCCACGTTACCTTTTGTAAATATGTATATTATAGATTTTCCTCTCAAGTCAGGTGTGCTTGTGGCTATTGCGCCGTCTCTCAGCCTCATCGGCTTTAATAACAGTGTTAGGCTGAGAGAGTAGCGCGGAAACCTCTTGAGTCTTGCTTTTCCCTCCTCCGAGGTGGGAAAAGCCTGTCTCGGGGTTCTCCAGCCTGATTGTAAATATGAATGTGCTTAAGATGCTTATTTTTATTTACTGGAGTACATTTTTTTTTTTTTATTTTTTTTTATATTTTTTGCAAATAAAGTGTGAATCTGTTCAATCAGCAATATAACCATTGTCTCAAAATGAAAAAAAAAAGTAATAATATCAATAAAGAGTTGCATTACTTGTTTACTAAAGAAAATATTCTCGAACAAAGTTTGGGAGGTTGGGGAAACATATGAAAATGAATAAAAAGTATCTGGAAGATGGGTTTAATGAAATAATTTAAGTTTGTTTCGCCGAAACTTTATTAATCAATTTTATAATAAATTCACATTCCTTTTTCTATGTAACACTGATTCATTAAAAATATATGGTGCTATGCGCACAATCACAAAACAACAAAACTGGTGCAAACTCACAAATGTTCACACAAGCAGCCTACTCCTACCACTACTTTTCAATTTACTATTATTATTTCATTTTTTTTTTTAACGTGCCTCAAAAATAAATCCTTTCTTCATATATAGTCGATATTTTAAAAGGTTATTTACCACTCATAGAACTATCGAGGAAATGCACTCCTGTCATGCGCATACAAGATCCTATCAAGCATCATCTTTGAACGGTTGTCACATTTTGCTGAAAGACAATTGTGGAATTACCGGGCAAGCTGTGGAAAAGTTAAATCAACCATTGATCAGCTTTTCTAATTAAGAATGACACATGGGTTATGCGTGCAAGGAGCGCCAGATCACGACTCACCATCTCTTTGTCGACTTCAAGGCCGCATACGACAGTGTGGACAGGATGGATCTTTACCGTACCTTCGAGGAAATGAGGATACATATGCTGACACGTCTGGTAAAAGTGACCATGGGGAATTCAAAGTATGTAGCAGGTATTGGAGCCGATGTTTAGGAGGATTTCTACCCAAATAATACAGTGAGGCAGGGAGATGTACTCACAGGCTTCCTCTTCAATCTAGTAGTAGAAGGATCCATTAGAGATCAGGTGTCAGGTTGGTGGGACCTTGTTCAACAGACAGGCGTAGCTGCTGGGTTATGCTGACGACTTTGACATAATGGCCTCATCCAAACGAGCCCTAAGGGAAACATTTATTTATCTCGAGGAAGCAGCAAAAAAAGTTTGATCAGAAGTAAACCAGCAAAAAACAAAGTATATGCAGGTTGGAGGGATGGCAAACCACGAGGAGTACTTTGAGGTAGGACAGTACAGATTCCAGGTGGTCAACAGATTCCCAAGATCATCTACTAAGGGAGCGAGATGAACTCCCAAAACGATATTAGAAATTAAGCGAATAATAACAGGTGCTACTAACTTCAATAGCCAATATCTGTCAAGGAAGAAAAAAATCAGCCTGTATAGTCCGTCCTTTATTTTCCTCGTCGCCAATACGGCTCTGGGACCGCCACTGATTTTTAATACAAAAATTCTCAATATCTTTCTTAATTTGTATTATAGCCTACCCCCTAACCACAACACTGAATCATAGGCTAGTCAATTTAATATACTAACTATTTCAACAAAAATAACATTATTTTTATATCTGGTACGCGGCCTAAAGGCACCCTATCGTGAAGGAAATGACTGAATTAGGGGTGAAAATAATTTCTCGTAAATTAGGCATGCCATATGTTAATTTAAACTCAATTATCGATTTTTGTGATGGAAATTTGATTTAAAAGAAAAAAATAGATTAATTAAGGGTTAAATGTTGGGTGATCATAAAAATCTAACCGACATGCATTAAGAAGATTAAAAGATTTCATTCTCCTATTAATTTATTTTTAGTAATAAAATTAAGGATAAAACTTTGTCACATTACTAAATATAGGTTATTAATAAGTTATTTGCTTTCTTATTTGTTTTCCTGGAATGGAAGGCTGTGCTCTGTATTACGAAGCACAAAAACATAACCTGTTGTTTTGTTTCCCTCAAAAGACACTTATGTTTCACGTTATACTGTGATAAGATCTATAAGATTATTACAATATAACCTTTAGTTTCGGATTCATTGTTAAACACAGTACTCATATCCTGAACATTCAAACAAATCTTTTGCCATGTCAAAGTTTATAGTGAAAGTTAAAACAAAATCTGGTCAGCAAATTGTAGATAGTGCTAATTTAACGAACACAATTCTGGAATTGAAACAGATAATTTCGAAGTCTGTAAATATTCCTGTGAACAATATGAATCTTTTAATTGGCTTTCCTCCCAAACAAATTGATGCAGGTTCTTTACACAAGACTCTTGCTGAAGTGAACATAAAGTCTGGAGATACATTAATTGTTGAAGAAACTGCATTACCCATATCAAATCCATCTAAGGTTTTCTCTCCTCCTGATCGACCTCATTTAGAAGAAGATAAATTGGATGGTGGATTACTTATGAGGCAAGTTGTGCCTGCAGACAATTCTTGCCTTTTTACTAGTGTTGGTTTTGTTTTAGGAGGTAAACTAAAACAATGATATTCCATTGAGGATATAGAAACAATGTATTTAACAACAATTAAACATTATTAATTTTAGGAAAAGTGGATACAACTGCTGGTTCTTACATGAGACAGATAATTGCTGAACAAGTCGCTAGTAACGAAGATCAATATTCTGAAGCAATTCTTGGTAAACCAAATAAAGACTATTGTCAGTGGATTTTAAAACCAGAATCATGGGGAGGTGCTATTGAATTAGCAGTTTTGTCAAGTTTTTATGGAATCGAAATTGCAGTTATTGATACTATGAATGGTGTTATTAACAGATTTGGTGAAGACAAAAATTATGACTATAGAGTATTTCTAATTTTTGATGGCATACATTATGATCCTTTATACAGAGAACCAATTGAGGTAATATTACATCTAATTTTTAATGTAAGGTAGAGTAGTCTTTCTCACTATTTCCATAAAAACTATTTTTTTAAACATGAAATTATTTAATTCATGTTTAAAAGATCTCTTTGATATTTCTCTTATAGGTATTTAAAAGCAGATTTACTGTTTCTTCTATTATCCATTTTAAATCATCTGAGTGTATTGACCTTACTGCATGATTTATTGGGTTTTCTTTTCCCTCCCCTGCTATCTAAGCATAAACCTATTTTAAATAAAATATTTTTAGAACTGCTTATTCTATAATGGTATTTATATCTACAAAAGTATCTAGTTACAGCAACTTATTCATATTAAATTTGTTAATATTATTACAAAAATAAATAGCTATTCCCATATTTCTGTTTAAATAACAATTTAAACAGAAATTGTTAACATGTTGCTGTTATAAATGAGCCTGCTACATGCTTTAATTCTATATTATTTTTAATGACTAGAATTTAATTGAAAGAAAAATAACTTAATTTATTGTTGAATTTGAACTGTCACTGACATGATTTTTCTGTAAATCTCTGCATCTGAATGACTGAAGTCTTAATCTCTCTTAATCCACTCCTTTCTGAATAATATTAGGGCATGTGTTTTTGTATTTTATCAAATTGACAGAAAAGCAATTATATAAATACCTAATTGATCTAAACTTTTACCTTCATCAAGTATATTAGATTTTGTAGTAATATTTTTCCATAGTATTTTTTTCATAGCTCTTATTATTCTATTTACTGTTTTAATATTTATACTGAACTGTCTGAGTATAAAGCCCGTTTCTCTGATAATTTCCATTATATATTAGAAGCCTTTGTAATCTACGCTGACGGATCTAAATCTAATCAAGCTAGAGCAACTATCGCAACCAAAACTCTGCACATATAACTATAATCGGTAAAGTATGTAATTTGGACACTATCAAACATGCAACAGCACTTCTTTTTTGTGTAAAAACCCAAAATATTTTAGTGTCATCAGATTCCTTAAGCTCACTAAAAGAAGTTGGTAGCATATCCCCCAAGTATCCGGGATGGCTGAGGGGACAAAGGCTCTTGCAATAGGTAATTAAAGTTAAGCAATGTCGAGTGTGGTTAGTACTTGGATGGGTGACCACTCCATTCAGGTGATCACCCGCCCATGAATGCCACGCAGTTCAAGCCTACCCCCACCCCTTGCTATGTGAGGCCCATCAGCCTACTGCAGGGGACTCACACTGACTGGACTTAGGAGTGATAAACCTTCCCCGCGAATCTTATCGAGAATCGTGGTGTGGTTTTCCAGGATTTCAGTAACCGCCCGGAGGTTTGGTACAAGGAGGGTTTGAAGGACAAGGAAGACCAGTTTGTCACTGTCCTTGAACCCGACAGAGCTGACGCCATCGGTGGGAAGCACACTGCCAAATTGGCCCCAATGGGATTGATTGGTTATGGAGCTATGAGCAGTCTACCACTGCAGCATGGTGATCATGGCTTGCAGCAACACAAGGTTTAGGTACCCCCTCCAAGCTGTCTGTGCTCCCGCAAGTAACACAAATGTCTGTAAGAAGACCACACTGCGCGGCCAAAGGTCTCATTAGGCCTAATGCAACAGCTGAAAAAAAAAAAAAACACTCAATTTTCACGAAATCTATCTACCTACCTCAAATACCTAATATCAGTATCATACGGAAAATCGTTTTTTAGCTAGTCTGTTCACACAGTCCATTTCGCAGGACTTGTTTTTTTTACTTAGAGGGAAACCAAAACATGTATTTCCTTTAAAAATCAGAAGTTGAATATTTTCACAATCACAGTACTTTAAGTAGGCCAGGGAAATCCTAAGTAGGCCAAAAGGGGAGGACAAATAAAAAAAAATACTGTAGTAAAAAAAAGAATTAAACACAATTAAAAATATTTGGTGGTGTTGATTTGTGCAGTTTTACACCAACTCACTAAAACTAACAACTGATTTACTCTTTTTTCAGTTATTTCGATTATTTAAAGAATTTATCTACGTAATGTAATTATATATGTTTTTTTTTTTCTGTTACATTTCTTTTTATATTGTTCATCCAAAATCACATTTTGTAATACCTCCATAATTTTTTGTTTTTTCTTAAGTATTTTTTTTGTTGATTATTTCTTCATTTTTTATGCATAACTTCAAACACATTGTCAATAAAAGTATTGATTTTTATTTAATATTTTTGTTTTTAGCCTGATGGGTCCATTCAAACATTTTTCTTGACTTCAAATGACAAAGTATTGAAACTAGCTGAAGAACTTGCTCATGAAGCCAAGACGAGCAAGCAGTACACTGATGTAAATAGGTTTACACTTCGTTGCTTAGAGTGTAAAACTGAACTTACTGGACAGACCCAGGCCCAGCAACATGCCCAACGAACAGGTCACATGAACTTTGGAGAAATAGCCAGTTAACAACATTCATTTATGGATCCTTCATTTGTTGAACTTTCACCTAATGCAATTTTTTTGTAAATCTTAAACCACTGTTTACACATAATGAAACCACATTTCAGCCCAATAATATACTGTTTTTATTGACACAATTAGTTTTTATTAGATTTTTTTTTCTCTTCATTCCATTTATGAGATATGGAGATTTTATTCCTTATGAATCTTATGCATTAATTCCTGTGATTTTATCAGCTTTTCACAAATGATGTTTTTATTTACAATTATTGATATAACTAAGGTAATTGGTTACCTTAACAATTATAAAAATTGGCAATGTTTTCGTAATGCCAAATACATAAAAAATTACTTCAGTGATATAAATATTAGAATTTTGTAACCACACAAGATTTTTTAGGTTTGGGTTTTTAATTCCATAGTTTATTTTATTTGTATATGTGCAGGAACCCATATTAAAAAAAAAATATTATTAACTTGTAGGCTTCCTTTTTTTTTTTTTTTTTTTTTAATTTCAAGTCAATTGCTTTTGAATTTTTCTTCAGTATACTTTTTCTATACGTGAAGCAAATTCATCCAATTCCTTGATTGTTCATTAGGTCACTTGTGATTATTAAGTCTTAAATGCTTCATTAAATAGTATAATACTTTTTTTTTTTTTAATTTTTGGTGATGAAACCAAAGGGTGCGTGCTCAAGTTAGAAATATTACTTTATTTTTAAGTGCATCATCTGATTTAATTAAAACTGTTTTAGTTTTAAATATTTTTTAAAAATTTTCCTTAAAGAGGAATCTAATTCATAATTATATTCTATCATCATATTTTAAGTTTTTGCCTGTCAGAATTGAGAACAAACAAATTTTCCTTATTATGTTTGGTTTAATTTTATTCAGTAAGCTCTGTATTAATTGATAACTAATTGATGAAATGTTTGAGATATATATATATTTTTTAAATGTATATTTGTAAATTGGATTGCAATTATGTTGCTTAGGTTTTTTTTTTTTTTTTCTCATCTTATTTAGTTGTCATTAGTAACTTGATTGTATTCCCTGATTTAAGATAATCTAGAAGTAACCTAGTCCTAAATTCTCAGGTTACATGAATTTATTAAACAAATTACATTTATTTATGTATTTATTTTGAGTTTTCAGTAAAGACTGTCAGTGCCAACAAATCAGATTTCTTTTGGCAATTCAATTTCGGGTATAGCTGTGGGAGGTTATTTATTATTTCAGACATAATTAAAGAATAATAATAATAATCCAGATTAAATAATGAACTTATTGCAATTTTACATTTATTGCATGTTCAGGAATGGAATCTTAAGTCAGATTCATTGCCGTAATTAAGTCCTCATTGTCTAAGATTATTAATTAGATATGAAATTGGTTGAATTATTATTTTTCCAAATAAAATTTATTTTAGATGCATTCTTGTACAAATATTAATATGAATGAGTTTGAAAAATATGTTCAATGTTATTCAATAGTTGGTTATTTAACACGTTCACGCCAGGACTGTAATTCATGCTCCTCGCACATTGGCGGCTAACCTTAATTATTTTCTGTCTATCGGACGGGAGTTATTCCTGGGCATTATGCAATATTGACAATCCAACATTAATAAAATAAACAATACAGTCCTACCTCATTATACATCGTCATGGAAAGTTTAGTGATTGACTAAAGTGTCCGATGCACTAGTCTAGTGCGGGCCACCGGTGGCCCACGCCGGCGTGAACGTGTTAAGTATTCAATACTTGGTTACTCAATAAGTTGTAGTAATCAAATAAATATTTTATTGCATTAGTTTTTTGTTTTGTTTTTTAGCTAATTTTTGTGTTGATCTAATTCTCAGATCAAGGCAATTCTCTTGTCTGCAAATTAAAAATATTATACAGATTATAGTGTTGGATAATGTCATAATTTATCAATTGACAGGTTTGGTGTTATAACTAAATGAATTTTCATAGATCAAAATAATTTTAATGTTCCTGAAAGTTATAATAAAGTAAATTTAAAAGTATAAAATATTTTTTTAAATCATGTAAACACTTAAAGTAACATTACTGATTTATTAAAATTTAATTTTAATAACTTTTGGCTTTGATTTAATTAATTTGTCATTGACAGTTAAATAATACTGGAAAATGAAGCAATTTTTTTTTTTTTTTTTTTTTTTTAATGAATGAACTGAATTAATTGACTTGAGCAGAAAAAAGTTCAAAACTTATATTTCGAGATTTTTGTTTGGTTACTATATGCTTCTTCTAAAAATGTATAGTTTGCTTACTTTTTTTATTTTTTAAAACTGTCAGTCCTTGATTTGTGGTTGACATATTCTTATCTGTTTGAAAAATAATTGTACAGATGACATATTTGAATTTTCAGAAGTCCTACACATTAAATATATATATATATATATATATATATATATATATATATATATATATATATATATATATATATATATATATATATATATATATATATTCCTCTTGTAATTTTAAATTATTAAAATTGTGACACAAATGACTGCAATGATCTCTGTAATTTATCTGTGTTAAATTAAAATCTTATCATATGGTTATGAGGTGGTTATAATTATATGGTAATCTCCACTAAATGTCATCCTTATAACTACTCTCCTTTAAGCAGAGCATAATTTTGTTGAAAATATGTGCCTGTTCAAGTGTGAAGAGATATATTAATAAGTGCCCTTTGAGTGTATTTCTTTGGATAATCTTTTTTGGTTGGTTAAGAATATTTTACAACTTTTTAAGCTGGACTTAAGTAGCTTGTTTACCTAAAGTGCCTAAAGCACCGTTATCTGCGCTTAAACTTAGCCCAGATCATATTTTTCTTGTAAGTGATCATTTGATTCTCTTCAATTTCGAAATTAGTTCTCTGGGCCTGCTTGATAATAGAGACAAACTTACCCGAGGAACCCGTTCTTCTCAGGTCTCAGCAGGACACCTGGAGTCGGATTTACTGTAGCCTCGATTTAATTAAATTTATACAACTTTTATCTGTTTCTCTACTCCATTACTCCATACCCTTTAATGTCGTGAATTTTATCTGTAATCTAGTCCTGTGCCTCAGAAGCTGCAATCATTTATAATGTATATATATGCTCAGCTTTATACCAGCGATTGAATAATACTCAATATTCTAACAAAGAAATATATTTTTTCATTTATTTTTATCTCTTTCATTAATTATAGTAGCATAATTATAGACTAGTTATAGACTTTAGCTACATTAAGGACATATAATTTTGTGATTTTGGAAATGATATTGAAAAAAAGTTTTGTAATGTTAAAAATTTAAATCTGCTATTGCTGAATGTTAATGTATAAATGAATAATTTTGTTTTGTAACAAAATATTTATAACATTGTTAATACTTTTTATTATTCTAGTATGTGCCAATAAGCAAATTGTAATGCTTAATCATACAATAGAGTTGGACATTTATTGGTATTATGAGCTTTAATCAGCTTATAAATTAGTCATAGTGTACCATTATGAGGTAGAGTAAAAAATAAATTAATCATTACTCATTGCTTTGTCAGTTTTATCATTTTTAATAATTAAAAGACAAAAAATTTTTTAGAATTATTTATAAGTGGTTAATGAGTTCTGATGGGAACTATCTTTTGAAGAACCATGAGTGAGAATTCAATTTTCCCCATTAATGCCCAACTCTTTAGTATGCTGAATTCTTTTTGAGTGGCAATTCGTTCAAATTCACATTGAATATACTATCTTTTGTCTTCAAGACTGAATTTCATCAAGGGTAGAATAAGATACACTAGTATGTCATTTTGTCAGAGAATTCTGTTTGTTTTACCTTTGACATATGTCAGGTTTCAGGAGCATTTTTGGATTATATTATATTTAACCTATTAATTTACATTTAACCTAATAATTTCAGTTGAAATTTGGTTTAGCTAAATTTCAAACTAATCTCGAAATATTGAAATTTTTCCTTGGGAGAAATTTGACGATTAAAATTTTAAACTTTCACTATGGATTATATTTAAGAGAAATATATATATATTTTTTAATAGTTTGAATTGTGCATTTCATTGTATATTTTTTATGTTAGCTCATTTCTTTATAAAGCACACATTAGGTAAACTGTTTTTGATTTTTTTCATTTTCAGGCAGGTATAATCTAAAGTATTACGAAATTGACTGTTGTAATTTTTAAAAGTATTTTATGTATAAAATAAATCAGTATGATTTTTTTTTTTTTTTCAATCCACCTAGAGATTCAGGAAAAGTTTTTTTCAAGTTAATTAAGCTCTTCTTAACATGACAGTGTTCATTAAATTTATCACAGCTATCTATTATATCACATATATAAATATTAAACAGGTATTTTAGTTAAATAATTTTTATTAGCACTAGGAATATAGCTTTATACTTGTTAGCTACATAACTTCAACTTGTTCCTTTTTTATTGATATCCATTTGATAAGTTTTTCTGCACCAAAATATTTAGTCTGTTTTTACTTGAAAAATATTTATAAAAAAATTATTTCTACCACCACACCTTTAATTACCAGCATAGATTTACTTGATATAAATAATAATTTTCCCTTAGTTTTTTTTTACATTATTTTTCCTGAATCTATGGTGACTGAACAAGCTAATTTCTTTTTAGAGCATTTATTTATTTGTTAGTTTTTTTTTTTTTTTTTTTTTTTATAATGCTTCGCCTAAAGAAACATTAACATATCTACAATTTAGTATAGGTCTATAACACTGTCCTGTATCTTGAGACAAAGATCTGTATTTGTTATTTATACTTAAATACTTCACAAGTTTGTTCTGTTTCAAATTTTATTACTTAATAGAGGTATTTTATTAATCCATTGTCATGGATCCCATCATGTTGGGTTGTTACTTTTTTTTTAAGTTTTTGAATTCTTTTTTAAAACATTTTATTTCTTTTTTTATGGTACCCTTACCTGGCCATGTGTGGCATACGGGGGCTACTCTATAGGTGTAACTAACCTATTCTATCCATGGTGGGAAGGTCAATGTTTATTCCTTGGGTCTGCAAAGAAATGAAAGAACCCACCCAATAAAAAATAAAATAAAAGCCAACTGCCGCTGTTCGGCTCGAGAAGCGGTTCGCGCTTCAACATGCTTGGCTATCCCGGCTCATTATTGCTTACAATTATATAAGCTGCTTCCCTCAGTCGTTAATTTTAGTTTTGAAGGTCAAGGCCTGTTTACATAATTTTTTTGAATTTATTGAAGACCCCTTATTATTTTGTACTATAGTGTTACCTATTGTGGAACTTTTTTCTGTCTATATATGAATTATCATATTTTTTTCTACAGTTTCCGAACAAGTTAGTGATATTTTAGTTCATAAGGTGGCACATATTGAGCCCATTTGATTAATTTTATATAAATTTACTTTGTATTTTTTAAGTTTGTCTCATTATTCTTTCTTTTAATTGAACATCCATAAATGAATATAATGTAATTTTAACTTACTTAACAGTTGTTCAGTACAGTGAAAATCATTATTAGAATATTTCTCACTTTGATTTATATTCAATTTAAAATAACAGCTGCTAATAAATTTACAATAAAAAATATTTATCATGTACAAAGTAATATCTTTAACTAATGATGCTTCTGAAACTGGTGTTTGAAAATAAGAGAAGTTGATCTCAGGGCTTGTTTGATAAAAAGACTTTTTAAGTGTTATTTTTTTGTTCTTGAATCAATAGCTCTTATGTTTTGTTCTGAATAGATAAAACAGAAATGATTAAGCTATTTTGTTGTACTTTTCAGGGGTTTTTTTACATCAATTAAGTTTTTGTTTTAATTTATATAAATAATAAAATGAAATATATAAGAATTAAATGAGTTAACAGTGTTTTACCTACATATGTTTACTTAGTTTTGTATTATAAAATTATTATATTTTTTAATTTCTTTATTTTTTCCTGTACACATCAAAATTTAATATTTTCAAAAAAAACTAATATGAATTAAAAAATTGAGGAGTCATGAAAGATCGAGTGATAGATATTATTCACAGAGTAGAATTTCAGTGCCTCGCTTATATGAGATGGCTGAAGAAAAGCAAATTGAATTTGAAAATCTCCCCTCTCATCTGCTTGAGTGCATTTTGTATTACATACCACTTGTCGAAGTCGTAAATCTGTGTGCAGTCTGTCCAATTTTGTATAGCACTGGTAATGTAGTTATTCGTAAAAGGTTTTTCGAACTTCGTTTTGGAGTTTATAAAGAATTGAAGATTTTAGAAGAAGAACTCAATGCATTGCCTAAAACTGAAATGTTTTTTGAAAATCGCATAGTTTTATTGAGGTGTTATTATTTTCTGGAAATGCTCTTAAGCGAATTGAGTCTCATCAGAGCAGTGTGGCGCAGAGTTCTTTACAATAAATCTTCAAGTGTTGTAGCCATTGGAAAATTATTGCATGAGTTTTATTCTGCTTATTATATTGTAAGTAAATCTTACAATTTTATGGTTTACTTAGTATAGACTCCTGATTGAAATTTATATTGAAGTGCTTAATATGCTAACCAAGCATTATTACACAAAGTTAATACTATTCATTTCATGATATAAGTGTGGTCAATGTTAGTATCAACCGTTCCATCTCCACGGAAAAAACAATGCTGAAATCTCAATGAAAAAATCGGAGCTGAAATCTCAATCTTATAAATAATAATTTTTATAAACCTATATAAATTTTGAAAATAGTAATTTTTTTTTTTTTTACCTTTTACTTGTTGTGTGCTTGAGGATGTTCTTTAACAATCCTCAAAATGAAAATTTATCTCAAATATCTACAGAGTTGACATATGATGAATTTTACTGTCTTTATACACATATTGATATAGCTGGAAAATAAATTAACTCATTATCTTCAAAAATTGACGTTGTTCGGTCCTTGAATTTGGTTTCAGTAACTTTCAATCTAAGTAAAGAACTTAGTAAAGAACGTAACTTACTAATTATTACCACTATTAAACAATTTTCAGCTTATCAAAAAGATCACATTTCAAACAGTGCTCAGAGTAAATTCTAATTATTAAACACATTGTTTTGGTGCTTTTTTTTAAAGAGAAATTAGGCAAAGAAAGACTAGACTTTTTACATTTTTGATTGGTATGAAAATGTTAACATTAATAGTTTTAATCTAAATAATAACCCCTCAGAAACTTTTGAAGTGGGAATTCCAGAACATTTAGTTTTTTTATTTTGTGTAAAGCACTACAACCAAGGCATTATACACCTTAAATAATAATGTATACTAATATTTTTATAAGTTTCTTATGAAATAGTTGTATTTTTATACAATTTCTCATTTTCAGACAAAGAGTAGGAACTTACCTCCATGGCACATAAATGATATAATTGAATGTAAAGTAATTAAATATGCAAAGTTATTTTTTGAATGTAAATTAGATGAAATACAGTTTGATGAAATGTTTGGTTGTCAAATTTTGGATGTCTTAGATTCCATGATCAATAGACAATTCAGGATTAATGTCAAATACTACCCACAACAAAACCTTTGCAGAATTGATGCTGTTTATAAATTGAGAAATCCCCATGTACGTATTTTACTGGTTTTCTGAATTAGATTTATGAGATTTTAGTATTATGTAGTAGTAAAGCATATAGCTAAATAGCATTATATAATGCCATGATTAAATAGCAAATACATTTATAAGGATATCAGTTTCTATAATGGTGGAAGCTTGGATGATTGTTAAGAAAATGGTTGGGGGTGCCTTCACTAAACAACATATACAAATATGAGTATATGTTGACATAATATATTGTTTTGACTTAAGTCTTAGGTCTACATCATAGGGGCTGTTAGGAGAGAATTCTGGTTGAAATTGAACTTAATTTGGCAGGTGCTTAGAAATTTCTCTCCAAACAATCTTGGTCTTGAAGACTTCACACAATATAATATGTCCATATATTATTGTTCATTCTTTTTTGACCGCTTGCACTCCTAACCATTTTCTCTCACATTAACTAACAAATCTTTTACCATTATACACTGTGGTATATTTCATTATGACATATACAATTATTTATTTATTAGAGGTTTGTGGGCATTTAACTAATTCGGCAGTTGGTCAGAAACTTCTCTCTAAACAGGTTTTGATGAGTAGTGAAAAACTTAGTTGAAACTTCAGCAAACACTATATCTCCAGATGTTAGTGTCATTCCATTTTCATTCCACTGCACCCCCAACCATTTTCTCTAGAATCAGTTTAGATACTTTAATTATTATGCTTTTAATAATAATACTTCAAAATAATTCTGCAGGTATGGTGCATAATTTAATTGATAGATTGAAAAAATAAAAGGCCTGAAAAAACAAAAAAATATTAAATTTAAAATAAAGGAATAAGATGATCTTATTACTTTTTACATTATACTTTCATTAAATGAAGACTGCACAATATAAAAACATGTATGAAAAAACAACATGATATGTATGTATTGATCTATCAAATAATAGTGACCACAGCTGAAAAATTACTCATCTTCTCACTGCTCTATTTACATCTCTACCTAAAGTTCACCTGAGTTTTTGAGGTCTGCTTTTTTCAAGCATTGTCAGTCATGAGACAATAATTGAAATGAGAAAATTGGACTAAGCTTTCGGAAATCATGACCAATAAAGCCCTGAAATGCCTGTGGCCTATGGGCCTGTAAAAAGAGTTGGGGGCTAGCAAGACCAATGATCCTGGCACTAAGGCAGAGGTTGGGAAAATCCTATTGGGTAAACTGGAGAAACTAATGTGTCTCATGAAGACAGGAGCTATGAGGACCACATCAACAGCTACACTGGAAGTGAAACTAAACCTAGCACCACTACAGATAGAGGTGGAGGTCCAATCCTGAATTCTTCCCTCAGGATTGCTTAACAGCACAGATGTTCTGGGGGACACTGGGAAATACTCAGGAATATCGAAGATGACAGAGTGCTTTCTATGCACTCTCCCATATAAGTTTGAGAACTCCTAAAAACCAAATACCAAACAAAAATAAATAAAATCGAGCAGCATAGACCATACTATAGTATCAACTGCTACACGGAGGGCTCACTCACCAAAACAGGTTCTGATAGAGGCATCTGAAGGAAAGCAACAAATTAACAACATATAAACCCATAACTCTTGAACCAGTGGTCAGAATTAGCTTTAGCTATGAACGAAGAATTAGGGAAATTTATGGTGCACGGAAAAAACAATATTGCAATGATAGGACATATCACTCCAAACTTTTCTTAGACAGCCATTTAGTCGAAAGAAGTTATAATATGTTACTAACATCCCTAATATATCATCGTCACCATGCTAAAGTAACGAATGTGCAACTAAAAACCTATGCATATTCGTTACTTTAGCATGGTGACGACGATATTACTAAATTTTGATAGGAATGCACTTAAAAAAATAATAGCAATCTATGCGGGTCACTGAAGACTACAGAGTAATACGTTCAAACTTAAGATAGCAGAGTCACTACTTTGCAGTTCTGCAAATGCGGTAATGAGAAAGAAACAGCCTATCATATTATCTTTTGATGAGAATATACCTCCTCTAAAGTCAAACCAAGAAGCCTTCTAAAATTTAATATGTCCTAAAAATAAATTTCTAAGACACTAAAAATGCAGAGTACACAATATACCTAAGGTGATTGAGGTGCATATGAACATGAAGAAAAAAAAAATTAGAAAAGGATTTCAATCCTCAATATAATTCTGGTAATGCTGCTTTCTCAAATTGCACACTTTATACATCTAAAAACTAAAAAAACAAAATGAATTGTATTCTAAGTTTCCAATGAATAATATAATTACCTAAATGTTATAGCTAATCATACCCTTAGTATTTAAACAGGACTCCAAAATTAAATGAAAATGGATTAACGGAAGAGGACAGAAGGAACATTTTATTCTATTTTGTTAGCCTTGTGAGAATAAACAACCGAGTCACGCTCCGGGAAGAACAATATCATAGAGAAGTGGAAATTTCGAGGTATAGCTATGCTGTTATTTTAGTATATTTATTAATGTGAGATTCCAATAAACATCATTACGATTATGATTAATAGGTCTAGAGAAATAAATATAATGGCTTTAGAAATAGACTATGTACTTCATGGAAATTCCTCTTGGCTGGCTAAAGATGTTAGAAAGTATGTGTCAGTTTTATCAGATCCCCTAAGGGAAGAAAGACAATTGGATGAAATATATGAGTTTGAAGAGACCTATCGCTCTTCAGAGTTCAGTCACTCTACAAGCATGGAAAAAGTAATTGAAAAACTTCATTCTACCTTTATTTTCCTGTAAACATGATCTGATAACTTATTTGATTTAGTTTAATTATTATTTTGGATGTAATTTTCTGTTTTCTGATGAGAAAACAGAAAATTAATGAGAAGTTTCACTATTTTTTCTTTTAGAAGTAATTCTTAAAATTACATAATTTAATAATTTTATTTTAAAAAGAACTTTTAAATGTCACCCTCCATTGTCAAGACATTGATTCAGTCGAATTAGAAATTTTTGAGACACCTTTTCATATCATCAGAGATTTTGGCTCGGATGTTGTTATGTAGATCTTCCAGGGTGTTGGCATAATTATTGTAAACTAGGGACCTTAGGGATAACCTTACAAGAAGTAACAAACTCTCAAAAGATTGATAGAAACTCTAGAGGTGTGGGCTATGGCAACCATCTTGTTGTAACAGCACATTTTCCAGATCCAGATCCCAGATCTTGTTCAGAATGCTTTGGCGTGGACAGAACAGACATTCTAAGTCCTTCCACATTTTAAAGTGTTGTTACAGTCTTTTGAGGTCCTTTCCTTACGTTGAAGATACTCTTCATTTCTGTGATGGCATCTACCCGCCATAAAACACATTTCCAAAAGGCATATTTTGTAGCAAACACTGACTAACCATTAGATTAACATTCCTCCTCTGTAAAAGTGCGCGGCTGTCTCGACTTAAGCATGCTTGAGATTAAGATTGGCGGAAACACAAACATACCATTCTGCCTTTTCCACTGAACCCCTTCCTACCCCCACTAACTTCACTGGCACATGTTCAAAACAGGAACTTTCCTAGCCATTTACATTATTTTTTTAAGTAAGAATTATTAGCATTGGTCAAAATTATTATATTACATTAAGTTTATTTTACCTTGATGTTAACAAATAATTTAAACATTAACACTAAATCTTCTTTAGTGATTTCAGAAATTTATCTGCAACATTCAGATCAACTGTCCTTTGAACCAAGCGCCGTTGTCTATTAAGGACTGCTGGTCAAGACTTAGGAATGACCTTGTCTCACAAATCTATGCAAAACCACAGTTTGCTTTTCTAGATGAATCTAATAATATTTCTGATACAAGCAGAAAAAGTGATATCGTCGATATTTTAGGTATCAAGAATATTTTTAGTTCTACCATTAAAAATGTATTTAATAAGGAAAGTGTAGGTGGATATGTTAAACAGGGTAATTATTTAGCTTTGACCAGGTAGGATCTTGATGCCATGATGATAGTTCTTGTACATGGCATTAGTGGTGATTAATCTGGAGATTGTAGCCCAGTGTACATTCAGCAGTTCGCTGTAAGATAGAGTTTCCTTTAATGTAAAATTATTTAAAAGAAGTGAGTATACCAGGCATTAGAATAATAATAGGGTAAATGTTTTTTTAGGCTTACATGGTCTGAATCCATTGTCTGCATTTCTTCTTAAGGGTTTGACCATGTTACAGGTTTTTCAACTGCCAAGCTTTCACCCATCTTGCTGTGGGCTTCTTCAGGGTCAATACAAGAAAGATGACCTTTTCACATGAGTCCATCAGCATCTTATGCTTCCTTTATCAGCTAATCTACTTTGCTTTTGGAGAGGATAATAAGAATAGATAAGTCACATAAGACTTCTTGTAATGGCCCTGAAGAAGCCCACAGCAAGATGGGTGAAAGCTTGGCAGTTGAAAAACCTGTAACATGGTCAAACCCTGAAGAAGAAATGCAGACAATAATAGGCTAGTCAGAAAGGCTGTAGATGACCTTTTCACATGAGTCCATCAGCATCTTATGCTTCCTTTATCAGGTAATCTATTTTGCTTTTGGAGAGGATATCGTGAGGGTCACATAAGACTTGATACAGATCATTAATAACTTTTCAAAAAATTATATTTGAAAATAATAGTGTTTAGAGGTATGAATTTTTTCTTACCTAATGTAATCCAATGTGTCATATTGGGAGTTACTCTATAGATATAACCAACTTATTTTAACCATGGTGTAAAGGGGGAAATTTTATTCTGTGAGTCTGCCATGAAATAAATGTCTACCTATCCAGGGCGGATTCGAATCGATGCTGCTAGACTCAAGAATGCTTGAGCACTTGAGTGAGATGCGCTCTGGCTCCCTCGGCCAATTTCTGAATATGAATGGTTACCTCATTTTATTCCTTTTGCGTCGTACAATATTAAATTTATTTTTTACAACTAGTCCTAAATGTGTTATTCTACTCACCTAGTGGGTCTTTTCTCTTTGAGTTCTCTGAAAGTGTCGAGCCCTTAACCCATGTTAACCATGCCATCTATTTCAAAACAATGATTATGCATTCGCAAATTTAGATCAAATAGAATTAAAGTCTGCTGTTAAAATTGGAGGAAAACCTAAGATTTTTTAAAAATACTAATTTTCCATATCAACTTTAAGAGTTTACTTTTATTACAACTTTAAGAGTTAAGAGTTTACTTCTGTTTACAGGTGACTTAAGAATGCAGTGCACAGTAGAAGTTGTTGTTTCAAATAATAACAACTTTGAAATTGACAGGCTTGTGATAAATGAACCTTTATCAGTGCCCATTTCGAATTCAAGAAATGTTAAAAAATAAAAATGGTTTTTAATTTTCTTTTATTACTTTTTTTTAATTAAAAAATAATCTGATAGTAATAGGCTCATGTAAAAATGTTTGTTAATCAAGTTATAGTTTAATGTACTATACCATTTATTTACTAATGTGTCAATTTAGAAAAGAACAAAGGGTACACAGTTTTTAAAGTAGTAATAACATATAGCAGGGTGTGTTTTATAATTTTTTTGTCAATAATAACAAACAACTTTACATGATAGATTGGCATTCATGTTTTTTGAGATTAAATTTATATCACTTAAAGTATACTTTTAATGATATAAATTATAGAGCAAACTTCCTTCATATTTTGAATGAAATTTAAGAAACAAATACAAAGTAAGCTATAATAAAACAAATAAAAACTACCAATTGATGAATAAAAAAAAATATAATAAAATAAAAACTACCATGATTTAAAAACTTACTATTGATTTGGTAGTTTTTGAATCATTTTCAGATTAGATTTACGTCAAATAATCGCTAGAGTTCTTTATTTACTGTAAATCATTATTAATTCACTCCAAATCAATCGCATCCATAGATATTCATCCACATCAAATAAAATTGTGTGTTGTGCCCCTTCTGGGGTGTTACCAATACTATGCCAAATATGCAACAGTCATGTTATACCCATACTTCTATGAAGAAAAAAAAAAAGATATGATTTTTTTTAATGTTGAAATGTTTTCAAATGATGGTTAGAGCTGAAATAATATAATAATTGTAGTTGAAATAGCAGTATTAATATATTTATGTTTATAACTTCATGTTATCTTGAAAAAAATGTCACAGCAAGTTGATAGTTGCATGTCAGCCTGTGTCTTAAATTTGAACAAATTAATCATCTCATGGCACAATGGCAGTTCTTCATTTTGGATTTTTTTCAAATTTTACCTTTCATAAAAGTTTTCCTAGTCCTTGTCTACTTTTGAGGGTATTATGTACTCTGTGTTAGCCATAGAAATTGTGTTTCAACTTGACTTATAAAATTTAAACTTTTCCTTGATTAGTGCATTAGATACATTGAGTACAGACTTAAGGGTCCTTTGGGGGGGGGGGGGTAAATAAGTGGGGTAAAGGGAGAGATGAAGCAATAAGACGAGTGCGGGAGTCTTTCTCGCTTCATGGGAGAGCACTAAACAAAATTGCTGTATTCTCCACTGTCCCTATCCCTATCAATGCCTACTTTCCCCTTCTCTTGGTACCCCCCGGGGAGTTTCTAACTCCTGAACAACAGAGGCGGAGGTTGCCAAAGTGGTCCAGATTCTGGGCCAATCCTCCCAGGAAGTTTTTAATATATATGTGGAACAAGATTCGCTCCCCACTATTAAGACCTGGCTTGATAGCCAAGACACAAAAACCACGAGTATTATCCACAGGGAGGCAGAGGAAAACCAAAAGACCTAATGAAAGCAAGGTCAGCTGGTGAAACTTTATAAGTTTATATAAGTGAAACGTTATAAGTACAGTTTGACTAATTTTGATAAAATTTTTGGGGTAACATCGCGGGCATGTTCATATCCCAAATACCTAATTTCAGATTCGTACGGTTTATAGTTTTTGAGCTAGTCTGTTCACACACAGACACACACGGGGTCACCTGTGGTATGGTGATTAGCATGGCAACCTACAATACAAAGGTTGCAGGTTCCCCTAAAGGTCCAGCGGTGGCCCTAGGATTTTTTAATGGGAGTAAAAAATCCCTAGCTATGCCGTCCCTCGGATAGGATGTAAAATGGAGGTCCCGAGCCTGTACGATGTCAGGTACTCGTTAAAGATCCATATCCTAATTAAACCTGGATAGGCGAAATTTAGGACTCCCTCTGTAGCATCGTCCGATTAGCCTTAGTAGCATAAAAATGGACGTTAAACAAACAAACAAAGAAACAAAAAAGGGACCTACAATTTTCTCTTTCCTCATGCAAGGTTAGCTTTCTTCTCATTATGCAGGACTTTTAAAGGAAATCTTCTTGAAGATGCTGCTAATTTTTTTATTTCCACTTGAAATAATACCTGTAATGGGACATGCGTGACACTCTTTCAACTCTCTCATTTTTCAATTCTCTAGTGTAATGTCTCTTTTAATCACATGTATTTTGATGGAATTTTATTGGTATAAACTAAATTTAAGATTTTTTTACATTTTGATCGAAATGTGATTTAAAAAAATGAAATTAATACAATTACCTTTTTAACCCAGGTTATTAATGATTTGATCCTCTAGAGACATTCCAGGCTCGGAAAGTTTTTATTTTTAACGGTTATTTTTCTTCTGATGATCCAAAATTAGAAATTAATTGGAGTTGATATCACTTTTCTTAATCCTTTTCCGGTTTACATATATGAAAATTACATGTATCACTTAGTAAAATTGATCTCATAAAAATTATATATATATATATATAATTAACTATCATGGATGATAGTTAATTTCCTTTCGATTCATTTTATAGTAGAAACCAATACTTCAAGCTTTTATTTTATTGGTTATGTTACCATGGTAACTCATTGTGTTATATTTACCATTAGTAGGTAGATAAAAAATCTTATTAGGTTAATTTTTTTACTTCTAGAAGTAGTTGATGTTTCAAAAATTCACCTAAAGAACAATTACATTGTTCTGATGATTTGGAACACCCTAAATCAAATAGTATTTTGTTAATTTCCAAAAGGACTTCAACTTCACAAGTTTAAAGGAAGGTCATTTAGGCCTAATAAACCTTTCTTATTATTATGCAAAATGAATTTCATTTTGATAAACTTCCTTATCATGTCAAAGAGAACATATTCAAATGCCTTCCTTTTAAAGATATTGCAATCATCAGTACAGTTGATTTAACATGGCTTTCTATTGGAAATAAAGTGATCAGAAATTGTTTCTTTGACTTATGTAGGCTTACTAATGAAGAACTTAGAAGATTAAAAGGAGAACTTAAACTACTTCCTCGCACTGCTGCATTCTTGCAGCGTCGATTGATGATATTGAGGTCGTATTATCTTCTTGAAATGCTTTTATGTGAGCTCGACATTGTTAAAGTTATATGGAAAAATGTTCTTTACAATAGAGAAGGAAATTCTTGTTCCCTTGGAGTTCTGCTTGATGAGCTTCACTACACTTTTAAAATGGTAATTTATTATGAGTTTAAAAATAAAATTAATGTAATTACCCTTTTAACCCAAAGATTTTGATCCTCAAGAGATATTTTAAGATCGGAAAGTTTTTTTTTTAACGGTTATTTTTCTTCTATTGATCCAAAATTAGAAATTAATTGGAGTTGGCATTCATCTATTTCTTAATCTTATTTTATAACTATTGCAAATAAAATATGGAATATTTCAGTGTCTACAAAGAAATTTACCAGCTTGGCGCGAGGAGAATGAAATAGAATGCAGGATGTTAAAATATACAAAAGCATTTTTTGATCACAAATTGAAAGATCTTGACTTAAATAAATATTTTGGCTGCTTGATTGTGGATTTCATGGACTTAATGATCGACCGGGAATACACCCTTGATGTTTGCTATACTCTAAAACAAAATATCTGTACTATTAATGGTTTCTATAAGCTACCGAACCCACGGGTATGTACGAAATTAAGTGTTTGACTACCAGAATTAATTTGTATGTATTTCATGTTATGGAAAAAGACAATAATAAAATAAAGTTTGTTGAAGATATATATCTGCAGTAGTATTATTTAAAATATTTTAGTATTTCTATATTAATTGAAGTCAATTTAATGTTTAGGCAGTTTTTTAATTAATTATTTATTATTTCTGATACAATCTATATAACACGCTATTAAGAATCCTCATTTTTCACTTTTACTGGAAAGGATGATAGTTGTTTTCCAACACCAATTCTTGCCTTAATTAGGTTTGTAAGTGTACATGTTTAAATAGTAATTATTATTTATTTTACATATTTGAGGAATATTAAAATTTCTTACAAATAATTTTCAGTACCTTAACAGACCTCCACAGTTACAAGACATGCATTCCGACAGACCATCATTGGTTGACAAGAAGAAAATCTTGCAGTTTTTTATAAATTTGGTTAGAATCAACAATAGAGTCACTTTAAGGGAAGAACAGTATAACAAAGAAACTGAATTCTCTTTAGGGTATATGATTATTACTAAAATTGAATTGGTTAAAGTTACATTTAATTTATGTATATCACTATACTTTGAATAAGGTGGCAATTTTTATTGTTCCCGAACCATGGTTTTCTTATTTATAGAAAACAAATTATCACTTCATTCAAGAAGTAATAATAAAATAGAAACCAACAATTGTTATTAAAAATTAAGTGGTTCTGTATTCTGCAAATTATGATTAAATTTTGCTAAGAAATTTTTCTTTTTAGGATTGGAAATCCTGATCAAGGTTTTATTAACATTGAGAATATGTCAATTATGAATGAAGTAAGGGATCATCTGATGACACTAGTTGAGAAGAGCTATGATTTAAAAAAAACTGATGGATTATATGACATAATGGCCTCATTCGAGTCTGAAGGATTTGATTCAAATAACATGGATAAAGTGCGTCAGTATAAAATGTCATTTATCAGATTTTTAAAATATTTGTATTCAATTCAGTTCTTAACAACCTTCATTCAAAAGATTAACTCAAGTGTTTAACTAACTAGCTCCTCGGCGCTACGATCTGCATGGGACCTGGGCCTCCTCAACGATTTTTCGCCACTGCTCTCGGTCCACTGTAGCAGTCCTCCACTGCCTGACGCAAAGCCGTCTCAAATCCGCCTCGACGTCCTCCAGCCATCTAAGTGGTGGCCTACCTCTCCGTCTTGCTCCTTCATGTCGGCCATACAAAACCTTCTTGGGCACTCGGCATCCTCCACGTGTCCCAGCCATCTAATTCTTCCTGCCTTGATGAAGGTCACGAGATCTGCATCACTGTATAACTCCTTTAATTCCCTGTTGTAACGTGATCTCCACATTCCTCCCTCACAGACTGGCCCATAGATCTTTCTCAATATTTTTCGCTCCAACACACCTAGCACTCTTTCCTGTTGGGCCATCATCACCTATGTTTCACTACCATACGTGACGACCGGATGGATTATGGTCTTATAGACCATTTCACGTGCTTTTCTTGACAAACCTCGGAATTTGAGCTCTCGCTGAAGGGCAAAGTAGCATCGGTTTTCCGCAGCTATTCTGGCACCTATCTCTGCTCCAATGTTATTGTCCTCTGTCACTAGGGAGTTGAGGTATTTAAATTCTTTGCACGTCACAAAGTTGTGTGGACCCACAAACTTCATGTGCTCTTCATATAAACTGTCTTATTTTCGTTAATGCGTAGACCTCGGATCTTAGCTGCCGTTTCAAATTCCTCTAGAGCTCCCTGCAGCGCTGGAAAGGTTCTGGCGACAATTTCCACGTCATCCGCATATGCTAAGTGGTGTGTTAAGCGATCAAATATATCCCGTATAGTTCTGATGGCTCTAGCTGCTTTCTCCATGCACAGGTTGAAGAGGGTGGTAGCCTTGGTATCTCCCTGCACCAGATTCAACCGGGAATTCTTCAGAGAGCACCCCTTGCAACTTAACCCGACATCTCGTATTCTGCATGGTCATTCTAATTAGTCGGATTAACTTCCCCGACACTCCAAGGGAGAGAAGGTCTCTCATCAATCGAGCAATCCACCGAGTCATATGCCTGCTGGAAATCTATAAGTAGGTGGTGCAAATTGACATTAGACTTCTCTGTTTGTCGCCCTTCTTGTAAATAGGACACAATACCGCCACTTTCCTCCATCCAGATGTCGAAGATGAACTGGTACATTTGGTCCCTTACTTCCTTGCCACCATACTTGATGAGTTCAGCTTGGATACCATCTATTCCTGGCGCCTTATGTGTCTTCAGGCCGAGCATTATTTCTATAATTTCCTCTTTGTCCGGGGGCACATCATCCTCATCCGGCTCCTCTGAGTCCAAGGTCCGGTATGGGTCTATTTCCTGTGTTTGCTCCTCTTGTGCATTTCCCAGGTCCTTGTTTAACAGCTCCTGGAAGTGCTCAGCCCATCAGGTAACAACATTCTCCTTCCCAACCAACAGATTTCCCTGTTTATTTTTGCAGAAGTTGAGTCGCGGCTTGAAACCTTCTTTCACTTCCCTGACGCCTCTGTAAAACCTTCGGTGGTCTCTGGCTTCAAAAACTTCTTTTATTTTCTCTAATTTAATTTGTTCGCTAATCCATTTCTTTGCCGGCATGACTTCTTCACTTCATTTCTTTTGTCACGGTAGCTTTGGGTGGTCATTCTAGTGTGGCATTGGATCATTTTCCTCCTTGCCTCATTTCTTGCATCCAACTTGGCTTGGCTCTCAGCGTCATACCAGTCGTTCCTAGCAGGCCTGGGTCTCTCTCCAACTTCTTCCTCTGCTGCTTTCTTGAGTGCCTCTTTCAGATTGGTCCACCTGGTCGATGTGTGATTAATGCCTTCGCACTTTTTAGAATTTCCATGACTTTCGTGACGAAGCTCTGCCTCACGGTTTCTTCCTTCAGACGCTCCACATCCAACTTTGGAGAGGGCTTTTCGGCTCTACCTCTAGGTTTTGATGCAATCCTTTGTTTGTACTTGATTCTAACCAGGTGATAATCCGAATCGCATACAGCTCCTCGGCAGCTACGCACATCTTCTATGTCTGTGGCATGTCTGGACTGTATCAAGGCGTGGTCTATTTGATTACGCGTCTCTCCGTCTGGAGATACCCAAGTTTCCTTGTGTATGTCCTTATGCGGAAAGTAGGAGCTGCTCATCGTCATGCTTCTTTCCATTGCGAAGTCCACTAGCCTGAACCCGTTCTCATTAGTTTCTTATGCTTACTATTGGGTCCTATCGTTGGTCTGAAGAAATCTTCTTTGCCCATCTTAGCATTGAAATCCCCAAGGATCAGTTTCACGTCGTGTTGTGGCATGGCATCATACGTTCTTTCCAGGGAATCGTAGAAAGCATCCTTTGCTTTTTCGTCTGCATCTTCTGTCACTCAAGGGTTTAAGAAAACGCATATTGATAGTCATAAATTGCACTGCGTCGTTTTATTCCTTATTAGTTATCTTTAGACCTTTTTATATTTATTCAGTGTTCATTTGAAATATTTTTGCAGATATAGATTATTTATTTTTCCACTGTTCACTGCCAATAGTTAAATTGTTACTTACATCTGTGAAGTGGACCATCAATTTCTTCAATTAAATTTTTAAAAAACTGTAACATCAAATAATTATATAGTATTGACCAACAGAAGTTTCAGTTTCAGCTAGTTTTGGCAGAAAAACCAGGGTTCTGCTGCAGTTTCAGTTTCGGCTAAAAATCGGGCAAGACTTCAGCCTAGCCAAAACTTTCATTCATGTCTGATATCCCTAGGAAGGGAGGATGACTACAAGAATTCAGCTTGCAAACTGACCCAATCTCTGCTGATTGCCTTTAGATCCTTTGAATTCAGCAGTGTGTAGTATCTGTTATTTTAGTTAACTGCACTTGAATGTTCAATCAATAACCCATGGTTTTCTTTAATACATGGCTTTTTTTAGTTACTTAAACTCTTTAAGTTAGATTTGATGAAAAAAATTTGATAGTGACAAACAGGGGTGTCTCATGTAAAGTACATCTACTCTTTCCTACAGTTTATTGTGGTTTGGTTGGGAATTATCATAGATGGTTAGGAATAGGAGTAAACTATTCTTTACACTCCGTGTAAAGATTGCTCTGAACCATCTCTCACCATTCTGAACCATATTTGACCATTCCAAACCATCTCAGAATATTGCTGTTCATCTCTGTCTGTCCCCAATCAGACCACCCAAAACCATTTCTGACCATTCCGTACCTTTTTAGACTATTCCCAACCAGACCACTAGATACCATCTCTGACCATCCCTAACCAGACTACAAAAATCCGTTTCTGACCAATTCAAACTATCTCTGAATATCCCTTACCATCTCTGACCACCCCAAACCATTGCTGTCCATTCCGAATCTTCTCAGACTATTCCCAACCAGACCATAAGAAACCATCTCTGACTGACTTTTAAGTTAACAAAGTTTTTGCTCAAAACTTGCCACTCTCTGATCTGAATTCAGCCACAAGGCACAAGCATTCTGTTAGTTACCCCCTTTGTGAAACATAGCACTTAGTTTAATTTGTTGTAAACCATGAGGTTATAAATAAATTTTTTTATTAGGGATTTTCCTGTTACTTCCACATAATTTGTCCATTGTGCGAAGCTCCAATTCAGGTTATTAACAGCTGGAATAGGATCAAGCAAAAAATACAGAATTATTTACTTTCGGATAATTATGATGAATGTCGAGAATTGAAAGAATTAGTATTTTCTCAAGATTCAGGGAACAGTTCAGATGAAGATGAGTTTCTAGTACAAAAGCCTGATTCAGGTATGGAATTAAAAACAAAACTTTATTCAATAGTTTTACAGCGAAAAGCACTTTTCATTGATATTATTTTTTAGGCTATAGATATACCTTTTTACTACTGAGTCTAATAGCAGAAGAAATACCTTCATCTCTTTTTCATTTAATTATTTATTATAGAATGTCCATAATCTAGTATTACAGGACTGTACAAACAGAAACTATTTATAGATAAACAAAGTAAATAAATTAAAATTTTTTGTAACTAGCTTTTTTGTTTTAAATTTGTTTTAGGAGAGACTTATGTTTTTGGTTGTACAATCAAGTCATCATTATTACGTCATGACATTACAGAGACTGCAACGTTAATAATTGTTGAGCCATAAGAAAGGTAAGTTTTGAGGAAATTATAAACTGAATTAAAAAAAATAAATTTCACAACTTCATTTTACAATTTCATTTTTACAAATTTATTTTATAATATTTAAAAAAAAAACATTTACATGGGGGCTTTATCTTGACTCGGCTCTCAGTGGCTAGGAGTTTAAGTCTTTCCCCATCTTGTAACAGCTGTTGGCATAGCTGGTCTCTCGCGATGGGCTGGGCCCATTTTTCTAGCATCCTCTTTAATCTTCCAATCTCCTCTTCAAAAGCTGCAGCCCTCACTTCTTGTTGTGCAAACCTCTCATTCTCATCCTTCGGCTTGTCATTCAATCTCAGCTGAGAATCTTGACTTTAGGCTAGTTATCTTTTCATTAAACTCAGTAGACTGGCTGGCCAATTTGTGGTGATCTCAACCAAGTTGGAATTTATTTCGCCAGACAGGTTAGTAAACCTGTCATTTACTTCATTGAGACGGGGCCTCTGGGGCTTGGGCCAATCACCCACCTGGAGTATAACTGATTCAGAGCAATAGAAATGATTGTTAAATTCAAAATGGTTAATACTTCAAAAACCGAAGTCTTAGCAGGAAGTAAGCACTATGAATAATTTCATGTTTTGATTTGTATTTCCCCCTGGATTTGGCTAATGTTGTGTGTACGGAGCTTATATCCTGCTAAATTTGATGCTCAGTAACTTTTATCGAAAATATTTTTCATTTAAATTAGGTGTTTTGGAGTTAGAGGCGTTGGAACAAGGTTTCCACCAAAATCCTAAAAATTACAGATTTTTGATGTACCGAACCCGGCTAAATCACTAATCCAATTTAACTTCAAATATATCATTCTATTTGCAATAGTTTAGCCTCTTATAGTAAGAAGAAAGCAATACTTTGTGATCTGTATTTACCGAATTATAGGCGAGAAACTGAAAAAAAAGTTCCCGGATTTTACACCACAAGGCGCTAAATACGTTCACGTTTTAATTACTTTGTCTCCACTGGAGTGGGCTCATTTTAAAATTAATGACATCGTTTTACACAGAATTCTATATTCTACAACTATTATAGGTAACATTTTTTATTTGGAGTAACCTTCTTTAAATTGCAGGCTTTGGAACATGAGCGTAATTCATTTTTCCGCTTAAGTGCCTGAATTGACAATCGGTTTTGGCGAAAAGACTCACCCGATTTTAACTGTGAGGACCTCAGTCGACGCGAAATTTAATGCCCTTTTATTTTAGAAAGAACACTATTTCTTATGCGATAAATCATTTTTGAGTTATTAGCGATAAATTGAAAAAGTTCGAAAATGTTGATTTTGTTCGCCTATAAAATTTGAAGGCAACCGATCTGAGGTGGCAGACGTTCACATTTGTTGTCTATGAAATGAATACTTTCAGCCTATATGATCAAAAATTTTCTTCAAATCAGGCACCTTTATGGCCCTCAGCTCCCGAGCTGAACTATAAGAGCAATAGTCAAGTTATACATTTAAATAAAAAATATTGGAATTTTTTATTTTCTAATTAGTCATTTGAAAACTTTTGCTAGTCATTGTTTATTTTAGTAGGTTATGAGGTTATTTCAAATTTCAATTAACCTAATAATAATCTTAAAATCAATGTACACAAGTTTTAAAAATTTAATATTCCAAATAGGCACAATGCATTTTACAAGGATAAAAACACAATATACATTAAAAATAAATAAATAATAAATATGTTTATGACTTGCAAGACACTGACCATATACAAAACTAAATATTTATAAATTACTAAAATAAGAGAAAACATTTTATATAAAATATGTATAATAAAATATTGTTCAATCTAACAACAGAAGGAACATTTTTTTTTTTACAAAAAAAATATCACAATTCTTGTAAATATATAAATTATCCTTGAAGTGGCATACTTATATTTTCGATACTCATGTTAAAAGAATACTGAATCCATATTTATCTTGAATCAATTTCACTCTAAAACTGTGTGATCTCTAAGTCACTAAATATATTAATTTCTTTGTGATTTACAAATATAAATAAAGTATGTCAGTTCAAGACACTGTTATAATTAGTTTCAGTCTCGAGACAAGCTTTGTTGAATATCTTAAAAATAACTTACTCAAAAAAAGTTATATTAATAATAGCTGACAAAAAATCTCAAAACCTTAACAAAGGTATAACAAAAAAAAAAAAAAAATTAAAAATCTAGACAAACTATCCAGGAAAATTACTACATGTAAAACATGTCATAAGCGATTTATAATTAATTTTATAATTTATTCGCTACAGCATACTTATGTGCAAAATAGTTTCCCTAGTAATCAATTTATATCACACGATGCTATCTGTAGTGTTGATATTGAAAAATGGAAATTAAAAATTTACCAATTCATTGGTATCCAAGTTTCATAATATTTAATCAACTAAAACACATGGAATGTGACAAAAATTATTGTCCATTTCTCTGAAGTTACTATAATACAAAAAAATTATAAATATACCAAGCAATAAATTTCAAGATAGGTAACTGACAATAATTTATTTTCTCATAATACAACATTATGGGTATATTATGTATATTAAATAATCCTAGCTGTTATGAAATGTAGGGCCAAACATCATGACACATAATACACAAAATTAAAAGTTAGTAATAAACGAAACTTTCCTAAATAAAATAACTGTGAGATGAATTAATTAATAACAAAATATATGAAAACAATAACTTTTAATTTTCAAATAAACAATTTATTCAACTCTTTCAGTGCCACTTTTACAAGATTAATGACCTAATAAGTTTTAGACGGCTCATCATAATCCTAGTAATTGCAGAATATGTAGCAAACTAATAAATATAATACAAAAAATATATATAAAACTATAATATCATGATTAAAATAACAAAGAAATATTATTTTTATTTTTCTTGTGAATCATAAATTATTAAGTTTCAATTACGGTAATTTAAATATTTTTAAAGTGTTTTTGATTTGGTATAACATACTAAAAATATAATTAAAAAATGTCAAAATAATAATAATAAAAGTTTTCTGTAAATGTTAAATTTCTATATTAACAAAAATATTATAAAATCAGAAGTTATCTGTAAAGCTGAAAGTTGCATACGAGGTTTATAGAGTAAACAGAAGGCAATTGTTTTTATAGTTATTCAAATGAATTTTTATTTAAATAATGTAAAGATGATTTGCATTTTATAATATAGAGTGACTTATAGTATAAACAGCATCCAGTAAAAAGAGATAAATAGGACTAAATGAATTTGTTTCTTTATTTCTTCATGTTTCTTTAAATATTTTTGAGTACGGATAATTTCAATTAATAAATAGATATATTCTAAATGAACATTATTGAGACTTTTATAAAATGAGCCAAAATACACAGATTTCAGGAATTAAAAATTGATATTTAAAACCGTCCAATATAATATAAAAAGGATAACAAAAGCATTGATTTTAAAAAAAATTCATTAATTCGTTCACATCTTAAAATTGAAGGCACTGAATGAGCTCAATACAATTAAATGAAAAAGAAAAGATATAATAATACGTAACAAACATACATACATATGATTTAATAATAAAAACAAGACTAGATTTCAGGGTTTATGCAGGCCTCCTACAACAATTCATGAACTTTTACATTTCAAAAAAAGATAGAATGAATCTTAAAAACAAAAACTTACATAAATATCATTCACTAGAAAATAGCAAAGGAGGCATTTCCTTATGTTAAGCTGAACAATGATTGCTTAAAAGTTTAACATTATAAATAAAAGTCAGTTTCTAGCAGCTATTAATATTATAAATAAGTCTGAATCTCCTAAACAAAATAGATCACAGCACAATTTGAAACAAAAAAAATAAAAGCGTCTATTAGTAAAGATATGTTATATAGTCCATTTCATTTGTCTAATTTAATTCCCTATTGACAAGTGACTAAAATGATGAAAAAGAATCATTTTTTACAATATGTTGCCTTAGTACTCAAAAAAATATTTAATAAAAGAAATTATCAGCATTTTTTGTCACCCAAAAGGGGTCTACATGGATTAAGAGAAGAAGATACAGACTGTCAAATAAATAAATCGTTACATACAATTTTGATTCCTCTTAATTCTATTTAGTAAATTAAATTCTAAATTAATCTTCCTTGACTGGAGGATTGCTAGCGCTCGGAAGAAGAATGGGAGGATGAAATTTTTCTTTCTTTTCTTTCAGAACAGCAAGAAAATTTCTAAACCTAAAACAAAAAAAATAAATATATTAGTTAGTGACCTTGACATGTTTCTTATTAAGTAATGTAAGATAAGGTTTTTTTTTCCTCCCCTTCCTCGCCTTTTAGGCTATACAAGGATTTCCCGGGCCAGGGAAAGGGTGGGGGATTGGTGCCGAATATGATTAAAATTTCCCTGGCTCTGGTTTCAAACTAGCTATCTTTTGGTTACTAATCATATGTTGCCATGGACAACGCATATTTCCTAACGCGTTTGCCCACTCGGCCATCCCGCCACCCGGGGTTTCAAGGTTATAAACTGCAAATTGCAAAAATAAAATAAAAAGAACAGGGTCTCACGTTCCCGTATATTAACTAGGTCTTCCCTTCAAAACTTTTTCCAGTATCTTCCCATGAGGGAGCAAAAGATAAAACAATATGGTAATGGGTTACATTAATACTCATTTGAAACAACATCCAGTCCAACAAAGGTGGATTATTCTGAAAGTTGCATACTCCATTGCTCAACCCGATTTACTCATAGAGTGAATTTTACATGTAGCTCTTTTATTGATATAATTTTTAATAAGAGTGAAATTTCTTAGATTATAATCTAGAAAAATATCCAGGTTCTCCTCACCAAGCCCAGCAGTCTAGGAAGCCCAGGATACTTCTAGATTTTTAACCCTTTGACTGCGCAATGCCAGTATACTGCCAGAGGCCGGCCGTGCCCCGAGTGCGCAGTGCCAGTATACTGGCACTGGCCGGCCGTGCCCTGAGCGCGCTATGCCAGTATACTGGCACTGGCCGGCCGTGCCCTGAGCGCGCTATGCCAGTATACTGACTTCGCTGTTTTATCGTATAACTGCGCAATGCCAGTATACTGGATCGTTGTGTGGCGATCTAGTGGATGTTACTCGAACTTGTAAGTCTAGCGATGATCGCTAGATCGCGTGAGACTTCAGAAATAATTTCTGACTCATAAGTTGTGCTTTCCAGCTTTTAACGCTTGATAGCACGAGCCTTTAAAAATAGGACCGGAGACTAGGCCTGCCAATATACATTCTGGTTTGGCCGGTCCATAATCCCGGATCAAAAAAGGTGATAGAAACGAATAGAAATGGATCAAAAAATATAGAAACAAACAAATAATACCTTTTGTGGGAAAAATTTGTTATTTCATAATTAAATTCATATTTGATTAAAAACAGGCTAAACTAATATTATAATAATATAATAACTGGATATTAACAAGTAATTGTTTTCATTAAAACAAATAGGAACCTAAATGAACAGCTAGAGAAATAATAGCGCGAGTGTCAGGGGGTGTTGAAAAATTCCGCGCACCAGCGGGTAGTATCCTTGAGACAATAGAGCGCACAATAGACCCAAGGAGGTCGCGGTGCATCAAGTCGCGGAAAAAAACCAAAAAAAAAAACCTTGAGACAGGCCGGCGCAGCCACCTACCCCCGGTCTCATATCACCTCGCGCAGTTAAAGGGTTAAGCATATATATAAACAATAAGCAATTTTGTCTGAGGATGGGTATACTGAAGGCCTTCCGGTGGCAGTGACTAACAGCGATAAGTAGTGATAAACTTGTAGTAGTGAAAAAATATATATAAATGATGCATTCATATTTAATTGAGAGAACATTTGATGGAATGCTATAGATAACATTCAATTTTAGAATTTATAAAATTATATAATATTAAAATATCTTGATTACAATTAAATGTCTTAAGTATAATATAAATCCATAAACATAAACATACCTGTTAAAAAATTCTTTACACACTGGTGCAGTCAAAAGATTTATGAGGCAAAGTGATGTAACTCCAGCAAAAACAATATTATAAGTAAATACTATTTTAAAATTACCTAACCATTCGATATTACCAAAATGGCCAAGCAAATCAAAATTTGTGATACCTAAACAAAAAAAAGAAAAAATTATGTTTAATAAGCATATTTACGAACAGTGCATATATAACTTAATCATTAATTAATAAGTCTCTGTAATTTTATTTTTATTTTTTACTTTTAAAAATAATGATCACTTATCTTCAGTACGGGGTGCAAACTGTAACTGGATAACTCAAAACATTTTAGGATCTAATATACATAACCCTTTATTTAGTTTTTCGAAAAGTAATTGTTTTTTTGTTTTTTTATGTTAATGAAAGACGTTATACATATACATATTTATATATAAAAAACGAAGCATAATTTTATATGATATTCTATTGAGTTATTTACAGTCCATTGTGCTCCAATACCTTTTGCCATCTAAAAAGATCAATAATCTAAAAAGCTACAGCTAAAAAGCAGTAGCATAATTTCATGCCCATAAAAGATTTGTTCTTGGCTGACAAAAACATGATCCATATGAGTTTTGACTACCTTATTTAAAGTGAACGTGTTTAAGTTCAAGAGAATTTTGTAGAGACCAGAACAAATAATAAATAAAACAGAAGTTGCCAGATATGAAGGGTGTGGCAATATAGCCAATCCAAGCTTTTAGCTAGTTACTGAACTTGAATGAGGTCTCTCATTATCTTGTTGGAACATGATACCTTTTTTATTGATCAATGCTGGCCTATTCCGTTTAAGTGAATCATTCAATTTGTCCAACTAATAACATTAAACTTTAGAATAATTATTGATTGTTATGTAGTTCAGTAGGGGCTTAAAAACTAAAGAATCCTACCAAACAGATGGTATCACCTTCCTTTGATGAATATCGGCTTTAGAAGTGCTTTGAGAAAATATGAAAGGGCACCAACCAACTACTATTGTGTAGAATCAATTCAACTTTGTCACAAGCTAAGCCTGGCTATATCAGCTGTCCAACTAAAAAAGTGTTATGCGGTTTAAATTGGGAAGGTGGTTGAGAGAAAATACGATTCGGGGAAAAAACTAAATTACTTTCTAAGCAATGCATTCTAAATTTTTTTAACAAATAGTTCTAGCTGAGGAAACATGAAATGAAACTAGATATTTGAGATATAGACTATGTTGACTAAGCATGCAGTAGCACTGGAAGCGGCATGCAAACATCACCATCTTTTGAGTGTTGGAAAGCCCTTTTACTCCACTCCTTTCATTGAGTTATTGATCTTGAAAAGTTCAACTTTCAACCTTATATTAAATATGAAATGTATGTGTATCAATTTGTGGTCAGTAAAAAAGTCTCGAAATGACTAATACTGCATTTTCCCTGTCTATAGAGAAGAAACAAGTAATAAAGAATTTCAATATACATCCCATTTGAGAACTTTTTGCTAAATATAGAAGTAAGAGAAAAGTGTGCAGGCAGTATGAAATCTTGATTTAGTTGTTTTTACTCAAGCTAACAAATAATAAAAACTGAAAAATAAATCAAGACCAAATCGTTTTCATGAAATCATTATTTACCTAAGATTCTGCACAAAAGCGGAAGTGCTGAACTGAGAATTAGGAGAAGTGCGCAGTTAGCTATTAACAGTGAGAGAGGAGTCCGGTGAGCCCTTGGTCGCATCTTGGCCAGGAAGGGGAAGGTATATAGGCCGACCAAAGAGGCTACTGCTAGGTATACTATAACTACCACTTCGATACTAGCTCCTAATGAGCCTAACTTCGATAGAGATGTCAGTCCCAGCGTAAAGTGCTGAAAAAAAAATTAAATGATTATGGGAAAGGGAATATATAAGTTAATACTTATATTTATAATAAATAAATAAAAAAGGAAAAATTAGGTAAAAGATTATTGCATTGCAATACTTAAAGCTATTTACATTTTTCTGTTTTTACAACATGCAAATAAATAAAATATTTGAGCAAGGGGGTAGTATATCTCACAAAGAACGCATTAACTGGCATAATTTTATGGAAACATTTTACTTTTTTTTTAGTTGGAGGGGATGCACCTGTTATATTAAATACAATTTAATGTTTTTCTGACAATTACTACTTGCTAAAGGTATTGCTATGTATGCCATGATAGGAAGAGTAAATAGAATTAATAATTTACAATACAATACAATACAATAAGGCTTAACGGACCCGAAGGCCCGACGCCGACACCACCAATCGGTCCCTACATACCTCCATCCACCTACCACCGTCCAATCCCAAATTCACAAGATCTGCTTTCACCGAATCTTCCCACCTTCGCCTAGGCCTACCCCTCGGCCGTTTTCCAGTCGGCAAAGCGTTTATCAATCTTTTAGGAATTCGTTCACTACTAAGACTCGTCATTTTGCATGCCCACTTTAGCCGACGCGCAGTTATGGACTCGATTACATTTGCCGGGTAAAGCTCACGCAATTCCGCATTGTGTAGCCGTCTAAATTCCCCTGTTGACTCATCTTTCTTCGGCCCGAATATTCTACGCAGCACTTTATTTTATTTGTTTTTTCTAGTTACAGTAGATCCTAAATATCTAAATTTCTCAACGGCTTCGAATATTTCCTCTTCTACTTCAATATCGCCAAAATTGTCACCGTTTCTACAACTAACCATATATTTTGTTTTTTCCGTATTTATTTCTAGCCCTACTTCTTTTCCGGCTTCCATCAATGCTTTTGTATTTAGTCCTATCGTTTCCACGTCGTCCCCAAGCAAAACCAAATCATCAGCGTAACCGAGTACGGATATATTTCCCCCCAGATTCAAACCCTTTCCGGTATTTATCACCTCCCTAATGACATATTCTAGAGCTAAATTAAATAAAACAGGGGATAGCGAATCCCCCTGTTTCAAACCAGAGTGAACCTCGAACTTCTCAGAAAAATAACGACCGATTCTTATTTTATTGAACGTTTCGGTCATACACATTTTTACTAAGTTTACTAACTTCTTCGGTATTCCTAGTTCAGTCAGGATGTTATACAGTTTATTGCGGTCTATTGAATCATAAGCTTTTTTAAAGTCGACATACAGTTGATGAACAATACCATTGTATTCTAATTTTTTCTCTAATATTTGACGGAGGGAGAATATTTGGTCTACGGTAGATCGGTTCCGTCTGAAACCACATTGATAATCTCCGATAATTTCCTCGGCGTATTCGGTTATTCGGCTAGTCAGTATTGACGTAAATACTTTATAGCAGACCGGAAGTAGTGAGATCCCACGGTAGTTATTAGTGTCTGTCCGCGACCCCTTCTTGTGAATCGGTATAAGTATAGACTCTTTCCATTCTTCGGGTACTTTCTCATACTCCCAGATCTTTTTAATCAAAAGATGTATTTTTGAAATCCAGCTTCCCCACATGATTTGATTAGTTCGCTAGGAATATTATCCGTCCCCGCTGCTTTATAGGATTTTAATTTTCCGATAGCTATTTCGACTTCCCCTATACTCGGTTCTTCTAATAACGGTTCAGCACTTTGAAATTCCAAAAGTGGTGATAGACGGGTATTTTCTGGATTCAAAATACTATCAAAGTGCTCTTTGAACTTCCTTACTATGTCTACCGGATCCGCTATGATGTTATTATTATTATCCCTAATACCAGTCGTAACTGGTCCTAGACGTTTACGTGATAAATTTATGCCTTTATACATATCTCTAACGTTATTTTGGATTCCATTATTTTCTATTTCTATTATTTTGTTTTTGAGATATTCTCTTTTTTTATTTTTAAGCAATTTAGTCGTTTCGTTCCTCATGCCTCGAAAGTAGGCATGATTGTCTTCGCTAGGATTATTTAAAACTTTGAGTTTAGCGGCTTTTCTTTTCTCACACGAGTTTAAACATTCTTCATCGAACCATGGTTTATTCTTATTATTTTCCCTTTTGCCCAGACACAAATTACTGACCTCTTTAATATTATCCCTAATCCCTTCCCACAATTGATCAATGTCTTCGCCATTCTCTGTCGATGGTTCTAATACATCAAATCTATTCTTGAGTTCAATTTCAAATTGTTTTCTAATCGCCGGAATTTTAAGTTTTTCCAGATTAAAATATTCGGTACGAGATCCGGTTTCTAACCTTTTTTTTATTGAAAGTCTTTGCCGAACTTTAGCGACTACTAGTTCGTGATCCGACCCGCATTCCGCCCCTCGGTACGACCTAACATTAATAACACTATTTTGCCACCTATGCTGCACCAAAACGTGATCGATTTGATTTCTTGTTTGTGAATCCGGTGATGTCCAGGTATATTTGTGAATATCTTTATGTTTAAAAGTTGTACTTTTGATTATTAAATTTTTAGAAGTAGCAAAGTTAATCAATCGTATTCCGTTATCATTACTAATTTCGTGTAAACTTTCTTTTCCAATTGTCGGATAATATATTTCTTCCCTGCCCACCTTTGCGTTAGCGTCTCCTAAAACTATCTTCATGTAATTTCGCGGTAATTTATCGAAGACCCACTCTAGTTTATCGTAAAATTCCGACTTAACTTCGTCATCGCTGTCTTCGGTCGGAGAATGTATGTTTATTAACGCGATTTTAAACCACCGCCCCTGAAATACAACTACTGATATCCTGTCCCCGAAAAATTGAACGTCCCTCAAAGCGGATATCAACCTATTCCTAACCAGAAACCCAGTGCCTAAACAATAATTTTCGCCCCCGCCGTACCAAATTGTGTACTTACCTTCTCTTAAAGAGCCCTCCCCCGGCCAGCGTACCTCTTGCAGCGCCACGATATCTATACCGTACCTCTCAACCTCATTCGAAACCGATTTTAACCCACCCGCTGTATTCAAACTTCTGACGTTCCACGTCCCTAATACTAAATCTCTTAATTTCAACTTTCGCCATGATTCCCCTAAAGCAGTCCCCACCCGGAGACCCGAACGGGGGACTAGTTTACCTCCGGATAATGAGCGTTTTACCTTAGGAGAATCCATGACTGTTTGTGGTGTTTGGGTGAACTAAAAAATGTGAGTAGGGCGTTCAAACCTACGTCACACCCTCCAGCAAGCCTGGGGGGGCGCTCTCATTGTTGGTCAGCGAGTCCTACGGACTTAGCCAGGAGGAACTTCCTAGGAATTTCCACCGACCATCCCCACATCCGCCACCCGTGGGACGCTCCCCATACGCGGTAATGAGACCCGCGCGAGGAGAATTAATAATTTAAAATGATAATATGTAAAGTGCTATAAGTTAGTTAGTAAGTAGTAAGTTTCAGTTTTACCAGAAGGCGGCAAAGTCCTGAAAATACCGCCTTGGAAGTTATGGGGCTCATAAACCTGTTGTTAGAAATTCAAAATAAGTAACACTGAAGACCGACAGTGCTTCCGACACTCACCAAGGGAAATACCAAAGAAGATTGTTGGAGAAATTTGGGACCATAAACCCCGGTTTTATGGTGCCGCTGGAAAACACAAGAAATATAAGCTAGGAAGGGAAATTTTAGAATAGCCAGCCAATCAGAAGAACTCTGTAGAGAGTGGGGGAAAGACGATTTATATGGAGGAAGAAAAGAAGAGAGAAGAGAAGTTGGAGGAATACCAAGAGTTCGGAGGTTGGAGGAAGTGCCAGGAGTGCGGAGATGGACAAGAGAGTTCGGGCTATGGTTCAGGTTTCCAGAGAGAGCTGAAAGAAGATGCGGCGCTGAGTCTTAGAGAGCGTCAGAGATGGCAGAGACTGATCCATACCAGAGACTTGAAATGATCCAGAGAGAGAGAGAGGACACCAGATAAGGTTAATATACAGTACTAATTGTAATTATTGTGTGGTATGCATTCAATAAATTATGTTAACTTGCCAGTCAATTTTAAATGCTACATTTCTGGCTTCCAGCTTTTCTAAGGCGGGTGGGGGTTACCAGAAACGGGTTTGAGCATACATCGTATTTTACATATTATCATTTTAAATTATTAATTCAATTTACTTTTCCTATCATGGCAGCGATGTGAGAGCTCTAGATAAAATTAGTTATCATAGCTTTATTATTTTTGTTGTTCTTTTCCCTTAACTTACCTGATTTCTTAACATATGACTACATACCTAAATAGGAGAAAAAGTTCCGTATGAAAAAAAGATAAAATTCTTAAATTTTTACTAAAAAAATTTGAATTTAGCTAAATTTCAATGTAAAAATGCATAGTAAAATTATGCATAGTGAAATATAATCTACTAGATAAACAATGCAAATATATCTCTAATTTTTTAGCACATGGTCATGAGGATAGGGCCATTATGTCGACCAATAATTAAAATAAAAATGTAACAAGGGTTGTAAACTCAAAAAAATAAAGAAAACATATGCTAAAAAAGATATGTTGGTATTAAAATATTAAAAAATGGAATGGTAAATGATACTTAAAAATAAAAAATAAAACTTCCAAACATAAGTGTACCTTTATATACAATATCAATTTACAAATTATCTACTGCATAAATAAAAACTAAATATCAATTAATATAAAACTGTATTTATATTGACAGTTGTGCTAGACATTAAAGCCACCAATTTGTTGATGAAAACAACCTCACAAAATGTTCCATACAATTCAATAGACCTCTCCATAGGCGCTCAATCTATTTAGCCAGTAAGGTATTTGTAGCCTTGTAATTTAATACCACAAGTTTATATAATTATTTTGGTAACATCCATTAACAAATAAAGCAATAACTCAGTTGTGTATAATAATAAACAGAATGTATTCACTACTTGGAAAACATCCAGCTAAAGTATTGTTATTAAAAACAACTTCAAAAACTTGATTACTCTACGAAAATAGTAATAGTACGAAAATAGTACTATACCTACTACAAAAATAGTAGGTATTAAATAAGGTACCAGTCACGTGAAAAAGTCCAGTATTAAAATTTTTTAGGCAATAATACAATTTTTTTAATAATAATAAAACTCCTGTATGATATTCAACTTCTATTTTTTTTTTAGAACAGTTACTTCATTCTCAAAATTCTTCAATTTTATAGTAGAAAAAAGTGATGTCTTTTAAATTTTATGAGAATATCAAATTATAATTCTAGACCAGTTTAACACATCTACTTTTTAAATACAATTACTACTAATACTTAAAAAAAAAATAAAATAAAAAAAAAGTGAAAATGTATTGGTAATTTCACTTCATTAATATATGTTATAAATTTAATAAGTAATTAAGTTTCTACACACTCATTCTAAATAAATTTTTATTTGAATAATAAAAAAAATGAGTCAATGTAATTAGAATATTAATATAAAAGAAGAAAACTCACTGACATTATATAGAAAAATTTCAAAACGAACACCATTAAAATATAACATATTTTAAAAAAAAACTAATTTCTAACAAATCTAAAAATTTAACTCAGCCAAGTTTTGATGTTTGAGAGTCAAGAGTAAGAAAGGGTAGTTATTGGTAAATTTTATTTTCTTCTTTTCATAGGATAGAAACCTTTAACCTTTTTCAAAAAAGACAAAATTGGCTAAGGCAATCTCATAATGGTTGTTTCCAGTACAAGGCATATCTATAAATTTAATTAAACAACATACTACTACAAATATGTTACTTGATAGACAAAAATAAACTAACCGCTGTACTTTTTGGAAGAGCTTTGATACCAATCAATAACTGAAGGGAGTTCACCAACTCACTGACATTATATAGAAAAATTTCAAAACGAACACCATTAAAATATAACATATTTTAAAAAAAAACTAATTTCTAACAAATCTAAAAATTTAACTCAGCCAAGTTTTGATGTTTGAGAGTCAAGAGTAAGAAAGGGTAGTTATTGGTAAATTTTATTTTCTTCTTTTCATAGGATAGAAACCTTTAACCTTTTTCAAAAAAGACAAAATTGGCTAAGGCAATCTCATAATGGTTGTTTCCAGTACAAGGCATATCTATAAATTTAATTAAACAACATACTACTACAAATATGTTACTTGATAGACAAAAATAAACTAACCGCTGTACTTTTTGGAAGAGCTTTGATACCAATCAATAACTGAAGGGAGTTCACCAGAACAAGAAGTATTGTAATAGCCGTCAATGCAAGTAATGCTAACATCGCTACAGGATAAACTATATTCCTATGCAAACTTGAAGTTGCCCTCTGTTTTTCTGGAAATATAAAGCTATATGTTAACAAAGTAAGTAGGATGACATAACATTTAAATATAATTAAGAAGTATTGTACGTATGTTAATGAACTATAAAGGCCCCATACTCACATCCAGAAATAACTGCCCAACCTGACCAATTGGTTCTGAGTGTCAGTTCAGGGCCTTTTCTACACATGTCTAGACCGGACCAAATAACATTTATGTCATATTAAATAAAATTTGATTTTAAATTTTTCTAAAAATAAAACTTTTAATCTTATTTTGGCTACTTTTTTTTATCCTATTACACCATATATACTTCAGGAATGAGGCAAATGCCTCTACATCTTAATCGAACATTAATTTGTTTAAATTCAGTCCATTAATTAGGGATAAAAATATTTAGAGTACCATAATTTTCTTTAATGGCAATATTTGGTTCTAAATTTTTTTTCACAGAGGAAAAGTGTGTAAGGTACTAAAATGGCATAATTAAATTTGACTGAATGAGTGTCATACAGATCTGAAAATTGGAGGACTAATTTTTAAAAATTGCATACTATTTTAGGCCTTTATTTAGACAAAATCCTAAAATATACTCCTAGTTCTATAATTAATAAATGCTAGGATAGTCTAATAGGTAATAAACTATTTTATTTAAAATAAAGTGAAGTAAGAATTGAGATTAACATTTATTTGAACTACTCCATGAGATAATATGTACTTATTTTTTGTTCTCACTAATAAAGGAAGTCCCTCATGTTCATAAATGAAGATACAATGGTTAATTGTAATCAGATCAAAATGTTGGTCACTGAATTGTAAATTTGTATCACTGCAGGTCGGAAGCATAGTCTAGTCAGGCAGTTGGATCTTTCTCCCGACTGCTAGGCCTGATAATTTTCATGATCTAATTGTCAGGTCAAATTGTGGTTAGCCTAATGGTTAGGTGCTTAAATCAGGGTTTTAGAAGACCCCTTAATCCAATAAGTTTTAATATATTTTTAAAAATTATATTCAATGGAAAGATGGACCATAGATTCAGGGGTGAATTTCATAAGTAAACTCGTGCCGAGTTAAGGTCTGGCCACACATGTCCGAACCGGATTCGCACCGTAGCAATAATATAGGTTATGTTCAGAATATTTTTAATTTAACTTACATATTACCTTTAGTTATGCCTAAAGTGGCCTGTGTCTGACATGTGTGGCCTGACCTTTAGGCATAACTAAAGGTAATATGTAGGTTAAATTAAAAATATTCTGAACATAACCTATATTATTGCTACGGTGCGGATCCGGTGCGGACATGTGTGGCCAGACCCTTACTCAAATTAATACATTTTTGAGCCCACCAACTGCCTGCCAATTTTAATATCACATTAAAACTAATTTTACAAAATCATAAATTAAAAATTCAATTTTTACAGATGTATCATTATGTGTATTATTTAATACACAACTGGTGTATTGTTTTTAAAGACATAAAAACACCAACTTAAAGGGTTAAAAAACAAATTTTGATATTTTTATCATAATTAGGTATTTAGGCAGAAGAAAGTAACTGCTAATAAATTATCAATTAATATGAGATATTTTTAAAAATATTATAATGAGAATGTCAGTTTTACTTATCAATCAAAAAACACAGAAGCTTGAAAATGAGCCATCAAAAATGTCAGCAGCGCTATCTGCTGTAAAGCTATATTTTTGTGGTCCCAAACATTGTAATTTTTTTGTTTTATAGATATAATTTACAAAAATACTACTCAAGAAAAAAATATATTAGAAATTAGATATGCCTGAACATTAGTTTTTTTAAAGGGCGGTTTGACATAGAACAATGCTAAAAAATAAAAAAAATAATGCAATTGATGCTAAGGTATATAAATTTTGAATGTATTACATATTACATTGAGGACACCATGCGTTCTGGCAATCAAATTTTCAATGCCGAATTATTATTCACAATGGCATATATATATATATATATATATATACATATATAAAACCAAAAAGCATGTTGCCGAAGACCAGGCAATGTAAAATAAAAATAAAATATTTTTTATTACAAAGCATTGCATGAAGGTATTATTGAATAGAAAAAAAAGTATACTTATTCATATTATGCAAAATATTATTAGCTAGATAACATGAATCCAATCGTATCTACAGATAGTAGAATGTTTTTCATAAATTTAAAAAAATTTACTTACATAACTTTAATAAAATTTACATACATAAATTTAATAAAATTACTTAGATTTTAGATTATATTTACGAAACTAGAATATTTAGATAGCAATAAGAATTGTTTTTAAGAACATAGAAGAAAGTTGATCTACAATGTGACCAAAACCAAAGGAATATATTTAACAGTTTTTATATTATATTTTATTACTTTCTCCCTCACTTCATCTAGATTACTATGGGCAGTAATCCCTTGCAAAATTAAATTTACATCTCTCTCTCTCTCTCTCTCTCTCTCTCTCTCTCTCTATATATATATATATATATATATATATATATATATATATATATATGCTAAAAGTACATAACTACTCATATATATAATATATATATGCTAGAAGTACATAACTTCACAGAATACATAACATATTTGTGCCTGAAGATTTAATCAAGACAAATCTTGATAATTTATCAGAATGTCCTGGTTATCTTAAAATAAATATGTTTAGCATGGAGAGAGAAAATATGACATAAATTAATAATAATCTATATAAATAAAGATGAAATTCTTTTTGTTTGTTTATTTGTTTGTGGTTCTTTCATACCAGGTGCGAACACCTGTCCGTATTAAAATTGCATAACTTCAGCCGATCTTCAGCTGATATTCTTCATTGTTATAAAAATCGTAATGATCTCGCTTTAGAATGGTTTTTTAAGAAATCGACCGTTTCATTAGAAAAATGAAATTCCCATGGGGGAAACCGGGATATACAGCTATAATCTAAGTAAATAAAGATGAAATTGTGTTTGTTCTTTAAAGAAATCCATACCGTTTGTCCTAAATTCTCCAAATTTCGCTCAGTGGTTCTTTCATACCAGATGCGATCACCTGACCATATTATAATTGCATAACTTCAGCCAATCTTCAGCTGATATTCTTTATTGTTATAAAAATCGTAATGATCTCGCTTTACATTTGTTTTTACGAAAGCGTTCGTTTGAGTCGATAAAAGTCTCACTTTACAGATTAAAAAATGAAATTCTCCGGGTGAAACCGGTATATACAGCTAGTGATATATAGATTTTAAAATAAAATAAATTATATAATATTGTGAAGGTAGGTTCTAAAAATATTTTTGCCGAATGGTTTAAGAAAAGCAAAAATTGACTCATAGATTTAATTGACTCCTAACTCAATCCATATAAATTATTATATAGATTTTAAAATAAAATAAATTATTTAAAATTGTGAAGGTAGGTTCTAAAAATATTTTTGACGAATGGTTTAAGAAAAGCAAAAATTGACTCATAGATTTAATTGACTCCTAACCCAATACATATAAATTATTTTTAGAACAAATAACGATAATAGAACAATTAATAATGAATGTCAAACATGCAATACCTAATTAGAAATAAATAAATATTTAGTATAATGAAAATGGTCAAAGAAAAAAAACACCCTCTTTCTATATATCAGTGTTGTTTTTCCTTCTTCTAAATGCAGCCCATTTTCATTAAATGAATACTAGAGTCAACCATCTTACATTAATAAATATTTATAATATATTATTTTTTATATATTAAAACTACATTTGGCTGAATAAAAATAACAAACCTAGAATTTTTTTTGTCTTTTGAATTTTATCAAGCTTGTCTTTGAGACCCATCTGAAGAGCACCGTTCTGAAGTGCCATTACATGAATTGCTTCACCATTATCATGTTTTGGAATGCACATTGGTTCTGGCTTTATATAACTTTTACCAGTTGTCATTACTTGCTTTAATCTGAAAAAATATTATATTTATTAGTGGTGAAAATTCTTCTTATAAAGTATTTAATAAATGAAAAAAAAAAAAAAAAAAAAAACCTATTATTTAACTTAGTGAACAAAACAAATAATCTAATACTAATACTAAAAATAATCTAAAACAAGCATGTAAGCAGAAAGACTGCTCTCAGTCCATATTTATACAACAGAACAATGAAAAAGTACAAACTAAAACATTCAGAATAAATATGGACAGTTGTTTGCTATTCACAGCACTAGAATCACCTTGTCAAATAGAAGACACGAATGTTTCAATTCAAAGAGTGGTGTACAAATATAAATTATTTGTTGATTTGTTGACAGCTTTATGGTAAGAAATAAGATCTCATGGATGCTTTTGGTCATTTATTAAAAATAGATAGTAAAAAACTTAGATGAAGGTAATAAAAAAATATCCTATGGCATAGAAAGAAATTTTATGGAAACATAAAAATATAATAATTTAGACCATTTAATCATAATACATTAATGCCATGGAAATTATTAATATTTGCAGATGACAAGTTGTCTGATTTTTGTACAATCACTCAATTATTACAATAAATGAAACAATATTTTTGATAAGTAAATAAGTTTAGTTTAACTACATTCATTAAGGAAGATTATAATTAAAAAATTTACATTTAGGGGTCAAATTGCAAACATTTTTTGTACCTGAATTTACTAGATAATTTTTTTTTCTTCTAACTTTATAAGATGCTGTACTTACTGAACTAACTAGTGTCCGACCGAAACCAAAATTTTAGCCGAAACCGAATTTCGTCCATAGACCTAGTTTCGGGCCGAAACCAAAACTTATTTACGTGTCTATATATAATACATATAAGTGAGTAATATGTCTAGTTTAGCAATAATATCAATGAAAGCTTTTAAAACAACAGTAATTTAACTCAATTATTCATTCAATAAGTGAGCTGGTATACGAGAGTGGTAAAGTGGTAGAGTGGTGTCTTAGTTAAGTTATAGGATCCAATCCCGGCCCCCCGGGGTAACATCCGTGGGATGTTAGGCCATACCCCCTTGACTAGTACAGCCCTAAAAGTTGAATTAATCAAGAAATAACAGGCTGATATTAATAAAAATTCATATTATTATGTATAAATAATAAATAATATAGTAAATCTTTCCATTATACAGTCGAAAGAATAAAAAATGTATTAAATACGTAAAGCTGTATGTCAGAAGCTATTTAATCTGCTGAGTCAGTTTTGGTCTCAAATGTTAGTGGATTTAATCTAGTTTGAAAATTTATAGAATAGTTTTTGGCCGAAAAGGTGCTTCTTCATGGTAAAAATTGAGACAAATTTTTGGGATGTTATTGGTGAACCGCTGGGGGAAAGGGGGCTGCCAAGGTTAAAAAATTGGTTTTTCATCTGATTCCCATTCCATACAAGAACAAAGACCAAAACCTACTACCACCATTTGATGCAGCTTTTAATGACAAAGTTACTGACTAAAATATTTTTTTCAATTTGAATTGAATCCGTGGACATGTCGACTAATTAAAGTTTAAGTATTTAGAATATATATTCTTATTTACGTTAATATTTCTTTTTTTTTAAAACAAATTTCATTATTAATGAGGAGATGATTAAAAGCACAAAAAGGTTCTTAACGCTCAAGGTAAAGAATAAATCCTATTCTTTACACCTAACGTAAAGAATTCTGTATGAAGAGCTTGCTTTCATTACATGTTAAGACTTGATGTGATTTACGAGGACATTTCTGTTTGTCACTCTCAAATTATTGTCTGCACACCCAACTTAAAGTTTTCGATCAAGTAAAGATACCAAAAGAATGAGAAAAATCTGTGTTCTAACGAAATACAATACAAGTGTAATTAACTAAAATAACAGATACTTCCCACTATTAAATTCAAGGGTGTTAAATGTCATGAAAGAGATCGAGCTTACAAGCTGAAATCGTGTAGTCCTACTTCCTTCTTGGAGATATCAGACACAGGAGCTAGTTTCGGCCTGGCCGAAACCGAAACTGCGGCCGAAACCAGGTTTTTCGGCCGAAACTGGCCGAAACCGAAACTTCGGTCGGTCACTAAAACTAACTGAATGAAAGTCATACAAATTAAAGTATTGGACCATCTGTTCAGAGACTGAAGTGAATATACACACTACCTCTATTACTGATTTTAAAATTTGATTAACATAGCAGAAACAACCTTTTTTGGCATAAAATTTAAAAACCACAACTTAGCTTCACTAGCTCGGAGAATATTTCTAAATAGTTTTAACCCTAGCTTATGAAATTCCCAGGTTTAGCATTTATTCTGTATAGAGCCAGGATTATTTCTATAACTTTCATGAGTTTCCCAAATAGAACCAGAGAAAGTTTCATGATATTGCAGTAATCAGGATAGCAAAGGCAACTGAAGCTACCTCGAAGTAAATTTTGAAAAGTATACCTACTTTCTACCATTTTCTCTACAAAATTTTTAGTAGAAAAAATAAAAGGTAAATTTTATTTTAAAAATGTCTGCAAACTTTTCGGATAAAGTTAAGTTATAGAAAGTAGAAGAATATGAGTATTGAGTAAGTATAGTAGAAGAATAAATAGTTAAGTTAGAGAAAGTAGAAGAATATGCAGCAACTTTTTCCTCCACATTCTTTGAATTGTCCGAATGAAGAGAAACTTTAAATTGTTATTACCTGCGTTCTAAAAGTTCTTCTTCCATTACTGTTGCAAAATACTCATCATTAATATTCTGGAGAAACTGTGGTTTTACAAGAAAACGGCTCAAAACACCAAACATTTTAATGAACCCTAAAGGTGTGCATACTGAAAAAATTGAATCATCAGAACATTAAAAAAAGATTAATAAATGATACTTCAATAAATAAGACATTTTTCCCTTACATATCAATAACACCACTCCAATAAATGACATGCAAGAATAAAGAAGTGGAAGGTATGATATTCCTAAACCTGGAAACAGAACTTTAAATAGATATGTTTCTAAGATATTAGAAAAATATAATTAACATTATAAATTTTTACTGGATAGAATTTGAAGTCTATAGCCTTCCAAGTTGACCATTGCTGATATAACAAAGCTTAAACCAACTGATATCAACATGAGTAATACCAAAACAGTAATGGTTTCATAAACTCGGGATTTCACTGACTGTAACAAAATAAAGATAATTAAAACTAATCCTTCCATTATAGCCATTTCATTTATTAAACTTCATACCTTTCTACAGCCACTTAAACCTTCTGATTCTGTAAACAAATATGAAAATGGGAGCAATCCAAACAGGGAAAGATTTGAAAATAAGAAAACCAAATTCCAGATACCTTAATACAATCAAAGAAGAATGAGTTAAAAAATCAGAAACACAAAAAATGAAAAAAAAAAAAAAATTATTAATAGATATACCTTGTATCAGAGAATGGTTCAACCATTTTACATAGTAACTTCGAGGATATGCCAGTAATACTTCATTGCTGACTATGGAAAAAGGGTGCAATAATGCAGCACATATTGCCACGGATAGAGCGAACACACTCAAGTGTAAACTGTAAATAAAAATTTAATTGATGATAACTGAAATGGGCAGATAAGTATAAAAAAAAAAAAAAAAAAAAAAAAAAAAAAAAAAAAAAAAAAACCTTTTCCACTAAGACATCCACAATAACACATGTTCCTTAATAGAACTTAACATTAGAAATTGTATGTTTTTGCATAAAAGGAGCCAAAAACGAAGAAATTAAAATGAAAGCGAATTTGTGAGACATATCGATTTTCTCAAACAACTGATTCAATTTTAAGCAGTACTTACATATATTGCCCATGAATATTTCTATATAGTTCTTATAAAACAATATAAAACATTTTGGGCAACAGATTACGTTCACTTAATGCAAGTAATGAATCATCTACTGAATTAGCATGATATTTGCAAATGAATTCAAAATTACCATAAGAATCAAAGATAGAAGATTTGTCATTCAAAAGATGTCTGGTTTTGGTGATTTTTTATGGGAAATCGGTTTAAAATAATGATATAATATCATTTTCATGATGTACTTATTTTCTATTTTTTTTTTTCAAATTACTTATTTGTGTCTTTCTTCAGGAACAGGCATTTGATCGAGTTTGGCATCTGGGATTGCTATACAAACTCCGTAAATTCCTACCTCCTACATACTTACTTATTATCCACTCCTACCTCTCAGAGATTATTCAATGTAAATCATAACAATGCCTATTTATCTCTGTTCCCTCAGTCTGCTGGCATTCCTCAAGGTAGCATCCTCGGTCCGATCCTCTACACAGTTTATACTGCTGACATCCCCCATCCCAAAACACTGTTATCACCATATGCGCCGATTACACATATGTTTTATCAGTTAATAATGACCCAACCATTACATCTCAAAATCTCCAATCACACCTAAAATCTTCTTAGTCGAAACTGGAGAATTAATCCCAGATAACAAATCCCATAAAATTAGGTTTACTTTTCGTCATAAACCTGACATCCTGTCCGACAGCATCCTTCAACAATACTCCACTTGTCCCTGTCGAACAGATCCACTACTTAGGACTCCCTTTGACTATGGGCTACCAATGGGAAGTTTCTCCAGATACCTTTCATGACATTATTTTCATTTATTTCATAGCCAATACATTTACTGGATATATATTAATATAAACAAATAAATTACTTAGTTAACTAATTGAACTATAAATATAAACTGATACTAGATTAAAAACATGATATTGTTCAACTTAGAATACACAGAACATTTCCATATTAAGACTACAGGGGAAAACGGAAATACTTTTGGTATTTCAAAGTAGTTCAAAGTAGTTTTCAACATTATGCAGCAAAGCACTTTTTGTGTGGAAAACTCTTATTTACTTTTCCAACCTTTTATGACTTAGGTTTACACCTTGCTTGTTTAAAGAGAACATTAAAATCACCTAGGATATCTGTGATTTTTTTATTAAGGTGTTATATCTCTATTCAGTTGAAGATATCCCCTTGTGCCCCATTACCGCTTGGAGAGTCCTGCCCTTCCCTGTATTCTTTTCTTGCTTGCAATTTTACTTAATTTTTCCAGTTTTGATAACCCATCATATTTGCAATACATCATTCTGAAAAAAAAATGTTTCTAACCCATTTAGAGGCAATACCTCATAATGCCGGTTATCCCCCTTTCTCCAGTGGTCTTTGTGTGTTATCACCATTAATTTCAATGAGATATAATGGATTTCTTTTTAATTTATGGATTGGTTAACATTGATTAATATACTATTGAAATATTGTGCTTACAGCACTTAACGATGTTTAATAATTCTTTACATGTAACTTTCATGTGTGAAACAACAGATACACTCTGGAAATGAGGTGTAGTGAAATTAATTATATCTTATAAGTATATCTTCCAGTAATATTTAACTTGCTAACAAAAAGCAGAGAAACTTCTGTTTCATCAGTCAATCAGTAGATATAATTTAAAATTCTCCTAGGAATCTTTAAACTGATATTATTTGACATATCAGAACATTCAGACAAACTAGGGAGTATAAATATTTTTCTGAACATAGAAACTTCAGACCTTTATCAGGAGGGTAATTGATAAGCTTACCTCACTTTATAAACAGTAGCTTCATCTTCATCACTTGAAAAGTAATCATCAACGTCTTTTCTTCGGAAATAATCAATAATTGTATAACTTAAAATAAACAGCAACAGAAATAGCAGGAAATAAATCTAAAAATCAAGTAGGTTTAAAAAAAAAAATTTATTGGTAAAACTTTTAATCATAATTTTAATTTAAATTAATATTTCAAAATAACTTACGATATACTCTCTAACAGTACTATGAAATAATTTTTCGCGGTCATCGTATTCTTCTTCATCATCCATTTTTCACCTATTTCCTGAATAATATTTTAATTTAGTACAATGGGGATGGCATAATACAGTCCAGAAATGATACCGTTCAGGCATTTTCAAATAATTAAATTTACGTTCATCAGAAGGCAAACATTTTAGGGTTACAAATTAACTGTCAAACTGCGACAGGCAAAAGTCCACGACTGATGTGAACTTAGTCGACCAATGGTATTTTGATTTCCTACGTGCCTAATCTATGCAATAAAAAATTATTATTGAAGATAAAATAAATAATTTTGCATGTTTACAAATTAAATCTCGTGATATTGAAAATATTAGATATATAAATACTTCTTTTTATTCTATTCCAAAAATAATAAATCCAAAATAAATAAAATCAGCCTTCTTTTATTTATTGTATTTTCATATTTTTTATATTGTAAAATAAAATATATTATTCAGTCAGTAAGAAAGATAAAGTTAACGTTTGTTATTATATGTTTATTTTAAAAAGTATACTTTATAAGAATATATTGACCCGTGTGACAAAAAGCTAATTTATTACTCCATTTGCATTCGCCATTACCCTGTCTTGTTGTCGGCTAGGCGTTGGCTTGTCTTAGTTTGGTTCCCTAGTTTAGAGTTGTTACTTGGATAAGCAAAATGGTGAAGTCTGAAACTTCTGATGTAAGTTTAATATTTGATTTGCTTATATTTGTTTCTTACTGCTTTTTTATTTTAGCACCCATCGTTAAATATCCAGCCCACGCCAATTACCTTTATGGCGTCTAGGTCCCGGTTTATAAGTTAACTGTTTGTTTTTCAGGAACCAGAACATTTTCGCAAGATATTTATTGGTGGTTTAGACTACAGGACCACAGATGAATCATTGCAAAAGCATTTTGAACAATGGGGAACTATAGTGGATGTAGTAGTTATGAAAGATCCAAAAACCAAAAGGTATGTTAAAGTTCTCTAATTCAAATTTTTATTCATGTTGACTTATTTAGGATTTGTCCATTTTATCTTAAGATCAAGTTGATGAGCTTAGGGTGAGGATTTAGTTATTTCCTTCTGTAGCTTCTCTAAGTGGGATAAAGTACTGTTAGTTTGGTATTGTATTTTGCCTGAAATGTTTATCCTGATTTATTAACTATTCTACTAAATTTCTTATTCTAAAAGATAGGAAAATGACTCGGTTTTCTCTCACAAAGCTTTTGTTTGGGTAAAGAGGGGGTGAATTATTTTACAGTATTGTCTCCCTCCTTTTACTTTAACACTAAGTATAAGTATCCAATCTATAGTTTATAGTTTTATTTTGGAATCTATGCTCTACCTGTTGTTACTGGTTGTTTTAGGTTGCAGAAAATATTCTTGAATATTTGTTATATATTTATTAATGTATAATGGGATATTTGAATATGAATGAATATGTCATTGGTAATAGTTCCCTTATGTTACTTATAGTGCTGTTTAGTGTGACCCCATGTCTATTATAAAGAACCTGTGGAGGTTTGTTTTTCCACACAAGGCGAATAGGAGTTAAAATCTGGGATCCACCAAAGCCGATCAAGGCCATTTTTATCTGAAAAGATCACAATAGTGGTTCACTTATATTAAGGTTGAATAACTTCCACAGAAGTAACATGGGGGAAGCTTTACCGGGTCGTTTGAGAAACCAAACATGCACTCTTTTGGTGGACTAAACGAATTATCTATGTCAATCAAACTGTTGTCATTATTAGTTTTTTTTTTTTTGCCATTATTTGTGTTCTTTCTCCCCCATCTAGGCTCACAACTGCAAGTGTGATTTCATCTGTGGATACTGCTCTGGCATTAAAGTACATATAAGGATTACGTTCCATCTTCTATCCTCACATTTTTTTGTTGCTCTATCTAATTTACTATAGAATATTTCATTACCATACACGGATGCATCCTGTTCGTGCCCTGGCTTGTATTGGGGCTGATTATCCAATTGAAAAATGCATTTCAGCCATGATTATTCTGAAGGAGGTGGGTTTCCTATCATCTACTTGGCAATACATTTTTATCTTCAGTACACTACCAGTACATTCCTTAACCTAAGCAAAATTTTGATGTACCTGAGAAAATGATCCAATTTCATATTTCCTCAAAACTGCTTTTATATTATTTTTATATATTTTTTATCTAAGTATCTCCTCAACTAGCTCTAATTTTTTTCCATTTAACACATTCGGTGCGGACCCAGTAGATCTACTGGCCATGCTGCGTAGTTTATGACCACTAGAAACGCTCGTTAAGGGGAATTTTAGACAATTCTTCAGCAAATCCGGTATATTTCGCGTCAGTTACATAACTAAAGCAAAATATACCGGATTTGCCGAAGAATTGTCAAAAATTCCCCTGCACTAGCTTTTATACTGAAGTCATCAACTACGAAGCATGGCCAGTAGATCTACTGGGCCCATACGGTGAGTAGACAGGCACACTGGGTCCACACCGAATGTGTTAATGTCTTTATAGTCCAGGTTGCCACATAAAGTCCTTAATCTCGTCATATAATTTCCATTTTAACATTCTGTTCCCGCGGAGACTTCTTTAACTTATAAGAATAGGAGTATCCAGTTTGGTATAGGACATCCAGTTGCCTCTACGTATATGGCCTTCTGTTCCTTAAAGGAAGGGTTGGAGTAAGCCTAAGGAAATGAAATGGGTTAGATAGGATATGGGAATGGTTAATAGTTACCCTGGGACAGTTGAATAAGGGGATAGTAAGATCTTGGGTGTGCAGGGTCACTAGGTTGATGAAGTAGATTTATTGGGTAGCGGGATGGCCGAGTGGGCAAATGCGTCAGAAAATACGCGTTGCCCGTGGCAACGTATGATGGAGAACCGAAAGATAGCAAGTTCAAAACCCAGAGCCAGGGGACATATAATAACACTCAGCATCAATCCCCCACCCTCTCCCCTGGCCCGGGAAACCCTGTATAGCCTATCAGGCGGGGAAGGGGAGGACCAATAAAAAAAAAAGTAGATCTATTACTAAATGGGTGCGTGAAAAAGTATCTACCCACTTCTTATTTTTATTCTTACAGTCTAGGGGGTCACAAAAAGGAGTCATAAATACTTGTAAAGTTAAAATTAATAACAATACTAGCAGGACACGGCCGCACGTCGCTGTGGCTCTGTAGCCATAATGTGTTGAATTAATTATATCTTATTGTTTTTAATACAGTCAAATCAAATTGCACTGACAAAGATAAAAAAAAGTTTCAGCTAATCTTAAAACCAATGGGATTTAAAAAAGAAGTTGACGCCAAATTTAAAATTGTTTGGTAAAGAATTTAGAAGGGTTAAAGTTTTTATTTTTCAAATGTCATATTTGACTATGTAAGTATTAATAGGGTATGTAACTAAGTATTAATGATCCATTCATTTAGCACTTGTGTATTATTTCAGACGAGGCGTGATTAAATATAAATAACACACTAAAAAAGAATATAATTATAATAGGATTTAGTACAATCACAATAGACAGTTAGCAAAAATTTACCAAATTAGTCTTTTGCCATAATACATATTAATTAAATGCAGAATATAACATACGATAAAGAGATTAGTGAGCACATCAGTAGGTTCTTCTTGAAACAGGTTATCAAAATGTCTTGCTTAAACGAATAGATTCGATGCTTTCCCCACACGTGGAAGGGCGATAAAAAAATACTGATTTTCCTAGTCCAATTCAGAAAAAATAGATTTAGATATTGGATGCTTACCCACACTAAATGTAAAAAAAAAAAAAAATAGAGTGTTTTGTCAATAAATTAAGTTACATCGCCATCTGTTGGAAATTTATAGAACTTCCAAATAATCACACTCAATTGTAATAGTGTAATAACTTTTCAATTAGCAATAAAAGAAATATTGAGGCTAATAATCGAAATAAAACTATTACCTCTTTTAAGTTGGACAAAACTACGCACAATGATCCAAATTTTATAAAGATCGGTTAAGTAGTTTCTGATTTTACCCTCGACCAACATCGGGACACGAGATTTTAATATATATAAAGATTTTGAACTATTTAAAGGTTGGGGTAAAAACAATTGTCCAATTGAGAAGATACCAAAATTCTCCTGGTGCTTAACACGTTCAAGCCGGGACTGTAATTCATGCTCCGCACTCATTTGCGGCTGAACTTGATTTTCGTTTTATCGGAGAGGAGTTATTCTAGGGCATTATGTGGTACTGACATTCCAACAGTAATAAAATAAACAATACAATCCTGGTCGTGGAAAGTTTTGGGTACTGGTCTGTTATAGGGGTCGCATCAAAGTTGGTTTCGATAATCGATCATATTGATTACAGCTGTCGCGACCTTAAGTAACCTTTCATAGTGTTTATAAGGTTATAATAAAACAATCCTTAAAAAAAATGAATCTTTTTTTTTTTTTTTTTTTTTTAAATTTCAAGTTTTATTTATAAATAGATATTACACCAGATTGTACATAACTTCAATGATTTAGCTGAAAATTAATAGGATGATGCATGTTCACATTACATTTATTGTACATGAACGCTTTTGGAGCTATACAAATATGTACACATTTGTTCTTTTTAAATTAGACTATTACTTCAACTTGAAAATTACTTCTTCAACATCTGATGTCTGAGCACAATGAAGGGTGCAGCCAGTCCTGAACCGAAAAATAAAATGAACAATGCCGTTACTTTGAAGCGATTGTCAATGCTAAAAGGCAAATTCTCTCCGGGAGTTCCTCCATGACCATCTCGCCTAACAGCTGAAGTGGTGAAATTTCGGGCAATACTAGCAAATCTTGAAGAAAACATACTGCTCAAATTTGGATAAATAATTATAACAATCAGAAGATAATGTAGGCAAAAAATCCTATTAATTTTCAGCTAACTCATTGAAGTTATGTACAATCTGGTGTAATATCTGAAATTTATTATGTACATTTTAAACTATAAAAAAACACTACTTTTTCATCATTTCATTATGAAATTCTTTAATGTCTTTTAAAATCCTTATGAATTTGTCTTCATTTTTAAACTGCTCCCTCCACATAAATTCTGACAGGTATGAAACTAAGAAGTCCCGTTTCGCACCTCTCCTCTTCTTATTACCCCATTTCGCACTTCCCCAGAGCCTTTCTATTTTCTGAGTGTTGGCAAGTGTTTCCGGATCTACAAAATTGAATTTGTGGTTGACGGTTTGATACACGTACCCATGTTGGTACAGATTTTGGTAAGCTAGCCAACAGTCGGATACAACAATACTTCCAATCTCTATTCTATCGCTAATTATTTGCATTAACGTTGTTTCCCTTCTGTCAGGAACAAGTTCGAGGAAGCATTGTCCCGTTTCGCGGCAAATACCGCCAAACACCCATTTTTGGGGCAATACTCTCCCAACGTTGTATTTACTACGAACAAAAAGACTTTCGTCAATTTCAACATATTTTCCCTCACCTCCGATCTTTCCTACGTTCTTTTCAATCTTCCAAATGCACACCTCCCTCATATAGTTGCTCCAATCGACGAATGCTTATTTGCACATATCCAGGTGTTTTTCACAGTATTTTGTACTGGTCAATTCCTCAATCAAGCAATAAATAAAATGTACAATTGTCTCAAATGGTAGTCTTGAGCCTTCCAACCAGGTATCTTTTCTTATACCTTTTTTTTTCCTACATCCTGTTACACAACATCGCCAGATGGCTTTATTTCCTACATACATTTTCATAACGTGATTATTTTCACACCTGACTTCATTAGGAATTATTCCGTGCTCCTGCAGAAAAGCTATTGCACTTTCCTCACTGTTTATTACTCTAAATATATGTTTTAGCGTAAACATTATTCACATTAACAATTTGAGCTATGAAAACAACCTTAGGAACAACACTATGAAAGGTTACCTAAGGTCGCGACAGCTATAATCGATAGGATCGATTATCGAAACCAACTTTGATGCGGCCCCTATAACAGACCAGTACCAAGTTTTGTGATTGACTATAGTGTCCGATGTGGCAATCTAGTGCAAGTGCCGGCGTGAACATGTTAAAGTGTTAAAATCTTTTAATGGATGCCCTTTTTTCCTACATATATTCTAAGGAAATATCTCTCTCGTGATCTTATTGTCAGTCATGTTTTTTTTTTTTTATAAAAGTACACTTATTTCTGGAAAGCAAATCTGGTGTTAATATAATGTAGTGTTTAATTTATGAGAAGCTTTATTAGAAAGTACCATACACACCATTTTCTTCCTATCATTTTAGTCATTCATGGCTTAAATGTTCTTATTAATAATAGAATTCTTACAACTCACTTGTTTACTGCCTTAGTGAAAAATAAGTAACTGATCCAATTTTGTGATGGTAATTTGTTCTATATTTTATTTGATTCAATAGTTTATGCTACTACTTTCGATGACTAATTATTACTTTTGCAGTTTAATTCAATTTATATAACGCTTCTTTTTTTTTATCTATACAACTAACCAAAACTGAAGTTTCAGTCATTCGGTGTACTGAAAGTCTAAAGTAAAACATCTTACATTATATAATATTCTGGTTTTAGGTCCAGAGGTTTTGGTTTTATCACCTACTCTCATGGCCACATGGTTGATGAAGCTCAAGCTCATCGACCTCATAGAATTGATGGACGAACTGTTGAAACCAAAAGAGCAGTTCCTAGAAATGTAAGTTATTTTTATTATCTCTTTTCCACTTTTTTTTTTTTTTTTCCCTAGTAATATGTCAATTGATTGTTATATTCTTGATTTTTATAGGATATTGGAAGGCCTGAGGCTGGTGCAACTGTAAAAAAAATATTTATTGGTGGTTTAAAAGATGATATAAATGAAGATGATCTAAAGATGTATTTTGGGGAATATGGTACTATTTCAAATGTTGCTATAATTATGGACAGAGATACTGGAAGGAAAAGGGGATTTGGCTTTGTAGAGTTTGAAGATTACGACACTGTTGATAAAATATGTTGTAAGTATCATATTATTATTATTATTATTTTTATTTATTTGGTTATAAAGGATCTCAATTGATGTGCTAGGACGACCCTTGCGCTCTTCATCTTTAATGTCTTCTTGCCTATCTTGAAAACATCAATACCACTTGCAAACTTTTTTTTTGTGTTAGCAGATTCACCAGGACCAGTATTTAAAATTTATAAGACTTTTTTGAATAAATTTGATAAAAATTCTTTGATCCATCATTCAAAAAAAAAAAAAAGTATCAAAACATGTTATAAAAAATATGGTATAAAAAATACTACTAAAGTGGCTGATAATTAATACATAGTATAAAACTATGTACAATGTGCGAGCCACTAAAACTAAAAAATGAGTATTATGTAGTAAGTTTTATGATTTTGTAGCCCTATATCTGCTATCCATGAAGAGGGTTCCTGTTTTTACCCGAAGGGCGTGATAATGCAGATATAAGGGATGGATGTTTCTCCCTCTTGCAATATGTAATTAGCCCAGCCACAGATGACTGCATGGGCATAGACGAGGGTTGAAGTTAAGATTAGATGTGGTTAAATTGTTAATAATTTATTTTTATGTGTGTAAATTGTAGTTTTTGCTTCTAACTCGCTAACGACGGCGACTAACAGAAAAGTGTATAAGAAAAATGTTCGTCACAACGCACTGAAAAAATGACACCTTGGAAAAAGCCCTGCAACCATTTTCGCTGAGAATTGCAGTTTATCGCTTACAATTCGCAAACGAAGGGGTTAATCGAAAAATTATATATGAACGAAAATGCTCTCCTTAAAAACCTGGAAAGATTGGCGCTATTTAGAAACCTCTACCACCATTTTGATTTTCTGGCAAAAACGCGATAGCTTATAATCCACAATCGAAGGCAAAATAAGTGCTTTGTGTACTATTCCGGTGTAGCGGTTAGGGAAAGCTTTAAAATAATGCCTACTCATTTAAATTTGATGAAGTATTAAGGAAGTTATGGCATACCGTCAAAAAAAAAAGGCCTTGAGAAGTAATATATTATCTTTATTTATTTGCAGTGCATATTTAGTTGCAGATTTTACAATAACATATTTATGTAAAAACGTTCTTATTTCGCCTTTATGTGACATGAAAATATGATCCCCAAATGTTTGTGATTACCTATGTACTCATACCTGTCAGCTTTGACAATATTCATTCTCAAAATATGGTTTTACAACAACTGCAACCTGATCTAACTTTTGATCTGTTGATGGTATCATCATGAGAATGGCCTCATTGGATTCAAAAGCATCAGAAACATACATAACTTGTCATACTTGCAGCCACCTTAATTTTTTAGCCATCCCTTCCTTTTTATCGCACCATAAAGGGTGGTTGTCCCTCTTTTATTTAGGGTGAACTTTGCCGAACTCGAATCTTGCTACTATAGCAAAGTTAAAACAGAAGTTTCACGAGGGTAAAAAAAATTTCTAATCATCGTCAATCTCGCTCTATTTTTCCTGTACAATTTTATATTTTAAAGGTTATTCCTGGGATTCCTTGTATCATCAAAATGTTTGCCAATCAGAGTAACATGCCCTGGTGACCATGAAATTATTTTATGAACACAGCTCATGTATAACCGCCAACCTCCATCTCTGATTTTTGATCATTTCCATCTCCTCATCATTTGGTCCATCTTACTTTACTTTCTATCTATTTCTCCGAATATTTCGAAGAATCAGTATTTCGAACTATATTCGGAGTCGCTGAATAATTCAAACCTATACCACAACCAAATTTTTCATTAAACTTTCATTTTTAAAAACCACTTCGATCAGTTTTTTAATAATAAACCCTAGTAATTCTATGAAGATGAAAGATGGGAAAAATTTATATTAAGTAATGGTCAATGTATTGTACTTTATTAATGTAAATATAAGTAACATTTTAGGTTCAATCCCCTACAAGGACTTAGTGCTACTTTGTAAAGTAACGTATAGTTATATTACTCTATTGTATAATTAATTTGACAGTGGTAAGAAGTGGTAATAAAAATAAAGAGTAATATTAAACACCGGTACTGCATTTTACTTTCATTTGAAGGATGAGAATAAGTGAAAAATAGAGGAGAGGAAAAATAGCAACAGGTGCTTACTTGAGAAAATTCTTATATTATGTATTTATAATATAGTTACAATTTCCGGCAAAATGGTTTATAGTATAGAAACAAGTTTTGGTTAATAAAGGTTCTATTTTTTTGAAGAGGAATAGGATATGATATAATTGTTGGATTTAGGTATATTAAAGTTTGAAAGAAATTATAAGCTGACATCCTTGCATGTATGATTTTTATTTCTTCTTTCAAATGTAAATATTACCCACAAAATAGGTGGTTTCATCATGTGAAAAATAACAGTGGAATTAGATAAGCATCTTCAATGAAATAGATCCTATCTCTTAATTTTTTTTAACTTCAACTTTTTGTAAAGGATGTAAATGTCAGTTCTTCAAAGAAGTATAGGCATAATGAAAAGATAATAGGTTATAGAAAAACAAAGAAGTGGATAAATTGTTAATAAAAAAGTGGATTGGTAAGGAACTTATACGCAGAACGAATAGTTACGTAATTACTTGTATTTAGAACGGTATAGGTTCAAAATTAATATTTTTCAGGGACTCTAAAATACTAATACTTCGAAAAATGATAACATTTCGATGAAGAGTAATGTTCTGTAGATGCAAGGGTGGGGAGACGCTGTATATCAAGTGTACAGAAAGTATGATTAATCGATGTTTATTTGCCAGGAATAGGTGAAGTTGTTTAGAGTTGAGATGATGTCACAGTTTCATACTCGTAAAAAAAAGGCGCGTAATATAATTCTAACCTAGCCATAAAATCGGCCTTTAATGGCTAAGAAGAGAGGTGGTGGGGATGGTAGTTCGCATGGTGACAAACAGGTAGCAGCGTGCTTATCAGCTGTGAAAGCCAGCAGGGGAATAGGGGAAGTAGCGCCAAAAAGTTTTAAGAAATGAAGGAGTAATTCAGTTTTCTGATCCTTTTCATTTTACCAATTTATTGATCCTATTTATTATTATAAATCACATTTAAATTATTTTAGTTATTGATATTGTTATATGTTTTAAATGAATAATTTTGTAAGAATGTATTCTAGAACAACTCTTATTGTAACTGACTTGACATAACATTTTCACATTATTCATTATTTTATTTCAGTGCAAGGCACTCATACAATCAATGGCAAAAGGATTGATGTCAAGAAAGCCATTGGCAAAAGTGAAGGAGGAAAGGGTGGTGGTGATAGAATGGGAGGCGGTGGTGGTGGCAGGAGTGGTGGAAGATCTAGAGACAGTGGTGGCTCAGGATGGGGTGGTTCATCAGGACGTGGTGGTGGAGGAGGTGGTGGCTGGGGCAATGGCAATAGCCAGCCGTGGGGTGGAAGTGGACCATGGGAGAGTTCGGGTGGTGGCAGTGGATGGAACAGTGGACCCAGTGGATGGGACAGCGGAAACGGCTTTGGAGGAGGAGGTGGTGGTGGTGGATATAGCTCTAGCTATGGTGGAAGTGGGCCCATGCGCTCTGGAAGCGGATTCGGAGGAGGTAGATCAGGTATACAATACTTGTTTTATCAATGCAAACACTTTTATTTCACATTTCTTATCAATTATTTAATGAAAATAGTCCTATATTTATTGTGAACATTTATTTATATTTTTGGCAATAATCATATGGGCCGGCCCTCATGTATATGTAAAAATAAATAAATAATTCTTGTTAAGTTTTGATTTAATTTTTATCAATTACACACTTTTATAAGTTATATGTTTATTTCTTTGATTTCAGGATCCCAAAGTGATTGGGAAGGCAGTGGAGGTGGTTTTGGAGGTGGATATCAACAGAGCTATGGTGGTGGTCCCATGAGATCAAGTGGTGGTGGCGGAGGCGGAAGTGGTGGCTATGGTGGAAGATCTGGCCCTTACTCAAGTAGGTCTCCTATATTAACAGTTAACATTTCACTCTTGCAGATACCAAGATCCGTTTTCCATAATTTGTTTAGCTGGTTTTCTGAATTTCTCTTACAGAGGCTTTCAATACTATAGTTATAAGCTTAGCCGGGACTTATATGTATTGGTTTTTTGCATGAAATGTCCGATTTTATAATTTTTAAATACATAGAGGATTTCGCAGGTCTCTTTTATTTACTTCCAAATGTTTACATATGAGGCGTTAAGTTTCAAAACCGGTTACATCCATTCCCCCCCCCCCCCCCCCCCCCAAAAAAAAAAAATTATCATTTTTAGACGCATTTGTTTCAAAAATGTCTGTATCCTTCAAAAATCAAAACTAAATGATTTCATTTCTTATCAAAAGCGGTTCTATTTGATCCTTTTTTGATCGGTCTGAAAAATTGTTGAAAATGGATGTAGCCGGTTTTGAAACCAAACTCCTCATATTATAATTAGACATTTACTAATCCTCTACTTTTCTTTTATAAACATTAACTTCCCAATCAATTACACACTTTTTAGTATACCTCCAACTATGAACATGGAAACACGTAATTTTTGAGTAATAATTTTTATGAGTTTAAACTTGGCCATTCGGCAGCTGAGGCTGCTAGAAACATCTGTAAGATGTTTGGGGAACGGAGTGTAATGAACGTATCCTTCGCTGTTGTTTGCTATTTGTTCGGCTGGGATTACCGACTTGGAAAACCAGCCCCGAGGAAGACCTCCATCTGTAATTGAAAACGATGTCCTCAAACATACTGTAGAAGAAAACCCCTACCAAACAGTTAGAGAACTCAGCACAACTAAATGCAAGTGCACCTCCCGTTTCCAGACACTTAAAGTGCATAGGGAAAATAAAAAATCTCGATCTCACTGAGCGACAGCAATTAAGAGAGACCTGCCTTACGTTGCTTGCTAGGCAAAAAACCGAGCCTTTCCTTGAAAGAATAATGACTTGTGATGAAAAATGGATTGCATTTGACAATCAGCGTTGGTCAGGGCAGTGGTTAGACATCAACGAAAGCCCAGGACAAATGCCTAAACCAAATTTACACCTAAAACAATGTTTACAGTATGTTGGTCCATGGTTGGAATCCTACATTATTCTTTTTTGCCTAGATGTGAGACCATTACCTCTACAACCTATTGCAATTAAATTGCCCAAATGCACGCAAAATTATTGAAAGTACAACCTGGATTAGTAAATTGAAAGGGTCCAAAAGGTAACGTTGACGACAACGCTCGACCTTATTTCAAAACCTACCTTGGATAAATTGAAAGAACTGGGGTACGATGTTCTTCCGCACCCACCATATTTTCCCGACTTGTCTCCAACAGATTATCACCTGTTTAGGAATATAGACAACTTCGTCAGAGGAAATTTTTTTAAAAATAATGCTGAAGTCCAAAGTGCGTTTTCAAATTTTGTTTCGCTTCAAAGCTCAAGAGTTTCAGTTTCGGGATAAAAAAGTTGGTGTCAAGTTGGGAAAAATGTGTAGAAAAAGAAAGTAAATTCTTCGAATAAAATTATATTGTTTTTATATGGTATTTTCACTATAATCCATTTACCTTGAAAACAGACATTTCATGTGAAACTACCCAATATTTATATATATATTTTTTCCTAAACCTGAAAGCTCTGATTGGCTACTGGATTTTTGTTTTATATAATTTGGAAACAAAAGAAGCCTACCTTTTTGCTCATATTTTTTCACAACTGGGGCTTATTTTACATATTATTGTCCAAATTTAGGCTACAAAGGAAATTAATTTGAAAAAAAAAAAGATAGATAGTTACTAAAAGTTAGTATTTAAATCCAAAATTCGAAGAATTTGTGATAGAATAAGTCCTTATTGTCTGATACCGAACTATTTCCTCATTAGATTTACCATAAAGGTTTAAGAATTCTTTTTTGTTTTTTAATTCAGGACTTGTTATATTATATAATAAGATGTATCCTAGTAAACATATTTTTGAATCAGATTAATGTTAAAATTAAAATGAACCTTTAAGCCTTAGTTCAAAAATATATATCCACGAGTTTCTAGACATAAAAAAAAAAAAAAAAAAGTGTGAGTTTTAATTCATTTATTGCTCTGAAAAAAAGGTTGACAATACAATGGTAAGGCATAAAAAATAATTGTCCAACAGTAAAGCAAGTTAACAAGCGAAAATATAAATCTTATATATAGAATTTCTTCTCAATTGTCTTTTGAAATTCGTAGAACTACTTTTAAAGTAGGTTTAGCGTGTCATTACTATGTTGTTTTTTAAGACAATATTCCATTAAATTAATTTGGAGCTTTAAGGTCAATTAATCCTGTATTAAAAATAAAAGCAGGATCGGGAATATTTGTAAACTCTCTAAATTCTAAGATTAGTGAATAATTTGTAACCCAACATTAACACCTTTTAAACTAAGACATTGGTATTTATTATATACATTTTTAATTTTATATAGTGTTATATGTGGTAAATCTAAAAGTTGTTGGTCCTTTTAAGCCAGTTAGAAAATTGCAGGTATTTGTAGCTATTCCTTAAATGCGAATTGTTTAAAACACATTCAAGGCATTCATTAGGGCTTTATTAAAAAAAAATTAATGATAAGATGATATATCTGAAAAAAATATAAAATAAAATGACATCAATACATATCAGCACCCTTATCTGTATGTCCATATTTATATCAGTAATTTTACCTAAATTCAACATTTCTAATTATGTATATATTTCAATGTTTATAATTACTTATTTATGTTCATATTTAGCTTTTTGTTTTCTTAAAAATCCAGGACCTATCAACTCAGATTTACTTTTATATGAATCTGTTAATTAACTTCAATCTATTTATGATGGTTCAAGTTTCTTGCTGTAATTCAAGTATCCTATGTATTTCTTTTGTCTATTTATGATATACTGAGGTTTTAAATTATTTTATGTTCTAGGTGGAGGTAGTGGCTATGGTGGAAGTGGAGGGAGAAGGTTCTAATTTTATGTATATTTACGTAAGTATGGCTTAAATTTATGAGTGTATATGTTCTTTTTTTTTTTTTTTTTAGAATTTCGAAACAGCTAATCATACTGTCGCATTCGTAATGTCCGTAATGTATTGTCATCAGACTTGTCCAGTTTTTGTAACTTGGTTTGAATTTGTTATTATTTCGGTGGGTTGTCTAAGAGCTTCTTGATTTTTCCTTTTGCTCATTGTTCATAAAGAAAGTTGTTTTTCATTTAGGAAACTTGTTGTTGATTATTGATTTTTATGTGGTATATTTAACTATAGTCGATGGAGTCATTAAAAGATAAAGGTTTATGATTATCAAATTTACAGAAGTTTTAATATTGGTTTAATAGGTGATCTTGCTCAATGATTGCTTCTTTATACTTTCCATGATTTTTTTTTATCTTGGTGTCTGTTGAAATAAAAATAGTTCTCTTCCTTTCTTAAAAGAAATGCTTTAATTTATTTGTAGAACCATTAATTTTTTAAAAGCTTTATTTCTGTCTAGTTCCTTAAGGAATGTATGTCCCTTCATATTATTTATTTATATTTAATTTTAGTGCTTAATTTATTTTTCTTATGTGTCTACAATAATAGTGCTATTAGTTAGTCTTTAAATATTTTAGCATTAATAGTTCTGACTTGAAGTATTGCTGCATCGTAAATATCTTTTAAGGTTACAGAACAACCTGAGTGTTAAACTAAAACCTAGAAACATTTATCTTTAAAAAACAACAGTTTTTGAGATCAAGAGTCAATTCATTTGTATCATATTCATTTGTATTAATAGACATTAGGGTTTGCGTATAAGTATAAAAATTGTATAAGTTTTCTAAGGATCATTTATTGAACCCGCCGAATTAGAGGGGTAGAGGGGCATGGGACTTCACACATTTATTACTTTTATTAGCAAGTTGCCGCACTTGAAATTTCTGAAAGCAGAAGTTAATTGAGGTAGCCAAGGCCCAACGAGGGTTGAAGTATCAAAAAGATGGTTATTAGTGAAGAACAAAAAGTGGGTTACACAATTTTTTAAGGTCGGTTATTGAAGGTCTCCATTTTATTTTGTTTGGTTTTAGCTCTGTTTTATGGTTTACTGGCTTTTTAAATTCTGATAGTCAATACGTTTGATGGTGCTTCCTTTTGATTGTATAGATTAATTAAAGGGTTCATTATTAAATTTTGATTTCTTATCAAGAGAATTATTCATTTTCCCACTAGATTAAATTCAGATTTTATATAATGTTCATAATTGTGTGAATACCTAGATGGAAAAGGCTTAAAAGAGTCAATGGAAAAAACTTAAGTGCCAAATTTCTGATTTCGAAAAGAAAAAAAACTAATTTCTCAGCTCAAAATTGGTTCTGAAAATAAGAAAAAATATTAGCAAATTATTAGATGCATATATTTCTCCTAAATAATTTCAATATTAGTTCCATCATTTATTCCTGGCATAATAACCTCCGCTGTTGATCGCCACATAAATTGATCCTATCCTCTTCTACTTCATCACTGTTGTTTAAATTATCTCCTATTTTCTTCAAGTATCGGTATCGATATTTAATTGGCATTGTAGCATACCAAACGTCAAACGTAATCATGCAGCATTTTTGCTATCTTCTGGCGTCCCTGTGTAAGCACTTCATACTTTCTCCATTAAATTGACGATTAAATTTGACTTTCTGTTCCAATTACTTTTTTCTTTTTAGATATTTGGCACTTGAAGCCTTTTCCATTTACATACCTCAATTGTTGGTCTCTTCTCTTAATAGCACTTACCAACCTTAAATGTGTTCGATTATTTTATAGTTGTTTTAAATTGTATGCATAATGTCTTTAATGTTGAATCACATTGTTTTACTATGCAATTACCTTGGATGTTCGTTTTAAATGTATTTTGTGCCAGTTTTGCTCTACCATTAGCATTTTTAGTGTTTTATTTTTTACTCTCTCAACTAAGTTCCTCAGGATTTTGTGTCAGAATCAGTCAAAAATAGTTTTGAATTCTTCTTTTAGTTATGAGTTTTATGGTCTTCCTTATTTCTAACATTTCATTTTTTTCTGAATTACTGAATGTTTTTCAAGAAACTCTTACCTGATGCTCGCTCACATTGCTATTTTGTTTTTTCAATTTTTGCGGTGATTTAAAAAAAAAAAAATTCTCACCTTTTGATGTGTTAATCATCTCAAAACTTTTTTTCCTTAACACTCAGTAGACATTTTTCTAATGGTCATTAATAGAAAAAGGTTTAAAACTCATCTGATAAGTTATATTTGCCCCTAAAATTTTTGAGGAGTCAAAGATCAATAATTTTTGGAATATGTTAAAAATCATAAAGCATGTTATAAATTTTAAATCAATGAACTTATAAATTATTAAATGGGATTGATAAGAATATTGGAAATTTAAGTTCAAGCCATTTCATAATTAACTTATAATTAAATTTTATAATTATTTTCTTTATTTTTTGTGTAAATGTTTAATTTTTTTTTGTCTATGATACAAATAAAAGAGAAAGCTATTAGCGTGGTTCATGAAGTAAAGAAAGCCATGGACATAACAAGGTTACAAGTTTTTTCTGTTTTGAATTATGTTTTTGCACATCATTTCTCCATTATATGTGTTATTCAACTATATAATATGTTTATGTTAATTCAAAGAAATGTTTTTGAAATAGATGGACTTATTAATTAGGTGTTATCACCCATTATGGAATACATATTTATCCACTTTTTAAAAATATTTAATATACTTATTATAGGAGGTAATGATTTAGTTTCTCATGTTTTCTACATGAATTATTAAAAACGAAAGCTTTTCAAATTTGCATGTTGTAATTCTGTTATTATATAATGAGGGTTTTTTCTTGAGGAGTTTGTAAATTAATATTTTATTAGTAATGATAATCAACTTATTTGCTGAGGTTTTCTTCTTTCTTAGATAGAATTAGTTTTACAGACTCCTTAAATATTTTTACGAGCACTTACTACAATTTCTAGTTCCGTTTCTTCTGAGTAGGCAGAATGCAGAAATTAGGACTCAATTTTCAATTCAAATATTTCCTTTCTTTGCTAGATTCTTTTAATTTTATTTCGATTTTCGGCAGGTAGAGAAATGTTTTTAAAATTCGATCTTAACCGTGAGTAAGGAATATCTTTAGTAAAATTAATGGTTATAAATTAGGAGTTAAACTTTAGTTAGAAGTAGCGTTTCTGTATTCTGACTTACAAGGATTAGAAATACTTCTTTACTTCTCATGATAATGCCAATATACCCTTTAGCTATGTTTCGGGGGGATATTATTGGTATTAGGTATGAGCATTTTAGTGTAGTGTTACGACAAAAACCTATTAGAGATAGACTAGAAATGAGATAGCTTATTTTTAAATGTATTTTGCTATGGTTCAGGTTGCTAGGAAGTTAGTGAAGGCAGGAGTATGAAAATAGTGACAGGATGGAGGCAGTACAAGTTAGGACCAAGATTAGGAATATTACGACTCAAATCTTAACCATTATCATAGGATAGAGCTGAACGATACAATGTGCTGGTTTGTATAGAGACTTTAGAAGGGGTTACAATTATGTTATTTTCAATCATGTTCAAGTAGCTTTTATTCAATTAAACCAAAAACATTAATATATTTATATTGTAGTAGCCTAATTTGTCTGTCAGTGCAGGATTCATTATGTTATTCCATACATTTAGAAGAATAAATTATCGTACCTTTTTATGTGGTGATTTAATAGGAAATTATATTTATTAGTCAGGTAGTGATAACGTATTTTTTCTTTAAGTGTACTGTAGGTTAATAAAGTTTTGTCAATTTTATTTTCCTTGTCTTTATTGTATAATTAGGATATTTGATTGGTGGCGCATATATATCAACTTATATATATATACACACATATATATATATTCTTTTTTATGGAAAAATATAGTTAGATTTTATTTATTTGAACATACTAGGTTTATGTTAGATTGTTTTTAATTATTGTATATTCCCAGAAGGGCTTTTGTGTGAGCTCTAGGCAGGCTTTTATATATCATAACTATATTTGTTGACATGAACATAATTTTTAACTGCCACTGATTTGTTTTGTGTTTTGTTTCATTACCATCTGTCATTTCACCTGTGCGGGAATGTGCCCTGCCTAATCCTGAGGAGGTAAGGCCTCTTATATTGACTGACTATTTTAATTTACCATTATACATTTAATAGAGAAACAAACATTATGTGTATTATTTTTATCCTATTTCCCATTTTATTGAAGGGTCATTTTATCTGGACAAGATATATTCTTCTGCCTCATCAGTAAGTAATTTCATACTTTGTCAAATACATTTCTTTTTTTCTAAATAAAGACAATTTAATCTTATTGAAATTTTATTTTTCTCCTTTTTATTTCTCATCAAATATAACTAAGTAAGCTCAAATTAACTCACAGATTTCTAACAATCTTATTTAAAATAATTGCTCCATTATGTGCTGAAATAAACCTTGAAGAAGTGTCCCAATCTAGTCTTGTTTATTTTGTAAAGCCCTTTTGTCCTGTTAAACAAAAAAAAGGTAAGTTACAAATCTAATAATGTAAAAAATCTGTACCACTACAACCCATGATGGTCTTGGGTTCAGTACTTTTTAAGGAATTGCTGTTTCTTGATTATTGGTCGTGCAAGGAGCTACTTTGACTAAGATCACGCTTAACTGCCAAGCTTTTCTCCATAATTTTTCTATTCATAGTACCCACTTAATAGAGGCTGGGTTTGCCACAGAGACGATTTGTGATAGAATATTGAAGATATTCTATCAGATTCAAACTCATGGCCTTGAGACCTCAAACCATGAGATTCAAACTCAGAGCAGCTCAATGCCTTGCCATTGAGCTACCACGCTCCTAATTAATTTGTGAAAAGTAATTAAGCCAGATTATTGTATGTAACAATAACTAATGTCCAAAAATTATTTTATAAAAAAATCTGGTGCGATGTGCGCAACACACAACTTTCACTTACTAACTAACTTAGATTAGAAATTTACATGTTTTTTTAATTGCCATTTGTATAAATAATATTTAAAAAATGACTTGATATTGATTCCTGAATCGTTAGAGCCGTTTTTGAGAAAATCGAAAAAAACGTAAAAATTAGACAAAATTCTTTAAATAAAGTATTTTGTAAAGTACTTCGTTTAACCAATTTTGATGAAAATTTGGCTGTCGCATCGTGAGCATATACATACACTAAATATCCTGTATGATCAAAACCATTACAGCCGTTGTTGAGTAAATAAAAAAAACACGTGAACATAAGAAAAAGTTTATTAATTAAAGTACCCCCTCCGTTTCATCAATTTTGATGAAATTTCGGCTGTCGCATCACGGGCATATAGACACGGTTAAGTGAGACAAAATTTATCAAGTAAAATGTCCCCTCCAATTGATCAATTTTGACTTTCATATCGCGGGCACATACACACATCAAATATCAAGTTTAATCAAAATCGTTAAATCCTCTTATGAGTAAACAAAAAAAAAAACACGTGAAAATGATACAAAATTTATTAAGTTAAGTCCCCCCTCCGTTAATCAATTTTGATGAAATCTTTACAGTCATATCTTGGGCATATACATACATCAAATACCCAGTTTGATCAAAATCGTTAAAGCCTTTTTTGAGTAAAAAAAAAAAAAAAAAACGTGAAAATGATACAAAAATTTATTGAGTAGAGTCCCCCCTCCGGTTAATCAATTTAGATGAAATTTTTACAGTCATATCTTGGGCATATACATATATCAAATACCCAGTTTGATCAAAATCGTTAAAGCCAATTTTGAGTTAATAAAAAAAAAACGTGAAAATGATTCAAAATTTATTTAGTAAAGTCCCCCCTCCGGTTAATCAATTTTGATGAAATTTTTACAATCATATCTTGGGCACATACATACATCAAATACTCAGTTTAATCAAAATCGTTAGAGCCGTTTTTGAGAAAATCGAAAAAAACGTAAAAAGTTATTAAATAAAGTACCCCCTCCCTTTGAGCAATTTTGATGAAATTCTTGCTGTCATATCGCGGGCATATACTTACACTAAATACCCAATTTCAGGTTCGCACGGTTTATAGTTTTTGAGCTAGTCTGTTCACACACACAGACCATTTTGCAGGACTTGATCATTTGGACTCAGGTGACTCCAAAACGTGTATTTCCGTTGAAAACCGGAAATTTTTCACGATCGCAATACTTCCACTTACTATATATTTCATATATAGGTAAGTGAAAGTCTTTGGTATAAGGTTGATTTAAAATATTTATCTCTATCTATATTAAAAGTTAAAATTAATTGATTATTGAATTTAATTTTGGTGATTATATTGATTCATTATAACTAATCTAGCTAGGTTCATATATTCAGTTGTGGGAAATTAACTTCATTATTTTTTTGTCTCATGTTTTAAAGAGAAACATGAGAACATCTTAACAAAATAATAAATCAACCCTTTTTTTTTTTTAATTCGGTACCCATACCGGGCTAAGTTGGGCATACAGGGAGTTTTTTTTTTATTGGTCCTTCCCTTCCTCGCCTTTTAGGCTATACGGGGTTTCCCGGGCCAGGGGAGAGGGTGGAGGATTCATGCCGAGTATTATTTAATGTCCCCTGGCTCCGGGTTTTGAACTTGCTATCTTTCGGTTCTTAATCATACGTTGCCATGGGCAACGCTTATTTTCTAACGCATTTACCCACTCTGCCATCCCGCCACCCATATGGGTAGATACTCTAGAGGTGTAATCAACCTATCCTAAACATGGTGGGTTGGTCGAAATTTATTCCATGGGTCCTCCACGAAACAACAGCAACCCTCCCAGGGCGGATTCGAACCTCTGCCGTTCCGCTAAAGCGGGTCGCGCTCCAACACTATCAACTAAAGTTTGAAGTCAACTAACAAATAATTACATTTAGCATTTGAGAAAATAAGGTTGATCCTGCTTGGACTGTCATAGTCCCATAAATTAGTAGATAGAATTGAGATCAAAGCTTTATCTGTATAAAAAGAGCCGGTAGCCAGGCAAGAAAATTTTGAATCAAAGTGTAATAAAGTAGATTAAGACAGCTTTGCTCTTGGATGGATTATCACTATTGAACTTGAAGGGGGTACTCTTACATTTTTTTAATTTTTATCCTTCAGTTTTTCCAATACCCACCCATCCCTAAATTTCACTATTACTTTTTGGAGGTGTATGAATTGTAATCTTACTCAAAACTTGCTCCTAGCAAATTACAATTGGACTGTAATTTATATGTATATATTGTAATCAGTATATTTTATTCAATCAAAACAGTAAGCAAGCCGATAAGATGTTACCTTCTTGATAAAATAAAACCAAGGAGGTATGAATCAAGGGAGCTATTTATAGTCAATTCAAAATCATAAGAGCAAAATTATATAAAAAAAAAATTGTTAACAGTTTTTATGGGAATGATGCAAAAAAAAATTATATGTAATGAAAATGGTTGGGGGTGAGGTCAAAGGAAACAATACTAAATAATAATAGGTATTAGAATTAATTTTGATGACCTCCTGACCCGCAATTTAGGTCTTTATCAAGGCTAAATGTAAAACAAGTTAACCAATGAAGAAATATGAATAAGAATAATAAAGTATAAATGTAATGATAAACAAATAAGGAAGAGAAATATGGAAGTCTGTACGTATTGAATATGTCAATTTTTCTTTTTATTTATTTCTCATTATTATTTATGTCTTATTACTAATCTTTTGATATTTTATTTTAATACATAGTGTTTTATTTGACCGCATCACCAACCATTTTCTTTTGACTAATTTCTACAATCAACCTTATACCTTTGTTATGAAATAAATTTAAATTAATTATCGAAATAGTGTTATTAATTAATCAGGAATCACATCTTACTTATTCTGACATTTTATAAAATTTTCTTGCAGTAATTTTTTCAATATTTCTTGGGCCATGTCCGGTGAGGCACTCATCATTTCGAGATATTTGATGGTAATATTTTTCACCCCATGACATCTATAGAGAACTTGCCTATAAATTGCCAAATGCTGGAAAAAAATAAAATTTATTATTAGTGATAAATGTTTCTTCTTGAGTGAAAGTTAATGGGGGGGGGGATCCATTGCCAGCTCCCAACCAATTGGATATTACTGTAAAGGTGAGGAATGCTAATAAAAAATTTCACATTCAAACCAAATTAACTTTTTTATCTGCACTATAAAAAAGAGTAAGCAATTATTGATAGGTGGGTTGTCATAAAAGTAATGGTTAAATTGATGTTTACCTTAGCTTGCCGTGGTTTATATTTCATCAAAGTAAGATCGGTACATTCAAGGTTACTATCCAATTTGGCACAAGCATAGCAGCAACCATTCTCCGGTATTTTGCCAAAAGAAGAGATCTTGTAGCATACCTATTAACAGGAAAACATGTTATGTTATGGACTTCAGTTTTATTTTAGGTATAAGTACCTATGTGCTCTAGATCTTGTCTTAAAGAAGGTAAAGTATCAAAAATATATTATTTTTTTTAATTTGCCTCTGTCTTGTATGTTAATTTCTAAACAATGAGGTCAAGGATCCTAATAATAATCATCCATATGTTAGTAATATGTATCTAATATTACTTAGAAGAGCTCCTCATATTCTTAGGCACATAGTGTAGATTGTATTTATTAAAACTTATATAGCTTAGGTACAAATTGTAATTTAAAATAAATATTAATGCACAGGTCAGTAATAGTTTTAATAAAAAATAAAGCATTTATTGTAAAATAAATTATAGCAGGGAATGTCAGCGGTATTTGATAAAAGTTAAATTTATTAAAAGTTTGTTAAGAAATATCAATTTTATTGAATTATTGAAAATGTATTTTTTTAATTTATAATTATTCATTTATTATTATTTACTATTGATACCATCTGGCCCATTAAATCCCATAAATTCAATGTTCAAGACATGCTACATTAAAGATAATGTTCATTTGTTAGTCTGATGGTAGCATTCATGCTGTGGACATTTAAATGTGAAAAAAAATCAAATCCTCCATTTTCATTTCTAACTAATTATGATTTAAATATTTTCAAATTTATCATCAATTACTGCCTCACTTATTTATGTTGAACTTAACGGCAATCTAACATTTTCAAGGTTAGATTTCGTACAAATCAATTTAAATTTTTAGCAATGTAAGAAAGATACTTAATAACAACCTCCGATCAGTTTTTCACATTAATTTTATCTTTCATTTTGTTATGTATACTACCCACTTTATTTTTATGTTTAATGTATGTATTCTCCTAAATCATCTTCAAATGGCTTTAAGTTTGTTCTCCTGGACCTCTGATATATGTTTCTTTATTGGCATTATTTTCAATTCCTTTTACTATATTGTTATAATTTTAAAAAAAAATTCAATGGGTTTATTTTGTCTATAAATGTTTTAAATTAAATTGTGATTTAGAAAAACCTTGTAAAAATAATTATGTTGATGTTGGAAGGGAAAGATAATGTATAGATAATTATTCTGTCCATCCAAGGATGTTTGGAATGGTGAAATTGAATGAAGTTGTAAAACCACTTAGACCTATCATGAATGGCACAAAGGTCATGTATATAAAATAGAAGCACTTTAGTTCTAAAACCTGCTTTGGACAATTGTTTATTTTGATATGAGAAATGTTAGGCTAACCAAAGAGATATTGAAAGGAGGCAGGTGTAATGATAAGTTAAGTCACCTCTTTTTAGTACTATTCATTTAATAAATTATACAAAATTATTAAACCAAAATGGAAAGTGATTTCTTTAAGGACTATTAATAAATGATATGAAAATATGCTGTGAAAAGATTTTTTTATTCATTGGAGATATTTATGGTAGAGTTAAATGGTTTACAAATGGGTAGTGCTTGGCTCATTGTGTAGTTTTGTCCAACTTAAAAGATAGGATAGTTTTTATCTCGATTATTGGCCTCAATATTGCTTTTATTGCACATTATACTACAATTGAGAGTAAGTTCTATAGTTTTCCAACAGATGGCGGTATAAGTTGATCTATTGACACTTTTGTTTTTTGATATTTTGGGTGGGAAGCAGCCAGTTTCCAAAGCTATTTTTTCCAGCTTGGACTTGGAAAATCCGTGTTTTTCCCATGGGCAACTATGTTTCCCGTTTTCACGTGTGGGGAAAACATTGAATCTATTTTTTTTAGCAAAATACAGGTTAACCAAAATCATTGTGCACCTTTTAGCACTGCAATAAATAAAAATTGTGAATTTTAATAATAAAGAAGAATGTAAGTTATTATAAAAGTTAGAATTTATCTCATTCAGAAAAATAAATTTTTTGTTTTAATAAGTAATACTGTAAGAACATATGGTTTTTTTTTTTTTCACATGGTTTGAGAAATTTTCCTTATCTGTTTCACGTAGAAATATGTGTTATATTCTGAATTTAATTAATATTTATTGGCTTAGGTTATATTATTTTATGGGCACACAACATCTGAGGTCTTTTGTGCCCTAATATGTATTATGGCAAAATATTAATTCGGTACTGCTATTGTGATTGTATTAAGCCTTATTCCAATTATATACTTTATGAGTTCCTTTTCTATTTTATAATAAAAACTTTAACCCTTCTAAATTATTCATCAAACAATTTTAAATTTGGCCTCGAGTACTATTTTAAATTCTGTTGGTTTTTAAATTGGCTGAAACGTTTTTACCTTCATCAGTGAATTTTGATTTGACTGAATTCAAACGAATAGGATTTAATTAATTCAATGCATTATAGCTACTGAGCCACAGCAACGTGTGGTCGGGTCTGCTCGTTAATTATAAAAAAAATCTGGTGCGTGCGCGCAGCACACAACTTTCACTTACCAACTTACTTAGATTAGAAATAAATGCGTTTTGTTAATTGCCACTTCTCAAATGAACAGAACGGCTTTAATTATGAACAATGGTCTGTCCTTAAAGGCGTACTCCGCATGCGTGGGCTCAACGAGTTTTATGAGTTGACTGAATATTTTTCTTTTTTTCTCCTCTATATGTTTACTTGGTTTTTATCATATCTCATATTTAGCCATTTCTTATTTTTAGGCGTAACGAGAGACAGTTCATTTCTCCATATAAACAAAAACAAAGGTACTTTATAGGAAACAAATAAACAAAAAAGGCCCCCACCCCAAAAAAAAGCCCCCTCAGAACATTTTAATAATGATAAAGCTTACCTGATATTAAAGAACACCTGATTTTCATTAAACATGACGAATTTGATAAAAATCGTTAAAGCCGTTTTTGAGATCATCGAGAAAAAAGTAAAAATTATGAAATAAAGTGCCCGCTCCGTTTGACCAATTTTGATGAAATGTTGGCTATCATATCTTTGGCATATACATACATCAAATACCCAGTTTGGTCAAAATCGTTAAAGCTTTTTTTGATTAAATAAAAAAAACACGTAAAAATGATACAAAATTTATTAAGTAAAGTCCCCCCTCCGGTTGATCAATTTTGATGTAATGTTGGCTATCGCATCTTTGGCATATACATACATCAAATACCCAGTTTGATCAAAATCGTTGAAACCGTTTTTTGAGTAAATAAAAAAAAAACACGTGAAAATGATACAAAATATATTAAGTAAAGTCCCCCCTCCGGTTGATCAATTTTGATGAAATTTTTACAGTCATATCTCGGGCACATAAAAAGATCAAATACTCAGTTTAATCAAAATCGTTAGAGCCGTTTTTGAGAAAATCGAAAAAAACTTAAAAAGTTATTAAATAAAGTACCCCCTCCCTTTGAGCAATTTTGATGAAATTTTTGCTGTCACATCGCGGGCATATACATACAAGAAATATCCAATTTCAGTTTTGTACGGCTTATAGTTATTGAGCTAGTCTGTTCACACACAGACCATTTCGCGGGACTTGGTTATTTAGACTCAGGAGACCCGAAAACGTGTATTTCCGTTGAAAACCAGAAGTCGAAATTTTTCATATATAGGTAAGTGAAAGTAAAAATATAGATTAATTACTGAATGGACTGGGAAATAATGTGATAGAATGCTTAATTTCTTCTCATCCCACCCTGTCCTTATTAAACATCCTGAAAAATTATATTAATAAAGCAATAAATTTAATGGATGCTGAGAGGCTTCCTGAAAGGAAAGCATTTATTGACAACATTAACCCATTTAATTTATTTAAGAATGTATGGGCTAAAAATTGTAATGAAAGGAATTAGTAATACTGAAATGAAAATAATGTCAATGAATTTTTTTATATCAGAGGCCAAGGAGAAAAAATAGGAATGGAAATATTTTCCAAAGAGAAATATTATTTGAAGTGCTTTTCTGCAAAATGTTAAAATTGGTTAGTCATTATATCAACTGAAATGGCGCGTATGATATAAAAGGTTAAATTAACATTATAACCAATCGGTGGTGGTCTATAAAGTATCTTGCTTATATTGCCCAGCAGTATACATTGGTGAAGACAAAAAAATATATTTCAGACTGAATAGATCAACATAAAAATGATAGGGAAAAAAGGTTGTTTAGCCAATCATGTCAGTAAAACAAAACATATGTGAAATTGAAGGAGTTGAAATAATGCATAGAGAATCAAAAATGTACAGATGAAAAATACTAGAAGCATTGACTATTTTGGAAAATATAAATGAAACTGAATTTCGAAAATGACGGTTTAAATAAATACTATGCAGAAATTCTTAATAAAATTTTTCTGTATGATGGTTATTTTTTCTTTATATTTTAAGTATGGTAGGACTTTTGATATAAAGAAATCACTTGATATAAAAGCAGAGCGGATTTACATGTTTAGGAAAAGAAATAGGGGTTACTGTAACCATTTGACTTGCAAGCTTTCAGAGGATAGGTTTTCTGACTACTGTAATTTTTAAAATTGTGAGGCAGCTCCCTCCCCCCCCCTTAGAAATTTTGAAATAAATTTTAATTATAGGCGGGCGCAATCGAATATAGGGTGCGCTAGTAGTTTTGCAAAATGTCGGAAAGAACGGTGTTAGACCTAGTTGATGTGATAGAGATAATTGGTAATTTTAAAAGACCATTAATTGAAGGGCAGTCTATCCTTGATACAAACCTCATAATTACTTGTGGAATAATATCTAAAAATAAAAAAACAGTTATTTTACAAGCCTCGTGCCTTTAAACTAGCAATCTTAAAGGACTGCCCCATCAAATAAAAGTGGAAATCAAACTTATTAATAATAATAAGCAATTTTCTTGTCATTGTACGTGTAAAGCTGGTAGTTCTGGTAAATGCAAACACATCATTGTAACTTTACTCGACGTTTTTCGGTTAGTAATAACATTAATTACCTATTCACACAATCATTGTTATGACAGCTTAGATTCTTTGTCATATTATTTATTTATTTGTCAAAACTTTCAGGCTTCGCATTGAAAACATGGAACAATTAAGCACAAGGAATGTAATAGAAAAATGGGGAAAATTAAAAAAGAAAAACAAATCTATGACACTATGGTCTCAATGTTATTTGCATAAAACTAGCATTTTAGAATAATAAAATGTCAAATACTAATATTTACCTGGATAAATATAGTCTCTTCCTTTAAAATAAAGACTACATATCGTCATATGTTTCGAAACAGGCTTATCTATTCTTAATTTTACAATCCACTCTTTAAGAAGCTTTTTATTTTTTGGAAATAAAAGGGAATGACACGTCTTTTGATTTTCTAATTGAACACTGAGGGACCGAGCAATACCTATCAGATATTTTTCAAATGATTTTTTGCTCAATCGGGTTTTAATTATGGAAAAATAAATTAAAAACGCCGAAAAACCCTATGAATCCCAGGTAATGGCCCGGCTTTTATCCCCGTTTCTCTAGTTCCTGTAGCACCGTCGCTTGCGCCCGCCTATTTACTAAGCATTTTATAAATAAATAAATATTTAATTTTTAAATATCAATGACTTTTTTTTTACAATTAATTGCGCCTTACATAGCTAGATACCTTGGTATTTAGCCTATTTAATTGTAGTGGTATTATGGTCACAGTATGCATATTATTAATTACATAATTGTTTTTATTTTTGCTTATATATTGTCAAGAGGAATTTTTAAAAAAAATTTGGAGCAAATCTTAGCTAGAAAATGACTGGAGAGTTCAAATGTCAGTCATAATTAAAATAAGTATGGCTCTGATTGAGGTTCTATTAGTAAATATTTAAATTCAATCTTTAGCTTCAAATAAAAGACAATTTTCATATGATTCATAGTTTTTTTTCCTATGATTTCCAGTTATATCATCAATCAGATAATATTTGAAGGAACGTCAGAATAAAACTAAACATGATGCATAAATGTTAATCAATGTTTGTATATTATTATACGTTTTGGGTAGGTGCTACAAACAAAAAATAAGAACTATTGCAGGTGAAGTCAAATATAAAATAAATATGGCATTATTGCAATGTCTTAAAGCTAATACATTTTCTAAGATCTTGCTAACATTGAATATAAGTTAAGAATTTTACCAGATGGTGAAATGATTCACAATGTTGACACTTAAAGGTATTGTCCTCCTTGAACTCTTGAGAGCATAGGCAGCACAGCTGTTCCTTTGAGTTGTTGCTTTTGTCTGAAGACAATATTGGATCTTCCTCTGAAAAATATTCCTTCTGATTAAATTCATTGTTTAAAGTTCGTCCTAGATCAGAATTAAGCCAAGAGAATACCAAGTTTATTTTTTATACTTAGGATTCACTTTCAGATTCTTCTGTGTAGGTTTGTGGAATAAAAGTTACGGATTTTAGAACAGTCTACTACAAATAAGTTGCAAATAAGTCTGAGGCTTAGTGGACAATTTTCATAAAATTTGAAATAAAAACTGTAAAAATCTAACTCAAATAAAAAAAAATCTCACAAAGCATACAAATAACTGTTTTGGTTTTGTCACTTATTAAGGTCAAACCGTTAGCTGTGGTGAATCATTATTATTGGCTACCTCCTTCAATTTTTATGAATTTTATAGGTAATAAGACCATCAATTACTTCACGCATGACAATATAAATATAATATATTCATATTAACAGTGAGCATTCAGGGGAAGGGGGAGCTCCATTCTGCAAAATTATTGTTGATGTAATGTTAAAATATTTAGTAATTTTGAAAAATTACCTATAAAAGTTTATAGGTAATTTTTTTTTAATAGTTCTAATTATTTATGTTAGCATTAATAAATCATTTTTTAATAGATGGACGTGCTTCCTTCTTGCACCAACAATCAGAATAATCAATGCAACTTGTAATGATCAATATAAATAAATATTGAACAAACATTGCCAAAACTAAATTGAGTTGGACCTGTGAAATCTGGAATGGCACATCATCCCCTCCTTTGAAATTATATTTCCCCTTCTTTAAAATATTTAAATTTAAACTAGAGTTGTATTTAATTGAATGGATCCGCCGAAAAATGTTCTAAGCGACAAAATTGCCGAAGTGGCACTTTTGGGTAAATGTATTAAAATGTATAATAGTATGTCATAGTATGATCTAGTACTCCATTATGTAATTTTACATATAAACATATACATAACAAATCACATGAAAAAAAAAATTCACCTACAGAACTAACAATAACTTCAGGCCATGATTTTATTTCACTGATTACTCAACATTGCATATTTGTCACTTAAAACGTTTTTTGGCGGATCCATTCAATTAAAGTTTGCTTTTTCAGCCTCTAATATTTCTCCAAATTCCACAGTCTTGTATATCTCTTCAGGGCACTGTAATCGTGTTCAATGATAGATGTCATTCATTATAGATTATTACTTTATATCATTTATTATACATTTTACCAATTGAATAATTATAAATTACTATAAAAAGATAAAAGAAAAGAAAATCTTGTTAAAAACTGTTGTTGAGAATTCTTCTTTGTGCATTAAATTGCAATTACTAGTAAATGATGTTATCTTACTAAATTATTTTTGAATGCATTTTATGTATTAATTTCAAGCATCCGAGATGGATAAATATATTTTTTAGAAAATATAATGATTATATAAATTGCTGAGGAGAGGAGATTTATTAGATATATACAACTCTGTCAAGGAGGAAAGCAATAACTAAAAAATCTGGTGCGTGCGCGCAACACACAACTTTCACTTACCAACTTACTTAGATTAGAAATTAATGCGTTTGTTAATTGCCACATCTCAAATGAACAGAACGGCTTTAATTATGAACAATGGACTGTCATTAAATGCGTACTCCGCATGCGTGGGCTCAACGAGTTTTATGAGTTGACTGAATATTTTTCTTTTTTTCTCCTCTTTATGTTTTCTTTATTTTTATCATATCTCATATTTAGCCATTTCTTATTTTTAGGCGTAACGAAAGACAGTTAATTTCTCCATATAAACAAAAACAAAGGTACTTTATAGGAAACAATACCTGACCCCATATAAACCCCCTCAGAACATTTTAATAATGCTAAAGCTTACCTGATATAAAAGAACATAGGAATATCAAATTTCATTAAAATGGCGAATTTGATAAAAATCGTTAAAGCCGTTTTTGAGATCATCGAATAAAAAGTAAAAATTGGAAAAACATTAGGAAATAAAGTGTCCCCTCCGTTTGACCAATTTTGGTGAAATTTTGGCTATCACATCATTGGCATACATCAAATACCCAGTTTGATCAAAATCGTTAAAGTCTTTTTTGAGTAAATAAAAAAAACACGTGAAAATTATACAAAATTTATTAAGTAAAGTCCCCCCTCCGGTTGATCAATTTTGATGAAATTTCGGCTGTCGCATCGCGGTCATATATATACATCAAATGCCAAGTTTCATCAAAATCCTTAAAGCCATTTTTGAGTAAATAAAAAAAAACACGTGAAAATGGGAGAACATTTATTAAGTAAAGTGCCCCCTCTAATTAATAAATTTTGATGAAATTTTCACAGTCTTATCATGGGCATATAAATAGATCAAATACTCAGTTTAATCAAAATCGTTAGAGCCATTTTTGAGAAAATCGAAAAAAACCTAAAAAGTTATTAAATAAAGTACCCCCTCCCTTTGAGCAATTATGATGAAATTTTCGCTGTCACATCGCGGGCATATAAATACACTAAATACCCAATTTCAGGATCGCACGGTTTATAGTTTTTGAGCTAGTCTGTTCACACACACACACACAGACACACACACACACACACAGACCATTTTGCGGGACTTGGTTATTTCGACTCAGGGGACCCCAAAACGTGTATTTCCGTTGAAAACCGGAAGTCGAAATTTTTCACGATCGCAATACTTCCACTTACTATATATTTCATATATTGGTAAGTGAAAGTAAAAATTGTGATATAATGATATCTATGGATTCCTTGGGAAATTTTCCATTTGATGCTCCATCGAAAAGAAGTATAAAGCTTATCTTAGTTTACGCTTTCATTATTTATTTCATTTTAGACTTTTTAGTCCTTTTATATGGAGCATCAAATGGAAAATTTAACAACGATACCATTATCCCACAATTTTAGCGTCACTGTTTTTCTCCTTGGCAAGACAATATAGTCTTAATAGCAATTTTAAGTATGTCATACAACTTAATGAACATAGTTTCAAAATTTTATTAACATTAAAAATTGTTTAATGTAAAACAAAAAAAGGTTTTGTTTTTTAGGTTTTGTAAAAAAAGGTAACTTATTTTGACACTTTACCTTGACTCTCACATTTATCCAAAGACCAAGTCCAATTACTATGACTTTTAGAATTGTCCACTTCTATTTCTTTTCCTTTAGTATCACCGCTTTCAGTACTGATTTTAGTAAATTCGTTCACTCTGCTATTCATCTCAAGATTACTTTTTACTGCTATTTCTTTAGTGTTTTCAATTTTAGAAACTCTTCCATCATCAATTACTGGCTGAGTATCCTGTAACATTTTTATTGAGCTGTTGCACTTTTATTAAACTGCGCAATTAATATTATAAATAGATAACATCAGAATCACTAGTAATGACATTAAATAGTTTGTCATAATTTTAAAATTGATATTGCATGAAATAAATAATAGTGGGGAAAAAATGTTATCTTCAGCCAAGGGTGTCCGCAGGATTTCGTCTAAGGGGGTCAGACTGGTAAAATTATAATGCCTGCGGGAAGGTTTAAGGTATTCTGACCTTGTATGGCTCATTAAATGTTTCAAATAAGACTTATTGATATTTAAAAGTTAAAATCTTTTTTAATATAATGTTTATTAATCTTAATTGGTATAGTAAATAAATAGAAATATATTTAATTTGTAGTTTTTGTTTATCAAAATTTTTGGGGGGGGGGGGAGAGCAGCTGCGGACGCCCATGTCTTCAGCATATTATTGTGAAAGTACAGATGCTGTATGTTAAGAAAGATTATTTCCTATAACCTTATCACTTTCAGGAGGCCCAGTCACTCTTTTAACTTTTTTAGGGCATTCTTTTACTGATATTTCCTTGGCTTTTTCAATTTCAGGATGTTTTCCCTCTTTTAACTCTGGCTGAGAGAAGAAACTTTGTTGACTTTCCTGTAACATTTTTACTGATTAAAGTGATTTATTGCATTGACATAATAGCTACTATAATACTGAGAGAAAATTTTACCGTGTATTTTATCATACATCATTAGAATTGTTTATTTAAAGTAGTTATGTAAAATGCATGGTTACAGAGAATTTAATAACTATACAAAATTGAATATAAAATTATTATTTATTTATTCAAAAAGTTTCATTATTTTTTTCATCTCATTTCGTCATATCCAAAAAAAAATTTTTTTTGTTATATATTTTATTCATAGGCAATTCATGAATAAATTATTTTCGGTGATGTATGAAGTTGATTTTGAATGTATTACTTGTAACCGTTCAACCTCTAAGATTTAAAATAAAGAATGCAGTAAATAACTAAAAAAAAAAAAAAGGAAGTTCATTGAAAACTTTTAAGTTTCTTGAATTGAAAAATTGCAGTAGAAATGTGATTTTTCATATAATTATCCCCTCATATTTACTCCTTTAAAATTCTGTAGTAAAGTTTATAACTGGAGCATTACAAAATAAGTTTATGCATTTTACTGGTATAAAATAATACATATATGTCACCAATCAACCACATAAAATCAGTTTTAAGAATTCAATTATCTTAATCATTACACTAACTCAATAATCTTACATCAAATGCCATAAGGGCTGATCCACTGTAAATACTTATGCTATGATGAGGAGATTCCAAAGATCCTAATGATTGCTTTTTCAGCTTTTCCAGTTGTAAGTCATTTGGCTTAGCATGACTAAAAAACTTTGGTTTATAGTGAAGTGGTGTTGCTGTAAAATGAAATTTTAAATATATTTATACTTTTAATGAATGATAAATTCTCATTTTATTAAAAAAATAAGATATATACTTCTACCATCATCATAGTAGTTTATCCTTAGTTGTAGCTTATACTTTGGTGGTAAAGGTTCAAGATTTTCAGTTATTGTTAAGAGATTATTGATCAACTTCTTTGTCGAATTTTCAAAACCCAATCTATCAAAATCCAGAGTGCTGAAATAATTTAAGGTCATTAAAAATTTACCTATGAGTAAAATTAGGATGAGTTATTGGTTTTGTATATTTGCATGCACGTACGTTTTTGTGTTAGAAGAAAGTGAACATGTAGGACCTTCCTTGGGATACTTATATTCAACAGTATAATATTCCAATAGAGTATCTTCAGGGGTCAAAATTTCCAACACAAGTTCTCTCATCTGAAGTGTATTTTATTATAAAATGAATTATTTGTTAATATTATACAGATAGTAAATTAATTACACACACACACATATATATCATTTTTAAGACTTACATAACTGTTATCCAATGCGTCAAAAGCACTTTTTATCCATTTTGTCATTAAATATGCATCTTTACATTCATAATTACCAGCTAATATTTTAACTTTAACATTATCAAAATCTTTCTCTGCATAGGCGATTTCTGGAAATATGGATCGCATGTATGAAATAATTGAGAAAGATAATGCTGTAAATTGTTTAACAAACACAAGAGATCCTTTCACTGTTGTTACATCTTGGTTAAAAATTTCCTGTAATCCCTGAAAAAAAAAGTAGTGTTTAATTTTTTTTTTTAACTGAAGGAGTGATTTTAGTTTTTAAGTTTGTATTATTGAGACTGTTCATCTTTAACATTTCTACATTTTAAGTATTTTTAATGATACCTACTGAAGAATGTGTTTGTTTCACTAATTGCAATTGTTCAGTGGCCATTTTTGTATTGTTTTAGTTTTTAAGCAGTAATCCAAGCAAACAATATTTGAAAACATCAATTTCAAAACTTGGAAAAGATCCAGATAATTAGCAGTATTGCCATTTACTATTAATATTATTTTTTTTATAAATCGAGATATTTTTTCAGTATATAATTTAAATAAATTAAGCTTGAATTTTTTCGCCACTTAATTTTTTCCACAAAAGCTTTGAATTCTGAAATTTTTGAACAATTCATATTAATATATATTTCGAAGGATATTTAGTTTGGTAATGCACACTGGCAAACCTGTTGCATAGAAGAAAACTTGAATCAAACTAAAACTTTTGTATTGATAATTAGTATTAATAATTAAATAAAACACATATTTATTTAAAAAGTAACTTATACAGAAATTTAAATTCTAGTTTGAGAGAATAATATTTTTTAAATATTCTTTCTGTAACCCGTGATGGCAGTGGCAAACCTTTCGTTTTTTTTACTGATTGATTACAGTGCTGAATGAATTAGATTTGGTCGTTTTTTTTTTTTTTTTTTATAATCATCGTAGTTGCTTTAAGCTTCTGAGTTCAATCAAGTAAGGGAAATTCAATTAATATTATATGTTTTTTAGATTTAATTAATGTGTCGTAAGTTAAGTACTTTAAAGTTTTATTTAAAACGTGATGTTGAAGTGCATTGTGTTTAGTTAAATTTATTTAGGTACTTAACACAATAATTTAAATTAAGTGCAATACAAATTCCGTGATCTATCCACGTTGATTATCTTACTATCAACTAATGTCTGGCATGGGCGTCCGAAGGGGGGGGGGGGCATTTTTTATTTTAATTTCACGAGTCATGAAGGACCTAATTTAAAATATGTATTAGTATTAAGTGACGTTGTAAATTATATATTTTTGTTTAAATATATCGTAAATGTTTAAATACAATCCATTTTCAATTTGAGGACTCAAAAATGACTAAATAAAGCACATTCCATATAGAAATAGTAAACTTTTATATATGTTCTCACGTCTCGGAGGCGGGGGGGCCGCCACCCGCGCCCTCCCCTGGATCCGCTACTGGGGACAAGGGAGTGCTGCTGCCCCCACATAGAAGTTTTGATAAACAAAAACTACAAATTAAATAAATTCGTATTCACTTGCTATATTTATTCAACAATATATATATTAATATTTTAACGTTTTAATATCAATAAGTCTTATATCAAAATTTAATCGAGCCTTACAAGGTCAGAATTTTACTAGGCTTCCCCCCCTAAACTAAAATTTTACCAGCCAGCCTACCCCCTAGAGGAAATCCTGCCGACGCCCTTGGTCAAAGGATATGGTCATGAGTGGAAAATGTTTAAAAGGGAGGTGATTAATTTAAGGGTTTAACAATTAATATTTTGTAGGGTATTTCTTCTTATAGTGTTGTAATAATAACAAATCTAATGCTTTCGTACGGAGGTGTGGGGGGGGGGGGGTCCGCAGCCCTACCTTGTCGGCCTAAACTACTTTGTCAAAAATTACCTCTTTATAAAAACAATGTGCCAGTTAATATTTGTTTTAATAATTTTATTATTGTGCGATAGTTATAAATTTTAATGGTTATGTTATACGAGTATATCTTGATGGTATACCGATTAATTTAGTTGGAAATTGTCCGAAAGTCGATCAAATGTAAAAATAAATATAAATACATATTAATTAAATCCTCAAATGTTTATTGAAATATTATTTTTATTCTATTTTTTAGTTTATTATAAATACATATGTATTTATTTGTACCATCGCAATTATCAGCATTTATATCGCATATCGCTGCATTTATCATTGCATTTTTCGCAACTGCAACCATTATTGCAGTCAAGTGCGGGTATTTTACCACCCAGATTTGAATTTTTTGTCATTATTTATCTCCTTTCCTTGTTCTCATTGCATTTTCTTCTGCCAAATTTAACAGAGCAGCTGAAAGGTAATAGTCTTGTTTTGAAATTCCAAACTTCTCTGTAAACTTTTACCAATTCAATGTTTCGTTGTCAAAATCTATGTTCTCTGTAAACTTTTACCAATTCAATGTTCCGTTGTCAAAATCTATGTATTCATCATATTTACCTATTTTTTAATAGCTTCATCAGGCATTGCCTTAAACATTGATTAAATTTCTTAATATTATAAGTTTTCATGTTTGTTAACTGTTATATTTATTGCTGCGTTTAATTTAGTTTGAATTCGCTAACATTGTGTAATGTGACGTGACGGTAAATAGCTTAAACCGTTTAGAAATAATGGCATTTAGCGTTGACTATAGAATGGACTTTATTTGATTATAGGCCCCTTCGTAACTCTTCTTGTCAAAATTAATCATTTTCAAAGAAAAGGGAAATTTATAAGATTCTTAATGAATTATCTCAAGAAGACTTAGAACTTTTGATTTGGCGTACAAAAATTGTTGGAGCGACGAAGACACAAACTGTTCCTACCATTCCTTCTACCTAATAAAGTAAGATGAAGAAAGCATAAAGTTTGTTGTGATCCATTTAAAAGAAATCTAATTCCCGTTACAAAGAAGCACAATCTCAGGGCAATCACATTAAAAAAAGCAAAGTATGTCAAAGAAAAAAATCATATAATCTTTGTCCCAGGAAAGCTGCAGATTGCAAAAACTGTAGAAAATTAATAGATGACCTAAAACCTAATGAAAATGAAGAAGAAAATGTTAGACGCCATCAAAGTGATGAAGAAAATAAAAAGGAATTACAAATTGCTGAATGATCAGTCGCGAAAGATGGATTAAATGAAGTTCTTACAGTAATAGATTTTAAACCGCTGAAACTGAAATCATTTTATGCAAAAGCAAGACAAAAGTATGATAAAGAAGCTTCAACAGCCTAAAGCACAGGTAAAAAAAAAATGTCGTTTGTTATTAAATTAGACAGAGATCACTTTTCTCAAAGTGAATCTTCAAGAGGAAATAGATTTAAGCTGTATTAATTTGTATGCACCACTTTTAAATTAAATTTTACTATATTAGATTCAAATCGACATAAAACTTTTAAGTCAATAACCCACTCTTATTAAATCATCATTAGATAGATTATTGTATCCTCTTTCTATTGATTTATAGTTTATTAGGCTGGTAGGAGTGAGATTTTTGCTCATGGAATTTTTCGATGACTGTTTTACTACTTGGAAAAAATAAAAAAAATTATGTTTAATATTTTTTTTTCCTCGATGAAAAATAATCTCTCTAATATTTATGGTATCATCTGATTCTGTATGAAATGCAGAATTAATGAATACATTTTGAAAGCTCCAGTTCAACTTATACCCATTCTACAGAGGAAAATCTTAACATGTACAAGTTGGTTTTGAACTCATGTCGTCATTGGAACTTCAAATATGTCAAAAGTTCGAATGCCCATAATTCGGCAACTATTTGTTGGAATTCGGTAAAATTTGGCATTTTTTCTTGTTTCTGTGTGTACTTAATGTCTACAAATTTTTATTAACTTCGGAACTTCGGCTGGATAATTTAACGTGGAATGGCCCAGGTGCAAGATCGTAAAATATTTCATGTCGAGCTGTATGTGAAAACGTTCATAATTTTCTGTAAATAGAGGACAGGAATAATTTCTTTTCGAAGTAGGAAGACCTAGGAATATTGTGTGGTCCACACTCAAGAATTTTTTTTGTTTAATTTGCTAACCAAAACAATCAATATTATGTAATCCGTATAATATCATGATAAAATTTTCGACTGTCACGATTAAGGTGCGAGAAATTGAAAACAGGGGAGTCAAAATTAAGCCCTGAACAAAACAAAATGTTTCTAAAATTTATTTTTGGCTAGCCTACGGTGCAGTGTTTGGATATTATGTTATCGGTTATCACTCACAATTCAACAAAACCTCAATAACCCAACACATAATTTACATTATATCCTTTTTATTTTGGAATTAGACACACAGTCAGGCTCTTTGTTCATCATACTCAGCTTTATGACTTCGTCATTTGTTTTTTACTACAGTACCGTACTCTTCCTCGGAGAAAATTGAAATTCCTCCCTAATCGGCGATAACGTGAAAAATAAGTTTCTATAATGATCCAGGGTTATCTTCACAGTTTTAGAGTAGGCGGTTAATCCGACGCATGGTGAAGGGCTGTTAGGCTGTAAATTCAACCGGGCCGTGTTTTGGAGTTTTAACTTCCATTAAAGTGTATTGGAGCTGTAAGATGGAGCTTCGCTGTTGGTCAAAATGGCCCGCCTTTATCGTCCAATCATCTTGCTGGAATTGATGCCGAGCTTTTACTGCGACGAATTTCGGTGGCTGGGGGCTACTCATTGTCATTGGGCAATAAACGGGGCGGCCAATAAAACCACACAAAACAGCCATAAATCTATCTGTCTAGTTTTATATATGCCCTGAACTCTCTCGCGTACCCTGGAGAATACATTATCTGCAACCACAGCATCCTGCAGCTTCTGTGCCGACTACTGCTGCAACTTGAATATTCGAGAGATACCCATTTATCTATTGTTATATTGGTTGATTGAACTATAAAAGAATTTTTTTTGGGGGGGGGGGGAAATGAGATATTTGCTGAGTAAAATATTTTAAATACTCTTTTTGTTTTTTAAATGTTGATGAAAAATATATCGTAAAATTTAACAACTCTTGATAAACACACCAAGAAGCTTAAAAACTGTTTAAATACATATTAAATAATGATTTCGCACCTTTCGTGGAATACTCTAACATCTCTGAAAAATTCGATTTTGAGTTTTTTACACCAAAACTTTCAAAATGACGTTATCTTTATGTGTTATAAACTGTAATAAGTTTAGTTGTTTAGTTGGCCAAGGACAGGCGGAACTTACGGAAGTGGAGGAATTAACGGAATTTTTTTCAGCAAATGAGTGGTCGCAAATCAGGTAAAATGAAAAATAAATCAAAAGAAAAATAGTTATGTAACAAATTCTGCCAATAAAATCAACGATCAGAAAAAATAGCAATAATTAAAAAAAGGTAAACTTAACAAAATAAAAACTTTAAACGCCATTTCCCAAAAGTTTAGATTTTCGAGATATTACAGTATTCCACGGAAGGTGCGATTTGTTAATATTCCCTTGTCATTCTTTCCTTCGATAATGTCGTTAAGAAGGTAGGATTCGCGATAAACAAGCAGAAAACTAAATATTGCTGGACAAACTAAATGTTTTTAAGAAGATTTTGTTCAGAATGGTCCTATCATTTGAATGAGTTGATCAGTTTTTTACCTGGTGCCACATAATCATGCTGGTAATTACATCTGAGGTAAAGAGGCGATTAGGATATTTTGTGCTACGTAACTAAGCTTTACAAGAAACTGATCTGGCAAGTGCTTACCCACGGGTTAGAAGCATGGACTTTCTCGAAGTTTAATAAAATGAATCTCCTAATTCTGGAAAGGAAAATCCAAAGACGCATCTACGCCCCATTCAAAATTGTAATAGCAGGGAGAAAGCGGCCAACAGAGAGGTGTATTCCCCAATTAATGAGACAGATGTGTCAGGAGTTGTAATGCTGAGCAGGATAGGATAGGCAGGCAATGTCGTCAGGGAGCATGGCATCAAACCAAGAGGCCCTCCGAAGTTTTGAATCAAGAAGCCTTTTGGGAGTTAGGAATTTGAGAAAGGCTGCACTTGAACGATTAAACTGACGAAAGGTATGTTCTTTTTTCATTCCCCTGGAAATCCAAATAAAAGATGAGGTACCTCTGTAAATCTGAAACTCGTGTTTATTCAAGAATGCTTTTAATGACATCAGAGCAGTGCCATTATTAGAGTGGTGATTATTATAATTTTCTTAAATACATTTTCTATTAATTTAAATTTCGCCAGCTTCGGTGTATTGACATACAGCTCATATAAACTTGCTCCACGCCGTTGTTCTGCTATAATAATTGTTGTTCCTTGTTTTTCTTTTTTCCTTATTTACAATACAAAGTGTATTTTGAGACATAGATTACAATAACATCTATGTCAGAATTCTATTAGGTACAGATTTTTATTTATTTTTTACTTTCACTTACCTATATATGAAATATATAGTAAGGGAAAGCATTGCGATCGTAAAAATCTGGTGCGTGCGCGCAACACACAACTTTCACTTACCAACTTACTTAGATTAGAAATTAATGCGTTTTGTTAATTGCCACTTCTCAAATGAACAGAACGGCTTTAATTATGAACAATGGTCTGTCATTAAAGGCGTACTCCGCTTGCGCTCAACGAGTTTTATGAGTTGACTGAATATTTTTCTTTGTTTCTCCTCTATATGTTTCCTTGATTTTTATCACATCTCATATTTAGCCATTTCTTATTTTTAGGCAAAACGAGAGACAGATAATTTCTCCATATAAACAAAACAAAGGTACTTTATAGGAAAACAAAAAAGGCCCCTTCCCCATTTAAGCCCCCTCAGAACATTTTAATAATGATAAAGCTTACCTGATATTAAAGAACACCTAATTTTCATTAAACACCACGAATTTGATGAAAATCGTTAAAGCCGTTTTTGAGATAATCGAAAAAAAGGTAAAAATTGGTTAAAAAGTTATGAAATAAAGTGCCCCCTCCGTTAAACCAATTTTGATGAAATGTTGGCTATCACATCTTTGGCATATACATACATCAAATATACAGTTTGATCAAAATCGTTAAAGCCTTTTTTGAGTAAATAAAAAAAACACGTGAAAATGATACAAAATTTATTAAGTAAAGTCCCCCCTCCGGTTGATCAATTTTGATGTAATGTTGGCTATCGCATCTTTGGCACACACATACATCAAATACCCTGTTTGGTCAAAATCGTTAAAACCGTTTTTGAGTAACTAAAAAAAACACGTGAAAATTATACAAAATTTATCAAGTAAAGTCCCCCCTCCGGTTGATCAATTTTGATGAAATTTATACAGTCATATCTCGGGCATATAAATAGATCAAATACTCAGTTTAATCAAAAGCGTTAGAGCCGTTTTTGAGAAAATGGAAAAAAAGTTAAAAAGTTATTAAATAAAGTACCCTCTCCCTTTGAGCAATCTTGATGAAATTTTTGCTGTCACATTACGGGCATATACATACACTAAATACCCAATTTCAGATTCGCACGGCTTATAGTTTTTGAGCTAGTCTGTTCACACACACACACACACACACACACACACACACACACACACACACACACACACACACACACACACACACACACACACACACACACACACACACACACACACACACACACACACACACACACACACACACACACACACACACACACACACACACCATTTCGCGGGACTTGGTCATTTGGACTCAGGGGACCCCAAAACGTGTATTTCCGTTGAAAACCGGAAGTCGAAATTTTTCACGATCGCAATACTTCCACTTACTATATATTTCATATATAGCTAAGTGAAAGTAAAAAGATTCGACTTACGGTTTTCACCGGAAATATTTTACTCACTATTCTGTGCTAATGTTTTATTTTTCTTCTCAAAAATAACAAGGCGAAAATCTCAATAAAAGGCGGAATTAAAACGTACATTTAAGTTGACAGTGCTCCAGTAGTTGACATTTTATACAAAAAGTATGAATAATAAGATTCAGGGTTGATTACTTTGGTTCAAAATTTGGCGGTAATTTGCCAAGTTATACTACTTAGGGTCTGACCACACATGTCCGCACCGGATCCGCACCGCAGCATTAATATAGGTTATGTTCAGAATATTTTTAATTTAACTTACAAATTACCTTTAGTGATGCCTAAAGTGGCCTGTGTCTGACATGTGTGGCCTGACCTTTAGGCATAACTAAAGGTAATATGTAAGTTAAATTAAAAATATTCTGAACATAACCTATATTAGTGCTGCGGTGCGGACATGTGTGGCCAGGCCCTTAGCTGTGCTGCCATTCGCATAGAGAATCAGAGCATGTGACAATACTAAAAGAAGTCACAAAAGAGGACTGGCTGCACCAATTGAAGAAAAATCAGAACAAAATTTGGAAGTGGAGGTGGAGGACCGAACAGTCCAAACTATCTGAAATAAAACTGGAATGCAAAAAGTGGACCACAAGCTCGAGAATTTCGATAAGAGAAGAAGTTATATTATATCGTATCAGAATGGGGCATTGCGATTTTACACACGGATATCTTCTCCGAGGACTTGAGGCACCCACGTGCCAAGAATGTGATAATGTACCGCAAACGGTGAAAAAACACTAAGGGGACTGTTAAAAGACGATGGAGAAAATATAGTTACTTTGTTTAAATACTTAAAAGAAACAATGTGCTACAACAGAATATTATTGAACACACCGCCAATGACCCTCTAGGGTAGAGACGAAGATAAAGTAAAAAACAAAATTTATAATTTTAATAAAAAATTAAATGATGATTAAGACGATAATTGCACGTTTAATAAACTTCCTTAGAGATAGATGAGGTCTATAGGTTTCGTAAAAAAAAAAAATGTCTTAACTAATACAGCATTACTGAAGCTTTTTAATGAACCTAATTAGGAGACATTATTTTTTATATATATACAGTGGCTCACAGTCAAAATGATACACCTCTTTATTCATAGAAGCCTTTTAATAAACAAATTGTTTAACTTGAATTGTATGAACAAATATAATACAAGTTGAACAATTTATTTATTACAAGACTTCTATGAATATAGAGGTGTATCATTTTGAGTGTGATTCACTGCAATTAATTAATTAATTAACATAATTTGACGTTAACTTCGATTGAGCAAAAATCGAACATTAATGATCGGTTATTTTACCGCCACCGCACAATAATTTGTATTTTTTTCAAAATAATAGAGCATCGAATTTCACGACTAATGAATTACTTAGAGTGTGGTCAAATTCGCCAATTTTCACTTTTTTAATGGAAAAAAGAATTATGCTCTTGTCCCAACTCATGCCCCTCAAAAGATGGATTCTTCAAATGAAAGATTTAACTTATAAAAGTTGTTAAACATTAAATGCTGTGTTAGCACATAATTTGAAAATTAACTTAATCCTTTGTAGAGGAACTATTTAAAATGTAAAAGTATATTTCGCGCTTAATGGCATAAATTTATCGAAATTTCAAAATTAGCCTTCTCTAAATAAAATAAAATACCCAAAAAAGGCTAATTTGTATATAAAAATGGGATGTTTGGTGATTACGTAAAAATTAGATGTAAGGATTCTTGCTTCAAAAGCAAAGGTAGGTAAAGCTAGGTACTAGTATCAAATTCAATTTCTAGCAGAAAGAGGGGTGTTTGATTTTTTTAAAATATTTAACCTAAAATAAAGTAATGCATAAGGAATTTTGAAGCATCGTATAAAGATGAATGCCATATCATCTAGATCTGGGATGGAGTAGGGGTTAACCTCAACCAATGAGGTTACACAGCCCCTAAGATTAGTAGGAGACCATTACTGAATGGGAGGACCTTGCCACCGTTACCATAGCGATCGCTGGGGATTTACATCATGGGAGCATTATGGGGGTGGGATGACACCCTTGTTGCTGTGGTGATGGCGGTTAGCCATCGCAAGACCAAACTAAATAAAAATTTCTTGAAACATTTATTTTTGAAACTTATTGCTTTCCGTTTTATTACTTATTTTCAAAATTATAATACTATTAACTCTAAGATGATTATACCTATAATAAAAATATTAAAAAACTAACAAAAATATTTAAAAAAAAATTTATTTTTTTAAAACATTTTTGGAACTATATTCCTGTGACTAAAATGACATATGTATTTATACATATTAACTTTATTTAATACATTAATTAAAATCTATAATAATTGGTTTTATTAAATTAACATAAATATTTGAATTACTTTTTTCCGTTTTGAAATATTCATACATTATGTTTTAATAACGCTTTAGTATATTTCTATTTATTTCTGGTGTAATAATAGTAATGTAGGAGAGATCCATTAATTTATTTATAATTATAGCTATCTATAAAGTTTTATTTTTAAAAATTACCAAAAATTTTCTCGTGGAGAAATCTTCTAATACCTTTTTTCCTTTTCAAATAATTACCTATTCATTTGAAATCTAATTGCTACTTGAGAATTTAATCGCTAGTTGAGCAATACATATGAAGAGTCCACGGAAGAAAGGGGGAGAGTCAATTTTTTCCGAATTTCAGTTATATACATATAATTGTTCGTCTAGATGAGTAGAATATGTTGGTGAAAAGAAATAGTCAAAAAAAATGACAGTAGGTTGGTTACAAGGGATGGAAAGAACCACGTACTCGGAAGAAAGGGGGGATGTCCACGCGGAAAAACCTAGAATGGGGGAGAGTCATGTTAGAAGTTATATGGATTGTGTATTAATATCACCATTTCATCAATAAAACAGGGAAGAAAGGGGGAGCGTCCATGACTATCCCCCTTTCTGTTATGTTTAAATTGTTTTTTTTTTTTACTAAAACATTTTTTTTTAGAGCGTGATATGTCTGTTTCGGGCAAATTTATTATTTTGACAAGCAAAACAAAAAGGAAAAGGACATATAAAAAAATTGAAGAAAAATGATAAAAGATACGTGAGTAATTAAAGATCCAAACCTAAAAACTCGATTTTCTCGGAAAGGACTCCAAATGACATCCCCCTTTCTTCCGTGGACTCTTCATATATATATTTTTTTTTCGTTTTAGGCTTATAGGTTAAACATTATATTTTTAATAAAATATGTTGATTTACTCTGTAAATTTTTTTTTTATCCTTTTTAAAATTAGTGTTTTATTCTAAACATCATCTCAACACATCATCATATTTCTCTTGTAAGTTTATTGGAATTTCAACTTAGTGAGATTATTTTAAAGAAGACAAATATATCAGAGCATAAATAATCAGAAACACGCCAATAATAATTTGAATTTGTTGAAAAGTTAAATAAAGTGTATTAGGTACTACCTGTTGTGTTTGTTTAACTTCACTTTGGGCCACTAAGGCTAATCGGATGACGCTACAGTGGGAGTGCTAAATGTTGCCTATCCAGTTATAATTGGGACCTGTTGTGTTTTATAAAGGCCTGACTTTAAAGGGCTATCACGAGCAATATTTCAAATAACTACAATTAAGTCAAAACGTCATAATCGTAATTTTGTTATGTGTTCATATACTTATCTAAAGTCAAGATGTGCATATGATATTTTTTATTTTGTTTATTTATTTATTTTTTTAAATAATACTCTCATACTGTGAACCAACCGTTTCTCTTATCAAGCAGTTATTACAGGGTCAATCCACTTGAAATGGTCCAGAAAAAAATAATTTGGTTGCTCGATCATTTTAGAAAAAGTTTATAATTTTACCACCAATTACGTATGGAATCAGTAGTTCAAATTAATTTTTTTAAATTTTTTAGGATCACACGTTTCAAAATGGAAGCCATTTTTGTTTCACCTTAGGCCGATTTTTGAGTTTTTAAGCTCTTACAGAAAACTCATTTTCTCAAGACTGGTAAGTCATAGACTAATAATTCAAAGACAATTGTTTTCCTTAGGGTCTGTTCTATATTTCGTGTTCTCTTTATTATTTGAATATTTTGAAGTCTAATACTTGAAAAGTGCTATTGAAAACAACTGCCTTAAATTCTCAAAACACCGTTTTTGAGGGTGTTTTGGGTATAAGGGCATGTACGCCAAAGCTGATTCTTGGCTTGTTAATAAACCTAGCTAAGTAGCTTTCATTAAAAGCACTCTTAACCCGTATATCCTTTAGCTTATTTTTTTATGAATTTTTAAACTTCACATTTTTTAATTTTTTGTTAACTTTAGGCTCTAAGATCTCTGGTGTTATTAAAAATCTCATTATTTTTACATGTTATGCTTACATGCAACATAAACCAACTGCATAAAATTTCAACCTGTATATTTGAGTAGGGGAGACCGAGAAGATTTGAAACAGAAGTGGGTTGAAACAGTAGCGATTTCTCGGAACTTAAAATCGCTAGCTATTTGGCAACTTCGCTTATGAATAACTTCCCTCCGCCCGCAGACGTGTCAGTTCGCGTCAGTGGGCGTAAGTCGCGCGGTTATGGAGTTCTGCGTGCCATGTGACAAAAATCGTGAAAAGTAGGTTTTTAACGTTTTTTTATGATGCATATATTTTCATAAGGGTTTTGTATTTTCGCTTAAGTTAAACTCTTAACTAAAGATTTATTATTTATGTTTGGTACAATTGATTTCTGTGTAGTTGCTTCTTGATTGTGGATTGATTAAAAATTAGGAGGTTTTTTCGTACCGAGGAGATTTGAAACAGGCTGTTTCATAAAAGTAAATAATTGTTTTATTTCAAAGATTTATAATTTAAAACCATTTGTTTATCTCACTGTTATTTTAATTAATGTTACGAATAGGACGTTATGGTAATTTTAACTACTTTAGGAGTTGATTATCTGTTAGAGACCTGTAGTTACCTACTTAACTGATATATCTGTACAAAATATTAGTAAAAAGTTTGTTTTGTACTTCAAAACACTCATTCAACAATGCGTAAACTTGATCTGCTTCAATAAAATTTTTAAAATCAATTTTAAAATTGAGAATTTTTTACCTTTAATAACCCTTATTAATTTTTTTTTAATTATCTATGTCCAACGGAAAATATTTTTAATTACTTTTTCATTAAAAATTTTTAGTAGAGTTGATTTTAATTATAATCAAACCAATTATTTATTTATTTTTTTTTGCATTGGACATTGATAAAATTAAAAAAACCAAAACAATTAATAAGGGTTATTAAAAGTAAAAAATTCACAAATATTAAAATATTTATGAAGTACAATCAAGTTTAAGCATTGTTAAATGAGCACGAAAATGACCATTTTCAAAAATTCTTAGCTATTAACCAAAGATATTAGAGCCTAAAGTTAACAAAATATTAAAAAATGTGAAGTTAAAAAATTCATAAAAAAATAAGGTAAAGAATATACGGGTTAAGAGTACTTTTAATGAGAGCTACTTAGTTAGGTTTATTATCATGCCATAAAATCAGCTTTGATGTGCATGCCCTTATACCCAAAAGTTACCCTCAAAACGGTGTTTTGAGAATTTAAAGAAGTTTTTCTAATAGCACTTTTCAAGTATTGGACTTCAAAATATTCAAATAATAAAGAGAACAAGAAAGATAGAACAGACTTTAAGGAAAACAATCGTGTTTGAATTATTACTCTATGATTTACCAGTCTTGAGAAAATGAGTTTTTCTTCATAGGTAAATAAGCACGAAAATTACCATTTTCAAAAATTCGTAGCTACCAATGTACTCAAATATACTAGTTGAAATTTCTTACAGTAGGTTTATGTTGCATGTAAGCATAACATGTAAAAAATGAGATTTTTATTAACTAGCCCAACAAGATATTCGAGCCTAAAGTTAACAAAAAATTAAAAAATGTGAAGTTTAAAAATTCATAAAAAAATAAGCTAAAGAATATACGGGTTAAGAGTACTTTTAATGAAAGCTACTTAGTTAGGTTTATTAACAAGCCAAGAATCAGCTTTGGCGTACATGCCCTTATACCCAAAACTTACCCTCAAAAATGGTGTTTTGAGAATTTAAGGCAGTTGTTTTCAATAGCACTTTTCAAGTATTGAACTTCAAAATATTCAAATAATAAAGAGGACACGAAATATAGAACAGACTTTAAGGAAAACAATTGTGTTTGAATTATTAGTCTTACCAGTCTTGAGAAAATGAGTTTTCTGTAAGAGCTGAAAAACTCAAAAATCGGCCTAAAAGGTGAAACAAAAATGGCTTCCATTTTGAAACAGGTGATCCTAAAAAATTTTAAAAAATTGATTTGAACTACTGATTCCATACGTAATTGGTGGTAAAATTATAAACTTTTTCTAAAATGATTGAGCTACCACCTTTGGACCTCTTGATATGGAATGACCCCACATATGTTGTACATGACATGATAGGTAAATGTTGTACATGAAAAAGTTTATAATTTTACCACTAATTACGTATGGAATCTGTAGTTCACATTAATTTTTTAAAAATTTTTAGGATCACCCGTTTCAAAATGGAAGCCATTTTTGTTTCACCTTATGATTTAAATTATAAATTTTAAATATCATAATTTAAAGTCATAATTTAAAGTCCACTAACCTTTCAACGTTCCGCCTTATTCAGGCATTTTCAGATACACAAATCCATGAATCACAGTTAAGTTACTGTAATTTTTGTTCTTCATGTTGTTGGTAATAGAAGTTTCCTCAAATTCAAAATTCATCAAAGAAAACCACTCTATTACTCAGGAAACGAGGAGAAACAAGAGGGTAGGTGTATTCATGTAAAATATAATTTCTCTATTCATCATATAGCGAGCGCGTTGTACATTTAGAAGACACGAGCCATCAAAAGTAGTCCTAAATTAGAACATGTGATATCAATTGCACAAAGGAACATATGTTATTTTTTAAATTTGATTATTTATTTAAAATAATTGAGGTAGCATTGTAAAAACAAAATAGTCTGTCAAGTTAGTTGGTATAGTTTTTTCATAATTTCTATTGCATAAACAAATGTACATTATCGATAGTTTACATCCACGTCTATTAGAACATTTATTCATATCTTTCACTCATTCACTACTGTGATCGGTCGATTTATTAATCTCATCGTTGAATGTTGTTTTTTATAATTTGCAGCAGGTATTTGATTTAATCTAAAAACCTGTTGAGTCATGACTATTGATCTTACGAGTAGATGTACAAAATATATTCATATAAATTCTAAATATTTTAATATATAAATAAATAGGTTTAATATATAAAATAATATGTTGAGATCCCTTCACGGAAAAAAAAATTACTATTTCGATGAACCTCTACTAACGTTTATATCACTTTTTCATGATTCGTTGGTCTCTTCCATTCGACTGCAGATGTTTTAATGCATTTTAATTTTATGACCTTTAATCTATAATAAGATGAATGGGAAAATTACATCAATCGGTTCCAAATCGAACTCTAGATAATATTGAGGCTGAAGCAGTATAAACGAATTGGGTCTTTTAAGTTTCGAGTATCGCATTTATTCGAATAACAGGTGATTTATGATCAACTATTATAATAGCATATGATGCTATTATAGGTGATCACTAGTATAACATATGATGGTAATTTTTAGGTTATCAATTTTATGTTTGCAATGACTAACTAAAAGAAACATTTATTTACTTAGTCAAATTGTTTTAAAAACGAAAGCAGTATGGCATTTATTGCATAGCATCTTCTGCCCTCAAAATCGCACAGGGAATTTCATTTATGGAAGGGTAACGCAATGTCTTTTTAGACAATGTTGTCTATCAGGAATATCATCCTCATACATAGAAAAAATAATACAATCCTCATACATACAACATACAACTCGGTATTTAAACCAGTAACAAGTATAGAAAAATTCACTTTACCCAAATTTAGAATTTTGGAGTATTAGAAAAAAATGTGACAAGGCCATTACTTAATTACAGATGTTTATTAAGCATGATAGATAAATTAAGCATGAAAAATAATACACATCATCACAGAAAAAACCGGTGAGTAATAAATAATCCGTAGTTAGTAACTGCGGTACTCAATACAGTAAACGGAAAATACCCAAAAACTTGATTATTGTCGAAAATTGGACCCGTTCCTCTCAAATTATTGGCTGACCATTTCAAATATTCCCCATTTACATAGAAGTTCAAAAACGAATTATTGGCTCATTATAAAGGCTCCTACTAAACGCTGGGTGAGCGAGTCATATTTTACCATCGCTTTTGACGAGAGGACGAGACGAGAGCGAAATTTCTCGAAAATATTCGTAGACGCAGCTGCCGTTTACGGAAATCAGATAGCGACAGTCTGCACGTCAGTAGCTGGTCGCTGTCATTTTGGCCCCTCTCTCAAAGAAAGCTTTGGAGAGTAGTAGCTGTTGTGGGATAGGAAGTCCTGAATGGCAAAAAGGTTTGTTGCGGCTTAACCTTGACGCATTTTGTACATTCCAGGGAGTAGTGGCTTGAACCTTGTACCACGAACGGTCCGATAAGACTCAAGAATATGTGGAAATCCCACGGGCTGTTACAATTATAACAATAATTAACTGTTAAGGAAGACCCTCATGTGTCCAAAACCAGAATGAAGCTTTTGGTAACTGGTTAACACTGTTCTCGCTGCGGCAAAAAAGGCCTCATTGATTCCACTCGTTCTTCACCCAACGATAATGAATATCGTTTATGCCATACACAAAATCGGCACAGTTAGTTTCAGGTCCGGAATAGTGTAATTTCAAGATTATATTTATAGACGCAGCTGTCATTATAGATAGAGAAAATTGGCTCTCAATACTATAACGCGCTCTAATTATGCAAGCATATATTGGGGTAACAGTGAATACGGATGGGAAAACTATTTTAGCAGTCAAAGTATTGGAAAACTAAACGATCGAGTCCTTTTCGGTTTGAGGTCTGGCCACACATCCGCACCGGATCCGCACCGTAGCAATAATACAGGTTATGTTCAGAATATTTTTAATTTAACTTACATATTACCTTTAGTTATGCCTAAAGTTCAAGCCACACATGTCAGACACAGGCCACTTTAGGCATAACTAAAGGTAATATGTAAGTTAAATTAAAAATAATCTGAACATAACCTGTATTATTGCTACGGTGCGGATCCGGTGCGGACATGTGTGGCCAGACCCTAAATCTGAGTTTTAGCATTCGATCTTTAGTTACCGCCAGGGTCCGGGCTATGTTACTTAGGCCACGAACCGTTCTTGAAAGGAGACCCGGTTCTTAGTAAATTCTGTTGTTTTTTTTAAATTAAGATTTTTACTGTTTCTTGGTTGAAGGTCTTGCAAGGAGGTGGTTTGACCGTGATCACGTTCAACCACCCGGTTTATTCCCCTTAATTTTTCAATTAATGGTACCAACATTATCGAAGCTGGGTTTTTCCCTGGAGGTTCTCTCGGCCACATGACGATCTGTGACAGAATATTAAAGATATCCTGCTGAGCCAGATTCGAACTCAGGACCTTGAGCAAAGCTACTCAATGCCTTACTAATGAGCTACCCAGCGCTCCATTATCATAAATTAATGAGTTAGTATCATCTACTTATGAAAGGTTACCGATGTTAATCAAAATGCGGGAGTCGGCTAAATATATTACAAGGAATTTAATTTTAAAATATATTTTCCAGATAACGATAATAAAATCAGACTAATTTTCATCCTTAGCTATTATTGTAGTATTGGTTGCGATTAGAAAAAATATGTACCTATAAAAAAAAATGAAATAAATATAAAAATATGGCTTAACTCACCTCCACCCTGCTGCTGGTCTCGGCTTACAACCCCGAGAGGAACTGAACAGAAGCAGAGAGGCAGTGCAGCTTACACCCCTGGGCTAATAAAACAATAAAATTGGTGACTGCGGGTGGTTGATGCTGTTACTGAGCTAGTACCTACTAACCAACAGGTAGTCGACTTCCAAACTCCTATAGCATAACCAAATCTTTATAACCATACATATTCAAGATGAGTTGGTTGAAGTAATGTATTACGGGGAGTACCTGAAGGTACAGACGGTAGTAACCAAGTGTGTGAAAGACTTCACCAGCTTGCTAAACCTGACCACGCTTTGTTGTGGCTTAATAAAAAACGGAAATAAATAAATGTAGGGTTTGAACTTTTCAGGGGCTTTTTTTTATATTTTGATTTTTTTGATTGAAGATTTGGCAAAGGACTTGGCCTAAATTTGGAGAAGAGTTAGGGATTATCTAATATGTGAACTGATTGTTCGTTCACATTCCCAATTTCATCGATTCTTTCACTGTTCTAAATTACTCCACTTTCTTACTTTCCTGTAGTATTTTCTTAGAACAATATATATATATATATATATATATATATATGTTTGTGTTTTAAACAAACACTTAAAAAGATATCAAGTCAGTTCAGTAGTTATTATATCATATATATAGAATAACTAAATATTTGATTCAAAGCAGATTAATTAGCAGAATGTTTCTTTGAAACATTTCTTTGTTGAGCAGAAATTCTAGATATCATCACTTAAGTCCAAAAAGTGGTGACGAAGGACGCCACTTCGTTCCATCTCTTCCTGAAGCGAAGAGGACATTTAATTCGTTATTCCAGAAAAATATTTATTTAAATGAAAAATGTTGTTTCATTGACATTATTTTTCTTAATTGCTAAAGCGTAGCGAATATGGCAGATGACAAAGTGGCATATTTTACTTTTTTGTTTAAAAAAAAGAAGCAAGCGAGCTTCGGAGGCCCTCCAAAATATATGTAAATATACTCGGACAGTGAGGGCACTAAAAAAAGGTTTGCCAAATTTCTTTCCGGCAATACGAGTATGAAAGATCTCAAAGACAGCTGCGTTCGGCCCATCGAGGTTGATGGCAAGGCCTTCATCGAACAAGACTGGTCGTTTAATGCTCGAGAAATCAAGACACTAAAATGAGGTTTAGGAACAGTACTAAGGCATTTAAAGCAGCGGAGCTCAGTGTCACACCTCGATGTCTGAGTGACACACAAACGGACTAACCCAAAACTGGATAACAGAATGTCAATCTGCAACTCTCTTCTGAATCAGTACGAAAGAGTCTATTTCTCAAACGAACAGTGACGGGAATGAAAAGTGGATCAATGATCGTGGCAGAACTAGTCAATTGCAAACCTACTGCCATGACTACTCCCAGACCACATTCCGCAATAATCACACAGCAATAGTTAGTATAACTTGGCTGTGATCGTTGTCTGACCCGCCACTCATCTGACTAAAACGGTCCCTAGATCGCTCGCTACTGAGAGGAATGTGAAAACTATGGATCAATTTCGCTTCTAAGCCGAACCAGGAAGTCATTGATACAAACTGCAAAGATATTATTAAATAAAATTTATTATCTGTATGAAAAAAGAAGTTTTATATTTTTGTCGATAACAAGGATTTATGAAGTGGTTACCATTTCCAGTAATGATTTTATTTTCATTTAAACCAATTTCGACTGTTTACTAAAAAATCTTTAGTGAATTATCATATTTTTTCTAGAATTGATAAAAGCGATAAGCGATAAGAATCCCGTTCTTCTTGTTTTACATTAATAATTGCGTTTTGTTTAAAATAAAAATAATTATCAATTTAATTTAAGAATTGAAATGAATGTAACAAATACATTTTAATTATTCGCCTCTAAAATGTATGTAGGTATTTATGTATATTGATCCAGGCTTTGCCTGTTACCACTCCCACAGGCTCCATTTATGTATCCCCGGGCCAATGGGAAACGGGCCAAGTCATGGTCCTTGGACGTGCCTCCTAAATCTCTTCCTGATTTACAACTCTTCGGTTCCACTGCCTCCTTCATTATCCCTTTACCTGCCGTTACTTAACCGCCGCCTTCTAGATTTATACCCACTATAATAAAATGTTGGCATCTGTTTATTTCTTTTTTCGAATTACTGTTGTTTTGTATAGTAAACTCCTACAAGACCCCCCTGTCAGGTTGGGTATACTGGAAAGTAATATAATATATTAACAATAACGAAGATCTGAGAATAATGTCATTGATAATATATTCATATAATTGTTGAAATATATTAATTTTTTTTTTTTAAGCTAAGAAGAGGTCAGTCAGACCTAGAATATTTTTATAACAAAATAGAAGCGATAACCGTATTGTTGAAATTTAGAGTAGGTACCTATTAGTCGAAGTTTTCATATTTTAGAAAATTCATTGTATTTACTTTCACTTACCTATATATTTATTTTTTTTATTGGTCCTCCCCTTCCTCGCCTGTAGGCTATATGGGGTTTCCCAGGCCAGGGGAGAGGGGGGGGGGATTGATGCCGAGTATTATTAAATGTCCCCTGGCTTCGGGTTTTGAACTTGGTATCTTTCGGTTCTCAATCATACGTTGCCATGGGCAACGCGTATTTACTGACGCGTTTACCCTCTTGGCCATTCCGCCACCCATCCTTCACTTACCTATATATGAAATATATACCTAGTAAGGGAAAGTATTGCAATCGTGAAAAATTTTGATTTCTGGTTTTCAAAGGAAATACACGTTTTGGTGTATCTGAGTCCAAATAACCAAGTGTGTGTGTGTGTGTGCGTGCGTGCGTGAGTGCGTGCGTGCGTGTGTGTGTATGTGGACAGACTAGCTCAAAATCTACAAATCGTATGAACCTGAATTTGGGTATTTGGTATATGTATGTACACGTGATATGAAAGCAAAAATTTCATAAAAATTGATCAAACGAATGGGGCACTTTATTTCATAACTTTCCCATTTTTACGATTTTCTCAAAAATATCTTTAGCGATTTGTTTAAACTCGTCATATTTAATGAGAATCAAGTATTATTTAATATCAGGAAAGTTTTATAAGAACTATTAAAATGTTCTGAGGGGGCTTAAATGTAGAAGTATCCTTTAGTTTTCAACAACTACATAGAGCATTATAAAATCAGACGACTTGGAGTATTATGCTTGCATTGCCGAATTATCACAAGTAAAAACTTTTATTTAATAATAAAAACAGTGTACTTTAAAGAGCATATACAAACGAAAATAAGTAAATGAATATGGAAAAATGTGTGATTTTGAGAAATGACATTTAACAAAACACGTCAATTTCTAATCAAAGTAAGTTGGTAAGTGAAGTTGTGTGTTGCGCGCATCGCACCAGATTTTTTCCTATTACGTAAGTAATCCTTAAATTTTTTTTTTATTGAAAGAATTAATACATTTTGCCACAATCAAGGGCATTAATATTAGAGCTGTAAGGACACATTCACTTAATAAATATATACAAATGTACATACAAAAGAAAAAAGTAATAATCATAAATAAAATATAAACCTAGAAATTTGAAATAAAAGATAAAATAACAATCAGAAAAATTACACACATTCATACCTATTTACAATATATACATTCAGCCTGGGAAACTCCGACTCGTGCTTTGCAGCCCACTTATGGAAGGCAAAGCTATCCTTAAATTAAGCCTAATCTATAAGTATGATTAGTTACCATATTAATAAGGTTAGTTTATTAACTAAAAGTCAAATTCATTGTAGCATTGTTAATTGTGATCGGTTTAAGGATTTTTATTTATATATTTTTTTTTCCGAAACTTTGATTTTCTGCAGTGACATGCCCTTTCAAATAAAAACAGTTCAAACATGAAGAAAAAAAATATGGCCCCCGAGTTATAAAAGGGCATTAAATTTCGCGTCGACTGAGGTCCTCACAGTTAAAATCGATTAAGTCTTTTCGCCAAAACCGATTGTCAATTTAGCCACTTTAGCGGAAAAATGAATTACGCTCATGTTCCAAAGCCTGCAATTTAAAGTGGGTTACTCCGAATAAAAAATGTTACCTATAATAGTTGCAGAATATCGAATTCTGTGTAAAACGTTCTCATTAATTTTAAAATTAGTCCACTCCTGTGAAGACAAATTAATTAAAACATGAGCGTATTTAGCGCTTTGTGGTCTAAAATCCCTGAATTTTTTCAGTTTCTCGCTTATAATTCGGCAAATACAGATCACAAAGTATTGCTTTCTTCTTGCTATAAGAGGCTCAACTATTACAAATAGAATGATATATTTGAATTATATATTTAAATCGGTTTAGTGGTTTAGCCGGGTTCGGTACATAAAAAATCTGTAATTTTTACGATTTTGATGGAAACAGTTTTCCAACCCCTCCACTCGCCTTGGAACTCATACACTTGGAGGTGACTCAAATCACCTAATCACTAAAAATTTGCTGAGCATCAAATTCAACAAACTCCTTACACACAACATTAGTTCCTCGTGGAAATACAAATAAAAACGTGAAAGAATTCGTAGTGGTTACTTCTTGCAACGGTTTTTGAAGTATGAGGGGATTTGATAAAATATTCATAAAACTAATTACTTAGACAGGTAGATACTTGGCAAAATTTATCTTTTATTTTAACAGATGGAAGATGGTTGTTTAATTAGTTCAAAATATTAAATACTTCAAAAACCGTAGTCTTAGCAGGTAATAAGCACTATGAATAATTTCACGCTTTTATTTGTATTCCCCCCAGGGTTTAGCTTATGTTGTGTGTACGAAGCTTATTTCCTACTGAATTTGACGCTCTGCAAGTTTTAAAAGCGAGAAACTGAAAAAACTCTCTCGAATTTTAGGCCACTAAGCTATATTGTTGTGATCTGTATATGCCGAATTATAAGCGAGAAACTGAAAAAAATCACAAAAATTTCAGGAATTTTAGACTACAAGGCACTAAATACGCTCCCGTTTTAATTACTTTGTCTCAGTAAGAATGGGCTAATTTTAAAGTTAAGGAGCTCGTTTTATACAGAATTTGGTATCCTACAACTATTGTAGGTAACATTTTTTATTTGGAGTATCCCTCTTCAAATTGCAGGCTTTGGAACATGAGCGTTACTAATTTTTCCGCTAACGTGGTTAAATTTATGATCGTTTTTAGCAAAAAGACTTAACCGATTTTAACTTTGAGGAACTCAGTCGACGCTAAATTGTATGCACTTTTATTTTAAAAAGAACACAATTTTCTCTGCGATAAATTGTTTTTGAGTTATGAGCGAAAAATTGAAAAAAAATTCGCAAATTTCGATTTTCTTTGTCAATAAAATTTGATGGCAACCGATCTGAGGTGGCAGACGTTCAGATTTATTGTCTTAAAAATGAGTAAATTCAAGCTATATCAAAAACTTTCTTTTGATCTTACACTTTTTTGGCCCTCATCTCCCGGACCATCCGTTTCGACTAAGTACCAGGAAACCTTTACAATTTTTAGTAAAATAGCTTTTTCATTTTTAGTTTTTGTGACTAAGGGTGAACACAGGTACTTGAATTAAGGACATAACTGACTACTTCTATAACTAAGTGCAAAACATTAATCTATTATAATTCTCAGTGAATATGAAGTAGGTAAAATATAAAATTAGAAGAAATATTTGTGGACTGTTCTAATGAAAGCACGTTAGTGGTTCAAATAACACACCATTTCAGTTTATGGCAGCCATTAGAAAATTTCTTGCTGAATATACGTTATGGGCCATCACTACCATGATTCAGATTAACGTTTCGCTGGCTACAGATCACAGCATCGAAAAAAAAATGTTGCCTCCTCCCATTCCAACATTGTAAAAGCGACTATTGCTGCCAACTTAACAACGCCCTGATATACGATTGTTGTTCGCAGTCGGCTTGTTCCGATCTAGGAAGCATTAAAGCAGCCAACCGGAAGATGGCCGAGGAGGACTCTTCCGCCCTTTGATGGATTGTGTTTACGACCTCCATGGCAAAGAGCGGTAACTGCCGCGTCATAAAACTCTTCCCACTGCTTAATGAGCTGAAAACTTGACGGTTAGTCACCGGCGCCTCGGATACATGGATCCATTTTATAAATACATGGATCTGGAGTGACTATAGATTGCCTGATCCATCTGATACATATACGCATTTTATAAATATATAAACCAGGAGCGGATCTAAATTTCCTGACGCCACAGATGAAAAGTATTTTGCGCCCCTTATTTTTGTTTTGTTTTTTTGCTACCCTATTACTTCCCAACTCAAAAGATAAAATCACCACACACCCTTGTAGCTGTTTGATTAAGCGTAAAATAAAAAAACATCTACCTGATTAGTAACCTGTTTTAAGTTTAATTAAAATTAAAAGACCATTCCATCCGTCTGGATTTTAATAGCAGTTTACGTTACGTTATGGTTTAATTGCATATCACTGAGTTTCCCAGAAAAAATAAGAAAAAACAACGAGAATTTCATAGTCCTTCGATGATCCTAAACTTCCACGCCTTAGATGGTTGCTTATTTTGAAGATATGGACGGGCCGACATGCTTATGTTATATCATTCTTACAGAACTATAATCGATTTATAGAACCAACTTCCATAAATACATACTTGATTTATTATCGATATGCGTTCACTCAAGTATTTCCAGGTAAACATAATTTTAATCATAATCCAAACTAATTGAAATAAGAATGTGAAATGGTATTCTTGGAGATGCTTTGTGAAGTTAATTTGTTTAAAACAGGCCTTTTATGGAATAAATAAACATATTCATTTCAAATGGGACAAGGAATTAAGCATGAAATAATCAATTATACTCTTTCCCATAACATTAAAATCCTATAAAAAACACGAGCCTGATCTTCCTGCGACAGAAATTATTAAGAGAGGTTAAAGGCCTAAAAATTTACCATAACTACTTTAATCCTATAGACTGAATAAAAGCAACCGTCAGAATTATAGATTTTATTGGATAAAATTAGCTGGTCTTTATATTTTGTTATATAATGTAATTTGTATTTATTCTTAATAAAATAGGGGGTAAGGAAAAACGATTAAGCTTTGTCCTATTACAGTTAATTATTTGATTATTTTCTTTAAATGAGTCCGAATTTCTTCATGGTTTCAATAATTTGCATTTTATGTTCTGACCTTATTCCTACAATTCGTGATAAAAAGCAACTCTTGATGAGTAAAAATGAAACTTTTCAGCTAATCTATCAAATACAAATGTATGATTTCTACCACGATGCTTTATTCATTAACATAACTTTATATACAAAAATTAGCTGAAGGGATGAAACTCATACTATATCAGTGATAATAATCAGGGTACTTAGTATTATGTTATTTCCGTCTATATATTCACAGTAAAAACTTATTAGGTGTATTTGAAAAGTTTTTTAGGCCCATGAAGTCCTTAACTGGAAGGTACTGTCCCAGGGGGATATCGGATATCGATTTTTCCTGAAATATGAAAAAAAAGCATTGTTAAAAAAAATTATGGATTTAATTTTTACATATTTACTAGTAGAGTATGTTTTAATATAATAGATTGGGGAATGGTGGATGTAGTCAAAGGAAGAAGAATTGGAAGTTTATTGAATTTTCTACATAATTACTTACTACTGCTTTGGAAAATTTGTGTGAGTTAGATACGCTAATTTAACCCACCAATTTTTTTATCTCGAAATTTCGGGGTGTGGTTGAATCTATCTCCCCCCCTCGGGACTTCCCCTGACTCTTATAACTGTTATACGTAGACAATCGTGTTCTACATAGTAAGTGGAAAATTTTATGGGGGATAAATCATTGATCAAAATTTCATTGAATAGGAATACTTTTTCAATATTTTACTTACCGATTACGAAAGACTATGCTGTTTGATAAATATGCTTAAATTATTTTGTAAATAACTTTTAAAAAAAATATGAATAGAATGCAAATGCTTTTGGTCTCGTCACAAAATAAGAGAAAAAAGAAAAATGGTGCTTATCGCGCCACCTATGATCAGTTAGTTGAAGCAACCTTAGTTCTCTAAGCAACGCATAGATAGCACTACCTAACCATCCCTAATTGATCAATACTCTCAAGCATCTCTCACTCCTTGGGTACGATTCATAGATTATTTGTTATGTACATTAAATGTAATATTTTAAGTTTTGTTAAATTTGTGTTATAATTCATGTAAAAAAGAATCTTATTTATTTCTTAAGCACTCACAAGTATATTATAATACTTAATATACTTTGCAAATAAAACATTTTTATATTTGTTTGAAAGTCATTTTACCAAATAAGCAGCAAAATCCAGAAATGTTTGAAACTATTCCAATTTTATAAGCTTTAGCAACATAAGAATTACTTGCTTTTTAAGGTTACTTATTCAAGTATCGTGTATTACGGATTTACTATGTTATTTTGGAATTTATGTCTGTTAATTAATAATTAATTAACATACATCAATTTTAACTATCAATTATTAAACTAATAATTATTATGGTCAGATATTAAAAATTGAATAAGAGATAGGATTTATTGCTATTATTATAAAAATGAAATTACTAGTTTTATTTTTAATAATAAATTATATGACCACAAGGACGATAAAATTCGAACTATAATAATTTAATTTTATTTATTTATATTTTGCGTCATTTGCGCCTGCGCTGGAGCGTATCTAGCAAATTTGTTGGATGCACTTGTCTTGGACTTTCTTGATTTAATTGCTGTGCTAGAGCATATCCCTCGGCCATTGTCGTTTCAATCTTCGTTGGACGGGTAACTGGGAGGAAGAAAGAAAAGAAACAAGTGGGTTTGGGTGGTTATGAGTTGAAAAGTGAAATGTAGTGTATTTGTCGTGAATGTATGATTTTACTGTTGGAATGTCCATGTCTTTGTGTATTATGTTGTTAGAAATGTACCATGGAGCGTTTACAATTTTTCGAAGAATTTTTGACTGTGCTGTTTGAATTTTGTTTATGTTTACCTGTTTAGCGGAACCCCAAAGTTCTGCTCCCTAGGTCCAAATCGGTTTTAGTATAATGTTGTATATTAATCTTTTGTTTCATAAGTTAAGTGAAGATCTGTAGTCCAGGAGGTGTGACAGTTGTTTATATCGTCTGGTCAGTTCTTCTCTTTTCAGTTTTGTATGTATGTTCCAAGTGAGTCTTTTGTCCAAGTATAGTCCTAGATTTAATTTAATTTAATAAAATATTTTCTTCTATATTTATTACTAAAAAAGTGTAGGCCGTCCCTCGGATCGGACGTAAAATGGAGGTCCCGAGCCTGTGTGATGTCAGTAACTCGTTAAAGATCCCTATCCAAATTCTATCCTATCCAAATACCCTATCCAAACCTGGATAGGGAAAATTTAGGACTCCCACTTTAGCATCGTCCGATTAGCCTTAGCAGCATTAATGGACGTTAAAACAAACAAACAAAAAAGTGCTCAAAAGCTATTTAACAAACATAGCAAGATAATTTGGGGGATTACGAACAAAAAAGAGGGAACTACAAAACAATGAATCCTAATTTGAATGACTTTATAAAGGAATAATTTAAATCATAAAAGGCATTATCATGGTTAATCAAAGGAGCTTTAGTCTAGAGTAGTTTCCTTTTCACCTGAGACAACTTTAAAGTATAGGACCCCTCGTTGTTACGAGGTAATTTTAAGATCCTTCCTGCCCTACAAAATCGCTTGTGGATGTTGCAGACAGTATTTTTGTGACTTAAAGGACAATTTTTTACTTTCACTGAAATATATAGTAAGGGAAAGTATTGCGATCGTGAAAAATTTCGACTTCAGGTTTTCAACGGAAATACACGTTTTGAGGTCCCCTGAGTCCAAATAATTGTGTCCCGCAAAATTGTGTGTGTGTGTGTGTGTGTGCGCGCGTATGCGCGTGTGGGCGTGTGCGTGTCTGCGTGTGTGTGTGAACAGACCACCTCAAAAACTGTATACCGTACGAAAGTGAAATTGGGTATTTGGTATATGTATATGCCCACGATGTGACCGCAAAAATTTCATCGAAATTGGTCATGTGGAGGGGTCACTTTATTTCTTAACTTTTTACGTTTTTTTTCGATTTTCTCAACACTAATTTAAATATTTTATTAAGATTAAATAAAACTAAACAGGTATGAATCAAGGGAGCTATTTACAGTTAAATCGAAAAAAATTAAAAAAAAAAAATTGTTAGCAGTTTTTAAGCCAACGAAGCAAAAAAAAAAAAAAAAATGTATATGTAATGAAAATGTTTGGGGTTGAGGACAAAGAAAACAACGGAAATACACGTTTTGGTTTCCCAAATAACCAAATAGCCAAATAACCAAGACCCGCGAAATGATCTGTGTGTAGGTATGTGTGTGAACAGACTAGCTCAATAACTATTAACCGTAAGAACCTGAAATTGGGTATTTGGTGTATGAATGTGACAGAAAAATTTCATTAAAATTAGTCAAACGGAGAGGGTACTTAATTTAAAAAATTTTGTCTGAGTTGTATGTTTTTTTCTCAAAAACGGCTCTAACGACTTTGATAGAACTGGGCATTTGATGTAGGTAGGTATATGCCCACGTTATGACAGAAAAATTTCATCAAAATTGACGAAACGGAGGAGGCATTTTTTTTTCCCGTTTTTACGTTGTTTTTTCTATTTTATCAAAATTTCTTTAACTATTTTGATTGAAATCGTCATGTTTAATGATAAACAAGTATTCTTTAATGTCATGTAAGTTTTATCATTATTAAAATGTTCTGAGGGAGCTTAAATGTGGAAGGGGCCTTTTTTGTTCTTCTATGAAGTACCTTTGGTTTTGTTTATATGGAGAAATTATCTATCTCTCGTTTTGCCTAAAATTAAGAAATGGCTAAATATGAAAGAAATAAAGTAAACATATACAGGAGAAAAAAAGAAAAATATTCCGTCAACTTATTAAACACTTTGAGACCACGCATGCAAGCATGCCTTTAATGACAAATGATTATTTATAATTAAACGTGTTCTGTTCTTTTAATGGAAATTATTTGTTTAATGGTAACTATATGAAGTTTTCAACAACTACATAGAGAATTATAAAATCAGACTTGGATTGCTGAATGATTACAAGTAAAGACTTTTGTTTAATAATAAAAAAAATTAGTTTACTTTAAAGAGCAAATACAACCAAAAGTAAGTAAATGATTGAGGAAAAATGTGTGATTTTGAGAAATGGCATTTAACAAAACCCCTCAATTTCTAATCAAAGTAAGTTAATAAGTGAAAGTTGTGTGTTGCGCGCATCGCACCAGATTTTTTATATCATGAGCCAAATCAATTAATTAGTAGAAAAGCTATAGTTTCTTATTATAGTTGTATTTTTCTAACTTATAGGTATGAGGTTCCATTGTGATCTAAATTCACCTATCCATGATATGGTATTCACCTGTTCAAAATTCATATTTATGGCATAATTCTGAAAATCTGTCTGGTTTTTCAATTTCGGAAGATTAGAATAGATCTTAAAATATGCAGGAATAAAAATAAATGAAAGCTTTATTAACATAAAGACTATAGTTGCAATTTTACATACTAATAATAATAGTTGTATGATTTTCATATCAGCTGTATGAAAAGAAACAATACTTTTAGAATCGGATCATATTAGAAAGGTATAGTTTTTTTCATTTTTAACAATAAACTTTTGAAACCGGTCGTTAAAAAACAACACTTTAATCCCCCCCCCCCATTCAATTGCTGGTAGGAATTAATTGAACGTTCACAAACACTAATAAAACATTATTGTAGGTTATGTAATTTTGATGTTAATAAATATCAAATATAATTTTGTGGGTTCTATAAACTGACCCCTTCTTTATCGATAGGAAGTTGATTCAAATTTCTGCGAATCAATTTTGATATAATGTCTATATTAAAATTGCATAACTTCAACCAATCTCTGGGTATGGTCTTTATTATTATAAAAATCGTTACGATCTCGCTTTACATCGTTTTTTTAAGAAATCGACCGCTTGAGTCGAAAAAAGTCTGATTTTATAAATTTAAAAAATGAAATTCCCCGGGTGAAACCGGTATATACATATATACAGTATTCTATAAACCTGGAAATTTTTCGCGATTCAATCTTTAATCCTTCCTAGGTAAATAAAAGATGACATTTTTGAAAAGGGTAAATTTTTATCTTAGTGGTAATCTTCCAGGCGATTCAAAATCCTGTCATTACGACTTTACCTAAGGAATATGAACGAAAAACTCAAATAAAATTATATCCGAAAATCACAAAGGCAGGCGCCGAATTTCATCACAGGCCAGAAATGTTTTTTTTTGAACAGGAATTTTTGCAGATTCGCTAGTTTATCATGCGATTTTTTAAATCGTATTGTATTATTTTGAAATATTCGTTGTTTTTTAAGTATATTTCTAACCGGCTTTATATATTTTTAATTTTTATATTACCTATATAATTGTTTGTTTTTAATCATGCTCCTTTATATTCAAATTACAAAAAAGACAAAGCGAAAAAATATATTATACTTAGTAGTTAATTAAGTTAATTTAAAGCGATAGAAGTAAACACAGCTTTATCTTCAGTTTTTCAAAATATTTTGCTTAGCTCATAATTCACTTTCGAATTACACCGACCAAATATCCCTTTCAAACGAACATATTTTATTCCATGACTGCAGTTCTGTTTGATGTAACCATGTCAGGTAAAATGAGATCATTTTCCAAGGGATCACCTTTCTTTTTCTTTTACTCTAAAAACATTACTCTTCCTTCAGTAATTGGGAGTACCAAGATATTCTTAATCAGAAACTGTCATCATTGGAGCAGTAGGCAATATACTATACATTATGGTAATCAACATGCATAAACTTGAATAAATCCGTCTCGCCTGCTTGCTTATGCGATGCACTTGCAGACGGACCGATGAAAATGCAATCCTATGCATAATCACGATTACTTCTCCCGCATTTGTCCTGAATAGCTGCAATGGGACCCAGACATAAACGGAACGACTCGAGTACTAACACCCCCGGCACGTAGCGCAGTAAATTGCTATCTAGTTACTCAGGGCCTCAGGGTACTAAAACTCAAATTTTATTTTCCCCGTGTACAGTCACCTGCAATTATTTATCACGGAGGCTGGTTAGTATTCCAAGCGACAAGCCGACTTATTGACCGTCCATCGGGCCTCTTTTAATTTCCCGGTGTTTATTGTCAACCACATCTGTATATGCAGTCTCTTCTATATGCTTGGAACATACCTATAAAGATAGGATGATAAACAATTGTTTATCATTGGAAATGATTTTTGTTTCGTTTTATTATCAGGACCTATCGGGAAAATAAATTGTTAGCCAAGGGTCTGTGGGAAAAAGTCGTCATTATCCGAAGAAAATTTTGATAGTTTTTTTTTTAAAATCCTTAATGTATTGGCATTTAAAGTATTAAATTGTGCTAATTATATTACACTAATAGTACAAATGGTGGCCCCTAATATTGAATATGTTGGCCTTGTTTTTTTTTCAGGTTTTTTGCCAATAGCTGCAAAAATAATACATCGCAGTACAATGAAAGTGCATACAATTTCACTCCGAATGAGTATATTAACTTAAATTAACGAGCTGATTAACATTTTTCATTTGGTGTACCCCTTTTGGAGTGCAGGCGTTGGAATTCGGAGCTTAATTCATTTCAACGCTAAAAATGTAAATGTTAGTTATAAGTCACTAAAACGACACAGGTTTTCTACCGCATTGAGAACAACGCATTTAATTCTTCTATTTATTATTAACTGAAAACATTAGTAAGCAATATTTTTATTATTATTATTTTTCCACGTTTTAAGGCAAACCCAAAACACCAGGTGTATACTTGAGAAAGCCTTTTAAAAAAATTCACCTTTCCCCTCCGCTTTAAAGCATATTTTCGTTATAAACTTCGTTAAAAAATCAGCTTTTCTACTCATGAAAAATGAGTGATACATTTAATGGAAAAGCTGTTTTTATAAAGTTTATTTATTTAAATCACGATAATCTTAATAATAGTTGTAAAGAGGGATTATAAAAGTGAGAAAATTTCTGTTGTTTTTTTTCAATTACCTGAAGATAGGAAGAGTCGCCTAAAAACGTCGCAAGGTATAATGTGCTGGTGTACTGCTCTACATGTCTAACAAGTGGAAATTGATATTCAAAATAAAAGAAAAAGATTAAAAAACAAAACAATCTAACAGAAAATAAGGTAATATAATTCATAGAACGAACTTCTTATATGAAGATGAGCTTCGAAAGACAACTGGAACCTGTTGTTTAATACCTAGAAAGGACACTCTTGCAGGCGTAGGTAGTAATTACAGTCATAAACGGCCCGGAAGCCAATGGCTAGTCGTTTTTATTTCGACCGTTTTTGTCCCAGAAGAAGCTCTTCAGCGAAGACCAGTAGCTGCTGAGGGCATCGCCTCTTTGCACTTGGTAAGAACCTTTATCGTAAAGCTATGTAATTAGCCAATTATCACTCATTACATCGAGGCTACTCTGCAATTTATTGTCCTCATTCATCCTATATCATAATTTATTCTGCCATTAGCTCTGTAATTACGCTCAAGTATGCCGGTTGTAAAAAAGTTCATTCGGAACACGTAATACAGTGGTCGCATCTGAGATTATTATCCTTCGCGAGTTATAAAATTAAAACCTTAATACGACACGATATGTTAATTTTCTTATGGATGTGATATTAAAATATACGGCCTTCAGGGACCTTATTAGCGTCATCAAAATTAGCCGGTAAAAACTACTACAGTATAATACCAAATCGATGATTTTGTATTAATAACTCCAGTCGATAAAATATGTTCATCGATTTAAAAAAATAATAATTAATCCTATTGATGATTTGTGTATACCTACATGCATATATTTCATATGTGTATATAAAAACAGTACAATCAAAGCCCCTATGACAACCCATCCACGGAATATATTGGTACAATGATACACTTATATTTATAAGTGCATGGATGTGATTAAGATTTTGTTTATATTTCACCATCAGGTGATCGCACCTGGTATGAAAGAACCACTGTGCGAAATTTAGAAATTTAGGACAAACGGTATGGATTTCTATAAAGAACAAAAAACAAACAGAATTTCATCTTTATTCGTATAGATATAAAATTTAGACTATGTTGCAAGTATGTCAAAATCCGGATTTCTTCAGATTCTTTAGTTTACCGCACGGTATATTTAGTGATGCTAATCATATTTAGAACATAAGGACATGATCCTTGGTCAACCTTATGATTCCGATTTATACCGGACTCTACAATATTTTATACCTTACTCCGAAGAGGTTTGGCAGTTTTTCAGTTATTTTTCATTTTCATTTCATACTTTTCATTCCATAAGCTTGTTGATTTATTAAATCTGTACATAATGCGGTTATTAAATAAAAATCTTGAATCATTTATTAGCCGGTAAAATTGTACTTCATGATACACTGCCTGAGGTGTGTTATGCACTAAGGACCGGTTTATACCGGACTGCAATTTTCTTAGCTACCTTACTTCGAAGAGCTTTGGTAGTTATCCAAATTGGAGAGATGCTAAGGGCTTCATGCATTATTTATGGTTAGCTCGTTACTTCAGAATGGCTCCTGTACCCCTTGCTTCGGAACTGCTTTTCGTAGAACGGCTTGCAACTGCCTCCTTTTAAGGACATGAGATAAGCGGTTCTTTAAGAACATACTTAGTTGCTCCAGGGTTAGGAAAATCCCTCCGCTGTAATTTAACTATACGCTTCCCATCTGTTTTTCAGCTTCCTTTCATACTGTAGGACTCAATAGTGACCAAAAATAAAAATCTACTTTTAGTCTATTTTCAAAAATATTTTTTTACTTATTAGCTTATTGATTGGCGAAACTGCCCGATCCAACCAGAAAAGATAACCCCGGTTTTTAAAAAAATATTTGGGAGAAATAGAAGAATTATACTTAATAAAAATCAAGATTTATCATTAAATCGTAAATTATTTAAACTTCAATTGATAGATGCCTTTTGCTACGTAGCAGGCGTTTTAAAACACGAGCTTATTTAAACTGTTACTTGAAAAAACACTAGATCACATAAAGGATGGTAGAAAATAATAAAATATGAAAATAATTCAAAAAATCTGGTGTGTGCGCGCAACACACAACTTTCACTTACCAACTTACTTAGATTAGAAATGAATGTGTTTTGTTAATTGCCACTTCACAAAGTTATACATTTTTCCACATTCATTTCTTATTTTTGTTTTCATTTGCTCAAAAAAAAAACTAATTTATTTTATTATTAAATAAAAGTTTTTACTTGTGATAATTCAGCAATCCAAGCATAATACTTCAAGTCGTCTGATTTTATAATTCTCTATGTACTTGTAACAAATAATTTTCATTAAATGAACAGAACATCTTTAATTATAACGCATTGGTTTGTCATTAAAGGCGTACGGCACGTGTGTGAGCTCAAGGTGTTTTATGAGTTGACGGAATAGTTTTCTTTTTTTCTCCTGTATATGTTTACTTGATTTTCTTCATATATCATATTTAGCCATTTCGTATTTTTAGGCGTGATGAGAGACAGTTAATTTCTCAATATAAACTAAAACAAAGGTACTTTATAGGAAAACAAAAAAGGCCCCTTCCCCATTTAAGCCCCCTCAGAAAATTTTAATACTGATAAAACTTACCTGATATTATTGAACACCTAACTTTCATTAAAAATGACGAATTTGATCAAAATCATTTAAGCCGTTTTTGAGATAATCGAAAAAAGGTAAAAATTGAAAAAAAAATTATGAATAAAAATGGGCCCCCTCCGTTTGACCTATTTTGATGAAATGTTGGATGTCATATCTTTGGTACATACATACGTCAAATACCCAGTTTGATCAAAATCTTTAAAGCCGTTTTTGAATAAATAAAAAAAAAACACATGAAAATGATACAAAATTTATTAAGTAAAGTCCCCCCTCCGATCGACCAATTTTGATGAAATTTTTGCTGTGACATCGCGGGCATATCCATACACCAAATACCCAATTTCAGGTTCGTAAGGTTTATAGTTTTTGAGCTATTCTGTTCACATACACACACACACAGACCATTTCGCGGGACTTGGTCATTTGGACTCAGGGGACTCCAAAACGTGTATTTCCGTTAAAAACCGGAAGTCGAAATTTTTCACGATCGCAATACTTCCACTTACTATATATTTCATATATAGGTAAGTGAAAGTAAAAATGGAGTAGCTTATCTTACGCCAACACTTAATGCAGACCAATCAATTAAAGATGATTCATAACCCATCCACAGGTCAGTTTACGTTCATTGATCAATTTGTTTAGTATTGACCTTTCAAAAAAATTTTTACTAACGATAATTGGTACCTGAGATAAATAGTAAACAGATAATTTTTTTTTAATTTAGAAATATTAATAACTGCCACACAGTATAAAATAAATAGGCCGCCTTCTTTCCCTGGTTGAAATAAATATCAAAGAAAAGTTTTATTTAAGCTCTTTAAACCATCGAATTCCTTTAGTATTCAATCAATCCTTATGTTTACCTATTTCAAAATTTAAAAACTTACCAATAAATGGAATTTATCCAATCCAGATACCAGTCGTTTCATATTAAACAACTTTTTTTGGCTTCCACCGATTTTTTTTTTTTTTATGGATTTATAAAAATCAATAAGTAGCTTAAATGTTTGTACAATGAGAAAAAAAATTTTTATGTTTTTTTTTAAAGAATTGTTGGTGGAGGGTGGGAGGCACGTAAGGAAACGGTCTTGAAATATTCCCGGTCAATGAGTCATTCAATTTTATCAACTAATAGTTAGTTATTTTAATCACTGTTACATAAACCGTATAAATTATTAAGAAAGAAAGTTTGAATTGCAGCCATTAAAGGTACGGCATGCTCTTGGAATGGGTTATATAAAAGATTAAAATGGCAAGATGGTGGGTATAATTAAAAGCCATAAAACCGTAGCTGAGTAAACAATACTGTTACTATTTGATTAATGGAGGGTACGAAGTTGGGATTAAATTTGGGTCGTAAAGAGGTGGTGATTATGGCTCGAAGTACTCAACACCCTCGTACTCTTTAATAATATATGAACCCATTACTTCCCAGTGGTGATATTAATCTGAATTTTTGGAGTTTCACTCTATTTCTATGTTAATACATGTCAAAAATATATGATGGGAAAATTGAAAAATTATTGCTCTTTGGGAACCATATTTTTCTGAAACACACCTCTGTGTCAATAAGAAGACAAATGTTAAAACATAAATCAAGCATTAAATTATTTTTAATTACATTCCTTTAATCAAGATAAGACATACAAAACATTTTAAAAATTTATTTTTCATGATATTCTTGAAACATAATTTATTTATTGTAAACGTTAAGTGTGGATATTGAATTTGTTATGTAAAAAAAAATACCTCTATCTCTGAAATTTTTAAGGATAATTTAGAGCATTGTACCTTAATTAAAAACATTTCTCTCATAATAATTAACAGAGAAAATATTAATATTAATTCTGCGTAAACGCATCACGCACCTCTGGGACAAGATGGGTCAAGGGAGTTCAGATGACTTAATGGATAATTTAAATTTGTATACATTATTAAAGTTAAAAATGTTTATAATAGACTACAATAATATATTATAGATATGATAATAGATCATAGATAATAATATAAGTAGCATAATTGATTAATGTTACTTTTATCATATAAATAAATAAGATATAATAATAATAAAATATGAATAAATAATATATAATTTAATAATATAATAAAATTGTAATAATTTTATAAATTATTATATATAATACAATAAGATATAAGTAACATTAATCTAATCAAATCTTTTAGAAAACAAATAAAAATTCGACTAAGAGAAAAATAATAAAATAAGAATAAATTACTTGGGATAATGTTTTAGTTTTTTTACTCACAAGTTTTAGATCATTAATTTATAATATAGTAATGGAATTTATTAATAATTCGCGAAACAAGCTCCCTATTTTATTAATTGCCTATATTTTCATATTTTTACTACAGTTATTTTTATAACAAATTTAATGGGTCTACCCACCAGTGGCTCAGCAAACAATTATTGGATAGGGTATCAAAATTAAATTAAACAAGTTTAATGCATTGCACTATTTTATTTTTCAGGATCAGTTCGGAGGAAAGTAATAAGCTGGTAGTAACCAGTAGCTGATCTAGAAATTTTCTAAGGGGACGCCCTTCTTTATTTTTCAACTTTTTATGTGTCATGAAGGACCTAATTTAAAATATTAGTGTATAGTAAAGTTTTAAATTTAATTAAATGTTTAAATTCAATCCATTTTTCATTTAAGGAGATAAAAAATGACTAAAGATTGCCCTTTTTATTCAGTAATAATAATTATACAATTTCTGGACAAAAACGAAAAATGGTTGTAGGAATTCCTACCATTATACCCCCCCCCCCCCCCACACCTCTTCCCATACTAAGGTATATTAATACTTAATAAGTTTTTGTTTAAGCTATTCAATTGAATATCTTTTTTTTTAATGGGATATAAATGAATAAATAATTTAATTTTTTTTTTTATTCAAAGCTCCAATAAAGAATATATATTGTTATTTTTATAGGTTTTTAGTTGTTTCAGGAATTAATCTTTGTAATTTTGAATGAATTTTATTCTAAGATAGACTTTTCATGTATAGAACTATTGTTGGAATTTGAATTGGAATGTCATTCGAAAAGGCTAACTTTGTGAAGATTCGACAATTCAAATTATTTATGGCATGAATTATTTATTTTGTATTAGGTAAAATGTAAATATAAATTCACTCATTTAGATAATACAAAGGAATATATTATTCATATTTTCTCTTTTGATCTATAAACACCTAAGCCAAATAGCAAGCTGATTAGGTGTTCTATCGAATTTATTTTATAAAAAGATTAAATATATCCATTTTTATTATAAAATAAACATAACACAAAATAGAGAGGGAACCAAGTCGTGGCGTACCCTCGCAACAATATCAGTCCCAGCCATTCACGCCGCAAACTGAAGCCTACATTCAACAGCTTCCTCAGGTAACCAAGGTAACAAAGGCAAATAAAAAAAATATATTTCCTGCCCCAGATTGTCATAATTCACTCCTTACAATTGGATAAATTAGGGTGAGGTCTCAATTTCTCTGACAATATAGCCGTGAAGTTTTATAGTCGTATCCTGTTTCCACCCCTAAGGGCGAAGTCGCTCTTTTTAAGAAGTATCTATTGGGAAAGGATATGGGACACCCCTGGGACTTTTATTCCCAGGTGTATCTTTTTTTCCTTTTTTTTTTCTTAAATAAGATGGCTTCTATCTACAAATATATATATATTATTGTTCTCCCCTCTGAAAATTTATTTTGATCTTGGATAATGTTTATATCTATTTTAGGAAGTAAACATTTACTTTATTTATTGTATACACGATATTTCGTCAGTGAAGTAATTTGCCATCTATGGTGTATAATTTTGCAATGAGCAATGGAATGCCTCAATTTTTGTGTAATAAGTCACAGAAAACTGGTGATAATTTTAATTTCAATCACTTCGTAATATAAGCATATATAATAAAATAAGGAGGTTAAGAATATATCTGTTTTTTTTTTCTCTTACGGATTGGAATAGAAAGGCACCAAGGAGGTATTGTCTTCGGAGATTAGGAAAAAGAAAATTTTGCTCATTGAGAAACGATTGAGCGTCTCGGGAGACTAAGCATAAATCTTATGGAACAATTCATTAATCTTTTACATTACACTTAGCATACATCCAGCCGAAGTTCAAAATTTTACCTCCCCCCCTCAGATTTTGATAAAAGTATTTATGTACATATAGAAATAAGAAATAATGCCAAACTTTATCCAATTCCAACAGGCAGTTTGAAAATTATAGTCATTTGAACTTTTGAGATATTTGAAGTTCCGATGACGACTTGAGCTCAAAACTAATTTGTAAGTGTTAAGACTTTCCTCTGTAAAATGGGTATTAATTGAACCGAAGCTTTCAAAACTTATTCATTAATTGTGCATTTCATACAAAATCGGATGATACCATAAATATTACAGAGATTATTTTTGATCATGGAGAAAAGAATTCTTAAACATAAAAATGTATATTTTTTTCAAGTTGTAAAACAGTCATCGAAACATGAGCAAAAATCTCTCTCCAACTAGCCTAATAAACTATATATCAATAGAAAGAGGATACAATTCTATCTAATGGTGAAATAATATGAGTGGGTTATTGACTCATAAGGATTTTATGTCGATTTGAATCAAATATAGTTAAATTTAATTTAAAAGTGGCGCATACAAATTAATACAGCTGGAATATCCTGATACAAAGATATATTATTGAAAAGGGCATCTAATTACCTTTTAAATGATATAATAATATAGGTGAACCTTTGGGCTGGAAGTGTTTTATTACAATTTAAATCTAATAAAATTAATTCAACTAAGTGTGATATGTACATTTCTATATGGCTAAAATCTCTCTCCAAGCCTAAGAAAATATTATATATCGCTGAAAAGAAGATGAAATTTTCTATCAAATGTTGATATAATATTAGTGGGTTATTGAGTCATAAGAGTTATATTTCGATTTCAATGTAATATAGTGAAATTATCTTTAAAAGTGGCGCATACAAAGTAATACTGCTTAAATCTATTTCCAAGTATCCTCATAGAACCATATTTTTCTGAAAAGATAAGTACTCACCTTTCATATAATTTAATAATATGTGCGGGATTTTAAGTTTGAAGAGTTTTTTTTTTTATAAGTTAAATTTAATAATAAGGGGGAGGTAAAATTTTGAACTTCGGATGGATGATTTGACGTGGAATGGCCCTTCCGTAATCAAAATGAAGATCGACTAGAGAGAACACTAAAAGACGAAGGATACTTTGACGAAGAGATCCTTAATAATTGTTTGAGGGCTCAGATGTATTTTCGTGTGATTGAGATACTCGTATGTGATGGTTCCAGGTGAGATGTAAAGAAAGAAAGAAGGTATAATAACCAATATTGAAATTGATTTTGGGATCATAATTTACTTTCAATTATTATTATTATTATTATTATTTTTTTTTTTGTGGAAAATAAAATGGATTGACATAGGGAGTAGTTGAACACGTTCGCAAAAGGGGACGATATTTCGAAACTACAACTACAGAGTCTGCCGTTCATTAAGAACACAAAATAAATAAAATAATGTCAGCGGACGTTAGTATAATTTCCCAGTTTGAATACCTCGGTGGGAACCGAATGGCTTTCTCAGGCTGTTAGTTGGAATAGCTCAACATCAATGAAGCATCTGGTTTGCCCCGACTCACCTCACGTCCTAGTCTTCCAACCCCTATCACCTTCCACATCTCTTAATTATTCCTACCGTTGTTGCCGACCTTGAAAGGAACATGCAGCTGGTATTGTGAAATTTTCGAAATAAATCAATGTGATTACTATATGTCAATCGCTACAAAAACCTGTTCTTATGCAAAATATGTCCTTGGAGAAAACAATTTATTTCTCGACTTCAGATGGTACAGTATAATGAACGATAGTTTTGGAGGAATAATTTTCTGCCTTTAAGTTTTACGCATTGGATGGAATTAGAAGAAGTTAACTCTTTCCACTCTTGGATAATATCGAAACAGCTAAAAAAAATTGTTTTTTAAATATCGTATTTCGACAACAGTTTCAGATATGGATTTGCGATTGATAGCGATAAAATACGTTTTCATCAGATCATCCTCACCTCATTGAATGATATTCTCTTCTGGCACCTACGATTCATTTCTAGGTAAGATACATATGCTCTTATGTAGATACAGACCTTATAATGTTCGGAAACACAATTTAAAAGCTGATCACGAACAATAAACTAACTATTTATGTTCTTTTCAATATGGTTAATAGCATGGACACTCTGTGAATCGTTGTAAAAACGCGTGACTAATATTTATGAGAAGAGTTGTCATTATAACTTATAAAATAACCGTTATTTTTCGAATCCACCGTGGAGAACGTACGTTGGCTAAGCCGTAATGCTTGGAGAAAACATTAGCATTAGAATCGTAGAAGTACGGAGAACTCCACAGCACGTGTGCTTCGGTAAGGTGACATAAATTAGGATTTAGCTTTCCCCCGTAGATATTTTAAATAGCCTCGGAGAGTGGAGAGTGCCCTCCTTCGAATGGTTCCGTTAAGCCTAAGTAAGATGAAAAAGGCGTAAATCCTGGACACTGTGCCGGGCTTTACGAGCCAAGGATGAGGGAGATCCCCGGTTTCGGCCGCCCCTGGGGTCCAGCACTTTTATGAAGTCTTTTATGACGGCTCTTCTCAGTGCTAAACCAGCCGGTGAATCCTTGGAGAAAGTGGCTTTTCGGTGATCTGGGAGATTTGGTGCTCCAATCTTCAGCATTGACTTTATTTCTCTATCACACATTATATAAAGACAAGCAAGCTAAACGCGTCTGGAATTGTCCGCAGAAAATCATGGCAGGGGTGAAAAACCAAAGGAGACATTTCCCGAAGGCGGCAGAAGCAAAATGGTGCTTTACTAAAAATAATGTTTTTCTTTGTTATTTTGGAGCTTAATTGGACATATTTAAATAAAATGACACAGTTTAGAGAAGATGTCATTTATTCAGAACACATTACTTGAAAATATCTATATCATTGTGAAATGTAAGAATATTTTATTTAGGGTGGAAAAATTAAGCTTGCCCCTTCTTGCATTAATCCTAGTCATTAATCTGGTCATGGTAATAAGCAAAACGGATACCTACCATTTTTTTATGATCCTATAAAAAATTATAAAAATGTATTTAATATTTAAAATTTATAATCCTTTAAATGCAAATGATTTTTTAACATCATTAGCGTGTTGTTGAGCTGCAATGCCTAAGATCTCATTTCTGCAATGCTAACCGTATTGCCTATGTAGCAGTGAAGATAGGAAAATAAAATGTGAAAAATTATAAAATTAGTGGAAAATATAAAAATAAAATTGAAAATAATAAATGTGATAGTACGTCTTGGAGACGAGAGAAGGAAAATGGGGAAAAGAGAGGGGTGGGGAGGAGCGAAGAACTTAATTCTACATAAATTTAATTATTTATAAAATATTTAAATTAATCTTTACCTTTTGTTACTGTCTTTTGTGATGGAGGACACCGGAGTGAAGGTTGAGGTATTTTAATGGAAGTTATAAATAATCGACCTGGTGTGGTCTGCCTTTAACAGCTCGAGATTCTTCAGAATCGGGGTTAGCTCTTTTTAGTGTCAGAAGTTTTTTTTTTCTTTTCTTACTTTACGGCCCCCATTTTATATTCCTCAGCCAATTGTATATCATCTCTCTTGTCACTTTTTGTTTTAGACCGCATTCTTAAATAGATACAGACATCAGGGGACCAACTCCATTAAAAGTTCCATCTCTCAGGGTAAAAAAGTTTAAAAAAAAAAAAAAAAAAAAAAAAAAAAGAAGCCACCAAAATTATGGCCGCAGGTTGGACCAGATGCTCCGGCTAATGGACCCTGGGTTTCGTGAGAAATGTATTCGAGTTAATAAATCAGAATTTATAATGGACTACATTTTACAAGATATGCTTTAGATATCAACATATTTATTATTACTAAGATTGTTATTGAAAGCCTAAAGAGAAATTTTGGGATCATCTTTAGAGGAAAATCATGAGATAGCAGTAAAAATAAACAAAAAACAATACAATATTTAAAGTTAACGAAGTATTATCCCAAGTCTAAAATCCAGATGTTGCCAATGAAGCAGTAGGGAAGAGGTAACAAGAAAAAACAAATAGATAATTATATATTATTGTTATTATTATTATTATTATTACATTTTATTTAATTTTAATTACACCATCGATATCTTATTCACAGTATCATTTGCTACTAATTTACAGCATTAATAAACATTGTAAAAAAAACAGAGAAAATAATGATAGCATAAAAAGGGTAAATTTAAAAATATATATAAGGATACGAAAAAAAAAAAAAATCTTCCTATAAAATAATAAGTTAATATACAAACAAAATAATAATAATGTTTTAGTTTCCTCATTAGTGTTTACAAGTTTTTTTAACCAAAACAAAGAACAATTTTGTGGCATTGGTCACTACGACCGTTAGGCAGAATCATTTGCCATTCATTAAAACTTTAACTTAATATTTTACAATTAAATAAGATGGTTGTACCTTTTTCTATCCTAAACAATATTTCCCTTTAATAAATTTCCCATAAATGTATATATTAAACAAAAATAGTCCTCAAGTTTATGATAATACTCCTAAAATATAAAACATAACTCCTATACAGTATATGAACTCTATTAACCATAAAGTAAAAATAAACTCAAAATACAACTTAACATAGTTAACTAATTTTTATAAACAATAGATTATTTATCAATTATTTAAATCAGCTTAATAAAATTGCTATATCTGTAATTGAACTCCTTTTTCAATCTACTTCTATCTACTGAAGTTTTTATCGTTTAATATTTCAATAACTTCTTCAATAGCTTCTCTTAAGCCCTGTTTACACGGTAACATTGCTTGATCAAAGCTTGGATCCAACGTTTGAACAAATGTAGTTCGTTATATTGCCGCCAGGGTCAATTACAATGTAATTTATAACCCCGTTTACACGGTAACATTTTTGGAACAAAGGTTGGATCCAAATGTAGTTCAATTATTAACCGCCAGATGTCCAACGAGTGTAACTATAAAAACTTCTGAATCGATATCATATTAGCTAACTTGACTTTATTTAATATTTTATAATTAATCTTGTTAACATTTTTTGTCATATATTACTTTAGGTAATTAAAAATCTACAAATTAACCTTAGTGCGTGTCATGTTAAATTTTTATATTTATGCTAATGGCTTATTGTTGGTAACCTTGAATTAATAAAAAACTTTTTTGCAATTTAATAAAGTCATTAAGTGACATAAAATTAGCCTTCTTCTACAACCAATTGGGCAGGCCATGGCATTGGCGGCCCACCACGATTCCTCTATCCGATAGATTATTGAAAAAACTATATAGCTACCATGTCACGGCCTGCACTGCATTTGATGGATCATGGAAGAGAATGATAAGATAGGCGGCAATTTTCTTCCCTGAGGAGCATTTCCCCATGTATTTAATGTAATTAAGGAAGATTGGCTTCGCAACCTAAGAACGCGGAGAGGAGGACCAGAGCAAGGAAGACAGAAGGCACTTCTTTAGTGAGTAAGTGATCGGAAAAACAAGCATGTGCTGGATATTTATTGTTTCTTTATTCTAATTGCATTAGTGTGTTATGCAATCATGCGTAAAATCTCACTTACATCCAACTGCTGCAAATACCCGTTCTGCATATGAGTTTGGGAAGGGTGAGAAAATTAATGAAATTTTTATTCTACCCTTAATAAGAAATGATTATTATTTAGAACGTCGTTAGTGATTTATATACTTTATTAGGTTTATCATACTTCGATATGCAGTTTTTAATGCTCAACGATATGTTATCGAAGTTATAAAAATCTTCCAGCTTAGATTGCTGTTCTACACCCTCCCATAAAAACATTTATTCCCATTTGTATGCAGAAGCAGCCTATATCGAATTGTCTGAAAAAACGATAATTACGGTAAAGATTTTTGGAAATGCAATTATAAATAATATTAATCCTGTAATTTTCACTTCTTATTATTGTTTCTTTTTAAATATTTATTTTGTTTCTTGAAAATAGTAATAGCATCATGTTTTGAAATGATGAATATAATAATCCTCAAACTAATCAAAAACTAATTATACAACAATTAATGTTGTTAACAAAAAAAAAAAAAGTAAATATAGGAGAGGTTCTTTCATTTTATATATTTAAAAATCAGATTTTTTTTTCTCTATCATCAATTTAAATGATGAAGGGGATGATGCCTTCTTCCTCATGAGGGCACTTAATGAGGCCATATCCTTTACGCTACACAACCCCACAGTAGGCTTTCACCGAGTTTACCGGGCAAGAAGAATTGTGGAAAATGCTTTCGGCATTTTGAGTAATAGGTTTAGAATTTTTCTGACTTCAATCAATTTGCCACCAGAAAAAGTAGACATAATAATTTTGACCTTGCACAATTTCTTGATAACGAAAAACTGCACGAGTTACTTAGATACTGGTATGGAAAAATAATTGATTGATAAATTAACTGGAATACTGCTGAAATATATGACAACTGATACACTCGTATATTTTCCATTTTTACATAATTTAGATTCAACAACATTAACCGGATTGCATTGTGAGGTAGGGCAAAATACTCCTACAACAGCCAAAGTAGTAAGGGATGAGCTGGCCCAATATTTTTTTCGAAAACCCATTATGATGAAAGTATCAATTCGTTCATATCAACCAATATTTTTTAAATATTTTTATGTAATAAGATAAGAGATTGGCCATCAATTGATGGAACCATGGCCACTCGCATTACTAGTGCGCAGCTCAAGTCGGGTTCGAGTCCTCGCCATCGCCAATCTTTTACCTTATTACATAAAATTATATTATTCTAAGATACCCAACCCGATTTCCGTTAAATTGAAGAATTTACTTTGTGATTTTTGTTAATACAAAACTAATATTTTAACTATTCATTAGTTAAAAATTGTATGTATTCTACCTTGTATATTATTTTAAATAGCTTGACAAACTATTTAAATATATCTATAAAATAAATTTCTTCATGTTTAACCAATTAATGAAGGGTTGGGCATTACAAGTACTCAACACTTTAATTAAATCATCTCTCTGATTATACAAAAAATGTAAAATATTGACCGTTGAACATTTTATTAGGCTATAATTAGGTGTTATAGACCGAGAGGCCATTAGAGAAAATCATAATCGCAAGCTGAAATTCTGAGAGCGTTTTTGAAATCCTAATGGTGTTTAAATTCAAGAAACCAGGGCCTGTCATTCATATAATGATAGAAAAGGGTCTACATGTACAAATTTCAGCCACCTTTAATAGAAATTTATGTATTTATTCAAATATTAGCTTATAGATCAAAAAAGATTAATCGCAGAAAATACTTAAATTTCACGTCCAATGAAAAACCTTTTTTTTTACAAAATAAGCTTCTCATAAAGTTACTTATACAGATAGCTCACTCCTGAGTAGAGATAAAAATAAAAACGTGAAAGTATTCTTACTGCGTGCTGATACCTTTTTATTCTCATAAATAAATAAATTAAAGTACGATTTTTAAAATAAAAGTGGGATCGCAATAATGGCATAATCGTTTAGGTTGTGTATATATATATATATATATATATATATATATATATATATATATATATATATATATATATATATATATATATATATAGATAATGCAATGTATATAATAAATAAATGTATATATATATAAAATAAAATTTTATTTATAGAAAATTAAATATAATGACAATTTTTAGCTGAATATTCTTCATAGATTATGTCATTTTTTTTTTTTTTAATTCTCATCCTCTCTTGCTTGTTGAAGTCTCTGGTTCATATATTTGCAATACAGGGATTCATCACCCTCTTAATGACTTTTCTCAGTCCTGCTTACATCATGCAATGCCTAAAAACAAAATAAAAGTATTAATAATTAATATCTCTCTCACTGAAATTCCCGGAGGGCTAACTATTAAACTTCCCTCTAGTTCGCTATCCTCCGGTGGATTATAGGTAGAACAAGAATGAATTACAAGACTAAATAAATACTTACAGCACGGCAATCAAAACCAAATAATTTTAATTTAAATACCGTATCTGCACTTGCTCCACTTCTTTTTGAATTCTCAATTTTTTTCCTCTCACATAGATATATACAAAGTGAAATTTGTAAGAAAATTCTAAATACAAGAAATTAGCTAAACATCGCTGAAAGATACTCTGGAAATTTTTGATGTTAAGGAGCAGGGAGACCTAAAAATTAAAACCGTACATATTTTGCCCTAATGCGTAACGAGGTCAATTGGGTAGTGCTATCAATAAACATCTTTTATTTACATACTCATACTGGGTTAACTAACTAGATCTTAAATATTTGTTCAGTATATCCTTTTAATTCCTATGAGATTTTTTTTATTTCATTAATGAATAGGTTCTCAATTATTTATAACAATATCAAAAGATAGTTACAAACTTTTTAGAGTATGTTGTATAATGAAATCTTTAAGTATACACATTTCATAATATACTTTAATTTTGAAAAAGCAAGCAACAAGAATATCTTGAAAAATAAATAATTTGTTTCATTTATTTATTGAAATAAATTATTTATTTATCGAAATAAATAATTTATTTTATTTATATATTGAAATAAATAATGTATTTATTTGTTTCTATATTTATGTTATTTACGTAACTCTCGCACAATTTATAAATACAATGTTTATTAAAATGTCTAATCTTGATTAAAGGGATGTGGTAATACTCGTAAAATATTCAAATAAATGGGACATAATTTAATGTTTATTTTTGTACTTTTGAGCCTTTAATGTCCCAAGTTAGGCAATAATTCATGAATTTGTGCATAATTTTTTTTATATATTTAAACACAGAAATAAAAACATACCAATCATTCATAATGTTTCTGGTGAAATGAGTTAGAGAAAGTAAATGAAATTGCTTTAATTTCTTTCTTTGCTTATGATGGATTAGCATTTTAGCTAGAACATTGAAATAAAAAAAAGACTTCACTCGGGACTCAATTTAAATATGTTTTGTAGTCACTGTTGTAACTCATAACCTCTAAATTAAGAAAGAAGTAGCAGCCCTCTAAAGTCACAATGTAACCATTTCACCAACCTCAAATTATCCCCCGAATTTCCATTTTAACATCTAAACTTTTTTTTTTCGTTCTTGAATTAGGATAAAGAAATCATTTTTTAAAAATAAATAATATTAAAGCATGGTTCTTTACCTTGTGGATTGAAGTGCTTCTTGACACTGCTTTAACATCTCTAATCGCCCAGTTCTTGACTTGTGCGATTTATGTTTCACATCGTTCAACGCAGGTCTGTCCTTTAAGAGCTCTATCAATTTTAATGCCTGGTCATTCGTTCAAGGGTTCAATTTAAAACTAGGGAAACTGTATCAGAACCTAACCAAATTCAATTTAGGAATAATGGCGTCTTCAACGCTAGTTTTTGGAGAATAGTATGTTTTCTGATCGCCAGGAGGCGCTGATATACTTTGATCCAAGACTTCGAACATGTTCGAAATATTTGATCAAACGGAGCGTTTAAATAGTAGTGCCAGATTAGCATTGGATGTTCAATGATAGTAACCACATATATTTTTAAGTAAATTAGATATTTTCTTTTCTTTAAGTTAATTAATTTTGATGCAATCGCGATGTAGTTAATTATATACAAACAGAATACTTTTTTCAATAAATATTTAACTTCATACAATATTATGAAATTATATGTAGTGCATTCCCACATAATTATTACATTATGTGTACTTAGTTTATTGTGGTGGCTAGTATTATTATGTATACATTAAACTATAGTTTCATAATTATGTGGGAATGTAACTATATATAATTACACAACATAGTATAAAGTTAAATATTTATAGAAAAAAGTATTCTGTTTGTATATATAACTTTACATATTTATATGTATGTATATATATATATATATATATATATATATATATATATATATATATATATATATATATATATATATGTATATATGTATATGAAAGGTATATAATGAATATATATATTGCATAGTTATATGATTGTATTATTTACTTGACAGATTATTGGATTTGAATTTGAAACATTTTTGATTTTGTGAACTGTATATATTTCTTTTATATATTCTATATAAAAAATTCTTAAAATTTTATTAAATCAATCGATCTTTGTAATTTTAGGAAGCTTCTACAAACTATTTATAGTATCTAGAAAATGAACATTTTTCCTCAAAATCATACAATTAACAAACAGGTGTCCATTAAAGGTCCTTTTCTGTTGTAATTAAAACTAAAAGCATTAGTTTCCAATCCAGGTGACTAACTAATGTTGATATGTACCAAAACCATCTTTATGAAAAATGTTTTGAGATAAAAAAAAATTGTTAATTTAGTTATCAAGAGAGCAAACTTTTGAAACAAAACCATTCTGGATAAGTATGATTCATTGCAAATAATTAGGATGAGATTGCGCAACAGCTAAAGTTTATAAACCAATTTCTATTTTATATAATTACATATCTCCATAGTTGACCTCAAGATAAAGCACAGCAAAATCATGGTTTCGGTCAGATTAAACTTGAAATTTAAAACTTGAAAAAATTATTATTTAGTACATTAAAACCTTTCCTCTGACATTACACATCATCACAGCTATTAAAGAAATTGAAACAAGGTCAAATTGTGTAGAAATAACAGCAAATGGTAAATAAAATATCTGAAGTAGCGTGAGTGTACTTAAAAGAATAATTTAATTAAATTTATAAAAGGGATGAGTATTATATTCATGAAGTTAATAATATATTAATAGAATATATTGTTAAATATATAGAATATAGAATACAATAGAATGTATTGTTAAATAGAAATAATAACATGAACTATAAAAAAAAGATAAGGTGGTTATAAGCAGAACATAATTATACTGGCAATGTAATCAGTGGTAAATAACGATTTTAATACAACTACATAATAAAGATATATAAAGATTTCAAAAGTAATAAGATCATTTAAGGATTGGTAAATGTACAAAAGTATTCAATAAGAAATTAGAGACCTAATACACAAATTGACACCTACATCTTTTTTCAAAGTTTCATCACTCAGTTATTTATTTATTTTTTTAATTTCTGTGGTCATTATGATTTTATGCCTACTCTGTGTATAATTTTATGTATACTACTACTACTAATCTCAGATACCAATTTTTTTCAAAATATGATTTTTTTTTTTTTTATATTTTCCACATCCAATCAATTAAAAAAATAAATTTAATGCCCACAACTTAATATTACCTACTTTTTGGTATTATTTATAATCAGAATAAATCAAATGAATTTAGATTTAACTTTAAAAAAAATAAAAATACAAATCTGGTTCAGAAAAGTAAAACTTCATAGCTGTATATGAAATGAATTTTTAATGAAAGGAACTGCAAAATCATTGATAATTTTCTTGGATAAAATTGTCACTAAGCTTATTGAGTAATGATGTACTCCTACTTTTAGGCAGTGGCCGCTGTCACCTGTAATAGTTTAAAACAGCAATAATAGGAAAATACCACGTAAGCGGGGGAAAAGCTAAAAACCGGGGACAGGCCTTTTCCGGCCTCTAAATACCATTCTTTCATTCCTAGAAATTCGCAGAGGTTTTGAACAGAACCACAATTAAAAAAAAATTAAAAAAGCGTCAATGGTCAATTCGTAGACGAGCGTGAAGTTTGGAAATTCCAGTTGTGACATTGGCGAAGGAAGTTATCCACTGCTCAAATTAAAATTTAACCATTAATATTTTTTTATAGGAGTAAAATCCTCCTACTAAGTCAGAAAGCAAAATTAGAGTTTTTTTTAATGGACCAGACTGGTGAGGGGGATTCAAAATCAATCGGGGGCAGCGTTTGGTTCTTTCTGGGAAAATGACCCATATAATATACTTTTATTTTTTATAATCTTTTTATTACTACCTGACCCTTACTTAAATCCCACAAAAATGAAAGTACACACCGTATTTTTAGTATCGTATTTACTGCATCATGGGCATAGGTGAGTTTTTCGTTTACAACTAGCAAACGAAGGTGTTAATCGAAAAAATGTATACGACCGAAAATGTTCTCCTTGAAAACCTGAAAAGATTGACACCATTAAGAAACCTCTACTACCAAATCTCTATTACCAAAACCGCGGTTTTGCGCTTTTAACTTGCAATAGAAGGTGAAATGAGTGATTTGTATATTTTTCCGGTGTAGCGGTTAAGGAATGCTTTAAAGTGATGCCTCATTACAGCGTACCGACAAAAAAAAAGGCCTTGAGAAATAATATATTGTATGATTATATAGATTTCAGATAGTTATTTTATATTTATATATGAGATATTATTGACTACATCTCGATTTTTTACATAATTTTAACAAGATTAATTTTTTTAAAAAAGAAACTGAAATAAAGCGGTTATCATCCTAGAAAATCCAACCCTAATCTATCATCCCTAGTGAAATGATCAATTTGATCAAATATTTCGAACATGTTCGTTTTTTTGGATCCAAGTCTATCAGCGCTCCTAGGCGGCAAGAAAACATACTACTCTCGCAAGCCTAGCTTTGAAGGCGCCATTATCCATATTTTTGTGTTGTAAATAGGCTAAAATTTTCATTAAGCTTATGAAGTAAAAAAAAAAAAAACAACAAATAACATAAATGTATACATGTATTTTTTACATATTAAAATAGTAATAAATTTCTTTAGCCAAATAAGCTTCATGAAATACAATTATTTCTGTTTTGCCCCAAAGTCCTCTTCTGAAATGCTACTCCAATTCTATTGAATCACTAAAAACAAAATATAAAGTTTATACAGTTAAACTTACATAAATTCTAGTTGTAAAGTAATTAAATATGAATGAAAAGAAGCTTTATGAATTAAGAACTTACATCAGCTAATCCACTAGGTTATGTTGTGAATATGACAGAAAATTTAGGTTTCCCAAATCAACTATCTTTCATCTACTTTGAGGAAAGAAACTCAAAATTGAATTGTAAACCTCAAATAGTATTGAACTACATCCAAATTGTAATTAAAACATAAAGAAAACACAACTGAATAGCTTTTTTAAAGCTATTGGAGCAATATAGCTCCTAGAACATTCCCTAATGGTTCTTAAAGTAAGATAAAAACATACGACACAAAAGTAGAGTAAATAATTAACTTACCTTGTTATTACAATGACTTTTCGAATATTCCTGTTGTGACTTATCGATGTATGAAGCATCAATAACATCAAAAGGATGAGTTTAACAATAAAACACTGTTCCAAATAACTTTAAAAAAGTTGTCCCCGTGTCAGAAAATACCTTTTTTTAGGTTTAACAAAGGCATATTACTAACAAACTGAAGAGGCTAATCACTATCGAATAATGGCCGACTAGTGTTTTGGGAAGTAGTACGACTATTAAACGGTGGAGCGCTGCCCTACTTTGTTCCAAGACTTCGAACATATCTCATATTTTGGAAACATTGTTTGATCAAAGAGCGTTTACACGATAACATTTTTCGTCACATGTCACTTTGTTCCAAGCTTTGATCAAACAATGTTACCGTGTAAACAGGGCTTTATAGATGCTAGGAATTCTAACAAAACGGGTAGACCACTATGAATAAATGGAGATAATTTTCAATTTTTTTTCGTTTGCATAGTGAGCAAAGTTGTAATTATCCCTCGTTATATATTTTAAAATTAAAATTTAACATTTCGCGGCTAGTTTTATTTACCCAGCTCATGTCACAGGAATGCCAATGAATTTTCATTTTTTGAAAATAATTATTATTTACTATCATATTCTACGTAATATCATAGACTTTTTCTAACTTGAAAAGCCTATTCGTTCAGGTATAGAAGCATTCAAGATTGAACCATACAGGCACACAATTCGTATTAGTTCAACTGCTATTGCATAATGTTTTCCCTTTCCTTGTTTACCCTCTTGTCGAAAATACCTTTGTCCACCCCAGAGAGGTATTCAATATTTCCGAGTATTCAAATGAGGCTTATTTGTATTCGCCGGCTGTCGGAAGGCCTTTGTACTCCTGACAGGGGACTCTCACTTTCTTTATGGCCCGCAATTTCCTTCCTAGTTCACTTTCCACTCGAGGGCTGACCAAAAAAAAATAGGGTTAACTACCCCCAACGTGCCATATGAGGCTTGCGCAATAAACTTGGTTCCTCGTCACTAGGTACCACGTAGGCATTGCACTTGTCATCTACATTTCCTACATCATTAATTCATCTCTCAAGGTCCATAAAATTCAAACTAGTTTTTTATTAAGGCTAAACAAATATATATTTCTTTGGCATCGTGATATAAAGCATATAGCTAAACCTCAGGAAATGTTTAAAAATCAAACCAGTCAATTAATTTCCATTTCATGCATGGGGAGGACAAAATAAGATCTCAGAAATTCAAACCTGATACTGATTTTCTTATTTGACGTTCTAAAAAGAACTGAACGAATATATATGGTAAATCAATTACTCAAGCACTGCCAGCATACGTGTTTCTAATTTGGAATAATTAGGGTCAGCTTTCAAAATTATGTAGTTTTTTTTTTGTATTATTATTTAGTTTCAATAGCTTATAATTTATAAACCTTATAATAACGAGGCTATAAAGTTCATTAATTTACAATGACAAGGTAAATAGGTACGGTAAATCACTCAAATACAGCCCAGATATATTTTTTAAACTTTGAATTAAAATAGTCATCATCCGAAATTTTGTAATGCTAACGAGACGCTATCTCATAGAACCACCGATTTTGAAAAATCATTCATTGCTCGTGCCACAGTGTTTTATAATTACCCAACTCCGTTTCTTGAGCTTCGTCCCTCAGCCTCATTTAAACACCTTTATCTTTATTATTTATTTTTTTATCCACTTTACTTGTATTAAACCAGTCAAGAATTTCTATTTCATGCATGGTGAGGACAAAATATGACTTCTGAAGTTCAGACCTGCTAGTGATATTCTCATATAAACATTCAATAAAGAACTGAACAAATAAATATGGTAAATCACTCAACCACAACCAACATATGTTTTTTTAATTTGGAATAAAAAGGGTCAATTACAAAAGCATGTATTTCTAAGGAAGGAATCTTCGGAAAGATACCACTGTGTTGCCTCTCTTTGTTTCCCTAAGGGCCAATTTTTAATATATTTTTTATTAATATTATTTATTTTCAATAGCTTATAAAAATCATGTTATAAAGTTCATTAATTTAAAAGACGATGCAAATAGATATGGTAAAACACTCCCAGATATATTTTTAAATTTTTAATTAAATTAGTCATCATCCGAAATTTTGTACGAATAATTCTTATGAATTACAAATCTCATAGAACCGCCAATTTTTTTAAAAATCTTTCATTGCTCGTGCCTCAAAGTTTTATAATTACCCAACACCGTTTCTTGAGCTTCTTTCCTAAGCCTCATTTAAACAACTTTGTCTTTATCAATCTCTATTGTTTATCTTCATATAGCCTATTCCGATATTTTTGCATGTAATACATCAATTCTCGTATTTTGGATTGGAAAAAATGTCTAAGTCTTATGCGCTCTCATAGGATACTAAAATCAATATATTAGAAACTAAAAGATATAAGGTAAAGGTTTGTTATATGTTTTTAGATATATATTTTTTTCGTATAGCACTGTGTCTCCGTCGCGACTCTGCGTCTCCTACTTAGCTACTTGCCAAGAGAACTTTGGATATTGTCGGATGTTAGAGGGATAGAGATCCGACTTCCAATTTTCCTAAAGCCCGCTGTTTACCGAGAGCTCTCTCCCGAGCACTCTCTGTAATGGGGGCCGCCGGCAGTAAAATGGGGCAGTAAAGGTTTAGCACCTGAGTGCTCGTTATCGGAACACCTCGCGCAAACTGCTCCCTTCCAATATACCCTCTTTGTCCTACGGCTCACTCCCTCTTTCTCTGGCCTGTTAAAAGTAATTTTGTAATTAGTAAAAAAGTTAAAAAAAAAATTCCTATAGAGGTACATCGATAATTGTGGGTACCTATGAAATCAAAACTAGGATTTGAGGATGCGGAAGATGTTAGAGTAAGTGGATGAAACTACATCTTTATCTATTTTATGATTTACAGGGTTATTTTTTTCCAAATGGATGAATATGAATTCTGAGGAGTCGTTTATCGTGGTTTGGTACAGTAGCTAATATGGAGGAGTTCTCAACGTCAAAGGAATGGTTGTGGCCGGAAATTATATAAATTACCAAACATATGCTCCATATTCACAGGGGAGGCGTTAGCAATAAAGGAAGCACTCGTACATATTGAGTTATGTGATGCCGGGAAGTGGGCGGTAGTATCAGACTCAATGAGCGCATTACTGGCCATAGAAAATACTAAGCCTAAATCTGCTTTAATAACAGAAATAAGAAACATTTGGTGGTAATTAAGGGAGAAAGGAACGGATGTTATTTTCATATGGCCCCCCTCACACTGCGGAATCACAGGAAATGAGCTAGCATATCAGGCAGCACGTCAAGCGCGAATTCCAGATGCCAACGATGTGACAATCATAAATAAAATTCCTCTAGATGACCTTTTTAAAACAACAAAACTTGAAATCCATAAAATATGGCAGACCAAATGGAACCAAAAAGAATCAAAACTAAACGACATAAAGAAGGACCTGAGAGAATGGGCCACCTCCAACAGAAAATCGCGTAGAGAGGAAACTGCGCTTTGCCGACTAAGAATAAGCCACCGTATGTTCTCCCATGCATACTTGCTAGAAGGTCTCGAACCCCCCACATGCAAGTTATGCAAAGTAGAAATAACAGTAGAGCACCTTCTACAGAATTGCAAAGCCTATGAAAAACTAAGGAAAAAATTAGAATTGGGACCACCTTTAAAAGAAAATCTTAAAGATGATGAAACAACAGTAAAAAAAAACAATACAATATTTAAAACTAAGTACTACAACAAAGTCTAAAATACAAATGTTGCCAATGACCCTGCAGGGTAGAGGCAACAAAAAAACCAAATAAATAAATAAGTGCTTCAATATATAAATAAATAAATATATATTTTATTTAATAGCAAAGAATAACCGATGTTTTACCTAAGTGAATCTAATTTTTGATTTATTTGAAATAGAAAAATATTCGTTTCTAAATGATATAGAATTTCAATCGTGGGATTCAATAGAACAGAAGAACCTTATAAGAATGAGATTGAAACTTATCGAAAATACACCTATAAAAGCACGATTGTGTAAACGGCCCTCCTTGTTCCAAAAACTTTTTATCTTATGTGTACCTACAAAAATTATTTTCAATTTGTAGACTTTAAAGCAGCCTCAAACTCTATTGGAACTTTTATTTAATTTAAAAAACACAACTTATTTAGAACTAAGGTGTAATTTAAGACGCTTATAGCAATTTGATTTGACGGAGGTAAACAAGAAATCAAATATCATATGTTAATTTTGAATTGGTATTACGAAATAAGATTATTGAATTTATAGGTCAACTAAAAATAACAATGTAGTTTTTATCACCGGAGAGAAGTTTTGCCCAAAACTATATATTTCTTTCATCGTGATCAAGAATCGAAGAAAAGCATCAATATGCAGATAAATTTGTTTTTATTGTTTTTTTGTTAACTGAGGGGATTATTAGCATTTGGTCGTGAATTTTATGTACTTTTCTGTAAATATATTATTTTATCATTGATATCGATTTAATGGAGCAATAAAAGGTAGAGTTATAAAATTCCACTGCATCCCATCTGAGGCCCAGTGGTAAATAGTCTCGTTCCGATGGCATTTCTTGTGGTACCTATTAGGTGTCTTTGGTACGTTTTGGATTAAAGTTTAGCAATCCATTGTTTTTATGAGTAATCCAAGAAGAAAATCGATTAGAAAATATGCTCGATACAAACAATCGATTCAGATTTTTACTTTCACTTACCTATATATGAAATATATAGTAAGTGGAAGTATTGCGATCGTGAAAATTTTCGACTTCCGGTTTTCAATGGAAATACACGTTTTTGGGTCCCCTGAGTCAAAATAACCAAGTCCCGCGAAATGGTCTGTGTGTGTGTGTGTCTGTGTGTGTGTGTGTGTGTGTGTGTGAACAGACTAGCTCAAAAACTATAAACCGTGCGAACCTGAAATTGGGTATTTAAAGTATGTATATGCCCGTGATGTGACAGCAAAAATTTCATCAAATTTGCTCAAAGGGAGGGGGTACTTTATTTAATAACTTTTTAAGTTTTTTTCGATTTTCTCAAAAACGGCTCTAAGGATTTTGATTAAACTGAGTATTTGATTCATTTATGTGCCCAAAATATGACTGTAAAAATTTCATCAAAATTGAACAACCGTAGGGGGGACTTTACTTAATAAATTTTGTATCATTTTCACGTGTTTTTTTTATTTACTCAAAAACGGTTTTATTGATCTTGATCAAACTTGGTATTTGATGTATTTATATGCCCGAGATATGACTGTAAAAATTTCTTTAAAATTGATCTACAAGAGGGGGGACTTTACTTGATAAATTTTGTATCATTTTCACGTGTTTTTTTTATTTACTTAAAAAAGGCTTTAACGATTTTTATCAAATTCGTCATGTTTTATGAAAATTAGGTGTTCTTTAATATCAGGTAAGCTTTACCATTATTAAAATGTTCTGAGGGGGCTTTTTTGGGGGGGGGATTGGGGCCTGTTTTGTTTGTTTGTTTCCTATAAAGTACCTTTGTTTTTGTTTATATGCAGAAATTAACTGTCTCTCGTTACGCCTAAAAATAAGAAATGGCTAAATATGAGAAGAAAACATAAAGAGGAGAAAAAAAAAATATTCAGTCAACTCATAAAACTCGTTGAGCCCGCGCATGCGGAGTACGCCTTTAGTGACAGACCATTGTTCATAATTAAAGCCGTTCTGTTCATTTGAGAAGTGGCAATTAACAAAACGCATTAATTTCTAATCTAAGTAAGTTGGTAAGTGAAAGTTGTGTGTTGCGCGCACGCACCAGATTTTTTTAAATCATATCGTGTATTTAAAAAAAATTTAGGTAGTAAAACATAAGATCACTAAAATAATTTTTAAACTCTATAATTTATACTAAACAAACAAACAAAAAAATATACTCCTAATCAGTTTGCTCCCATCTGCTTGGATTTTTTTTATAGCTTACAGGAGAAAAACACCTTGTGGGTCAAGAAACCTGCCATCTCGTCTTCCAAAGCAATAAAAACATCAGCGACGGAATCTCCGATCAAGAGCGGTCAGATCGGAATCGCCATACCATTGGTCGGAGACTGGGCTGCCTCGCTGGAACAGCCAATAAGAAGGAGGCTTGCAACATACACGAGATATTTATCTGCTCCTGCCACTCCTTAAGCCTTGGCCTTTTACGAGCACAGATCTCGGAGACAGATAATGGCGGGCTTAGTATTTATTCCTAACACGTGGAGCCCTTTTCCCAGGCTACTAGTCCACGTTGCCGCCATATGTGTGTTTGTGTGAGTATGTGAAGAGTTTAGTTTATGTGGAATTCCTGTTGATTACCTCAATTTTTTTATTCATTTAATATATAATTTACTATTTTCCTAAACAACTTAAGCAGCAGATTGAGTAGTAAGAATATGACTATTATCGTCGATGAACTTGAAGGATCGAGTAGGTGAAGGGAATAACGCTCGTCCAATGCTAGACTGATCTAACTCAAAATTTCATTTTTTGTCTTTTTTAAACAAATTATTTTCCAATTTTCCTCTACTATCTCAGTTAAAGACCGCTTATAGACCGTGAGAGTGACAATCCATGAACCTTTTAAATAATTGGTTAAGCAGTCGACGTATATCGAAGGAAGGGAAAAGAAGAAACGTTAATTGGCTGTCCTGAAAAATCGATCATATGAAATCAGATCGGTCTTGAATTTCAGGAGCGTTTAGTGATATTTTTAAGTTCTGGGAAAACTGAATTTGAATCAACACAGATTTATATTATCCATGAGCACCTCTATCAATTAAATTTTGTGAAGGGACGAAAATATATTAACATTTTATATTTTAAACCATTAACTCCTTAACGTTATGTCACTTATTCACCTGAATTTGTAATCATTTAGGATATATTGGTAATTCTGATGTCACCTTGACAGATAGTAAGTATATATCAAAATAAATGTAATCTATGAACACCATATAGATTTCAGTTGAATGTATTTGTACATACAGACATCATCTAACATCTCTCAAAAGTCTAATATGTGCTTGCTTCAAAGTGCGGAATTACAGATTTTTCAACAATATTTGGGACAAAAATACATAATTAGTGAATAGATCAATAACAACAGTAACCCACGTTGCTTCAATTTCACAATTAGGGAAGAACTTACCTTACTGAAATTTAGTTTTTACGAGAAAAACACTATTTAATGATTGTCGATAAAACCCCCATTTTATGTAATTTAATCTTTCACTCAGAACAACATGTGATACCCTGTATCGTTGCAATTTTTGAGAAACAGCAGCGGTCCCATAACAACATTTTGGAAGGAGGGTTGGAGGGGGGGTGGATATGCGCTGGGAAAAAAAATATAAACCAGACTTATGTATTTACAAAGATAATAGGAACTTAATTAAATCCATATACATTAATACTGGAATACTGGATACTTCAATTCCAAAAAAGGCAATTAGGAGAATGGGAGAGCGATTGGACGAAACTAAACTCAAAACTGAAAGAAATAAAATCTGACTGTCGAAAATGGACCACACGCTGCAGGAAGCAAAGGAGAAAGGAGTTTAAGCTGTGCTGACTTAAAATCTACTAAGTCACAATCGATCGCTTCTTATATTAAAGCAGTAATGGGCCAACCTTGAAAGGTCTAGATCATTCCAGATCATGTGATTACATGAAATACATGATGTAACGGTTTCAGAAAATTCTTTCAATGTAACAGAAATAGTCATTTGTTTTATGTATATACATATGAATATTGCACCAGAAATTAACCTGATTAATTTAGTCTCCCTTACCATTAAAAAAAAAAAAAAAAAAAAAGTAAACTTTTTTGGAGTAATCTCACAGCTTCTTTTGGGTGAAACTCGGAAGAAGCAAAAGAAATCATTTAGGCCTAGACTTTGGATTATTTTATAAAAATACGTTTTAATTCTTCATTATAAAATCTTATAATTACTCATTAACTAATCTCCAAATTATTAACATTATTATAATAATTGTTTATATTTCTAAAATAAACCACTTACAAAATATTTATTTATTACTATTAAAAAATAAAAATGTTTTAAATATTCGTATACATTTTTAAACTAAATCTATAAAGATGTAGGCTACATAGCTTTTAGTTTCTGAAAAACAACATACATCCATACATATTTCTATTTAGGATGTGAGTACTATTGGAAAAATAAATAATACTACAGCTAAACACTTAACTCTTCTTTCCGATTAATAATAATTATTAAATAGCAAGTTTTTTGGTGAAAGGTTACAAAAACAAAACTACCTACTAGACGGGATACTTATATTTTGACAATTTAGTCGTTTCAAGTATTATATAAATTATTGTTATCATATTATTTATTATAGCTACAGTTGATTCAATCCAATACTTCCTGTTCACCGATAATTTGAAAATAGACGAGATTATTATGGGGACATTAAAAGGTTAATAGAGTCGGTGCTGTGTGGAGAGGGTCAGGCACCGGCAACTACACAGTTAGCAGAGCGATTAAAACTTTTATTGGCATAATAATAATTAAATGCGGTGATGAAGGGAAATTTACAACGCTCATTCACACGAACCAATAAAACAATAAATTTTGAATGAATCCGCATACAAACATGCTTGTCAGAGTTATTGCTTACTGCAAACTGTAAACACGCTTCATTCATTATTCTACCAACCGGGAAAAATAATTACCATAGGTTGCTGACGCCATGAAATAATTTATTTCAGGCGCGAAACTGTCAGATGTATTTAACACATTCTTTGTTTTGTTATTAGTGAAGAGAGAAATACCAACCGATTAAACTTTAATGTTTTTTCACAGGCAATCGGCAATATAATAGTGATTTAAATAAGATTCATAGAATAATCAGGTAATATGTTATGTAAAAGCCATCATAAATTATACCTAAAAATTTATTTATTGCATTCAACTAAATACAAAATTTCATCTGCTAGGTTTTTTTTCTTCACTTAGTGAGGAAGAGTGCTTCAATATATAGGATAATAAGAAATAAGGATAGACATAAGTATTTATATACTGTTTTAAAAAATATATAAGATGACATATGGCTAACGTGGAAAAAGAAGTTACATAGGATAAGATAACCCCAGAGGATGAGCCAATAGCTCGAAACGTTGGGAAACAAATACACTTTTAAATACGGAAGAGATTACTTCACTAAAAAATGCTACAAAATTTCATGTAACTTCTTTGCTTGGATATGAACTATACCTACTAAAAAAAAACAAAAAAAAAACTATACCTACTAGGTACGTAAAGTAACTAAAAATAAAAACATGTATGATTTTTTTGTTTCATAAAAATAAATATGACCTATAAATTTGAGGAGTAAGGGGTAAAAAACACCACAGGGTTAAGTATATGAAAAAAAAATTTATATATATATATATATATATATATATATATATATATATATATATATATATATATATATATAATTTTCATTATGAACTTGCAAATTTAATTGCAATTCAAAGAGCTGCAAGAATAAAATTATTGTAAAAATGATTTTTAATTGTATTATTGAACAGAGCATGGAAGTTATTACTAGAGACCGGATTCTCGTGCAATTGCACTTTTTTTTCGGCTGCTTGAAATCGATCGGGGACAAGTTATTTACACGAATTAAGGCTTCCTGATTAACATATGTAAGTTTTATTTTGCACGAAATTGCACATTTTGAGGGTTACTGCACAAATTTGCACATTTTAGGTTTCAGTGCACCAAAGTGCACTTTTTGATATTTCATTAAAAATATTGATTTTTTTTTAATTTTTATTATAGAGAATAGTTAGGATTTATTTTAAAATCACCAACAATAATACCGATATATGTATGTCTTTATAATTTATTTTTCTACCTAATTTTCTAAGAAAGAAAAAATTATTCATGATTTCAAAATATTTCTTCGAACTCGTTACGGAAATGGTATTATGTCGAACAACGTTCCTTTGTATTAAATTTCTTAGAAGTTCTAACTGGATTTGACTCTACCTTCCCACCTACTCCTTTATTTCCATATCATTCTGAAGTTGAGTTTAGTTCGGTAAACAAGTACAAAAATTTTCACTATTGAGCTATGGCCTAAAGTGACAGCCAGCCAATCTTCCAGAATCAAATGGATAAAACCACACCCAGAATTGAAATAAGACGGGAAAACACGCAGTAACTGCAGCACAAAAATCCAAGCGAGCTCCAATTCAACAATTACAACAAACAAAGCTGCTCGTCGTTAGACTATAAACAAACAGTTTTTACCGATTTATGTTACGCCATGGTCGCTTCAATATTCCATTCAATAAACTGCAGTCCAAGCCCTTTAAGTGTTTTTTTGCAAAAATACACAAAACAAAACATTCCTGACGAGAACACCCTAAGAAAAAAATGACCTCAAAAATTGTTTTAAACATTCTGTTGAAGAAATACGAAAAATAGTTGAAAATAATTATATTAACATCATGGTAGATGAAACAACAGACCCACGGGGACTTAATATTTGCAGTATAATTGTTGGAATCCTAAACCTGGAGATTGAACCCAAACCATACTTCACTTCATGTAAGCAGCTTCCAAAAACGAACTACGAGACTGTCTCTCGATTTATAAACGACAGTTTAGCAAATTTTTTCTGTCAAACATCCTACCAAGATAAAATCCTTTTATTTTTTAGCGATGCCGCTCCGTATATGGTAAAAGCTGGAGAAGCATTAAAAGTTTTTTATTCAAATACGGTAAATGTAACTTGTGTAGCGCATGATTTAAACCGTGTTGCTGAAAAAGTGAGGGAAATTTTCCGAATATCAACAAACTTGTTAATAATGGGAAAAAATATATTTAAAAGCTCCTAACCGCGTTACAGCTTATAGAAATAGTATGGACTGCCCCCTTCCCCCAGAACCTGTGATAACTAGATGGGGAACATGGATCGAAGCAGCCCTATTTTATTCAGATCATTTTAATAATTTTAAAGAGTTTGTTTCTACTCTTGAAGATGATGCAGTATCTGTGCAAAAAGTAAAATCTGTTTTAAATTTTACATCCGTTGCATCAGATCTAGCATTTTTAAGATCCCATTTATCGGTTCTACCTTCGCAAATAAAAAAGCTTGAAGAGCAAACCTTAACGTTGAGATCACAGATTAATATTATCGAGAAAGTTGGAGATGAATTTACGAAGCATAATCTGGAAATGTACATTATTGTAAATTTAATACAATAAAACTTTAGAAATTTCTATTTGATAAATTAATATAGTTAGTAGAAAATTACGAAAATCTATGTTTTACTATATATATATTATTAGTTTTGTTTAATTATGATTTCTAGCAAACATTTTTTTTGTAGTTTTTGTAAGCACATATGTATATAACAATAATTATATAAATATGTTAAATTAATATTTGTTTTTTTTTAATTAAACACCGCCTCTTCACACAGCAGAAGGTTGAATTGCACGTTTGTCAGTGTTTTTTATTTTTATTGCACGCTTGTCAGTGATTTTTATTTTTATTGCACGTTTGGCTAATTTTTATTGCTCGTTTTTAAAATTTTTACTGCACGAAATCCGGCCTTTAGTTATTACCAAGTAGACGTTAGTACTATTAAATCACAATAAGAATTCAATAAAAATATGAAAAAAAAAATGAAATTACACAATAACAATTGAATGAAATTACAATAAACATTGGATACAGAAAACAAATACTAATTTTTTTTATATTTTGGTACTTACCAATATAGAGTGTCTGATGATAGTAAAGAAATAATAATAGTTTTAAATTCATTTAAACTATAAATAAAAAAGTATCTGAAAACAAAAAAAAATATGCTAATTAACATTATAGCATGATTAAATGTTAGTAAGTGCAATTAATTCAACTCATAGGAATCCTATCCTTTGATTCCTATCCTTAGTTTAGCTTAATCGTAATTGAATTTCTCGTTGAAATTAGTAGTTCTCAAATTAAGAAAAACTAATTTTTCATTACTCCTTATGCTACTAAAAAAAAAAGAACAAAAAAATATAATGTTCGGTTGAAAAATACAACTGAACTAATTTCAGAAATTAATACATTTATCTCTGTTTTTTTTTTAAATAAGTATGTTCATATTGGAATAAAAGAACTCGACACAATTAATGTCAAACGATTTTTTTTTTAATCAGGTTTACAATACAGTTAATAATTATTTTTCCCATTAATGTAGCGACATTCTATTGTACTTTATTAGTCTTCTATGATTCATAATCTATTTCTCTTTTCTTATCTTTCTTATATTTAACAACCTAAGGAAAACAGCCCCAAGGCTCAATCTCGTAATAAGCCACCCTTTCATGGCTCCCTTTTCTTATAAAGGTAATCTTTAATTTAATATCGTTTCCCGTAAAAGTCAAATAGCAATTTAGAGTTATAATTATAGTTTAATTACAGCTAATAAAAATTTCCTTGCACCACAGGGAGGGGTTAAATAATATAGACCGGTCTGGAGAGGGTGGGTCGCGGATGCTGGGATCCCATTGGTCCAGGGAGGGGTGCCATAGCTCCTGTCGTCATGGTGACCGTTGTCATGGCAACTAGACCTCTATCGATTCCTTCCGTCCTTTCTAGCTTCCCTAAGCATGAGAGGTTGCTCCCCTCCTTTGTGCAATTTCCAGACAGCTCTAAAACGTGAAAAATACAATAATAAAATAAAATGTTATTTGGTAAATGTTTTATTAAAATAGGTACATCGGTTTGGAAAAAGTGGCATTATTGATTTTATTGTTATATATCCTATATATATATATATATATATATATATATATATATATATATATCCTATATATATATATATATATATATATCCTGAGTAATATATATCCAGCTGTATTACTCAATATGACAAAATGAGCTATTCATTTCAAGAAAATGAAACAAGCCTCCAAATGTTACATCTATATATTACATCCACAGATTCCCTATATACAAAAAATACTGTTTATACTGTTTACATATTTTAGTTTCTCAAAACATATAACTAGTCTTTTACCTTAGCAAGACGGAAAAATCACCATTATCATTTGTCTGACATCCTTTGATTTACATAATCATCACCAATGTTTCCAAACAATTTTGTTGTCACAAATTGACGTTACAATAATAAACAAATTAACAACCAATCAGAGATATATACAGTTGAGACCCACTTAAACAGAGGTAGCAGTAAAAGAAAACAAGAAATCCTTAAAAGCTCTTATAACTTTGAAAGATTGCCAATCCTTTGTCATTTGTCATTAATTTAATTTTTGTGTTGCGGTTCGATAGATCCAAACAGATAGCTTCTTGTTTTTCTATACGACTTGGATATATGGGGAACTTGCTGTCCAAACATCTTCGTAACAGGAAGGCTGCGATGAGGAGTGTTGGTGTGGTTGTTAATGATACAGAAAATTCCATGACAGAATGCTGTTAAGGTGAAATTCGAACCGTACGAATTTGAATCGGTTTCGAAACTGCACATCAAGAGATATTGCAGATAATCAGTGACCCATATATGATTATCTACAATAAAAAGCCATATAGTGATATAAAGTTGACACGAATCCGAAATATGGAAAAAAACAAAAGTAATAAAGCGAGACCTCTTGTTAATGAAGAATAAGATAAAAATAAAATTTTACGGTCCAGAAATTTTGAATTTCTGATACACAAGGTTTGATTTTTATTACTAGCTGTAGGTATATACCGGTTTCACCCGGGGAATGTCTTTAATTTTTTTTAAATCTATAAAATGAGACATTTTTCGACTCAAACGGTCGATTTCGTAAAAAACCAATGTAAAGCGAGATCATAACGATTTTTATAACAATAAAGAATATACCCAGAGATTGCCTGAAGTTATGCAATTTTAATATGGACAGTAGGGTGTCCCTTATATAGGTGAAAAAAATTGAAATGCATGCCTCCTATGTCTTTTTAAACTACCCAGACTTACTTAAATACAAAATTTCATCTTCCTACGTCAACGTTAACGCTGTTTTTAACCCTTCCCATTATATGGCTAAATCAATTGAAATATTAAATTCTTTATGAAATATTTATTAAAAGAGCATAAAATTACTGATCAGGCAGGATATTTTCTTTTCTTTATTCTCTTTTTTACAGTCTGGACACAGATTTCTATGCTCCTGAACACAGCGTAGCAAAAATTGCTTTTGGTCTTCCTTTGGAGTGATGAAACCATGCAAAAAACGTGCATAAGTTTTTCCAGCTCTTTCAGCTGTATCATTAACTGTCCTTAAAGAAAACACTTTCCTTTTCGCTTCTGAATAGGCAGCATCTTTATCCCAATATGGAGTGGGTCTCTGGAGGAAATTCTTATCAATGTTTAATCGAGAAAATAAATTTGTGCTCTTGACAGACACAAAATCACTTAATGATTTTCCTGCAACAATAAATAAGGAGTATTGTTAACAATTTATTAAAAATAGTACTATTTATTGTATTAAGCCCCTTTAAAAGGCACAAATCTTGGTTTGGTGCCTTCACCGCCATACTAAATAAGCCGCAATGAATAAACAGACGTCATTTTCTATTTCACGTCATTATCTACTTGTGACTTAGTGGTTTTTTGTTCCGAACACACATTTTAAAGCCAGTTCGTAAACGTGATGGCGGCAAGCAAAAAGTAGTAATTCCCTGTCTAGTTTTTGTTCCTTAAGTACACAAGCTCCTTTCAATCGCCCGCAGTTGTGTCACAGTACATTATTTGTACTTTGTCATCGAGGTTCCAGTCATTTAGTGCGTTCAACACATCTTACTTGATCCTGGCCGGAAGAGGTCTCCAGTTTGGGTACAGCCAAAAGTTGTTCCTTTTCTCCAAATGAAATCAGAATTGGCAGGCGTTCTTCTTAAGAACTTCTGAAGTAAAGTCCGGGTAATAATTTTCCATCCCAGTGAAAGGTCACCATTTCAGGCTTATTATTCTGAAAATCTGATTTTATAGACTCCGCTCTATCTTTTCGACTCTGTGTGCGAACACGTTGAATAGACGATTTGTTTATCGGAAAATCATCACAGCTAAGATCTAAGATCTTCCTTTGCCCTTTCTTCTTTTTCAGCTAACTTTTTGTTAACACCCGCTAAACACCCTGGACGCACTATGTAAAGATATTATATCTTCTTCAATTTCCATCCGTTCCAAAGCATCAGCGTGTGCTATATCAAATAAATTATCTAAATTGTTCTTAAAGCCCTCCTCACGGCGCTTGTAAATATCTTGTATTTTTTTGCAACTCCCTCCAAGCATGGTGAAGATCCACAAGCTTTTTTACACAGTTAGGTATAGCTCAGGTAGGGATTCTAGCTTTTTTCCCAAAATATAATACACTCCTGAATGACGAGATTAGCAATTTCACTAACAGTCAATTTAACTTCGCGAATGTTAAAAAAAAGTACGGCAAGAACATGACGATTAGACGGTAACTTTGCGCCTGTTATTTGATAATTAACGTCGCCGACAAAGAAAACACATTTTTTATTGCTTCTTAATTCCACTGTCATTTTTTAAATGTAAAACAATACGTGTTAATCGCTAGAATATTTGAGAAAAAAGGACAAATGCCGTGAAAACGCACCGCTACTGCCGCGCAACATCTGTGAACATGATTCGATGCAAGTCGGCACGGGTTATAGTACTTCAAATAAGGTAAAAATGTATTTCCGGGTGTTTTAGAGGAAAATGAACAAAACTAACACCTATGCGTTAGAAATTTAAAACTTTGAAAAATAAGGGACACCCTAATGAACTAATACTAAAAATGAAATAAGGGGTTCCCACCTGGTATGAACGAACCACTGAGCGAAATTTGGAGAATTTAGGACAAACGATATGTATTTCTATAGAGAAAAAACAGAAATTTCATCTTTACTTATACCTATAGATTAAAGTTGTCAACCGCTAAGGGTCATCATCACCTTATCTTCCGCTAAGTTTTACGCGTTCCGAGTTTGAGGAAGTCGAAAAGATTGTCTTTTGGCTGTTCTTTAAAATGGAATTTTGATTAGTAGGAATTTTAAAAATTCCTATATTCCATCAAGATATGACTGTTAGTGAGCTACCGTAGGTCTGTCGATTAGGGAGAGGATCGTGTTAAGATCACTTCTTTTCTGCGTTTAATTATAGAGGTTTTTCAGGGGATAACAAAAACATAAAAAAAAAATATTATTTATTTCTCTTACCTACTAACATTTATTGAACTTATTTTCTGCTAATCTAAATCACTTTTGTTCTGTTGTTAAGGGGGAAATATAATCCTCGACAGGAAATCCACGATATAGAATGCCATCATCCTGAGAAAGATTCCGACACTGATCCTGGAATGAACGAGGATGACTCGTCGCTCGGGAATGTTCGGAAAAAGAAACCAAGAAGAGATAGGGGAATGTCAACTATCCAGGACGACCGTTACTCACAAGGCGGTTTCAAATAGACTGAAAGTAATGTTTTATTTTATGAATTAACTGATTGTATCATGCAACACTTGTACATCTCTATAGATATTTCAACTGATCTTATTTTCGTTCATCAATGTACCTACCAGACCGCTTTGAGACCTCGGAGCACAATTAGCAGAGAGATAGGATGTACCATAAGGCCTGATGGATATATTAAGAAGAGCTAGCGATAAATAAAGTGGGTAATTGCCGCAGCCACCAGCTCGGAGATAAATCACATCCAGTGCGGGGGACCTAATTGCTTCGGCCGCCTTTAGTCATGGCAACTCCCCCGCACTGTATGCAGCACCTCTTCGTGCCGAACCCAATGGCTATCGTTCGGATCCAATGAATAACGATCAGCAATTTATAAGTTACCTAAGAAGTGCTTATATCAGGACGTTGTAAATTTGTTCCTATCGATCAAACAGTTATGAAAAAAGAAAAAAAAAATTCATTGCATTTTGTATAAAAATGAAACCCCTCCTAACTAGGCTTAAGTAACTATTTGAATATTCTATTAAAATCGTTGGTCTTCCGAAAGCACCTAACAACCAATCTTAAACCTCATCAAATGAAGTATTGGTAGGAATAATAAAACAAAAACAATAATCATATTAATGTCTACGAGAGATATTTTTTTAAACTTATTTATTTATGACCCATGTTTTAAATTTGCTATCTGCATATTTTTGCAATGAGAAAATCTGTGCTCTCTACGTATGTGTGACCCATTGGCCTTAGTTTTTGCAATAAGTCTCTAGGCCAACCACTCAACAATCGTCGGGTTGGATTGTGTGGATTTGTGGTGGATTTTAGGATTTCTGCTAGTGGGTTCAAGTTGAAAGTCTTTGATGAATGTTTTTGTGGTATAGTGTGGCTGTATCGATTACTGTTTGGATGTTAAGGTGTAATAAGTCATTAGTCACCTAGTAAGGCGCATGTACTATCCTCCTCAGTACTTGATTGAAAGGAGAGATATAAAAACCTATGTGGTAAACTTATGTGGGTTAAACAATTCTTATTAAATGAAAACAACAATTATTAACTCAATCGATGAAAACTCAAATTATTAACACTGTTACAAAAAGTATCAATTTGTAACGATACAGTAACATAAATGTAACCATATGACTTCAGCTTCAGAACAATGCTAACTTTGTTGTCCATCGCTCCTTATATTTAGTCTGTCATATGTCTGGGAGGTTTAAGGCCAGCGTAGATGGTACTCGAACATCGTACTAGACAGTTTTTTCCAACAAGTCTAAAACTGTTTTAAATCATATGTTTTTTATTTTGTTTCACGTTACAATACTATCAAAATGAAGATTATTAGATTAAATTATACGGCTTATCTTCAATTAATCTCCCTCACTGAATTGTTCAATAGAGTATCTGAATTCCCTACATAAAAACAAAAAGAAAAAAAAAACAAGTTCTCTATTATTTTATAAGCTTATTAACAGTTTCTCAAAGACCCACTCTCTCCGTTTAGTTAATCATCAGTGGTTTGATTTTACATGATAAATATATCTTCTTGTATTACGTATTACCTTCACTTACCTTTATATGAAATATATAGTAATGGAAAGTATTGCGATCGTGAACAATTTCGACTTCTGCTTTTCAACGGAAATATATGTTTTGGGGTCCCCTGAGTCAAATAACCAAGTCCCGCGAAAGTCTGGTCTGTGTGTGTGTGTGTGTGTGTGTGTGTGTGTGTTTGTGTGTGTGTGTGTGTGATTGATTGATCAATCAATCAAAATTGATCTAACGTAGGAGGCACTTTATTTCATAACTTTTTTCCCATTTTTACGTTTTTTTCGATTTTGTCAAAAACTGCTTTAATGATTTTGATCAAATTCGTCATGTTTAATAAAAATCAAGGCTTCTTTAATATCAGGGAAGCTTTATAATTATTAAACTGTTCTGAAGAAGCTTAAATGGGTAGGCACCTTTTTTGTTTTCAATAAAGTACCTGTGTTTTTGTTTATAACGATAAATTAACTGTCTCTCGTTACGCCTGAAAATAAGAAATGGCTAAATATCAAATATGAAAAAAATCCAGTAAACATATAGAGGAGAAAAAAAGAAAAATATTCCGTCAACTCATAAAACACCTTGAGATCAGGCATGCGCAGTACGCCTTTAATGACAGACTATAGTTTATAATTAAAGCTGTTCTGTTGGAAATTATTTGTTTCATGGTAACTAAATGAAGTTTTCCAGAACTACATAGAGTATTATTAAATCAGACGACTTGCGATAATTTACTTTAATTATGCTTGTTGTATAATTAAAGTAAAGTATCGCAAGTAAACAATTTTATTTAATGATATAAAAATTTATTGCACTTTAGAGAGTAAAAAAAAAAAAAAAAAAAGTAAATGAATGTGGAAAAATGTGTGGGTTTGAGAAATGGCATTTAATAAAACACGCTAATTTCTAATCCAAGTAAGTTTGTAAGTGGAAGTTTTTTGTTGTGCGCATCGCACCAGATTTTTTTATCTGGTCATAAATGTGGGTTTGATCATCATGACAAATCTTTATTGTGGGGTTGTTGAACCTTTTCAAGGAGAGAAGGTTTTGTTGGGGGGTACATGGTAAAAATTGGTTTGTAGTAGGTAAATAACTAGAAATAGTGCCCCTATAAATTCATCATGGCTCTTTCACTAATTAGCCTCAGCCGTTATTTTGGAACGAAACTGCGTGATTCTTTTTAACTCGACTTGATATGTTCAAATTGGAAAAACAGAAGACTCCGGCCCGATTCTTCCTGTGAGCAATTACAACAAGATTGGCCATAAATTAACTATTCCGTGGAGGGACAGGATGAAACCTCTATAAAGCTGCGATCCTTGCCTTCTGCTTCAATTATCATGCAATTAATGTTGATTGCCCGATGAGCAGGCATTCACTGGGCCCTTAATCACATGTTTTTTTTTACCCTTGCAACTGAAAGGTTGGAGAAGATGCAAATATCTGAAAGATACTAAGGTTAATGATAAGATGAGTACCTATTTATAGCTTGAAATAATTGTATCTGTAGAATGAACAATTTTGCTTGTTATTACAAATATAAATAATTTGTTTTAAAGTTGTGTAATACCTATTACATTATGCTCCAAGAAAGGCATTTTAAAAGGAAAATTGTAATTAAATAAACATTCTACTAATGTTTAATAGTAATCCCAAATGTTAATGCGACAAGTGTCAGACAATTAATTTCAAAGCACTGTGAACACCTGACAATCGTTCCTGGTATTTATATCCTTTATTCGCCCCCGTGTAGGTAATTGGAGCTCCTAAAACGAAAAGTAAGTAAAAAAGAAATTACCATTAGGCACTTACTAACTATATAATTATCAAGATAACGATACAAATAAAAGAAAATATAACCTTAGTATAAGCGAGAAAGATAATAAGCAACAATAATAAAATTATTTTGAAATAAATTATATCGCAAGCCTGGAAGAATAATGGTAGAAGTCCGAAAAAATGCATTTTATAAATATTTAAGTATAATATTGGGGAAGCACGAACGGCTTAAGGTGGAGCATAAATTAGAATCGGTATATCGTGAAGATGAATCGAAAGGAGGTGTATTTAGGACTCGTAGTAAAGTTTGTCTCTTATGCGTTTCTCGAGATCGAGAACGAATAGTGTTCATCTAAAATTTTTTTATATTGCCTTCAGAAATTTACTATGGAACTAAAGTTTCTAAACTAAAACATAATTAATTAAAGATTATCTTATACCATATTTTTTCACACCTTAAATTCTTTAAATAATTTGAGCATCGCGTATTTACTCTCTTAAGTAAAATAATTTTTTTTATTGTTAAATAAAAGTTTTTATTTTCATCAGTGATAATACGCGATGTGAAATTTTGGCTGTGACATCTTTGGCATATACACACATTAAATACCGAGTTTAATCAAAATTGTTTGATCCGTTTTGGAGGAAATCGAAGAAAAAATAGACAAAATTCTTTAAATAAATTACCCCCTCCTTTTGACCAATTTTTATGAAATTTTTGCTGTCACATCGCAGGCATATACATACACTAAATACCCAATTCCAGGTTCACACGGTTTATAGGTTTTGAGCTAGTCTGTTCACACACATACACAGACCATTTCGCGGGACTTGGTTATTTGGACTCTGGGGACCCCAAAACGTGTATTTCCGTTGAAAACGGGAAGTCGAAATTTTTCACGATCGCAATACTTTCTCTTACTATATATTTCATATATAGATAAATGAAAGTAAAAAAATTAAAATTAAAATCGGCTCTTACTTATGTCCTCCCAAGACTAGAATCGGTTTCCCTTCCTGAAACTTAATTGAATTGCCTCCGGATTAAATGCCCTAAAAGAGGCCAGCGGGAGAGAGAGAGAGAGAGAGAGAGAGAGAGAGAGAGGGAGAGGGAGAGAGTGAGAGTAAGGGAAAAGAGAAGACCGGACTAACGAGCCGTATAAGTGACACTAAACGTTCGAATGACGCAGCGTACGCGGAGGGCACCATCTTGTCCAGCGGTCAGTCACAATTTATGGCCGTTTTGGTTTATCCTCCAGCACTTTAATCGCCGTTTGTTTGCCTCATTTTATTGCTAGATATCTCATCGCCCGAGATGGCCAGCCTAATGTAGCCAATATTGGTTAGTGGGAGGAGGGGTGACGTCTCGGGGGTTGGCTTCAGTATCGTAACATGTGTGATATAAACAAAATCTGTCACCACCACCGATAGGTGCTTAATGGTGTTTGTATTGAACGATGTTTTCGATTTTTAAAGATTTTCGCATAATACAGAAAAAATGGACTGAAATTGAACAATAATTTTTGTGTTCGTGAAACTCTTGTCATGTCATCGTATCAGTATGAAGAATCGAGATCTGCTTGATCTGATCATTAGGAAAAAAAAACATCTTTCAAGGATGGTTGAAGAGTCGTATATTATTATCATATACGTTAAATATAGACAAAATGAAACGAATATAGTAACAATAATGCGAAATATTTTGTAGAGAACTCTCAAACTGAGCAAAATTTTTTTTTCATCTGTGATTAACAACAGTGATAGTACATCTGTGAGGTAAAACGATATGTGGTTTTCAAGTAGGTTTTTTAAATATTTTTCCTGCTACTATTAAAACAAATATTATTTTTCTATAATTACTTTTTTAATGTCAAAATTATTTCATCGCAATAAAGGAGAAACCAGAATCATGTATATAAATTGTATTGTAAATATTTTATATAAATAATTTCTTTCTTTTCACATTTGCTATTCATAATAATATATATTTATTGGTAGTTAATCCACGTTACTGAGTTAAATAAAATCTATCTCATGACGACATTATTCATAGTTTAAAATTTTAGCCGAAGAAATATTCTAAAAGTACATGGATCACACTATCATTTAATATTATTGTTTCTTTTATTTTCGTATTAAATTATCAACACATGTCCTATATAATTGTATAATTTGTAAAAAATTTATAACCGCAAGAAATGTACAACCGCCCACTTGAATTAAAATGTTTGTAAGTTTTGGCACTGCCTTATATATTTACCTTATTTAATCACAAAATATAAAAATATAGTTTATTTAATGTACAGATTTAGCGTTTATATGACACGAAAATCCGATCTCCTTTTATTACCGATTATTTAAACAACATACTCAAAATAAACAAATTGAGATACTTCAATGTATCTCTTATGGATAAAACAATTTGAACATTTCATATCCTTTACAACCCAAAACCTTTATATGGTGGTTGTCCTTATATAATTTTGCAGACTCTGCAGATCTTGATTTTCACCTCGAATAAAATGTATAGATGGGTGTGAAAATTCTTTAAATATTTTTCTAGTTGCTACTAACCAAACTGTAACGAAAAACAACTTAACCAGCAATTGCCAGAGATTTAGCTGAAGTCCCTCCTTAGGAAAACCAAATTAATATAAATTGCTATATGAGCTGCTTGGCTCATGTCAGCTGTTGAAAAAAAAAAGAACGACGGCAGAGGCGCCGAGGTGACGGAAAGGTGATACCGTCTCAGTTTGAATGAGTATGCTTTATCTTAATTAGTAGTCTGAAAAGAAAAAAGGAAGAATTGTGAACCATGGACACTAAATGCTTGTAAGTGAATTGTGAAATTTAATTTACTGACAACATGAACAGCTCACTTAACCTTTATAGTTCATTTAAATTTTTATTTTATGTTAATTGAGAATAATAAAAAATATTCATTCATATTCTTCTATTTCTTATGATTCCCTCAATAACACTGGTACCTTGTGGAAAAGAAAGGGACAAATAACAAATAAAGGCCCGACTAATTTAAATTAAAATAGCCTCACATAGCATTTTCATTCACATTCAACGACAACAAAATTCATATGACAATTTAAAGTTACTACAGTACAATATGCTCCCCTCAATTGGTTCCATATCCCCACAATGGATGCCAAAATGCTATGTGAGGCTATTTTGATTTAAATTAATCGGGCCTTTATTTGTTATTTGTCCCTTTCTTTTCCACAAGGTATCAGTGTTATTGAGGGGAATCATAAGAAATAGAAGAATATGAATGAATATTTTTTATTATTCTCAATTAACATAAAATAAAAATTTAAATGAGCTATAAAGGGTAAGTGAGCTGTTCATGTTTACAGTAAATTAAATTTCACAATTCACTTACAAGCATTTAGTGTCCATGGTTCACAAGTCTTCTTCCTTTTTTCTTTTCAGGCTTTTCAATCTTTTCCTCTTTTCAGACTACTCATTAAGATAAAGCATACTTATTCAAACTGAGCCGGTATCACCTCCCCGTCACCTGGCACCTCTGCCGTCGTTCTTCTTTTTTGTTCAACAGCTGACATGAGCCAAGCAGCTCATATAGCAAAATGTAATATTATTGATAGAATATAAACCTTGAAACCATTAACATTCTTCAAACCCAATAGCATATACATAATTTTTCGTAAACTTTTTAGATTATTCCTTATTTATGGACCGAATGACGAAGTTAACTCTGTTTGACACATCGAATTTTTTAAGATGGAATTTCGCCGAAAAATAATTAAATAACGTTTTGCATTTTTCCAGATTAACTGATTTATTATTACAAAAGGTATATTTATTATAAGTTCATTACGTACTACTAGAAATGGATTTTTTTTAAAAAAGGCTATACGGAATTACTGCCTTCAGTACCCAAAAGAATAACGATTTTTTACATACTTTAATTAATATTTTTTTAACTTAATCTAATACCAGTGATACGAACGTACCTTCCTGCTTAAAAAGCACCCTGCACCTTTCTCCAGCAACGCGAAGCCGTCCCACATCACTGAATGAGAAGGCAGAGAGGCCTCCAGTTTTTGTTGCACCGCCAGGACCAAACCCTTTGTCATGGTAAGAAGGATTCGTCACGAACTTTCTCCCAGCTCTTCCTCCTCTGTTGGGTAAATCGTTTCCTTAAACATCGGCTGGTGGCTGTAAATGATTCAAAGGTAAGGTGCTCCAGGTCACTGAACTGTATGGGGAGAAGGAAGATACGCCAGTCAGATTTACACACAATTCTCCTCTTCTTGCAAAACTACAATCGTAGTTAGTTTGTTTTCTTAGATTATATAGGCTTCATCATTTTATCTTCCCGTTTGTTATAATCTTAAAATATTTCCTCTATGGATTGTATTATTCCATTTAAACACTCAGTGACGCTACTGCCACGGACTAGTTGGAACAATTGGCTCCAGACTCTGTTCAAGAAGAAGCAGAATAACGAGAGCGAAAAAAAAATATATCGTAACACACTGTGGGTTAAAAAATATTTATTCAACAAAAATATAACAACATCAATGCTAACGAATTATAACAACATAAATATTCGAGCTGGTTACAAAAATTATAACTTTATAGCACACTAATAATGTGGCTTTAACTTTAAAGTCAAGACATGGACACAGACTAAGACTGTACAGTCAATCGCTCCTTAAGTATAGTTGTAAGGAGGGTCTAGAACGTTGTAGAATCTCGTGGAACGAACGACGTAGATGGAGCTCGAACAATCTAGATCCAAACAGTTCGCTCCAACCGCTTTGTTAGTTCCAACAAACGGTCTGGGATTTCAAATCATGTGTTTTTTTTTAGTTAATGATTTAAAGTTACAATATCTAAATAATTTGTACAATGGAAATGATTAGTATTAGTGCAGCATTATAGAAGTATACTTGTTATTAGTAGAAAGTTTACTTAAAAATTAATACTAGATATTCTTTTAAACAGTTTCATAAAATAAGTTTATTCCATTTTATATACTGAAGATTTCGGTAGGGATTTTGGTGGTTTTGTGCGTATCCATTTGTATATTACGGCCGAAGTATGTACTTACTCCCCTATCTTCTTATCAGCAAGATACTGAAAAATTGTTTATAATAAAAATACGTATAACTAACTCATTTTAATCTAAAAAATTTAACATTTTTTTTTATTGTTTTTTTTCTTCATACTTTAATTCGCACCTGTCGCAGCTAAGCAACAATCAGCAAATGTGAGATCAACAGCTGTGATGTTGACATTTTAGGCATGAGGGAAGACAGTGCCCTGTAGCACACCATCCTGGACTTGTTTCAGAAGAGGAGGTCTCTCATCCAACTCCTTTTCAGTCGCCTCATAAAAGGCATCTCAGTCGTGGCCATGTCATTAATCAGTCTATTGTTATGTCCGTGTAATTTGATATGGAAACCAGAATAGAGAGTTCTTATTTGTTCGTCGATATTTGGTAGTTGTAAGTCGGTATGTAGCGTTTTGTTACTAACTTACAAAGGTGCGTTCGTTACTAGTCGTAAAATTTTGGATTGGAAGGTTTGTAGTTTTTGTAAGTGGGTCTTTTTTGCTGATCCATAAATATGTGAAGCGTACGTCCAATTGGGTTTCAATGGGTATGTGCATGTATTAAGTTTCTGTCTGATTTTCAATTTTGATGATTTGGAAAATAGTGTGTACAGTATTTTCAGTCGTTTGTTTAAAGTCTGTCTTTCCATTTTGACATGAGGGCCCCAAGTCATCCTTCTGTCAAATATTAGTCCAAGGTATCGTACTTTGTCTGTTTGAGGAATTTGGTGGTCGCCGATATAAACTGGAGGGCATGTATCTCGTCGGAGTGTGAATGTTATGTGCTGTGATTTGTCATGGTATAATTTCATTTTCCAAAGTGAATAATATTTTTTCAAATGTATTAAGTGGTTTTGTATGTTTAATGAAGCCAGTCTAGGGTCATGGTGTTTTGTCAAAATTGTTGTATCATCTGCGTACGTTACAGTTAATGTTTCGGGGTTTGTAGGAATGTCATGTGTGTAGATAATGTATAGTAAGGGAGCGAATATTGACCCCTGGGGAACTCCTGCTTTCGTTGGTCGTACTGAAAAAATCTCTGAGCCCTGCCGGACAGAATAAAAACCTATTCGAGAGGTAGGATTGTAACAAAAGGTAATATGTAAGAGGTAGAATGGTCTTAAGTTTAAAGAGAAGTCCCTGGTGCCAGACTCTGTCAAATGGGCGACATCCAGAAATACCCCAGCAGCGTATTGTTTCTCCTCTAGTGCTCCAGCAATGTAGTCTTTAACTCTAACAGACTAAGCAAAAATTTAACATAATCGTAAAAGAATCATACATCATAACCATGATAAACGTCAATATATATTTTTTAAATATAGCGGATAATAAAAATAAGGTAAGGTTGTAAAGAAAACTTTTATGAAAATTATTGGATCTACCTAATTGTAATAATTTCATGAAAAGAAATTATATAAGGAAAAAATGCAGCTCAATAGGTGCTAACCACCGATTGCTCCGTTATGTGAAATTGAATAAAAATATTTTATGAGAATGTTTAAAAGGGTAAATACTTATTTATTAAGAAATTAACTTACAGTCTACCTGTATTATCATTTTAGAATTTGTTTAACCTAGGTAATTTTAACAAATCCACATGTTATGGGCACCGTTAGAGACTGTTATATACAAAAATAAAGCTAAAATAAGTAAAAGTAAATAAAGAAGGCGTATAAATGCCAAAAGAAGTATCTAAGTGTCAAATTATTGATTTTGAGATTAAATAAAAACCTAGAATTTGGGCTCAAATTTGGTTTCGAAAACTGGAAAAAAAATTGGACCAATCATGTCCACACATAGTTTGTTCCATTCCTAACTACCTCTCTGTTGGTTAATTATTTCATTTTTGCATTATCATTACCGACAAACATCTATACTTTATTTCCAATAATATCCAGTGCAGATAATTTAGGAAAAGCATCTTATAAAAAGGAGTATAGATAATTTAATTGATATTGTAGTATCCTAAGCTGTTTGTACTCAAGCGTATTTCTTAGTTACAAAGACATGCAGCGTTTGTGAATGCGTATATTCAGCGTAGCTGTTGGAGTCTCTAGACACAAAAATCTTCAAGATAGACACTTTCTACTGATTCAATTACATCGGTGAAGGAATTTACTTAATTTTTCAATTAATAATTTTTTTGGACCTTAAAGCTTTTTACATTCATATGCCTCAATTACCTAGAAGTTTGTAAGTAATTATAATATGATTTTTACATATTAATATGGTCTTTGACCGCGCCACACCGCGAACCGAGCAGCATATTCGTTTGGTTTATATATACCTTTAAAGTTCATATAATTTAAAATTTAATCATCTATTGTATGAAATCTTCGGATTATAAATATTGTCAGATTTGTCTTTATCAATATTATCAGTTAGAATATCCTAAATATTTATTACAGACATGTAACCGAAATTTAGTAGCTCATGCTTAATTTACTCGTATAAGCATCTAAAATGAAAAATACAATTGTAAGTTATATATCGTCTCACCAAGATTAACTGGCTTCTTTTCCTATACTTACTGCAATATCATAAGTAGACTTGAAAGAATTTTAACGTAATCCATCTAACATCATAATTATTATATTTATCATTTTATATTTATATTAAAATTAAATAAATATTATATTTATATTTATTATTATTATTTAATAGCTCATACACAATTTATGAGCATGTATAATGGATAATAGAGGAGGAAGTTATTTAATGTCTCACCGAGGCTGCTTTACCTACAATTGCCATAATTTGGTATAGGATTAATTTAATAAATTAGTTAATTACAGTAGATTAATTAATTAAAGTATTTAATTAAAGTATTAAATTAATTAAATTAGACATTGAAATAATTTTAACATAATCGATCTAGTATTATAATTGCTGTTATATTTATTATTATTGTTATTGTTCATGGAGAAGAGAAGTGAATTCATGACTGTTCGCAATCCTTGATGCAGTTGCATTCCTTAAAGAAATTACCCTGACAAACTCTCACTAGTTAAGTAGCGCGAGTCAGGTAAAGATCACTTTTTGCTCTGCATTCATCCTGTTTACAGTCACTACCATCTGTTACACTTGTATATTTAGTCTCAGTCAGTGTTTGAGGATTGCCGATGCAGGTCTGTAATGTTGTCTTCTTTGATTTTGTTTATATAATATTTTTTTTTTCTCTCATTTGTGATTAGTTATAACACATAAACACCTTAGACTTACTGCATAGCCATGTGCATATTCCTGGAATTCGCTGAATTTAAAAAATAAATCAATATATCGTTTCTTAAATATTTTTTTTTTTTTTTAGTAACAGGTTTTAGTTTAGCGAAGAAGTTCATTAAATGTTCGCGTATCTAAAAATTAAGTATCCATCAGTTACTAAAAACAGTACGATAAATATATCCGGATTCGTATAAAATTACAAAAAGGTAATTGAATTATCTCTTCGTTCATTTCATTGAAGTTATTTCCAATCAGATTATACCAAAAGAATATAATTTTTTTTTTTAAATATTCTTCCGTAATAAAATATCTAGCAGAAATAAAGGTCTTTATTCATTGGTTGAAGAAAAAATAATAGAAATATTAGATTTAAAAATAAGCAAAGGCGAGGGAAAAAATTAGGTTGATATATGGTATTGTGAGTTGAAGTATTTTAGGATGTATTTTATTTTCCCTCATGAAATTAGGAATTCAGATGCTCGGAAAGCAGCCATATTCCGTGCCACTGAACCAGTCGCTATTTTAATTTTTTTATAAAACCATTTATAAAATTATCATAAGCAACTATATAAGTCTGTTATAACAGTTTTGTTAAATTTCTTTGAAGGGGGAGTTGACATAATTATATAGTTCATATTTTTTTAATATATTTTGTAACCATTTTTAAACCTCTGATTTGCCAAAATTAGTAAATTTAAATTAATTATACCTACACTTAAATTCTCTGTTGGAGCTACTGTTGGACACACTGTCTTGAATATTTTATAAGAAATTGTTTTCACCAATACGTATTTTGACAAGATTCCGTAAAAAAAAAAAAAAAAAAATGTAGTACTTTTCTCTTAGAATGCCAATATGTAAGCATAAAATCATAACTATTTTTATCAGATGTTTGAATCATGTTTTTATGCAATGTTCAAGGAATTCTTAGTTTTCGACAGTTAAACTCATTGTTCGATTCGACAGTTAAACAAACTCGTTGTCAGTATTCGATTTCAGTTGGACTTAATAGTGCTGTACACTCAATGTTATAAATGCAGGATAGTGTTGCTTTTTCTCAAAAGTTAAAAACAGACATGATAATTCCTTAAGTCTATCAAGGAGGGCGCATTGTATACCACAGCAACAAGGAAATCTTTTCATTTTACTGTAACCTAAACATTAGATTAATAATGAATAGGAGTCTGCTGAATGAATGATAGGATTCTTGATGAATGAATGAATGTTATACTCCCGATTAATAAACTATTCATTATTATACTGGTGCGTTCCTTAAAAAATGCCTAATTTGTAGGGAGGCAGCTCATTGTTTGTACTAAGTTGAAATTTTAATTAATATGGTCACCTGTTGTGTAGAGGCTAGCATAACAGCTTACAATGCTATACTCGCGAGTTCGCATTCATGCCAGGGATTTTTTAAAGGGAGTAAAAAATCGTTGGTTAATGCCGGCATTAGACTGATTATACCTCGATAAGCAAAATTAAGGGTTTCAACTGTAGCATCGTCCGATTAGTGCGACGTTAAAAAATCGAAGAGACGAACAATTGTAATAAATCAACATTTGTGCCTAGGCTATCTAAATTTAGGGAAGGGTAAAAGCTTTGATATAAGGGTAAACATTTTGATTATTAATTGTTTCTAGATATAATGATTGAATATTTTTTTTTATATATTTATTTCATAAAGAAATCATTCTATCATTTTAGAGATATCTAGAAAACGAATATTTAATTGGAAGTATTCATATAGGTAGGTACATACATGGTTTCATTCTATTCCTAAAAATTGTTGAACGAATATACCTACACTTGTAACTAATAATCAATATTTATAAGCAAATAAATTAATTTTTATAGCTATAAAAATAATATGAAATATATATTTACATACATATATATATATATTATAAATATTGTCTCTCCAAAAATAGAATATTTAAAATTAAAATAATACTCGTAATTGTAAATGCTTACCTAAACGAAATAATTAAATAAATATAAAAATGTTTAAAAATTGACGAACCGTCAAGAGATCCTATCAATTGGACAAAATCGAGTCCATCGGATTCGCAAAATATATTCAAGATTTGGGGAAAGGGATCAGTGAAGAGAACAGATTGACTAGTTTTGAATGCGATCTCAGTATGTTTTATTCCATTTTTTTTTTGTTTTGTTCGGTATCCCTACCGTATACCCTACGGGGGTTACTCTAGAGGTGTAACCACCTATTCTAACCATGGTGGGACGGTGGAGATTTATTCCGTGGCACCTCCACGAAACAAAAGTCAACCCTCGGATTCGAACCGCTCTCAGTGCCACAGCGCATATTATGGGGGAGTCCCGGGTACGACTGCTGGCCAAAGCCTATCTTTTCTCTTCAGAAATAAAATATTTAAAATTAGTATTAAATTATAATATCTTGTTACCCTCAAGAAATAATTAGCTATATAGACTTTTTTAATTATTGGGCTTAATAAGTTTTCATAAATCATTTTAAAAATAAATAACTGCTAAATTTAAGGATGCCGTAGGTGTAGTGCCTTCAGAAGGGGACTGACTGACTATTTCTGACCTCGGCTGCCGCCATGTCTACAAATGCTGGTGTATAAATTTACCCTTGTTTACTTCTATTTTGAAGATTCACTTTGCCTTTTAAACAGAAGCCAGCCATTCATCTCTACTTCAGAGAGTGTTTTGAAGGCGGTGAGGATCGGATCTCACCCTGTTGAAGAAAATCCTCCCGCCTACCATAAATTATACACAGCTGTGTATGTGAAGATAATGAGGTGTTTACGATGGAACAGTAACGTTCTTTATTTGAATTTGTTGGTATTTATTATTTTATTACCTAAATTGATATTCGGATTCCTATACCCCTAAAATAAAACATCTCTTCTAAATAAATTTATAAGATTGACATTTTCGGAAAGGTTATCAACAGGGATAGGATTTTTATGTAATAAAATATGGACGTATATTTGCAAATATATGTAACAATAATCTGAAAATATGGACGAAAAAAAAAAGAAATGAAAATATCGACTGAAAAATAAAATATTTAAAAAGTTCATTACTGACATAAAAAATAAATATGCATAAAAAATATTAAATGTAGTTAACAAAATTTTCGGAAATGTAAGAACACATATTAACCTCACCTTCACCATCGAAAACGTTGCAAATGAGATACATGCTAAGATTTTCTTTGGAAAATCGACAATGATTCGGTCGAAGTAAAGCTTTTTATTTGCTGAAAGATCTTTCCACTTCGACTGACGCGTCAATTGACTTGAAATGAATTTTTTAATTGCCATAAAACATGCTTCTGTTTATATCCAGTACAGAGATGACAATCATCTTTTGAAAAAATGGTTTTACTGATCTATTTCTGCTTATTGTTTTTAACTTTTTTTTCTTCAATTTTATTCAAGATTTTCCACTAAAATAGTGGGTTTCATTCATTAACCTGGCCCTTATTCTAGACTTTTCTATTTTACGCCCAATCCTCTCGTTAACTATACTTCATCATTGACTCCTCCAATTACGTATCCAGGTTTTCCATAGTCTATCCCGTATTCTTCTTTCATAAAATAACGGCTTACAGCAATCTTCCTTCAGGCATTATTTTCAGATGTCTGTATTTTCTTTTCTTTTTTATCCTCCTCTATATGGTAATGCGTTTCCGTGTTCAAGAGTTGTTTCGATGATTACCCGTTATGATTGAGTTTTCCACTCTAAACATATTCATAGTACCTTAATAACACACTTTTATAGATTTTATTTTAAGTTTTATGGATGATGTTTTACTCCAGATTATTAAGTTTCATGCTCAACTCAATATCACCAACCCACTGTGTCCAATGAGCTGTCCAATTTAATAATGGCTCCAAGATATTTTACGTAAATATTGTACACTTTTCATAGTCCTTCCTGAAGATTCAGTTCTTTGTCCTCATCATCACTGGATGGCATAAATAAAGAAAACTTGATTTCTGAAAAAAAAAAAAAAAAAAAAAAAAAAAGCACCCAAACCATATTCCATTCATACGTTTCGAATTTTTAGTCATTTTTTTCTCGGTAACAAGTTTTTAAATTCTTTGTTTATAGTTATAAAACTTGTGTAATATGGGAAATTCTCCAAAGGATATGGATCTGTTCAATATTATTACTACTCTAAAATATCTATAAGAACTTCCCTCTGCACCCCTCTCCGGATTTACTGATCCCAAATATCCTTCCAGCTGGGCGGCCCAGAAAAGGCAATATGGAAATTACGGTCCTAGGAAACTGAATAAATCACAAACTCCAGCGACCCCGACTTGGCGGAGTCTCTTTTACGACCAAGGAGGGAATTTCATATCCTAAGCCACCCTTTCTGGAGTCCAGCAATAAAACCAACCCTCCCCCCACCCCCCCGACTTATGGGCATATATTTATATATATATTCCCCGCAGAGGTGCCCTCCTCCCATGTCTTGTAGACGTTTCCATAAATAAGTTTATCTGACTTATACAGCCGTGGAAATATAGGGACGATAAAAAGTGGCTTTGTTTTATTGGCCCGCGGGTGGGTTTTGATATTGTTCCTGCCAGATATCACTACGCCTATTAAAGGGGTAATAAAAAAGTGTCGTGTCCTGATTCTTCTTTTAACGCCTCTAAGTAAATAATAAAGCGGGGATAGGAGTCGCCCAATAGCTCCTTATCTCCAGCGTCCGTCCTCTCGAGAAAATGGAGGGGTCCGTTCCTTTTGTTCAGCTTTCGTCGGGGTACTCAGCTCGAGCTTAATCATGAAAGAGGCATTCATTCGTCCGCGTGTCGTAGCAATGAATATCTAATCAGGATCTTGAAACCTGAATAAATGGGAGGATATTGTGCGTTCATAAAACGAAACGGCTTAACTTTGATAATCTCGTTCATAATGAAATTTTGCGCCCTCTCAATAAAAAGAAAATTAATATTATATATGATAAAGATTTCAAAAGGAATACACAACTTTTATACATTATAAAAAAACAAAATTTCATATAATTAAAAAAAGAAAATAAAACCACAACTTGGTTGCCTTGCCAACGATCTCTAACTTTTAAAGTTGATCCATCATGATAATAACGATGGTTGCAGCTCAAACCTTTTTAAATATTTCAGTCCGTTTACTCATGACTTCCATCTAAGAGATCTGGATGCGCGCCACGTACGAAAAATGAAATAACGTGCCTCGGGAAAAGATTATGACAAGAATTTTCTCAACATTTTCGAAAATATAGAAAGAAAGTATACCTCCCAAGATCATTAAGAGAAGCATTACTAGACAATAAAGAGAGAGATTCCACTAAGTTTGAATTTTGAGTTTCAGTGAATATGTTGCTTAATATAAGAATAAAATGGCTGATTTTTCGTTAGTTTTTTACAAATATGAAATAAATATTGTAAATATAGATACAATAAAACCTTAAGTTGACAATTATTTAGTTAATCGCAATTCGACGATTATAAATATATAAAAAATCAAATCACTATTTTATTTGGTGAATTTATCCTAGCTGAAATAGCATCACAATAATTGTTAGTGTAACTTGTTTGTTGTGTTATTTTTACTCACACAATGGTATTTTTTTTTTCCTTCTGTAAATCGATTTTTGAAATTCACAAAAATGTAGTTAAGTGAAAGTTTATTACCAACAGCTTTGTGCTTCTGTAAAAGTTAGAAATGCTTAAAAAGAAAAAAAATATATGGAAATAGATATAATTGAATGAAGAATTAATATTTGTGTTTGAAGAAAAAAACACAAAACATTATTTTTACTTTCACTTACCTATATATGAAATATATAGTAAGTGGAATTATTGCAATCGTGAAAAATTTCGACTTCCGGTTTTCAACGGAAATACACGTTTTGGGGTCTCCTGAGTCCAATTAACCAAGTACCGCGAAATGGTCTGTGTGTGTGTGTGTGTGTGAACAGACTAGCTCAAAAACTATAAACCGTGCGAACCTGAAATTGGGTATTTAGTGTACGTCTATGTTCATCGCAATTCATCGAAATTGCTCAAAGGTAGGGGGTACTTTATTTAATAACTTTTTATGTTTTTTTCGATTTTCTCAAAAACGGCTCTAACGATTTTGATTAAACTGAGTATTTGATGTAATAATATGCCTGAGATATGACTGTGAAAATTTAATCAAAATTTATTAACCGGAGGGGGCACTTTACTTAATAAATTTTGTACCATTTTAATGTGTTTTTTTTTATTTTTTCTAAATCGGCTTCAACTTTTTTGATCAAACTGCGGATTTGATGCATTTATAAGCCCGAGATACGACTGTAAAAATTTCATCAAAATTGATTAACCGGAGGGGGGACTTTACTTAATTAATTTCGTATCATTCTCACATGTTTTTTTTTTATTTACTCAAAAACGGCTTTGACGATTTTGATCAAACTGGGTATTTCGTGTATGTATATTCCCGAGATATGACTGTAAAAATTTCATCAAAATTGATCAACCGGAGGGGGGACTTTACTTAGTAAATTTTGTATCATTTTCACGTGTTTTTTTAATTACTCAAAAACGGCTTTAACGATTTTGATCAAACTTGGCATTTGATGTATTTACATGTCAAAGATGTGATAACCAACATTTCATCAAAATTGATCAACCGGAGGGGGGACTTTACTTCATAAATTTTGTATCATTTTCACGTGTTTTTTTAATAACTCAAAACCTGCTGTAACGATTTTCATCAAATTCGTCATGTTTAATGACGAAAATAGGTGTTCTTTAATATCAAGTAAGCTTTATCATTATTAATATGTTCTGTGGGGGGGCTTAAATGGGGCAGGGGCCTTTTTTGTTTGTTTGTTTTTGTTTCCTATAAAGTATCTTTGTTTTTGTTTATATGAAGAAATTAACTGTCTCTCGTTACGCCTATAAATAAGAAATGGCTAAATATGAGATATGATAAAAATTAAGAAAACATAATGAGCAGAAAAAAAGAAAAAAACATTCAACTTTTAAAACACGATGAGCCCACGCATGCGTAGTACGCCTTTAATGACAGATCATTGTTTTTAATTAAAGCCGTTATGTTTATTTAATGGAAATTATTGGTTTCATGGTAACTAAATGAAATTTTCAACAAGTACATAGAGAATTATAAAATCAGTCGACTTGGAGTATTATGCTTGCATTGCCGAATTATCTCAAGTAAAAACTTTTATTTAATAATAAAAGAAAGTAGTGTTTGCTATAGAACAAATGAAAACAAAAATAAGAAATGAATGTGGAAAAATGTGTAACTGAGTGAGAAGTGGCATTAACACAACGCATTAATTTCTAATCGTTCTAATTTCTTAATTTAATTTCTTAAGTTGGTAAGTGAAAGTTGTGTGTTGCGCGCCCGCACCAGATTTTTTTCTTAGTATTACCGTAGATGATGTAAATAAAGGATGATTATTTATAGATTGGGCAATCTTACTAAATTAAACCCGAAGGTTCAATTTAAAAGATTGTGACAACCAACACAAATGAACTAGAATGGGTTGAGCATAATACACTATAGGCTTTTTCTCGGTTTATGGCTTAACGAACATCCACTTCAATCAAGACTGTAAGTGTCGGATTGTGTTGCTGTCTAAGACTGATTTATTTCTTCCTTCTTACATTCTTCAATCGTGTTCTGTCTTGATTGTTTTCTTGGACTTTTTAAAAAATCATTTTTTTTTTTTTTTTTTTAACAAAACGTTGTATTACTTTCCGCTTCTTTAATCAACAGGATTTCAAATTAAGTATATTTTTAAAAAGTCATACCTTCCTTTTCAGGCAGGTATTATGAAGTCTCGAATTTAATTTCAAAGCTTATCTTAAGTTTATCGCACAATTAGTTAAATATGCACACTTTGCACATCAGATTTCTAAAATTACAGTCTGATAGTCTTCAACTAGTAATACCATGGAATGGTTACCTTCTTAAGTAATATTGGCTTTTCGCCAAAATCATTCAAGTTCTAAATACCGCCAGAACTATTTAATAATTTCGTAGAAATATGTTACCACGATAATGAAAAAAAATCAGTAAAAACCTAATGCAAAAAGAATTATTGACACGTGGGGAAGTGGTTTTAATATGTACCTACTATATATCTCATGCTTTATTTATATTTAAAAAATGATTGATTATTCAAATTTCTTTGGTGGCATATTGTTTTCATCCCTCACTCCTTTTAACAACGTCAAAAAAAGACAAATGATGCTTGGATTGCGTTAGAGAATTGACGCTTATGCAAGGATATCCGACACTTACAGACTAGTCATAACTAAAAACAGCTGATCCTATCAAGATTGGAAATCATGTTTTGTAACACATTTTTTTACACAAAACAAAAGAAACTATTCAAAATAATTTTTTTTTTCTTAAATACATATAGACAAATATTTTTAGATCACTACAATCCTGTCACAAATCGTTTCTGGGGTTGAGAGAACCTCCTGGGGCAAACCCAGCCTCTATAAAATGGGTACTGTTAATTGAAAAAATATTGGGGCTGTTGAGCGTGATCATGGTCAAATCACCTTGCACGACCGCTGACCAAGAAACAGCACTTCCTCAGAATGTACTGCAACCAAAGCCCTTCATAGTTTTAGTGGAACAGATTTCTTTTTCTTTCTTTTTTTATTGAAAAATGATATCTACCTTTTAACTTGGGATTCACTCTCCTAAAACATCTTGTTTTTTGAGATAAGATATTGTTGAACGCAAAGTGTCCTCTTAACCATTTTACCTTCTTGCCTTATCCCGTTAGTCTCCAAGGATTGGAGCTTGCCCTCTTCCGACTAGGAATACCCCACCAATTGTGTTTCAAATTGAAAATTTAATTACTTCAGGTGGACTAATTTGCTCCAGCTCTTCCCCGGCTGAAGGTAAATGAGTTTTCGTGTAGCATCGTTTTCTTTTTTCATCGAGCCTCTCACTAAGTGGCAGCTTTGAACTAAAGGAAGCAATTATTTCCAACCAATCTTCACCGTCCATCTGATTATATCCTATCTATATTACATTTATTACCCATAAAATTTAATGTATTGCGTACATAAATTAATTCAAATTACTATTAATATTATTGAAAGAACACGACGTTCTTAAAAAAAAAAAAAAATAAAACTTTTATCTATAGTTACCTTAAAAATAGACTGGAAGCTCTGACATAATTAGAAATATGCCTTTAAAATGTACTGATAAAAATAGTTACACACAGTTCTAAACAAAGTACCAAATTATGTACATACTCATATAAACCTAACGAAACCGAAAGACCAGATTGTTTACACACACGTACTTATGAGTGGGAATGTCCTTGTGGACAAAGATAATCAAGCTTGCATAGGTAATCAAATTTGAACGTCGAGCATGGTTAGTACTTGGATGAGTGACGGCTAGGTTTGGACTACAGATAAAAGCTACGTAGCCGAAGCCTATCGTTCTTAGCTTATCTTTCCTCAAGCCTAAAGTTTCTTTGTTTTTTTTTTATTAAATTGAAGACTTGATTCCTTAGTAAATTGTCTATAAATTATGATATTTAGTAAATTAAACTTTTTCATTTTTCAGTAAAGTATTTGCTTAACGCTCGTGTCGATTTTAAAGTATAAAGTTTTTATTCGGTCCTGAAGCAGTCATCCCTGGCAGGCTTTATGATAAAACCCTAACGACATAATTTATTGCGCGGTTTAGAGCAGCAATTAACAGGTAGGACCAATCACCGGTTAGTTAATTGTCAGGGCTGCTATTTAGCCTCCAAATTACAGTCCTTGACTGCAATAAATTCTTCTCAATGATTCACTCATCCTGTGACTATCGTCTGGAGTATTTTATCGTTTTTAGTCATTTGTGTGTATTTTTTTTTAAATCACAATTTTAAGCACTAAGAGCGAATAATATGATTTAAAAAATTAGTATCGATTCATTAGAAGTAAAAAAACCTATCACCTCCATTTTTAACAATATTAAAATAAATTAAGTAGATACCTTCTTGGACACATTAATGCACAATGAATTACCTGACACTTGATAACGATTTAATGAATTGATTAAACATTCTAAAAAAAAAAATTCTAAGCCATCGACTTTTCATTGTTCCGAATTTCTTAGAATAGATTTCTCAGATTTTTAAGCTTTCATTTGCTAATCCATATTTTAAAAATGCGATTATATTTTTGTTAATTTTATTAGAGCGGGTGTTTCTGTTTTCAAGGTTTTATATAAGCAATGGCTTTTACTGGCAAGATAAAACTAATAAATAAAATTATTGACACAGTTACATCACATGTAATTATTTATAATTATTTTGATCTTATGATGCTAAAATCCATGAAATCCTCGCAGAAGTCATTATAGACCAAATTTAAATGTACCAAACATATTTTTATGGTTCAAATTATACAATCTTCGTTGGCGTCCATAAAGAAATTGATCTGCTACGAGTTAACAAAAGTTGTGGTATTTATAATCACGAATCTGTGCGGTCAAAGAGGGAGAGACTTCACGACACCTATAAGTGGATTAGAGAATAAATGTTATCAGGAAAGTAGGATCATAAAGTCTCCAAGGAAGGATTTTGGAAGATCCACTAAATGGAAAAAATAAAACACGTTTGGACAATGCTGATGAATTGAATAAATGGTGAGAATCCTTTGATTGGGAACCAAATCATAACTCAATGTCGCAATCCATGGATGGTCACGGAGATTTCACATCAATACCCATTATGGGAAGGACCAACACTTATACTCTTGTGGTGTTCTGGAACATGATGAGCACTCCATGACCACAAGTGCAGTCTAAAGACAAAGCTACTGAGGGAGACCGGATTCACATACATCATCACAGAGGACCGTTTCCCTTAGCTTGACAGTAAGAAAATGAATGACTTACACTACGAAGCTTAGGTGTATAATTGGCCGAAAGGAGTTGACACAAACTATTTTAATCTCGTTTAAACTCAGCAGTATGAACTATACATGGTAAAAAAAAAAAAAAAAAAAAAAAAAACAGAAAAATAATTGGTGCGGGTGGTAGAACTATAGAGATACAGGTGACAGTCTCGGAATGGGTAGAATTCCGTAATGCCTGGACGAAAATGAAGGAAGAACTGTCCGTATTTGTGGTGCTAGGAAATTAAATAAAAAACCATAAATGATACCTACTTAGTAGGCTTTTGGACAATCGGAATTAGTTACACTGTGATTTTAAGTTTATTTCTTTATTGTATTATTAATTTTGTTTCTATGAATAAAATAAACAGTGAAATTTAAATAAACCACTAATTATTTGATTGGATTAGATAATAATACACTTGCATGAACGTTTGGATACTCCAAAACTCTAAGGCTGAAAATTATTTTCTGGGAGTTGACGAAAATTAAATGATGTTTTGAATGTCTCTCCGGGGTACATTTAGTAAAGTGTGATACTTGATGACAATCAATTAACTGGGTAGTTAACTAGCAAATATTCTACGATATGGACATTTCAATGTTTCATATTTAAGTAGGTACAATACATAAATAAATAAAAGGTAAAATGTATGAGCTTTTACTTTTAAATCAATTATTTTAATTTAATTTTATTATAATTCGTTATTTTAGTTTCATTACAATCTTTATCAGAAACTCAAACTTAACATTATAATTCCATAGTTGATATCATTTCACTTTAATTGAGACGAAATATTAATATAGGATTTTAAAAGCTGGCGTACATATACAAGATGACGAAGAAACATGTTATGAGGCAATTATTGATGCTGTTAAAGTGTTTTAGAATCAGTAAAATTGTCTATCGGCTACTCACAGCTGGGTGGTAATAATAGGCATCACATCCATAAAATGCCACTACACAGTTTACAACCTTCTTACGTAGTAAACATCATACGCTATTATTTATGGGTTTAGCGATTCATATTCTATTTTCTAAAACTATGAATGACAGGTGTTTCATCCTAACAGGTTGCTAATTTATAATATCTAGATAAAAATTCGACTACTAGACATGTATGTAATAAAATTATAATAATTATTAATATTATCCTATTACGTACTTTTACTTCACACTATCAATATTTTAGTTTAGTCACATATGTGGGCGGTATAAAACCAATTTAATATTATTTTTTTAATAATGATTCTTTGATATTTGAATAATATAAAAGACAAAATACAATATGTTGTAACTTAAAAGCGATAGAGGTAAACAAAAATTCAATTTTAATTACATTTATTTAAAAATATTGTTTGTCGCTTCGTACTCTTTGCCGTTACACCGCTATATGTGTGTTATCTTTTTTTTTTTCACGAGGTTCTATCCTAAAGGCGTATATACCGCTTATTACTAACAAAAAATAATTAAATTCTGTAATAATGATTTATAGAGGAATAATGTTTATCAAAAGGAAAATCTATTAAGCTTTTTTCTTTTTTCATTTCAGTTTTCCAACTATTGGAAGGCCATTCTTTTGGCTTAATCTGACTTAAATGCCTCTTAAACTCCATATCCAACGATGAACTGCCTTTATCAAAACAATTCTTTAGCACTTTTAACGGTTGAGTCAAATTTCACTACATATTAACGAGCGTTTATAATACTTCTTAATTTCCAACCAATCGTGTGCGACGTCGAGCATTTGCTTAGCAAGCGCTGAACAATATTATGTATAGTACCTATTATTGAATTATTGAATTTATTCAGTATTTTTAGGGCTTAAAAAGCAATGATATGATTTGATGTACGTTATTTTTATTGATAGGTCAAAAGTTGACCCCATCCTTTAGAACATATCGGACTTTAAAGGAATTAGCATTGAAAACTGGGATTTTCTATTTATGGAACCAGCCCTCTAAGTTTGCTTCTCTTAAATTTCTTGCTAAAAAGCTCTCTCTTGTTATTTTTATTTTTTGAGACATGATAAGTATGCCAATTTTATCTGGAACATCATTTATTATTCCCTGAATGTGACAAGTGCTATTTTTATTATCGATGAATGGGACGGGGGTATGTAAAAATATATATCTATTTAGTATAGTTAATTACTTTCGAAGTTGGAGGGGGGGAGGGCAAAACTGATGTGATTAATTGTAATAATTTTGACTTGTATTAACAGGTAGAAAATTCTAAAAACAGACCATTAACCATCAGCTTTTGATGCAATAAAATAATAATTAGAAAACACAGTTATGTTACGTAGTACCGTAAAAACAATCCTCCCCAGCTGACTGGCAACAATTAAGTCGGATATAAAACTTTTATATACACATAGTGTGGTGGATTGGTTTTTCTTTTCAGTGACGCCCCGGCTAGCGGTAAGTCGGGTATTTGGGCCGGGCTTGGGGTGGAGGGGGGAGGGCGTGGCCTGCCGCGCATGCGATTAGGGATAGGGCCACGCCCCCTCGGTCCCGCCGGTCCCTAGAAGCAGGAAGTCCCACCGGCCATTCTATTATCAACGGCTATTGTGATAGGAGCGTATCGTACTTAGAGGTCTCCATATCAAGGCCGCCTTCGTACTTCTTCACACTACCAGTGAGTACTTATATTTTTATTGCTTTTAATGCCTGCGTTGACGGGAATATATGTTCCTTTTATGACAGCTCACTGGAACTGCATCGTATGAGCTATGAGCTATTGCCGTTGATTGGCATTACATCGTTCATATGTAATATGTTTTTTATTTATTTATACAGTAGTTAGGTACTAAGATGTAGAATGCTGTTAATAAAAAACATATAGCTACTTCATCTTGAAATGTTCTTTTCATCAATGGGTCATTTAACGATAGTGTTGAAAGTCTTTATCATAACAAACAATTATTACATCATTGAGTATTGATTGGTTATTACATCTTGCTTTTAAATAAATTTTTAATATGAATGATAATAAAAATTTCTAACAGTGAAAGCATTTAGGAGGGGTGCCAGAGAAAGATACCTCCCCCCACCCCCTCGGAAAAAAAATACATTAGTTAAATTAATTTACACATTTAATTTTCACAAATTTTAGTGGTATACTAGTATTTAATAAATTTATTTTATTTGTAATTGAATGTGTGTAATTTAACTAAGTGTGTTATTAAAACTTTATGTTGGTTTTTTTCTTGTTTTGTTTTTTTTCTACAGAATCCTCCTCCCTTCGAAATTCTTTTAAAGCCTACTCCTAATGCTATTCTCTATATTTTAATGAAGTTTAATAAATGATAAAGTTAACTGTCATTACAAGATTGTAGGTATATCTTAGAATAATATTGTAAGTTACATGGTTTTGTAAGAATGAAGATATAAGAAATTATTATGATCCAATTTTTCGATATGACTTTAATGGTACCAACATCATAATGTCATAATTTGTACTCTGTTAAACTGACTAATCTTTGAAATTCGTCAGTTTAACAATTACGAATTGTAAATATTTATTATGGATTTTTCGATAGTATGTGAATGCATGAAATCAAATTAAAATGCACTATGTAAAGTATAATGTAAATTAAAAATATCCGATCAAGGAATCTATTATCAGTGGACTGGAGTAGAAAAAGATAGAAATTAGAGGTTATAAATTAAATTTAGAGGTTTAAATCGTTCCAAATAAGTTGCATTACATTTCAATTAAATCTTTATAATCACATAGAAAAATTCTAATTAAAATAATTTAAAATTTCAGTACATTAATCAAACGTTTTCGTGCCATCTGTCGTTTATAATTTCTCAAGAAATAATAAACAATCTTCTGTAATTTTTTATTGCTTCCGTATGTAGAAAAGGTAAGGTAGTACAATTTCCTATGACTGTTAGATCTGAAATCATATCCAATTAAGTTCCGTTAGCTGTGATTGGTTACTTTTCATTATGTTTTAAACAAGGTTTATATTTTTCGTGTTTTCTTTTCTATCCTTTTTTTGTAACCTTAAGAAATATTTAAAGCTTCTAGTATTTAGTTTGCAACCCTCTTTAAATGCTTTCATCTAATTTCTAAATTAGTTTAATATTCTTTATTATTTAAATTTCGCTTTGATTGTAGAGCACTGCATAGTAATAATTTGCTCCTATTTAATTGTTATCATAAACATATAATTTAATCAATCTATATATCAATAAACTATTTTAATCAATTTATACCTATAATATACTGAAAATGTAACAGAAACAATAAGAATTAATATTTTTATTTCCTGTACATATTTCTTTATGAATTATTTGCTGTTTTATTGCCATTATTGTACACGGCACCTTAAGTGTAATTAAATAAATATTTCCATTAAAACATTTTAAGCACACTATTACATCAATGTATTTAAATAAATATTTTCATTTGATTCTATTATTAATTTAAATGGCTTTGATCTTTTATTTTTTAATGTTTCTTTAATTTTAAACCAATGAATATTTGTTAAGTTTTGAATTAATCCATGTCGGTAGGTAAAAAAAAAATCCAATAAAATTTACAAATACTTGCAAGTATTTAACCTGATCATGTACCAGTAATATTGATTTTTCCCGCTTAATTAGGAAGACCGGTGTATTGTGTTATTGCCGTGTTTTGATAAATACTCTAATTATGGTCAATAATTAAACCAGTTTTATTGTCAATGGTTGCTGTTATATAGTAATTCACTGTTTCATTAACTAATTGAAGTAAAAGAAAATAATCAATTTGAATCTACTAACAAAAGATACAATTTGAAACTACCTACCTGATTCTTCAGATACCATACATTTATTTATGAAATCGTATACAAGGTTACCTAACCGAGTTTATGGCTTAACTTACGCTTATAATAGTATACACATGTGCAAGTTTTTATTTTTTTATTTTTCTGTACCTGAATATTCAAAGAACTGGAACTTTGAAGTATTTCCTACGAATGCTAAATGGAAAAAGCAGCTGTATAATTTTTAAAATTCTATTTGAGATAATAAAGTAAATTGATTCAGAACAAAAAGATACACTACCTATTGGGGTGGACTAAATTGAAGAATGTGACTAACTTTATAGAAAAATGCAGATTCCGATTCGATTTTTTACCGACCAATCAAATGAAAGTAAAGAGTATACTTACCAGTTTTTTCTCCAAATCCTTCATAGGTAGTGTAATGTCTTTCAATGAAATAATTGTTGCACGACAATGGAATTTTAAAAAACTTGAATATTAAGAAAAAAAAAACAATTGCCGATGCCTAATTTTAGTTTTTGGTTTCTTTTTTCCTTCTCAATGTTTTTCACTCCTTTCTTTCAAAGCGCACTTTTTTTGAAAGAAATCAAATTTATCTCGACGTGGTATCCAAAACAAGTGTGTAACATCACAAATGATTCCCCTTTGGCGGCTAGACTCTGTGGATCTGTTTGGATACAAATCCTAACCATCTGGTCTCTCCTCCCGATCCTAACACACTGAGGAGCCCATGTAAACTATCTCAGATTCATTTCTATTATTACCGATTCCTTTGAAAAACAGCTCAATCCGGATCTAGCACCTTAGCAGTAACATCGAAATGCTTTAAATAACGTAATAAATAACATGAATCTTATATATACTAACTTTAGTTAATTTAAAAGCAATTATAAAAAAAAAATTAATAAAGGATCTTAATCAAGTTACACTAACGTGTAGTATTTTTCCATTAATCTAATTTAGTTAGTAACTATAACCGCCATTGGAGAAAAATATTTCTTTGACTCCAATCATATTCATCCTTTGGTATTATTATTAGGCTATGCCAAAAATGATAGGAGGACCCACGAGGGGGTATTGGTGATCAACCCCACGCCAATATTGATAAAACAAATATTAGTGGAATAAATATACGCATTAATATTTTTCATGGGCGTCACCAGCACCAAATCATTGGGGGGGAGGGTCTTAATCTTCTCATAGATATATAAAAATTCGACAAACTAAAACACACAGGGGTGATGCTCATGATATTTTTACAATGCTTCTAGTTAATAGATGTTCTCGGACCAGCTGCCTTGGAAGACCACAGCAAAGACCACCTGACTGAAGACCTGAAGACCTGAGGCCTCTGAAGACGAAAATTGTAGATGAAGGAAGATTGAAGATTGAAGAAGAAGAAGGAAGATGAAAAGTGGAAATAGAGAAAAACGGGACGTAGGTAATGTCTTGGGACTACATGAGAACATGCTAGTGTTTTCATAATTTCAACACCCGTGTTGCCGATAGGCAAGGGAGGGTGGATATAAAAAAAAAAAAATAAAAAAAATGCTTCTAGTTAAATAATATGTATGTGCATGAATTTAATAAAGTTCCGATTATATTTGTAACTTAATAAGAGGGCTGTTTGTCAAAAATTCTTAGCTATGGTATATTTTTAGCTCCCTTCAACGTAAAATGGAGGCTCCGAGACTGTACGATTTAAGGTACTCTTTAAAGATCCCTATCCTAATTATACCAGGATAGGCAAAAGTTAGGACTACCACTGTCGCGTAGTCTGATTAGCCTTAGTGGCATAAACTGACGTTAATTAAACAAACAAACGCTCCATCGAAACACATTTTCTGAGATCTGCACTACAAAAATCACTCAATGCGACTATATCATAACAACACTGGTTGAATTTAGAAATAAGGATCAAAATATGTGCCGAATAGATGAAAAATTTATTGTGTCACTGGCGATGGCGCAATCACCCACTCCCAAAAATTTATGTCTCAATTCTTAAAAATTGTGGTGCTAAAAATAAACGCTAAGTATACTTGATTTTATCAGGGCTTTCCCTTTTTCCTTGATTTGAAAGTTTATTAAAAATATTCTTGACCCATTACAAATTTTAGGTAAGAGATAGTTACAACAGGTTCTCGCCATGACGTTTTCAACATCTTCACGATCCTGATGGACATTACAAGTGTGTAATTACACCCGAGTAAATTGTCATAAAATAAGTCCCATGTATTGGCTGACAAGTCATACTCATTAGAATGTATATTTACGTTAAATAACCGAAGGAGCTCGTGTAAGTGTGAACTGTGAACGATTTGAACGGTTATTAGTGAAGATTTGATATTAAATATTATTTATTTTAATATAGGTACATTTACTCACTTTATATATTGATATTACTCACTTTATAAGTTGCGATAAGACATGGGTATTGACGGTCCAAAAAAAAAAAATTGGTGGAATATATTTGCGCATCTAATTCTGGGGTTGGCGGGGTGACCGAGTGGGCAAACGCGTTAGCATATACGCTAGAAATAAGCCCATGACAACGTATGATTGGAAACCTGAAGATAGCCTGTTCAAAACTCAGAGCCTGGGGAAATTTAGTATTACTCGGCAATCATCCCCCACACTCTTCACTGGCCGGGGAAACCCCGTAGAGCCTATATGGTGAGATAATGAGGAAAAAAGTATAGTAACAGTTGTGTGTGATAAGAATTTAATAAACCTCATATTATTTTTTTTTTATAAATAATGAAGTGTTCTGTTTTTCTGCTTTAAAAAGCTATGTTTTTTTTCCATATAGACCTTCTCCTTCCCTCCCCCCCGGAATTTTTTTTTCCTGCAGTCTATGTACTTTTGTTTTTCACCAGAACATTTAAAAATAAAAATAATAATTAGGAAGTAATTGTAAAGCATTTTTATTTTAAAATTGTCTATGACTTATGATTTGTAAATCAAATATGGTGATCATTTTAGAACATAATTATTTATGGTTAGAGGAATTTTAATAGGGTTGAGCTTTGAATAATTGAATTCCTGAATTAATAGTTATCAATTAATCTAAGCTGATATTATGCAATTATATAGCATTATTCCCCGTATACGGTAACACACTTTATATGGCAATCTCTGAATGTTGTCATCATCTTCACCTTGTATATTATTCCAAAGTAAATACAGTCTTGATAATCCGGCGGTTGGTTACTCCGGCATGTTCAGTGATCCGGCGCTATGTTGGACACCCAAAAGGAGAGGAACTTGATCGCTTGACCATCAAATTCAAGTCCTCTACATGCCCCCAAACACGAAACCTCTTGCAGCCCAAAGATCAAAATGTAATCCAGCGAATAAAAATTAATTTCAAAAAATATCCACATTCGAATTTGATAAAACAACCGGATGGGATCATTCAGTTTTTGAAAAAATAAACATTAAAGAGGTCGTTTTAATATAGTGCATAGTGAAAAGTGGCGCCATCCAGTGTTCTTGGAAAAAGATCTGGCCAATGTTTGAACTCTAAAGACGTGATTGACGATTCTGACGATCTATTTAATAGTAACCGAAAAAAAATTATGTTAATTATTTTCAAAGAGAAGTTTTAAAGAATCAGGACTGGATTTATAGTAATGATCACTTTTAACTATAAAATTTAAATTATCAAAAATTTGATTAAGAAAGCGCTTTTAAAATTCGGAACATGAAAAAATATCTGCTATAAGGTTTTAAAAATTCATCATTGATATTTTACTAATCAGGTAGTCATAGTAAATTGCTTAAAAATTCTGGATTCGTGTGAATAAGCGAAAAAATTAGAAATCATTGCAAATCAAATTGGTCTAACTACTGAAAATTGGCCCATATTAGTGATTAAGTTTTTCACTAGCGGTGATTTATTTAATTTATTTTTTAATGATACGGCATGAATCAAGATTCAAAGAATTTATTATAAATTGTGACAATTAAGTAGGCCGGATTATCTTTGAGGTTACAATATTTATAACATTGAAATGGTCTGTTTAAAGAATAAAAAACCTCCTTTTTATTTAAAAAATTTCAAAGAAATTTTATATTATGCCATATTTCTTCTCTGGATCGAAGAATTTTTTAAACTTCATTGATTTGTAAGTTCTTTTTTAATTTTAAGTTAGTGTCATATTGATGTGGCTAATAAATAGAAAGCTACTGATCGATTCCTAAATACTTTGACTGTAGAATTTATTTTGTCATGAAAATATACTTAAATGAAGCTGATAAACGCGTGAAAATTCTTAATTATCTATTTTTTTTTAATATTTCTGTTATTAAAAGGGTATTAATTTACCGATGGTTCTTCAGAGCAAAGCCAACATTTCTGATAATCAGATATTTCAAGATAAAGGTGAAATTGCGAGAATAATTGGGAAAAAATAAGGGAAGTTTAAAACAATTTTAATTGGAAAACGGAAATTAGAGAGGTCGGCAATTTCCTTACGTTAAACCTGGCCCGTTAATATTGAAGGAAATGATAGCCGGTTAAAACGCTAACCGGTCATATTGAAAAAGTCACATCCATACCAGCAGCCTCAGGGCAAGGGAGAAAGCTTATTGTTGGAGGTTTTGTTACAAATGTATCACATTCAAAAAAATCAATAAAAAAAAAAATATGCGCCATGTTGAAATGAAAGTAAGACGCTATTTATCCACATTAATTGATGTTCGAAGTCAATGAAAACACGTACAGCTATCTTTCACAAAGTCGCTGCCTATAAGCTGGACCACACAGCCGGTTACAAGCGGTGCGCTGTTTACTAACAATTGACTACACAAGTGCCGACACGAATTGTTCTTGCATTGATATAGTTCATTGTACCAGGAGGCTTGCTACTACCATAACTTGGCTTGACTATGGGTTTCTTAGTTTTTCTTTTGAGATTATATACATATATATATATATATATATATAATCAATTTCACCACGCTTCAACAGTAGGAAATTATCTTGATATTTCCTTCATTCAATGAACTTAATTTTAACTTCATCAGATTATAATTTATGAAACAGTTTAATGTTAACATTGTAGATATCTATTAATTCAAGATCTGTTACCTGAAGACTGACCAGACATCCTTAATTATACTGTTGCATAATTAATTTTTACGAGATCTTTTAAATTAAAAGAAAATTTTGACTTATTTTGTATTTCCTATTACTAGGGTAGACCAGACAGCTATTGGCACTCAGCACAGTAACTGAACCCCACACTTTAACTTAAACAAGTCCTAATTTTATTTCAAGATATCCATGAATCTAATGTTTGAAGGGTCCTCTAAGTCATCTATGAAGTAATTGTTTAAAAAACTAACCATAGGGAAGATTTCGCAATTAAATTTTTTCCAATCCCCATTGATGTTAGTGGTAGCGTCTAGATGCTTGGGATCACTTAAAAATAATTATTAGTTACCCTGGTGCGAATCGAACCTACAACATTCCGAAACATGCTCTCCAGATATACTTCTCTGCTTGGCCCCTCTGCACATTTCTAAGTTATAAATATTTATATTAATAAATTTTTAATATTAATATAAATTAGTTATTTATAGTTATTCATAATAGTTTTACATTAATAAGTTTAGTAAAAATTATTTAACCTACAAGCTAAGTATTGAAGCTGAACATCATTCCAAGTTCCAAGCCTCAGAATTTTTGTAAGGCATTTAATTTAAGCTATATCAATTTTCTGTCTCTACATTGACTCCGATAATAAACTAATATTTGTTTAAATTAAATCATCAGTTTTTGAGACATTAGGTTAGGTTGAGACATTAATATTATTATGTAATGATAATATCATGGTTACAGTTAGTTAATGGTAATGTTTTGGTTAATTAGGGAAAATTAGATCTACTTGATTCATTTTCTATCAGTTTGGTCAATTTATTTTAATATTTTAAGTTAAGTATTTAATAAAAAGTATTTGAGGTGATTACAGTATATTATCATTAGAAATATTTCATATTCGGAAAAAAATTTGGGAGACCCACAGGTTACGAACTAGCCAAGGTGGCCTCTAATTGATTTTTCAAGCAGGATGTCCTTGATTAATAAACTATATGATTAGTTAAACGTCATGTAATTGTTACAAAACCTCCAACAACATGCTTTCTACCTGGTCCCTGAGGCTGCTTGTATGGACGTAGTTTGTTCAAAATGACCGGTTAGCTTATAAACCGGCTATCATTTCTTTCAATATTATAGCCGACCTCTTTCTAATTTCTGTTTTCCAATTACAATTGTTTTGAACTGACTTACTTATTCCCACATTATTATGGCATGTTCACCTTTATATTGAAATTTCTCCAAATTTCTGATTTCCCCCCCCCAATCATATTGTTCAGCGTGCTGTATAGAAAATGTTAATCGCCCAGTTTGGTCCGTAACCAACTCCTTCCAAAATTAAAACTCCATCCTCACAAGTAGTTTAAAATAATCATAGTTGTTTCGATAAAAATAACAAATAGTCCTCAAAACTGATCGGGATGCTAATAGGATGTTTTTTTCTTCTTAGGACAATTTACCAACTAAATTTGGATGGTTCTAGTTTTGGAAGCTACGCGCCTCATATCTTCTACATGTTACAAAATAAACATTCATTATGAGTTGGCCATAGTATTCCTGTGCTCTTTGTATGTAAATTTATCGGAAACCGCACTGGGGTTTTCCATGTTTTTCCGAAGGTTATTTTTGTGGAATAAGGAAAAAATAAATAAAGGAAATAGCTACAAACTGTGGATTTAGTCCAAGTGTAAAAAATTGGGGCCTATCCAAAAAAAAATTTACATATAATTTAATAAACAATATAATATTTTGTTGGGTTTTTTTTTTTTTTTTTTTTTTTTTTTTTTAATATTAGCAACTTTTCGCCTTTTTCTTGAAAAATCCGAAAATTGTTAGTCTTCTGTTTTTATTTTCAAAATTAACTTCGATTAATATACAAAATAAATTAAAAAAAAAATGTTTTGCTATGGTTTCAACTATTTTAAATTCATGTTAGAAACAGAAATCGATAACGATAAATGAATTCATGTTCCATTATAATAAAAAAAAATGAGAAATAATTAAAGTAGTTCTTGTTCAAATTCAAAAATTATAAAAGGTTAATAGGAGAAATCTAGTATTTGACTAGTAGGATTATTTTTTAAGTCCTCGAAAATCGAAGTTTATTATATTATTAATATAGCGGCTATAAACTTTCTTAGATTTTTATTTTTATAGAAATAAATACAAAAACTCCCTGTTACAAACATGTTGTAAGAAATACCTATTGGAAAAATTATTACCGAAGCTGCTTATCTTATGACCTCACCACTAACGATGCAAAGTACCTCCATCTCATTACGAAGCACTTTAAACCGAAATAATCATTGTAAAATGACCACCATGGTCGTCTGCTTAACCTTCCAGATAATGTTTAAAAATATACAAAAGATATCGTTCATATCTGTCTCAGCTGATCAGAAGTTATGGTGGCTTTGATTGGTGTATAAACTAAACATTATGAGGAAGAAATAAAAAATTGCTTAAATGTATTGGCTTTTTATCAAAATCTAAAAGGACAGATTCGAGTTTGTTATTAGTATAGCAAACCTAGGTCGAATAAATACCCTTAAATGAAGCGAAAAGCCATAAACATAAATTAAATATTTGGAAACCTTAATGCCAGAGAAAGTTGTGAAATTCTTGAAGCACATATAATCCGAGAACATGATAGGGTTAAATGACATGAGGCCAACTTCCATGAATGGTAAAAGAACAGTATAGACGAAAATTTTATCTTATAGGGTAAACCATAGAGTTATTGGCACCCCAACTTTAACTTAAAGAAATAGGTAAACAAGTCCTAATTTTATTACAAGATGTATATGAGTCTAATGTTTGAAGGGTCCTCTATGTCATCTATGAAGTAAGACTTTAACAAACTAACCATAGGGAAGATTTCACAATTAAATCCACAGGGTGCCAATAACTAGATTTGGCACTTTTAACAATAAATATTGCCGTATTGTAAAACTATTGAACTTTTGACCCAAAAAAACCTCCTTAGTCTTTATGAGGATATATAAAGAGGAGCTATAGGTCCAAAGTTTCTATTTGATCCCTTTATAAAAAGTATTTTTTTAAATTTAACCACAGAAATGTAGTCTTAAGGGTGCCAATAACTGTATGGTTTACCCTAGTACATAACAATGCAAGAGCCATATGTTTGTTACCTAAAACTCGAAAATTAGCGGATGTTCCTATATCCAAAATATCCAATATGAAAAAAAGTTAAAAACGTCCATTATCCATTATTGTATTAAAAAAAATAAAAATCACGAAAATAGGACAATTATTAACAGAGTTACGGCCTATTTTATTTTTTATCACACTTTTTCCTACCGTTATATCCGTTAATTTCCGCAATGAAAAAAATCTTCATCATATACACTTATTTATATAAATATGCATATCCACTTATTTCACATTAAATACCGAGTTTAATCAAAATTGTTTGATCCGTTTTGGAGAAAATCGAAGAAAACGTAAAAATTAGACAAAATTCTTTAAATAAATTACCCCCTCCGAAATTTTTGGTGTCACATCGTGGTCATATACCCAGTTTCAGGTTCGTACGGTTTATAGTTTTTGAGCTAGTCTGTTCACACAACGACATATACTCAGACCATTTTGCGGGACTTGGTTATTTGGACTCAGGGGACCCCAAAACGTGTATTTGTACGTGATGTCGAAATTTTTCACTTACTTTCCCTAACTATATATTTCATATATAGGTAAGTGAAAGTAAAAATGATCCATTATTGCCAATAAAGTACACAATGTTTCTTCCTGTTCAGTGGAGGAGTACAACTATTTTTATTTATAAAATTAACAAAATTTCAGCGAAGTTTTATTGCCTTTCTTCTTCGACACTAATTTAAAGTAGGCTACTACTTTTATTGATGTTTTTGGGAACATTTCATCTGATTACATTAATTTACGTCCCTAAAGGGTAATACTACCGTGAACCACAGAAAAGCGTAGTCAGGTTTAGCTAGTGTTAAATTCAGATGCTGAAACACGAATGTCCTTCTGAACGATTGTACAAACAATGACGTTCTGCATCCTCCTGTGATACTTTTCAATTTGGGATTTGTCGTGATTTACTAGGTAACTTAAGTATCTATGTATCATTGGAAGGGATTTCGGATAACGCATACAAAGAAGCACCTTACAGTTAGTAAAAAAAAATCTTCTTGGGAATAAATGGACAGAACCGGGAAGTGGAAAAAAGTGCGGAGACACCTGAGCTGTGCTGTTAAAGCGAAGTGGGGATAAATGCGGTAATTGGAGTCGGGCACTAATTGAAGGAGGATGGAACAAAAGGATTCGAGGAATAAAAACATACTTTCTCCATTTTGTCGTGAGTGGCAAAGTGAATCGGAGATTAGAGGCCTACCACTCCCGGCCATTCATGTCCTTTCTTCAGTCCTCTTCTTCTTAGATGGCCTTTTACCTAACTAATTGGTCTCTTCCTCAACTTCTTCTATGAGCAATTGTAGTTTGATATTTAACCAAACCCTTATTTCTTTAATAAGCTTTTTATTCTATTTTTTATCATTTTTACATCAATGTTATTCAACGAGATCTAATTCTTTCTGTTTGAATTCTTAAGTTTTTTCGAGCATAAAATGCAGATTTTATATCTTTTATATATTTATTATAGTTTTTTAAATGTATTGTTATTTAATATATAAAAAAATAGACTTAATTTTCAATTACTTATATAAGTTTTATATAAGAGTTACTGGGTTTTCACTTCATCATCTGGAAGATATTTTTAACTCTCTGTAAAGTAATTTTAATTTTGTTTATATACATTATTATGTAGGAATGAATGAATAATATTAATTGTTTTATATAAAAACTAGCTGTATGTCCCGGTTTCACTCGGGAAATTCAATTTTTCTAAAGAAACGGTCGATTTCGTAAAAAAAACATTGTAAAGCGAGATCATTACGATTTTTATTAGGATAAAGAATATCAGCTGAAGATCGGCTGAAGTAATGCAATTTTAATATGCACCTGGTATGAAAGAACCACTGAGCGAAATTTGGAGAATTTACGATCAACGGTATGGATTTCTATAAAGAACAAACAAACAAACAGAAATATTGCCCTGCAGTTTCAGCTTCTCGCAAATCGGCTTCTCGCAAGGCGGGCCTCGTATTCGTGGGCAGACTCAGTTTCCCGCGATTCTGCCTGTCTAAGCCTCTGTTGTTCAATCCTATTTTGATGTTCGTCGAGAGTTTCAGCTGCTCGTATTTGACGTTGTTTATTAGCTTTTGAGCTCACTACTCCTATTGAAGCTCGCTTCTTAGGTGGCATTTTTAAAAAATGAATTTACCATACATGTGAATAAACGTATTGTAATGTTAAAAAAAAAAAAACACATGGCTTAAAAATCCCAGAACTCGACACCTGCCAAGGGACGGTCTTACCGGGCCTTGTTGGCCTCTTCAAAATCTATAAAATGAATTTTAAGGCCGTTTTTTCGACTCAAACGGTCGATTTCGCAAAAAAAAACCATAGTAAAGGGAAATCATGACGAATTTTATAACAATAAAGAATATACCCAGAGATTGGCTGAAGCTATGCAATTTTAATATGGACGGGTGTTCGCACCTGGTATCAAAGAACCACTGAGCGAAATTTGGAGAATTTAGGAAAAACGGTATGGATTTCTATAAAGAACAAATAAACAAACAAACAGAATTTCATCTTTATTTATATATATATATATATATATATATATATATATATATATATATATATATATATATATATATATATATATATATATATATATATATATAAAGTCATATGCCATAGTTGACTGTCACAGAGCAAAAAATAAAAATAAATAAATAAAAATAAGAAACAAATAAAATGAATATGATTAATACATCAGACAACTAGTAGAATAAACCGCCAGTCGGCCTGTGCCCTGGTTTGCCATGATCCCTCTGATGACTCTGAGAGATCATGTAATAATAAAATAAATCGTAGGAATCTTCCGTAACAAAGGTTTCAATTGAAAGAAAAATATAATAATTTCAAATAAAATTCACAATTTAAGAAACCGAAAAGTTACATACTTTAGACTTATAACATAAAACATTTTTCAAAAAACATTGAAAACATTCCAAAACAGAAAAAGTGATATTATCATAGTCTTATGACTTGTTTCCCTTTACTTATTTATGAGCTTATTATATTTTCTTCATTTCTTTACTGACAGTAAATCAACTAACATGATAAATAAAGTAAAACAAATATTACAATTAATATATAAGTTTTAAGTTTTTATTAATCAGTAAATAAATAAAGTCCACATGCCACCTAAATTTTAAGATACAACCAAAAGTAAATTTACGAGTACAAAAAATTCTAAAATAATGGACAGTTTCAAGAGATACAAAAGATAAATAGTAATAAAATATTAAATCGGGCTGACTTTGATTATTCGGATTTTCAACTCATGTCAATTGCAAGTAGTTTAGTTATTTTGTTAGATATAACTAGGATTTAAAAAAAAAAAAAAAAAATCAATCAATAATTATCCACTTTTTATTCAGCCGTTCAGCAGGTCCTAGCCGTTCACTAACTCCTTTAATTTCTCCTTCCCATCATTGCCAGAAAATAAGAGTCCTTCTCCATTCCACCATGTAAATTTATGTTTTTCCAAAATAAGAAAACTTGAATACATCTGCTTTATTGTTCAAAATTCCTCAATTCCTTAAAATTTCTTAATATGAGATGGTTAGAGCGTTTTTTTCTAATCAGTTCCGGAAGATCTTGATGGATAACGAAACCAGTACCCTTTAAATTCTGTACTGATTTTAATATTTTATCTTTGTCTTGGGTGCTTTTTTGAATTTTCTTGTCTGATAGAAATCAATTCATTCTTAATAAATTGAAAATCTTCCTTAGAAGCTACCGACATAAGTTTCTATACAAATATATCTGACATTATTTTTTTCAGTAAAGAAATAAATTGTGGACAAGAGAAATCCATAATTAATTTTTTATCAACAGTTGTTTTTTTTAAAGGATGGGTTGATTCACCAGGGGAGCCCCTTTGGCTTTTTAAGTTTGATGAAGAGTCTGACATGCGACATTGTTTCATAAAGGATTAAGAAAACGGGCGGAAAATAGAAAAGTAGAAAAAAAAAATACTGCTGCTATTAGAAAGAACTTGACACAGAGCCGATTTTAACTATTCCAGACCTAACAGTCAAATCCCTAACTTGCGGAGAGGCAATATCGTAATCAATGAAGATCTACTGAGGTGCGATTATTGCTAGTTGTAAACTTTTAAATTATTATGTATTCATTCAATATGTATATGAATGAGACTATACATATTAAAATATTTAAAAGAATTCGTTTATACATCAAATGGATAGGTTCATCAAAACATGTTTGATACTTAGAATTATGATTTTAATCTGTCTCATGAAGACTGTTACTATCTAACTGCTGAATCTATGGCATAAAGGTCTGTAAGCGGTCTTGCACAGATATAATTGAGGAAGATAATTTGAGAAAAAAAATGCGAGTTTGATTTAAACCGGTATTCTTTACTGTTTTGCTAGGCTAATTTGATGACTATTCCATTTATTACGTTAATAGTAATATTTAACTATTTGATTCTTTGGATGACGTTTCGGGTTCACTTAACGAGATGGAAGGGTGATTGCAATAAATATGGAGGTACCTAACTCATGGGCCTATCCAGCCAGTTGTAAAAGGGGGGGGGGCTGCATTTTGTGTACCATTCCCACAGCTAAAATTCTACTTGCTCTGCGTATTATTTGTTCTTTATCCTACTTCCTAGCTTTTGGTAAAGTTAAATACTATATTTAACCCCCTGGATCCGCCAATGACTCTGATCGAAAATTTTTAAATGTTCTGCACATATTTTACAATCCATTTATAATAATGGTTTTTGAAAATTCCATTTATAGAAAAGACAAGATTTTTGTTAAAGAAAGGACGGTAACCTTCAGTTCAGTAGTAAAATTGTTACTTTCATAATATGCTTTTAATTAGTATAAGGTATTTAATTTTGTTGGAAGATTTCGAAAGATTATTTTCTACATCATTATTGTTATTTTAGTTTAGCTAATAATGTGGGATGTCCATGTTGGAAGCATATTGAGAAATCCGGGTCGATTCCGAACGGTTGACTTTCTAATAGCTCCAGAAGTATGTTACCGTAGAAATAAACTGTTACATTGACCCGCCTTGCTACCTTTAGGGAAAGCCGCCATACTTGGCTACTGGACTTCTATTACTGCTCAACTATTTATGAAGGTTAGAATCAAACACATGCTACCTTTTTTAACATTTATTTGTTTGTTTAAAGTCCATTTATGCTAATCGGGCGATGCTGCAGTTGGAGTCCTAAATTTTGCATAGCCAGGTATAATTAGGATAGGGATCTTTAATGAGTACCTGCCATCGCACAGACTCGGGACCTCCATTTAACGCCTTTCTAAGTGAAGGCATAGCCAAGGATTTTTTACTCCCTTTAAAAAATCCTAGGGCCACAACGGGTCGCTAACCCGCGACCTTTTGTATAGTAGGTTGCCATGCTAAACATTTATTCCTTACATCGCCGATTCAGCAAAATATTCAAAATGGCGTGCATTTATATTCTACTATTCAAGGGCATGGAAAAAGGTACCTACTACAGGTATCCATCCTTCAATATTTCATCAATGACCTCAGTTTTAAGGATATTTAATGGTATATAAAAATCAATTAAATATTTCCAAACGAAAATATATTTATGTGGAATAACCCCAATTCCATTAGCTTAGAAACCAAAACTTTAAAATTGCGAAGTGAATAAAAAAATTAACAAATCATTTACGATTATTGATGTCAGTATCGGACATAAAACTATCCATACCATCGATATTATTAGGTTATGACCGGTGGGGAGGGGGTAGAATAGTAGAATTTTTCGTTTGTAAATATAGGAGCTTATTTTTTTTCTTTTATATTTGGTCTCTGTTATTAACCAAGTGATTTACAAGTGAAAAAACTGACGGGGAGTCAGTTTTTTTTTTTTTTTTGTATTTCGTTCCATCAAGTTCAACCATTCGATTTTTCGGTCAAATACCTACTGTTATTAGCCTAGACAAATTTATAGGTCTTTAGCCTACAAATGGGTTTCCTTTCATAATTTTTAATTATTCAATTAAGAATCCTATAGCGCGGTATACCTTTGAAATTTAATCAGATTGGTGCAAGGATGGCTCTGCTCAGTTAATTTGAGTTGATTTTTTTAAGTGAAGTTAATATTTTTGTATAGAGCAGCATTTTTTGTTAGAATAATAAATAAAGTTACACAGTTAGAATTATTTTATTTTCCATTTAAGTGAATTATATAGCAGAAGGGTGCTTATAGGCAGAGGGTATCATTATTCCTCATTAAAAACAAATCTTTTAATAGTACTATCGAAATTTAAAAAAAACTATCCTAGATTTGTATATATGTATTGTTCTACTATTTTAGTTATATATTTAGATTCAATAAAGCTTTGCCTTACCTGTACATTTCAATATTTCTCTTTCACATGTATGATCAGTCATTATTTCTTCAATGACCACCTCAATATCTATTGTCAGCAACTTGCTATCAGGTGCAAAATAATAATGAATGACCAAAAAAAAAAGAAACATTAATCCTTATTTGTGATTATTTTATTTTTCCCAGGGTTGAAAGTGAATTTGAATTGTTTTGTTCGATGTAACTAACTTCTTTAAGATAAAGTAAAATTCATATTCTCATAAGAAATTTTCTCTCATGATTTAGAGGAATAGCTTGCGATTAAATTGATCTAACTTTTCATTAAGCTTAAATATTTTAGATTAGAGTACCTCTTTATTAGCTATTAGATTGATTTATGCTAGCATTGGAATGCAATACGATCAGTACTAAAAATGATCCGGGTCCCAACTCATACAAGAAAAAAAATTTGTCTATACTTAAATTTATAAAAGTAAAGAGAAATTTGAAAAGATGCCTTGTTCAAATGAGACAAAGGTCAATGGATCCATTAGAACAGTAGATGAAAGCCGTTCATAATGATTTTCAGTTTAATAGCTGTAACACATAGACGAGTGTGACATCGGATTTTTCCGCTAGTGCACCTCGGCTCGTGGCATCAAAGCAGTCGTTATTGCGACGCCATAAAGGCAACATCGTACGAGATGACGACGGTAAAGTACGTGATGAATGAACGGACTCCTAGCTTGTGATGGGGTGGGGGTGGGGGTTAGGTGTGAAAAATAACAACTAACGCTTCCACAATAACAGCTCCTTAATTGCCACCGTTCTTAGTTTCCTGACTTACCTACATCTGTCTCATCGAGCAGCTGAATCCAACTACTGTTCACTGGGATAATAACTTCAAAACGGTATTTACCTATATACACTGGAACTAGGTATTACTATTTCTTTTAAATACAGTCAACAATTCATAAGTCGGTCTCCGAGGGACAGTGAAAAATTGTTTGATTTACAGAACATAGATTCATCGAGGTTGTCATTCGACTTATTTACATTTTACCTATTTACAGTTAATAAGAAAAATGGACACAGCATAGGAGTTAAAATCATCTACGGATAATTAACAAAATACATGTGTTGCAAGATACAGTCAATTAAATACATATAATACCATATTATATCAGTATTATATCAGATAAAAATCTATATTAATCATGATAGAACTGTTCCCCAACAACTCTTATTACTTACCGAAGACTGTGCCAGTTCCAACCTATGCACAAAATTTCAGAGCAAAATGATATGTACCTAAGCTATAACACTTTTCCCATTATAAAATATTCATATGAAAAGGGAAACCATATTTATCTTGACTCGGTGCACATTTATTTCATATTTAAATAGCACAGAAAACGTAGAAAATCTAAATTTAAATAATCTATCTTATAAATAGACCATTACTTTGCTAGCTCATAAATATTTGAATAGGTAGTTTGGTCTTTATTAAGTAGGTAGTATGTTTTCAGGAAACATTGTCGTGAAATATACTAACAGAATACAATCCGTTTTTTTTTTTTTTTTTTTTTAATATTTGATTATTATTTTTGTTTTTAACTTACCTAATATGTTATTATATTTTATTTAGTGATATGAGTATATAAATAAAAATAAAAAGGGCCTTGGCTTTATATAGAATCTTTAAATTTTTGTTAAAACATAAATAGCATAAGGATTATTTTTTGTATAAACCATACTGATTAATAAAATCAAGATTGTATTATGAACTAAGAATTTGAATCAATATTACAATTATAATTTTATAAAAGTAAATGACAAAATTACAACGCCTACAATTTACTTTTTTTTTCACCATTCTGTACCTAGTAGGTATTATATGTCATAATTTGTTTATGCTAGTATTTTTTTTTAGTTATAAATTAGCGATTACCTAAGGTCCTATTATAACTATAGTTATAGGTCCTATAGTAACCGTCTTTATGCCAAAATATTTCTAAATTTCGAATAATTCTGTTCACTTGTTTAAGATTGCTCCTTTTATAATTATGCCTACATCTCGGCAAAGGTATGTTATCTTCTACTTGTTCATTTTTTTTTAACTGATCATGATAACTAATTCCTTCATATTTTATTATGATTACGATACACATTATCAAAAAAACTAAAATGTGTTTTTTATTTTTATTTTCGCAAATAACTTTTTTTATATATCTACTTTGGTAAGATGATATATATCCGTTTTACTGATTCTACTCTGCTTGAATATTTAGTATTTTGACAAAGACTATTAACCTACCACTGTTGTGTTTTTCTTTATTAAACATTTGGTCTACTATGACTGGTGAGAAATCCCCAATAGCTTTCTTTTACACTTTGATTATTTATAATTAGGTATTTAATATAAGAAAAGTTGATAATTTGTTTCTTAACCTTAAAAAATTTATTTATTAATTCAAAACAATATATACATGTAAGATATGGGTTAGAAAAATTAATCATATTAGAAATATAAGTCTTTCGTGGTCTGCATTGAATACCAAACAAAGAGTTTTGATTTTTTGCAATCAGACGAAAACATAAAATGAAAAACTAGAGGTGTAATCAATTAAACTATCCTTCAGACAAAGATGATGTAGAATTCTGGAAGAACCATGCTGGAAACCGGCTGGAGAACCAGAGCACAATGATATCATTGGCTGAATCGAATACCCCTCTCCCGGCATCGGCAGGATGGCTGCTTTTCTTAGTACCAATCAAGTGGAAGGCATTCAGTTGCCATGACAACTCATCCCCTCCACCCGCTCCCAGGATCATCCTAATTTCTCATGCAGGAAATTTACAGCTCAGAGGAACCGATGGTCCTTAAGGAGTCCCAGACAGCTCCCACTTATCCTTGAATATATTTCCAGATGCAACTATCGCTAAGTGGCTCCGTAATGACAGATATCCATTTCCCTTTCGTTGTCTGCAATTTATGACACTAGGTGCCTATTTTATACTGCTTGCTCGGTCAATTAAAACAAAACATTTTTACATTTTGATCCATGGTCAAGCAATTTTTTTTTATTTATTTGCGTTAAATATTTGTTATTTAAACCACTCTAATGACTATACAGTTGCGTTATAATGAAAAAATTTAAATAATACGCAGGTATGTAGGTTTACTCTAAATAAATATGATTGGTTTATTTACTACTAAAAATCACACTAAAATTTTTATGTAAATTTGTATAGGCTATAATGAATGATTACATAATAAAATTCAGAAACAGGTACAGTCTTCTACCTTCCTAGTAGATGATTTATAACTAAGTCCCAAGGGGTCAACTATGGGTGTAGTAGTTAGCATAGCAACCTTAAATACTAAAGTTCGCGTCCCACGGTGACCTTAGGAATTTTTAAAAGGAAGTAAAAAATCCTTGGCTATGTTGTCCCTCGGATAGGACGTAAAATGGAGGTCTAGAGCCTGAATGATGTCAGGTACTCGTTAAAGACCCCTATCCTAATTATACTTGGATATGAAACTTTTTGGACTCCCTGTGTAACATCATCAGACTTTATTTATGCCTTACTGGCATAAAGTGGACGTTAAACTAACAAAGTTCCATAAACACTTAGTTAGCTAATAATGTCAGGAATATGTAAACAAAAATTTAATATGCATTAAAAATAATTTTTCTAACCACTTTATTAAAAATAAACTTCCTTAGCAGATCTGAGAGTCCTCCATTGCGAAAAAATGGCCGTTCAATTACCTACTTTTAGCTTACTTTCATTCAGTAAGTTATTGTACAAGTATAACCTGAATACTAGGACAATTTTCAAATTATTATAGTGAAGTAAAGGATTTTTCTTAGTATAGGAAGATTGATTAAGCCATTGTTTTTTTATTTAAAGTCACTTTATACTACTAAAGCTAATCGGAGGGGCCATTGTAGGAGGGGCTAAAATCAACATGGCCAAAAATGTCAAATCCTTCACAGACAATTAACTGAGGCTCCTTTTCATTAAAACTATTTTCAGACGTAATAAAATTACTTTGCAAATATTATTCTATCTTACCAGTTTCATAATTAGGGCCATTTTATATTTTACAACCATTTCTCCTTTGGGACCGCTTTACAATCCTAAAATCAATACAAGAAAGATGGTTCCTAAACCATGGCTGCTCTACTAAGGAAAGTAGTTCCACGATATCCCAACAGATGGCAGTGTTTCCGACCCTGAATTTTCTACTTCCGAATTGTATGGATTACATAAAAATAAAACTAACATTAAGCAAATTATTAATAGTATTAATTTAAATTATAAAAAAAGATATTAATTTTTTTTTATTTGATCTAGATGAAATTTTTTGAAATAAATTAATGATTATTTAGATGTGGAAAATGGTCGAATATTTTCTGAAAGAATTTCGGGACAATTAATAAACAGGAATTATTGTCAAAAAACTTTTTCTGTATTTCAACATTTTTGGGTTCTAGACCGTAGGCTATTATAATAAAGAAAAAGTTTTTCGACTGAAGTTCCTGATAATTATTCATCACAGAAGAATGAATGATTATTTATATTTTTATTATTACGTATATAAATTAATTTTATATATATATATATATATATATATATATATATATATATATACACATTATCAATCTCCGGTTAAATGTCAACTGTAAGTGGGTACCTAAATCCTAAATAGTTTTTTAAAAGATGTCCATCATTTAGGTCAACCGTCGAATTCCTTAAGATGGCTGGATGCCACCATCACCACGTTAACATCTAGAATGGTTGATAAGCCAACAGATGGTTTCCAATATGAATACCACACCCTGTGAGGAACTCGTTAATGGATGCTGGAAACCATTTCTCTGCAGTCATGGAAACTCCCGCTCCCATGCTGGGAATCCACCTTAACGGCTTCCCCCATGTTTGACAAAAAATGGGACATTCTGTGAAGATGGGTCCATCAGATTCCATGGCAACCGGGATAGTTCTTATTTTAACCTACAGATGTCAGCACCAAGGTTTTCTTCACCAGCTCAACAGATGTCGCTAGTGTCGAAACCGTTGACATTTCAAGTTGAAATTTTCAGCATTAAATGATTATAATCATCATGGAGTAATTGAATTTATTTCTCATTACAGTTAAAATAATGAAGATTTTTTTCTTCAAGCTTTATTTTTTTTATAACAACACAGCTGCAACAATGGCATTCTAGTCTGTCAGTGTTTTACCTGAATAGGACTTCACAATTATTGAATAAGAAATATAAAATCAGTTTAATTCACCTTAAATATTACCTGAATGAATCCATAAAGCCATTTATAAAATAATGAAACACAAGTAAAGGCTATTGCATACCTTGTTTTTCTTTTTTCAAAAACCTCTATAATGATTTACTGACAAGTTTTAATTTTATAGTCCCTAACTCGATATAGATGCACATAAAAATACCTTAGGGAAAAGAAAAAGTAAAAATGTTCTGGCTATGAGAAAAAAATATTGATAAATATTTGGAAGTTGTACCTTCACTCGTTATATCTTTACCAATATCTTTAATGATAATTTATTCTATTTTATTTTTCTAACAGTTTAGATTAATTTTAGTTTCCACTTAGATCATGAAATTTTAACTTTTTTTTTTAATGAATAATCTCTGCTAATGCACCCTAACTCTAAAATGTCCCCACTCAAAGACTGAAACACTGCAAACTTGACATATTTGGAAATATGTATACAAAGTAAATTTCTATATGAGTTCAGCTTTGTGAAGAGTTCAATTGTAAGCATTTTGATTACTGTCTTGCTATACTAAACCAGAAAAGGTAGGGAAGCTGCTTTAAAATCTTGTCAACTACATAATCATTTTAGTTTTACTAGCAGTCAGAGTATCTGCCACTAAAAAGTTAAAACAAATATATAGTATAACACGTAATAATAAATGTTGTGCCCTTTTTAACAGTCACATATTTTTATTAATATAAAAAAGAGCTTTCGGTATTGTAGTATAAAGTCCATATTGATCTCATGCTTACTTTATCCCATCCATTTATGTGGATGCAGTTCAGTACTAAAAAATGGTAATGTACCTTCATGATCATTTAATATTTTTCATATTACTTAGGAGCTTTAATGATGTTTAAGTAGGGTTATTCAACTTGCTTAATGATGAGGTAGAAAGGTGTTAAAGTAAGGAGTGAGTTAAATATGTTGCAAGGTGGCGAAGCTACTTTGTATATAAATAAAAACAGAAGAACATGTTTTCAATGACATGACCACTTCATAGGTCATCACAAGGACTGACAGAAGTCAGGAAAAGTGGCCTGAGTATCATCATTACAGGATTTAAGTAATGTCGTTAATAGTGATAATTGATTATCTTATTCATTTATTTCAGCATTTCTGTGACCAAATAATCATGCATTCAACCATCTACATATTCATTTTAGTTTTAGCTACAGTATTACGCTATTTTATGAGAATTTTATAGAAACAAAATTATTAAAATAAAAACTTGAGATGTTTCATTCATTTTTAAAATATACATAATCATTTTTTAAAAAATTATTTAATGTAAACGATTGATTCTTATGTTATGAGACTGATTTAATCGTCCATATCTAATAACTAAATTTGTTGTTATAAAATATGATGTTGAACTTACTTAATGCTTTTCAACCAGGACTTTATTTTTTCTTCAAAAGTTGATGAACGAACCCACCGCTAAGGATGCAACTATGAGGGAATCCCGTTTCAAACAATCTCAACACAACTTATCAATAACACTAATGTTAAAAAAAAAAAAAAAAACTAAAAAAAAAAGCTATTTTAGTCAATTATCCTTTCATTATAAGTCATAAGCTCCACCTAGATAGAAAGATCAATTGACAGTTTTTTTTTTCTTTTACCAATTCCCAGTTTAGTGAAAAATTCAGTGAAATTTCAACTCACTTCAATCAATTTTGTAAAGAATTTTATTATATAATTCAGCCATGTTTTCCACTTTCAAACATTATTTTTCAATCAGCATTTTTCATTTTTAGTTCCCATATTTCACTCCATTGTCTATATGAGCTTTTTGATATTATGAAGCAACGTTATAGACATTTCTCCATTACATTCTTAGGCATGCAAATACATTCTTACCTGCTAGTTGATATAAATAATTGTGGTGTTTGATTCTGTTTAAAGCCCTCAATTTTATCAAACCCAAGTCTTTAACAAAAGCATTTGCTAATTTTTTTCTATCATCAATAATTGATACTGAACAGTTTTAAATGTGGTTGAGATTGACAGCAGGTAAAAAAGAAAAAACATTAAAGGGAAGAAGGAAAAACATTAAAGAATAAAGGATTACAGAATTAGTTCTAATAATTGTTTACAATATGAATTTGTATTGTTTTCCAAGGAGTCGTTAAATTACCTCCTTGATACCGATACGAGTATGATACAATAAAAAGGTCAATAAAAAGTTTTAAATTAAACAACATAAAATGTTCTACGCAATTTTGAAAGAATTGACAAACAAAGAAATGCTACCAAATTTGAGTTTTCAATAGCAGGGATTGAATTAATAAAAGAAAAGCTTTTCTTTCTAAATTACCTTCATTGTACTAAGTTTTCATGAGAGAAGCAACTCCCATTATACATTATACATTATACAGACAATACAAGCCATAAAGGTAACACTGCACCACCAAAAATCAGTTCATGTTACTAATTAAATGAATATGCTACAGACAATAAGAAATCAAACATCTAAGCATGCTGCTGAATTAGAAATTTGATCCTTATTTGTAAAATACAAAGAAAAATCAAGGTGATAGTTTTTATTTAGCACCAACCTACTATGGCATCGGAGGGATTGGAAAAGTAGAAGTTGCATCCCTGTTGGCTCAAATGAGTGATAAAAGTGAGGTAAAATCTATAGGTCGCTCTAAAATCGCCCTGGAGGTCTGGGTGTCAAGAAAAATTCAAAATATTGGTTTCATGGAATGAAACCTGGAGAAGGAACCCTTAGAAATTGTTGCACATAAAAAGAAATTGTGCTTAAGGGATAATTAGTTGCAGAAAATATGGAAGAGAGGAAACATTCCTCGGAATTGGTCACTCTGTCAGATTTAGTGCCCTAACAACATAAGCCATTGACTTGTGGATTATTACTATGAAAACAATAGATTTTTTTAATTCATGTGAGGCTAGTCCTCACGTTCATATAAGGGAAATTGTCAACTACACCAAATCAGATTTGCCTTATAAGAGGTACAAACACAAAAGATTAAAACATATAGTACTATAAATCAGATAATATTTTAATGTACAAATATCTTTTTTTTTTATACGTTTTGTCTTTCTTTAATTTCTTTATTTATTTATTTATTTTTTTTTTTTTTTTTATACTATGTATGAGGTTTTTTTTTTTTGTTTTCTTTTTTTCCTCATTTATGTAAAATAATTATTGTTAACTCTAACTTCATGATTTTCTTTGAAACCATATGAAATGTGGACATAAGCGCAAAGCTTGAAGCCACACATTGATTATGTTCATTGTATTATTAATTAAATAAAATTAAAATTAAATTACTATGAAAAAATAAAGAAATTAATTAAAGTGTCTGAAAATTGTTTTTATTATTAACTATATTGTTTTAAATCAACACTGTAATGAATTGTTTAAGGTATGCTTGATAATTTAATTTTTATACAAATTAAAAACAAGTAGATTATTTTACAAATAGAATGGCGACATGTAGAAAAGATGCGATTAAGAAATATTTTTGTAATCAAATACAACATAATTATTAATTAAGCAGGCAAATATACTTCTTTCCTTTTATTATTTAATACAAGTGCATTAACATTATTATGATACAAATTTTGTATCCTTTTGTAATTTTGTTACAATTTTGTAAAGAATTATTAATTTTTATTAATCACCTTAAGCTGGTTAAAGTACTCTTAATTATTTGCATTTTAATACATTTACTACATCCTTTTTAATTTGAGTCTTCATTGTATATTTTCATAAGTTAGATATTCTTCTAATAGCCGAATATTTAGTAGCTCGTTAGGAAGAAGAGGTCCAAAATACTTAGTTTTACCTAAAAGACTTACCTAAATCACATTATAATTATTTGAGAAAAAAATTCTATATTTTGAAATCCAATATTTAACATTGGAAAGCTGTCAAAGCAGTATTCCATTACAACAATAATGATCACAACAGATGCTTTTCTGGTAAAATTTTAGTTTCTTGGATTGCGGCACTCTTCTTCCAAATGAACGATATAATTTACATCATTTTCCCAATAAAGTTTTTGAATTTTCGAAACAGTTAAGCAAAAAAAAACACATTCACTTGTTTTATTTTATTTATAATATCAATATTGTATTCATCGTGGCCATGAAGGCATTGGATTTACATTAAAAAATATACAGTATAGTATTATTTATAGTTTTAAATTTAAATATTAAAGACAATGATAAGAAATGTAATTTTAATAATAGATATCTTCATCCTGCAATGATACTTAATGCAATATATCCTTGATGATTATTTTATTTAACTACAGATAAATTATTATTATAAGTTTTCAAGATTCTGTGTGTCCTAAATCTTCAATTACAACTTGTAAATATTTAAAAGATAGACTTCAAACTATAAAACATCAAATTTCAAATTGAACTTATTTTCTAATTACTAGGGATGGGATTTTCATGTATTTACATATTTTTTTCTGATGCCTAGAAATGCATGTACATGTATTCTAAATGGTTTTTACCAAGATATAAACCATTTTGAACCATTTTTATTTTCCATATTTTGTGGTTTTTAAATATTTTTACATAAATTTTGATAAATATATATTTTTTTCTATATTTTACCACTTTTAGGAAAAGAACAATAATTTACTTTAAAATTATTATTAGTTATTACTTGTTTTACGTATATTCAATCAATACCTAGAATAAATAAAGTGTAAAGCAGGGAATGAACTTTGGGATTAAAAAATTCTTGGAAAATAAAAAGGCACACACAATATCGACAGTTCTCAGAAATTTTGATCCCCCTCTTTTCTTACATAGATGCCCCATCCTTGACTACTCTTTAGTGATAATTCGAACCTAGAGTGTAAAATGCCAAAAAGGAAAGAAAACAGAAAAGTAAGTACGTCGCAGAGTTTGCAGAACTCTTAAACATTTAAATGTGACAGTAAAGGTGTCCTGTATTGTTTGTGCTGCCAAATTCACACCAGTCACGTCAGTCGACATGGAAAAATCTTTCAGCAAATATAAACCTTTGCTTTGACCGAATCGTTATCGTTCCAAAGAAAATCTTAGAATTCACCTTATTTACAACGTTTTTGATGATGAAGATGAGGAAGTTTAAGATGTGTTCTTACATTTTCAAAAATGTCGTTTACATTTTTTTATATATATATATATATTTTATTAGTATTTTAAATGTATATTTATTTTGTATGTGAATACTGAACTTTTGAAATATTTTAATTTTCACTCCAAATTTTATTTTGTCCATATTTTCATATTTTTATTACATATATTTGCAAATATATGTCCATATTTATGTACAAATTTTGAAATTTTTATTACATAAAACCCTATCCATGCTAATTGCCTAATTAATTACTTAAGTGTTGATGAAATTTGATCCAAAAATACTAGAACTATGAAGTGTTACCTTCAACTTCAAAAAAATGAGTTTAAAACTTTGTGTTCTTGACTGATTCTCAAAATTCCAAGAGAAGATACATCTTGATGACACCAAAAAACTAACTTACTGAGAATCAATGAAGCTGAAAACAATAAAAACTCTTATATTTTTCTTGGAATTCATTCATCAGATATGTTTTGTGGTTTAAATTTATTTCTGAGACAAAATTTCAAGAAATTGTATAGGATATCAAGTCTTAAATCATAACATTGCAAAGAGAATCTTTATAAAATCAGCTACTTACATGTATATACTTATATAATAAATTACTAATTGCTTTATTCGTTCAATATATTTCTGGATATAATAAGCCTGAAAATTCAAAAGTTGAATATAAAATAATGAATAAAACATTTTCTCTTACAAAATGTATGCGTTTCTCTCACTAAAATGTTGGCACAATATGCTGTTTTTATGACTGCACCAACAGCCATTTTCATTACATTGAATTATATGGCCAACTATCTTTCATCATTAAAATTATTAGTGTTGAAAATTCAAAATACAGTACATATATTTGACAAGAATCATGGCATACTTAGGATTCAACACATTTCTTATTAAAAAGTATGCTAACAGATATGGAAACATCTTCCTAAAGATTATTCATATGCTGGTGTAGGGGGGCTAAACTATTTCTATTTCTCCTTGTATCATGTAAACATGATATCAAAGAAATAGGAAACCTTAATTCAACTAAACTAAACAGCAAAAAAACCAGTGCACCTGGAATTTTGTCCTTTTTATTCTTCCTAGTGCAAATAATTTAATTTTTTCTGTATGCACCGATTAAAGTATACATCATATGAGATAACGACGGATACAGATTTAAAAACAAGAAATATCTGGAAAAACAATTTCATTTTTAAAAATCTCTAAACTCGTATAAATGAATAAAATATTCTTCATCAATTTTTCTTCATTAAATTTGTTTTTATTGTTATTATTATTTTTTTCTAATAACGGGTGATTCCTCTCCTTGCTTGTATCACAGCCTGGATTCTCCTCGGCATGCTGCTGATTATGCTAGCAACTCTTTCCTGTTCGATGCCGTCCCATTCTTCCACTAGCGCAGTTCTGAGGTGTTGAAGGTCCATTGGAAGATCGAGCCACCTTCGGATGGGTCTCCCTACCTTATCCCATGGGTGTTCAATGGGATTAAGGTCGGGGCTTCAGGCTGGCCACTGTAGGGTGCGTATTCCGACTTCATTAAGATAGTCGGTAACCACATTTGCAGCATAGCGGTAACCATATTGCAGCATATATGCAGTGTTCCCGAGCAAACATAAGACGAGATGCCCGATGTGCTGGGATGAGCTGAACTCCCATAGCTGGGGCCCTTCATTGAATGTGAACTTCATGAAGCCGCCTCCTTACCATATCGACACTGATATTCACATTTCTGGCAATTCGAAGCCTTTGATTGGTTCCTTGGCTGTCTAAAAGTAATTTCCTAACGTCTGCATCACAATAAATCTATCGTCAGTGGGAACTGTCACTCTGGGCCGACCTGAACCTGGCCTCCTGGATAAGTTACCAGTCTCCCTTTACCCTGGACTGCCCTGCGGACGTTAGTTTCTGGTAGCCCTAAGAGCCTAACCACGTAACGCTGGCTTCTCCCATCCTCTAGAAACGCGATGATCTTAGCATCCATTTCGGTGGGTAAAACCATTCTGAACAGCAAACAGGATAAGAAGAAGAAGAAAAAAATGGCTTTAAAAAAAAAAAAAAAAAAAAAAAAAAGAAGGTGCAAAAATGAACATGAATTTAAAAATGAAACGTAACTACACAATAACTGCAGATAAACTAATGGGGAAATCATTATTTGGCCTAGGGCAATAAAGGACTTTGTTCGGGATTATTGATATGAAAGTCTTTCTAGCCGTTAGAAAAAACCAAACAATATACTCAGATCGTACTTTAATTACATATTTATCGAAAAATGTAGAGTGCGCCGGTTTTTTTGTTGTTTGGTTTATATTAAGAGATAGAAAATAAACTGAACTTCAGATATTTCAAAACTTTATATAAGTAGATGTCCATTATATTTATTTATTTGTTTAGTTATCAATGACAATTAATATTAATTTACTCACATACAAAAAAAAAAGAAAAAAAGGCAAGAATATTTAGAAAAATAAAATGACATATTTTGTTCATAAGTTATTTAGTGAAAATTTATGTAATCTATATAATTTGAAAATAAAATTTATGAAACATCATTGAATTGATCAAATTCAATTTGATATATCATCAAATTGAGTAAATTAATGTGTATTGGAATTAAAGAAATATTTTAAAGGAAATTGGAGCCATAGTGCAGCTGCAGAGCGCTCTTGATTCTCAATTTGTAACTAACAAAGCTGTTTAAAATTAATATTTTCACTGTAAAATATAAAAAATATAGGATTACTTCTTGATTCTAAAGTATTATATTTAAATTAGTTTCTGTGTTTTTATGAACTAATTTTTGAGTCATTATCTTATTCTCATTAATCATTATTTCCCAAAGAATGTTGTGCCGCCACAAGAGTTCGCATTTTAAAAAGAAACCCTGTTAGTAAGCTCTTGATAATTTTTCATTTATTATACATATATATTTATTATAAAATTTTACAAACAGCAATTGAAATAGATGTTAACAATAAAGGTGATTCAGAAGTCAGTCACAGTTTTAAAATTATAACTTAAAAATTTCATGAGAGGGGTGGCTGATTAGTCAGTGAAAAAAACAGCATAAATGTAAATTAAATTGTACATAAAGTAATAAAAGCTTTATTAAATTAATATTAACAAATACTAGATTTGTTAAAAATTATATGCGTAAATTTATTACACAATTTTTTTTTTTATGCTGAGTTGGAGGATTCTTTTATTTCATTTAAATCTATTTTAATAAAATAAATATAACTTATGTATTTTTTTTTTTAATTGAAGGTCAACTTCAGGTGTACTATAATTATAAAAAAAAAATCTGGTGCGATGCGCACAACACACAACTTTCACTTACCAACTTACTTAGATTAGAAATCAACTTGTTTTGGTAAATATTTAAATGCCATTCCTCAACTTCACACTTTTTTCCATATTTGTTTACTTAATTTTATTTGTCTCAACAAGTTATAGAGTATTATAATTTCTATTGGAAAACTTGAAAGTTCTCACTACTTTTCAATTCATTATCGTTTATTTCTATTTTTAATAAGCCTAAACAAATAATAATTTCATCAACAGCCAAGTTTTTTTTTTTACTGCATTCCTGTTTTCTATGGAAAGTTACTTTTTGTAAGTAGATATATTTATTAATTCACGATAGTGACGGTACATCAACAGGTGTATTTACGGCTCACAGTAAATTAAAATTGACTTTTAAAAGTTTGTCTCTTTTGCCTAGCTGGAAACCGAGAACGATTACTGTTCCTCTAAAAACACTTTAGATTGCATTCAGAAATCTATTGTGGAACAAAAATTTTTAAACTAAAATAAAATTAATTTAAGGTAATCTTGTACCATATTTTTTTAACACTGTAAGCTGTTTGAAATAATTTGAGCATCACGTATTTACTCTCCAAAGTACAATAAAATCTTTTATTGTTAAATAAAAATTTTTATTTGTGATAATAAGACAATCCAAGCATAATAATCCATCGTGTCTGAGTTCATAATTCTCTATTTAGTTGTTGAAAACTTAATTTAGTTACCATGGAAAAAAATAATTTCCATTACGTTCCAAAATACTTTGACAACTCTTTTCCATAAACAGTACGCCTTTTACATATAAAGGCATACTGTCTGTCGTTAAAGGCATACTGCACATGCGTGGGCTCAACGTGTTTCTTGAGTATGATGTTTTACTAGATTTTTTCAAATTTCTTAAAACCATTTCTTATTTTTAGGTATAATATGAGAAAGTAAATGTCTCGATATAATAAAAATCAAAGGTACTTTATTGGTTAAGAAAAAAGTTTCCTTCACCGTTTTAAGCCAGTGGCGGATCTAGGGGAGGGGCGCTGGGGGCGTGCACCCCCCCTGAAAGGTGAGGACACCAATTAACTATTACAATTCCTAAATAATTTATTTTTTGAAGAGAAAAGATTTGGCTCCGCCGGGAGTCGAACCCGGGTCTCCTGCGTTACATGCGACACCACAGAGCTCGGCTCTAGGCAGAGCAAATCCTTCCTCTTCACTGATACCTACTCCCCCTATCTCACAAGTTTTGCGAGTAGTAGCGGGAGGTGGACAAATTTTGTCCAATTTATGATACTTATTGACATAAGTCAATTTTTTTAATTAATCCAATCTTAAATTGTGGCTGACCACCAATTTTAAATTATTTTTAAATAATTTATTTTTTGAAGAGAAAAGATTTGGCTCCGCCGGGAGTCGAACCCGGGTCTCCTGCGTTACATGCGAGGATGCTAACCGCTACACCTCAGAGCTCGGCTCTAGGCAGAGCAAATCCTTCCTCTTCACTGATACCTACTAGGCTTTGCTCTGCCTAGAGCCGAGCTCTGTGGTGTAGCGGTTAGAATCCTCGCATGTAACGCAGGAGACCCGGGTTTGACTCCCGGCGGAGCCAAATCTTTTCTCTTCAAAAAATAAATTATTTAAAAATAATTTAAAATTGGTGGTCAGCCACAATTTAAGATTGGATTAATTAAAATATTACAATTCCTGTATAAAAAGATCTATTTTTAATTACTTTTTTACTCCTTAAATGAAAAATGGATTTAAGCATTTAATAAAACTTTACAATGTAACAATGCGCTAATATTTTAAATTAGGACCTTCATGAAACAAAATATTAAAAAAAAAAAGTGCGCTCCCCCTCAAGAATTTTCTGGATTCTGGATCTTTATGGTGATAAAACTTACCTGATATTAAAAAATAATTGGTTCTCATTAATCATGGCAAGTTTAATCAAAATTTTTAAAGTGGTTCTTGAGAAAATCAAAAAAAAAAAAACACAAAAATGAGACAGACTTTATTAAATAAAGTGCCCCCTGCTTTAGACCAATTTTTATGAAATTTTTGCTGTCATATCGTGGGCATGTACGTACATCAAATACCAAATTTCAGGATTGTAGGATATATAGTTTTTGAGCTAGTCTGTTCACACAGAGAGACCATTTCGCAGGAGTTGATTATTTGGACTCAGAGAACAAAAAACGTTTATTTCCGTTAAAACCAGAAGTCAAAATTTTTCACGATCGCAATACTTTCCCTTACTATATATTTCATGTATAGGTATGTGAAAGTAATAAAAGAGAAAGAAGCTTATACCACAACCCTGGGCGGACCAATTAATAAAAAAAAATGAATAAAAAATTAAGTAAGTACTATGCCCTAGACATAAGACTTTGGTTGTTTAGATCGCAGTCCTTCTTGATACAAGGTAATAAACTCATACAAAAATGGTGCTGTCAGCCAAATGATTATGAGACTGGGGGGTCCTGACCGCCACCCAAAATTTTGTGCTATATCCGCCCCTGACCACCACTGGTTAAGGATTCAGTATTTTATATGGGCATTATATGTATAAGACCGAGATCAAGCTCAACTACTAGGTTCTTCCTTTTACTTAACTAGTTAATAAAAGTACCCACTTTGAAGGCTGCTGGACCCAATTTATAATTATGTAGTTGTAGTATTTGGGGAAAAATTTGGTGGTTAAGCGTGATCTCAGACTTGTATATCCACTACCCATACAAAATACTGAACGCTTAACAATAAACTTCGATTGCTATAAAACTTTTATATTATTAACATATTGACATATTATACGATTAAATATAAAACTTTTTAAAATTTTGTAATATAGGATGTCTGATATAATTAAGCTGACCTCTCGGGTAACAAGGTTGAAGTTTATAAATTGTATGAGTGGATACAGAAGATGTTGAATTGAGTGGATGTATTTAATGTAAATTGACCTGTTGAACAATTATTATGTCTACATTATTTTATGTATCACACACAACTTAATGGGTGCTAAGATACTAATTTAACCGTTCCAACTATTTTTTCATAATCAGTCGAATTTTATGCAACTCATTAGAATAGTAAGTAATAGAAGCTACTTTTCAGGATATCCTAAAAACAACATTGAAATTATATTACAGACTTTCCCATAATTTTTCTGAGTTTCTGATTAATTAACAAAAGTAGTTCTCATTGCTTAATTATGGTGGAGATAATCTTATTCTTTCATGGCTAAACACGTCCAGAGGTGCTCAGGAGGCACTCCCGACACTAGGGTCGAACTGCAGCCGAAGAGAAAAGTTCCCTATGAAGTTCAAACCTGATAGAAAAGTCCTAGAATAGAATAGAAAATTCTAATAAAAAAATAATAGAAAATAAAAAATAGAATAGAAAAGTCCCCTATCAAGTTCGAACCTGGGACCTTGAGCACAGAAGTTCAGTCCCTTACACTGTGCTGTGCCCGATCTAACTTTAATGTCATTATACTTAAAAATAATTATTGTTTTAATCCACCATAGTAATGATTTGTCATTTCAATAAAAAAAAAATATTGGCCGGGGGACTATCATGTAAAAATATGACTCATTTAATTATGTACAACATTTTTGTTATCAATCCAATCGCTCATAGATAAAATTTCATTTTAGATAGAATTGACAACAATAGTGAGTAAGGTAGAATTATCAATTGACAAATTTTATAGCAACAATCTAGATAACAAAGAATTCATGATAGCCTTGAGAACAGCTCTGATATCCGAATCATTTTCTGAAAATAAATGTTTAGTGATGAATCTTAGGCTTTTATTTTGCCCCAAAAATATCATTACACCAAAAGTTCGAAATATCATCAGATACTATTAAAAAATTATGTAAATGAAAAAATTGTATTAATACCTTCAGGGGCTGCTTGTGATGACTACCTTCTGAAATAGTAGATTATTCCATTTCTTATAAATCAAGAATTTAAATTAAGAATCCTTTATTCTTCCTCTAATAATTGAAATACTACAACCATGGTCACCTATGGTTTAGTGGTTATCATAGCGTCCCAAGGTGGCCCTAGGATTTTTTAATGGGAGTAAAAAATCATTGTCTATGCCATCCCTTGGATAGGACGTAAATTGGAGGTACGATGTCAGGTAGTCGTTAAAGATCCCTACCCTAAACATCCCTACTATATCTGGATAGGCAAAATTTAGGACTACCACTGTAGCATCGTCCGATTAGCCTTAGCGGCATAAAGGTAAAAAACATAAAATTGTTAAAAAAAAGAAACAAGATACTACAACCAGTTATTCAGATCTGAAACATTATTAGATTTAGAGAAAGAAATATGATAAAAGTATGTTGTTCATTATATAATTAAAAATGAATAGGTTAAATCTTTTCATGATTTGTATCAATCCAGATGGGCTTTAGATGTTTCAAATCAAAGGAGTGAGTAGAAAAGTTCTACTGTGCTTAGTATGAATGCAGTATTTTACCTACCAAAAAAGCCTCTACTTATACCATTTCTAATAAATCAATTATATTTTTGGTTTGCATTTTATTCATTGAAGTGATGAGTATTTCATCATATTTGCATCATAATCAGTTTTACAACTGAGACAATTTTTTAAAGATTACCAATTCAGTTGTCGTACCGTGGGGAAATGTGCAATATTTTGATAATTTTTACCTGTCTTTACCTGAAAGGTTTGAAAGTTCTAAGCAGGTTTTATTTTCAGTTACGACCTCTCTGAAGCATATAGAATTTTTTGGCCATTCTGTTACCCTCTGTCAATTTCTAGTAGTGATTTCAACAAGGTTGCATCTATTTGTTGCAGCCTATACACACCGCACCTGGCCATTTAATTAAATAATTTCCATCTTAATAATTAATTATAAGCAGTTTTTAAATTAGAAATTAGGAAAATAATTAATAAATTATAATTAAGCGTACATATTTTTTCAGTCTATTTTCTCCTTACAGTTTTGTTGTTTCAATTAATTATGTATTTTTTAAATTCAATACTTGACTTTCTATATTTTTCTAAATATATATATATCTTTCCATATTTGATGAAACTAGTCTATTTTCCGAGTAGCTCAAACCAGACTTCAACAAAATTTACATGGATTTTTCCTTGGGTTTGGAATTTCCTTCTTTTGGGCAATATGTAGTTGTAACAGAAGTATTATTGATCTATCCGAGTATATACTCTTTGTATAAAATGCAGATGTTATCATCTGATTAAGGATTGTGCCACTTAGCTAGAGCCTCTGCGGGATTTCGTCTGGGGGGCAGGCTTGTAAAATTCTTATGCCTTGGGGAAAGGGTGGAGGTATTCTGACTTGTAAGGTTAATTTAATTGTTCAAATAAAACTTATTGAAATATCAAAGTTATAATGTGTGTTTATACGATAATTAATAAATATACATAGACATGAATACGAATTTGTTTAATTTGTAGTTGTTTTTTTCTCAAAATTTCCTATAAAGTTGACTTTATTTGTAATTTTCAAATATTTTTTTGATATCTTAGACAGCATCCCATCAGAGGAATGAAAGTTAGCTCAGTACCTCGCTTAGTCATCACCCTGTAGTCAGGGTGAGCAATTTAGATTCCTTGATCACTTCAGTGTTTCTGTCAGAGGATTTTTTTATTGTTCGCTTTTCTTTAGGTAAGTTATTTAACTTTCTTAATTGATTAGAAAATCTTGGAGGCTTGAGTTTTAAGCAGAAGCCCATAGGTCTATCCATATCAGTTTTACTCACACTGAACAGAAAGTTAGTTTGTTGATACAAGATATTGATACAAGATAATTTTGACTGTTATTCTTGTGACTTGTAATACAATTCTGTATTTTGTCCAGATAAAAACCCAAATTTTCAGATAGGAATTTTGAGTAGTTTTCAATATTAATTTGAGATTCATAGTGCTTTATGGAGATTTGAAAGTGTTGTCATGTGTTTTTCTATGTCTGATAGTCTCCAAGCAGTAATCTATTAAGAAGAACTGAATGATTTACTTGAACAAAATTAATTTTTATTTCATTAACAAGTATTTGTTTAGCTTCTAGAGGGGTGAGGCGTGTGCTGTGGTAAATTGAAATGTAACTAGTTTAAATTCCACACAGCTGTCTGGATTGTGCATAAGAATCGTTGTTAGTTAGATACTTGGGAAGCAGTAGCATAATAAAATAAGCAGGGCCTGTGAAGGCTGTTGATACTACATGCATCTTCTTTTCTTTCATTCATTTTCATCTTGCACATTTTGCCCCAGTCTACTTGCACAATATGCTCTACTTAATTTAAAAAGGCATTTAATGCTCATTGAGAATTTTAATGAGAAACTTTATCAGCAACATTAGCCTTATTGAAATTAAACCATGGTTGGTTTTGAAGATATGTTGCCCAGAAATAGTCATGAGAACTTAAAAACTTTATACAACTTAGGAAATAAAACAAATCATTGCAAACAAATGGATCTCTTAAGATATTTCAGTACAAGTCTTATGGGTTGATGTTTTCCATTTAATTGGAATTTTATAGTTTAAAAGATGTTCAAACCTCCACTAGAAATAGGGAAATAGATTGTTTTTGTTTCTCAAACAGGTGTTTCTGCCTGAAATTTTTTTTTTAAGCAAAGCTTTTTTAAAAATTAAATATTTTACCAAAATCAGAATAAATAAATATTTACTTATCATTAATATAAATAAATTATGTCTTTATCTATTAATAAGCAAAATAATGTAGAAATTATTAAAATGTGAGTACATCCAGTTACAGTCTCAAATTTAATTTATTTTTATTTTTAAATAGTGGTGGACGTTTTGGACAATGTGCTCTTATTCATCACCTTTTTTGTGTGTAAATATTAAGTAAACCCCTTTAGCATTTCAGTTTCTGATTTTTTCAATTAAAAGTAAAATTTAATGTCTTATTGCAAGCATGTTGCATGCTAATTACTCTCTGGAATGACCTGATATCATTTGTGTGTAAATAAATGATATTTCAGACTGTAACTGGATATACTCATATTTTAGTAATTTCAAGAAAAGAAAATAGTCTATCAAGATGATATGAATAATATAGAAGTATATCTGGTTTAGATGTTTACATTTACTTTATTGTGCTTAAATTACTGCCATTTGTATGTTGCATTTAAATGTTTTTACAAAAAATTAGGACTCTCATTAAAAAGGCAAATAATCTAATTAAAAGAAAAAAAAATCTGGTCACCATATTCACATTACTTTTTATTGATTAACGTATTTATTTGAAAAAAAATAAACTTAAATTAGTTATAAATCATAAATGAGCTAAAGTAATTTGCCATTTTTCAGTTACATTATCTATGAATATATAGTAATTTATGAATGGCAAGAGCACCATTATTATTTGTGTTGGTGTCTGCATGTTATAAAATGGTACTTACCAAACTGAATTTTGTGTTTTGCCATTACCCTTCAAAGATGACTGTGGTTAGTAGTTCCATGAAAATCCAATAGATGTCTCTGTAGCTACTTTAGGGAAGCTTTAGTTGCTAGTCGTTGGTTGTACACTGCTTCAGGTTACTTGTAGTTTTTTTTATTTTTTACCTTCAATAAAACAAAAACTGATGGCCAGATTCTATTTCATTGTAAAAATATTTTAAAATATAATATTAAAATAATATTCGATTAACATGAATATGAGTCTAACCTCAAGTTCTATGTTCCATTAACACCAGTGTTGAAGTGACATCGCTTAAAAATATACTTATATATAATTTTGCATTTTACATACTGATATTATAAACGGTTTGGGAAGGTATATGCCTTTCCATTTTTTCTATTCCAACCAATCTCAATTTTTTTTTTTTTTTTGCTACTAGATTTCTAATAATTGTAATTCGATAAGGCAAAGCATTCACAGTTTTAAATTATTTTTTTATTACAAAACTTCCTGTTGCAAAACGGTTGCTTGTTTATTGAAACTTACATTTGAAAACTGTACGATCAGTGCAATCGACTTGTTGGAAGTTGACTACCTACCTATTGCCTTGATGACAAAGGTTTGTAAAGTTATAACTTCTTGGAGTTCCTACTTCTTTTTCAGTGGGCCGTGAAGGCTGAGCGCGTTTAGCGTTGTCCGCTTTAGCATCCTTGAATATGGTAGCCCCTTGCCTACCCACCCGGCATGAGGAGAGCTATAACTATAGAATAATCTCCCTTATGCCACTCACAGATCTTGATGAAATTTATTTTGGAAGTTCTTGGTCAAAAAACATTTGACACGTATTTTGCCTTTATAGCCAACGGGCCCTAGAAGCCGAGAAAAAAATAAAATGATATAAAACTACTTTATTTTATCGAGTTTTAAATATTATTAATTAATAATATTATAATTCAATTAATGCAATAATATTATTTTTATGGAGTTTAAAAATTAAAATGAAACGATTCCAACTTATTTTTTGGTTTTTGAGTTAACGACAGAAGATTTAAGGAAATGTACAGCCGTACCTAAGATTTTGTTTTATATCAATGAAATTGTTAAAAATGTTTAGATCTTCAACCAAGCTACTAATAGTTTTATATTGATACGAAAAATGACTTCAGATTCGGATGGAGTACCATTAAAAGCCCTAAAAAATGTTTATTTAAAAATAATATATATATATATATATATATATATATATATATATATATATATATATAAATTTTTTACCCTCTTAAAGGTGAATGGAACTTTTAAACCGATTTTCGGCAAATTTTCTTTGAGCTGTCATTGATTTGCATCAGCTTACTTGAAGATCTAATATATTTTTGTTTACAACTTCATTGACCTAAAATGTAACGGCAGTAGTTTATTTAAATCTAGATTGAAATATAAAACTTGTGGTGCAAGATATATCTAGATATCGTATTTTAAACTCAAGATATATACACATTGGTGCGAACGGCAATATATGTGTCTAATATTGTTTGAACAGGAATCAAAAAAAATTTTTTATCAAGATCTGTGAGGGACCGATCGCTCCTCCCCTTGTTAAAAAATTTAGCTGTTTATTTTATTTATACAAACGTCTTCTTTAGTTATTTCCATTTTTTCGGAAGATATTTAATTTTTGTCAGGTGGAATTAATTTGCGAAATGCATTTCCCCTTCACCGTGAGTATGAAACGGTCAGTAGTTTCCCTACCAAGAGTACAGTGAACTCTTCTCAACTATACTATACTAATAAGTACCGCGTTCCAATGCAATATTTATTAAACCACCCACCATTTCCTTGATAAATGAATTGGTATGCGAAATTTGTGTGTATTTTAACTTTAATTAGACATTATAAAATATCGTATCAGTGGTTCATTAAGGGAATACCGGAAAGCTCTCATGCGGTCTAGCTAACCGTAAATGGAAGGAATCATAAACATAATTGGAGAAAATCTTACAATTTGCAAGGAGGAGCGGAGGTACGCCGACAAGCACTATCAGAGAGGACTGTAAAAATTAAAGGGCCCTAACCGGATGATTTACGACCACTTTGGAAGCCATTGTGTGATCATGCACTGGCTACAATTAGTTGAGGGGTAGGTTTGCCGGTAGTCTCCGGGCTATTTTCGTATTTAATTCTGAGGAAGGCCGAGTGTCGGTCTCGAGTGCAGTCATAAAGGTATCGTAAAACTACTTACTAGCCTCGCTATTAAAAAAAAATCTCCATTCATTCTTTTCTTACGGGTCTTGTGGTTGTTTCTCCCTTAGTGGGTGGCACTGATACTTCTGCATCTCTTCCATTAATTTGAGTTCAGTTGATAAATTTAATTCCATGAACCACTGTATTTATCCCTAAAATAAATAAAATATATTTTGAATTTATCATTTTATATAACTTACAGTATTAAGCTCATAAAAAACTACTTGTTAAATTCATTTATTAAATTATTACTAGCATTTAAATTTTCATTAGTTATCATTCTTTTTTTTTTTTGGTTAAATTGCATATTACTATAAATTATAGATTCAAAATTTTTACTTCACGTAACCGGGTCTCCCGCGTAACATGCGCAAGTTGCTATTGAACCACTGAGGCCGCGTCCAAGGCAAGTACATCCTTTCTCTTCGCTTCCATCTCGCATAATGTTTGGGAATTTATACGCGGCGGTGGTAGGGTGGACTATTTGTCCAAAGGGTTCTATTGATATTTCATCTATTCATATATCAATTTAATCATTTCCTTGTGGGTAAGCACATTTGTATTACTATTTATAAAAATTTTAATTTTCTTAGGAAACTGATAAATATTAATATCATCTGCTAGATTAAAAATTTGTAGAAAAAACATATGGAAATAAGCTGATTTTGTGTCCACCATTGCATTTTTTTTTTTTTTTTCCATTCCAGAAAAGTACCCTTTGATCAGTTTGACATGATAGCGACCATAATACGATCAATTGGACATATGTCCAATTTAATTAAATAAGTTAGATTTATTAGATGACTTTTTTATGCTATAGGTAATGAAATTGATATTGTTACCATTCTTGAAATTTAGGTAACATTGCATATAGAATGAATAATTTAAAAAAAAAAATCACAGGTGTTGACTATGCAAAAATAACTACTTCTAAATTTTTAAGAATAGGCTACTGTATTAGTAGCTCAGTTCGCGGTTGAGGAATTTTCAGATTAGAATCTACTCGTTGATCTTTACGTTTTCATTAAACTACAATAGTAATATTTCAAGATATAAGAAGAAATAACTGTAGACTTATAATATAAATTATTCTATCGACTCTTCCAGACGACTGACTCTATTAAGTTTGATTAAAAGCGGGAAGTAGATGAAGCCATCCAGAAGATTTTATGCACCCGAATACATTTCAATTTCAACAAACCAGCTATAAATTTCAAATTTCTACGTAATTTTTTTTTTTTTTTTTTAACATGATTAATTCCTGATGAAAGGGATTAATCATAAAGAGATATGCGAATAGAAATAATATAATTCTTTCAAGAATATCATACCGCTACTCCAGAGGTAAGATGACAATTTGACAGAACGAGGAAAAGAAAAATATTTTCAGATGCCTTCTTCAAATGCATTTTTCATCCTGCAAATATAATAAAATTAATTTCGAAAAAATTTAGATTTAAATTTTCCATCTGTGCCATCATAAATTCAGAGCAGCGATAATGTCGATTTTTTCTTCGCATCAGGATTTCAAGAATCAGGATATTTTGAGTTTTGCATATTTCTTGAAATCTTCAATTTCACTTTATGGTTTTTTTTTCCCAATATCATCTATGTGGTTACTGCGTTTTATAATCGAATTTATATTATTATTTGTTAAATAATTTATTTTTGAAGAGAAATATATTTTTTAAATATATATGTCTATACGAGAAATATTTTTTTAAATTATTTAAAATAATTTAAAAAATAGGTGGTTACTCCACAATAACAGTTAATTTAATATATTATTTGTTAATATATGACAGTTTGAATGGTAGAGATATTAACATTTTTAACCAACCCCTTGTTATAGCAATGCTTAGTGTAAAATAATAATGAAAAAATAAGGAAATAGATAGAAAAGAAAAAAAGTTACACAAAAAAATGGAAAAATATAATGAAACTTATGTCGTCATGGATTGATAAGTAGGTTCTGTGACTGGCAATCCTATTAAGTGGGGCAGCACTATTTATCAATAAAGTATTATAAAGTAAGACTCCGATACTTTCCTAATAATTTGCGTAGCTTAGTTTGTTTTCGAAAGGCCCACAAATATATCGATTTACTCTACCATTGACTATCTATCCTTTAAATGTTAAATGTTGAACTTCATTTAAACCGGACAAGTCACGCTAGCCAGTGTATTCAATATGATACCCAAGATTCAAGGATATACCCAGTTATCTCATTCTGATAAAATATTTATTGCACTATTCCTCGTTTTGCATTTGTTGAGTCACTTCACTTGTTTGTAGCCTATCAGCTCGTAAAAAGTATTGAGCAGACATACGATTAGATGGATTCGCTTCAACATCCGGCCTCAGGAAACTCGTCTCATCCAAGCCTTTTACATGTCATCACAGTTAACGGTTGTAAATTCAATTCAGGACGCGCGCTAAGTGTAAACACGCTTAGGAGCTGTGTTCATGATGTCACGCGATGTTATCAGATTGGAGAGCAAGTTCCGACCGCAACCACTTCGCTAAATAATGACAACAGGTAATGCGGTTTTGTCAATTGGTTATGCATGCGATGAGTTTATGACAAAAACAAAAAAATCTTCGGGAAATTATTCATAAAGACGTAACATTAATTAGGTATATTCAAGAGGTATTCACTCTTTCAGCACTAAGTGGCTTATTATACGAAATTGATAAAGTAAAAATACATCTGGTCATAAGCGCCCTTATGATGTAGCTTTTTCACTTTCCCTTTTATGAACAATAGGTAACTTTACATCAATGCTAGTTGACCAGCAACTTGTAACATGTAACATTAGGTAGGCATAATCAAGAGGTATTTCAGTTCTCAACGGTAAGTGGGTTACGATTATACATTAATAAAGTTAAAAATACATCTTGATGGTTTATATACGATTTATGGGCCTTGATCCATAAGTGCATTCATGGCGTGACTTTTTCACTTCCCGGTTAAGAATAAATCAAACTTAAATCCTACTTCATATCAATACTAGTTGACCAGCACCTTATGTATTGTTAAATAAGCAACTTTGTTTTTATACAACACTGGTTACCAACATGTATCAGGACTTTGCCACTGCCTCGAAAATTTTCGGGATAGGATATATGAACTAGTGATTGGTTCCCGTCTTTGAGCTTAAGGAATACTGTTGCTGTGTCCGAACAGATGGGATGTCGAAGTCATATGTCATTTAAAAGATTCGTCCACTGTTGTTCCCAATAGAACAGAACGATTGTTACACATAACATAAAGATAAATGATTGTATTTTTTTAATGCTTACTTTTTTCGGAGTGACCCATAGTTCTATCCCCTTTGTCCATAAATGTTTCTGAACTATTTTTTAAAGTAAATATAGTTATAAAATTAAATATAGAAATGAGTATTTTTAAAACTTGCAACCGGCCAACGATGTAGGTTTATTATGCAAAATAAAAACGAAAAGAGAAGATATCATTCAAAAAGTTCATATGATTCAGTGCAACAACTGCAATTTTAATGGTCCGTTTCAATGTTTTCCTTTTTCGCTTTGAAGTGAATTTTATTACATATAATATTACATTGTATATTTTTAATTATCCACAAACAATGTTTTCTTTCCAGCATAACGTTTTCACCTGTTCTTGATTTAATTCTTTTTATTTATTTTTTATATTTACTATACTACTATATTATTTTTTTTAAATTTACTTTATAAAAATCAATAACTTAAAACAAGTTATCTTAGGTCTCAGTCGGTATATTATCATAATTTTGAGCCCAATTTTGGACTTGATGATTTCATTGACATATAGTTAAATATTGTGTTGTCGTATTCATCATTGGGAGGACAAAGGGATATTATTTAGTCCACGGTTTTCAACTATTTACAGTGCATATACATTTAAAGAGTTTAAATTTAAGGTTTGAATTTATTTTAATCATACATATATATAAAACAATAAATTATACATTATTAAAATTTAAATAATTAATCATACATAGATATAAAACTGAATATTATTGTGAAGTTGAATTATGATAACTTCATAAGTTATTTTCTTTGAAAATTTCGATAAAGACTCCTGAAAAATGTAGATACTTAACAACCCGAAATTATAATGAATCAATAATACCCCAATGCTGGACAATGTTAGTGGTTTCTACCACAAATCACTCTGAAATATAGGAAAATTACAACAATAAAAAGGCCTGAGCGTTGAAGGAGGCGAAGAAGGTTGGGAAAATAATTATAATAAACTCGCCTGATTTACTCGAACCCGAATCCGCCAAAGAGGCTCTTATATTTCGGCTACATTGTTTCCCTAAGGTTCGAAATAGGTGATAAATTTCACCGCTCAACGCCCGGGGTTTTATGAATCCCGCGGTACTTTGATGACGCCTTCTGCCGTCAATTCGGTACAGCTTAATTTTCAAATATTCACGGAAATATGTTAAGTATAATTGATAGTTTCTATTTTTTGGTAATAAATTCATAAATGTATTATGGCGGAAGCTTTTTAAGATTAAAAAACAAAACAAAAAAAAAACATAAAGATAAATGTTTCAGAACCGAAATGCGACCCCCTCCCACCCCCGAACAAAGAACATACCACCTACGATCCAGTCCTTTGTTAGGTTTTATACTATAATCTTCATTATTAGTTCGACATTACATTTTCCATGAATGTAGGCCTCTTAGCAACAAACAAGTTGTTTGTTTTTGTATCTAATGTCACCCTATGCTGCCATGGCTAATCGGACGATGCTAAAGTGGGAGTCTAAATAAGGCTCGTTACCTCATTTTTACGTCAAATTCGGTACATTGGCGGATCCAGGGGGGCTGTGGGGGCTGCAGCCCCCCTTTGGAAATTTTACGTCATTTAAAGATAGAATTTCACTTTCCTTAAAGTAAGGAAGAAGTTAAAGAACAAATAATATGCAAAACAAGTAGAACTTTAGTTGTGGCAAAGGACCATTAGGGTAAAAAACCTGATTAGCTCATCCTGGGGAAGGGCTGTGGGGGTGTAGCCCCCCCTTTAGGACTGCGGCCCCCCTTTACTAATCGGCTGGATCCGCCCATGATCCGGAACGACTTAGGCAAGTATGTATTACTCCCATAAAAAAATCCTGGGGCCACCAGCCGGATGTCGAACCAGTAACCTTCTGTGTAGAAGTTGGCTATGTTAACCATTAATCACTATACCACAGGAGACCCCACCAAACATGTATGGTTGAAGCGTTTTCTATCTTGTACATCGAAGCCTTCATTACTATTTTATCCATGATGTAGCTTGTAAAGAGGAGGAATTAGAATTCCTCAAATTAAAAATATATTGGGGAGAAATATATATACATGTAGCCCTAGTAGTTAAATGAATTGAAGATGGTTGGAACAATTTGTTTGAAACCAGGGGTATGCCTTATTATTAATTCTTTACATTTTACGGTGAATAGTGTAAAGAATTCGAAATTAACGCTCAGCGTGATAGTAAAAATTAAAAGTAATCAATGTTGACATAAAGGAAATGTTTAACTATAACTTAATCAATCATTTAAGAAATCCTTCCACCATAAAATCCCACCATTATTCATCCATAAAACGTGGATCTTCGAGCTTGCCGAGATATATTATTAAATAGAATCATATTTTCAATTATAAGTTCCATTAAGGGACACATATCGGAGGAAATAATTTAAGTTTATAGTGTTTCTTAGTGCTTTTTTTCGCTTAACCATAAATTTGAATCGATGGACATGTAGAGTTTCTCTGACGACTGGCTCTGACGATGAATAGTGATAAAGATTTACATTTGTTTCTCCAGCTTTATCTAATACTTATCTTAACATTAAGGATGAAAATATAGTTTTTAAAACTCTTATTAAAATGTTTTTCATAGATAAAATATTTCTATACTCATATATATTTAAAGCAAATATGCGGCCTCTTTTTTGTTCATTTACAAAAAGGGGAAAACATTTGTATATAGATTTTATCAAAACATGAATGTATGTAAATATACAAAAGAAATATTAATTACATTATATTACAAACAAATTATTAAATTTTTATAATTATAAAAATTCTTTTTAAATTTAAATTTAAATTTTCTTTTTTAGTAATTTACAAAAGGTATATGAATAAAATAAAACAGACTTACTAACTCATATCTCTGATAACAAAAAATACTAAAATCCTACCATGACTGTAGGTACCTATATATATTAATACATAATCCGTTGAAAAAAAAAAAAGGAGAAAAATATTAATCTCGTCTTAAAGATTGGTGAATTTCTCAAATGTCTTCTGAAACATATTTCATGCAATTTACGGTTATAGACAGAAACTTGCATGACAGGTCTCGTTCTTTCCCTCCCGTTTCTTCGAATTAAAATGAAAAAAAAAGTTTCACTTATAAAATAGCAGAAGGCTTGGTAGATAGTGGCAAATATTTTAAACTTTTTTCCCCTCCCCTCCCTTCAAATCGCCATGTAGGATGAGGTCCGAGCCCCTTGAAGGAAATGTATAATGGGGTCCATGGAGTTGGAGATAAAAAGATGGCGACCCCTGACAGGGGGCCATAAGATGCCCTGGTTTAGGACCCCACATCAACATATAAATATGAGATTAGCTCCGACTGGGCTCTGACATTAAAATGTAGAACTTGTGGCGGATGGCAGACAACTTAATGTCCCCCTCAGCCCTTCGCGCAGGCGTGTAGACCTCCAAGCGCCCACTCTTCAGGCATCACATGTTTTCTATTTTTGATTCTTTTCTTCTTTTTTTATACATACACGTTCTGTTTCACTATCATCTAAAAGAAATAATTTGTTAAATTAAAGACGCAAATGTTTTCTAAAACTGTTTTAAAACTAGGGGAGGGGGGAGCAAGCCATGGTCTACCAGGTTTTAGCATTTTCGGACGGAAAAAGCGATTGAAAACAACATTTTATGAAAATTATATACACCTAATCAAAGCAGTTCTTTATAACTTCTTGAAATTATTACCCTGAAAAAAATTAAGTTTTAATCTAGTTATATGCATTTTTTTCTTTTAAGGAGGGCAGCTGCCTCGCAGCACCCATTATGCCTAGATTCGCCAGTAGACACTTTTCTAGTACGTACTAGAAAGACTGGTTTAAGGAATATAGGTATTGATAGTGATTGGTAGAATAGAATTCATGACGATAATATAAATCTTTAGCGAAAAATGAATTGTTATTTGTATTTAATAATGAGATAATAAATAAATAACATGTTACTCTCGTTATACTGGAATTTTTGAAACCTGCAAATGAGTGAAAAAAAAACTTAAGAATTTTAGGATTAGAAATTGTAATTAGTTGCCTTGGTGATATGAAAGTTATGTAATTTTTAGTAGTATGAAAAAAGCTTTTCTTTCTTAAATATGCTGCCAAAGATAGGTTAAACAGGCCAAAATAAATAAAACTTATGTTGTATTGAGTATGTTTTACTATGCTCATTTGTCGGTCCGATTTCCGGGCAGTCTGTCAATCTTAGCCCAAAAGGGGTTAAGTGGCTAAAAAAAAAAAAAAAACAAACATTGTTTTTTCGTGGTGAATAAGTATAGTAAGTCAGTTATAATAGGTAGGAGTGAATTTGAAATTTAGTTATTATAATCGGATTAAAACTGTTTTAATCAGTCCATGAAAAATTAGTCAACTGTAATATCTCATTATTTATAAGATCTATTAAGTTGGTTTAGTGGCCGCAATGAGTAGCCAATATTGAGAAAAGTTCAGAAAGTGAAATGGCTAAATATTAAATATGAAAAAAAATCGAGTAAACATATACAGGAGAAAAAAAGAAAAAATATTCCGATAACTCTTAAAACACGTTAAGCCCACGAGTATGCTTTTATGACAATGACACACCATTTTTTTTTATAATTAACGACGATTTGTTCATGGGAAAGGGTTATCAACGTGTTTTGAAACATACACAATGAACGTAAATTATTTGTTTCCATTGTAAACAAATATCAAATGGAAGTTTTCAACACCTAAAAAAAATTATATAATCAGACGCGATGGAGTATTATGCCCTCATTGCCGAATTATAAAAAATAAAAACTTTTATTTAATAATAGTAGTGTACTTTAGATAGAAAATGCAAATAAAAATAAGTAAATGAGTGTGGAAGAATGTGTCAATTTGAGAAATGGCGTTTATATATTTATCGAAGAACGTCAATTTCCAATCTAAGTAGGTTGGTAAGGGAAAGTTGTGTGTTGCGCGCATCGCACCAGATTTTTACAAAACAAGTTTCTACATCACTCAATAACCTAAAGATATGGCTAGAAGAGTCCTTTAATCCCTGATATACTTAGTTATTTAACAGAACATTAGTAAACGTGAATAGGTACAAGATCAATTGTTTTTTTAATAATCATTAAAAAAATTTCATCCGAAGGGAAACAATGGGCTTCACCCGGTGATGGAACATGGGTAAGTGCATACCGTTGCAGTGCTCTTAATTGTGCTAACCACGCCTTATACAATCCCGTAATAAATAAATTATTTAAACTTATTTATGAGAATTAAATAGATAACGTATTGTCTCGCAGGCGTGAGGTTGATCATCAGTACATTAAAGTTGTCAGTATTATATAAAATAGGTAATATATTTTAATACCCTATCCGGTTTTCCACCGGCGCCGCTAGATTCCTCCACAGCAGCTGACCGTATTGAGCGGGCCTTCTTATTGATCTACCGCCATTTTCTCTGACCTTTCCCGGCCTCTCCTTTATCTCAACCCCAGTCGCGGAGGCGGGAAAAAGTTTTCCAATTTGTTAAACGGTCACCAGCCCCCATCTCGTAAAGATGTCCCCATAAAGGGAGGAGAAGAACAGAACGATGCTCTGATCAGAGCAATAAAACCAAGCAGAGAAGGCAGAATAGGACTGGGATAAAAACAATTTTTAGGGCAGTGTTTGTTTATGTCCATGTCCCGGTTGTAGTTTGGTTTTCACTCAATTTGCTAAAGCGATTCATAACCGGGCTTTATGTGGATCGTAAACGGAGACATGATAAGGTTATTGTCGAGGAATTCTGGGCTATTCCGGTAGTACGTACAACTCTGTCCTGTTTTATTGTAGGATGCAATTTTTAAAGCTTTACGTAATTAATGACTAGAAACGTTATTGGGTAAAACCTAACAGAAATAAGATTTCAAATAGTATTTTTTCCTTTCTAATAAAATAACTAAACCATACATTCAAGTGTTTGAAAAAATATATCAATCTGTGCTACTCGATGGACATTAAATATTGGATGATTCTTTAAAATGCTGTAAAGTGAAGATGGATGATTTCAGGCTTACCTTCGAACGACACAACTAAAAAAAAAAACTATACTCATAGGTTAAAAAAAAGGAAATAAAAACTATTTTATAATGGAATATCTATTTAACTTGTCTGGGTATGTTTAATGCAGAATTTCTTTGCATGCAGTTTTCTTATACTTCAATTGAAACTTTTTCTTTGCTAAAATAGGATTTCATTCATGGGGACCAATTAATCCAATGCTTAGTATTTATATCAGTGTAAATCATATTTATTCATTTCTGTATGCTCCTTAATATATAAATAATATTTTATGGTATAATATTCTGACGTGAAACCAAAACAGATGTTTATATTTGTTTCGATTTAAAAAGTTCTAAAGCTGGCCGGTTCCAGATTCGTGATCTCACGTTTGTATCGTTCTAGGCCTTTCTGGGTGGTTCCATTGCAGAATATATGTAAGAGCGATTACTTACATACATACATATTACACATTACATACATACTCAGCTACTGAAAGCTTAAAGTTATGTTAAAACATATATTATGTTTTATCTTATATTAGCAACTTAATTAGATATGTACTTGCTACTTTATATGTACTCTATTTACATTTTACAGACATACAATCTGGTACTCGGTGCATGAAGTTGCATGGTGATAAATCTTTAATATCAAGCTGAACAGGACCTGCACGACTCCACTGTTAATGTACTTACTCTGTTAAGCTTACTAACCTAGGATTTAACAATGGACAGTGAATTCATCGAAAACTTCGGTTAATGAAATTGTTAAAGCTCTTGGAGAAGCAGTGAACTTAACTTATAAAAGTCTATTTCAGACAATGGTGGATCCATGGGGAGGGCTATGGGTTTGCAGCAAAAAAAAAAAAAAAATTAAGATTAATAAGAAAAATAAAAAAAATAAACACAATATACTGCTAATAAACTTCATTAAAGTTTGATTTGTTTATTTTTTTAACTCGCTATTGGAACTGTTCAAACTTGTTGACGTTTTAGGGTCATCATCTATTCAACAAACGTATTATATTTATGTTCTTTTCTTGAGCAAATAAGATCTCTTTATGTCACCCCATTTAGTTAGGGATTTACTAAATCAGCTTATATTTATTGTTTAAACGTCATTAATGTTTGACGAATGAGAGGCAACGTAATATGTTTACTCCATTGATTTGTAAAATTATTTTTTTTTATTAATTTTTTTTTGGCTTTAAGATTTTATCTAAATCCTTTTTAGCTGTAAAAGTATTCTTAGGTGCAAAAGTAAAAGTATTCCAATGGCACCGCTTGAAAAAATAAGGATTTAATGAGAAGAATAGCTGTAGTATTTGTTTTTAATTTTCATTTTTTCTTGAATTAGAAAGATGAGTATTTCAAGCATCCAAAACTTGAAGACTTTTAACCACAAAGGAGGACCCTCTTTACCTGAACGCTGTAAAATACTCCAGAGAAAGATAAATTTCCTGGAAAAAAGTAAATTCTTAGGATAGAGATAAAGCTTTATCTTTTGATTTCTTAATTAGTGTTTCTCTAGGGAAGCCTAGGAAAGGAAAGGAATGCTTTCAGCTTTTTAAGATAAAAGAAAGGATGTTAGCTTTCCTGTTTGTTTTTTTTCTATATATCTATCTTTACTTAAAAAAACCTATAGCCTCAGACCAATAAGAAAAACACTCCATACATTTGCATGCCAGATAAGTTCCTAATTTAAATCATTTATTATTATACGATTTTTTTCGAATATTCTTGAATTTTAAATAATAAAATGTAAAGAATATGAAATATATAATTTAATATGATTTTGACATAACCGTTGCCTTTAGATAGTACTGAAAATCTGTGAAGGGATTGATAAACATTAAATTGATAATATATATCCAGTTTAAATAAATTGGAATAATTACCTGCAAACATCCATTTAAATCCATCTGTCCATAAATATCAAAAAGTTACAATTGAAGAATAAATAAGTTGGAGAGATGCAGGGAAAAAAAATTAAGACAAATGGTGGAATCTCTTTCGTATGTTGAATAACAGTTTGATGTGTTTCATCTATTGATCTATTCGGGTACTTGGTGACATTCAGTATTCAGGCGTATGTTTAAAAAAATATTTTTTTTCGTCCTTTCATGTTAGGGAAAAAATGCATTTAAATAACTAACTAACTAACTAACCCAAGATTAAAATATATTTATGAATGTGAGATCATAATTTTACTGCAACTTTATTATTAATATTATATATTTCTTTCCTTCTTCGAGGTTTACAATTTATTAAAGGTTCCTTCATTTATGTGTAAATGTACTATATGTTTAGGGTGTGAATGAGTCCTATATAAAAGCCCTTGATTGTGGCAGATTTTATTTTTTCTTTCGAAAAAAAAAAAAAACAACATTAAAATATTGTTAATATATTTTATTTTTAATAGAAAATTTAATCAGGTCGTAATAAAGATAGTATCAGAGGGACGAATTTCTTAAATATATAAATATATTTATCTAATAGTATCGCACGATAGTCAAATTTCCTAATCAAAATGGTGTATAAAAGTTTTATGATATTGTATTTTATCTTTTATACGCCCTATAAAATATTTTTCTGTATGCCATATCTATATTATATCACAAGTTAATATGCATGAAATAGACCACATAAAATGAGGAAATAGTAAAAATAAACCAGGCAATAAATGATATTAGCCGGGGAAGAAAGGCCCGGAGGGGGTTTGTGATGAGCCAAGATTGATCGGCCACGCCCAGGCACACCCCCCGCTCAATAGTCTCCACCCTTCCGGACCCGACCGATTTTTATTTTTTAAGGAGCCTTTGTTTTCGAGATCCGGGCTGAAGGAGCAGTGGAAATGTTTAATCTGAAGATTGGGATAAAGCAAAAATTTCAAGCGTTATGGTTTAAAAAAAGCTCATTGAAAGATAGTTCATGTCTAGAAAAATTTCTTGAGATGCCATTATGTCTTATGTAAATTAACGTATACGTATACAGTAAAATTTTATAGCCAAGTAAGGAATTGTAATGAACTTTAGGTTATATCTATTTGTGAAGCTCCAAGGACACATAGCTACAAAAAAAAAAATTAATTTTTTTAAATTTTATATTTTTTTTAATAATTTTATTTATAGTCCATTACATACCTACAACGATGAATTTTCTTTTAATGCGTATTTCAGTACCCTACATGTAAAAAGGATCTTTTCCCTAAAATTGCTTCGAGTTGCTGGTAATATGAATGAAAAAAAACTTCGAGTGCAAAGGGTTAAAATATTAACTACTATAAAAATAATGAAAAACACCGCGAGCCGAGACCGTAATTTATTACCAAAAGCGCAATAGGTATCCTATAAACACTTTTTACGATTTGTTTATGTCCTTATATGTTAAAAACTGAAAATATTTTGCATTGTCTCCGTAGCGGAGCCCTGGAGTTTGAAGACAAATCTTAAATGGCTCTGCTCCGGAGACCTCGAGTGCAAAGGGTCAAGTTACAAAGTGATAATTTTTTTTTAAATTTTTTTTAACCTGTCCTAATATTTGTGTTGTTATAATTCGTGTGGCATTGACTATTATTAATCTTCTTTGAGTAATTATTGTTTTATCCACAGAAGTGTTACAGTATATATAAAAATGCTTCGATAAATAGTTCAAAATGACATTATATTGCATATTTCATTGGTCCAAGGCACACAATACGCCATCAAAATTTTGAGGGTGGCACATCTTTACCTGGTTATGTTTCTGGGCGAGGAATTTTTTTAAAGGAAAACTTTTATGTGGATGAACAAGGGAAATGTGGTTATATAGCGCAGCTTATTATTTAATAAACTACAATTTTATTGAATCTTCTTTCAATAACATGATTTTTAAGAAAAATAAAATAAAATATAATAAAATATCTTGAGAGGAGATGGGGGAGGGGGGGGGGGGGAGGAGTTGTGCTATCTTCCATGGGGATGGGGCCGGCTTCAACACACATATGAAAAATAATGTATATGTTATTATTTAAGATGGGGTATTTACAAAGTGATAATTTTTTTTTAAATTTTTTTTAACCTGTCCTAATATTTGTGTTGTTATAATTCGTGTGGCATTGACTATTATTAATCTTCTTTGAGTAATTATTGTTTTATCCACAGAAGTGTTACAGTATATATAAAAATGCTTCGATAAATAGTTCAAAATGACATTATATTGCATATTTCATTGGTCCAAGGCACACAATACGCCATCAAAATTTTGAGGGTGGCACATCTTTACCTGGTTATGTTTCTGGGCGAGGAATTTTTTTAAAGGAAAACTTTTATGTGGATGAACAAGGGAAATGTGGTTATATAGCGCAGCTTATTATTTAATAAACTACAATTTTATTGAATCTTCTTTCAATAACATGATTTTTAAGAAAAATAAAATAAAATATAATAAAATATCTTGAGAGGAGATGGGGGGAGGGGGGGGGGGGAGGAGTTGTGCTATCTTCCATGGGGATGGAGCCTGCTTCAACACACATATGAAAAATAATGTATATGTTATTATTTAAGATGGGGTATTTACAAAGTGATAATTTTTTTTTAAATTTTTTTTAACCTGTCCTAATATTTGTGTTGTTATAATTCGTGTGGCATTGACTATTATTAATCTTCTTTGAGTAATTATTGTTTTATCCACAGAAGTGTTACAGTATATATAAAAATGCTTCGATAAATAGTTCAAAATGACATTATATTGCATATTTCATTGGTCCAAGGCACACAATACGCCATCAAAATTTTGAGGGTGGCACATCTTTACCTGGTTATGTTTCTGGGCGAGGAATTTTTTTAAAGGAAAACTTTTATGTGGATGAACAAGGGAAATGTGGTTATATAGCGCAGCTTATTATTTAATAAACTACAATTTTATTGAATCTTCTTTCAATAACATGATTTTTAAGAAAAATAAAATAAAATATAATAAAATATCTTGAGAGGAGATGGGGGAGGGGGGGGGGGGAGTAGTTGTGCTATCTTCCATGGGGATGGAGCCTGCTTCAACACACATATGAAAAATAATGTATATGTTATTATTTAAGATGGGGTATTTTTCAATGAATAATTTTTTTTTGTTTTACTGCCATATTTGACAACATATAAAGTATCTAGTTCAAAACCCAGAGCCACGGAACATTTAATAATCTCGGCAATTAATCTTCCACCCTCTCCCCTGGACTGGGAACCCCGTATAGGCTAAAATGTGAGGAAGTAGAGGAACAGAAAAAAAAAAACTTTCACAAACAAAAAGAATTTTTTTATTTATTTCTTTTATGATTCATTTCTAACTAACTTATTTCCTAATTACCCTGACTAACATAATTAGGTCGAACCTAATCACTTCCTATATCCGATTATGGTATTCCATTCATGTGACATTATTGATGAAACAAGATATGGTTATTCTTGATGATATGATTAATCTACGATTTCATGTGCCTTTCAAAATGGGACCCAGACACAGTGTATCGTTACCGCATGTCTCTCGCAATGTTCATAATTTAATTTATCTAGTTTGATTGAAGTTAAAAAGTGTTGCTTGAACTACAGCCTCGGTCTTCCCAATAATATTTTTCCTTCCGCTTTAGTTTTTATGAACCATATCAATACTAGGTATAAAATAAGATATTTTTCTTTTGCAAAATCGTTGAACCAAATGGGCTATCTTTGGTATAGCATTACGATTTTCTTACTTCAACTACATGCTATAAAAACTAAAGCGTTATATTATTCAATTATTCAATATACATTAAAAATCGAAATGATTGAATACTATTCTATTTTTTTTTTTTTTTTTTACTATAAGATTTGACGTTTAAATGTTATGCAGGGATATATGTTCACGGAAAAAAATTACACAAATCACAATCAATTTATGATTCGATTCACATTCTACAAGTAAGAGTGAATTACAATTATTGATACATTTCATTTCTTATTTTTATTACTAACTTTGAAGAAACCATGGAAAAGATGTGGGGGTTGAAAGCTCCAAAGATTTTTATTGCGTATCTTTCATTTTAAATCCTCTGTCCTACAAATAAACTGAACTTGAGGGAAGACGTACTGGGGAATGGAAGCAGTGGCCATGTTTAAGGAATATAGGAGGAATATATATTACGGCGGAGAACCCTCAATGACATGCAACACAGGGCAAACTTTATCTTCCACCCGGGCCATTCTTTTTATTATTTTACGATCCTTCATATGAGCCGATAACATCTACTTTTAATTGCTTCATTAGTCGGATTTTCTAAATCTGCCGGCTACCACGATTAACCTATCCAATGTTTTTGTTTTCATTTCTTTATTACTGGTTTGAAAACCCCGTTATTTTATTATTTTCATTAGTTTGTTCATTGGTTGGTTTAAGCGGAATATTATCGTTTATAAAAAAAAAAAAAATTCTTGTCTTATTTAACGTCATGTTAAAAGGTTGGAATAATAGCCAAAGAAAAAGCAAGCTAAAGTTAACCAGCGTTAACATTAAAATACCTAGAGAACAAAATTGACATCTTTAAATTCTTAATTTTCATAATATTTTATATTTGAATTTATATTACAAGAGAGTGCTATCAGAAGTGTCAAACAAGGTGGCGTGATGATCCCCATCTTAAGTGTAGCAATCTGTACTCCTGTATGGCGAGTGAACTGTCTGCCAAGATGAGTTTCTCTGTGAGATTACAGGAAGAACAAGAGGATAAGAGTACAGCTTGGTTCCAATCAATAAAGGATGTCCTAGGTACTCGCCAGTTGAAATAGTTCGGGCAAGTTGTCAGGATGGAGGAAAACAGAGACCATCTGGATACTATGGACTATGACCTGCGGATGGAAGACAACCTGGTTGGCCAAGATTATCATACCAAGACTAAGTCGACCGTTTATGCAGTTGTAGAAAAATAAATCTTGGTCAAGCAACAGCAATTCCTAGGAACAGGAAGCAGTGGCAGGCCTGCCATAACGCTCTCCTACGCTGAAAGGCAATGCAAGGTAATGCAAAAGAAGAAAGAAGCAAACAAAGGGGTGCATATCCAAACCACCAATTTGGGATGTCAAAGTTAAAAAACAACAACATAATCCACCTAATGGATGGTAAATCTGCTGGGGAAAAATCAATTTAAATAATGAAAATAGCTTTTTTCAAAGATTTTTTAGGAAAATACAAGATCACATTGAAAAATGTATCAGGTTCGGTTGGAAGAGGAAATATTTCGCTAATTTGAGTTGACTACATTCGAAAAGGTTTATTTGGTTTTTATGTTCTATTTATGAAATATAAAGAAGGGTAAATGACATTTCAAAAATTCAGTATGCATATAGTGACCATTTTTTTCCACATTTTTATACATTTTTACTCTCTCTACCTTTACCACAAAAATCGAAACATTCATATCACTCGATTCCAGACAACTTTACCCCTTTCAGTATTAATGTATATCTATTCTAAATTGAAATTTTTAAATTGTTTCATATGATTCGGATTCGAGTTTCCCAGATGCTCTCATGTTTCCTGTTAGTATCGGGAGTTGAATTGGCTTTATCCTGTTTTCAAGTGGTAACATCCCCCCAGGTCCTAAGAGGAAAAAATTCCTATATCCTCCTCCACTCAATGTGTCACAAATTCACTCCATAAACACACAATATCTTTTAGTTCGTATAACCTCTTCCCCCTATTCTTTTTAACAAAATTCAATTATTCTCCTAATTTATAACCAAATTATTGCATTCATTTAATCATTATCAATTTCAATAAGAACTACTAATATTTTAAGAGTAAACATTAGTCAGACAAATGTTAAATAAAACTATATAATAATTGAACCAACTCAAAAATATGATCATCAACGCAATTACTGTTAGCGGGACAATCCAAAATGGATAAATCCAGCCAGCTCCTGGGACTGGGATATGCTGATGATAAAGACATGCTTTTTCTGAGCGTTCTATGCAAGAGGTTATCAACAGGTTTTAGAGAAAATGGTTCTACCAGAATAAGGAGATTTTATATTTACTGTTTCATTACCATGACTGAAAGTTTTATAAACAAATGATAAATTAATAAATAAGGAGGCGAGGTGCAAAACTCGTTTGTTCCACAAGAACACGTTTTTCAAGAAATTCAAAAAACTTACCACGTTTTGTAGAGTGGCCAGATAAAAATGTTTTTTTTTTGCCTTCGAAAGGGAAAAAAAGTTTTTTTTAAATAAGTAATATTTATTTAGTTTCTCAACCATTGTATTAATAAATTCGGTACCATTTTACAAAATAATATCACCCACTGAATTGAAACATTTAACAAAACATTTTTTTTTTTGACGAATTTTTCAAAAATATCAGCGTACTGATATAAAACATATGACTACAAAAAAGTTACAAAATGACTAGATCCTAAACCCATCGTATTCTTCAATAATAGCGACTTCATCATCCTGTTGTTCGTTGTTTCCCTCGTCTCTGGCAGATACGAGTATATTGAGAACTCCTGTGTAATACTTCAATGAATCATTGGCACTCCACTCACCACCAAAATGCTTTTTCAGCAGATTATTAACGTCTTTTAGCTTGTTGGAGCCATTGGAAAATCAATAATTAATATAGCTAGGTAAGAAGAATCAAGTATAAACTGAAGTAAAACACGCGAATTTAATGAGCTTGCGATATTTTGTTCAGAAAGAGTAACAGAAACTGCTGAAGTGAACGAATGGGATGGGTGCAAAGTGAGAAGTTATTACAGGAACCAAAGAGTTTTGCTTGAAACACAATGGGCTGTGGTACGAATCAGTTCTGCAACAAACCGCTATTTTGTATAACTAAAATCTATATGAAATAACAAGTTTTGTTCCAATTTGATTCGATACGTTGAAAGAGCATTAAAATATCTTTTAGAATCCACTGCTTTCTCAATTCTTCAAAAAAATGGAACGAACGAGTTTTGCTCCTCACCTCCTATATCTCAATGTACATATCTCAGAAACAATGTTTTCTTTGCTCAATAACTGCTTGGTTAAGCTGACTGATTGTAAAAATAAAATCTTAATTACTTATAATATATCGTTACAATAACGCATATATTACAAGAGATACCCATTGTAGTTGGAGTTCAGTTGTAATTAAGGACACTTATATAATAATGTTAATATAACTATCGGCTGCTTGAGCCTTGTCCTGGCACGGCAATAAAGTGCTCCGTTTTATCTCCGGTTCGCCCTGGGGCTAGAGTTTAATTATTGTCCCGGAGTCCTGCTTGTGATTTGTGCTTGCCGGCATTCCTCCGGGGGAATATTTTCTTGTTAATTATGCCGTACATTCTTTTTATTATTTTGAATTGTCGTTCTTACTGCCGCAGCCTCAGCCTACTATTAAAAGAGTGTTTGCTGAATTCGATGTTGTAAAGGGTAGTTACTTTTTTATATCCCTAAATAACACTTGAAATACACATGATTACTAGGAAAAGACATAAGTATATATATAAAATTGATTTGAACAACACTACATGCATAAAAGCATGAAAAAATTAATTTTTTAGTACTCACGTTTTTTGGGTCTACTGTGGAAAAGACCTGCAGTGACTTAAAAAGCAGTTATGTCTTCAAATAACTTATTTCAAGAAGAAATCATATTGTAACGTTCAACAAAAATACAAAACATATGGTTTACAATAGTTCTAGACCTTTTGTTTGAAAGAACTAACAGTCGGAACAAACTATTACAGTACATATTTGTGACTACGATATTAGAGTACCCCAACTACGCTGGCCCTTACGACTAAATATAAGGAGCGATGCACTGGAGAGTTAGTCTTTGTTCTGAAGCTCAAGTTATATGATTATTTCTGTGTTCCAAAGTGATAATTTTTGTAACCTGCTCAAATATTTGTGTTTTCATAATTTGTGTGTCTTGCTACAATATTAGCTCTTTCTTTTCAACGAAACAATATCTCGAAAAATCCGATTTTTGGTAATGACCCAAGAATCGTCTATGAAATCTTTAACAAGAGCGTCATAAATTAAAACAAAACTATTTAAAATATATATATTTATTCTTTTCAAACAGAGGAAAAAAAGTCAGTTATCTGAAACGGTTTGCTGCATAATAAAAAGTTCAATCGGTGCCCTAATATATATTCTGAGCACACTGTATTTAACGAGGAGAAAGCTCAATATCTTATTTGATGCAATTTCTGATAATGAAATCAAGATAGGTAATATTGATGGAAATGAAAACGTGTCATTGATGTAGCTAATGATTTTTCGCAAATATAATTTTTATTGAAATTTACTTTACCTTCATTATTTATTTATATGTAATATATATATTTATTACCTTCATTAAAGTTCTCAATACTTAAGAATTAGGTATGGCGCATATATGAAAAATAGTATTAGATTAGAAATTTTTTTTTTTTAATATAGGTACCTTTTTTTTGTTGTGGTTTTCTACGGACGAATTCTCCTGGTTGAACATTGATGGTTCTAGGATTGCTGAGTAATCCACAAAATATCATGAAGGCGTTTTTGATTCTGTGGATCCATTCCTATATATAAAAAATCTTTGTCTAATAATTAAAATATTTTTTTATTAGTGAAGTTAGTATTAAATCGGAGAGTATTAAATGGGAATAAAGTAGAAAGGGATCGGAAGGAATGCCTTGTACAATTATTGAAAATTAACGCTAAATAAAGCTTGCAAAATTTGACATATAGTTATTGGATAAAACAATGTAATTTTATCGAGCATTTCATTTCCCAGGTTTGGAAAAGCAGTTATTTGTAAATATGTATCTGTATTCTGCAATAGTTAATCGAAACGAAAGGCAGGAAAGAACATGCAAGACCCAAGATGGACTTAGTCATTTCTATATAAGTTATAAAGAACAGAAAATAGTATTTTTAATCGTTTTTTAAGGCTGAGGCATAGTTATTTAAATTCAATTTTTTTTTCAGTTATGAAATTTCCCTTTTTTTTTTTTTTTTTTTTTTTATTTTTTTTTATTTTTTTTTATTTTTTTTTACATAGAGTCGAAATATAAACAAGCAACCTTTTACTGCCAATAAGTTTTCGAAAATTCGTTGCTATTCGTGAGTTGCTATTTTGTTTCAAGTTTTGTCTTCCATCGAGTTCGTTTAGCCGCAGATGTGGTTTTCGGACTATAATCTGTTATCAATTTTGACATGTTTTACTGTCACGAAAAGGTTCTTATTGGATATAGAACCATAAAAACTATCAAAAGGGAAGCATCATTTGTCCTACTTGCAGAAAAACTAATTTGCTGACTTCTTCCTTTTTCAACCCCACCTAAAAGATGGTTGTCCCCATTAATTTTGGCAGACTGTGCGGATTTCGAATCTCACTACTTAACAAAGTTTCATGGAGGTATAAGTTAACTATAAAAAAGATACTCTAACAATCCAATATAAGCAAGAATTTAGGACATTATAATTATGTCTTATTCATAGTTAAAATGATGATATTGCAACCGTTGAAATGGCATATCAACATGCTGGGGTTGATTAATTTGAAATTCTTGAAATAATCAAGTATCCTTGAAAATGAGGCAGGGGTTAGGCAGGTTGTTTTTTTTTTTTTTTTTTTTTTTTTTTTTGGGGCATTGGATAAATCCATGCAGCCTGTTTTTAAAGATTTGCTCGATGTTTAAAACCATCGTATTCTTCTGTGGTTTAGGTTAATTATTTATGGGTCCTGTAGGTTAATTATATTTTATTAATTATTAATTGGATAATTGAAATATAATTTTAATCTAAATGTATTTTTGTATTGATTTAAAATAGTTTGCAACGCTGCTGATTTGGTCTCTGTTGTTCAGTGTTAATATTTGTTTATAAGGGTTGTTGTTAATACCTGAGGAATGAAACAGAATTTTTCTCTGTGAATTATAGTTTTCACATACCACAACAATATGCTCAAGTGTTTCTCGTTTATCACAATTTTCACATTGAGCAGTGTTGGATATACCAATACGGTGTAAATAACTATTGCATAAACCGTGATAGTTAAGCCTACAATATGTTTTATTTCGAACTTATTTCGGTTAGTTGATGAAAATCAAGGACTGCGTGAGATATATGGGAATATTGATTTATAATATTGGCCTGTTTGAGATTTTTTGCCAAGGTTGGGGAGTTGGGTGTTTTGCCTTTTGAAGAAGGCACACACTATGGGAAGATATGCTGTCTGCATGTTGTTGCTGCATCTATGCTGTTGCTACAAGCTCTTGTAGGCAACAAGAGCTTGTAGCAACATCATAGTGAATGCTTTTGCAAAAATTCTAAAGCATTTAGATGTAAAGCATTCGTTAGCCGTTCCTAGTTTAGATTGCAGTAAGTGCATTTTCAATATTCATTTACCTCTTCCTACCTTAAATGACTTTTCAAACTGGAGTTTAATGCCTGAGATCTGGAACAAGGGTTTACTCCAGCGGTATCTAATGACTTTTACGACCTCCTTTTCTAGGCTAGGAGATCGTAGTGGAGGCGAACTAATGAATGCCGCGAGTTATTTACGACGGGTCTGTCTGTCTGTACACGACCAGTAATAAGAGCCTGGGCAGGGAGTAAAAAAAAAAACGATGTTAAGATGGATGCTCAGCTGGCCCACGCACATCGCGCCATCTGCTTCAGCGCAGTTCGAAGCTTGGAAGCGTCCTTGATTCGGAAAATCAAATGTCATCATTTTTAAGAGAACTTCAAAGAGGTCTTTTGAAGATGGAAGGAACTATGATGGTCCATCATAAGTATATTTACTTCCTATAAGATCAGAGGTTCTCCACCCTCTCAATATCTACATTTCAACATAGAATTTAAATTATTATTGATTGCTAGTGGAAATCAGAGCTGAAGTCTTGCGAGAAGAATTAATTTTAATTGCAAACCCACGAGTCATTCCATGTCACATCAACACACTTTTTTCCCTCACAATCTCAGCTTTTAATGACTAAGAAAAATACTAAATTTCAGCTGAATATCTCAACCGGTTTTCAAAATATAGCTATGTAAACCCATGGAAAAACGCACATGGTGGACCTGTCGCAGCTCCTCTGTCGCAAATTGAAATCGCAGTTCCTCTAGACAAGTTAAGGAGTTGAAATTGATGTCATTTCATAGCTGAATCTTTGACCTTCTTTATGATATGCAACTCAATATGGTTTAGGATAAATTTTTTTTTCAAAATTTGGATCAAAATATCAAATTTGAATTTCTCAAAAAGCCCATTTTTTAAATATCTGAAAAAAATCACTATGGATGAAAATGTTGTCATTAATATGTGCTATAAAAATTATGATGGGACAGCAATGGGTTCATGCTTAAAATAATTATTGAAAAAATTGAGTTTTTTTTGTGGATGGAAAAGAACCATTAGCTATTAAGCTTCTCAAACTGTAGCCTATTTTATCAAACTAATTTCTTTCCTACATTTGTCACAAATCTTTGAAACATTGTCTAGTTCTGGATATCGTGATTTGACACATCCATTTTGTCACATTTCGTAGTATTATTTTATTTTTTAGAGAATGTTTGTCTTTTTTCAAATGAGTGTAGTAAGATTGTAGTATTTTGTATCTTTCCATGTCTACTTAGTATAAGCAGCAAAAATCCAAGCTTAGAAAAAATAGCTAAAAAAAAATATAGAGATCAAATTTTTTAGGAGATTAACTTTTTTACCAGAAAAAATTGTTTAAGATGTGGATTCTTTCTTTTGATAGGATACACGGCTGCAATTTTGTGTGTCCAGGACTATCATAATTTCATTATTTATTGAGTAAGGATACCTTAAGTGACTATATCATGATTGCATGCATCTGACGTGGATGCAGGAGAGTACAAGAACAAAAAGGACATGTTTTTATTCCACTACGCATATAAATAAGATTAGTCAAACCATTGTCAAATTCGTCTAAATTAATGAATTAAAATGTGAGGGAAAAAAGTGTGTTGATGTGACATGGAATGACTCCCACGTAAGCATTTCGGTTACATTACTGTAACCGAAAAAAGAAAAGAAAAAAAAGAAGAAGTTTCATTACTTCTTCTGTATCGACCTATTGGTACTTTTTCACCGATATATGGGAAATATCCACACTTTTTTTCCAACCTTACTCGGTATTCTCTCCATTTGGAAAACTGGTTAATTGGCGTGGAAAACTTCTAATTAGACGTTGGCTCTCGTTATGCTTAGAGAATTTTAAATACGCTTTTAATAGTTTTTATCCTAACGGTCTAGGATTATTACGACATTAAGTTGCTTTTGATTTTATTGTAATATTTTACCGATATCTGTATTTTTTCACCACTACTACTTTGAGATTGAAATTCTTTCCACGTTATGTCAATAAATCACGGATTGATAAAGTCATTTTTCAAGTATCAGCATCGGTATAGACAAACCATGATACTTTTCGCCCGACAATATCGGGCATAAATCTTCATTAATAAATAAGTATATATCAATAAAAGTTTCAATATATACTTAAACGGTATCGTAAGGCCCTAATCTTAGTCAAAAAACACGGCCAATCCTTTTCATAATTTTTTTTGTGGCTCAGTTATGTTTTGTTTAAAATGATATAAGTATTTTCGAGTGGTTTTTTTTTTTTTTTTTTTTTTTTTTTTTTGAAATGGCAGATTTTTTAACAGTTACATATTTAACTTAATTTATCGAGGTCGTTTAACGTTTTTATTTTATTTTTATAAAATAAAAGGACTTAATCATTGCATAGGCGATCAAACCTTGTTACGGAAAATATGTCTAATTCATTTTGTGATCAATTTGATTTGTAACTATGATCTAGAGATATACCAGTCGTGTACGTATTTTAAGGTATATGAGAATAATGATATGCGTTTTTGATTTCCTGGTGGTTCACGGTATTTTTGATACACAGTTGTGCGCACAGGACAAAGATACCTATAACGTGAATTTTAAGCTTCCGATCCCGGTATTGATCTTTTTGCGATATCATACTCTTCAAAACAAATGTAAATAATTCAGCTTAATTCGGCAACATTTCTTCTTCAGGAATGGACACGTGTTAATTCACGTGCGAGTAATAAAAGGCAGAGAAAGGCTTCAAATGCAGTAGTTGGCTTCCATATTTACGACCCCGGTAAGTGCAGTAATGAAGCAGGGCCGTAAACCGGAGTGAAACAGGAAAAGTGGTAATTAATATCCTGAGTTGGACCGCAGGACCTCCTCAATTAGAGGTCGCAATTACGAGCCACCATCAAATCCAACGGTCATACGGGTCACAAAAACCTCGGCAGCGCCAACATCACTTGTTTGCCAATAGTAGGTAAATGAACATTTCTTAAAAATTTATATAATTGATTACTAAGCTCAGGAAAGTTAGTCACTTTTCGGACATCCTTTCTCCATAAAGAAAGAAAATAATGGCAGATTTAAATACGCCATGAACGAAGAAGATTATTTCAGTCTTTCGTTTTTTTGTCTTATTCTTGGTGACTTAGTTGAAGGATCTCAACGCTGCAGCACGTACCAAATGCCCGAATAAGAGAAATTATAGACGAAGGAAAGAATATTCTAAATGGGGTAACCTCTGGTGTAGTGGTTAGCATGGCAACCTACAATACTAAAGGTCGCGGGTTCGCGTCTAGTTTAATGGGAGTAAAAAATCCTTGGCTATGCCGTCCCTTGGATAGGACGTAAAATGGAGGTCCCAAGCTTGTACGATGCCAGGTTATTACTCGTTATTACTCGTTAAAGATCCCTATCCTAACTATACCTGGATAGGCAAAATTTGGGACAACTGTAGCATCGTCCGATTAGCCTTAGTAGCATAATGGGACGTTAAACAAACAAACAAACAAACAAACAAACAAGAATATTCTGTATAGAATAGAAAGTAGGAGGCTGGAATGTTTTGGCCAGGTTATATGGATGGAAGACGAAAGATGGCCAAAAAGGATATTACAATAGGTCTCAAAAGAGAGAAGAAGAGGAGGCCGAGAGAAAAGATGGGAATAAGGTGTGGACGAAGCAATGAAAGCAAGAGGTGTAGAAGATGGTGATTATTGTGACAGGAAGAGATTACGGGAAGATTTGTCAAGACAAAAAAATCATTGTTTTAAAAGTCTAAAAAAAAAAAAAAATTCGGTCTTTTCCTTAATTCGCGACTATGTCAACCAACCTTGACAATCAGTAAATGTTTTAGCTTGTATGCTATTCAATGGCACGTTAGCCATGGTGATTGATGGAACTCAACAGTTATATTAAAACATTATAGAAGACGATTACATCTACAAATCTAATCTGTTACAAATGATAAAAACTTAGAAGCCTAGAGCGCTCAAAGGATATTTCATTTTTTTTTTAATATAATTTCCTTCCAGTGGCATATCGATCGTCGATGATTTCGATTAAAAATCTCTATTGGTGCATCATTATGATTGAGTGCTTATATTCACTTGAAATTGAGCAGTTTTCATGGATTTATTTATCTTGATCATGTGTTTCAAGCTTTTTTAAGTTCTACCAGCAGAAAATAAGAAATCTTGGAAATAAGACAATATTAATTGAGTATTATTTGTATTAGTTCCTCGTATATATGAATTCATATTTATGAATAATGTAGTATTGACGATACATTGGATATGGCATGAAATCCACTTTAGAGTCTGAAGTGGATAAATTGAAAATGAGACACAATATTTGTTAAGTAAAATAAATCAATGATAATGAGATACTAAATAATTAATCGCGTTTTGATGAATAATAAAATATTAATGTGGTGTCCTTGATGGAAGTGGTATGTTCTTCATGTAACACTCGACGCTAACGGTCAAACGGATATTCATGAGGGATAGAAAAAAAAAAAAAAAAATACTCGTAGGTTATGTATGCATTTAATTACCTGTCGGACGATGAGGATACAGGAGCCCCATCAGGCATTACTTATTCTGAAATCTCCCCGAGTAACAGATGTACTCGGAAGACAAGGGACGTTAATGAGATGGGGAAATATTTATTGCTTAGTATCCTGGGAAGAGAGACATGGAAGCCTTCGCCAGCATCCCTAATTAGGAATAATAGGGCGACCGCAGCCAACCAGAGCTTCAAGATTATCTTTCTCGGAGGAATCGTATAATATTTTTGTTTCTTTAATCCTCTTTTCCTCCTCAGACATTTTCCCTCCTTCCTCCTACCACCCCTTTAATCTTCCGGCGGGCGGAGATGGCTCATTTAATGCCGGGAATTACGAGGGGCCTCCGAAGATAAATTACCCGATAACGCTCATTTCTTGATATTTAATCCCAGAAGTTAGGGTCTGCTCCATTCCGAGAAATCCCGCCTCCATAATCTCGGAATAAGAAGAATTTATGTAACGATATAATATGCGTGTCTAGGTTATTTTATTTTACTTTAATTTTCGTATCCTCTAGCATCGTGTAATCTTGTCTGAGTTATAAATCAATAAATACCATCCAACTACAAGAATACAATAAATACCTAAGTTTCTAGAAAATAGTCAACATTTCCAAAAAAATAAAAATAATCAATTAATATCAGCTCACGAAGGGAGGACACTGTCAGTTCCTAACAGAATTTGATGAACATTTTTTGGGGATTTCCTGGTCAAATAATATTAGACGTGTATTTAGCCGTTCGCGCCAACGTGCGAGAAAAATAAATAACATTAAACTAATTTATTTTATATCTAGTTTTTTAAAATTATAAAATGGATTTTTGTCCCGAAAAATACAGCTGTCCAATAGCTTCTGTTTTGGGTTGATGAAAATTTAAAAATGTTATTCGATTTTCATACAAAATAACGTTTAGATATATAAAGATAAAAATACCGTTAGATTCGAATTTAGCAGAATAAAGACATTGACTACGTTTTTCAATATTTCTTTAAAAATCTCATAAAAAAAAAAAAAAAAAAATCATTGAACAAAAGGAGAATCTATAGAACAGTTCCAATTTATCTTGAATCTGCCATCGAAATTTTGGTTTATGAATCATGTAGGTTTAATTTTATTCATTTTATAATTTATATATATAAAATATAATTAATTAATCCAATCTTAAATTGTGGCTGACCACCAATTTTAAATTATTTTTAAATAATTTATTTTTTGAAGAGAAAAGATTTGGCTCCGCCGCAAAACTTGTGAGATAGGGGGAGTAGGTATCAGTGAAGAGAAAGGATTTGCTCTGCCTTGAGCCGAGCTCTGTGGTGTAGCGGTTAGCATTCTAGCATGTAACGCAGGAGACCCGGGTTCGACTCCCGGCGGAGCCAAATCTTTTCTCTTCAAAAAATAAATTATTTTAAAATATAATTATATTATAATTTATTTTAGTCATCGATTTTATTCATTTCACAGCTTCCCATTATATACTCTTTGACAAAGAACATCCAAAAACATTTTCATTAAGATTCATTACAATTCATAGAATTTAAAAATTGACTCTAGGAAATTCATACATTCAAGACCTCAGATATAAAATATAAGAAAAATTATTATATGAAGAATAATCAGAAAAAAAGATTAAAAAAGAAACAATGTTACGACAGCATCAGCTTGACTGTGCTATGTATTAATCCTGTAGGATATCTAGCAATTATCACACAAGAGGAAGAATAGACAAAATTATTAAAATTAAGTTATTTATTTGGATCAATGGAGAATTATGGGAAACCCTAATAAGAACAAAACAAAACATAAAATTCAAAAACTGATGGCGAAATGCCCACGTTTATGAGAGAACTTTCCTAATGCATTAGCCTCTAGATGATAAAATCCCAGATAACAATTTTAGTTCCAAAAGCGATGTTGTTTCATAATTTGGGGTTTATAATTAAATGGGACTAACTTTCCAGCGACTCCCTATGCCATTGGTCCAACGACACTTCCAACCACATACCGCCCCCTATCACCCGCATATCGTATATTTTAGGACCAGGGTATATATAGAAGGTGTGCACCGGAGTGTCGGATATAAACCAGAACTCCAGTCTAATTAGGAACGGAGATGATCCAGGAGGAATTATCAAGAGCAGACACCCGGGGGTGGATTGATGGCGAGGGGTGTGGGGCAGTAAAAGGTAACGAGGGGGTGGCCGCGATGATATCATCATCAGCCTCTTTTACGGCCGCATGTCCTACCTCGTTAGGGTCCGTGGTCTGGGGGCGGCCGGGGGTGTGGTTCCTGGGGTACTTCCAAGGCGGATGTCACACGTCAGCAAGTAAGAAGTCTTGGAGTAAGGGTGGGGACGTTTAGAAACAACATAAAACTCTGGAGTAAATATTTCAGCACTAATTACATTGACTATATTGTGTGAAGATTTGTGGTTGCGATGATGAAAAATGTCTTTGGTCTGCTAATATTTTCATATGAAATATTTTTTTTTTGAGGAATTTCATTATATTTTAGAATATTTCTGAAAATTGCCTAGTTAACTTCTATAATTAAATAATATTGAGAAATACAAAATGCTGGAAACATGGAAATAGACTTTTACTAATTGAGATTTATCCATTTAATTTATTCATTTTAATATCCATATTAATATAAAGTTTTATTAGTATAGGGAGATTGGACATTTTTAACTAACCCGAAAATTAGACTCACCATTAACCTAATTTCGTGACTTGAAAGAGATCATAAATGCAAATACAAAGTATTTAATTATTGGTGGCGGGATAACCGAGTGGGCAAACGCGTTAGAAAATACGCGTTGTCCATGGCAACGTATGATTGGAATACGAAGATAGCAAGTTCAAAACCCGGAGCCAGGGGAAAATTTAATTATCCTCGGCATCAATCCCCCACCCTCTCCTCTGGCCCGGAAACCCCGTATAGCCTACAATGCGAGGAAGGGGAGGAACAAGAAAAGAAAAAAAGTATTTAATTACTTCTACTACTACGACTACAACAATTCATTTCTGAATCCAGGCCTCCTCCAACAGCCTTCGCCGATAAGCTCTATCCTGTGCTGCTGTTACCCAATTCCTAGTTCCGATGAGATGTCGGACGACACACACGATCCAACCATCTCGTTTTCGGTCTTCCAAATCTGCGGGCCCCATGCAAGATCTCTGTTATAAGTTTCTTGTGGACCTCTGAGGTATCTATCCTCGCCAGGTGTCCAGTCCAACGAGTCCTCCCAAGTTTGACAAACATTACTATTTATATATAAATATTTAATTAGCGTTGAAAATTGCCAAATTTCTTATGGTTTACAACTACCCTTCTTTTTTAACCGGTTATACTGAAGATCTCTGCCACCCTTTCAAAAAACGCGTTAAGTACTGGGTACCGGTCTCATATCAACATATCCTTAATGGGATTTCCTCCATTCTTCCTTGGGACTCCCTAGGGCTGACAGCAGTGGAGGCTACAAGCATGCAGGATTTCTATAGTATGAGCATTAAAGAAAAAATGATATTTCATAGGTATCAACATTTTGAAACTATTCTGCAACCAAGAGAATAATCAATAAGAATACATTTCGTAATTTCTTTGGTATATTTCAGTTAGTAATCAAAATGTATGAAATATCGTTTTCGTATTTAGGTAAGTACCTACCGTGGAAACAGTGGCGGATCCAGAGATTTTCTGAGGGGGGGCGCACTTTTTTTTTTACATTTCATGAGTAATGAAGGCCCTAATTTAAAATACATATTAGTGCATAATGACGTTGTAAATTACTGTAAATGTTTAAATATAATTCATTTCCAATTAATGGGCTTGAAAAATGACTAAGTATAGCTCATTTTATATAGAAATAGTAATACTTCATGAGTGTCCTCACCTCTCAGGGGGGGGGGGCGCCCCTCCCCTGGATCCGCTACTGCGTGGAAAAGAATTGAAGAAACTATTTAATGATTCGCATTCAACCAACGTTTCTGGAATCAATATTTTATGTTACTATTTACGACAAACATTCAATAGCAATTACAAACAAAGCTTCATTAATTGCGGTTAATCAGATAGAAAAATTGTTGATCCGTATAATAATTGAATTCTAAATTAACAATAGCTTGTTTGTCCTGATTTATGATCCCTACAATGAGCTATAAAACTTTTCGCACCGTTGAGCAAAACGAAGATAAAGTACGATACTGCTCTGGAACGGAGTATTTGTATATTAATATAATTATAATTAATATCGATGATTAAAATGTATTTTGGTTTGAATTGGAATATGAGCTTTTTAAAAATATAGGTATAATAGATACATTCTCATAAATCGCGAAGTATGAAATAGCTTTGTAGTATTATCATCAAGATGTATCCTTCAGTTCTAAAGAAATTTTTCAGTAATAATATGATAAAACCTCTAAAATGAGTTTCGGATGAGCAAATTGAAAAAAACAAAATAATTATTCTCTTATTTTAAGGATTTCTTTTTTTAATGCAAATAGAATAGATCTTTCCTGGTTTTTGATTAATTTTTAGTCGGTCCAACTGAGTAATGTTTAGTTTTGCAAGAGGAGATTACTATAAAACTATTTCTGAAGAGGAGAAGAAAGGCCAAATATGAAAAAAGAAAAAACCAAAAATTAAACACTTTATTAGTTTGTGAAGTTTTCGCCTGTTCAAGTAGCATCAGGATTACATATTTTATATTTCAACTAAAAATAACCATGGCAGCGCAGCTGAAAGAGTTACAGGGAGTCACAGGGACCCCCCCCAAATATTTTGGCTTTTCAATTTTTTTGTATTTTTAAGAGAATTATGTGGTTACTATGCCCTTAACATAGGTAACACTTTAGAGTTGTTTAAAGATCTCTCCTTCTTAATACAAGGTAATAATCTCATTAAAAACAGTGCTGTCAGTCCCGTGATTATGAGACAGAGAGGTCATGAACCACCAAATTTAATGCTGAATCCGCCCCAGTAAAAGTTTACTAACTATAATCTATAAAAACACCTAAATGAAACGACCTCCAAAAAAACAGAAAAAAATTCTTTATTTCTTCTTTTTTTCCACGAGGCTGATAAAGCTTAAAGAAAGCACTACCAAAATATAGAATCATTGGTGCCAAAAATCCTCGTTGTACCTGTAGGTCTCTTTAAATGTTTTTTGTTTTTTTTTTAAACCGAATACATGTATGCATATAAATAAATTCTTAATCTAAGTATTATCTTCGATCGATTATTTCAAATTTTTATGATAGATGCCGGGACCTTGATCGTTAAAATATTGAACATATGCCTTCCTCAGCACATTTTTATCGACGATCTTATTTTGACTCGTGGGTTTTGTAAATATGGAAGTACAGCTGGATGGAAGACCGTAAGGAAGTACAGCTGTTAAAGTCCGAGAATATGCCACAAGCACCATGAGGCTATTTTTGGAAATTATTTTGGAAGGCGGAAAGCGTGGACTAAATCATCCCTCTCCCTTACTCTTCTGATTGGTCGATGGCAGGTGTCGGAGGACTGCGGTCCCTTTGAATGTCCTTCACGATTGGCCACCCCCTGCAACTTTACGAGCCAATCAATTACCGACAATTTACTGCTCCTTCTCAGTGGTTAAAGGCTATAATGACAATTATAGTCGGCAATGATCCCATGTAACGCCTCTGTAGGTCTCTTTAAAACTGGGACATAGTCTTCAAAGGCAATGAATCATTTTCAATGATGTATTAAGATTTATTCTTAGTAATTTCTATAATAAATTTGGATGTAGGTATAAAAAATGTCATGAACACTTTGGTGAAAGTTGCAGAAAAATTTTCATAGTAAAATAATTCCACAAAATATTTATAGTTTATGTTTGGTCCTCTACCTTGGTAACCAACGTATAGTTGTCAGCAATAAAGTATCGTCTAAGTCTTACATGGGAGCATGGAGAATGATCGGGTAAATGTCATAAATATTACAACATATTATGTGAAAAATAGTAATATAATAATGTATCATGATAATATATGTATTATCATAATAAATAATTAAATCTGAAAACTGTTAAGATAATGAAACGCTCACCAGCCTGGTGTTGTTAAATGATGAGGAGATGGTAGATGTTGGCCATGACGATTACTTTTAAAATATATAGTGTCGCAGAACTCTTTGTCGCATCATGTGCACACTGACACCATCTTATTTTTCGTATCTTTAAAAATTTCTTTTCGGGCACTTTCATATCTTATCACTTTCATATCACTTCTTAATATCTTGTCTTTAATCACTTGTATCAATAAATTATTCCTAACTTATTAATCAATATTAAAACAAATAAACTTCTTAAAAAGGTTAAACTCATTAAAAATAAATGCAAAAGCCTCTTCTAAAACCTGCTAAGCCTTAAACATAAATCACGGATATTTTGGATGATCTGATAGGTTTACTCGTAAGGTCGAGGGTGACCAGAATCCACTGTTATGAGTTAGAATCCCATCAGAATTAGTCAATCTACGAATATATTCCTGGCTGGCTTGGAGATTTGATTGAGGTGGTTAATAAATGGCTGCGACTTCTAAGTAGCAAAGTGTTGAAAAACGATCACTCTCTAGGACAAATCTGATGCATATTTTCTTCCATTTAATTTTGCGTTTTTAGTATAGTTCTCTCAACCACCTGTCATTATTAATTATTATTAAATTATCTGTTATTGATTAATTTATTTATTAAATACATAGGTACCCTCACAAAACTTCCACATTCTGGACATAAATGAGAAATTTACTTAAATTATTATTCTTCCAATTGCATCAAACCAGCCTTCTACGTGTTGATCGTTGCTCTTCAGATATAATTTATGTTGTCGACTGCCAGTTATCTCATTCACATAAATTATACATAGTTCCTTTTAGATCAGACAGACGAAAAGACAAGCTTTATCTTGTTATTTACAAGAACATTAATTAAGCGAAATCACAAATTAATTATACTTCTGAATTCGTTACAATTTATAGTATCTATTAATGTTTTTGGAAGCGGACAAGATAACGCTTATCTTTTCGTCAGCCCCTTTTTCGGGGAACGACTATTAGCCTGTTCTCATCCTCTTTTCACAATTGCGTTAACATCTTAATTGCTGCACAATCAACATAAAAACACGATAAGTCAACTCCTCCCCACTTCCTCATAGAGAAGGGGTTGAATCAAAGGAAATTAAAACTTCTGAAAACGAGTTTTAATTTATTAACGCCGTTTTGTTTTATAGCCGAAATAATAAGATGCGTTGAGGATGAACCGTTTATAGTCCGTTGATTTCGATTTTCATTTCCATCTCATTAATTTTTTTTATTTCGTCATTTTGGCCATAATTTTATTGATGTCGAGAACTTTTATATGACGTAAATGATCGTAGGAACATTTTATTGCTTTATTTTCAAGAGATGTAAATCAGATTTAATTTCATGATATAAAAATTAATCATTTCGCTTATGATTTTAATGTAAATACGTAATAGTATACCTAATGAGGCTTATTTTAAAAAAAAAACTTTTTCAATCCTTTCATAGATCAAATCTATGTATCTACTCCAGATGCATTTAAAGAAAATATTGATTATCTTTATAAAATTAATAAGACGATAAATAAATTTACGGTAAATTAAGAGTAGTTGTTAAACTATTTATTATATTCGTAATTAAACTTTTTCCTTGAATCTTACTCATATAAATATAGGTATTTAGCTGAAGTAATCATATCATACAACTCTGAATCAACATTTACTTCCTAAATACTACAAATTTCAAATTTCACTATTAAACTATCGCCGCACTCATTATTCAATTAGCAAAATATTCAAAATTGTACACAAACTTTTACTTGAATACATTGTTTTTTTTATTCCAGTGGTATTGGTATTAGACGTTGTCTAAATTGTTTGGAACCGAGGAATATCTATAAATAATTATTGTATACAAATAATTGGAAAGAGAGCGTATTATCGTGAGATTACATGAATTCGATGGATTTATAAAACTTTTTATTTATTTTAAATACCCATATTTTTTATATACCCATATTTATTTTAAATACCCATATTTTTTATATACCCATATTTATTTTAAATACCCATTGATATGCCAAAAGAACGATTTTTATGAAAAAAAAAATAATACGAGGCGAATGCTAAACAAAAAAGGTTTATTTGGCTAAAATTAGTAGTGTTTTAAAAAAAAGATTAAAGAGGAGTCAATTATAGGTAAATATTAGCCATTATTTTTAATCTTTTATTTTGGAAATTTTATGAATTAAACCAGTGCTTTTTTTTTTCTTTTCAAGTAGGCTATGTCTGAGCATTTTCACCCGTTTTCATATCATGAAATCTCGTTTTTTTTTTTTTTTTTAAAGTATTTATGTAGTATCAAAGTTGACAGAAAAAAAAATTATTTTTCTTTTTAATTCAAAACATTTCGTAGTTAAAACTTAAAACTAGGTACTGTATAAAAAGGCTACCAGATCTTCTGGTTATTTCCACTTCAAAGAAAATGTACCAATAGACTTATGTTGTTTACATTATATAATAAATATTTAAGTAATATTTTAAGCAGAGATAACAGCTATTCTACTTGTTACTATTTACTGATTTATTCCATGCATGTCCACGTGAATAATTTTAGTTAGAAGGTAGCCTACGAAAATGACTTTATTTTCTTTATTTTTACACAATAGTTAAAAACCCAGTGAGATTCAGAGGTAATAAAGAATATTTTTTTCATTATATATATACCTATATTTAATTTGTACCACTTATTTCACTATTTTGTGCAAAGCAAAACAGTGTAATGTCCTTTATTGTAAACACTTTTCATGGGGATTGAATTTATATTTTAAATCATTAAGAAAAATGCCAAATTATTGCACTTCTTGGTGGGTAGATTTTTCCAAGACCGAAATGAAATTCGTAGTCGTAAAGGGAGGCGCAGGTTTAATCAAGGGATAAAGTCTAATCTCGCTTTCCCTCGGAAAAACCTCCGCCTTGTGCCCCCGTAGAGTAATTTTCCGACTCATCCTTTTACAGCCGCCGTGACTCGGACCAATTTATGCCCCTCCGTCGAGATATATTTGCGGACGTGCTCCCTCCTCCAGGAGGAACCGGTACCGATTTTCCAGAGAAGAAATTTCCAGAGAGAGATTTTCCAGAAAGGTTTTCTGGGCTAGGAGGATTTACGGCCGGGACTATCTTATACTTCCCCTGGCAGGATTTATATCGGAATCGTGCCCTGACTTGGATCTTCTCCAGCTCCAGCGACGGTTTCATTATCTGTTGGATAACTTTATGTCCAATATCAGGCACGGGGACGTTTTTATTTTAATTTTTATTCTTTTATCCGACCATAAACTAAATACAAGAGACGAGAATGCTTCAAGAGTATTAACATTTTACAACAAATATATTATATAGATTATGATTCATAAAATAGAATAAAAAATAAGGGCTACTAAAAAATTATAATTAAATAAAAAAATATGATTAACCTGGAAAATTAATTCCAAACCTATGAATCTTTATCAAGATATCCTAAAACTACTAAACCTCCTCGGTGGAATTATAATATAAATATAATTCTATCACTAAATAATAAAAAACCCAGATATATTCTTTGGAAAATCAGAAAATGTTTTATTTAATTTAAAAAAATTCTATCATCCTTCCTATTATCCTATATTTTTCTAAAACAGCTAAAAACTTGCCTCAAATATTACTTTTGATGTTATTCCACGGCGTCCTTAAACTTCGTCCTTAATGTCATTAATAAAAATATATTCTTAGCACGTTGTAAGGTCAATTAAATAAATTTTTAAATGCACTTTTGAAAGAAGTTTAGGATCACAAAATGGTTAATAGAAATGCCTCAAAATTTGAAATTGTTTATTAACATATAGTTGAAAATTATCTCCTCTTTATTTATCGACTACAATGATTGTTACCAAATGCCTAATTGCGTATAATGGTGTATAAAAAAAGAATATATATGATTAATGCAATTATTATATTATGTTTTTGCAATTGTTATATTAGTAGGTATTCAGAAGAATTTAATAAAACCACCAGGTGTATTACTGTGTACAAATATTTGAATTGCTATAGAAATTTACTGACGGGCGGATTTAGCACAAAATGTGGGTGTCATCTCGACCTCCCTCATCCTGTCTCACACTCACGTGTTTCCTTTCGCCTGTTAAACTTTTGTTTTCAAAATTTTTTAATGGATTATTTTCTTGTAGGAAGAAGGAATGCGATCCGAAGCATTACGTTCATGGATTTACAGTCGTGGAATTGCGTTATTTAAAATGCAAAAAAATTTAAATAGCTGATATGTTTAGGGAGTGGTGATGATCTCTGTGAGAATGAATTTTAGCGATAAAAAAGTGTTTTAAGTTTTTCGATGTTTTCATACTTATTCTGCAGCAACAGGATAATTGGAATCCAACTAATTGAAAAACCATAAAAAAACGTTTTCGTGTCACAAATGGAGTACCTAACTTACACTACCTCTTTTTAATATATGTTATAATAGTTGGTCCCTGCGGTATTGCTTACATTCTTTTCACATCTCGATAGGGTCATGTAGTTGTGTTTGTGGCAAGGTTAGTATTATTTTTTTGTTAATTTATACAATATTAAACAGTAAATAGGGAAATAAATCATTCTTTCGTATAGTCGCTACACAGAAAATTTCTGAAAATTTTTTACGTTATGCTAATATATGATAAAAAAAAAATTGGATCAGTACACCCTTAGCAATGAATCTCCTTCGAAGAGCAGTACACCATTAACATCCCATACCTCTCGAGTTTTCCATGCCGTTGCCACGTGTGCATTTTACTACCGTACATGTCAGGCCACCCCTCGAAGCACGATTTTTCACAGAGGTACCCTCCGCAAGGGGTCGCAGCTGCTGCATAAAGTAAACATTATGATATGAAAGTGCAGTGCAACAAAAGGAAGTCGGTGTGAACTGGCGTACTGGTAGGCGGGACCAGGCAATTTATGGAGAAACCTCCCAGCTATCTCAGGTATCAGGCGGCCATCTTACATTCACAGGACACTGTCCCGAAGTTATTTATGAAAACCGTAGCTCAGGGGCTGCTAAGGACGAAGGACCTTTTTTTTGTCCTTCCAGCGGCGAGTTCTTAACTTCCTTAGGGAGTCAGCAATGAAAACCTCTTTGCGAGGATGGTTAATTTGACTCGACTCACAGTTAAATCTTGATTTTATGTTCTTGTCTGGGTGAAGATCGTCTTCAGTCCTAATGCCAACTTTTTGAATTGCCTTATTCAAATAGCAAAGCTTGTACCAAATAATAAATATGTTAATTTAGGCATTCTTAATTGCATTAGGTATAGTGACTAGCATGTTATTAGATATGCATACCCTCTAACATTTTTCTTAAATTTGCTATCTACTACCTTAAGCAAATATGCACAGATGACAGATATAAAAATAAAAAAAACTAATCAAACAAAACGATTTAACAAACAAAAAAAGCAAAAACAAGTGAAAGCCTTAATGTAAAAGAAAAAATATATGTATCGCTGTTTAATGCAGAAAAATCATGGCCAACGCCTCAACAGTCCTCTTGGCGGATTGTAAGGGTTTATGGGAGTGTGTAAAGCTTGAGAAAATTGGTTGGAATTTAGAGTAAGTCTGTCATGAAAGCAGTATGGTAGTGATCTATGGATGTTATTTCCATGTAAGGAATTTTTGTCAAAAAGACTTAAAAGATGTCCATATCATTAGTTCATTTCTTTTCTTTTTCGTCCCAAATGGTCTTTCCAAGTCTATAAGTCGTTTGTCTATGTAAAGACCCATATAGCGTACTGAATCAGAGGTGGGTATCGGAATATTATTAAAAAGTACTTGAGGTCAAGAGTAATGCTTCAGTGAGAATGAGATATATTGGCTCTTGGCTTCATTCATTTTTGGCCTCTATCTATGAGCCTAACATGCTATCTCGTCTACGTGTTCCTGGAGCACTTGCAAAGCTTTAGTGGCATCTTTTTTTGAAGTCGGAATAGAGTCAACAGCAAATGTAGCCAATAGGGTTTCTTGAGGTTGTGGAATAGCCGAGCAGTAGGTAATTATTACATTATGTCGGACCCAAGATGCTGCCCTGAGGCACTCTAACTCGTATTCTTTTTATTTCGGAAAAATCATTACCAATTTTCATGCGGAAAAATCTATCTTTTAGATACGATTGCAGAATTATAAAGTACTTTGGTGGTATAAATGATCTTAATTTACTAAGTAATCCATTATGCCAAGTTCTGTCGAAAGCATGGCTCATTTCTAAGAAGACACGTGGGTAATAAAATTAAGATTCCAAGGAGAAAGAAGTATAATCGAAAAACGGTAGCATAGCGACTAACATAATGCCAATCTAAATAGCAATATTCCTAGAAGAGATACACCTATGTATATTTAGAAGAGATATATATATGAATTCTTAGGAACGCAATTTTAATAGGATAGAATATTTATAGATAACATATCTACTCTTCTCACTCAGGTAGTTTGTTTCATGTATATTCATCCTATCATGAATATTGTAATATAGTTTTCGAACTTCAATTTTGAACATTTTTTTCTATGTTAGTTTTAACTTATTTTTAAGGAACAGATTTGTGGAATGGAGACTGTTGGACGATATTACACCGCCAGTATAACAACCAATACTAAACAATATATGAATAACCGGTTACCATTAGGAAATTCAATGAAATTACTTTTAGTTACTGTTATGTTAGCCAGTAAAGTTAAGTCCTTTTCGTTCTTATAAAATTTTCTATCTCAACGAGTTAAGGGAAAATTCGTTTGAGTAGGTAACAGTATTACACTACCATTAAACTGTTTATTCCTAGTTTTATCGCACTTCAAAATTAGTTTACAGGAGCTTATAAAAAAGTTGGGGATCATTGTCGGCTGCCTGTCTCTCATAAAACCGTAGCGACACGGTAGGGGCTTTAAAGTTAGTTATATTGTCAGAAAGTAACACTCTGACAAGTCATAAACTTTGAAAATTGTGCTAAATTGCAGGATATGAAAAGATAGAATAAAAATTTAAATAAATTCATAACTGCTTTTTAACATTTCCCTTTTTTTTCTTCTATAGTTCCAGGATCGTTATAATGTGTAACTAATTAAATTATCAGCGCTACAAGAATTTCTTAAAACGACTTAACACATTTGTCAACTATTGCAACCAAAATTTCAAAACATCTTGAAAGTATTCGTTATATAACTTTCATTAATTAGTTCCCATAAAAATAATAACACTGAAACAAATAAAAAAATAGAAACGAATTCTATAACAATTCTTAATGATTTCATATGATTCTATTAAATAGGGGAAAGCAATATTAAAAGGAAACGATAAAATGATTATCTCAATAATCAATTATCTCTACTTATAGGTATCAAGGCTCTCTACCTTTAAACAGATCAACCTAGCCATTGAATCCGTTGCCAAGTTTTATACCCAATGAATGAACAAACAAAATTACTTTTAAAATAATTTTGATGAGCTGATAATGTTGAAAGGATTTTTTTAAATTCTTTTTATTTACCTGACTCCTAAAGGAATCGTCTAAAGGAAATTACCATTAATGTTCATGAACTTCTCAATTTCTTCAAAGCATTATCTCAAAGGATAAGAAGGTTTATTCGTCAACTATAAATCCACCCTCGTCGCGGCTATTATTGCTTTCTTCCATTTTCCCCTTTATTCTTATTACTCCTTTCATCAGATTTTTATTTTTTCCAATTTCTTATCCGCGCCGGTTGAGGGAATAAAAGAGATTGCCAGATCTCTCCTAGATGAGATCTAGGAAAAACGGAGAAATAAATATATATTTTCTTCTACTTTTACGGCCGTGATAAAAGGAGCTAGTGGAAGTTTTATTGAGGGTCAGCGGGGGTAATGGGATTGGGCAGGTCTCGGATCAGGCGTTAAACCTAATGGAGTCTTAAGGGCTGGGGGTTCAATAAGGGCCCAATGCTCAGTCACTCTAATTGATTGAGATTCCATTAATCGATAGTCAGATTATAAATCATTCTCATTATTTATTTCATTATTATCATTATTTTTAAATATGAATGAGGTATGTCAGATATGAAGAGAAGCTATTGATAAAACTGTATTTATTACCTCCATGAAATAAGTACCTATATACCTATATTTTTTCGCAGACGCGGGCGTGTATTAAAGAGTCCGATGTCAAATCAAGTACCAACTGGGAAAAGTGACTTGTAGTTTCGACGTGAAGTCGGGAATAAGAGAAGGGGACTGTACACCTCCCAGGCTGTTCAACTTGGCCATGGAGATTATGAGCATCAGAGCATGTACATTATGACACTTCAGGCCTATTATAAGCAGTTCATGAGGAAACTGTACAGATGTATCATTTGCGACTTCGTTCCTTTTTACAGGGTTCGCGTGTAAAGAGTCGGGATGCTTCTGATAAAATTCATCTGTTCATTGCAAGTCGGAGGTGGTAAGGGAAAAATGCATGCAAGTTCCTAGTCTGTGCAAACGACGTGACTGTTCTCGAAACTAAGAAAAAAGACGTTCACTAGTTTTCATCAATGTAAGAAAAAATTATATTTTCAAAGACATTGAATCAACCAGTCAATGCTTAATACAAAGCTAAGGTTCGGAATTAGCCTAACACACTATGAATAATAATACTTCACCGCGAATAAATACAATGTAAAGTAACTTTGTTTCTAATTAACCGAAGTGAATGCAGGGACTTGATCCGAGTCCCGCATAAATTGTGACCATTGACCCGGGGGAACCGGGACTTATGCGGAGTCAGGACTGGCTCAGCTGTAGTCGCAATAACGTGACCGCGACCCGCGACGGCACGAGCCGTTCGTGACCTGCCGCCGCTTCAACCCCTTAAGTCTCCGCTTTTGCGAAACCAAGGCGTCCACGAATGAAAACTTGCAAACATATAAATAGGGTTTCTGTGATACATTAGTCCGGTGAAAAAAAGAAACTAAAGTCAATAAGTTTGTCTTTTCACCTGAAAGTAGACTTTGTGACACCCTTCAACCAATATTGATAAAGAAATGTAGATTAACAAGATTAAAAAAAAACATTGTTTGTTTCAGTTTATAGGCATTAAACTGAAATGGTCATCAACTCCGTATAGTTTCAATTGTATTTATTTATTTTTAAAAATCTATTTATGTACCATATTTCTTTCATTCTTACTCTTACATTCAAGTTTTCTATTTTACATGTGATCCCATTTTTCCGATATCAGTTTATTAGATTAAAAAATAATCGGAGCAAATCTATCGTTTTTTAGGATTTTAGTTCTAAACTATTCGTTAAATTAAAAAGAGACATTCTTGAAAAATGTGGTGTAGGTTGTGGTTGTTATTTTACAAGGAGTGGGTGAGTCAGTTGTGTCCTGTTCTGAGTCGTGTTGATATAACTTCATCTCTACATGGTAAAAATATATTTCTTTGTTATATTCTGAAAAATAAAATATAACAGGAAAAATAAATATTGTGATTTATTAATATTATTTTAAATATTATAGAATTGTAGGAAATATTTATGTTAAACATAATTATAAATAATTAAGTAATGCCAAGTTTAACTATTAATATAACCAATAACAAAAAAAAAGTGAACTTCAAACCATTCAGGTTTTTATCAAAAGATTGAGCTGTAGGTACGTTTAAGTACATAGACTTTGATTGTCGGTAAACCTAAGCGCTGCTGGTTTACTAAAGATGCCAGTAAATTAATTTGTGGACATTAAATTACCAATTACATGTTTTATGGGCAACTAAGGCTTTATTAGTGGCACTTAGTCCTTTAACAGTCGGTAACATGCAGCTTATCCCTCTTTTTGTTGGTTTGTTCACTGTTCTTCTTTTTCTTTCTATTTCCTATTCGTTTTTTTGCGGGTAGGAAAAAATGATATTGTTTTGGCAAATTTAATTTTATTTATTCCCTGTGAACTAATTGAATTCAAAAACTTATTTGCAGTTGTAACCTTGTAGGTATAATGTTAGAAGTTCCTAGTTCTATGTATGTATATGAGAAATTTAATTTTATTATTGCATACATTGATTAATCTACTTATCATAATAATTACATTTTAGAACTGCTTTTTTCTATTTATTTTATGAAAATTTAATCTTTCTTTAATTTCTAATGGTAATTTTTCTACCTTTTGTTTCTTTATCTTGCCCTAAAACCATCCTTCAACCCTTATTTAAAACAAATGCTCATATTTTTTAAAAATTATTCCATGATTCCATGATTTAATGTACATGTATGTCAGCATTGAATATGATCAGTATTCATTCAGTAGATATTTAGCAATTTTTATTGATTTATTTTAGATAATGAAAATTTATTAATTAAATAAGTTTATCTACCTAATGATTAATGATATTCGATTTACATTTTAGAAATGTTTATATATTTATAAAATTTATTTTTTTACAAACATTAAGTCTTCTTTTCATTTCCGATAATACTCTTTTTTAGTTTTGAGTTTTTTCCTCATTCATTTTTGCCAAACCTTAATAGTATCCAACCTTTAATCAAAACATTTCGTAATATTTCTAAAAAATTATGTACATAAATTTATACATGTATGATTTCATGATCAATTTTGTAGGTGTAGGTATTTATATTAAATTCTATAATATACCTACCTAGGTATCTAGGTATATTATATTAGTTTCCTCATCGGTCTTTACCTTCATGTGTAAGTCATCTATTTTTCTGCCAATTTCTTTATTTCCTATTTTTTTTTTAAATTGGTACCTTCTCTATAATGTGTAATAGTGTTATGATTTAATTAATTTGTGTTTTTAAGAGTTTAGGAAATACTAAACAAAATTCTATAAAAATCAATAAGATACTTTTTGATACACTATGTACGTTAATCATTAAAGTTAAGAATGATTATATCCTTAAACTTGGTAAAAATATACTTTATTACATTTTATTTTGGGTGAGAAAATAAATAAGAAAATATTGGATATTATTCTCATAAAATAACTAGCTGAAAGAGAAAAACCAAGACGAGAGGCAAATCAGAACTGGAGAGACTGCCTGGACCGGTGTAACAGGTACCAGCGTGGGTCGATGTGATTGGTCGCCGGTTGCCATGACGACTGCCCACCATCTTGCAAGATGGCCGCCATCCTATCCAGCCTACGTTGCTGTTGTGAGACAAATATCTTCATTAGTTTTATCTGTCATTGCAGGCTGAGACACACAGTCCGCATTTTCGAAACACGTCTAATCGAGGATAAACCCGCCCCCTGTCACACCCCCGTTGAGGACACGCCCCCGAAAACTGCATTTGACATTTTTTGTTTACCCGGATCATTTATGTTTTAGTTCGTTGGGTCAATTCTCCTATTTCACTTTACATTTTCCTTTTTTTTCTTCCTTTTTTTATTTGTGCGGTGTCACGAACTGTCTTAATGAGATCCTCTGTTGTTTTCGTAAGTAGAAAATATTTTAGTTAAAAAAATTTCAATAATATTTTTAAATAGGTTTAACAATATACTATTAAACAAATCAAAAAATGGTTTTGCAGCCTTAAAAGGGGTGTGTGACATCAGAAACCTACACACTGCTGTTATTTCTATGTATGTCCTAAAAATGATTACCTGTGATATTATCTATAAAATATATACATTGAATAACTTTTAAGATTGAATTTTAGGTGAAATTTTTGTTTTATTTTATTTCAATTGTACTTGAACTTAAGGCGTGCCTTATTTTTTAATTTCTGAATAATTTAAAAAAAACAAAACAAATATTTATTATTTAATAACAGCAACATGAAATACAGTACCTATTATATAAATCAACAAATCTGTAAAAAACAACGTTAAAAGCATGATATCGACCAAAAGGGTTAACAATATTCATGCATTGAATAATAATTGAACTGTTATTTGTATGTATTCACCTTATATATTATGCCAAAACGGAGATATAACGTGGAATAGCATTATTTTTTCTAGCTTCAAATTTGTACATTTGAATTTTCACCATACAATTTCAAACATATCTTTTAAAGAATTAAATAAAGCCTAGTTTACTTTTGCAAATTATCTTTGACAATATTGCACAGAATTAACTGATTTTATTTTAACTGTGGGATAAATCATCTTATATTTATTGAATGTTTGCACTGTTAAAGACATTGTGGCATAGTAAAACTGATTTTATTGATGATTTAAAAAAAACGTGAAGTGGAAGTAAAAAATAAATTAATAATATCAGCTTAGTATTTTAAAATTTCAGAATAAGGTACATTTAACATATGCACATGTCTGTGTTTATATTTATAGTGTAGTGTTTATATTTATCTAAGCACATTTCTAAGTTATGCAAACTCACAAGGTAATCGCTATATTCTTACATTATAGGATAGGTACCAATTAGGTACCTAGGTATTAGACAGTCTTATTGATATCTTAGATTTGAAATTTTATTTTCATTAAAATTTCAATTATTTCATTAAAATAATTTTTCATTGTGTTCAATCCTCTATGCTATACAGAAGAGTATTTTCAGTGCTCTGAATTTCTATAATGTTCAAATGTTCATCATGGGCATTGTTAATGCCCATGATGCCTATACGAGATTATCCCATTTTGTCCGAAAGATAAATATGATACGAATCGTTGGCGGATCTTTCCATTTGTATGTTGATATATGTAAAAATATATATTTGGTAAATTTAAAAATTATAGCCCTTCGGGAACCCTATATTTCGGTAATGCACCTCTGGGTGGGAAGCTAAGGGGCCAAAATTAAATAATAAATAAATCAGATCCATTTTTGGTTTTATTATTACATTAATTTTTTCAAGATTAAATATAAGAATCATCATTTCAAATATTATTTCAAAAGTCTTTAAAAATTCATTTTTCATGTTATTCATTCAATAGAGACATTTTAGTGTGAATTTTCAAATATAACCTTTCTGATCAGTGGTTATTTGAGGTTTTTTAGTTTCTAATATAAGCTATATTTGACATTTTAAAAAATAATTTAGAACCTTAGTTATATATAATAATTTAATAAAAAAATATTTATATTGAATGAGTGAAAACACTATGTGGGACAAATTGGATGAAGAGCTGCATATAATTTTAAATAACGTATTCATTGTATTCCGTAATGTTGTGATTAAAATATTTAGTTTGATACTCGTGTAATAGTACGTAGGTATATAAATAAAACAATTAATTGATATTCATTAATGGATACCTAGTATTCTTAAAATACATCTTTTTTTCCTTGATAATTTTTTTAAATTTTTTAACAGCTATAAATCATTAATCCTATAGATATGGTTATTACCTGTTATTATTAGCTAATAAGAACATCTAATATGATTTATATATCTTTTCATAATCAGACAATACGTTTGTAATACAACATACGGTTAAGTCGTCTCCATATCATTTTTTTTTCACTAAGTGAATATAATGAATTTCTTCTTGGTTCCTTCGAAACCTAGGTCATAAAAGACAGGTATGGAAAGTGAAAGTCGTGTCTTTCTTTTAAACATGAGAAATAATTTCCGTTCAACATTCGTAATTAAAGGACCCGTTGGGCACTTTCCCCATTTTCGTTCTGAAGACACTATTCTGTAATTGCTGAGAATTGTAAAAGTGGTTATGGTTTAACTATAATCTATCGCCAGTGCTAAAATGCCAGAATGTTTATTTTATGTTTTCTAAATAATACCTGGGGCCTACCAAAGCTATCGAAAAAGGTTTCATTCAGTGTATGTAATGATGAACAAATGAGTTAAGCCTAAAAGTGCCTCCATGGGGAAACATCTAACTTCTTCATTAGGAATCCGATCTTAATGAAATAATACAGATAATAAAGCTACGTACCTATTTTCTTATAAAATCTGCATAAAATTTTAATTTCGTATTAATAAAATTAAAAAACTTTTTCGAAACGTTGACCAATAATCATTTTATCCCTAAAGAATTAGATAATTTATATGAATAGTAAGTAGTTATCTTATATAAATCAATCACTAAAACGGTTTTCATATATATTAAATCAATTAAATAAATAAATTCTTATAATTATAACGGTTTGTTTGTTTGTTTATTGAGGTTTATAGGCATAAAACCCTAAGGTCATCAATGCCTTTAATATAATTATAACGGATAATCGGCTTTAACTCACAAAAGTTTTAGTAATGGAAAGTGCACAGTATTGAATAGATTATGATTAGTCTAAAACATTAAAATAGATTAATTGCAAATTATTTATATGAATGATATACAGTCGCAAAGCAATAAAAAATTTAATCACTTGAAAAAACAGAAGGAAAAGAATTTAAAAAAAAGAAGAAAAAAAAAAAAGAAATTTATTTAGGAATTGAATATAGTATGCTGTTTACCTTACCGAATTTGAATCCATTATCGAAAAATAATTACCTACAACTTTTTTTTTGAACAATAATTGCTTTGGAATAATACAACTGTATACAAAAAACGACGATATCATGACAATATCAATATTCTAATGTTGATTCTAAAAGGCCGAAGCGTCAGGAATTAAGAATCGGGTTACTCACTATAAAATATAAAAGTACAGCCATTAATAAAAGGCTATATATTAATAATCTGAGCCATATTTAGATTCTAGTTGACAGTTATCAAAGAAAGTCTTTACTCATGATTTTTTATAATGATTATTACCTACTATATATATTTATGATCACTTTAATGTGGGCTACTGTTGCCAAATTGAAAATAAGCCTTTTAATTAATAGTATACCGAAAGCCCACGAACTGATTTGAATAACTTATTTACTTCGTCAAATTAGGTAGTGAAAGATGTAAATATTTCTCGTAAACTTAATGATCACTCATAAATTACAATTGATATGTTCTTAAGATTAATATGCTTCTTATAATGGTCACTAGATCTCATTAAAAAATGTTAGTTGATTTATTATATATATATTTTTTGTTTTAACATTTAACATGTTTCTACCACTAGTTGTGCCATCAGGCATTTTTTTATTATTATAAATACTTAGAGAAATGTACCGATATGCGAAGAAACCTATTCCACTCTTTATGTTTAAAAATTTCTTGACTACATGCACCTTTCTTGACACATATACCTAAATATGAAAAATACTTACTTAATTACTTATCGATTAGTGTTTTATTAGTCCAAAATATATGTTAATATTTAACTTCAGCTTGTCTAGGAAGAATTAAGAGCATTAAATAATGAATAAATCTATCATTGAGTAGGTACCTACTGAAAAATAACCAATGTCTGTAGATGAAGAGGTTTTCGGTATCTAGGTCGTTTCCACACTTATTCATGGGTTGGGTGCCCTGTTTTTAGGGGTATGGAGTACGTCAGGGAGTTCTTCCCACCCTTGAGATCATCCAGAACTTTTTAAGCGAAAATAAAATTTAACATCCAAGACCTTCATCATGGGTCATGGAATCAGTGGAGCTAACTAGACCTTATAGAGACCTAACTACACCCCTCTTAAAACAACATATTCAACGTTAAGAACTTTGTTACACTGATCTATTTTTAACTGCACCAAAATTTTCTGATTCTATTTTATTAGAAATATTATACGGAATTAATTTAGCTTCTGTGACATTTATGTAAGCATTTGCGAGTTCTTTTGAACATTTTGACTTGGTTTAAACATGATTACCATTATATATGTTTTACACTTATAATATGTTTTCTTTTTTTTTATTAATCTGCACAATCCACTTGACAAGAACTTTTCGTTAGAATTTCATTATTATCATTTAATGGTTGGCAAGATGCAATAGCCTGAATTTTGATGATGAGTCTTTCAATAAACTTTTACCATCTTTTAATTTCAGAGCAGATAATCTATGCAGGCCTTATATTTCGATTATTGCTAAACGTTCTAAATACGATGAAGGTTTAATCAAACATTTGATCAAATAATTTTCGATTAAATTTTACTCAATAACGACAGATTTAGATCTTGGGATTTTTTAGTTTACCAAACCTAGCGAAAATTCCAGCTCTAAAGCGTCAAAAGTTGGAAGGTGTCCTCTTTTATGGTGTACAGGTATATTTAATGGAAGCTTGTCACTAGAAATTAACTGAATTATTTATCAGATTTTTAATAGGGGCGATGTTGTAAATATTTTGAATATTACGAAATGGCAGCATTTGTAGTGTCAGTGTGAGACTATTTAGAAATGAAACCGAAATTATTTTAAATTATGTTTAACTTAAACAGATATAGATTTCCGATAATAACATTAAAAGCATTTAAAACCAAAATATAAAAATAATTCATACTTACTAGTTAACAAGAAAAATACAAGAATAATTTTAATAAAGATAACTAAATTAACAATTAACTAGAAAAATATAAAACAAGTAAATTAATCAATAAAGTTATGAGAATAAAAATTAATTATTAAATGCATTTATAAATTTATTTCTGTGGATCCTAACCATCTATCGTTTAAAATATTTTTATAATTCGAAAATGAAATTTCGACATCAGCTGATGTGCTTGGAACAAATTTATAAGCTCCTGAAATTATTGGGTCGTTGTCAATGTTGCTGAGAACAATTGAATCATCCCCATTTAAAGTTGTATTTATATTTTAGAAGATATTAAGCGCTGATTTTTTCCATAATAACGTCTTCCATTTCTTCTATCAAATATTTTCCAACATGGCCGGGATGCGATTTATATTTTTATTTTCTAAAAAGGGGGATGGAAAGTCGGGAATCTCAGTAATCATTAATTCGAAGAAGGAGAACTTATTTACGGCGAATAACCACGATGAAATTTGCGAATCTTAGTTCTCACGTTGGATTTTAGTTTTATAATTCTGAATGTATTGTTTACTTCATTAGATCGTCAAAATATGCAATCATGTGTAGTTATCATCAAATATGCAAAATAAAACTTGGCCAATAAGGTCTCATATCTGGTCTGCTATTTTAACTCTTTGCACTGGAGGTCTCCGAAGCGGAGACATTTAAAATTTATCTTCAAACCCGAGGGCTCCGCTACAAATGAAATGCAAATAATTTTAAGTTTTTAACATAAAATGACATAAACAAATCGTAAAAACTATTTACAGGATATTTCGTTTTTGGTGATAAATGACAACCGCGGCTTGCGGTGTTTTTCATTATTTTTATATTACGTTGATCTTTTAACGTCGGCTATACTTTGTGGTTTTAATTCATTTTTTATTTCCTCAATTGTACAATAATTTAGTTCGGTGCACCAAATAATCCCTTTACTTTGATTTAGTTTCTCATGTGCTTCTACTTTAACCGGAAAGTTATTAAGTAGATTTTCACATTTTAGGAGCTTTTCTGATTGGATATCTGAGAAAACTTCAACTAAAGGGTCCCATCTCGTAATTTTTTAACTGTGTTTACTTCTCCAAATACATTTTTTATGCTTTTATATATAAGGAACGGCGAAACCTTTGTGAAATCTAAGGGATTTCCATTGTTATCCACTCCGGTTCTCTTAATTATCAAACATTTTACACAATTTTAGGTCTATTTTCGGTATTTTTATAAAATTATAAAAAAAAAAATATATAAAAATAAAAAAATTAATTTTTTTTTTGTAAGTATCCGTTCTTGAAGCTTCACAAATACATATAACCTAAAATTCATTACGATTCCATAGTTCTAAAATTTTAGTGTATAATATTACGTTTTATGGGTGTACGTTTTCGCGAATAAGTTGCGTCGAGTTGCCGTTAGGTAACGTCCGAAACGGTGCCGAGTGCAAATGGTTATAATATCAGTAGATATTCATAGGATGCTGGGAGCTGTTCGCTAAAACGCACTCGAAATCGAAAATTTTCGACGCGAAAATGGAAAAGCGACTCGTTGTCTTTAAGTTCATAAATACTTGAAGAAATGCAATGCTCGGAGATAGAGTGACTTGTAGGAGCCACAATAAGGTGCAGTGACATATGAAACTGTACCGTTCTCTCCTCCATTCATAAATCCCTTTATGGGATCCCAGTTGAAGGGGTGAGGACTTTACAACCTGGGCGAGGAGACGGCAGCAATTATCATTTATGTCGCTCGGTTCTTTACCGATACAGGCCTTATTCGCTCCCGATCAGGTACTAATGTCGTAATGGATTCCATTATGCGTTTTATAAGCTAACTGGGTCGCTGGGTTATATGGCTCCACGGACCTCAGGTGTTGTGTGACCTCATCGAATAACAGTTAATTTATGAGTTATGGCGATTAAACGGTCGTAAGGGCTTCTCGAACACGATAGGTTTAATATGTCGATGCCTGGCTCGGTTGGATGTGGCGAAATCTCAGTGATAATGAGCATTAAATTGAACTTTTCCAAAAATGACGGTCCATTTCAACTTAGGATACGAATATTTTATGCCTCCCACTTATTATTGTATAAATATTTTTGTGATTATACCGTTTCCTTTATGATAATGCGTGACTATGGTCTTGGCAACCTCTATAGCCAATATTCCCTAACCATACTAAGGTCCAAGTACTCAGAAGCTGGGAATGTGAACTGATCCCTGAGCCCATTCGTGACGGATATATCGTTGATTGCTCAGCAAACCATCGCCAAAAAAATTTGTTTACTTTCAGTGGAATTCGGCGCCTGTCTTTAGGATTTTAGATATAATTTATAGAACATTTTGGAAGTACCCATTGGTAATAGCCTTAATACTGTTTGACTAAGCTTTTTATTATAAAATATCCCATATAATGTCCTGAACACCCACGAGCTCTCATTTACACATATAAATAGATTTAATTTAATTTCACAAATTTTCGTTCTTCCATTATGAATTACCTACTTACATACCTTAAAACTTTAAAATAAATTTTGATTCATTCAATTAAATTATCATTTTTTTTTTGTCCTCGATATAAGACGTAATCGAATCGAAGCAGTTCCAGATTGGCTATCAGGTTAATTTATGAGCAAATTATTTATAAAAATACCGACGTCCCTGAAAATTATTCCAAGTAGGAATTGATCGGTAAAAAAAAGAAGAAATGTAAAGTGTAATAACAAAAAATGATAGAAACTTAATTTGATTTATATACATAAGCAGTTGATTGAAACAAAAATTATATGGTTACATTTATTTCACTAATGTTTTTCCCATAATTTCGGGGGGGGGGGAGTGGCATCCCCAATACCCTCCCTTCTTAGTGCTACCCCTGATTACACTGCCTTCGCTATGGATATTCGTCCTGCAGTACATAGTAACTAAATTTTTCGTAAATTATTTTTAGAAATCTTTTCGTCTTATTGAACCATAAATTATCATGAGATATATCTGGCGTTGGATATTCCTAGCTAATTCAAAATGTGTCAGAAAATTATACAAAACAAGCATAAATTTAGATCGCATCACAAATTTAGTTCTTTCAATCGCTTATTTGAGAAACTAATCACTATAGTAATTATTATTATTTCAATTATTCAAGATGTTTACGATTACACTGCTCAGAGACACTTACATAAAATTTTTGTAACATTGAGAAATAGAAGAATCGATTGTTGAGAAATAGAAAAATCGATTAGTTTTCCTTCTTTCCAACAGATCGGAGGTAAAACAATTATTCTCACTGATAAGGTCCAAGGTTGCGCAGCTGCTCGCACAGCTCAGGGTGACTCGGTTTCTCCACCGAAGCAATAATTTTACTGGCTTTCTCAATGTTACAGTCCTCGGAAAGATTTTTTCTTTAGTGATTTTCATGGACACTTTGTTCCTTATAAAATACGAACTCAACAATGAAATGATATTGCTAATGGCTGAGTTGAGTCAGAGTTAATATTCAGGAGCCCAAGGCATAAGATGCCGAAGTAGTGCATCGAGTCCTGCCTGTCGACCAGGTGAGGGTTGCGAGGACCTTGAAATGTCTTGTGGGGCATTCACCCACCGCCCCTTTATACCGTTGAAGGTTTGTTCCCTTTAGTTCAATATCTTAGTCTAACCTCTAAGCCACCAGCTAAGCATCAAAGTCTCACAATGCCTTATAAATTAAACCATTTGTCCCAATTTTTCATGAAAAAAAAATTCTTATAATTCATTGGTGTGTGGTCAAAAGGGGTCATGAAATGTGAAGCTTGATCGGCGATTTACCAAGCCATTGAAAATCATTATAAATTCTTTTTTATTGTATTTCTTTATCCCAAATTAATAAATGAAACTATATTCTTTCAACAGTAACTGCAATAAATTATGAATAACGAATAAATTATAGTAAATTATGAATTTTAAGAAGACGATACAAAAAAAAAAATTTTTATGACCTTACTCCTTTTGCACAAACATGAATGAATTATTATATTTAAAATATCTTCAATCTTCTTCATTCATAAATAACTTGAATGACTTATATCCTTCTGGAATATATCTAATCAAAAATCTGTCGGGGAAAATCATACACAAATTCACGAATCTTATTGTCTTAATAGATTTAGAGTTAATCATAAATTTAAATAAACTAAAATAAATTAGTATCTTCTTAACGTCATATAAATTACAGCTGCTGATTTTTTTTTTATTTCTTTTTTTAAACAATCAACCGCATGAAAACTATAAAATCTGCCTTTCATTTTTCAGTTATTTCAATTTCTAGTTTTAAATGTTTTTGTTTTTTTGTAGCAAACCATAAAAAAAAAAAAAAATTAAAAAAATGTAAAAATTAGCTGTTTCCCCCTTGGACATAATCGATTGAGGATTTCGCGAGGTTGCAAGGACACGCCGAGTTACAATGGAATAAGAAACCACTTTGAGAATATAGGAAAATAACTACGGGTTATTTTTTTTTTTTTTTAATATGACGCAATATTTATGATGTTCTCATTCGCATATTAGGCGTCATTCATAAGTAGCTGGTTATCAGTCAATTCTTTGAAGAACCTAAACCTAATGAGATATAGGAGGTAGAATTTAATAGGTTTAGAGGTTAAAACAAATAAACTAGGCTAGTACACTGCCTGAACAGCCTGTTTCCTCCCCCCCCCCCCCGTGGGACCAGGTCTTGCCTTGGTCAAAATATAGGAGGGTGGGTAACATAAAAGGACGTAAAAGGCGAATGAAACCTAAATTTAAAGAAAATTGTTTATAATTTTGGCATTTTATATTATTTATTACAATTATTATCTTGAAAAAAGTCAATTTTTATTCTAGTTACATGTATTTTTCTGCTTTTAGCTCGACATGCCAATTTACTCACATTTCTGCTTCCGTAGTGCAATCCACGTTTTTTTTTATTTATCATAGGGTAAATCATACAGTTATTGACACACAGTACAGTTATTGACACCCAACTTTAACTTAAAGAAATAAGTAAACAAGTCCTAATTTTATTACAAGATATACCTACATGAGTCTAATCTTTGAAGGGTCCTCTAAGTCATCTATGAAGTAAGACTTTAACAAACTAACCCTAAGGAAGATTTCACAATTAAATCCACAAGGTGTCAATAACTAGTTTTTGCACTTTTAACAATAAATATTGCCATATGGTAAAACTATTGAACTTATGACCAAAAAAAACCTCTTGAGTCTTTATAAAGATAGATAATGAGGAGCTGTAGGAAGTTTCTATTTGATCCCTTTATAAAAAGTATTTTTTTAAATTTAACCACAGAAATGTAGTCTTAAGGGTGTCAATAACTATACGGTTTATAATATATTTTCCACGTGTTTTTTTTTTTTTTTAAATACCATTGCCTCATAAATAAATTCATAAAACGATCAAAGGATCCACGATCCCCTTTCCGGGATTATACTAAGATACCCGACTGTACAAGAGTTGTCGGTTTGGTTTTGATGGGACTGGTCCGGACACGCCTTTGCTCTCCGGTCCAACCAGCCTCCGCATACAAACTGCGGCATTTTATCCGACCCAAGTCAGCCATTTGTATACAAAGGTCCTCACCACCGACCATTACGTAGGAGGCTAATAAATATTTATAACCTTTGCCCGCTTTTTATTGGACACTCTAATCCCCTCCGAGTATCTCCGATCTGCATTTGATTTAGTATGGTGTCTTTCTAGGTCTCTGCGAAAGTTGTCATTGTCACTGCTTCAAATATTAGACGTATATCTCTCATTTAAAGTTAGTATTAGATACTTTTATGTTAAATTTATTTTTATTATTGATAATGTTTTTTGTTAATATACCTATGCCTTTTTGTTTTTCCTACTACAGCGCTACATCCCGAGTTCTATTATTCTTAATCTAATACCTAATTATAGTAGTCAAGAACTAAATAAATTTAAGCAGTTCGTTCATGAGCATTTAAATATTTGCTGATACTGCAGTCTGTATTTCTTTAACTTAAATAGTACAAAGAAAAATGAATTTAAATCATTATTAGATTTCGTTTGATATGGGTATAGATAAATTGAAAAACAATTTATTGATTTAGGCTTTACCAAGCATTTATTAAAAAAAAGTAGGTATGATGGTAAAAACTCTCTTACTTACCGCTAAGTAAATTGAAGCGTGGAAATGCGTAAGCGTATTTCTTAAAAAAGTGTCTTAGGAAATTTTTACAGAAATAATGTGGCTCATACCCTCTGGGATGAACTACGTTCAGTGCTTACACCCATGCCATCTTTCATACGTTCAATGAACTCTTTTCTAACAACTCATTACTTATACCCATTTCAACTCAAATAACCTAACTGCATTTGTGCTGTTCATGAAAAAAACAACTCTCAAATTATTTTTTTATAAGTACATATTATATGGGTGTAATATCTTACTTCTTTGAAATATAGTGGTTTTTATTAAGGTAAAACAAAGAATTAATCTTAAACGGTGTTATTCGTGCTTTCATGTTTAAAGTATAAATGTAAAAAAAAAACAAAAAAAAACAACTAATACGCCGCATAATTATACATACAGAGTAAGAGAAGCAAAAATATAATTCAAATTTATCTTCTGAAATATTTAACCAAATATAAAGTATTTCTTAAATATTTTTGTATGCCTATGATAAATTTTATGATAAAAAATCTGGTGCGTGCGCGCAACACACAACTTTCACTTACCAACTTACTTAGATTAGAAATTGACGTGTTTTGCTAATTATCATTTCCCAAAGTCACACATTTTTCTACATTCATATCTTATTTTTGTTAATCGTTAAAGCCGTTTTTGAGTAAATAAAAAACCCCCTGAAAATGATACAAAATTTATCAAGTAAAGTCCCCCCTCCCGTAGATCAATTTTGATGAAATTTTTACAGTCATATCTCGGGCATATAAATACATCAAATACCAAGTTTGATCAAAATCGTTAAAACCGTTTTTGAGTAAATAAAAAAAACATGTGAAAATGGTACAAAATTTATTAAGTAAAGTCCCCCCTACGGTTGATCAATTTTGATGAAATTTTTACAGTCACATCTCGGGCATATAAATACATCAAATACCAAGTTTGATCAAAATCGTTAAAACCGTTTTTGAGTAAATAAAAAAAACACGTGAAAATGATACAAAATTTATTAAGTAAAGTCCCCCCTCCGGTTAATCAATTTTGATGAAATTTTTACAGTCATATTTCGGGCATATAAATCGATCAAATACTCAGTTTAATCAAAATCGTTAGAGCCGTTTTTGAGAAAATCGAAAAAAACGTAAAAAGTTATTAAATAAAGTACCCCCTCCCTTTGAGCAATTTTGATGAAATTTTTGCTGTCACATCGCGGGCATATACCTACACTAAATACCCAATTTCAGGTTCCCACGGTTTATAGTTTTTGAGCTAGTCTGTTCACATACACACACACACACACACACAGACCATTTCGCGGGACTTGGTTATTTCGACTCAGGGGGTCCCAAAACGTGTATTTCCGTTGAAAACCGGAAGTCGAAAATTTTCACGATCGCAATACTTCCACTTACTATATATTTCTTATATATTGGTAAGTGAAAGTAAAAATGATAACTTGAAAATATTGGTTTCGTAAGGTTTCCAGATAGTTCATCAAATTAAATTTATATATGTATGTCAAAATGTTTATAATCTAATGTATGTGAAAGTTAATTATTAAGATGGCAATAAATTTATCCAATGTTAAAAAACCCAGCCTAGGCATTTACATCTTAATTAGAGGTATGCTCTTTTGAGAATGATTTACGAGAAAATTATTTGCTTGGCCTAAAACGGTGTTTTTTTTTTGTTTTTTTTTTGTAAACTTTTATTGTAAATATTGTTTTGGTACAGTGAGTTCTTAAAAATGGAAATATGTACCATAGTATTTAAAATGTTGATAACTGTTATGAAATATAACTGGTAAACTAAATGTATAGTAATAAGTATAGGTAAGTATAAGATATTGAAAAAAAAAATGTTCTAAAATTTTTGTTGATATGTTTAATGTCAATAGCAAATACTGCAGAAAAATAGTAGGTATCTATTTCCCCAAAATACTATACGTAGTTTTCATTCACAAATTAATATTTTAATTTTATATATAACCTGTTATCAAACCATAACTGGTTTATATGGTATTTTACTATAAAGAAAAATTTATAGGAATTGCCACATTAATTTATTGAATATTTTTTATAGTCATTATTCAGTTTGCATTATTTACGATACATTTAAATATTAACAAACAATGGTCGTTCGCAGCTCAAGAACATAGATTACCTACAAATAATATAAAAATGCTAATTTATTTATTTTATTTTGTAAAGGAATTCCAACTTCGTTGTAGTGTGAAGAGTCTGAAAAGATTTCAAATGTATCCATTGTGATATTTTAACATTATAATGAGGCCATTATTCTGCACCAGGATCATTCTCCATTATTTCGACACGAAAACACTTCAATGCCCACATTGTGGGGTATTGAAACCCACCGCGCTCGGTTTGTCACAGAGAACGTATTTAGAATTACAAATAGGTACCATCTTCTTTTTCTTTTTTTTTTCTTTCTTTATTTTTTTTTTCTGTTCCATTCCGTGCCGCTAACAATGAGAAAAATAGGACACATAACATGTGTGACGCAAGCTTCGACAGACATCATCCCTGTGTTCTCCAAGTTACCAGAATTATTGCGAAAATACCAACGCTATTGCGGAGACAGAATATATAATAAATCTCGGACGAAATACCGGGATAAATCCGAGATAAGACCAGCTAGGCCGGAGTCGAATTTATAGCCCCGACAAGCAAGTTCATTCCTCGTCTTTCTTATTTTATTTATTTTTCTACTTCTACCATGGGCTTCCAACTTGATACGGTAAGTTATCATCTTGTTTAGTACTTAATGGATCACTCGTAGCCATTTCTGAGACCTGTGTAACGTCCTGCACGAGAAAAGGAAACACAAGAAACCACAAAATCGTTTGAATGAATTGAATTTCAATGATTATTATATTTTTTTAATTCTAAAATCTCAATAAGTTCTCTAACTTTCAATATCAGGGATCTCTAACCTTACACATCAGGGACGGATCTAGTAAGATATTTGGGGGGTCATGACCTGTCTAATAATCACGTGGCTAATAGCACAGTTTTTTAATGAGATTATTAACTTGTAGTTATTGAGAAGGATGCGATATAAACAACCAAAAGTGTAATTTTTAGGGCATAGTAACTACATAATTTCTGTCAAGAATGTGGGGATTTTTTTCTTTTTTTTCCTATTGTAATTATTTTGCTTATTTTTAATATATGAGAAAGGTAAATTTGTAAGTTAAAAAAGCTAAGGCTTGTAAAATTTTTTTTTATATTATTTTGTAAATAAAACTATATCAATCAAAACTACATAATTGCATTATTCACTTAAAAAAAAAAAAAAGGAAAGCAGAAATAATGAAAAAATAATCGATAATAAGGTCATGAACCCCTGGATCCGTCCTTAGTAGCTTAGTTTAAGTTAAATTATAATCCATTGAATATATATAAAACATGGTCGGATTAGCTACATCATTTATATTAAGAACGACCAGACAGATTTTTGTGATTTTTTTATTTAATGTTGGCTTTGTCTCCGCCCGGTATAGCAAAATAATTATTAAACCGTGTGAAAAAATTAAAGGGAGGACTAAAGGGGATGAATTGCTTGATTATTAACTTTTTACAATTTTATCCGATTCCGACGAAATTTAAAACGCATTTCGTTCTCGGGTATCAGAACTGTTTTAGAAGGTTAATTCCACATCATCAAGATAGGTTGTAGGTGGGGAGGGGGGGGGGGTTTATTTATTTTTTTAAAGGATCATGCCATTTCAGCAAATTTCGACAAAATGATTTTTAATTCATTTATTTATTTAAACTTAACACTATCATTAAATCCATTTCGGCCTCTGACAACTAAAGCAATTTTTCTAAATGCCACTTTGAAAAAATAGAACCGTTAGTCTTCTAAAGCCCATAAGTTTATTTTATTTTAATTTATCCCTTTTGTAGCTTAAACGTAATTTTTCTATCTATTCCATTCAATCGGAATAGTTATCATCATTATCGATCATTTATTATTTACATACTGTATGATTAATAAAAATATACATGCAATTTATAATTTATTTTTGTTATCCATCAATAATCGAACTTCAAGGGTTATTTCTTAAATTTGATAGTGCAACAACTCTCTATAGAGTTCAGGATATTGTTTTAAAATATCACAGAGTTTATGTCATCATTGTACATTGTATACTTACTACACATATATTCAGTTGCTATGGAAACTTAGGTCACAGAGTTGGATGTGAGCTTAGATTACCCAAAAATCATTTGTAAAAATAAGGTTATTGAATTATTTTTTTGAGTTTAACATGAATAATGGATTACTAAACTTTGTCTACTAATATTATTTCTGTTTTTTTTTCTTTCTTTTTTTTCCTCTTATATATTTGAGATTCAGAGAATGGCAGAATATACCAGTTCCCGTAGCCATCGCTTTTTTTCTTCACGCCCCCTTTGCCCATCTACCTGGCATATACTCTCCATCTTATCGTTTCGTCCATAATTCTCCTGCTGCACGATCCAGACTGTATCTGGCACCTGTTACCTTAATATAATAGAGAGGTATATTCCCAAGAAACTGATAAATTATGCATACTACACCCCAGGGCACGCTAAGGTTGATGGTGATTTACTGACTTGTGTTTCTCACGACACTACATCTTCATGTATCCAGCCAGACACCTGACGGCTATATCTTTCCCTCAAGTTTTTGTATTCATAAGATTGCTTCCTCGTACTTCTAAAATAGATCCTTATGGCATTTTAGAAGGTTTTATATTCCACATTCTCTTTTTCTTCCTTACAATTTAAAAAATAAAATAAAAAATAAAAATGCGAATTTGTGAGAACCGTATGGCCTCAGTTTCATGGAAATAAAGATTTTTCATGATATGCACCAAAAGCTCCTTGAGAATATAAAAAAAAAAAATTAAAAAACCGGTATGACATTGTTAAAAATGATATCAACTAGTCGTCTTATTTATTTAGTATTTCATTATTTTTTAAAAATAATTTTTTTATGAATAGTTTAATTCACCTGCTATTATTTTTTTTTTTTGGCGAGTTGTGGAAAATACACAAACGTAGCAGCTTAGTGACATTAAATTATATAAAAAAAAAATATATTGCCATTTTACTTCTGTAATACTAACAAAAATATTCCTTAATAATATTTTTTCTTGAAAGTTTTAACAATTTCTCTCTTTTCTTTTCTTCTCTTTTCTTAGGAATTGGATTTGGATATTATTCAAAACTGTTTTTTTTTTTCTCATAGAAGGTATAATAGATTTGAAGTATAATTGGTCCATAAAGAAAACAAATTAAATTAATCTGAAATACAAAATAATAATAGTTATTAACGGTTCAATTTAATTATATAAACCGACAAACACAAGTAGTATTGTAACGAAGAGAGACAAATATTTTATCCACACTTGTGAATGTTTTATGTGTTTGTCTAAAATATAAACTAAGAATTGAGTTATTTTTTTGTTAATAAATAATTTAATTGCTTTCATCGGTCTTGATTTATTTCGGTTTATTATTTTTTAAGTATATAATTATGTAATAACGATACAATTTTATTTTAATTATACTTAGGTTTACTTAAATTTTTTCTACTTAGTTTGTTGACAGATCTCAAATCATATTGGTATTGTCATGAATTTTGTGGAATTAATATGGAAGGCACATGCTATCAGTTTTCTAGGTATTTATAAAATTGAACCTCAATATTATAGTGGGTGGAACCTTGTAAATAATTTGAATTACTCAGTCGAAAGCTTAATATATCACATTTAAATATCATTAATTCTAGAAAACTTTTTACGTACTATGTAATAAGGAATAAATATTTTCTTTTTATTTATATCTTGTCGAAACCACTTTCTACTTTGGGAACGCGACCATATTAGGTCCCGTGTCTCTGTTCCAAACAAATATATTACAAAGCACGACTATAGCAAGCTTCTAACGTGGAACTCCCCCTATAGTAAATCGAGACCCCGGGGTCGTAAATGTGCTGAGGCGGCACAAGATATGAATAACTGGGTCTGTATCATTCGGTCTCCTATCTCTTTTCGACCATTTGTCCTTTTCTCTTCTATATCTCTTTCCACATGTTGGATGGATGGATGGATGTGGATATCCATAAAGAAGGGTATCTTGTTTGTCAGCTATTTCGAAGCATCAAGTTCCCTCCCGAACAGACGAATAAGCTTTCTATTTTAAGAATTTACTACCACTGCAAGAAATATGGAATTTAAAATCAATGTGATATATGAGTACAATGTAAGGTATAATATACATTATACCACCATATGCGGTATAAATTAAGATTAAAAGTTATTATTCTTTCGAACTGAATATGTTTAAACATCGATAAAGATAAATACTAGGGATCATATTAAAATAAATGTACAATTGTATATTATTTTTTCAAAATATTTAATAAATAAATATTAATATGTAGAATGTAATATTATCCAAATAAAGAATTTTTAATCTAAAAAAAAGTAAAATTATTTTTATTCTAATGTTTTTTGTGTTGTTTTTTTCAGACGCAGAAAAAAGTATACCAGTAAAGGTAAATTTTTACTGTATTTAGTCATTATTCACATTGAAACAATTTTAGATGCTTAAATAAATGAAACGTATATCATATGTTTATAAGTTTAATTGTAATTCCTTATTATTGTAATTCAATTATCGGATCTTTTATGTAACTACAAGTAAGTTATTATAGTTTATTCGTTCTATATAAATTCATTGATTCCGTAAAAATATATGCCTTGTTTTGCAAGGTGCAAAGTAAGTAGTTATTTAAGCATTGTACGCTTTAAAAGTTATAGAAAAGTATTCCAAACTTATTGCTATTCTAATTTTTTAAGAGCTTAAGCTATGCTTAACTAAAAAGCATTCAATTTTGACAATTCCTCGTTTCAGCAACTCAACTGAGAACGGTTTCTTCTTAAAATCATTAATACCTAATTAATTAGAATATCTCTCCAGCCATCAATTACAATAATAATTGCCCATTTAAAGATCTATTAAGGAATATGGAGGATTTGCCATTAGTTTTGTATACATATATTTGTATGGCACTCTGCCTCCTCGAAGTATGGAGTTTATTACTAAAATAATTTAAATAACTATTTTAAAAGCTCTAAGGATTTATGTAGTCGAAGTAATTCTTTCATTTTATTTCGTTTTTTAAATAGGCTCCTTAGAAGAGATTGCTATCCTGCTCTGACAATGGGACTGTACGACTGGCGAGTAGGGCCAGAAGGGAACTCAATAAAGACATTAGCTTTAATACAGTAGTTTAGAGTTGCTCGTTAAGTTAAATATTATTGCTCAAGTGCCCCCCCCCTCCATCCCGACAATCTCACACTTAAATAAAAATATAAACCTTTGGCCCGTCGCCTGATTTACGACTCTGGACTGTAATGCCTCTTTTATGGGCTCTGCTCTCGAGAGTACAGGTGCTCACGGCTTTTACACAAACACATGTAATCCTACCCCTTGGTCCAATTAGCATAATTGCCTCTAAATTACTTTCTCCTTTACATGAATGATTTAGATACACGCTTTTCCGAGATCCTCGTTCAAAGGGAACAAAGACTTTGAAGGAATAAATTATTTTTCGTGTGTAAAGGTAAAATTTATGATATAAATTTAAATCATATCCCGATTTTTCGTAAGCAATTGAATTTTATAAAAGAAAAACAAAACATGATTAAAATAAAATATGTAGTGTTCTATAATATAATCTGTGGAGGATCTGTATTCTTAACTTGGTTAGAAAGTGACCAGAGGTTGTTCAAGGATGTTACAGTTAAAATTCATTTTAGGTAGTATGGGATGCTGTTGTAGACTGTTTCGGAAGAGTATATACTGTAAACATAAGTGCCTTCAATGGTATAATGCATAATAATTAATTATTATTATTTATTAATAATATAATTATAATGGTATAATATTGGAAACAATTTGGGATGACATTTTTAACATAAAAGTTCATTTCATGCATGTTCCGATTCTGATTTGAAAAACGAGTTAAGTCCGTTTTTGTGTAATGTATAAATCAGGGGGTCGCGTTTTTAATAGAATAGGAAGGATTTGCTTGGAAACTATTAACGATTATTGAATCCTAACTGCATCATCGTAAATTAGACAAAACTTAATACGAGAAAAAAGTTATTTGCTTTTCCAAGGTCATCGTTTGAAGGGACTTCCAATGGTATGTTTAAACCGGCCTTCAATCAAGTCCGAAATTATAAAAAAAATAATATTTGTATTTAATAAAATTAGCTAATCATATATTTTCACCTTGCCTTGTAAGACTTTAATCGTAGATAAACTCGTATAGCTCATGTTCCTTTTTCACCAGCCAGAAATAAATGTCAAAATTCATTCACCGGCCTTACACGGGCTTTTCCTCGAACTCCGACGATACGACTCCTACCCCATCCGATCATCGAGAATTGATCACTGACGCCCTGTTACCGGGGAAGGCCCCCTCGCCGTGAATTCGAGAAAACGGCCATAAAGGAAGGCCTTAAGTTATTCCTCCGAGAGATAGAACACGTACAAGACATTGTTTCCGGAAAGGCTGACGACAATTATGTACACTGCGGACTAGGGGGTCGTTGATGGTTCATAAAATGCCTAAGAGTCGGCCATACATTATTCAAGATGGCCAACGACGAACGCAGCCTCCTTGATAAAACCTCTTCTGGAGATCGTTGTTATAAGAGGGTCCTAAAGTAGGGTTAGCTCCTTCCGTTATGGCTGTTTCCCTTTTATTTTCCGGGGAGGGTTGGGGACAATGGTTGTTGTGAATTCCACCGCACTTAAGGACTCCTTTGCGTTGTAATTTGGAAGACATAATGAGCAATGGTAAAACAGTGTTCAGATTTAGCATAAAAAATCACCCTTCTAAGGGAAGTAGTAACGTTGAATTTTCAGCAAAGCCTGATGATGACAAGAACCAATGAAACCTTATTTTTTATTTAAATTTTATAAGTCATAATGAATAATTATGTTCGAATTTACTTGTTAGAATTATGTGTCTCTTCGTACTAAAATATAGTACATATATTTCTTTTTGTATAATTGGATGTATTCATGTTCTTTTAATAATAAAAATAATAAAAAAAAAACATTTAACCATCTGGGTGAAACAATAAGATAAAAATTTGATCAAATTATATTTTTAGTTTTTTTAAATCTTCCTCTTTGGGCATATTGGTAAGAACCTTCGGACATGTGAGAAATAATTTTTGATGAATAAATCTCGCTAATGTCCAGTTTCTTATTCCGATTGCAATCGAAGGCTAAGTTGAACGCAATGTGCAAAACTGTGACGGAAGGTAATCTGGTGGCGCAATCAACTAAAGGAGTTTGTCGTCACATGATAATGGGTAGTTTAGAATTGCTAATTCCTTTTTTTTTTCTTCTTTTTTTTTTTAATCTACACTTTAATGAAAAATCAAAAAAACAAACGTAAATGGCTAATTGATTTGCAATTCATTTATGGCGTCGACTTGGTTTTATGTTCATTGTTGTATCGTGAGTCGTGGCAGTAATGTTTTGAAAACTGTGAGAGCGCGATGCCTGGCAGATCGAGGATTAGCAAACATTTTTCTCTAATTATATTCTTTTTTTTTTGTTTTAAGCGATTCTATAAATAAATGAGAAAATTAATACCTAATAATAATCACTTAAATTATTGTTCTGTGCTTAGAAAAACTATAAAGTAACATATTGTTTATAGCTTACTGTGTTAGAGAGCTACGTGATTTTTGTGTAATTGGATTAAAAAGATAGTTTTCGTAATTCCTTTCATTTTTTTTTAATTGATTCAAAAATAAAACTAATAATCACAGTTAAAGGTATGCGCTAAATAAATTAATATATTTAAAGCAAAGCGTCAATTATCGGAATGGTTGTTTTGGTTGGTTCCGATAATAAAAATTTGTATAATCGAAATTCACTAATAGGAAAATTAAGGTCTAAAACTATTAACAACTTAGTAAAAAAACATGTTTGTTTATTTACATTAATTTATAAAGTAGTACACCATCGCAATGCCTGAGTTGTAGGTGTATATGTAATATTTTTTCATTTCTAGAATTTCCTCCAAAACTATTCATAAAAAAAAATAGTTTTTATATTGTTATTGACTAATAAACAGTATTAATAAATGATTCGGAAATTAAAGGGTTAACTGATGAAAACATATATAATGTAATATTCAGGATGAAGTACCTGTAGGTAAAAGGTCTTCTAAATGATTTAAGAAGTAAATTAGAATGGATATATTTATTATAAAGAACTTTAAATATCAGCAAAATGATAGATTTAGCATTTGATATAATTCATTGTTTTACTGATTATTATTTATTCATAGGTGCTATCAGATTTTACATTTTGTATTATGATTAAAATTAAATTTTATAGAGATGGGTGCCTTAAAAATGATGGATTGGATGATTGGATATGGATTTCTTAAATTTATTCCCCTTTTGTTAAATATTTTCTTCCCGAACAGATGTCTTTCTACTTCACCATTTTTCCCACGAAGGTCTCCAATTTCCACGGGGGGACTTGAATTTCGAGATGGCCGACCGATCCCCTCGTACCGGGGTGGTGTGTGGGTCCGTCAGAGGTTGAAGAGGAAGCGATAAATTTCAGTTTGGTCTGACTGCAATGTGTTTTATGAGCCGTGGTATTCTTGGCGAGGTCCTAAGTCCTTGGTCGGCCCTCCTTGCTATTTATATATGTGCATGTTTTCGAAGGGCGTATGTATGTTTATGATATTTATACACAATGATATAAAACTAGAATATCAGAAATATTTTTTTGATTTATGTATCGAAATAGCTTACGCGATCGAAAACAGAGAAATATAAAAAACATGATTTACGTACATGACTAAATAATTTTTATATCTTTACTATTGATGCAGATTATAACTCAATAATTATGTCACTCTAAACAAAATACCTACATTAGGCTCAAATTTACTTGATAATAGGCAATAAATACATTTCGTGAAATGTTTCAAAAACAAATGAAGCATAACCTTGATTTTTCTTTTTTTTTTTCTTTATCTATTTAGCTTTGTACTATTTATGATGTCCTATAGCTGGATGAAATTAGATTTTTTATGCTATTGCCCACTCCTAATTTAAATTGTACTCAGAAACAAATTTTGATATTGCTTTCATTTTTATCAATATAATTTTTCCTGATCTTGTTATATCATAGTAGATACCTACCACAAAATGGTTAGTTTTAACCTCAATTTTTTCCCAAACGGAATATATTTGTCTTGTATACAGTATCAGATTAAATTTAAACAAAAATTTATACATTTATGCAACTGCATTTTTTGTAATTTTTTTATAAAAGTTTAAAGTTACAGATTAGAACTTATTAATTAGGGATCTCAAGATTCGGTACCTTTGATCCACAATCGAAGATAACGTTTAAAATATTTTATATTTTGGTATCAATGGATTAATTTAGTGTTTATTAAATACTCTCCCGGTTATCTAATTGTAACACTTGTAAGTATTTAACATGTATGACCAAACAAGAATGGTTTTTTCAGTAGTTATTGTACGCCAATCTACACTATAAATTACCGCAAATATATATCCTACAGATTAATAATCACATAGATAAAACGAGTGGGATCTTCAGGGCAGACATTCCCAATAGTTTAATGGGATTTAATTACCTCACTAATAGCGGTAATAAAGTACCGTTGCCCCCCCTCGACTCTGCCCCCCCCCCCAAGCGAACTGTAATCTAGTTATTACATCTTTTATTGCCCCGTGGAGATTATCACCGTCTCCATTATTCACGAGTATGCCTTTCCGCCAATTAGTGAATCAATTGAGTTGAAGTTTAAATGTTGAAATTGTGTACCTATTTGTTATTGCAATCATATCTTCATACGCGATGAAAATACTAGCATAAAATAAACAAACATAAAAAATAGGTATATATCTATAAAATTCACAAGATGGCGTAAAAACAAAGAAAAAACCTGCAGTTAAGCTCCTCAACATTAACCCTAATCCCTCTCTTACACGCGGTTTTTTGTCTTTAGTTGTGCGATGGTTTTAAGTAATAACCATTCGCAATTCCGATGGTATTTAATAATATCACTGTCCAGAGGTCTAAATATATTGTCTTTAGTTTAGAACACAAAGAGGTAGTTTAAATATGTGGAAGCATTTAGGGTGGCGCCCGATCTCAACTGGAAAGGAATCGTTGTGGGTTTGTCATTCCCAACGCACTCGCTTCGCTCGCTAAAGTCAAAAGCTGTGATCTAATAATCCAAATTAAGGTCCCGATTTTAAATTTATAGGACACGATGGGATTACGCTAATTCACGGTCACTTGAATTGTCAAAACAGACCAAGTAACAAGAATGACTTAGCTTTTCTCGTACCAAAATTTATACCCATAAGGATAAAAAAAACAAAAAAAAAAAAACGATGAAAATTCACCGGAGAAATAATAAATATTCTGTTTCTTAAGACTTGAAAATTATGTTATTGATATTATGGAATACATTAAAAAAATTTTTTTATAATTTAACTTTCTGAACTTATGTAATTCAGTACAGAAATTAATTTACAAATATAGGCTCTGAATATGATTGAATCAAACAAAATATTGAAATGTTTTTATTATGAATGATCCATCATTTTGATGGTGTATATTAATTAACCACCTATATTATCTTTTAATTATGATATCATAATTTAATTATTTATTCGATTTATTTTAATTACTGAATCTAATTTCAAATCTTATGTTCTCTTTTTTATATATAGATATAAATATATATATACTACTTAAAATAGCAATTCCTGCCTCTATAGCCGACTTAAATTTAGAATTTATGGAGCATAATCACTTAAATTTTACTTCTAAAATATGGTGTCACTTATAATATTAAAGATTTAATATTTCATATTTCACATAGATCTGCAAGTAATTGATTGGTTTCAATAATTAGCATAAAACTGGAGTAATTATGATTAATTAAAAAATAAAAATAAAGAAAACTGTATATTCATGAACATATCTATATAATTTAAAATAATGTGTTTGTTTTTTAATTGTATGTACCTATTTAAATACTTGGTGAGTACACCGTGTATGGTAGAAACCCTAAAAATGTATTTTGGTAACCCTGACTAGAAAACAAAGATGTTCTTTTCTCTCTGTTCTGTCAACCTATTTATATTTTAATGTAACTATTGTTCCAATAATTAAATTAATTGGTTGATCATATACTATTTAATTTTTGGTTAATAAATTTTTATTAAAATTGAACAATGTCTGTCTGATTTTTTTTCTGGTCAACAACTACTAGACTTGCGCAAAACAATAATTAAAGAATAAAAAATTCTGCATAAAACATATTAATTAGCACACACATAAATACAATGAAATTTTATTAAACAAAAGCTTAAAATAGGTAAGATAAATTCTAATTTATTTAAATTTTACGTAAAAATTATTTAACAGAGAAAGCGTGCGTTCCAATTAGGCAGCTATGGGACGAAGCGGTTGCCAAGGTAGCAAGCAGATGGAGAGGAACCATGGACCGGTTTGCCTCGCCTGCGATATGATTGGACGAAACCCAACATGGCCCCCCCAATCCGGATCGGCCATGTTGTTAAGGGCCCTCCCACTTAAGGTTCAAAAGGGCTTTCCTTGTTTTAAAATAATATTTACCCTAATTCGGTTTTCTTAAATATAATAAGAAACTTAAGGCATCGTCTCCTGAACTTGAAAACAATAGCTCCTTCACAAAGTTAGTAATGGTTCTGGAGTGTTTTATATATAATGCTAAATTTATAAAGGTACTAATAAAATGATCATTGTAGTACTATCGTTAAAGTTAAGTGGTGTGAAAGCTATTCTAGTAAAAAATAACTAACTGATTAATTCTAGTTGTTATTTATTTAGCGTAAACACTTCAGGTAAATTAAAATCATTAAATAATATTATTATTTAATAATACTGCCAATTATTACTGCCTTATCATATGATGGTTCGTTGGATTAGAAATAAAAAACCCAACCATTCATTTTTTAGAATGTTAAAAACCTTTTTAAAGAAATTTTTATTATTAATGATGGTGGAAAGTGTTCCACTATATTATAATTAAATTTTAATTATATAATAGGTATATTTATTTATATTATATTAAATCGCCTCATTTTTTTTTTTTTTTTTTTAACAATCATCACTATCTTTGAAGAGCTGAAGGTCATTTTAACATTCGCTTGATGAATAGGATTAAGTGAAAATAAAAATAAAATTAAATGTTAAAAAATATTTAGCAGTTAACTAAACATTTTTTTATTAATTTTTTTTTTGTTATATTAATCTATTCACATATGTCAACAATCAGCGACAATCACTGAATGTGATTTTAAAGTTTGTTCTACCAATTATTTTTTTTTAATATTATCAAAATTTATAACTAAAAAAAGACTTCTTTTATTCCTCGCCAAATTAAAATGGCTCCTCTTTGAGGAAATGTTTTTTTGGATAAATTAGTTTTAATAAATAATTATTAAAAATGGTAAAATAATGCATTGATTCGAAGATTCAAATAGTATAGGTGATTTAGCAAAATTTTATCATTTTTATAAATGAAATATGATTGTTTTTTCCAAGATAAATTATGTGAAGAAAAAAAATCAACAATTCATAGCAGAATTTTTAGAAGGCTTAATGAATATGGATGGATTAAGATACGTTATTTCTTTCCTTTCTCCTCCCGTGAAACGCTTTCGAATAATAGCGCCGTAAGGGGGTTGAGACCCGTTCGGAAAATAAATTTTCCAGCCTCTGCCATTTCGCCCTTGACATGTCATTTGGGCTCCGCTAAGCTTTAGAAAATTAACGAGCTTTACACCCACAGATTGGTTAATTCTCATAAATCACTCGGCAGGTCGTTCCCGCACATTAGAACATTGTGGAGACGTTTCGCAAGTCATTGAAAAACTTATTACATCATACCTACGGGTTTCACCAAAAATTTTCGAAACCAAGGTTTTGTTTAAGGTTCCAACCGTTAAAATAGTAGGCTGGTATATAGGGAAGTATTTGAAAGCGTTAAAGTTGGTTGATATCATATTTTACTGTTATAGTTGAAGACAATTCAAAAGCTTGGAATAGGAATTATTAATAAATAAGATACCAATAATATAAATATGCTTATATTTAGGTGTATCCCACATACATTCTCTTAGCTTTTCGATAAAATGCATAACAATTAAATTTGAATGCACGTTACATATTCTTAGTGGAATGATCGGAGTATTTTAATTTAAAAATACGTAAAATGTAAAATAGAAATATAAAACTAGTTATAGATTTATGGTTGATATGTATAATGGTAACCACTTTATTTACATAGGTAAAAATAAACGTACGAAGTAATTTGCGGAACTTAAAAGTGTTTTTATTGTTTGTTTTTCAAATGTGTCATATTTTTATTTGTTTCTTATTTTGTCTGAGATGTGTTTAAGCATTCTCAATATTATTTTTTTTCAGCACATTAGAATGAGATATTAATTTTTATTTCTCTTTTTAATTAATGTTCACTTATGCGTTATGTTAAAACTTCACAGATGCACATTTCAGAAATGTGAAATTCGAAGATTCACATTTAATTGTAGATTTTTTAAGAATATTATGAAATATACATTTGTAAGAGCTTTTACATAATTTTTTATGTCTATCTTCAATTAAGGAATGTAACAATAATAAAAAGAAATTGGTGCTGATTTAATTATTCACTTTTGACCACTGTACATTAAGTGGTCGAAGGCGCATTTCAGAAAAATAATTTTAGGGACAATAATTTTTAAATTTACCAATTATATACATATCAGCATTATTTTTAACATATAGGAATCAACTTAGAAACAGAAAGAAACGTCAAACATAAATTTATTTTTATCCTTGGGACGAAATGGGTTATTATAGATTTTTTATGTTAAAATTTTCTTCTAAATACTCTGTTTATGTATTAATGTTATTTTAGCTGACTAATAGTTTAATTTTGAATCCAAACATAATTCCAATTAATTTACTTTTTTGTTATTTTATCTACCGATTATATGGTAAACAGCTATCGTTACATATTTTCTCAACTTTTAATATAAGAGGGAAAATTTATTGTTATTAAATGGTTTCTTGAATCCTAGGAAGCTTATGGGGAAATGTCAGTAAATGCCAAGCACCCTTTCAAAATGTCGCCTGCCCTTCGACGATTATTCATATTATCGCTCGACCTTTTCGAAACTTTAGATATCTCTCTACTTTTTGAAATTCTGATCTGGGGTTAGAGCGATAAATTCTCAATTTTATCCCTCTGAAGTTGTATTTCAATATAGCTATGAATATTTAATTTATTATTTCTGCCATGGAAAAGATATTCTTTTGGGATATTTATGAATCGAAAACAGGCCACCGGCTTTCGTTACTCCGTTATTCCGGATACAAAATTTAATGTTATACGATTCCGAGACAGTCCTGAATAATTTTTCAGGATTATTCTTTTCAATAAAAACGTTTCTAAAGCAAGCGGAGAAAATATTTTGTATATGTATAAATAAATACCATACTGTAAATAATAAACAAGAAAAAATAAAAAATGAAAATTACTACCTAAATTTTATATTCACTGAAGTATAGATGAAAAGCTTAGCACTTCGAAAATATTACAACGAAATATTGCTACTTTTTTTTGCTTACCTATTCTTTACGGAAGGACATTTTTTTTTCATTTAACATTTTTTTTTTTATGAGCAACAATACTAATAGTAATAAACGATCATAGAAAGTATTCAATAACTGTTCATAGCTGGTTAAAATAACTGTTTATATCGAATCAAAGATGCAATATTTCTTTAAAAAATTTTTAACAAGTTAGACTTTAAATCGAGATGCCTCTTAAATTTACGCAAGAATCTTTATACTAGATTATGATACCTACATGTTAACAATGAAAACTAAATCTAAGCATTTAGAAAAAGATTTAGTAGCAAATCAAATGTGAAATAAAAAAGAAATTTATATAATAACTAGCTTGTAGTTTGACCTTTTATTTAGTTTTTATTATGTTATGAATGCCTGAATTATAATCTATATGTAATGAGATTCCAAAACTAGGGAAGTATAGCAATGAAATTTTCAACTGCGCAAAAAAAAAAAAAAAAAAAAAAAAGGGGGCGTCTCCACTCGATAACATCTTATATTTGATATCATGCGTTAATCAAGGATATTATTGGTCATTAAATGATTTCTATAAAATATTAATTTTATATTTTATTCAGTTGGCATACCTAATAAATACCAAGCAATTTAAGAACGTCGAAGTAATCTTTCTATTTTTGTTGTTGTTTTTTCCGCATTTATATTTATATTGCGTAACATATCTTAAATGTATTATATTAAAATGAATACAACTGGATAAAAAATTCCTAACAAAACATAACGGAAATCCACATTAGGAACTTCCTCTCTTTCAGCGTAGCATTAAAAAAAAAGAATATATCTTTTAGAGATATGATTGTACCAGCATTTATCAACAATGTATCACAATTAACCTTTGATGACATACACCACAAAGTTATCTCTTACTAATTTCGACAACGTGTAAGCCTATGTTACCAATGCGGGCTCACAATTAATGTTCATTTGTTCTTGTGGGAACCGGATATGATACCAAAAGTCTTTATGTCGGAAAGTCAGTTAGCAGTCATTAAAAAAATGTATATAAGAGGGTCCCGGATATTGTAACAACAAGAATAATTTTCATTGTATTTTTTTGTATTGATTTTATTAATCTCAAACGACCTATGAGGTCCCAAAGGAGCCTCTAATATACCTCTGAATAAAAATTATCACTTAATTTTTTTTACATTCAAAATATCAGGAATGGAATCAAATGCAAAATAAATTTAAATATTGATATAAGTATTTTAAGGCCTTGTTTACTTTATAATAAAGTAAATTTTGTGACCTCATAGTAATTATGTATAGTTATGTTGGTATTAACCTGTAGTGATTAATGTCCTTCTCTGCTTAGAAATACTTAAACTTTTATCATAGTTATTTAAATTTGACACCTAGTTTTAATAAAATTCCTTAAGGTTAAGTTAATACATAAGTACATTATGTGAAAACTTCCTATGTTTTAGGGTAATGACCATTTTCCCCCCTGTCCATCTATTATGAATCTATTGTTATCTATCTATAGAATTGTTTGTACTAAATCAAAAATTGTTAAATGTTTTTTTAAGATGTCCATTGTACAACATATGTGGTGGAATCCAAAATATAAGGGGTTCAAACATTTCGGGTCTGAAATGAGAAAAACTACCCAATGTAGAAAAAAATATTTCTAAAATCTAAACCATTTTAATAATTGCGTTTTGGCAATGGGAAAAGAGTAGTTAGGTATGTACCTAAATGTTTTTCATATTTAAAAATTGATTTTTAATAAATATGCACCATTAATTTGAAAGAAATTAAATATAAGGCGAATGCGAGTAAGGCGAAATTAGTTAAGTATCATGAATTTGAAAAATTGAATGAATGAAGTAAAATAAATTTAATGTGTAAATTATTTTTTTTAAAAAAAATTCCCCTACTGTGAATATTTGTTCATTCAAACTTCATATTGTTTGACGGTGATTTATCAAAAGATACTATAATTAAATTTAACTTTTTGTAGTATTATTAGATTATTTTTATTATTATTTCATTATTTACGAAAGTAATAATAATAATAATTATTGGTGATATTTTTTTAATTAATCTACTAAACAATACATATACTGACTAAAACACGGATTTGGTTCCTTGGCTCAGAAAACTTGATAGTATTATGGTCTGAATCAACATCAAAAACGGATTAAAATATCATCGATGGGAACCTGTAATAGACTCATGGTATAAAAACATAATATTAATTTCTTATTCCTCTATTGTATTTATTAAGCTTATAATTATTATATCTATTACTAGAATATCTTACTCAGGGCTTACTTACTGATCGATGTCCTCACTCATACTGCCCTATCCCATCCCAGACGGCGAGTTCGTGCCCTTGGAAACTTTCACTAGATGAATGACAAAGGGTTGAGGAGGGTTGAAAAGTTTTTGCTGTTAAGGTAATGAAAGTTGAGCCGAAAGGGAATCTTGCTTTGACATGTTTACATTCTGTTTTGAATATACCTTCTTTGGTGGTTTTTGTCGTGAACCGCTCAATGGGACCAAGAAAGGTATGCGAGCGAGAAACCCATACCTGCAATGAATATGTCGAAATTTAAATAATATTTAAATAATATATACCGTTTTACTTTATGTTTTTATACATTATTGATGTAAAAAAATTATAGAAACGTGGAAATGCTAGGGATATAAGCGCCTAAATGTTTACAGAAATGATGTGACATAAACCCTCTCGTGTGGGTGTAATCACGTTAGTGCTTATACCCATGTCATCATACTTTCAATGAACTCTTTTCTAACAACGAAAAATTACTTATACCCATTTCTGAAGAATAGCGTGTGACAAAATATTACAGTTTGGCATTTTTTTGGCACTTAGACCCTTATGAATTTTCATGCTTCAATTATTAAGAACTCTATAACATTCTTTCTGGGACAGACTTTAGGATTTAAAAAAAAAATATATATTTTCTTAAAATTTTCGGGGTTTATATCCCTTAATTTATTTTTGTTACAATATTCCTTTGAATTTAGCGGACAAGGTTTTTAATGTTGCTTTTAGTCAAAAATTTAAACTTTTTATGAATAATTATACCAGTTTCCCTACGTAACTCCTGACATTATGAAGCTGTTTAGTGTAACCCCAAACTCAACAAAAAGAACCGTTTTGGGGTATTATTAACCCCTGAAAAGTGAGAGCAGCTAGTAACGAACGGGAGTCGAAAGCTGGGATCTTATAAAGTTAATCAAGGTCATTTTAACTAAAAATTACGCGATGGGAGTTCTCTTATCTAACGGTCACAAAACCCCATGAAATGGGCCATGCCTAGAAGTAGCATATGGGAAGCTTCATCTGAATAATTCTATTATTAAGTAATGGCCTTCAAAAATTTGAGACCCACAAAATGGCCTCTATATATTTATATATCAATTTTATGTCGATTCCTAATAAACTCCATTAACATTTGAACCCACATAAACATTTCAACCTTGCTATTCCTGACTTATCTCTAAGAGCTTCTGAAAATAACATGGCCTCGTGACCTTTCATTTTACAATTATTCGAGAGCTTCCAATGGGTGGGTAGTTTCTCTAATATCTACTCCATGCTGTTTTTTTTTTTTTTTTTTTTTTTTTTTCAGTATCTCATTTGTATTTTTACTTTTGATAAGTTTCAGGGGTCAAAAATATGATCAGTCAGTCTTTTAGAAAAAGAAAATTGTCATTTTAATTTAGTTTGCATAAAATATTTTCGGATTACAAAATTATTACACTATCAATTTTAAACAGTAAGAAACAAAAATTAGGCAAATCTACTATAGCCACGCTAAATATTTTTTCTATGAAATACTTTGGTAGAACCAATTGTATTTCTTAGAAGAATCTTCTTAGACGGGGACGCTATAAACACAACCTTTACGATAACTTTATTTCTTCTAGAGCTCTATGACCTACTCCGCTAATACTGTTATTTTCTTCAACTTTCCACGTCCTTGCTTACGGGATTCTTTGCACTGACTTATTTTTTTTTTTTTTTTTTCCTGCTGGTAACTAAAACATTAGGAGATATTTCGGAAAACGTAACTAATAATTGAATTAAAATATAAATGTTATTCGTATAGTAATCAAAATTATTATTTAAAGAATACTTTATTTTTATTTAGTGAAAGAAAACTACAACGAACTACAAAGAAAACAACTAGGGCTTTTTTTTTGCAACAACCGGCCCGCTGTAAGATTTGATTCGGCCCGTCGAGTCATTTTGAAAAACCCAATTACAAAAAAAATATTACACTAATTACTCATACTCACGTCTTTGTATCAGTGGAATTAACCCAAACATAGATGGATTAGTTTCCCGAATTCAAGGTTAAGTGTCTCATTGATTTCGGTGTTTCTATTTAACTTTCGTAGTTAGTAATAATTCCAAATTTAACGATTTAATTAGAATGTTGTACCTATTTTTTTTTTCATTTCATTGAGTTATTTTAATAAATTGTATTACATTAACATTGTCGTATTATTTCATTTGTGATATATATATCGCTAAAAGTTATGAACACAACTTTAAAAGGCCCGCGAACCTTCTTGCACACTAAAGTTTGGCCAAAAGCATGTCTAAGGTTGACCATGCTCTAGGGCGTTGATATTTGCGATCTGACGTTTCATTCTCACTGCATGCACAAATGGATGTCAATGTAGCTGCAGTAGTAGAACTGAAAAATAACAATAATGATCATGAAAACTTTATAGGTACATTGAAGATAAAACTATAATAATATGTGAAAATATTTATGTAAAATAAATATAAAAATAATAAAGTATAGGCTGTTCTAATAATTTTCATAAAGTTTATATTCTTATACTAAATTTAAAATTTAGTATAAGTGCCTAAGACTTTCATTTTTTGGTACATCTTTTAAGTACGGAACTTTAAATTTTTCAAATATCATCGTATGGATATCAACTAAAGGAGCTGACAAATTCTTGTGCATACCATAAGTAATAATTATTTTCTACGAATCGGTTATTAATTACGATACTCAATATTAAAAAAAAAAAAGGCAAATGTCATTGACTACTAATTTTTAATTTTAAAATAATTTTTGAATATGATTGCTATAGATATTAGTTTATTATCATGAAAGGTAATCTACGGTTTTCTCATATTTCTATCATTTCTAGATTGAAAATCGAAAAGAATTACAGAATGATTTCGTTTTATATATCATAGCTAGGTATGCTGCTTCTGCTTGTGAATAGTGGATTCGATTTAAATTTAATGTTGATAAACATGAAAACTTAAGCAATAACAAAATATTTCTACTTTAGCCTATGAGCTAAATCTAAATTAGGGTAATCGTGTTTTAAATATTTCTGTACATGAGTTAACGAGAGTGTGTAGGACCAGTTCAGTACACCTCCCTCCCCTCACGGAGTTTTTGCTCTGCTCGTCTAGGTTTCACTTTTACATCCTCTAATATACTTTTTGTTCATGTTTACCCAAATGGTGTCCGTCGTGGTATACTGGGGACAGTGACTTTTTTTTTTGTAGAAGGGAATCGAAAGTCAAGAGGAAAACGAGTTGTTTAAAAGTTTCTAATATCCTCTCGTTGAAAGTAACAGCTTTAAGCAAGATACTTGGTTTCTAATAACTCATAAACTTGGAGAGACTTTTAGGCGTTTGTTGATGATTTGTTGATGGTCAAGGAGATTTGGAGAATTCGATGATTTCTCCAACACCTAAAGTTCTCAAAGTTCTAAAGCTCATATCCTTAATTTCTTATATTTTCAAGAGCTGATGTAAGTAATCCTTAAATTTGAGGAGTTCCTCGCCCCTTTGTGTAAGGATTAACATTTTTACATAGCTTTTACATTTGTACAGGCATTTTTATTTACAGAGATATATAAATTATACATTTTATATAATTATATAAACATTATACATTATATAAATTATACATTTTAAGAGGCTTTAGTCTTTAAAGGACTTGAAGAAAACATTTTTATAAATAAAAATTCCATCTTGTTTATTTATTAAATTAAAATAAACATAAAAACACAAATTTTAATATTAATTATTTATAAAGCTTATTTAATTTCACTACATTAATCCATCATTCGCAACTTCGACAGATCTATGGTCCACTTCATTTTCACAATCTAAAATTTTTTTAGAACTCCGTTATCTACTCAATACTTGATCTCGAATTTGTGCGTAGACACTTGAACCCTTTTGAAGTTCTAAGCTATTGTCTTCACTTTCAGATATCTCATATCTATTTCATATCAGTGAATATGAAGATATATGAGATTTTCAAATAAGATTCATCAGTGAAATAATAAATGCATTAACTGTTGTCTCAAAATAGAATTGCTGTAACATGGAATGTTTAAACAAAATATGATTTCTATGGGACTGCATTCTAACACAACATTTTTGTAACTCACAAAACACAACACAAGTTTGTAACAAAGTCTGTTCTAAATAAAGAATTAAAGCCATTCATAAGCTCTCTGTGTTTATATATTTATTTATAATAGGAGAAGAGTTGATGTTGAATAATACTGTTGATATTTTAATAAAGTAATCACATCTGCAATTTCCAATAACATCTGCCAAAAACTACTAAAAAGGTATTAGACCCCTCAGAGTTAGTGTAGTGCTCAGGTATTAGACCCCTCAGAGTTATTAAAATAATAATGAAAATAAATAAATTAAGTTAATTGATTGGTGGATTTAAATCCGATAAGAATTATATTTAAAAGCTTACTCATTAATATTAGGAAAAGTTAAGGTTTATTTTTAATGGTGAACTAGCGGAAACGACTGATTCAAACGAGCCACTTATGAACATCCCAACAGCTATTCGCACCTGTTTCTTCAGGTACCTACACATACAAATCATGCACGGTTGTCTCATTAGAGCTTTTTGCTATAAACCAAAATAAATTATTGCTCTTTTTTTTCATGAGCCTGAACGAACATATAATTGAAAATTAATTGCCCTAAGAAAATAATTAAGCCTCTTTTTTTTCTACATAGAATTAGTATAAAAGTTTGTAACAGGGAGCTTGTTTTTAAACAAATCTTTATCGTCATATCGACTATATAGATATATATATATATATAGACCTATAAAAATCTCACTTGCTCACATATTTATGTATAGTAGGCTGGAATATAGCTATTAATATATTCTAGATCTGCCTCGAATGTTTGAGGATGTTTCATAAAATATGGCCTCGTAGCTACGTAATTGTTACTACGCGTAGTAACAATTGCCACCGTTATAAACGATTCTAGAACTTATAAAAAACAAAATCGCAGAAATTAACATTTGTTGTGGTTCTTCCGTTAAGATCTTCCTATACTATTTATATCGATTTAATATATAAATTATATTGGTATATTTAACAAATCTTTTTTTTTTTTTTTTTTTTTTAACGACCGCTTTATGCCACGAGGGCTAATCGGGAAGGGTTACAAATCTTTAAAATACACGTTTTTCCAGCTATTATTTAGTTGACCAGCTTTCCTTAAAATTTATTTGTTTTTTAGTGCAAAAACAACATTAAAATTACTTTAGAGGAAACAATTATCAAAATTTGGCATTTAAACCCTGTCGGACTATTTTAATGATGAAAAACCTACCTGATGTAAATACTACTAGATTCTCTATTGATGTAACTAGTTTAATCGAAATCGTTAAAGCTTTTTTTAAAAAAATCTTAGGTATAAAGTACCATCACCGAATGTTAAATTTTTATTAGAAAGTTGCAGTAATATTGGAACTATATGTCTACTTTGCATTCGTAGTTTCAGTTTCTTACGTCTTAAGGTTTTTGAGCTTGGCTGTTTTCACACACAAAGATACACTTAAGTGTAATTTAGTTATTTGGACTCAGTGGATTTCAAAACTTGCATTCTCGTTGAAAACCCAAATTATAAATTTTCATAATCGCAATTATTTTGCTTAATATTACAATATTCCGTATAGAGAGGTAGGTAAGTGATTGTAAAAAAAAAAAAAAAAATTAAACAGTAAAAAAATGGTTTAGTATCTAGAACAATTAAGTATATTATATATAAAATGAAGTTGCATAAAAACTGATATAAAATACGTTCACATAAAAAAAAATTAATAAATGTCATAAAAGATATATGGATAGTTTATAAGAATAATTTAGTGATCATTAATTCATAATAAGTTTTAAAAAAATACAATTAATTAAAATAAAAATGGTCAAGAGAGATCAAATTCTCCTAGAGCATAAATCTTGTTTATGGTAGCATTAGGAGATTAATAGGTCGTTTAGAGCTCATAAAAGAAAGTTATTACAAACATTGGGGTTATATAGTTGCTAATAAAAGTGTATTCCGCCTCATAGGTAGCCGACCAATTCCAGCCTCCTTAGCCAGGCTAGCTGTCAATTCCAACAAACGGCGGATCGGATTCGTATTATTATTTATCTGTTAATTTTATTTAATTTATTTATTTGTCGGTAAGTCTGATATTTTATAGCGAAATACCTATAAATATTTCGGATTTTTTTTTATATATAAGAACCGATTCATAACATTTAAACATCATTTTTTAATGGTGTAGGGAAAATTTCGCTTGGACATTTTATATCCTCGATTATGTAACATTATAAAAAAGAAATAATCCCCAATAATATTAATTGATTCATTGAGGTATTTTTTAGGATTAATTAAGTTCGGTGCACAATCAAGGATGTTTATAATTTTGTATTCTTAAAAATTCCATTGATTTATGTTAGGAAATTTTAATGCATATTAAGAGACTGAATATCCGAGGTAGTGGATCTATTCGACAGGGTTGAAGGATCTTTATATATTCTTTAAACGGAATTCTTTTTACCCGGATTTTAATCGTGATTGATAACAAAAAAAAAAATTAGCAAATCTTTCAATACAAACCAAGATGTTTTTGGAAGATTAATAAAACCCTAGTTCCATAGAGCATTAAACCAACCATATTATATTATAAATTAAAAGTTTAAACCACGATTGTGTAGGTGTTTGGGAATGTGAAGGAACGATTTTTGAAAAAATTGGAGAGGTTAAACTTTAGTGTTTTTTTTCTTCTCGGCTCCATTGTGCGGAGCGCTGCGAAATTTTTTACACGAATGACAATAATTACACAAGAGGCAAAAAAAAAAAAATTAATTGCTGCCAACTTAAGGCAGCATGATATAAAGTTTTTTCTATGATCAAGCTTTAAATTATGCGCTATTTTGTGTGAAAGATTTTCGCTTATTTAATTATATTTATTTACTACTTGCTGTTTGCTACTGTTTAAAGTGGGACTATGCATATGTTATAATATTTATGCACATAAAGGCTATAAACCACCTATCAATCAAATGTGCTATAACAAGATTAAAAAATTGGATTTTGGTTTTTTTTCCTCGCTGGCCCCAATGTGCGACTTAGAGTAAAGGAACTTTGATGGGATTTATCTTTATTATCTAGTTATGACACCATTCTGCAAGTGATATGTGATTGCAGAACTTTGGATTCAGCATTTTTTGGGCCATTGTTCACAGATTGAGTCAAAAAGCAAGTGCCATCAGCATAAGTAGTCAGGATGGTAACTAAGTCCGTCACTTTAAAGGATATTATTTAAATAATGACTGTTGGAATTTAACGATGAAACTAAACTAAATTAATATATTCATGGTGGACATACATTCCACAGTCCTTTCGTAACTTGACTCATATACGAATTGCAGTTGTATAGCTACTGATTATATTAATGTATCCCTGGTAAGAAGGTCTTTAAAAGCCTAAGATATTTTTTTGTAATCAGTTATTTTAAGTCCAAAATTTTAGAAAAGTCTCCACGTTCGCCACTTATTACTAAACATATAAACAGTGCGTCATAAACTTCTAAGCGTCTTTGAGGTACAAAAGAGTTTATTTTGAAGCAATCCTCAGACGTCGGAGTTAAATGAGAAAAGTCAGAAAGCCAGCCATGAAAAGAACAGAGGATGAGGTTTCGTCAAGGAACAAAAATAACCACTTAGTTCTCGTGTTTCAAATATTTTTGATCCCTGAGAATCTGAAAAATTCATTATTAAACCTTTAAAGTCCTTGTCTTGTTGTATGGACAGCTCTATGCTTCATTTGATATTAACAATGGTGTTACAGCATGTTATGTAACTGAAGTAGCATAAAAACAGCTTAAGGAACGAGAAAAATTGTAATATTTTTTGTTTAAAGAACACTGAAAATTTAATTTTCATTCCCACCTACATGTCGTCATGCTATTTTTCGAACAACAAAAATATTAATATTATTCAATTGATTCAATGTGACCAATAATTGAATCGATCATTTCGAAAACGGGTTACCTCCATTTTGTTTTCAGTAATAAAATGCATATGTTGATTCAACAAGTTAACAAATTATGATCCAAAGAAAATTTTACTGCAATTTTTTCGTCAACAAAAATTGAGTAACGCTCTTTATCATAGTTGTTTTTTTTCTCAAACAAGATTACTATGCTTTATATAAATTTAGTGCCCTTTTGAATGATTAAACCATTTTTTTTTTTTTTTTTTTTATTTAACCTCTTAAGTAATTTTTAATAAAAAAGCAAATGCTAGTATAAAAATCAGAAAAACATGCAATTAATCGAAAAGAGAGGGATATTAGAGATGCCTTTGTAAGAACTTTTTGTTATGAAATGTAATGTAAAACTTCTGGTATTTATTAATCTCACATATTGATGAGGGAAATTTTATTACTTAACCCTGGGTAGGGCGCGGTGAAGGATCCTCAAGATCGGGGCGCGGTGAGCCTGACAGGCACATTTCACAAAAAATACATAATATCCATAAAACACCTTATTAAATTAAACCAAAATTTACAAATAATCTTTACGAGTATAATGCACTCAAAAAGGGAAAACAATAAAATATAAAAATATTATGAGTATTTATTTCTCTTAACAAAAACAAACTAAGGGAAATATAAAAAACGCAAAACATGGAAATAGAATATAATACAAAAAGGTCACATTGAAATAGAAAAAACAACTAACATGGTTTAAGATTTACTTTAGGTATGTGGTGACAAATCAGTCAGATTCAACATCCATAACTGCTGAGGGAGGTGCACATGAGCACGCTGAAGAGCAAGCTGTACAAAGAGGTTTTGCATGGGTTAGACATATTCCTCTGTTAGATTTCACACAGAGAGTCGACGTATCCCTGTTTCCACCGTGCGACGATCATCAGCCGGAAGGAATCTGCAACAAAGGCGCGGTGAGCCTAATACGCGCATGCTCCTATAATGCATGGTAATGCTAACTTTGAGGAAGCGACCCTATAAAAGGGTCAAAGAAACTTAAATGAAATAGTTTTTGTAATTTAAAAGACGAAAACACTTAGCTTGGTTGATAACGTAATTGGGCGCGGCGAGCTTGTCAGATCAAGATGGCTATTACACAACTCTCTGAGGACTGGTGACAAACTGACTGAGGGTATTAGATTCACTCCAAAAAGATACCTGATTACAGGCCATGGCGTGCTCTCCTCGACCCGTTGAAGAGAGTAACACCAGGAAAACCAAAGCCTGTGCCTGTCAGATCAGCCGCGCCCTACCCAGGGTTAATATGAAAATATTGAGTAAAATAATCAATTTATTTTTTTAAATCTTAGGCATTTTATTTTAGTTTCTGTCTATTTATAAAAAACAAAACAATTTTTAATGATTTTTGTTAATAATTAATAATAATAAGTACTTTAACTTCTCCTCTAATAGGAGCCTAGCTTAATATTATGATAATACACCGCGAAGATATCTAAACCTTCTAAAGCGTGGAATACCGGATTGTTAATTATAATTGTGCATACTTAAAAACTAAATGATTAATGTAACCGTATGCAAATAAATCATTTTAAACACTGATTATATCGCGATTTATATCTTCCCTCATTATACCTGTGCGCATTGTAGTCATTATATTACTTGCATAAAATTAAGTTGGTGTGTTGATTAAATAGTGAAGTTGGAAATTATCATATTAAGAATGATAAATTCAGTCTAGTGAATATAAATATAAACACATATAGGTACTCTTCTTGCACTAATAATAGGTACATTGATAAATTAATTATTCCTGCCTCTTTAGAATTATATGATTAAAAATCAATAAATACAATTCTTCTGTAGGAAATCTATCGATATTAATTATTTGAGGAGGTGATGTGGAAAACTCGTTCGTTCCATTTTTTTGAGAAATTGAGATGGCAGTGGATTCTAAAACATATTTTAATGCTCTTTTAGACCACAAGGCGCTAAATACGTTCAGGTTTTAATTACTTTGTCTCCACAGGAGTGAGCTAATTTTAAAATTAATGAGATCGTTTTACACAGAATTCAATGTTCTACAACTATTATAGGAAACATTTTTTATTTGGAGTAACCCTCTTTTAATTGCAGGCTTGGGAACATGAGCGTAATTCATTTTTCCGCTAAAGTGACTAAATTGACAATCGGTTTTGGCGAAAAGACTTATCCGATTTTAACTGTGAGGACCTCATTCGACGCGAAATTGAATGCCCTTTTATTTTAGAAAGAACACAATTTCTTCTGCGATAAATCGTTTTCGAGTTATTAGCGAACATTTGAATAAAGTTCGAAAATGTCGATTTTGTTCGGCTATAAAATTTAATGGCAACCGATCTGAGGTGGCAGACATTCACATTTGTTATCTATGAAATGAGTACTTTCAGCCTATATGATCAAACATTTTCTTCAAATCAGGCACCTTTTTGCCCTCAGCAGCCGGACTATTACTCTTTCTGAACAAAAGATCCAAAGTTCGTTAAACTCGTCTTATTTCAGTTTATACTCGATTCTTCTTACCTAACTATATTCATAATTGATTTTCCAATGGCTCAAACTAGCTGAAAGACGTTGATAATCTGCTGAAAAAGCATTTTGGTGACGAGTGGAGGGCCAATGATTCATTGAAATATTACACATTTGTTCTCAATATAAGGTCCGGGACAAAAAGATAGCTCACCCAATATTTTTTCTCTTAATCAATTTCAACCATTGATATAATTTTTTTAAATTAATATCTAGGGTATTCTACTCAAATTTGAACCGATGTTCAGGTTTAGGAGTTGAAAATAATTAATTTGTAAGAATTAATAAATAATACTTGATTTGGGGTGAGACAAAAAGATAGCTCAGTAAACAATAATAATAAAATTCTTTATTAAAACACAATTAAAATAATACAAATTAAAATTTAATATCCTGTATACGCACCACCTTTTTCTAATGCAGCAATCATACGATTTGAAAGTGAGTTAAAATGACGCCGAATCAATTCTTGAGGGAGATTTGCCCACTCCTCCTGAATTGTTTGTTTTAATTCTTCAACGGACTCAAATTGTCGGCTACCACTGTAAACACTTCTCGCAAGATGCCCCCAAACATTTTCGATGATATTAAAGTCCGGGGATCTTGCCGGCCAATCTATAGTTCTAATATTTTCTTTTCTAAAAAACTCTTTTGCAACTTTTGCCGTGTGGACTGGAGCATTGTCTTGCTGAAAAATTACGTCCTCTTTAGGAACAAGTTCAAAATATTTTTTTAGTTGGTTTTCCAACAAATTAACATAATGCTGACTGTTCATTCGACCAGAAATAAACACTAAATCAGTTTTGTGATCATATCCAATGCCTCCCCATATCATGACGCTGCCTCCTCCCATTTGCCTCTTGGAAAACACTTTTTCCTCCTTCCGTAGGTCATGGTAATAGTGAGCCCAGCCATCAGGACCGTCAAGATTAAATTTTTTTTCGTCTGTGAACAAGACTGTTTTCCACTCGTCTTTCCATTGGACATGTTCAAGGGCAAACTCCTTTCTTCTTTCTTTATGTGCCGAGGTTAAAGGTGGAATACCTTTCATTTTCTTCCTTTTGATGTGAGAAGCTGCACGAATGACCCTTTGGACGTTTTTCACATTCGTCACTACACCAGCTTTCGCCGCAATTTGACGGGCCGTTAAAGTTGAGTTGGACGCTACCCTTAGAATTGCCCGTTTTTCACGTGTTGATAAAGCTGGCGGTCTCCCAGGTGATTTCTTCGTCCCATAGCTTTCTGGAGACTTCAAAAAATTTAAAATTACCTTCCTACTCCTACCGGTATTTTTTGAAATATCGGAAATACAAAACCCTCGATTTTTCATTCGCTGAATGATATTTTTTTCACTTGGGGTCAGTGATTTTGCTCGTCCCATGGCACTAATTTAATGTTAACAGCATGAAAGCAGAAACAGAACTGGATTAGCATTGTCTACTCAGAGGGATTTGGCTTTGTTTGTAAATAAACAACAAGTGTGCTATCATTTTGTCTCATCCCAAATCAAATAATAACATGAATTCTCTCAAACTATTTTTTTTCCTGCTTTCTAACGGATCAAATCAGACCACATTTGAGCTGAATACACTACAGATTAATTCGAAAAAATTATATCAATGATTACAATTGATTATGATGAAAAATATTGGGTGGGCTATCTTTTTGTCCCGGACCTTATCTGCCAGAGACGAGGGAGACAACGAAAAAAAGGACGATGAAGTCGTTATTATTGAAGAAGGCCTTAGGATCTAGTCTTTGTGTAACGTTTTTATATCAGTACGCTGACATTTTTGAAAAAATCATCAACCAAAAAAATGTTTATTCAAATGGTTTAAGTCAGTGGATGTTATTATTTTGTAAAATGATACCGAATTTATTAATAAAATGGTTGTGAACCTAAATAAATATTAATTATTAAAAGAAAACTTCCCTTTTGTTTTCTTCACCTCGTATTATTATCCTTATTGGAAGATGAACTTACGCTGTGCGACTAAAACTCGTTCGTTCCAATGTGGTGTGCAGCAAAAGTCTTTTCTTTAAACATTTTGTTACAAAACTTTCTCATTTTAAACTTTTTTTTTTTTTTGTTACTTTTAAATCAGGAATTATTTTCATTCCAAGCTCACTTCCACAGGGTAGCTGAAGGTACCTTCCGAAGACAATTATTTTTTTTTTATCTGGCCACTGTACAAGATTTGGTAAGCTTTTTGATTTTCCTGAAAAACGTGTTCATACGGAACGAACGAGTTTTGCATCTCACCTCTTCATTTATTTCGTTAATCGTAGGAAAGGGATAAATTTGCGGTAAACGTACACTATCTCGGGCAAAAATTTAATAAAAAAATAAAAAAAATATTTTTATGTATATTATTTTAATATTTATCAGTTTAATCCATCCATATCTAATACATTTAAAATAGTTATTTTCCCCCCTTTCTGTTCCTTTGCATAGAATAACCCTTCACCGAAGGTCACTTTCCATTTCGTTTGTATAGACCATCTGTTTCGAAGAACTCCTAGGTCCATTAGAAGGTGTGGAAAAGAAAAAAAAAAAAAAGAATACCAACTCTATGACAATGTGCATTTGCCTTTTCAATGATTCTTACGGCTTTCGATCCAATCGACACCTAAACCACAGCATTAACACCATTTAACATAGTTTTCATGATTTAACTATTACAGCTATATTTTTAGATATTATTTTATCTGGTTCATATAATTATTAATTAATAAAGAAAGAAAACACTACAGCACATTTACAGCTCTTAGGTATGATAGGTACAAATAACTAAAAAGATTATTTATTTAAAATTATGGACATAATATGTAATGATTACGATAATCATATCCATTTATTAGGTAATAAAAGATAGATTTTCTTAAGTGCAACCATTATACATACCCATGGGTTAAAAAGAAAATGCTACTTATTAATACTATATTTAATAAAAATAAGATAGAAACGTGATATTAATATCTAACTACAAAAAATAGTAAAATTTATATTCTAATGTTTACGATATCCCCATATAAAGTAAATAAGATCAAAAGAAAAATAGCATTTATTTCGATAATATATTAATGAAAATAAATGTTTGGACTTTGTGTTTATGAATATTAAGAGGTTTTTAATGTATATGGTTATCAGATTTATAATTTGCATAATGATAAAAAAACCTGGATTAGGAAAATATGATGATAAAAATTTTTTCGCTGGTAAAACGAAACGAAATCGAGAGAGTTCAGTTTTTTCGCCCGGAAATCAAACAACTGTTATAGTGAAGGTATAATAGTTTTACCGAAAAAAATGGTTATCGATAAAAACGGCACATAGGTATATCATTGACTAGTATTTAAAATTTATATTAAAAAAATCGCTTTGAAAAACATGAAAATACCGAAATTACTTTTTCCCCAACCCAATAAAAATGAACAATCTTAATTATCATATAACTCATCATTTAACTCAAATTATGACATCTTTTAAAAAAAAAACAATTCAAAATACTACGATTATAAAAACCAACTTCAATTTATGATCAGGCCGCTTAGAAACAAATTTTAAATGAAGTATGAAAAAATATTTAAATAGTTTAAAATAGTTAAATCTGAAAAGTATTAACTCTACATCGTACAAAAACATTTTTATTTAAATAGTGATAAATATTCGTGACACACTCAGGCATTTATATATACCGGATTCTAATGAAATACTTCGTTCTTATTTACTAAAACCGAAAACTAAACAAGAATTACATACATTTCTGGAATATTGTTGTTTATTTCTATTTTGTCTCTACCCCTGATGGCCTATTGGTAGGTATATTTTATAACAATCTTTAAAATTGGGTTTTTTTAATATGTACACTTTTATAAGGTTATTACAATGTTCAAATTGAATAATGAAAATACAATTACTTGCAATCTAATGAGAGAAATATATATATATTTTTTATGTATATTGCGTTGAATATACGATAAACAATCAACCATATCAATTTTATTGGTTAATATACTGACATCATCAAACTATTTAATAACTATTGGTCCTTAATTGTATTCAAAACATTATATTTCACTCACTATTGCATTAAAATGTAGTTCAACTTTATTATAGGGGCGCTAGTAGAAATGAATTGTTCAGAGGGTTTGGGATTCATAACACAGATCTCAGCACTGCGGACCCTGTTTTGTGCATAGTGCAAATTTCAAACTTCTTGTATATATTTCTAAGCTCATTTTAAAAATATTATGCCCCTTTTATTTAGCTATAGGTGAATAATAATATTTAAAGTAAATATTAGGTGTCTGAATAATGATCCAACTTTATTCAGAGCTTCCCAATAGGTTAGAGTATAGGATAATGTATTTCTTTAATATTACGTTTGTAAATAGTAAAATTACTGGGGATTATTTTTAAAATTAGCTGGGGGTTGTAACATAAATTTTAATTTATACAAAATTTAAAAGATTCCTGTGAAGTTTAAAAAGAAATTAGTTATTCTGGCTTTTTAGGTTTAGGCTTATTTGCATCTGAAGAGAAAAAAATACACTCGATATATTGGGATTATTTAAAATATATCTATACCTTAATCAAATGAAAGATATTATTTTCCTTTAGAATAGTTTATGAAAAAAGATTATTACTATTACTTACCAATTTTAATATGCTATATTTTTTTAATATGGTAGAACAGATTAAAAAAGTGTTTGCTAGGGAAACAATGTTTTTGTGTTTTTGAAAATTTAATTATTAAAAACAAAAGAAAATCTCAAAAAGCCTTCAAAAATAGGTTATCAGTTACATGAAAAGGGAATACAAAGTAATTCCGATATAATCCTACCATTCTGTTCATTTTTGTAATCATAATTTCAAGAATGATTTTTTTCAGGAGATTTTATAAATTTAAATTTTTTTGAGGTGCATATTAAATTGATACATAAATATATAAAATTCCTAATTTATTCCTGGAAGATTCCCATAAAAATTTTCTTAAAGTCAATGTATATTGAAAAAACACAATGTTTTGTTGAATTATGGACTTAAAACTTACAGCATATTCAATTATTTCCTTCCATAAATTTTCTGGTTATTGATATCTTCAGGATAAATTATGCTCGAGTAAAGAACATTGTATTATATTTCACATAACAATCTAGTTAAGGATAAATTAACGTGAAATTAAACAAAATGACAATTAAATTAAATGAATTATGTTTAAAAAAATTCAAGAAAATTTAAAGATTCATTTCTTTGCCATAGCACTGTTCTTTTTATTTTTTTCAATCAATTGCATATTTAGAATTCTCGAGTCAATGATCCATAATTTGTTGTTTTATAATTAGCTTCTTATGAAGGAACCTAATTGTTAATAGCTTCTTCTTATATATATGTAGGAAACACAACGAAAAAGAATGACGATTCAATTTGATTTCTACCCGACTATTCAAACGAACTATGTTGTAATATAACAATCTTTTTTTATTATTTATAAAGAATTATCTCCCTTTATTTCAGAGGTCTTCTTATATTACGATTTGAGGTATTTTACTTACCAGTAGCTAAATGGGATTTTTTTTTTCCATTTAAGTAAGAAAAATAGCTAAGACAGTATTTCCTGTAATGTAGGTAGCTTAGATTCCAATTATATCATGGAAGTATTATTCATTTTCAATATGTGCAGCTATTCATCATACTATTTTGTCTATAATGTCTACAATTTTAATTTATATTAAGATTTTCCAATAGCAGGAAGGAGACTAATCACTAATATAGAAAAAAACGGCCTCAAATAGTCTCAAAATAACATATATATATTTTCATGTATATACAAGCCAAATTTTCGCCCCTTCGGACATCATCAGGGCTGTAAAATTATGTATAAAGGTACAATTATAATTATTCTAAATTTGTTTTACTAGTTAACTTAAAACTTAGTTTGTTTGTTTTACTAGTTAACTTAACTTAGTAAACTTGTTTTAAACAAATTTAGAATAATTATAATTGTACCTTTATACATAATTTTACAGCCCTGATGATGCCCTAAGGGGCGAAAATTTGGCTTGTATATATATGAAAATATATATATGTTATTTTGAGACTATTTGAGGCCGTTTTTTTCTATACAATTTTAATGTCTATATGTTTGTCTATAATGTATACAATTTTATCTATAATGAGTTAAAGAGAGACATTTACTGAAAACTATAATAAAACTTTAAGGAAACTTCAACAACTTTATTCCAAAAGAAATTTTTCAATGCAGGTTAAATTATAATTAGTAATATTATTAGTTAAACCAATTTCACTGATGATACAATAAACTGAGATATGAATTACCAATAAATAATTATAATAAAAAGTATAAATTGTTTTGCAACATGACTATGTCATTTATATAAGTTACATTCTCCTCTTTCAATCGACTAATCTTTGAAATGTCAATAATATTTGTCAAACTTTCATAAAAAAAGGCTAAAATATAAATCCTACTATCTTTATCATTTCACTTAATAAAAATATAAAACTCTTTGTCCCCTGATTTTGTTGGCGAAAGGATTAAGGAATTAGTTGAAATATGGAGCTCATGCACTAAACCATAATACGTGTCTATTTTGCTGAAATAGCATTAATATCGCAATAGTTATATTGTCCCTAAACAATTTTGATATTCTTATTTCACCTGTATGTTTAAATATAAATTATTAACAAACTTTTCTTCTTTATAAGTATGTTTCAAAACATTCAGACAAAAGTTTTATAGTGACAAACACGGATGTGCTATGTAAATTACATCAAGTCTCAACATGTAATGAAAGCATTCTTTTCATTTAGTGTTCTTTACGTTGATTGTAAAGAATAGTATTTATTCTTTACCTTGAGCGTTAAGAACATTTTTGTTTATTTCAATTATCTCCTTATTAATAATGAAATTTGATTTCTAAAAAATCAGATTAAGAAGGTACCAGCATCATAATAACTGTTAGAGATCCATTAAAGCGTCAGGAATAATTATCATGATATAGATATCAGTAATAATCGAACTTGTAAAAAAATGAGAATTTTGTCGAATCCAAAAAAGTCGGAAAATAAAAGTTGAACATTTTGCAGGAAAGCACTTTAAATAATATTTCTCTTTGGACATTCGTACTTTTTTTTTTTTTTTTTTGTATGTATACTTATTATTAAAATTGTTATGTTTTAATATTTCTGTTATAAAATTATACCAATAATAAAAAAAGATACGAAGATACTTCCGAAAAATGGAGAATATTGGAAAAGTCATATTGTCAACCGAAAGACTCAAATATTCGTCTGTAGAAAAGAAAAAGTTTCTAAAAGAGAAAGATACTAATAAGGTTATTAGTATCTTTCTCTGTTACAAATGTTATTGAATCATTCATAAAATCGTCTCCACTACTACTTCAAGATTTAGTTGATAAATGATTTTTCAAAACCGCATTTTAAAAAATATTAGAGAATTATTTAACTATGAAACGTTCAAATTCTTAAGTAACCTGCCCAGCCAAAAAATAAAGAAAAAACTGCCTATTTCTCTAAATTTTCTTATAATAGTCTGTTAATAACTTTCTTATTACAAAATACCAGGTGACATATACTTAAAAGATGTACTTAGTAGAGAGAATAGACATAATTTCACGATTTAAAAAAATAAAAGGAATAATATAATAGGAAGTTAATATCTTTATTTATCAGTTTTTATAACATAACTAGAATAAGGCTGCTTGATTGATCCCATGTTTACCTTAACCTGTTTTCAGTTTAATTGATCATTAAAACTGAGTAAATGGAATAAATAAATAATTAATTTTATAATTTATTTTTTATACCTAATTAAAAGATTAGTTTTCAATTTATGATGTTTTTGCGCCGTATATTAAGTAAAAATAAATCAATGGATTATAACCATTCAATGATTCATTTATTTGAATGATCCGCTTTCAATTAACCGGTATTATTTATGATTTAATGATTTATTGTCTTTCTAGTTACATGTTATATTGTTTCCTCCAGTCGTTACGACCACCAATATTACATATAGGTATGTATACTTACCTTCTTACTCATGTTTAGGTGATGGGTAATAATGACAGTTTTTCCTTATTTTATTTTACAAAAAAGATAGATACATCAAGAACATAAGACTAATAGAATAATATAATCAACATCAAACACCACTTTGGTATATACAACTATATTATGGGAATTTGGATATATTTTGATTAGTTACTACTTTTTGATTTAGTTTCTAAAAAATAATATTAAGTCTTCTTGTTCTGTTGCAATATGCATTTGTTTTTTTTCTAGGTTTTTTTTTTTTTCGGTTGTAGCAGTTTGCTGAAATATCTAAGTCCTCTTCATCCTTTCTCATTTTATGTTATTTGTTCCATTCATCAACTTTATTAAGAATAGGCATCATGATTAATTGACATTTGCTATCCTGTAACCAAACAGATTATAAAATGTCATACATAAATTGATTTTTTTTTTCAAATTATTCAAATATTACTGTAATTATATCAATTAATAATTGATAAAATAAGCATAGTGTAAGTTTATTTTCAATTATTAGTTACAATAATGGAAGCCTGTCTTACAAGTTCTTTTGCATATTTTAATATTTCATTTATTGAAAAATTATATTTTAAATGAAACAATCGTTTAGTAAAATTATATTAGTACTATTTAGGTACTAGTATTCACCATAACTATTCTTTTGAATTCTGATTTTAAGATTGAAATGATACTAAGGTAAGAATATCTGAATAAAATGTCAGATGGAAATTCAGGAAACCTCCTACAGATGTCACTGCGATCAGTTCATCGTGTTTTTCATATTAGTATCGCATTATTAACATTTTAACGTTATAAAAAATAATCCTAATTTTATGCATTAATTTTTTCCATTACTAATAATTTTAATTTGTTGGTCCCATCTTTTCAATGATAGTGTTACTATTCAAAAAGATGTTCCAGAATTGGTTTAAAAAAAACTAAACACTCTTTGTTTAAGTTTTTAGCTACTTACAAGTCAATGTGTGGGTTTAAAAGAAATAAAATACCAAGAAGAGTGAAAATGTTGCAGAAATAAAATATCAGATAATAAATTATCGATTATATTCTATTGTTTAATTTTTCATTAGTTAATTTAAATTCTATACTAATTTATTTTGCCATTATTATTATATAAGGTACTATGTATTTAATTCCTTAAAATTTGTCATGAGTGAAAGCTGAACTCATATCATGTATCAGTATTTTGATTAGGTATTATATTGTGTTCAGTCAGTATGTCCACAAGCATTTCGTATTTTAGGAGGATGATAGCTTTGTAAATTATGAATACACATGCATTCATACATACTCTACATACTCATACCTCCACCAACCACCAGTTGATCACCACATCATTATGTGGTGATATAATAATAAAATAGTGGTTCATTACCTTCTATTTTAAATGTACTTTCTAACGTTTGGATAAGAGAAATGACTGGAATACCATTGTATATCACAATAGGTGGAGGAGACCAATAAGATTTTAAAGGCGTTAGATGTGAGATCTCTTTAGGTTAAATATTCTTATTGGCCCAAGCCAGGGAAGAGGTAAATGCTTGGGTACTTTTCTTCCTCATGACTTACATCCAATTTTTTTTTTACAGAAAATTATCATCCCGTTTGTTTGATTGTTAACAAATAATGAATATTTGTCTGATGCAAGTACATATTTGAAGAAGCTAGAGCAGGCTATTAGCTACTTCTAACTTCTCTTGCCTTGATTTTAAGAAAACAAGATTAAAGATTTTTGGTCTTTGATGAAATTTATCAATTCTTGCTATAATACCATACATGAAAATTGCATAAACAGTAAAAATGAAATTAACAGATAGGTGGTGAAATTACAAGCTGTTTTATATATTAAAAAAACAAATAAATATTTTGCTTTTGCTATTTAAATATATATATACTGCTGTTTAATAAAATGATTAAAAAAAAAAAAATTTAAATGCCATCTCAAAGGAGAGTTAAATGGACTAAAAATCTCATTTTCACCAAAACTGTCAGTGAGACCCTTATCAAAGCAATTGATGGATCGATATTTCAGATATTTGTTTTATTATTATTTTTGCTTATAATCTTCAAATTATGAAGAAGTTTACAGACTAGGTACCTGCTATAGATAAATAAGGTTTTAAATATAGCTGAAAGTAGTCTCTATTTTTTTTTATTAACTTTTATTCAGTCAAATTCATTTCATGTAATTGTTGTTTGACGTTTCGCTTTTTTATCAAGAATTTTTAAAAAATAATAAGTTCTTCACGTAAACAAATAAAATTGTTAAAAAACTATTAAACACAAGAAATTCTTAAAATTCCAAAAGAGGATAAGGACATATCTAGAACTTTAAAGTAGATAACTTATTATTTTTCCGTTTTTGAAGATGCTTGAATAAAAAAGCGAAACGTAAAACAACAATTAAAGGAAATGAATTTCACTGAAAAAAAGTTAATAAAAAATAACGAGACTACTTTAAGTTATTTTTAAACCCTTATTTTTTTTTTTATTCCTTTACGTTCTCTGATCAAGATGATCTACAATTTAGTTCTAAACGTTGGGGGTAAATGAATAATTTGCATTTATTTCAGCTTTTAATAGATTCTTAGTCTTATTTCCTATTTTATAAATATTTTTATTATGAAGTAAGCCATAAAAAGTACTCATAGATCATAAAGTATAATCTTTCTGGTAAAGGATATCAAGATTATTTTCAAACAATGTCATGTAAATAAATTTCACTGAGACATATATTACGTGGCGTGAGTTTAAAAATAGAAACTCACTTCTGTGCATACGTGGGGCTGAAATGGTTCCCACTATTTTCAGCCCCGTCAGGCAAACACAGGATTAGATCTCTTTGATATGGGGTCGCTCTCGGCAAACACTTTGAGATGAAAACATTCTTTGAAGCTAGTAGTTCAGGCTTTAGTTCTGTCTGGGCGGTGCAGAGAAGGGAATATTCATAAGATTTAATAGGTAATTTTTGTACCTGTAACATAAGATACATAGGCTTATATATAGGTACATTTATGTATAACTTACATAACTATATATAGAGAAAAACTTTAGTTATACGAGTAAATGAGATGCTGCCCAACTGCATTGGGTTGCTCTGACAGAGCATACTGTACATCTCTTTTAGAATATTTGTAAAATTTTATTGTAATAATAACATTCATGCATGATTATATATTTTATTTTTATTTTCCTCCTTTTCATTTTATACTCATTCTCTTAAATGCTCTTTTAAATGACTAAAAGTATACTACATCTATACGGCAATTAATTAATACGAATTCAAAGAATCTCATAACAAATATCAAAAATAGAATTAAATTCATGATAAAATATACACCTATAAATATAATATAAATAATATCATATAAATATATACCACCATTCAACAACATTATTAAAAAACACCAAATGAATACACAAACCAAGCATACAAAATCAGAAATAAAACTGTATTAAAATTTAACAAAAATTATTTAAATAATAAGTATAGGGCATGGATTAATACGAATTCAAAGAATCTCATAACAAATATCAAAAATAGAATTAAATTCATGATAAAATATATCAACCACCATTCAACAACATTATTAAAAAACACCAAATGAATACACAAACCAAGCTTATAAAATCACATAACGTATATACATTGATGACCTCTCAACAGTCTTTAATATAGCTACTACCATACCGTAATAAAATAACTGAATACTTATTTAAATAAAATTCTAGTACTAGTAGTAAACTATTCTATCAAACTAATTAATGACTTATTAATATTTAAAATGTTTAAAATAATTATAATTATAACGGTCCAGCAGAAAAACGATTAGGCTCCACTTATTCATGTTTTGTGAAAAACTATTTTTTAGGTTTACAGTTTTGTTTTCTGAGTATTTTTATGTGATTCAATCTTGCATACGTATTTAATATCCAATTGAACCTGTAAGAGATATCTTTATGATTCAGGTCACCAATTTTCATATATTAAATACATTTTACTTTGTTTTTGTATATCCCGGAATGATAAATTCTTACTTTAGAGTTTGCTACTACCTTTAATCTTTAATCAGGGTCGAAAATATAAGTTAACTTTTAATTTAAAAAAGTTAAAGTTAAACTTTAATTTTTTTTTTATCCTATTTGAAGTTTTTATTGAACATTAACTTTTTCATTCCGAAGACTTTTTGATAAAGTTATCTTAAAACTTTTATACAAAAAACTTTTTCGATAAAAGTTCATTTCAAAAAGTTATTCTAAAACTTATTCATAAAAAGGTTTTGGTCAAAGAAAACAATTTGAGAAATGACAAAATGTGTTATATTAGATTACAGTCTATATACTTAAATAAAGATGAAATTCTGTTTGTTTGTTTGTTCTTTGTAGAAATCCATACCGTTTGTCTTAAATTCTCCAAATTTCGCTCAGTGGTTCTTTCATACCAGGTGCGAACACCTGTCCATATTAAAATTGCATAACTTCAGCTGATATATTGTTATAAAAATCGTAATGATCTCGCTTCACAATGTTTTTTTACGAAATCGACCTTTTCATTAGAAAAATGGGAGTTTTCTTTTTTTTTCCCGCGTGAAACCGGGATATACAACTAGTTTTTAATATTTTGTCAAACGTGTCTTTTTTGCGCACCATCGTAATTTGCACTGAACCGTTTACTCACGAGGAATAACTAAATCTAAAATTAAACGGTCTGGAGAGATGACTTATGACTGGACATTGAACTGGTTTTTCTTAGGATAGGAATAAATATACCTTGAACTAATCCTACCACAGGATTATTCATCAAAATAAACAACAGTATTAGTAAACAAACTCTTTTTAGATGATAAAAACTTTTATGATCAAAACCCAGGACGAAAAAGTTATTGTTTAACTCACACTTTAATTTTAATTGCTCCATATGTTTGGGTGAACCTTGAACTTTTTGAAGGAAAACTTTTTTTAATAAAGTTATTGGAAAACTTTTATTGATAAAACTTTTTAATAATAAATTTTTCAAATACTTTTAAAATGAAACTTATGTAAAAAAGTTAATGACTCTTTCGACCCCTTTAATTATTTTATACCGTTATTTATTATAAATCTTAATGGTAAAGACGGCTATGATGGTATATCAACAAACTGAAAGTCTTGTGGGTATGATGTCTCAACAACTTAGAACCAAGTGTTTCACCTGTTTCAAGTGTGTATGCAATTCTTTTTATTCAAATTGATGACTTATTTATTTTATAGTCAGCATGTCTGCATTATTAGTCCATGGCATCGGTACAGTTAATTATGTTTACTTACTTTTGCTCAAAATATTAAATTTTTCTCGATTTAGGAATTTGATCGGTGCTAATTCTATAATATTACAACAGAGTGTACGATTATTGTTCAAAGTTCAACAATATTGAGGCGTAGGGGATTGTGATTGGTTGATAATAATAAACAGCCATATATGCCTGATGATACGGATATTGGACTGAATACATTATTCATACAATTCCCGGGGGTTTACAGCCCTGCGCACGAGTACCCCTGGCTTTGAGGGGTGGCAATATTGAAATTCGAAATCCCACCCTATCCCTTTATTCTGGCCCGTGTTGAATATATATAGGCGTTCATCCCACCGCTCCGGGTTTATTGCGCCGATATTTTGGTATATACCTATCGAATTTTATATTTATAAACCCTATATCGTAAAGCTCCCAGGCACCCCTTTCTTGTTCATAGTACTCTCCCGCTGTACCCAAGAGATTGCAGTCGAGGGATGAAGTCATGAAAAAAAAAGATTGAACAATTTCTAACCCTCCGAAGCAAATATGTGAGCGGACTCTCTTAAGGTATCCTTAAATATTTAAAAGAATGTAAAACTCCACATTGAGAATCATCCTCCAGTCAGCCTTTATAACTTGAAAAGAAAAATAATAAATTTATAGCATAGAAAATACCTGAATAAAAATGTTAATACAAACAGGAATCAATAGCTATTTTTACTACCTCTACAACCTTACTTTCTTAATTCTTACTAGCCTCCAATTTATTACTTCACTGCATCAATGTTTGAATTATTTTTCTCTTAATGTAAACTTGGATTCCAGTATTTGAGTCCTGTGGTACGGGTACATGGCGAATCCGCAAAAATGTCTTATTTCTATATGTCCATATCGTATATCTATCAAATATAAATTCAATTTTTTATTAACATTTATGATGTACGAGCCTCCATAGGCTTTAAGATTATTGAAGTAAGCTACTCCATTCAGTTCTGTATAAATTAAGTTAGATTAAAAAAAAAAAAAAATTGTAAACTTAATGTTAACTTGGATAACGAAGTATTAGGATAAGTGTATACAGTCTACTGTGACAGGTCTACGGCTATTAGTAAAAAATTTCAACTTTTCAGTTGATCAGTTTCTTCACTTCTTCCTCTTCTGTTCGTATTTTTTCAGATTTCTTGAATATTACATGATTATTTTATGATAACACGATTTTTACTTTCACTTAACTATATATGAAATATAGTAAGGAAAAGTATTGCGTTCGTGAATAATTTCGACTTCCGGTTTTCAACGTAATTACACGTTCTGGGGTCCCCTGATTGGGGTCCCCAAATAACTAAGCCCCGCGAAATGGTCAGTATATGTATAAACAGATTAGCTCAAAAACTATAAACCATAAGAACCTGAAATTGGGTATTTGATATATGTATATGCCCGCGATGTGACAGCAACAATTTCATCAAAATTGGTCAAATGGAAGAGGTACTTTATTTCATAACTTTTTACGTTTTTTTCGATTTTCTCAAAAACGGCTATAACGATATTGATTTAACTCGGTATTTGATGAATTTATATGGCCGAGATGATACAGTCAAAATTTATCAATTAAAGAGGACACTTTACTTAATGAATTTTGTCTCATTTTCACGTGTTTTTTATTTACTCAAAAACGGTTTTAACAATTTTGATCAAAGTAAGTATTTGAAGTATTTATATGTCCGTGATATGACTGCAAAAATTTCATCAAAATTGATCAACCGGAGGGGACACTTAATTTCATAACTTTTTTCCCATTTTTACATGTTTTTCGATTTTCTCAAAAATAGCTTTAACAATTTTGATTAAACTAGTCATGTTAAATAAGAATCAAGTATTCTATAATATCAAGTGAGCTTTATCATTATTAAAATGTTCTGAGGGGGCATAAATGGGGGAAGGAGCCTTTTTAGTTTTCCTATAAAGTACCATTGTTTTTGTTTATATGGACAAATTATCTGTCTCTCGTTTCGCCTAAAAATAAGAAATGGCTAAATATGAAATATGAAAAAATCAAGTAATCATATCCAGGAAAAATTCCGTCACCTCATAAAACACGTTGAGCTCACCTATGCGCCTTTAATGACAGACAAATGCTTTATAATTAAAGATGTTATGTTCATTTAATTTTTTTCATGGGAACTACCTACATATATGAAGTTTTCAACTACTACATGGAGATTTATAAAATCAGACGAATTGGAGTATTATGCTTGCATTGCCGAATTATCCCAAGTAAAAACTTTTATTTAATAATAAAAAAATTGAGTGTACTTTAAAGAGCAAATACAAACAAAAATAAGTAAATGGGTGTGGAAAATGTGTGACTTTGAGAAATGGCATTCAACAAAACACGTCTATTCCTAATCAAAGGTAAGTGAAAGTTGTGTGTTGCGCGCATCGCACCAGATTTTTTTGTTTAGCGAACTTAAATGAGAAAAATATTATATACTTACTATTTGTTATTCGGAATAAACTCATCATTTTACTATCATTAGAAAGATATGGTTGGAGGAGACTTTCGAAACGCAATAATATTTGGAAACCGTATTTTTTTTCTTTTTTTTTTTTTACTTTTAATCGTAAAGTATAAATCGTTAGATATAACGGAGAAACCGCTTTGCCAACCTAACATGAAGAAACTTCAAACTCCACTACATAATTTCATAATACAAGATGAATTATATTTCATCGCGAGTTGAAACAGCAACCCTTTCATTAGAGTTGGAGGGTATTTATTACAGTCTTCCTCCCAGTCCACCCTCTTGGAGAGAACATACCCAACGTTGCTCGCTATTAAGTATGGAGCCGATCCCAGCCTAAACGAGACGGCAGCCCCCTCTACCAGAGACCTCGCCCACTAATCACTGAGAGATTTAATTAAAGATAGCGGCGAAGCCCCTCCCCCCGCGAGCTAAGTCCTCGGGCCAAGTCCTACTAAGTCGGCCCAACTCTAACTCTCTCTCTCCGGAGTCTCTTTAATTAAAATAGCCGCTATAAGTTTACTGCGAGGACCTCCTGCTCCCCGGAATTATACAGCTACCCCACTCCCTACCAACTCCTTTCATTAACTTTAATTAAAATCCGCTCCCGAATGTGCTATCGTAGGGAAAGCTCTTGAGGGGCTTGGAAGACATCTGAATCCGCACATTTAGAACAGAAAGTTAGCATGAGGATTTCCTTACTTTAAATCAGCATTCTGAAAAATATAAAATAAAAAAAAGTCATGTACCACAAAGCCCATATACGGTAGTTTTTAAGGACGTACTATTTCTTGGTTTACGGTTGGACAAGGAGGTGGTTTGAATAAGATAGCGCTATACTTCCTGTTTTCACTTAACCCATTTTGTCCGTGTACACGTTTTGCCAATATTAATATTTGTTTATAATATATATTATATTATATTCGTTTTACTTTCTGCTTAAATCAATGTAGGTATAAGGCTCTAAACTATTCTTAAAAACGTCAAAGATATTTTAAATCTATTTTAGCTAAGTTTTTCGTGAGCTTCAGATATGAACACGTCCGTGTTTTTGACATTTTTGACTGTATTGACTTATAAATAGAAAAAAAAAAAAAAAAAAAACTCATATTGTGTCTCCCTAGGGACAAATGATACATCCTGAGATTATACCTTTATATAGACCTGGAATCGCCAGAAAATTAGCCTACCAAAGCCAGATTCGGAACCGAGACCTTGAGCTTAGCAGTTCAGTGCCTTACTTACTGAGCTACCTCGCTACCAATAATAGGAATAAACAATTAAAAGTTATTTGTTTTAAATTTGAACATAAAATATTTTTGTTTTTTAAAACATATTTCTGTACCCATTAGTCCTGAGTCAATTGTTATTAAAATTAATGATATTAGTTATTCAGGAGATCTATATCGTATTTTCCCCTCATCAATATATATTAAAAACCTTATTATATATATGATTTAGTCAACCTAAGCTTGATCAGAATATTTAAATAACCAAAAAAATGGGTTTCTTAGTATTTTCTCAGGCGAGGGACACAGGAGCTTTCAAAATACTTTGTTATTTTTTATTAAAAGTTGGCATTGGTTGAATGCTTACATAAAAACAAATATTAAATTGACACGGATCCTTGCTTGAAATTTTATAATAATAAATAAATAAAATATAATAATAAACTTTATCATATACATTACATCAGTACCATCAAATGACCTTAAATTAAGCTCTCATCAGGAAGTACGAAACCAATAAGTCATGATCTCATTAAACTTCATTGATTTTCATTCATATTTAATTAGATGTTTAGCATTCTTCGTTATAAATATGTAAAATCCAACAATTTAAACTTTTACGTATCCACTGGCTGTAAATGAAAAACATAATAATTATTATAATAATTGGACTAAAAAAAAAAAAAAATTATTGTTGAATTACTTCAAGTCCATCAATGAAATACAACACTGTAAGAATAATAGCTAGTTAAAATTAATTTCTCAAAGTTTATATAAATGGCAATTTATATAAATATAAAAAAAATTATATAAATGGCAAAAAATTGATATGAACAAAGCTGCCATTTGAACTGTAGGTATCGTTACGAACTACAACCGTAACAGAACTTTGTTTATTTACTTTTTTATATATTAATTAATTACCTTAAATACCACATTGACTTGATTGCTTTTTAATTAAATATTCATTCAAATATTTCTATTATTGATTATAGTTGTTCGTTCAGTTTATAAGAAAGACTTCTGGTTGGTGAAGGAATTTTCATGAATAAAGAAATTCATTTAGGTGCGCATATTGAACCTTTATTAAAAACCTCAAAACACACACGGAAAAAATTACTAATGGTACTTTTGGATATAGGAATTTAACCTAAAATTATATATAAAAATTTAACATGGACCTTATAAATCGAATAGTTTCTTTAAATTTTTCATAAAATATCCATTAGCATATTCTGGTCTTCTTTTGATCCTTAAATAGTTTCTTTAATTTGTTTTATAATTTGGAAACCGCTCGAGGGAAAGTGGACCGTCATAAAGTTAGGATGAGTTATTGAGGAAATAGGAGCAAAATTAGTCTTTAGGTTTGTTTATTAATATTATATGCTTTACCTTGGTCATATGGTGACTGATGAAATTAAGATCATGATAGCTTATAATTAAATTAGATAAATGAATTTAATTATCTTGCATTAATAACACTTATAAGTCAGTGATGTAAAATTATATATTGTTTCGATATGATCGGATATAATCTAATCGGATTTAGCCCCTTAGCAAAGTGTGTTTGTGTGTCTGAGGGGGTGGAGATAATTTCCCTTATTAGGAAATTTTGTGATTTTCCATAATTCAGAAAACTATCGATAATCTAGACATTTTTATACTTCTACGAAGAAATTTCCGACGAGTTGATACATTATTAGTGGATTGTAAAAACTGTTTATTAATACTTTAATTTATTTATATTAAGTACTAGTTTCCCACAACACTAACTTAGTAAAAATTATCTTGGGACTCATCTGTAATCCGTCTTCTGTTAGTCGAAAATTGATAGGAATCTCTCCAATAGGTAGGTATCATTTAAACCTAATTTTCAACCTTTTTAATGCTTCGGTAACTTTGAAATATTTTATAAGAATTACGTGTTTGCCATGCGTATCATGCAATATTTTACAATAATTTGCCAAATTCGAGAAAGTAGGTATATAGGTACACAGATCAAACACATTTTTTATTAATCATTTCCAATTTATAATTGATCCTCTTATTTCCTGGGATTAAATTGTTTTATTTGTTTTAGTAGATATAAACTACTTAGGTTGGCGCAATCAACAGACCAACAGTTTTTACTTTCACTTACCCATATATAAAATATATAGTAAGTGGAAGTATTGCGACCATGAAAAATTTTGACTTCCGGTTTTCAACGGAAATACACGTTTTGGGGTCCCCTGAGTCCAATTAAGCAAGTTCCGCGAAGTGGTCTCTCTTTGTGTGTGTGTGTGTGAACAGACTAGCTCAAAAACTGTAAACCGTGCGAATCTGAAATTGGGCATATAGTTTATGTATATGCCCGCGATGTTACAGCAAAAATTTATCAAAATTGCTCAAAGGGAGGGGGCATTTTATTTAATAACTTTTTACGTATTTTTTCGATTTTCACAAAAACGGGTCTAACGATTTTGATTAAATTGAGTATTTGATATAATAATATGCCCGAGATATGACTGTAAAAAATTCATCAAAATTGATCAACTGGAGGGGGGACTTTACTTAATAAATTTTGTATCATTTTCAGGTGTTTTTTTTATTTACTCAAAAACGGCTATAACGATTTTGATCAAACTGGGTATTTGATGTGTGTATATGCCCGAGATATGACTGTAAAAATTATATCAAAATTGATCAACCGGAGGGGGCACTTTACTTAATAAATTTTGTATCATTTTCATGTGTTTTTTTTATTTACTCAAAAAAGGCTTTAACGATTTTGATCAAACTGGGTATTTGATGTATGTATATGCCAAAGATGTGATAGCCAATATTTCATTAAAATTGGTCAAACGGAGGGAGCACTTTATTTCATAATTTTTTTCCCATCTTTACCTTTTTTTCGATTATCTCAAAAACGGCTTTAACGATTTTTATCAAATTCGTCATGTTTAATGAAAATTAGGTGTTCTTTAATATTAGGTAAGCTTTATCATTATTAAAATATTCTGAGGGGGCTTAAATGGGGTAGGGGCCTTTTTTGTTTGTTTGTTTTTTTGTTTCCTATAAAGTACATTTGTTTTTGTTTATAAGGAGAAATTAACTGTCTCTCGTTACACCTAAAAGTAATAAATGGCTAATTATGAGATATGATAAAAATAAAGAAAACATATAGAGGAGAAAAAAAGAATGCGGAGTACGCCTTTAATGACAGACCATTGTTCATAATTAAAGCTGTTCTGTTCACTTGAGAAGTAGCTATTAACAAAACTTCAAAATTTCTAATCTAAGTAAGTTAGTAAGTGAAAGTTGTGTGTTGCGAGCAAGCACCAGATTTTTTTCCTTCATTTCATTTATTTAATGATTGGCAACGTTTCGGTCACGCGGCCATTTTCCAGTCTGAATCTACCTTCACTATTATTTGTCATTCTTATTTTTTCAGCAATTGTACTAGACAATCTCTATAAATTATTAGAGTTCGAAGTGATTCATTTTAGTCCTCGATAATATTTCTTTGACATTACCATAAAATGGTGAATTTGTTTTAAACAATTTAACGAAAAGTATTTGTAATTGTAAAGGTATTAATAGGCTAGTTGAGGCGGCTAAAGATCTTCAAGGTCTGTGAGCCAACCGAAAAAAAAAAAAAAAAAAAAAAAAAAAAAAAAAAATATATATATATATATATATATATAAACATAAGGACCAACAGAGCGGTTAATTGTATTATTTTTGGCATTTAAATAAAATTATAATATAGGCGCGACTATAGACCCTTTGTTTTTGGTCATTATATTTTATATACTGGTATGCTATTCCTATATTCAGTTCTGACGTACTCATATTTATTAAATACAGTTAGTTGCCTTTTATGTTACATTGAATACAGAATTAAAAACAAAGTAAAAATTTATTACTAGCCAGATACTATTGTCTCGTTGTATATTGAAGGGTTATATTTAGTACCCTCGACCCTTCCATCACCCGCACTGCTTTTAATCAGGCTTAACAACTTTCTTCCCCATTACGGACTTAGAGCCTGAAGGATCAAGCCAGTAAATCAAGAAGTATCTAGATTTTTTTTTCTCCCCTTTTTAATGCATATCTCCGTTTCCTTTTTACTTTTACCGTCTCCTTCCCCTCTATTATCTCTTTTATGGCGACAGTAATTGAAGTTTTTTTTTTTTAACTCTACTTCATTAGGTAAGGAGATTTTTTTTTTCTTATTCGAAGGGTATTTCCTCAATATAGCATTTGATTCCTGCTTATTTACAAGTTAAATAGCCGTTAATCGATGCATAATGCAGCTTCGTTACAAACTTCCTCAATCTTGATTGGAACCTTCTGCAAAATTATAATATTTCTCTGTTTCAAACTATTTTTTATCGTTTTATAAAGTGGGTATATGAAAAGAAATTCGCCTTGCAAGACTAAATTGCAAATTTACTGCAACAGTAAATTTAAACTACTTTATAGAATAACATCTGAAGACATTTACAGCCAGACATTTTGTATACTTAATACTTAATTAAGACTATTGGTAAAACCCATTGAAACATATTGTGTATAGAAATGGATGAAAGTGCAATTTCTTTTTATGATTATATGAAAATAACAACGATCTATTATTTGTTAATCCACGAGTGTTACCGCCGGGGTGGTGGGGGGTTTAGTCCCAAGAAAATCCCAATATTTTGGATGGAGGCACCTACTACACTCTAACTGTGACAAAAAGTGGCAAGTTTTATAAATACCTTTAAAATACATCATTGAAGGAGGAATGAAATGTCCCAAGAGTCTTTCTAGGCGTTGTTATTTCAACTTTTAGCCTCGTGCGTGCGCGCAACACACAACTTTCACTTACCAACTTACTTCGATTAGAGATTGACGTGTTTTGCTAAATATCATTTCCCAAAGTCACACATTTTTCTACATTCATATCTTATTTTTGTTAATCGTTAAAGCCGTTTTTGAGTAAATAAAAAAAAACCGTGAAAATGATACAAAATTTATTAAGTAAAGTCCCCCCTCCGGTTGATCAATTTTGATGAAATTTTTACAGTCATATTTCAGGCATATAAATAGATCAAATACTCAGTTTAATCAAAATCGTTAGAGCTGTTTTTGAGAAAATCGAAAAAAACGTAAAAAGTTATTCAATAAAGTATCCCCTCCCTTTGAGCAAATTTGATGAAATTTTTGCTGTCACATCGCGGGCTTATACATACTCTAAATACCCAATTTCAGGTTCGCACGGTTTATAGTTTTTGAGCTAGTCTGTTCACACACACACACACACACAGACACACAGACAGACACACAGACACACAGACACACACTCACACACAGACCATTTCGCGGGACTTGGTTATTTTGACTCAGGGGATCCCAAAACGTGTATTTCCGTTGAAAACAGGAAGTCGAAAATTTTCACGATCGCAATACTTCCACTTACTATATATTTCATATATATGTAGGTAAGTGAAAGTAATAACTTCCCAAGAAGGAAAAAATGCGAGGTTCTTATTTTTGGGCTTATCCTCAAGGTTTTTCATAAGGTGCTTCTAGAGTGTTTGTACTTACAAAATTTGTTGAATTGTTATGTTGGAACAGCGTTTAATTACTAACTTAATTAATTTTGTTGAAATAAGTTCTTATTTTCCTGTCTTCGGGAATAGTTTAAATTTCTTTTTAGTCCACGTTGTATTCTTATTATGACCTCATGCTGACATTTTCCATCCTTTTATTTAATTCAAGATATCTTTTTCATAATCAATTTATTGTGTTCTATGCCTGAAACAATAAAATTTTAGTTTTTGTGAGCTTTCTTATATTCAATAAAAATAAAATATGTTGTATAATTAAGAAATGATATAAGTGGGAAAAGATACGATATATTAATTCATCATACCCTGTTATATGATTATTTAAAAAATCTGTAGTCGATATTATAATTTTTTGAGGTTTTATGCTGTACTCCTCATGGTTATATTAAATATTGTATCATGAAGTATGTATGTATGTATTAAATAATGTATTGACGTATCATTTTTTTTTCTGAAAAGTAAAATCCCTTGTAAGGAATCTGTAAATATGCATTATCACTTGAAATTAGATAGAATTGCCTATTTTAGGCAACAATGTGTAAATATTTTTAAAATAATCTAATTAGACCCATAATTAAGCATTAAATAAATTGTGAAACACAACTTCTTTATAATAACACATTTTCCTTCACAAATAGCTTAAAGGTTTTCGGAATCAAATCAAAATAACAATTTCAAAAGTAGGTACATCCAGTTCCCTTGGAATTTCTGAACACATTAAAGTTTTCGCCTTGAATAAAGCTAAAGTTATGGATATATTATTTAATTGGTGGCAATAATATAATACAACTTATAAGCTTGAAGTAATAAGTAAAATGCTGTAATTATCTATCTAAGCACTAAAATTATTAAGGAATTATATCTTTATAATGCAATTTAATCAGGCATTTCAATAGTTAAATAATGTCCAAGCTTCAAAAATTACTCACAATGTTTATATAAAATAATATTAAAGTACCCATATCATCAAAACTTTAACTTTTTTATATATTTTTTTCTTCATTTCTAAAACTTTTTCTCATCTAAGTCCTTAATTTACGTCAGTAAACTATTTCATATAACGATAAACGTAGCATAATCAATGCATTATGTGTGTATTACTTTAATAATTTCTTGAATATCGCGTACAATTAATTAATGATAAATAGAGTAGGAGGTACCAAAGTACAAAGTAGGCAATATTCTAATAATTCCAATTATTAGAGATATTATATAAAAACTTAATTTATTGTATGATTTATGTTTTCAAAAAAAAAAAAATTGTTTTATTTTTAGTTAGTTGTATGATGTCTTTTGAGTTAGAACCAACCTTTGATTTCCTATTCTATTTACAGTTGTAAATATAATACTGCAGCTTTATAAAAAGTATCATATTATACCTATATTTTTAAAGAAATGTATTGATTAAACCAACGACGATAAAGATATACATGTTTTCTGGTACATATGTTTACATGAATTGAGATTAAATTTAGAACACTATTCATTCTTTCTATATTGTTAAGCTTCTTATATTAATGAAAGATAAATTAAGAACTATTGGTGCTGATTAATAGATTTGAAGAAAGATTTAATTTATAAATATGTTATATAAATAGTGTAAATGTACTCACATTCCATATTTATTTAAATAAAACTGAATCTTATAGATGTAAACAAAGAATGGCGTCATTGTGGAGACTGGGAGCAGACATGTTGGTTTTCTCCCCTCCCACTTTACACCGTTCCAACGTACAAATTTAAAAATAATGGAAATTATTTATATATCATGTATAAAACATCTTCATGTAGATTCGTGTTCATCTAAAATCTTTTTTTAAAAGTCCTAATCCTCTTTTGATTCATTGAAATTAGCCTGCTGTAATCAATGATCGAATTCTGAAACAATCCTATAAAAAAAAGAAAAAACAAATACTTAATTTATTATTACATTTCTCAAGAATTATAAATTAATAAACGAGTAGCCTATAACTTTTTTATATTTACCACCATTCGAAAATAAAATATTTCATTAGTAGGTGTATAACGTTTTAATATTTAATTCATAATTTTATATTGAAACAAATGGTATAGTAGTGTCATTACGTTCGTTTGTTTAGGTTTTAAATGCTCTATCATTAATTTAAAAAAAAGTTTAAATAAGTATATGAGGAATTAATATTTTTTTTGTTATTAACGAAATTCATCAACTATTAGAAACATGTCAAACCAAGCTACAATTAATTAAGCTATATTCAATTATTAGTCTTTTAATTTTGTATTCTTTTCTATTGTTCTGTATCATTATTTTTGTATTTTTTAATATTTTATTGCTATGTTTTATTTGTGTATGAATTTTATTTTAATGGTGCGGGGGGATGCGACTTCAAGTTTCTTTAGCCCTTGAAAATACTTAGATTTGGCAGATAGCTTCCGTGCAATGAGAAAATTATTAAAATTAAATAAGCTGATGAGATTCTGATGATTAATTTAAAGATCATAAAATGGTAGCGTCTAGGTCTTTAAATAGCCTCCAATCATTTAAGTGTCATTATTTTTTACAACAGTATTCATTAGTAATCATAAAATATTAACAAGGAGTTGAATCAATTCAGTTTTTTTTTAATAAATTATATTTTATAAATACTGATATTATTCAATTAATATAATATTATTAGTTACGAGCGCTTATTTCATTGTTTGTTTCGACTCCCGCTCATTAACTTTTCATCAAAGAAATTCAATTAATATATGCACCATTTATGATGAGTGGACTGAAGAAAAAACTTAAATAAAATATTTGTTTCGAGATATGAATTATATATTAGATTAAAAAATTATCAATGTAATATTTAAAAAAAATTTATTTATTAAAGTGTTACAATTTAAAGGCTCATTAACACAACGTGGAGCTTAAATTCATTTTTGACACTACCTTTATATGAAGAAGAAATAATCAAACTACAAACTATATAAAGCAGGAAGAACCAATGCATCTGTGTATGAATAATTCAGAGAAAAATTGGCTTAAAAACGACATTTTGTTTTAATAGATAATAAAATACCTGTATAAATTTTACAAACATCTTGGCTTGGAACATTTCACTTACCTGTTGGCTCTTTACAACAATAATTACTTCTATTAAGACACAACTGTATAGCCATAAAATTACAATTTCTTAATGTACATACATGGTGACGAGAAGAATAGTGTTAAACATCTTCTTAGCCTTAAACCTCTTCACCTCAATATTTTTATTTAACTTATATGGATGAAGATTTCTAAATTCCTTGTTTTCTATTTTTTTTTTCAATTTTCTAATCATTGGGAGGAGCTTGAATTTACCTGAAAAAAGAGGGCAATCAAAGGAATATATTGTAGTTAGCTGTTAATGTAACCACCAAAACTTTAAATTTTTTTTTTTTAACGAGCCATTCAAATGAATATAAAATCCAAGCCACATTATGCCAGCGAAACTAATGCCCAGTAACTTAAAGCTATTATTTATTAAATTTACAACTGTATTAAAATATACCTAATTCATCGAGTGAATGTGAACAAAGAAAAAAATGGCATGCGTACACTTCTCTAGAAAATACCCGTTGGTAGGACACTAATAATAGTTCTAAACTAGAAGGTTCCGAGGCCATATTCTATCTACTTAATTAAATTCAAATAATTAATTAATGGATTGTTCTAGCCTGCTGCAATCATGAGCGGATCCAGCCGGTTGTAAAGGGGTGCTGTGCAGCCCTGCAGCCCTTTCCTAGAATCTGCCAATCATATTTTTTACTTTGTGTATTTTATGTAATTTTTCCACAACTAAAATTTTACTTATTCTGCATATTGTTCGTTCTTTACATTTCGTCCTTAAGGTTCCAAACTTTGCAGTTGTTGCAGGTTGGCAACTCCAAATTTTGGAGACCTACAACAACTGGAGACAAACACTCACATCCCTCCCCAGGGCCCTCTAATGACTGCAATGGTCTACAATACTTTTCTTGCTTTTATCATATTATTGTTTTTTAACAGATTTGCTTGATTTATTTTATATATACGGTTTTATATTGCAATAAATTATTATAATTCTGGCTTTATAATTTTAAATTAAATTTCACACTACAGTCAAACTGCGTTCTATCTACCGAATTTCCAGGCGAGTTTCCCATTCATCGTTTAGGACGTTTATTCAAATGAAGATGTCAGGGCTGTAAAACAAAAGGTTACAATCCGGATACATTTCCTCTCCACTCGTTCCCACAGATTCTCTCTATATGCTTCAGTAATACCTCGCAGCTGGAGCTGAATACTAACCATCTCCAGGTAGATCTTCAGCTTCCAGTCCGTGTTTTGGACGAATGGCCGGACAGGCCAGTATTTACATGCTGGGCTAGCTAAATGGCCATCGGGAATACAGAATGCTGTAATATATCTGTATCTTTGTATGGAATACTGCCTGTTGTTCTTACCTGAAACATATCAAATAATCTCATTCTCAATCCGTTTTATTATAATGGTTTCTGTATAGTAGCCAAAAATATCCCTCAGAGTTTGTTTTTTTCTATAAAATGGCTGGTAAATGAACTATATTTTTGAATAAATATATTATAAACTAGGTTGATTACCTACTTCAGATAAAAATTACAACCTTGACTAGGCGAGTGGTAATTACCATTACTACTATCACATAGGATTTTTCTCAATAGAGACAAGCTTGATTTCGCCATTATTTAACCAATAAAAGTTATAAGTTTAATACAAATATGTTAGATGATATATTTCTAATATAAATATTTGTATGATATATTTTCTCCCAATTAGACCTTTAAATATCCGTGTATTCATTGTTATCAAATCATTCGCTATCATTGATAGATAAGCAGCTATTCTTTATTCGTGGCATTATTCACCGAACAAATACTGATACCAAGATATACACGAATTCTTAATCTCCATGCAATAAATAACTAACTTGTTGCAATTTATTAGGAAGCATAACCATATCTAATGTCTTTATTCGAGATAAGGCCGCGGCTGTTACGAGATAAGAAAATCTATTGGGTAGGTATATCAAAAGAAACACTTTATAGCCAACGATCGAATTTTAAAATCACCGCAAGAATAGTAAATAATTCTGCGATGTAGGGATCAGCATATACGACGACAAACAATATTTATAGAATATTTAAGGATATACATTTTTTGGGGGAAAAAATTATTATGGGAATAAATTCTGAGGACACAATTTGTCAAGTTCAAGAGTGAATATTGCATTGGAAAAATAATAAAATTTATATATGAAAGACCTACTCATCAGACACCTAATTAAGAAACTATGAATTAATATAAATGATATAAACAATAAATAAAATTGGCCATTAATATTCAAAAATTAACTTTTTGCAAATTTTTGTACTATAATTTTTATTAATTATAGCATCATTACATAACTAATTTGTAAATGAAGTTAAAACAATATTGAGATCTAAATTCAAAATAAATCTTAAGGCAAGATTATTTACATCATCCTTATTTATCCTCCTTATTCATCATCATAATATCAAAACATTACGATTATGTACCTATTCATTTAAAATCAATTTAAAAAACAACGAAGTGCATTTTATTGACTAATTTATGCTTACATGAAGCATTGAATTCAAAATCAATTTTTTCATTTATTTCATCAAATTATGTTTTCAAAAACATTATAATTTGTTTACACATACGAGAACAATATGACGAGACTCAAAAAAAGGTATTCTTTAACACAATTTCCATATGTGTAGATATACATGGCTTTAAAAACATCTGGAAATGAATCCGTAATGGTTAGGGATGGTTTTATCTTCTGAAATCTTAAAAATCATCTAATTCTAACCAATTATTCTCTAATTCTTTTTTTTTTTTTTTTTACTTTTTTTTAATATACTCTTTTATAATACTCTTTACTTGGGACATTTTTTATAAAAATACAATGTTTTTATATAAAAAGGAAATGAATTTTCAAGGCCTTATAAAAAATGTATCGCTATTTTTTTCTAAATATAAATCGTTTGTTTATTTAAAATCATTAGTTTTTTTTTTAATTTTTTATTATTATTATTTTTTTTTTTTGAGATCTAACAAAAGTACACAAAGTTTTTTTTTAACCTTAGACTATATTAAGTAAATGTTTATAGAGACGCATATTTCCCTTCTTCTGCTCTTGGGTATTGTAAGGGATGGAAAAATGTAAAAGGGAAATTGACAGATCATCAAGATAAGCTACCGATATTTTTAATGCCTCATTTCAAAGTTTAATCGTAATTTTTATTTTATAGTTTAATATAATAATTCAGAAAGTAAGTAGGTACAATGCGCTCCCTTCACCATGGCCTTGAACTTTATCAATTTTTAATAGTTTTTAGAATTTAAATTAAGGTTATTTAAAAATAATCATGTTTAAAGCATTCGTAAGTAATGACAAATATGTCCACATAATTTATTTGTTTTTACTGAAGGATGTGAGCGTTTTATTGGTTTATTTATTTTTTATTTATAATGCCCATCTTTTCCTTTTTTAACTTATCATAAAGTAGATGATTTTAATCAAGAAAGTTTATTTTCGTATAAATATGCGTTTCTTGTGACATTTCCCCCTTCTTGCTAGGCTTATTTACTCGGGTGGGTGTTTTTTTTTTCCTTCTTTCTACTTTATTCTCCACAGCAGGACGCAAGCAGGAGAGGCAAAGAGGAATTTTAATGTGGCCGGGCATCACTCTCCCCGCCAACCGTCAAGAAGAGGCCGCATAAAAATCTCTCTTAATGCAGCCGTGGAAGCTAGCGCAAAGAGTAAATTGTGGCCGCTATAACACAACACTAAAATATATTGTTTATGCATCCAACAGTCTTATTCGGCTTGATACAGTTTCTTGAGGAGTCACTTAGGCCGGATTTACGACAGCCAGATGGCTACTTAATACTCTGGCAACATGGACTGCCTCTGGTACCCGGCTTATTTGGTCTTCCTTTTGCCGACGTTTCGATAGATTACTGTCCCCCGCGAGGTTTTATATTCTGCATAATCTGTAACAGGATGGGGACCCGTAAGGGATATTATATACTCTGATCTTGACAAGTCGGATTGTAAAATAAACCGTATTTCATAACCGCGTAAGTTATGTTTCTCAAATGATTAAAAAATATGAAGGAATGCAGAAATAGATAAAAAACAAAACAAAAAATAATCAAATTAATATTACTAATTAACAAACATTTTTTGAGGTCGTTTTGTACTAAAGTATTAAATAGGACCTACACAGTTTTTATTTGATTCTTCAGTACAAAACTAGGGAAAGTATGGTAAATCGTGAGCTAACGTAATCGTGAGCTGGTTGGTCATTTAAACAAAAATTCAACATAGTCGTGACTAAATACATTCATTGCGTTATGTCACCTTTTTAATTTTTTAAAAATTATTCGCCTCCCATTTAGACATTTTAAACTATTTTTTTTTTTAATTACTCTTTGAATTTACAGTAAACTCTCGATTATCCGCTGGAGGATTATCCACTTTGCGGATTATCCACCGTCATTCTAGAATTTTTTTTTTTATTCTAGCGGTAGATGAGTTAAATGTTACGACGAAAATCACGAACGAAAAAAAGTTTATTAAACAAGCAATGTCTGTTAATTTACATTTCTGCAATCGTGTATACACTTTCCCGTGAGGTGAAACATGAACATGCCTCTAGCTGAGACAAATAAAAATTCAGTTTCGGCCACAAAAACAGAAATTGCTTGTTTTATAATTAAATATTTAACTAAGAGGGGTTACTTCACTATTCAAATCATTTTATAATTAGAAAAAAGTTCGTTTACTCATTTGTACCCGCCGTATAAAACCCGAAAAGTTTGTGAGTCACCAGTATCAGAACAGACCGTTTGTTTACTAAAGTGTCCCAGCCGATACATAATACAGCCGATAAGTGTATTACCCGAAGACTGAAAGAGTCACAAATCTCAGAACTCCCTTCCATTACACTTTTTCCTTTAATCATTTCATTTTCTCGTTCACGTCAGTTTTGTCAACCTGGCCTTAGCAGTTACATAGCTTGTTTGTGATTGTTGTTCGTGATTTTATTTTAAAATGAGTGATAAAACTTTATAAATAACATAATTATTTATATGTATGTAGGTATGTAAGTAATATCTATAAATAAACATTTTGCTTTGATTTGAATTGTTTTGTTGACCTTTTGAAAATTTTGCGGATTATCCGTGGAATTGGTTTATCCGCGGTTGCTGTGCCAACCAATACCACGGATAATCGGGAGTCTGCTGTATAATGAATCAATTCTATGTTATAATGAGCTTGTTTAAAATTAAATAAAACGAAAATTATAATAAAGCTAAGACTGTTCTGTTTATTTCGAAACGCTAATCAGGCTCTTCTCACTCGAATAAAATTCTCGGCATTCTTGGCTCCAGATTAGAAAAATATCCGCCTCAGAAATGTGTCTTCTTTCCCGGCCCGTCTACTCTGACATTTACTCCTCTGGTCGAATCAAATATCACCGACTATATTACCTAAGCGTGACAATATTTTACTGTGTAAATGTTCAACGTGGTATTCTAGACATAACCAACCCGAGGCATGGAAGACTATTTTGAATAGAAAATAAAGATGAGGATTCCAAAGCGAAGGGTTGTCAATAAAGCTCCGGGCTCCAATAGAGATCCCTTACAAATATATAAATAAATAAAATTTAGGGAATGTATCTTAGTGTCAGCTACAGGTAATCTACTTCTTGGACCACCCAGGTGGAGCGTAAAACTGGATTCCTACTCGGGCGGTTTTTTCAACAAAAAATATTATTATTTTTTTTCGGTCGTAAAAACTTATGACAGGAGTGGACAGGGATGAAAAATATATTATATGAGCTCAGGATACAATGTTTGCCGAAATGTTACTACATGTTATCCCCAAAAACTGAATGCTTTTTTATAAAGTTTTATTATAATAGTTTTTCCTTGGTATAGTTATAAAAAAAATATGTATAATATAAATATACTTGGAATAATAATAAAACGCTTATTCGATAATCTTTCGAAGCTTTAATGAGGGAAAAAAACCTACAATTTATTTCCATCCAGTGCCGATTTCTTTTTTATTGATTTTTTTTTATCAAGTGGCACATTATTTATCCCTTTCATCACATTATACCGTTTTCATATCATTAGGACCAAGAGATTTTGACAACAAAAAAAATCTCCCGCTGAGCTAAAGATGGGAGCCTCAGATTCACACGACTCACACATGGGCCTGCCACGTAATACATGCTCCAAAACATTGCTTCCCTCCGCTTCTGTCTTTCTCAGAGATCAGATAATAGTTTGATGATAAACACAGATTCAGGAGTTGAAAGTTTACGTAACTAAGATATCTAGTGACCTTTTGTTAAGCATCGTTGGGACCTTTTCTTTTTTTCCTCTTTTACTTCATGTCACGAATGAGCTGTAAAAAATAATAAAAACTTGACATGAAAACTGAGGACGGCAATGTATATAAGGTTTTTTTGTTTTACAAATGGTGGCGTACTTTTTTATTTTAGTATGGTAGGTCGGAAGTTTCAAAATAAACTTAATGTACCGCGAGCGTAGACCTTTTTTTTTTTTTTTTTTCTATAAATTATTATTTCTTTAAGAAAAACCTTAAAATTTTATATAATATTTTCCCTTTTATTATTTTGCCATCCAATTCGATCTTGTTGTTTATTTCACATACAGGAAATAAATCAAATAAAATACATTTTAAATAATAAAGAAAAGATAATGCATGATACAATGACATAGATAATTATATCGGGATACATTAAGTTATTAAATAATTTTACGGAATAAAGAAGATATAAGAAAGAAGATATATTTTGATAGTTACTTATATGGTAATAATAGTTCTTAATATTACCTTTAGCTCATGCGAATAGTTACAGTTCCCGAAACGGTATTATAGCTTTATTTACGTTTAAATTATATTCATATCATTATAAATTAGTCATGAAGATAAGGAATTCAATGAAATAATAAATAAATAAAGTAAATGACCGAATTTTTGAACTATAATAATAAGGATATATAATAAAGGGTATAATTAGTTGGGGATAAAAACGAAATAATTAGTTCGTTTCAATTTAAGTACATCCTCAATATTAAGAAATTTATTGGGTATTTTTTACTACCAATTCAATAGCATGGCAACCTACAATACTAAAGATCGCGGGTTCGATTCCAGCGGTGGCCCTAGGATTCTTTAATGGGAGTAAAAAATCCTTAGCTATGCCGTCCCTCGGATAGGACGTAAAATGGAGGTCCCGAGCCTGTACGATGTCAGGTACTCGTTAAAGATCCCTATCCTAATTATACCTGGATAGGCAAAATTCAGGACTCCCAGTGTAGCATCGTCCGATTAGCCTTAGTAGCATAAAGTGACGTTAAAACAAACAAACAAACTACCAATATTCTTGGTAGCGATATATTAATAAATAATCCTGGGGTCAATGAATACATATTTGATCGATGAGAACAATAGAATGTCCATAAGGCAATTTTTCGTAATAATTAAAAGGTGATGTATTTATAACTTCATAAGTGAATTTGAAAAATAACAGCAAGTAGGAAATAAAGCAAAATATTTTTAGTTAGATAAGCAATACAATAAGAATAGAGATATTCATCATATAATATAATAATTCAATAAAAAAATGCAAATATATATTATAATAATTTTGTTTCATTAATCAGCTATTTTCATTCATTATCTGTCGACTACAAACAACTTTATTTTTCATGGTCTCATTTTAATACCAAAATAACATGACTTTAATTTTTTATCAATATTTGCTTCCTTACTTATTGGTCGAAACTCCGCCATGGAAGACTTGTCAGAATTGATTATCTTGCTTCGTGCATCGACAACACCCTGCTATGTCGCAGGCTAATTCAGCATTCATGAATAAAGCCCAACCGAAATGAACGAATAGCGTGCAAGGAATGTTAAAAGGCTCCATCTCATGAAAATATTTCATGGAACATGAGTTTTTTTCTTCTTTTCTCTGAGCAATTTTGGTCATGAAATTTCTTTTAAATGAAATAACACAAAAGAATTAATGAATTTAAAATCCGAACAGGTAATTATTTATTTTTGTCTATTCTACTGTAGGTTGAAACATGATTTTTTTTCATAAATGACAATTTTTTAGTTTTATAGCTAAAATACCTATGCATTATGAAATTAAGCATTCTTGTAAAAGAATTTCAAAGGCAGGCCAAAGACATTAAAAAAAAAAACATAAAATATGAGAAATTTCGAGGATTCCAGACTTTCCCTCATATTAGTTCTCTCCTTACTCCTTAGCCTCTTTTACTTTTAAATCCCATTATTTTCATAGTTATTTACTCCTTTTTTAAAATTTCATTTCAAGATTTTCTCTTCATTAACAATAAGCATCTATTCCTTCCAATCTCAGCTTTTTATCCATATTCTGAGTACCTCTAAGCCTAAAATTAGTTCTATTTTAAATCTTACACACTATCTTTTTCCGTTGTTAATTGCTATTTCAATTATCGTTGTAATTGAATAAAAAAAGCAACAATAAATATTTGTTAAATTAATTTGTTTAGGCACTTTATTTTAAATTAAATTCAAATAATGTTTAAGATTAAAAATATATTATAATATTTCTTAAAAGATTGTTTCGAATGAAATGAAAATCAAGTTTTTAAGTCATTAGAATTTCAAATAATATATTATAGTTAAAACAGTGTGATAAATTTAAAAATGTGTGTAACACCATAAAAATAACAGTTACTAGGAACACATTATATTTTTAGATATATTTTTTATATTATCTTTTTAAGGTGCAGCTGCAGAATATTTACGACTGTTTGTTTCATTATCTATGCGAGGATAATCGGGAAAAAAATATATCCAAATTAGAATAAAATAGGATTATGCAGATAGGTTTCATTGGTGAGGAAACACTTTATAAATATTTATTGGATAACATAAATTTATATTTGAGTGAATTTATCGGGCTTTGGTGACATTTATTTTTATCAGGATTTTTGGAAATTAACCCGTTATACTGTCGTAAACCAGGTCCCATTAAATATTGTACAAGTAGGTCAACTGAGAATTTGGAAAAAATCCAGTTCAAAAAACAAAATAAGAATACTTAATTAGTTTAGAAGGTATATTTAGTGTTCATCGTGTTTTTATTATTATGTAAACTATATATAAAACTATATTCACTCTTCCGGGCTGAGACGAGTCTAACTAATCGAAAATGATAAAAATCGGTCCAGCAGTTTTTAAGTTATACGTGGTATAACCAGCACGACTCTGTTTTAAATATATATTATTGTGAAAAGAAGGCGTTTCCAATGAATTATCTATAAGGCATTGGCTTAAGCGAAAAATTAGTGTTGCGCGAATCGCTCTAGGAATTTTTTAATTCATTAAAAATGTCTTACCTAAGTTTTAAATGGATATTTAATTTTTTTTTTTTTTAAGTTCACCATAAGTCTCCGAAGCTATCGATCCTGTTGGAGAAACAAACCCGATCGCAATACCGTTAAAATTTATTGAAGATGTTCCGTTAGGCGAGCGAAAGCCGAAGGTCTCTCGCTCCAGACGCTGCGGGAACATCGCAAGTTTTTGCACCATCCCTTTGCATCTTCTCCATTTACATATTCAATTCCACTCCATAATTGCTTCTATTTCAATTATAATTGCTACCCTTTGAGGCGGCCAAAGCGCTATTTTATTTTATTCACACTCTAAAAACTCAATTTAATTAGTCGCTCCTTTCCTAAGGATACTTTTAAAGCCGTGAATGGTTAAAGGAGTTTCCCAGCTATATAATTTTCAATTAAATAACGCAATATTAATTAAAATTAAATAGATGACGTTATAAATGAAGCAGGTACTATTTATTGGCTTGAATTGATGATCGAACGAACATATTGATGCACGTTTTTACTTACATATTAAGGCTAACAAGGTCATTTTATTTATCTATGTAAAGCCTATTTACTTTGTGTTTATGTATGCATTTATAAAATTTATGCATCTATTTGTATTTGATGTATAATTTTTATTTGAATAGGTAAATTTTAACTGCAAAAAATAAATAAAATTCCGAAATTTATTAATAATTCCGGATAGAGTACAGACAAAATAATACCAGCAATAATTAATCAATTTTCCTTTCAATAATCCCTAAGAATTTGGTTTTTACCATTTGAAATGGCACTATATTATAATTATAAGAATGAATGTATTTTTTGTAAAATAAATTTTGCAAAAGTTATATCAAATCCCTTCTAAAATATTAGACTTTAAAAACATTTCGTTGGCCAACAGAAACCCAACTAAATTTTTATGTGATCTTAATTAGTTAACTTCTATTGTTGGATGCGAGCTTATCCATCAATTCAAGGGATAAAATTATCATTTTCTTTTTTTTTTTTTTTTTTTGTAGGTAAGAGATTTTCATTCTAGGCCACGAATTAGATTTTAGTATTGAAAAACCTGTAGAAATGAATAAGTCTTAAAATTAGGTAAGATGTTCTCCTAATTTATGAAGATTTGATGGAAAGATGAATAGACATAAATATGGAAATAACGATTAAAAACATACAAAACGCGATTAAAAGAAAACTAAAAAAGAATTGTATATTAATCTAATCTTAATTTGTGGGTGACCACCATTTTAAATAATTTATTTTTTGAAGAGAAAAGATTTGGCTCCGCCGGGAGTCGAACCCGGGTCTCCCGCGTGACATGCGCGGATGCTAACCACTGCACCACAAAGCTCGGCTCAAGGCAGAGCAAATCCTTCCTCTTCACTGATACCTACTCCCCCTATCTCACAAATTTTGCGAGTAGTAGCGGGAGGTGGACAAATTTTGTCCAATTTCTGGTATTTATTGACATACGTCAATTTTTAAATTATTTTATATTAATCTAATCTTAATTTGTGGGTGACCACCATTTTAAATTATTTTAAAAAAAATTATTTTTTGAAGAGAAAAGATTTGGCTCCGCCGGAGTAGGTATCAGTGAAGAGGAAGGATTTGCTCTGCCTTGAGCCGAACTCTGTGGTGCAGTGGCTAGCATCCGCGCATGTCACGCGGGAGACCCGGGTTCGACTCCCGGCGGAGCCAAATCTTATCTCTTAAAAAAATAAGTTATTTAAAAAAGAATTGGTTTTTAATTTTAAATTTTAAAATCAATTTAATTTTTGATTACATCTGAAATTCGTTTTTAAAGAAGTGAGGTGTTATTTTTTTAAATAAAGAATATTACATTAAACACAATTTTTTTTCCTCCAAACTCTCACCAATCAAAAAAAACGCCATTAATCGAAAACACAAGGAAGTTCTTTACAGGAACTTTTCGGTCAAAAATATGAAGAATCGCTGGATTTTTTTTTTTTCTGTACTTATAACTAGCCCCGCTATGATGATATATAGCCCAGGCAAAGAAGGCCAAAAATGTCCATTTATCGGGAATAATTAGAGACACGCTGAATTTTTGCCAGTTTTTTGTACATACTAAAAGCAGAATTTTCTCAAAAGTCTCCACCCAAATAGCAAATTTTGAATTTGCAACGATGAGGAAGTACCTATGGGATTGAAGGATCCTAACCATATAAGCGATAGCGTTTCTTTTTGGTTCCGATGGAATTCAAAAGTGTATAGCTACTAGAACTTTACTATTGATTTCCTAACAATGTTAGGTATTGAGGAGTGCCTTTATTCTACGGCGGGTTCGATACATGCTTTAGTGTTACATGTACTAGGAATGCAGTTATTCTCCCATAGTTCAAACATTGGAATAATTACATACATTCTTCAGCCTATAGCTTTAATATTAAATAGATAATTTGTATACCGTTAGTTTAAGATAAAAGTTTTTATGTAGGTACTTACGGTATATAAATATATTATGTAAAAATTATTATAAAGTTAAATATTAGTAGGAATAAAGGGCGATGATGACACTAGTGGTTGATGCCTTACAAAAAAAAAAAAAAAATTGTTAAATATACAGCTCCAACTTCAATGAATTTCGCGAATAATAAGATCTTCTATTCTTACGTTTAAGATATCTATATAATTAAAGATGAAATTCTTTTCGTTTGTTCTTTATAGAAATCCATACCGTTTGTCCTAAATTCTCCAAATTTAGCTCAGTGGTTCTTTCATACCAGGTGCGAGCACCCGTCCATATTAAAATTGCATAACTTCAGCCGATCTTCAGCTGATATTCTTTATTGTTATAAAAATCGTAATGATGTCGCTTTACAATGTTTTTTTACGAAATCGACAGTTTGAGTCGATAAAAGTCTCACTTTATAGATTTAAAACATTAAATTCTCCGGGTGAAACCGGTATATACAGCTAGTTATGAATAAACGTAAATTACAAATATCGTTCGATCGGAAATATAAGTACAACAATATTTTTAATCCGCATTAAATTGCATAACTGTTTTTAATAATTTAATTTCAAAATTTTTGAAGAAAGCTTATAATTTTCCATGGACGCGAGCTTATCAACTAGCAGAATAATTTCATAAATTTGCATTCGAAACTTTTTGTTAGCACCATTTAATTAATAAATAAAATAATTAACACTCACCTAGTTCCCATCCCTTTCCTGGACTTGGACTGACTGAGGGTCAGGAGTAGCGACTCAGGGCAACTGGACCGAGTTTAGAAAGCACCCTTTTTGCATCATATTCCACCCCTACGCTTTCTCTACTAAACATTTTTTGCCCCTTGGCCTTTATTGCTGCATAATGAGGAACCGCACTCTCTCTCCATATTCGTAGCCTTTTGTGGGCAGTTTTTGTTCCTCCTTTCTAGCCGGGTAATCTCTCCCACCTCTAGAAAGTTGGAATGAAGAAGAAAAACTATTTTTTTTTCCTATCTCCTTCCCGAGAAACCCCAACCGACATGTGTACTGACAGTCAGATTTGACCTGAGTTCCGGTAAATGCATGACCTACTACGCACCCTTTCATATTGTAAACACAATAACGTCGTACCTAAACATAGGTGATAAAAACTGGAGTAACCATGAAATTCTTACCCAGAGACACACTTCTTTTGAAAACTAGAGCACTACTCGACAAAATCCGATCTGAACAATTGAGAACACCTCTAAACACAGAACCATACCTCTTAATATTGTATTACATATTTTATAATTTATATTTTATTAAGTTTCACGGCTGGGTAATTCTGGCATAGAACTGTTATTTTAACGAAATAATGATAAATTTTAGTTTTATTAAATATGAACATTCTTAAGAACATTTTTTTAAATTTATGTTTTTTTTTTTTACATAATTTGTAACTTTATTTATTCATTAGTAACTTATTTTCCACTCTTTCTCTCCCAAAAAAAAGGAATGCACAAACAGGACATCTTCATGTGGCAATTCTAACTACAAAATAATCTAAAAAATATATTTTAAAGAAACCATATCAAATAAAATTAAAGGTTAATAGCAGATATCAAATGCACGATAAACACTCCTTTTTATTATTCGCCATTACCTATCCTGGAGTTATGTTATGTAACAGATTGAACGTATAAGAAAATTTAACAATTAAGTAAACTTATTTATTAAGTTTAATGAAAAAAAATTATCACATTAATTTAAACAAATTATTTCATTAATTAAAATAAAAAAGTGATTATTATTTTCGTCTCTCCCTCTCATGACGATTAGAGCATTATACAATAGTCTCCGGACTCAGTCATAATATTTGCTGTTCCAAAAGTTGATGCTTTACCATTCTGACCGGCACCCGTATAGAAAGAAACATTACTTTTTTTTTTTAGGATTTTTCCTAAGAGTGCAATATTGTTTTATTTTACTTGAATTTTACGGAGTCCATGTCCATGATAATGTCTCCATGTTCTTAATCCACTATAAATTCCACTTTACTCTCTGAAGTGTGAAAAAATGTCATGACAATCTTTATTGGCATGAGAGTTTTCAAATAACCAAGAAATAAAACTGTATTACCTACACAAATTCTTTATTGATATAAATTTTATGTAATGCACTAGATAATATTTAGAAAGAAAATGAACACAATATCAATATAAAACAGCACAATAGAAATATTTATAGAATAAGAAATCTTAATTGGAGATATTACTGTGACTTCAGCAACGTCTTATTGCAAATGCTTTTCTTGGAAATATTCAAAGTTCAAGGAGAAGTAGTGGGCGTGTTCATCCGCAGCATTTCATCGCGATATTGCCTTTCCGGACAATCATAAAGCCAAGAATGATAGGTATGGCAAAATATCCATAGCCACTAATTATGAGAGCGGCTCGATGGCAATGCACCAATTGGTATGGCATAACCCCAGCTCGGATATATCGATTCCACCCGCTCTCCCCTCGAATGTTCCGGGAGATTGCATGATTCATAGCGCGAAATATCAATATCCAATCTAAATTTACATGCAGTATAAACCAGGCCCAATCGGAGGAAATTCAATTTCCGTCCTCGATCATGGCTGCCAAGGAGTTTTATTCAAACAGCACACAATGCCCCCCGAACCCACTCTCCCGCATAAAATATATGACTGCTCGCCAAATGGAGTGGGCCTAACTCCGTTTCCACGTTCAACTTCGGGGCGGAAGGGGGAGAGGAGGGGAAGCTTTTAGCCCTAGAGTCGGAAGCTCTCAGTCGGAAAATCTCTTACTTAACTGCCCAAATCTCAGCGAGGGTCCCCGAAATGGCGTTAGTCTGTAACGTTCTCCCCATCTTCCTGTGCTTTGTAGCAGTCGGCAAACAAAAAGACTCTTTATTGTCGAACAAATAAAATAAATAATATTGATTTAATGTTTGTGATTGGCTACTATTTTAATACTAAGAAATGATTTGAAGAAAAAAAATTAAATATTTTGAGCGCGTCAAGGTTGCATTGCAACGAACACTAGTACACCCTAGCCCCATCAAAAAATATTTCATTGAAAACGGTTCTCCCACCTACGTGGTCCCCTCCTTGTAATTCATGTATATATCAATGATAAGACCTCACTAACAATTAGTTGGAAATTCGTTATGCTTAATGACAACATAATTCATACTAGAACCTTCTGTGGTGACATGGGAATGAATACAAGTTATTACACATTTTTAACGAAGGAGCTATTAATGAATTACATTTAAATTTGATTTTAGTAAGTTCAGCAAGGTTTATTATACTTTATTAAGTGAATGATTTAAAAAAATTAAAATATTCTGTTGTTTTTATTATATTAATGAAATACAATTTTAAATAGTTTATTATAATTAAATACTAATTCCAATATTTATTTGGGATATTGAAGCAGTTCGTTATAGGAAGCGTGCCTGTAACATAAAGCACATTAGCAGGTGCCCACTAGAGATGATTGACTCAACCGGTGGACAGCTAACACACTATAAATACGGTTTAGTGGCCAGTTTTATCGTCTTACCTGATTTATAACTTTTAATAGCCAGGGAGTCACTATCATTGTCTTCAGCAGTAAAACTAATGGATTTATTTTATTTTACTATCCGATGACGGGCTGCTGCTACTTCTACTAGAATTTGTTATTATTACTTTATTTTTTTATCTTTTTATGGTACTGCACCACGTACAGATTTCCCTTTCATTTTTATTACGATTAAACTTAATTATGAAATCAAGCTAAAATGTTGATTGCCTCTTTTTTGTTCCTATTTTGTAATAAAAAAAATATTCACATCTGTTAGCTCTCAGCGAAAAATGCAAAATTAACTTGATAGGTATTGTAGACACGAGGAAGGAAATTGTCTAACAGCCACTCATTCCGGACTTGACACTAACTCAGGAGAGGAGGACTCTCTCCCAACTTCTTTTTAGTACAAAAGTACTCACGTTGGAAAATTAAATTAAAACCAAAAATCTCAAAAAATAACTTTCACACTTAGACGAGATACATGTCCAACCAAATTCCTCAGACAGATACGGTCGTATCTTTCGACTAATGTTCGACAAAAGGATGATTTGGGGTCTACATGTCAAAATGAAAAAAAAATACATAACATAGTTTAAAAACACTCGATTGATTCTCTTTTTTTTTCCGAAACCTTCTAAATTGAAATATTCTGTCAAAAGAATGATATGTAATTAATTTATTCTCAATCGTAGGTTTTTAACATTAAAATTTTAATCTAATCAGCAGATATATCAGTATTAGTTATTATTTATCCTTCTCAACTTGACCCTAAATAGTTGAAAATTTTAAATCTCATTTGCTACAATATATTACTTTATGTTGAATATACATAATATATACACAAATAATCATGATTGAAAAGATACGCGACTGCTGAATAATTTTTAATTTTATTGAACTTTTGAAAAATATCAAGCTCTTTGAAGATAAACTTACATCCCTAATATTCTCAAACTTACTTATCTTTTGGGAATGTTCATTTTTTCGATTATTTTTTAATGCATTGACATATTTATATAAAACATTGAGAGTAAAAATGCAAAAAATAAATCCAGAAACAAAAAGATGGTAAGGAAATATTTTATTTCCCTTTTAGTGTATTAAGATTTATTTGTATTTTAGATTTTAAAAAAATAATGATATTTAGAAATTATAATTTATAAGTATTTTAAAACAAACAGATGGGGATGGTTAAGTACTTATATTCATCTTACATAAACGTAAACATAAAAGAAAATGAAGCGATTCAACAATTTTTATTGTTGGTTTGATAAAAAAAAAAAAAAAAAAAAATGGACAATCAGACATAAATATTGTTATTGTCCTTTCAATTAAAAATTATCATCTTTTATATTTTTTTTCTGAAAGGTGTTTTTCTTTTGGTACGCCATAACTTTTTTAATACTAGTTCATATTCAATTATTGATGTATCATTTTAAAGATTTCCTTTACCTCCAGGTGGAAAAAATATTTATTCGCGCGAAAATTAAAAATATAGATTTCTGCTTATTATTTAAGCAAAGAAGTGAAAGTTTTCCACATTTTCTATAAAATGAAAAAATAATTGCGAAAATCGGAATATTTGTTACGATTTTACATCATTTTGAATCCTGATCATGTTATTGTTTACATAGCGAAAAAATGTTTCTCTACTTTAAACTATGGTGTGCTTAATTAGTCTCAAATTAATGGTATATGGTATCCGAAAGTTTCGCACGGGCCACCCAGTACATTATAATATGATTAGAATTTATTACCAGCTGTAATTAGGGATTTCAATATTTTTTAAGATACTCTTTATCGCGACTAGTAATTAAAATAAAAATGTAAATTTTATTGTGAGGGGATATTGTGATTAAGAGAGGGCTGAAGTTATGCCGGAGCCGAGGGAGATCATATGTAGTGTGAGGCGGGCCAAGCTCTTGCGGCGGGCTGAGCTCCTGGTAGCGAGTACAGAGAGCCGGATCATACACCGCTCCCCACCCACCTCCTCTTCCCCTCGGGGCCAACTGCATTTCTCTGACGTAGTCGGTGCAGCGATGCACTCTTTGCTCTCTGACGTCGCCAATGACTCACACCGGCTCGGCTGCAACGCCAAACGGTGCATTTTGCAAAATTTAATTGAAAAAGAATGGTTAAATTCCGTCCACGCGTTGCGGAGCTCACGCAGGGGGTGGGCCAAAAGCTGTTTTGGCAATTTCGGCACCTGGCCAACAGCCTAATTTGGGAATTATTCGACGATATTTAAAGTTAAGCCGTGTTTCAAAGTGCATCCTAATCGAAAGTATTATTTTAATCGTTATAAGAAGATTAGTTGTGGGATAAGCGATTTTCGGCAGGTAGGACCCACCTGTCCGCTACTGGACCAGGTGAATGATCTAGATGCACTTTTGAAATTGACATTTTAATGCAAGGTACAGAATTAAATTTCGGGACTTATTTCGGTTCTAGACAATTAGATTTGGCGTTTGCAATAGAGAAGCGACGGGCGAGTGCAGCGGGCTAGGTGAAAATTTCGGGTGTCCCCCCACCACCGCGTTTTAGCACTAGGCCCGGCTCCATTGCCGAAATCTGATGGTGGGCCAATGACGTCATCATCCGAGGAGGCGTGGTCTGCCAAAAGATGTGCCCCCTCCACCGGGACCAGGGCCCCAGGATAGTGGGGCCTGCAGGAACGTGGGGGCTTCGCCCCCCGGGATACCCGGGTTTGCCGCTTTTTTAAAATATATTGCATTTTCAATAGAAGAGCTATCAGGAGAGCAGGAGGTTGGAGGAGGTGAGCGTACTGGCGGCACGGAGGTCGGCTAGATGTAGTGCGGGTTAGTCTATCCCGGCGCGCGCAGTTCCCTGCACTCACCTTCCGATGCATCTCACAGCCACACGCTGCATCTCAGACTCAATGTAGGCAGTCCAAGGTCCAATGGCTATAAAGGGGCTCCATTAGCGATTGATTATTCATCAGCCACCTTTTATCTTCACGCAAACGTTAATAATTCAAAAATTAATTCAGACTGCTTAGCAGAAGAAGAGAGCTATTCAATGGAAATGTTGAATATTTTAGAATAATTATTAGTACTATTTTAACTGGTTCGAAAATTTCCTTAATATGTTAAATTATGTAATTTGGAAACTCAAAAAAATAGAGTGCAACTTTTTTTAAAATTTTTTAATCATCGATTTGGTGATCTGGTTTCGGAAAGTTTATTAGTAACCACAAATATTATAATATAGTTCTTTGTATTCCCCTTATTCTTTATGAAATCCGTAATGACCATTCTAATGTTATTCAACTATTACCTGATTTATTTTACCTACATTAAATTAAAAACATTCAATTCATAACTATGAATATAATTTTTAATTAATAGAATTAATACTCTTCATGGTATAAATACTTTATTTTTGAAAATATCATGTGGAATAATTAAGTAAGGCATGTTTAAACAAATATGAGAATGAGGAAACAATTATATAAGTATTTAAGAGAAAAGTTATTCATTCACCATAACAGCAATCGTTTTGCCTGAAGATATACTTGATGTTTCGGTCGAAGGGTAAGTAGTTAAAACGGAGAAAAAGTTTTTGACCGAAATCATTCTGATTATTAATCAAAACATAAGAGTTCTGATTTTTCTACCAAGAAATAGATAAGGAACAAGAATCGCAAATAAACAAAAGAAAAAAAGATATTATCAATTATTGATGCTTGATATGAAATTTATGGAGTGGTTGTTAAAAATCGTGATTCGTATATTTTTAATAATATAAAGATAAAATATATATTTTAAAAACAAGAAATTAAAAATTGATATTGGCTTCTGAAAGAACCTTGATTGAGAAACACCACAAAATGAAGCATATACACATTGTCAGATTCATTGAAGAATATTTATTTACTTATTTCATATAGAATTTATTTTCCTTACCGGATTGGAAAATGGAGGTCTGATGCTGAGACCTCTGACTGAGACGCTGGACTGAGATACATAAACCATGAGAGAAGTCGAGATAGGTGGAACCCGATACGGCCGCTATCTCAGGAATCTAAAGATCCCTGGGAGGGACCGGCCATGGATCTCATTAGGCTCCAACCCCATTAGTCCCCAGCCTTCTCATTATCTGCGTCCTCGGCCTTCTGCACCACACTATATGGCCGCCCTAGCTATCCAACAGGTGGCTTCCAGTTCTTAATTAGAAGGCTGGCACGCCGTAGGAGCACCTGCAAGGGGGAAACACAGTACAAAATCAAATCATTGATATGTATATTTATTTATTCTTCTGACTCAATAAGCTTATTATACTATAACCATAATATTCTTAGTAAAGTAGGCTAACAAATTCTTTTTCTCAATATTAGCTACCATAAGTTATATTTCTTTTTTTAAATTCATGATTTTTTTTTCTTGTAAAAATTACTCGAGTACTTCAGTAATATTAATTACTAGCTGTATATACCGGTTACACCCAGAAAATTTCATTTTTTAAATCTATAAAGTGAGACTTTTATCGACTCAAACGGTCGATTTCGTAAAAACAAATGTAAAACGAGATCATTACGATTTTCATAACAATAAAGAATATCAGTTGAAGATTGGCTGAAGTTATGCAATTATAATATGGTCTGGTAATCGCACCTGGTATGAAAGAACCACTGAGCGAAATTTGGAGAATTCAGGACCAACGGTATGGATTTCTTTAAAGGACAAACACAATTTCATCTTTATTTACATGGATTAAAGCTGTATATCCCGATTTACCCGGGAAATTTCATTTTTCTAATGAAACGATCGATTTCGTAAAAAACCATTGTAAAGCGAGATCATTACGATTTTTATAAGAAGAAAGAATATCAGCTAAAGATGGGCTGAAACGGTAAGGATTTCTATAGAGAACAAACAAACAGAATTTCATCTTTATTTATATAGATAACTGCATATATTTGTAAGGAGATTTATAAATAAAGAGAAAAAAAGCATTCGATTAACGTATTTTTGTGCTGTGTTTCATTTAGTGCTTAATGACAACACTATGTGTATGTATGTAGATTGTTAAAATGATTTAAGTTGCCAACAAGGAAATGTTAAGGATTAAAGAAATCTTAACAGACGATACATGTCATATCTAATATTTTTCAATGAGATTTGAAGATAGTATCCAACCGAAATATTTTCAGTTAAGACTTCCTTCTTACTCCTTTGTTGAAGGCAACATAGACCCAATAAAGGCAGGGCACGTCTCTCTGGTATTGATTTCGATTTAGTGTAAGAATTCTCTTCAAATACAAGCGAACCCTTTCTCCTCCTGGAGATTGGAGGATTCCAGCGAAGAGCTGACATAAAGCTGCTCTAAATCCAGGCTCCTGGGGTATTCAGCCCACGTTCTGGATCGGGTGACTTCAGAGGCCCTCCATCGATCGCCTTTGTCTGTCCCAGAAGAGTGCACAATAACTTCTTCGCATCTCACATTTAGGAATCGCAAAAAACTGAATTCGTTTCAAGAACGATACTAAACAAACGATGATTCAAAACAATGAAATCAATGAAACTAGAGAAACGCAAATGAAAAAAAAAAATATGACAAGATTGCAGAATTGAAGGAACAATTAAGACTTACTTCATTCAATTATTTCCTTGTTATAATAACAATTTAGTTAGAGAGACGTGAATTTGAAGATATTAATCTTAGAACTATGATTTTCATGATTAAGCAGTATTGTACTCATAGCACCACATCCTTTCACTAATCACTAAGGACCATTGAGTAATGCTCAGTTTGTATGTTGTGGTAATATGAAATGACTACAGATCCGCGGTTTATGGCCGATCTATGATAGAAATAACTTGTTTTCCCTCCGACTGTCCATTGATGAGTCCTTTGTCTTGTTTGTACGTTTTTTGAAAAACTATTTGAGGAATACATTTAACAATTTGAGGATTTTAATATCTGTTCGAACAATTACTTTTAAATTGAATGTTATTTATATTAAGAAATTCCCACGCTTTTTATGTTTGTTTATGTTTGTCCCGAGAGAACGCCAGAACCATTTCTACTTTTCATTTAATTAACGAGTTTAGATAAGAAACATTCCCTCGAGTTAGAGCAAGCTACTTTTGAAACTACTAATATGTTTAATGTGTCAGACATCACAAAGCTTTAAACTGACTTTGTTACTTCATTTACGATGATATTCTAAGAGTTTATACAATTATATATATGCATATAGTGTGTATACCCTGATCAAAAACGTATGAGTTTATGGAAATAATTTCTTTCTCGCGTAGATAAAATTTCAGGTTTTAAAGAATTATAAAAAAAAAAAAAATATGTATACAAAACATCAAGACACCTTAAAATTAAGAACTCGGAATATAAGTATGAGGGATATGATATATAAATAAAACTCGGAAAATAAATATGAGGGACTCTGGGGCAAAAATGAACCTATGTAATCATAACATTATCATAACTACACAAATTAATTTTTGCTCAGATAACGATTTATTGAACACATTGTGATATCTTTTGGTGCTTGCTACTCAAAATTTAGCCAACGTTTAATTAAATATTTTATAATTAGCTTATTGAATGCCCGTTTTTATACATGTATTAATTTTAATTTCCACTATTTTTTATTACTTTGTATTTTTCTTAATAATTTAGTTTTTAAGCTTTATTTCGTTTGAAGTATATTTCTTAGAACATATACTTTAACCCACTGAGCTAAAAAAAGGAAAAATATTAGTAATAGCGGTTTTCTTTCTGTTGCCAGGTGTTGCGAAGCCTATGATGAAATAGAGACCACAGATTGCCTTGAAGTCAGAGGTAAGTAGATATTTCTTTTTAAATTTAATTTTCTTTTCTTTTTTATATAATCTTACATTGCTGACATTTTTTTTATTTACTTCATTACTTGTCTTGCGTCACTGTCCCCCAAACACACCTACACGCGCTCACACTTGCTCTACAATATGAACCCACATTTCATTGTTTCGCAATTTAAAACTAAAAGAAATTCCATTTCGATGTTATTTAAAGTATAGTTGAACATGTATTATTTTCATTATTGAATTGAATCGATACTGAGTTGACTAAGATTTTTTTTTCTACAATTACAACCTGTCATCTTCTCTTAAATACCATTTTACCGTGTCTGAACAAGTCCGTGTTGCTGGACCAATGATGGTATGTATACTTAGAGATTTTCGACAGTTTTTATTATTTTTTTCAAACAGAAAATTGAAGTGAAAAATGTTCTTTTATTATTGATGAAATAATTCTTTCTGTTCATAATCATCATCAATTTAGTTAATTCGCGTGTTCAGTAAGTATTAATTAAGGTACTTTCCTTAATTAATTAAGGTAAATTCCTTTCTATGTAATTAATAAAATTATTTTAAAAAAATAATTAAAAAGCGTATTTTTCAAGACTACCGATTATAATAACAAAAAATTAAATATTATTATTAAAATACGTGGTAGCACAAGTTAATAAAATAGAAGTGTTATTCAAAGGCCTGAAGTCATTCATCAGTTGGGTAATGTCCGCGAATTTGCATTTAAATGGAAATGCGGAGAATCTAATACACTATTCCTACTGTTCATTTTCTTAGTCAATAGTACAAATTACAATAAATTAAAAAACGATTAATCTCATTACAATTGTAATTCTTAATTAGAGAACCTACGGTAAACATATCATAATATATCATTAATGTATGAGTTATTCCTGATTAATAATTCATTTAACAATTACTGAGTCTGTTCAAGAATCTGATAAGATTACTAAGTAAGGCTTCATTATAATTTTCTGCTTTCTTTATAAGTGGAACAAGTATTTATTATTCAGATGTTAATATCCACATAAACCGGGATGTATGAAATATGAAATGCATTTTTTTGATTGTAAGTACCTACTGTCTGTACATTGCAACACAGCTATGCATGTAACGCCTAATTCATGACCTTCTAACCGGATTTCATCAAGTGTATAATAATAAAAAATAAAAAAATTTACGTTTCCTATTTAAAATCCAGACCTTCATGTTATTAATTATTATTATCGGTCACAAGTCAAGCATTTCATCATGGTGAAACCGATTTTTTTCCGTCCGGCCATTTTTATTTTAATAAAATATTTCATCAACAGAATTCTTGAAAATACTTATGATAGCATTCACGAAAACAGGAAAAAAACTTAAATCACCATTCACTAAGAAAAATCGTTTTTCTTCAAGGATTCCAAAATTATCGTAAATTTTCAAAGTGAGCGTTAGTAAAGTTACGACTGCACGGCATTTCACTGTAGCGAATCAAATTAAATTATACATGTTTTGTTAAAGGTTGATTCAAAGTTGATAGTCTTTAAGTTTATATTACTTTTTTTTTTCCATACGTCTTATCCAAAAATATTGCTACGATATTAATATACTGAAGAAATATTTCTTTGTTTGATAATTTTACCAAGTTATAAACTTTCTGAAATTTAAGTATAGGTTGTTGTAAGAAATAATGTTTTTTTCCTTTTAATTACATATCAACATTATCGATCTTTATAAATTTTTACAAATTTTCCTAATGCAGAAAATTAATAAGAACTAAAGAAATGTATTTAGGTTATATGGGGTTTTCCCGGGCCAGGGGAGAAGGCTGATGATTGATGCCGAATATTATTAAATGTCCGCAGGCTCCGAATTTCGAACTGGCTATCTCCGGGTTGTCAAGGGCAACGCCCATTTGCTTAAGTGTCAGCATCCCTGAAAAAAAAGATATGAAGCAATAATAAACCCATCCTTTTTTAATAATAAACAAAACTTTTTCTATGGTACCTTGAACAGCAATCACTAATACAAACAGCTAACCCCCTCCGTCCCAATCATTACCATTCAGAAATATATATTTTATGAAAATAGTCATTATAAATAGGTATTATTATAACCATTATTGTAAATATTATCAAACCGTAAAAAAGTTGTAATAAATAAAAATATAAAGTAGTCAAACTTTGGGAAACCTCAAGCTGCAGTTGGGCAAATTGTAATGATTAATGAATATGAATAATTGGTAATCATAAAACAAATGAATAATAAATAACCATTATTCATAATCAGTACGTAGTATGTATTACTGTAGTATGTATTACTGTAGTATGTATTACTGACTAACATTTAGTAATAAATAATGGTCATTCGTGATGGTTGAATACCTTATATTCATGAATACTACACAACCAGCGATTAATACAATTCCTGATTAATGATTCCCCGCTAAGGAATGATTTTTGAATGATGATTACAATCATTATTCACATTTTTGATTATTAGTCATAATCATGATTACATTTTTATTTAAATATGCCCAACTCTGGTGGAGGAAATCTCAAACAAGTAAGAAAGTGGAGGAAGAGAATGGGTTGTTCATTCGTGGATGCTTAGTTAGCTTTTTTTAGAAAATTTTATAAGAAAAATATTGAGGCCTGTGTAACTCATTTTTATTATTTTATCGTATATATGACCATATTCAGGCAAGAAATATTGAAAATAAATGAACAAAATAGGATGTGGCTATAGCTTATATTTTTTTTTTGTCTGTCCACTGCCTCGAACAAGGTGTAATTTTATGGAACCACGATGTTTGTTTACACGCAACACAAGATGATCCCAAAGCCGACAAACAGAATCCAATAAAGGGCGGGGGTACAAAGGTCCGACGACGTACATTGAGCAGGCTCCTCCACACTGTGTACCCAAGCTGTTTACTCCTTTCTGATTGGTTCCCCGGCTCCCCTCCCCTCGCTATAAAACCAAGCCTCTTTAACTATTCACAGGTTCCACTCTGTATGGAAATCCTTCTCTCAACCTAGCCGAGTTCCACCTCCACTTTTCCCTCTTATTCTTAATAAAGTAAGGGAGGTGCAGCTCCGGATTTTATTCTACCCCAGGGATTTTACCTTTCCTTCGTCATAAGAAGAACTTTCAAACTTTTCTGAATGCAATGTACTTTCCTTATATAGAACGCATTGAAAATATATCTTACCGTTGCAGGCACATATTTAGTTTTAATAAAAACAAAGGCAACTTTGCTTGTTTTAATGTAAACACTTCATACTGAATGGCATCATCATAAAGGTTTTACTTTCACTTGCCTCGGTACGATATTCGCATTACAATGTTTATGGTTGATGTCCTATTTTAATATCAAACATTAGTTAGGTGTAGAAGGGCAACTGCATTAGTCAGTCATTTCAAATTACAGTAGAACCCCCTTCACCCGAGGGTGATAGAAAATAAGGTTATGAAGCAGAAAATCACTTTTATTAAGAAACGAACATTTTAAAAAACAACAAACGAACAAAAGTAACAAACGAACTCCTTCAGCGCGTTATTGCATGAACCACTGAGGACAGCTTTTTCTACGTCTTTTAATGTAGAGTTCTTCATTGTTTTCCGAGGACAAGATTTTTGGGCCGTTGATGATACGAAGTCGGAAACGTCTTTTTTGTTCTTCAAAATGTGACGAAAAGTTTCCTCGCGAATTTTAATTCTGTGGACAATTTTTTAACACTTTCACCTTTTTCTATTCGGTTTATAATGGTTAATTTCTGTTCAAGCGTTAAAATGACAGGTTTTCTATTTTCGATATTTTGTTAGTTTGTATGAACTTTATACCTTCTAACATTAATCTACTACAGCACTCTATTGGTTGCTGTAACCACTCTGGGAAAGAGTCAAATATTATCAAAGTAAATTTAAAAGTAAATTCAATCGCCTCTCTTTAGAGGATTCTTTTTTCAGCTGGCTGCATTTCTATTATAATTTCCTTAGCAAATCGACAGATTCCCAGGAAAATGTCGTGAAAAAAAGATCCATCCATACCAGCCATCGAAAAACTTCCCACCTCCATCTTCAATTGCGCAGTTCTGACAGCCAGAGAGTTAAGCGGCTAACCGCACACGATGGCTCGATTGCGAAACCTTGCGAACCTCGCATCACTTGGGCCACGGAGGAGCGCGCAACAACAATTTAGAGCCTTGCGGTATTTCTTTGCTTCGGGGATTTCTAAATTGCGCCGTGGGTGAGAGCTACAAAGGTTAAATGCCGTGAAAGTGTATGCATTTCTCTTGGGGTTCCTTAATTCCACGCTGATTTTCAGAGTCGTTTCCAATATGACTTAAGATGGTACGGAAGATTTCGAAGTAAATGGGAGTCTTAAGTATGTATCCTCTGACGGTTTCTTAGTAAAACTGTAAAAGAGAACACAGAAACACTTAGGTACTAGGGAAAATTCAAAAGAATTTTCTCAAATAAATTTTTATAATTTTTTTTTTAATTTTGTAACACCATAATCGGCAACACTTCTAAAGAATTTAATGATAAAAATGAAATACGAAATCAAATTCTAAATTTTTTGGTTTGAAAAAATCCAATTTTGGTCTGATAAGTTCTAAATTTGATTTGTAAAAATCCCAATTTTGTTTGATTTAGACTTGGAAATGCTATGTATGCTACATCATGTCTGAAGATGTGGGTTAATCCCTTATTATTTTATCAAGACATTTCACTCCATTTGAAATAGTAATTAATGAATTAGTTCCATGGAAATGAACTACTGTTGCACATTAATTCAAAATCCGAAGGTAAAAGTTTTTTTTTTTTTTTTGTTATAATTAAAAATCTGTTAATTATGTCAAAATACTCAAAAACTATTACCTAAATTATTGAATGTGATGTGTAGATTTATTTATCTCATATATTACATTTTAGCGTTTATAAATAAATAAACATATATCATAATTTTTTTTTATATATCTGGATGTTATAATCCCAAAATATAACTGAACAAACGCCCTATGCACTGCTTGGCCACTGAATTACACATCCTCCTTGTTCCAGGCTCCATACATTGGTCCCATAAATTCATTAGCTCCAAGAGGCCTGCATAGCTCAATAGGGTTTTATGGCCCCTTTTATTGGGACCGTTTGTGTTTCGGTGGCGGCGGTAAATCTAACCCTAACAGTGTCTTTATAGGGCTTCGAGAAACTATGACGAATGGTTTGAAAGATGCAAGCCGCTAATGGATGGTGGTGGTTGTAAACGTAAGAGAATTTGAAGTAGTTTTTTTCTACTCACAAGTATATGATTTAGTATGTACTTATTAAAGAAGGAATCTTTTTAGCGTGAAAAAGTGTTTGTTTGTTTGTTTGTTTAACGTCCATTTTTATGCTACTAAGGCTAATCGGACGGTGCTACAGTGGGAGTCCTAAATTTTGCCTATCCAGGTATAATTAGGATAGGGATCTTTAACGAGTACCTGATATCGTACAGGCTCGGGACCTCCATTTTACGTCCTATCCGAGGGACGGCTTAGCTAAGGATTTTTTACTCCCATTAAAAAATCCTAGGGCCACCGCTGGAATTGAACCCGCGATCTTTAGTATTGTAGGTTGCCATGCTAACCACAACACCACAGGTGACCCCACGTGAAAAAGTGTGTGTTCTATGAGAATGAAGTGGTTGTTTACATTTTATTCAATAAGCTGTTACGCGAAGTCAAGTAGTGATTTTTTCAGTTCGGCTTTATCGTTAGCAATATGGTTTATTATTATTAACAAATAATAATAATAATAAAAAAATGTTACAAAGGAAGAGAGTCGTATAGTTTTCCATTCAGGTATAATTTATAATATAGTAGGGGAGAGTGGGGTTGGTTGGCAACAGTTTTTACTTTTTTGATTGTTGAGTCGTTCCTGTTAATAAAATCCCAATGGGGCTAATACCACTGTAAACTCCAAGTATTATAGTACTTCAAGTATTTTTTTCACAAATTAATATTTTAAACTAAGATCATAGAAAATTGAAGAATTCGTCAATCCAGAGTATGCCAATTAACCCCCTATGTGGGGCAGGTTGGCATAGAAGGTGGGGTTGTTTAGCCATCTCATTCAAGTACTGCCTGACACATGTTATTGTTATTAAAATCTGCACTACAATGGTATAATAATTTTGAATCGGTTTTTAACAGCTTTTAAGGGAAAATAGAATGACAATAGAAGAAGATAGAAGTTTAGACTGTCATTACTTTTTGCATAAGAAAAATTGCTCTCATCTTCCTCGCTGGAACTAAACACAATTGGTAGTTTCACCTTTGATTATGTTTACCTTGCTTTTGTTAATTGCTACTGTGCCAAAAAAAAAGTTGAAGAGAGTCAACAAACCCCACAGGAGAGATCATATGAAAGATGACTGCCAGGACAGGGGAGAACAATCAAACAAGAAACTGCTTAGTCGAAAGGTTAGGTTTTTCAAAGGAGTTTTGGGGCTATGTGAACATAATCGGAGTCAAATGTTTTTCCATGCCTTTAAACCAACTTTACTGAAAATATAAAAATTTACTTACATGTTGTAAAATCAATCAATGAAGCACACTCATCTCTACACTGTTAGCATCGGATTGAAAACTCAGGACAAGACTCCCGAGGTCGAGCGGGTCACATGGTACAATGGTGGGTCCTTCACAACAGGTGTGGCGGAAACTATAAGCCAATGGCCAATCTAGCCTCTATGCCAACCAACCCCGCTCTCCCCTATAATTTAATTTTTTTATGGAACTTGTAATTTTTCCCTTACACTTTTCGCTTCCTGATATAATAAATCATTGGCAACCACTAACACTTCCGACATTAAAATTATTTGCTCATTAGCTGTTGGATGGAACTAAACAAATAACAACTTTCATTTTTATTTTAAATTTCAAAGTGTGTATAAGTATTAAAAATCTTATTTCTTTTTTTTTTTTTTTTTTTGCCTGAAGTAAAGAAAAATCATTGGTATCCTCGAAGAGGATGGTAGTAAAATAAATTTGAAAGAATTGTGGAAAAGCGAAAAAATATAGATTTAGGGCAGCTAATGACACAAATTAAAACAATTAAACAATCGTCATTGCATTAAATAGCTTTGTTAAATATATTGCAGAGGCTTTCAAACAGGAAATTTCTAATTAATTATAATATTAATTAATAGCCTCATCTATTATCATTTTTATTGCACTTTATCCATCCCAAATTACTTTTTATCGTATAAAATAAAGAAAAAGAAATCCGAATTATAAATCCGAGGAATATTTTTCCTATATTTTCTTAAAGGCACCAAATGATTTTTTTTTTTTTTTTTTTTTTTTTTTAATAGACTGACTTTGGCGAAGAATTTACGTTTTTGTTACTAAAAAATTGAAGTAATGATAACTAAAAATACGCAAAGCCTGTAGGTATAGTGTATAATACGAAATTTAACCCTGTTTAATAAATTCGTTCGAACGGAAAATTGACATCGTTTTGTTGTTTGTGAGATATCAGCAACTTCCGAAGTGTTAACTCAATAATTCCGTTGAGAAGTTCTTGAATTAGGAAGAGTAAATTAACTAGATAATTAATAAAATAAAAAAAATAATAATAAACCTTTGAAAAATGACAATGGTAAGAAAAAGAAAATTTATATAAATAATTTTACTTGGAATTCATGTAGGTATAGTACCTATGTAATCCTTAATATATTAGCCCCTAATATATTCGTTCATTGCAGTTTATTAAATTATTAGAATATTACTTATGATTTATGATTAATTTCACTATACCATAAAAAAAAGTAAGAAAATTATATGACACATTAAATGTAGCATCTCAGATGATTATTAATACATATACAGATGAAGCCATAACCTAAGATGACCACCATTTCCTTGGTCGGAAATGAGAAACGAATTCTCTGCCTTATAGATCCGGATGTTGGTAACTAATAAAGAACGGAGGAAGATTCCAGGCTAATTGAGTGAAAGACGGATCCTGATTGGGCGAGAGAGCTGCCCCTCCAGCAGAACCAGTTCTCCAGAGGGCCCGTTATATCTCCGGCTACGGTCACCTCTCTCTCTCATGGAGCTGGAGCTTTCGATAAAAACTCTCCGCTTCGGCTTGCTTTAATGGATATTAAATTATTTTATAAATCATTCATTCACTTTATTGTTATTATGAAAATATTATTATTTTTATTGATCTAATGAGTATAAAACATTTCAAAATAAGGCCTGACGTGTGCTTCCTTACGTTGTCAAATCCTTTGACCGATATACTGCGTTCAAATTTAGATATTCTCCTTCAAAATAATTTTATAATGTACCGAATTGTGTACGATGTCATTATGAGAGGATTGTATATCACCATTTCTTGGTTTGTTAGAACAAATCAAGGCTTTGTAACCCTCCTAAAACTGAGTAAATCATATTTAAAATTTTTAGTGCAAGGGTTGCAAGGATCTAAAATCAATATTCTTTAAGTAAATTATGTGATTGGGATTTTATCGAATGTTTAATGTTCTGTTTCGAATATAAAAAAAAAATTACTATAAGTCAACGGTCATTATTAGATTAGTGAAATACTGAAATTTAAAGTTGTATTTCGACTCTTTTAACTCCCCTCCAAAAAAAACTTTAAAGTTAGATCGGTATAGATTAGGTACTTTTGGGAGAAGGTACTATTAAAAGCAACACTTTTTTCTTTTTTTGAAGTAATGAAGCGATTCTAGTTTTGGATTGGATGTTTTTTATGCTTATTTTTGAGAATTTAAACAAATTAAATAGCATTTAATTAGTTAAACGAGATTGATGAATTTTAGTTATTACTGAATTCTATTTAAGAGATTGAAATGCAACACAGGATAGGAAGACTGCTAGAATATAACTATTAAACAATTTTCATCTGAAGAGAAAAGATTGTAAATAGTTAGTGATGCAGAGACTCTGATTCCCGGCCGTGGGCAACATTTTCTCTTCAGACAAAAATTATTTAACATGATTAATGGGTATTAATTTCATTTGCACACAAAATCCTTTTTTTTTTTTTTTTTTTTTTTTTTTTTTTTTTTTTTTTTTTTTGACCTACCATGATACATAGGTCAAATGAATGAACATTAATTTCATATTGCCGTGTACAATCAATGTACAATAATACCTCTTCTTCGAGCTGGTTCATTCAGGAGCGGCAATTTACATCCAAGCGTAGCGTAGACAATAAAATTAGATTTACACTCGTGGAAACCTACTAAGATCCGAAGGCTAGTAATAAATACTCCGAGTATTAAGTATAAAATCAGTGACCGGGTAGCCGTAGGAATATGGAAACTCTGTTGGGGATTAATGGATTCTAAACGGCTATATCCTTCAGTTATGGCTCCGATACCAGCACGCGATACCGGTAGATTAAAATCTTAATTGCTTGTTTAACGCAATCATTAAAATGTCCCATCTACTTTTAATAGTACCGCCACTTCTCGGTGATTTACAATCCTCTCTCAACCGTTTGTCATTTGGGATTCTCTTGTAGAAATAGACTTTTTTAGACTCTCAAATTCCTTACCGGTTGAAATATTCTTAATGATGCCCTGAAAACTTCGCTGGTATAAGCTGTGGTTCATAATTTGAGGTTTGGGAAGTAATTTTCAAACACCCTTTGAAAAAAAAAAATCTGGTGCGTGCGCGCAACACACAACTTTCACTTACCAACTAATTTAGATAAGAAATTGACGTGTTTTTTTAATTGCCACTTCACAAAGTCACAATTTTTTTCACATTAATGAATGTGAAAATAAGAAAATAAGATAATGTATAAGAAATGTCTTATTTTTGCCGTTTATGAGTAAATAAAAAACACACGTGAAAATGATACAAAATTTATTAAGTAAAGTACCCCCTCCATTTGATCAATGTTGATGAAATTTTTACTGTCACATCGCGGGCACATACATACACCAAATACCAAGTTTGATCAAAATCGTTAAACCCATTTTTGAGTAAATAAAAAACACACGTGAAAATGAGACAACATTTATTCAGTAAAGTGCCCCCTCCAATTGATCAATTTTGATGAAATTTTTACTGTCACATCGCGGGCACATACATATGCTAAATACCAAGTTTTATCAAAATCGTTAAAGCCGTTTTTGGGTAAATGAAAAAAAACACGTAAAAGTGGGACGCAATTTATTAAGTAAAGTACCTCCTCCGATTGATCAATTTTAATGAAATTTTTGTAGTCGAATCTCGGGCATATTTCTATATCAAATACTCAGTTTAATCAAAATCGTTAGAGCCGTTTTTGAGAAAATCGAAAAAAACGTAAAAAGTTATTAAATAAAGTTGAGCAATTTAAATAAAATTTTTGCTGTCACATCGCGGGCATATACATACACTAAATACCCAATTTCCGTTTTGTACGGCCTATAGTTTTTGAGCTAGTCTGTTCACACACACACACACACACACACACACACACACACACACACACACACACACACACACACACACACACACACACACACACACACACACAGACAGAGACACACAGACCATTTCGCGGGACTTGGTTATTTGGACTCAGGGGACCCCAAAACGTGTATTTCCCTTGAAAACCGGAAGTCAAAATTTTTCACGATCGCAATACTTCCACTTACTATATATTTCATATATAGGTAAGTGAAAGTAAAAATATATTCAAATCATTAAATATAGCAAATAGCAAACTTCCATAGCTTAAAAGAGACATTGTTGAGGAATATTAAATAAATAAAATAATTTTATATACATATAAATATTCGTCCATTTTGAATGCATGGCTGGTTAGTAAATTTTTATTTTCATTTAAATTATATTAATAAAACTCATTAAATATAAGTCCACCTAAAAAAAAACCAAAAAAAAAAACCTTTCAACAAAAAATATTCATTATATTTTTTCCACTTAGTTAATATCCAAATTTCACCAACACCCTTTATAAAATATATTTGTTTGTAATTAAACAAATCTATATCTGTTTATACTATTATTGTAGTACTATTGTTACACTGAAACAACTACAAATATTCCCATCCATTAAATACACACACACACATCTATATATATATATATATATATATATATATATATATATATATATATATATATAGATGTCAGTTAGAATATCAATCAAAATGTCAATTAGAACCTCTCAGTTAAATTTATAATTGAACATTTTAAAATTAATAAATGCAAATCTAATTTACTTCATTTATAAATTTAAAATTAAATGCGGTGGACATTAAAAGCAGGATTGTGACGGCTACAGATGCCTTTATGTGTGAATGAAAATTTTGTGAATTATGCAAAATTTACATAATAAATATTTATTATTAATGTTTTATGCATCCGGCAAATAAAACGTTATTCATAAATAATTCTTTTGATCATAAGAAACATTTATCTGATACTGTCATCAGTCGAAAACATTTTATTCAAATGCTTGTACCTATAAGATAAAATATGACAGACAAATTATGATTTTCAGTTTTTATTAGTAACGGGTGATACAGTTATCATTATTCGAAGTTTCAAAGAATAGATGTGAGAGATAGTCAACTGTTATTCCATACGATAAGTTAAATGATTATAAGGGTTTTCAGTTAGGCACAACTTTTTTATTTTGGTGAGCCAACGTTTCAATCCAGCTTGTGGATCTTCATCAAGGCTAAAAGAAAACACATATATGAGTATCTAGGCTAGAGGATGACAATAAATAAATACTTTACATAACTGATAATAATATAAAAGATGGTAAGCATATCATGAGCAATGCTTACCATCCTTTATATTATTATCAGTTTTGTAAAGTATTCATTCCTTGTCATCCTCTAGCATAGATACTCATTGTTTTCCTTTAGCCCTGATGAAGATCCACAAGTTAGATCGAATCGTTGGCTTTCCAAAATAAAAAAGTATTAACTGAAAATCCTGATAATCATTTAACCTTTCGAAGAATATATAATTTATTCATTAACCATTATCTATTATTGTAAACGATGAATTTTGCCTAATTCGGCCTGCGAACAAGCAAAATATTTTTCACGGACGATGAACACCTGTTTCATACCAGAAAACACGGCTATCTTGACAAATGTAACAGTATCCTCTTGTAAAGACGTCAAATGAAGCCATTACGAGGTCGAGATCCCAATAATTTATCACCAGCCGTAAACGGTTTATGATGTCCCTGTTTATCGTGGAGGTTTGACATATCGCTGAGGTTTGTGGGCCCAAACACTCTAGATCACCCCTGGGATATTTCCGACTCCATTAAGATAAGATACGGTCCAAACCACACGTCACTCCCACGGGAACTTGACGTAAATACACGCGGGTATATTTACCTAAGCTAGAGGAGGGCTGAGGTTACCCAGGTCCCCTGATTTAGTGATCAGCATGGAGGACTGTTGGAAGGAGGGCGAGCAACCGAAACGTTTTTCTCCAGTTTACTTTTTTTTTTTTTTTTTTTTTTTTTTTTTGTGGAGCGACATGGAAACACACTCTGGCCTGCCTGGATAAAGTCTACTTCTACTCATTTAGGTCGCTGGGAGGTGTTAAGATTTTTTATTTCCTCTCGCTTGATTTACAATAAGAACTCGACAAGGCTGACCTAACACGTGACCAAATTCATGTTTTTTCGAGGATTAAATAATTTATCGCTGAAATGTTTTGTTTTTTTTACCTCGAGAAATACATGCTTCACATTTTTCAACTCCAAAACATTCCTTTTATTATAAATGTATTTATAGTAAAATATAGCAAATTAGCAGTTTCGGCTCATATAAGATTGAAAGTTAGTTTTAGCATAAGCATACATAAAGAAATAGTGTCAATATAATCATCATGAACTCTTAAATCATTGGTGTTATGAACATACATGCTAACTGTACTGAAGTTGAATACCTCTTGCTTTTTATTCATCTTTTAAGAATTGATTGATTAAAACAAAAGTAAAATAATTTAAATATAAAACAATAACGAAAGGAAAATATTGAATAGAAAAGTTGTCAAGTAAAATTTTTGTGAACACTTAGTTTTTAATTATAAATAACATTTGAATTTCAAGCATGAGGTACTGACAACCCATAGACAAAATCCTGAAGATTGAAAATAAAAATAATTATCATACGATAATTATTATAAAGGTTAAATGATTATCAGGATTTTCAGTTTAAATTTTTATTTTTTTTTTTTTCGAAAGCCAACGTTTCGATCCAACTTGTGGATCTTCATCAGGGCTACAATAAAACAAATGTATGAGTATCTATGCTAGAGGATGACAATAAATGAATATTTTACAGAACTGATAATAATATAAAAGATGGTAGGTAAGCATTATACATGAATATTTAAATAAGTGGCAAGATAAAATAGAATCTGATATTTACCTTCTGAGTTGACTTCTGAGTCTTGATACAAAGACTGAAGGTAAAATAAGGTGAGAGGCAGCGATAGGGACCGACTAACCCGGCAAACTCGGGTACCGTATAATGCTTACCATCTTTTATATTATGATTTGTAAAATATTCATTTATTGTCATGCTGTAGCATAGATAATCGTATATTTGTTTTCTTTTAGCCCTGATGAAGATCCACAAGCTGGATCGTAACCTTGGCTTTCGAAAATAACTGAAACAGAAAATTCTGATAATCATTTAACCTATCGTATAGAAGAAACAGTTGACTATCTCTCACCTCAATAATGATCATAATATTTAATAACGATTTATTAACAATAATGGCTATTTTGCAACATATATAATAATAAAAAATCAGGAAGATGTAACATATATAATGGAGTGGGATTTAATAGAAAAAAGAGGTATAATTTTATAAAGAAACAATTTCTGTACCTAACAGTAAAAAAATAAAAATAACTAGCTTAGAAATGGAGTTTAATTTTACCTTAACATGGTATTTTTCTTCATTATGAATACTTAGAAAAAAATCCTAAAATCCTCTGTGTTGCCGCTTACAAGAAATCCATTGACTAGCTACTTAAGCATTTTTGGAGATTCTCTGCATTTTCCTCACCATTATTTATAAATTATAAAGGTAAATAAGTTAGACGTAAAGGAAATCCCTGACTTCCATTACTAGAAAACGACTGTGACTTTTAATTAGTAACAACTTTTAATTTTTATGAAAAGGGCATTCAGCCTATTTTATTGAAAATATTTTGTTGCCACAGATGTTCATCTTGCTAATGGCGTGAGTGCCGAAACGTTGGATAAAATATTGTTAAAGATGAGGATAAATATAAGAATCACAAAAAAACTTGACTAACATTCCTGATTTTTATATAAAGCTCACAATAACTGTTGTTGTTTTTTTAAGGTTATAAATCTATTTTATAGATTTTAATTATTCTGAATCCGAATTTCGACTTGTAGGTACTCCTGTTTTCGTGATCTGGGTTTAATTTATAAATTTTGTTATGAACATTTGTTAAGTTCAATCTTTAATTTAACGAATCCCAAGATCCCTTCTGAGGAAACACCTGATCTCCTCTCTATAAATAATGTAAGGAGGGAGGGACTGGATTGCTAAGTAAGGCTAAAGTAAGGAGGCATTACTGCTTAGTATGAGGAGGGGAAGGTACGGTAAAAAGCACTCTCTTTTCTTCAAGCCCAATCCTATAAAGGCTCCCTTCGTTTCTTTTATTATCCGGATTTATTCTTTATATCTATGAATATAATGGAGTCATCGGTGTTTTTTTTTTCCTTTTTACGGATTTATTATTCCATAAAAAAAAAAAAAAAAAACTTTTAAAACTGAAAAGAAAAAACAAAATCAAAGAAGAGGTCCAGTCCTACGACACGTTACAGGATCCACCAACATGGTGCTACAAATATTTTAAGTGCCAATACCATTAGCTAATAGGATTTTTTAATGCATTATTTGTACAAATTACCTATGTAACTAGATAAATTCTCGAAGTTAAAAAAAAAAAACTAAGGAATCCTCTGGAGTAGTATAAAATTTTCATTTTTCAACTTATTCTATATCCACCCATAAAACTTCTTCCATCCATCTGATGTAATTGTTTACTTAGTTTTGTAATCAAATTTATTTGAAATAGTTAACCAACCGATATCGATCTTGTATTAAATACTCAAAATCCTTTGATAGTTTAAAGAAAAACAAAAACAAATGTGTTTTGCTTTATTATGTTATCAGTAAATATTTTAAACTCTGGCAATTTACCTGCAAACCCATAATTATAAAATAATCTTAATAATGCTTGAGTTTTATATATATAAAGCCCATATTTTGGTACCCTTTTGAATGACAACAGTGTATCGCATCATTGAAATTAAAAGATATTTATATTTAACAAAATTTGTATAATATTTAATTTTATATAACTGGTGGTATTTACAAAAATTTTCATTTTTTCAGTAAGTTTATTTTGAGTACGAGTAACAGTAAGATGAACTATAATTAAATTTAGTTTATTTGTTTAATTTTTGTTTTGCTTTAATTTTATTCTAGCCTGTTAACTAACTCTAACTAACATTGATTGGGCTAGACTCCATGGCTACGGTGTCTTATAAGCCAATAAATAAATAAATAAAAAAACAAATCTTTCAATCATACACTTTCTTATTCACAATTAAATAAAAAAATAGAATATGACTCTGAGTTTGTATAAATTTTATTTTTGGATTATTCTTATTTAGACATATACATCAGAAGCATTCTATGTAATTTTCGTTCAGAATAGGTATATGTAAACAGAGAGACCAACTATTGATTTAGAGAAAAAACATCCCTAAAGTTTTATGTTAACTATAACGTTTAAATTATCTAATTCCAAATTGTAATAATTATCCGTACTTTTTTGTATATAAGACAAAGTTCAGTTTTTGATTAGAAAAAAAAAAAAAATTAGAGAATGTTTACAATTTGTTGAACAATTCCTCCTAGCATTATAGAAATAAACGAAAGGATTCCTATCTTTATTTAAGATGCTTTTTCAGATATCAAAAAGCGGAAATATGAAAAAAAATTTAAATAGAGAGTTGATACACTTTAACACTTTATTGCAGGTAGAGCTTTAAGCGTAATTTTGTCTTCCTCGTCTCAGAAGCAGGTCTTTGATTTAACAACAGGAATAAAAATAATTATTAGTAAAAATTATATTATTTACATTTGTTACTTAAACACTGTGGTGAAAAATATATATATTTTTAAAAGAAATATAATTGTATATACATTAATCCACAAATTTCATTTTATCTAACGAAGAGTCAACTCGCTAGCATAATCGTAAACACAGCAATGACATGTCAGGCACGAGGAAGGACACAATACTCGACAGTAAATCTTTCGTTGCACTGTCTTACTTTAAGTGATTAGAGGAGTCGATCTCTTGTCCACCCCCTTTTCAATTTCCTCCTAGTGCTCTCAGGCACGCCATTTTGTTTGTATCAGCCAGTTTTTGTGCCCGGGTCATTTTTTTCTACGAAATTGTAGTAAGAAATGAGAAGTAATGAGTAATGATATTGACTTTGTTAACTGAAATAGGTTACTAATTCATGCGTACTTTGTTTTCTAAATTTCACATTATAAAACTTTTGCGTTTCTTTACAAATCATAAATCATTTAGGTCTTATTATAAAAAAAATCATTTGGCGCCGAGTCAAACTAAAAAATATTTCTTGAAAATCTTCTGACTTAATCATTAGGATTTTTAAAAAATAAAGAAATGAAAGCCGACCAAGAAGAAAGGTGCAGTGCTTTGTCCACGCCGATGTTTATAGCCAGTGAAAAAAGATGGTAGTTGCAGCTGCCGAGGACCCAACATGGCCTAATCTTTACCAGATGATCTACTGACGAGACTTCATGACGGGCAAGGAATTACAACCATCTTGGGCTCCAAAGCCACTTCTTTGTAAAATCTCCAGGTCTCTTTTCTGTCCGTCGGAACGTTCACCTCTGTGTTGCTCATTGTGGATGCAATATAAAAATCTCGAATATTTTTTGTAAAATTTAATTTATTTATTAAAATATATTTTTTTTTTTTATTTTGTCACTTACCATCTCTAAACGTGATGAGGAATTCTAAAACGGATCTATAATAAATAAAATTACTTCAGGATCCGCAACCAAAAGTTAATCGGAAGGAACTTAAAGGTGCCTTTACACTCTACGAACCTCGAACCTTGCCGCACCGGCATTAAACGAACAGCCATTTATACTAACCGTGACGTTAAGCGAACCAATATGGCTGACGCACTCAACGCTAGCTTACGATGAAGAAAAAATCTCCATTATCAATATATTTTATATTATCTAAAAAATAAAAAAATAGGAGACGAATTAGAACGGTGCACTAATATCACAAACAACTCCTGTCACTTGGGAAAACCCAAATCAAAAGTGACACTATCGCTACCCCCCGAACACAGGCGAACAGATAAAGTACCGAGAACACCCTAACAGTCGACGTGAAGGCTGTTCGAGGGTGGTGTTCCAAGGTAAAGTTCGTAGAGTGTAAAGGCACCTTAACATACTTCCATCGAGTGCCTTTGAAGCCTGTGTATTAGAATTCATTTCGAGATTGGAACCCAGATCATACAATCCTGTTGTAGAATGGAAGAGAATAGATTATAAAATGAATTTTTAAAAAAGAAATGCATCTTGTTACTGTTTATGAAATGTTGATTAATTTGTTGGGAGAATATAACAATATTAATGCTTGTAGAAATGATTCAATTCCAATTCGGATACTTAAAATGGAATCTTCAAAAAAATCTACAATGAACTTAAAATACGGATTTGTTATTCAAATTTTGATTTCAGTTTATGCACGTCCCCTGTTTTTGCCGCAATTTTTCATTAGTCACTATCAAACAATTTAAATGCAGTAAACTGCATTTAAATCTATGCAATTTATCATTACCTTTATTATAAAACGAGTCTTTGGAAAGTTTCAAATTTAATTATTTGTATTGATTCTAGAGAGGTGCATTTGTTCGTTCTTAATATCTTTTTGCAGTTAATCAATTTAACTGGTAAATCAATGAATAGTATGAATAATACTTGATCAACAGAACAGAGTTTTGATATAAATTGAAGGAAATTTACTGATAAATGAATTGAGATAAATTAATTATGAAACACGATCCCATTTGGTTACTATACCTTTTTTAAAATCGCAATAAAATAAATTATAAAAATAGATCTTTTTTTTTTTTTTTTATTTGATGTTATTTAACGTCGCTTCGACTGCTCTGGCCATTAGCGACGACATCTTCTTAAATGTATGGCATTAATTTTGTTCTCTTGAGGTATCTTAGGGTTTTTTCTACACCAATGTTTGTTTTATAGGGATATGGCATTATGATGTTGCGGTCGCGGCGTTCCTTCGAGTATTTGTGACATACGAAGAGATGTTCCACTGTAAGAGGAGCATTATCACAAGTTTGGCAAGTTGGCCGGTGAAGTCCAATAAGCAGGTGGATGTGAGTCAGCTTCGTGTGTCCAATTCTAAGTCTGGTTATTATGGCTGCTTCCTTCGTACTTAGGTTTTTTGGTGGCACCCAGGCATGGTTTTCTTCTTTGATCAGGCGAAGGTGATTTCGTTCTGTATTTTGCCACTCTTCGTTCCATTTTCCCTTTACGCTGTTTTTGATCTGTTTGGCCCATTCGGAGGGAACTATGTATTTCAGATCAGGAGGGTCAGAGCTCTTGGCTGCTTCTTTTGCCAATTGGTCAGCTTGTTCGTTTCCTTTAATTCCGACATGAGAAGGAACCCACAGCATCGTTACTTCCCTCCCGCTCTTGTTCTTCAAGTAGATCTTGAAAATTTAATTGTGCAAAATAGCTCTTTATTAGATCTTTTTTTTATTTTTATTGTTTATGTTTAAGTTATATTTATGGCCGCAGTGAATAAATAGTAAGTTGCAAATTAGTCTATAGTAGTTAGGTCTATTGTTTCATTTCTGAAGCCTTCTGCTAGCTATGAAGAAGTCGATAACTCACAGCTCAAAATGTTTTGGTTTCTTTATGATTACATTATAATTATTTATTATAAAAAGTGATTGATTTTTTACGATGAAGCTTCTCTGGGAAGAGGGTTCCGGTTTTGTTATAGAAAAAAGGGTCATAAAATCGAAGCGAAGTCGCCTTTTTCGAAACAACGTGCAGTAAGACAATCTTTTGACCAATCAGACAAATGGGCCAGAAGTTAGAGTCTACCTTAAGGAACAATCAACTCCCCTCTTTTCCGAGGATTTTATCGAGAAATGCCTTCTTTCGGAGCAAATCACGTGTCTGACACGTGGAGCTAAGATGGCTACACACGTGAAGCCCCATCGAGGAGCCTAGAAGACATTTATCAACAATCTCCTCGGCTCTCAAGGTGGCTTTCCATATTCGGTATTATCCCCACCCCGAACCGATTATACCGCGCATACATTACATATCCCTCACCGGATACCGGACTCGATACATAAAGAAGAGGAGGTAGGGCGTAATAAAAAACTCAAGGCATAAGCGTATTTTATATAATATACGCCTCCGCTTGAGCTCTAATACATACAAATGGGTCCCAAGTTTAATCCAAAGAGATGGAAGTGAAACAAGGACAGTTTATATGTAAATGAGGTCTAATTCAGAGCCGTGGGCCCGGTCTTATAAATGTAGCTGATTATGTGACGGGTCCTGTCCGGGGCAGAAAGGGTCCACTTCAAGGATCAGATGAATTCTCAGATAGCTCAGTTCTTATCCTTCGTTAAATTTCCGAGAAACTAATCAAAATGCTAAATTGATTTTTTTTATTTACTTTTTTTATTGCGATGGAATCCTCATCTTCTTAAGGGAATATCTGATTGGATGAAATACATAACCGGTTCTCGATAATCCCTGATGATCCTTTCGCCTATCGATATTATTATATTCAATGTTTATTTAAAGAATGTACCGAGTTAGCAATGAGCAGAAGAATTTTTCCCTCAATATTTATAATATTTTACATTTTTCTTAGAGAAATTGCTTGAATAACAATCATAGAAGCACTCAGTCTATTAATAACTAAAATGTTTTAACTAATCATTCCAACCTGTAGTCTAGTGGTTAGTATAGCAACCTACTATACTAAAAGTCGCGGGTTCGCGTCCCGAGGTGGCTCTAGGATTTTTTAATCCCTCGGATAGGACATAAATTGGAGGTCCTGAGCCTGTACGATGTCAAGTACTCGTTAAAGATTCCTACCCTTATTATTCCTGGATAGGCAAAAATTAGGACTCCCACTGTAGCATCGTCCGATTAACCTTGGTGGCACAAAGTGACGTTAAACAAACAAACAATCGCATTCCATTATAATCACCCCCTCCCTCATCCTAATCATTATAATTTCAGTCACCTAAATATCGATCACTTTTATCGTTTCCTCAGCCATATCAACCTTACAAAGTGATATTATTAACCTTAAAAAGTGCTCTCAATGTTCAGGGCTATGTAGCATCAGGATTAGGTTTTGCAATTGCTTTTAATATTCACTCCTAGGAGTTCACATTCCCTCCAAGAGACATCCTCAATGAATAGTTTGTCAATTGAACTGTCTGCATCAATATATGGTTATGGCAAAATTTTCAGTGTTTGATGGCAATCCTCTATGCAAAAATAACCGAAAAAGGAGAGGGGAACAAAACTTAAGTAGAACTTATTATACTAATTGTAAATTGTTAGTGAAAATATACCTACTTCTCAATCCTTTCAACAACGTCCTTCCTAAAAAAAAAAAAAATCAGGAAGGGCGGATTCAGGATGGTGGATGTTAAAAAATTATTCGTTGTACTACACTCGAATAAAGAAGTATTCAAATATTAACCAACTCTAATGAATATAACTTGCAAATGCAATATTCTTTAACGATTGTTTTAAAGGGTTTTATCGTTTAAATATTTTTCTAGGCTGTATACCTGGTACTGTTGATTCTTATTTTTTCATTTAAAAAAAAGTCAGCATTAAGCCGGATCAGTAATTTCTGTCTTTGAAAAATCTTATATAGATCTGAATAGAATTTTGTCGAATGCCACAATCTTCGCTAGAGTAGAGAACTGAAATAGATTCAGAGATAAAAATAAAAAATAAAACAAAAAAATAATTGGAAGGAGAAGGGAATTGGCAAAGGCCCAATGGCAAGAAGATAGGGAGATGAATCCAAAGAGAGGGCGCTGACCTTAAGTCCTTCATTTTGTCTTCGAGTCCTCGTCCAATGGTGGCTTACAGCGTGCATACGTACCTATCATGTCTTTGAAGCTACTCAAATAGTTTAAATAAAATTTAAAAAAAAAATTTACCAAGCAATGATTGTTGTTCTACAAGAAAATGAAAAACATACATCAAAGTTTTATACTATTCAACAATATCCCAGTTTAAAACACGCCCATTATTTAAAATTAATTTAAAAAATATATTCCGTTATGTTGTTCATCCTTTGCACATTGTGGAGGTCGTTGCCTTAGAAAAACAACAAGAAATTTGCTAAAACGTGTTAAAAAAAAAAAAGACTTATTTTTATGAAAATTAAGTCAAATGGATGGAGTTCAACTTCAAGAGTTAAAAAAAAAAATGCCAATAAATTGTTTGTATGTATTTACAATCATCAGTAGCGCTTTTTATTCTGCTTTTAAATTTATCTAAGTAATGCTGGTTTTTATGTTTCTAACTTTGCTATTCATTTGTTATTCATAATCATTGGGAACTTGCTGAATACAATATTGCCAGATTCGATATAGCAACAATCGTAAACATTTAAACCTGGATGTCTACATGTCGGGCTGGCTAAGCTCCATACTGCAGACCACAATCAAGAGAACAATATTGAAGAACTAAATTTATTCATAATAAGTGCTAGAACAAAGAAGAGGGTTGATGAGGAGGGGCTTAGATTTACGAGCGCTGCCAGAAAATAGCCAAGCCGAATGGCGGGGCTCAATTTCCAGATCCAATCTAATGCAGGCCCGCCCCATCAATTTTGGAGCCGACTTATGAATATTCCTAACGCTCCATCCCGTTTTACGTTCCACTTTTGGTTATCTTCCATTTTCTTCTTTTTTTTTTTTTTTTTATCTTTCCAGAATCCCAAACACGGTCCAGATTTGGAGTGCACCAAATTAAACTTTAATCCTATTGTTATCGGCAGCCAAACCAGTTGCAAAAACCTGCAAGTGATCGGTTCTGGTTTTTTAAGGTCGGATGAATATATCGAAATGTGTATTACTTCAGGAGAATTCTTAATCGAAATATGTATTACAGTGTGAATTAAAAATTTTTAATGAGCTATAAGTATACTTAAATTATGTTTAAGTTAAATTATCTATTTCAAAGTAGATTCAAAACATTCTAATAGTTTTTGATCTTTAAAATTAAATATTGGAACATCTGTAAGTATATTACTTACATACTTATATATATATATATATATATATATATATATATATATATATATATATATATATATATATATATATAATTTTTATATATTATATATACATATAAATATATGTATATATAACTACATATATATACATATTTTTTATTTGAGGGGATCATATTAATAACAATCAAGGTTAGGACTGTACGATTGAGTTTTTCAACGAGATTTCGTAAATAAGAATTAGATAAAATTTTGACATCCACTTATGTCAGACGCTGAAAAAAATAAACAATTCTGAGATTAAAATACCGTAAAACGAGGTGACATTGTGACTAATGGGGTGACTGTGATAAGCCTATTTTTCTACAGTTTTTCAATTTCCCTCCTTAAAAAGGATAAGGTTAGGCAATTCAGCGTACTTGTCAGTTGGTCAGTAATGTGCTGCAACCTACTGGCCTCATATAACTTCTTTCATTCCATTTACCATGGTGCTTTATTTCATATATGTTTGATGGTTTTCATTTAGTTGAAACTTTGAAATAAAGCACCATGATAAATGGAATGAAAGAAGTTATAGAGGTCCATATGTGGCCAGTAGGTTGCAGCACATTACTGACCAACTGACAAGTATACTGAATTGCCTAACCTAATTCTTTTTAAGGAGGGAAATTCAAAAACTGCAGAAAAATAGGCTTGTCACAAAGTCACCCCATTAGTCACAATGTCACCTCGTTTTACGGTAGTATATATTAAATTCATCATGATTTTTTACAAATTCTAATTTTATAAATAGTTTCTTTTTTCAGGACTAAAATAAATTAATTATAAAATAAATAAATTAATTAAATTACCATAAAAATTAAGCTTAATCTACTTTTAGGTAGCCGATGATTCAGATTTTTTTTTTGTTTTTTATGATTTGAAAAAAAAAATGAATGATAAAGTAGCAGTTTGATTAATAGGGCAATTAACTGTTTTGTAATTTATGTAGCCTACCCTAGTTTATGTCTTTATAATTTAAATTTTTTTCATTATGGTAATATGAAAAATAGTGCAAGCGCTCAATGATTATTTTGATTTTAATTTTTTTCAATTTCTAAAAAAAATACTGTAATGCTAGAAAATTGAAAGATTTAAAGCTATGTTTTAATGTTAGTTACGTAACCAAACTCTGCATATATAAAGACTTACAACAACCAAGTATCAAACAACACATAACAACTGTTTACTCTCGTTTTTTTGTTACATTGCAAGGACATAATAACAGGTTAATGTTCGCAGATTGCTGACAGGTGCGAATTAATCTTTGAAGAAAAAAAAAATGTGAAAATATATTCATGTAATTGATATTTTAAAATAACTAATGCAGGAATGCATTGCAATTAATTTCTGAAAATCGACCATAGTTTTCAAGAGTGTTTCTTCCGTAGTTCTATCTTAGCCTAATTAGGTCTGACAAACAATATATCGGATACGCTTGTGAGAAATAATGATAAAACCGAAATAGTTATGAATTTCGAAAAGGAAAATGACTTATTCAAAAAAGTTTATTTTTTTAATTTTTACTCTTCTAAACCGATAAATATTAATTAAACATTGAGTAATAAAAATATTATGAGAAAAGAAAAGGAAATTAATGTTACACCTCTGCGGGTTAGACAATTTCTATTAAACAAAAATAACTGTTTTTAATACAACACAAATTATGAAAACACAAATATTCAAACAGGTTACAAAAATTATCACTTTGTGACACAAATATAACCATATGACATGTGCTTCAGAACAAGAATAACTTTCCATCGCTCCTGTAGTCGAAAGAGAACGGACCTGGAAGGTTCTGGGCCAGCATAGAAGGTACTCGAACAACGTAGTCACAAACATGTTCTATGACAGTTTTTTTCCAACAGTTAGTTCGTTCCAACAACAGGTCTAGAACTGTTTTTTTTTTTTTCACATGTTTATAAAACCACATGTTTTGTTTTTTGTTTCATGTTACAAGATGATGGATATATTAATCTTAAAGGGAAACAAAATAAAATGATGGTCTCATTAATCAAATATAAGGATCAATACCTATAACAGACAGGCATTGATGCCTTTTTGTATGCCTTACAAGCCCCAATAAACCAACTAATGTCGGAACAAGATACAAATTTCGGTTGATACATTTGTATACATAACTTGTCGTGTGCAGCATTAAAATACAGGAAACAGATTAGATAATATATATAGTAGAAAAATAAATAGCATTGGATATAATAAAACACGAAAATCTTCAATTTCCCTTGCTATGCTAATCTGATGTTGAAATCCCTGAGTAAAGAAGTACACTTTCATCTTTTATAGCCTCTCTTTTGTGAGCTGAGACAATGCCTGGCTATGAGACAGAGGGGCCAATGAATGGGCACGGGGAGGACGCAGAAGGGTTAAAGGGATTTGCATAATGATATTAGAAGAGGGAGGTTTCCACCCTTCCATACTCTGCCACCCCTCTTAATGGATTCCTTCATAACCGCCCCTCCCTTAGTGCCCTGTCCATAAGCTAGTGATGTAAAACTATCGATATTATAGATAGTTTGAAACTATCGAGTCTGTTTTAACCCCCCATTCTCAGCGGAAATCTCGGAAAGTCTTTTTCGAAGGAGTCATTTTTTTCGATTTGTTGAGACGAACATTTTTGGTTATATATTCGTTTGCGAGTTACAAGCAAAAACATGCGATTCCGGTCAATAGAATCAGCGCACTCGCTTTCCGCGAAACCGGAATATATATTTAATATTTAAGTATCTGGCGTTTTCCAGGGTGCGTTCTTTCAGTGACATCCATGTCTGTGTAAAACAAACCTACCAACAATCACAGTTGACCTCATCATAACTTCAAACATAGTGTTCAAAAAGGTCCTGTAAACACGTAAATACTATGTAAAAACCTTAAACTTATATTTCAAAAAATAAATAATTTACAATTTAAACACATATATTCTTTACTTCAAACCCCACCTATGTCCATCACGCACTAAATAAATTAAGTGGGATTTAATTAAGTACGAGTGCGAATGTTTCGCTAGTAGGTATTCAATACAATTTAATGTATTGAATATTTGTTTAAGAAAAATTAAAATATTAATTAGTTATTAATAATATTTTTCTTCCAACTTCACTGATACCTAAAATAAATATTGTTATTAGTTACAGGAAATTTATTTTTTTAATCATGCAAATAAATCGTTACCTCTTTACTGCTGTTAACGTCGCTATTTCAACTGTCGAATGTGAAATATTCACGAATGAAACTACACTTATAAAGGTAAATACTATCTGAAAGAAGATTAAACATAGACATAAGAAATGTAAAATCTCTTGGAAATATACTTTGGGATTGTTACAATTTTGCTCTGTTGGATATTTTGACGTGTTAGCGACGAGAAGAATTGAACATCAGGTGAAGTATTACTAATATAAGCTCATTATTTGTGCAATTTAACTTATATTAGTAATAATTAAATAAATTTGATTTTTTGTAACTATCTTTAATCAGGAGCATGACTTTATCCTGCTATTCAAGAATAGAAGAAATATTTTAGTGATGGTTAGGTACCTACTCATTTCATGAAACTGTCGAAGCATTCTTATTCATAAAAAAATTATGAATAATAATGTAGTCATAGCATAATTATATTTATCATATAAATTGTAGAGGGTAAAATATGTTCATAATTTTAGTTAGTTAGTTATCAACGCCTATTGGTTATCAACGCTATTGGTTATCAACGCCGTTTCATAATTTTAAATTCTGTTGAACCATCGAAAAAAATCTATTGTTGTTAAAAACATTTCTATATTTTATTATATGATATTATAAAAAAAAAAAATTATTTTCTGTAGATGAATATAATGAATAAAACTACATAGAAAAATACAGACCACAGATAGAATATGACCAATTGATTGAATATTATTAAACGCCAAACTTTAGTTTTTTTTATGAGGTTTCATTTTATTCAAGTATTATTTAATAAAAATAATAACTCGTAATTAATGCTAATAACTGAATCGGTAAACTAATATTATGTAAAATTACTGGAACATAAAACTCTTACTGTCTTTAATAAAATGCATTTGTACCTCCTACACGTTTTCTCGTTCATAATATTATATTTTTTGATCTTTTCTTTTTCTTCTTCAGAATAATTACACGTTATGTACATGAAGTGTTTTATGCATCTGACCTAATTAGTTTATGGAAAATTGCGTGTCTTTCGTGAGAGTTAATAAGATTTCCGATCGGGACTTAGCAAGTCTGCACGAAAGTGCATATCCAACGTTAAGTGAATAATATCAAATGTAAAACTTGCAAAAAAACTTTTTTGAAATATCCTAAGAAAATAAAATTTAAAAAATCATTTTGATCCTATAATAGTACCGAAGAGAGGCTAAAATATTTATACATTAAATAGGAACATTTCATCATTAAAGGCTTTTTTCTATTGGGCAGCACGTGAAAAGATATCAACAAATATCTCAAATAGTCCATTGTTAATTTTTGAAAATTACATTATGATTCGTCAAGTAATTTTTGTTGCTCATTTCGGAGGAGGCTGATATCAATGTATATTTTATTCTTTTTCAGTAATAATATTTTTTAGATACACCAATAAATTTTCTCTTTACCTCTTTAGCCAAAAGATCCAGCGTTCAAAAGTATAAACTTGAAATAAAGTAGGTACGGCTTAAAAATAATAAATAAAATATTTAAAAATAAAATAAGGATTCCACATTAGTTAAAAATTGTTGCACATTAGTTAAAAATTAGTAAAGAATTGTTTTTATTTTATTAAACAACCTGATGATCTTTTGTTGTGATGATGAAATAATTAGGTATTGTTTTGTATGTACTATACATAATATTGTTTTTTGTATATTTAGAGCCAGACCTCCTGTAATTGTAAATTTACAAAATACAGTATTTATCCATCCATCCATCCAACTACGACATTGAAATATTACCTATTGAGACCAATCACATTGATATTTTAACATCTAAGCGTCATTATAATAACAATTATGCTACCCTGATTTCATTCAAATATGATTTCTTATCGTATTTCAAAACTTCAGACACTGTCCGTTTCCTTTTCAAGGAAAATTTATAGGAAAACCTATCTTCGTAGCTTTGGACGAATTGCCGTAAATTAACTAGGAGGAACAATATGTCTTCGATGGAAAAGAAAAATTACTTTTTTCATTTTTTGTAATATTAATTTTAAATTTCAAGTTTCAAAACTTTATACACTGCCCGTTTCCTTTTCAAAGAAAATTTATAGAAAAATATATCTTCGTAGCTTTGGACAAATTGCAGTAAATTATAAAGAAGTAACAATATGTCTTCGATGGAATAGAAAAATCACTTTTTTCATTTGTTGTAATATTAAGTAATTTTTTTTTTTTTTTTTTTTGTAAATTTTAAATATTAATGTATTTTGAAATAATTCAGTCTTTCTAAAATATTTCTCCCTACAGATCAATAAATACGTCGAACGTTCTCTGGTACTGCGTTTTCTCCAGATTGCTTCCAAAACAATCTGTAGTGTTTTCCCCTCGGCTCTAACTTAATCCTTGTTTATCGTACAGATGGTGTTCCTCTAATGGAAGTCGATGTTGGGGATATCGATTGGTGGAGCAATTTGTCCGTTCTTGGGGGAAGAGGTGGGGGGGGGGGGGGAGTTTCTTCTACAGGTTGGCTAGGCACGTGGCTCTTATTAGTTAGGTGCAACAATGATATTGAGAGAATGTTGTTTGTTGAAAATGGAGGATTTGTTTTTAAACATTTTTTATATTATGGATTGTCGCTAGTTTTACTAAAAGAAAACAAAGCTACACATTTCAGTATAATTTTAATAATATTATATTTCTTTATGATTCCAGACCGCATTTAAAACACTTATTAAAATACTCATAAGGTGCTTTGAGATAAAATACAATGGTTCAGAAAATTTGGATTTTAAAATGCTTTAATAATACCTGTAAGCTATAATTACCAAGCTAAAATATATCTTTTGACTATTATTAATATATAATTTATAAATATCAATAAAAAAAAAATTATGATTCTGTTTTTGTTAACAGTATTTAACTCTTAATATTAATTTTAATAATTAAGGAGAGCTTCTTAGACGAGGGAAAAATTGATATTTTGCGTAATAATATGGAGACAGTTACATTGCTTATCTATGTGAATATATTTAATGTTTTTTTTAAATAATAGTACCTATACAATGATAGAACTGTAGAGCTCTATTTTATATACAGTAGTAGTAAATAAGTTAGCAGAAATATGTATAATAGCTCTATAATCAATTAATTTATTTATAAATATTTCATCCTTAAATCCCTAGGAATTAGAAACACTTATATGGAGCACATCTGGAATAGTTTGTGCTGTCGAAATCTAGTTTGAGTAGGAAATTTTTAATTGCTGAAATTTTTTTTTAACAACGTAATTTACCCTTTTTTTTATAGCTTTTTGTTCGACTTCCTATAAAACATTGAAAATTTAGGAAAACGCTTTAAATTTTTTTGAAGCTTATTGATTTATACGGTTTTTAAGATTATCTATATAAATAAAGATGGAATCCATACTCTTTATCCTCAATTCTCCAAATTTCGCTCATTCGCTTTCATACCAGGTGCGAACACCTGTCCATATTAAAATTGCCTAACTTCAGCCAATCTCTAGGTACTAGGTATTGTTATAAATAAAATATTTATTTTATGTCTCGCTTCACATTGGTTTTTTACGAATTCGACCGTTTGATCGAAATCATTTTATAGATTTTATAAATTTAAAAAATGAAATTCCCCGGGTGAAACCGGTACAGCTAGTAAAAAATAAATGTCGATTCAAGGACTTAACGCCTTATGATACCTTGAAAAATTTGACGGATTTCTTTTTTTCCTACTAAAAATTTGTAATTTTCAAGATTAATAAGGCACTTAATAGGTAGAACGTTTTTTTTTTTTTTTGCAAACTATTTAAGCTAGTCCTAATCGTATTTCAGTGCTCTTTTGAATAATAGAAATACGAATTTTTTATCCATTTTTATTTACAAGTATTTTTAAAAAAGAGGAAAAACTTTCGTCTTTACGGTTTAGTAAAAATCTAGGGAAAATCCATTCATTTGTGAGTAGATTTATTTTTTTAGTTATATTAATATACATTTCTTTTTTAGAAAAATAATAAAATGTAGTTACACAAATACCACATTCTTAAAAAAACACGAATACAAATTTAACTGTTACTTCACGCCTATGATCTATAGACTGTTGAGTTTCTACGCCTAGTCATTGAGGCTTGCCGCAATGTTTGGGTTGTAAATTTTAAGTTTACGACCAAAACAAGTGGATTTTTATCTGCTCTATAAATTTAATGGCCGGGATTATAAATGTATTAATGCACTGATGATTGTGTCTTTGGCTTTTGATGTTCGGGCTCAACGACAGCATAGGTTCTTTGAATGCAAGGCACGTACCTGCTTCTACATTATTATCTAACAGTAGTTTACACCTATCGAACGCGTTTGTAATCTAGAGGTCCTTTTTATTTATTATTTGATAAATAATGAATCAATAAATAATCCGCTCTTCATACATATCACTTTTGTATAACTACTTATTTTCTGATTCAAATATTTGTGTCTATTTTGCTACACTATGTCGAAGTTAGCCATAATTCGTTGTGTATAGGTGTGTAACGTGGTAAAGAGCTAAAATATAAAATTAAATAATTGTTTAAAATATATGTTCATATAGTAGTAATACTTGATGCCACACTCAAACCCATGCATTAGTGCGCGGTATACTACAACTAAAATTATAGGCTAATATAATTAGTGGGTAGGGGTAAATATATAAATATATATATAAATATATTTAATATACGTATATATGTATATATATTAATGTATATATGTATATATATTAATATGTATATATGTATATATATTAAATAAATATCTAAATATATTTATTTAAGTATATGTTTTGAGGACTGAGAAATCTCAATGTCCGTCAAGGCAAAGCATATTAAAAAATTAATTAGTCACAAAGTCCCATTAGTATTAAAAATATTCACTTATCTTTAATAGTCTAATATACACACCTTGAGACAACGACTTCAGAATCAAAAAGAGATTAGTTATAAATAAGTTTTTTGATAATTTTCATCTTTGATAATTTGTTATATTCTTTCGGATTTGCTTTGGAACAAGATGAACATGCAAATTGCCATCGTATCTATCGGCCAATCCATTTCATGCTTATGAATTATTTATCTCAAGTACGTCATCGAGAAATTGAAAAATTCCTTTTGTCTGTGGATTTTGTTTTACCTCACTGAAGAAAATCAATTAGCATCTATTAAAGAAAGAAAAACAGGTAATAATGATTGTAAAATATTTTTTGACGCTTCTCCACGCAACTGAGGCTGAACATTTTTTATGACGACATAAAAGTAATTTGTCATTCGTATTAAGTAAATTTCGATTAATTGATTATATGACGTTGAAATGATTAATGCATATAACTTTCATCATGAATTCTATCAATATCAATAATTTTTAATTTGTTGACGATCACATTATTGGATGATGACCCAGAATTTGACGTTATATGAATAATTAAGCTGCGTTCTTTTCTTAGATATGATAATTCATTTCCATATAATGAATTATTCAATTTTAGAAATGAATAACAAACTTATTAATTAAGTTCGCAGATTTAAAAGTTCGTAACAGGATTATTTATTTAAAACGATTTGGCCTCAAATGTCTTAAATATTACTTAATCATTTATTTATTAAATTACATCATTGGCTATTCGGCCATCTTCATGGCTTTCATACTATATTTATAAACGATGTACATTGTTGATAACACATCGGGCATCTAAAAATTTCCATGAAAAGAGATTATCAGTCACAACCATTTTAGTAGGGGAGACCAAGGGAATTTGAAACAGAGGTGAGTTGAAACAGTAAAGATTTCTCGGAACTTAAAATCCCTAGAGATTTGGCAACTTCGCTTATCAATCACTTCCCTCCGCCCTCTGACATGTCAGTTCGTGTCGGTGGCGTAAGTCGCGCGGTTATGCAGTTCTGTGTGCCACGTGACAAAAATCGTAAAAAGTGTTTTTTTTAACGTTTTTTACGACGCCTATATTTCGATATGGGTTTTGTATTTTAGTTTAAGTTATATATGTTTCGAAAGCTCATTAACTAAAGATTTATTATATATGTTTGATACAATTTATTTCTGTGTAGATGCTTCTTGATTGTGGATTGATTAAAAATTGGAAGGTTTTTCTTACCGAGGAACTGTTCCAACTTACCTGTTTTGCCCGACGAGGACAAAAACAAGTAAGTTGCATGACTTCCGCAGAGAGGGGAACATTGGTTACAATAGCACCTTTTCTGCGGAAGAAGAATCATTTAGCCTCTGTTGTTTAGAGCAATTATCAATCAACAGAGCCAAATAAAAATGGGTGCAAAGTCTGGATTGCAACAACGGGGCTCATGAAACTGGTGGGGAACTTTGTGTTTGCCACAACTGCTTTTCAACTCTTCTCGACCCCTATTTCCTCTCACCTCGGTAGGAGGTGAGATGTTGACTTATTACGGTTAAGTGGATTTTTAACCACAATGTTTAACGCTTACAATTTCTGTATGTTTGTCATTCGCAAGTGTAAAGAATGCACTATCGATTGGTACTAATATCATACGATTTCTATCTATAGGATTTGGGGTATGAAACAAATTGTGAAAATTGTTTCTACACCCCTCGGTCTCCCCAACTTCAGACGAAACCAAAATCAACTTCAACATCAAAAACAATATCATTTAACCAAGCAGTATTACAGTTCAAGTCAGGGGTCTGTTTTTTTTTTTTTAAGACTACATATTTTTATTCATGATTTTTATAGCAACAGTTTTACGATCAGCAAACAACGGAATCTGATAGTGAGGAAAAGTGCATTCGTTTCTTTCGGGAAAATGGAATTTTTCCGTACCTACCCCAATTCAATTCAAACCCTTTAGATGAAGCCATTCTAAGGCTGCTTTTAGGAAAACCGTTGGTATAAGCAACATGGTTTGAGGGTGTGCATGCTGCATGTTAAATTATTGCTTTAACTTCAAAAAAAGTATGTTATATTCAAAGCAGTCTAATCTATATTTTGTAGATTACATTATGTAAAACGCTTCCTTGAAAAATCACGGTTAGTAATATGTAGTCGAAAAAACAAAACTAGGCCCCACTTCAAAACCGGAATGATTCAGCTGTTTAAATGCAATTTAATAAAAAAGAACTTTATAAGAATAGGGAATAGAACTTTATGCCGAACATTTTTTTAATTATTATATTTTTTGGGGGGAAAACCCAACACAAATAGAATTTAAAGAAATGAAATAAATATCTCACTATAATTCAACAATAGATATAAATAAATAAAACAATACATATTTTAGAATTTATACATTATATTCACTAGTAATAGTGTAATCAAAGCAATAATTAAATTGTTGTATACCGAACAAGTTCCTTACTATATTTCTCCTTCTCCCCTTCCGTTCTCGTTTCATTCTTCTCCCTGTCGCCAATTGGAGCTAACACGTTTCCAACTAGAGCACAATCATACGATATATGAATTGGATGTTTATTGGACCGGAAAATGGTTTTGTTCCGGAGGATAAGCGTGTGATATATCCCATGGACCCTTCTCCTCTCGGCTTCCCCTATGTAAGCTAAAAGGACAGGCAAGCATAAATACATCAGTGTAATTGTGTTTTGCCCTAGGGTGGGGGGGGGACCGTCGAAGGAAGATGTTTACTGCCCTTCGTAGGAGAAATGGCCTGGACCGGGGAGATAGGGCAGCTCGCATAAACCTCAACTGACTTCGTTTGTCTTGCAAATGACCCCTGCGGTCCTCTGGTTATGACCCTATTGTCGGAGAGAATCTAGAACAGGGGAGTCTTCTTGTTTGGCATCATCAACTATTTTATGAATAGTGGACAAAGATAAAGTAAATATATATCCTATACTCGTAGAAGGAAATAAAAATGCTTAATATGTCCGAGAAGAACGAAGAAAAACAGCTCTAAAAATCGTCAAATGATTTAAAAAAAAAAAGGAAACATATTCCTTGAAGGTATTCTTAAGATTTGAAATATCCATGCAAAGAATTGTAATAAAAATAGGCTTCCAGTTCAAATTTTTAAAATTACTTTTTATTTTACAGGATTGTACTATATAACTATACATTCGATTATTTTTTTGTATTTTGTCTTTCATATCGGCATGAGGTCCAGTCTATACTTAATTAATAGCTCTATAATTGGTTTTGGTTTTAGAATATCAATTTAGTAGAGCTTTTCCCTAATTTAAAAGCAGAGGAAAAAAAAAAAAAAAAATCAGACTATTGTCTTGATTGCTTGACTCTTCTGATTTACTCTGTATAAAGTTTGTAATAATTAAAAGTATTATAGATACGCAAGGATTCCGCTTTGGGTTCATCTGGTAACGAAGCATCCAGGGCATTTTGGTTATCCAGGCAAAAAATTATAATGACGTCAAATGTTGAAAAGAACATTCCTCTAGACAACAAATGATTTCCCATAAAAGGACTTATACACGTTTCTATTAATACCTTAATACGTTTTGGTACTTTTAACTTTATTTTTAACAATAAAAATCCTTACCAAGACAATATTGTGGCTTAAGCCTATCAAAGGAAATATTTACTCAGATGATTCAGAAAACCATTAGAATTTCGTCGTAATGATCAAGAGAGTCATTCACTTGACTACTTTCAGGATTTTTTGAAGTTCTTTTCTTTTAAGACTTTCAATAACCAACTATTAATAAACTTTTAAATCTTTGTTCACAATCACAAATCAAACTGAACGGAAAGAACAACAAACGTTAGTCGCTATAGATGACTAAAAAGAAGCTGGATGAGAGACTATTTTTTTATGGCTATAATAATAATAATAAAAAAAAAAAAAAAGGAATTGGAATGTTATTTAATAACTCACTTTGCATAACTTAATTTGCGAGCATAACCTAAATAAATTTTTAGGAGAACGTTTTCTTTACATTAGTGCCAGTAGGTATTTGGTGACTATTTCGCTTAAGTTTCCGAATAGCTTATTCAAAGCTATTCTTTTAGTAAGCATCTTTGTGTTTTTCATAAATTTAATTTATTATTTTAAATTTATAAAGAGAATTTAAATTTTTTTAATAGCATACTTAAGCTTGTTTAAACTTTATTTTATTTTAATTATTTTATTTTCAGAAGCCACAAAAACAAGCTGAAGACCAGAAGTTTGTAATGACCCTTTGCATTGAACTCAGCAATCGTGGACCCCTCTGCTATAAACACTCACCTATCTAACAGGTATATCATTAAAAATATACATAATAAATAATTAAATGAGTAAGTAGCCAATAAAATTTTAATATTTCAATAAATTTCAAGTTTGAAGGAGAGCATTAGTAATGTATTATATAATATATTAATTATAAAGCCATCCTAAGTAATACCACCCTACATAATATATCATGAAACCATCATTATACAATAAACTCTATTTATGTCACGATTTTCTTCGTTTTCGAAAATTGGAAGTATTTGGCTTAGAAAAGGTAGTATTACCAGGTATTTCGTTATTTTTGACCGAATAGAGATTTATACCTCAGGAGTTTTCACTTTAAGCTTTCTTTGCACCGGTATTTCCTAATTTAGACATATAAATCCCTCGCATTAAGACAGAAACAAACAACACAGGTACTTATTTAGAAATTTCTTTTTGCTATAAAATCAACAAGGTATCAGGTGTGTTGGGAAACCATTGCGTGTTCCTAAAAAAGAATACCCTGGCCTTCGGGCAGCCTTTCAGAATGATAATTCTATTTTCAGCGAGAAACCTTTTGCTGAATGGAAACCCGGTAAACATTTCAAAGAGATGATGGATACCTCCTAAAATGCAATTGTCAATACATCGTCGGCTTAAAGTAGATTGTCACAATAATATTTTGATGAAAATTAATATTTGTAAGTATATTTTGAAGTAAATTCGGCCTTCTACATCAATGCAAATGATATAAAACGGAAAATGGATTAAAATTATATATCAAAAATGGTTACAAAAGTAGGTACCTACTCTATGTCCTGATTTCGAAGGGAAGAAATCATCAAAAGATTTAGTAATCCAATCTATAGATCAGGAAATTATAACATGCATATTGTATATATATCTACATAAAGTTTGGTTGTTTGCATACAATTATACAGTCAGGATACCGTTTACGTAATTTCTACATGTGTAAGTTCTTTTGTTTCAGCTATATGTTTAAATTCAATAGTAATAAAGTTGTGAACTAATGAAAAAAATCAAATTCAAAATGTACAATACAATAAAAAAAATTGATATAAAATTGACACATAAGTAGTTGATTAAAAAAGTAAATATAAATATAGAATACAAATATTTGTTTATGTAATAAAAAAAAAAAATATACTGATATATACCATCTATATTTCCTTTAAAATTGATATTACATTAAATTTACTAAGTAAAACTAAAAAAATGAACATACTGTATAGAAGTATGGCCCTGTTTAAGTTGTTTATTTTAGTATTTATTTTTAAATTATATAATAATTTTTTTTTTTTTTAGTTTTTGCTTGTCATATTGTTTTTTTTTTGTTTTTTTATTTCCTGTCAGTAAGATGCTGGGCATTTGCTCATAAATCACCGTTCTTAATTAAGACAGAATGTGATATTTTACAATAAGGAATATTAAAAGAGAAGAACAGAAAAAAAAAACAAATCAGAAAAATAATATTTTAAGGGAAAATGTTGACTTTTTTTGTTTGTTTTTCTGTACTTCTTTCTCTTGACTTTTCCCTTATCGGATGAGATAAAAATATTTTGTCATAAGAAGGTCGACATAAGAGGACGAAAAAAAAAAAAAAAAAAAAAAAAAATCAGATAAGAAATGCGGAGATGACAGAAAAGGAATCTGACAGGACAATGGAATGTGGCGGAGCCATGACAACCGGGCGAGGGTGGGGATTTGAATAACGAGGGGTGGGCGCCAAGGCGCATGCGCACTAACCCTCTTCGCCCTATTCGCCTCTTCTCTAAATTGATCAATATAGCAACCCTGTTCTTAGCGTACATTGTTAGCTCATTAATTGTCATCTAGTAATGGACTGCTAGTTATATGATTTTTCATAATTTTATGATAGTTATATGATTAATTATTAAATAAAATATATATTTATAATTCCAAACTCCAACAGACCTCTAGCTGAAAGGAAAAATAATCAATGAATTATTAACTCTCTATTTAAAAAATAATATTTCATTAAATTATTACTAAATGCACCATCTTCAAAAAAAAAAAAATTGGTTTTTTCGATACCAATTTTTTTATTCATTATTATACATTTACTGAATTGTACTCATTAATTAATCGAAAAAAAATAGACGGATAAATAATAATTTAGTAATAATGAATGAATAAATAAATATAAATATTAATATTAATATGATAAAATAATGAATAGATTAATAATAATTTATAATTAATAATAAAATAAAAAATAGTTGAAGGTTATATTATTTATTTATTTTTTGCGTTTTGCTGTATCTTTAAAGGTCATTGGCGTTTTATTTTTTCAATATTATATTTCTCGGTGTACTCGGGTTTTTTTTTTTCTTAAAAACCGTTTTATTATAAGTTAGGTTAAATTTTATTAAATTTGACAATAAATATGAAAGTAATGTACTTTCCTGTATTATATGTGTTCTTGTATGTATTATATGTGTATTGTACTTTTCACATATAATATTTCACCACTTCTCTAACCCATGTTTTTATTCACACGTTAAATTATGATATCTTATAAATTGAAATACTAAACCCAACTTTAATATTATTTTATTATTAAATAATATACTATATTATTTTATTACAACTATAATATTTTTTTATTAAACGAAATTATGCTTATAACTTTGATCAATTTCATGATAAAATATTACTGTCTTAATTTTACAAGAACTTTAAATTAAAAGGTAGAGGTATTAAAAGAGGTAGAGATTTTACTAAAAAAATTTATATAAATTTATTGAAATTTTTCATTAAAGTCTGATATATTCTATTCAATACTGGCTATTGTTATGATTACAAATATTTTTCCTGATATAATTTATCGAAATTTTCATTTATCTAAGTTATGTCGTAGCAATTAGCATTTGATTTTTTTGAGCAAAAGCTTGGATAAGTCCTATCTAAACAACATATTTAAATGACGAATGGAACAAAAAAAAAAAAAAAGAAATCATATTAAATTGAGGAGTTTAGATGTCTTCTATACTTAAGCACTGATCGTTGCAATATCATATAAGAATCATATTCAAATCCTCCATATTAGCCAGCCATTAGGTTTTTTTTTTTTCTATTATTATTTATATTCCATTCTATTATTATTTATTTTTCTATATTTATTTATATTCCAAGATAGGCCAAATATTTTTCTCTTAATTCTTGTTATAAAATACTACTATATTTATACTTTATAGTAAATGTAGATGTAATAAGTGATACATACATATAATTTATCATTAATAAATAATTTTTATATTTACAGGTTCCACTGCCTCTACCCTACCATCACACTGGCAAGTGTTCAAGGTTACTATCATTTAGTAATATGTGTATTAATTAACTTTTAAACAAAATAGATTTTTGATGGGATAGATATGCCCTGACTTTATTTGAGTAGAAAAAAAAAATAGTAATAGATTTTGAATACTTGAATGAATTTTACATATCTTTTATCAGATGCGATAATGTAAATTAATAAATACAAATCTTAATGCGAAATAACTGTGTACAGTAACAATAAATTCGATATTTTTATGACTATCATAAGTGAAAATGAAAGTGTTTGGCTGGGAATTTTTTTAATTATCGTAGATTTGAGCTTTTTTATGTTAATTTCTTTTTTTTTTAAATTATAGTAACAATTCATTCCAGAAAAGTTTTTAGTTTACATTATTGTTCTGATAAGCGTTATGGATTGAATATGCACCCATTTGGATATGATATGTGTTAAATATAATCAATATTTCAATTTTAAATCTATCTATAAATACAAATTCCAAATGGAGGCCAGATTCAAAGGTAATTTACTTGAGTGAATTTCAGATAAAAAAAAAAAATAATAATAATAATAAATTCACTTAACAATCAAATAATCAAGTATTTACCTTTTGAAGCTGAGAGGCCTTATCTTTTCCTTTAAGAGGATTTATGAATAATTTGTTTATTTAATTAACATGTATAAATATTTACAGGATATTGTTTTAATTATAGTTTTAGTTTGATAAATGCACTATGTAGGTATATGTTTATATTATTTGGTAGTTATAAATTTTTTTTGTGACGATCTTTCTCGAATGGCACCCCGATATATGTGTATTAAAAATATTTTTTGTGATTACAAAATGGTAATGGAGTAAGTATTATATAACCATAAATCTATTCTGAGCTACCAACTGGCGTTTCCTCCATATTACCTGCCATATTGAATAAAAAAACCGGCCTCATTTGCTACGGCGTTTCTGACAAGGTACGTAGAAATATCACCACATAAAAAAAAGGATTATAATATTTCCAGCTGCTTCTTCCCCTAGCTCCTTGTGGAGGAATTAGAAAACCAAAACGACGCCTTACACCTTTACTTCAGTCCCTTACTTTGTTTCTTAAGCCTGATTTGCGATCCCTCTTTTACCACGGGTTGAGATGAAGCGGTCTTCCTCCTTTTTTCTGATGTAAGAAAAAAAGAAAAGGAGGATACCGGTCGCGGAAGGACGAAGCCGCAGAAGAAGAAAAAAAGGCATAAAAGCTAAATGAATGTAAAAAAAGAACGGGCCACCTGGTTGGTCAGGACCAAATCTTAATTTAGTTAGGACAGCTCAATAAGAAGACCTCAATTTATTTTGTAGTAAGGTCAGAGGATGAATGGCATATATGTGTATTAAACATTCCAATACTCTCAAACTCTTTTGCGACACGGATACTCGCATGGGGTAAATACTTACTCCATTTTTATATCCTAAATAAATATTAAGTTTTAGTTTTTGAAAATGATGCTACTTGTAATAAAAACCTAAATACACTACCATTAGAAGGTAAAGATAAATTAATTATATACTATTTATATAACGAATTCTATTAGTTCTAATCATATAATATATTATTTCTCAAAGCCTTTTTTTTTTTTTTGTTGGTACGCCATAACTTTCTTAATACTTCATCAAATTTAATAAATTAGGCATCTTTTTAAAGCCTTCCTTAACCCCTACACCGGAAAAATATAAAAATCACTCATTTCGCTTTCGGTTGCGAGTTATTAGAGCTAAATCGCGGTTTTGGGAAGAAAATCAAAATCTAGAGGTTTCTAAATGATGCCAATCTTTTCAGGTTTGCAAGGATAACATTTTCGGTCGTATACAATTTTTCGATTCACCCCTTTGTATGCGAAGTGAAAAACTTAACAACGAAAATTTCAAAATGGTCGCAGGGGCTCTTTCGAGGCATCATTTTTTTCAGTTTGTGAGACTAACATTTTTGGTTGTATACACTTTTCCGATCCGATCCGTCGTTTACGAGTTACGAGCAAAATATATGCAATTTCAGAATAGAATCAGTGCACTCGCTTTCGATAAAGTACTAGGGGAGAGTTGCCTATATTGTACCACTTTTTACATTTTAATTTTTATCTCAATATGACTTCAATTATTCTTAAATAAAATATTGCTACAGATACTCTACTTTATGCAGAATCATGCCATTTATTAATCATACTAAAATTATGATTAATGTAATTACTATGAATTTTTTTCCAAACCTTTGCAAATGGTACGATTAAGGAGACCAGTTTCCTAAATCGTACCGGTGGGTTCCTAAATCGTACCTACATTAAAAATCAGTGCAGGGATACCAAAGGGTATAATAAAAACTAAAATAAGATTTTAGTTTTAAAATTTAACTTTATTTTATGAATCTTTTTTCACCTCTCAGACTTAAAAATAACATTATTACAACATACAACAAGCAATTGAGTGTCAAGATAAACTTACAAAAATAAAAAGCAGTAATACGAATAGTAATTAATGGTGTTCTTGGTCCAAAGTATAAAACAACGTAAACCTGCTGACATTAATTTATAATAATTTTTATTAATCTAATCTTAATTTGTGGCTGACCACCATTTTTAAATTATTTTTAAATAATTTATTTTTTGAAGAGAAAAGATTTGGCTCCGCCGGGAGTCGAACCCGGCACCTCCCGCTACTACTCGCAAAACTTGTGAGATAGGGGGAGTAGGTATCAGTGAAGAGGAAGGATTTGCTCTGCCTTGAGCCGAGCTCTGTGGTGTAGCGGTTAGCATCCTCGCATGTAACGCAGGAGACCCGGGTTCGACTCCCGGCGGAGCCAAATCTTTTCTCTTCAAAAAATAAATTATTTAATAATAATTTTTAGAAATCTACTCCAAATTATAAATCGAGAGAGCACTGCTCAAGAGCTTTATGTAGGTTAGTCTATCTTTTAGGCCTACTCTCATAAATATTTTTCTGCCAGGACCCTATTAGGCTTCACAGTTAACACAAACGTATTTTATTATCTTTGACTTAACCCCAGCATTTTTCATGGACTCGATTCTCACATAATAAACATTATACCATGTCCTCAATTACTGCAACTTCACATTTGGCACAAATCCATTGTTCAGCATCCACTTTTATAATAATTGGCCTACCTGATGTTCCAGGAACTGAAGATGAAGTAGTGGGCTTATTTTGACTAACTTTCTTCCGGTACGATTTAGGCAACCATTGGAGGTACGATATAGGCAACTCGGAGTTTTTTTAAACATAAAATTATTTTATACCTAAAACAAGAGACACAGCGTGGTCTGCCCCTCCAAAATAAAGCGAATTAGTTGGTTTCAAGGATCCCTCTAAAAAAAAAAATGATCCTATCTATTTGATCACAGTGGCCTTACGATTAACAGCTGAAAACTACACCAATCTATGGCAAAACGCAAAAACTCGCCTTGATTCTGAACCAAAATAGTTATCAGGGCGAGGTCCATTGCTTACTTGTTACACCACTGGATTGTTTCTTCCTACGCCGCTATAGCGCTCCAGCATCACTAATTCTATAAAAATTTGCGGTGGTACGATTTAAGAGGCGGTACAATATTGGCAACTCTCCCCTATATATCTGCACTAAATAAGCACTATAGGATACTAAATATACGGCGTGTACTTTAATTAAGTGGGATTTAAGTAGGTTAGAGTGCGGATGCTTAGCACGAGTCAGCTAGTAGAATACTATTCTAAAGTGTAACGAATTAATTTTCCATATTAAACTCCGATTATTATTTTTACATGGAAACTGATATCGGTTATGATGATCCCAATTGATTTTTAAAAATAGCTTAAATCTACTGAAAACTTAAAAAAATCAAGACCGCTTGAAAAATGAACTCTTAAGTACTTTTCTTTTAGCCCTATTATTGGTATTTTACTTCCACACCTAAATTTGAATCTTCTGATCCACTATGTAACACTTCCTTTATACCAGGTGAGTAAATATGAAACCGGAATTTTTCAAATAGCAAATAAGATTTGATTGTGTAAAAATGATACATACTTTTTTATTCGAAGTACTGTCCTTCGCTATCTATGCATTTTTCCCCATCATTCAGGCAATTTGTGGATTCCCCGCCAAAATAATGCTTCCTCTTCTGAGTCAAACCAATCGAAAATTTCGTACATTTTCATAAGAAGTGAAGCGCTGCTCAGCTAGTGCGTATCCCATCAATGCAAATAGGTGTTAATCGGATGGGGCCAAATCTGGTGAATAAGCCGCATGCGGAAGAATTTACCAACCAAACACTTGGATCGTTTCCTTGGTCCGTTTAGCCGAATGTGATGGGGCATTGTCATGGAGCAAGATCACTTTGTGTGTCCTTTCTTGATATTTGGGACTTTTTGGCAAATCTTTATTCAAATATATCATCTGTTGTAGTTAGCGTTCCGTATTAACAGTTTCCCCAGGTTTCAGCAGCTCATAGTAGGTAACACCCATCTGATCACACCAGACACAGAGCATTTTCTTCCTCCCCAAGCGATGCCGATGGTTCACTAGGAGTTACCCAGGATTTTTTACGCTTATGATTCTCGAAGTAAATTCACTTTTCATCACCAGTCACAATTTGATGAAGAAATGACTTTTTTTCTGTACCTGGCGAGCAGCATTTGCCATGAGGTTTTTCGAGTTTCCTGCTGCCTGTCATTCAGTTGGTGAAGTACCCATTTTCCGACCTTCTGGATCTTTTCCATGCCTTTCAAACAAATGGAGACGGTGTCACATGTAATAATTGTCCAACAAACGCTTCCGAATCAGCGTTTTCAAAGTTTTTTTTTTTTTGTGGTTTTCCACGGTCTTTGTTTCTTTTATCGAAATCCATCTTTAAATTTTTTGTACCAATCGAAACATTGAGATTTGCCTAGGGCATGCTCCCCGTAAGCTTCAACAAGCATCCTATGTGATAATGCTCCAATTTTTTTCCGAAGAAAACGGAAAATAAATGCTGTCCGCAAATCTTGATTTGTAGGCACAAAAGTCGACATGTTCAACGCCACTAAAAACACGGTTATAGAATGAAACTGATGTTGGTATCAATTGGATCTCTTTATTACATGTAGGCAAAAGCAGATAACACCACTGACGGATTAGTTAGAAGATTATATTGACTGCTAACTCCTATCATTGGCGAATTCCGGTTTCATATTTACACACCTGGTATATTACAACCTTCACACAATACTTTATAGTGACTTATGCAGACGTAATTTTGCACTTCATCCAGAACTTCCATGTCTCGCTTCTTCAAGAGGGACGGACCCCTTTTCTTGTTTTCGGGAAAAGTAAAATTTTCGCTTTAACATTTCTTGGGGTAGATAATGAATTAAGTAGTTAATTTTGAATATATGATGAACTTGGTGAAAAGAACCGCGACTTTCTTAATCTAGCAGACGGTTTATTTAAAATATGAATCCATTCAATGTTAAATTCAACAATGTTCAAAATACTAAAAACAAAAGCAAGTGAATATTGTATCCAAAGCATAGGTATATTTTCAATGATTTCTAACAAATTTGCTATTACAGTATATTTGCGTGTGGTTATCATATTCTGTGAGCTTATTATTTTGTTCACCTTTAATGACATTATGAAGGCACATTGGGCATACTTCTGGATTTTTACTTCTTCTTTTTTTACTTCTGCATACTTCTGGATTTTTACTTCTTCTTACTCTCTTGAGATAGTAAAGAATATTATAACAATTATAAAAAATAATAACTGGAAGAACCAAGTACACTAACTTTGAACTGATAACTATAATAATGACTTTGTATATCTAGACATGTAATCCCACCGTTCCGTAAAGGAAGGTAATGAAATAAATTCTAGTTCAGACCTAGTAAAAAAATGTCGAGCATAATTAGGAGTAGAGCAACTTTTTTCCTTAATTTTTAACGTTAGTTTTTAACTTTAACCCTTTAATCTTTTAACATAAGCCTTTTTGAGGTGATGCACTCGAGGAGACCACTTGAGACCAAGAGTGACGTTTGTAGATCAACATTTAACCGCAATAAACATTAATTTATTTTCATTCAATTAATAACTTATTTGACAATCTTCCTTAATCTAAAAGACTTGTTAAATGGCTTGATTAGATTATAATCAATATTAGCAATAAGACTAAATAACGATTTCGGTGTTGTTTTTTTTTTCATGGGCCTTTTAGTTACCGAGACTTTTCCAGATTATTTCTGAAGCTACTTTAGTCTCGCGGGCGAAACGTCGGCATTTTTATTAATATTTCATTTTACTTTTTCTTTTTCTTTTTAATCAATATCCAAAATCATCTCCCTAGTTAATCTTTTTTCTAATAATAGGAGGGCCAATTTTAAGTAACTTATTAAAAAAAATTAAATTAATTAAAAGTAGTAACTTAGAGTCTGGTTGATTCGTAATTACTTGTTTATCAAGCTATTGAAAACCTATTTAGTTTTATATATATATCCTAGAAGATAATTTAAATTAGCTGTCCCAAAAAAATGAAAAATACGGTGTGATATATCTTTATGAAAAATAGAACACATAAAAAAAGTGCATCAATTAAATGCTCAGTCAGCACCATAATTTATTTATAGTAAAAAATGGGAATTTTACTATATTCATAAATACAAAAATTCCTTCATTTTAAAATCGATATAGGTCAATATCGATAAAAAGTCTGTGATTTTTTTTCTTTTGTATTTAGTAGTGAACTGACAAATATCTATATATATTACTAATATTTTGGTAACTGTTTAAAATACCTAAATACTTCATTGCATATTAACGCTATTTTTACAGAATACAGAGATAGTATTCGCATCATGCTCAATAATTTTTCATGAATACTACTGTATCTGAATTTATTAAAGAGTTAGATAAATAGATAGCATAAATTTATTCCAATAATAGGTAGCTCTAAGGTGAGGTAGTTAAATATTTACATATGCATATTTATTTATATACTTAACCGAATTTCTTGAAAATGACTTGCAAAGTAACAGCACTTCGTTACAAAGTGCTACACCTAAAGTCATTCATGAGTTAGTGAATTAGGAAGGAATGAAGAAATTAGTTAGTTAGTGAATGAGGTAAACTAAAAATGTATTTTCCACAAATATTTTACAATACCGAAAATTTGGTCGGCAATCAACAACAACAGCTTAAGTAACTTAAACAAGAAAAGAATTCCTCTCTATATCTTAATATAAAAGATATCAAATTAAATTTTTTATTTAATGAACAAGGTGTTTTCCATATAGCAGGTCTTCAGTATCAGTCGAAATATGGCATATTTGTAATGATATACCTAAGAATACGACTTTATTCATAACGTTATATATATACGAGTAAAATATGTTCCAACTAACTGACGCAAATAAGATATATATATATACAGACGATTTTATAAAAAATACAAGGTCATATGTCAAATATAGTACCTGCGACCTGCTAAGTCGTGCTGCCATTTATTTCTATCAGAGCAATTTCACCTAGTTGTCGTTGCCTAATCTCCCATTTCATTAATTTTAAAATCGATCGAGCTCAATATCGATAAAAAGTCTGTGATTTTTTTCTTTTGTATTTAGCAGTGAACTGACAAATATCTCTATATATGTTACTATGATTTTGGTATCTGTTTATAAACACCTAAATACTTCATTGTCTATTAACGCTATTTTTACAGAATACAGAGATCGTATTCCCATCATGCTTAATATTTTTTTTTATACATATTTACAATCCAAGAGGTATAAATTGAACCTATACATATTATAGATAATAGATTAAAACTTGTTTAAATCAGTTGTCCATTTTTTTTTTTTTTTTGTTCAATCTTCTTTCTTCGTACATTAGCTAAATAAGATAGTTGCCTAAGGCTAGCAATCAAGTTGCTCCTAGCACGAGGTCAGCTCTGGGCAAATTACAGAGAATGATCTTCTCAAGGAAAAAGCCGCACAAGAACTTAAACTAGGGACAAATAAATCTCTACAGGATTCTTAACAGAAAGCAGAAATCAGCGGGTTCGGGACGTTAATATCTTCGTTTTATTTCAAAAAGCCGTGTAGAAGCAGGATAGGAATTTATTTCTCTGACTAATTCAGATATTTTTCCTTAGGGAGATAAAAACATCTTTCAACTAATGGACGAAGGATCGCGAGGGAAAAGCAGACCCTGAAACAGGAGAATTTCATTTTTTATGCATATTTTAGCTTCATTTCGAATTAGACTCACATTTAGGATTCTATTCATTGGTTACTTTAATTAGGTATGTAAATTTGGATTTTTTTTTCGAAATAATTTCAAAGTGGGCATTATGATTTTGATAAAATAAAAAAAAATCATTGATTTTTAGGACTCTACGTTCGCTTCTTCCGGTTTAGGAGTAGTTAAGTTTTCGAATATTATGAAATTCAAAAATTAGCCATTACGTAAATGCGGACCATAAAACCCAGATGGTGTGGGAAATTTTTTTTTTCACACATTGATTAAATATAAGTAGAAGTTTGATAGTTATAGGTACGTGTTTCATAGTTTGAATAGTTTTTTTTTTATTATTCTCTCTATTTGAATAACGTCTTTTATTTTCAATATCCGTTCTGTTTTGGTAATTTTAGTTTTAGACATTATTTTAGATATATAAATCCATTCCGGGTTAGTTACACCATATATAAATCAAATTTGGCTTCATCCATTTTTATGATATTAGTTGGATTTGTCTTTCCACTCCGAAGTATTTTACATCGGAAAAAATTTGGATGGGCTGGGAAATATTAACGTTTTACCATTTTAATATATTTCGACAAAATTTTAAGAGCATTTCGTTTTCAGTCAAATTAGTAAAAAAAAGTTGATTCCACATAAATACTTGTCACTTCATTTGATCCTCTTTAATCTCTTTACCAATTAAAAACGTGCCAATTTTACTGCCACATTCCGAATCTAATATGATTTTTTCAAAAACGTCACTTTGAAGACTCTTGTCTTGTAAGGTCCATAAATAACTTATAAAACACATATATTGCTTATACACAAATTATAGCTTTTATCTCAATAAAAAAAAAAAAAAAATGCTTTCTCTGCATTTATTAATTTTTCTAGAACTAGTTAACTTAGGCATTATTTTTTGAATATTCGTTTAAATATTTTTCTGTACATACATTCAAATAATAAACTTAATCTTGATGGAGATTTTTCCTTTCGTTACTCAGAATTATAAAATAGGTTTTGCTACTTTTAAGGGAGTATCATTAGAATATTAATCTAAAAAAATGATAGTTGGGTATCATTTTATTAATCACCAATCACTATTTTTTTTCTTTCTAGAAACCAGAGGTTAGGCAAATATTTTATTCTTAGATATCGGCAGTTGATTTTTTTTCTTTTTCATTTTATTCATTAGGTACGCATTATCGTTTGACGGATTATATTACGACAGACACTTCTTCGACTGCGCTATGCCATTAATAAATAATCTTAGGAACTAAATAATTCATGAAGCCACGAATTAATTGGTGATCTCTATTCATAGCCGCAATTCGGGAAGATAATCAATTAACAATTACCCTAAACGTGGTAATGGAAAGATGGAGTTGAATCTATTAACTGGATATGTAATTAAAAATGCTCGAGGCACTTCATCTATCTGTAGGAGGATCAAATTCGCCCTCCCCCGCTTGAAAACCTCCCATACGAACACAATTTTTTTTTTTTTTTCATAATTTCCCATTAAAACAATATATAATAAATAATAATATAATATGTGTGGATCTAGTATATGTTAGTATTCGCTGCCAATGTCGAAAGAGTAAACACTTAAAAAATAACGAACGCGTAATCCTTGGAACTATTTTATGACTCAATGTATCTTAAATCCTCCTTCCTTAAATGTTCCAAGCAGATTGACTTGTCAATGGGAAGCCCATATTGTCAGTTTTAGATATGCGCTGTCACATTGCTATTGCTGGAAGTGCACACTGTTGCAATGCGAATTCTAATCTGTTGTTTGAAGTACAGTATGCTACCGACAAAAGACAGGATGGAGGTAGGACCACACATATTGTTCAAGCCTTCTGATTTATAATCTATCTCGCAAGACACAATAATAAAAAAACAAAAAAGGCATATTGTTCTATTCTGACAATTAGTTGTGCAGAAACTTTGAAATAATGAATTTTTTAAAATAAATATAAATCTAGTGTGAAAATCGATTAATATAAGCCAGATATAACAACGAATTGAATATTACGCCATAAAGGTTATGGAAAGATCCTTGTAACAGACTTTATCAATAAAAAATATTAGCGATTTTTGATTTACGCTATTATTATATCTAGTTTTATATTCTAACGATACTCCCTTCGAAGTAGGTAAAACTATTTAATCAACAATGAAAGGCAAAATCACTGTCAATATTAGGACGATGGAATATATTTAATGACAATTTTTAACAGTCCAGTTTATTAGAGGGTACATATTTTTTCAATTTATGAGGTGTAAATAAACACTGTTTTCTGACTTATGTCGGCAAGAAATTGAAAACTTACGATTTTGAAGAGAACAAAAATCATGGAAATTAGATCATTGATTTTGGTTGTAATACACATCGGCAAGAAGATTGTTATAACATGAAAATCTTTTTTTTTTTTTTTTTTTTTTTGGGGGGTAATCGCATTAAGTTTCAGTTCCAACTGCACTCTGAATTTTCCGATGTAACTGCAGACAGGGACCAGGCAAAGTAGCCTTTGATCACAAATAGTTTTCCAGTGACAGTAACTCAAAAGTAACCTGCATTAAACGATCATCCCCTCCGGAAAAGAACAAGGGTAATTACTAGGTAATTACTTTCGCGAACGGAAATATTAACAATATTGTAACTACTATATTCAGGCATCGTAGGTATTGTCAATCTTGAGTCAAAATTGATATAATTTGAGTTGCAAACATATTCTTATCTACGTGCGACATTAAAGCTTCTTTTTGATATTCGTTCCCTACATCTATATTCCGTTTGGAAGAAAATTGCCAGAATACGAAAATCTTCGTTTTTGCTTCAAAGACTACAAATAGAATTATCATTCTTTGAGAAAAATTTCACATTTTTAAATCTAATATTTAATACTGAAAAGCAGTCTTCGATAGAGTTGGGACTTCGCTGTAATGATAACAACACGATATATTAAAAAAATCTTTTTATTAAAAATATCAATTTTTTTTTTGTCAATTATGTACTTAAGGCGGTAGGAAGTTCGCTGGATCTGCAAGTTTTAATATTGTAACAATTATGTGGGTAACAAATATTTATGCAACAAAAATTCACAGTTATCAATGCCAACGAATTAATAAAACTTAGATACTTGCGCAGGTTACAAGAATGATAACGTTATAACACACAATCGTATGACTTGAGCTACACAGTCAAGATACAGACATATCTCTGACTAACCCGTTCAGTCACTCCCTCCTTATATATAATCGTAAATGGTCAGGTCTGGAATGTTCCAGAACAATGTGGACATTTCTACGCCTTCGTGGACTAGGCCACGGAAAGATCTAGACCCAGACAGTTCGTTCCAACCGCTTATTTTGTTTCAACAAACGGTCTTTTACACCATAGAGTTTACACTTTATATTTCTTTTATTTACTTATCGATTTAACGTTACAATATATTATTAATAAATTATTGGAAAATCAATATTAAAAAAAGAAAGAAGTACATTTCTAATATTTTTATATAGAAATATACATACACACACACACACACACACACATAATGGAATTCTTACCTTATTGTGAAATACTTTCAAAAATAAAAATATCCCTTTTACTCTTCATCTTCCATTAAATGTTTCACGTATATGGTATCCATCCTCAGAGGATGATCCTTAAACGGAAAACGTAATTACTTTAGGTAATGACAGTCATGAAGTGACGTGAGCCAAAAGATGACTTAAACGTTGTGGTGAGAGAACCAAGGTTGAATGAAATACATCTACCTATCACTCAAGTTTCCATCAGTTGAGAAAATTGTACCAAACTTACAAAAAAAAATAAATAAAAAAATGGAGTAAAGTACTTTCATTATGTATTTTTTAACTCCGAACTATTAGATGACAATTATTGTAAAGTAAAAATAATGTCTATAGTTACAAATGAAATAATTATCAATTAATTAATTGGTACATTTCATAATGCATCAAAGTAATAAAATGAAGTTATAAAAAAAATGAACATATTTTTATCAATGTTTTATTTGCAAAGATTGTTTATCATATAAACTTTATGCAATTAGATTTTTTCATATTCGGTCGTTTAATTGATGACCATTCGGCCATTATTTATAGTTTAGGAATTTATGGTCATTTATATACTTTATAAAATATCTGGTTTACGATCCTTTTTGTAATATGTCAAAGTAACCACAAAAAAATAATTTTAGTAAAATTTTCTTTAAAAGTTTTTACAGCATGTCTGATTAAATTGCCGAGTTGATTTTTTTTAGATGTTTTATTTTACATTTTACAAATTTTTATTTTTATATAAAAAAATATATAATATATATTGTCCTAACATTTACAGATTTTACGTATAAGTTTCATATTTTCTAACAAAGCTTTACTTCCATAGCAGTACTAGAATATAAAACTGAAAAAAATAAAAAAGTAGATTGATTTATTATTTAGTTTATTTTTTATTTCAAAAGACTTTTGTTAGGCGTGTGACTTTTTTTCCCCCTCCTCAGATTAATATTAAGATTTTTAAAAAATCCTATATTTCTCTATTTTTGATTCATTCGACTTAGCATAATATTTAGGTCAAATTCATAAAAAATAATTCGCTGAATTTATTTATAAGTCTTGGTGAATTTTATTTTGGTGTTACTAATAGTCTTTATAATCGTTTTGCTAATAACATTCTAAATTAAGAATAACTATTTTTTTGTAATAATAAACTGCAAATAAACTTAAATCATTTCATAAATATCCTTTTATTTTATATATAATTCTTGATGCCCATTCATTATGTGGTTTTTGAGAGATAATCTTTGAATTTTCTTGAACAATTTGGCGTATCGATTTCCAATACACTTATACTAATATAAATTAACTGTAATAAATTGGCAAATTAAGTTTAGAATCCTGTATTTTCAACTATAAAATTATCATATGGGCTATTTTTCGGATTAAAGCCCAATTTTTCACTATTATATTTTTTCAAATCAATTCCAATTTTAATTAATTTATTTAAATATGGTTAAATATAAAGAGTATTTAAAAAAAAAAAAATGGAATAATTGAGTTCTTCTTTTTTTTAACAGACCAAAGTAAAATAAAATAAGAAAGGTAAATATTTAATTTTAACTAAATTTTATTGTAAGGTACCATAGAAAAATATAACCGATGAAAAATAAAGTGATATACTCATGCCTATTATCCTAATCCATTTACTTATTAAGAAGACAAACCAAATACTTTTCTTCGATTTTAAATCTTCACTATAAAATTAAATACTTGTGAGATTGAGAAATGGTGATGTACTTATTAATTATATTTTAATTTTATTTTTAATTAGGTTTTTAAAATTTATATTTACACGAATACGTAATGATTCATAACGACTCTTGAATTATGAAAATTGAGTATATTTCTGGATTATCAATGATATGATAGGAAGGGCAGTAAGGTGTCGTTTTGGTTATAGCAGGGAAGTGACCTTTCAAAGGGACAAAAGAAGGTTGGAAAGTTGTAAAGTAAAGGTGATTTTTTGCTCAGTGGCCTTGGGTATTGACCCTCAGTAAGAGCTGGTAATACACTTTCATCTGGATACATTCAATGAATAGTTGAAATATTGTTTTGATATCTGACATGGTATAGCGCCGAATTACGAAATCAGTTCGGTGGTGGTTATGTTGATGAGGAGAGAGAGAGGTGGTTGTGGCAGCGGTCGCAAGATGTCGCGCGCGTGCCCCTGGCTCCGAGGGGGGGCCGCTCCTGCCAGTCCGCTCTCAGCTCTCCCCCCGATCGGGTGTGCTCAGCCTCGAGAGAAAAGATCGTCACGCATGTAGTCTCACGTTCACTAACATTCTCCGGCCTCTGTTCTTTTCCCGGTCCTGCGCCTCCCGTTCACCGCATCCGTCAACATTCTCATTCTCGGCGACCTGGCCGAGGGGTGCGCTCCGTTCGACAATGCCGGGGCGACCCCAGCCTGCCTCCGAGACCCGACCGGTCCAGGGGTCGCCTGGTGGTCCATGATGAATGGCAACGTCTACGAGGACCAGCCCGCACTCACACCCATCAAGACATCGCCCAGCTCCACGCCAGTCACCACATCTTCAGCATCATCCACATCGCCTGTCACCAGCCAGTCTGGACCTCTTCACATACCGGCCAAAAGACTGGGCTACGAGTGCGTCGAAGGATCGGGTGTCATCCGACACTCCCATGGCCATTGGCCTAGTTACCCCGCCTCTGGTGATTACGACCAGTCGTACTCCCAGCCGACGTACTACAACCTGCCGGACGGCAGGGACAGGAAGTCGGGGGGGCTGTTCTGGAGCCCGGCGTCGCAGGACTACAAGTACACGACGTCGGTGACACCAGGTACGTCGACGGACCCCGCTGTGTCGACGTGTCATCAGTTCGGTCAGAATTGGTGCAATTACTCGCCGTACTCTTCGAGACACCACGTCGAAGCACCGTACCTGCCCAGCTCAGATGATCGGAGGGTGGCGATGGTCGAAACTGCCGCAGGATTCGGCCACGACACGTACCCTCTGAGGAACTACCCACCGCACGAACCCGTGCCGTCCACTCCGTACCCACCTCCAGGTAAGGCTTTCTCTTTTTACCCCTTTTCTTAAAGAAAAAAAAAAGGTTCCTTTGAAACTCACTAGCTTCCTTGACAAGTGACAATGTTTACAACGCTGTGAAACTTCGGAGATTTAGACCTTAACTCAGTAAATTTACAGTAAAAGTGATAACGATAAAATAGTGAATAAATTTTTTTATAAAGTGTGAAATAACTATAAAATTGTTCCTTAAATCTAGCAATATAATTTTTTTAATTTATATTATCCATAAAAACCCACAATTACAGGCTCAACTAGAAACAAAATAAAAATCAAATATCATTTAAAAAATTATGAATTTATATTACAATGATATAATACAGCGCAAAGGGAATGTTTTTTAAAAAAGTGCTATTTGACTGGGGATTAGCCGGATTCGTCTTGACAGGGAAACACAGTAGAAACTCCGACATAAATCGGTCCCCTCTCACCGTTGTCCCGGTGTGAGGAATTCTGATATTTTATATTTAATATGTTCGCTGGATTTCATTTTCATTCATTAAATGATTTTTTTTTTTTGCTGTAATTTCTGTGGAAATATACGATCTCAATGATTGTGTTATCAAAGATTAAAAATTAATAACAAAATAGCATACCTCTTTCAATAAGTTTTAGAAAGAAAGAAAAAAACACACATAACATACATCTGTGGGTTGTATATACAAACAGTCATTAAAAAAAAAATAAAACATTAAAATATCTCATGTCATACATTCCCCTAGTGAAACATCCCAACAATAGGAAATCTGTAGAACTATTTCACTATTGCTTTAATCAAGTGGCCGCTATAAGTTTAAAATAGTCCGGTTAAATGTGGCGAACAATGGAGCAAATTTACTATTTATCGTTATCTCGGCCATTAAATTTAATTGTTATATCTCTCATTGTCGACATTTATAGCCCTGATACTAGACAATAGTACATAAAACCTTATCAATCGTCTATGCTCCGAGGTTTCACTAAATCTCATAAACGTTTGTTGAAAAATAAAAAAAAATTAAATTAGTTTTTTATTTTATATCCATTTGTTTAAGTTTCATATTTTGTACGATATGAATTTTGTGTAGAAGTTTGACTTATAACGACAGAATACTTAATTGAAAAGGAAGGTTATAGCGGCTATAAAAAAGTCACCGATAGAAGGAAAAAAAAAAGATGAAGAAAAAGATTCCTGCTCTTTCTCAAGACCAGTTTATTCCATTCATTTACGCTAGGCTATTTAGAATTTATTTTTTTGCAGACTCTTTTATAGTTTCAACTCCACGTATAGTTTAATATTTACTAATTTCCTTCACAGTCTTTTAATGTTTACGATACTATATGCATTCATTAAAAAAAAATTGGTATATTGTTTACAATTCATATTAGTTTTCATTTTAGTACGATATAGAACTATATTGAATGTTTTTTCATTGATAAAAAAAAAAAAAAAAAACGAAAAGTGCAGTTTACAATATTTGACACTGAGATGGTTATATGTTTAAATTTTTTTGTTAAATTATTTACATTCGTTACCTGTACTTCGCTTTGTTGTTAAGTAGTGTTTAGTTAGGAGTAACATGAGGAAAAATAAAATATATATATATATATATATATATATATATATATACTGTTGAATTGCAGAGTGTATTTTCTTTTCAGCAAATATCTCTGAGAGAGAAATTGTGTTTGTGTGTGTTTGCGAGTGAGGGAAAATATCATTTCACTTCTTGCTAAAATTGTTTTCGTACATAATTGAGATGAAAAATTGTCTATGAGTAATTTTATTTTATTTGTTTAAGCCTACTAATAAACGGTAATTCTCGTTTACGTTTGGTATACACAATATATTATGTATAATATTATTTTTTATTTTACTCTTGAAAATATAACAAATTTATTTATTTAAAAAATATATAAATAACAATAATGTGGAATGATTATTAAAAATAAATTTTGGTTTGTTACCTGATTTCATGATAGTAAAGTCAATTTCTTACTGATTTTAGCACGAAGTGATTAATTTTTTTTTCTTTTTTATCATATCTCTGAATATATATTTTTTTAATATCTACATATTAGTTTAAGAGTATTATAATTAATTTTTAGTTTAAGATAATATTTTATTTAAATTATGAATTTATTTAGGTAATTATTCATTATAGTACAGTAACTGAATTGCTTATCCTAGGTACCTTGGAACTCTTTGTTTTAGGTTGGAATTATCAGTTCTTGTCGTTTCGTATCAAATCGTTGTTTTTACTTCTGGATTTGTAGTTAACGAACTGAAATGGTTCCATTACGATACTGAGAGAGACCGGTTTTTTACTAGTTTTTTTTTTTTTTTTTTTTTAATCCTCTGACAGATTGACCGATAAATTCCATCCATCGTATATAAGACTGGTTTTCTTCATCTGGGGCCTCATAGTCGTCTAACCCTCTTACTATACATAGATCATCCTGTTTCCTTCCCAACCAGGAAATGCAAATGGGGTCAGCACTTTTGTTCTTAGAGAGATGTACGTCGGAAGGCATTCATCGGAATAAAAGTCAAAATGTGGAGCGAGGGATAAGGAAAAATTTAAATTCCACTCTCTGTTTTGATAAGATAAAATCTTGAGCTTTGTATGCATGATAATATCGTGTTCTTAAAAATATTCATACTGATTCTTTTTTTTTTTTTTTTTTTTTTTTTTTTTTTTTTTTTTTTTTTTGCGCTAAAAAGTACTTTGAACTCCATCTGAAGTAACAATTACAATAATAACAGATATAAAAGTAACAGGACTAGGAAGGAACGGTTACATTACATTGTAGGACGGGGCTAGACAGCGGAGTATAAAAACAGAAGGCCCGGAGAGTTCGCTGTTAATTTATGGGGTCATAAAATCGTCAGTGGGACTTGTAGTCTTTGGACCTACTTCTTCTTCTTGTACTTTTCGTCTTATATGGCATCTTTTAGCTTCGTGTCTTCCAAATCCGCGATTGAGTGATGCCAGATTTACCGGAATTTTTACTATTCTTTTTGACTTAGGCTGATAGAATTTTTTAAATCGTTTGGGTTATCACTCGTATTTTCGCCGTTGTTTCAATTCGAGGTTAGGTAAACATTTTCGTGACTAATTTTTTATTACCATTTTTTTTTTAAATTGTTAATTTATCTGATAAATTGGATAGTTTTTTTTAATTTTTTAAGTACCGATTTTTGATGATGGGGACGCATAATCGAAAAATCTAGCTTATGTAAAAGCTAAATATTAGAAAAAAAATTAAAGAATATTTTTTTCCAAAGCTTAGGTGGTAACTTAATATAACTGTTTCAACTTTCAGAGTGGAAATGAAAATTTTTTGATAATTATTTAAAAAATAATTTATCTCAAATTTCCTGACTTGATCGAAGTATAATATTAGGGCTTAATATTATCAATTATTCAATACATATCGAATTGAAGTTGTTCAACCAACGAAACCATTTTTTATTATTGATTCTTTCGCTAATTTATAAGCCATAAAAGGCCATATTGATGATTATCTATCATAAATTATTATATATTGAATAAAATTATAAAAATTTAAGATGAAAAATCAAAGAAAAATTGGTTATTATTTTTCTAATCAAAATATTTAGTTTTGTTTTAATTTTTGTAAGTACAGTAAACTGTACAGCATTTACAATGTACCATACAAGGTATGGACATTGTAAATGCCTGTCCAGGTATGGACAGGACATGTAAATAAATAATATATATATATATATATATATATATATATATATATATATATATATATATATATATATATATATGTGTGTGTGTGTGTGTGTGTGTGTGTGTGTGTATGTGTATATATTGATTGTTATGTATAGTATTCTGTGAGATATTGAAGTATCGACACAACGTCAAGGAGAATAGTATCCGAGTGATTCACACTCTCCAAAATCAATATCTTCTAGAGAGAAGGTCTCTATTTCGCTCTGCTAAAAAATTAATAAGTTTTAATATTATTATTCATAATTTACATATGAATTGCTATATTCTAATTATTATTAGTACTCACTGGTTGTTATTAAACAATTAAAAATATTACAAATTAATAAAATAATTAGTAGTATAATTCTATTCCATCTTTTCTAATAAACCGGTATTTAAAGGTTTTATTTTTGCTACAAAAATTTTCTCGTTGTCATGGAAGAAAAAAAAAATATCGTGTGCATTGTATCGAGTTTGTCTCACACGCGCAATCCCATTCTATTCTCGCCACGAAGATAATGTTATCTAGAGGAAAATGTGAAAAATCCGTGTTATATATATATTCCACAGAACGGGAGACTGATTCTCGGAGACCGCTGTTGGACAGATGCCAGACACGTTGTAAACTGTTGTGAAGGATGGTCTTATCAGATCCGGGGCTAGGAGGGTTTCGTTTGGCTTCTTCACCTTGTACGAACGAAGCGCGCGAGTGATCCGGGTCATAGTGCCGTAAGGGAAAAGTCTTTGGTGATGGTATCAGTACATTTCTTTCAGCAAGGAACTAAAGTTAAATTAATTGTTGCCAATGTCAAAATACCCAATTATTTCTCATACTATATATTCCTGCATTATCCTGCTTGCTTGAATAGTTACCCCTTTATTCTAGAACTATGAAGTGCACTGAGTAATTTCCATGAGAAATATTTTGATAATAATCACATATAATAATTATATTTATCATTAAATATTTTCAACTATTATCTTTAACCATAAAGTTAACAAAAAAGATATAATGTTTACAAATATTTTTTAAAAAGAATAGATTCTATTTTATCATTAATAATTTAGGTTAAGAAACGGGAGTTGCACATTGTAAAAGGACATCTTGCGGGATATCCTTTTCTTGTGGTGGGTTGACTCCCCCCGTACCCAGATGAGGGTCCATCGCGGTCAATAAGTGGAGGGGGACACTTAGTGTGCGTCATTGTTAAGGACCTCTTTGCAATTCATGATCTACGAGCTTCCAGAGGGCAACTGTATCATGGCCATTATCTTTTCTTTAAAAAAAAAAAAAATTCCAATTTGCGTTTATATGTTTTATACATAGACTGATTTTATGTTGGAAATAATTGTAAAATATAGGGTTAATATAGCGAAAACATAAACTTTAATCACCTATATCAGTAGCTTTGACAGTATCTAAAACAATTCATCGATCGCTATCATGGAGACAGAATTATAAAATTGAAATTAATTTAATTCATTTGCGACTGAACACTTCACGCTCCAAGCATAGGTGTATATAATCAGCAATAATATTAAAAAAAAAAAAAAAAAAAAAAAAAAAAAATTAAAATGAGCTAATATTGACAAGATCAAATAACCTATATAGAAAAAAAAGGAGAAAGAATTACAAATAAACTTGAGCTCAAAATACCTACTTCAGCCATAAAAGATCTCACAATTTGATTTACGTTTAAACAACACGTCCCCGGGATCCGCTCACTATCTATACAGGACAATTAGTTAACTAATTGATGTCTTTATTACTTTTATAGCTCTGTAATAAATTAAAGATTCCGTATAAGGCAATTATAGCACATAGCCTTTCGGATTTAAATAATTGATTTTATAGTGAAAAGTAATAAAGTGTACCATAAAATTCATTTCGCTATTGTAATTAAGTTGTATATTAATTTTACTATCCATTTATTAGAAACAGTCTCACTCCCTCTCTCTCTCTCTCTCTACTTCTCTTCCTCTCTCTGTCGGTGTCATTACTTTTATGAAGTCATTCACTCCTCTTCTATCGGTAACAGTGTTTCAAGAAGTAATGACTTCTATACTTACTTACATGCCGGTTAAAGTATTAATTGCAGAGTAGAATTTACTACCTGTTAATGTACTTATAATTACGTCACTTAAGAATAATAAATTAATTTAAAGAAAAAATACATTTTTTCAGAGATAATGTTATATAACATTAGTTATTCATAGATATAAAATACACATTAAACATAGATCTTGTTTAATAATAGAAACGTTCGTAATTAAAAAATCGAAAAAAATAATAATAAAAAAATTATAAAAAAAAAAAAAAATCAAACCCATTTGTCCCAAAGATGCGTTTACGCATTATTAATATTTCTATATATGAGATTACTGTTTTTATTTCATTTTTGCGGGAAAACTTCAAATAAGGTCACTTCAGAAATACGAGTATGAAATTTTAAAATTTATATTAAATTGTTGGTGTTTCAAGAACTTTATCAAAAATAAATTTTTAACACCATTTAAAATTGTTGATTTTAAACAACATTCCTTGATCAAAGGAATGTAATAATAAAAATAAAACATGGCTGATTTGTTTTCTCACTTGTTACCCCTGATGTCCTAAGGTGCGTTTCCAATAAACGGATTTCCCAAAGGGCATTAGTTATTTAATTTACCGATAATATATTCTTGAAGAACCACCACAAATTCCTATTAATTCTACCCTTGGTACAAAATGGTTTAAGTGAAAGTTATTCAAAAAACATGCAACTAACGAAAATCGTTTATAGTAATGATAATTTATCAATATTTAAAAGAAAATTGAATTGATTATTTATATTCTAATTCTGCCATCTTTAAATAACATTAGTAGGTAAATGATAAAATCTAAAATTCTCTCAACGAAACTTACTGCTGATCTAGCGTTTGCAAAAGCTATTAATCACAAGAAATTGGAAAGTTTAATAGTGACTTTCTCTGAAAATGATTTAATCCAATTATGCAAATGAACATTAACCTCAGGCGATCGTATATCTTAATTGTTTCATCGATTAATTTTATTGCAATTTAATGATGATAAATTAAATTATTTGTTTTTATATTAATTATTATATTAGGGATATCTTTATTGCTTCCATTTATTTCGAGTATTATATTTTCATTAACATATATTTTTGGAACGCCATAAATCGTAGGAATAGTCTTAGACACCGATAAAAAATTATTATTTCTAACTTACTACGAACGTGTGATGTACCGAGGTTTATTACTAACTAGCTGTATATACCGATTTCACCCGGGGAATTTCATTTTTTAAATCTATGAAATCTATAAAATGAGACTTTTTTCGACTCAAACGGTCGATTTCGTAAAAAAACAATTTAAAGCCTAACGAGACCTAACGATTTTTAAAACAATAAAGAATATACCCAGAGATTGGCTGAAGTTATGCAATTATAATATGGACAGGTGTTCGCACCTGGTATCAAAGAACCACTGAGCGAAATTTGGAGAATTTAGGACCAACGGTATGGATTTCTAAACAAACCAACAAACAAACAGAATTTCATCTTTATTTATGTAGATAAGATTCAGAAAAAAGGTACAAATCAAATTTTACGCCGATCCATCCTAGAAAGACTCCCAACTTAATTTGTTTGACGCTTTTCTCGTTTTAATATAGCGGAAATAAAATAAATAAAAAAAAGCTAAAAAATTATAATCCTTGCAACCACTTTACTCGAGCAGATGACCACCAAAAATGGAAATTTACTTGTTATATTTATCATAATGCTACGAAATTAAATGAGATTTTACACTTTACGGAAAAGCTTAACCCTCCAAAAGCAATTTAAAAAAATAAATAATTAAAATACTCATTGTGAAGTACTTATAAAATATTTAAGTATTGCTGGGTACCTACTGCTAATTTAATCCATACACAAAAAATGTCATTCATATGATTAGAAAAAAAAAAAATTCATCAAGTCTGGTGATTGTCGACATTCTGTTGATAGGTGTGGATTTAGAAATGGAGTAAATAAAACAAAAATCTAATGAACTATAAAAAAGCTGTAATAATAATTAATTTTTTTGTTTGTTTTTTTATAAATTCCTATTTTAAGGTTTTATCAATACAATAGTTGTTTCGCCATTTATCGAAGTATTTTTCTTTTGAATTTTTATTACTTCTTAAATATTTCATTTATTCTAATTTAAGGTGTACAATATGTACACCTCACTTCACTTCACTTATAAGAGCTCCTACTTTTGGTGCAACACTAATATCCAACTTCTTTTTTTTTTTGGAAAATATTTAATGATGACTTAAAAAAAATGAATATAAAATTCATTCGATATTTCTTTAGTCACTTTTATACAATAAATCGATTTTAATATGCATTATAACTTATGAAAATAGGAGATGAATGCAAAGAAAATAAATTATGGAGATTTTTTTTTTTTTCTTGTGGGGTAAAATCTCCGTTAGAATGAAGTGGAAAAGCTTGAAGAGAGTTTTCACCCCTTTCATCTAGACTTATGCAGACATTTTCCAGAGCCGTAGTACGTTGGTGATGAGTGAGGGACGTTGGGGTGAGGGGTTCTCAGCACCTGGCCAATTCACCTGGAACATTTCTACCTTCGCATGGCCTCCGCATTCCATCACTATACCTTATATTCCTTTTTTTTTCCTAGGAGTATTTCGTGGCTCGCTATCTCCGTATTAAATAAGTAAATAAGTTCTTATCTTGAAAATATGTCAATTGTCATGGATAAAAAAAAAAAACTTCAAAGAATATAATAATGAAAAATATGAATTAATAAAAAAAAAAAAACTATACTTATCTGGACCAGGCCTATAGCATGCTGTCACGTGAAAATTATTCCTAATTCATTGCTGTTAATATTAAACATATATGTTACAGAATAAACTATGTTAATTATGAAAAATGTAATAAAAATCTTTTTTTTTTTTTTTTTAACGAATTAATTTGTCTTGAACTATAATAATAAATTATGATTGAGGGAAAAATAATTAAATTACTAAAAGTGATAATTATTACATTTGCTTAGTAGAGAAGATTGTTTAAATTTGCCCGTAAATATTATAAAATGGCATTATGTAGTTTTTATTTGTGTTTGCAACTCACAAGTTTAAAATTAAAAAAAAATAATAAAAACATGAATGGATTATTAATAAAAATACTTAAAGTGACAAATTATTTCTGCGTATTTTTATTCAATAATATCTAACAAAATAAAAATTCTTAAGTGACTAGATAAAAATAAGTTCATGTCATTTTCACATTACTGCTTCGCATTTAAAATCATGAATTTTCATAACATCAAAAACAAAAAAAAAAAAAGTATATATGTAATAACAATAAATAGAGGTAAAAAAGGTAATAAATACAGTTAAAAGATAATAATAAAAAAATAACTGACATAATTTTTTATTTATTTATTTGTTTTGTTTAAATGCGTAAAAACACTTCCGTAATTAACGCTTAAAAATGATTTTTTGTTCTTCAGCTCGATATCTTCATCGGTCGATTTCCCTCTTTAGCATCTTTACCAATCTGGGGATGTATCTCCCTATTTTTCCTCATGCTTTGCTATTGAACAGTTTAAGGTATAATGAATAAAACTATGTTGAAATGTTTATAAAAAGATAACTATAGGTATCTTCTATGACTCCGTATAAATTCATGGTTCGCAGTAAAACTGACCTTGATTGTTGTTAGTTATCTATGTTTATCCAAAAAAGAACTGAATTAATTTAATTAGTTTAGGTATTTTCTTATCAGATAATAACTCAGAGTCCATTATATATTCCTGCTATTAAATTTAGTTTTTGTTTCCATTTTTTTCTTTGGAAACTGAACAAAGCACAATTTTTTTTTTAAATTTAATAATCGCCATGATTTGAAAAAATCACTTTCACATTGATGTAAATGCACGTAAATTATCTAGAAAAAAAAGTGCCGATAATATGCATTTATTCATTATTTTATTTTATTTTATTTTTTTAATTTTTGTATGTATGTTCCAAGTGAGTCGTTAGTCTAAGTATAGTCCGAGTGTTATTTTTTAATTTCATCGTTGAATACGAAATTTCAGGGCTGCACCCCTTCCACCATGAGATAACCCCTGAGGTCCAAAGATATCTTTTTTTTTGTCGGCCTCTGAACCATTCCTACCTCAAGGCTTCTGTAGAAAACCAAACAGTTTTATTGCTCCCCCTTTTGACCGGTCGGTCACAGTTCGGCAAAAACCGGTAAAAAGAAAGTAAGGCAGAAAAAATTTCAAACGTTATTATTATATTTTTTTTTTGTCACATATTTGGACATTTACGGGAATATTATTTCATTTTTACCTATATTTTATTCTAAAGTAACCATCAAAATTATTCTTGCGATTTCCTCTTAGTTTTGAAGTACGTAAATAGTTTATACATCGTAGCTTAGTTGTATTTAACGTGTTGCTGGGGGAGGCTGATTTCGGAGAAAATTTATATTTATTTATTTTGATTTACTCTTTGTAATTATGTTTTTCATTATAGATACCTTTATTCAGGAAATAATTATTTTTGAATTTCGTAATTTACAAAGAATATAATCATATTGGGAACTTGATATATATCATCCCCAAATTAAGCTGTGATAAAATCTCTTTCCTATGAGAATGTTTTTTATCTTTAAAAAAAAGAAAAAAAAAAAGGTATTCCACCACAAGCCCTTAATTCCTGGCGATGAAATCGAGAACTATCATTGGTCAGTAATGCTTAGATTTTTTTATGGTAACGTTAATAGTTATACTAAAAATTCAAAATATTTCAACATCCAAGTCACCGACGTCGATACCTATCTATATGTCAAGAATCTCTGTTTGGTTCTATCTTTCTAGCCCAATTATTCAGAAAAACTTTTTTAAGACTTTTTCATATTATATATTTCTCATCTATCGAAAGCAAACAAATTCTCAATATTTTAAATTCTTCAAAAAAAGTGCAATTATTGTAATAATTAATTTAAATTAATGAATGGTCAAGTAGGATTGGTAATTAGATCGAAATTATGTAAAAAATATGTAATAGTGCCAAAATCATCATATCAAAAAACCGTACAAATATGTAAAATACATATACCAAACATAACATGAACAAGTATAAAATTTGTTTATTGTTTTTATAACTAAACATATTTCGTGTGACTTAATAATATGTACCAATGAAAATGAAAAAAAAAAAAAAAAAAAAATAATAATAATCATTTTGGTTAATAGATATCGTTTCATTTTCAATATATTGTTATGTTTTTTCTCATTACAGTAACCCTTTCAAGAGTGGATTTTTTGTACAAGTGCCATCTTGTGACACAACGCGTAGTTTTTTATATTTAAAATCAATTAAAATAATATTTTATCATGCACAATACATAAATACAAGTTGAAGAATAAAGAAAATACAAACCTAATGGAATTTAAAGAAATTAAAATGTTAAATAAGAAAATGACTATTAACTTTATATAGAAATTGAAAAAAAATCTAAAATAATGATTAGCCGGAATTTCGAAGAATAATATATTAGAGTAATATGTTGATATACATATTAAATTTTTTTCTAATAGGACCTAAGAAATCCACATGAAATTTTTTTAAAAAGGGATAATGAAATCTATTACTTTTTTTTACTTTCTAAGTTAATTAAATCATAATGTGTAATAGCTTAAGTATTCGTTTAATTCTTATAAAATATTACAAGAAAGTTAGTTCGATCAAAAAGTGTAGTTTATCGTTAAGGAAAATATTATTACGATACATATAAATAAAAAAACAACAAACATTTTCTCCCGTTAAAATTGATATAATGGTTCTTTTAGACATTAATATCCGTTTTTGATTTAGTGTACAAGGAAAGATTTGGAAAAAAATATTTGTTACTCAGAAAGAAAGCTGATTTCTCAGAAGCACCTCCCAGAAATCGGCACGAGTATCAATGTAAGTTACCAAATTTATGGCTTGCTCAAGTTATTAAAACGAAAAAGAAAAAAAAAAGTTCCCAAATCCGTTAAACAGCCATTTGACCTGGTTCTCGCTCGATAAATCAGCTTCTTAGGATCTGGACTTGCCTCAGCGGGCATTTACATGTTAAACAAGGCACCGCTCCCAGCATCCGATTTACATTCTAATCGATCAATGATCATCTCGGGAAACAAAATGTTGGGATGAAACGTATCAATATCCTTCTATAAAGAGATTTTGATTTTGATCTTTCAGTTTCCTATTTCAATATTCATACGGGGCATTGAAAAAACGCTTCTGGTCCGTTTCAAAATCTTCAGAACAAGGTATGACATTATGGAAAAGTGGAATGACACTTTGAGGGTATTCTTGAAGTAACAGATCATAATGTAATTCCTTTTTCTGGCCATTTTTGAAAAGGACCAGAAGCACTTTTCCAGAATATGGGTAGGAGTAAAAAATCCAGGGTTTTAGAATAAAACCCTGACTTGTTACGTTTATTTCTTGAACCTAACGTCAGATCTTATACACATAAATATATGTAATATCTTTTTTAATCAATGAATGGGAAAGTTTATGACTTCGTCTAAAGAGTTTATGCACCTGTCAACAAGCTGTTAATGAGCAGCAATTGGTCTGATGGAAAAAATGTCTGGAATATGGAAATTTAATTTTTTTTTTTTTAATAATGGACATAAAACTTACTGATGCGGATTAAGTTTTATGTCCATTATTTTACTATTGTTGAGTAAGTTATATCGCTAATAAGAGATATTTTGTACGTAGAACGAAGTTCATTTACTTATGTGCTTAATTTTACGTATGTAATAATAAAATATTCGTGTATCATATGAAGCATGAAGAATATACCTATTCAAATCAAAAATATAAACTACTTCTCGAAATATGGAAATAATAATAGGAAAAGATTTTTTTTTTTTTGTTATATTATGATATATAAATATGTCGATAATGCAGTTATAGAGCTAAACAACAAAGCATATATTGACAAAAAAATAATTCAGTTAATTTAAAAAAAAAAATGTTTATGTCACGATAAAAAAATACAAACGATAAAAAATCTATTATAAAAAACGGACAGAGAAAAAAGATTAAAAGTAGATTGTTTTAAAAATACGTGTATATATTTGAAATATGTTTTATATTTTTTAATTTTCTTGAATTAGAAATTTTGGGATAAAACAATCATTCTATACAAAATAGATAAATATATACAACAAATAAGCCTATATTTAATTATTATTAGATAACGATGAGAGTCTCCACTGTATTTGCATTATAAAAAAACATTAGTTATTTCCATATCTTACAACATAAGGTATGGAGGAATAATTAAAATCAAATTAAAGAAATATAACACTAAGTATATACTAGCCTGTATAGGTATTTATCACTAGCCTATATAATATATTTTTACTATACAATAACAACATAGGCATAAGAAAGATGAAAAATTATTCAGAGCCTTTTCAAACATCTACTTAACTTTTAAAATATATCATCGTGCTTCGTTTATCATACCATGCTTGAACAATAATTGATCTATGAACATATTATAAACTTTACTCTCCTATACCGAAAAATCGATTATCGTAGAATATCGATTAATCACGTACGACTCCTTGAGCTATAGATTGCCATGCTATTATCAGCTATGAAGTCACCGGTTTGAATGGAAGTATGTGTTCGAGCGATAAAATGGCTTTTATCCAGAGAAAAGATACGGAAAAAATATATTCAAAACTAATTGGTATTGTACTAATTTTTTTCTCTAAATAAATATGTTAAATATATTTCCTTTTCCTTCTTCTTTCTTCTTTTTCTTTTTCTAATTTCTTTGGATGTTCTATTTTTACTATTATGTGTATGAACAATTTGAATAGATAGATGTTGGATGTATAAATTTTTCCTGAAATAATAAAAAATATACATATTATGTTCAATAGAATATTTTAGTTATTTTTTTACTCAAGCAATAAATTATTCAAATAAAAATTTTATAATTGTATGATTTCGGTGGATTCCTTTTGTGTGATTTTCCTCAAAGCAATATTCACCAAGGTCAGGGAGAAAAATCGACTGTCTTTAAATAGCCCCGTGTTTTCGCAACGTAGTCGCCATGAATCACATTTATGGTTCCATTAAATAACTTATGATAATAACAAATATAAATCATAAATAACTACCATTGATAAATTAAAAATTTTTCCGAATTTCCAAACTGTAAAATATATTCAAGATTTTGGAATAAGGGATTTTCATGGTTGGAGATAAAAATTCGTCCGTAATAGGAAAAATAACGAGATGCTGAATTTTTCTTATTTTTAGCAATCAAATTTAAAGACGATTTAATGTACCTTGTTAATGCCTTTAATAAATGAAGTAAAAATAGGATTTTCTAAATTAAGAATGACTATAAATGACTTTTTTTCATAGTAAATCTATATATTTACCTAACTATAAAAATTTACAGCAAGAATTCTTAAAAAAAGGACCAAACCAGCCTTTGATTTCCAAGTTGATATTTTTTAAATCTGTCAAGTCTCTTATAGTAGTTTTGACACCAACTATCGTACATAAATTATTTTATTAAATTTGATTCAATAAGAATTTAAAAGACGAAGTTGGTACTCGCTGTTATTCCACTAATTCAATTATTTCCTATTTTTTTAAGACATCGTTTATGTGTATATACATATATATATATATACTACGAAAAAAATACATAGTGTATCCTGCTTAAAAAAAACATCATAATATAAATAACAAAACAGAACAAGAAACATCATCAAATATACTTATGTAAATGGTTTGATTTATAATCGACTGCAAGTTTCGAATACTTTTTTTTTTAAATACCGCTAATAAATTCTTATATTTCCTGTAAATAATTACATAATACACATTGATTCAAAGGTGAAAAATAATTAGTCTTTAATTAAGTTATTCTTAATAAAAGGAAATTATAGTAGTCCCTTTTCATATAAATGGGTTAATAATGAAATTAAGTAATCCTAACGTTTGTTATTCCTTCTGTAATGGGTAGAAAAGCATCCAGAAAAAAAAAAAAATTCAAGCAGGAATAAAAGTTAAAGTTGATTCTTGAGTTAAAAACCCACTGACACGATGACAAATTTTAAAAAATAATTAATTCGTTACAGTTTAGACAAATGATCAATTAAAACACTTAAACGCTATGAACACTGAAAGAAATAACAAATTAGTGGTTAAGAAGATATTTTGTAAGTACATTACCGAAGCCTAATGTTTACTATTCATGTATGAATAAATTTATACTAATAGCCCATGTAAATGCTACTGTCCAATGCATATTGCATTACTATGCGGTTCTGCTTCTTATGTTTTTATGTTAATAAGAATCAGCTTCCTGCGGCTAAGTCCTTCTTAAGTAAGCCTGTTGTTATGTTCATTGCTAATTTACCCAAAGGATGAGGGTTTCAATAATCGTGATACCATCTGGTATCGAGACATTCTTATGTAAAAGTATAAATTATCAGTATTGATTGGATATTAACAAAAGCAAACATATTACTGTTTTTTGATAATAAGATTTAACTTATCAAGTTGTGATAAGTTTAAAGTGATCTTGGAAGATAAAGAAGCAACAATCCAAACCCTAATCGAGTGCCTAAAAAAGTTTTAATATTATAATAGTATATAAAAAGAAGATGATGCCAATTATCCTCTATGCTTGAGGCAAAAATAATTTATAAATACTTACAATTTTTTTTTTCTTCATTTGATCACAATAACGAATTTCTAATTGTGTTTCTTATTCTACCTGATTATATCCACTATTCAAAATATTAAAAATAAAATAAGGACTTGAAGAAAACGTAACTCTCTATTGAAACATTAAAACAAATAACTAAATATAATTGTTTTCTTCTAAAAGAGTTATACCGGTAATATATATATATATATATATATATATATATATATATATATATATGTATATAACATTAAGACATCAACACCAATTGCTTTATATTCAATACAGTGTTGTTGTTTTTATTAAATAGTAATAAAAATGATTTATAGGCATCCTCTGGTTTAAAAGTTATAAATGGTCTTAATAAATGTCATCGTAATAATAAAACTTGGTGTAATGGTCTTATCCGTAATTTGAATCAAATGAATTAGAGTGACAAGAATAGTGACTTAAAATTAATCATTGTTACGATGTTTACTTATAGATTGTAAAATGTTTACATGTAGTGAACATTAGAAATTTTGCTAGAATTATGAAACTTCCTTTGCCTAAAATTTACATTAGAGTTATATTATAGGCACCTGAATCGAAAAACTAAATAAAATTTTAAAATTTCTGTCCGACCGGTGGGACTTTGTTAAAGAGATATCGATTGATTTATTATTTTGAAATATTCGTTGTTTCACATTAATTATAGATACATCACTTTATTTCAAATATAAAAATAATTGATAGAATAAGGGATATCTATTTTAGCGGATACGTTCAAGATAGGGTCTGGAATATAAGTTAAAAAAATATAAATAAATGGAAGAATTCTGCTATTATAAAAATTTTTAAAAGCGATCCCTTGAGTAAGATATCCAGTCACGGATTTCCATGATATCCTGGACATTGATATGATCTGGCAGGTGAGGTGTTGAAATAACACAAGATACAAGACACAGTGGGGATAAGGATCTGACACAGAAAGGTCCTGCTGGGCTAGACGATGCCTTCCTTGAGTTTTTGTTCCGAACTGAGAACCTAAGGGAACGATGCCGGTATACAAGTGGGAATGCCTTTACTGAAGTCCTCAGTCCTCAGTCTGAGGATAGGTACCTATTTAAGGGTCAGTATTGGTTGGAAAGTTTCGTATGACTATTTTTTTATTGAGTATTTATCTAATTATTATTATTTTTAATGTTCCATTTTAACACAATCTGTCAAAATGCCAATAGAGTAGTCTGTAGAAAGTAAACAAACCTCAATAAACCAGACTGAAATGTACTTTTAGCAGTTCGGAAAAGAATAATCACTTTCAAAAATAATTCAACAAAATTAATCTTTGAACAAAAAATCTAAAGAGATAACGCAATAAGGAGAATCTAAATAATTCACAGAGAGTGCATTCACCTATTCAAAAATAGAACGGATCGTTCATATTGCATGAATATTTAATATAATTTAATCGGAAATTATTTTCTCGTCATTTGCAATCCTCAAAGAAGACAAGCGGTTTTAGGAGTACTTTTTTGTTTATAATAATTGCAAATGTATTCAATTTCTTTAAAATATAACTCAAACTTAATGTACAATAAAAAGGTTATAACAGCCAATACAGAATTTTTTAACTATTTTTTGTTTTTAAAAATACGTAGCGTTATCATTACTTAATATCTTTAAAAATAAATAAATAGATTGATAGACAGAGATGGAATTTCGTCCTGCTTCAAGGTCAAGTAAGAATAATAGGGATGTTCATATAAATAGTGGAAACAACTTTAGTAAATTAGTAATTAATAAAAAAAAAATACCTAAGTTAAAAAGATCAAAATCATGAAAAAGTAATTTTAATTAAATAAAATTTGAGTAAAATAAATAAATTTAAGTAGAAACAGTATTAGAGGGAAAAACAAAATGATCCCTATTGCTTGATTTTTAAAGTTAAAACTTTAAAAAAATATCACAAGCATCTCCTACAAGGTATTAAAAAAACAGACCGTAAACAGGCGTTTGATAATATCAGAATGTTTTTTGAGATTTCTTTAATTTACAATTTTAATCTTAACTAAATTATTGGCTTCTAAGATATATAAAAAGGATAGCTTTCATTAAAATAGTAAAGCAAATATAAAAAAATACCATAACCTTTATTCACCAACATTTTACTTTACAGAGAAAATAGCTAATCTGTTATTGATCTGGGAAAAATAATTCGTATTTGTCACTCTAGGAATAAGAAAACCCCCTGTTTTTAGGCTTTAATTTTAATTCAAACGTTTTGTTATTTGTTCATTTATTCCACAATTTGCGTCAGACTGCACCGTCACAATTTGTGTTTTCTCGCATTTAAGTTGTTGATTAAGAAACTTATCCGATTTGTAATCGATTTCCACGCCTATGAAAGATTTCATAAATATTTAGATTGATGCTTATCAATTAGTTTTTAATTTCCTTTTATGGTTTTACTGGTCTTATCGTTTCTGAAACAGCCTTGGGTTATACGCAATTTCCCCTATCTGCATTCAATAAATACTTCAATTCAAGTATTTTAATATTTCTGACAAAAACAACTGAATTTCGTAAAGGAAAACATGTAAAGTCCAAAAAAGTAAGAAAAAAAATCGACGATTGTGCACGCCTCATTAATGTTATTTATATCCTTGTTCGTTAATTTTTTTTGGTTAGACTTTTGTCAAACATTACTGTCAAACCATGATGTTAATGTTATATTAATAATATATTAGCATCCAACACTTTGCGGGGTCCTCTTTAACTGATCAAGGGTTAGATGAGGGTCTTTAGTGATGAGGTATAGATTGGTCAGTCTTGTATATCCAATCCTCAGTCGGGGAAGGACAACTTCCTTGTATACAAACAATTAATGCATCATTTAATCTTTTTTTTTTTTTTTTTTTAATTTTTTTCATCTTTTTTCTCGTGTCTTATTCTGCATAATAAAAAAAGAAAATTCCCCTTTTCATACCTATTAAAATACCTAAAAGTATTTCGTGAAAAAGATATGTATATAAATATAACAGATAAAGCTTTTCAGACAGTTGTTGCATTCCAGACTTCCTGAACTGCATTCCTCATTTCTGGAGTAACGTCACGGGGCTGCGAGTATGAACACACTGGAAAACTAGCATACTCACACTCACACACAAACACACGCACACACCCGTACACAGCTGTGACTGCTTTATCAAGATGGCATTTAGAAGCTAACTTGGGTGGTCTCATACCTTTGCCCCGTAATTATCATATTTATCTTACTGACTAAGTTTTACTGTGACCAATTAAACTATACGGCCTGCGGTCGTTGTTTCCATCGAATTTATTAATATTCGCTTTGTTAAAATATCTTTTGTATGCCCGTTTTCCCCATGGGGAGTGTAATGCATTTTTGTATCATTAAGGCTAATTATACTAATTGTAAAAAAAAAGATAAATTTTTATTGCTTAAATGATAAAATAATTAATAATTACCCAAAAGCCGGGTTTGAACCTATACAATATAGGACATGATTGTGAGGTGATGTACCAGAAACTTTTAAAAATCACTACCACATATTATTCATTAATATAAAAAATTAATGACTATATTTAAGAAGATGTCTTAAATTTTCCTGAAGTCGCCTGTGCTCTTTGAAAAATTGCCTGAAAGCTTAATTCATTTATATGTCTCAATATATATTTTTTATAAAAGTTGTATTAAAACTGCTCTTACGCTGCTGAATTAAATTTAAAACTTTGAAACAAGAGTAGTCTTAAGTGGTGAAGTCAGTTAAAATAAAAAATTGTCTACATCACCATAAATCTAATTGATTGAACTATAACTCAAAGACAGTCACATCTGCCTATACCTGATCAATGACATATTAAATTAATATTTAATAGTCCCTCAAGTTAATGTGAGAATCGCATTAAAAATGTGATATGAATTTGAACATTTTTCATTTTTGAACATATATTTTTAATAAGGCATTCTATCTTGCTCCTAAAATATTCAGAACATAATTTAAATACATTAGCAATCAATAATTATCTTTATCAAAAATCATTTTACGTGGATAATTATTGAAAAAAATCAATACCATAATTCGACTCAAACTTATTTTGATACGATATAATGGTTGATAATAAACGATCAATATGTAAATAATATAGTTATAAAGATATAAATTATAATTCTAGACAGGAAGATGTCTAGGAGGAGCGAATCCCAGATCCATCACCGGCTGTAAGTACTAACGGAAGAAAGAAGTTTCCGCCACCGCCGATAGATGGCAGGGGTGCCGCCTCTTGACGGAGCTTACGGAACTTACTTGAGCTTTAGTAGGGCTTTGTTCAATAATTAATTGATAATATTTGGAGTGGTCCGCTAATTACCTATAACTTTTAATTTTGTAGTTAATTTATCGATTAATAGAGGCGCTAATTTTGTTTATTGATCCCAATCTACTCGGTTTCCCCCGAGGACCCTTGCCAGGCTATTGTGGGTGTGTAGAAACACCTTGATATTATCGGCATACCCAGCCCATCTCAAAGGTTTCACCTTCATCTGCTGACTCACAAGTATTCAAACATACCTAGTTGTTCTTCGTTTTCCTACTTTATTCATTTCTAATTCGTATTTTGTTGCTTTTGGAGTTTTATTATGAATAGGTTTTCTCTGTATAAAAAAAAAAAATAAATATATCATTAAAAAAAAAATAATGATATGTCTCATTTTGATTTTGTAATTTTACTTAATCTGAAGGTCTAGAGTTGCTACTCAAATATTCGACAACCCAGTGTACTAATAATTGTTGAATCTGAGACTTATTGACAATAAGACGCTGAAATCAGAACTTAGGATAACAACAAATTTTCAAAAAAAAAAAAAAAAATCTTCTGGACTTTAAAAATTTAATTTAGTTTTTGAAATCAATAGTTAGATAAAACATATATCATATTCTGAAAAAAAAAAAAAAAGATTTATACACTAATTTTATTTGATTTTCCCATCGTCAGTCGCATTGCCTACTTAAGGGTGGAAAACATATAAAATAGTACGTACAATTCACCTAAAAACGAAAATATAAATATGTATATTGTTATTTGAGTATGTAGTAAAAAAATTGGTGTTGTGCCCATACTTCAATTGTATTTTTTTCATTGATATAACAGAGAGTATATGTTTTAAAAATAGAAGAGCACTATTGAAATATTTCTGTTTTAATCTTAGAAGAGATCGTAGGTTTGTGTCAGGATGCTTTTAATAAACTATATTTTAAAATATCGAATCCATTGGGTTAAAACAGACTTCATAAATTTTGGAGATAAACTTAATGGGTGAGAATTTATCATAACACTGTTTTTTTTCGGTAAATTAGCACTATGGCATGAGGTTTGGTTTACTTAAGACCGTTTCATTAACAAGCATTGAGTATATTTTCCATTTTTATTGTATTTTCAGTTTCATTAATTATTAATTTTTGTTTATGTTCAGCTTTGACTTATGATCTTACTGAGTTTTTTCAATGAACGGGAACGGAAAAAGTCCTTTTTTCTTGCATGTTTTTTTTTTTCAAAAGAATTTGTTATTCATCATATATTTTTATCTTAACGTTTCTTATCTCCTAAGAAAGGATTGAGGAAAGTGTTGAAATCATAATTTATCCAAAGGCAACTTACAATCCTACTAAGTGTGAATATTTCAGATCCGACGAACCTCAAGATGGTCAGATGCGTTTCTAATATAGCAATATACATGCAAATCCAGACCTGGTGTTGCGTTAGACGTCTCCTTCCTCGTCGTACCGCTGAGAAACTCGGTATCAGGGGGCTTAGCATTCAAGTTGAGCTATTAAGCATCGTGTCGGAATTTTAGAAAATCGGTTTATAAACGGTCCGCGTCAATAATTGTCAAATTTTATATGTTAGGTGATTTAGTTACTTCATTTAGAAATTAAAAAAAAAAAAAAAATCCGTTAAAGACCATCGTAAATCAGATGATCCACGAAGGATTTAGATTAAAGTTGACTTTCCAAGAAAATACGTTTGTATTAATATTAAAATAAAAATAATTAAAATAATCTAGAGGTAAGTAAAAAACATAATTTGTAAAGAAATCGGTCCTTATTTATTATTAGTTATTTATAATTGATATAATAAAAATGAAACAACAGCTTCACAGTGTCACGAGTATATGCGGTAAGAAATCAAAAATCGTATTTTTTTTAACTAGGTTCGTTATATTTTTAGGTGTTAGTAGTTATATCACGAGCAATACTTTTCTTTATATGTAGTTCAATTATTTATTTCAAATTGGATTATATTTTTAGGTAACTAAACAACACAAACATGACAGAAAAAATAATTTATTAAGGTATAAAATGTAAATAGAGACTTACATATGAAATTTACGAACTTAAAAAAATATAAACACTGAAAATTACTAATAAACAAAACTTATTCCTCCTCATAATCACTAGACTGTAAAACGACTACCGTTTTCTCTTAACATTAAGTATATATTAATATACATAAATATTTTTAATGTTCGGTTTTAGGTGTTAAACTATATACTAACTTTGTTTCATGAGCTTAGTAGTTGAATCACAATTGTAGCATTGTTGTGTATGATTCATGTCACTTGAAAAGTTATACACACTACCATCGATCATAGTGAAAATCATTTGGTAAGCTATTCCCTAAGTACCGTGGTCGACTCGCACTTCTTTTCTTTCCTTTCTAAGATTCTAAATTTACATTAGCCCTCAAAAAAAATATTTTAAAACTTATTCTTATTTTTGAACACAATTCGTGACACTGTGGGCTTGACGGATTTGGCTACTTTTCTTTTAAATTGTTCGTAATAGTCCGAGTCAGGTTTATACGGAAACAAGAATCGGAAAAATTTCCCGTAAGGTGGAAATTGCGTTATTCGTCCATAACTTTAAAACTATAATGTTTATGTCAAGTTAGTAAATAATCATTAAAAAAAAAACAATCATTGAAATCGGACCACTATTAACTATGTTACAGCTTTTTTTTTTTCATACTTCACACATGATGTTCGTTTGTAATCGCATCCCGTGAGAATGGCTGGACGTCTTTGATTACTATTTCTTTTAACACGTTTGTAATAGTCCAAGACAGTTGATACGGAATCAATCAAATTAAAGCATCACTTTTTGTGAAAGTTTATTGGAAAACCTTAACTCATATATCATTATACATTTGCCTTATCCGTTTATTGGCTATTATGACAGAGTTTCACATTTTCAATAATATAAAATAAGCGTATAGAGAATTTGTCATACAATTGCTGCTGCATTTCATAACCGAGCGGACTCTTATCAGTTACGGTATGAGATTTTATTCCCCTTGGCATATTATATAAATATATAAACAATTTACATATAAATAAGATGACTACCACGCGGATATGTCGCGGGGACAGTAACGGATGTTAATGTTATGCAAACCAGGCATTCACAAACCGCCCGAAGACCATGGTCGATGACTTCAGACTTGACATAAGTCCCATTGACTAGCAAATACGACATAGTTCCCACAGCCCTGGGCTTGAAAGTATGATAAGTCATTCTGTCGGGCACTTCTTATGAGATACAGTTGGTTTAAAAATAATCATTTTACAGAGTTACTTGCAATTTTATCTATTCACTGACTGAGTCTGTAGTTTACGTTATGCCTGATCAAGGCTCATCGTTCCTTCGAACGTTCGTGAAATTTCAATACGTACCATGCAAGTTTGTGTGATTTATTGATGACTCATGTTAGATTGGCCTTTAGTTTCTTCCTTAATTTCTCTTCGCCCGTATTTATACTTCACGCACGTTCTCAAGGATCTCCTGTTCTTAGCAGATATCCCAACACCTATCACATTCGAAAAACGTGATGGAATGCCTTATTCTGATAGAGGAACAACTAAAAAATATCATTATCACCTAAATTCTTGCTGCTCCTTTTATTTAAAACTCTGATGAAGATATGAATAGATAATAACCCATTTATAATATATTTTTAAAAATTAGACTTGTTCCCTAAATTTAGGTTCTCAGGAAATATGAGCTAGTAAAAGTACACTTAAAACCCTAAGATGAATAAATGAAATTGAATGACTATGAAAATGCTATTTGACATACCTTATTTCATTGATAACCACAGTAGTATCTAGTTTAATTTTCATAAGTATGATAAATATACCAAAAGAAAGAGAATTAAATTTTTGTGTAGACGGGGTCTCGAATGTAAAAAAATAGTAAAAAAGATGATGTCAACTAAAATAAAAAAAGGGTGGCAGAGAATAGTTTAGAATCGACACTAATTTAAGTCTTAAGGTTCTATGAATAAAAACAGTTTTACATTAGTTATAATATAAAATTAGTTAATCTATCTCGCTAAAATAATAAGACTAATTGGGTTTCTTTTAGAAAGAGTTACATTTATATTTCAATAAACATTTTATATTCATTATGCATATAAAATATAGATATGTAGATCTCCTTAAAATGGAAGTAATGATTAAAAAAAAAAGTTAAAATTTTATAGCGAACAGATAAGTCGGAAAAGCAAGAAAAGGTCTTATGAAAAAATAAAACCAGTTAATTTTTAAATGTTTTAGCATGGAGTAACTGTTTTAAAATTGGTTGAATTTACGTTAGCCTCAATTCAATATAACTAAAAGCATAGTTTACGATGAACACCTGGAATATGAAAAGGACCCAGGAGAGTATTTTAGGACATTGAAAAAATAAACAACAGAAAAGTAAATAGGCAAAAGACTATAAAAAAAGAAAAAAGGTTAATGAAACTTATAAATTAAATGAATGAAAATGATTGTGGGTGCGGTTAAAAAACAAAATAAATAACACTTATTTATGAAAATAAATGTATTGTGTATAGGTATGTAAAAGTGTTTCGACCTGCTTATCAGGTCCTCCGATGATGCCCTAATGAAAATCTGAAATTCGGTGATACATGTATTTCCATAAATAAGTTTTTTTTCTTTTGGCCGCATACCCAACCATTTTCGTTACTTCGATGGAATGGTTAAAGATAATTATTATATTAATGTCATTATTAAACTTATTAATATTTTGGCTTATATTCAAAATATTTTAACCATTATTAAAAAAATGATTAAATGCTATGGAAACGGTGATTAATTATTATATGTATAAATAAATGGTATAATAATTATTATACTATATGTTCATTCAGTTAGACTAGCCGCATAGAGTATTACAGAAGAAGACAAGATATTTAGACAGTCCCCCCTATCATCCATCTGATTTCATAAGACAAATTATCCCTTCCAGATCTAGCCCCAGCCCCTAATGAAGAGGAACGCGGTAAAAAGCCAGAACTATTCCAAGAGTGTGCCCTGCACCGACGCCAGGCCTCGATAAGTCGCCCATTCCCATTCAAGCCCTCCACTTCTTCCCGCTGATCACCTCTTCCACCGTCCTCTATCTTCCAGGACCATCTTGTTCACATCGAGCTCACCGATGTTTGTATCCCACCGGTGTGAATACCAATTGTCTCGTCCATGTCATCTTTTTATCTCTTTACCGTCTAGAATTCGGAGACCTGTTGCGTGCCACAGTTTGTTTACCGAAAATTTCACAAACGCGGACTTAACATAATAGAACCATTCCAATGCCGCGGTCCGTCTTATTTATTATGAAATATGAATTTGGTAAAAGGCAAGCAGAAGTATATGTTTTGTAGATAAACCGTTCGCCGCATCCTTGACCCTGATTCCGTGACCCAGCTTGTCTTGAGAAAAATAAGAAGCCGAAGAATTTTCATGAAAAAAAATGTTCACAACCTCTGAATGCTTAATAATGATAACAAAGAAAATGGTACAAGGAATTTGTGCCTATGATCGTTTCCATTTCTTTCCAACACTTTTCTCTTAAAAAAAAAAAAATGTGGAAAAAAAACACATAAAAACATTAGTTTTATAAATGGTGTAGTGCATTCATAGTAAACAGTAGAATTCGAGTGGTTAGCAGTCGGCGTTGAAAGCCTTTCCAGGATTGTTTACAAAACCAATCTAGTATTTTTTTTTAATTTTACAAAACATTATTTTTTTATTCATTTTCGCCATTTTTCTTAAACGATTAGAGCAGAGTTCCTTATTTTTAATTGGATATTTGTATTCGTCACATTGTTTTGTGACGGCTGAAACAAAAAAAAAAAGAAAGTATATTTCTGCTATATTTTACTAGGTCTAGAATTGTATGGAACGTTCTCGACCCTTGGGGGTGATTCCTTACCACACCTTATATAAGTAAAAGAAAATCTTGTCCAGTCTTAGCCTGACTACATAGCGAAGAGTACAGTTACTCTTGATTCACTGTTCTGTCACTGCTGCTGTTTTGTAAAGTTATTATTTGATTTATAATTTTTTTTTTTTTTTTTGACAGTTTTGAGTTATAATTTTACGTCAGTGAAATTTTTTAAAACCGTATTAGTTTTACAATATTCACTGTTTTTTAAATGATATCTATTTTCATTGTTTAGTTAAGATTAAATCGCACTGATATCCGTTGTTTTAAGTTCCAAATTTCATTATTATCAGCAATAATCTCGGTGCAAAGGTACATATTTTGCTTCCCTGTATTGCTGATATGTAAGTATACTGTACTTACTAACTTGTTCTTAGTTAAAAGAAATAATTATATTGATACAAAACTGATTGAAATTGAGTCCCTTAACCGATTGCGTAAAATAGATTTTGTTTGCAATGAACCTTCGTTTGGTACTTTCGAATAAATGACTTCTAAACCCCGTGTATTAAATATTATCTTAAAAATTTTATATTTAATATTTACTAATATATTATTTATAAATAAAACAAATAAGTATTTGCAAAAATCGACCAAAGTTGAAAAAAAAAACTCATCGTAAAATCTTCTCATATATCCACTAGCAAATGCATCGCTAAAGATAACGCTATCGAAGGTTATGGGATCAACGCACTGATTAACACACACAAGTTTTTTTTCTTGTAAAAAAATAATAAGGCGGCAAAAGTGTAAATGATTCAAATTTAAAACGATTGGAGAAAATGTGCTGTATTTTTTTCACATATATTAACTCTCTACTAGAATAGGAAAATGCTGCTTCGGTTCGGACGTTATTACGCAATTGCAAGAGCCATTAGGCTCGTTTAGATGAGCGTTCCAGGGCCGATGAGGTCAGAGTACGCGAGCGGAAGGCGGAATGGTTTCTCCAGCTCATCTGGAGAAAATAGTGCAAGTCGTATGCAGGAAGCAGCGCATCGTACGAGACTTCCCGTCGAGGAAATCGGACTGAAATTAAAAGATGAGTTGAGTACAACAAATAATAGTTGGACCGGTCTCAGAACTAACTAAGAAACTATACAGCCTCAAGTTTTATTTCCCCCATGACCTCTAGATACTGAGCCTTATCGCACAACCTTGTCTTTCTAGCCCAGTCGATACCGTCTTACTCCTGCTTTGGGTTTGAGTACTGTTTGAAAAGGAATTTTTTTTTTGTACGTTTACAATGATTCTCACTCAATCCAGCATTGACTGAAAACGGTGAAAATTTAATCTAAGACAAACATATAGGAAAAAAATATAAGTATGCTTTATAAGCTATAAGGATGTTTAAATAAGATGTCTTTTATATTGCGGTTTCTACTAATTTCAAATATGAAATCAATGTTTCACAAAATTCCAAGAAATAATTAATTTTTGATTATGTGGATAGTTTTCTGTGTCTCTGAAGGAATATGAATATTTTATTTTTGTTTTTTCACATTCTATTTTAATAACTGTAATAACCGTTGGTCTTTGAGAACTGAAACAAATCAAAAATATTTTTAGAGCGTCTGTAAAAAATATTATTATTTATTCGTTTTTCATCCGTTAATAAATTTTTTTTTTTTTTAAATTTTTCATAGAAAATACCTATACCTAACTCTTTAAGTATGTTTTCAAGAATAATTATAACTCGTAAGAAATCTTTGAAATTATTTGAATAAAATTATTCTATTATAAGACTTGACATTATGCTATGTTTTTGCAGAAAAAATAAAATAAAAATAGCTATAATTTATAAATAATTTATTTTTTGAAGAGAAAAGATTTGGCTCCGCCGGGAGTCGAACCCGGGTCTCCTGCGTTACATGCGAGGATGCAGACCCGTGCAGGAGACCCGGGTTCGACTCCCGGCGGAGCCAAATCTTTTCTCTTCAAAAAATAAATTATTTAAAAATAATTTAAAAATGGTGGTCAGCCACAAATTGAGATTAGATTAATTAAAAAAATAGCTATAGTTAATCTTTCTTATTGCTTGAATAGAGTTTTATTTATTTTTAAAATTGTTGATATAATATACGAAATTCCTTTCCCCTACTAAGTTAAAACTATAATTTATTCTTATTATCCTTATATTTCGTTTATTTTTTTATGTATTTAAATTTCTAAGTAAAAACGTATAGTAGGTTTTATTCGTATAAAATAATTTATTTACCAATTCAATGTTTTATTTTAATAGGCTAATACAATGAGTGTGTTTTCTCTAGGGGTTGTGGATATTTATTACTTTTAAAACCAGTTGCCGTGACTGTCGTAGGTTTGGTTCGTATTGTCTTTTATCAGTTTCTAATGGATGTTGCTTCAGGAATTGGTAAGTGGTAGAGAAATGATTATTAACAAAAAAATTAACCTAACTTAGGTGGAAGGTAACCATAATTAAAGCAAGTTATAGTACATAAATGTTATTATATTTCTATTTTATTTTTTCTGAAATAAAAATGAGTAGAATAGTCTAGAGGTATGATAGAACTATATAATTAGCTTACTATTGTCTAATAATTATGATTTTTTCTTTTCTTTTGCAGCCTCTTTGAGCGGCGTCGGGATGACCGGCATGGGGGTGAGCAGCAATCCCCTGGAGTGGACGGGCCAGGGGACGGTACGGAAGAAGCGCAAGCCATACTCCAAGTTCCAGACCCTGGAGCTGGAGAAGGAGTTCCTCTTCAACGCCTACGTTTCGAAGCAGAAGAGGTGGGAGCTGGCGCGTAACCTCAACCTGACCGAGAGGCAGGTGAAGATATGGTTTCAGAACCGGAGGATGAAGAACAAGAAGAACTCGCAAAGGCAGGCGGCCCAGGCTGCCAACAACAACAACAACAACGCCAACCACCACTCGCACCACCAGCTGGTCAACCACCACCCTGCCAACGGGCCCATCAAGCATCATCAGTGACCCTCGCCTTTCTCTGGGGTCGTCTTCGGGCACCACCATCATCACCACGGCGTCACAACGTAAACTCATCATTTATAGCTAAGGTGTATTCTCATCGGCAGCTGAGTCCACAGCCATAGCCACTTTAAAGCATGATTTTTCAATAAAGTCATTAAAATCCCTTGACTAAGATTTGAGTTGTTCAATACTGTATCCTCTCGTCAAGTAAATTGAAATAAAAAATCAGATATAAATATGGCTGTGGGATCGGTATGGAAAATAACATTTATTTACGTTCTAGTCAGATCTCGTTCTACAGCACCAATCTTCCTTATTCCAATACACCACTTTTTTTATTATACTCAGAGTCCCTATGTTACCGCCGCTGTATTGTTGTGTTATGTTTTCCAATTGCATTATTTTTTGTTTTGTTGAAATTATATTTTCATTGTTCTTATAAGTTGGTTGTTATGATATAACGCGGGGCGGTAACACTAGACCTCCGGATCCGCCCTCCCCAAAAAAACGGTGTTACCGAAATGCCACATCTCTCAACGCCGACCCCAGAGATTGCAGTGAGACTATTTTGATGCACAGCTGATCCCATGCATGTGAGAGTAAACGAACTCTATGTTATCTGTATTATAATAGAAGAATGTGTAGTGTCTTATCTGTTTGCATATGCCAATTGGATTTGAACGTTATTGTGTATAATGTGGTTATAAGATAGACGTTGTCCAATGGAAATGCTTTAAATAAAACAAAATATATATTATTGTATGTATAAGGAGTTAGCGTGTTTCTTGACTGTTATTATGTAAAACTGCTTATCTTTTAATCTGAAAAAAATAAAAGATTTATGGATAAAATTTTAGACGTCTAGAATTTAGATTAGTTGCATTGTTATGTTCCTTAAGTTTAATGAGAAATTTTTTAATTTTTTTATTTATTTCTTGTTACGTTTATAAACTTGTATTGTTCTGTGTTTAAATGAAAATATATTTTTTTTTTTTGGTCTTATCAATACCATGATAATTCCAAGGCCCTGATTACATTAACTTTAATATTTTCTTGTAGAGTTTACTGAATTACCGGATTTATTCCTAAAAAATGACAATTTTAATAAGTATTTATAATGAATTTGTACAAATATATATGTGTCTATATAAATGCATAATTGCTTGTAATATAGCTTTATATGTCCATTTTCTGAAACTTTAATGTTTCTATTGATAGTTAATATGACGTACTTCATTAACAGCTTCTGTAATTATTTTACAAAAATATATATATGATGATATAATGAATAATAATAATATGATAAAATTCCGTTTATTATGTCATACGAACTCTATTTATTTGTATTTTGTATTGTATAATTTTGTTATGTTTAGACGTTGCTCAATATGGAAGATGATGTGTATCAAAATGATTTGATTTTTAGGATCTATTAAAGTTGTAATTGAAATTGAGTTGTTTTTTTTTTTTTTTAAATGATTTAATAGTGCAATATGTGGACGATTTAGGCTTAAGAGTTTTTGTTTTGTTTTATTTTTTTCACTTTGTTAAAGAAAATATCAAAATTAAATCATTATTTTTGGTTTTTATGCGCGGAAGTAACATAAAAAATTGTTGAAATCATTTTGGACAACGTTATTGTTGAATTTTTACTTAAGTTCAGCTGCTGTTTATTGCAAATATTTTAATTTTCTATTTTTTTTTTGCCATTTTTTTTCTTTTTTCTGAATAAGATATAATATAATTAAATAGGGTTACCATGAACTGAATAGATAATATATATGAATATATTTTATGCCCTATTAGATGTACTGTGTTCAAAGTGTGTGTATATTTCATTCTAGAACAAAATATTAAGTCCTTCAAACGAAGCCATTTCTCAAACTAAGGATTGAGTTAGGGCAGTACAGGAATTATTACGAGATCATGCGAAAAATGAAAAAAAATATTTATTATGTATTTAAATATAGAACTGTGTAATATAAAACGTAAGTTAACTTCTAAGCATGGTCCCTTTTTAATTCCGTAAGAAACATAATAATATTTAATACATAAGTACCTTTTAAGACTTCAGATCTTTTAATATTTAGTTAATTTCAAAAAAACAAAACAAATTTTCATGTGAGTAAATTTTTGTAAAGGCATCTACGCTATTGTTTATTGTTATAAAAGTTGTGTGTGTCGGATATATTGTAATGATGTATCTATGTCACAAATAAAATGAAAATATTACTTTTAGGGCAGTAGTTAAAAGGTTGTATTGTATCATTTTTCGGCCATGCCATTTGGTTTTTGTAAATAATAAAGGTTCATCTTACTCTAATAGAGTTAAAAATATTGAATAAATGATAATTAAATACAATTGCCATAATTTACTCAATATTTTTATTGTTCCTCTTCACATCAAAATTTTAAAAAATGTAATTTACATCATACCAATTTTTTAAAAGTAATTTTATAATGAAATATATGAGAGTTTGCATTTTTTATTCCCTTTTTCTCACATCAGATTTCGAGATGGAAGACGCGCGCACAAGCATACTGAGGTGAGTAGTGGGAATAATTTTCAAAAATGAAAATGAATTAGGCAATTCATCAATTTTATTTTTGTTTTAGAAATCAGATGGTGGGATTCCCCAATGGAGGGTTTCACTTAAAAAGATTAGGTAACTTATGTATGTAATATTAAAAGAAACTATATTAAAGTTATAAAATATACGATGGGGTTATAGAGGTATCAATAGATCATATAATATAAATATATTTTGGAAATAAAAACATGGTAGAAAATCTTTTAATCATCACACTATCTATATGAAGGGCTGCCATTTTGATTTTGGGCTTGGATTTTGATTGCGAAGTGATAGTTTTAATGTTTTTTATTTTTGAACAATCGTAAAGGCAATAAAGATTTTATTATTCATTTTTGAATTGATTAATATCACACATATTGTTTCTGGATAAACTGTTTTTAATTTCTTTCAGAGAGGGATGACATGATATATTATTAATATGAGTTTTAATAAAGTTCAGTTTTTAAATAGAGTAAAAAAAAAATATAGTAACATCTTTTTTATTTATTTATTAATGTATGGATTTTTTTAGATATAGCATTATTTTAATTTTTTAAACAATATTTGATCCTAGCTCTAAATTTACGTGAAAGGGGTCATATTCGGTGTAGTGGTTAGCATAACAAGTTACTGAACCCAAGTTCGCGGGTTCGTACGATAGTTCGGCGGATGGCCTTAACATTATTCAAAGGAAGTAAAAAAACAATTCTTTCCTTTCTATGTTATGTAAAAAAGTGGTCCCTAGCCTGTGCGATATCAGGTAAATTTTAAAGATCCGTATACTGTTATACCTGGCAAGACAAAATTTAGAACTCCCGCTGAAGCATCGTTCGATTAGCCTTAATCGTTCTGAATTCGAATTGGTAGAATATAATATCCGAATCACGCAATGTAATATTGACATGTATACACTAACAATTTGCCCGTGTTATAAATAATTCATTTAGTTAAAATTTTTAATAAAATGTCGTGCTTTAACTGTTATGCTTCATTCAGGTTTTCAAAGTTGGTAAAATTTGATTTTGAAATTATTTGGTGTCATTCTTGTTCAGATAACGACTTTCCTCTTTATCATCTGCTAACAGAAACTAAGTAGGAAATAATATACAGTTTAATCAGGTCCTTAAGGTTTTTTTTTAAAATAAGGTTAGTACTTAACAATAAAACCTAAAAGCAATATTAAGGGAGTTTTACAGTCATGACAATGGATATTTTTTTAGTGCACGTAAATATCAAAATTTAGAAACTTATTGAGCAGCACGCAATCATCTTCCAGCTTAGGAGAAGAGGTTAGTACAACTTTTCAATGGTGAAGTTCAGTTATTAACAGCTCATATTCAAATACTCTTTAATACATATCAATTGCTGAAAAATTATATATATATATTTTAAATCCATTAATCTTTTCCAAGAAACTAGGGCAACATATACAAAAATGTTTGAGAATCGCTGGGTTCGATGCATGATTCCAAGATGCATCCTTCTGCATGATTAAATGTAATCATTAGGCTTTCATTGAATGGCCTCATTAGATTATAATTAGATAGAAGTTTAGAAGTTAGAAACGCTGATGATCATCGAAAATTTGTTGAAAGGTTCAAAACGGAGTAGAAAAAAAGCTACATTTGACCAGTTACTTCCCAAATACATTTTTTCAGTCTGGAGGTAATGGGAGGATTCGAATAACTATAAACCTCTTAGTCACTCCGAAACCATAACTTAGCATTTCAACGTGTAATTATTGAAAAAGACAATTAAGTATTTAAACAAACCTTCTAATATTCATTATGATAATATCCAAAAATAAAGCTAATGTTGAAGGAATTAGTAAATAGTAGCTAAATGTAGTAAATAGTAGCTAATGTAGAAGAATTAGCAATTTGAAAAATATTATATGTTACCCAATAATATAATGTATCATATGTGTTATAAGACCTTTATAATTAAGGAACATGACCTACCTACTCTACTAGAAATTTTAAAAGTATTTGCTGTAAAATAGATTTTTTTTTTACTACATCTGTTTTCACGCCTATGTGAAAGAGATTCAGAGAATTTCCTGAAATTAGGAAATCATTTTGGGATGATTGGCATGGGAATTTGCACTCAGAGAGAGAGAGATCACTCACCAGCTCCTCGATAGCCTTCTATTTACATGTGTCATGGGCGCATGCCAGTGCATAATGCTTGGGCGACCTGTAATAATTGCTGTAGAAAGCTAAAAGGAGGTTGGATAAGGTTATTCAAGCCACTAAAGTTGGTAAGTTGATCTGATAATGGATTATTTTCAATGGGATGTGGCGGCTGAATGTTACCCATTCAGTACTAGTATTCTAGTACTTACTATCTTAATACAGTATAAAACGGAACTAAATTATCCTAGGCATGAATACTCGTTCTATGATGCAATAGATCATAACCAATATCTTCGAAATTGTTTCAACAATATTTTTATTTTCTGTAGGGGAGGGGTTGGTAACACATTTAACACACAACACTTTTTTAAATTCAATTCCAACGAATTTGCGGAATCTCATTTCAAATTTTCATGCTAATCGTTCCCAAAGTAAACAAATATTCAGTATACAAATCTTTGTATATTTTACATTAAAAATAGATAGCCTTCATGTGAAATGTATAGCTTCAAGAAAGAACTAATACCAAATAGTAAAGGTACGTCAACCTATACCCCTGTTTGTTTCGTTAAATTGCATGGTTAGGTTAAACTCTTGTGAACTACTCTATCAAAACAAAAACGGATTGAAAGATGCTAATAAATGGGATAAAATCAATTCAAATAGATATTTTTTTGTTAATTTTGAATGGCCGTCTCAACATTCTCTTGAGAGTTAACTGTGTTTACTTTCACCATCATTGTTAAATATAGTTTTCAAAATTAAAACACCTCAAAGGACACACATCGCCAAGCAAAATAGTTTCTATAAACATAAGACTGGCCATTCAGGCTCACTGGGTTGACTGCCAATGTCTGTATTAGCTAATGTAAAATAACAGAAAAGAAATTCATATAGAAATGGATTGTATTATCTAACATATGCATTTTAAAACATCCGGTACGATTTTGGCCATGAATTATTTTTTGCCACTTCCTTGAACCTAACTTTTCCGAAATTCGAAGTATCAAGACTATTTGGTCAACTGTAAGTTGTATTAATGACTTTATGTATCCATTAAAAGTCACAGCTTGTTTGTTGGCTTCTGGTTCCTGTCATATTTATGCAGAGGCAAATAATACAAATTGTAGGATAATTTAAATACCTTGGAATCATGGCCTTCATTATGGCTTGAAGTTATTCTTATCAGCGTAAAATTCTATTCTTATGCATTAGGAGCAGTAGTTTTGGGTATTAATATAGATTGAAAGAATCCGGTCAAATGCGAGTCTGATATTGATTTTAATTGATTTTGACATTCGTACATTTTTGAAACTTTCTTATGTTTCCGGTTGTGTAATTTAAAAAAAAAGGAATATCGATTTTAAAATGCGCATGTTCCCATCAATTTAATTTTGCTTGTTGGATTTTCTTTTTTAAAGGGACCCAGTCTTCTCCAATATTACTATTGCGCTCTTCTACCAATCTGAATAAGGTATTCCATTCGTAATTACTCAGATACGATTCGTAACTGTCTATTACTCGCTCAGAGATATGGATATCCCGTTTCCTATACCCATGGCTGGTCATATCCGTTCCTGGGTTTATCTCTTCTCTATGTAGCAGCCCCTGACCCTTGACCAGTCATGGATCAGTCCATATAAAATAGGACCCAATTGCTCGGTCTATGCTAGTAGTCTTTGTAAAACCTACACTGCAGAGCGTGCCTTAACCTAAAGATTTGCTGTCTTATACCACCACACAATAGGAGCTTATAGAAGCATTGATCTGATTGCGATCATACATAGCGTGAAGCCCATCTCGGGTTCAAGCCCCAAGGCTTTACCAACAGCACTCTTGAACGCACATAGGCACCTTAGTCTTAGCGATTACACTAGCCAACAAATTTTAACTTTTTGGAAGTAACACGGAAGTGAACCATCATTTTGGGGGTTTCGGGTATGCTGAATCTGAATCTGTCATTAGTTTTTTCCTTATACGTCAAGTTTTTAAAATATAGGGCTTTTAAGTTGTTTTATAGTAATACTGAATCTTAAAATTTGCTCTGTCTACAGAAATTTTTTTGGCGTTCTAGTTTTTATAATTTTAATGTTTTTTGGGGTGGAGAATACGAATATGAAGTTGGATTTCTGATAAGTTGGTTCGATTCTTGTATGTTTTGTAAGTTGAAATGTTGTAAAGTTATACCTTCTTCGCCCATACAGAAATGAATATTAAACAAATATTACATTTTAAAAGCATAGCCCTTTTTTATTCACCCCAAATACCAAAACTCTACAAACTACATTTTTTTATGAATTACAATCATTTGCAGAGTTAACAATTTAACATTATCAGAATAGGACAACAAAATACTATTGACTTTAGGAATCCATCAGAAATCCAACTTCATATTCGTATTCTCCACCCCAAGAAACATTAAAATTATAGAAACCAGAACGCCAAAAAAATGTCTGTAGACAGAGCAACTTTTAAGAGTAATACTATAGTATTACTATAAAACAACTTAAAAGTCCTACATTTTAAAAACTTGACGTATAGGGCAAAAACTAATGTCAGATTCATATTCAGCAAACCCGAAAACCCAAAATGGTGGTCACTTCCGTGTTACCAAATCAGTGTCAACTTGTGTTATGGATGTTCTATTTCTTTTCTTTTTTTGTCAAGGGTAATCCCAAGAGTTTCACTTCACTACGTTGATCTTCAGTCTCCTTAAGGCGATGTGACCCGATCATTATATTACTCCTTTTAGTAAACTTCAAAAATTAACACTCGCATTGACGCAATGACTCTCAAAGAGGGTCATTCTGATTCCTGCAAAAATATTGTTCCTGATGCAGCATCTTCAGACTACTTTTATATAGCATACAGCACTATCCGGCACAGTTGTAAAACTGTAGACTAATAACAGTGTTAATAATTATGTGGCAAGGATATCCCGTATCCTTTACCCATGCATGGTCATACCCTTTTATAAGTAATGTTTTTGTATCAAAATAATATCGACCTGCTACAAAGCACCAATTTGAATCTACTTCCCATTGAGTATTTAGCCCCCTTGTCGGATTTCTTCCTTTCCAGCTTTCTTATGGACTAACTTTGCACCTTCATTGAAGTAGATCTCCATCCAACAAATATCTTTAATTGGGATACTTAGGAATGCGACGATTCCATTCGTCTCTTATTAGGTACCCCTGAAGAAATCTTCAGAAGAAAAACCGAGAGGCTCCGGGAAATAATTCGCCTACCTTAAGATGTCTTTGGAGCTCCTCAACACCTCTAGCACGAAACTTCAAGTTCAACGCTAAAGTTCCAAACAACCAGGAAACCATGAACTGCTATATGAACAACCAGTTATAGTGAAAGCCACTGATTTCAGTTAGGAATTTTCCTTCCTTCAATTGATCTCCTTCTGTGCTCAGAGTGTTTTTAACTCTAATCTGTAGCTGGTTCTATAATCCAGACCTTCTTTGGCTTTTCAGTGAGGGCTCTTACCTCTACTAGGAGCGCGGTCAAGGAGCTCCTATCCAATTAGGTCCCCATCGGGCCAGGTGATGATGAGATATATGAGCCACCCAAGGCCAGAAGTTATATCAAATCTAAAAAAAAAAAAAAAAAAAAAAAAAAAGCTGAAAGTTTACATTTCAGTTGAATATGCGGAGCCTCGTGTCCAGAATTATTTCCAAAATGCGAAAGCTCCTCTCGTTTGTCTGATTCGGTAATTCACAACGCTGTCTGGTAGGCAGATCTGTTACAATTCTTCCAAGGTATGGAAAATACACTCCTTCCAATATTTGGCCCTGAGTTGTAATTGACCCCTCATTTCTGGTCTTACCCTCATGATTATTTCCAAAACAATTTTTTCCAGTAAATTCGTGCCATCTGGATATCTTAGAAACCATGGCCTTTTCAAAGTTGTCTGCCGCATACTAAATTCCTTCCAGATGCTTTTAAATGTGCCACAGTATTCCATGCCCCTTATATGCTGCAGCATCTCTCTCTTCGCCCAATTCAATGCCGTTGTAAGCTATTCAGGTGACCGCATCGAAACTCCTTATACAATGATCGATTGAGGTACAGGTTCCTGTATTGGATCTGCTATCTTACCTCTGTCCAAGCCATCAAAAGTCTTCAGGAAATCAACAAACACAAGATAAGAGGTGGCTCCGGTATTGTGCAGAAACTCTGAAATTTCTGAACATTACTTATTAATTTAATTCAGGAACGTTTTGGTTTAAAACATTTTTGCTATCTTGTAAATTATTTTTCGACCTCAAATTATTCTCAAAAAATATTTCTGATCAATATGGTCTCCAACAAGGTCCCTTCAGCAATCAGGTCACATACTTCTGCTTCAAGGTCATTTCATGGCAGGTGATTGCTTAAGGGTTAAGAACATTCACCACCACTCTGTTAGCCAATCTGAATCATGTTCCGTAATATGATCGACGTCTCTAAGGCCATACTTTTAATAGCTCCACCCGATTTTTTCGCTCCTCAAAAATTTGTTATTACAAAAATTTATGTTGATTTCCTTTAGGGAGGGAATCCCTCAATCGTGAATTCCTATAATTGTTCTTGGCTTTCTTCTTTTTGATTTCCGATTTTCCTCCCAAATTCTAGATCGATTCCTTTGTTTCTATTACTAATTTCGTCTCTGTATAACCCTAAAAAAAAAAAAAACGTGTTTTTTAGAGAACCTACGTGCATTGTCAAACATGGTGAAGTATAGAAGCGAAAATTCAACATTAATATGTGGGAATTTACTGGTAATAAGGTTTTATCCATATGATGTTCTTAGCATTTTTATATCAATGTTATGATAAGACCTGTTGTATCTAGATGACATATCATTCCATTATAATAAAATTGAAATATTTATAATTTTTGTAAAGAAATAATAATTTATTTAAGAGGCGCAGATATAGCTGACCTCATTTAAAATTTTCAGAGATCACTTGATAGGCAGGCATAATTCCCGATATGGGTGGACAAAAACAAGTATTAAAATGGAAAATTCAAACTACTTTACTTTAAGAAGAAATAATTGTTTATAATTTTATTTATCGACTTTAAAGTTGGTTTTGAATGCGGTAATATGATATCGATAAAAGAGTTGTTTAATCAAATTTGTTGAAAGGTGTTAATTAAACCATCAAACAATCGAGCCTTAAAAGTAATATTACCTTGGGAAATAAAAATTCATGACAAGAAATCATTTGGTATTTCCTTAGTATTCTCTTTCATCACTGAGGTCCGTTACCAACACATGTCATATACAGGCAAGTTTATATGTATTCACATAAAAATAAATAGCTTAGCGTGTTTCAGAAGTTGTATTACATATGCGTTAATGAATTTGTGTATGAAATGACCAAGAGCCTATGAAAAAAAATGGAAATGATTCTAGGAAAATTCTACCAGCGATTTTTCAAATACATTTCCAATTGACGTTAAAGGAATGTGATCTGCCAGTCAGATCACGCTATCTATATTAAAGGCGCACCCGTAAAATAAAAAATGTTAGGATTTTTCAATTTTTTGTGCATAATCTCTAATCAATTCATCGTTGAGAAGATTTTATTATCTTATAACTAAAAGGCCATAAAATTTGGCGTCGAATGGGCTACTTAAAGCTAAAATCGGTTGGTCAAAACCGATTTCAAATATCGGCAATGTTTACCTTTTAAGTTAAAAAATTAATTATGCTCATGTTCCAACGTCTGCAACTCGAAAATGTCTGTTCCAAATGAAAAGTGTTAAATAACAAAGTTGTAGGGCATCCGATTTCACACTCCGATTCAGTATACACGAAGCTCCTTAAGTTTAGGATTAGCTCATCGATGCTTGGAGAAGCTATCTAAAATGTGAAAGTATTCCCTTAGTGGCCAAAAATCTAAAAAAAAAAACTAAAAAGTTTGTAATTTATTTTACTTCTGATTTTTAATTAGCATCTGTACCATTTTGCTTTGTAAATCGTTGCCATCTTACCATTATACTTTACCATGCTGGTAACTCCAAATATTCTTAATAAAAAATGCTACAAGGTTAAGCTGTGGAATGTTACATTTTGCATAACACTTTTTCTCCCATTCCCCTTCCTAGTCACGTGTGGTATATGGGAGTTACTCTAAAGGTGTAACCAACCTATTCCATCCATGGTGGAAAGACCAAAATTTATTCCATGGGTCCGCCACGAAATAAAAATCAAAAAAGCGCAGTGCGGATTCGAATCGTCGTTTTTAAGCTAAAACAAGCCCCTTTATAATAAAATTGTTTTGCTCCTACTTAGAGATACAAATAAAAACGTTAAAGTATAAGCATTAAAGTAAAAAGTATAAAAACTTTCCGTATTCCTATAAAGTAAACGCATACTTCCTGCAAAGACTTCTTTTCGTAAAGAATAAGCGGATGGTACGGATAAAATATTGCGTAGAACTAACTATAATGTGCCAGTTGATTAGCCAATGTTCTAGCATCGTTTTCCACCAAAATGGTAAAAGTTACCGATTTTGTGTAATGTGTAATTTTGGCTAAACCGTTTACCGATTTTAACTTCGAATAAACCATTCTATTAGAAAAACTATACTGTTAAGTGGTAAGCAAGAAACAATATTAGATGTTTCGTATTTTGCGTGTTATTTCGAACAAAACGGAACAAAAACCAAAAACTTCCCGCATTTTAGCTCATTAAAACTTTTACGTTTTAATTAATGTTTTTTTTTTGCAGGAGATAGGTAATTTCAGAATTAATGAACTCGAGTTAAACGAAGTTTGATAAATTAACTATTTCATTGATTTGATAAACTAATTTCAGAATTCTAAATTTCAGAATTAATATTCTTAGAGTTTAACGAAGTTTGATACTCTACGAAAAAAAAAAAAAACATTTCTATATTTATATTTATTTTTAAGATTTATAATTTGAGTGTTTCTTTTTCGAGTTGCTTTATGCATGCAACATGAGCGTAATTAATATTTTTGGTAAACTTAAAGGTCTGGCCACACATGTCCGCACCGGATCCGCACCGTAGCAATAATATAGGTTATGTTCAGAATATTTTTAATTTAACTTACATATTACCTTTAGTTATGCCTAAAGTGGCCTGTGTCTGACATCTGTGGCCTGAACTTTATGTTGAATTTAATCGGAAAAGATGGAAAAAAAGAGGTATCTTCATTTCATAATAACTTTTAATATTAACACTGAACACACATACAATAGAGAAGGATGACTAATAACATCTGTACATTTAATTAACAAAATAACAATTGCTATAGAAATCTTTCAATGAAACATATGACATATGAAATCATTCATAAATTATTTCATATCTCAACAGCCTCCCTCATTGAAAAGATTTCTATTACTTCAGTCCAACATTTTCTAATAGAGTCTTCAGTCGGGGTCCTTGGAGGGGCTTGGTTAGGAAGTCCGCTAATTGGTATTGCGTCTCGATCGGCTTGATCTCCATTATTCCATCTTGAACTACTTCACGAATAAAAAAGTGACGTATTCTGATGTGCTTTGTTCGTCGGTGGAATTCTGGATTCTTAGCCAGTTTAATAGCAGCCTCGTTGTCGACATAGAGGGCAGTAACCTCAGATAAATCATCTTTGGGTAGCAATTCATCCAATAAACGTTTTAACCAAACCATTTCTTTGGCAGCTTCACTTGCAGCCATTAGTTCTGCTTCGGTTGTCGATATCGCGACACATGACTGTCTTTGACTAGTCCAAGATATAGGCCCTCCAGCAAAGATACAAATAATTCCAGTGGTAGATCTTCCTGTACTGAGATCACCCCCAAGATCTGCGTCACTGTATCCTCTAACCTTATACCGTTCATTATATTTGTACATAATTCCTACGTCGCGGGTTCCTTTCAAGTAACGAAAAATTCTCTTCACCTTAACAACGTCTTTTGCTGAAGGTTTTTCAAGAGATCTAGAAACCACACTAACAGCATAGGCTATATCTGGCCTAGTTGAGATAGCCAGATACATTAAGGCTCCGACAGCCTCCCGGTAAGGAAAATCAATGGCATCTCCTCTTGATTCACTAATTTCTGGAGTATTCAGAATCGGAGTTGAGACAGCCTTACAATCCTGCATGTTGAACCTTTCTAAGACTTTTCTTATGTATCCCTTCTGGTTGATTTTGATACCATCATTTTCTTGACTTATTTCCAAACCAAGATAATATCCTAGTTCCTTACTGTGAACTTTGAATTCAGAAGCCAAATCATTAAGAAATTTCTTCAAACTGTCTTCACTAGTAGATGCTACCAACCCATCATCAACATAGAGAGCAACTATAAGTTGATCGCTATTTTCATTTTTCATAAATATACAAGGATCGGCATCACTTTGAACAAATTTTAGACTAATCATAAAATCACGGAATCGCTGAAACCAACACCTGGCTGACTGTTTCAAGCCGTAGAGACTTTTTGTGAGTTTGCAAACTTTGCTACTTCCATCACTAAAGCCTTTTGGTTGCTGCATAAAAATAACTTCATTTTGATCCAGTGCACCATAGAGGAACGCAGTCGAAATGTCAAACTGTGCTAAGCTCATTTTTCTGCTGGGAGCCACACTTAAGATGGTCCTAATTGAACTCATTCTAGCAACAGGACTGAATGTCTCGGTAAAGTCTAAACCTTTCTCTTGACTAAAACCCTTAACCACTAGCCGGGCTTTGTATTTCTCTATACTTCCATCTGGATGATATTTTATCTTATACACCCAGCTACATGGTAGAATTTTTCTATCTCCTGGAGGATCTACTAAAGTCCATGTATTGTTTTCACGGAGTGCTTCCATCTCTACTTCCATGGCTTTTCGCCAATTCTGAGAGTCATCAGACCTCATTGCATCTTCATAAGTCTCTGGAACATCTGAAAATTGTGTCATTGCCACTGAAACGAATTCTTCAAACCGTGTCGGTGGTCGAAGAGCCTCCCTATTTCTAAGATCCATCCTTGATGATTTATTTTCTTCCTGATCTACATCGCATTCAGCAGGCAACTTATCATCGGCCTCGGGATCTTTTTCTTGATTTTCTATATCATGACCTTTATCGTGATTTTCTTCCTCTTTTTCTTCATTATTTTCATTTGTAGGTAAAATAACCTTAACACTTGATGTTCGTGGGGTCTCATTAAAAATCACATCTCTTGATCTGATGATTGTTTTTCTTTGCGGATTCCAAATGCGGTAACCACCAAAATCGTATCCGACTAAAATCCCTTTGATAGATTTCCTATCCATCTTTCTCCTTTTTTGCTTCGGGATATGAACATAACAATCAGATCCTATTATCCTTAAGTGCTTGATTGATGGTTTTTTATTGAACCACAATTCAAACGGAGTTTTATTTTTCACACCTGTTTTAGCTGACCTATTTAAAATATAAACAGCACTATTAGTTAGTTCCGCCCATAATGCCTGTGGGAGGTTATCCCTAGAATGGAGCATAGCTCTAGCAGCTTCGACTATGGTTCTATTTTCTCTTTCGATGAACCCATTCATTTCGGGGGAATACGGCATAGTTACAAGATGTGTGATCCCATTTTTATTAAGAATTTTCTTCATCGACCTATTGTCAAATTCGCCTCCATTGTCTGACATAAAATTTTGGATTTTGTAACCAACTTTGGAAAAGACTTTTAAAAGATCTAAGAATTTCTCAACAACTTCTGATTTTTCTTTTATGAAATATATGAAACGATAACGAGAGTAATCGTCCTTAAATAATACATAGTATCGATAGCCCGAAAACGACGCTTCGAAGGGTCCACATACATCGGCATGGATAACTTCACCTGGAGCGGAAGCTCTTTTCCTTTTACCGAACTTCAATCTGTGAGCCTTCCCATACATGCAGCCCTCACAAACTTCGGAATCTAATTTAACTTTTATATTAAATTCCCTTTCTATTAAAGCTCTAACATGACTTTTATTTTGATGAGCCAGGCGCTCATGGTATAACTGCAATGTGTCCCGATCAGACAAAACAGAATTGACATTACTGTAATTATTTACAATATTCAATTTAAATAAACCACCATGACGCTGCCGTTCACCTGTTAGAACAGATTGATTGTTAACCAACAACTTACATTTTTCTGCGGTAGAAATAAATTTGCTACATTCAATTTTATCTTGGGCAGATAAAACAGAAAAAAGATTTTTGTGCATTAGAGGCACATACCAAACATTGGAAAGAGTAATTGGAATTGTTTTATTATTAACGAGTGCTTTAATTTTAATATCTCCAAAACCAACAGCTGGTATACTATCGCCATTAGCAGTAGTAACTTGGTGCGATTCATTGAATGATTGGAGGTTATTAAACAAAGCCTTGTTATTACACACATGATTCGTAGCACCGTTATCGACGAACCAATTCATATAGTCACATTCAGATGAAAATATCTGACTATTAGAAGCAAAAAGAGTCATATTATTTACGTTAGCATTAGCTTCAGATTTAGGAGGTCGTCCGTCTTTTTTCCATTTGATACAATTTCTTATAATGTGACCTTCCTTTTTGCAATAATGACAAATAAAAGTTTTCTTAAATTTAGGTGGATCTTTTCTATTATTAGAAACAGCTAAAGCTTCCTCCTCATTAGACATCGGAGCTCTAAGATTTCCACGTAAAGCTCTCTCATGAGCACACAATTGACTAGTGAGGTTATCTATTGTTCTTTCTTGATTACCCATTAATCGCCAACTGGCTTTAAACGAAAAATAATCGGCTGGAAGAGTATCCAGAATTTTACAAATTAAAAGTATATCTGGCAATTTATTAACTTGAATTCCTTCACACATTTCTAAGTTCAAACTGCACCATATATTCTTTAACTTACTAATATGGTTAGCCATATCGTCATTTGAATTATATTTGTACATAAAAAATTGCATACATAGGTCAAATGTTTTATCCTCTAAAGTACCTTCAAACAAGCGATGAAGCTCTAACCATATGTCCCTTGATGAATTAAATCTCATAACTTTGGTTAGAGTTTCTTCAGACATATTAGAGGATAAAACTAACATCGCCTTAGTATCTGCAGTTTTAAATAATTCATACTTGGTATTATATTCAGTTACCTCTTCCTTGTTAGCTTCTGTAGCTGGCTTTGTTGGACAGGTTAACTTACCGCTCACAACCTCCTCTCCTCCTGGAAAACTCCTAAGAAGGATCAGGATCTTGAATTTCCATGTTGCCCAATTGCTTTTTCCTTCTAGGTTTCCAATATTTACTTTTATATCCATGTTTTCCGAAAATCTTCGATAAAAAAACAGAGAAGATAAAAAAAATTATATTTACATTACCTAAGCGCAATTATAAACTGTCTGGGCCCATAACCTGTTGAATTTAATCGGAAAAGATGGAAAAAAGAGGTATCTTCATTTCATAATAACTTTTAATATTAACACTGAACACACATACAATAGAGAAGGATGACTAATAACATCTGTACATTTAATTAACAAAATAACAATTGCTATAGAAATCTTTCAATGAAACATATGACATATGAAATCATTCATAAATTATTTCATATCTCAACACTTTAGGCATAACTAAAGGAAATATGTATGTTAAATTAAAAATATTCTGAACATAACCTATATTATTGCTGCGGTGCGGATCCGGTGCGGACATGTGTGGCGAGACCCTAACACGTTAGGTGCGGCCCTAACGTCCGCATGTCCCGGTCCCCGGGGTCCGATGTCTTACATTCCCCTTTTAACAGCCGATTTTCACATGAAAATAACCGAAAGTCCGAACACATCAAACACTCAATTTAGTCGATTTTTAACGAGGTTATTGCATTTTAGTGCAGAAAATGTTGCTAACAGTTAAAATACTCTTTTTTTTGGAATCGGATTTCGAGGTCCGATTTTCGATGAAGTATGGTAAATCCTTTATCGGCCTGTCCTGCGCCTATTATGTCTAGTTCCAATCCTTACCAAGACATAATGCCCTTGAGACGCTCATTTAATTCACTTTTTAGTCAAAAGATAACGCTTTCCTCAGAGCATTCCAATCGGACCCCGACGCCCGATATCGTCTATAGCAGTCGGACTCCGGGGACCGATACCATTCAATTGAGAATACCCCTAAAATACGCCGCCGCACCTAACGTATTAAATGATTTTTATTTTAAGTAACGCATTCGAAGCGCAATTTAATGTGCTATTTTACTTTGAAAGGAATACAATTTTTATTAGATGAATTGTTTTTGAGTTATCAGAAAAATACAGAAAATATACCAACAATATCAATTACATGGTGCCACCATTTTTACAGGTAGAGAGATCTGCCTCCTAGAACCCATTTCTTGTAATTAAAACCCAATTTGAAATAACGTAGACTAGAAAAACGCGAGTCACAGCGACTTCTTCATTTTAGTAGTTTGTACTTTTTGTATATTTCAATAAAAGTATGTAGTTACTTTCACTGTTTGCTATTTCTGGTTTAGGTTATATCTTAATAATGTTTGATCAATTTTCTTATTTATACTGTTTGTTGTTTGATATTTGCATATTTTCTCTTGGATACAGTGAAACAACGAAAGTTTTGGGGAAAATTATGTCTTGGAAAAGAAAGAGTTAATTTGAAAAATTGCATCCTACCACAGGTTTAATCACGCCTTGTACGAATATATCTAATGCATATACATATATACAGTACATAAAAAATTAAATATAGCCAACTTCAAATAAATAGTTTTAAATAATTTATTTTTGAAGAGATAAGATTTGGCTCCGCCGGGAATCGAACCCGGGTCTTCCGCGTGACATGCGCGGTATGCTAACCATTGCACCACGGAGTCGCTTCCAAACGGTGCCAAATCCTTCCTCTTCACTGACACCTCTCCCAAGAGAGGTCCCAAGATCTTGGGAGAGGTGTCAGTGAGGAGGAAGGATTTGGCACCGTTTGGAAGCGACTCCGTGGTGCAATGGTTAGCATACCGCGCATGTCATGCAGAAGACACGGGTTCTATTCCCGGCGGAGCCAAATCTTTTCTCTTCAAAAATACATTATTTAAAATAATTTAAAAAAAAGGTGCTCACCCACAATAATGGTTAAATTTATATAAAATAGTTTTAAGTTTTACTAAACAATCAATAAATAGAAAAAAAGAAAAGAAAAATTGAAACAGTCACTAAAAATTAAACTATACAGAATTAAAATTGACAAAAGGTGTATATACTAATTTTTATAGCCTAGTATTTTAGTATTCTGCAAAGGTATAAACGATGTAAGTAATATATAGAAACATAATAATGTTAACAAAATAGAAAATGATAATTGAATAAAAAAAATTAATAAATAAATTCTATTGATTGAATTAGTAAAAGCAATATAAATAAATACAAATATACGATCAATAGAAAAATATAAATAAATAAAATAAAAACAATTATAAAAGATTAAGTATAAATTAGATGATTAAAATTTGCAACCATTAAGTAAATGAGGTAAAATTAAAGTGGGTCTTTCCTCTTTTTTTTTTATGGAACTATCCAATACTAATATGAATGAAGTTTTGTTGTCAGTAAGAGCTAAAGGTAATTTTTTTTTAACAATAGTTTTTATTAATACTTATTAAATCAGAATACCGATGTTTAACGTATAAAATAGATTAGCAGTGTTGCATAATTCTAGAATCAGAATTATTATAGTACTATTAGGAGCATAACGGAGGTTGTAGTTTTACCCATATTTATGCAGGTATTAAAGACTTCAGTACTCCCTCTTAATACAATTAAATATTAATTAAATTAACATTTAAATGTTTGTATGAAGTTAATTATGTTGTGATATTGATTGAAAACTAATTTGCGTTTGGTTTGAAGGTTCATAAGGAGGAAGCTTTTGATTTTTGATATTAGATTACTAACTAAATAATGATTTTTTAAAATATCTCGAAATACAGGAATTTGAAAAAAATATCTTCAACTATATTTTAATGGAGATACTAAAATCTTACCAATATCGATAACAATAAAAAAACAAGGAACTATCATCGCGTGGTACGCTTTCATTTCCGAGCGCTCAGAAGACCTGATATAAATTCATGGAGCGACCATCCACTTTCTGGGAAGGATGGAAGCGGTGTGGGGTTCCCTCACCCCCAAGATGGCCGCCGGGGTGGAGGGGATGAACTACCCCTAAGCCGCCCAATAGGAGCCCGTCCTCTCAGGTCGATAGCAAGAGTTTTCTACTCGCATGAATGGTCATACCTCAGGATTCAATTACCTTTGTTTATGGACCCCAGCGACCGGGGTCCGCTAATTGGGTATGTGTCGGGGTTGTGTGCGCAGGATACCCAAGCAGTTGTCGGCTCGTTAATTAATCCTGGAAGGGTTGGAATTGGTACAAGTTCCGGAGATACAAGCTTGTGTTCGGAGGGTGGTGGAATTAATTAATTATTTATCGTTGCCGTAATGAAACCCTCCCATGAAATATGGCTCTATAAGGATTGTTGAAACTTTGCCTGAAGATAGAATAAGTAAACGCAGTTGGTGTTGATTGAGCTTTTCCAATGTTTTAAACAGCGATATTTTAGTATGATAAAAAGTTCTCTTGTTAAGCTATAACTCGGACACAAGCGGTATCGGTTTTACCTAGTTTATTTTTTACCTTATACTATTTAGTATTTTACAAAATGATATCTGAATTCATACAGCTACATTGGTCAAATTCTGTTTAAATATGTTTATATGTCGTTCAATATCTTAATTTTTAAAAATATTTACCCGAGGGCCAATAATAAATGATTGAGAAAATTAAAAATTATTGCCCTTCGGGGATCCCTTTTTTCTAGAAACGCATCCCTGAGACCCCACAAAGGGTCAAAAGTGGACAAATAAATCAGCACAAATTTTTGTTTCTTACCATGATTAGATAAACACTTTTAATTAAGATTTGGCATTCAAAAAAAAAAAAGAAAATTTTTTTTCAAAAGTTGTTAAAGTTTTATTTTTCATAAGATGCTAGAAACAGCAATAATTTTGTGTGAAATTTCAAAAACAAATTGAAACAAAATTACACTCTCTTCTACATTTTTACAAATAATTTAGAAACTTATAATTCGGTAATGTATTAAAAAAATAAATATAACAAAAATATCAAAATAATATAGGTACTGAAAAATGGGTTAATATTCATAATATTGCTATTCATAATATTAAAAATATTTTATAGTCACAACGGACATTTGGAGTAACTACATTTTTATGATTAAAACCCGTGAAACTCTTTAACTTTGGGTCTTAACTTTTTGATTTTATATTTATTTATATATTCTATATTATCTCTGTTCTTCAGTTATAACGAATATACTCAGTCCACTGATGCTGTCACGTCATTGATTTTCTCTGCAATATTTTTTATTTTTCTTATCTTCTGAAGAATCATGAGATAGTTGTTGTAAACTTAATTGTTTTTGAATAGGGATTCGAAGCTTTTGTTTCAAATGGATGTGAACGTGACGGAGACAAAGCTATTAAAAATAATGTTTTATATAGTGAAGAAAATCCTCTTTAACTCACTCACATTATGGATGATTTTTGCTGTACAGTTTTGACGTTGTAATGGATAGAAATGATTGTTTTTTAATATACCTATGAGAGAACTGCACGCTTTTGCGTAAGATGAAATTAAATAAGTAACCAAGAAATTCTTTTATTAGGCCTCGAATAACTTAAGCATGTCCTTCCCTTTTTTGACCAAAAAATTACATAAATTCATCAAGAATAGCTCTAAAAAAAGGTAGGTACATGTTACATACATCCTTCCCTGGGGGAGGGTAATCAAAGGGTTTGACCATGTGTGTGGAATGGGAGAAAAATGAAAAGAAAAGATTTGATGAAAAGACAGCCAGAAGCTTGCTTTTATTGGCTGTGACCAATCGGTGACCCGGCCAAGCTAGGCTCCTAGCCTAGCTAAGGGTAGAGGGAAGGTGTTGGAAACAAAAGGAACAGAGAAAGTAATCCGATGATACAACATCAATAAGAAGAACATTGAATATGATGTTTACATATACTTTTTTGGGGCTATATTACTTTTCTTTATGCTCGTACTTTAAAAAAAATATTTAAAAAGATGTTTATAAAATGTAAAACAAAGTCTCCGTAGGTGAAGACTGAATATCTTTAAACGTAAAACAATTTTTTTTTCCTTTGGGAAGAGAAAAGAAAAGAAGCATAATAATTTAAAGGCTTGAAATATTTCACGGAGATAAAGTCCTAACATTAATTATTAGCACGAATAGTTTGCTGGAGTAGGATGTGTCACATTTAATTGGACTGAAACTGTTTTGAAGAATAGGTATATCATCTAACTCACTACTTTGAACAATGTCATATCTCGAAATTCGTTTATTTTTATTGATGACTGTTCTCGAAATAAACTGAAAAATTTTAACAGTAGTAATTTTTAACTTATTCCAAGCAATGAAGCAACTATTTCCAACCTATGAAATCTTTATCAAGAACGTATTATATCAAAGGGAATAATTAAAATTCAAAACTTTCTTCTTCCTCAAACCGAGAGAAAACGTCAGTTATGATCTGAACGATTTGTTGCATAGTAAAAAGTTAAATCGAAGAATTAATATATATTATGCACGAATTTTATTTACTTTAGATAATTAAATTTACTTCTCTGAAAAATGGTGTTTTTTCATATATGACGTTGTTTTGTGAGGAGTAAGTTATATGTAAAACGCGAATTTTAATTTAAAACAAAATAAAACGATTTCATCTCGGCAAAAGTTTTCAAGCCTACATGATCAAATTATTTTTTAACAAATAATAGTTACTATAATTATAAGCTGAAGTCGTCTTAACTTTTGAGGTATATATTTAGATTTTAATTTTTTTTTCAACCTTCTAATTAATTAATAATATTAATGTAACAATAAATCGTCTAGGATTTTATTCAGTGACCAAATTGTAACATACAATGAAAATAAGTAAACACGATAAAGAGGAAGGGGAGGTTTATTTTATTTGATTATTTTTTAAATTTATTTTAGTGCATTGCAATGTTTGATTAATAGAGAATAAAATTGTAATATTGTCAGTACTTGCTGCATTTTTTCAACCTTTAAGATATATGGAAAATAAATCAACAAAAGTTTATCTTTTTTTTTTTCTTCTACTTCTTTCAGTGGAGTTTGAAGACAGGATGAAGTGTTAAGCGTTTCAGTCCCCAAAAATAGATTTGGTTTTGGAACCCTTTGGAACATCACTCCCAACTGCAAAAGCCATGAATTATCCGAGGAAAACCGAGTGTATTTTTAACTTGAGAGGAGAGCCAATACCAACTTTTAGACGGGCTACGTTGCAGCCAACAGTGCTCCATGTTCTGTCCAACTGAGTCAGGGATCTTCTAAAACGAGTTAAAACGAAGTGTTAAGGAAATATACATTTTCAATTGAAACCTACAGATGATATTATTAAATAAAAACAATTCTTAATAATATTTTTTCAACTTTAACCTCATCAGACGAAGATCAATCTTTTAACTTGAAACCAACCCAAATATGTTTAATTTCCATGTTAAAATAATATTTAGAAGCTTGGTAGATGAGATCATGAGCAGTTTTATAACATTACAACTATCATCGTTATTAATTTCAACTAGTTAATTTTTTGCTAGAATAATTCGCATACCATACTTATCAATGCCCTTATGGCCTTAATTGAAGACCAATTAAACATATTATAGTTCAAAGAAGATTTTTTTTATTCACATTGTAAGAAATAACATGGACTGAAATCAAAAGGGTGTTACTTCGCAACTAATTGTCCAATTTTTAAAACGATTTTTTTTTTTAAATTATGCACAAATAAATTATATATATAATTTTATTCGTAGCTCTTCTCTTCTCGTTTTTTGGAGTTCTATTTTTTCAGCCTGGAGGGGGTAGATATGTTTGATATGATAATCATCGAATATGATTTAGTAACAAAAAAGTTATGGCGTACTGCTTAATGATGTGTTGAAAAATGCTTAAAATTAAATTCCTGAAGAAGACATTCATAATCATAGCAAAAAACAGAAAAAGAAAAAAAACAACTTTTTGAAAAGATTTCTGCTTAAACAGATGAAAATACCACAATGAAAAACATTAATGAACTAAAATACAGTGTTTCACAGAAAATTAAATGTTTATTTAAAAATTATTTAGTATTTATTTACACATTGTAAAATCCTTATGAGGGAATTGTGCGTAATTATTCTGAATATTTAGCTTTACAACTAAGGATCAACCCAATATCCAAAATGTTTGCCAATAAATAGGTTTTAATTATTATTTTATTCATGATATACCTGTATCTGGTTCTGTTAATGGCTGAGAGGGAAAATTCTTAAAAATAAAATGTTTATTTTATTATATTTTTATTTTTTAAAATTAGGACTAATATTCTTTTCAAATTCCTTAAGATATGCTCCACAGCTTGTTTTGACTAATATGCTTGAAATGCTCGTAAACATTTTGAAGCTTGGATGATGAATTGCGATTTAAATCAAGAATATATTATGATGAAATAAATTAAATTTAATACCTACACAACTCATTTTTGTATTTAACATATTGTAATGTGAAACTAAAATACTAAACATAGGTTTACAATAGTTTGGACTTGTTGTTGGAACGAACTAAAATTTAGAACAAACTGTCATAATACATGTTTGTGATTACGATTTTCGAATACCATCTACGCTGGCCTAGAATCTTCGAGCCCGTTCTTCTTAGGACTGAATATAAGGAGCGATGGACTGAGAGTTAGTTTTGTTCTGATGCTGAAGTCATATGGTTATTTTTGTGTTACAGAGTGATAAATTTATAACCTGTTTAATTATTTGTGTTCCAATAATTTGTATGTCATGGTAAATTATTATTTTCGTTTAATAAATTTTTTTGAACCCACATAAGTGTGACTACATACAAGCCGTTTGGTTTCGAAACTGGTTACATTAATTTTTTCCAAACAATTTCTTTTTTTCATTTTTTCAAGTTTAATGAATAATTTAATGTTAATAATATAAATTTAATGTTAAAAAAAATGTGTTAGACGCGTTTGTTTAAAAAACGTCTAGACCCTTCGAAAGTCAATACTAAAGATTCCATTTCTTATCAAAAGAAATTCCAATTGATCCTTTTTTGATCAGTCCTGAAAAATTGTTGAAAATGGATGTAGCCGGTTTTGACACCAAACGCCTAATATATATTAAAATATTAAGTTTCCAATCGCAATTTCAGCAAAATGAAGATATTTATTTATGTATGTCAATTAATAAATATCTTCAAGTCAATATTTAAACTTTTATCTGATCGAAACTCTATGAACTATCATTACACACGGTCAAGTATTGACATTTAAAATACTGATGGAAATAATCACAACGATCAAGAAAAAATATACCTTTTGAAAAGTTTTGTTTTTGAACATATAATACCCCTCAATTAAAAAATAAAAACATATTCTATTATATGCCTTTTATTTATCACATAAAAATATAAGCTGATTAGTAAAAAAATAAACATATGTTCACAACTTGTCTATATTACATAATCTCGTTTAATTATCCTGATTTGACAAATCGCTAAACCCTGTGTTGAGGACGTTTTCCTCCCTCCATATCAGTGTCCCAAGATACAAGACAAACCCCAGGCAAGAGACAAATGACATAAGCAACAGGCGGGGGCGGAAACTACTTCCTGGCACTTGACACATCTATCCCTGTCCTTTAGCTTTATCTCTGTTTTCTCCTCCGGTGGTCCCTTTTGGGCTACAGGACTTAACATTTATAGATTTAAAAAAAAAAAAAAAAAAAGGAATTTAGAAAGTATAGGTACATATTAAGGGCTAATGAAAGGTTTAGTAGAAATAGAAACATAATAAATTCAGCCGTTAAGGACGAATGATACTTGTACAATCTTCTAATTTTCCTCTACAATTTCTGTGCAAGACCGCTTATTCACTGCAGAAAAGATGATTCCTGAAACTTTAGATGAGCCAGAATGTACAAATCCAATCTTAGACTAAAAATTTGAGTTGCCATGGAATGTGTTATGAACTCTGTTTTGATGATTTGATCTCCTCCGGTGGTCCCTTATGGGCAACAGGACTTAACATTTATGGATTTAAAAAAAAAAAAAAAAAAGAAAAAAGGAATTTAGAAAGTATACATATTAAGGGCTAATGAAAGGTTTAGTAGAAATAGAAACATAATAAATTCAGCCGTTAAGGACGAATGATACTTGTACAATCTTCTAATTTTCCTCTACAATTTCTGTGCAAGACCGCTTATTCTCTGCAGTAAAGATGATTCCTGAAACTTTAGATGAGCCAGAATGTACAAATCCAATCTTAGACTAAAAATTTGAGTTGCCATGGAATGTGTTATGAACTCTGTTTTGATGATTTGATCTCCTCCGGTGGTCCCTTATGGGCAACAGGACTTAACATTTATGGACTTAAAAAAGAAAAAAAAAAGAAAAAAGGAATTTAGAAAGTATACATATTAAGGGCTAATGAAAGATTTAGTAGAAATAGAAACATAATAAATTCAGCCGTTAAGGACGAATGATACTTGTACAATCTTCTAATTTTCCTCTACAATTTCTGTGCAAGACCGCTTATTCACTGCAGTAAAGATGATTCCTGAAACTTTAGATGAGCCAGAATGTACAAATCCAATCTTAGACTAAAAATTTGAGTTGCCATGGAATGTGTTATGAACTCTGTTTTGATGATTTGATCTCCTCCGGTGGTCCCTTATGGGCAACAGGACTTAACATTTATGGATTTAAAAAAGAAAAAAAAAAAGAAAAAAGGAATTTAGAAAGTATACATATTAAGGGCTAATGAAAGATTTAGTAGAAATAGAAACATAATAAATTCAGCCGTTAAGGACGAATGATACTTGTACAATCTTCTAATTTTCCTCTACAATCTCTGTGCAAGACCGCTTATTCACTACAGTAGAGATGATTCCTGAAACTTTAGATGAGCCAGAATGTACAAATCCAATTTTAGGCTAAACATTTGAGTTGCCATGGAATGTGTTATGAACTCTGTTTTGATGATTTGATCTCCATGTTGAAGATAACTATGTATTTGATTTAATTTCTCTTTCTAGCAGAAATAATAAGCATATAATTATTATTGATCACATTTATAATTTGCCCCAGTATATTTGAACGCAGCCTATTTAATTAACTATATTGATTTCAGCCTTCTTTTAAACAAAACCTCTTAATATACCAGCGATTAATTACATTATTCCTTTCTATAGCTTTTTAGATTTTTTTTTTGAAACATGATTTAAATTAGACTCGGTTATTAAGGGAAGCGTTTCGAAAATACTCAAGGGCGAATCAAGGTCGTATTTGAATTACGCCTATAAAGATTATTTATACTCCCGCCTATAGGTCTGTAGGTAACTCAGGTAGAAAATTGAATAATTTATTATTCATTTTCTGTTTTAAATAAGTTTATATATTATGAGAAAAAAATTAAATATGAGCCCATCATTACGTGAAATATTGGAGGGAAGTGTTTCAGAATCGCAAGGAAACTGGTTAAATTTCTGAAACATATTAGATTTTATAATAGAGTTGAAAAAAAAAAAAAAACTGCCAATGATCCTGTCGGACATAGGAAAATAAATATTTATTTTGATAACTTTTAATCTATCTATTAAAATATTGCTTTAAATTAAATTATAATCCAATAATGAAATAACATTTATAAAAAGAACAGATAACTGTTTTCTTCATTTAATAATTAAGTACTAAGATAAGTATTTTGATTTAGCAAAAGAAAAACATTTTACAACAAATACTATGATAATTATTATTCATTTTACACTTAATGTAAAAATAATAATAATAATAGATTATTAATGAATTTTGAAAAAATAAAAATAAATGTTAATGATGTAAAGCTAAAACTGTTAATGACAATATTAATTTGAACGGTGGCTTATCAAACTACAATAAATATAAATTTAATTTTCAAACCTATATTCAACTTCTCAGTAAAAATCTTTCATGCAGGTCGTTTAACAATAACTAGATTTTCTATGCATGAACATTTCTGATGGAATATAACGCAACAGTTGTAATTTTTAATTTACCCATGTATTTGAAATATTTCCTTAAGCATAGCCATAAGCCGAGCTTAAAATAGGCTGATTAAAACATACCAATGGAAATGACATCACTTGCCCAAACCATCTCGCAATCTTTTTTTTTTTTTTGGGACTTCAGGGCTTCCACTGAAGCCCTATACTGCCCATACTAACACCCATGGCACTGGGTGATACTTCTCTTACGAAAGAAAAGCACCACCCAGGGCGGGACTCGAACCCGTAGCTCCGGTATGGGAGTACGGCGCTTTACCGCACAGCTACACCGGGCCCCAATCTTATTAATAAGACTTTTTTCTTTGGGAGGGGAGTGTTGTCTCTTTGTAAATGTTTTGCAAATTTTGAAATAAGGAAAACAAACATTGAAAAAACCAAAACAAATATAATTTAAGATATATTACATACATACATACCGTCTCAATCAGTACTATCTCCATAAAGATAACATTCACGCTTCATTAACATAAAATACTTATTAGTTTAAACTATTTAATATTTTCAAATAAATAACTATAATACAGGTATAACTTACCTTATGTTATAAAACACACCTTTGGATGGTGGCATTCAAATAGGGAAAGATCCATTTTCAATTACAAATCAGAAGTTGCATTGTAAAATTTTGTAAAAGAATAATTTTTTTTTTCGAATCCTCTAGTTTGTCTCTCCCTAACTTCCAATGTTATCTTCTTTACTCTCCCCCCACAATTTAACATAATTGTATCACACCAAAAAAACTGTTTAATTTAATTTATAATAATTATTTATACAATATCTCCTGTGTTGTATGTATAGATATTATACAATATATCCTGTATCTTGTTAAGAGATATTGTATAATGTTATTGTATTTGTATAAAATTGAGACAATAATGAACAATCTAATAGCAAACCATTCTGACGAATAGTTATTAATATACATATAATGATGGATGCAAATTAACTACAATAATTTCAATTTACTTCACTTTCTTAATCAAATTATAAGATAGCTTTGAAAAAATAAATTTTGATTAAATATTCTATTATATATCTTTTCTTTCAGGTGATTAAACATCCGACCATATTATTACTATATTCTTTCATTATGTGCAATGTTTTGGACATTATCCAGGGAAAATTATTCTCTATATATTGATACAAAAAAGTTTTCGTTTATAAATTGTAGAGACTAATGTTTTATATGTATTTAAATATTAATTTTATAGTGGATAACAAAATTAACATTTAGGTGCTTAATGATAGACAGAGGATCCGAAATGTTGCACAAAAGATAATAAAAAGAATATAATAATAATATGGTTGGATGTTTAATCACCTTAAATAAAATAACCTATATGAGAATAACAAGGATCATTCAAAGAAAAAATATTAGGTAAAGAAAAAAAGAATGATTTAATTATTTCCAAATAAAAAATACTTAAAATTGGAGAACATAATTGAAGGGTGGGGGTTTAGCGGTTAAGCCTTATATAGCGGAAGGATATACCACGTGATTTAGCCTGATAAGAAACAAGATTTTCTTTCAAAGTACAAAGTAAACACCCTTTGGACATCTCCAGTCTCGCATGTAGTAGTTGAAGGCAGTCATAAGAAGAGATGAGTAGTATAACTAACTACATCCTTTGAAGCCAGAAGAAGAAGTTTCCATAACGAGGATTGGTTTGATAAAAGAAATGTGAGAAACCCATTCCGAAGAGAGGGGTTTGATTTATATGAGTTCTTTCGATGACAAAAAAGATTTCATGTTAAATAAAATCCTTAATTAATTAAAAAGTGTCGTTATAAAAATCATAAGTTTTGATTATTTCTTCAAGAAAGAATGCTTTATCAATTTGCGTACCCAAGGGATATCTTGTTAAAATGATGGGTTATCTTAAAATTAAAAATTAAAAAAATTGAGGTAAAATGAGTAAACAATACAGGAAAGATAATTTTAGTTGAGGTTCAAATCGGATAAAATAAGGAATCTATTATTTAGTTAAATTAGGCTTAAATTATTCTAATTATAGATTGAGATTATCGGGAGTGCCGAGTGGGCAAACGCGTGAGGAAATACGCGACATGTGATTTGGAACCCAAAGATAGCCAGATCAATTTTAATTTAATCAACTTTAATTCAACTCAGAATTAATCCCCAACCATCTCCCCTGACCCGGGAAACCCCGTATAGCCTATACGGCAAGGAACGGGGGGGGGGAGGGGGAAATTGATATAATCGAACAAATAAAGACAAATATACGTAGACTGGTTAGAATATGAATACAGTGAAATACGTAAAAGTTTCAGAGGGGAATGAAATATTATTTCGAGTTTTAAAAGCATAGCGTGATAAAATAAATTACAAACATATTTATACTCATTTGTATACAACATTTATATACTCAAAATAAATTACATATCTATTTTCATTACGTACATTTTTTTAAATAGGTACATATGCATGCCATCGTTCAATAAAAATCAAATGCTTAAACGAAACTATGTTGAGTGGGAGGAGTGGGGTTGGATAAATATTTGTTCGTCTCACCATTTAGCATTCTTTCATATCAAACACGAGACACCGCGGCTCTTCGATTTCAAATCCCTCTTAATACTCGACGCCCGCCCAAGTTTTTCGTCCTCAGTTTATTTCAAGCAGCGAAATATTTTCATGTTATACGATTTTTGTTTGGTTTTGAGCGAAAAAAATAATTTCATTTATTTATTTAATACTGCCGTTCTTGAGACTTTTGTTGTAATTTATGTAAGAAATAAAGGAATAAAGCAATCAGTACCAACAAAATATTTATTTCACATCAGCCTTCGTTTCATCCGTTTGGCCATCCTCAGTGCTAAATGTGTTTGAAAATTTACAATGCACATCCTTGGGTAGAGGACCAGAAAAAAAAAGAAAAAGATTAGTCGTAGTTGTTTGTTGGTACCAACGTAACTGTGCACCTTTAGGACCTTAGGTCCTTCATGGCACATGAAAATATAAAATAAAAAGTGTCCAAAAATGTCCTCCTCAGAACATTTATGGATCCTCTACAGAACTTATTTCAAGGCTATGCTTTTGCATTTAGACTCCGCGAGTCTGATTGAGTGGCTCCCAGCAACTTATGACTGGATTAAGAATTATTCCCCTAAGATCAATAGGTCTTGTTCGTTTACTAGTACATCAATTTCAAGTCCAGGAGTCTCCGTAGAGAGAATAACCCTAATTTCTTTCTGTGATATAATAAGAATTTTTTTCTCAAAATAAATTTTCGATTTTCTTTTTTACCATTGTTTATTCACTTTATCCAAAAAATTTTGGAATGGTTTTATTTATGGAAATCTTCACCTATGATGCTAGAATTGATATAGCAATCGCGGAATGGGCCCAAGAAGTTGAGAGAAGGCTAGGTAATTGATAAGGAGGCGGTGGGAGGGTGGAGGGAGTTGATGCCTTCCTCCCCAATGCCCTGCTCCATAACTGCAAGGCCTGCGCGCCGCATCCCCTCCACTCACTCCCTCTCTCTCCCTCCTTCCTCCCCGCGCTCGCTCCCTCTCTATCCATCTCTCTCTCTCTCTCTCGCTCTCTGTATTTTATTATTATTTTCTCTCACTCCGGCTCCGGGCCAGTGGTACCTAGATCTCCAGCGGAGCTCCCTCTACGGCAAAAGGTAAAAACACAGCGGGCTGCTCAGTCTGCGAGGGGTGTTGTCCCACATAACCTGTATCGATTCCTTTCGTAACCTCCCGTCGGTGCTCCCATGTAGTATGTAGTCCTCCTCTGTAGCCCGGTTGGAAGGTAAGCTTCTGACTCCTTGCATGACCAGTTTTCACTTTCAGTCGGTTCGCATGTGCCGGTGACTTCAACATCCGCTTGTAGACTGAGATACCAGACATTCTTACATGTGCATGGCTTGCATGATCTAGAATTATCAGTTTTTTGAACAATAACTTAACATGAGTAATCATTCAAGTGTATTAATGGACGAATAAAATCAGTAGTTACAATTCTCTTCAAGAACAAATCGATAAAATTAATTCAATTCCAACATCTCATATGGATTTCTTTTAACTTTTCTTATAAAAATCCTTTAGGATTAAATATGAAAATTTATGGATTGCATCATGTCACATTATACCTTCAAGGTGCTTTATTTATATGCAATTTCCTTCCTTCATACCTACATACTGTCAAAATCTATATTTTTAAAGATTAATGATATAAAAATTTAAAGTTTCTTTATCAGTATCCGTATTACAATAATTATCCTCTATTCAGGGTTTTATTTATACTTCTTTAAAAATAGAGCAGTTATGGTCATACTACTTTTTAGCAAACCAATTACACTTAAATGTTTGTATATATATATATATATATATATATATATATTTTTAGGTATTCTTCTTCTGTTTTTAGCTGTAATGTGTTACTTAATATATAATTCTATAATGTTTAAATGGCTTACCTTATATATGTTTTGCTTCGTACACCTTATATTTGTTTTTCTTGGTAACAAAATTTAAACAAATTTTCGTAACAGGATTCTATTTCAAGTATATATACTTATAAGAAATAAAGATTGGCCATATGTTATAAGAATACGATTAACTTAAATTTGTAAAAAATATTTAATAGGTGAAAATAGAGTGAAACATTTCTTTTTGTATTTATGTCATATTTTTTAGTTCAAGATGAAACTTTAGTGGTTGCTGAAAATTCCTTCAAAATTTGCTTTATCTTGAATGTTTCGGCTAGTACTTATATTATTTTATTTATTTTTTGAAACTTCGACCAAAATCACATTACATGATTACATCACTTAGTATTAGGTAGATGAAAAATTATATTGTTATGTTCAATTGCATTACTCTAGCTCCTATTTAATAGAGTAATTTTGATAAATGTTACGCCATAGACACACACTCTTATTAAAATATTTATATATACTTATTCATTTAACTCCTGTAGATATCGACTATAAGTTTTGATTTGTTAATTTCAAATTCATTTGATCAACTACAGAATATTACCATCAAATCAAAATGAAAGACATTTTAGAAAACCAGGGTTGCAAATCTTTAGCACATGATATTTGATTACAGTTATCCAATGCTAAGTCCAAGAACGGTAACATCCATACAGTTAATTTCTATTTAAAATTTTTTAGAGTATAATAATCCCTTAACTAATTTTCTCATAAAACTGACACCAATTTGATGAATGGAAACCTAACATAACCTTCCCTTTATAATCAATACATTTGTGCAATGTTTAATCTGTATTCAATTCGTTAAATGGTTATTTCATTTACACAACACAAATGATAATATGATCTTTATGTCGAGTGTAATTTTGTTTTGAAGGCGTTAAGGTCACCTAAAATGATAACATTTTTTCAGTTATACATTACTGCACCCTTCGTGGTTTGGATTAATTTAATATTTCTTTTATTACTATCATTCTTATTTTGTTATATTGCATCTAGCACCAAAAAACAAATAATAAAAACAATTGTTATTTTTTTTTGTTATTAAGTCAGAATTTTTTTATAATTAATTACTACTATTTTTAAATGTTTAAAACCTATCAAATCATCTTTTTATACGTGTATATATTCTTCCTTTTTTCGAGAAGAATTAGTTCCAAAAACAAATTTGGAATTTTTTAAAAAAGTACGGCCACTCTGAACTTATTAGGTGTACCTTTGTAGATTCATGGATAGCTTGTCTAATCTATAGAATCATTTTAATATACCATGTTTCTTTCATTTTATTCAAGTTTTAAGCAATAATTTATTGTATAAGCGTCAAGTATATATAAATATTAAAATATACTACAGGAAGCGCAACTTAGAACAGCTTACCGGCAGAACAGAGTTTTCTCATTTCCCAATCATTCAATTTCCAATAGACATTTTTTCTCTTGAAAAAAAAAATATATATTGAGCTACTAATAAAATTCCTATTTGTATAAAATACCTATGTTCTATTTAAGTTCTGTACCGTTTCATGTTACGATTTAAGGTATATTTAAAATTTATCAGTAATCTGTATTCCACAATCCACTGTATTTGAGTTGCATTTATTTATGATCACGATTTGTATAGTAAAAATTGTATATAAGGTATGTCTTAAGATGTCTGTCTGTAATATAAAAGAAAATAAGGAATTTGAAGAAAATTATAAAAATGTATAAAACTCAACTTCAAGTTAAGAAAACATTCCTAGCATTTGATTAAAGCGATTATCTGGAGTTTCAAATTCCACACATAAAGAATTTATGTATTATATATATATATATATATATAGTTATTTCTGGACCGTATGATTTTTGAGTGTTATCAACCATTTAGGAAACAAGATTAGGAGGTTAGAACATTTAGTCCTTGGGACTCAACCACACGCGATCCTAACACCTTAAAACAGAACGAAACATTGATCTTACAGATTATGTCAATTCAATTTTAATAATTTTCAATTTCGTTACGGTCATGATCAGTAATTAATGTCTTCAGTAGATAACTATCAGATTTCTATTTAATAATGTTTGATTTAATAGTATGTATTATTCAATTATTTGTTAAAAATGTCTAGTACATTTTAAACAATTCAGTAATCTTCTTAATAATCTAGAGGTGAGAGTTCGAGTGTATTCTATTTTCAGTTGCTAAGGAAATTGGCAAAATTAAAAAATATAATTGTAACGAAAATATAGAAAGCATATTTATAATTATATTTTAATGGTACTGTAAATAACAAATATAAAATAAATTCACTCACAGTTGGAATGAAATAACTTTTTTTTGTAAATATGCCGACTGATAAAAAAAATAAAAACATAAGAATGTTTACATTTATACAATATTTTAAAATAGATATACATATATATATATATATATATATAAGTAAAATCCTTATATTTTTTAAGTGCGAAGTTTAAAAAAAATGCGTTTTACAGGATTAATTTACACAGTCAATATTACATTTACAAAGCTATAATGATCATACTTATAACTTAACTAAATAAAGTATATAATTATAGTAATAATCATACATAGTAATTTTAATGTCTATGCTCATAATATTGATTTCATTTAATTTATCTGTCTTTATACTAAATATAATCGCACCTTAAATTATTATTCAAAGATCAAAAGCATGCACTTATAAATCATTAAAAAAAAAGTAAATTTATTTGAAATGAATTTATCTGCTTTTCTCGGTGTTTCGACGAAAGGGATACCGTTGAAATTAAATAAATTACAAAAAAATTGCAGGGAATTGAACTAGAAAAAATAAATGTTTTTGAACTATTTCTTAGAATAAACATACACTTTTTTTTTCATGTTTGTGAAAAGTTATCTTAAATGAATGATTATGAAAACCTTATCAATTTTATTATGACTTTATGCTGATTGTGACCAACTCATTTATAAGACTAAAACTGATTTATTTATATTGATAAACATTCATTTCCATACTTTTTACCAGGAAAGACATTCAGACTGGATAAGAAATACCTTAATATCACCTAATTATAATTATTGATTCTTACAAAGATACTCAATTATTTTAGGGTTACATTTAATTATAATAGATAGAAGGATAATCATTATAAAATTCCTAAATCCAACTCTCGAAAATTATTTCATCTTAAAGTGAAATTATAATTGGGTAAAAAGGAGTTAGTCTAAAATTTTATCATTCCTAAAATATCTTGAACAAAATTCATACAAGGGAGCAAAATTTTTAATGGATGAATAAATGAATTAAATTATTCAATTCTATTCCTGAAACAGATTAGATGCTCTAGGCCATCGATTAATGCTCTTTTTGTAATTTTATTGAATTTATAACCCATTGTAGTAATTAACACATGTATTTTGCAGTTGTTTTTTTTCGATCACTATCAAACTTATTTATTTATTTTTTTGTTTTTTTGTCAGTGTTTTTGTTATTTATTTTTCTGATCTGGGCTGTTCCTTAAACTGTTTTTTTTTTTTCAGGTAGGAGATGTATTCAGACCAGATAAGAAAAACCTTAGTAATCAAGTAATTATTATTATTAATATTTATAAACATTAATTTTTTTATAGTACTTACAGTTTTTCATTACAGTTTTTTTACAGTTCACTAACATGTGGAAAATAGTTTATTTTTCACAATATTTTTTGGCTATTTAAAATTGATATAGGATTTAAAGAGAAATGTTTCTGTTTCCAAGTTGCATGCTTGTACCATTGCTATGATCAATTATCGCAAAATGAATCATACTACTTATAAGTGGGTGGTGATTATAAGAAGTTACTTAAAATATTAAGTAGGCTATAGCAAAATGACACATTATTTCTCAAATCCTTATAATAGGAATATACCTATCTCAGTATTTTTTTATTTCTAGTTTCGGCATTCTTTTGCGCAAGGACATGTTTATTTGTTTTGTAGCAAAAAATGATTAATATATTTTTAAGATTTATTTCAAGGAATATTTTTTATATACCGACTTACATGAGCTAAAAAAATTTAATTGAAAAATGATCTTAATGAAAATATTTCTTCCTATATACAGTATTTTTTATTTTCACTGGTCTGATTTCAGATAACATATATTTAATAGCTAATATTTAAAAATTTCACTTATATTAGTTTAACGAGTCATCATAGGATAATAACTATGTAACTGATGAATGTTCAAACCAAAATTTTTTAAAGAGTAAATGGGAGGATAGAATCATTCGAGGGCCTAATCCGCAGATAAATGTTTTCAGTCTTCTGATGATTCGTAAATTTAATTATTTTTTGCCTTTCACTTTTTCATATTATTATCAACCACAAATAATTTTTCTGTTCTCTTATCGTAAATAATAAAACTATAATATAACAATATAAATTACTAGGAAGTAAATTAAAAGTTTTTAAAAATGCTCCCCTGTTAGCCTTAATTTTAATAATTGAAAAGTTTAGCCTTAAGATAGCACTGAAAAAAATAAAATGAAACCATATTAATATTTAAAATTTAAAGTAAAATTGGATAAAATAGTAAAGTATTTTTTTTTCTTTCTTTTTTTTTCTAAGACGTAAAACCCTAAGGTCATCAACGCCTGAATGTGATTTTTTTTTTTAAATTATCTGGATATAATTGTTTTTGTAAATTAAAAAAAAAATTGGAATTGATGATACCGATATTATAAAGAAGATCATATTGGTCTTTGATGACTGATTAAACTGTCATGAGATGAGGTCGATGCCCACCAATGAATACATTTTTTTATAGTAGTCGCCATTTTGGTTTGGTGACGTAAAACGTCTACACTGCGCGAGTGGCCCTGTGCTTTATATATATCGTATGCAATATAATTTTAACAGCTAAGATGGCAAAACACCTGTGAATAGATAAAAGATATCTGAGAGATACACAACAGAATTTACAGTTAATTATAGAAATTATCATTTATTGGTGTTAATAGACCTCTAAACAATAGCGTAGTAGGCAATACTTATATTTTGTGTTGCTCTGTAGTAGATTCCGTATATTTTTAAAAACTCATCAACTTCTCATCACTAGTCTCGACATACTGTAATATTTCTTGAATCGTCACTTCCATGTTTAATTTTCCTCTTGTTGTTCAGAAAAATAATTACGATAATATTTAATAAACTTATCATAAGAAAATATTTACATAATAATAATATTAGTTGACATTTAAATATGTTTTTATTCTTAAACGTTGAGAATTTCTGGAATAAAATTAATAAGTAACACTAGTTTGTCTTTTGTTGAGTCCTCTGTCCGATTTAACAGCTGTTTTTGATTATAACCTTCCTACATTGAGTATTGTCTTATTTTATTTTTTGTATGCTATTATTTTTCACTTTTTAAATATGTTTTACTGCTTTAATTATACATTTGATTTTGTTTCCACTCGTTTGATAACGTTCTGTATTTCCTGTGAATAAATTTGTAAATCAGCTGTTTGATTATTCTGTTTCTCAGCTGTTTCCTATACCTTCAGTAAGTGTGTCGATGTTATGGAGTGACGTTCTGTGTTTTGTTTGGAGTCCCTTTCAGGCTACTGATGGGGTATGTATGTGTTGCATATGTTAGTTTGAAGATTTGTGATTTAGGTTCGTTATCGTCATGTTAATTTGGTGATTCCTGAATATACAAAACTTTGACTGGTTGGTTAGCTTATTTGCATTTCTGAGAATCTAAGCTTTACATTTTAGAATTTTCCAATAATATATTAACTTAAGCTAAGTAAAAAATGATGGAGTAGAAAAATTCTTACCTCCTGATAAACTATGACTTGGATAGTTTAGAAAAACTGGGCATTTATTTTTTCCCGAAATAAATGCCTCCAATTTGCAAAAGATTAGTTAGAATAAAAAATAAAAAAAAGATGGAATAGATGCTTATTTGATTTTTTTTTAAAATGAGAGCAATATATGATCCATTTTATATTTTTATAAAGGTTACAAGATTTGTTCTTTAAAAAAAAAAAACCTGTTAAATCATCTAAGAATCTATGTAATATGCAACAAATATCATTATAGTAGAAACTGTTGAATTAACTTGCATAATAAGCACTTACCGTTTTGCAAAAATGTACCTAATTTAAAAAAAAAATTAAGGCACATGGAATGTTTCTAAAATAATTGATTTTTTATTATTTTTAGTAATAGTAAGTATGAATTTTTAATAAATTAAAGTTGTTAAATTTAATATACATGGTAAAAGAAAATAAATTAGTTTTTCAAAAAATTACTTCTTTTATTTTAGAAAATAAATAAAAAGACATTTTTATTTGAGTGCATAAATTCTGATATAGGTAATATAACTTGGGGAAAAAGTACCTTTATTTTAACAAATATGATTTTGACTGCTCAATAAAAATAGATCAAGTTAGTCTTATCTTGAAGATGGGTCCAATTGGCATCTATTCCATATTTAAGGTATACTTGAAACATCGGTTTTAAAATATATGCAATATTATTAAGATTATTAAGAGAGAGGTGTACATTGATTGTTCATTTTCGTGAGTCGCCCGAAAAACAACACATACCTACATTTCATGTTATCTAAAACGAATATAGAGTGGAATATATAGAGAATTATACGAATTGTAGAATATAGAGTGACTATAATTATTTCTATTTTTTTTCAATAAGCGTATTTAGTGTAGTATTGATCCAACTTTTGATCAAATAACTTAACGAATTTTAGGGGCATAGTTTTAAATAATTAAATATATAAAAAAAATTATAAAATATTCTATCATAATTTTATTATTGAATTATACAATAATATGTCATCGCGTAATACAATTTCTGAACAATTCAAACTATTAGAGAAGAAACGGATAATATTTATGATAATCAAAATAGTATTAAGGTATATCTTACGTGACCACCATAAGTTTGATTAAAAACATCTATGGGACAAAAATATTATGAATTTGTGGATCTATTTAAAAAATTATTTAATTTTAATTTTATACACCTTCCTTGCTTAAAATTTACGATGTAATAGATATTTTGGCGTATAACTCGAACAAAAACTAAAATTTCCGAGAACTACTTACTAAAGTAACTTTCGAATAAGATTTAAAATACGTGGGTTTATGAACTGAAAAGCGGTATGAAATCAATTGCTGACGCATTTGTATCCAGTTGCAACCGTCATGAAAACATCCTGTCGATTTACGACCGTGTAAGTACAGTTAAACGATTTCACCGTTAGAAAGCCAATCAACGCTCCGATTTCTATTCAATCATTGTTTGAGCTAGCTATGTTATGAAGTGTTCTGCGAATCGATTTAATTTGAATTGATTTCGTTGATTTTTAATGAAGATAATAAAATTTAAAGTGCCTGTCTGAAAAAAATGTTATATTTTTAACCAAATTTTTAAAAAGGTTTATGCTCAGAGGATCAAGAATACGGTCGAATTGCTTTGTTGTTTTCAAAAAGATTGGAGATTTTTACAAAGGCGCTAAATAGAAAAATATACCTACTAAAACGAAGAATAGAATTAATTCAAGAGATATTCAAAGAAAGGCTTCCCTGCCACAAGATGTATAAAAAAGGAAATGTACAAGATAGTCTACTGACTCAGAGATTGTAAGCATACTTTTCTTTTCCGAAAATTTCAAACTTAATGCCAAATTTAATTGTTGGTCCCACTTCCGCTCAGAAACTTTTATTTCACCATGGCTCTGGATCTTTTTTGATTAAAGATATATTCGAAATTCCCTAACCCCCCCCCCAAAAAAAAAAAGAAAGAAAAAAGCCTTGGGTCTCTAAATACCTTCATATAAAGAAATAGTCTGTGAGTTATGTACATTCTACTTAGAAATATTCCGTATAGAAATATTTAGTCATTATCATCATGGTTTTCTTTTATTATAATTATAAAGTTATAAAATATCATCTTTTAGGAGATTCCCATGTTCTGATATGTACCGCCGCTTACCTGGTAATCGCTATCTGGTAACACTCTGCTCTTTTATAAAATATTTCCTCTTTCAGTGGTAACTTGAACAACAACTCTTTTTTTTGTGAATGAAAAATTTCTTGATAATTTATATTAATTATTGCCACATTATTAACTTAATAACTTAATAAATTTCTAATAGGATAAGCTACTTAATACTAATTTAATTGGAAATAAATATATGTATATTAAGATTTTCCAATAGCAGGAAGGAGACTAATCACTAATATAGAAAAAAACGGCCTCAAATAGTCTCAAAAATTACATATATATATTTTCATATATATACAAGCCAAATTTTCGCCCATTCGGGCATCATCAGGGCTGTAAAATTATGTGTAAAGGTACAATTATAATTATTCTAAATTTGTTTTAATAAGTAGAAATAAAGTAAAATAAATGTTGGGGGACTCACCATCAGAATTGAATATATATATATATATATATAAAATATTTCACATATAAATGAAAAGTTAAAATTCTTTTAAAAACAACTATCCTGAAACAATCTGTGTAAGAACACTTCATCAACTGGGGTTACCTTAGTCTAACATTTAGTATCAGTACTCCCAACATTACATAAATTAAGTACAAGGGTTACATGAATTTTACCAACCATAACAAAGAAATTAAAAATTTTTTTAAGACAATATCAGAACAACAAAACTATAAAAATTAGATATATAAATAAATAACTATTCAAAATACAAATATAAGTAAAAAGTCATATCACATAAAAACCATAAAATTTTACAAATTTTTTATTTCTTTATATATAACAAAATATTAAAAACAATATTTTCCAAAAATAAAAACATAAAAACATAAATATATAACCAGAATATCCATCTTAAAAAAATATATATATATAGAGAGAGAATCACGATGTTTCAGAGTCAGGTTCCTCACATTATTTATTCAAAATTGCAATAGTTTCCGAGAAAAAATTATTTAAATCACCCGCGTCAGTTTTAAAGTTAACTACCCTATCTAAATTCTCCGAGATGTAGAGAGCCTCCAAACATCTCAGCCTGCGCTCCGAAACATCGCGATGTAGAATTATAGTATTGTCAAAATCAAAACCATGCTCATTTTCAAAACAATGCTTAGAAAGGGCAGTCTTTGGTTCCTTATGCCTTTTTTCCTTGTTTTTATCATTCTGACATGAATTTTTATGCTGGTATATCCTGTTTTTAAGATTTTGTCTTGTCATGCCTATATAACTTAAAGGACAATGTATGCATTCAATAAATATATGTATTATGTAGAAATAGAAAAATAAAAATTATTCAGCATTGTATTACTTTTTTTTAGTGGCGTTTTAATGAATTAAAGAAACGGAAGGAGAAATGAATTATACAGGTATGAGTATCAAGATTGATAAAAACTATCTCTTTACCTTGAAATTTGCAGGCAATCGATTGTTTATAGCATTAGATGAAGATAGCATGTGCATATACAATACATCTTTAAAAAGCCAAAGTATAATCTGAATGGGGCTTTGTGATAAACTTAAATAAAACAGAGCTCATGCCCTTCAACTCATCAAGTACGTCGTCAATACTTTAAAATTGGTATCATGGCAATGAATTTGTTTATTTAAATTGTAGAGTAAATGAGATATGAACCATGGATAAAAATAAAATATTCTAAAGAAAAAAGATGATGGGGATCCTTAGCTCGATCCAACGGATCAAGAGTATTCCATTTCGCAAAAAAAAAGAAAAAAAGAAAAGAAAAGGATTTATTATTCTTTTGTAAAATGCTACACGATGCTCAGAAAAGATAAAGCAGCAAGAGGCCCAAAAATTTCTCGCTCGGAAAATGGATTTAGTAAGAGGAAGCTGTGGTGTTTTTAGGCTCCGGCAAATAAATAACGTTGTTGCCACAGTAAAACTGCACATACATGGTTTTAGAAATATGGCATGGCAGAGCAATGAATGAGCTTTGAAATGAGTCTTCAATGGTTTGGCCATTTAATTCGGATGGGAGAAGAGTAATGGCCAAAGGAGATTTTCTTACATAAGACAGAATCTGAGAAAAAAAAGGACATCCGAGGAAGTGATGGCTGGAGGATGTATCCGAAGGGGTAGAAAGAAAGAAGGGAATACGAAAAGGTTGTGATGTCAGGAAAATGTGGGAATTTTGGGGACCGTAAATCAAAATAAGAAAAAATTGGCATTGTAATATTAAAAAAAAATGAACATATACTAACTTGTTCAAAAACATATATTTTGTTTTATTTTCTATATTTTTTCTGTCAAAAAATAGCATAAACCACAATACCTACCTATAACATAAAATTGTGGACGATGTAATTTTGTAAAAATTTATGTAGGTACTAAGCTTAGTCTGTAAGCATGAGCTTATACTCTAATTTGGCATGGTCTGATCTGGTAAAAACCGAGATAACATGTATTTGAAAGCTGCGCTAGGTTGTTAACTGTTTGTACTTTGTTGACTACACTGCTAGGCTTACATTATTTTTTAAAGTTTCCTTGTTATATTGCGTTCTGAATAAGATCATCTGTTTTGCCATTTTAATACGTTCATGATCTATCAGTGATAAATCACTATTTATTAATACAACTGTTTAACACATCTTAAGATACATTGATATCTTGATATATATTTTCATTACATATTTCCATTTTCTGTTTGTAATTTGTAATATATTTTAACTTTGGTAAAATATTTAATCATTAAAATGAAAAAAAAAAATGAAATGTCTAATTTTCTACTTGGTTATTTTTCACTATAGTGCGGAGTCCCAAAGTCCACAAAGCAACTAAAGTTTTAAATTGTGACAATGAGATTGATCTAGAGCCAAAGAAATGTTAAAATAAGGAAATGACAGTTGTACATGAATATATAAAAACTTTGAATGATGACAATTGGAAATAGAACAAACGACTTATGAAATAGATAACCCCAGAGGATGGGCCAACAGCCCGAAACGTTGAGATTATTAAATATAATATAAAAAAATGGAAGAGACTCCAACCTTAAAGAAATCCTAAGAAATCTAATGTACACTGTACCCTTGTTCAACATTTTAAATTGAATTGTTTTATACATAAATAAACATAGATCCACTAAAATATATATTACATTTATGTCTCTTTTTCTAAAGGAAATAGCTAAGTAACTGATGAATATTTCTTTAGAAAATTCCTATAAGATCACTCGCTCGGCTAGGCAGGGAGGGACACGGTAGAGGAAAATGTCTGCCGGTTCCTCCCGAATTCCCATTGCCTCCCCGACCATTATGGGAAATGACACTCCCACCCTCCCGGGACGTGACTTGAATTGATCCTCCCTTGTCATCCTCTAACGAGATGTCTTCTTGTACCCACAATTTTCTTTCCCTCTATTAATAAAATATACTTCACGTGCTCCGCGTTCCTCTGGTACACTCATCCTTTCTGAGTAATATTGATTCTCAGTCCTTTTGATGGAATTTCCCCGACAGAGGAATGTCGCTTGTTTTTTGTTTTGTTTTCTTGTTTTTTATAAGGTGCATTTATTTATTTATTTTACTTAAACGAGTTTTTAGTACCAACTCTTTACATCTTCATCTCTAAAATTCTATTTTATTGTACACCTTATGGGTACTTAGATACAATATATCTTATTTTTCTTGCAGTACTTACTTAATTTTGTATTTTTTTCCCGCAAATGCATACTTTTGGGAATTAATACCGCATAGTTATAGAATTAGTTGAATAGACACCTTATACAAATGTGTGTGAAATGCCTGCACTCTCTACATCTCTTATAGAAATTCAGAATATGTTTTTAGCTGTCTTAGAAATAAAACAGGATCACTTACAAACTTTTTGAAATTAGCCTAGCTGTAAGATGTCCGAATATAAAAATAAACAAAGCATTTCTTTCTCTGCTCCAATGCAGTGTATTTCTACGTTCCATTTCGAACTACTGTGTAGAGAATTAAAGATCTGTTTAATAATTAAGGAGATGTAGCAGAAAGATGAGAGGACTTTGGAGAAGTAGGTGGTTTTTCTCAAAATGGTCAAATTTCATAACACCGTTTAAAAAAAAAAATATAACCATAGAAATAAGCTATCGGGTTTATTATAAATTTCATATAATATAGTTATATGAAAGTTTGTTCTGTTAGGCTGTTCCTCTTATCCCAGATACTACCTGTACGATTTCTAAAATTTCTTTTGGATCTTCCTAAGTCTCACGTAGGCCATGCATTCACTTCAAGAAAAAGCCAGGGAATATCATTATTTTTTCATTTTATTTTAATGTTTCTCATTACGTTTTATTATTTTATTTTATTTACTTGTATTTTTTTTTTACTTAATAATAAAAAAAGCTGATCCTTTTGTTTCACAATTATCTCACTCTTTTATTTTATCTTAAGTTGAAAATTTACTTGTGAATTTTTTTCGCCAACATTTCGCTAACTCCTTTCAACAAACTCATATCTCAAAAATTTGGTATTCTTATTATTAATTTTTTGAATGCGCTGAAAGAATAGCGAATCCTTACAATATCGTCAAATTTTTTACTCTACCCAAGCAACTTCTATTCATTTTTTCACAGGAACTTTATAAATCGAAATTGGCTGCTTATTTATTTTTATTTCGCTTTACTACAAAAAGACAAGAACAGTAATGAAAAATCAGGTTTTTTTGAGATATGACGTTCTTGAAAGGAGTGAGGGATTTATGCTTCACTATCTTATCTATATTATATTTTCGAATATGAAAAAAGTGACTTTTACCCCTTGAGTTCTCACCCCGTCGTAGGAGTCGGGATGGGAGAGGCATTAGAAAGTTGGTGGTTCTGGGTCATTTCTTGCTCGTGTTCTATGAATATTTACGACCCCCGGTGACCAAAACAACCCCACCGCTTTCTCTAGTTTTTGTACCCGCTCCCTGGGATTCGGTGGGAACATCTTCTTGGAGGATCTCACTAGCTCTTACCAAATACTAGTTAGTGTGTAAGGAATCGAAAACAACATGCAGGTTGTCTCTTGCACTGTTGCACAAATGGCTCTGACCGGAATAGTGGGCATTTGTTAGGCTTATCGGTTCGATCATATTTTACTTCGAGAGTTCTTCTATGATCCATTTATACGATAAGTTATTTATAAGTGTTATGCTTTATTGATGCAGGTATCATGATAAATTAAAAATTCAGTACATTTATAAACAATATATTGACTGGCATCAAAATATGAGTAAATTATAATTTCTGTTTAAACTATTATTATCTGCTGTCAAAATCCCTTATAATATTCACTTCTTCCTCGTCATGAAAATAAATATCATTGAAATGTTAAGTGTCACATTGTACCTAATATTTGAATGTAAAATATTTTAGTAGGGTAGAAACACAGTTTTTTTCTGCTGTTTTTCTTTTAACTATCAAACTAATACTTTAATCACTTTAGTTTACTTTGATCTTCACAATTTTAGACATTTTTGGAAAAAAGTAATATTTTTTTATGTAGTAATAATTATTAATTATTCACGGATATAATTATTCAGTGAACTCGAAATAAACATTAAAACCAAAATTTCATGCTCATATCAGCAATGACCACACGAGCTAATAGTGTTATCACAAACGCGCGCGGGAAAATGATAAGACTTGTCCCGCCATTTTTTTCCGCCAGTCAGTGTGACTCCCAGCCCCAAACGGAATGCAAGCGGCCTCCGCAGTATTTCTTCTCGATCTCTTCATTACAGTCTCATTCCTTCGTCTGAATCAGGTTTACTATCCTTATTATTTCATTAATTAAATGAGATATTTTGATTTTAATTACATTTGTTTTAAGATTAGATTAGTTGTAATTAATGAATTGCATAATTATTCTGATTAAATATGTTACAATGGGTGTAGGTTCTTTGTGTATTAATTTATTTAAAAACCTCCAATTGGTTATTTATTTATTGTATTTCGTTTGTACTTTGTCTATGAATGAGTCCTGTATAATTACAAGAATATATTATGTAAACACTGGTCAATGATAATAGATTGCATGTAATGATTTATATTAACTATTACTTATGTGCTTCTTTAACTGCCCAATTTTTCAAGTTATTTGATTCAAATTTCTACCTAAATACAGTTTTAATATTTTTGAATTGGTAGATTAATATCGAAAGTACAACCCGTTTTAAAAATTGCATAACCATAAAACTTGAGCTTTCTAATCATCAATATTTATCAATTTTCTTTTATTAAAAGTACAAAATACATGACTAATATACTACTACTGACATAATAAAAACTGTTTTATGTAAAATGATTGCCTGTTTGTTAGTATCTATGTATCATGAATGTAAACTAAACTTGTAACATAATATCGTTTATAGCAATATGTTTAAATGCAAATAAAATAATGTATAAAGTACATATTGAATCCGAAATAAAGTATTGCATAATATTTGAACATATAGATATCTGCAATATTTAAAAAAATATCGATAACAAATGGTTTTAAAATAAACATTTTCCGTGTTTAACATCACCAAATCAACTTTTCATCTTATATGATACATCTATATAAAACTCACATATTAAGATTATTATTCTTGTATGTTTTATTCTTCAGTTATAAGAAAAATGTTGGTATATGTAATATTAATAGTATATACATTTTCTTAATTCCATAGCAATCTACGTTTTATACTTATTTATGGAATATATTCGTCGTCCAATTCGAGACTGAAAACTCAAAATAAGCGATTTTTCAGTAAAACCATTTTAAGTTTCTTTTTTTTCCTATCTTTTGATACCCGTTGCCTGCTTTATCAGATTGTAAAATCACGGCTCTCTATTATCGTGTCTTGCAAAGAGATAGTGGAGGAAGATTGGAAGATAATTTGTGAAAAAATGTAATTTTGAGTTGTACCAGTGTTGCATTGCACGAGCGATATATTCTGTTTACTGACGTCAATGTATCAAGTAAAAGCATACTAGTAATTTTTAATTCTTCATTACTTTTTAGGCATGTTTAACATAAAATTTCGTTAACTTAACGTTTATTTAGAAAAACACAATAAGATTTTGCGCTATGTTATAAATAAAATTTTGCTTTCACAAAAAATAAAATTGATGTAACATCATCATCATCATTTATTAATAAACTATTTTTTAAAATATAATAATATCGTTATTATCATACAAGAACATTCGCTTGGATAAATTTTATGGATCGAACAATTAGTGCTTTTCTTTATTTAGTAATAGCTGTATATCCCGGTTTAAACCTGGGAATTTCATTCTTCTAATAAAAGTGAACAAATTTAAAGCGAGATAATAACGATTTTTATAACAATAAAGAATTTATTAAGAGAATGGCTGAAGTTATGCGATTTTAATATGGACAAGTGTTCGCACCTGGTATGAATGAACCACTGAGAGAAATTTGGAGAATTTAGGACTAACGGTATGGATTTCTATAAAGAACAAACCAACACAATTTAATCTTATTTCTATAGATTACTAGCTGCATACACCGATTTCACCCGGAGAATTTCATTTTTTAAATCTATAAAGTGACACTTTTATCGACTCAAACGTTCGATTTCGTAAAAACCAATGTAAAGCGAGATAATAACGATTTTTATAACAATAAAGAATATATCAAGAGATTGGCTGAAGTTATGCGATTTTAATATGAACAGGTGTTCGCACCTGGTAGGAAAGAACCACTGAGCGAAATTTGGAGGATTTAGGACAAACGGTATGGATTTCTATAAAGAACAAACATCATCTTTATTTATATAGATTATCATATTTCAAATTACTATTCGCCACAGATATATAAATCAAACTCCATTCTATTATTCATTGTATGTTTTCCATTAATTTTGCACTAATTTATATATTTACTTTTAAACTGAGAAATACTTTTGATATTTTACTGAGTTGGAGGCTGGTTTAATGAAGAGGAGAAATGGAAATTAGCCTGAGAGACGTTAGAGATGTCAGTTGGCGGTCTCCTATGACTCGGCCTAAACCCCACATCTTTTTACAAAAGAACTAAACCTCAAGCAGCTGTGGTCTGGGCAGCCAGTCTTGTCCGTCCTTACATTGGACCAATAGGAATCCGTTTAACATTTTTGTTGTCCTCTAACGGCCGGGGTCCTCCCCTCCTCCCAACTTAGCCTCATTCAAGTCTTCATTTTGTCTTCCCATATCTTTATTGCAGGTATGTCACTTATTGGTTTTCCTTTTTACTGTTAAGTTCTGTATAATATTAGATATGAATTCTGATACATGATTATTATTAATAATTTTTATTAGTTAGTTTTGACAGAAAATAATAATAATAGGACAGGAAATTAATTAATTAGTTGATAGGTATATCATCTATGTCAATAAAAAATTCAACTTATTTGTTTTGTTTTTTTACAATTTGTTGTTTAATATGTTTCAGATTTTACAAATATATGAATTAATAAATATTTATATAGTATTTCCAAGGCTAATTTAGATTCTCCAAATCAAATAGAGATTTTTTCAAATCAGATACAGAATTTTCAATTTCAAATAAAAATTTGAAAAATCAATTTTACAATTTTATTATGGTTTCTAGTTTCATTACTGAATTCCTTAGAAGTAGTACCAGTAATGAAAATTGTTTAATTGATTTGGGAAAATCTTAATTTGAAACGGAAAATTCTAAAATTGGTAAAGAAAAATGCTAATTCCTTTTGGTTTTTTTTAAATAAGACTTAAAATTGCTACGTACCTACATATGATTTCAAATATATCAACCATAAAGTAAATAAACATACACCGTTTATTTTTTTAAAGATTATTATCAGAAGTCATTAGGCGAACCATGTTAGTTTAATTCTTCTTTTTTTTTTATTCTTAAATTTTGAAAACACAAATGTCATAAAATTTCAGAAACGACTTAGAAGTCAAGAAAGTGTTTTAAAACATATCGGCCAAAGAGCTTTATTTTATCTACTAAAATTAAGAAGACATTTTTGATTAACTTAATTTACGCTGATTACAGTTGAATTATCCTATTTATATCTGATCTTATAGATAAATATGAACAATCGATATAAATAAAATCAGAATTATATCGAATATAAAATTTAGCTATACTTACTCGTATTAATTTCTATCAATAATATATAGATTGGATCACGCATTGTATTGAATTTAAATTTTCAATAATCTCATCATTCAAGTTATATAATAAAGTTAATATTTCTTTTCCAAAGGAGACTTTTGTGAGTGGCTCATATGCTACTCATAATTTATCACGAGGTAGGTGTATTCGCTCGTGTTAAACTTAATATTCTAATTTATTAATGAACATGCTAATTTATTGTAATTCACATTATTCTGTTATGTTTAGTAAGGCAAGGAATCAATTAGTGAAGAGTTTTGTGATTCATTAAAATTAACGTGTAATAATTATATCTGTTAAGGTCATCTTGGACAATTAATTCTCTATTATTCTGTTTTTTTTTTTTTATGATTAAATAATCATCAATATTATAATTAAAAACTCCTTATAATCTAGTATTAAGAAAAGAAACACGATTAATCGTATGACTTTTTTTAAATCATTCATGATCTGAAACATTCATCATCTTGGAAAATTAATTCTCTATTATTCTGTTTTTTTTATGATTAAATAATCATCAATATTCTAATTAAAAACTCCTTATAATCTAGTATTAACAAAAGAAACACGATTAATCGTATGACTTTTTTTAAATCATTCATGATCTGAAACATTGAATAATCAATCATTTTATTTCCATTTCTCAATTCAGTTTTATTTACTTGTTATTTTATCACTTATCCAAATAATTTATTGATAAGAAAACATAACTTGCCTCTCTAGTAGCCTTCAATTTCTAAACCGATCAATATAAATAACATTTTATAAATCAGAAGAAACTTTTTTTTTTTTTTTTTAACTTCATTTCTAAATTCACGCCTGTCTTAACTGAAAGACAATCAGTGAATTTGCTGTAAAAATTCGAAAAATAGGTAGGCTGATTTTAGTATACAATAGTATTTTTTTTTTAATCTAGATAGCCAAAAAATGTTAAAAGTTAACAAATATTTAAAATAATATCAAGGTTTAGTGTGGTCTTTTCTGAACCGATTGGATTAACAAATATAAAGATTTGAATAAGGTATCTAAAAAATTTATGATACCATTATAGTTACCTACATATTTTTGAAGAATGCTGCTAAGTACTTTTTTTTTTCAGTTTTATTTTTCTATACGCACCTACTTATTACATATGATTTAAAATAAGCAAATGTTCTGGTATGCTAATGAATCATGATTTATTATAACTCATAGGCCATTAATAGGACCATTAAACTTATATCTAAATGAAACTTATTTATTTGTTTTTGTAAGTAATTATATTTATACATACTTTGTATTATGCTTTTTATGATATCTTTCTATAGATACGTTTTTATGACATTTTATAATCTAATAATTCATTACACTTCCGTTATTAGTGTTTATCTAAAAACAAGTTTTCACTTCAGTAATCTGGGACTTGTCATTTTTTCAATATCAGTATTCGGTAACTCCAGTTCCGGATAAAAAAGGTTCTTCTAAAAACGTTTACACTCGTGACATTTTTGTCAAATAAAAATATTGATTATATTGAGAAACACTTTATTATCAGAATAAAAAAATACATAATAAAAGTGGGGCTGCTCAATTACATTAAGTTGCTTAAGACAAAGCTTTCTGATCAATAAGAGTATACATATCTAAAACTAATAACACTATTCCTAATTTCCTAATTCATTCCTAAACTAATCCAGTATCGTTCAGATGCAGAAAGATAGCTCTAGTTAAAAGCACTCCATTTTCCAGTTCGGGCAGCAGTGCAAGCCATTTGTTGTGACATTTTAAATGATTTTGGATATTGAAATAAATATAAATTTTTTATTTTTTTCTTTAAACGCAGAAATACATCAATATTCGATATTTCACAGCCCTATATTACTTAAATATCTAATATAACAGCCTGTCAATTAAATCCCAGTCTTTAGATAACTTCTCGGCAATGTGGCAAGATTTAAAAAATTAAAATCGAATTCCGGTATAATTAATAAAAAATTGTTTAAAAATAATAAAAATTTAATGAATTACTACATTTTTCTTATTAAGATTCAGAAAACGCTTTCTGTGTGTAAACATACACTAAGCATAGATGACCGCACCACGAAAATCATGGTCTAAATTTTATTGTAACAAGTATCTAAACGTCTCATTACTGTAATTATTCAAAAACATATGTAGTGGTGGAAGGGAGAGGGGGCGTTGCAACTGTACAAAAACCTGTTTTGTACATGGCCATATCTTTCGCGGACCTGTTCTTTGTTTTAAATTAGACAAAATGGCCATGAAAGAGAAGTCATATACAAACTGGTATCTTTGATTTGCAAAATTAACTTAGATTTTTTTATCTAATGGCGGAAGGCCTCAAAGGCCCTTTTTCGATGTGATATAAATACTTTTGGAAGAAATCCTACTACCTAACGAAAATCTAGTAGGACACTATGAATAAATATATAAAAAATACAACTGGAAATAGGTCTTTGAAATCTATGCATCAATAGGTTTTGAATTTTCAACAGAATCAATTATGTTAATTACCGTCTACTATATTCATTTTTAGTTATTTTATATTTGTTTATTGACTAAATGCATCTACCATAGTGTGTCAATCATTTTTATTATTTTCGAATGTTTAGCAAACAAAACCATTTGTCCTCGTTCTCACTATTTCTATAACGAAGCAGAGATTTGTTTTGACACTTCCTTAAAAGCAATGAACGAATCAATCGGTTTCGTATCAGTTGAATGTAGAGCGTTGCATTCAGTGTATTGTTCAATTGTCCTTTTGAATATTTTTATGTTTCCTTTTTCTTAACAATACTTTGTATTACTTGATTTTTATGTCATGTACATACTTGGTTCATTTATGTAACCTATTTTTCAATAGGTCTCTATTCTTCTTTATTTCAAAAGAATTAAACCGAGAAAAAGAATAGCAATATTTTTTAGTTGAGATAGAACATAGCAATGTTTTGCTGAATACAATACATTGTTAAAAGCAGAATTTTAGGATCCATCAATACCTAAGTAAGTTGATTACCTTCTGTAAAATCAATATAATATTTAAATGAAATGGTGAAACTCGAAAATTTACCTTCTTTATGATTGCTTATGATGAATGATTGATTAGTGGTAAATTGGAAGATAATTCGAAAAAAAATAAATAAACAAAATTCAATGTCGAGTTAGAACAGAAGGTACTGCAGTGGCCAATGTTTTGTTGGAAGCTCAACCATTCAGAAAAATTCAGGTTTAGTTTTATTTGGTTGGACATTTTTTGGAAACAATATATGGTAGTTCGAAAGCTGAGGCCCTCAGCTACCGTACTATGGCAATTTGTTTCTCATGCTAATCTAAGAATGACCAAAACATTCTTCCCTCTTCATTAAAATATTTCCATCATAATTTTTTTCAGATATTTACAATATCAGACAAATTTACAAAATATTTACAAATTCGTTTTTCAAGTATTAGGATTATTTAAGGTTCATTGGCTTTAATGTTACACATGTAGCCATTGAGTCTGGCCCTTTTCGTGTTAGTATGGTTAGTTATAAATCGAAAGTACAAAAACAATGCATTAATTACCATCTGAGCTATAAGTCTATTTCACAATTTAATATTCCACTTACTAATCTACAACGCAAACATTTAAAGATAAATTATAAACAAAATTAAAAACTGGCATCATATTCAGTAAAAAAAAAAAAAAAAAATCAAATGCATCATATTGATTGATCATTGACGTGTCGATTGTAAATAAAAAAAAATAAAACTTCCTCATTCGTCATTCAACTTCCTCACGCTATCCATGGTAAGTATATTTTGGATTGATAAATCTTATGAGTTATGGATTTCAAGTTTACTTATATGGTATATAGGCTTGTAGCTCTGCAGACTTTATGTCTAAGTCCTGCAAGGTCCATAGCGCTGTCAGGCAGGATAGGCGGCCGAGCTTGCTAACATCTATAAGCCGAGGAAAAACATTATAAAATAACATTAAAATAATTTATTAAATATATAGAGTTTAGAAAATTAAACCGACGTGATTGCTGCATAAAAATTTTAGTTTTGAGTTCAGATTTAAGGATATATACATCCGTTTCATAGATTATGCTTTAAGTTAATGAAATAGTAAAAAGAATAAATAATTTTGGATATCAATCCAACTACCCTTGTATCTTTCTGCATGTTTTACACATCAAATGACGTGATATTATATGCTTTTCTTCTTCAGGGTTTGACCATGTAACAGGTTTTTCAACTGCCAAGCTTTGACCCACCTGTGGGCTTCTTCAGGGCCATTATAAGAATGAAATTCAAGAATCATTCTTGTATTGGCCCTGAAGAAGCCCACAGCAAGATGGGTGAAAGCTTGGCAGTTGAAAAACCTGTCATATGATCAAACCCTGATGATCTTGATGAAATTTTTTGGAGTTTCCAGTTCCAAAAATATTAGACAATTATTCCGCTGTTCGCACCGAAAAATTATAGACGTCGAGAAAAAAAGCAGCATTGAACTAAATTATTTTATATCCCGAGTTTAAAAAATTGTGTCGGTATGATTCTTGCACAAAAGGAATTCACAAAAGAAAATAGATTCAGACCGTGGAAGCCTAAAGCAACAAAGGACGTGATATTTGAATTCTCTACCAATAAACATTCAGTCCTAAGAACATTGGAAAACGATTATTAAATAAAAACTAAAAATATTTTTCTGCATTCGACTTTAACTCCATTTTCTGTGAAAAAAAAAAGGTTTACTTGAAGATCTAATTATATTTTTACTATTTCGTTGACCTTAAAGAGAACCTATTAAACGGACGTACTTTTTCTTCAATCTAAATTGTTTACATTATGTAAAACCTTTTGTGCAAGAATCATACCGACACAATTTTTTAAACTCGTGATATAAAATAATTTAGTTTAATGCTGTTTTTTTCTCGACGTCTATAATTTTTCGGCGCGAACAACGGAATAATTGTCTAATATTTTTGGAACTGGAAACTCCAAAAAATGTCATAACGATCATGAGGGGCTAACCGTTTCCTCACCTGGTTTAGTTGAATATAATCAGTGTTAACTTAACATTACTTCGTAACATTAATCAATTTTAATTTAACATGACTCCTCCGTTTCGTCCGAAAACTTTTCGGTTACTAGTGCTGGAAAATTAAGTAAGTCAATCCATCAGGGAAATGCAGCTTAGATTCTGCCCGATTCCCCACTACGACTATTCCATTAGCTGAGTGGAACCCATCGAACTCAGTGAAAACCAATTTGGACAAGTTGGAGGCTCTAAATCTAGGCCTGGATCTGGGGGCAATTAGTTCCCCCGCCCCCTGCACCAAATCTATTGGACCTCCCTCGTAAACTGGTCTTCCTACATCCCTCCAATCTCAATCTTGGAAATCTAGGCTATTCGATGTAGGCCTTTACCGCGCCTGTTTATAAGCTTTGGGTATTCTCTGCTTACATTTCCCCAACTACTATGTCAAGGTAGTTCATGATCGGTCTACAAAATAAATTTTGACATCCCTATTCCCGCTCGATATTTAAATTCCCTTTGGTACAATTTGTCGTTTCCATGTCCTTTGTATTTTTTTTTAATGATATAATGAGCAGAAACCAACCAAGAAGTAATTGTTGGGATATCATTGGAAGATTTTAAACCAAAGCCAATTCATCATCCTAACATCAATGTAACAGAAAAAAATCGGGTGCAATGCGCGCAACACACACCTTCGACTTACCAACCGACTTAGATTAGAATTCTATGTGTTTTGATAAATATGTAGGTAAGTCACACAATTTTCCACATTTATTTCTTATTTTTGTTTGTATTTACTCTATTAAAAACACAATTTTGTTTATTATGAAACAAAAGTTTTTACTTGTAATATTCGGCAATGCAAGGATAGTACTCCAATTCGTCTCATTTTATGATTCTCTATGCAATTGTTGAAAAGTTCGTAGTTACCTTAAAACAAATAATTTCCATCACTTGAACAGAACATCTTTAAGTATAAACAATCGTCATTAAAGGCGCTGCACATACGTGGGCTCAACGTGTTTTTGAGTTGACGGAATATTGTTCTTTTTTTCTCCTGTTAATGTTTACCTGATTTTTTTCATATTTTATATTTAGCCATCTCTTATTTATAGGCGAAACGAGGGACATGTTTCTCCATATAAACAAAAACAAAGGTAGTACTTATAGGAAAACAAAAAAGGCACCTTTCCCATTTATGCCCCCTCAGAACATTTTAATAATGATAAAGCTTACCTGATATTAAAGAATACTTGATTCTCATTAAACATGACGAGTTTAATCAAAATCGCTAAAGCTATTTTTAAGAAAATCGGAAAAAACGTAGAAATGGGGGGAAAATGTGAAATAAAGTGCCCACTCCGTTTGTTCAATTTTTATGAAAATTTTGCAGTCATACCGCGGGCGTATACATATGTACATCAAATACCCAGTTTTATCAAAATCGTTAGAGCCGTTTTTGAGAAAATCGAAAAAACGTAAAAAGTTATGAAATCAAGTACCCCCTCTGTTAGACCAATTTTGTTGAAATTTTTGCTGTCCTACCGCTGGCATATACATACACCTAATACCCAATATTAGGTTTGTACGGTTTATGGGTTTTGAGCTAGTCTGTTCACATACACACACACACACACACACACACACACGGAGACCATTTCGGGGGACTTGATTATTTGGACTCAGGAGACCCAAAAACGTGTAATACTTTCCCTTACTATATATATCATATACAGGTAAGTGAAAGTAAAAACCTGGTTAAAATAAAAGACAACTATAAAATTGGACCACACGATGCCGAAAGTCAAGTAGAGAAAAAATCGTTCAATGCAGACTTAGGATCGTCACTGCCGATTTACTCCTCTTTTCTCCTAAGAAAAAATATTAATAATTGTAGAGAAAGTGCTTTGAGGTGAGGAGAACAGAGAATTACTTATTGCTTATTAATTAATTACTTGCTTCATTGATCAACCTTTTTCTTTAGAACTAATATATATGTACGTTAATGGACTAATAAAAACAGGTGCGAAGATATAATAGTTTTTATGTTTTTAATAATATTTTGATTATTGATTTATTTCCTTGAAAGAGCTTCATCATTAAGTAATTCAAACCATAATGACTGGTTATGCAGATGGCGTTTGAGGTAATAATGAATTTTGTTAAAATCTGCTTCTGTGTGTTTCAATGACTGATTACTTTATGGTATGCTTGCTTGCCCATGAATAATTCTTCTTCTTCCTCCTCGGTGCCTTTCAGCGTGGAGGGGTCTCGTCAATCCATTTTCGCCAGCCATCTCGGTCCTTCGCCAGCGTCCTTATAGCACCCAGCTGCTTGCCTCTCTTTTCTCACAGCTTGGTGATCACGTCCGACCATGTTTTCCGAGGTCGACCCCTCGGCCTTTTATCCGTCGGTCTTGCCTCGAAAAACTTCCGGGGCTCCCTTTCCTTGTTCATCCTCACCACATGCCCAAACCTTTTGAGCGCTTTCCTTCCAAACGTTTCTATTATTGGTGTCACCCATAGTTCTCTAATCCTTTCTTTACGGATACAGTGTCGCCTGGCTCGGCCAGCACTTCTTAGGTATTTCATTTCAGATACTGTCAGTCTGCTTTTATGCATATCTAGTTCTTTCACCCCCAGCTTTCACTTCCATACAGCAGGGTTGGGAGGTATTGTCAAGGGTCGTTTCCCAATGACAGTATTGTATATTTGATAATATACGAACTTAGCCTTTTGAATTCTATTCGATAATTCTTGGTCTATTTTCCCGTTCCTTTCAACAACTGTTCCCAAGTACATATATTCGTCAACCACCTCCAGGGTCTTACCTCTACAGTTTATCTAAATGTCTTCAGCAGCTCGTCCTACCTGCATAACTTTGCTCTTATCCTAGGTTTATCAGCATCCCTTTACTTCCTAGTTCTGCTTCCCATTCTATGCTGTAGTGATTCTCTATAGTCTGCTATGAGGACGATAACATCCGCGTATGCAAGAGCTTGGGCGAGTATTGTTCTTTAATTCCATTTTCCTATAATTGCTCTTGCTGTTCTTCGTTTGCAGATTTTTAGAATCTCATCCATGGATATATTGAAGAGTAATGGGCTGAGACTACCTTCCTGTTTGACTCCTCTATCCATCCTGAAGCTCCTGAATTCCTTCCCATTAATCCTCATATTCCTTTTGAATCTTTATATGTGGACTGGATTGCTTTAATGAGGTCTCCTGGGATTTTCTTATTTCTTAGTGCGTTCCAGATCTCAATCCTAGGGACTGAATCAAAGGCCGCCCTTATTTCTAGGAATGCCATATAGATGTTTTTGTCTCGTTCCCATACTTTCTCCGTTATAGTCATCAAATCGAAAATGTGGTCCTGAGTTTGTCTCAATGGCCTGAAAGCCGTTTGTTCCACCTCTAGTTGGTCCTCCACGAGACTTCTCAATATTCTCTCATGGATAGATGTGTATACTTTGTATACAACTTGAGGTTTGACAGATGGGCCTGTAGTTTTGACAATCACTTTGGCTCCCTTTCTTAAGATAGGAATGATGATGTTATATTCTCAATCTTTAGGTACTCTTTTTCTCCGTGTATACCTTTTGGAATAGGCCCTGAAGAGCTCCGATCAGGCTTTGCCTTCCATATTTTATGTATTCGGGCGCGATGTCGTCTCATCCCGTTGCTTTTCTGGTCTTCAGTCTTTCCATCGCTGCTTCCACTTCTTCTTCCCACACTGTTGCATCATATTCCTGCTGTCTTTCTTCCTCTTCTTCCACACCTGATTCACTTCTAATTTCTCCAAATACCTGCGAGTAGTGTTGTTTGTGCTGTGAAAATTAGGACATATTTTAGACGAAAATATATTGCTTTTATATATAACTAATTAGTAGCTAAGTTAATTTTCGTCTTATGCTTAAGGATTGATAGATATACACTTACTAACAAAAGTCTCTGCACACCCTCCAGCTTTTTTATTATTTTACCTAAAGATAGGTTACGAGCCAGATATTGGCAATGAAACTCACAAATTTTTTACATAATTTAATCTAATTTAATTAACAATAATCAAATTTAGTAAAATTTATTTAACTTATAATTTATGAGGAAAATTACATAAAATGTCAGAATATTGATGCGCCAAAAGTCTCTGCACACATCATTTTTCTTCAACTTGAAGCTTAATTATTGATACCAAATCAACTTTAATAGGTAGTCGTTCCTACCTTATTTCTTATCACTTCTCATAATCTATTTGGCATGGTGTGAACTAGTTTTTTGTAGTTTCTGGAGTAATTTTACCCCACAATTCCTTTAGCCATCTTTTTAAGTGGTCTTTGTTCTTTATTTTAATTTTTACTTTCTGACGGCCTAGTTGATCCCACAGATGTTGTATTGGATTAAGATTGGGAGATTAGGGAGGTGTTTTATTTAGGGAGCTTAATTATTGATACCAAATCAACTTTAATAGGTAGTCGTTCCTACCTTATTTCTTATCACTTCTCATAATCTATTTGGCATGGTGTGAACTAGTTTTTTGTAGTTTCTGGAGTAATTTTACCCCACAATTCCTTTAGCCATCTTTTTAAGTGGTCTTTGTTCTTTATTTTAATTTTTACTTTCTGACGGCCTAGTTGATCCCACAGATGTTGTATTGGATTAAGATTGGGAGATTAGGGAGGTGTTTTAAGTTGCGGTGGAGCATTGTAGAGCAACTATTCTTGAACTTTCCGCGCTGTCGTTATCTTGTTGAAAAATGAATTTTTCCTGGAGATCAAACTTCATTAATCTTTCCGGTTAATTACTCCTCAAAATATTTATATAAACTTGTTGGTCCATTATTCCGTCGATAAATTTCAAATTACCAACTCCAGCAGCACACATACACCCCCAAACCAAAATACTCCCTCCACCATGTTTCACAATACCAACTATGTTTTTTTTCCAGGGGCTCTTTGTTAGGTTTTCTCAAAACTTTCCCCCTTCCATTTGATCCATGAATGTTAAATGTACTCTCGTCAATAAATAAAACACGTTCCCAGAACTATAAGGGCTTGTTTACATGTTCCATTGCGAACTGCAGTTTCAATATCCGGTTCGTTTACTAATTGAATGGCTTACACCTAGGCTTACGCACATTATAGCCAGCTTTCTTTAGGGTTCTTCTAATCGTTTGTGCAGATACCCCAATCTTGTAATTTTCTTACAACATACCTGCTAAATTTAGAGCACTCGTGTGGGGTTTTTCGGCCAAAGTCCTTATGATAGCCCTCTTGTGGTGAGCTTGGAGTACGGGGGGCGGCCAGAGCGGTATCTACTTTCCATTGTACCAGTTTTTCATACCGTTTTAGAACATACCTTACCGTATTATAGCCCCTGTTGACGATTTGTCCTATTTACCTGTATGAGTTGTATGAGTTTCCTTAAATTTACAATTTGGTTGGGAATCGGTGTTAGAACCTCCATTTTTTATCACACTCTTAACTGTTTGGGCCCAAATTAACACTGGCAAGTTAGAATTAGCCGGACGATGAATGGGATAATGTGCAAACTGTATATATATCAGTATCTTGGATAATTCCACTGCGTGCAGAGACTTTTGGCGCATCAATATTTTGACATTTTATGTAATTTTCCTCATAAATTATAAGTTAAATAAATTATATTAAATGTGATTGTTGGTCATTAAAATAGATTAAATTATGTAAAAAATATGTGAGTTTCGTTGCCCATATCTGGCTCATAAGGTATCTTTAGGTAAAATAAAAAAAAAGCTTGAGGGTGTGCAGAGACTTTTGTTAGTAAGTGTAAGGTCTTACAATTAGTAGCCATAAATAAGGGGAACATTGACAACACACAAATCCCAGTACCCTTTTACATGAAATAGAGACTAATAAAGAGGTCTTAATGAAGACCCTTGGAAGAATCCAGAACTGAATGCTGCCGTGGCCGGCCAAGCCTCGCTCCCGATTGGCCCTCCCCACCATTTCATAAATCCTTCCTTTTCTTTTTATTAATATCTTTTCTCCACTTCGGTATCTTTTATACACTCCTCCGCCTCCCTCAGCTTATTCACACTCTTTCATTAACCTTTAGCCAGGCTTTTACGGATCTTTTCAAGTTCATAAGCAGTTCTGTGGCATAGAACATAATAAAAAAAAAAAATGTTTACTTATCTATTTGTTTTTGTTTTGTTGCATCTATCCTATAGGCTCATTGGCAACATCTACATTTGAGTATATATAGCATATAGTATATTTACCATACTCTTTAGTGGTACCTCGATAGTTTCCTTCAATATTTTAAGGATTTCAGGTATTATTTTCTTAACGAAGTCATTGAATGGAATTAAATTTATTATTTTCACCTTGTTGGTTTCTGGAACTCTTGATAAACAAACCGCTGGATTAGCTAGTTTATTCCCAGTGAACCCATAGTGTGAGGGAACCCATATGAAAATTGTATGGGTATTAAAAATGTTTGTCCTTTCACCCATAACTACCACCAAACAAACCTTAAGTGCAACACAAAAAAAAAAAAAAAAAGTAATAAAATAAAAGTAAAAGTTTCCAATTAAGATTTATTAATAAGGTTTGAGAATTTAATTTAGTATTTATTTTAATGGACTTAAATTCCATTAAAAAATAAAATGACAGACCCCAAACAAACTGTAATCGCTTTTTTCCAAATCTTCAAAATTGAAAATCAGACAGAATGGTTCATCGAAAAAGACTGACATAATAAATCTACAGATGTTCCAATCAAAAAGTTGAATAACAAACGCCTCTTGGTAATAACACAAAACTAAACCGAATTACAACCATCAACTATTGATCAAGAAATAAGAACTCTTTAATCCGGCTTTCATATAAAAATGCTCGGACGTAAAAGCAGAATAACAGATGACTGAAAAGGAGTTAGATGAGATACCTCTTCTCCTAAATGAGGACTGGGAATGTACTGCAGGTTTACTATCTTTCATCTTGCCTACAAATGACCCCCCAAATATTTTGGCTTTTCAATTTTTTTGTATTTTATACGAATAATGAAAATAGATAGTTACTAAGCCCTAAACATTAAACTTTTGGTTGTTTAGATTGCAGTTCTTCTTAAAACAAAGTAATAATCTCATTAAAAAACAATGCTGTAGACCACATGATCATATGACGCCGGGTCATGCCCCCCCCCCCCCACATTTCGTGCTAAATTCATCCTTGATACTAATCTTTATACTTCCAATTCTTATAAGATTTTGGTAGGTTCTGAGACTGGAAGCTCTTAAAGGTATTTATTTGTCCTTAGGACCCGAAAAGCTGGCTCAGTATAAGTCTGCTCAGTGGACCTGTCAGATCACCCCAGGCGATTCTTGTCTCCTCTGGCCCCCTAATCAGGTGGCTGTGCTAATCTTATTCTTTCACTCACCCTCACATCGTAATCAATTATAAATATTGTTTTACGCAATAAGTATAGTAATTTTCAGTGTTTGTGCTAAACTGAGATTTACATGTACGGTGTCAGTTTGAGAAATTTGGACATTGTCTATATAAATTGGAAGGCAGGTATTTTTTCCAAGAGTGAACGCTATGTGTTTTGATTTCTCATGATTTAGCCGAATTTTCCATAATTTACACCAGTCGTTTACTTTATGTAAGTGTTGTTGTAAAGTTAGTGAGGCATGTATAGGATCTCGATGTTTAGTGATAATTGTTGTATCGTCAGCATAAGTAGCGGTCAGTGTATCGTTGCTTAGGGGTATGTCGTGTGTGTATATAATGTAGAGAAGAGGAGCCAGTATTAAACCATGAGGTGCTCCCGCTAGGACTGGACGAATTGATGAAATTCATGTTCCCTGCCGATCGGAGAAAAATCTGTCCAAAAGATTTGATTGAAGGATGATTGGAGATATGAGATTTACATTAAATACTGAATTATGGAGGTTAGGCCCGCTCTTGTTATCCAACTTTTTTTGTTATCATTTTTTAATGTCAAATACGCTTTGGGTTTTCCTTGCTCAATTTATAAGGTCTCAATTAGTCGGGAAAAACAAGCAATACTTCTTCAATGGAAGAATTATTTAAAAATATAATCAATGTAATAGAATCATTTATGAAACATAAAGACCATAAAGTGACTCTATGATATCAGTTAAGAAGATATATTGACATGAGAAAACAACTAAGAAGGAAGGAGACATATGGAAACTGGCCTTGTCCAATTTAAAAAAAAAAGTCAATGTAGCCTAAAACGTGTTTCTATTAATTTCCCTAGTTGATCAAAACAATTGTCTCTCTAGGAAATTTTTCAATCTATTAATTCAGTTTTAGCAATGAATGAATGAATTGTAAGATATTTTAAAAAATGCTGTAGAGCCAAGTTTTGTGTGTTGAACCAGAAAGAACTGAATAAATATTCAGTTTTTCTCTGTCATCATTATGAATGAAATCGTAAGGGATTTATATCAAGTTTTTAATTAAAATGTTATTATATTCTGAATGAGAGCAAAGAATACCGTATATAAATCTATTGTTAATTAAATTTTGACCTCATATAGATTTGACGAGTTTTGTAATGTCAATTGGGAAGAAATTGAAAAAAAAAAAAAATCTGGTGCGTGCGCGCAACACACAACTTTCACTTACGAAGTTACTTAGATTAGAAATTAATGCGTTGTTGTTGTCCCCTTCGTTAGACCAATTTTGATGAAATGTTGGCGATCACATCTTTGGTATATAAATACTTCAAATACCCTGTTTGATCAAAATAGTTAAAACCGTTTTTGAATAAAAAAAAAAAAAAACACGTGAAAATGATACAAAATTTATTAAGTAAAGTCCCCCCTCCGGTTGATCAATTTTGATGTAATGTTGTCTATCGCATCTTTGGCATATACATACACCAAATACCCAGTTTGATCAAAATCGTTAATCCGTTTTTGAGTAAATAAAAAAAAAACACGTGAAAATGATACAAAATGTATTAAGTAAAGTCCCCCCTCCGGTTGATCAATTTTGATGAAATTTTTACAGTCATATCTCGGGAATATTAATAGATTAAATACTCAGTTTAATCAAAATCGTTAGAGCCATTTTTGAGTAAACAAAAAAAAAACACGTGAAAATGATACAAAATTTATTAAGTAAAGTCCCCCCTCCGGTTAGTCAATTTTGGTGAAATGTTGGCTATCACATCTTTGGCTTATGCATACATCAAATACCCAGTTTGATCAAAATCGTTAAAGCCTTTTTTGAGTAAATAAAAAAAACACGTGAAAATGTTACAAAATTTATTAAGTAAAGTCCCCCCTCCGGTTAATCAATTTTGATGAAATTTTTACAGTCATATCTCGGGCATATACATAGATCAAATACTCAGTTTAATCAAAATCATTAGAGCCGTTTTTGAGAAAATCGAAAAAAACCTAAAAAGTTATTAAGTAAATTACCCCCTCCCTTTAAGTAATTTTGATGAAATTTATGCTGTCACATCGCGGGCTTATACATACTCTAAATACCCAATTTCAGGTTCGCACGGTTTATATTTTTTGAGCTAGTCTGTTCACACACACATACACACACACACACACACACACACACACACACACACACACACACACACACACACACACACAGACCATTTCGCGGGACTTGGTTATTTTGACTCAGGGGACCCCAAAACGTGTATTTCCGTTGAAAACCGGAAGTCGAAAATTTTCACGATCGCAATACTTCCACTTACTATATATTTCATATATAGGTAAGTGAAAGTAAAAAAGTAATTGGAAAATGATGAAACAATTTATTTATTTATCGGCAATGTAATGGAATCATTGGTAGGTGGCTATCTTGAAAATTTTAGTATTTAGAGACGCCAGCAGATCACAAACGCTGTTTATCTCACGTTTTTATAGAACTTATAAAAAGATGTATTTGTAAGTACCACGAGATGGAGACTTTACGCTACTACTTAAGTACTGAAACTTCTTTGATAAGTTACTTTTCCAAAAGTAACAGTTCGCAAAATTGTTGGATATAAAGTATAGATGGTTAACGATACCGAAACTTAAAAAAAAATGTTACAGATAGCTAATAGAGATGGAATTGGAGATAGATCAAACTGATATTGAAATTATTCAGTTGAAACGTATTCATCTCATGTTTGGGCAGGCACCTAACATTTTTCTTAGTTGAGGAACTAAATTTGAGCTCATATCCTATTTTTTTTGTTCATTTCAAAATAAATAATTTGGCAAGTATAGCCACTTCCGTTTTCATGCTCTAAATATGAATATTTTTTGTTTTAAATCTAAAATGTAAACATCTGTATAAATATTAAATAAAAGCCTGATGCTAATTGATATCAATTTCTTTTTTTTTTTTTGTCTCTATACATTTTTGTAATAGTAAAGCCTGATTCACTACAACACTTGGGTCTTCTTGGGTTCAGTACTGTTTCTGGGCCAGCGTTCGTGGAAGGAGGTGATTCGACCGTTATCACGCTCAACCGCCAGGGTTTTTCACCCTTAATTTTTCAATTAAGGGGACTCACTTTATAGAGGCTGGGTTTGCCCCCAGGAGTTTGTAATAGTATTTCACTTAATTAAATAACTAAAACTAAATGCTGCACTGATATAATATAACTTAATGAATAAATGTATTCATACGCTAATTCATAGTGGATAATCTTCATTTTTTTACACCTAAATAGAGGTGCATTTATTCACTAGAATGATAGATGGAGCCCTAAAAAAATTCGAAATACGTTATATATTTTTAAAATAAATTTTTCAATTTCGCTATAAACTCCAATAATAAGAATCGTGCAGGTTACATTTAAAATTTAATTGAAGACATTTTATTGTTTAATCCTGGCACGAAATTTTCGAAAGTACAATCATTTTTCTAATATTTTATTAATGAAAATTTAAAGTATGAAAAATTTGAAATGTCAAATATGTAAAAGATTGTTTGAATGAACTTTCAATGTTTTAAGGCGATGTAAAGGAATTTAATTAATTTCTTTAGGTTTTATCATTTAAGCCTACGAGTATGTTGTCCTCATTTGAAAGAAAATTCAGCTGATTCAATCCACCTTCAGGGTCATACCTGGATGTCAAATTTGCGTGGAAACCAACTTATCATTCCATAAATTCAAAATTGAATAAGATATTTATTTAAATTATACTAAGTATATTGTACTACACAAATTAATAATTGATAGTGATTTCAATAAACAGATTTTTACTATAGATTAAAACTAAATCTGCCATACCAGCGAATAAGCGATTAAGTCAAATTCCTTCACTTTTTAGGCACCACTTTCAAAGTTTTAAAAGTATTGGTAAAAAATAAGTTTTCATTATAAATTTCAATTACTTTCATTTAAATTTCGTCAAAAATAACAAAATGGTGGCTATTGATTACAGTCATTAAATGATCTGAATAGATCTTTTGAAAAATGGGAACATTACATTCCAAATGAACGCCTAACCTATGCACTTATTCAATACGAAGAAAACGCCTTCATGTTTCTTTTTTACCATTTAACCTATTTTGGGCTAGCTTCGACTTTACCACTGAATAATTGGGATGAGAGAAATTGTCCAATTTAAAATATTATGATATAAACCTATTGAATATATTGGTATTGAATATAAACCTGACGATAGCTTGAATTAGCAGAAATTGTGTAAAATCTTTATGTTCTATATCCTCTTAGGGATGGATCCATGATAAATATTAGTCGTGTGCAGCTACTATAGAAGCATTAAAAAAAAAAAAAAAAATCCAACACAAGGCTAATTATTTTTTCCATTTCCTTTATTAATCCTCAGGAAATAGTATTCTTTTATTTTTAATTAAGAGGTGCATTACAATATAAGACTCCTTCATAATTACACCTATCAAATTAGTAATTCTATTATTGATTTATATTATGAATTCGGAATTTAAAGGATGGTGCAACTAATACCTAACTTAAAACTAGACTTCTCTATTTGGTCTGATGAACCAAGCAAGGTCTGGTTCATTAGATTGACGAGGATAGTACAACCAACGCTCTCACGGCTGGAACAGTAACTAGCCTCTGCTGGTTCAGGGGGTTGCACAAGGAGGGCGCCACCATCGCAAGATTAATTTCAATGAATCGGCTTAGCTAATTTTTGCTTTACCTATTTTGGCTAAAATTCTAGATATGGGCAAAAAATTATAAATTAAGAAACCAACTTAAAACCGCTGTCAGAAGAATAGGAAATCAATAATACCAAATGATATTAGTTATTTCTTAAAATTATAGCGAACTAACATGTGATTCCAGTTATTTTAGTGCGTTAGTAAACAAACTAATGACTGTTATAGAAGAACTAGACTGATAGTTATATTGTACTGGTGCCACTTTTAAGGCATTACAATATACATTTGACAATCCTCTTACCTGCTATTGCCGAATACTTAAGCATTCAATTTTTTCAGGTTAGTTGATCAGTACAATGTATATCATCTGTGACAACATTATCATTTGTACAATCAATAATATTTGTGAATTTTTATCATATTTTTAATAATCATAATCATATAAAATAATAATCTATTATTATTTATTCATTTTAATGGGAAATGCCACCCACAGCTCTTAGGATTAATTTTTAACTGGCAACTTCCAGCGTTAAAATGATATCAGAATGTTTTTCATTATTTCATCTAAATAATTTATCAATGAGAATGTATATATATGTATATAATAGATTCATATTATATATCAAAATAGATTAATAGATTAATAATCTTATTATCTATATAAATAAAGATGAAATTCTGTTTGTTCTTTATAGAAATCCATGCCGTTTGTCCTAAATTCTCCAAATTTCGCTCAGCAGTTCTTTCATACCAGGTGCGAACACCTGTCCATATTAAAATTGCATAACTTCAGCCAATCTCTGGGAATATTCTTCATTGTTATAAAAATCGGTTTGATCTCGCTTTACATTTGTTCTCGTTTATTAGAAAAATGAAATTCCCCGGATGAAACCGGGATGTACAGGTATTTTTTGAATAATAATTAGAAAACAGCTTTTTAATTACTATGCACTCTTGGATCAAGGTTGCATTCGTATGCCTTTAAACATGTCACGTAAGCACTCTTTCCAGCTTGTTTTTTTGAATAGGTAATTTACAATTTTAATGTTTCATAACATCGGTGGGTGACTCCCAGATTCAACTCAATCACACTTATATTTTAAAATACTCCATTCGTGAGCCAAAATTTTCGCTCTTCCTGATTACAAACACATAACAAGGTGAAAAATCAATAAGGGAAAATATAACAGAAGTAAAACATATAAAAAAGAAAAAAAATATGAACAGTTATGATAAATTTATGAGGGTTTTTTAAATAATAAAGCATATAAAAAACAATATAGGCATAAGTCAATTTTATTTTATAGTAAAAAAGTTGCTGACGGAAATTGGGTAAATGGTAGTGCATGGTAAATTATACAAATAATATCTGATAATAAATAAATAAATAAATAAATATATATATATATATATATATATATATATATATATATATATATATATGTAATAATAGTTACTGGAAACGTTATGTGAAAGATTTCAAAATATCTGTATTTAAAGTAATGATGTTGAACAAAGTGAAGCACATCTAATATAAAGTCATGTAAAATTTTAAATTTTTTATATCTAAATCAGAAGAATTATTTTGATCTAACTTGATTTTTTCATTACATTTTCATGGTTTCTATTGATTTAGGTTCTTGAAACTATATTTAAAATTTATCAATTTAACATTACCGTTTCGGTTGTTTTTTGCAACCTCTAATTTTCTTTTATTGACATGTTTTGTATTTAGTCCTGAAAAAGACCTAAAACTTAAGTCAAAACTTTATGTAATAGTATACAAAAAATTAATTGCAATTAAAAAAATGATAAATGGATTTTTTTTTTAAAGAAATTAATTTCATAACGTTTTTCGAAAACATAGATTATCCCCAAAATTTTGAAAAAATCCCATATTCCCTATCCCCCCATCCAAAAATCCTCTCCATACCCTATACCCATCTACTACTTTACCAGAATTATTTCTTTAATTTTCGCTGATTTAAGAAAATAAATGTTCCCTCATCTAGCATCCCTAACCGCAGACTAAAGATCTGAGCTGTTATTTTAAATGTTTTTGATAAGAAATATACAAGCTCACATCGTTAAGGATATTCATATATCCGAGATATTAATATTTTGACTTAGATTAAACATTTTTTGAAACACTGATCAATAATTATTTTTTTGTCATATGTTTTTTGTTTGAACATTTTAAATAAATGGTAAAAAAATAAATAACAATACATTATTATTTTATATGATGCGTGATTGCTTTAAGAAATAATGTTCCCTAATCGTAAGGCCTTTTTTTGTGTTGTATTTCTTTTTCCAATCACCTATATTTATAATATAACTTTTAATCATTTTTTAAAAATGCATTTTTATAGAGGGCAGTGTCGAATTTTCGTAATTCATTTCACTCATTTACTTTGTATATATAAAAAAAAAATATGTAAAGAAAAAAAAAAGAAATAAAATGATCCACCTTTTACATTATTTACATGCGCTAAACATTCACTAGACATACACTGTTCTAAAAAGCAGGAATCATAAAATATATAGTTATGAATTCTATCCTCCAGGTGAATATATTTTCCTCCCTACGAGTTATGTATTATTGATTTTAAGAAAGCAACCCTTCAACTTTTTCTTAGACCTGGCTAAGGAATATTGACTGGGTTGCAGTGGTGGGGGGAGAGTTACCATGGAAACCCAAGTGTTGGCCTGCCCCTGAGTCTTACGTCACTGAGTAAGTCAAAAAGTATATTATTAGTAAATATTTATTATTGTATATATTTTATAAATAATGATATTTAATAAAAAAAAAATGACGGTGTTATCATTTTGATTTTTTATATGACTTTATTATTAAAATTAAATCAAAATCAAACTTCTTTTCTTGATCGTACTCCATAAAATTTATTGCGGATTCTCTTACAAAAATATTAAATCAATGTGAAAAACAAATTTTAAGCATATATATTAAAGATTATTACAATAAATATTAAAAATTAATATCTTCAACTTCATAAAAATAAAAACAAAAGTAATGATTTTAGGGATGAAAAAAATAAAAATTTAATATAGTATTTATTTCATAATTTTTCCTTAAGAGCTTTAATGTATCTCAAATTTCAAAATATATTACTCCAATTCTTTTTTTTTTTTTCTTTGTAAAATAGTGAAATTCACATCTTCCTCTGAATTATATATTTGTCAATTTATTACAACTAAAGTTTCACACCGTTTCGAGGCCTATTGCCACATCTTCAGGTGTACTAATCACTAATTTTATTGTTTATTTTTAATATTTGAGTTAAAACAGTACATCAATTTGTTAATCTCGTCAATAGTTAATTAATAAATACAAATAAGTCAATCATATTTCTTCTTTCTTAGGTTACCTCATTGTTACCAGTGGAACTTAAGTCGTTTAATAAATTGACAAATATATAATTCAGAGGAAGATGTAGATTTCACTATATTAAAAAAAAAATAAAAAAAGGAACAATATAGACCAAGTCTTTCAGTAGCATATATTAAAAATTACCAAAAAATATATTAATTTTTTTCTCTTCCAAAATCATTCAAAGGAAGAATATTGCATTTTAAAAAAGTTTATTAATTAAACTCCTTGTTCTTGATTAAACATTGGGTATAGTATACAATTAAATAATTCTGATTTTAAGGATTGTATTAAGGCATTTCAATTTTTTTTTAGCCTTTTTTTTTCTGGAGGGAAGGAAAAAATAAACAAAATGAAAAGATAAACTAAATATTTGCTTTTTACTTTCACTTACCTATATATGAAATATATAGTAAGTGGAAGTATTGCGATCGTGAAAAATTTCGACTTCCGGTTTTCAACGGAAATACACGTTTTGGGACCCCCTGAGTCGAAATAACCAAGTCCCGCGAAATGGTCTGTGTGTGTGTGTGTGTGTGTGTGTCTGTGTGTGTGTGTGTGTGTGTGTGAACAGACTAGCTCAAAAATTATAAACCGTGGGAACCTGAAATTGGGTATTTACTGTAAGTATATGCCCGCGATGTGACAGCAAAAATTTCATCAAAATTGCTCAAAGGGAGGGGGTACTTTATTTAATAACTTTTTACGTTTTTTTCGATTTTCTCAAAAACGGCTCTAACGATTTTGATTAAACTGAGTATTTGATCTATTTATATGCCCGAGATATGACTGTAAAAATTTCATCAAAATTGATTAACCGGAGGGGGGACTTTACATAATAAATTTTGTATCATTTTCACGTGTTTTTTTTTATTTACTCAAAAACGGCTTTAACGATTTTGATCAAACTGTGTATATGATGTATGTATAGGCCCGAGATACGACTGTAAAAATTTCATCAAAATTGATCAACCGGAGGGGTGACTTTACTTAATAAATGTTGGATCATTTTCACGTGTTTTTTATATTTACTCAAAAACGGCTTTAACGATTTTGATCAAACTGGGTATTTCATGTATGCATATGCCAAAGATGTGATTGCCAACATTTCATCAAAATTGATCAACCGGAGGGGGGACTTTATTTCATGACTTTTTTTCCAATTTTTACCTTTTTTTCGATTATCTCAAAAACGGCTTCAACGATTTTTATCAAATTCGTCATGTTTAATGAAAATTAGGTTTTCTTTAATATCAGGTAAGCTTTATCATTATTAAAATGTTCTGAGGGGGCTTTTTTTTTGAGGGGGGGGGGCTTTTTTGTTTCTTTCTTTCTTTCTTAAAAAGTACTATTGGTTTTGTTTACATGGAGAAATTAACTGTCTCTCACTACGCCTAAAAATAAGAAATGGCTAAAAATGAGATATGATAAAAATAAAGAAAACATAAAGAGGAGAAAAAAAGAAAAATATTCAGTCAACTTATACCACCTATAGATATAATAATAATAGATAGATACACCTATAATAGATAGATTACCTATTAATTATAGACCATTGTTCATAATTAAAGCCGTTCTGTTCATTTGAGAAGTGGAAATTAACAAAACGCATTAATTTTTAATCTAAGTAAGTTGGTAAGTGAAAGTTGTGTGTTGCGAGCACGCACCAGATTTTTTTTTTATCAAATTTTCTACTTTTTTTCAAATTTTTTTTGTGTTAGTATTTATGTATATATATATATATATATATATATATATATATATATATATATAAACATTTGTTTTTCTCTCTACTGAAGTGTTACTATAATATACTGAACTGTTATTAGTAGTAAGTTAAAAATTAACATCATAAGTCGGCAAACATCACCCTAGCAGTGGATTGCCTGTAACCATAAAAATAAATAAAAAAACTAAATAAATACAGCATATATAAAAGAATTTCATTTATTTTTATTTAAATTAGATGTTTTATATGTTTGTTTCAAGTAGTAGGTCCATGGTGACCCAGAAAGTCAGTATATCCTAATGATGCTGTAAAATATACTCAAACTAATTAAAAAAAAATCTGGTGCGTGCGCGCAACACACAACTTTCACTTACCAACTTACTTAGATTAGAAATTGACGTGTTTAAATATATATATATATATTATATATATTTCTATCTAAATATCATTTCCCAAAGTCACACATTTTTCTACATTCATATCTTATTTTTGTTAATCGTTAAAACCGTTTTTGAGTAAATAAAAAAAACACGTGAAAATGATACAAAATTTATTAATTAAAGTCCCCCCTCAGGTTGATCAATTTTGATGAAATATTGGCTATCACATCTTTGGAATATACATACATCAAATACCCAGTTTGATCAAAATCGTGAAATCCGTTTTTGAGTAAATAAAAAAAACATGTGAAAATGATACAAAATTAATTAAGTAAAGTCCCCCCTTCGGTTGATCAATTTTGATGAAATTTTTACAGACATATCTCGGGCATATAAATAGATCAAATACTAAGTTTAATCAAAATCGTTAGAGCCGTTTTTGAGAAAATCAAAAAAACACGTGAAAATGTTACAAAATTTATTAAGTAAAGTCCCCCCTCCGGTTAATCAATTTTGATGAAATTTTTACAGTCATATCTCGGGCATATAAATACATCAAATACCCAGTTTGATCAAAATCGTTAAAGCCGTTTTTGAGTAAATATAAAAAACACGTGAAAATGTTATAAAATTTATTAAGTAAAGTCCCCCCTCCGGTTAATCAATTTTGATGAAATTTTTACAGTCATATCTCGCGCATATTAATACATCAAATACCCAGTTTGATCAAAATCGTTAAAGCCGATTTAGAGTAAATAAAAAAAACACGTGAAAATGTTACAAAATTTATTAAGTAAAGTCCCCCCTCCGGTTAATCAATTTTGATGAAATTTTGACAGTCATATCTCGGGCATATAAATAGATGAAATACTCAGTTTAATCAAAATCGTTAGAGCCGTTTTTGAGAAAATCGAAAAAAACCTAAAAAGTTATTAAGTAAAGTACCCCCTCCCTTTAAGTAATTTTGATGAAATTTATGCTGTCACATCGCGGGCATATACCTACACTAAATACCCAATTTCAGGATCGCACGAATTATAGTTTTTGAGCTAGTCTGTTCACACACACACACACACACACACACACAGACACACACACACACAGACCATTTCGCGGGACTTGGTCATTTCGACTCAGGGGACCCCAAAACGTGTATTTCCGTTGAAAACCGGAAGTCGAATTTTTTCACGATCGCAATACTTCCACTTACTATATATTTCATATATAGGTAAGTGAAAGTAAAAAAAAAAAATGATGATGAAACATAGAGAATGAAAAATAAATAAGACATGAAAAAATAGATAAGTCAATATGTTTGGGAGAATATATTCATTATAACGACAATATACCTACTTAATATACATTAAATAGCTTACATTAAAGAAAACACCTCTAGTTTTGATACCGTAATCATGGGACTGATTTTCTAAATATATTTTAATGAGACTTTGCATGAAATATCTTGCAACCACAGTATTCCATTCTATCTACCACATTGCCTCCCTTGCTCAAACCTCCGTTAAACTTAGACAGAATTAGTTGAAGAAGGGAATAGTTGAAAACTTACATTCTGAACAGAAGTGGGAGCTCTCGCAGAAAAACATCACAACATATGTTATTTAGTGACAGTGTAGTGTGTCATGTAATGAATGATAGCGAAACCCAAAATATATATATTAACATAATCATAATAATTCATTTTATTTTATGTTTTAGAGGGAACATAAAAAAAAAAAAAAAAAAAAAAAAAAAAAAAAAAAAAAAAAAAAAAAAAAAAAAATGCGGTAGTATTAAACGAGGGTTGATCTGCCCTATGTTATAAGTATATTTTTAGGAGGAAAGGGTAAAAGGTAGAAGCTGAAATTCGATTTCTAGATTATTTATTTATTGGTTGTTTTTTTATTTTATTTGCAGCATCTGCCTGTAATATCGGCCTACACAGGGACTGTAAAACGGGAATTTTTAAAAAATTAAAATTTGATGCATAATCATTCCTATGCAAATATATTTAATTCAATCATCAAACCTCTCTCGCATATTAAATTATAACAAATAAAAAACGAAAAAATGCTAAAATATACCTCCCTGTGACCTTTTCGAAAAGATCCGTCAACATTAAACGCTGACGACACTCACACACACAGAAGCCCGCGGACCACCCAAGAAGTCTCGACCAAGAGGGTGTCTTTTCTGCTTAATTTTACGGCATCCAGCTTCCAATGACATTCTCTGTGGTCGTGGAATCGGATGCCTCGAGTGTTGGGCTAAGCGGTTAACCGACTTAATAAGCGGTTCCTTCATTAGTACCGGCGAAATATCGCAGCAGACTGTGGGAATACAGGATTAGTCGGATCTGATAGGACCATGAAGTAGTCAATGCAACATCATAAATAACAATAAATTAACAACGAAAATATAAATTCAATATTATGAAGATCAATTTTAGATACTAGGATATAATATGGTATATAAGGAAGGACCACTACTATATGGTATGTAAGGAAGGACCATTCGTTATCCTAAATTACGGAATTTTTTTTGGACCAAGATAGAAATCAGTCAAGATTATAAATACAAAAGAAAGAAAAATTTTAAAAATTCCAATTTCCGAGATTATTTTAGATAAGAAGTGGGATTTATTTAAATTTTTCCTGTACACTAATGCAATTTTTTACATAAGGAAAAAATAAAGATAAAAAAAGCTATATCGATTAAAATATAAATTGTTTTAAGAGAAAGTATTTGGGACATCAATTCAATTAGTTTGTCCAAACATTTTTCAATTAAGAGTTCATTGTCTGGATTGCACTAAAAGATCTGAAATAAAGTTATCATTGTTGTCATTATAAATATAATTTAATGAGATGTTCATTTACATTGGTCATTAAAACTGATAAGTTTAAAATAATTAAAACTTCTGATATGTATAAACTACTAAAATGTTTTCTTTGGAAGTTGAACTTTAAGCGAAAAGGATTGAGAAAAAAGAAATTATAACCTCCAATGGTCTTTCAAATCATATACAATTTTCCTAGATGGTTTGCGTTGAATAAAACATAGACTACAAATTTAAAATTAGGATTTTTAACCGAAATTATGCATAAAATAATTTATTGATTTTTTTAACCAAAGGCTAGCACAATTTGCATGTATGAGTTCCAATTATAATTTCAATATAGCTAGTCCAATGCAACACTGGTCATACTGAAAAAAGTTTCTTATTTTCCCTTCCTTTTAAAACCATCGCCTGTTAACATCCCATTGTTAAAATGTTTAAAAAACATCTATATAGCAATAAGCTGGTTTCGTAAAGAGATAATAAGAGGAATTACAAGATGATTCTCGAAAAAAAATATTCAGATTTTCAGTTCGCCCAGTCATGTTTTGGACGAGCAATATATTCTATACAAATCCTGTAATACCTTGTAAATCGTGTGTTCTTGTTTCTTTAGTTTGACGTCAATTTATACTATTCAGGCTAATCGGACGATGCTACAGTAGGAGATCTATACGTTGATTAGGATGATTTTAAATTAGGAAGGGGATCTTTAACGAGTACTAACATCGCACAGATTCGGGACCTCCACTTTACGTCCTACCCAAAGGACGGCATAGCCATGGATTTTTACTACCTTTACAAAATCCTAGGGCCACGTAGTGGGTTGCTAACCCGTAACCTTCTGATTGTCTAAGCTGCTATGCTAGCCACTAGACCACAGGTGACCACTAAACCGTGTGTTAATCACAGTTTTAGATAGGTTTTCTATAATAGTAGGTATATATGATATTTCCTGTAAGCTTATTTCCTAGAGGAAATACTTATATTCCAATATTCTTAAATTTTTATCTGTTCATTGGAAAAAGGCTCCATTTCTCCTCCTAGTTATCAGTTATCTTATCAGTTGTGTACGTCCTAAGGGCAGGGCTCCAGGAAGATATAGCAGGATGTTCCCATGGTTATGATCGCTTCTCTCATATGAGAAGGTCAGTGTCATTGTCTTCTTAGATGAACAAAAGAAAATTAAATATATTTTGTTACTTAAAAATAATTTTGAACAATTTTATCATCACGTGACAACGATCATATTTCGTAGCCAAAAATAAATAAAAACTCAACAAAAAACATATAAAAATGTGACATTGATTGAACACCCAAAATTATTATCTAATTATAAAAAAACCGATTTCATGCGAAAGAAAACCATTAGTAGAACTGGAATTGGAATTCTTTATTTATGGAAATAAAGAAAAAAGGATAGTTAAAAAATAAATAATTATATCATAAAATATCTTCAGTTATTAAATAAATATAATATAATGTAAATATTTTCAGTTATTAACACTGCAGTATATTTGTTTTCTATTTGACTGTTCTTAAACTAATTTCTAAAAAAGTTCAAATCAAGTTTTACTTTAAAAAATAATTTATTGAAATTTATTATAGTACAAAAAATAGGTTAATAACTATAACCTGTAAACAATGAAAACGATTCCTAAGTTTCCAGAATAATAATAAAGAAAAAAGGATAGTTAAAAAATAAATAATTATATCATAAAATATCTTCAGTTATTAAATAAATATAATATAATATAAATATTTTCAGTTGTTAACACTACAGTATATTTGTTTTCTATTTGACTGTTCTTAAACTAATTTCTAAAAAAGTTCAAATCAAGTTTTACTTTAAAAATGAATTTATTGAAATTTATTATAGTACAAAAAATAGGTTAATAACTATAACCTGTAAACAATGAAAACGATTCCTAAGTTTCCAGAATAGTGATTAAGAAAGTAACATTTAATTATATAATGAGTGAAATATAAAAAATTTTCGGAAAATCGATTTGTAATTCGCTTTTTTCTTCGGATTCTAAGAAGGACAAATCGTGTTCCACTAAAATTAATAAATGAATTAAAGTATTATTATCCCAAAAAATTCTCCATAATCCCATAATAACTCTCCATATTAGTACCTCTCCAAACAATGAAATCGATTTTCTAATCCGTAGAATAATTCGAAACAGTTGTCATTAAATTATATAACGATCGAAATATGATCCGAATATATGTAAGTGAAAAAACCGCTAAGAGAAACTTATAATCATATGCTGATATTAGGAATCACTACTAATGTCTATTGAAATTAAAACCATTTTGAACAGATGTGAATAAATAAAATTTAATAACTTCATAAAATTATAATGTAATCCCATATAATGCAAGGATCTTGTAGTATCATTTTATCTCTTAATTCAATTTACATAAATTATTTAGGGATTGTAAGGGTCGTCACCAAGTTTGACTCAGTGTAGAAGCGTATCTTTCGAAACAACCAGTTTAATTTGCCTCAATGTGTGTGGGAAGTTGGTGTTTACTTAAAAATTTCACATTTTAAACTATTTTTATCCTCTAATTTCCCATGATTATTTTCTTTTCTAGCCTTAATTTATGATGAATTTTAGGCTTTATAAGGTTAACCGTTTAATAACCATTATTCCCAATTCTTTTTTCAATAGCTCCTTGAATTTATGACTAAGAATTAATGTATTGAATTTAAAAAAAAAAATATTTTTTCCCTGATTCAAAAATTGAGTTCATTTAATTAAAAAAATGTATAATTGATTCAAATGACTTTTAGTGAATATAAATAATAATAAAACTATAAGTGTATACATAATAAGTATATATAGGTATGATGCTTAAGTTACAAGACAATAAATAAATATGGAATTTTAGTAAATAGAAATAGTAAGAAAGCTATACATTAATTATCTACATAATATCTGACATTATTATACCAGTACCCTAATTAAAACTACTATATAAATAAATCGTTCCAGTGTTCAAGGATTCAATCAAGAGTTTGCAGAGAGAGAGGGATAATGTTCGATTAACTCTGACGGGATCTGAACAGCCAACCCTCGACAAGATTTTCTCATTGGGTCCGCCTTTGGAATTCTGACTCCGTCTTTCATAAGTAATTTGTTAGAAATTGGAGGATTTCTGTAAAATAAAAGTAAAACTTAATTAAATTTATAATCATGAAAGTAAAAATAAATTAAAACTGGTTTTACAGCCATCGTCAATTTCAAAAATATGTTACATAAACAATCGTAGTAATGATATTTAAGTAATTCTTAAATCTAATGTTACTTTGTATTTTCACTAACTAAAAAAATTAAGAAAGAAAACGGTGCATGCATAGTGCCTGACTGTACCTAAACTGATCTTACTTAACAATGTAGGTGTAGAGTAATTTTGTTTTTAATTAATAGGATGAGTAAATATAATCATACTATAGGAAATGGGGCTAAATAATCATAGGCACAGACTTCTCAGGATTATTCCAAAATGCTAGAACTAAACTAAAATAAATTCATTTCCTTGTTCTATCTTATTTATATGTTAGGTTCAGTTTTTTCGTATTGATATATTTAAACATTTCTATTGTTATCCGGAAAGATTTAAGATCCCTAAGAATGATCTGTTTTTCCGTAGTTAGGTACTTTATATATAGGTAGTTTCATATATGTATGGTAAATATATTAGGTAGGTATATCATATAGGTATGGTAAATAGTTAATACACTTTATTATATAAGTAAATATATTTTGTATGTAGGTATGTAATTTTATTTAGGTAGGTACTTCTCTTATCATTGATGTAAACCACAGCTCATCAAGTGTTTTACATCCAATGTTTTTATATCTATCTATTCAAAACATTAGATTTGACATGTTATCTTAAACATTTTGCAGCTCTTTTGTGCAGTTTTTTACACGAAGTGCTTTGAAAGGCTGATTAATGAACCAATGAACCTAGAATTAATCAAAGAAAAAAATATTAAATGAATCTCGTAATCATTGTTAATTATAATATTTCCTACCTTCAAACATTAAATCATGGTTAGTAATTGTTTTTAATTTGTGTTAGGTATAAATAGAATCGTTTAGTTTTAAAAGGGAACATTTCCAATTTCATTTGATATAGAGTTTTTGACGCCATTTTCCTTAACTTACTGAAGAGCTTTCCATTGTAACGAAACATCTTCAATCTGCTTCATTTAAAATTTACAAGATAAATGAAATCAACATTTTGAAAATGTAAGACACAAAAAAAAGTTCTTAAATACATTCCTGAACAAAAAAAGGTTTTTTACAACCTCTTGGCCGAAAAACAATAGGAAATGCATATCTAAAACAGAAAGAAATAACTTTGTATAATTATACCTACATTTAAAAAATTAAGACATCAAAAAAATTAATTGCTAAAATTAGTAAATAAAAAAGATTTTGTGCGCTCCTGTAAAATTAGAAAAAAATGGATAAGTGCCTTCTTCTGGATATGTATCGATTCAATGAAAGAGCTGTTATAAATGCAATATCGTCTTTTAAATATAAAACTGCTAATTAGGGTTACATTTCTGTTTATTGAATAATTTTTAAGTTCTGAACTAAACCTAAATAATCATCTTAATTAATCCAATCTAAAATTGTGGCTGACCACCAGTTTTAAATTATTTTTAAATAATTTATTTTTTGAAGAGAAAAGATTTGGCTCCGCCGGGAGTCGAACCCGGGTCTCCTGCGTTACTTACGAGGATGCTAACCACTACACCACAGAGCTCGGCTCAAGGCAGAGCAAATCCTTCCTCTTCACTGATACATACTCCCCCTATCTCACAAGTTTTGCGAGTAGTTGCGGGAGGTGGAATTTTGTCCAATTTATGATACTTATTGACATAAGTCAATTTTTTTTTTTTTTTTTTTTTTTTTTTTTTTTTTTTTTTTTTTTTTTTTTTTTTTTTTTTTTTTTTTTTTTTGGATCGACTCCCGGCAGAGCCAAATCTTTTCTCTTCAAAAAATAAATTATCTAAATAATCATCATATCTGATTTGGGATAATACTCTGATATTATGGGATATTCGTATTGGAGCCTTAAAACAAGACGAAATTATTTATTTATAGGTGACCATTCAGTTTACGGATTTAGAAAACATCTAACAACAGTGAAACTTCTAGCAACCTGAATACTTGAAATTCTGACAAACCTGATGAATTACGGGTTCAATGGAGTTTGTTAACAGTAAACTGATAATGAAGTTATAATACAGTATAATGGTAAAATAAATAAAATAAAACAATAAGGAAAAAATATATTTATTTGAGAATATTCGCCTTGTCTTAAATTACAGGAATATATCTAATGCTATTGTAATGCGACTAGCAGAGAAAGAACAATGAAATACAGATTTTAATAAAAATAATTATAGAATAATAAAGAAACAAAACGTTCTTACAGAAACTGTAATAAACAGTTGAAAACCATTATATGTTGTTATTTTCTTCTAAATTTAGTTGGAAGATATTTATATATTAATTAATAAAAATAGCAAAAAATCTTCCTTGTTTCACCATAAATATTTATTTACAGCACATGTTGACGTTTCGGGGCTGTTTCCCCATTCTCAAAACATACAAATTTTTTCAATCGTATGATTGAAGTTCTTTTATAAATATTATAACAAATATATTAATGTCATATGCTTAAAACTCACTGTTTTACATTTTAAATATGTCAGCTCTTTCTTGTCCATTTTTCTTTGACTAAAAGCTTTTAAATATGTCAGCTCATACTTGTCCATTTTTCTTTGACTACAACAACATGTGCTGTATACATATTTATAGTGAAATAAGGAAGATTTTTTGCTATTTTTATCAATCAGTGTATGTTATTTTATTATATCCATAAACGTGATAATTTTTATTAATTAGCTTTTTTTATAATTAGATACATTATTGAAAAAGTTGTATACGAGGTTAGCTAGAAATTTCTGTAAATTCATTCAAACTAATATGGTTTAAGTGTCTCTATCTTAAATAAAAGATTTACGAAATATGTGCAGGTATTAAACCTGTAAGTTATAGATTAGAAAAATATACTTAAACATTTTTTCACAAAACTGGACAAAACCAAAGTCTATATTTTGAATATTGAACAGACAAAAAATTGGACATGGAATTACAGGTCGCAGTCTCAGAACTTAGGGTTTTTTTTTTTTTTTTTTTTTTAACAATTTATTTTTAGTTTAAATGAAGTCAGACTAGAAGAAATGTGCAATTTTATTTTTCAGCGGAATAGTTTAGAGTTTGGGGATCTTATATTATCTATATTTCTATTTGAAAAGAGATATAAATTATTTTTTCAGATAAAATTGGGATATAACAGATACCTGGTGTGGAGTCTCTTTAATCTATATAAATAAAGATGAAATTCTGTTTGTTTGTTTGTTAGTTATAGAAATCCATACCGATTGTCCTAAATACTCCTAATTTCGATAAGCAGTTCTTTGATACCAGGTGCGAACGACCTGCCCATATTAAAATTGCATAACTTCAGCCAATCTCTGGGTATATTCTTTATTGTTATAAAAATCGTTTACGTTTGTTCACGTTAATTAGAAAAATGAAATTCTCCGGGTGAAACCGGGATATACAGCTAGTTTTTGAATAATAATTAGAACAGCTTTTTAATTATTATGCAATCTAGAATCAAGGTTGCATTCGTATGCCTTAAAGCATATCACGTAAGCACTATTTCCAGCTTGTTTTTTAATCTACAATTTTAATGTTTGATAACATTGATAAGTATTAATACAAATTAATTGGTTAACTCATGAAATTATAACCCTAGGAATATTTTAGGAATTATTTTATCAATTGTTACAAGAACATCTATCCTTATCTTGTTTTGAAACATTTGGCTCCAGGGTTTTCGATTGGTTGTTGGATAAGCGTTAATTTCTTCGGCTGGCGTAATTGAGTTGAGGGGACCAATAATTGACATCAGATGGTCCGCAGCCATTTTCCAATCATCACTGATATACAAACCAACCGGAACAGTTAAAATTTTGTTTCTTTTATCAATTAACGGTGAACAGAATTTCTTTGTCATTCGCTTTCGTGTCTTCCTCGTTAGTTTGTATATTGTATGGACCAGATGATTCCCTACCGGTTTCGAGAACTCCCTTTTGGACTGGAAGTTATTGGGAGGATATCATCGCTCAATTAATTCCCTGAGTATTTCGCTCGCTTCCGAAGAATGCCGCCGGACGTGTTCCAGAGATTTACGACGGTAATGAATCGAAATGAATTTATTTCATTCCGTGTTAATCGTCCCTGATTTGAAACAAATTTCAGAATCCTAATCTCCTGCTTTATTTAACGTCCCGCTATACCTGTTTGGCTTTTAGACCAATCAGTGGTCCTGAATCCCAGCCTTCTCATTTGAAAATATTATCCTAATTGGCCCACCCTTGCCCGGAACACCCCACTCGTTGAATTTTCATGGAAGAATAAAAGGTTCCTTAAGCTTTCCAAAAAGAGGAGCTGTTTTCGAAGTTCAACTTTGGAGGGAAGATAACCATAGAGATAAAGATTATTGGTATATTGGTAAGATAAATTGGTGCTATCTTTCTATGTTAAGCTCTGAGTTTTTTTAATTATACAGTAATACACAAAGTTTAAAAAATACATCATAATTACCTATCACTCTTCTTCAAAACTTTTTTTCTGTTTATTTATTGAAATAAATATTACTGCAACCATACTTGAGGGTAAATTTATTTATTTAATTCCAATGTTTGAAATATGTTTAAGAATGCCTTCTCCTCCAATGCCCACAAATAATCATGGATTCCCGAAAAAAAAAAGTTAATTTGGAGATTAATCAAAACCAATCCTATTTACGTATAATAACTAAATATTCTTTAAAATTTTGTTCAGCGAACCTGAAACAGAAAAAAAAATTAACAATAAAAGGTATAATATAATTTCTTAATTATACATCAAATCGTAGACATTTTTAATTGCTTATAATCATCATATTCAATTGCTTTTAGTGTAGTTATTATAATACTTATAAGAAGTTATTTATTTAGAGTTTCACAATGAAACAAAATAATGACCTAAGGATAAGTAGCTTTTTATTACCTTTAATATTTAAAAATTGTACATATATTTTCTATGTTTTGTATAATCTGATGAACAAAAATCTTAAGTCGTACAAATTATGTTATAAACAATAGTTTTTTTTTGTCTCTCTTAATTAAATTAAATAGATACAGTTTTCTACAAAAATTAAATAATTGACCTGAAATATAAAATAAAATTATTCGAAAAAAAAGCAAATTCAATTTAAAATTCACTTTATAAGAAATATATGGTATAAGTAATAATTACCATATGTCCTCTTTTAAGTTCTACAAAACTTAATTATTTATTTGAAATATCGACATCTTTGCACTGTTTTTATTCAAAGGTTAATGAACTTAAATAATCTATTACTTCATATTATATACAATCTTAAGAAGATGAAATACTAGAAAGAATAGACACTCTGAGGAAATCTAATCTAACTATGTGCGTATCATGTGCAAAATTTATAAAGCTTAGTTTGATATAAGGAACCAAGACTAAAGATTAACGTTTCTTTAATGAGTTTTTAAAAACGAAATGAATGTCAAGTTAATTATTAAAATTAAATATTTCTACTATAATGTACTTAAATGGTATTATAAAAATATAATTTATAGTATAATCAATCAAGCAATGTATAAATATTGTTTGTTAGATTGAATAACTTAGAATTTTAAGTTTTACTAGACTGAATCACGCAACTTAACTTGTGAATCTATGATTTGTTTGTAAATATGATGATTCCTAACTGATTTCAATGTAAACACAATATTGGGGAGAGGGTTTCAAAAAATAATTAAATTTATAACAATTATTCTAGTAGTTCAAATAGCTAGTTAATTTACTCCTAATTAAGCTAATTAATTAAGACCTACAATCTTAATCCTATTAATGCTTCATTCTTTGACAAGGGTTGTTGAGACAGCGTACGTGTTTGTCTTGTAGGGGTTGGTTGTTTGTGTCTTCCTGGCCGAGCAACAAAACTGTTTTCTTTGACCACTCAGAGCGGACTCTTGAGTTGCTGAATTTATTACTTTGTTTTCAATCTTTGTCATTGGCCAAGGACGGCAACTCCTCGGCAATGGTTCAATCTATAGGCAAATCGTTCTGCCAATGAAAAGGGTACTTAGGTAATTGCAGCCTGTTTACGTAGGACTTTTCCAGCGGTAATTGATTGCTGAGTTCTATTTATTTTTTTTTTTTAGTAGGAAATATGTTATACCCTCACAACTCTTACTTTTTTTTCAATAATGGTATCAACAATTTTTATCTATGGAGACATGTTGTCACTTCAAGAACAAGGATTATTGTTGTACGTTGCCATTAAACCATTTCACTACAGTTAAATAATAAAACAAAAATAAAAAATTATATTAAAAAAGTGACAATGAGGCATCCAGTACTTCAGAAATAACAAAGAGAAGTGATAGATGACATTAGAAAATAATAATAGAGGTTAGACATACAAATAAAGAAATATAACTAAATACATCTTTCCTAGTGAAATCATAAGGCATTGTTTGCTAAATTATCACAAATTATTTTTTGCAAATATGGATTTTTATTTTAAAAAGCCACAAAGTGTACCTTCAAGTGTAGTAATGAAACAATGTTAATTGCATCTACTAAACTACGAAATAAATAAAAGAGTATGGTACTTGTATATTATAACGGCTCCCCTTCTCTAGTAGGTAATAATTAACCTGAACTTTAGAACAAGATTAATTGATAGTACAATTCAAAAACATATCTTCGGTTTAAACTAGCAAACCTTAAAAATATGAAGAATTAAGATTTGAAATCCTGCACACAAAAACGGGGTCACCTGTGGTATAGTGGTTAGCATGGCAACCTACAATACAAGTTCGCGCCCAGCGGTGGCCCTAGGATTTTTTAGGGAGTAAAAATCCTTAGCCATGCCGTCCCTCGGATAGGACGTAAAATGGAGGTCCTGTGCCAGTACATTTCAGGTACTCGTTAAAGATCCCTATCATAATTATACCTGGATAGGCAAAATTTAGGATTCCCACTGTATCATCTTCCGATTAGCCTTAGTGGCAGTAAGTGACGTTAAACAAACAGAACACAAAATTTTAAAGAAAATTAACAATTTTTTTTTTTGTTTGGAACGAAATTTCTACTTTCGTTGTATCTATATTACTCAAAAAAAGTTTAACTAAACATAGAAGAGGAGAGGCGAGTTAGATACAAACCATGAAAGGTCTTGGGTTCAGGGATGATACGGAAGTATTTACGGTTTATTGGTCAGCGGTCGTGTAAGGAGGTGATTTGACCGTAATCACGCTCAAACGCAACGTTTTCCTCCGTAATTTTTTAATACAAGGTACCCACTGTATAGAGACTCGGTTCGCCCCCAGGAGGGTCTCTCGGACCACGAGACGAACTGTGGCAGAATATTAAAGGCCTACCCTACTAAGACAGATCTCGAACTCGGGACCTTGAGTAATTCACAGTAATTCAATGCCTTAACAATGTGCAACCTCGCTCCCAAGATACTTACTGCCTCTTGTAATATATCGTTATAGGCTTTCCGAAATTATAGGCCTAGTTTCTCTATATATAGCTCTAAAAGCCAACTGTTGTGGTAATGTTCAGCCTAGATTTTATTTTATCATAAGGAATAAACTTTTTTCATTTTGTTTTTTTAACTTCACTTTATGCCACTAAGGCTAATCGGACGATGCTGTGGGAGTCCTAAATTTTGCCTATCCCCCTATCCCCTGCCTATTTTTTTGTTTATTCATTTTCATTAGTAAGTGCATATAATAAGGTCACTGAAAATGAAAATCGACCCTGTAATGTACACCAAAAGAATATTTAGTTACTATTACAATCGAAGATAAAAAAAAATCATAAATAATGGAGAAAAATACAAATTCAACTTTTTTTTAAAAACCCAGTTTTTTGTGGGCTCTACTCAACCCAATTATACTATCCATATTTGTATGGAGTCGAGAAAATAACACTTCTTGTTAAAAAAAATCATTAATTGGTGTCGCCGCGTTTATGTTTTCAGCAATTAATTAAAAATTGTATTTAAAATTAATAAAACAACCTAATTTAAAAAAAATTAAATTATTATTAAAGCATAAAAGTTAAAGTTTTAATTATTATGAATGAATGTTTTTAATTTATTTTATAATGTACCTATAGTGTTGATATTTTTTGAGCAAATTTGGAAAAATAGTGTTATTTGATATAGTTTCTAAAGGATGAGAAATATAACAGCTCGATTGATCTCCACGACTTTAATCAACTTTATTATTAGAGAATATACCTCAGATAGGACGACTTCATCCCTGTCGTATTCCAGGCATGAGGCTAGTGGATGAAACTTAAATCAACAATTTTATTAGCAATGAAAATTATATTAAATAATATAAAAAATGTAATTTTTCTCCTGAGCACCCGGGAAGAAGACACCCCCTTCATCGGAGTATGGTCAGATGAAGTACCCTACTCGGGCTGCTAACTCTAATTCAGTTTCTGATCCCGGTTTTACGCCTCGTGGTGAGAGTTCATAAAATCCCTTCAGGTGGGGGGTGGCGGTTTTTACTGGGGCGGCAGACGGAAGGAGGGAAAAAGATGGCTGAAAGATGGAGGTAAAAGGCGGCTGAGCAATTACCATAATACTCTTACGAGGAGAGGCAAAGAACAAGGTATAAAGCGAGCGGGGAATAAGAAGCTATGCAAGAAGAAAAGAAGATATGTTGTTTGTGTTTTTATGGTGCCAAGAGAGCGCCACCATGTTTACACCCGGCTGAGACACGTCAGTATCGCCAGGCATCGCCCCTCTATATTAGCCGACTGTCGCTCTCTGGTCTCTCTACCTCCGCTATGTTTTGGTAACTATCTTATTCAAGTATTTGTTATTGTTGTTTTTGTTTGCTTGTAACTGTTTGTTATGTATTGTTGGAACGGCCGTCGAACATGCCCGAGTAACAGGTTGGAGTCTTCCTACGGGCAGGTTATACACGTGACGTACTGATAAAATCATTATTACATTCTTATCTTAATGTTCCGTCTGCAAGATTTAGCAGCTCTGTTATTGTCTACTCTTTGTAACATTTATTTAGCATCAATTTTTAATATTACCATCATAATTTATGTGTATAAAATATTATATTAACGTATAAAATAGTATGTAAAATACAATTATGCTACTAGCATTTAGAAGCTTACTTAGCTGTCTTACTTAAAACATTATGATACTTTTATAGGATATACATATTTAGGTACTATTTTGAAACACAAATCAAATATGAATTATTTTAATTTGTACTCTATATGTTTCTTTATTTTATTTATTTTTTTCTTGTGCTTGACTTTCCTTTTTCGTTTAACATTTTTAATAAGTTACTGTCTTTGAATTTATGGTCTCTTTTATAATAAAATACCGTTAAAATTTATCCCATCAAATATTATAAAATCCATGAAAATGATAGCTTCATAAGTTGAAATATAAATTATATTTCATAGATGGTATTTTATTTTATTATTGAATTTCATAATTGGTATTATAGTGTATTAACCGGTACCACTACAACCCATGAAGGGTCTTGGGTTCAGTACTGTGTAAGGAAGTACTGTTTCTTGGTCAGCGGTCTTGAAATGAGGAGATTTGACTGTGATCGTGCTCGACCGCCAAGGTTCCATCTTCGATTTTTTAATTAAGAGTACCCATTTTATGGAGGCTGGGTTAGCCCCAGGAGGGTCTATCGGCCCACGGGACGTTCTGCTGCAGAACATTAAAGATACCTTGCCTATCCAGATTAGAATAGGCGAACCTTGGCAAACCCAATGCTTTACCAATGAGTTTCACCAATCACCCATTATAGTATATTATTAACTATTTTTCTGTGTTACCATATTTTATTAATTTGGGTTATTAAGAAAATTATAATTTCCTTATTAGAACAAAAATAGCATTTGATTTTGGGAATACATTAACTTCCCATTACACAAACTCACTGCATATTTTCCTCGAATAGAGTCCAGATATGGCGGGCATCTTTAAGTCTGTTACTCAGGGCGTGAATCTGCTCTAGTTCCGCGAACCCTCCTGGTGCACACTCAGCCACTAGTCAGTGGCTTAAATATTTATTAATTTCTAGAACACATAATATCGGGACCATGACCATTTAATACGTATTAATTAAGCATTTATTTTAAAATAAATATTCTTGTAACATTAATAACATATTTTATTACAGTAACAAGAATCAATCTGTTATCTATCATTATTAAAATAACTACCAGATACCAGAGATATTTTTAAACTGTTTAAAATAATTACTATTTACTATTTAATTAATTTAAAATATTGTAAAAAACAGGATTAATCCTAATTAGTGATCAAATCCGCTACTTTTTGGGCTTATCTTATAGATTACAAGATAATGCGATGCATAAAAAGGTATTTTATACAGAGATACAATATCTTTTATATAGATAGATAGATGTCTTTTATTTCTGGCAAAAAATATTATAATCATAATATCTTCATGATAATTTATTTTTTTGTCTTAAAAATTAATATGACCAATGACTATGTTATTTAATCGAACAATAAAAAACTGATAATTTTATGGAATCTTCTAAAATGAAAATAAAAATATCTTTAGGTTTGTTATAATCTGTGATTGAAACATCCGGAAATTTTTCATTAATTTTTTTAAGTGATAGATTCATGATCGATTAGAAATGGTACTTAATGTGAAAAAAAATGCAAACAAATTGCCAGGTTCGTTTTTGTTACTAAGTGGAAATGAGGAATAAGGATCAAATTTGTTTACAACTTTGTAATCAGCTAATCTTAATTAGGGAGATCAGTCTTATTTTGCTATTGTGGTATTTTACCATTATTATATATGCATTGTTATTGTAATTTATTTAATAAGTAGGTATTAGGTAAGCATTTGTTTTAAAATGAATGTTCTTGTAACATTAATAACAAACCATATTTTATTACAGTAACAAGAATCAATCTCTTGTCAATATTTTTGAAAAGAAAGTACTGCGTATAATATTTGGATCGAAGAGGGATGAACGAACTAACCGGAGAATTTAGACGCTTACACAATGCCGAACTGTGTGAACTATCCGGTAAATATACCTAATTGACGTGAATGCAGCGACACGAATAAAATGAGCGTGTAAAATTTCGAAATTTATTAGTGAACGAATTCCGAATGGGAAATGTTCTAGGTGTTGGCCGAGACGGAGATGGGTTGATAGCGTTAAGGCAGATCTGTCGAAGTTAGATCTAGATGTCTGTCGGTGGATAGAGGTGTGGACGGAGCGAGTTGTGGTCGGTATCGAACCTTAGGGTTCGTTAAACCTTTATTATTATTATACTTGATTTATATAATACATAATATATAGGCTGATATAGGTGAAAATTATATATATATATATATATATATATATATATATAAAATCTACTTTCATCTATACGAGCGATCCTACCAATGAATGATAGAAGAGAGCTAGTGTTTTAGATTATCTTAAAAAAAGCATATATATCAGAAAAACGGTATTAATAGACACTAGAATAGAAAATGTGTAGGCACCGAATGGAGTGAATGGAGAACGGTTTTTTGGGAGTCCGCAGGTACTTTTCTCGGGACTAATGGAAAACATTCCGTTAATAGATTTCACGCCCTCAGGGATATTTCACCATTTCTTGCTCCTTTTTTTTATTCGGAGTTTTTTCTTTGTTCTGCTTATAGCCTGGCGGCGGTCCCCCGGGAAAAGCAGCCAGTGATGGTGACGGAGAGCGGTTGGAAATAATGTCGGAGAGGAAATCCCAATTAGTGAGAGTCTGCCTCCTATTCGACCGTGCTTCCTCTCTCTCTCTTCTTTCTCAGTTTCCAATTCGTTTAATTTCAAGCCGGTTCGAAGCATAAAACTCTACTGATGGAAGGAACCTAAATAATTCCCTATTATGAATAAAATAGGATCAATCCCAGATTTAATTATAGCTCTTACTGACAACGTAAATTCGATCACACTATTATTGGGATTTTTGAAAAAAAAAATTGGCTTCTGTCTAAATTTTATTACTTTTGCTAGTAATTGTGCAGAGCCTTAAAATTTTAGTAATCTTTATTTGTTATTAATAGGGACCAAATATTCTATTCATTCAGTTTATTTCAATAATACCTGCCCATACTAAAAGCATACTTATAAAATAAAAATAATTTTTTTTTAACATTTTCGACCTCTTTTAAGTAAAATTATAAATAAAAATAAAAAACTACTTATTTTGTTTATTAATTATTTACATAAATTCCCACCATCTTCCAATTGCCCACGCTTACAAAGAGCCCCACAAAAAGAATTTTTATTTTACCATACTAAAATGGTCCAGTTACGCCTCTTGAAATGGTTATGTCATTTATTTTGCTCTTCAGAGTATTGAGTAACCATTTAATTCCGTATTGATTTATTCTCCCTCTGCCTCTTCTGTTTATGGTCCTTAAAATAAACTTCTACAAGCTTTCTTCAACTCAATATTACTATAATGCATCCGTATCTTTCCCTAGGTATTTCGGAGATTTATTTCTTAATATAAACTGATACCTTTATATGGTCAGTGGTTAACAATTGTGAACTAAGCACCAAACCACTTTGATAAAAATATTATTTTATATTTTTAAATTACCTATTGTTACGTTTTTAATCGTACTTCTTTTTATTTTACGACTTTAAATATAGTTTACTTCAATAAAAACAGAAGTAAACACAACCCTATTTCACAAAATTGAACTTTAACTTCAGTTTTCTCAAAATATTGTGTTTGTAGCTTAATTCACTTTGGCGTTACCTAATCATCAACGATTTGACTTTTTTTTCTACGTTCACGACATGATATCACACTTCTGTATATGAATACTTTAATCAACAATCAAACTTAATAAATGATCTTTAAAAAGTGCAGTACCGTAATATTTAATTTAGTAATAGGATTTACAATATAACTTTTTGTTTCTTTTATAAAGGTATTTGACAATTTATTTTTTAATATATACTGATATCTTTATACTTCATCAACGACTTGATTTCTTATACATTACACCAAATGATATCAAACTTATATATATCCATACATTTATCAACAATCAAATTTACTAAATTATCTATAAAAAGTGAAATGCCGTAATAGTTTAACGCATTTCTTTAATATTCCTTTTTATTTTAAAAATTATATATGTTATATGTTTATTTATTTATTTATGATATGAACACACGATTGTTCCTTGCATGAATATAGTTTCTTATGCTAATTGGTCAGGTCGAAAAAACTGAATCGCACTGTTTACAGGAAAAAACGAGACACAACCATACAACCTAGAATATTCAAATGTATTCTCCCCAATTATTTCCGTGCTATGTAAATAAGAATAATTTATTATAACAAAAAAAAAACAAAAAAACATTTCAATTAAGAAGGAACAATTTACCTAAACGTGTAGGTACTTTACAGGTACAACCGGATATGGAGAAAAAAATCCATTTGAAGATACACGCAACCTTTCTTTATACAAGTTGGGTCGGTAACCCTTATTTATATATATTTTAAATGTCAGGGAGTGTAAAAATTGTTTATACCTTCAGCTGGTCATTATTCACGTCTAATGCAATAGTTTAAAGTTAATACAGATCAAACTGTAATCAACAGTTCCGTATCCATTCACACAAGAAGCGCCATAGTTCTAATATACGTAATTAAATTTTATGATATTTTATGTGTCAACGATCCCTTATCTTTATTAGCGGGAGGATTAACACACAACTATTTGTACAAATTGAGCAGTAATTATAATTCAAAAGAGAAAAAAAAATATTTATTCATATCATAACATTGCATAAGAGGTTTTTAAAGTAAACAATGAGCAATCGAAAACAAATCTCTCTGTTTGTATATTATGCAATTATGCCCTATTAAAGAAATAAACATAGTAGATTAAATCATAAAATAGATAGAAAGTGTTCCATTGGATCATGTCATTAGTCTAGTATATATTAATTACTATCAATAAATCGTCGTTAATACTCCAAAAGGTCCGTTGTCAGAAATTTTCGATTTTGCGATTTTATTGGATTTTAAATCGAAAACGAATAGCTCAAGGGTCCTAAAAGACGAAGTATGTCACCAGTGAATAGAAAACAAATTCGAATTTCAGAATTCGCTTGGTCATTAGTCCTGAGTAACTCCAGTTTATTAGGAAAATTTAAACTCTAACACAAAAAAAGTTTTACGAATGAACATAATAACAATTTTAATGTTTATTTTGATAATCAAACATAAAAACTAAAAAAAAATGAATTGCGAATAAAATTATTTTTTTGTTCTCCTGAAAATCAGCTGTTAATTGACATATACACAAAATAGAGACACAGAAAGAAAAGAGTTTTTCTATGCAATTCTAAACTAGGTATTTAATTTCATCATAGAAATGATGAAAACCTAACATTTTATAGAGATCATCTACCCTTTCTGATAAACATTTTTGTTAATGATAATCCAGTAGGTAATCTTAGGGAAAATAATCCATATCAGCTTTGACTCTAAATATCCAAATTATAACATTTTACTGCATATTTGATGGAACGACTACTATGTATTTTAATAAAGCATTCTAATTCTATTTTCTTCTCTATAAAATATTTCGGAAGCTTGGTTGATTTAAACATGCTCGCTTTTTCAGTCATGTTTTTTATATAGGTAATACCCGATTTTACCACGAATTTTTACTTTTTAATGACAATCAATGAAGAGAAATTTTATGAAAAGAATAAGTTTATCACATTTAATTCGAACAATAGAATAATTTTAAAGTGCTTAATATTTTATTATGTTTTATATTAACATTTGAAGGTAGGTATGTGACAAACAAACCACTACAATGGCTAACTTCATTTGTTTTCATACTAACTTTCGCGGACACACTAACCACCTGATAATAGACGTGCCTTATGGTGACATCTCCATGAATAGCCAATGAGAAAAATGCGTTGGATGAGAGATCTCCGGATTTAAACAGTCCTAGTAATTAAATCAAGCAAGGGAAGTGGTAATTCTGGGTAGTGGCGTAAGTATACTACAATATCAGTACGGTACTTGAGGAATGTGATAATTTAGCTAATAGAGATTGGATTCATTTATAAAACGTGAAAATATGTTCATTCGGATCTCTCAATGTGGAATGATGAAAACACACAGCAGAATAGTAATATTAAATACAACTAAATGACACGATAATGTTGTACTACATAGAGTATAAACTAACTTATGAGTATTTCATATACTCTAAAAAAGTGAGCCAACATCTATTTACAAGTTCTTTGAACGCCAATTAACCAGTTTACCAAAAAGAGAAAAAAGTTTCGATCTTTCCGAAATGTCGGTGTATTTTTTTTTAAGATTACGAGCATATTTGCTTATTATTGACGAATGTTTTTGTGATTTTTACAAACAGTTGAAGAAAAACAAAAATGAGAACTGTTTCGCTTTCGTGAATTTTTAAATAGCCTTCGATTGGCTCATTTGGAGAAGTCCTTTATACACTTTTTACTGGACTTTTCATTGGAGAAATCCTTTATAAACTTAAAAAAAGAATTAAGAAAGTCGATACCCGCTATTGTTGGAATGGAAAAAGCTTCTCTTCTGTTTTTCTATCCGTCTAAATGACCCTAGATAGCTAAAACGAAGAGAGTCATAGAAATCTTTGCCTCCAATTAGCTCTCGATAAATTGTCCGAGAAACCTGGAGAAAAAAAGCTGGATAAGGAATCGGCAAGGCCTGGTGTATCGTTAAGGTAAGGAGAGAACTGTGTCCAAAGATATACACACTTCTTCCCTGAGATGGGTGAGACCCATCAGATCTCGGAGACAGTTTGTGTATCGAACACTCAAGCGTCCTCGGTCTATCTTGAGTTAAGGACCTTCGAGTTAAGTGGTCGGAGCACTCTAACAATGGAACACAGCTGCTTCACATTAGACCAATTGTCTCCCGAGCCAATTCTGTCAGTCGTCGCTTTTGTAACAGGCTCAAAAATACCTGGCAGTGTGGGCCGGCCCCGCCAGTTCGGCCATGCTTCTCTTGGTAGACATTTTGTTGAAGAGCCTTGAAGGTAAAATTATTATTTAATTAAATTAAATAACATTATTTATTAACTTTTCCAAATTATAAAATAATTATGATAACCATATTTACTGAAATGGTCAAATATGCTTCAGAAGAAGTAAAATCTTATACACTTTACTACAACCTATATACCTACATCCCACACTTTCAGAATTTGAGGTAAATTCCTAAATTTTCGATAGGTATCGCATCAAAGAAATAAATATTAATTCCAGTATAGTAGGTATAATAAATCGGTAGAAGTATTGATGAATTTTTATCAAATAACTTGATTAATGAATTAAATAAGAAACATAAATCATTCATAACCATGACTGACTTTGAAGGTTATCGTCAAGGCTAGAAAATTAGAAATTTTGTAGACAAAACAAAAAATAGTAGCTAAAATAAGTTTTGAGGGAATGAAGACAATTTTTTGTTTAATTGTTCAAAGAGCTTTCACTTCACTGTAGGCCAAACATTTTAGAATGTTTGGAAAAGAAACAGATACCTTAAAAGCAATTAAAATCGAAATAATGGCCTTATAGCACTAAGTGCATATGGATTTAAATGGGAATGAATGTGCAAATGGGAAGAAAGTGCAAATGGGAAGAAATTCATGGTGATTAAGTCGTTTCTAAATGTTTGAAACGTAATAGGTGAATGTAAATTCATGATAAAACGGAAAATATATTTCGTTTTATGACCAACATAAATATATATTTATTTATCAGTTTCTACTTAAATACATAAACAAACGAATTAATTAATTTTGTTTATCTTTAACCGTAACAGTTATACATCTGGCGCATAAGCTATGTCGGTGGAAAAACAATCATCTTTTAAGTGGATGGACTTAGGCAGAAGGTCTATCATTAAATTGTGCAACCCGAAGGAAGTGCTTAATAAAAATGGCACATCTTCGAAAAGACACTTCTGGAAATAATAGTTGAAATCGCTTGAAACTTTTTTATGTATTTTGATTAGGTAGGTATAATGGTAAATTATAATTGCTAATAAACTCCATGCTCCGTTTTATAGTGTTCTTTATAATTCACGTCTGTCTGTAGGTTATGCTAACTAAAAGGATACCAAATAAAAAATTATATCCTCAGAATTAATAGTTCTTTACTGTTTACTATTTTTTATAATTTCTTATTAAACCGTTTCTTTTAACCATTTCTTAATAAATTTGAATTTAAGGGATTTTATATCAACATTGTAATATTTAATAAGGCGTTTTAAAGAAAAAATAATTTGGTACAGTTAAATAAAAAGTAGGTAATTAGAAAAACCGTAGAATTTTCTCTTACGGACAGTGGAAATAGTCATGAAAAAATAATAAAAAATGAATGTCATATTCCTAGGTAACCTTTTTTCGTTAATAAGAGAAATATGAGTACCTATATATAAGATTTAATAAGCATAAATTGCTATAATTATATCCAAATTTTATTGGTCCTCTAATTTTTTGGGGTTATACTTTATTCTATTTAATTGAACTAATCAACGTGGGAAGTAAACTCAAGGAAAACATTCAATTTCCAGTTATTAATTCATCAAGGTTTCAGCCACCCGGCCATTATCCAGTCTCTATATAGTATACAGTACCATATAATTTGCTTATATGTTAACGTAACTACTTATTTCCAGCAATAATACAAATTATATTATAGTCAAAATTAATTAAAACCATAAGGAAGTGCACTATGTCCAAACATCAAGTTATGATAGTCTAATTAATTAAATCGATGTGATGAACTTATTTTCAATTTTTTAATCATTAATTTAATTAACAAATTGACCATACATAATGATAATGATGATGGTGAATCTTAGGAGTATATTAATTATTAACGAGATCTTAGATAGGAACATGATGGTATTATAATTTTCAAGTATTATTGTACATATTTGGCATATTCCACCTACTCGTCTTTTTATTCGTACCTGTCAGAAAATCATCAAAATCAGTGACAACATTGAATTTTAGTAGCGAGTAAAGTTAAGGTCCCCAGCATTGCCACCTTACTTAATTCAGGAGAGAATGTCTCGCATTCAAGATTCGCTTGCTTTTATTTCTATTAAATTCGAGAATCCAAGTAGACCCTATTTTGGAATAATTGAGACAGACCCTGACAGCTAGCTGAGTGAAGCTGCATTAACTCTGACATTACTCGTGGAGACGTCTACGATGTCATAACAGTTTGTAGGTCAAGAGGAACTGGGGCGTAAAGCTCTTTGGCCTGCCTGTCTGGCTTTTCTCTCTTCAAGTGGAACAGGGATCTTTATAATAATAAATAATCATAGTAATAATTTCATCAAATAATTTCAACACAAAAAAAAATATGTAAACGCTGATTTCAAATGTACCTATCACTTTAACAGAGTCGGTGGATAACCGTTAAATTATTATTAATTTAACTTTATCAGTTATGATAGGCTTTTAAAGGAAAAGTAACAATATAATGTTATAAATGCGGTGCTAGATATATTATAAAGAAACAAACGAGAATGATGTCTATCGGTAAGTAATCTTGGAAACAATTTAAGTCGCCAGTATTTCGAGCCAGTATGTCCCTGAGCACATTCATGTAGCGTTTCATTATACACATTTAGCAATCCAGAAACGATAGCAGAAAGATGGGGCCTTTTACCTGCTTGACATATCACGATACAATATTTTTACGTGATACAAATTTAAATGCTATGACTTTCTGTAACTCATGGTTGAACAATATTAATTTAACAGAATTAGAACTGATGTTTACATAATTATATATTAATGTTATACTGATAATAATATTGTATTTCAACTTGTTAGAATCTCCTGATAAAATGTTTTCATCTAACATGTAATTTCTACTTACATAAAATTAAAATCAAGCTGCAACATCTGGTGGCACCTCACAATTAAAAGAATTTCTTCCTTTTTTAAAAAAAATTTTCGTCTTCACTTATCGAACACTTCGTGTTTTCATTATCAGATTATTACAGTACTATTAAGTTTTAATAGTACTTCTGTTAATTAAGTTACATAACTAGATTCCTCTGATTTTATTCTTTTATTCATTCTGGAAAAAAATAAAAGAGTAAATGAAATGGGAATATCACTGATAATGGCAAAAATTGGTTAAAGAAAATGAAGAGGTATTATTTTATATATTTTGTTTGCACTTCTGTAAACTAGGTTTAGCCAGAGGGAGGAGCTAAAAGATAAAAACCACCTGTTTTCTAAAAAAAAGTAGATATCTACTGATATCATGATCTGATATATCTACTGAGTTCATCCAAAACTCTGATAACTGAGAAAAAAGAATGACATTTCCTGGAAGAAACAACCAACACCAACACATTTTGGGGGGAAATGTGGGCTTAAGTACTTTTAAGATTCTACATCCTTCGATTTTTCGATGATCTTATTAACTAATTCTTTTTGATTAATTTTATCTTTATTGTTGGTCGTTCAGAACAAAATTTTTAAAAAGACATTAATCATAGATATTCCGTCAGTTTTTAATAATTTTGTTAGATCAACGAAGAAGTGAACCATCGATATTCATATATTTTAATTATACATTAATATTTACTTAAGTCACAACAGTTTTAAAATTTCTATTTTAAATTTAGTTAGGATATTGAATCTTTATTTTAATCAAGTGTATGTTTATATTTTTTTTAAAAGGTATTATAGATCATTTAAAAATATAAATATTGTTTTCGGAAATAGATCTTTATCCGGCGAATAATTACCAGAATATTTTCTGCGTTTCGTCATTAATGATTATAAAAAAAAAAAAAAAAAAAAAATGAGTTAAAAGCATTTCTAAAAAGATAAACCTATTTTATTTATTTTTTCAAAGCTCTTAAGATTGGTGATGAATGTAAAATGTTTGGAAAAGTGTAATCATTATATTATTCCATAGGAAAAAATATAAATATTTTATCTTTAAATATTATGTTATAAACCAATAGATGGCATTTTAATTTTCATTTATTAGTTAATATATGTTAAAAATAAAATTAAATGAATAGATACTTGGTTTCGATTTTTATAATATTTAAAAAAAATTAAGAATCAATATTTAATGATTAGGAAACTATCTTTCTTATTACAGTTTATGAAATAATGATAAATCTTTTTAAGATTTATATGATATGCGTCATATAAATCGTATATCGAGGGGTTCATATTTATATTATACAAATACTATGTATATTATGTACTGAAAAGTTAAATTTGCTATAAGCAACCTACCTCTAACAGCCTATAAGGGGTAGAAATTTTTCATAACTTCTCTAAATTATTATTTTAAATATCCATTAGTAAAATAATGATATGATTAATTAAACTTTAATAAAACATAAAATAAAAGCGTTACAAATAATGATTCGAAGAGCAGCTGTGCGGCCCGAGCAGGTGGTTGGACGCCATGTTGCTGGCGGGCGGCCATGTGTCTCGTCTCGACTGGGAAACATGGCAGGCTCCTGCCTTGTCGGTGGACCTTTCCGTCTTCTTAATTACAGATAATTGCCTAATAGAAATTAATTAGCAGTGTATTAAATTAATATAGATTATATTTTTACAATATAAAATTATAATAAGTGATAATATCAAATTATTATATTCCTATTATCATATGTTTAAGAACTAAAATCATATGTTTTAACAGCAAGTCATTTATATCCCCTTACATGAATAGTTTATATAAGCGGCTAATTGAAGTTCATTTGAAAATTTACAGATATAATAATTATTCAATAAATTATAATAAAATTTATTCTATTAAAAATACCATTATATACAGGCTATAAATATCTCAGTGTTCGAAACAAAAAATGTAATATATATTTAGATTAAAGTTATTTAAGAATCTTTTAATAAGGATAAGTTATAAAAATGGCAACAAAATATTAAATATCTAATTATTGTGTCAGTGGTTACCGGGGCATGGTATCATAAAAAATAAAAAAGGAATGAAATAAAAGTGAAATCGTAAAAAAAAAAAAAAAAAAAAAAAAAAAAAAATATATCGGATTATGAGTTTTCATACCGAATTATCTTGAAATTTCTTCTAATATCCGTTTGTAAAAAGTTGGATAATAATATTTTAACAAACGAAGAAAGCCATGAAAAAGATATCAAACTTAGGAAAAAGAAAAAACTGGCCCACCTGACAATTGTTTTTTTTTGTTTACGTTTTAAGTCTTGTCCTGGACGCGCAAAATGTTAAATAAATGTCTGCAAAATTAAAACTCAAAAGTCATCATTTTCCATCTTAGCGGACTAATATTATTAGCATTATTTCAAATAATAAATAAAGCTTATTTATAAGTTCAGAACCAGTTTAATATAATTGATAAATAGTATATGAAATGGAAATTAAATTTAAATATAGACATATATATTAAATTCTATACAAAGACCTTAATTAGTAATTTGCAGTCAATGCCAATCACTAATCGAACAAGGAAATCAGATTTAAAGTATCGTCGTTGATACTGGAAAAGGTCGTATGTCAATTAACAGCTGATTTTCAGGAGAAAAAAAAAAATCATTTTATTTGAAATTCATTATTTTAGTTTTTGTGTTTCATTATCAAAAGAAGCATTAAAATTGTTATTATAATCATTTGTAAAACTTTTTTTGTCTCAGAGTTTAAATTTTCCTTATAGGCTGGTGTCACTCAGGATTAATGACCAAGCGAATCCTGAAATTCGGATATTTTTTTTACAGTGCATGATTCTTCTTTTATATTACTAGTGACACACTTTGTCTTTTGGGTCTCTAGAGATACTCGTTTTGATTAAAATCCAATAAAATTGCAAAATCGAAAATTTCTGACATACAACCTTTAGCAGTATCAACGATGGTATACTGTTTTCTGGGGAAAATTAAATCCTTTAATATTTTTGAAACAGTTAAAGACTCGCCTTACTAATAAATATTCATAGATCAGTTGCTTATCTATGTCGTCATATACAAAAATTTTATAAATCCATAATCATGTGCTGCCACCATGATTAAAATCACAATTAATTATAATAATTTGAATAATAATTTTACAAAATAACAAAAGTAATTCTTCATAATTTACACAATGCATGGGCATTTTCCGTCAGCAAACTATAAATTGCCTAACAAATTATAAATTAATAATTTAGATGTTAAACATAAATATTTAAGATATTTGTCATGCATCAAACTCTTGATGAAATACCATTAAAGAAAAAGTCAGACAGCGAACAATGCTTATTTCATGACTAATTTTTTCTCTATAATAAAAAAGTTGTTATAGCTAATACGTGCAATAAAGCTTTTGTGCAAAAAAGCTTCACAACCTCTATTATATATAATATAATAAAAATAAAGATTGTAAAATAAAATAAAACACAGGCACTAAAACCGTATATTGTAATATACCTAAAATTGTATAATACCTAATTATATTAAATTTAATGGGAACTCTGTGGTACTATTACGTATTTTATTGCTAACTACCTTAAACGTATAATCGGTGTGGTCAACCATTAGGCGTACATGAGGTTCGTGCCTAGTAATCAATAAAAATAGAATTAAAAGTGTACTGAATTGATAAATTTCAAATAGCTAGATAAATGAAAGTTCAATTTTATGATCATTTTTCCACTCAAATGTTTGCGATTAAGTTTCCTCCTAAAGGTGCCTTTACACTCTACGAATTTTACCTTCGAACACCACCCCCGAACAGCCTTCACGTCGACTGTTCAGGTGCTCTAGATGCTTCATCTGTTCGCCTGTGTTTGCTCTAGTGTCACTTTTGATTTGGGTTTTCCCAAGTGACAGGACTTGTTTGTGATATTAGTGCGCCGTTCTAATTCGTCTCCTATTTTTTTATTTTTCAGATAATATAAAATATATTGACAATGGAGATTTTTTCTTCATCATAAGTTAGCGTTGGGTGCGTCAGCCATATTGGTTCCCTTAACGTCACGTTAAGTATAAATGCCTGTTCGTTGAACGCCGGTACGTCAAGGCTCGAGGGAGAACCTGTTCGAGGGTGAGGTTCGTAGAGTGTAAAGGTTCGTAAGTGTGTTTTTTTTTTTTTTTTTTTTTTTTATAAGCTTCTGTTTGTATGAAACAAAGACAAAGAGAGAAAACAAAAAAAAATGTTTTTTTTTTTTGTGATTTATGTGCTAGTAGGGAATAATTTAGAAGAATGATGATTACAACTTTTATTTTTAACTTAAGGTCTAACATTTTATTACTAATCGTTTGACCAACGCATTTAATTTGAGAAAAATAATTTCATATTTAATTAAATCAGATAATAATTTTGTTGAGAAAACAGAATGTAAGACAAGGATTCATTAACTTTTCCTCGTTTATAATTTAATTTCTAGGAGATATTAAGTATGCAATAAAAAAACCCTGCTCCGTGGAAACGTCCTGTTTAAAAGAAGAATACAACCCCTGTTTTACTTTTGTAATCTAGCGAATTAGAATTTAAAGACGCTTTTTAGTAGCGCCTGTCATGACCCAATTAAATATGAAAAGATCCGACCCAATTCCAGGGCTAGGAAGACTGCCCTGGAGGAACGGTCTGCTTTATTATGAACCTTAGGAAATACATAATACATCTAAATTAGTTCCTCCCTCGGAGCAGGGTGGATGGGTTGCGAAGGGGGGGGGGTGCAATGCGAGGTCTCCGCCCCCAATTACCTAATGGAAGAAGGGAAGTGGAGAGAAGGAAGAAGAAGATATAAAAGACTGGGAATAAAGTTTTTAGTGGAGGAGAGAGCTCTCGCTAGCTAGCCCTTTCCCAGTAAACCCTGTTATGGATGTAGGGATATCTTCCCTTCTGATTAGGGCAGCCGGGGAAAATACTCCGAGGATAAAGGGTTATTGCTTCTTTCAATCGTCGAATCTTATTAAGGCCCAAGCCCCAGCGTCTTGACCGGTTGCGGAGTTCCGAGCTGGAGGGGGGGAAAAATGTAAAGAAATTTTACTCCCCCAAGAGGTCAGGGGACGATAAATTTTCTAGAGTTCTCGGATAAAGGACAAAGTAGCTCCCGGGCTTTATTTAAGTCAATACTTGTAAGCACTTTCCTTTATACGACTCCTGAAGTCCCCGGACTCTTGTGCCCCTTGCGCTGAATTTATTTCAGGGTAATATTTCTTGAAAATTAAATTCGGTCCGTTTGCTACTAAATTTATAACCTTACGGGATTCGAGAGTTTAGTTGTAAAGTTCCTGCTCTTATTATTTCCCTTCTTAAATTATAATTTTATGTCTATTGAATTTTATTTTGTTCCAATGAATGCCTTATTCCGTTAAAATTAAAATAAAAAATTCCATAATGCTACAAATTAGTATCCCTTATTTATTAAATTCTAATAATAATCAAACAAGTTTTGTATTATAAAAATGATCTTTATTTGGCACAATCTAAAATTCTTTGTTAACGCTTATTTTTTATTATTATTAAAACGCTTATTTTTTTATATGTTATTTTTTATTACGCTTATTTTTTAATTTAGGCGGAGGAAGATATGGTAAATGGTGTTTACAAATAACTATTTTATTGTTCATTTATTACTTATTGTAATAATTACGTAAAGTAGCCAATGAATGTTTGGAGAAGTTAAGTGTTGGACCCTTCATGTTGAATTTTTTTAAAAGTTTTTGACATTACCATAATATTTTGAATTCCCCTTTTTTTAAATTTGAACGAAGCAATAGTACCTACATGACATTGCCGAATATATAAGAATGACAAATAGGCAGATCGAGACTAGAAGACGTTTTCAGTTAAATAAAAGATATTGAAAAAATAAGATGTCCTGGTGATCACTCCTATCTAGTGGATTAGATATACTTAAACAAACAGAACAATTTAATCCTAGGAAATTAGAGGACCAGTTAAAATTGGAAATAATTAAGTAATAATTACGATCAGTTTGTAACCCCACATGATAAAAGAGATTAATTTATATCTAACATTTGACTCAGTAACTAATAAAAAAATGTATTACAGCCTTTATTTACAAAAAAAGGATGATTAGTGTAATTCAGATATTAAAAGATAAATATTGCTACCATCATTTTATTAGAATTGTTTATCTAGTGTTTCTATGTATATTTTTTTCTTTCAGGTAAGAAAATTTGTTCTTCTTAAATCCTCATCATTTACATTAGTAAGTTAAAACATTTTGATAAGTTGCACGTTTTTTAACCTAGGATATCAAGTTAATTTTCTAAATTTTCTCTCTTCAGGAAAACAGTCGCCTTTAAAAAAAAATTGAATATAAAGATTATTTGAATTTCTTTGAAAAAATAAAAATGCTTTTTCCCTTACTAGGACTTCCTATTCCTTCAGCCATTCTGTTGGAAAAGGATTTATCTGGCCACCAATCCTATAATATTACAAATTCCAACATTACCATCCACTGCCATAAATTGTCATTAGAAGCTGATTATTCCAAGTCGAATATAAAAATGCCCACAGGATTCTGATCCAATATAGAGAGACGGATTTGCTTATAAATACGTGTTTATCCCAAGAATGTGGTCTGATACCAACGGAGTCTGGGTTTAAACGAAGATATAAGCATGTTGGTATTGGGGCTTTATTTTTTTTTTTCAAAATTAAAGGGTATCCTACATATTTTAATATATGAATTATTTTTAGTGCGGGGTAAATTGATTCATTGAATGAATAAATTTGTTTGTACCTTTAATGATGAGCATTCGCAATAGCTTTAAAATTAATCCATTCAATCTTTGGAACGATCTTCATATTTATTATTTTTTTTTTTTTTTAATATACGTTTTCAATACTAAACTACCTATTTTGAAATTAAAAATATCTTGTTAGAATTCATTGAATAAATATTAATATTTATTGGTCTGAAATAATTTTGTCGAAAAAATAATAATGATTTTTTTTAATGTAATCCTTCAATTTTACCAAGACTTCCAACAACCACTTTTTCTTAAGGATACGTAAAAGAAATGTAAAGAAAGTGTTTTTTTTTGTTTAATTTAAATCAAAAATCTCTATACACCCTCTTAGGATATCGGTGGAAACTTGTGACTTAAAATAGATTTTTTTTCTTTAAGTTTTCTTAACAAGTGTACATGTGTATTAACAAGTGTAGAGCAATAAGTGGCTAATTTTGGAATTCTAAATGAAATAAAGCTATAATTTAAATTGATGTCCTATGAATGATTTAAACATATATAAATGAAATTAAGTAATGTGACAGCATTAGCCTAAAGAAATTCAAACCACAAGAACGATTATGATGCTCATTGTAAATGATACTTGTGTATTTATTGTTACGGAATTTATCCTTATTTATTATTTACATTAGATGATACAAATATTTATCAATTGAATCAGTGGAGGCTAAAGATAAATTTTAAAGGATGAAGGCCAGTAATAGTCTCATTAATCTTGTATAATAATTTATTTATACATCACTGTTCAGGCATCAGGATAAAAAATGTTTATTTATGGTAGAGCAACTGAAAGAATATTATTCTTTTTTCTTAATTATTCTTTCAGGTTCTCTACCATAAATAAATAATTTTTATCCTGATGATGCCTGAACATACGAAAATTTGAGATGTATATGGGTCATTCTTCCATTTCATTCAAATTTCATTGTTCTAATTTCAATGCGAAAAAATTATATTTTCCAATGATTTTTTTCCACAAATTGTTAGAAGGTAGGCTGCTAATGGTGTTTACAAAAAATGACCTTCATAGAAACAAATATATATGATTTCTCAAGGCCTTTTTTTTTGTTCTTACGCCATAACTTCCTCAATAACTTATAAAATTACATGAATAAGGCACCATTTTAAAGCTTTCCTTAACCGCTACACCGGAAAAATATACAAATCACTCATTTCGCCTTCGATTGCGAGTTATAAGCGCAAAACCGCGTTTTTTGCGAAAAAATGGTCGTAGAGGTTTCTAAATGGTGTCAATCTTTTCAGGTTTTCAAGGAGAACATTTTCGGTCATATACATTTTTTCGATTGATCCCTTCGTTTGCGAGTTGTAAGCGAAAAGCATCCCTCAGATAGGACGAAAAATATAGGACCCGAACCTGTGCGATGTCCGGTACTCGGTACGGTTAAAGATCCCTATCCTAATTATACATGGATATGCAAAATTTAGGACTCCCACTATAGCATCGTCCGGCTGGCCTAAGTTGCATAAAGGGACGTTAAACAAACAAACAAAACAAATACACGTAAATGAAAAATCAAGCTTTAAAGAGTTGTTATCGTAAAACAAACAAGACCTGCATTGTATTTAAATATTTGTGATTTGTTACGATGTCATGTACCTACTCAGGTTTCAAATTAGGCCTTTCATGAATCATTGATTTTATTAAATTAAAAAAAAAAAAAATTGCCCAACCCTCGGAATATTTCAAGATCCGCGCAACTGCATCGAAACAGATACTTTCCATAAAATAATTAAATATGTTTTTAGAGATGAGTTGCAAGTATTACAATTGTAGCATCTGATCCTTAAAGTATTATACATAGTTGCATTTTTTTTTTTTTTATATTCAGTTAATGAATGAGTTGCTAGGCCGCCGTGGGAATATTAATTACTAAATGCACTCCGCTCGCTTCTGCAGGGCTGTTAGCGAGAGTGCATTCGCTGTTCCTAGAACCGGGGCCGCATCGGGGCTGATAAGATGAGAGAGGCCCCGCTAATTAGTGATGCAATTATCGCCACTAACTGAGAGACAGAGAGAGGGCTCTCGTTGTGGAATTGATGGAACCGGGTCAGCGGATTAAAGCAACCCCCAGCGCACCTGCCTCTGCAGCCAGGGTAATCCCGGGTTTACGCCCTTCTGGAATAAGCTCTAGGGTATATGCCCTTCCTATGCCCGGCCACGCCCTGGCTGGATGATGGAAGAGGCAAATTGCGAGCCGCTGACTCCGGAATAACTTCCAGACGTGGCCTGAAACCTGATAAAACTTTACCGCCTCTCCAATTATTTAGTTTAGGGCTCAAGGGGGTGAGAGAACACTGTAAAAAGTTTATAAGAATTTTTTTTTTATACTCATCTCGCTCCACCTTTCATGAGAATCTGAAAAGGGGGTGTTTTATGCCGTGCGTGTTATCAGTCTTCAGATAAGGTTTATTTTGGGATATTAAGAGCCCTTCTAAGATTGGAGAATAAATCCAATTTCCTGGTTGGTGGGTTATCAATTTTCAATACTCCGTGATTCCATCTTTACCCTATCCTATAATTTATAATGCGAAACCCCCAAAACCGTAAACCGAGACCGTAAAAGCTTGATAAACATTTTTTAAAGCTCCAAATTCATTTCATAACCAACATAAATATTCATGCTGATACATATTGAAGATTTCAATAATGTATTTTTTTTAATATATTAGGCTGTATTATGTATTTTTATTATGTTTTAGGTAAAATGAATGTATTAAGTTTTAGAATAATCTTTTGGTTTCCATCAACCAAGCACATTTAAATATATCTTTTCGTTATTTTTTCCATTTCTTTCTCTCCTGCGTGTCCTCCTTTCTTAAACCATGACAACACATGCTTTCTTCGACATTTTCCAGCAAATTTTCCTTGGTCTTTTTCGCTGTTTCCTCTCTTTCGCCTCCTAATTGAAAATTACATTGGGTACATTAAATTCCCTCCTTCATTTTCATCCCATGACAATACAATTGTAGTCTTTTTTTTTTTTTTATATTTTTAAAGAAAAATTTGGTGGACTTATACATTGCTGGAAAAAAAAAATCAAATAATATGTATATAAGGGTATTATTATATTAGTAGATCTTTCTTCTTTGTTCAGATTTTAAATGCCTTGTAAATATACTTTGAAGGCAAGGCTTATGTTAATTTAATGCAAAACATTTAAGCTCTTATATTCTTCAATGTTACATGTTTATTATAGGTACATATACATTAACACAACACTCCTTTTTTTTTTTCTCATTTACTCAGTTATGAATTCAAACTCCTCATATTATAATATTGAAATCGCTTCTAAATGCATTACTTCAAATTTATTCCAATAACTTTTTTTTAAATAATAACTGACACTGTTACGTAAATAAACTAAGAAAAAATAAAAATATATATTATTCTTATAGTATGTAATGCATATATATTACAGTATTTGTTCTGTTAGAAGGGTGAGTCCAATAATTCAATACTTTTCAGCATACCAAATTGGACAAGAAATTTAATGTTTGGTATAGAGAATTTTAAAATTGGCTGAAGTTAAGTTAATTTAGTTTCTAAGTAGAGTTTAATTAGTTCTTATATTTTGTTTTTTAGCATTATATAAGAGTATTTTTTTTTTCGTCATAAGTATTTTACCTGGAAATATACTACAAAGGAAATCACACTCAGGTTTGGTAATACATCGGTAACATCGTAAATCACTAGGTTATTATGCATAAATTTATCAGCAGATAAAGAAGTCCTGTGCCGATGATGCTAACCATATGGTGCCATAGGTCGTGGTAAATTATAATTTCTCAACAAGAACACCTGACGAAGAACAAATTACAGGACCGAAACGCCCCGGGGACCTGTTTCACATCGTAAATTTCACCGACTCGTGGAGAATCGAACACACTCTGCCATAAGGTGCTTTTTATTTTTATTTTTTTATCCTCATTCTTTCTTCTTATCTCCTTTTACTCATTTTTTTTTTTCATTTTAATTTTTTCATAATCCTTAAATTAAAAAAATTGGACGGGTTCACGTCTTAATGAAAAAACATGGGAGCGGTAGCGCCAACAATGTTGCCTGGCTGCTATCTAGAAAAAAAATTCAAAAAATAATTTATTTCTTGTCCTACATGTGTCGCCTCTTGGGTGGAAGAAGAAAAAAAGTATGTTATACTTTGGTAACAACAAATTGCTCGATCAAGAAAACGGCGGGCATTGACTGAATAAGAATTAGATTTTTCAGGATTTCATGGGCATAATTCCATTTTGAAAATACATTCAGATTATTTATTTATTTTTTAAATGAATCCATAGTTTTATGTCGCACGGCCATTCGAAGGGAAGTATTCCAAAAACCTTAATGCCTCGCATAAAATTAACTCACGAAATGCGATAAATTTATGTGAGATATCCTAATATCGAAGAGCATATCTTCTTTTTGATTATTGAACCTGTAAGTTACCTTTTTTGAAATTTATACATTTGAATACATACCCACTCCAAAAACAATTTTAATCAGTCCCACATGTGAAAACATATCGAATTTAAGACGCCTGTAAATGAATTCCATATCTAATATGCTCAAAGTAGTTATATCATTATCATATGGAATAATTTTTGTTTTACTTTAAAATAATATTAATTTAACTAAATTTAGAGAGTGACGGAGAGTGACGGAGCGATAATTATTTTAGGAATAGTATTTTCTCGTCGTATTTATTTTAAAATATCTCTATTTTCCATTCATTTATTTTAACTAATTATTATAATGTTATCTTGTAAGTCCAAGCATTTAAGAAATATGGCTGCTTCGGCAGACAAAATTTTAAAAGTGGGAGAACAAGCAGTCACCACCTTAATCAGATCCCTAAAAGAAACATCCTACTACAATCGAATATAAATAAAAAGGACGACGCCAAGTACCCTCAGAGGTAGGGGCGAAAATAAAAGAAAAAAAATCATTTGATATAAAGTTTAATGAAAACAAAGTAACGTTTACTTAGTTTAGGTATTAAAAGAAAGGAGGGAAAAACGCTTTCTTCAAAAGTGATAGGGTAAACCATACAGTTATTGGCACCCCAACTTTAACTTAAAGAAATAGGTAAACAAGTCCTAATTTTTTTACAAGATATACATGAGTTTAATGTTGAAATGTTTAATTTAATGAAGGGTCCTCTAAGTCATCTATGAAGTAAGATTTTAACCAACTAACCATAGGGAAGATTTCACAATTAAATCCACAGGTTGCCAATAACTAGATTTGGCACTTTTAACAATAAATATTGCCATATTTTAAAACTATTGAACTTTTGACCCAAAAAAACCTCTTGAGTCTTTATGAGAATATAATGAATGAAGAGCTATAGGAAGTTTCTATTTGATCCCTTTATAAAAAGTATTCTTTTTAATTTAACCACAGAAATGTAGTCTTAAGGGTGCCAATAACTGAACGGTTTACCCTACTGCCCAATTTTAAAGGGATGATAACCATGCAGCTTATTTCCATCAATTCATAGAATAGAATAGAATAAAGGCTTAACGAACCCTAAGGCCAGACCCCGACACCACCAATCGCTTCCTACACACCCTGTCCTATTTCAATTGCACAATCCTCCTACCTTCGCTTTGGACGTTTTCCTGTCGTAAAAAGGACGCGTTCCTGTTTACCGATCTTTTAGGAATTCGTTCGCTACCAAGACTCGCAATTTTGCCAGCCCACTTTAACCGACGCGCGGCTATACCCCTTTTGATTACGTATACGATTTTTTTTTCTATATCGTTGATTACGTTCATGCAATTCTACATTGTGTAGCCGTCTAAATTCTACTGTTGAATCATCCTTCTTCGGCCCAAATATTCTACGCAGTACTTTATTTTCAAAGGCCTTAAGGCGTTGCTCATCCCTTACCATAAGCGGCCATGTTTCACATACGTAAAAAAAGCGTCGGAAAAATTACAGTTTTATGACATCTAATGTTTAAATATCGGGACAGAAGGTGCGAGTCATGTAATTTTGCAACCGACAAGAATTTACCGCCTTTAACGTAGCCTTAATTTCCTCTTCAATTTCCTTTTTTTCTAGTTATAGTAGATCATAAATATCTTAATTTCTCAACGGCTTCAAACATTTCCTCTTTTACTTCAATATCGCCAAAATCGTCACCGTTTCAACAACTAACCATATATTTTGGTTTTTTTTCTGTATTTATTTCTAGCCCTACGTCTTTACGGGTTTTCATCAATGTTTTGTATTTAGTTCTATCGTTTCCAAGTCATCAGCATAGCCGAGTACGCACATATTTCCACCCATATTCAAACCTTTTCCGGTACTTTTTGAATGACAAACCATCAATACAAGACATTAATTTGTAACACATTTTTGTCATTTTTCTTCATAACACTGAGAAAAAATAAACTTTCCTGAGCAGTGGTTGTATAGTTTGTATGGAGTATAATTCTCCATCGCATTTTATAAAAAAAGAAAATGTAGATAAACCTAGTTGTAGTCAAGGCTATTGTTGATACCAGTTCCATGTTAATTTATGGTATCAGTATTCATTGTAAGGTTCTTGCTTTGGTGTTTTATTTTTTCATCGCATTGCATTGTATCTGTTCTGGATCGATTACTGACGAGACTTGCCCTGCTGTGGCAGACAGCTCTCTCTCTCTCTCTCTCTCTCTCTCTCTCTCTCTCTCTCTCTCTCTCTCTCTCTCTCTCTCTCTCTCTCTCTCTCTCTCTCTCTCTCTCTCTCTCTCTCTCTCTCTCTCACTCTCTCTCTCTCCCTCTCTCTCCCTCTCTCTCCAGGCCTCCAGATACATATAAAGCGGACAGCAATGAATAATACATAAGATACATTTGGATTCCGTAGGCGTAACAACAAGCCTAGCCCTTCCAGCTCTCCGCATTGCAGTCCCCGGAACTAAAAGCTTTCAAATCAGTCCCTAGCAGCAAGGTTTATGCCCCCAGAAAACCGATAGGAAGGTAGAAATAGAAACCCGCTCCCAGTTTACATAGAAATGTCCGGGGATTTTCATTACAGGAACCAGTTTTGTAAACGGTCTGCTTTGAAGGGTTGCTGCCGACTCCCAGAGGGACTGATAAACACACCTTACGTACTCTCATCTAATTCCCCACATTCTCCCTAAGTCTATTTCCAGCTTTTTTATATATATATTTTTTTTCCCTGCTCAGTTTTTTTTTTCTTTATCGTCTACGGTTTCTCTAAACACAGGACCGGTATAAATTTAAACTGAAGATTTATCGGGACAAACGGAATAAATGGATTCGGTAAAAGGATAGGGGTCATATCCTTCTTCGTCTTTTTTTTTCTTTATTTTTTATAAGTCTAATACTGAGGTTCATTTTCAAGCAAACGACCTTTCCGATTGACTAAAGATAGGCTTTTCAACTTTGAAGAAACAACCAATTCTAATTCTTAGCACTATTTTTTTCTTATTTTCTGATTATCATGGGATTATTTTTTATTATTTTTATTCCGGAAGACATATACTTTAGTTAATCGAATATATTGATATCTTCATTTTGTTTATTTTATTAATAAATTACATTTCACCTTCCTGTTAACATTAAATTAAATTAAAATTAAAAAACAGTAATACAAATATTATTTTATACTACGGTACAAAAAGCAACTGCTAGTGACACGAAAGTAACCTTATGCTTCGATGATTAGAGCCCGACCAAGCTCCTCTGAAACCGAACATTCGAGAAGAGCATAGAACATTCTTGTAAAATCCAAAACATGTACTAATACAGTTATGCAAGTGTTCCAACAAAATGTTCAAACTCTATATTTTTCTGAAAAATTGTTAATATTTTTGGATATTAATAAATAAATAGACTGCATTTAGTCTATGTACTCTTAACTGTATGATAAACAGAGAATACTATTAAATAAATGTATAAAAAAGCGAGCATTGTTTGTCTTATGTACGATTTATGTTAATATCTTAAAATGATATTACAGAAGCTAGAGATGACATGATAGTCCCAACACAGTCTCTGGTAAGTGTTCTTTACGAGACGGCGCATACATTTCGTTTGCAACACTGTTAACCGCTACATTGAAGTCTCCTCCCCCTAAACGTCGCTCAACTTGTCTCTCGCTGTTAAATTGGACGTAAAACCTCCTAAATTCTCCGCTTCGACTATGTGGGGCCACCCGTCCCCCCAGTATAATGTATCCCTGCGGTCGCTCCAGAGTCACTACGGATAAATCTTCGAATTATGCAAATAGGGCGAGGGTTGTGGCTCTGAAAATAAAAGTCCTCTTTAGGAAAGGAAAAAAAAAGTATATATACCGAGGGAAGAAAGAAAGAAAGAAAAAACAACAAATACCAAGCTGGATAAACACTTTTAACACTTCCTCCTCGAATTTGTGTTTGGAAAATTATGCTAAGAGGCCTTGCGGCTCCTGAAGATAAGACTTCATCATCATCAAGGTTTAGGGCTTAGACTCTCCACCGAAGACTCAGCAGAAAATTCAGCCATGAAAAGCGAGTTTTCACGCCGATAAGCCGCTAATTACCCTCCCTCCGCTTCCTGTTTTCTTTTATTTTTCTCCGACCGCTTTAGTGGGGGGGGGAGACTAAATTAGGTTTCGGTTTTAGTGGCCCTCATCTACTCCGCAGTGAAATTAGACAGCCCAAGTCTCATCTGGAAAATTAAACTCGTTCCTGTTAGCAGCCTTTAGTTTAATTTTGACGATGATGATCTGTTCGAATATTTTATTTTTCTGAAATGTTTATACTATTAATTAATATTTTTATATTCGAAGTTATCCTCTATCATTCTTTGTTCGTGAGAAATGGGTTCACTAAGGTGCAATAAAAGTTTGTACTTTTCCTTCAGGGGGAAACCTAACTATTGAACTAACCAGCTAATAACCACTCCAGCATATTACGATCGTAACTAAATAAATATAATGAGGATAACTTTATTAATGTATTAGTTATCCTGTAAATGATCAAAACTAAATGAATAGGCCAGTTTCTGAGTTACAAATAAATATTTGCCCTGCTCTTTTTTTTTTTTTAATTGTTATTATTTTTTTTGCCTAGATTTATTTTGTGGAATTTAAGAAGACCATAATACACGAGTGGTGCAAGTTGTGGAAAGTAAGATTCAACTATGACAAATGCCAACATATCACCTTTACATTAAGACGTGAAACTTGTCCCCGCGTTTATCTCGAAAATATCCCAATTCCACAAACAGACAATGTTAACTATCTAGGACTGACACTTGACAGGAGGCTAACTTGGGGCCCCCACATTAAGAAAAAACGAAAGACATTAAATCAAAGAAGCAAACTGTTATACATGCTACTCAGACCAAGATCAAAATTAAAATTAAGACAGAAACTCGTTACATACACTTACTTAAACCAATTTGGACTTACGCCTCCCAAATTTTCGGATCTGCGAAAAAGACCCACATACAGAGACTACAAACCTTCCAATCAAAAATTCTAAGACTTATTACACACGCACCTCTATACGTTTCCAACATTACCCTACATACTGACTTGCGCGTGCCAACTGTCAGCGAATACGTACGGACTCACTATAAACGATTTCATGACAACTTACAGGGACATCAAAATCCACTAATAGTTAGAATGGCCTCCATCAGCATGCCTGACAACATCCAGAGAAGGTTGAAAAGGTCGTGGATGAGAGACCTTCTGTAAATTTCATAGTTTTATTTCATTTTTTAATCTAAAATAATGCCACGGAAGGAGTACCGCTGGGTATTTGCTCTTCCTCATGCTTGACATGCCAATATTGTACAAGTTATAGTCAGGCAATCCACTGATTGTCTTTGTTATTTTAGACAGGTGTGGATAAATAAAATAAAGTTAAAAAAAAAAAAAAAAGAAGACCATAAGGAGAAATAATATGGTGAACCGAGGAAAAAACAAAAAGGAAGAAATTTGGAAAATATATAAAGACTACCTCACCCTTTAGATTTTTTTTTTTTTTTTCTGGTCGTTTGGTAAAATCGGTAAATGATTTTAAATATCAGAAAAACATATTTCTGAGTGATTATTTTATTAATTAACGAATGTGGTAACGGATTCTAAGTTTGAAGAGGAGTATGTCTTAGTCATTATTACCTAAATTAAGATCAATTTTCTAATAAATAACAAAAAAGTTAAGAAAAAGTTTAATTTATGATTACCCTGATTTTTTTCAAGTGAAAGTGGAAAAAAACAGCTTTAACTTGGTTAATAACAGATTTCAATGATTTTCTTTTATTTTCTTATTGAATTTAAAAAAATTGGTACAGGTATTGAAGAGTGGCCTGTTTTGAGGGATTATGTGACCGTGATGTTATCGAACTCCCATCGCGTTTTTTTCAGTTAAAAAGTTATCTTGTAAAAGTTGATTAAAGCTAATCAACTTTAATAAGATAAATAAACCCCCAAAAGGGTCCTTTTCAGTGGAGATCGGGCCTTACTTTGAAGGGAGTATTAGTGAACGGCGCAGGAGCTACTGTTCAGTACTAGTACCAAAAATTTAAGCTTTGTATACAGAAGATTATAATGATTATAATTAGTCAAATCGGTCCAACCGTTCTCATGTGATGAGAATACCTGTAGACACCATTTTATTTTTATTATATTATTTTATAGCTTTATATCCCGGTTTCACCCGGGAAATTGAATTTTTCCAATAAACGTGAACTGTTCTATAAACCAAAAATACAACAAAAATAGCACTAATGGATTATTATTCTAAAGCTGTAGGATATACTATATTTTTGGTTTTACCCTCTGGGGCTTATATAATTAGGTTTTTAGTTGAACCTACTCTAGAGCATGCAACTTAAAGCTGACCATGAGAAAAACATCGTGATTCCTAATTGATACCAGCTACCCTCTAAAGAATATGCCCAGAGACTGGCTGAAGTTATGCAATTTTAATATGGATAGGTATTCGCACCTGGTATGAAAGAACCACTGAACGAAATTTAGAGAATTTAGGGCAGAAGGTATGGATTTCTGTAAAGAACAAACAGAATTTCATCTTTATTTATATAGACGGAATACTGCCCTGGTTTCCATAGAAACTCCTTCATTCTTATTAAATACTTTTCCATCTATATTATTTCTTCTGATTATCCAAAACTTTGAAAGGAGTTTTATACTTTTTGTTGGAAACAAGTTGTTTAACTGTTCCAACAAAGTTACATGTTGTGGATCTTACGTGAATATTTTATGCCATTCTAGAATATTCGATTTCGGAATAAATATAAGAAGCAATGTACTTGGGGCTTAGTATCTCTCTTTAGTTTGAAAGATGTGATTACTTTTATGTCACTGCAACTTACAGTAACTGTAATTACTTTTTGTAACATTGTTAATAATTTGAGTATTTATTATTTCGTTGGCTTTGTGAATTATAATTTACTTCTTTAAATTATTTAAACCCATATTATTATAACAATATATAAAAAATATATTATACATAAACTCATGATGAAGTACAAGAACTTACTCAGCTGTGAGGCCTGTTGTAGGTAGGTACGCTATAGGTGTTGACAGACACTTCCAACTCAACTACCAAGCGCTCGATCGCTCGAGTTTACTGCCCATAAACCCTAGGCAACTCCAAAGAAATTAGGGAATCCAATTTTTGTTTTTTATTAGTTCGTTTTAAGTTTATCGTCCACCTTTGCCCTACAAGGTCCTCCAACACCTTACACCTCCTTCCGCTTCCCTAGTTCCGAGCAGTAAAAGCTGAGAAAATTTTGACTCAAGGGCTCCTGTATTTATTTGTTTTCGAGTAGTAAGGATTTTATTTCTTATCCGACTGGAGGTATAAAAGTGGAAGAATTTCTAAGAGAAGCTACGTTTTTCCCAGCATTTGGTTGGTTTATGAGATCAATTCATTATACGGATAAACTTTCAATATAATAAAAGGAATAACATATATAACATATAGCGCACCCCTCTGGAAAATTCTGTATTAGATTCACCAACAGAAACCATGTGCCTACATAATATTTAACCTAAAGATTGCTAATAGGCTTACTACACTTGCCTCTAGATCGTTCAAAATATAATGATGTACAGAAAAAGTTAAAACTAGGGAAAAATAAAATAGATTATAAAGCTTCAGCCCTTAAATTATTTGAATTCTTAAAAGCAATAAACTATTATAATTGAATATGAGAAGGAAAAATTAATGCCCTATATCCCTTAGGGGTAGAGGCTAAGCAATAAATAAATAAAGAAATATGTACAATAGTTAATATGAATACTTAGGAATAACTTAACTATTTCAAAGGTGTATGCCATTAGGAAAAACTCAAAAGATTAATTTCCAACAATATTTAATATTGAAGATTAAAAAAAAAAATTAAATAAGGGTATTACTACTTAATTTTATTTTATAATCAACCAACCACTATATATAAGTGATTAGACAATCTCCATATAACCAATACGCGTAAATACTAATACTCATTTGCCACCCTTACAAGCTACACAATTACAAAAAAATATTGTGACTTATAAGTAAGTAGATTATTAGATACATCCTAAAAGTAATGGTGTGTTTTAAATGTCTACTAAAAACTGTAAAAATACTATTTAGTAAGTTGTAGCTTTATTTCTGTAATCTTTTTTCATTAAATCATTATTTTAAATCAATTAGAGTTTAAATCTGCTATATATAAATTATGTATGTAAACTATTTTTGTGTAAAGTGTTAGGTATATACCAACGAATAAATTACTAAAATGTATTTTTATATGTTAGATAGGTACCGTTTGCAATGGGATTTACGCCAAAGACAAATAAACCATATATTGATAAACCTTCAAGAAAAGTGTTTGGTTTATTTTCATTTAGTGTACAGGATTTTTTGGATGAGTACAGAAAACAAAATACCAGCAATCTCTACTAAGAATTTCCTAAAAAAGCATTGACTATTTCCCTCTCTCTCGTCGACGGTATTGTGATTTTTTTTTGAGTCCTTATTCATTGAAAATTTCTTACAAAGTTTTTAAAAAAAATATATATATATAAAGTTTATAGTTATTACCATTCTAAAGAGCACTATATTTTCAACAAGTCTGGTGTATCGTTCAACTCGTTCAATAAACCTATAATTTGTATGTTCTGATCTAAAAGGGCTATAACTGCATGTTTTTGATATTATAGGTACTTATTCAAGTTACAAGGTATAGTACAAGGTAGACGATTGAGATTTTTAGTGGTTAAAGTTAGAAACAGCAAAGATAAATTAGGCTGTAGAAGAAAATACATATTCTAATTAGCTTAGCATGACGTTTATTTCTGATATAATGATTTAAATCTGCTTACATTTACTATGGATTTCATCAGAAAATCACATTAATTATCTGGTAATCCCTAACTAACTGAATTTTATTCGTATATCAAAAAAAGATTATTTGAATTAAGTAATCACTGAAATTAAAGACAGTGTTGCAATAAAATCAGGTTTTCATTATCGAGCGTTAAAATTTCATTGAAAATGCCACCATTGTTTTTAGCGATTTCGACCATTAAACCGACTAACTAATTAAATCTAAACTAAGATCTAAATAGAATGATATTAGATCTAATTATATTACATTAGATTGATATTAGACTTGATTAATTATACACCGACTAATTAAATCATATTTAACGGAAATTATACAATTATTACATTTCAAATGACGCCTGACTTATATAACAATTTAATATGGTGATTAATATATCTGTTTAGCTACATAACCCATTTCGGTCTGAATTCGACTAATCACTTATTCACTAGAATGAAAGAATCATATTGAATTAATTTACATTTTCATTATATCCATTTAAATAAAAGAATGAATTTACGTTGATTCGATAACAGATAATTCGCGAGATGCAAGTACATAGAATAATTGATTATTGATTTCTATTATGCTACGCAACCCCGGCGATGGCCGCTCACCGACAACAGCATGGAAGGCCCGAGCGGTCCCGTCCGGTTCCATCAAAGCCGTTAATTTACATGTTAATTGGGATATTTCTTCTTTTAGCAGTTGGCCCTGATGAAGGTCGTAAATCTAGAAGCGAAAAGATTATCGCTTCAAGTTTAGCCATAGAATGCGCCCCCCTCATTAGGCTTTAAGAAGCTATCTGTAGAAGTTGTTTAGTAAGATTCAAGCCATGAATCCGAGATACCGGAGGCCGAGGTAATGTATTCATTATAATGTATGTAAGAGTATTGCCCTTTAGAGGAGAAAATGCTCTCCTCGGGGCGCATGAATACAAACAGCCAATTTATCCTGAGGGAATACATTATTTAGAAACGGACTACAGCTCCACAGACCCGGTCTGACAGGCATGACGTATTTCGGTTATTTTCAATCGTATTAAATTTTCAATATCCGTGACATTTTGAGCTTAAGCTGTTTTCCACCGTTTGTTAATATCATTATAAGAATATGCCTATTTTTAAAACGAACCACGCATAAGCTTTCGATTAGTCTCTTTATAGCATAAGGAAAATGCTGGCGACTCACAGATTTAAAAAAAAAATGTTTTTGAAGATCACACGCCTGTTGAAATCAGCATTGACAATCCGACAACTTATCCCCCGTATGATAAATAAATCAATTATGAGCTTTTCATTCGAATGAAAGACTAACTCCAATTACACCATGTTTCCGGAAAGCACTATTGATAGTATTTCACTTTGGGAAATTCCCACCTTTTTTTTTTGTAATGTACCTATGTCAGGAATATGGTGGCCATTAGTTTAGCCTCAAAACATAGTATTTATTCTATATCAGCTTGCGTTTCGGCCATCCTCATTGCTGCAAGGAACATAAAGGCACTTAATAGTTTTGAATAAATAACGCTCAATTGTTAAGATTAACAAAGGAGGGATGTGTAAACCCATAAGTACTCTTTTATATAGGTAAGAAGGGTATGCAATAAACCAAAGATTTTTTTTTCTTAATTTTCAATAAAACATCACCTTGCAGATTTAAATAATATTGTGCTCCTTAAAAAGCCAAACTGAATCTCAACTAGTAAAACTTTTCTTCGCTATTTTTTTTTTTTACTTTCACTTACCTATATATGAAATATATAGTAAGTGGAAGTATTGCGATCGTGAAAATTTTCGACTTCCGGTTTTCAACGGAAATACACGTTTTGGGGTCCCCTGAGTCCAATTAACCAAGTCCCGCGAAATGGTCTGTGTGTGTGTGTGTGTGTGAACAGACTAGCTCAAAAACTATAAACCGTGCGAACCTGAGATTAGGTATTTAGTGTATGTATATGCCCGCGATGTGACAGCAAAAATTTCATCAAAATTGCTCAAAGGGTGGGGGTACTTTATTTAATAACTTTTTACATTTTTTTCGATTTTCTCAAAAACGGCTCTAACGATTTTTATTAAACTGAGTATTTGATCTATTTATATGCCCGAGATATGACTGTAAAAATTTCATCAAAATTGATCAACCAGAGGGGGGACTTTACTTAATAAATTTTGTATCATTTTCACGTGTGTTTTTTTATTTACTCAAAAACGGCTTTCACGATTTTGATCAAACTGGATATTTGATGTATGTATATGCCAAAGATGTGATAGCCAACATTTCATCAAAATTGATCAACCGGAGGGGGGACTTTACTTAATAAATTTTGTATCATTTTCACGTGTTTTTTTTTATTTACTCAAAAACCGCTTTCACGATTTTGATCAAACTGGATATTTGATGTATGTATATGACAAAGATGTGATAGCCAACATTTCATCAAAATTGATCAACCGGAGGGGGGACTTTACTTAATAAATTTTGTATCAATTTCACGTGTTTTTTTTATTTACTCAAAAACGGCTTTCACGAATTTGATCAAACTGGGTATTTATGTATGTATATGCCAAAGATGTGATAGCCAACATTTCATGAAGATTGATCAACCGAAGCGGGCACTTTATTTCATAACTTTTTTTCTAATTTTTAGATTATCTCAAAAACGGCTTAAACGATTTTCTTCATATTCGTCATGTTTAATGAAAATTGAGTGTTATTTAATATCAGGTAAGCGTTTATTAAAATGTTCTGAGGTGTTTATAGAGCAAATGAAAACAAAAATAAGAAATGAATGTGGAAAATGTGTAACTTTGAGAAGTGGCATTAACAAAACGCATTAATTTCTTATCTAAGTAAGTTGGTAAGTGAAAGTTGTGTGTTGCGCGCACGCACCAGATTTTTTTTTTTTATCTTTCAAATGAATGAGTAAGGAATCGTGTTGATCATAATATATAATTAACTATCTAAAACTAATATTCATAAGTGGTTCGAACACAACTTCATTCTCCTACAGAAGGCCACCAGTACATAAGAGGCATGCAGATTTGATGAACGCCTACCGGAATAAGGAATCAGCTTCAATTGTGGGGGGGGGGGGGCAATGAGATCCCCATTCCGGAGTTATACGAGGTCTGTACTCCACGGCAGACTGTATACTCCGAGGTATGACTTATTCATCGAAGAGGCGGTGGAGGGAGGGGGGGGTAAATAAGAGAACGCGGATTGTGGGGCGATCTAGGCCACGGAAGGCTCCTCCGCTTTATATCCTACGTCGTAAACTCTACCGCCGCCCGCCATTTTGTTTCATAAGTTTTTCACGAGAACACACGCCGCCCGAGTGTGCGGTGCGCGAGGCCGTACATAAAAATATCCCCAGCTCAGAGGATCCGCCCGGTCATATTCGTCCGCAGAGAAAATTGGAAAAGCCGGAGGATTCCCTAAGGCGGAACAGACGTGACCCGGGAAAGCAGGAATACTGTCCAATATATAGAAAAGCGGGTCCCGTTTTACTACCGGCTGATGAAATGATAGCACTTTTATTGGAAAACTGGAAGGACTTTAAAAACTCTCTGTAGAAAGGGCATAAACCGACGACCCTTTTTGTTTAAGATATTCCTTTCGAAACGATACATATTTGATTAGCGAGAACAAAAACATTTTTATTAGTCCTATAATCTGAAAGAGGAGGGTTTCCCATTTTATCTTCATAATTTATTCCGCTTTATTTCTGAACGGAAAACAAGTATATCTATTCCTTTAGCACAAACAAGGTTGTTTTGTGACGTTTTTACAAAAAAGAAAAGGATTTTTGCTGATATATAGTAGTAATTAGCAATGTTCTAATAATAATAAAATGGTTAATAAGAATTTTTTTTTTTCATTCTATCTGCTAGATCATATTTTTTTATTTGATAACCAAAGAGAGATGGTAAGGAAAGCTATGATCAAACAAGGGTTTACTCCTTGGAAAGTGCGTACAACAAATGAAATGAAAAAAACATAAAATGAACTCCGATCGAAACATCCCGACTCACAATGAACTCTTAAAACAGGAAGAGAGTTCGCTAACAAAAATTTTCCCCTAGATACCTACCTAAATAGAAAAATAGTGATTGTTATAACGTCAAACTTCCAACATGTATGTTTTCATATAGGAACAACAGGTAAAATAATTTTTAAACAATATACATTATATACATTGGCCAATAAAGCATAAATCACTCTATGTTATGTCAATGCTATGTAACTAATCCAAACATGATGCAACATTTTAAATCATGCATTGCATGTTCGAATAACCACGTTTTACAATAAATATATAATATATAAAATATATTAAAATATATATACATACATACATACATATATATATATATATATATATATATATATATATATATATATAAATCTAATCAAAATTGATAGTTTATACTTTACTGGAAGACTTTTTTAAATTTCTTTTGGTCTTTTATTATTCCAAATTTATATTACAGTGAAAAAATCCAGTCTTCCTTTATTATATATATATGTTTCAATATATTAAAACATCACAACGTTTCGAGGCTCATTGCCTCATCTTCAGGTGCACTGCAACAATATTTTATATAATATTACAACTTTTTTTAAAATTTAATTTACAATAATTATAAAATTTGGAAACATTTATGAGTTCAAATCCTATATTACATTACACTCATTATATACATACCAAAATATATATTTTATAACTATACATTAAAATCTCGTCAAAATAATTAATAATTTCAGATTGCACTTCTTACTTTGGCCACCTCACTGTTACTGGCTTTAGTCTGTTGCTACTGAATCCTATTTTACCAGCAATAGAATTCTAAATTATCACTCAAACCATCCCCACACACAAAAAATAAATTTAGCGGAAAACCTTATTTCCTTATTTATTTAGAGCCATAGCCCTAACTGATAATGAATATTTAACAAGTATAAAAGAAAAAGTATATAAAATTTTAATTGAGAATTTTTACCCGAAAAAGCTGATCAATAAATTGTGGTACACCGAACTAAACTAGGAGAAGTTTGGAATAAATAAAAAAAAAAAAATGAAAATAATATAAGAGAAAATAATCAGGAAATTAATAAAAACAACAATCATAAGAATAAAGACAATAGTAGATCATTTAAACGAAAACAAACCACAATAACTGATTTTTACACAAAAAATAATACAATAGATGACAAAAGAAAGGAAAAATCAGATGAATGAAAAATTCAGAGCAAAAATAATGATAAAGGTTATAGATTTTATAAAATGAATTATATACCTAAATTAACAGAAAAAATAAATAAGTCTTTTAAAAATTATGATCACTATAATTTGAAGTTAGGACTATATAACAATAATAAATTAAGTAACTATTTAAACAATATGAAGGATTAAATAGAATTTAATGATAAACAAAATATAATTTATAAGATTGACTGTCAAGATTGTGAAGGGATTTACATTGGGGAAACTTCCAAAAAGCTAAAAACAAGAATATCGCAACATATTAGCAATTGTAAAAGTATAAGAAATGTAGGCACAACAGCACTCGCCCAACATAGTATAACAAAAAAACATAAATTTGAATTTAGCAATCCCAAAATAATAGAAACAGTCAATAACACAAATAACAGGAAAACTACAGAGGCCATATACATCACCAAAAACATTAATAGGACAGTCAATTATAAAACAGATATTAAAACCATAGGCAGCGACTACATGGACATAGTTAAAAAACTAAAAATTTGATGATATATACATATAAATAGACATGTATTGTGTACGTATGTGTGGGTATGTGAGTATGTGGGTGTGTGTGTGTGTGAGTGTGTACATGAATGGGTTGTGTAGGTATATATCATGAAATAATAATAATTAGGACAAGTATTAACAGGATTAAGTAGCAACAGACTAAAGCCAGTAACAGTGAGGTAGCCATAGTAAGAAGTGCAATCTGACATTATTAATTATTTTGACGAGATTTTAATGAATTGATACATTGTATAGTTATAAAATACATATTCTGGTATGTATATAATGAGTATAATGTAATATAGGATTTTGAGTCATAAATGTTTTCAAATTTTATAATTATTGTAAATTAAATTTAAAAAAAAGTTGTAATATTATATAAAATATTGTTACAGTACACCTGAAGATGAGGCAATGAGCCTCGAAACGTTGTGATGTTTTAATATATTGAAATATATATATATACAATAAAGGAAGACTGGATTTTTTCACTGTAATATAAATTTGGACTAATCAAACTTAAAAAAGCGAACCGTTTTATGATATAATTGATTGTATATATTTTATATATTTATATATTCGTACGTTTCTTCTTATTAGAATTTCATTTTGCAAAATTACTTAAGCAAGAGCTATAATTTTTCACTTTTTTATTTAAACGGTAAGTCTTCTACTTTCATCATTTTTTATTTTTATAGAATCAATATAATACACAATGAGCAAGGCTAATTGTAATATAAAAAGTAATGATAAAAAATAATGCAAGGATGAAAACATGAGCAAGAGATCAAAATGCAAATCTGAGCCATAAGCCCAATGAGCCTATGGTAAATGGCAATGGGTGTTAATAAATATTGAAAAATTTGTATGGTAAAAATGGGCATACATCTTTAGTATACTCACTCATTAATTAAGTACCAGGGCATCAATAATTATAGTGATTCAATTGAGAAAAAATAAATGATGTCCTGATGAGGTGGAGAAGATTCACCGAAACGTTTATAAGTAGTGATTATACCAATTCTAAAATATCAATTTATTAATGAAACCATTGACGCTAATTCTTCCAAGCCGGGGTAAAGTTTCATACTGCAATTAAAATTAATGGTACCTACATGGTATCACAATAAACTGGATATCTGTGGAAAAATATATATTTAACTATAAAAACCGGCTACCATTTTCTAAAGATTCCCTGCATTTCCAAGTCACGTCTATTCTGCCTTAAGGAATCCTCCGACTTTTACAATTTTCTCGGCGAAAGAACATATTTATAAATGTGATTATTACTTTTATAGTTGCTTTGGCTTACGTATACTCTCAGGAAATGCCATCTCATAGCCATAAGACCCCTAAGCCCACACAACACCTCCAAATAACTATTTCTCAAGAGCCTTCCAACGAAGATGACGCCCCCCTGTACAAACAAGGATGGGCCGTATTTACGATCCTCGGATGGACCCGAGGTCCTTGGTAATAGATTAAGGATTAAGGATGGCGGGTCCAGCTGGGGCAGTATACTCCAAAGATTGGCTGGTCCCGTCCAATCTCCTCTAGTGGGGAGCAAGATGGTCTCCAAAGTGCGCTAGCCTACTTACAGTCTAGACTTACCATCTTACCTTCATCACCATCATCTTTTATGTGGATGTTCGCTGAGGCTTTTAACAACATTATAAACTATGGCGATCATAAAGTTCCAAGGATGTAGGTGAATTATAAACATTATATTGTAAGCTTTAAAGGTGATGCAACAAAGTTATGTCACATAATCCGTAATAAAAAATTGGCACTCCCAATATTTAATTTAATAGAAAAATGAGTATTCAACTTAAATGGATCTAGTTAAAAAAAAATTATTTTGTTATTGATATATTTAATTTTGAGATTACTATGAATTTAAGGGGAGGGGGGTCATGACCCCCCCCCCGTCTCATAATCACGTGGCTGGCTGGCTGCATCATTTTTGTATGAGATTATAACCTTGTATTAAGAATAAATGCAATCTAAACAACCAAAAGTGTTATGTCGAGGACATAGTAACTACCTAATTGCATTATTCGTATAAAAATACAAAAAAATTGAAATAGCCAGAGTACTTGAGGGGGGTCATAACACCTGTGTGTCTGATTTTCAGGATCCGCCCATGGTTTGAACTTCGTCCTCTAAAGAATAAAGTTTCAATTAAAAATTTATTAAAAGCAAAACATAATTTTTTAATTACTCATGTACCAATGAAAGACAAGAGGTCAAGTTACATTTTTTTGAATGAATCAAAGTCAATGTTTGAACAATTATTTTTATATCGATTTTAAAGATTTTTGTTCTTATTAATCTACAATCTCGATCAGGTCTTTGACTTTGAAAATCATTTCTAACTTTTTTAATATTTTTAACTTAAGGAATTTTATAATCTATTTTGGGTAATGAAATAAAAAGTCGGACACCATTTATAATTCAAGAACGGCTAGACCGAATTTTATGACCTTTGATTCCATGAATTAGTCTTAGCCCCGAAAGGAGCCCCCGATAGAATAATTTATTTTTTACCAGTTTATCAGATTTCAACGAATTTTGACATACCGATTTTTAATAAACTCATTTATGTAAACTTATCAATTATTATCTAATTATAAACTTATTTTATATTTTATAGTTTATAATTATTATAAACTTATCAATGTCATGAAATCCACGTCTTTTTAAACATTACAAGAGTGGCATTTTCACTAACATAGTACGCATCAAACTCTTAAACCCATAGTTTTCCAATTCTACACCACATTTCCTAGAGAAATATCTGATAAAGGCATGGTCTATTATCCGTTTTTAGATTAATCGGGGCATTTGTGATTATTCGACTACTATAAAATTAAAACCAAATTTGAAATTTTCACTAAATCTCATTTGATTTAATTTTTTTTCCGATTTTTCTCTAAGTTTCTGTGGAAGACCGATTATAAACCGTGATAATGAAGATTCGTAAAAAAAATAAGAATATTATGAAACAGGCGAAGGATATCAAAGGAAAAAGATGATACTCTTGAAAAAGCTTTTTATTTTTTTTTTTTTTTGTAGAATGGGACAAGTGACATGTATTTTTAAATCTTTTATTTTCTTATTTTATAGTAAACTATAGTATATAATATTGAATATATACAAATAAATATGTAAACTGTAAATAACTACGGTCAATTCCTCGTAGGATTCAACTATCTAACCTAAAAAATACCAAAATTATCAGAGAAATAATATCGAATAAGATAGAAATAGATTTTCGTTCCTAAAAACACTTCAATCGCTCCCACAATCTTCTAACTTAAAAAGATTATTTTGATGGGTTTATAAGAATTTTATTAATAATTTATTTCATATTGTAGTAATTTATCTGTTAGAGATTTATAGGAAATTATCGCTCGTGCAATTCTAGCCTAATATAACTGAAAATTGAAATTTTGAATACCAAATTTCACGAAATATCTTCCAAATTCACTCTACTAGGTCTGTGGAAGACCGCATATAGACCGCGATAGTGATGATTCCTGAATTATTTTAACAATTGGAAACAGCAAGCAACGGGTTTGTAAGGAAGGTAGTAGAAGAAATATTAATTGACTCTGCTGAAAAATAACCATTCTTTGTGTAGGACAAGCGATATTGCCTTGTTTATAATATCAATTTTTTTTTCTTTACGTTTTTGGTAATGAAGTCCCTAGATCCTTTCTTACGGTTTTCTTCTAGTTTATTTATCGGTTTACAATTATTCTTCGTTCTGAATAATTTCTATTTCTTGTTCTGAAGTATTAAAGCGAACAATGTTTGCCTCGTACGTTTCCCTTTTAGATAGGACCCACCCTCATGAAGAGGCAACCTCTATCGAAGGGTATCGAACTGGCTTTTACGATATTTGTCAGGGCCGCGTGCAAGATGAGGCAGTAGTAAAAGAGCCAATCAAATGCGCGATTGGCTGGCGCCGAGATGTGACAGATAGGCCGACAATAGAGTCCCAAATCTGTAGATTTACATTCTCGGAACATTGCGGATGGAGGAAGGGGTTGCTGGTAGATTGTCATCTATTCCTGGGGATGGCAGGACTTCTTCGAATACCGTCTCGTTTCCCTATCGTGAGAATCTGCTCTGTCCTGCTTGTGTGTCCTTCAGAATATTTTATCCTTCCTGGATCTTAGAACGGGAAGCATGTTTAACGTTGGGAAGCTGTAAAGGCTCCGAATAGATTTTTCCTATTTCTAAAACGATCAGCCTTCTGGATGGTATGCGCGCATATGTATATATATATATATATATATATATATATATATATATATATATATATATATATTAATTCTCTTTGCCCCCTTAAATGTTTCAAAAAAAAAAAAAAGGAAATATTTGGGACCCATCAACCATAGTTTAACCGTAAAACATACTAGAATCAGGAGATTATCGATAGTAGTAATATAGCAGGATTCGTCCTAAAAAGTCCCGTATATAAGTTCTTGTTTATTAAATTAAATTTAATTTAATTATTAAACCATGCATAATTATTTAAACCATACATAAGCCATCTCATTCGTTGATTGTCAGCGAAGTGCTGACACAAACACACAGACAAGGTGCGAATTAATAATTAAAGTCCACAAAAAAAAAAAAATATATATATATATATATATATATATATATATATATATAAACACATATATATACATCAAAATCTTTGCCTATCAACATCTTCATGGCTTTCATAAGTATTGTAAAAAATTCATCGTGCACCTGATAATTTATAAAAAAGAGGGCATACTTCTCATACAGAGCCATCAGTATAAACTCAAACAAAACCAAAATCAACTATTATAGTTTTTAAACTATATCACTAACCCGATTAGAGTGCTAAAATTCAATTCAGCAACAAGAATCCTGATCAAAAAACTATTTCGATTTCGTTTGAAGTTCAACTGATGACTGTGTCAGACAAATCCTCTTTTTTTTTTTTTTTCAATTTTGGGATGCTTATACATTTTCTATAAAATAGGCGTGTTTTTTGACAGTTTAAATGTAATTTAATAAATACAAAAATTGTAATTAGCTAGACTTGTGAGGGCGAATCCATCTGTACCTATTGTAAAACGTACATTATTTACCGTGAGCTTAGATTTTTATATTCCACAAAACGAAAAAATAATTCGGTTCCTTGATTTGAAAAAGATAAAACTGAAATTTTGGGTAAAGTGTCAATTTGCTTATTGTGACTCTCTTTTACGTCAGTATTTATTTTTTTTCCATAAAACAATTTGTAAATCAAGGTATATCTCTATCGAATACAATCTTGCTGATTGGACCTATGGCAGAAGTTTATTTCAATATAGTTAGCCGTATTTTAATATATTAGGTTTAATTAAACACATTTAAATGTATTTTAGTGTATTATGTGTATTTCATATAAAGTAAAAGATAATTATTCTTTTCTGTTACAAATGCCGCTTTCGGAAATAAGGGCAGAATTTAATTAATACCCAAAAAATATCAGCAATTCAAATTTTTTTACACGCTGTCTTTAAAATTTAGGAAAGATTAGTATCAAGAATATTCTCAAACCGACGGTCCAAATTATTAAAGACAATTAGAAAGCAAACAGGTAATTAAATAAATGAAAATTATTGTTTTTTATCAAACTAGTAATTAATATTTAAATTTAAACTACAACATGACGAATATGACTTTTTGATCTTCTTTTTATTTCTATTTTAATATGGAACGTGTAATACCATAGTGATCTAAGCCCCAAATCAAGTTAATAAATTTTTAATTTTTTTATTTTTTATATTAAGTAGGTACGTACTGTTTTTTTTTTTTTTTTTTTTTTTAAATCATGCTTCTTTATATTCGAATAATATAAAAGGCAAAGTGAAAAATGTTGTACTCTAAAAATGATAGAAGTATACAAAACCCTATTTCACAAAATTCAACTTTAACTTTAGATTTCTCGTAATATGGAGTTTGGAGCTTAGTTCACTTTAACGTTATACCGATCGTCTAGGCAAAATTTAAAAATTATTACCCTTCAGAGACCCTATTTTTGGAAAACGCACCTCGTCTTATGAGTCAAAATTTAAAAATAAATCACCTCTTAATTTGTTTTTTATGATTGATTTACACATTCTTTTAATCAAGATAAGCCATCCAAAACGCTTTTGAAATTCGTCACACATTAATTTTTCATGGTATGCAAAAATCTGTATTTGATTTTAAAATAAATTGCTCCGACAAACCAATACTTTATTTGGAATTTTCAAATTATAAAACAAAAAACATTCAATGAGCTGCAAAATATATAGTGTTGGTTTTAATTTTGTCAGTAGTTGACTTTAATAATGCAAAATCTAAACTTGTGTCAATAATCCAGACAGGTCAAGTAATATAAATATTTTAAATTAATCTAATCTTAAATTGTGGGTGACCACCTTTTTAAATTATTTTTAAATATTTTATTTTTTGAAGAGAAATGATTTGGCTCCCGGCGGAACCAAATCTTTTATCTTAAAAAAAAAACAATAAAATAAAAAAAAAAATAATATAAAAATTGGATAAGATAAGTTGAGTATCATTTTTCATCTACTGTCAATCAAAATAAAAGGAAGGAAACTAAACACTGATTTAAGATAAGCAACTAAAAAATTATAACTTATTTTTTTTTTTTAGAGTACCTAACACAATCAAATTATTTTAATGATCTCTAATATTATTTAAATTTTCTTATTTTTATTGATTTTTCGTTAGGAGTATAGAAACAAGTTCGACCAACAGACCCAACAGTTGTTTTACATATCATACCCCAAGTACTCACCTCGACTCCGGAGAGACGAACTACCCCAGGTTTACGCAGTAACTGAACCCCGTTGGATACTAACTGCACCGGGAAGTACCGAGGTCCCTCAGTACCGCTATGTTTGGGGTTGTTTGACCGCACAACCCTTCCACAATGACCTTTAAAAACACCGTTAGATTTTACGATGCCTCGGCAAAAACACATTCATCTCTTGTTTTGTTTTTTTTCCTCTTCGTCCGCTGGAGGTTCTTAAGATGTTCTTAGAAGATTTATGTAACGTTTTTTTAGGAATGCCGCTTCTATCAGAACCTACTAGGAATCTGACTGACGGCTTTTAAAATATTAGAATTTTTATGTTAGATGAGACACGAAATTTGAATAAATCCTAAGTTCAAATTTTTCCTCAATCATGACAATAAATTATCAGAGCGTGTTAAATCCAAATTTATTAAATAACTAATCAAGTATATCCTATTATTATTGTATAAGTTATTTGTGTTTGAGAATGGTCATTTATAATCGTGGTCCTATTTTGCAGTGTCTTCCAATTCCACAATTTAGAATTATTAATTTTTACTTCCATAGACAAGAAAAATCCATAGTGCTTTTAATCCATTTTGTCCCAGAGATGCATTTATTTTTTCAGTATATTATGTACTATGAATTTTTTTTTTTTATTGTAAAATTTCACACTAAAATATTAGTGTTCTAGAGTATAATAGAAAACAAATCAAAAATGGTATTTAAGTCTAATCTTGATTGAAGGGATGTATGTACCTAATAACAATAAATACATAAAAATAAAGTTGTTTTTTTCAGTTGATAATAATAATAAGTTTATTTGACTAATATTGTCAGTTTTAGATTTTAGTTCAGTTTGATTTTTTTTTTTTTTTTTTACTTTTGAACACGTCACAGAGGTGCGAAAAAAAAATCCGAAGGGCTACTGATTTTTTTTTTTTTTTTTTGACTTAAACCACTTTTATAATTATGCACTCTGATATCTCGGAATTCAAAAATAAGATAAAACTAGAATATATTTTTTCGACTTCTCATGTTTCTCTAACGACTGATTCTCTTGTTGGCAGACATTTTATTTATGCATTTATTGTTTAGAATACTTATTTATCTATTTACGAGCGCTTGAAACGTTAATTATGAATTTCTTTAAACATTTTTACTTAAACTGTAAAGATTAATAATTTACGAGTAAGGCTGTGGCCTCTTTGCTTATAGCTATTAAGCAATCGTCACATTTTCTTCTTGAATCTTTTTCATCCATTTGATTTCTCCTAAAAGCATAAAAAAAAAAAAATTCATGCATGTTAACTTTAAAAAATAAAATAAAAATCTTATGAAATCCCGCATAATAAAAAAAAAGGTTGCATTGAATACAAATATATAAACTCAGGTGTCTATAACTTCTATCTAATAGGTAAGCGTTGGGCAATCAGAGGCCACGGCCAATGGCTATTTCCTGACTACAAACTAGGGTTTACCTGCCCACTATTTCCACCGCCTGACAGATGTACATATATAATTTTTTTTTTCTCATCTAAACTATCGCCTGTCTGGTTAGGAAGGAAACCGTCATTGAGGAAAGCTTAACAGCCCCGTCCAGATGTGAGCAGTAAAGATTCCCAATCACAACCTATCCGAAGCTGAATAATTATATGTGTGTGTTATGCAAAGAAATGTATTAGCATACCGGACAGGTACCGACGTGACTTCCTACACGGGTACGGCCCACCGCAATGGGCGGGCGGTGGGAAGGAAATAAATCGTATGCTGTGCAGGTTTTATTGCTGCATAGTACATCTCTTCTACTAGAAGGGCGTCAGTTCGTCTAGTGTTCTCCTAGATCTTGGGTGACATAGCTGCATATATCCTATGCATGAATATATTTAGTGATGATTTATGAGCTAAATAGATTCAGATGCAGTCATTCGATGGTCGTTGCAGGAAATTTGAATCTTCTTGGTGGAAACTTCCTAATATCTTCAATGGAATGGAAAAAAACAATGTCGAATAACTAAGGTCAAAAAGACGCGTAATAAGGAAAAAAACAAAACAATTTTTTCCGTTAGGCTTAGGCGTAATGAGCAACAAAAAAATAATTGATGTCATTAGCCAATTTCTTCGAGTCGGTATCGACTAGCATCTATACTTCAGGTTAACTCCATTCGCATCGCTTCCTCGTTGGCCTCATTTAAGCACCATTTATTTTTCCATCTCCTAGACAACCAATCTTCCGTATAAATGCAAGAATAGGCAATATTTAGATCTTTGCAAAAACAGTTATTAATTATTTCTAGTTATTATCCTAACCACAATTCAGATTTTCATTCTACTGTTCTATTTTCAGCCAGACAAATCTACTTATCATAAGTTTTCTTTTTGTTATTTTTAGGGGACTCAAAGTCCAAGAATTAAGTTTTATTAATTATTTATACATTTATTTATACGTTGCTCTGCTTTAAAGGGAATATCGAATATCGGTTTTATTATTTCGCCATTTCTTGAATTGTTTTTTATTAAATTGTTATACCTTTTCAATCATGCGACAATAGGAATTTCCATCAAATGTTATGATCAAAATTTGGGATTCTCAATGCGTTCCCCCATCACACACTCTTTGATATACTTTCCTATTCATATCAGTAATTATTGCTTTAATTTGTAATCTTCACTGAGAGGTTTTTTTTTTCTTTTTAACCAAACTTGTGTTTTTTTAAATTTTATTTTTTACTTTTATTTAGGCACTCATTAGTATACTTTTTGATTTATAAGGGAAGGGAACTTTAAACATGCTTCCTGCCACTGAGAAAAAGAAAACTGCCGAATTTCTGAAGTAAAATGTACTACAGTCACGGGAGCAAGAATTCCAATCTTCTGCATTCTCTGTGCATAGTGTTCGAAAATAGAACGCGCGTGTAGAACAAGGTTTAGAAATGAGAGGAATTTTATTTATCAGACCTCCGACTATTGCCAACATGTATTTGGATTAAAATAATAAAAATTATAGCTAATTGACTTCTTTATATTCATAAAACTTCCTAGTGTTAATAATAACTAATTCGAAACCAATATAACTATGATAATGTATAATTTGCATTGTTCTCAATGGAGAGGCGAGAACTGGCGCAATAAATAAGTCTATCCCCACTCAAGATACCCACAATGTAATTATATTCATATATTCAATTTATCATACAATATATAATGTAATAGGAATTATATTTAATTATCGTATTAATTAATAAATTAACTAAAATAAGACCTTTGGGAGGGGCGATTATTCGTTATCCCTTTGTTATAAGTTCTTATCATCTAATTCTTAACTCGCAAAATCTAAGATCATCGAACGTTTTTATAGACCTAGTTGTATACATAAAATTTGTATGGTGTTCCTAATTAATTTTTAATTATTTTTTTCTATAAATGAAATCATTAGTTAGGATTCGTGAAATATAAATATTTATCATAAAATACATAGAACGGTTCTATAAAATATTGTCTGCTTATTTTATGGTTGATATATTCAACCTTTTGGATGACAGCATAAATATTTACAAGTTTGAGATATCATATGTCTGTTTATCTCTTTTAAATAATTTATGTTGCTTACAGATTTATTTTTTTGGATAAATAAATTGATTTTACAGTCTACACTAAATACAAAAAAAAAATTAACTAATTACAGTCTACACTACAAGGACTACTCCACCCCAGAAACATTATTATTTGCAACAAGAAATAAAATAAATTAGGCAGTGAACATATTACAAAAAAAATATAGTTCCACTTTTACTATTTTGTGAAAGTATTTCATTGTTGACGGTTGTGAGAGGACTGCGAAACTCACTTTGGAGAAGGTATCTTAGACTGAATTTAAAAGGTAATTTTAACTCAAATCTAATCTTTTTGTCTTTAGTTGGTGACTTATTTGAATGTGATTCAATTTTTAAAATTAAATTTCTTATTCATGTAGATGATTATAAAATCGATACCGAATTTACGGTCCATCCTGTTGAGACAAATTGGAATTAATTTTCTTTTGCTCGTGCTTTAAAATTTCAGTACTTACAATTGTGCAATTACCTGGAGCAACTAATTACAATTTCGGAAGGATTCAAATGAAGTAGTATTTTTTATCATGAATTTTTCAAGGGTTATTTAATTAAATAGGTTTATTTTATAAAGTAAGTATGCAATAATAAATATTTTGTCCTGTTTTCTTCATTCAAGGTGTTTGTTAATTGTATACCTAATAATGAGGATTTGGTAATTAGCAAGTCATTTTAAATTGATGATTTTTTGTCAACACAACAACCGGTTTATAACTTTTATTCTTTAAGAGAGGGAGTAGAAATTAAAGATTTGGAACTACTTGTGATATAACCGTGATTGATTAGGGCTGAGCATTCAAAGTACATAGGTACGTAATTTCTTGAAATTGTTATCAGTGTTAGATCGCTTTTCAAAATTTATGATGCTGCTTTGAATAAAATAAAAATACGGAGGAGGTAATAAAACTGATTTATATCCTAATAAAAGGCTAATAACATTCTAACACAGCTTGACTCCGACTGTCACCTGTATATGTTACTCGTCCTCAGTCACGGAACAGTTTTCTGTCGGCAAAGAACTTCCTGGTTCTTCATTGCAGCGCTATTCCTTTTTTTGGTAAAGAAATCATTTAGTTTATGATAAACTTATAATGTTATATCAAAAATTACCATTACAAATTCAATATATATTCTTTACAGTTTCTAGTTTTTAAGAGTACATTCGTTTTTTGTTAAACATTTAAAAGTTTGTTAAATTATCATGAAAAAGTTCTAACTCCTAAAACATCAGATACTGTTCGATACAAGAATATTAAATGAAATATTAATATTTGTATTTCCGAGCTGTTAGCACATTACTTCACACAACAGTTGAGTAATAAAACTTCAATCAAGATATCGACAAAATCAATATTAAATTAATAAAAATATAAAAAATATCTCCTATTACAAATAATGAATTTCAACAGCGGACTTTAAGTAAGCATATAAAATTGATTAATATATGCGGCAATTGATTAATATACATGTATGTGATATAATTCCTTCTTTGTTTAATTTAATTTATAAAAAACCATCTATGACTCACCGAGCCGAGCTGAAAATATAGAATTAGATATAAAAATAAATTGAGACAAGTAAGGATATAAGTTAACTTATTTCTTACGCATGAATCCCTACTGTATTACATAGAAATGATTGTTATTTAAATATAAAGTAAAAATATGTGTAATACGTTAATATTTCCACTTAGGTAAGCCAACCGATAGACAGAACCTAGGACAATTTTATAATCCTACATTCCTATTACTAAATAGCCATTTGCACATGATATAGATATATTTTACGTACTTCATTGTTTTGAAATGTTTAAATTCGAATTTTAAGAACCCCCAGCAAAAGATAAAATAAATAAAATGTTACAAACTTATATGCTTCTGTAACCTGTAGGGAGTATTTATACTGTTATTAGCATATTTCAGTCATTGTTTTTTTTCTTTTAAGATAAGAATTTTTAAAAACTTAATATCAACTTAGGCCATAAACGAGTTTAATATGCTCTATAACGTTTTTTTTTAAAATATAATCGGACAAATATATATATATATATATATTTAATACAATGCATTGTAAATTATTTTAGCCCATAAAAGTTTGAAAATTTAAATAGCGTTTGTATACCTATGTGTATTTATTGAACTTTGGATATGTACGTTGAAATACATTTACCCTTTGTCTGGTTTATGGAGACTTGCCTGCTCCGTGCCCAATCAATACTTGGACTCCCTATGCCCCACCTGCAACGCGGTTGATATTATTACAGATGAGCTTCAGTATGAATTATTTTTAGGGTTTAGTTCTTCTACATAGATAAACTATATATATTTTTATAGTGATACTCCTTAAAAACGATTTACAAATATTAAACAAAACCTTCCAAAATATGTCATTTGGATACACTAATCACTACTTAAATGTTTTCCTGCTATTTATTTGAAAATTACAGGATTCGGAGAAAAGTGTTGAGAAACTTACGAGTTTTCTGAAACTTACAGAATTTTACAATACATTTAAAATAAAATAAAATTTTCCATTTATCCCTTCGAGTAGAGGCAAATTCAATAATTAACAAATTTTGCAAAATTGAATCTAATGGAATAATTGTAAAGGTCGTTGAATTTTTTTTTGTTTTTTTTTCTTTTGGGACTTCAAGGCTTCCAGTGAAGCCCTATACTGCCCATACTAGCACCCATGGCACTGGGTGATACTTCTCCTACGAAAGAAAAGCACCACCCATGGCGGGACTAGAACCCGCAGCACAGTTTGCTTATAGTGTATGGTGATCCTTTGCACTAGAGCTCTCACCCCTGAGTCACTGCCATCTCAGCCGTTTCCGCTGTAAACATGCGAAATGCTGCAGTATCAATCGGGTACAGAGAGCAAATCACATCTAGTACTGTTTTAATCTCATAATTAATTCTTCGTTTATCCCTGTAATTTGCGCGGCTAATGAAGGATTTTCAAAAAACTTGCAACAATAACAGCATCAAACTGAAATAAATGTACCGCCTCAATTTTCAGGGGTGAGAGCTCTAGTGCAAAGGATCACCATACACTATAAGCAAACTTTGCAACTTCAAACAACCTACTTGTAGTTGTAGTTTATTTGATTATTTAAAATACAAAATGAAACAATTTTTTTTTTAGTATTTTAGAATTAAAATTAAAATAATTTTATTTTATTTTAGTATTTTAGAATTAAAATGAAAATAACGTGTGATTAATTTTATTTTAATTCTAAGCCAGTCCCCCTACCTTAGAGACCTATAGGAGGATTTTTCTTTACTAATATTTCCTCCCCAAGGTCATAAGTTCTTCGCCACTCGCACCTTAGCGAAATGTTTAAATCCTTATAAATCCCAAAGTTGGCCGAAGTTGGCGCTGAAAATTTTACCACAGTTCCTCTACTACCTACAGTTACATATTAAACCATTGCGACCGTAACGCAAACTTTTTATAAACCAACAAAGTCAAAAAATCATACTTATTTTAGCAACGATTTCAAAAATTAATTTCTTCTCTAACTATTGATATTATTTAAACATGTTTAGTCCATAACAGTGCACATATAGATGACACACTCCTGATGTATTGGGGAATATTTTATTGTTAATCTTAAAAAGAGTAGAAATTTTTTTTTATGTTGGTAGAAAAGTACGATTTTTTCAATCATTAAAAAGTTCAATTTTATTGGTACAGACACATTTTAATTTTGAACTAATTGAAAAAATATATTCTTACCATTGTTCTACAAGTATCTAAGTATTCGAAAACCAAGAAAAAATTAGGTTTGGGCTACTTTCATTTATGAGGTTTTTTTCCCAGATTGGACCACAGTGCGGCGCTTTACCGCACAGCCACACCGGGCCCCAAAATTATTTTATATTTTTCTAGTCCAAAATTGAATAATCACTTGTACAAATACACTGGAAATCGCTATAAGAGCAAACCCAAAATTTCGTTTCTTCGATAATACAAGAGGCAAATTCATAAAATTTGGTATGAAAGTAATTTTTAATATAAAGAATTTCATGAAATAAAAGTTTGTACAAAAATTTATACAAAAAAAAAATTAAATCTTTATTCTTTAATACAGAATTAAACCCTACAATCTAAAAACTATATACAATAAATTTCAAAGTTGCGATTAGATTGAAACAATTTGAATTTTTTTCATTTTTGACTTTCCTAATAAATTTGTTTTCTTTTTAATTTTTTTTTTTTTTTCTAAACCAAGATATTGCGTTTCAGATTTTTTTAGAGAAGTATTCATGTTACTTTATGTTAATGTTAGTTTATTTGCCTCTATAATTGTGGGGGGGGGGGATTCAAATTTTTATTGTAATTTTTGTTTCAACCTATTTTAAAATGTATAGACCATAGAATATCATTCTGAACTTTTGATTTAATAGGTGATTGATTATAAGTATAGACTGAACATACATTATACTTTTGTAAAAATGAATTCTTGATTCTTGCGAAAAACAAACTTTTTGGGATTTCCACTTATACAATTAACAACAAAAGTCTACACACTGTTCAAAAATTGGTTAAATATACGTTAAATACATTTTTCAACAAACAAAATTTTACGATTTTGAGATAGCTTGAAGTGAAAGATGAAAATATTGCATATAAAAATATTTTGAAAATGTTTATTATAAAGCTGGGAATCAAATAAACAAATTTTTGATAGAAAAAAAAATAAAGAATTAGGGTTTGTTCAATGTTAAAATGAGTTTATTGTACATTGTTATTTAATCTTTGATTATTTTTAAATAATGAATTTATAATTTTTTTTTTAAACTCCATTCCTATATCCGCGCCTGTCAATAATATATCAAACAATCAGCAGATGTATTGGCCGTATACAATGACTAACAGTGACATGTCAGGCATGGGGAATGATGGCACCCAACAGTACCTCGTCCCTGGCTTGATTCAGTTATTCAGGTCTGTGAAAGAAGATCTCTCATCCAACGCTTTTTAATCTCCTCCTCACATTTATGGGCATTTCATATGTGGTCATATCTATTATTAGTAGGTTTATATGTTCGTGTAGATTAGTGTGAAAACGTTAGTAAAGAGTCTTCATGTGTTGTTCGGATGTTGGCATGTGGAAGCCAGTATGTATGGTTTGATTAGTACGTACGTTTTTGTAAAGGTATTTTTTTACTTAAACCTGTATGGATATACTGTTCACAGATTTACGGCCTTGCTAAAAAAAATTATAATTTTTAAACTATTTAATTAGAAGATAAAAGAATCGACCACAGGAGGGAATCGAACCCAGGCCGTGGTAAAATCTTGTATCTTCTAATGGAATAGTTTAAAAATAAAATACGTTTAGTTTGATTCATATTTTTATTAAAAGAGAAGTTAAGTGTTTTTGAGTAAATTAAATTTTTTATTATATTTCATTTGTAATGAAGGAGTTTTTGTGCATGAAATTAGAAAAAAAAAAACCGGAACCCCAGCTTGTGTTCATACAATAATAAAAAAACTTTAATTTTACTAGAAGTTAAACAAGAAAACCAAGAAGCGGTAGACTTAAAAAAAAACCTTCAGATCGCGATAAGTGGAATCTATTATTACAAATTATATACGAACTATGGCTTAAAAGGATGCAGACAATTTAAATATGAATAATTCTTCAGCTCCAACAAAAACATAAGCTCTAGCCAAATCGTCTCATTTGGCTATCGCCTCATTTATAGTCGGAGGACTATAAAATTTTGAATGATGTCTCGACTACTCTGCTTTGCTGATAAAGAGTAGTAATTTAGATGAAGTTCGTTACATAATATTATCTTCTTAGGGGTTGATGAGTTTGGTTACTTGATAGCTCTAATAAAGCTAGAGATCTTTACTTAACGTCTCAGCAACCTCCTCCCCTAAGATGGGTACCTGCTCCACCCCGACTGCTTGCTACCTGTCGAGAAGAGTTGACCAATCGCTGGCTCCGGAAGGGCGGATCGGACCGGCAGATAGCAGGAAGATGGCCACAACGAGGATGGTAATTTGGACTCCCGCCATATGTCCTTTGGAACCTGTTCCAACTCGCATGGCGGGCCCGCACGGAGGTATGTCATCTTCATTAGTCTAACGTTGTTGTCATAATAATATTGTTTACAATGCACCTTCTTACAGAACATGTAATTGACAAAAAAAATTCGATTTGACGGAAAAATTTATTATGAAATATATAATTAAATATATATGGGGGCACCAGTTGTCAGTAGTTAAAAAAAAAACTCAAAAAACAGACGCATCATTATTGTTTCAATTTTTTTAATAACTCATTTTTGCCCGAGTTTTTTTTCCTATTTTTTGGTGTTATTATTTGAAAAAGTCTAAAAAAAAAAAAAAAAAAAAGAAAGTTAGGATAATCATATGATCCTTTTTCGGAACACCTGGCATGAAGGAGTACATGAACATTTTTTAAATGGTGTCATTCTCAATCGACTTTCTCTTTCGAATCCCCCTCTTCAAGTTTCTTTTCGATTCCTGATTCAATTGATCACCATTGAGGCATAGAGGAGCTCTCCAAGTAATTTTGTATATATAAACTATTTTGTATATTTACTTATTTTATTTTATTTGTATTTATTTATTTTTTGCCTTCATATATAAATGTGTTTTCCTCTTATCTTTTTTTCGTTAATGGTACAATAGTTACAGATTATTCTTGTTTTTAGAAAACGAACAGGAAATTTGTTTTCATTTTATACACATGTATCCCTACCATTTTTAATTAATTACCATTTTTTTATTTTATATGTAAATATTAATTGTAATATATGGCCTCGTTGACATTCTAAAGGAACATCTGTCCCAGGATAGTAAAATTATTATTCAATTCAATTGTCATGTTTGATTCAATCATGACTTCTTGCAAAGTGATGACTTCCTTTACTTCAATTAGGAATATTGAATTTTTTTCATTAAAAAGTTCAAACACACCTTAGTGCCCAACGGTCCATTATTGCAACAATAAAGTTTATGACAGTGTAGCTATATAGGTAATTATATTTTAAAATTATTTTTGAATATTTATAGATTAAAGAATTTAAATAAACAAAATAATAGCCTTATTATTATTATTATTTTTATATTATGACTATAATTATTTTAAACACTTAAAAAATCAGTTGCAATGGATAATTCAATTATTGAATAAGCAGGTTATGGATCAGATAAAAAAATCATAAATATCAAAAAATAAATTTTGAATTCATTATCATTCTTTATCTATTTTCTTATCATTCGTCAAAATGGAAATAACTCATAATTTAAATACTTAATCATACTACTCGAATCAATACTCACTAACCAAAACAAGCTTGATTATACTTCGTTAATATTTTACTATTTGTGAATTTTTTACTTTTAATAACCCTTATTAATTATTTTGTTTTTTAATTTTATCTGTGTCAAATGCAAAAAAAAAAAAAAAAATATTGGGTTTAATTATAATTAAAATCTACTTTATTAATTTTTTATTATTTTTTGTAATGAAAAAGTAATTAAAAATGTTTTCCGTTGAACATAAATAAAATTAAAAAACAGAACATTTAATAAGGGTTATTAAAAGTAAAAAATTCACAAATAGTAAAATATTAATGAAGTATAATCAAGCTTACGCATTGTTAAATGAGCACGAAAATGACCATTTTCAAAAATTCGTAGCTACCAATGTACTCACATATACAGGTTAAAATTCATACAGTTGGTTTATGTTGCATGTAAGCATAACATGCAAAAAAATGAGATTTTTATCAACTAGCCCACAAGAGATATTAAAGCCTAAACTTAACAAATAATTAACAAATGTGAAGTTTAAAAACTCATAAAAAAGTTTGATAAAGAATATACGAGTTAAGAGTACTTTTAATGAAAGCTACTTAGTTAAGTTTATTATCATGCCAAAAATCAGCTTTGGCGTACATGCCCTTATACCACAAAGTTACCCTCAAAAACGGTGTTTTGAGAATTTAAAGCAGGTTTTTTCAATAGCTCTTTTCAAGTATAGGACTTCAAAATATTCAAATAATAAAGAGAACAAGAAATATAGAACAGACTTTAAGGAAAACAATAGTGTTTGAATTATTTGTCAATGACTTACCAGTCTTGAGAAAATGAGTTTTCTGTGAGAGCTTAAAAACTCAAAAATTGGCCTGAAAGGTGAAACAAAAATGGCTGCCATTTTGAAACGCTTGATCCTAAAAAATTTAAAAAATTGATTTGAACTACTGATTCCATACATAATTGGTGGTAAAATTATAATTTTTTTCTGAAATGATCGAGCAACCAAATTATTTTTTTCTGGTCCATTACAAATGGATTGACCCCTATGCAGATTCCATTTTTATAAGTACTTTTGCTCTAGATATCCGAAAAAAAAGGGTTATACTCACCGTATTTAAGTGAATGGTTTAATAAACTGAACATAGTTTAAAAATCTATTGAGGTTTATCATAAAACATTCGTTTTCGAATGTAATCTACCAAAACAATGTGCGGGGTGTGAGAATAATGTTGCGATTGACAAATTGCAGTTCTCTAAAACCAGGTCAATTTCAATTTGGGGTGGCTGTTGGAGAGGTCTTGAATTACCCCATAAAATGATTTTGGGTTTACTGATATTTAGACTGAAACCTACCTCTTCTTTTACACCAGGGTTCTGTCTGGATAACTTCTAGTTAATTTCCAAACATCTACTCACTTGATAAGGAAAGAATTCATATTAAAATAACGAAAAATATTAATAATGGCGTTTTGGTTCACCTCCGTCAGACCTTCCAAAGTTGACTATATTCACTAGGTATCCACCCCCTCCCCTGTTAAACTCTGATACCATCACCATAAGTCCATCATTAAAAAAAAAAAAATTAATTATTAAAAAATTTCGGACTGTCCTACTTTTGATTAAAAAGGCTTTTCTCAGAATCGTAGTTTTCATATATATATACATATATATGTGAAAACTACCGTGATCCGATCTTGATATGAACCACATTATATGGTAATCCATACTGTACTTGTGTATCGCATTGGTATATTGAAAGTTGTAACATCTTTCTTAGATCTCAATCAATATTTGATTGTTTCTTTTAGAATTGACGATGCTGTTTATAGTTAATATAAATAAGAAGTAATAAAAATAATTTATTAAGCTAATAAAAATGTAACGACAGCTTCGCTTTGACTGACTCCATAACAATTATTTCTTGCTTCAGTCACGGAACTGCATCATGTCAGTCAAGAACGTCCTGCTCGCAGTTCAGTTTTTCATTAAGGTTACACTGCACCGGGATTCCGTTATCCAGCACCTCATTTACACGGTTTTATTAATTACTTTTTTCATATCAATCAGGTAAGCATCTATTTAAATTGATATATTACATACGTAATTTAGATAATTGTTTTAAAACTATTTACAAAACTGTTTCAAATGATTCAACTGAGTATTTGGATGGTTTCCATTAAAACGGACAATGCTAAGAGAGCAATTAAAAAAAAAATTGTTTCTGTTGGCTGGTCGTTAGATCAGAAAACACCAGTTTTTTAATATATAATTTTAGCAACAAATAAATAAAAAGATCGCATAGCTTATGACGTTTACCAATTCGCCTTTCCCTTCAAATAATATAAATTTAAATTATTAAATAAGAATTTTTCGTCGTTAAAATCAATTTTTGATTGATTTAGAATTTCTTTTAAAAATGCCTTGTGATTAAAATCCGTTTTTAACAATTCAGCTTTTTTCGCTTGTCTTATTTGTTGTATCTTCGATGCTCTTTACTGTATCGTATATATTTATTCTTCTTTCGTGTTAATTTTATTATTTACATCCCGATAAATGAGTGATAACGCTGAATGCTATCACATAAACTAGTGGTAAAAATCTGTAAAATTATTAAATTCACGACTTTCTCATAAGTTTCCTATGGTAGTGAAAAATTAGGTAACTAGGTGTATTACGGATAATTCTTATTATTAATCAGCAATAGTAAAAATCCTCAGAGTAATTATCTTTTTAAGATTTCAGTTGAATACATAAATATTTAATTTCATAAATATACTAATATCTTTTTATTATATATTTTTCATCCTTTTTCAAATTTTCAAATTGAATATTTTTTTTTCTGGTAATATTGAAATTTCGAATGAACTAAAAATGTGATGGAAATTAGCATTTAACTGGTGGAAAATCATCCACATTTTACCCGTTTTAAGTTTGAGTAAACTCACGTCATTGTTAAGATCTGGAAGGTCTTAAAAATGTTTGTTTAATTTTTTGTCACAAATAACCTATTAAAGTCTGAATTTGTATCCATCAATAAACCTCTATGTACCTATTTAATAATTTAATATCAATAGTTTGATAAATATTTGATTCCTGATGACTCCGATAGTATTTTGAATTCAAAATTTAGATTACGCTTCGTTCAAAATGTATTCCATTGAAACGTTTTTGGTTTCAAATGTTTTTAATGATATTTCAATAAATAAAAAACAAGGTAGGTAGGTATATATGTCTTTATACTTAAATTTTCTACTACGTTTGGGTTAATATATTGATTATAGGGGAATAAAAGGATATCAAAGATTTAGGGATATTTTATTAAACAGGGGACAGCTTATGTTAAAGTGTGTTCATTTTAATTTTAACGAACTCTGATTTTATATGTTTTTACAACTGAACATAATATCAAAAAAATGTCTCAATGGAAGAAGAACTTCGTTATTAATGACGTCAACTATTTTCAGTAACACTTTTTCTTATAGTTTATTATTTCTTGAATGTGGTTATGATTATTTTAACCTCATTTTAATAAACCTTTTATCGAATTCCTATGGTTTTAATATAAAAAAAAAAGAAAAGAAATGATGTTGCTAAGCAGGCCCCTCCTCAAAATAATAAACAATAAATAAAATATTGTTATCAAGGAGTAGATTTAAATAACTCTGTCCATCACATTATTTTTGTATCTCTCAAATTTACTTGATGTATCTCTATTCATAATTATTTTTTTTAATTTTAATATATACCTACCTGTCAATAAAAAATATGTGAGGTTACACTGTAAAACATGTCTGTTAATCAATTTCTAAGATTATAATTCGTGAGGCTCTAAAAATCTTACCACATTCAATAAAAATAATAAAATAAAATAATAATAATAAATAAAATATTGTTTTTTTTCAATATGTTAAAATATTGAAAGTTTCTGTCTATCGTTCAAATTTACACGATGCATGATTTTTCTCAATTGATAATTAATTTTTAAATTTCAATGTATGACTACCTAAAAATAGAAAAAAAAAATGAAATTAGTAAAAAAAATTTTCTGCTCTATTATCTAAATAAGTCTATCTATGTCATTATGTTTGCCTATCGCTCAAATTTACTTGATCTACATTATCTCTAATTTCAATTAATTTCCAAATTTCAACATGTAACTAGGTAAAAATAGGAAAAAAAAAAATTAATTTAGTGAAAAAATATCTGTTTGTCTGCAATTTTTCTCCATCTGAAAGTTTTTGTCTATCGTTCAAATTTATATGATGCATGATTTTTCTCAATTGATAATTATACAATTCAACATTCTAATTGTTTTAAAGACAATTTTGACGTGAATTTTCTGGTTAAAAAGAAATGTAAAACTTGTATGAAATTTGCTTGGAATGTTTCGAATTGAAACGAGTGACAGTTGCATTTTAGGAAGGACATACGTCTCAAAGGTTAGATTATTTTTTGTTTTTTTTTCGCCCTTCCCAAAGGGGAGACGAACACACACCTGGTTTACCTGTCTTCGGTGAGGGAGCGTTGGGGTGCTCCACGTAGTTCGAGATATTTCCACCCCGATCGGGCGCTAGTGTCCAGTTATAAGTCACGTGGTATCGATCCCTCCCTCTCTTCTCCTCCTCTTCGCCCGTCCTCATCTCTCTCTCCACTCCCTCTTTCTTCATCGCTTCCTCTCTTCATCTCACTGATAACGCCCAGAAGGATTATACAGCCGCCAATGATAAAGGACCTTTTACCTGTAACCTGGCTAATTTCCCTTCCTTGGATCATAACTCGCCCTTCTGATATTACAAGGTTTCTCCATCTTTATACATTTAGTTTTACCTTTGTTTAAAGAAAATAATTTTTCCTATCTCCTCCAAGAAGGTTTCTTTTTTTTCCCACCCCGTTTCATTGCCACCAGAAAAAAACACCTTTAATCAAGGGTACCTGGCGGTAAGTCGCAACTGTAATCAGGATTACACCCAAAATAAAGTCTTCCTCCTACACAACAGTAATCAACATGAAAATACAAAATTATCATAATGATTAGAGCATCTAAACATTTATGAATCATGCGTGATTCATTTAAAACTATAAAACTGTACCCTGCTCATGACTGTCGCATCAGTAATAAAAATTAAAATAATTCAGAAAGTAATCAAGGTGTGAGCTGTTTTAATTAATGAATGGACCTTTTAGAATTTTTTTTTGTTTTGAAAGAAAACATAATTCAAGAATTGGAAGAAACTTATTACATAAACTAGGATAAAACATGTAGGTACCTAAATTCCTTACAATAGTTACCTTAAAAATTCACATGCTGTAACCATGATTTTCTTTTCCAGTAATATTTTAAACTAGGTATAGCAGCTAAATTGAACAATTGAACTAAGTATATTTATATAAGTAGTTTATCTTCATGTAGTGTACCTATCTTGTATGGTAGAGTATCTATATCTTCGTGGGTACTTGTGCAAAAAATTATTTAAAGTTGAATTAATGTTAAAATATAAAGACTCTTCTTTTAACAACATTGGCAAAATAACACTCATCACTCAGTACTTTTTTTATTGAGGGGCACATATGAGTACAATTTGTATTATTATTCTGCGATATTCCATCCAAGCCATGATGATGACCTCCATGCTTTCGTTGAAACGTAGCTATTTAAATAGTTCCAGATGAAAAATTAGTAAATACGAATCCATGAGATTATCCAATAGTATACATGAGCTTAGGAAATTAGTTAGATATGGTCCTATTGATCAAAAGATTATTGGAACATTGTAGAAAATGATACGTAAAACAACTAACAGGGTTTCTTCAATCTTTTTTTCAGTACCAGCTGCCAATAAAAAATTGACTTTTATAACATTACATTTATAGCTTTTTAAATTTTACAATGCTTAAGACTATCTCTGTAAATACTTTAATAATATTTTAAATGATTATCTGAAGATTAACAAAAGAATAATCCAAAATATCAGGTTTTCCACATTAGTAAAATAATACAATAGTATCTAGTTCAGATGTGGATCCTTGAAAAAATTTTAATTTGAATTCATTAATATAATATCGGTCTTAGTATTTACTTGAATGTGGTCATTAGTTACTGAAGGTTCAATGTCATCATTCGTTTTAATAATGTACGATGAAAATGTTTGTAATAAAGATATAGTATAATTCAAAGTTTAAGAAAAATGTCACTTTAAGTTATTTTGGAGGTCACTCATCCCTGGACCAAACATTCTTCCTAGAATCGATGGATATACTGCTATGGAAATCATTCTTGTAGAATTGACAGGACATTAGGTATCCCTGTCACATGGGCGTCCGACACTCAGGTGGTATGATAGTGTATTTATATGCAATCCGGGGAAGGTGGAAATGAGCTGCTCTTCTGTCTGGTCTCCCAGGAGTGAGAGTATGGGGAGAGGGGTACAACACAGGAAATCGTGGAATATCGATTAGTCAATAAGATCGATCGGTTGTGTTCGATTGTATCGATAAATTATTTAAGCACTTCTACGGGAGTAAGCATCTTACTGTTATATGTAGCAGACAAAAGTATATTTTACTTGATACATTCTTTTTATCTACATATTTTTATTTTCAGAGATATTTTGTCCCACCATAACGCTTTCTTTTATTCTGTTTGTATAAATGTTTTTCTTAGAGGCCAGAACTGAAATAATAAATTAAATTCTTTGGGTCTTAATAGGTCGTAGTAGATGACAATGAAACGAATTTATTATTATATATTTATATAAACGGATTTATTAATATTATTACAAATTTGAGAAGTATGGAATATATATGTTTTTCTCTAAGATTTTTTTTTGTTTGCAACATGATGATAGCTACTTACATATTCACAGCGTTTTTCTGTTGAAATCTTAGAATATCATTGTATTATATAGTAAATCAATTTGATGAGTGATCGAATTAACGACAAAAATATAATTAAGAAACTTGAGTAAGTAAAGAGATTTAAGAAAGAGGTACTGCTGGGTGCCATCCTTCCCTATGCCTGACGTATTATCATTAGGTTAGCTTATGTACTAGAATATTTTAAGATATTCAACTAGCTCAAATTAATAAATGAGGAAAAATTAATACTGATTGGATAATAGTGTAATATCTACTCGCATTTCATGTAATACATAATTAATAAATGTAAAATGCTGGTAATTAAACTTACAACCAGTTTTCTAAAAGAAAATCTCAAAGCTGTAACCTTTACTTACCTGTTTTTTTTTAACATAGGTAGGTACTATCAGTTTCTCCAATATTTCCACATATTTTCAACAATAGGCCCCATTTTTGCCATTGTTGGGTAATTATCGATATAATTAATGAATTAATGCTAAGTGGTTATTTTAAGTGTTTAGGTAATTTTGACATGGTTTTATTTATATATAATATTTACATACCTACCAGGAACAATTTTATGCTATCAGAATAAGCCGTTGAAACAAGGAAGCAGATTGAGTTGGGATGATAGAGGAAAATAAAGGGATACAGTAAAGGGGAGAAAATGAACGGATGAAAGTGAAAAGAAACAACGCGTATTACTCATTTTAAAAAAGTTTTTTTTTGTTTTTCATAAAAGAGGTATTGGAGGAGTTTTGTGGCGGCACACACAGTTTATAGGCCACTTTTGCTTTTACAGCTGATAATGTCGGTATGGTATCCCCCTGCCTACTTTTTGTCAAAAACATTCTGCGATCTTTCTTTCTCATCTGATCCTGCTTTTATTAACTCAATACAAAGGTAGGGATTCCTAATATGGAACCGCGTGCTGATTTACTTGTTTTTACTAAAATAACGTTTACCTGTAAACGCATGTGGGAGAAGGTTTCTATGTGTGTTACTCAATTCTTCCGCATAACGGACAAGTAAACATTTGAATGAATAACAACAAATCATCAGTTTCTGAAGATTAGGTATTGAGATGCTATCAATTTATTAATTAAACAAAAATATTGATTGACTCCAAAACTAAAGAAATTAAATAACAATTATTAACAACATATCGTATAACAACGTATGACTGAAAATGTTGTTAAACCTAAACTGAGTAAAACGAAAACATATTTACCTTAAAATTTTGTAAAACTAATTTTGTTGTTGGGCTCAAAAATACATTTTAATTTCTATTTGTAAATCGGCACAAGTTTACTTACGAAATTCCCTACTGAATCTATGTCCATTTTTTCAGTGGAATAAGTGGAATTTTTTATATTTTTTCAGAGTATTAATATTCCCAAAAAGTTATTAATGTAATACAAATATTTACCCCTCTGTAGTTGTTATTCATTTAAAAAATGATTAAATCTTGGTAAAAACAAACATCATCAAACAGTATATAGATATACATTTAGTTTTTCTTAGTAGCACCACTCGCGTTGTTATATTGCAACGCATATTTTTAAAAAAAATTTTAAGTTAAAATTGTCTTAATTGATAAACTCTTTTTCATTTGAAGTAGTAATAGCTTTTGAAGATTTTTTTATTTTGAGCTTTCCAGTGCGTATAAAACGTAATTTAAAAAAAAAAAATCATAAATAAATTATTGCCATTTTCAGTTAAAAAATCATTTTCAGAGAAAGGGATAGTCAATACTTATTTTAAATATACTTAAAATTATTAAGTATGAAATTCATACATAAAGAAAAAAAAACTTTCACCTTATAGATATCAACATCATCTTGAAATTATCGAATTCTTTTTCGAACCAACGTTAAAAAACATTGAGAATAAATAGAATTTATTACCATAACCTTTGTTTTAATTGTTTTTAATTTATTTCTTCCAATAAAATAAACCTAATGACTTCTTCATATCATGTAATTTGGTTCATAAAAAAAATAATAAATATCATGTAATGTATACAAATGTCTGTATTAGAACATTAATAAATATATAATAAAAAACAAAAGTATTTTAACTGATTTAGGGCTTTTTGTTGGCTGTGATTTTATTATTTATTAAGGAGATAAGATATAATATTTAAAAAACGATATGAAAGCAATAATTTCTAGAAGGATTCAATTGAAAATCCATTAGGTTAAATTAAATATGAATACAATATGATATTACATGAAGTTATTTTTTAGCAATAATTTGCAGCTTTAAACTATTAACAATAAAAAAATATTACAATTAGCAGATATAGATATATATAAGAGCTCATAAATTTGTAGATTAAATTAAGCTTTGTATAACGATTTTGTTCTTTGTATATGCCTGCATTAATTTTTATTATATATTCAAATTAATTTTAGATACATTGCAAGCTGAATTTCAATGCCATGTTTACTAAGTCAGAGAACCCTGTATTCTTTTCTTTGAAAGGAATAACGCTTGTGCTATCTAGCGGGGCTTTTCAACACTATACTTACCCAAGCATGGCATTGAAAGCAAAATATATCTCTTTCCTTAATGAACTGTTTACCTTTAATAATCTTGGTAGAGATATTTTTAAACCAACCAACCAAGTAAATTCTTCTGTTAAAGGTATATATTTTTTCCTTTATTGGTAACTACAAAAAATTAAATTATTTTGTATTTCATTTTTCAACTTTGCCAATTTAAGGTACAAAATAAACATACAGTGGGACTAAAGTTGTAATAATGTGGCAAATTAGGGTTTGTAAAGAAATCTTATGTATCATAATACGAAATAAAAAATAATTAAATTTTATTTCAGCCTATGCTAAACTATAAAAGTCAATATATTTTTGTAATAAATGAATAAATAGAGCTGATAATAGAAAAAATATACATGTATATGCATGAATTAAATTCTTGTTTAAGGCAATATAAAATAAATGATAACATTTATCATATTTTTATTTTATTGCGGAATCATCATCCAGAATAGTGATTTCGATCATCATTTTTAAATTATTTTTTTATTAAAACCTTGTTTATCAAAACCACCTAATTTTTTCCACTCGTAATTATTGAATCATTGATTTATTTTTTAACGAACCATAAGCGGCGTATAATAACTAATAAATTAATTTCCTTTTTAAAATGATTTTATTTTATTCTACATATAGCTGCAAATAAAAATAAAAACGATTCATCAACAGTTGATCAAGAAACATTTACACTCATAAATGATTACTTTTAATTATGCCATTAACTTCATAAATGTGGCAATTAAGTACTTCTTAGTCGAAGTAATAGTATTTTTATAATTATGTCGTTGAAACAGTCCCTATTTGTTTACTTCAACGGGTAAATCTTTGTATTCACAATAAATAAAATATTTTTTTTTTTTTTTACACACTTACCATTGTAGTAACGAATATAAACAATAATACAAAGTAAATGATGATAATGCTTAGTGACCGTTGAAAGAATCACCACATGACTTTATTATTTTCATTCCTACACTTTGAAATCTTCTTAGTACGGGACAATTTCTGAATATAGCATTTCCAGCCAGATTAAATGTAGATTTTTCATTAAATTGGATTTTTGTAGATCAGTTTAAGATTTTTCAAAAGGTATATCAGTTTATTTATTAAAATTCTTAGAAATGTAATTGTTATGAATGATATGGTATAATTATTCTTAAATTGATTTGGCAAAATTTTAATTTGAAATGGAAAATCCTAAAGTTGGTTTGGAAAAATCTCAATTTGGTTTGTAATGTTCTAAATTGTCAAACTATTGATGCCAAACTATTCTTATTTGTTTTGAAAAGTTCTGAATTCGACTTGAAAATGCTACAGAATATCATTGACGATTAATTATAAATCAAATCAGACTTTGACTTAATCATTAATGATAATTTTGACACATTTCGCTTGTATGTAAAATTTAGCTGTAAATAAAAATTTATTTTTTTCTTATTCAATGAGATATTTAATTTTATGTTGAATTAAGTTGAGAGGAACTGCTGGGTGCCATCTTTCCCTATGCCTGACATGTCTGTACAAATAATTTATATATACAAACAATTTATCCTATAAGATAAATATGAGTCATTTTTTTGCTTTAGATACACCAGTTACCTTTACTGGTTGAAAAATAACTGGTTTTAATTTTTGTATATGTCTAGTCAAACCAGCCATCATATCTGCTGATCTTTGACATTTTGGAGTAAAAAATAAATATGTAGAAATATTTTTTTTCCATTTACTTACTTGTTAAGAACATGCTTTTGATAAAGAGAAGTAATAATGTTAGTTGCCTTATTAATTAATTCTGTTGTAGTTTTCTACTATTAAATTATAAGGTCAATTAATGATGAAAATAAATTGCATAAGAAAGATTAGCAAAACGTAAATCTTATTTAAATAACTCTCGATAAAGTTCTGCTGTTTTTTAAACATATGTAGTTATACAACTACAACTGTGATTTATATCTATTAAACCGGTTCGTTCTTTGGCGTCAACCTTGAGAAATATCTTATTTGGAGTTCTCATACAGACAGAGAAAATGTTAAACGGTTCTGACTGAACAAACTTAAATTACTCTGGCATATAATCCTTGAGTAACATTAATTCTCCTTATCTTACTTTTTCAAATGTTAACCTTATTGTCTCTATTCATTGTAGATTTATGTTGTAGATTTATAGTCCTTTCCTAATAAGCTTCTGACCCATCCGAACCCAGTAGTTTCTAACTATGCTTCCTCCATAATCCTCTGAGAGCAATTTTAATGAATTAATGATTTTGTTAGGTATTACAAGTTTTTTTGACAATGTACTACACACCAAGTGCAATTAAAGAAATATTGTTGGTCTCTGAAGGTGGGCAGTAGCCTGAAAAATCAGATGAAATAAAGAAAGTTAATTCAATATAAGGGTTTTGTAGCTTCAATTCTACAAGTTATTAGAGTTATATTAGTGATACTCAAATCGAATGTAATTTGAATAGCTTAGAATAATTTTTGGAGTTAATAGTGAATAATTTAAATGAGCAATCAATCTCAACTAATTTACTGAAAATTTAATTTAAATATTCTATTATGAACGAATAATGCCACTTATGCAAAATATAAAACCAATTTATGATGTGTCTATAAGTTATTCAATCAATCCGGAAGATTACAATTGTAGGAAAAACCTTCCCAAATGTCCTATGAGATAAATATGGGGCATTTTTTATTAGATACGCAAGTTACTTTTACTGGTTGAAAAGTAACGGTTTTTATTTATTCAATATCCTTCTGTTTGAACAGACCCATAATAATTACTCAAAATGAATTTGTTAAATAAAACATTATAATATCATTCCTGTACAAACTTAAAAATGAAAAAAAGTGCCGAAGACTATTTAAGAAGTAAAGGAATATTGGAAAAAATGTCCATTGCATTGTTGGACATTTGAAAAAGCACAGAGATAAAGTTTAAATGATTAGAACACACAAAATTAAATTTATTAACAGTCACGAATATTTATTGAAATGATATATGAATATATCATTTATATAATAAGAAAATATATTGATCTTATAACATATGTACATATGTCTCGTATTATCATATACTATTCATTAGCGATCACTATAATGATTGAAAATATCTGGTAATTTAATTTAATTTTAGTAAAAAATTAAAAGCAGTTACTTTTCAACGAGTAAATGTAACTGGTGTACCAATAGCATATAGACACTAAATATAGCATAAAAATAACAAGAAATATCATTCAAGTAAAAAATTATCTGTATCGTATTTTTAATTTACAAACTTATTTGTTTTAACGTATCTTCCGCTGCCATATTTTTTTTATATTACGTTTATATTTGAAAATTTGAAAAGTTTTTAGGAAAGCACTTTAATAATATTCCTCATTGAAAAAAATATTACCTTTTTATTCTGTAATGATGTGACAGCAATATTATAACATAACAGTTTATTAATACACACATAACAAATAAAAAATTAAGAATTATCGTGTATTTTAATTTGCTTTCCCGAAGAACGTTAGAATTAGAGAGTTAGTCATTTTTTTAAGTCAACTGAAAGGCACATGTACATTTTATACAAAAATTATTTATTTCGGAAATTTGTTGGCCTCAATTAATCTTTAATAGTCAAATATATTTTGTTCAGCCCGATTTTACAAATTATATATAAAAATAATGGTTAGATTAAAAAAAAAATGTTGATTTTTATTTAAAAACTTATATTTCAAATAGTGACTTTAGGTTAATATTTATAGGGTATTATATTATATTTACGTTTATCAGGGAAAATATTGTAGAACGAAAAATTAATTTTTATTTTTTTAAGAAGAAATTTGACTGAGTCCCCGGTATGCATTGAAGTGAATAAAAGACCAGAGGATGGAGGGGCGGTGTTGGCTGTGGACAGTCGGCAAAACAGTGGCCATTTCCCCTCAAGAACTTTTGAAACTCTCCCGGAGTTTTTACAGTTCTGTTCGCTCCGCCCCCGGAGTCTCAACGTGCCTTCTGGAAACAGGAAAACTTTATTCATCACAACTTCTCACTCTTCTTCATGCCATCAACCCTTTTCCGGGCTTAAGGAGTTTCCACGTGGATAAGAAAAACTGGGAAAGGGGTTTAAGTATTCCTATTTAAATAGATAAAATTTTAAGGCGGCCTCTAGGAGAAAGTAAGGGCGGAGAACGCAATTAAAAACTTTTTGCATAATTATTCAGAGAACCGTTTCTTGGGGTCCTATCATATTTTTTTTTTTTTTAAAGTCACTATATATATGATAAGGAAGATGAATTTAAAAAATTTTTGTTTTGTTATTTTCTATGAGCCGTATTACTGCAATATTTTAAATTTATGTTCTTACTTTTTTTCTTCTATTACTGAGATGAAGATTTGATTTGTTTACTTTAATAAAATAAAATTATTTTGAACTTATATTAGTCACAGTATTATTTATTTATTTACTGTGTAATCAGAAATATTTTAATTTAATTAACTTTTCTGAAATTTAATTAAACAAGAATAAATATTAAATTTTTATCTTTAAAAAAACTAAATTAAAAAATATTACTAAAAATTGTATTTTCATTTATTTTATTTTTTAAACTTTAATGTTGTTTAAAAGTTGCCATCTAAATCGGTGAAAATATATTATCTCCTGTTTTATATAACTAATATTTTAATAATATTATTAAATCGACTTAATTTAACGTATAATATTGTTCATCTTACTAACAGGGGCAAACGCTATACTCCTTTTTGTGTTCTTCAACCAATTATAAAGCTTTGTGCCGATTCAAAAATAATTTTCATAAAAAATTATGTAATTTTGTTTAGGTATTATTTTAAATAAAAGCAGTAGCCATTTTCCCATTCGATCTAGATATTAATATTTATAGCTAGCTGTATATCCCGGTTTCACCCGGGAAATTTCGACTCGTCTCCAATGTAAAGCGATATCATTAGGATTTTTATAACAATAAAGAATATACCCAGAGATTGGCTGAAGTTATGCAATTTTAATATGGACAGGTGTTCACACCGCGCACTGAGCGCTGTCCAAAGAATTTAGGACAAACGTTATGGATTTCTATAAATAACAAACAAACAAACAGAATTTCATCTTTATTTATATATATTATATTTTTTATATTACAAAAAAATACAAAACGTTCTCAAATATTTTCTCTTCTTATAGATGATTTTTGATTGTAAATATTTGTTTTCTTAATCAAAATATCTGTTAAGAATAACCATTAATTACAAGAGCTTGATCCGTTATGTCTCTTAATTGGTTTTATTATTAGTTATTTTTCTTTATTAGCTATTCATCGGAATAACTAATAAAAACATAATAACAAATAAATATTCAGGCGATATATAATTTTTATTTATGCCTAAATATATGTCATTGTTCTAACTCATGAAAACAAAAATACAAACAATTATGATTGTTTTGTTTTTTAATTCAGAAGATATAACATTATTTCATTCATATCTATTTATAGACTACGTTTCATGCTATCAGTTATTTTATTTTAAAATAACCCAAGACATAAAAGTAATAACCCAAATATACCGATACTGATAATGTATCGGAATTTTATGTTATTATATATTATAATATGTTTATATAATATTATTTAGGTATTTTTATTAATTGAGAGAAGTTTGAAATAGTTGCATGTTTCAAAGAGTTGATAGTTGCGAGGTGTCCTCGCTCCGTTTAACGGCCGAGTCTTCAGGTGCCTCTGGGTTGATTAAGTCGTAAAAGGAAATGCTTAGCTGTGGGCCGGGCTTTGTCCGCTATCGCTCCCTGATATTTCACTCCAACTTGAGCCATTAAGTTCACTAAGTATGTGTCCAATTTGTGCAGGATTACACCTGTACAAACCCTGCATTCCTGGTACACGGAAGGCTCTACCATATTGTGATCTAAAACATAAATGTTGCCACAATATAATTTTTAAAAGGCCTAAGGAAACATATAGACATCTCATGAGATTTCGTATGGACTAGGAATGTTAAATTAAATCATTATCAAAAAATATTAAAACGGATGCGGAAGGTGTTTGGATTTTCAAAATGGATTACAGATACATTTGGAAAAGCTGTACGAAATAATATATCGAATCACTTAAAACAAACTGAACGTAATCGCTTGATAACATTGAGGCTAATTTTTTCCCAAGTATATTTTTTATATTTCCAATACTGTCCCTGGGATACTGCACATAAGTGCATAACTTTCATTTTACTTCTGAAATAGAAATTCAGCGCATCAATTTATTTTTCTTCTTTATTTGTGGGAGAGTGTTGTTGAGCTTTTTGAGATTGTTGTTCGGGTTATAATTTAATCCTTATTCCAATCCCAAGATTTATAGGATAACAATTTCTAAGTACCATTGTCAAATTCCTGAATTTTAATAAGATATCTTATTAACACACAAAACTTTGATAGGTTGAAATTAATAATATAAGGTCCATCGTAATAAAAAATAATAAGATAATTGTTTAATACAAGGATATTAATATTATAGAAATTCATTGATCATTGTTTACATCTATCACCTTTATAATAATTAAAAATAAAAATATGCTAATTAATTAATCTCTGAAATATTCCGTATTTTTATTTGAAAGTATGACAAAAAAAAGTAACCTTTCCATTTTTTATATTAGTAAACAACTCATAAGCTCTATAAATTACAGAATATTAAGTGAGCACTCGTGTAAACTGTAATATATTCAACAGATCCCTCTACATCAAGATTCAACACGAAATCAACGCAGCACGCTAAAATTGATTTCATCCTATGCAAATGGTTTTAGAAAAAAATAATTTTATTTTAAATGGTTTTAATTAACTAAAACATTTCATTGTATTGTCAAATTTAGCATCGTTACGTGCTTTTGGCTAATCTTCGATAATTTTATCATGTTATAGTTATTATTTATTATTAATATTTAATATTATTATTATTTATTTATTGTAGTTATTATTATGGTGACTCTTGATTCGGAAGTTGTGTTAATATGGTCAGTTTTGTATTTCTTCTATGTAATTTGAAGTTTCAACTTTTAATGTTTGTTTATAATTTTAATGTTATATTTCATTCAAACATTAAAAGTATAGTTAATTTTTTTTTCGCTTATTACAATTGTGAGGTGCAGTGCAAACTAGTTTTTCCGGACTAACTGGGACCAAAGGTAGTCGATATGATCAAAAATCCAAATAATATAGGTAATAAAAATAAAAACAATTTTAAAATAAGCGAATTTGAATTTATTATGATAAAAAAATGTTTATTTTAAATTTATACAAAAAAAAAAAATTCATAATAATCAAGATTGAAAAAAACATTATAACAAACATAAAAAAACAAAACACTATTCACTTCGCCGAATTCATCCAAACAAAAAGAGCTGCTTAAATGATTCAGGAATTTGTATTGGTTTATACTGAACTTCCTCACGCCTTACATACCCATAATTGAATAAAGCGTCCATTGCTTACTGCACTTTTATGAGCCCATTTTATGGAGAGATATATGTGAATTGAGACAACTTTTGCTTTTACTACTTTTTAGAGCATTTTAGGATGGGAATCTGTAATTACCTATAACTATAACCTATAACTAATTATCTGCAATTATAATCATTTAAAATTATGGAAGGACCCCCAATCATTTACACTTCATTAATATCTATGTTCAGCTATTTTCCACCTTCTATTATCATAGCTTTCAACTTGTATCTGGTTGGCCTCAATTGACTCCTATTTCGCCATACATAAATTAAGGGTTTTATATTAATTTATTTTTTATAAATTTGTAGCAATTATTATTTTTGATATCCCTTTGATCATTAATGGGGAAAGTTTTTATAAAAGGTATTTTAATTTATTGATCGTTGGTTGTAATAATTTAAATGACACGAGAGAAATCTTATCAGTTGCTCATTTGGACTAAAAGCAATTTCAAAGAGTTCTCATTCGGATCAAGTTCGCGAATATTTAAATGGAATTTCAATATCAGGTTCTGAAAATGGACCTGTTCTCAAACCACTAGATCAAGTTTCTCCTTAATAATTTAATTAATAAAATATGTAATTAATTTTTTATTGTTATAAGAGAAAATATTAATTGATACTAATTTAAACCATGTTAGTGCGAAATTAACTTTATAGTTTGGTGAATTTTAAGCAAGGAAAGTATAATAATTATTAAGTATAATAAGTAATACATTAGGTACCTGACTACAGTTTACTATTTATAAATAAATATAGTAACACAATAAAAATATAAGTCTTCCTTGTGAAAATTTTTTATTTTGACAATTTTGACTTGTGTCACTATTCTCGCCGTCAGACGATGCGTTGTCTTGCTTATAGCAGAATACGCATAAACGTGGTGAATCAAATGAGCGTCCAAGGAATTAATTCAGCGGTCCAGGGCTATTAATATTAATTGCACCAAATCTCCCGTCTCGCTATATATTTTTTACTATGTAATCTTGACATTATATATATATAGTAAAATATTTTTTATTACAATATACTAGCTATATATACTGGTTTCATCCGGAGAATTTCATTTTTTAAATCTATAAAATCTCTAAACTGAGACTTTTATCGACTCAAACGGTCGATTTCGTAGAAAACCAATGTAAAGCGAGATCAAAACGATTTTTATATCAATAAAGAATATACCCAGAGATTGGCTGAAGTTATGCAATTTAAATATAGACAGGTGTTCGCACCTGGTATCAAAGAACCTCTGAGCGAAATTTGGAGAATTTAGGACGAACGATAAGAATTTCTATAAAGAACAAACAGAATTTTATCTTTATTTACATAGATTATAGCTGTAGGTATATCCCGGTTTCACCCGGGGAATTTCATTTTTCTAATGAAATATCCCGGTTTCACCCGGGGAATTTCATTTTTCTAATGAAAGGGTCGATATCGTAAAAAAACATTGTAAAGCGAGATCAATACGATTTTTAAAACAATAAAGAATATCAGCTGAAGATCGGCTGAAGTTATGCAATTTTAACGTGGACAGGTGTTCGCATCTTGTATGAAAGAACCACTGGGCGAAATTTGAAGAATTTAGGACAAACGGTATGGATTTCTATAAAGAACAAACAAACAGAATTTCATCTTTATTTATATAGACTATGGAGTAAATCAACCACCAACGTGGATAATCCATCAAATTTATCGTAATTATTAAGGTCTAAGTATATGTTATTATAGGCATGCATTATTTTGAAAACTTCTTTTATTCAATTAATAGATATTGGTCATTATGAGCAGTAATTCGAAAATGAAAATCAAAATCTAATATATTTTAAATTTCACATGCAAATACAATTGAAAAATATTAAGAATTAGACATCGACAGTGGAAATAAAGGAATATATTTTCAAGGGAGAGGCCAAGATTAATAATAAGATTTGGTCGAAACGAACTCAAAAAACAAAGATTAGCTGCCTCTATATCTCTCCCTTCAACTGTCAGTCCTTTCGTTCGTTGTAATAATTCGTAACAATGTATACTGATGACTTTAATATTTGACGAGATTTTAAGGAATTGATATATTTTATAATTATAACATATAACTTGGTATGTATATAATGAGTATATTTTAATATAGGATTTTAAGTCATAAATGTTTATGTTCCAAATTTTATAATTATTGTAAATTAAATTTTAAAAAAAGTTGTAAATATCATGTAAAATATTGTTGCAGTCACCTGAAGATGAGGCAATGAGCCTCGAAACGTAGTGATGTTTTAACATATTAAAAAATATATATTATCAAAAAGGAAGACTGGATTTTTCACTGAAATATAAATTTAGAATAATAAAAGACCAAAAGGGTTTTTTAAAAAAGTCTTCCAGTATAGGATAAACTATCAAAACAATGTATAATTTTTATCTTTATATTATTATTTTCGGATGGACGGTCCCCTTTTTACGCCACTGGACATTAATGAATTATATTACATAATTTATATGAATTATATATATTTTTTTGTCTCCTTGAAAGATGCAAGATTTTCGCACCAAAAATAAGGTCAATTTTTCACAAAACATTGTTCCACCCGATATTTCCGCTCACCCGGTTCAGAAATATTGATAATAAAATATTGAATCCTCCCCTCCGGCGCGGGGTGGCAGGCGTGGACCGCAATATCTCCTTCCGAACCTCTTTAATAATTCATGGCTCGCCTCAGTCCTTTGTTTTGGGGCCATTCCTCCTCAACCCCCCTCTTCCCTTCGCCCTTTGGGAAGAGAAGATAGGAGCCGGGTAAGGTCCTTCGCCAACGTCCCAGGATCTACTCCAAGGATAAACTTTTACCCATATACTCCTCCATTTGCCAATTGGTCCTTAAACTCTCCGCTCATACCGCTCTGTCCGCTTCGGAGTTAAACTGTTTGGCGTTTTTGTAAGTAGTTGTTTGTCCCGGGCCCCTGCTAGATAAGTCCACTCTATTCGCTGCATTCCTTTCAAGTAGGGGATCTGAAACAAAAAAGGAAGATTTATAGACCTTTCTAGAAGAAACTTGCCGAGATGCTGGGAGTATAGGGAGACCCATAACTTTGATACGGTTGTGCTGGTCAGAATATTTCATCAATGTACTTAGACACTTTATCGACCTCTATGTTTCACTAAAAGGATTCTCTGTGAGAGCCAATATATAAGCGCTAACATAAGATATCAGAATTATTTTTATATTTTATATACTACTTGCATTACGTAATTAAAGATGGCTGGAACATTGTATTAAACATTTTGAATAGTAATACCTAAGCATTCATAATCCTTCCATTATGAAATCAAATTTTTAATCGTAAATATAATAAATACCATTAAAACTATAATAATTTTTTTTAAATATTTAACACTGTGAACAATAACTTGACTCATTGAAACATTTCAACACACTCTACTGGTTTTGTGCAGAGGAAAATTACCTGAAAAAGTTGCTCTATGACTGTGATTATTTCATAAAGATCACTGATGAATTCTTCGAAAAGATTCAAAATCGACATCGAATATGAAGTGATTTTTTTGTCAATAACCCTCAAAGTAGAAGCTAGGAATATAGGTTATTGAAAAAACAAAACATAATCGGTTAAAACCAAAGGCATAAAAACCTAACTGGTTAAAAATGTATTTTTTAAAATAAGGATTCAGGTTAATAACCGACTGGTTTTTGTTTGTTTCTTTGTTTAACGTCACTTTATGCTACTAAGGCTAATCGGACGATGCTACAGTGGGAGTCCTAAATTTTGCCTATCCAGGTATAATTAGGTTGGGACCTCCATTTTACTTCCTATCCGAGTGACGGCATATACAAGGATTTTTCATTCCCATTAAAAAATCCTAGGGCCACCTCGGGACGCGAACCTGCGACCTTCAGTATAGTAAGTTTCTATGCTAACCAATACACCCGTATGACCCCCCGAATGGTTTTTAACAACCCTAGTAGAAATGTAGGTTATTGAAAAAAAAAAACTTAATCGATTAACACCGAAGGCATAACCTATCCTTTTAAACCTTTTTTTTATTTATTTTTTTTTTCTTCAAACGGCCGATTTTGACCTCGTTAGTGCTAATACAAAAATATAAGAAACCAAATAACTGTTTAAAAATGTAATAAGGTGTAACTGTGCCTATAACAGTCAGACTTCCATGATTTTCTATCTGTTAAGTATTACAAGAATTACGTTAAAAATTGAGTTAAAGAGGACTCATCGGAAAAATTCCAACGAGATACAGTTGAGGCAACAGTCTGTGGGAGGGATGTCAGATTATCACGATTTTTTTTTTTTTTCATTTTATAAGCCGCTATAAATTTGGTGTAATTTTTTATTCTATGCTAATAATTCTATTTCCTTAATAATAGAGGGTTTCACAAACTTCGCATTATTTTATTGTTTCATCCCTCCTACTTATCCCCACTGTTTATACGAATGTAACAGAAGACCAAAGTTTACAGCATATATTTTCATACCAGCACCACCCAGGGACACTGCCATTCATACATTTAGTGTTGCTAACCTAGCTTATTCTCCCCCTTTTAAAATAAAACGCCTCCCTTTATTAATCCGTCCTTTATAATTCATGAAGGAATAAAGTCAGAGGAATAAAGTAAACATGTAAACTGGGAGCCGCTTTCAGTTTTGTCATGAAAACCTTTATGAGATGAATTCATTAAAATAAATTCAAGTGACGGGATGGGGAGAGTTAGGAGTATTATTCTTTTATATATTCTCTTTCTTTTTTTTTCTTTCTTATTATTATTCTGGAGCGTAAATGTTAAACTCTTGCAAATTAAAAAAGTTCTTCTTGAGCATCGCACTTCCACAAGACCTGAAAAATAAAAATAAAAACCTGAAGAAACTCAGCTTATTTCTCAAAAGAAAAATATTTCTCAAAAGAATAACTTGGAGATTTTAATCTCGGCAATATTCCTTTTCTTATTAAAATATATTTAATAAGAAGACTTAATAATTAGTGATCCCAGTATTAAAATTTCAAGAAATTTTTTTTAACCTTATTAGTTTTTATCAATACCATCTTTTTATATTACTTTCTCTCTAGTTATGAAGAGAATTGAAATTTTATCTCAAACTAATTCCGGAATTTCAGAGCGTGATAAATTTTTCTTTTAACTGAAAATTAGATATTTTTTCTCCGTCTGATATTTAAGGGTAATTTCATTTCCATTACATCGCTAGTTTTGGAGAAATAAATGAGGCAAAGGAGGAATCTGTTAACAGTCAAATAGCTGTCGATCTTACGAAAATCTGATAACTCCTCAAGTATTCAAGTAACTGCCAAGAAAACACTATGAGATCAAATGTAATAAGTTGATGAGTTAAGCAACCTCAAAGGTATAAGAGTTAAATGTCTTTAAAAATTACTCTAAAAAAAAATCTGGTGCGATGCGCGCAACTTTCACTTACAAACTTACTTTGATTAGAAATTGACGTGTTTTGTTAAATGCCATTTCTCAAAATCACACAAAGTGCACATTCATTTAATTTTTTTGTTTTTATTTGCTCATTCAAGTACAATATTTTTTTTTTTATTATTAAATAAAAGTTTTCATGTGTGATACTTCGGCAATACAAGCATAATACCTAATCCAAGTCGTCTGATTTCATAATTCTCTATGTAGTTGTTGAAAACTTCACATAGTTCCTATGAAACAAATAATTTCCATTAAATGAACAGAACATCTTAAATTATAAAGAATTGGTCTGTCATTGAAAAAATAATTTCCATTAAATGAACAGAAAATCTTATATTATAAAGCATTGGTGTGTCATTAAAGGTGTACTGTGCATGCGTGAGCTCAACGTGTTTTATGAGTTGACGGAATATTTAAGTCTATGCACCTGATGCTCCAATAACAAAATATTTATTGTTCATATTTATTTCAGAAATTTTTTCCAACCTCTATTTGCCTAATTATGCTCTGAGGAATCGGAAAATACGATTGATTTTCTACCAAGCTTATTCATGACAATGCTTTGATTCGCGTGTATATTTCATTTTTTTTTTTCTTGATACAGTTGTAAATTTTAATAAATATAATACACAAAAATTAGAAAAATAGAAGTAAAAAATCTTCTGAGGCATTGTATCTTCTGCGTCGACCAACACAATAGCGAGTTGTAGAATACAATTACAGATACCCACTAGGATTGTTACCATCCAGCCACCAATGTAATCTCTGGATACGAACTTGTCTAACTAACTTAATCAAGTTTACAGCGACCAGTGGAGGCTTCCTGACCTTATCTTGTTCCGCCTTTCAGAAAGTCGTAAAGCCCGGGAACTGGGCCGGCAATTAAACCACTGTTTGCATAACTTAAGGGATTACAGCTGGTATCTGCCTATATACCAACTATCAACTAGAATTTATTGATAATAATGTTTAATATTCGTTCATTTTACAACTAAAATTATAATTTAAAATGATAGAAAAAGTTAAAATTCCTTCATTGTTTCAGTTTCCAAATTTTAAGATTTTTATTATAATTATTTAGATATATATACATATATTTTTAATTTCATATTTTTATCTGTACCTGTAGAAATGAAGCTGCAATAAGAAATTTTCAGGGCATATTTGGTTGTCAGGGATTTTGGAAATATACTGCAGCAGATCTACCTGGTCTCGATTCGAGAGAGAAGGAGGTCACTCATCCACCTCCTTTTAGGTCGCCTCCAAAAAGACATGTCAGCCGTAGCCATTTCATTAATTAGTCTATTGTTATATTCGTTCAATTCGATATGATAAGAAGTCGTATGTGTTTGTCGATAGTTGGTTGACGCAAACCTGCATGTTTAGTTTTGTATCTAACTTTGATATGTCTTATTTTTAATTTTTACCACTTTGAAAAAACGAATATATTATTTTCAGTCTTTTGTTTAGCATCTGCCTTTTAATCATAACATGAGGACCATTTTATTATTATTATTATTTTATGGGCACTTATGGCATGGAGGAATATGATGCATATGGAATGAATTTGTGAATATACACAGTCAAATCTGTGTAGGCTATCATGAGGGTGAAATGAAGAGTTTGATCTTATCTTATAGATAGTTCGTTATTGTTAGTCGATATGTAGAAATATTTTATTAACGTTGAGAGTATGGTATGAGTCTTAAAACTTAGGATTGGGTTGATCGTAGCTTTTGTACATTTTTTTTTCTCGTGAATCATAAATCTTTTTGTTAAATCTGCATATTCACATTGGAATAATAAAATAGTTGCTGACTGTAAACTACTGTTATAGTTACTGACTATAAAATTCTTGCATGTTTTCAAATTTTTATAAAAAGTGGTTTGGTAAAAAAAGTCTCGTATTTTCAGGTGATCAAATATGATCACATCAAATTCGAGCTTTACATAACAGTTATTATTAAAAAATAGAGGACATAAATGCTATACAATAGTAAAATAATAATTTACCATATTGTTGGATAATTATCAGTTAGATTTATCATTTTACCAAGATATAGTAATCTCGATTATATTTCCGAAGGGAATCTTCTCTTATGTCTATGAAAAATGCCATGGGACTATTACAGATTGTCTTCGGTTCTTTTATATTTCGGGTGATTGCTCTGTTTGTCGTCTAAGGAAAAACAAACATTCGGCAAAGAAAACATTTTTCCGGAAGATGAATCCGATGTTTTCCAAGGCCCAGTTTTCTAGAACATAGTTCTCGCTCCAGAGGAGACGATGAATGATTTGGAACATCTCGTTTCTCCGTCATGTTTACTACTCCGAGATCGAGTAAGTGATGTGCGTCGTACAGAATATGATAGCAAATCTTCATAAAAAATAAAAAAAAATTATTAAAAATAATAAAAAAAAAAATTAGGAAACCAGTAAAGTTGTATTGGATTGATTTATTTTCCTATTTTTAGGAGGACAAGTTAATCGAATTTAGTGTTTATATAGCATAAACAATTACTCGATCAAATTAGAAGTAACTACTTACATATCGTTCATTTAATTATTAATGGGCTATTATAATTACTTAATTTCATTTAAAATTTTAACAATGGAAATCTCTCTTCGCGTTCTTTCACCATATTGTAACACTTACGTGGGTTACACAATTTTTATTAAAAAAATAAAACTTTCCAATGCCGCACAAATTATATTTAAACAGGTACAAAAATTAATATTTCGTAACACAGAAATAACCATATGGCTTGAGCTTCAGAACCAAGACTAACTCTCCATTCCACCCCTCCTTGTATATAGTCGTAAGGAGAACAGTATAGAACCTTCGAGGCCGGCGTAGATGATACTCGAACATCCTATTCACAAACATGTGCTATGACAGTTTGTTCGAACTGTTAGTTCGTTCCAATAATTCTAAACCGTATGTTTTTATTGTTTTCGTTTAACGTTACAATATTTTTGAAAAATAAAAGACAATGTATGAATATTTCTTTCGCTCTGCTACCAATTATGAAAATGGCGCACTTATTGAAATTAGAAAAAATATTTTGTGATTTTCAAAATATGAAAAAAAAAAATATTAAGTTGTCGTATAGATTATTTATTCTTAAATCTATGATAAAATACTCAATTCCACTGCTTCCAATTTATTGGTATATTTTAGATATCCCAGGGGAATCTATCCTTGAAAAAACCCTCTAAGATTATAGAAGAAGCCTTTCAAATACTATCGAAGGTAATTCATCTTCTCTAAACTGGTTCATCACGACTGGAGAAAAGTTTTGGTTTGTTTTTCTTAACTTAGAGACCTTTTATTGGTAGTTTTTTTTTTTTAAATAAGACGTTTTTGCATTTAGATGACTGGCCCACCTCGGATTACCATATCCATCTTATCTCTCGAAATGGGACAGGTTTCCAGCCTACAATAAGAAGTTCTCTTTCCCTCATCCCTCTAATTTTTATCTAAAAAAAAAAATGTTCTGTCAATCATCGAAAAGTAAAAAATGATATATAGAAAAAGAAACACAAAAAAAAAAAAAATTCGGTTTAAGTGGTCTCTTGTGTTTTAGGAAAGTTTCCAGGAAGAGAGGAAAGGATGGTTTGGGGATTCTACGCAATCCAGCATCCGTTTTGGAATCGTCTATATGTAAGGAATATATATTGGTTGTTTTTTTAATTTTTCAATCTCCATGGGCGGTGCCGCAGCGCATCTGAAATTCAAATGCAGCCGTGTTTACCCCCAACCTTAATTTTGTGCCTGTCTCCACTGGCACAAAATTAAGCATGAAGCAACTGAAAATTATCTATATCAAACCAGAACTGATCCAAAACTGAAAGGGATAAAGACATGTTTCTTTTTCTTTGGAATTTATTTGTAATGCTTTGCATGCATTAAAACAGGGAACAGCTGGCCATCTTGATGCAATGCAAACTTTTTTAATTTATTATATCTATATTATATCAATCGAGGAAGTACTGAAACAAGCATTGATTTAAAATATATGTTTTCTTAAGAAGATTTAAGATGTTTATTAAAAAAACTATAAGTGAAGTACCTAATCTATGAATAAAGAGTAGTAATAAATGAAAATCATTATTTTACGATCAAGTTATTTAGATTTGGTAAATGATGTACACAATTATAAGTATAATAAAAAAAACACACCCAATTTCAATTAAAAAATAAAAAGGATATTCAGCCGTGATCTGTTATTTTTTAATTTTGGTGTCCCTCATAGTTAAGAAAAACTTGTTCTATCAAAGCAAATTTATTTTATGATGACCTATAAGAAATATATGTCTTACTTTATACTACGTAATTTTAATTATCAACGGGGTATTTAATTATGTCTCAAGACTGATAATTATTAGGCCTAACCATTTATTCATCCTTTATTTTATTAATTCATAAGGAAATACTTTATTAACTACAAATAAGGACAGTATTTTCTTATTAATAAACTAATAAATAAATTAAAAGATGACTTAGATAAAAATATACAAAAAGATTATTTAATAATATGTTCTCTCTGTAAAAATAAAATTAAATTCAATTTAATTATGGTTAAAGGAAGATCAGTAAGTCCCTCATAATTTCTTTATCAGCGCATATAACTAAAATACTTTTAATGAGTTAATCTAAAAATCAATAAAAATCTAAAAAAAATCAAAAATTCTTAAAATATACTCTTATTAATTTCAATGTACAATATACAATGAACACTTTTACTATAATTACTATACATTAAAATTAATGAGAGGCATATGGCAATTATTCATCATATTTAATGTCTTCGTCAACAACATACACCTAGGGCTAACCTAAAAATCGTCCTACAATTAATTAGACGTATTTATTATTTCTGAATCTAATATTTCTATTTTAATTAGTAACTTAGTTTTTTAATAAATAGTTTATTACTATCATGCCACATTCAGGAATTGTTTTTCTTCTTTTGGAAGCACTCATGTAAAACTAATATTAATGTTTTTTTCTTTCTTTTTTAGGTAAGGAGAACATCTAGCTTCTTTTTTTTTCTTTTAAGATCACTTGAGAAGGTATGTACAGAAATTGATTATTGTCTGAGGTTAAAAAAATGAATTGGAATTATTAATATGTTAGTGGATTATATTAACATTTTTTCCCCAAATCATTGAAACAGAAATGAGAAAATTCACATTTGAACGGACCAGAAAAAGCCAATCTCTGATCTTTCAAAAAATTGAAAACTCTTCCTTTATATCTGAACAGATAATTTTAAGAATATTTTTTATTCGTACTTTTATTAGCAGATATCCAAATTTATTCTAAATAATATAGATTCATAATATTGTGTGAGTAGCTCTGGGATTAACCTAGCAATTCCTAGCAAGGCGAATGTTTTCCAATCGTCAATGATTTCAATGATCAGTTTCAAAATTACCTAAATGATATTAATTGGATGCGTTAGTCATCCGACTTTAAAATTCAAAGCCAAATATATTGTATTTTTATTTTTTGAAAGTGAAATTATTCATAATGAAAATTAAGCTAATTAACCTATTCAAACAAACCTCAAAATTTCGAAAAAACTAAAGTCAAATACCTTTCTGTTCAAAAATCGATTTATTATTTAAGATTTAAGTATTATTGGCGTATTGTATAGGTATCGATTAACATTAAACTGAAAAAAAGTACGTATATGTACATACATTTCTCACATATATAACAATTTTAGCAGAATGTGTAAAAATTCCTCTTTTTGCAAAGCCCTGAAAGTAGTGATCTATAAAATATCGAATAGGCTTCCTCCTCGCACGAGGGTTGGATCGTATATTGGAGTCACCTGGGATTTTCCTCCTGGAACGGAGGGTAGGGGATGAGTTCATATCCGCTGGAATTTCGGTTTTCTGAAGTATGGGAGTATGCCTGTGTTAGTGTGTGTGTGTGTGTGTGAGGGAGAGATAAGAGGGAGGGTGGCTCTCATCAAGAAGGGGGTGATATAGCCAGGATCAGGACACAATGTAGGATTTAGCTGTGGGCAGCCTCTGGTAAATGGATATTGGTAAAAAGGAAAACTCTGTCTCTCTCCCTCCCTCTCCTAGGGCTTTTCCCCTTTCATAGCTCCAGGATGGCACCTCCGGAAGAGGAAAAATAGATGGTCCAATTTGGGTTTAGGGCCGGCTCTCCATCATGCCAGAATAAAGTTGGGGGTATACGCCCAGACCTCCGGGATGAGCTTGCTGTATTCCTCTGATTAAAGGATGCCTGTAAAAAGGATGCCATCTACATATGGAATGAGTTCCCTCGCTTCTCGGCCAAATTGAAGATTTATCTAAATACCTCATCTCCTTCGTTTGGTGGTCCCAGTACTAAAAGTTTTCGATTATATCTTGCGACCTTTTTCTAGAACGGTAAAAATCGAGTATAGAGATAGAAAGAAATTAATGTCCGTATATAACGTTAGTCCTGACAAAATGTCTAATTTCCGTGGTTCATACCTTATCATTAAAAAAAATTTATCTTTAAAGGTTTTTATTTTTTTTTTTTTCAAATTTGAGTTATAAATCGATTGAAGTATTCGGCCTAAATAGTCTGTATCCTTACACATTTAATCTCATTTAAACTTCTAAATTTTAGCCTATTTAAAATTATTTTATTTTGTTGATTGTTGTAATGATGAATGGCCCGTTTTTCAAAATTAGAGTTGAATTAAATTCGTTTCAAATACTACTGATAAGAGATTTTGAAAATTAAGTTCTCTTTTCTTGTAAATTTTCAGAGGCTTGATACATAATCTATAACATACCAATATATCTATATGAAAGCCTCGAAAATGCAAAAATTATAGTCAAGACTGGAAGGCCAAAACTTTTAATATCAACAATCTTTATAGTCTCCTTCTTTGCTGACTTAATTAATAATATAAATTTATACATTATGTTTTCTAATACTGGAAATTTGAAGCCTACCGACAAATAGACTCATATAATAACGACTCTAATAACCTAGATGTTAAGATTTTTACTGAAATGCCATGTTTTTACATTGGTTAAATGTCTAATTTGCTGTAAGGAGTGAATAAAAAGATAAAGAAAATAAGTTAGATGAATTTAGCTTGAAAGTAACGCTAACCTTTTTTTTTTCTTTAATTTTTTTAAAAGATAAATAAATATGTAAATATATTTATTATTGAGGCAGCACATGGAGAAAGTGTTCACTGATAACACGAGCGCAAAGGGGGTACCTATATTTACACCAAAATTTTGCATTCCCCAATCAAAAATTCTTAGCTTATCTTTAAAAATCTTAAAAAAATTTCATTTGGCATTTCTCTTCTGTCATTACTTACTTGATGATTTTTCAATTAATTAGTTTAGTATTGTATTTCGTTTTCATTAAATGGAAGATATTTTATTACTGCTGAAATTTTAAAACCATTCTGATTATATTTCGATGAAATAAAAATTTAAAAAACATTGTCTTAGTTTCTCCTTTGAGTTTTCTCAATTAAAAAACCCCAAAAGGAAGCATAACTACTTTGAACCTTTTATATGACGTATAATATATCCCCAGTAGCTATGGTACTCAGGCAAGGAGATCCCCTGGCACCACTCCTTTTCAATATTATAGTACAGAGTATCATCATACGGGCAAACCTGGATATTAGAGGGACTATATTCAACAAAAGTTACCAGATACTCGCTAACGCCGATGATGTCGTGATCATTGGAAGGTCTCTCCATAACATCAAAGACGCTTTCGATCGGTTTCAGCAAAAGGCTCGGGCATTCGGCCTTCCAGTTAATGTTGAAAAAACAAAAATAATGGTGCTAAGAAGGAAAAACCTGACACACCCTCAAAACCTCTATGCGATTGGCAACAGCTCATTCCAAAATGTTACTAGTTTTAAATATTTAGGGAGCCAACTTAATGTATCCTTAGACGAGATGGAGGAAATCAAAGCACGAATTGTTGCTGCCAATAAAGCATCATACTCCATCGCGCATCTCTTAAAAAGTAGGCTGATCAGTCGCACAACAAAGATCAGACTGTACAAAACTCTAATAAGACCAATTGCGACCTACGCATGTGAGACTTGGGTGCTAAACGCAGCAGCAGCAAGAAAAATGGACGTCTTCGAACGGAAAATATTAAGACGCGTCCTGGGCCCAATAAAAGATAATGGAGAGTGGCGCCAGCGAAAAAATAAAGAGGTATACCAGATTTATGGAGACCTCAGAATTTCAGACTATATACGGATGCAACGTCTGAGATGGCTGGGCCATCTGGTCAGGATGGAAAATCACAGAGTGGTAAAGACGCTGTACACCTGTCATCCAGAAGGAGTAAGAGCTCGTGGAAGTCCACGTGGAAGATGGAAAGAAAGCGTAGCTGCGGATTTGACCGCGAACAGGCTTTTTCTGAGACTTGCTGAAGACCGAGAAGCCTGGGCAAGAGCGTTGGAACAGGCCAAGGACCGCCTAGTGCGTCTGTGGTGCCTCTGAAGAAGAGAAGAAGAAGCTATGGTACTTCGCAAAATTAAATCAATTTCATCCTAAAAATTTCACAATTTCTCTACAACCTCATATTTTACACACACACAATATATATATATATATATATATATATATATATATATATATATATATATATATATATATATATATATAATACAACCTAATGAGTCTGTAGAGGTGATTTGATAAAAAGCTTTTAAGCTTGTGGAGTCAATTTATCGGAATTGCTCAAGCAGTTGATGAGGGGGGCCATCAAGCAAGAAGAAGTGATGAGACTTATCGTGGCGTTTTATGATGATGTCTCTATGATGACCCATGCCGTATTTTATACTTATTTCTTTCTGATCAGAAAGCCGCTCTTATTTGAAGTAGTATTTTTTTTAAATTTATTAATTTTTCTTTATATAAAACGTTTATTTCTAAAATAAATATATATATTTCATTATTAAAAAGGGAATGCTTTGCTTAATTTTCTAGGGAATATTTATTTCCATCCCTATGTAACTATTTAATAACCTAATGACTTCCACTTTCGTTAAGTGCTTATATTGTGTTAAAAATATTAACTATGTAAAAACAAAAATAAAAAAAACTATTTTAAGCTAATAATTTAATAAATGCAGAAATCATATATATCAGTTAGTTCAACACAAGTAAGGGGTGCTTAAATACTCAAAGGTAGCAGATGGTAATTTCGTTTTAAAAAATAAAAGTTTCCGTTTCCCAAAAAAAAACTTTAAAAAACAAATTCATTGCATTTCATTGTCCAAACGGCCATTTCCTAGATTCACAGATTTGTATATCTTCTTAGATATTAAAAAAAAGGAAACTTTTTGAATGAAAAACATGATTATCAACGATCCTAGAGAACCTTATGAAAACATTCGACCATTTTCCACTTCTACATAATTTATCGGTAGTTAAGTAAATTATATTAATCTTTTTATTTTTAATGGGAGTAAAAAATCCTTGGCAATGCCGTCCCTCGGATAGGACGTAAAATTGAGGTCCCGAGCCTGTACGAAGCCAAGTACTCGTTAAAGATCCCTATCCTAATTATACCTGGATAGGCAAAAGTTGGGACTCCCACTGTACCTATCTTTATCTTACGATAGCATCGTCCGATTAGCCTTAGTAACATAAAGGAACGTTAAACATACAAACAGACAATTAAGTTGAGTAATGCTATAATTTAATATAATAAGTAAATTTTTTTTCTTCATAAATAAAATAGTGTTTGTAAACACATTTATTTAAAACAAAAAATCAGAAGCTTGCGATTTGAGATAACTAATCTTTTATTTAAATCAACTGTTCTTTCTTTAATAAAAAGAAGAGTTCTTGATGCTTATCCTAAATATTTCTTACCATACCTTGTTTGATAAGGCTCCTAAGCAGTCCAGTCCCAGGCAAACAAATAAATAATCTAGAACGACTTTCTAAGAACAATTTACGATTGAGCGGAGAAAATCGTGAAGAGTAGGCTGCTTCTGATTGAGAGCAAAACCAGCTCAGACTAATCCGACTTGATATATTTAGATATCTGGCAGGTCCGGTCCACAACCTCCTAATACCAAAACAGCTTTGGGAATATACATCGCCATATTTAACGGGCAGCGACAGGCGGGACATGGGGGATTTGGAAACAAAGTAGGGATTTGGATCCAGCTCTCCCAAAAATTAAGCCGGCTATTGAACTTTTTGGGTCGGCTTCAAAGGAGGACGACGTCATGAATAAAATAAAGTCAATCTGTTGTCAAAACGGGATTTGCTATCAAACTGATAAATATATCTTTATATTGCTTTAAAATAAGTTATTAATGATACGGTTCAAAATGAGATTCTTTCCAATAAAGAAATTCGGGAGAAGGAAATAACGTATGTTGCTAAGTGGAATGAGTCTTGGAGGATACAACCTTCGAAATTACTCAGGGTAAAATACTTTAGTTCAAGAGTACTTGCAACATAGAGTTCAGACTAGAAAAAAAAAATATCTTGTTCCTTCTAAGAATCGGCCATTTTAAATTTTCTTATGAATAGCATTTACCTTTAGCGTACCCTTACCTGAGACAAGCGGGGAGTCTCCAGAACAGTCACCCATATACCACCTACTGTTTTGAGTGCCACCATCCTCCCAAAACTTAAGACTGAAGACGAGCCAAATATGCTTGAAATCCCTTCGGAATCCGGACACCATAACAAAGTTCATAAGAACTAACATTTTAAATTTGGTATTATTAAAATTAAACACTCAACAAACTAATTTATTTGTTCTTATTATTATTATTATTTAATTCTATCGATTTTATAATAGAATGCGTTTCAAATAGACATATTGGAAAACGGTTTTAGTTTGAATACCATTATTTTTTCCCAGTTCTATGTAATTTGTTTTATGAATTTTAAAATTCCGACACCGATGAGAACTGTTTGGCGATCTTTAAGCAGTAGTAGTATTGGTTCAATGAACTAATAGGCTCATTTCTTAGAAACTTTCACATGCCTTTTTAAAAACTGGTATGAAAAACTATTGACGTATAATTAATGAGCATTATTATAAATATAACATTTTTTAAATAGAAAGGAGAAAAAAAAATTCTCTTAATACACAAATATTTTTTCTGTTCTCGTAACTGGAGAGACTTGTTTCAAACTGGTAACATGAGTCGAACCGTTAGGGATTATGAGCTAATTATAACGAAATCGCCATGGAAACAGCGGCTACTCAAATGAAGCAATGAAATAATTTATACTTAAATTGGTCTTCGACCAGTCCATAACTAGACTAACGAAGGCCAATAAGACTTGCGATAACAAGCCAGAGCTGACTTATTAAGCAAAGCTCAGTCGGATGACGGCGCGGGTACAAGGAACTCGTCGGGAAGGGTACAACATGGCAGCTGCGGGGTTGACCAATGGCCGACCGGCCGCCTTCCAGTGGACCAGGTACCTGCAACCAATAGTATTCTAGATATGTTCTAATGTTACAAACTAAAATATATTTAATATAGATTATTAAATAATTAATTTTAGACTTCATAAACTTTGAATTTAATTACACACTTAACCCCTAAATTAATTTAAATTTTGTGGAGCATACAATTTAAATATGTAAATATCATTTTAAAAAAAAATTGCTATGCTGCTTCTGTTTCGACAGGGTATGAGACTGTGACGTATGCGAACTCCCACCACGTTCTTTCAGCACTTTCAGAAAAAAGTCATATAAAAATAGCAAATTATTTAAAAATATTTTTTGACGTATTTCAAAGTAATGAGCGAAGTATAATGCTTTATATTTTCTAATCAAGAGTACTCTTTATTATTCAACTGTAAAAGATTAGATAAATTTGAGACAAATTTAGATAAGTGCATTTTTATTGTTTTTTATTTTTATATTTCAATAAATATTATATATCAAGATAAGCAACACGAGGTCCAGGCTTAAGTTTTAATATACCCAGAGATGATAATTAGGAAAGGGACGTTTTAAAACTTCCCAGAAGCTCCTAGGGCAAAATTACCCTCCACTCCCTGAGTGGTTGGTTATACTCATTTGAAAAAATCCACTCCCTGCACCCCTAGAGTGGATTAAACCTATAACACCTTTTTAAAGTCAGCTCATGTTAAACCGGAACCTTTTTAATCAAGGGTAGGTACTCTTTGATAGCGTTTTATCGCTCACTCTATTGCCCCAAGCTATAATTCCTCTAAATTGATTAAAATTGGTCAATCATAATGATGGACTCGTCTATAAAAAGAAAGAATTTTTCTAAAAAATACCTATAACGAAAAACCCAAAGAATTGTTTGTAAATTAAATTTAAATAAAAAATATTTATTCATTATTGGATACAATCTATATATATATGATTACTGATCTTTCCTTTCCTGTAATTGGATTCGTTGAAGTTTTTAATTTTAATCAAGTATCATATAGTATAATAAAAAAAAAAAAAAAAAATCAAAGCCATATTTTGGCATACAAAATAATTGATTTTTTTTTTTTTTTTGGCCTTTGAACAAATTAAAATAGTTAATATTTAATTAGAAGAAGAAGTATAGAAGTAAAATCAACAATATTGGATAGTATAATTTAAAACACAAATTAGGAAAGTAACTTGGCTAAGGGTATATTTATTTTATATTATTATTTTTTATGATAGATTGATTCATAGTTAGAATTCTAAGTTACAAAAAAATTTATTTTGAAAAGCCAACGTTTTGATCCAACTTGTGGATCTTCATCAAGGCTTCTGAGTCGACAGTAATACAAAGACTTCTAATTGTTTATTTATTTTATTTTTTTTTTGTGCATTTACATAAAAGTTTTGAAATCTAAAGAAAAATATTATTAGTCTTTAAATGATTCAAAAAATATAATAGCTCTCGAAAATTAGTCCTTTTTAGAAGAAGTTCGAATAGAATAGAACGCAAATATACATGTGTTGGTTAACTGGAAGTCAGTTGGATATGTTGGGTTTTGTTAGTCTTATAAATGAATTAAATATAATTTTTTTAAACATAAAACATGATTTAATACCTTTCTTGGCAGAATGTATCTCGAAAAACAAGAATTCCATATAAGTCAAAAATCTATGAAGGAGATATTAATGTAGGGGAACATTTTTGATTGTTTGAAACAAATGTAGTAAGTAAACTTTTAGCAAAAAAGGGAAAGGAGAATATATACCGAAGATTTCTTATTAGTATAACATCGAAGCGGATAAATTGAAAAAAAACATACTGACCAAAAAGGTCAGGAAAACACTGTTATGGAAATAGAAAATGCGATGTAGTTTAAGGTTGTAAATACGTAAACGCTAAAACCGTCGCTAACTTTATCTATGACCGTTCCCAGCACGTGACGCCAAAAAAGTAATGCCATAAATAACTGGCTGAACCCTGAAGGTCAGTGACGCGGTCTGAATATGCAAACAGCGAAGACAACTCATTGAGAAGAACAAGAGGCGAGCCATGAATGGGGAGAATGACCCCCACCTCTTTACTACGGCCCTTATAGTATTTAATGGCGTCAATAAAATTGTACTGGCACCGTTAATCCCACGGCTCCTTGTCCTACTGTGATTTTTATAACGCGTCTTTTAATGCTATCAATGTTTTCCGATCATCTCCAGTTATTCGAAAACATATATATTTTATTCGTATACATTTCCATATTTTGTTGACTTATTTTCTTTTTCTATTTTGCTTTATTTTATAATTCAACCTCATAAGTTATTCAGATTCGATAGTTTCGAATAAGCCTACCCGATAATAATCACTTATTTATACCTAACATATGAATCATTACGACTAAAGAAACGCAATATAGCTACCAATACATTTAAAAAACAAAATTAATGAAAAAAAGATTTTTTTTATATATATTTTTTTTATTTGGTTTAACGGCCAAATAAAGAGTTAAACGCCAAAAGAGTCATTGGCGTCAATAACTAAATTTTAGATTCTGTTTTATTATCCTGTGATCTTCAAATACTGGAAAAATATAAACACTTTCTTCATCATCCCACAATGCCTCTCTTAAAGAACTAGGGACGTTAATTTTCTCTCTATGTTTTACATGTTGAACATTCTACTGACTGGTGTTTTAGGATTTGTGAAGTGATGTAAAGAAGTACTTACATGATTGTAAGGAATTTCATTTTTTAGTATCACTAGATATAATTATTTTTTGTTTTTTAATTTTGGGACCAATACTTACAATAAGAATTTGAAATTAACATCACTAAATCACGTATTGACAATAAATAAAGTAGAATTTTGATAAAATTAGTTTATATCATAGAAATTAATGAAAATAACTACTGTTGCTGGACTGTTCCTTTAAAGGTTAATGCAAAGATGTTTAGTTGGTGAATAAAAGGCATTAACAGAAATTCGGTGAAACGAACAATACTACCCACACTGTCAACGAGATAGCAAGTCACAAAAAAAGTTACTTGCCTCGAAAACAAAATGAGACAAAAATAGTTACGAACGTATGATAATGTTGGTTTCTTTCCTGGAAAAGCTTATTTGACTAATGTTCTACACCAGAACAAATCCTACACTAACTGGGTTCTGGCGATTGGTTTATGAGCTAAAAGTCTCCCCTATTATAAAAACCGACTTAACATGAAGCAAGACTTAAGATGAAGATTTTGTATGTTTAAGTCCCTAAGTTTAAGTACATTATCATATATAAGCTTGATTAAAGTGCTACCGTATCTATACCATCTATAAGTCAACCAGGTAGGTATACGTAGCGGATATCTGAAGTATTTATTACAACGGGGAGAACTATCGCAAGACTTTTCAAAGCCATTTCTACCCGTACAATGTTCTTTTAATGAGATCATTCCTTGTGAGTAAAGAGAAAAATTATGCATGCCGGGTAATTTGTTGTTGTTTTTTTTTCTTTTTAATCTTATTAAAAATAAAGTAATAACAGAAACAAAACTAGACCGGATCCCAATTAACATACTAATGGTCCCAGAGGTTACCAACTGGTCTCAATTTACATAATGTATTCCGAAGTCCTCTGGTGGAGCTCTGCATAAAAATAGTGCCCCTGAATCCTTGTCTTGAGGGAAAATAGTCCGGATTCTTCTCTACCCTGACAAGTTGACTGATGTCCTGCAATGGGAGGAATGCGGTTGTCAGAATCTTTTGGCAGCCGGGGGTCGATTCCACGTCATTTTCTTTCTTTTCCTCAATATTTCTATTCAACTAGCATATCTGGCAGATGTTCAAAACACTTTCGATTTTTCTCGTAAAATGGACCAAATGTTCCGTTTATCTATTCTATACTCAACCTCTTGTAATCGGAAGTGCATTCAATCGTCTTTTAAAAGACTCTAGGCCAAAAAGGCAGTAAACGACTACGTCTTTATTTCTTCTCTATTCTAGATGCTTAACAAGAATATATATTCAATCCTAAAATATTCAAGTAATTTCATTCATGTAATATTATTCATTAAAGTAACGAATGATATCATGATTTAAAAACTAAACAATATAAATTGCTTCCTCAATAGACGATAAATTATATAACGCATCTGTCGTACAATAAAGATTCAACACAAAAATTGTTTTTGTTGGGATTAATAGTAGAGTTCTTGACTAATAATATAATACATAAGTACATTTTTGAATAACCTTAAACCAAGAAGAAACGTCCTAGCTCAGCTAGTGGGGAGCATACTAGAGTTGCCCTTCTATTTTATGTACAAAATAGGCAACTTGCTCATTTAATAATGTTGTAACTCAGTAACTTTGTAACTTTATTCTACGACGGATGTGATATACCTATGTAATTTATATTATTTATTTAATAATCTTTCCAAGAATAAATTTTAAAATTTCCAACAGAAAAATTGAATTTTCCTATTTTATGAATTATCCTATTCAATTTTAAATTGAATAGAAAATTGGTTTTGAAAATTAATCAATCCTAAAGGGTAAGTAAATAAATATATAATGTCTTGTTGGAATTAAAGAAGGGAATAATTCATTTAAATAGTTATTTAAAAAACTATTTTAAATATTTTTTTGCGTTTCCTTACTAACAAATCTCTGTTTTAAAGACAAAGGAACCAAATTTATTTTTGCGTTGATGAAATAAGTTTCTTTATCAAATATACTTATGTGAATATTATAATTTTATTGTTAGGTCGGTAAAATCTATGATATCATATAATTAGGAAATCAAACAAAATATAGAATATGCCCTATTGAAAATTTCTAATTTGAGTTAGGAATTTATGGGAGCAGCAATCTAAACAGAAATAAGTTAAAAATCAATGAATAATTCACGAAGTTTTTGTTTTGTAATTTTAATTTTTTTTTTCTGTCATTTCAATAAACCGATGTTTATTATGATTTAAAAGAATTCTCTATGTTTTAGTTATACTCTAAAAAAAATAAAAAAATAATAATAATGTTAGCAAGAATTTTATTCGTTTATATTTTTTCCAAACTTAAGGATATTTCCTAGCATTGAAATATTGAAATATTTTATAAATAAATATCCGAGAAGCTCAAAAAGATAAAGTTACAAGCCTAAAGCTTTCCCGATAAGATGGAGTACGCTAGCCGATCGGCTGTTTCTGAGCCTGATATAAAGGAGACGTGACACTAATACCTAGAGCCAGCTTCCACCCCACCCCTCTGGAGCTGGAATAATATTTCTCCAGCAGCTGGAGGCCTGCTAAATAATTTGGTAGCTGCAAGGAACGGTCATCTTTTCAACTTTTCACCAACCCAGGGGGAGCAAGGAGCTAAGGGTAGTTTTTTCCCGACCCCGCGGAAGGATATGGAAAATTCAGGGAGTTGGCTAAGTGTGTGTCCGGTGAAAGTACCTTGAAAATCATTATTAAGGACAAAATAAGGCTAAGTAATACAAAAATCATAAGCGAATAGAAATTGGAAAACTAAATTAAACATGATGCGGGGTGTAGGTTTTGTAGACAGTTGCAGACTTGCAATATTTTTTTTACATCAAGTATTCATTCTATATTATTTTTATTTTTTACTTTTTTCGAATACGGGATTCGCATATACAGGGAAAGATTATTTTTTGAATTAATGTAAACAGAAAACCCTTGTTAAAATCATCAAATAACTTTGTTTCGGCTACTTTGTATTTTTCACAAGAAGTGAACCGTTTTTCTAAGCTGCATTCTCAACTATAATATCCATTAACTGGAAATTATCCATTCAATTAGGATTATTGTAACTGATAATTGAGCAAATTCCAAAGTTTAAATATCTACGTACATGAAAACTAACTCGTTCAAATAGAAAATATTTCAAGATTTGGTATTAGATTTCAAGCCCCCCCCCCAAAAAAAATAATATAAATAAAAATATAATAAATATTGCCATAATAATATCTGAGCGAGAATTGGCCTTCCATATACCATTTCCAAACAGAAACTGAAAAATATGGTCGATAATTTCTAGGCTCTTGTGCCAACATTTTCTTTCAGCCATAGCAGAATTTATTTTAGCTAAAGACATTTAAAGAATTTCTAATTGCCAATGCTATGGTCAGTTATCATAACGCCCACGGTAATACTAATTTGCCGCTTATATAAAATCTTTATATGGTTTTATTTTATAAATTTTAGAAATAAATTATGTTGAAGTTGGTTTATACCACAAAAAATTTGATACGTTTGATGCATAAATTCACGTATCTGAAATATGTTACGGAATAACATGTGCATAGGAGTGTGTGTGTTTAATATTCTTCAAAAATATACTTATACTGAGTTATGCCAGATTTTGATGTAAATAAACAATATTTATAGATGTCCCTAAAGCTGTCTTGAATTTTTTTCTGTGTTATTAATCTTGCAGAGCACTAAAATAAATAAATGTATGACACGGATCTGACAGTTATCTTTTACGTTTTCCTAATTTTAAATTCAAAATTTTGCAATAGCAAAATTATGCCAAATGTCACCTCCATAATCGTAATATGGGGGTAAGGGAATTACGCAACCCAATATCAAAACGGTTTAGGGATAATTTATGTTTTAGAATATAATATATTGACCATCCACTTTAAATTTAATGTTTTCCTAAGACATTTAATAAAATGATACCCTATAAGTAGGTAAGTGTCGAGATTATATTTTGGATTTGCATAGCCGGCAACCTCTGTTAAAATAATTTTCATAGTCGACTTATGTCAAATAATCTATATATTACATACTAGCAGACCCGGCCACGCGTTGCTATGGCTCAGTAGTTATATCCTAATATTTTTAAACAAATACAGTAATACCAATATTCTTTGGTAAAGATGAAAACCTTTCAGCTAATCAAAATCCAACGTGATTGAGAATAGAGCATTACACCATTTAAAAGTATTTGGTAAAGAATATAGGAAAGTTAAAGTTTTTATTTTTTACATCTCATATTTCAATGTAGTTTCATTAAAAAGGAGCTGATTGTGTTTACGACTCATAGAGCTGCCAACACTATCGCCCTTTTTTTATGGATCGGTTAAACTAACTCGAAATGGCTATATTTTCCACTAATTTTAAAAAGGATTACTGAAGTAAGTTTTGATAAGCTCAGCCATTGATCTATTGATTATTGGCCTAACATTACTTCAACTTGGTATTGTTAGTTTAACAACGGGTTTAATTTTGCTCAGGGTCATGCCAATCTTGGTTAACGCGTCATATATGTCCTTTTGATAGGCGTTTTCCTCAACTTCTTTGAGACCTCGATTTCCCAACCCTTCGGCTAATAAGTGTTCGGTAAGAGGGTAGTATGTTGAAGTTTTTAATTTAGCAATATATTTGAGTGATAATAAATCTCTTCTTAAAGAGGTTTTTACATAATACAACTAAGAATTTTTATTTATTCAAGTACTAATTTGTTCAAAATGTTTTGGGTTAACCTGTTTTTTTTTTTTTTTAACACAAACCAAAGATTTGATGGTTTCCACACACGTGAGCAGGCGATACCCATTTCCCACGTGAGTGATGCCATTGCCTAAGGGAAAAACACGGATTTTCAAAGTCCAAGTGGACATTGTTTGCCCTTGGGATTTGTTTATGGTCATGGCAAAAGCCAAACGAATAGGATATTGAAGCCTTTTAAATTTTATTGAAAATTCTGTCGGTTCCAGGGGAATAGGTGGCAACAGGGCGATATCTCCTGTAAACCTTCCAGGCAACATTTTTCCTTCAATTTCCTATGATCCTTTTAATGACCAAACGTGTACCGTTGCACAATTGGGGTGGATTTAAGTTACAAAGAAGAATGATCGGTGAGCCAATCTTCAACTGGAGATTGTTTGGGTGTATATCCATGGAATTAAAAAATTCAGATGGGAAATTTACGGCTTCGTTTACATCTAGAACATTGTCAGTTGATTTTGGAAGTTTATTTCATCGAAATCAACATTTTTTGCTGCCAAAACAGCACGACTACCCAGCCAATTACAGTCCAAATAATTGTTCAAAATATCAGGAAAGACACTTTATATTTCGTAGACAGTTCATTTCATCTCTACAACAGTTCAGAAATTTTCTGGTAATTTGATAAATTTTGAATTTCGATGCAGCTCTATTTCACCGTTTCCAATATAGAGCAATTGTTTAAAAAATATATTTGCCGATGGATTATTTTGCAGTAGTACTCTCATATTTATGGCGGATAAATCTGAAACTTGAGGTTACCCAAATAACAATTATTCCTGTTCAGTAGAGCTGTAATAATCATTAAATGTAAAATTTAAAAAATGCCGCGATTTGTAATCCTTTCTTAATCAACAATCATTTAAAGATAAGTAAAAAATTGTATTCTGGTGAAATTATCAACGAAATATCATTCCCAATAATAGCCTACTTTAAATTAAAGAAAGGATTAAAATCTTCGCTAACATTTCTTAAATTTTACAGTTAAAGATAATTACAACTCTGCTGAAAGGAAGTAACAGCCTCTATTCGATTGGGATTAAATTTTCTCAACTTTAAATTATTGTTGATAAAGGAGGAATTACAAATCTTCACTGACATTTTTTAAATTTTACATTTTAGATCTCGGGATAAAAATGATAAAAAGGTTTGGTAAAATAAAAAAAACATTGTATTTAAATAATAATAACAAAACGAATAATGAAAATAAAGAAACTTCTGTTAAATAAATCAACTGAAAATATAATATTAAAGTTTTAATTATGCAGTTCTTTAGCAAATCACAAAGTATCCCACAACACCTAATCAAACACACTCTTTTTGTGAGGGAGTTTTTACGACTGGTTATCCACAGTTTAGCCAGCTTACTAATTTTCACTAATTTTTGGGAACACTGACTCCCCAAGAAATGTTTCTATTAGGTTACACCTATGACAGTAGGTGCTGTTACAATATTTATAGAGTATTATTTCAAATAATAGCCTAATTTAAATTATTAAAATGAATTTACTTTACTAAAAGTTGATATCAGGGTGGGCCACAGCAAAGCGTTTCAGCGCTTAGCTAGTAATTTAATTTAAATACAAATAAAAAAGGAAAAGGAAGAAAAAGTACCTACACATTTGAGAATTTATTGTAACCTTTTCTTGATTTATTTATTCTTTAATGAAAATTAACAATAAATACAAATTTGTATTACTATTTGTCTGTGGTAAATAATAATATAGGAACAAATAACTGCACTCACATAACGCAATACAAAATTATAATAATGATAACCTGTATTACAATAGCATGCTTATAAACAAAAACATTATGAAATCGACATATGACGCCATGTTAATAAATCGAAACACGACCTACTGTATTTGCAATAATTCGCTATATAAGAATTATTTTGATCACTAATCAAGTTAAAAACTATCCGGTCCGGTAAGTTGGCCAAAACTATATACATTGAGCCAAATTTCATTAAAATCAGTTGAGTAGTTTCTGAGAAATAGAGAGACAAACATCGGGACACGAGATTTTTATATATATAAGGATTACATACTATTTAATATATTAATATCAAAAAATCCATTAACGTGTTTTTTAAAATACATTCTAAGAACGAATGTTTGAGTAAGGAGTCAATAATCATATACAAAATTATATCTGTGATTGTTGAGCATGATACCTTCTTCATTCATTCTAGATAATTTTTTAATTACATATATCTAAAATTTGAGCTATTTTTAATGTTTAAATAATTTCTATTGCGATGCTATCTGCAGTATTTATATTCTAATTGTTGAATATTATTAATTTATAGCTATCGGAATATATATTTTTTCTATTTAAAACCAATATATTAATATTTAAAAAAAATGTATTATATATTCATGCTATTATTGTCATCCTTAAAAAGTAATTATTTTTGTCTTTATTTAACAATTTTTTTTGTAATTATTTTCCTTTTTTCATCCATGTTTTGAAGGAAAAATTTCAATTCCTCTTTTAATAGTCAAATATAGCATTTGAATAATTATTAGGTATTTTAAGTAAATTATTCATTTTAAACGTGTGTTGTGGTCATCAATTTTCAAATGTAAATTAAACTGATTTTAAATAACAGAGAGCAATAACATTAAAAATGATTTATACTGCGTTTATATACATAGGACTATGTGCGCTGTTAATTCGTTCGTCATGTAAAGTTCAAGGCTTACTAGGTTTCTTCGACTTCAAAGGCTTGTAGATTTTAATAATAATATTCTGAAAATCCAAAGGTATTCATAATTTCTTAAATTTACTTGGAAGCCTATAAAATTGTGCACACGTAACACACATACACTCATAAAACACATACCCATACAAATAAACTTTACAGTATAAGGTATGATTATTGATGTCGGTGTTTGTATTACGGGGTCTTTCCTTCTTGCTTATTGGCAACGCTGAATATGGTTTTCATTTTCCGCCATGCGAGGGCCAGGAACATTTTACGATTTCCTCCGCACTTTCTTCTACCTATTTCCGAAACAGGAATAAATCCTGAAGAAAACTGATCCCGCGAAAATGAAACTGTTAATAGTAACTATGAGGGAAGAAACAGCTGAGAAGGTTGTAAGGACGAATGAGGGCCGGAGCGTAATTTGGAATGGCGTGTATTGTTGAGGGCGCTGGAGCCCCGGTGTGGCCCCAAAGCAGGCCAACATAAAATTTCTCCTCCAACTCGAACAAGAGTGATTTAAAGTTTGTATCGTAAACCTGAACCGAACTTGCACTGATTAAAAAAGTCTGAATCCGCTGTACAAACTCACCCCCTCCCCCACCTCTAACCCCTCAAGAAGTTCGGACTGAAATTAAATCCCCACAAAATAATCCCAAGGTTTTCTTTTCTTTTTTATATGAGGAAACTTCATAAGTAAATCGAATGTATCATTTCTGCTATTTTAAATAAAAAATAAATTATTAACGCTCAGGTGTTCGACAAGGTCTGGCACCAGGGACTTCTCTTTAAACTCAAGACCATATTACCATACACTTACTACCTCATCCTTCAATCATATCTTTTCTGCAGATTTTTCTCAGTTCGTCAAGGGTCGGAGATCTCCTCAATTCGTCCAGTCTTGGCGGGTGTACCTCAAGGTTCAATACTGGCTCCTCTTCTCTACATTATATACACTCATGACATAGCGGAAAGCATTGACACACTGACCGCTAAATATGCTGATGATACGGCGATTCTCAATAAACACAAGGATTCTACACATGCCTCACAAATTTTACAACATTTACATATAATAAACGACTGGTGTAAACAATGGAAGATTCGACTTAATGATGACAAATCCAAACACATAACGTTCACACTTCGAAAAAATACCTGCCCTCCAATTTATATAGAATATTTCCAAATTTCACAAACTGACACTGTACACTATCTCGGTCTTACCTTTGACAGAAGGATGACCTGGGGCCCGCATGTTAAGATGAAACGTAAGACCCTTAACAACCGATTCAACCAACTCACTTTTTTCTAAAACTAAAAAACTGGGACTAAGACAAAAATTAAATACATATTTATACTTGATAAAACAAATATGTACATACTCTTCACAGATATACGGAACAGCTAAAAAGACCCACTTACACCTTTCAATCAAAAATGTTAAGACTCAAAGTTAAAGCACCATGGTACGTCACTAACAAAACACTGCATACTGACTTATAAATAGAAACAGTAGCCCAACATATAAAGACACTTAATAAACGTTTTCATCACTCACTTACAAGGCCACTTCAACCGACTGATTAGGGACATGGCAACAGGTGATATACCAATAAATAGGAGATTAAAAAGGCGTTGGATGAGGGATCTCCTTCGTTAACAAACCAGATTAACTGACACAACCAGGGAAGAGGTACCGCTGGGTGCCATCCTTCCCCATGCCTAACATGCCTTTATTTAAATTAGTGTAGCTCACAAATTTGCTGACTGTCGAAATTGTTGACAGGCGCAAATCAAGATATGAAGACAATTAAAAAAAAAAAATTCATGAGCAACAAAAGTATTATTTTTTTTTCATTCAGTAGGTAGCTTCATATACATTAGAAACATATTCCTTAACATTTTATAAAAACGTGAAATTTTTTAATCTAATTTTCTAAACTTTGAGAAATGATGTGAATGGGAACTATTGCATAATCTAATAATACAAGGTTTTAGAATATTTACTTAATGAATATTACTCAAATGTATAAAAATAATTTATTAATGTTTGGGCAAAAATAATAAAATATTTTTTTGTTAGATATAAACAATTATATAATAATAACAATAAGCCTTGAAGTAAAGCTTGTATAAAAATATATAGAATATAACTTGTATAAAAATATATAGAAAGTAATATGTTTTAAATTATAAAGGTAATATCAAATAAGCGTGCTTTAGGTGATCTTAACATTTCTTGAATTATTCGACGGTGATGCTTGTGAGCCAAGCTGGGGGAAAAATAAAATATAATGAAAATATTTAAAAAATTGTTTTTATTATTGAATCATGATTTAAAAATATACCACCGATTTGGGGCAATACGTATTAACGCTTTAAAAATTCATAAGTTCATTATAATATTTATATAATCTATATAAATAGAGATGAAATTTGTTTGTTTGTTTTTTATAGAAATCCATACCGTTTGTCCTAAATTCTCTAAATTTCGCTCAGGGGTTCTTTCATACCAGGTGCGAACACCTGTCCATATTAAAATTGCATAACTTCAGCCAATCTCTGAGTATATTCTTTATTGTTATAAAAATCGTTATGATCTCGCTTTACATTGGTTTTTACGAAATCGACCGTTTGAGTCGATAAAAGTCTCACTTTATAGATTTTATAGATTTAACCTAGTACCTACCTAGGTACGAATTACCTAGTAATTAATAAAATTGGGTTACTAAAAAATTTAATATACAATATACTTAATCATAATTGGTTTAATGCATCATTTATCTATAAACGTTATTTAAATTAAATAACTGTGCATTTTGATTTGACTACGTTGATCTTCTGGAACCACAATGTTCATGACGTTACACTTTAAAATATTTAAACAGAAAATAACAATTGTCATAAAGGAGATTGAGTAGCACTGAAATTCTCATATTCACCAAAAATGACAGTTAAAATCTGGTTTTTACAAGGAACCAATATGCCCGTACATTACTATACTACATGGTTGCTCTCTTAGTAACGAAAACCTGTTTCAATGTTTAAGTTTTCAGAGAGAGGTAGGTATAGCTTTCGACCTGTAAGGAATGATTTTTTTTTTTAAGCCTTTTTGTAAAATGCATCCCTGAGTTCCTGGTTAAGAATTCTCATTACAATGCCCATTGCCTAGCGGTTCTCAGTTTTTTGTAACTTGACAATTACCCTCGAAGTGACCAGGAAGTGCTCTCTTCGGAATTTATGGCATCGTCCTCAGAAGAGGAAGGGTTAGGTAACGATGCTGCTCATTGTCCACCCCTCAAGACCTGTCACAACCCCAGAAATTCAATCGACACTCAAAGAGGTCATTATACAGTCCTAGGGTAACTAGCCGTGTTTAAGGAAACCTCTAAAAAATCTTTACCTGCCTTTTAAGGTGTTACGTTTCCGTGTAACGCCGAGGGTAGTTGGGACTATACATTTAGGAACGAGTTGTATAACTCAAAATTCAAAGATCCCATATGAGTGAAGAAATAGAAAATATTTATTGTGGTTCGGAATTGAGCACGATAATTTTCGTCACTTTTAAATCGATTTTAAAAAATAATCACCAAGTTTAATTAAAGAAATAGCCTTTTAAAGAATGTAACGAAAAAAAATAGGTGAGTCATGATTTGGGTATACCTAAGCGTGATAAAAGTAGCTAAGTATGTAAGTTTTATTTTATTTTATTTTTTTATACTCAACCGAAATTTTTAGTTGATATATGGGATGAATAAAAAATTTGCATAATTTTTTAAAAATATTATCTCATATTAATTTTAAAATTGTAGTTTATTACTGTATGATTCAAAATACGCCCTGAGAGCCGCAAATTAATACTTAACGAATAAGACAAAGTTTCACCATTTAGCGTCATTTAAGACATGCATTTTTTCTATCTAGACGAATCCATGAAAGGATTTGATGGATCGTCAGTTAAATACCACAACGTCGTACTTATTTCCTCATTTCGCCTAAGTACTAATTTTAAGAACTTGTAATTTTTCTTTTTAAATACCTACAGCAACAAGAAAACGTTTTTATTACCGTTATTAACATTAACACATTAACACATTATCTGACATATGATGGAAGAAAGAGGTTTTAAAATACTTTAATACATTTATTGGGTGTCAATATAAATAATAAACGGTTACGTATGTCTGTTGTTCCCAAGCAAAATTATTAAATGTCCTACATCAATAAACTGACATGGTTTATAATAATAATCCGGTTATAATTGTAAAAAAATAAGGTTTTTAATTGTAAAAAAATTTTAACCACAAGACTGTGATTTTCCCCTTTTTCGGTCTTTTTAGCTTTGAAAATGCTAGCTTATGAGCAAACCGTCGGTAATAATACATTATGACTGGGTCTGTATAATGGTCAATATATAAAAAAATTTTGAGACCCTACCTGCTAATAATTTTTGGAACCTTCCTTCATTATTATAGTGGTCTTTTCAGTCTTCCTCTAATTGAAGATTAATATCGATTAAACGATAATTTTAATGATGGAATATATTTTCGATATAAACTGGATTTTCGTTTTGCTTCATTTTCAGCCTTTAATTTATAATACTATATTTCACACTCATATAAGCTATTTTAATCATTCAAACATATCTTATATAGTAGAGAATTAGCGTCACCAGAGAATTTTTAAAAATAAAATAATTACAAAAAAAAAGATGTAATATTTTTAAATTTTCCATTAACGAACTAAGCTCTAAAAAATGTAAACATAAAAAAATCATGTTTTCCCCGACCATCTTCTCTATCTAACATTTTCATAATCCAAGTTTTTATTAAGTTTTTCCAAGCTCTTAGCCCACACTCGCATCAGCACACCCACTCTCAACGGCCGTAAAGTACCCTCTCTTCTTGGGAGGATGTTATTCTGCTTCGGAAAAATTTGGATAATCATAAAATTCTAGGCATATAATGCACCCTTATGTTGGGGAAATGTGAGGAGATTTTACTATCCCTTTGTATAGAGAGTGCAAAGATAGGAAGGGGAATTTTTTTTATATAAATTTAATTTTTAAAAATAAGTAACTACAGTAAAATTAAAACAAATGTAAAAATGACATTTATGGTTAAATTTGGTTAAGTTTTTTGTTTTTTCTTACAATAAAAATCTTTATTGGTATTATTACATTCTCTCTCATTTTGAGAGACTGGTAATATTGCTAATAGAACGCATTCACACTTTATTTACAAAAAGACGATGGTTAAGTTTAAAGTTGGAAAAATATCAAAAATATTTTGGTCTCCTCAAACATTGAAAACATATGCTTGTAAACATACAATGAAAGAAATAAAAAAAACTTATTTGTAACATTAGTTAAATGATAATATTATTCAACCAAATCACGAGTATTTTTTTCACTCAAAACTATACGATATGATTTTTGGCATCGGTATTATTATTCTGACAGGTATAATTTAAAAATGATAAAAGTTTAATTTTTTCAGCATGGGGTTTATATGCTTATGCCATGTTAAAAGATTAAAAAGAGTTGATGCCGTGTTATGCATATGTTGATGCGATGTTAAAAGATTAATTATTCCCACTAAGCGATTTACAGAAAATTATGATAATATTAATTTTAACTTTGAGGACTTTTATCACTTTTTAGACGAGATGAATAAATTAAAATAAAATATTACTATCTCTGCTAACCTAAATAACTGCTAAACAAACTAAATAAAAAAATTTGCCCCTTTGATATAGGTTTATATAAAATTATTATATTGTAGTTCACTGAAAAAGAAAAATTGGGAGTTTTTATTAATTTGTACAAGCATTTGGGCTATTAAGCTATACCTAGGGAGTAAACACCATCAAATTTTCAATTCAAAGATAGTATCTATATAAATAATTTATTTTCGTTTTTACTATTAGGTATGAATCTACATCTAATACAGAATTTTATTGATCTCTGCAATCGTTCGGAATATATTGGGGACTTTAAACACTTTTTAGACGGGATGAATATTGAAATTAAAATAAATTATTACTATCTCTGCTGACCGCGATAACTGTTAAGTAAACTAAATATACGAACTGGCCCCTTAAAAAACGGTTGCCCCTTTGATATAGGTTTATATAAAATTATTATATAGTAGTTCACTGCAAAAGAAAAACTGGAAGTTTTAAATTATTTATACAAGCATTTGGGTTATTTCGCTATACCTAGGGGTACATACCCTTAAATTTTCAATCCAAGTAACTCAGAAAACAGAAATGAAACATAACACAAAACATCAAGAGAAGGAAAGAAAAGTAGAAAATAAAAAGAAATAGGAATAAGAAAATTAAGAATAAATAAAAAGTTTAAAAATCAATTGTTAACTCTTGACTGTAAACATTTTACTATAAATTAATAAAAATTATTTATTTCCTTACTAGCCACGACTGATATATAAAAATTCGAATTCCATGTGGTTAATGCAATAATCTGAATTTAATAATGCAGCATTTGGCCATTAGGTACGGAAAGAAAAATAATAAATGTATATGTGTTATAAAGGCAGTGGCGGTCCAAGGGAGGGGGGGATAATGGGGATCAACCCCCCCCCAAAATTTCGACGAAAAAAAATTAGTAGGATGAGTTAAAAAAATTAATCACGCATCTAACTTTTACGAGTTTACTATGGAAGTTTAGTTAAATTTTGACTAGAATTTTTTATACAGAATTTTGTATGTGAATTTAAAGTATAAGCATAAGCAAATAAAGTGTGCTATTTTTTTTTCCTACCGACCAATCCCCCCCCCCCCCCGAATTTTTTTTCTAGAACCGCGCCTGTATAAAGGTATATAATACTTTTAGGATGCCTGAGAAATATGCTGTGCTCTTAGCAAATATGTACTTATGAATATGTAGGTATGTGGGCAACATTACTTGTGAATATATTTTTTTTTTAAATGCCTCTACCATCTAATTGTACAGAGAATTTTAAAAATCTGTAAAATCTAATTAAAGTATATAGTGATGAACACCTAATCCAATGAATTAAGTTTTTAATTTATTTCATTTTATTATTTATTTACTTTTTATTGCGGAAAAGAAACCGATAATTCCTTAATTAAGTGGGTTAACGTTTCATGAATCTTAATTCCAATTCCACCGCTCTTCTTTTCTACAAGTTTCCGAGCCAAGTTCCCTCCTCAAATCTTATTTTGATAACTTCATTTATAATAAATTGGCTAATTTAAAGTAAATTGGGTCGGAATATGAAAGGTTACTGTTGATAGGAGCAGACGAAACGACGTGGAGTGGGGGAGATGAAGTGGGGGGGGATGACGCAGGGGTCATGGACCCGCGCATGCGCAGAGCTATGGATTTCTCATTTCCCGGTTCCGGAGCAGGCGCACTGGGCGGCCCCCGCCCCTAACACCGCGCCGCAAGCACAAGCCAACATTTAAATGCCGGGTCTCACCGAATTAGGACAATTATCAAGCTGTATTCTTTTAACAGCTCATCAGTCACCGGCGTAAAAACCTGCAGAGCAGAAGATATCCTCCATAGAGGTTCAGCTCCCGGAACATAGTTCCCCGGCCGTTATGTATGCCAGGAAATTCAACAGATCGTAAACTGAATTTATGAAAATGGGTATAACAATAATAGTATGGTTTTATCGCTTAAGAAGGGTGGAGGTGGGGAGTGAAAAACGGAACAAAACTGTTTTTACTAGGAAGCACTGACACGTCTGCACATACATTTTTATCCCTATGTACTTTCTTACACAAAACAAGAATGTTTTTCGTATCGTTATTTATAGAATATTTATATAGCTCCATAGCTCTATAGAAGATTCTATATAGCTCTATGAGGAATTTATATATATTTCTAGTATCAATATATTCCATCAGATAATCAAGAAATTATAACGAGATTCCAGACCTCCAATTCTTAAACTTCTTAATGAAGCGGCATCCTTGTCGGGAGCATGCCATGATATTTTTTTATCTGTTTAAAAGTTTTTATAAAAAATATTTTATTTAAAAAAAAAATAATTAAAAAAATCTTGAAGCAGTGATACAGTAACTTCCTGTATTCAGTTTCAGTATAGTAATTAACAATAGATTTTCTAGTACTTCCTGTACATCTATATTTTCAAAAACCTTCATTTTGGAGGGTAGCTTAAAATGAAATTTTTTTTGTAAATTATTTATTAAAAAGCTATAGATTTATATTCGCTGTTATCCTCAATACCATGAATAAAAATCTACAATCTAATCTAAATCTTTAATTTACCCTTTTAGTACACATACTTTTTGCGTTTAATGCAAATATTGTAAGACCTATTTTTCTTTTAGTTTTTATGTTCAGGTTATCTCTAATTGTTAACAGTGAGTTCAAAAATATTTTCTCATGTATTTACGCTGAAATATCTTATTTCTTTCTAGGTCTTTCTAATCCATTTTTATGTCAATTTTATTACTACGATAAGTTGCTATCATAAATAATTTTAAAATAATGGTGTTCCAGATCAAATTAATGTAATAAATGTATTCTGTAAAGTACATAATTAATCAACAATAATACCTAACATCTAAAGAATAATATTTGCAACAGCAAAATCTTCAAATAGATAATGGAAAATCCGTCAAAATGACAGATTCCGTAAATCTAGTGTTTACACGGATAATGGTACCTACATAACATTCAATTCAATAGAATTTTATGTTATTTTAATAAAACAATATTTTATGTCAATTTATTTATTTATGTTCAAATATACCTATATACCAATATTTTACCGAGCAAAAAACTTTAGATCACTTTGAGAACATTGCTATTTTTGTTACACCTATCATTGATTCCATCCAAAAAAATCGTTTACAATAGCTCACAAGTTCTTTTCCACATCTTATCTAAAAAAATAACTATTTGTTTTTCAAATGTTTCCGAGGATTTATGAGATGTTATTCGGAATAATAAATTCCCGTTCGGCCGAAGAATTCAATACTTAGCCGAGCAATTAAGGATGTAGCTTTAATCGTATCCTGGATATGCGAGATGCGTAGTTTTTTCTTCTGGAATTGTTCCCAACGAATTCCCTGGAAGTTCGACCAGAATCCGAAAATAGAAACGGAACATCTCCCGTCTTGATGGCATGTGAAGGTCATTGCCGAGGCATCGTCGGATGCACCTTAGTATGCTTTCAACGCCACGAAAGATTTTTAAATCGAAATGTACCTAATGGCAATTTTTAGTGATACTTTTTAAATGAAAATTTATTTTAATTGAAAGAAGAAAATAAATTACTTATAGAAAATAATTAAAATATTCATAAAGAAGATTAGGTAAATGCTTCCGGTGTCTTTGTTTTTTATCATGACAAAGGATATGATTTTTTTTTTTTTTCAAAGTATTCAAATATTCACCAATTGAATTAGTGGGGACTAAAGATAATTTTTAAGATAGGAAGGCCAGTAATAGTCTCATACGATTTTTTAAAATGTTTATTGATACATTTCAAATTTTCGCCTGGTCAGGCATCATCAGGAAAATACATAATTTGTTTATGGTAGAGCACCAGAAGGGAGATCAATCACTATAACAGTCCCATGGATAATTATAAGTACATGATAAGTTATTTGAATTTGAAATGTATCAATAAACATTTTAAAAAATTGATGAGACTATTACTGGCCTTCCTATCTTAAAAATTTCAAAAAAAAAAGTGTTTTATAACAATATTTTATTTTTATAGCGGTAGGAAAAATATTACAAAAAGCCTTCTCTGAAATATTATCTCCGGAGGCTGTAATTACACATGATTAGACAATGATAAATGAATTACAATGAATCTCATCGATTAATTAAAAATTAATCTTTAATTACATACAAATATCTAAGTGGTGGCTTTCCTGAATGCGCTGTATGTCCTTGCAAGGATCTTCAAATCTTCAACTCAATCCATTTTTAACACCTTTAACTCCATCAATCTTTTACAAAACGTCATAGATCAAAAAGAACTGTTTGAAATTTAAGAAGTATATATGTATTCTTCTTTAAGCAGAGAAAAATAAGTCAGATTTCTGAAGCGAGACGCTGCAAAATGAAAAGTTTAAACGGAGGCTTAATAAGTATCTATTCTGAATATATTGTATTTTACTTTTAAACCTAGATTCATAGATTTAATTTTATGAAATTTCTTATTTTTTGAAATATGGCGTTGTTGAAAAAGAGAGCTGTGGGGGTCTTAAGAGCTTTTACAAAAGCCATTTATACAAAAAATCAAAGTGTTTGGCTCTTTTTAGGGTTTTATTGATAGAAACTTTTTACTGCAAGCTATGGTCTATCATAGATATACCATCATATTTTACGGATGAATAATTCTGGATGGATAGCTAAAATGAAGTTGAAGAAAAACAGTATGTGGTTTAATTTTTTCTTCTTCTTTATTTACCCAAACTGATTTAATATTTTTTTTTCTTGGTTTTACGGACGTTACTTTTTTTAAAAGATCTTTAGACGTCTGAAACAACCTCCGCTCACAGTATGTCGCTCCTAGAAAAAAATCCCCCGACATTTTTAATGGATTTCATAATTGTACTTCTTTTTAATTTGGCATCGTATTGTTTTATTTTATAAGTCTCCCTGATGAAATCAATTTCAGTATCGCCATACTCTGCAATATCTGTAGTACCTGTTTTTCCTACGCCCGAGGGCTCCACCTGCTCATCTACGACGTACCCGGAAAAACAAGATCCAGAAGCAAACACCTTCGGAGTAATTTACGACCCGGCAGTTGTGGAGCTGCTTGGGTAAACAGGGTTCAGTAATTGGATGGCTGACCGTAAACTGTGCTCCCGGGATCCTCTCATTGATTGGCCCGTGCTCGCGCAAGCAGAAGCTTATTTCTGACTCGGTTTGTTCCCGGGGAGGACGTTGGGGGTCACTGGGTCAGGCGGAAGACAATCGTTCTGCGGTTGTTTTGGAACTGAGATTATTTGTTTCGTTTGTTGATCCGCTGAAGAAGAGTGCCGATGGATTGTTTTTAAGAAGCTTTGAAGGTCCCTAAATAGCAATTTTATAAATATTTTCTGATCTAAAAAATAAAAATAAAAAATAAAATGATTTTTGATTTTTTTCATTTTAACGGTTTGGATCATTTCTTTTTTTTTTTAAGTCTCGTGGTGTAACCATCTTTATATTTACAAATCGTGAAATTTCAGTGAACATTTTGTAACTTTCTATAATCCACAGCTATTTAAAGCAGGCTATTCGCATGTGTAATGATGTTTTTAGGGTAAATCTTGCCGGAATACATCTATTCATTTCCCTTAAATTTGGTTAATTAATTAAACAATTGGCTGGGTTTAGCTCCTTTAATATATGCATGTATTTTAAAAAAATGTGTAACCTTTATGTTATGGTTAAAACCTTTTGGGCAATAGGATAGTTTTTTAATTACATGATAGAATTGGAAAGATAAATATTAGGAAAAAAGAGTCGTGCACTTATACCTGAGGTAATGGCATTACCCGATATACAAACTTCTTCAACACCGTTTTTATAACAAGTTATATCTAGGCAAAATATAAATCGATTTTCATATGAAATATATATATTTTGAATGGATTTAACGCTATGGATAAAGTTTAAATAAAAAAAAACAATGCGCCTTAAATAAAAATTGACAATCTGAAAATGGTCTTAAGCCAAGGAAATTATGTTGCTCCCTTTAGTTACCTTGAGTCAGCGGGAGGAAAACTTTCTTCCAGTTTCTTTTAAGTGTGCTTATCTTATCAGTAGTTGGAAAGTCAACCAATGACAACAGGCATTTTGGGATCTGTCTGTTGTTTAATTATATCCATTTGATTTACTATGAAAACAAAGTAAAGAATCATTTAGGTGATTATAGTTGGTTTTTGGAAGTATTATACCTGAAAAATTCCAAAGGCATTTTCCTGCTAGTTGCTTAAATGAGTCTGTCAACTTTTCAGTAAATTTATTTGTTTATCGCTATATTTTTCCTTATCGCTATGTTTTTTTCTCCCTCCTATTTCCCTCTTTTCTCGAAGACACTACCCCAATCATATTAGAAGTCCTACGTTGTATAGCATTCTAATTTGTGAGTTTATTTTCACGTACGCTTATTAATATTTAAATAATTAGAAGGTGTGTTCTGTAGATTTTAGCTTTAATGTACTTAGCATCAATTTTTCGTTTTTCAAATCATCCTAGATACTTCAACCTTTCAGATACAGTTTCGTTCAGTTAACTGGTTAGATTCAGTTCAATGAGCAAAACTCATTGAATTAATCTTTTTCTTTTATTGAAAAATTTATAGTATTGGTATATTGGTACCCCCACTTTGGGCCTCGTTCGTCTCCTCCCCCTCCTAGCTGTTTCTCCATATTAATACCACAAATGCCATATTATATTGTACAATATGTTCCTTTGGAGAAATCCGTAACTGGCATGACTATTTTTTTTATGAATTAAATAAGCCATGGCATGTGGCCCGCATGTCAAAATGAAAAAAAAAAACACTTACTAAAAGACTCACAAACTTCTCTATCCGCTATCTTCAAGACTAAAATTGAAACAGAAACTAAATACCTACACATACTTACTGAAGCCCATATGGACATACTCCTCACAGATATTCGGCATAGCTAAAAAGACTCACTTACAAAAACTTCAAAGGTTTCAATCAAAATTGTTATGAAGAAGGCACCCAGTTACGTGACTAACAAAACTTTACATACAGACCTCTCTCTACCAACAATCGACCAGCACGTAACGACTTTTTACAAACGATTTTTTATTAACTTGAACGGACATCCTAACAGTTTAATCAGGTATATGACTAATATTTACATGGATACGAGAAGACTAAAATGGCGCTGGATGAGAGATGGAATGGGATGCTGCTGGGTGCTTTCCCTCCTCATGCCTGACATGTCATTATTTCCTATTGCCACCATCTCATTCGCTGATTGTCAGAACCTTGCTGACAGGTGCGAATCAATAATTGAAGTAAAAGAAAAAAATAAGCCATGAATACTATAAAGACATATAAGTTTGATGTATATGAGAGATGAGGTGCATTGTATATAGTATTACCATTACCAAATATTATATTGTACAATATGTTCCTTTGGTAAGATAGGTAAAGTCTGAAAATGTTAATTAGTTTTTTTTTTTTAATGGCTAGGATTATTGATGATGTGAGTTCATATCCACTAGGAGAAACCCTTAGTGGCATGACTATTTCTTTTTTATGAATTAAATAAGACATGAATGCCTGTAATATATGTATATATATACATGTTTTATGTATATGAGAGAGAAGGTATATTTTATATATATATATATAGTATGTCATAAAAAACGACTCCCACCGAGTACAGAGAGGTAAAGAGGAGCCAGTCGCCATGACAACGGAGGATCGGTTGGTCCTATATTTGTCCAGTAGTAAAAAGTTGTTGGCTAAGAGTGGGGATGCAGTGGGGGTGGGAGGAGGGGGTCACACGAACACGGCAACACGTTTGTGGTCTTATATATATTTCAGGAAAATGTATTTTCTCCTGCCCCATCATCCCTCGGAAACCCAGAACCCACCCACCTTTTGTTTTACGCCCGGAGGATGCCGACATCATAAAACCCACTTTATGATTTGACACTGTTGCATAGAACCTACTCTCTCTCTCTTTTACCGGCTTACAAATTTTTAACATATGACAAGGAGGGAGGGAAAATATTTTGAGCTACCTCAGCGGATAAGAATAGCGTAGCGAAGTTCCACGTTTTTTTCTTTTTTCTAGCTCTCGGAGGAATCGATGATATTGCCAGAGATAAAAAAATGGAAAAACTTAGAAAATAAACAAGGTGGTTGTTGAGTTGTGTACTCTTTTAAACCTTTGAATGTTTAGGGTGAAAAGTAGAAAAGATCAAAATAGAAGTTGCCCCCCTTTGTTACCTAGTTTAAAATATCAGATAATCCGAGTGAGGAACTCTTTCAACAGAATAACTGATAATTTCAGCTTAGTATGTTTCTTGAAATAGTCAGTCTGTGGTTCTGGCTAGCATTTTTTTTTTTTTTTTTTTTTCAGATTAGGTACTTTATTATAAACTGATAATATCATTTACTTTATTAAGTAATATCGTATTTCCAACTGCGACATGTACCAAAAATGAAGTGAATATAAAGTATAAAAGTCAAATAAAATATTTTCAGAGTATTCAAAGCCTCTTATCGAACTTTTTACTATTTACTATCCAAAGCAGCAAAACGTTTTAGACAATAACTGACTTTTTTGTCTGTGTAAAGAAGTTAAAAGTAGCCAATTTTTAGGGACGACATCGCATGGATTATTCGACAAGTATTAATTTTGTCCCAGAGAGCGTTTACCCCATTTACCCAGCATCATTAATACTAATTTTTTTTAAGTAGGTTATTATTGTGAGATTTTTGTTTTTATTTCCGGTTTAATGTGTTTATTTTATTTAATTAATGCATAAGATTCTACGTTATTTTTTTTTAACTTAAAGATTGCTTGAATATCAAACTATATTTCTTGTCAACCTGAAAACTTCAGATAAGCACCCTTAAGAAATGAGGAATTTGAAAATCCTCACTAAATACTGTTGTTTAAGGAAATGACAACTTTAAAAAAGATTTCTAAATCTAATCTTGATTAAAGAAAGGTAATAACAAAAATAAATAAAAACGGGGCTGATTTATTTTAGAACTTTAACCAGGGACGGATTTAGTACGAAATTTGCGGGGATTATGCCCCCCCCCCCCCCGTCTCATAATCAGGTGGTTGACAGCACCATTTTGGTATGAGATTATTACCTTGTATTAAGAAGGACTGACCATATAAAAAAATGTTTTTAATGATCAAATTTAAAAATAATTGCTAAATCTTCGATATCTATTTCATATCTCATACAATAATTAGGTCGAAAAACACGGTTCATCAGATCTTTTCAATTATTATTATGTTTTGTGATGGGTGTAGGTTATATTATCCTTATCATTCCGAATTTTTTTCATGCACCTAAGAGTTAGTTCTATCGATAACAAGTCGTTTAACACGAAAATTTCCATATCTCAGGTGTTCATTGCATTCATGAGGAAAAAACAACAACCCTGATGAGCAATATTGTCTCTTATCAATTCCTACAAAACAATATCAACAACGATACAACCGATATAGTGTAAATGGAAATCGACTTCTTTGGTATACTGCTTAATGTAGTGCTTAAGATATGGGCTAATGTTAAACGAAAGTTTTTATCAAACCTGATACCTCGCTATCACGACGAAGAAAGACTGTTTAAGACGCTATATTATTCTGCCATAAAGGTACACCGTAAATATATTATAATAGAATTTGTTTAGTGATGTGATAGCAAAAAAAAAATCTATAAATGAACTTATTTTTATCGGTACATTTCAACCTGGGTTTAAGTCTGGAGTTTATATTGGTCACGATTTCGTAATATTACATAAAGAACAGACGTAAAAGACATAAAGAACCCAAATTTGTAATATAAAGTAAAAATCAATACACGTAATCTCCATTACTGTAATGAATAATTTTTTATTCGTAATAATAAAAAATTAGAATGAACATTTAATGTATGATAAAAATGTGACAATGTGTCAAAAAAAACATTGGCTATGCCCTCCTTCGGATGGAAATTAAAATGGAGGTCCCGAGTACGTGCAATGTCAGGTACTTGTTAAAGATCCATATCCTCATTATACCTGGATAGGCAAAACTTAGGATAGGCACCATAACATAACATAATATCGTCCTATAAGCCTTGGTGGCATAAAAGAAATAAATATGCTCAGCGATCTCAATATGTTTTCATGTTTGATTTTTCTTCGTGTTTGCATATGCACATGCTTACGAATCAAATTACGAATACCATTTATAAATTGGTAAATTTAGGTCAAATCTAATTAAAGCAAATTAAAAAACACAGATTTATGATTATCATACATTCGACAGCGTACGACCTCGGATAGCTAACCACGAATTCAAAATTATGTAAATTTTCGAGAGATAAATTTCCACTTCAAATATACATATTAAGAATCTGATAAAGCGATTGGTCGAACTCAGTCTGGACATTGGCTAAGAGATGCAGAGGACTCCCCCCCATCTTGGGATCTCCATACAAATGGTTCCAGCGCTGGAATGGAACTATCTCCAGCGTGGCTGGACTTAATGAAGCTGGGATACCTTCCTCCCCAGGTGCTGGCCCAATTATCCTCCTCTAACAATCCATATATCTTCTTATATCCTCTCTTTATTGTTTTCTGGTTATCTCTAGCTTCGGAAATAGGTAGATTATAACCTCATGCTCATCAGCGCCTTTGAATAAATTATAATGGTGAGATAATTTGAAACCTAATCCTTCTACAAAAAGAAAAAAAAAGATATATGAGGCTTTTCGGTTTCTCCCTTGTGTAACACACTCCTATTTTCGTAACTTGTCTCATCTAAATTCGGCTAAGAAAAGAATTGACTACCAAACGAACACTCCTTATTTAGCCTTTCAGGATATTTTTGGAAGGTGCAACTCGAAACTTTGAAACGTCTATATTCACAATAAATTATCCTTTTCTTCTTTATTTACATAGCCTGTTGTTACAAAAACTTTAAAATTTCCTAAAATGAATCTCATAAAAAGTTTTTATAGGATAACTTGGTGCTGGAAGGGAAAAGCTACAAACAATATCGGAAAGTAAAAATCTTGGATTCTTTAGGTATTCGACATCACCATATTTATAAATAACTAACGGAGTAGTATACAGTAAGGAAAAGCCAATAAGGATTAAATAAAACAATTGTAAATATGTACTCAATGTCTGTGAGAATTGATCTGTATAATATGTGCCTAGCAACCATTCACAACCAAATTCACAAAATCAATTTGCTTTTTTTTCTTCCGAAGTTAAGAAGATTCGGACCCTTTGGAGCCCATTCCAGGTTAGGGAGATACACTCGGAAGGTCTATATCAATCAAAGTCATGAAACAGAAGTACAGTATATGATCAGTGCGTTTCAGAAAGCTTAAGTTATAGAATATCTCTCAAAACATTTCAATACGAGCTGCTTAACCGTTTTCATGGATGGAAACATAAAACCTAACACAAGGATCAAATATTCATTTAAAAATTGCAGCAACTACTTATTTCCGGATTCGATGCTAAGGAAAAACTTTTCTTCTATTCTCACGCACACAGATAACATTAAACTGACACTTCTAAACGAAGAGATAAGATTAAATGATGTTGGGACGTATTCAACGAAACTGTTTACGAAAAACATCAAAATCATTGCATTAATAACACATACTATCTTAGGCTTTAGGTTCTTCCTTAAATTTAACCTATTTTCTAAACTAAATATTCCATATCTCATACTTACAATCATTTTTATTGGTAGAGCAACTAGTTCCATCAACTTTCAATAAAATATAAAAAATCGCAACGATTGGTTAAAGTTTAATGTCTTAATTCAAACTTTTTAAGATCTCTGCATATCTTTGAATGAAGAAATAGCAGCCAAATCTGAAAAATTAAAAGTATAGTGATTTTTAGTAAATACTGGAGATTGTTACCTTAAAAAATCTTAAGCAATTCCATACAATTTATTCAATTATATCTAAGATTTTTGCTATTTATTAAGTTAATATTTCTTTTTTATTACTTAATATATATGTGGAAAGGGCTTTAATGAATTGGAAAAAAAAATGCCAGGGTATGGGGATCAAGATTGGTAGTGACTACCTCTTCAATCTCCAGTTCGCTGATGACCAAGTCATTATCGCTTCAGAAGTAGAGGATGTGGAGTACATGATGAGGAAGATCCTTCAGGAATATTCTAGTTGGGGGCTAGAAGTCAGCAAGGAAAAGTCCGTCTACATGGCCTTTAACGGAACAGGGAGTAATTTAATCCGGGAAGGATGGACTTTAGAGCCACAATTCAAGTTTAAGTATTTAGGAAGCTGGTTGGACTCGCTAGGGTCAAGCGATCTGGACATCCATGAAAAGGTCGTTCAAGGAAAAAAAATCATCGGGATCTTGAACTCGGTATTATGGAGTAGGAAGGTAAGCATGAAAACTAAAAAAATAATGTATAAAGCCTTTTTGGAAAGCGTCAGCCTCTACTCGGCAGAAGCGTGGACATTAAAAGCTAAACAAGCAGGTAGGCTCTTAGCCCTAGAAATGGATTTTTGGAGACGAGCATGCGGAGTGTCCCGAATCCAAAAAATTCCCAACGAACAAATAAGACGGCGGGTTGGGAAAGAAGAAAACATCCTCCATAGTATAGAAACCATGAGGTTAAAATGGTTTGGACATGTTATGAGGATGAATGAGGGAGCATGGCCAAAAAAATTGCTGAAATGGAAACCGGAAAGAAGAAGGAAAAGAGGTCGCCCAAGAAAACTCTGGTATGACGGAGTGGAAGAAGGAATGATGAACAGAGGGATAAGAGAGGGAGACTGGGAAGACCGAAAGAAATGGAGAGCGCTTATTATTGGGGACGACATATGACTTAATGTTGTAAACAGTCGTAAATAAAAAAAAAAAAATACTTTGCATTATCCCATTGTAGTAAATCTTGTTTGATGATTAAATTTACATTTAATTTTGTGATGATGGATGAAAAATGATGTATCTTAGATGAGATAAAGTATGTCGAATTACTGATTCAACATTCGCTTACAAAATCAGAAGAAAAAACAAACAAATGTTTACAATGATAAAATCTTTAAATGGAGGGATTCGCCAGTAATTTAATTTGATCCAAAAACAACTTATGACTTTTAAAAAAGTTATACCAAAAAGAATTTTTATGTAACTAATAATAATGAAATTAACATTTAGGTATTATTTACGGCAATTTTATCAACATTGCACAACTGATGCTAAACTTAACGAAACTGAAATAACTTTCCCTATTTATATTCACATCTACTTTGAACTATGAACATATTGAATTCAGTACTAAATCTAAATAAACTGTTTATTTCATGAAGCTTTGAAACATTGTTCAAAATTCAACTAAAAATATTAAAACAAGAATTGTACCAACAATACATTTGAGTCAAATATAACTTGAAGAAATCAGATTGCTATAACAGTCTATGATTCATAATTAGTACCAATTGAGTAAATTGGTCTCGATTGAGATCGTTCAACTAGAATTGAGTTACATCTATTGAATTCCTTTGGCATGGAGTAACGCTATTGTAACATTTGAATTAGCTAACAATATCGTTTATCGTCCTAATGAATGGAATTTTAATTCATAATTTAATTCAATAACGAATAGAGATTTCTAAATACATATATGGTTATTCGTTTATCGTTATTTGTAGAAAATATGAACATTGAATCGAAATAGAAAAAATCTATTAATAAATGCTTATAATACATTTAAGCTATGTTCTCTAATCTATTACTAAAACATATAAAATATATTTATATATTATACATTATTTTATATATATAAAAAAAAAATAAAACATTGTAGTGATAAACAGAATAATATAATTTCAATTTCCAAATTATTCTTAATTTAATGACTCGTTATATACTTATAAGCTACAATATTAAAAGTAGATCAAATTATATTTACCTATCGAACTTCATTAATTTATAAATTTCTAAATAATCTTACATATACCTACCACTCAGTCCCTTAATGCATATGCAAGTATATTTTGATTTTGAAGGACATTCGATCTATCAAGAGCCTTTAGAGTTAGCTTTGAAGCCATAATATCATTTCTGTAACACATCTAACTTCATTACTAAATAATTTAAAACACTAAGCATTTTTAGTATTGTTATATGTATGCTTTTTATTATTTTCATAGGTACGAAACTTTATCAATGAAACATGTTTTGCAATGGTTTACTTAATATTATTAAAAATATTGCAGGATAGTAAATCAGGAAAATGATTAAATATTTAAACAAAATGTTTTTTTCCTGTTGTCATTACATTAATGGAAGTAATGAGTTTGTAACAAGTCATGATTGAATCAAACATGACAATTAATCATGTTCATTTCAATATTTAAAAAGTCCATGCATTACTTCATGTCCGGTGTTCCCCAAAAAGGTATGAATGTATGAAAAATCCTATCTTATGTTTTTTTTTTTAGGTAAATCATCAAATTTGAATGTTTAACATTGTTAAAATAATTTTTTTTCTTTGATGTGAAAGCCAGAATAGATGATTCTTATTTGTTTGTCTATCGAAGGTAGTTGTAAGTCCGTATGTAGTGTTTTGTTACTAACGTACAAAGGAGCGTTCGTTATTAGTCGTATTTTGGTTTGAAAGTAATAACAACAAATAAAATGAATAACTACTAAGTAAACGGAATTAACAGTCTAAGAAAACTTGGGATAATAGGGAATGCTAACTAAAATATAAAACTACTTTAAATAGCTGAAGAAAATATTTTGTTCTACATATGTCAGATTCTTTCTCTTACAAACCCAATTGCTCAAGTGTATCTCCGAATGAAGATATACCATCTGATTGTTTTATCTTCATTCGATAGTTGCTACGATAAATTTGAGTACACCCTAGATACTCAAGCGACCTAGCTCTGCCAACCCTGATAACATTTGATTAAGGCAGAGGGTATGGCTGTTAAATTCAAACCATTCCGAATCAAATCAAGACTGGAGCCATGAAGCAGAGATTGGCAGTCGAAACACGACTCAGGTATAGGTGCTCGGTTACCTGGCCGGCCCTGGGGGGTAGATTAGCCCTTCGCCGCCTCCTATTGGTCGATACCTGGGGTGCTTACCCCCACCCCTCGTCCCTACGGTCCCTGCATGCATAATTTTACTCAGCTTATGTGTTTCTACCCTGTTCCTTCAACAGTCTGCCTTATTATAGAAAATGGCAAGTCTGCAAAATATTACACTTATTTTCTTCTTACCTAGACCAGCTTTAAAAATTTTGCTTATATTTGTAATATATATAATAATAAATATATATACTGTATGCATTCACGATTCAGGTAGAAAATTATTTCTATTAATTAAATAAAATAATGAAAAAAAAACTTTGATATTAATCAATCCAAACTTTAAAAAAAAAACAAAAAAAAACAGCTTAACAAACTGTGGGAAATAAAAAACGATTTATTGACCTGGTATCTCTTGTTTTCCTTTCTAAAAAAACAATTTTCGATCATATTTTTTAAAAGTCGTATTGTTTGCATCGTTGATACTAAAGGTTACAAAATCTCAACCATTTTTTTTTTTTTAGTTGAGGTATGGAGTTGCATAATGAGCAAAAAAAGACCCAATATATACTAATTGTTTTTACAGTGTCTAACACGAAAAATTGTAAGAATTATGTCTGAAACGATTTTTTAAAACTGTACTGATTTCAAAACTAGCGATGATATAATATAAAAAATAAGTGTATTTAATTTAGAAAAAAATCAAAATTAAATAGCTATTCTTATGAGTTTTTGACGCAAAATGCTTTGATACCTTCTAAATCTTAATAAAACCTCCACCGTCATGCTGAATATGGTTAGATTGTTTAATTTACTGAATAGGTTCTATTATAGGAAACCATAAAACAAATATTCCTAAATATACACAAATTGAATATCCATTGAAAGATTAAATTAATCAATTCTGAATTACTGAAAAAAAATTAATTTCATATTACCTCGGTAGACTGTTTTCTTTTCTTTAAATTATTAAAATGTGAGCATATCCAGCTAAAGTCACAAATTTCACTTATTTTTTTTCTTTACATAGTGGTGGACGTTTTGGGCAATGTCTTCAAGGGCTTGAATGTTGCGCCAAATAAAATATAAAAATTCTATAAACACTATAAAAAAATAAAATAAAATGCATACGTACACGAACAAGAAAAAAAAATGTAGATAACATTGTATCCAAGAAATGAAAAGATTGTACGTTGCAAAGTAAACATGGATGGTTAGTATTGGTAAGTTTTTTGTGTGTTAGGTTCAATTATATTTTTAAGCATGTTTACTCAGGAATGTTTGCGGTAGAGTAAACTTTAAATTAATTGTACTTTAATTAAATTATCTGTGCGCAGGAATTAAAAAAAAAAAAATAATCTTTACTTTTTTACTGGTAAAATTGGGTCTTTCTGGACTATCCTTAGCGGTAGACGAATTCTGGAGGAAAGGATACGATATATTTGGAAGTCCAATTTCTCCAGCTCCATCTGCGACCGGTCCCTAGGCAGCCATCTCATCTCCAGGATTAGTTCCATTAGGGCTGATTGGGTAAGCAGGAGGAAAAAAAAGGAAAAGGGATATCGGGAAAGGGTAAACAGAGCCTCCGAGGCTCACATAAGAATTTCTCCAGCCATGTCACTCTGGAAACACAATTATACTATTAGGACTTTTTCTCAGAAGTTGATTGGAAACTAATTTAACCTTAATTGATTCGTATTATAAAACAATAACAAAAAAAATTATATCTTAAAAGTTATTAATAATTAATACATCCATACTTATTAATAAATTGTATTTTTATTTAATTTTGCGGATAGCTATCATTCCAATAAAGTTTATCAAAACATAACAAGCTTTTACTTATTTGAATGTTATACATATATATTTATAATTTAATGAACTTTCTATTCTGCCAATAAAAAAAAAATAAAATAGGAATAGAAAAGTAAGCGAGAAAAAAATTAACCAAACAAAATTAACTAAAAAATACATAAATGAAAACTAGTAGGTACAAAGAAAAAAAAATATTGTTATAGTTTTCACATTTCTTGTTTAATGTATCGAGTATTTATTACTCAATGTTAGTGGTTGGACTGTTAACCTAAGCTCAAATTATTAAATTGTTTTATTGCAATGTTATAATGTAATTTCATATAAGAATTCAAATATTATTTTTAAATAGTGCCCTTATTTTTAATTAATTCTTGAAATGTCTATATCTATTAACTGTTTAAATGGAGAATATAGTTTTCCTGACTTTGACACTTGCCATTTTTATATGTACGAGTATGTTGAAGAAAAAAAAAATCATTTCATGAATATGACTGAAAAAATTTAATTGTTTCAAGCCATATTAAGTATTTAGCTCGTGCATAAATGAGCTGTAAATTATTTGTTTTACATTTAATTTCGTATTCATATTTTTTCTCCTTTATTTTATTTTACTGTGTAATTAATTGATATTTTTGGTCAGAGTAAGATTTTTCTACTGACTAATAATGTGTTGCTGCCTATTATTCCTATAAAAATATTGATAATCATTGGATTAAGGAAAACCTTATTAAAAATACAAATTTATCGTTGACTTAATTACGAATGAGTAATCTTGCTGAAAGTATTGTAGTATTTTCTTTAGCATCATAGATGATTATGATAAAGTTATATATATATATATATTTTTTTTAATTCTCCTCAATTTATATCAATAAGGTTTTTGGAAATCATATTTAACATTTCAGGGGTTTTTTTGTTTTTCATTTTGTTTCTTTCAGATGGATTCCGTTTTTTTCAACAATATTTACTTCTGAGCACCCACACTCAATCAAAAGCTTTGTTAACATCACAAGGAATCATAGAAAAGTAAAAAAAAAAAAAAAAAAAAAAGCAGTTCAAATAAGCAATATTTAAAATAGCAATCCTATCAAACAGCTTATTTTATTCAAGGTAAAATAATCAAATCAAAATATTCCAACGGTGAACAAAGATATAATTGGGCAGTGAATTGATGAAGGCGTTTTTATTTATATTTTTCGGGGAGTAAGTTTGGGGTTTGTTAATTTTTTGCGTGAATCCTATGAATTTTATTATATCATATTCTAGAATTATACTTATAACCCTAAGTAAACAATTTATAATTTGAATTATATTACAGTTTTTGGAAATTGTGGACCGTTTTGTAAGCCACTCTACAGAAGAGCAGCTACTGGTCTTGGAAACCTGATCATAATCCTCATGAAATATTTATTTTCCTCAGGTGGTCTTGAGCCAGTCCCCTAGGGTTTGGGGTTCTCCCCACCATTTTCTCTTCGATTGGTGGAATATCTTATTCTTTAGCCCCTGAAATATTTACTGAGACAAAACATGTTCGAGGACTATTTTTATTCCTTTCAAAGGGTCATTAAAGTAGGGGATCATTAAATAATAATTGTTTAAGTTTAGTTAGTAATTTTAATGAACATATTAAGCCAATGATTCTCAAACTTTTTTTTTCTCGATTACGGGTTAACTTCAAACCGTAGGTATATACTTAACTGTGCTTTTTCTAAATAAAATTTACAAGAAAATCATATATCACAATACTTGCAATTTTTTTGCTTAGACAGTATCACTTTGAAAATGAATGGGATTTTCTTTACCTATCGTGTTTCGGGAGCTTTTTTAAAAAAAAAAGATTAAAATATGCGCCCCTGACTCTTTCATCGCGCTCCCCATCCCACTTTGAGATCTGCTATATTCAGCGATTCCATGGAAGCTCAAAATAAGAATTTGTAATTACAAAAATATAAACAGCTTATTAAATTTAACGTTTCTAATACCCATTCAATGAAAATCTATTTTTCCTTGTACGTACATTATACCTATTTTTTTAAATAATATAGGTAGTGTATTTTTCATTTTGATGTATGTTTGAATTAAATACTTAATTTATCATCATAGTCATATTTGTCGCATATGTTGTTTAATGGGAATAATGAATTAAATGGTTTTTGAAATGAAGAATCCGTTGAAAAAAATCTTCTTGAAATCTAATAATCTAACAATTATAATAATCACGAAAAGTAGTGAAATTTTGAAAATTTATTAAAAATTTAGATAAACTTCTTTAAATAAAGTATCCCCTACGTTTGACCAATTTTGATGAAATTTTTGCTGTTCGTACGGTTTACAGTTTCTGAGCAAGTCTGTTCACACACACACAGACCATTTCGCGGGACTTGGTTATTAGGACTCAGGGAACCCCAAAACGAGTATTTCTGTTGAAAACCGGAAGTCGAAATTTTTCACGACCGCTATACTTTCCCTTATTATATTTTCATGTGAAAGTAAAAATAAGGAAAAAATAGAAATGGTACTTAAAAAATAAAAACGAGTGGTGAGCTATTAACAGGTGTAAAGTTAATTGATCAATAAACATACGATTATATTGTGATTAATTTAAAGCAGTGAGTCCACAAAAATAAACAAGGACAATATCCTTTTTTTTTAGTGTAGGATTTGTCACTGTTTTGAATAAGAAATATAATTAAGGGATAACAATAAAATCGGTAAAACTAAAGAATTATTTAAATGAATCATCAAGACATTATTGGTTTGAATTTTTTCTTTTTTTAAAATATAGAGATAAACTATATAGCAGGCAATCGATTCACTCCACACAGAAAAAATCATTTTTAAAAATGTTTGGAAAATCTGTGCAATAGATAATTTTTAAAGATTTAATAAAATATTGTTATATTCCTGACCGTGAAAATATATCCAGTAAAATATACATTTGTCCTGATTGTTTGGAAATAACCTGAACACTTTACACTTTTATTTACACATTCTTTTTTCGTTAGATATTTTACCGAAAATTCATTGGGTGGTCCCAAATGGAAGGAATATATAATAAACTTTGATTAATGTCAATTTTAACCTCAGGATGAAAAAATAAAATTAAATAATGAATTCTTTAACCCTCCCTCCGAATCTTTATGTAAAAATAAATGTAATTTAACCAAACAGGGAAATAAAATCTAAATAATTTGAATTTAAATATGATATATATACAAAGTTTTTAGATATTTTTCTAGTTTATGAATAACCTTTTCCGATTTTCCCTTGATATTTTAAATCGGAGAGAAAAAATTCGGTCCTTTTTATTGATGCTGGTCGTAAATCAGTGGAGAAGGCTTTCAAATGCGGCGACATTCATCCGAAAGGCCAGGCCAGCGATTTTCTTTCTGCATTCATCAACTACTGGTGCCCTTTCGCTTGGTCGAGATCACAAATATTTTTACATAATCTAGCTCATATGTATGCCAATACATCACAGATATTTTTCGAGGCTTTCAGAGGAGGAAACGAGTAGAAAAAACTTATTTCGGTAAATCTAATTCTTATTTGAGTATAATCTAATAATCTAATAAAGTATGTGTATTTTTAAAAATTTATATGGCTTGTTTTTACATATGATAAGAAGGAATGCTATTAAGCTTTTTATTATCGTTTTGATATCCTTATTGCATAAATATTTACTTAATCTATTGAGTGGTAAACCGGACAGTTATTGACATCCATAAGACTACATTTCAGTGGTGAAATAAAAAAAAAAAACTTTTTGTGAAAGGATCAAATTGAAACTTCCAACAGCTCCTCTTTGTCTATCCTTATAGAGACTCAAGAGTTTTTTTTGGGGGTCAAAAGTTCAATAGTTTTACTATATGGCAATATTTATTGTAAAACGTGCAAAAACTAGTTATTGACACCCTGTAGATTTAATTGTGGAATCTTCCCTGTGGTTAGTTTGCTAAACACTTGCTTCATAGGTGACTTAGAGGACCCTTCAAACATTAGATTCATGTAAAGTTTTTTTTGAATGTGAAGCTAGAATGAAAGATTATAGTTTTTAACTAGTAACAATTTTTTTTTAATTCTATTACAATGGTGCTCAGCCTATTTTATTGAAAATTGTGGTCACAGATGTTCATCTTGAAAATGGCTTAGCGCCGAAACGTTTAACAGAATTTTATAAAAAATTGAGGTTAATAAAAGGATCTATGGAAAAAAACTTGACTAATATCTGCTTAGCCTCAAAACAGTAAAGAATTATCGGTAGATTCATATTTATCTTCACATAAAATTAGGAATTTTTTACCTATTTCATTATGTTAAAGTTTGGGGTGTCAATAACTGTACTGAGTGTCAATAATTGTATGGTTTACCCTTTTTGATGCAAAAGTTTTCGATGAAGAAAATAATTATAAAAAATATTTAAATATATAATAATGTTATTTCAAGTATTATTTGTGGCTTCTACTTCCAAAATTAGACATCTCAAAAACATTCAAATATCTAAAGAAAGTTTGTCATTGATACAGTTAAAAAAATTGTGAGATACACTTAATTTAGCATTTGTAGCTTTGTGTTTTGCTGAGTGAGTTAACTTTTTTAATATTTTTTTAGATAGGTATTTAATAAAATTTGTAAAAATGTAACTTAAAAAAAAAAATGGTGCTATCCATATTAAAGTAGACGCCTCATTTAAACTATAATTCAATTGTTACACAACGCAGTAATTCAAATGCTCGCAGAGGGTAACTTAATTATTTTCATGATTAGTGTCCATTAAGCTAACTGTTGAGGAGTCCATACTGTGCGTTATGTAGATAAATTATGACTTCATTCTGGATAAAGATGCAATGAACATTTTATGCAAGCGCTGCAAAAACGTTATGCAAGTTCCGTGAAGTACCAACCTGACTCCCCCACAAGGCATATGAACATTTATCATCTCATTCTGTAGCATAACTTACTACCTTTCCAGTGATATCCATTATATCTTCTGCTGATAAGACTTTATGGTCTTTACCTTTTTCTCCAAGAAAACCTGTCTTTTCCGTTTCCGTTACGGCCAGTCCGAAGAAGGTTAAAATAGACGCGAGATATCATAGAATTATTTTATGAATATATTATTCATTCTCTGGTTTCGGATTAAAATCTAGGATGGTAGGAATTCCATCGGGTATAATGTTAAATCTCGAATTTGAAATGTTTATCATCAGACCTCAGCCAACGGGACTTCTAGCTTTTGGATTTGAATGATGGTAACAGATATGATGCTTCTGAACGTCAGGGTTACTATTAAAAAAAATAGTTCTGTGGCTAGAAATCATTTTGGATTGCGTTGAATTTAATTCTAGATTCAAACCTAAACAAAGTTCAGCAACAACCTAAACAAACTTGCAGCAAAATTGCAGTAAACATACTGCTTCACTTCACGAAATTCGAATATTGATCACATTAAAAGTGGGGAGGGAGCAGAATTATTTAAAAAAAATATTATTATTATTTTGAAATTTATTTTTTAAAAAATTGAAAACAACTGTCTTACTGAAAAAAATTCTATGCCAAATAAAATCTTGTTAAAAAAAAAAAACTTTTATTATAATTTAATAAAATATTACTGTAACTCATTTAATGTTATAATGAGGAAGGTAACCCATATATTCTGTTGTCAAAATATAAAAATTTGCAGATCCTTTTCGAAATTTCTGAAAACGTGATATACTTATATAAGTATATCACATTTTCATAGGTAGCTTTTGCTTATGCATGAATATAATTCATTATTTTAGTTTGAAAATATTTGATAATAACATTTTTCTGAGGTTGTGGATATGCGGTTGTTTAAAGATTTAAATTGTTTAGGCATTTAACATGATTTCAACATAAAAAAAAAATATTATACATAAAACAAAAAGATTTTTTAAAAAATAAATATATATTTCTGTCAAAATATTTACGAAAATACTTGAAATATTCGGCAAGTTCAATGTATTTATCTTTGGATATTTAACTAAATATCTTCCAAATATAGGAGAAATAAAAATTGAAAGTCCTTGAGTCGGAATTGGTAGAATTCCAAAATGTTATCTCTACTCAAAAATGTCTAAGAAATTTAGATGTCAAGGACATCATTAGTAAGGTTTTCTTCAAGACACCATAATTGAGAGTTGAACAAGTATTTTTATTTCATCCCTAATTAAAATACATCTTACCTAGTGATGTGACATGCGGAATTCATGTACGTTTTACATACCTATCCGCAAAAAATTAGTTATCGGAAATGTTTGTAATTTAAAATAGTGACAGAGATAATATAATAGTTTTTCTATTCTATTATGAAAAGAGAAAGCGATAATTTTACGATTCGTGACACTGATAAATAAAAAACTCTTCTTAATCATGCTGCTAATCCTAAAAATTTGATTGTTTACTAACTGGTGAAAGAATCTCCAGATAGGCTCTGAATATAAAAAATAAACGTCTTATTTTATATAATTTAACTATTTTATTTAATTTAATTTTGTTCCTACTTCAAGAGAAGCCTTTATACTGTCATAGGTATTTGATGATGTTAAAATAAATTAAATATTTGAAAAATAGTTTGCATTTCGTAACATTTAAAATAGGTAACAAACCCCATTTTATGTTCAAAAGACCACTTGTGCAGAGGTTAAAGAAGTTATGTTCATGAATTAGTATTAGTTTTATCTTGCTGATTTTTAATTAAGACATTCTACACACTATTATTGTGGTCAACGCTATTTTATCATATAGACAATTGTTTAATTTTAAGAAGACTCAAAAAAAAAAAACAATTCGTCATATTTACCTTAAAAATATAACAAAAAAAAAATGGAAATCAGAGAGTAATAAAAAAAATATTAAAATTTAAGCATCAAAAGATTTTTTTATTGCTTTCACTGTTAACTCGATTTTCCCCTTTATAGCTAAAAATAAATCTAAATTGTTTTTTCAATGCTTGCATTAATAATTAGGTTCAGTTTAGTTTATTCGGAGGTTAACTTCGTGCTTCATAGGAAACCTACATTATAACATTTTCGACGAAATGTGTTTTTAAGTTTTTTTTTTTTTTACTAGAATTATTCATTCATTTACGTACAAACTGATTATTATTCAATTAATTACTGTTAATTAAATTATTTTTAATTCAAATAAAATTCTTCTTCTTTGGGTTTCAATTCCAAGCAAGCACAAGATTAATTAATTAAGAGCTGCTGAATAAGTACTGAGTTTTGAAGGTGTTCTTATAGTTCTAAGATAATCTCTCTAATTGGTGTGGCCACTTTATCTGCTCGTAGTCATCATCCGAAGATTATAATTTTCATCGAATAAATCCTACATAAAGTATCAAATTAGGATTAAGAAATAACGTCCAGAATACCACATATTGTACCACAATATTTCGTTCAAATATTATTCAATATAAATCCTATTTGTAAAACAAATTATTGAGATAGTTAATTAGGAATAATTAATAAAAAAAAAATAAAGTTCTTATTAATTGGGGATATTAAGGCTGATCGTATTAATCGATATTATTATTTGAACAATGTTTGAAGTTTTTCCAGCTGTAAGGAGAACGTTCGCCAATGAGAAGTCCTTGAGCATAGACTGCGTCCGGAGGTAGAGCTGGGATTTTTCCTCCCGCAAGATCTAAATTTCATAATAAAAGATTTTAAATGGCTTTCATTATACGAAAAAATATCAACCCCCACCACGTGCTCATTAGATGATGAACTTCGATACCCAGTCCGGCAGCTGGACTGTGGAGAGACAGGTAAGTGGGCACTCTAGCATGCTTCGTATATTTCTGATATATTTCTAGGAGCTAGGCTAGAGACTGTATCCTTAGGCTCTCATAGCTTCACCTTTTTTTTTTTTTCTTTTTACAAATAAGGGCTTTTTCTTTGACGCATTGGTCTCTGGCCTTGTTATTTCCCGTCGATTTGTGTTTTTTGTTTTGAGGAGTTCCTAATCGAGTTTCTTTTGGATATCGTGACTTTGTTTTTCTGTTATCGGTAGAAAAAACGTTTCTAGCACTTATTTGCTTTTGTTAGCTTCTCTCACTTAGGCCGAAATAAAAAACTGTTAGGTAAGGACCTTTTGAAAATTTAAAAAAACATTTTAAACGTAATTGAAAAAAAAAAGATTTCCTTTTACTGACCATAATTGGATATATTTCAACAAAGAGTATTATATTATATTTGTCGAAGAAATAATTAAATAAAATAACTCCAAAACGCATAAATTAAAAATCAATCATTCACTTAGAAGACTTTTTAAATTTGTATGTATACAGCCTGCAACAAATTTTATTTACTTTCATATTTTATTAATATATCTTGTATATATTCTACTGATATACCGAACATGGTAGTGCCTAAAAGTAAAAATATATCGGTTTCTGGATTTTACTGCGTTGTCAAAGCCTAAATTGATATCGTTCTAGTAATACTACAATCTTTCTAATGATAAATTGCACAGAACTATAATTATTATGATGTTCATTGTGTTTTTCAATTATAAAGTTTATCGTAGAGGTGAAAGATAGTCAACTATTATTCTTTACGATAGGTTCAATGATAATCAGCATTTTCAGTTTGAAATTTTTTTTATTTTCTAAAGCCAACGTTTCGATCCAACTTGTGGATCTTCATCAGGGCTTCTGAGTCCAGGTAGAAACAAAGACACTGTATCAGTCTTTCAATCTACCTGGATTCAGAAGCCCTGGTGAAGATCCACAAGTTAGATCGAAACGTTGGCTTTCGAAAATAAAAAAATTTTCAAACTGAAAATCCTGATTATCATTTAACCTTTTATAATGTTTATCAAATTACCAAGTCAAATAAAAAAAAATTCTGTAATGATAAAATATTTTTATAATATCCAGAAATCTGGTAAAATTGAACAATATTCCAATTAAGAACAGCTGCAGCTTTTTTGGAATAACTTGAAGATGAATCCTCTAATTTGGTATCGTGAAAAGTTGTAATTATTCACTAATAAGCATAAGGCCTAACACGTTTGATAAAGTGCAACGATTTTTTTTTCAAACAAGGGTACTAAGAATAAAATTAGCAATTGCCATCTTCATCATTGGTAAGCCTTGCGGAATTGATGTAATAATCCTATTGATATGAATTGATTATTTTTTTATATAGGTATATAAGTTATGGCTTTTAATCGTTTCAATATTTTGTACCATTATGTGTATCTTAAAAAAAAAAAAAGATAAAAATATGTTCGACAATGAACATCCCTGATATTTTCTTGAAATTTCGATTAGAGCTCTTGTTTTAGAAATGGCTCCTTCACAGTAAATTTGTGTAAAGGAGGAGCAAGGATGAGAATGTTTGTATTTCATTCTCAATGCTGACCGCTCTAGGAACAGGCATCAGAAATAGTTCCCGAAGAAAATAGATAATTTCTGTACTATATTTAAACTCTTCTACCGTTTTATACTGTAAAACAAGACCATAGACCTGGTTTCAAATAACACAGTAAATATAACTCTCGCCTGGATCAAGGAATTTATGGTTTTTTCCACCGGGGGTGGGTTTTAGCTTTTGAAGATAATTAAATCAAATGGGTGGGTCGATAATCAAGAAAGATTCAAAAAGTTATAGAGCTATTCAAAAACTAAATAAATAACTTCGTGATAGGTTTAAAAGGCAAAGATTAACTCGAACTCTATCCAATTGACATTCCAAATTTTACTGTTAACTTATTTTTAAATGGTCCAAAATGACTTTTAATTAGCCCAAAATGTATTACATAATTACAAAATTAGATTATAAAAGCGGTTTAGATTATTTTCTAATTCATGCCAATGCAAGTCTAGCCAAATATCATTTATTTCAATTATCTTTTAATTATCATCCCATTTTCCTTTACCATTTCTGTGCATGACCGATTATAGACCGTGATTGCGATGTTTCGTGAAATATTTTTAGATTCGGATAAAGCAGGCAATGAATATCAAAGGAAGAACGAATAAGACGCTTAAATTTTCTCTTATGACAAATCATTTTTTCGAGCTAGTCAAGTCTTTGATTGGATGACCGATATGTGATTTATATGCAGAATTATATTCTTTTAAATTTATTGTGTAAATTATACTTCTTATTTCATTTGTAAGTTATATATTTTTTCAACTAACACACCTCCAGTAAACACATAAAAAATAAGGGTGTACTCTCCTAGTATTTAAAAATAAATAAATATTTCTTTAGGATATTTAATACCCTTAAAAATATAATTTAACTGTCAGCAACTCCAAAAAGGTTTCTCCAATTGTAATCCTTACATTTTTTTTTTAAATTAAGGAGCAAAATTTAAAGATGGGTTTAAATATTTAAAAATAAATAAAAATTTTAAAAATCGAAAATATTTTTTAATATTCACTATCACGTTGAATCGGATTTATACCACTACCAACACGCTGTTACTTACATTTTTCGAACGATTTCTATTTCATAATAAAAATAAATGGCTGCTACAACATTTCTAAAATTCGTAGTAATAAATTGATATTGTCGAAAGAAAAAATAATCACCTTTTTGAAAACCTTTTTAAAAAAACAATTTATTCGGATTGCAAGTTCCTCTTGTTGGATCCTAGCAAAACATAGATTTTGCACCAAACAATAAACCAGATTACGTCTCATTTTGAACTTCGGTTCAATATAGTGATTATTCCAAAATTATCAGTATTTCAAAACACACTTTTCAACTATAAGTATAAAAAATAAATTATAATAATCGGTAAGTGAATTTGTTATATACATTTATTTGTTTTTGTATCTCTTTAAATATAATAAATAGATACTTCACTGTAACTATTGTAGAGAACGTTAATAAGTTAATTCCTGATAAACTAAAGTATGATTTAAAGATGTATAAACTTTTTACTACATATTTATATTTGAACCTATATATTTATTTGATGGGTAATTCCTCACACCCGGTTTATGAGGCCTTCGGCAATAAATGTCATGGTATCAACTGATCTACGGTAGCTCACTTTCGCGAACATCTATCATTTTTTTTTTTTTTTTATTTTATTATTTAATGGGTGGGTAAAATAGAACATATCCAATAAATAAATTAAAAAAAGAAACGTGACGAATACTATTGCCGCTAATTTGATGACATAGTTACAAATGTTTTCCTATCTGATATTGCCATAAAATGGGTAATGACGGTGTAAATCACTTTTTACGATAGGCGAGCAAGTCGTTAAGGTCTTCTTCGGGAGTGTAGTGTCCCCCCCCCTCTCTGGCGACCTACAAACCGTTGAGGCTAACCTTTAACCGACTCGTCGTAAACTCTTCGCCATCTCACCTAGGTCCAGGATCTTTATGGTTCGACCGTTACTCCTTCTGGAGAAAGTCATCCTCAGGAACTCAAGGTTCCAAGAGTCTCCTGACCTGCATCCTCTGACTTCAATGAGTACTTGCGTAAGTCGCGGAGTAATCAGAATCCAAAACTCCGGAGGACGAGACGGTAAAATGGAACGACAAAGTCGGGGAAAAAAATAATTTGTCCTTCGATAATTATACAATTATGATTACATTCGCTTTGACCCTAAATGTTAAGAATTCCTTTAAAACTCAATTTATTCTTATAAGGAAGGCGCTATATTCAACTAATTTATTTTTTATTTATTAATTAGAGATTTTTTGCCAATTTTTTATATCTTCATTGACATACTATATTATTTTTTGTATATTTTTTCATACAGAGGCACGAAAGGGACAGAATGTGAATTAGTACTAAGTACAAACATTGAAAAAAGAAAAGTGTGACAATCGAATTATTTTCACAACCACCAATAATGTTGGTAAATGTTATTTATATATTAATCAATGATATGGGTTTGTAACATAAAAAGCTTTGACTCTAAACTGATAGTTGTAGAGTATTTAACAATATTACTCCAGTAATTATATTAAATAATCTAAAATAAATATTAAAAAAATCTTAATATGTAACTAATTAAAACAGTTTTGACTGTTTGACTGTGACACAAGATGATCCTGTGAGAATGGGCCACAAGCATGAAAAGTTGGATAAAATAAGTTAATAAAAAAAAAAAAATGGAATAGTTTCCTTCTTTTTTAAAAACCATGGATTTGATTATTATTAATGTACTAGCTAAACCGGACCACACTTTGCCGTCTATGATGCATTATAATACCTATGCATTATAATTCACTATGCATTATAATACCTATTAACTTTAGGGGAAAAAATAAACTTATTTCGGTAAAATTTACACAAAATAGCATTCTTTATTTTACTCTGGAATAGGAAATTATTATAAATGTTCACTGTCATTTTTAAAATTGTAATAGAAAGATACTTACACTCCTTTGTTGAACAGGAAGGAACCTTTTGTATTCCTTACAACAGTCCATTTTTCTATTGGGGATATTAACGAATATAACGGTAGAAAAACGTGTGATGAAAATAAATAATTCTGCTAATTATTGTCCTATTTTCGTCATTTTTTTAACATTTTGTTGCAAAGAAAGAAACTATTATTTGCTTAGAACAGACAAAAAAAGAATTTTTTTTCTATTCTTTATAAAAATTTTCCATTGTATATATCAACATATAAAGTAGATATGGACGATATTTGGCTAAACAACAACGTTCTGTAAACTGTAACTAGTCCGATTGGCAATAGTATAATAAAGGCACGTAAAACAAACAGCTATTTCAACATATTTTTTCATAGAAAAGTGTGTCAACAACAACCATTATGCCGAAATTTGTTAAAATTTTACGAACTTTAATTTTTGTTTAATCAGAATGGGAAAAATTTCACTTTGACTCCTTGTGTTCTAGTGTCCACATGTATAACCGAAGTACAAAACAAATATTCCAATTTATCAAAAATGCCTACAAGAAAAAAAAAAATGGAACAGTTATAAGTTTTATTTGAGGAGCAGGATCTAAATATGAAAACAAGTTTTTACTACCTGCTCTACTTTGTTATCTGAGTGGTGTAAATTAATAAAACCGCTTGTTTGAATCGTCACATCCTTCTTTCGTAACCAGAAGTTCAACTTCGGTATTTATCATATACCGTATATAGATCATATATCAAGGGGATGTCAACGATTCCTCAACTTTTCAGGATGAGCTGAATAAGAGATCATAAGGTCAGGTCATTAGAAATTTTTTAATTACTGTATTCCAGGTTGATAACAATGATAAATCGCCGTATCTTCGAGATTTCCTCCCTATGAAATAAGACAGAAAACAGCAATTTTTCGGCTTTGTTTGTTTGTAGAACGTCACTTTATACTTCTAGAGCTAATCGAACGATACTACCGAGGGATTCCTAAATTTTGCCTGTGTAGGTTTAATTAGGATAGGGATGTTTAACGAGTATTTGACATCGTACAGTCTCGGGATCTTTAAGAATTTTCAGTGTAATCAATTATTTTCGTTTATTTTAAAAAGAATTGAATTTTTTGTTCTAAGCTCAACGCTGATATCTCTTCAAAAAATTAAGATTTGGATAAGGTTGAAATAAGATTGATTCGAAATTAAATATAATACTGTGTGCGAATCGCATAACATTTTCCCCATATTTATTTATAAATCATTATGCCTTACCGTTTTCCTTGGCTTAGTTTATTCAAATCTATCGAAAATTGTTAGTTATGGATAAATCATTCAAACCATATATTATTTGGTTATATATATAATAATTTATAGTTTATCAGTAAAATATCAATTACTAATATTCTTTAGAAAAAATATTTTAATCAAATTTCTAAAGTAAATTGTAAACAAAATCTAGTAACAAGGTAAATTTAAAACCAATTATACGTATATACAAAAAAAAAAGTTTGTTTAATAATTTACTTTAATTCATGAACAATTTGCTTCAGTTTCTTTTGTAATAAAAAACTATTTCAACAATCAGAATATGTGAGCTGCCTTGAATATTTTTTTTTTTTCATGGAATCGTTTTTAAACTAAGGCTACTTTTGCTCCGTACTTTCTCTACATTCCTATATTATAAGTGGATTTATAAGGATATTATAATCGCTTATTGCTTCGTTTTCTTTATTTTAAAAAGATATTTATTTTTGTTGTTTCAAATAAGTGACGGAATACGAATGGTATTAAATTATCATCATAACTTGATCTACTAAGAAAGTCAAAATTGACTTGAATATAATATAAACTATGTGATTAGACTGATTATTATAGTGGAGGTAGTTGAGGAGTATTCCGCTAGGTTCGCCAGCTTACAGGGAATGTATCCAGCCATACAGGTGCTGCCCTCTTTTGCTCCAGGCTGGAACCTCCAAGCCCTTCAAGGACAACTCCAGACCTTCTCCAGCCTTCTTTTTATTTTCCAACTTTTTTTTTTTTAATTTTTTTGCCCCACGCTTCCGGCTGCTTTCATCCGAGGAGGGTCGCTTATCGGAGCCGGCACAACTTGAGCTTTTGAAAATATTTAAAGATAATATTAATTAGGACCGGTAATTATGCATAACATATTTTTTTTTTAAATATGCGGCCTTAAAAGTATAATTATTAAGCTGATACTAATTATTTCCGGTCAACAATTAACGGAGATTTAATCATTTGACTATAATTAGTAAACCATTTTTGAAACATTAAAACATGACAAGTGTTTCTTATAACAATTAACAATTAGGCTAGGTTTTGCTTTTAGATGTAAACATATTTTGATGTACATGTGTTTGCTACATAAAAGGCGTTACTAAGTCCTAAATCTTAGTTTTGAGAAAAACTAACTTAGGACTAGTAAATAAAGTATGGTTTTAAATAAAATTTTATAGTAAACCTTTTAAATAAACTTTACTGAGGCAATAAGAAATCATGACACTTAAAAAAAATAATCCCATGAACATAGCTTTGAAACTATACTTAAAAACTTGATTTACATTCATATAATTCCATTTTATTTTACTTTCCAATCTTTAAAATGGTTTAATGGAACCACCGATTTTTTGTAAAGAATTGTAATTTTAACAATGATCATTACAAAATAAATGAAATTCGGACTTAAATGTGCATTATAAGGATTTTATGGTAATTAAAATATATACACATATATTCAGTTATATTAAATATGATACTTTAGTTAATTACATCAAGATATTAAAAATGAAAAAGTTATCATATAGGTATGTTTGCCAAGTGAATTTAATTCTTTATGCATTTATATTTGAATACTTAAATCTGTAATCTATTTATATTAACTAACTAGATGTTGTAGGTATTTGCGATATATCTTTTTTTCTAAACATCAAAATTTATGAAATTGTTTATGTGCTATCAAGTTTTCATGTACTCTAAATGGTAATTAATTAAAAAACTCTTTATATTTAAAATATGATTATACATACCTATTCATGGGCGGATCCAGCCGACTGTAAAGGGGGGGCTGCAGTCCTAAGGGGGGGGGGGCTGCAGTCCCACAGCCCTTCATTTGGATCTGCTAATCAGCTTTTTTACCATTATGTATCTTTCCCACAACTAAAATTCTACTTGTTCTGCATATTATTTGTTCTTTAGCTTGCTTCCTTACTTTAAGGAAAGTCAAATCCTATCTTTTAATGACGAAAAATTTTCCAAAGGGAGGGGCTGCAGCCCCTACAGCCCCCCCCCCCCCTGGATCCGCCAATGTACCTATTTAACTTTTTAAAAGAAATATTTAAAAATCACAACTTTCTTAGCGATATAAAAAAATCAATAGTTTTGTTAGCTAAATCAAAATGTTATAGCAATTAAATTATTAATCTTAATCTGTTTATTCTACAAAAATAATTATTTATTAGAATTATTTTACAATGAATGAACGTTAAATTAACATGTCCAGCTTTTCAAAGGTATAGTGTAAGTGGTTCTCTAAAACTTGGCTTAGATATGACCTGAAAGTATAAATATATTAACCACTCTGTTTATTCATATATTTATTATTATTATTCACAAGGATAATTCAAGTATAATTATTTATTGTACAATCAGAAATACGTTTCCCTTTATTATGATAATTCATCTAATTTTATAGTTGCATTAATCTAAATAAGTTAACATATTTTCCTCAAAATACTATTCCGAAAACTCTACGGCCAAGGAACGTTTAAATAAAAAGTACTAAACACTGGAAATATTATGACCCTTGTCACCAAATCGGTGTAATAAAATCCAATTCGCAGTGCAATAAACGGTAATGGTCGGTTGCTCTGTGCCCAGGGCTGGTTCACGCTCTGGGGTCGTAAATTATTCAGCGATTAAATTATATGTCTTTTATTAGGTGTTACAGGTGTAAAGCATTGCGATCAAGGAGGAGATAAAGCAGTAAAAGGTTTGATGAATGGGCAGTAAATTTTTTTTGTCAGCTATAAACTGAATTATGTCAGAGTCTTCTGTTTAAAATGGGATCTAATGCATGGGACTCCTATTCTTTTTTTTTTTTTTTTTTTTGGTTTTGATTTCGGATGAATCGATATCTTAAAACATGAAGTGATTTCTTTTGATTCGTTTTCGTTGCTATCGAATCACTTTCATTCATTTATGGAATATTTTTTTCTTGTATTCTTTCTGTGTCATGTACAGAAATCACAGAGCAACGAAGAAAAAAATCCATTTTTTACGTGCCCTAAAATTAAGATTATACAGATCTATTATTTTAGATTTATCTATTATTATTTTAGATCTGGAATGTTTTTAAAAAACAGCGTAATCAATATTATATATCCGATTAGCCTTAGTGGCATAAAGTGACGTTAAACAAACAAACCAATATTATATATTGTTCATATATTGGCATAAGTCAACTAATTTTTTAGTTGACACAATGTTGCTTGAATTTTTAGTTACAATAATGGATACATTTAGTTACAATTAAAAAAATATTAAATTACAATCAATAGGTTTAAAACATTAATCACAATTTAATTTTCGGCTTTAATGCAACTTTTCTTGGCTTTCGCCACTACCCTTGAGGGTCATTGACGTTGCGCAAATAGAAATAATTATTTAATTAAATAATTAATAATTATTAATAATTTAAAAAAAACTTGAAGTTTTTAATTTGTAAATAGATATAAATTTAATAGTTTTGCTGTGCAACTGACATCCGAAATAGTAGAGCAGCGCTACTTTTTAATTAATTATTTCTGTCTTGAACAATGTCATATATGATTGTGACCTGTTAAAATGAGTACACAAAGAATCAAATGAAAATTATAACAGCGCTAATGTTAAATTTTAATTTTAGGTTAAGTTAGAATTGAAACTTTAATTTTAATGAAAGCTACAACTAAACTAAAAATTTAATTTTAATCGCAGGGCTAAATAAACAGGGATTAAATTTTTTTTTTAGTTCCAGATCATAACTTAAAATTCTTAAATTTTCATCTGTTTTTAAAGTTGTCCAGAATCTTTTCCAAGTTTATTTTAATAATAATAGCTCTACATAGGTTATGGTATTAACTCATCCAGTAATTTTCTGAAAAAGCAGATTTCATTTCGAAATTGTCATTACTTTATAAAAAATATTAGGTAATTATAATGTTGACATAAATGTATTCTGGAATAGATATCTTAAATTAATTTGAATTGAATTTTAATTTATAATTTTTCTATATTTGTAAATGTCTATACTTGTTATAAAGGAAGATTAATGATGTCTATAATACATTGAAAGGTGAATAACACATCTTCTAGTAATTTGTTTTATTATTATACCCCATTTTTAAAAATGTAACGTTTACATAAAATAAATTACTGGAAGATATGTTATTCACCTATCAATGTATTAGATTAATTTATGTTATTATGGAAAAAAAGAAGAATATTTTAATTTAAATAAAAATAATTAAATAATGATTTTTCCAAAACTAGAATGATTCCAAAATTATTTTAATAGAAAAGAAAAAAATAACATGAAGAAGATAATTGAATATTTTTAAAACATATCTCTTAAGTATTCTAAATATTCAATCTTAAAATTGAAAAAAACAAAAGATAACTGTCATACTAGTCCTTGAAAACCGGCTTCTGATATGATCAAAAATGTTTAAAATTTTCGAGTGCAAAAGCCTCGTGGAATATACTTGGTGCCCTTCGGAACAACAGATGTTTTGGTATAATAATTCCTTGTTTAAGAGTAGAAATTAAGGAGCATATTAATTTATATTAAAATTATACTCTTTCCCTTTTTTTTGTTTATCTGAGACAGGTGAAAAAAATACTAATGCATACAACAATCCTTTATATGTTTATATTTACATTATTAAGGACAATAGAATAACATCGCATAGATAATTAATTGAACTTTCATAATTTTTTAATACATAAAATAGATGATCAAAATAGAAAGATGATCAAAATATAACTAAAATTGGTAATAAATTGATCAATTTAGTATCATCATTATTTTAGTAATATTCCTGGATTTCTTTTAAAATGATAGATGTAGGTATGTTTTAACCAGATTATTTTCAAAGGTTGTTCTACTAATATTTCTAGGAGCCTCAAGACGAAACCAAATATAGAAGGGGGTTTGGGCACTTGAAGTGGTAGTTCTAATTTCGGCTGTGGCACCCGCATCGTAAATTCTTTAGACCAATTATAGTGTGTGAGAAGGTCCTGGAGCCCTTTTAGGTAATTGGAACTATCCCTTTCAAGAATTATTAATGACAATAAAACAATTAACAATAATTCGCCATAAAACAGTACGGTCCTCATTTACATCTATTTAGTATTCATATCCGTTGTTTTTTTGTTTTTTCAATTGATAATTGAGTTAATTGCCTTTGTTACGATTATCATTGACAAATGAGTTTATGTTTTTATTTTGGTGATTTTTTTTTTTATTAGAATGTTGTATCCAAATTGGATCTGATGATAAATTGTTAGTAATTAAAAACAAATAAAATATTTAAAAAGAAAGGGCTGGGGGTAATAACTGACCAAGTAACCAAGATAACCGTGATGTATATATAATATATTTTTTATATTCAAGTCTATAAGTTCCTACAGATGGCGGTGTAAGTCGATTTATTGACACAACACTTCATTTTCATTCCATATTTAAGAGTGTAAGCAGAAATCTATTTTTTCCGGCTTGGATTAGGAAAATCCGCGCTTTTCCCATGGCAAATTATGTGTAGCCTTCTCACCTTTGGGGAACACATCGAATCTATTTATTTTAGCAAAAGACAGGTTAACCAAAATCATTGTGCACCTATTAGTATAACCTCCTGATAAGATATCTCATATTATCATCTGTTATATTCTGCATTTAATAAGGTCCCCAGGCGCTCCCACGTCTCCAGTTGGTATGCTGAGTTGAAGTGGCTCTACCCAGTTTTTCGACCGCAATACTTCTTAGGGGTGTATCTTTTCCGAACCTTTAGAAACAAGAAGCCTCCTTATATCCTCAACTTATTCACACCCTGCTCCTCAATACATTCTCTAAACACCAGATCCCAAACCTCTAACCTGTACATCCCTTTCCATCGAACTGCCTTTATCATCCTTGCTGCCACCTTCTGGAATTCCTTACTCGTCTCTATCCGTAAAACTTCCTTTAAAACTTTCCTTTAAATCCTCATCCCTGACTTCCTTTAAATCCCAGTTATTTCTCCACCTACTTAATCATCAATCTTCCGTGACCATGTAAAATAGTGAAACTAACACGGAGTATATATATTTTTATTTGATTTTTATTATAATTTTCCAAGCTCTAAGTTTAGAAGGTAAACAATGTTTGTTCTCTTACATCCAAAGTTCTTTTTCATACTGCCTTTTATTTTGCTTCTGAAGTTTATTTATATTTTTAATTATTTTTTTATTCTTAAATATTTTATCTATTTTTCTATTCAACCAGCCAGACAAATGGCTCTGTAAATGATCATGTTTTGTTATTCTTAGGGGAATAGATGTCCCAGGATAAAGTTAATTTCTTTCTTTCTTTCTTTCATTTAAGTAATATATTTGGCAAAAGATTAATCTGGTACATTTTGCTAACAGTTTGCTGTGATTGTACTAAACCCTGTTCCAATTATATCCTTTATTAGTTCCTTTTACATGTTTCATTTATTAACACATTATGGTCAAATGTAAGTTTTAAAAAATAAAAACTTTAACCCATCTAAATTCTATACTACACAATTTTTAATCTGGCGTAAAGTTGTGGCGTATTTTAAATCCCATTGGTTTTTATCTTTATCTGTGAATTTTGATTTCACTCCCACTGTAGCATCGTCCGATTAAGCCTTAGTGGCATAAAGTGACGTTAAACAAACAACTAATTCAATGCATAATAGCTACTGAGCCACAGCAACGTTTGGAAGGGTCTGCTCGTTTTCTTTAAATTAAAACTAGTATAGTGATTTTACTGATATTTTTTATCGATTTTTTTTTTATGTTCAGGTAGTATTTTTTTTTTATGTTCAGGTAGTATTTTTTTTTTATGTTCAGGTAGTATTTTTTTTTTATGTTCAGGTAGTATTTTTTTTTTTTTAAATAATTATCCATTTATTGAAAAATACTCTGATACTTCAAAATAATTTAAAAAACTTGTTATTTAGGGGATATCACGTATAGAATATTGTAAAAATAAAATAAAAATATTTTACCCCTTCGTCTCATATTATTTCTGAGAGTAGAAGTGTTCGGGCGTATGAAACGCTACCCGCATACAATATTTGTTCTTGTCTATTGCTCCTTCTAAAAAGGGGCGTATGAAATATCTACAGGGCTATATCTCAAAAGAGGAAATAGTCTAGCTTGAGGAAGACACCCACTATTTCACTCGAATTATGCAAAAGGCTTTGTATAAGATAAAATGTATAAGAGAATAAGGAAAGAGAAAAGTCGAGATGGAGACAGAGAGAGAGAGAGAGAGAGAGAGAGAGAAAATAAAATAAAATATAAGAAGAGCGAAAGAAAATATTCGGGTGTAATAGAGCGGTGAGTCGACTATCGGGCCGAAAACATGTTTACCGGGACCGCCATCAAGTCCTGAATCCCCGCCAAGTCTGATAAGACCCGGGCCGATATGGGGCCCCATGGGGCGAAGCCACCACCACCCGCCAACCAACTAGGTCAAATGTCTTCTGCATCCCCGTCGTCTTATGGTGCATGAATAATATATCTAGGAGGCATGCATTATTCCATAGGTGCCCTGTTTTGTTTATTTCTCTAGGCGATGTTTTATGCAGGGCTTTTTGTTTTAAAAAGAGTGTGAAAATATTTTTGATGGGTCCCATATATTTTTTTTTTTTTTTAATTTAGACAAGATTTTATTTCATTAAATGAGGCGTTTGGTTTCAAAACCGGCTACATCCATTTTCAACAATTTTTCAAGACTGATCAAAAAAAGATCAATTTAACATATTTTATTTTGTTCTTTTTCGTCGTTTTGCTAACAATTACCTTCAAAAAAAATTGTTGACAACTTTTTACCACATTTTCTTTTTTAAATCTCATTTAACATTAAAAAATATGTTGGATGTACCTGACTTTGATAAGAAAATATCAATTTTTGGTTAAATTATGAATAGACATTTTTTAAAAACAAATCTCTTTATTTAATACGAACAATATATACATATTTTTTATTTTATAAATATACAAATTTTCATTTAAATCTTGATGTTGACTCACATCCATATTGGTATCATGCATATTTACTTGGATAGGTGACATTGTACTGTCTATTACAACTTTGTAGAATTCCAGGGTACCTATTGATCTCCTGTCTTCACCATGTTTTTCTTAATAGAGTATCAGCATCATCCAACTGTTTGGAAACATGGGATTTCGAAAAATTGAAGGTTTTCTGAAAAGTGAAGCTTGGATGTAACCGCTTTTGATAAGAAATGGAATCTTTAAGTATTGATTTTCGATGGATCTAGACGTATTTTTAAAAAAAACGCGTCTAACACATTACTTCTAACATTAAAAACTTGAAAAAAAAGAAAAAAAATGTTTTTGGAAAAAATGGATGTAACCGGTTTTGAAACCAAACGCCTCAAATATAACTTTATAATAATTTTCGCCCTCTGAAAAATTTAACAATCCATTTGATTGAATGTGAAGTCCGTATTGTTCAACTATTCTCTCACCGGTTATACTATTTATTAAGCTAATATTATCTGCATATGGTTTCACTATATAACGAACAGACCCTGCCACGCGTTGCAATAATGCTTTGAATTAGTTATATCCTATTCTTTTTTATAGTTAAATCAAAATTCACTGATAAAGATAAAACGTTTCGGCTAATCTAAAAACCAACGGGATTTAAAATAGAACTTCAAGCCAAATTTAAAATTATTTGGTAAAGAATTTAGATGGGTTAAAGTTTTTTTTTTTACATACTATATTTGAAACATGTTAAAGAAGCTAATAAAGAATATATTGTATGGTAACAGGGTTTAGTACAATCAAAATATGTATTGTACTATTTTGACAGTTGGCAAAAATGTACCAAATTAATCTTTTGCCACAATACATATTAATTCAATTCAGAATATAACATATGATAATGAGATTAGAGGGCATATCAGTAGGTTCTACCTGAAACAAGTTATCAAAATGTCTTGCTAAAACAAATAGATTTCCCCACACGTGAAAAGGCGATAGGAAAACAGGGATTTTCTTAATCCAATCCAGAAAAAATAGATTCGGATATTGGATGCTTACCCACTCTAAATATCGAAAGAAAATGTAGTGTTGTGTCAATAAATTAACTTACATCGCCATCTGTTGGAAATTTATAGAACTTACAAATAATCACACTCAACTGTAATAGAATAATAAGCATTTATGAGTGCATAAGCATGATGATATGAGATATCGTATCAGAAGGTTATACTAATAGGGGCACAATGATTTTGGTTAACCTGTCTTTTGCTAAAACAAATAGATTCGACGTTTTCCCCACACGTGAAAAGATTACACACAATTTGCCAAGGGAAAAACAAAGATTTCCTAATTTATTATTACTGCAACGTGAAACAAATTACAAAACATATGGTTCAGATTAGTTCTAAACTTTTTGTTGGAACCAACTAACTATTGGAAGAACCTGTTTGTGACTAAGATGTTCGAGTACCAGAAGGTTCGAGGTTGGTCTTCTTACGACTAAATATAAGGAGCAATGGACTGGACAGAGTTAGTCTTGTTCTGATACTCATGTCACTTGGTTATTTCTGTGTTACAATGTGATAATATCTGTAACCTGCTTAATTATTTGTATTTCAATCATTTGTGTGGCATTGTAAATTATTATTTTTCTATGAATAAACTTACTTACAATACTTATTAAATAAAGAGAAATGTAAAGTAAAAGTAAAAACGTTTTATAGGATCAAATTCAAGTTCAGAAATAATTGTAACAGTTTCAACAAATGTTCTTGAGATCTATATTTTTTTGCTCTCACTAAAACTTTCTTTTTATTAATAGGTTATGAATTGAAAATACTATTCGCTGTTTAAGTATTAATTCAAATATTGTTTTTTTAAATTATATTGAATTAATTTGCATAAAATTAATCTTTCGAATGAATCCACATAAGAAAAAATAATTTTTCAAACTTCAACATTGATTTCCTCAAAATGGAAATAATTTTTGTGCATGTCCTTGTCTCCCTATGTACGAGATTAATTTTTTTATATTTTATGTTTTTATAATATAATATTGTTAATGTTTTTTTTTAAACTCAAATTTGGACGTTTAATCTCTCTTTAATAATTATTTGATGTTGGATGCTAAAACTTATTATAACATTGTAGAAATGGCAATGTTAACTCCATTTGTTGGTAGACAGGAGGGTCGCGTGCAGGAATCCCCGGCTTGGTGTATAATATAGAAGAAGCCCTGCCCCCAGCTGGAGTCCTGAATATTGGATGTGGGGGTGGCTCCTGTGGGGTGCGACGAAATATGAGCCGATCGTCTTACGGCAATTTACCTGAGAGGCCCCCCTCCATTGCGAGATTCAGTCCAACAAGAAGTCCGTTTATTTTGGTTGAGGGCGCTGGGATAAATTTTTAATTTTAACATGTACTGGCAATCGGGTTCGAATGTTATATATATATATATATATATATATATATTTTAAGAAATATTCATGAATATAGAAACGATTAAAACATATGGTGCTGTGTTATATCACTGAGGTTTGGTCAAAAGGGGTCAAGTCGTCAAATGTGAAGTTTAAACATCGATTTACCATGCTATTGAAAATCATTATAAATTCTTTCTGATTGTATTTCTTTATTCCTGAATGATAAATGAAACTATATTCTTTCTACTATGACTGTAATAAATTATAAATAACGAATAAGTTACAGTCAATTATGAATTTTAAGAAGATGAGACAAAATTTTTTTTTTTATGATTTAAGCCCTTTTGCCCAAACATGAATGATATTATACTGTAGTATGATATTTCTGTTGAGCAAACTATCGAGCAAAGTAACTATTTTTGAATCACCATCTTTCACTAATTATTATTTTTAAATTACAATAACAAAAAAAAATATAATTTTTTTTTATTAATTTCTGCATTTAGGAATTACTAGCTTGTTATGGCATGAGCATAGCACATGAGTAGGCGGTTAGCATATATGCTATAAATGGGAATGCAAGTCTTATTAGGTAAATCAATATATTTTGATATTAAATAACATGTATTTGTATGAACATGTGATAAAAGGATTTATTATTTATTTAAGTAGCATAAATTATGTCAAATTATGATGGATATTTTTTCCTTAAAAAGTAAATAATTTTTTTTTATTAGATAAGCTCTTTTGATGAATTTTAACATTTAAGCTCCTCAAATATTCTAACTATAATTATGCTCTATTAAGCATAGATTAAACATATCCTACAAAAAATCATATGCATATGTAAAATAGGACAAGCTTCGATAATATTTTAGCTTCTCCTTATTTTTTTATTTTATTTTATTTTTTTCCTTTGCACACTAATAACAATAACATTATTTTAGTTGGTTGCATTTTCAATTGTTACTGTTTCCAAATAAATAAATATCTAGTTCAACTTTGACATGAGGAACTTTATTTACTTTCTCTTAATAAATAAATAATAACCTATATAAATAATTACATAGTTAATAATATTGTAACACTTGGGTGGGTAGAACAATATTTATTCAATGAAGAATAACGATTTTCAATACCACACGAATTATAAATACAGGTTACAAAAATTATCCCATTGTAACACAAATAATCATATGGTAATAAGCTTCACAACCAAGACTGTCCATCAATCGCTTCTTATACATATATAGTAAGGAGATACTCTAGAACATCTTGGAACGGGGTGGACAACGCTGTCACGAACACGTACCTTCTATGACAGTTCGCTCCAACTGTTAATTCGTTCGAACAAAAGGTCCGAGACTCTTAAACCATATGTTTTTGTTCAACGATTTACCATTACAATATTAAAATTAATTTTTTTTTTTAAATCTAAGCACGTGAAGGCCATAGAAAAATATAAAAATTTATTTGTAAAAATTTCATCAGGCAAAATATTCTTACTGAAATTATTTATACAAAGCATGCCTCGATTAAATATAATATTTATTTGTAAAAATTTCATCATGCAAAATATTCTTACTGAAATTATTTATACAAAGCATACCTAGATTAAATATAATATTCTAAAAGAAGTTACATTCATATGTAAAATATAAATCTATAAGCTTAGATAATATGTTTAAGAAGCGAAAACCAGCGTGAAATCTACCTACCAATCTTGTACATTAATACTGCCATTTTTTGGAAATAAATGTCTGATTTATTATTGAATTAGGTGTGATGTTTTTCTCGTTTTATATTTAATAAATTTTATTTATCCTGCAATAAATTTGAATATTCAAATACGGATATTAACAACTTTGACTTCGTTTCAATATTATTGGCTTAACATTTAATTCTAAATACTTAATCTTCTGCTAAGCCTCTTTCCAGAAGTGAAATTGAGTTATTGGATAAATCTGTTATTAGCATAAGGACGCTTAGGATTGCTCACGGATTTAAAAACAAAATTTGCTAAATCTAAACCTTAAAAAATTTAAATCATTGTAGAATGATGCCAAGAATTTCTGTATTAAATTAAACTGATAATAATTTTAAGAGTTGAATTTATTTAGGAAATTAAAATAAACAAATGAAAATTTTAATAATAGATCAAAGGCCAATTTTTCATATAATAAATTTAATTGTTGTTTATGTTATGTTAATGTTTTTTTTTTAATAAAGAAATATGGACAGAATTTTTACACCAATTCTGTCCAAATTTTAAAAGTTGTGCCCTGAAAAGAAGACGTTTGTGTAACATTACATCATAAAAACAAATGATGATAAAATTATTTAGATATTTGATGACAGATAGAAGTTTAGGTATCCCAATTTAGAAGGAATAAATAAGAATGGAATGAATTGAAGGAATGCCAATGGAAATAAATTGAAGTTTCTATATTAAAAAAAAACATTAACATAACATAAACAACAATTAAAATTATTATATAAAAAATTGGCCAAATACTATTATTAAAAATTTCATTTGTTTATTTTAATTTCCTAAATAAATTCAACTCTTAAAATTATTATCAGTTTAATTTAATACAGAAATTCTTGGCATAATTCTACAATGATTTAAATTTTTCTTTTCAGGGCACAACTTTTGAAATTTGGACAGAATTGGTATAAAATCAGGTTTTTTATTATCATGCTGAAATACCGTCGAAAATACCTAAATACCTACTGATTATGGTCTTTAAACAACTGATCAGTACTGTATCAGTACATGAACAGATCAGTAATGAGATGTAAGAGTGGATTAATTGTCCATCAAGCGATTACAATAGAATTAACGTAAATCGTAATAACTTCATTTTAAATGAACGCCTGACTTACACACTCAATCACTACAAAGATACCGCATCCATGCTTGTTTTCAGCCTCTTTTCCCATTTTGGGATAAATTCGACTAATCAGTTATTCATTGGGATGAAAGATATATTTTTCGCCAGCTTAATTAACACCGACAATAAACGGAAGTATTCTTAAAATAATTTAAATTTAAATGTTCCAGTGTTCAAAGTACAAGGATAATTAAAATAATAGATATTTATCTAATGTACCTTCCGCTAAATGTTTAAGTATAATTTTGCAGTTTTTTTCCTGAAATGTATATTCATAATTAAGATTCTGCGAATTACGTTTTCTCCTTATGAGACCCGGCGTGTTCTTCACCCAAGAAACCTCATGCGCAGATACAGTCGAGGCACCACTATATCGGTCGGCGATAAAGATCCATCCAGCTTGTGGCTGTTTGGAATTGGAAAGCTTTCCAACTGTCGAGCAGTTGTGCCGTAGTCACGAACAAATGGATACCAACAAATGTGAGAATGGCTGCATCACGATTTTCACGCGCCTTCTTTGGCCATTTTCTTTTCCTAAATCGAGGTTCTGTTCGATCCAACACGTGTGTCCCGAGACAAGCTCAAGAATGGAGTCGTGATTTCAAATCGAAATTCTAAACTGAATTTAAATAACAAATCCGGATGAGATACCTTCCCTAGATGCTCTTGCATCGCCTAATCTCACCCCACATCAGAGGTGTCATGTAGTGTTGTCCTTTGGGTCAGCAGCTTCGTTAATATTTAATATTTAATTTTTTTTTAAATAATATCTTCTATGTTATCTCAGGTACCCTTGTAGTAGTGATGTCAAAGACAACAATAAAAATGACATTCATAGGCTGTTGGAGGAAATACCCTGTAATAATAGTTCTAAATTAGAAGATTCCAAGAATATATTTTCTTCGGTCGCATCCTTGAGTTATCAGGAATAGAATAGAATTCAAGGGAGTTAGGATGAGAAGGAAGTTTATTGTGAAAGGATAGGTTTCTGGACCTGGGTAAGTCAGGTATACAAGGAAAATTGAGGTTTTATAGTTATTATATTTTTTTTAGAATTTTTAGTAGAAATGTGAGAGGAACTTAAATTATTATTTATTATTTATTAATTATTTGATGGAGCCCAAAGCTCAAAACCGCAAGTCCAAGCAAGTTATAAATCAGCCTTTTGTAATTGATTGATGGTTTTGAGTGATTTTTTTTTCCTATTAAATTTCATATTAAATTCAATCTTGCGTGAGGATTTCTACGTTCGATGTTTGTGCTACTGGCTTCAAAAGCGAATCATTTCAAAAGAATCATCAAGGGAGGTCATTGGTTTACGTCGAAGATCAATCAAAAGATGGAAGATTGATTTTAATTCTTCATTTAATTGAAGGTGATTGGGGGGTTTTGGACCCCACTAAATTAATCATGATTAACTGATAATACTCAGGTGTCATCATTACACGTGCTAATACGGTGTTGGAATGGGTGCGAATATCAGCTTTAGAATATAAGCGAATATAAGCTGTTTAGAAGATGGGACCGAGGATAGGGAACTCCAGCAAAATGGGTATTATCCTGAGTTGATCATGTTTTGAACCTAGGTACACGGTGATGCGTTTTTACAAAACTTGACCTCCCCAAGATCCTAGGCTATGTTTCAAGCTGAAATATGGCATAAAACTCTAATAAACTGTGATTCAAGTAGAATACGATTCAAATCACACAAATAATTTTCAAGTTAAAAAAAAAAAAAAATACGGTAAAACAAGGATTTGTGACTTATGGTGCTAAACGGTTAAAGTTTTATTTTACTCAATAACAGTTGGACAATCAATCTCTTGCTTGTTTTCGTTCAACTGAGTAAAAAATTTACAGCATAATTCCCTATATATGTTTTATATTTTAAAGAAATAAAAAAATGTATATAATAATTTAGTTAATATTTCTTTCTATCATAGTAAGTTATTTTTTTTTTTTTTTTTTACGGCTACTTGAGAATAAACAAAGATATTTCTAGGAGCAGATTTACCTAACATAACCCATACAAATTCCGTTTCATTAAATCAAATGATCCACCATTAACATCTTCAATAAGCGGTATGTTCTTCGTTGAAGTCTTGGATTTTTCTTGGTGACGATGATTTTTTCTAAGTTAACGACGTAATTCGGTAGCGAGGTAAAATACGTCCGTTTCTTTCAGGGACATGGGATTCTGCCGCACGTAAAAAAAAAATGTTCAAATGAACATCAAGTGTGAATCAATTCAAGCCCTGTATTCGATTGAGCTGTCCTGAGGTTTGTTGTAGGAAAACCGTTGGGAGAAGGCAAGAAACATGTTCGATATAAATTTATAAATACGCTTTTTTTTTAAAATATGTTTTTAAAGTTTCTTTCAGATATATTTTACGGTTAGCTGAGCGAAGCGCAGTAGGTACCTCTGTATGTATGTTATGTAAATTTCTAATTAAAACTACAAAACCTTTTTTGTACCAGCTGGGCGGTCTCCAAGTTCCGTGGGATAAAGCATTAACGTTGTAATGTAATCAAGAGGCATGACTAACTGCTCGGGTGCTCGGACTGGCTTCTGCGCCGCACGCACCCGGCTTATATTTCTGATTCAACCACATCCTACACACTTTCATTTGTATTCTTTAATATTTATTTAATTTATTTATATTTTTTTAAGTTTCTAAAAAATATAAAAAATACAGGCCTAATTAACCATTCTCCTTCCTCTCACCGCCCCGAGACCTATCAATATTCATGACATCGGTTCCAGATAAGATGTCACCCTCACTCTCCGATAGCGACGCCTCCGAAGAAAGGCTGTTCTTCTTTTATTTTAAAAACTAGTTCACTGCATGTGATTATATTGCGAAAGGTCGCTTAGGCAAACTGATTGATTATGAAGGCTGCGAAAATAAAACGGATGGGGCCCCTCTTCGCGGTTTTCATTCAACTTCACTCCCTCGTGAATATTATTACATAAATGTGCAATTACTATTTATATCGATGAGAGCGCGGGTGTAGCCGGTAAGAAGGGGAGATAAATAATTTATATATCCTGCGAATATAAATTATAAAATTAACGTAATTTACTTCAAATCATTCTACCGTTTGTTTTAAGATGTTTCGCTAATTGTGAGGTACTTTCCTTCCTCTTCTCGATGACAGTTTTTACCTACCGAATAGAAATTTAAGAATTGAGTTATGTAAACAAAAACATTGCCACGTATAAATATATTTAAGAAATATATATTACAATAATTAAGAATTTGAACTGTTTACTTAAACCCATATTTCCAGGACATCACAAGGAATTACATTTCCTTGTGTCCATAATGAATAAATAAAATCTAGTAATATAACATTTAATAAAATATATACCTAGTTATCAAAAATAAGTTATTTTTTATGAGACGACCTCTTTAATAAAACAGATTAAAAACAAAACCAATATATATTCATGGATTAAGTTAAATTAAAGGATGAAATAATTATATAGATATTTTTCTTACAACCAATTAAAATTTTCGAATCTCTCAAAAATTAAATTTTAAAGATATAAATATTTTTTATTTCTAATTAGTAGGGTACTACCATTACATCAAAATTCTGGTTTCACAAGGTAGCAGTTCAGGTCTTATACTATATTTCTTTTTTACCTATGAAATCCTGCACCATGCTTTCGTTGCTAATACAAAAATTCTATTTCCCAGCAGAATGATCTTAAAAATTATACCAAAAATAGGAAATGTCTACAAATGTTACAGAATAATGTATATTTCTTTAGCAAGATAAAATAAAAAGTCATGTGTGTCCATCTTTCGTAAGCAGATAAAAAGTACATTATTTGTTATATGTATATGTTACCAAAGTCTTACATGTACAAGATTTTATGAATATTAATGGACAGGATAATTCCTTCAATTGACCAATCCTCAATCAATTCACTGGTCCATAACGTAATTTAAACTTAAGGTATATTTTGAAATAAATATAAGGTAGAACTCAAAAAAATACTCAGCAAATTTGAACTAACACTCTTGAAAATTCTACAAAAAATTAATCCGTGTATTAAAAAACAAAAAAAGAAAGATATGGTTAAACGATTTCAGTATTATGTACACTCAATTTGAAAATAAAACTATTTAATAACGATTAACTGATTTAACCAAAGAATTGCATAAACAAATTATATAAATTCTCGGCTTAATATTGGATTTTAATTATGCATAAACGGTATAATCCGTACTAAATGAGCTGGTAGCGAAGTCTCTAGGACAAGATGGGAAAACTTAATAAACGTTAGGAAAAACATGTAAACAAACATTATACATTTTATTGCGATGTAAGTGACTAAAAGAAATTATTAAGGCTGTGTGAAGCTGGTACTAAAACGATAAAATGGCCATAAGTCAAGTTTTATGAGTTTTCTTCCCTCCTTCAGACTTCAGTACTCCAAGCGGCATCTACTGGCCACTCAAAGAACTACCTGTAGAGCTTTATCCTTACGTTTTGTTTTTATTGTTAATTACCTTTTTCAATTTATTTCCTTAGTGATGATTTTATTCTAATTTAATATGTAATGCAAGGTTAATCATGCAAACTTTTATGCAAATTTTATCCTTAACTTCTTCTATTATAATTTTTTCATTCAATACAGACTTCTAATATCTATTAACAAACTTCTAATATCGGGAAAAAGGGACAATTTTCGGCAAGTTTTGAAATTCTAATTTATATTCTCACTAGTTTCGAGACCTTTGTACGCTAATGCACGCGTTTTTTTAGTAAAACTAACTAGATTGAATGTAAATTTCTCACTTTATAACTATAATGTTCAAGTTTTACCTAAAAATATTCCTTAATATATAAATGCAGGGACTGGAATAGCTAATTAAAAATAATAGATCATCAGATAAACATGTTAATCTGGAATTAAAAAAAAAATCATGAATTTAATTAAGAATTATTTTTATTTTTGACCTTTTTTTTTATTACTAAAAGGAAATCGTATCCTGATAATTATTTAAAATACAACAACTTTTACTAAGTTGTTAAAAATAATTATATTTTTTCTTCCATTGCAGCATCGTCCGATCAGCCTTAGTAGCATAAAAGGGCGTTAAAGAAACAAATAAACTAGCCCCAAACATATATATGTTAAACAGAAATTAGTTAGGAAAAATAATGAATTTGAATGTAAAACCTAAATACGACACTAAAATGTATCTTCTACAACGTGACTTTTATTTTATGATTTTATTTTCCATATTTGGTTATTATTTTTTATACAGTACCATATCACTCAAAGCGTAAGCATTATTTTTAACCAAATCAATAAACAGCTATGAACGATTTAAATTTCTAGGATTAATCAAGAATGTTTTTTAAACGAAAAAGCAAATTTAGTAATTATTATATGTTTTTTTGGAAAAAATAAAACTGTTGATTTGAAACCCAGATTTAATGTATCATCTTTTGAATTTCAGTTAAAAGTTAACTACGCTATTATGCGTTATTTTAAATATTGACCATTTTTACGTTTTATTTTTAATTTAGTAGTATATTTATTTATTGCCCATAAATCCAAAAATTATCACTTCCTTAAAAATTCTCTTTAGTTCAACATTATTTGGAGTTTAACAGTTTTAATTGCTAATAAAAAAAAAAAAAAATAATAAGAAAACGTAAAATCCAACCGTGTTTTGAAATAATATAGAGTAAAGGCTTATAATTCGTAATATTCAGGTAGTACTTAAATGTTTGGTATGCATACGTCTTTGCTGGTCATAGTTTTCATATAATTATTTTACGAGTATATGAATTTAGATTTTAATGAGTGGCAGCGTGATTACGAATATTACTTTTTTATTAAATTTTGGTTATTTCGGTGTAATACTGGCCATTCTGAGGTATACGTTTGACTAACTTTTTTTATTATTATTTTTTTTTTAATTCTAAGCTTATTGTATCAGAAGAACTTGCATATCCTGATTTGTCTTATAACTGATTCATACAGAATGAGTGATTTGGTCTTTTTTATGTTATTAACTTGGTAAAAATTTTTCTTAGACACAATTCATTCGTGTAAACTACATATCTTAATATCTTATCACTTTATAGGTAATTTTCCAAATGTTCTCTGCTCAGTTAATTTGATTTTATCGAGTTTAATAATAGTCTTTAATAGACATATGATTTATTTCATCAGTATTGATATTATTGAACACCTAAAAATAATTTATTAGATGTTTTTTAGTTTCTATGTTCTCTGTCTAGCGATGTTCAGAAAAATATTAGATACTTTTTTGAAAATGTTTACATCTATACTTTTTTTCCTTCTCCATGTGGTAAACAACAATATCTCACCGTTCGTGGAGATGAAACACCCAAGAGGGTTCGGAATCTGGAAACGGGAGTTATAAATACCCTCCAACCACTTGGTTTATCAGCGGAGGAGTGGCTTGGTATCTCAGTCATTTGCCGTGCATATCAACTAATCTCCCTCATTACGAAAGCAACCCTAAATTGCCCTCGTACGCACATACACCCATGCATATCCAACGCGTTTATACACTTGCACGCTCTCTTGGAACTCCTTACACTAATGACATGCCCTTGCAAACGTTATTATACAGTACCCTTAGTGCCTAACCACAAATTTGCCTCACTAAATCATTCCTAGCCCTGAGAATTCCTTATCTTAGCAGGGGACTGAGCTGCAATTTGAAAACATAAATTGAATGAGAAAGTCTGTAATTATGAAAATAAGTACCTTTAAAGCCATTTTTGTAATGTATGAAAAATAAAAACGTTAAGTCTCAAAAATATTTTACACATTTCCTTTTTTTTTTTTTTTTTTTTTTTGGGAAGACGGGATTAGTTTAGGCCTTATAATTAGTATAGTGAAAATAAAATCCTAATTTTTTTTTATCAAACTTTGTAGCATGAATATGGTGGTTAATCAGTATACAGCTACAGCTAAATAAAATACAAATACATTCCACACAGCATAAACATCTATTTTATGTATGAATCAATTTCATGCTAATAATATAATAAACTACTGGGGAAAAAGTTACATAAGTTCTATCTGAGATCTATGTAAACTCATGGGACTAACTAAGAAATAAAGCATGACCCAAAATTGTTAAAATGCCTTAAAATTTAATACTTAAAGTTTTAATAGTCTGATTCCTAAATACGCGGAAATGTTTCCAAAATTCATTTCGAACCTTACGGTCGATTGGAGGTCTAGTATAATAGAACCTCTAGATTCTGTCATAGATAGATCAGTCAATGACAGATCATGTTTTTAATTTTATTTCATTTTTTCGTTTTAGTTCCAAAAGCCTACCTAAGGCCTTAACTAAAACAGGTGAAACTAGTGAAAGTGGTCACTTACCTTTGCTGGTACAAGGTCTCGCTGGTAATAGACTCTCACTGGTACCTCGCTCCTTACCTGGACACCATAAACAACCCTTTAAGACCAGCCCCAACAAACAATATTTGTCCCTTTGTGCCCTTACGTAAGAGCCCTTTCACCCTCCAGTCCAACACCGCCGTTCGTTTCGATCGCACTCCACCCCCGCAACATCTCCGTCCAATCAGGAACGTCCTGGGCTCACCTGTTCCGGGTTCCAGGTGATAATTAGCGGACACTTCCAGGTATAGTCAAGCATAATATGTCTTTAAGCAACTTCCGCTTTCATTCTTTCCTTTTACTTTCAAGTGTGACTGACCTGTACGTACTAAAAAAGAGCCCATCATATCTGGGTTCAATGTAGGATCAAGAAAAAAGAATTCATAATCATAACATGAGTATTTAGGTATATCAAGAAAATATGTTAATTTTTTTTAATAGCAATTCCAAAGCCTTATCACAAAAAGTACCCCAATATGATTTATTACAAAGCAACCGCATTATTTTGTGAACCGAATTCAAATATTAGACCTTTTACTTAAAATCGGTACTATATTCAGATCATATTTGTAATATGTAACTGATTTATTTTCTTCGGTTTACAATAGTTAAAATAAATTATTATTTTTTATTATTTCTTAAATAATAATCAACAATGAAGGTTTTTCGGTGTAAGCGAATTCAGTTATTCGGTTATTCTCAAAACTTAATCTTTTTATTGTTTCGAAAATTCTAAAATATTTCTCCATATTGGTAGAAAAAATTCTATAAAAATTTACTTAATTTTCAAAACTTTCCCTGACAAGGTACAATTTTTTTAAATGTGTGTTAATTATTAAAACACATATTTATTATGGAGGGGATACTTTAAATTACGTGAATGCTCAGCTTTATTTAAATTGTATAAATGCTTAATTTACACAGAATTATTTAAATTTTACACTTGGACACATAAAATGGCATCTAGGTGCTTGCAGTAAAAAAATATATCTGGAATTCAAATAAAATATTTAAATAGAGTTTTAAATACATCAATATGTATTGTCCGTAGTTGAACCTGACGTTTAATTGTAATTTGGTGTTTAAACCTTCTAACTTACACAGGTTTGTTTTGTAAATAACGTTAACTTAATAAAATATTATTTGAATTTATATTAAATTCTTAATATTAAAATTTATTTATTTATTTAATATTGCCTCTACCCGGTAGGGTCATTGGCAAAAACGCTTTCGATTCAAACTTGATTGTACAGTTTTATCTTCTTTAAAAAAGTCATCACTACCTTCACCGAGTCCTCCACGTCTCCCAACAACTCTTTGAGGTTATTTTCCATTTTCAATTCACGTCGAATCTTGGTAAATCTTATATTTTAATATTAAATATTATATATAAGAAATATATATATATAAGAATAAATATATAAGAAATAATATAAGAAACATTAAGATTATAATAAAAAATAAACTTTGATTCTTTAAAAATTATCCATCTAGGGTATTAGAGACATCACTAAATATATATATAATTAAGAATGTATTTCCCCTTTCGACGATTTGTAATTTTTATTGAAATATAGGTGGAAAATTAATGTTTATTTTAATTCTTTAAATTATTTTTTTTTTTTAGTAAACATTAAGGCAATAAAGATAGGATTTTTTTTTTTTTTTTTTTTTTTTTTTTTTTTACCATCGGTTTATAGGGGTAGTTACGAAACCAGTGAGAAAAAAAATGTTGCTTGTTCTGAAGTAACAAACATTTCCCGGGAATGTACGGATCTCGATTTGGGGTTTGTTACTTTCTGAACAGATACGATCATGGAAGTTGGCCAACACAGAAAGTGTGGCCATTTTTTCATTTTAAACCTTTTCAAAAGCTCCTCCCTGCACCCTCCTATCAGAGAAGTCCTTATCAGCCCCTGAGATAGAGAAGGGTTGGAAGACCCCTGGAGCTGGAAGGCCTGGAGCTGGAATAAAAGCAGGCTGTGTAAGACGGCTGGTAATTACAAGAGGCCGTAATCTCTGCGCTGGAGATGAGCGAGTGGAGATCGCCCCCTCAGATTACCTTAGAGCTGTTTTATTCAGCGCAGGTCCCTCTTTTCATTCCCCTCCCTTATCTAGGGACTTTATAATTAACCGGGAAAACTTTTCCCCCCTAATGATCCTTTCCTGCTTTTGCCTTTTTTCCCGCTCCCATTTCCTGGCACCCTTCCTTAAAATTGTATGCCACCAGAGGCGGTGCCCCTGATGAGGGCATTACGTATGCATGCTTCAAGGATACCCCGCCGGTTCTGATGCTCTTCACGTGCGACGACGGCGGTTCTTCTTCCAGAGTTATCCTGCCTCTTCCAATGATTTTTTCTTTTTCTCCTCCTAAGAATATCCTGAAACGTTGATTACCTCATCGACCCAATGAGATATCTCAGCTCAATCAGTAGGGCATTGTTAAAATGATAACCATTCCAAAAAAAAATACGTATTTTCTTCATTAAAATAAACAAATAATATTGCAAGAAATCAGTAGATAACGATATGAGAAATTAGTATAATAAATTAAAAAGGTATAAGTTGAATTTTTTTTTTCAAATTAATTTAGATACGCACGTTAATTCTTAAAGAGGTTCAAAATTTAGGGAGATAGGGTCTCAAATTTTTTTCTTTTATTGACCTTTGTACAGTCAAAGACATATTGTATTCATGTTGATGTTTCGCCCAACTAAGAGCATTTTCAAAACAAAAAAAAAAAAAAAAAAAAAATAAATAATAATAAAAAAAACTACAAAATACTAAAATTTTGAGTCCCTATCCGCTTAAATTTTGAACCTCCTTCATTCTTTTAGCGGTCTTCTTTTTGAAGATTAATACATAAGTTAATTCTTGAATAAAAATGGGAAAAAATATCGAAAGTTCTTATTTATATTATTCATTAAAATAAATAAATAATACTTAAAGACAGCAGCGGATAACGATATGAGAAATTAGCATAGTAAATTAAAAACGTTTAAGTTAAAGTTTTTTTTTTAAATTAAAGACTCGTTGTTAATTATTCAATAAAAGGAGGAAAAAAAATCGAAAGTTCTTGCTATTATTGTCAGATTAGTGCCAAATCTCTGTAATAATAGATCGATGACAAATTTATTAATTAATAATTAATGATCTTATAAAAATATCGTCAATTATAATAATAATAATAGTACAAAACGATATATTCATGGAAGAACTGAACATATATCTTGGTGAATTTTTTTTGTTTCTTTTTATTTATTTTCTTCCATTTTTTTTTTTTTAAATGAGTATGTTTTTGTCTTATTTGCCTTTCATTATTTAAATGAGTTAATTGTTTACAATTCATACAAAATACTTTACAGTTTATAGTTGAAATCAAGCTACTGGACTATTTTGATAAGGAATAAAATGAAGAAAAGATAAAAAAAAATAATCACTAAAAAATTAATAATTCGATATAATATTGAAATAAAACATTTTTATTTTATTGATATCTTTTTGTTAGTTTCAAAAATATATTGATCATTTCGTATTTTGATTAATATCGTTTTTGATCGTTTTTTTTTTTCAAATTAATTTAGATACGCACGTTAATTCTTAAGGAGGTTCAAAATTTAAGAAGATAGGGTCTCAAATTTTCTTTTATTGACCTTTATACAGTCAAAGTCATATTGTACTCCTGTTCACGTTTCGCTCGACTAAGAGCATTTTCAAATCTAAAAAAAAAAAAAAAAAAAAAATAATAATAATAATAAAACTACAAAAGAACTAAACAAAAAAATATTGAGACCCTATCTGCTTAAATTTTGAACCTCCTTCATTCTTTTAGTGGTCATCTTTAGTCCTCTTTTTGAAGATTAATACTTTAATAAAAAGGGAAAATAAATATCGAAAGTTCTTACTTATTTTATTCATTAAAATAAACAAATAATACGTAAAGAGGTCAGCAGTTAACGATATGAGAAATTAATATAATAAGTTAAAAACGTTTAATTCAAATTAATTCAGATACGTTGTTAATTCTTCAATAAAAGAAGAAAAAAAATCGAAAGTTCTTGCTGTTATTTTCTGATTAGTGCCAAATCTCTGTACTAATAGATCGATGACAAATTTATTAATTAACAAATAATTATTCATATAAAAAATATTGTCAATTATACTAAAAATAGAACAAAACGATATGTTCATAAAAGAACTAAACACACATTTTGGTGAACATGTTTTTTATTTTTGTTTGTTTTTATTTATTTTTTCCATTTTTTTTTTTCAAAAATGAGGATGATTTTTTCTTATTTGTCTTTCATTATTTAAATAAGTAGATTGTTATAATTCATTTTATAGTTGAAATCAAGCTACTGTTCTATTTTGATACAGAATGAATTGAAGAAAGAATAAAAAAATAATCACTAAAAAATTAATAATTCGATATAATATTGAAATAAAACATTTTCATTTTATTAATATCTTTTCGATAGTTTCAAAAATATATTGATCCTTTCGTATATTGATTAATATCGTTTATGATCGTTTATTTATTTTAATTGGATTTTCATACTATTAAAGGATCAACTATTATGAATATTATAAATTATCGAATCGTTGATTTGAATGTCAGATTATAACAGGTAATGAACGAAACTAATTATTGTAATTTTTTTTTTTTTACAAATTCATTGACCTCCATAGGAATCTATGTAACGTCTGTATTTTTACTTGAATATGCACTAAAAGTTTTGATTCAGTTGCAAGAACCATATCTATGTCATTTTTTAAACTCAAGATATGAAAAACACACTTCAATTTTTTTTTTTTTTTCTCGGCTTCTATGGCTCGTTGGCGCGAACGGCAAAATACGAGTCGGATATTTTTCTACCAGGAACCTCAAAGAAATGTGCATCAAGGTCCGTGACGGACTGACCCTGTCATTCCTTTGCAGGTTCATGAAAGTGAGTTTAAATTATTATTCATCAAGAATTGCTTTTTTAATGATTATTTTCATCACTGTCTCACATTGAACCGAAGAGTATGTCTGCAATAAATTAAACTCTTCATTTAAAGAGCTAATAAATTAACACTGACGTTAACAAAGGACAACGATTATACTTCATTCATTGCCAGTTGTCTTATCCAAGTCAGTCCCGCTAAACAATGAACGTTGTGACATAAACGTCTTAAAGTGTTTATGAAGCCATCGCTCTACCCTCCTCAAAGCACGATTAAGTATACTCACGATTTATCTTTATCTTCTAACGATTGTTTCATGTCGCTATGTTAAAATGTGTAAGGCATATTAATACGGCATTCTTAAACAGTTTAACAATGACACAAGTGTTTATCGCGCAATATATGGCTGTTCATAAATTAACTTTGGCGTCATGTAGGATGATTGTTTATCGCCTTTTAAACTCGTCATGTCAGCGAACAACTCCTCTATTCCTTAGATCGATTAATAATTAATGGAAAGATAATTTAAATAATAATACTTAACTATTTATTCACATAGTAACAAACTGATAATAAAAATATATAATTTTCAACCCATCAAAATAAAAAAATCGAGGAAAGGGGTAAGATATTGTTTAATATATTTCTTTTAGAGCGTCTATGGTCTCCCCACCGAAAACTGTTTTGTAAATAATTTAAGTTCTTTGTTTTGATATTAATAATAAAATAAATAAAATTAAATGAAAAGGTCAAGTGAATGAAGCTTATATTATTTAGATCTGAAAAGACTGAATTTGAATGAACTTTTTTCTCTTCAAGAAAGGTATATCTATCAACTTATAACCAAATATTGAATTTTGAGACTGGAAGAAAGAAAATAATAAAAATACATCACTTTAATCCTTCATATTTAGCAACAATTAAATTCTTTAAAAAATGGTACTTTATTAACATCGTCATACTATGATCATCATAGTCCCTCATATTTATCTTCTCAACTTTGAGAAAAAACATTTAAAATCTATCATTTTATTTCTAATTTAATGTTAGTAAAGCCAACCTCACCCCTTAGCGTTGTAATTAGTTGAATTATTACCATCTTAATCATTTCTGCATTAATTATTGATTACGTATTACCAATATGGTCTTTAGTAGAAATACATTAGATCGAATTTCAAAATTGTTCATAATGTTAAGACAAAAGGCGATTAGCGGACATCGCAAAATATTTCTTAAGCGATTGTAGTTCCCACTTAAGAAAAACAAAGAGGTGATAAAAATGGAAAATAAACATGGAATGGAAAATAAAAGCCATTAAGTGAAAAAATGATAAAAAAAAAGGGGAGGGGGATGGAGGAAATCATAGATAGACGCTAACGAACCGATACTATCCCAAGCTTAGAACTACGATAAACTTATCTTGGGACACTTCCGGTTAGATGGGATATATTTCTTATCCCTTCAAACCAGTATTTGAATAATATATGCGTTCTGGATTAAATTATCAAATAATGGAATAATAAAACTATCAATACTCAAATGTTAATTAAAAACGAGAAAAAATTTATAAAATAAAGAGCAAAAAAAAAAAAATTCTCCTGAAGTGATTAAATAATTGGTTCGAATATTTATAAAAAGAATTGTCAGGTTTTTCTTTTTTAATTATAAAAAGACGTGAATAAACAAGCAAATATAGCTATTAGACAACCTACAAAATCAGAAATCTATAAATGCTTTCGAAATTATAATTCTTAAAATTAGAAATAATAATTACTTTATTTGGTATTCAGCAAACACTTTCCTACTCATTCTAGGTTATAATAATCTATTTCATAGCCCATAATTTTTAACTAATCATAAATTATTATACTTTCGGAAATAGAATTTTCAAGAATAGAAGATAGAATTAATTTTCAATTAAGATTACCCACTTTAAAGAAACTGGGTTAGCAGAACTCCGAACCTTGAGCACAGTAGCTCAAAAAATTACCATTGAGCTACACCGGTTCTCATTGTCCGAATAAACAATATTTCTTAAAACAATAGAAATAAGAGGATGATTTTGGCTTCACTTTTTATTTATTTATTACAAATTTAATTTTTCTACTAGGAGCTATTTTCGGTTACTGTTTAATGGCACTCCATAAAGAAAAAAATAAAACAAATATGTTTAACAACTATATATTCATACATTTGTCCTTTGTTTTATTATATTTTATATCTGTTTGTCATTTTTTTTATCGATAATTCATTTATTTAAATGTTATTATTATTTTTTTTCAGTGCACTGTGTATTGAAAATAATTGAAATGTATATTGAAAATAATATGCTTTTGTTAATGCTGATCAGAAATTATTCAGAGCTTTGCTTACATTTTTTCGGTTGATCATATACAGTGACCAAAATTTTATGAATCGTTTTCTGTTCCTCTGTAAGGTTGTTTAAAAGAGAGGGAAAACAAATTCTATTTATTTATTTTTTTTTTATTCTAGAAGGATATCATTTAGCCATAATATAACAAAATATACTATTTAGGATTATTTTTTCCGTAGGCATAGTATTCTTCTTATTTTAATTTTGTGTTAAGAATTGATTAAATAATAAAAAAAGAGTCAACAATAAAGTCAACAACTAATTTGTGCTTATAAAGTCTTCAAGCCCTCTAAGCACAAGCCATTAGTTGTAAGCAGTAAAAGTCCACTTCACTCGTAGTCGAGACGGCCCCGTAAAGTACAGAACGTGGAGTTCCACCATTGACGTCCTAGGACTTCCGCACTGGGCACTTGAAGGCCTCATGGTACGGGACGTCTTTTGGTAGTTTGGTACATGTCGGGCTCTCGGAAAAAAATTCTAGTGGCAGGCCTTAGTCGAATGGAAACTTCTGGTAAACATTTCGAAAACATTTAAGGCACGAGAAAAAAAAAAATCTTGGGACGGTTGTCTGCATGTGACAAACTATACCTTGTTATACTGGAAAAATATGATGTTTGTCATAAATAAAAAAAATATGAAAATGGTTCCTCTAATATTATATAATATTTTAATTATATTATTACAGAATAATTGACATTTAAAAGGAGTCATTAACCAGAAACAGAACTTGCTTTATTGGTGAATGTCAATCATCCAATAATATCTTTTATTTAAACATTAAACATTAAAATGGTCTAACGCCAACGTTTCGGACAATTTCGTCCATCTTCACGGCAATATTCTCCTATTTCATATTTTCTTCTCGTAATACAAAATGTGTATAAATAAGTCATCCACATAAATCAGCTTAAATATGCATAGAAAAATAGGTCTATGTATATTATGCAGTAATGTTAGTGTATGTGATAATAATTTTAATGTTTAAAAAAAGTGAAAAATAATCCTTAAAATATGTGACCTATTACAGTTGTATTGGACATGTGAAAGAAATATAGAATATAAGGTAATTGACCATTCCACTAAAAAATGTATGTACTAATATTTATGTTAATTTGTTACTTTTTATCAAATATTTAAGCTGATTTATGTGAGTGACTTATATTTAAACATTTTGTATTACGAGGAGAAAATATGAAATAGGAGAATATTGCCGTGAAGATGGACGAAATTGTGCGAAACATTGGCGTTAGACCATTTTAATATGTAATGTTTAAATAAAAGATATTATTGGAAGATTGACACTCATCAATCTATGTATAAGAAATATCATCATTTTCCTTTATAATAAATATATACTTTGGCATAAAAATAAAGTTACTTTGTAGTTTTTAAAGTAGTGTACTTTGGCATAAAAATAGTTACTTTGGCATAAAATAAAATAGGTTAAGGCCATTTCTTATGGATCGCAATAAAAAGGTAGATGGTCATAATTAAAAAAAAAAAAAAAAAAAAAATACGCAAGGTAGTTATATATTGGCTTTTTTGTGATTAGTTATTTTTTATAATATTCCAATAACACTGCGAAAAGCATTTTTAGATACACCGTTTATTTTTTATTTACTAGATGTTTTTAAATTTTATTTTATCTCTCCATTATTGTAGGTAGGTTTAGCTTTATCCAAACTGAAGAAAACTTTCTCACGTACTGGATATTCTTTAAAGAAAAATACGTTAGAGCAATCGATTCCTGTACACTGACATCTGGGACCTATCAGCAGTGTATACATTGGTTATCCAAGACCAACAGGCGTCCCTTGGACCAGTAATCCTTCAAAGGTCCTGTGTACAATTTAATCCTTCGTTTTATTGCAGGACTTTAGTCACGTTCGCAGGGTGTTGGCCTTATCCTGTTTACACGGCTGGTGAGGGGGTCTTGGAGGTACTTTTCTCATCGCCATGCTGTCTCGGAATAAGAGAAATAATTTTATTGTAAGATATAACAAAAAAAAAAAAAAAAAAAAAACAGAAAAGAGAAAGATTGATCCGCTGTCAAAAATAAACTGATAAAGTATCCGCCAGAAAAGTAACTACTATGAAGCCGTTATTTGTAGTCCCATTGTGTTAGAGACTTATGAATCTGTTTTCATTGAACTTATATCGTAAATTGTAAAATGTTATTTCCAACAGATGAAGATGTCAGATTAAAAAGGACGAAGTGATCTCCGCAGAGAATTTCCGAGATTTTATAGATACCATCACAGCAAGAAAAAAAAGAAAGAAAAAAAAACTCGTTTCAGTTATAAAGGATGTTTAATGTGTTTAATAGTCATAATCAACATTGATTAACAAATCGAAATTCGTTATGAAACAAGAATTCGGTAAAAGTTGAAAGCTATCCTATGATCATAACACATTTTATAACGTAATAGTATATAGATATATCAAACATCAAAGTCTTACACATGTGAAATTCTATTACAGAAATATATACGTAAATTTTACGGTGAAATAGTCATAGTAATTGCTCCTGATTGTAATGATTTTATGCTGAAAACATATTTTGTTGCACATATTAGTACTACCACATAATAGTGTAGCACATATTAGTATATAGTATAGTAGTATAGCACATATTAGTGCTATGGCTTAATTTAACAAAGTAAAATAGTAGATATGATAATTTAGAATTTTTATGAGATCCCAAAAACAAAGAGAAAAAAGTATTTTTCTTTTAAATTTAAAAAATATAAGTCTTTAATTAAATTAAAATTAGTTTTTCTGCCTGTTAGAAAAATCGATCTGAATATAAAAAAATATTATTAACAACTGAAAATATTCGACTTTTAAGTGTACTCTCCAAACTGAACCAATTTGGAATGTAATATTGATTGTTCTTAACTAACATGTTTTTTTAAAATTCACTTATCCTGAGCTATCTAAATAGTTATTGAAAGGGGTTGGTTACTTTTTATTTAAGCATAACATTCTATCCAATTAATACAATTCCTCGATTTTATACTCATGTCTGGAAAATCGTGAAGAATAGAAATGTTTTATTTTTTTGGGAGAGACAATTTTTATTTTGCTAATATACATTACATAAAGATAAACAAATTTAATTTTTTTGGGAGAATATATGAATAGAAGAGAAAAAGACAATTGATTTGTTCAATGTATTTTTAAGAGAGCATGGTCTCTATCAGGGAACCTTTTTAAGCATTCAGTCGGCCATCGGGGTTATAGATTCCGCCATATTAGGCACCGCTCTTCCCCATCCATTGGTCTGAAAATAGTTTCCAATCCTACATTATATTTTGTACGTCTGACCATAATACAGCAATATTCTTTTTCAAAAATTTTAATTTAAATTAAGCCAGGACATAAAAATTGGATAAAAAGTCAAGACATTTTATTTTATACTTGATATAAAAAATACACAACATTTTAAAACATTAGTCATTGACATGTATTTAATAAACTTATTTATAGTATCTTATAATAGTTCCAAATTTTACAATTGTTGCCTAATAAATTAATTTTAAAGTCCAATAAATACTTTATTAAAAAATATATATAAATAAATCAGAGATTGCTTGTAATCAAATGAACAGTTATTATCTGACTTTGATTTTTTTTCTATAGAGAGATTGTTATTATTTTGGGACTGTTTCAGAATGGTATAAATTTTATCTTTTGAAAATGTTTGATAATGTTAAAAAAACTAACCTTAAAGACATATAAGGTTTCCTTATCTATATCTGATTATACAGTTTTAAAAAATATTGATTAACTATTGCAGATTAATAATCGCAGGTATGATGAGAAGGTTAGGGAAAAATTGATAGAAAAAAATGTGAAATAAAAATTCATTTGAACGTATAATATGGTATATATTTTCAATGCACTACTTACAGAAAACCATTTCAGTAATGCTACTTGGAATTATTTTCTAAAAAATATAAACCTTTGTAACTATTATTAATAAAAGTATTTTCTATGTTCCTAGATATCGATAAGTTATATTATGAACTTTACGTCTCTTGAATGTTCAATATAGAAATAGTTCTCTCATTTTTTACTGTTTCTTCATTACATCATTACATAAAAGTGCTGAAGAAGATCTTAATTCAAAAGATAATCTATTTTAGGACCATTTAATAATTAGAAAATGCAGCTTGTCCGAATTTCGCTTAATATGAAAATAAAGCCTCATATTAAATAACATCCCTTGTTTAGATTCTCTTTTTGTTAACTTATACAATACTAATATGTATTGGTCCTGTAGATTAAATGGTTACAAATGCTGTAATGTTGAAATACATAATGGTATTAGAAGTTTTCTAAGGTTTCTTCTATGTATTAAACTTAAAATAATATTAAAGAAAAATGATAGAAATATAAAAAAATAATAAATCATAGTTTTTTTATCATTGAAGATGGAATATATTAATTATATAATATACAAGTTATATTTGTAACGTAATGTATCAGATAAATGACATGAAAGATAAAGTGTAGAGACAGTAAATATTTTAGGATAATAGGTTAATATAAGAAGCGATTGGATGAATTAAATTAAGTTGTATTTAGTAAAGTTGAGATATGACAAGATCGTTACATATTTTTTGAGAACTAAAGCATTTGAGATTCCAGACGGTTAAAACAATTTACGCATGGTCTGAATCTAAAAATAAAAAGTTTCATATACCAATATTGCAATCCGAGCTTCCAAAAGTAATGAGTGTCAAGTCAAAAATATACGATAAAAGAAAAAATGCGATTGAAAAAGTTGGGCTTTTTAAAAGTATTTGTATACATTTTTTAATAAACATTTTTAACCCATGGTTGGCAATGACCTGTATATTTAATGTATTCATCAAGGTCCTATCTAAAAAACGTTGGAAGTATGAAAAGTTATGTGTAAACAAATCTTAAAAAATATTTTTTTTTGGTTTGGACTTAGCACACTTTATGCTGCCTGTACAGATATATTATTACCAAAATAGCAATTCCACCGATACATAAATATATACATTAATACATGCTATGAGTGTAGCCCAAAGGACAGTTTTCCACACACTTTTGGAATGCAAATATTATCAATACTTGAGAAGGAAATTAAAAAAAAAAGGGTCCACCATTATAAACATCACAAGATTCCGAAGAAAGTCTTGAAAAACTGATAAGTTTTCTGAAACTTATTATTTAGGTCTGTAATAGAGTTGAAAAAAAAATCCTTTATGCACTACAAAGTAAATAAATAAATAACGATTTTACTAACAATTGTGTATTAATTTATAATATGATTATGTTGTTGTTTTTTAATACATTTTCTTAGAGTAAAGTATTTCCACCAAACTACGAAAAAATCTTCATATTGATTAATACGCAATAAGAAGTTCTTCAAGGTTTTGAGAAGAGCATGTACAGGCTGTAAGAATGCCTCCAATAATTAAACTTCTTCAGTAGAACGGGATTTGTAGTTGTAAGACTCCGACCTCCTAGGGTTGCAAAATAATATCATTATTCCCTGAGCAATAACTTTTTACAGAAGCGAACGCGATGAAAAAATCATATTGCTAGGAATAAAGTTCAGTTTTGTCTATAAGGTTCATAAATAACAATAATAATTATATTTAATTTAAGTTTTGACAAACTATGTTTTTCAAAATCTGTATAACAATTTTGAATAGTAAAATTGAATAGTAAATTATTCTAATGTTACTTCATGGCTAAGCCTATTTGGGCAGGTTATGTAACCGTCATGTTAATGAGCTCTCATCGCGTCCTTTTCAATTAAAAGGGGCCTTGATTATCTTTGTTAAATTCCGGGTTTCGACTCCTGCTTGCTGCACTCGAAATAAAAACATGAATAAACCCCGAACTGGGCCCTTTCACTCGTAACAGCGCGATTTTCCTCGCTCAGAAGCTACATAGCAGAAGGAGTACAGTAGAATGTGACCTGCTTGCATTCAACATAGTTCATCATTTTGGTCATATTGACAATTGCAATTAATCATGTCATTTCTTCCGCTTTTGACTACAATATTCAACTGAATTTTTTGAAAATATTTTTTATTCTTAATTTATTTCTATATCTTAATTAATTTACAACGTGAACGTCAGAATCGATCAGACGGAAGAGAACATTGTATTGTTAACATTTACTGTTTCCCAGCAGCTTCCTAATCCGGCCTTTAGCGGAGAGACACATTGTTCTAATGTAACTTATTTGGAATCCCCCCCCCCCCCGGAGGGCTGATAGGGCCACTTGGGCTCTGAGGAGGAGGGGGCGAAGGAGGGAGAGAGGTAGGACGAAGGGTGGGAAGGAAGGGCCGGAGATAATAGGGCGGGTATTGATCCGCGCATGCGCCGCCCCCCACCACGGCCCTTAGGCGTCCGGGCCTACAAACATGTAGGGATGTTACGGAACGTTTAAATGACGTATTAGCTCCAACCGTTCCAGTTCCGACTGCGTATTAGGTTCCCTTAACCGTTCCAGTTCCACCTATCTGTTCCGAGAGTAAATTCCACCAGTGTAGGTAGACCTCTATCTCCACCTTTTCAAAAGTTAAACTACTCTCCAAGGAACATAAATAGGAAAGGAATCCAGGGGATAATTTAATATTATAATAATATAATATAGTATCATATAATATAATATTATTTAAATAATAATGATATTTAAAAAATAAGAATGTAAAGAATAACAAGTTATCAAGTAAACATTTTTATTATTTCTAATTTTTACAAATAAAAATTAAATCGTTATTTATAATCTTTAATTATATAATTTATAATTAGATTTTTCAATTTATAATTTAAATAAATAATTGTATGCCAATAAACATAACAAGCAGATAACAAAATAAAGTATGTAGATATAAACATGTATATTTATTTTATACATTGTATCTCTCTCACTGTATATTATATGTATGGGTGTGAATAAAATTTATTCAAACAAAAAATTACGATTTTTTGTTAGCGTTTACTATTAAAAATTAAAAAAAAATTAAAAAAAAAATTCCAAGTAAGCCAGGTTAAAAAAAATGAAAATGATGACATCTTAAAATGAAATGAAAACCCATTTGCTAGTAAAAATAAAAAAGTATATTGTACATAAAACTTATTGTTCTTCAAGTCATGACTCCATGTTAGCATTTAAAAATAAAAGCATTTTTATTTTTACAGTTAAGAAAAAAGAAAACATTTTATTTTTAATTTGACTAAATATTTTTACAGTTAACTAATTAGAATGAAATTGCTACAATGCTAATATTAAGAATTTAGGATTTTAATAAATAATGCCTTTATCGAGTTATAACTTCCCTATCCATTTAATGGTTTATCTAAAAAAATTTTAACATATTAATTTTTTTAAAGATCATATATTAGAAAAAATTGAAATTTTGTTTTATTTTATTTTAAATAAATAAAGAAATGAAAGACGGTGATGTTACAAAAACAAAGGTAAATAGAAATTGCTTCTTAGATAACCATAATATGCTGGCTTAAAAATTAGTTGCAATGTCAAATCAAGAATTCCAAACTAATTTCATGAACATTTGCACTGAGGCTCCATTCCGAAGAGAGCCTCGGAACTAATAAGCTAACAGCTCCGTTAGAATCAATGGGCGAGGAAAGGTTAAACAGCTCCGACCAGCCTCGGAACTAATAAGCTAACAGCTCCGAGTCGGAGCTAGTCTCGGAACTAATAAGCTAACAGCTCCGAGTCGGAGCTAGTCTCGGAACTAATAAGCTAACAGCTCCGAGTCGGAGCTAGTCTCGGAACTGATAAGCTAACAGCTCCGAGTCGGAGCTAGTCTCGGAACTAATAAGCTAACAGCTCCGAGTCGGAGCTAGTCTCGGAACTAATATGCTAACAGCTCCGACTCCAGCTCCGTTAGAACCAATGGGTGGGGAGAGATTAAACAGCTCCGACGAGCCTCGGAACTAATATGCTAACAGCTCCGAGTCGGAGCTAGTATAGTACACTAACAGCTCCGGTTCCAGCTCCCAAGAGTCTAGTGAAGGAAGGAGAAAGCAGACAGCTCCGATCGGAGCCGTTAAGGCATCCATGTTGGAACTGTTCCTAACAGCTCCGGGCACGTATTAGGTTCCGTGGAGCCGTTCCGGCAATTTCGCACCATCCCTACAAACATGGTAGCTGTGGGCTAGTGGTGAAATACCTAAGAGCTCTTGTCAGTCGATGGGCTGGTCTCTATCAGGTGGTATTCTAGTGGCTTTGAAGCTTTAAAAAAAAAAAAAGGAGGAGGATGTCATCTTGCGAAAATTATCCATTTACTAAACATAAATATTTTGGTAATGAACAAATAAACTCTCAACCAAAAAAGTTGGAAAATGAATTTTATGTATATAAAAAAAAGGTTTCCTGATCACCATTAAAAAATCTAAAAAATGTTTCATCAACTTACATATTTAAACTTCAAAGCTACCATCCTCTTTATATATATAAAAATCTGGTGTCCCGATGTTTGTCAGAGGAAAAATCAGAAACTACTCAACCGATTGTGATGAAGGGGTCAATCAGGGTCTGCTCGTATGTACATATAATATTGTAGTAATATTTAACACCATAGGGTATATGTTGATCTTAGAAGACATGGGCTGTAAGTGAAATTTTTGAAAAAATCGAGTTAGATGCATAATATGGTAGGAAATATGTCCCTGTTTCGGGTCTTTAAGATATCGAAATTGATTTTATGACTGTAATAAGTTCAAATAAATAAGTTTTTTTTTTAAACTAGTGTTTAAAAATTTGTTGAAATCGGATAAATCTGTAAAAAAAAAAATAATTCTATTTCTCACCCAAAACCTAAACATGGTAACAACATTTAAGTGGAGTTAACCTTTTTACACTACAATTCACGGGACTTTTCTAGAAGACCTCCACCAGTCATTTACTGTTGTTACTTGCCAGTTACTTAATAATTGTTATAACTTGATAGAAATAAAAATGTAAACAAAGAAAAAATCATGTAATTTACTTATAGAACAAATGTTTTTCTCATTCATTAAAATGAATCTCTTGGAATTGGCGAAAATAGTTAGAAATAGAAAAAATCAAGAATCAAGCATGAAATAAGCTCAAGATAAGGGTATTATACATAAACAATACTCTTGTCCAAGGGACATGAAATGAACCTTATTATTAGTGAAAATCGTAATTCAAGATGGAAATGCAGTAGATGAGAATACAGAGAATAGAAGTAGGTACCTGGTTTGAAAGGAGTAAACTTCCTACATCTTCTATCTTATTTATATACTCTTGGTGTTATAAATACACTTCTACGAGATTCTGCAAACCTAAATTAAATATGTGGTAGATACCCAACGGATGATGATAGATTCGTACATGTGCGATTTCATTAAGAGAAGGAGGTACGAAAACAGGGATTTATTCGAGCAGATCCAATGAAAGTATATCTATAAATGTCTTGGTTGTTCGCTTTGTTTTAAATTAAACGAATATATACAAACAGTAAATATATACTATAGACCGAATACAAAATTAAATAAATACAAACATATTTTCTTTTATTTCTATTAAGTTATAACAATTATCAATAAAAGTAACTGGTGGGGGTCTTCTTGAAAAGACCCCATATCAATATTATTCTTATACTATAATAATACCCGAGAACAAAATGTGTTCTAATTTCGTCGAAATCGGATAAAATTGTTAAAAACCATTTTAATCCAATCATTACCACCTTTACCTTGTCCCCCATTTCCCGATGGATTAATACGTATTCTGAAATTCAGGATCTGAGACAAATCCAACATATCAAATATCAGAAAAATCGGTCTAGTCGTTCTTGAGTTATAAATTACGTAACTAAACAGAATTGGTTTTATAATCCATATCTACAATGGATTATAAAATGCCTAAAACTTAAAATGTTGAGCATTTAACGTTTGATATTAAAAGTCAAAGACCTCATTAGGAGTAGAGACAAAAGTGAAAAAAAAAAATTCCAAATCCACATACATTTTTTTTTTAATTTATCTTTGATTTAGATAAATCAGTGCCACCATCTTTTAAGGCCAACAAATTCGAAAATGAACATAAAAAATATGTAAGGCACTATATCTAACTAAGCTATAAAATCTCAAAAATGTTTGGAGTAATAATTATTATTTATTACAATTATTATTGAGTAGTTGCATTTTTTTTTATTTAAGTAATCCCATGATCATAATTATTAATTTAAAAGAAAGAAAGAATAATTCAAAATTTAAATGTATAATGACTGAATAAAAGGAATTTTTATTACCTATATGTATTATATTAATGCAATGAATAACCGTTTAATTAATATTTTTTAATCTGTTTATTAATATGATCAATGCAAATAGTTAGTATGGGTTATAGCAGTGTAGAGATTATTAAAGTAATAGTAGTATCCTTTTATTTTTTACTTTTTAATTTTGAGATCCCAAATTATAATTTAATAAAACATTGTTTTAGAAAAATGCAAATTTATTAAGTTTTGTCTTACTTAAATTTAAAAATAAAATAATCTTTATATGTTGTCGAGCAAACGTCTTACTCCCAGCCGCTTTTGCCGTCTCTGATAGTACATAACTTCTATATTCTTTAATGAAAGAGTTAAAATTTGAAAAAAAAGAATATATTATTAAACTTGATTTAAACCATTGAATTATTACAATTTATCTAAAAACCAAAAATTTATATATATAGTTTTGTTAAGAAATTTGGCATTCTTTATTATGTAGATATTTATTAGGGATAGTTTAAACTCCATTTTAAATTTTATGTGAGTTAATATATTTACTATTGCTATTTTGTTTGAAAAGAACTCAAATATCATTTACTCATTGCTAATGAATAATTTTAAAGGAAATATCCTTTTAGCTTAACATTGGAGACTTGGGACAAATGTATAAATTTGAACATTTGTATATTCAATAAATAGCCAGTTTAAATTATTATTATCACACCAGCATTAAAATAACTAAATGTCAAGATGTATTAATTTAATTTATTTGTTACTTACAAAAAATTATCAATTTACTTATATTGAGACAAAATAATCAGTAGATATGCTCTATGCAGACTGAGTTGGTTCCATCTTGATTTATGTCGAATAGCGGCACGGAATTTCCTCGGTTCAGAGTAGAATAATCATTTCCTTATTTGCGGCCAGCCGCCGGCCTAGTTGGAATTCCTCGGCTTTGGATTTACATATGTACCTATTAAGAAATTCACTAAAATTGTTAAAAATTTGGCATTTTTTAAATATCTAATTACTACTCTATCTCTAATTACTTTTAAATCTCTATTAACTAACGGGATTTTTTGTTCATGAGATTTAAATCACGTAAGATGGTATTATGATCGGACATTAAATGAAAATTAAAATCTGTTTTTTTTTTTTTTATTAAAAATTAATTAATGCCAATATCAAGCAAAATTATTATAGCAATTATTGAAAAACCATAGACATTTACCTGAGTCTACCTATGCATTGAAATTTATATTTTAAGAAATAAGTTGAATAATTTATTCCATTTTTTATATCTACCTGGCCTAATTTACATGAATACTCTAATTGCACTTTGGAAATTCTAGGAATATGAAATTTTCGAACTTGTATCAAAATTATTCCTTATGATAAAACACGTTCTGGATATTTTGCGTTTCATAATGATGCTCTGATAAGAGTAAATCCTCGTATCACTATCACATCAGCATTTCTTGCACTCCCTAATGTTTCACAAGATAAGATTCTGTCATTTTTTTCCGTTTATAAATATGCCTCTAGATTTTTTTTTTTTTTTTTTGTTTTCTTAGAACTTGTTGAAATAATTTGATTTCAATATTCATCTTTGAGATGAATAAAAATTTTAAGAATGGATCTGTTTAAATTATGCCTTTTTTACAGTGTACCTAATAATTGTATGCATGTATAATTAGAATTATCTGTTCAATTGAATTATTCAACTGAATGAATGGCAATAAGTACTGACTTAATAGATGGTACACCATAAAAATAAATATCCTTAGGTTTATGACTTTCCTTTCAGATAGGTACAAATATGTAAAGGAACATACATGTATTGGATTATTGATATAGATACTTCTATCAATCAATCCCTCAATGGTGCAAAAGTAAATACAGAAATAAATATCCGGTTAACCAAAGACCCAGATAATCTAAACTAAAATTGAATTATTCAAAGATTTAGTTTAGATTGTTTAACGTCACTTTATGCTACTAAGGCTAATCGAACGATGCTACAGTGGGAGTCCTAAATTTTGCCTATCCAGATGTAATTAGGATAGGGATCATTAACGAGTACCTGACATTGTACAGGCTCGGGGCTTCATTTTAAGTCCCAACCGAGGGATAGGATCATAGCCAAGGATTTTTTATTCTCTACCTGTGATACTTTTTTTTCTGGAAAAAAAAAATAATTTGCTCTGCGTTTTGTAATTACTTTTATTTATTCAACTTTTTTTTTATCTCAAAAGCTATTTTTGTAATTACACTGTGAGGTAGCTATGGGGGTTATTAGTGTAGTATGTATCAGCTGCTGGCAATTGTGTTGTTGGAAGTGATGTGTTGATCATGTGTGAACACAGGTGACACCCCACATCACACATTCATCAAGCATTGTTCCTCATCACCTCGCAATGTTGGCTTATAGTTAGCAATTTATCACAAATAGCTATATACATATGTACATATGGAATGCTAGAAGATATTGGTTGCTAAAAAAAACTCCTAAATATGACTACTAATTAATTCAACAAAACCATTTTTTAAATATTAACCTTGAGAATCTTTAAAGCTTAAAAAAACCTTAAAATACCCTGAGCTATAATGAAATCGGTACCCATGGTCGAATAGGTGCTTTGGGAAATTAATGGCAATTAAGCTTGTATTTGTTTAGAATATAATATTTTTTTAAAGAAAATAATATGTTGTTTTTAAAACTTATTTTTTATAATTTTCTTAAGACATACTTCCTGCTGTAAATTATTATTAAGTAAAAGGTGATGATATATATGCTCTGTATTTTAGAAATAAACCTAAAAGAATAAATTATTGTCGGCTTGTTGATGAGAAACCCACGTACCTACTACGGGAATTTTAAATTTGCTAACTTATATAGTCGCGTAAAATTTATATTGCCACCGACTTTAAATTACCTGACTCTGGTGAAATATTGTAAACAGTCCTAACGTATTCCAAGTTATACAAAAGAGACGGGACATCTCCGAAAATTCGCTACCGAAAAGAATACAATTAAAGCAACAGTTGCGAAAATTGTTAGCTTGAAATTTAGATCATATGTTTTGCAATTGATGTCATTTAAGATAAGAATAGTTTGAAATGCTAATATTTAGAATGAATTAAACATTTCAACTAATACATTATTGATTTTTCTTTTCAGGTAAGGAGATAAACAGAAGACTCACTGAGGTCAGGTAAAACATTTACTTTAAAAAGAAAAAAAACTTATGATTGCTCTCAAAATATAATGCGTAATATTTAATGTTAATTAAATTAACACAAGTACATATAACATATATATGAATATAATATATGCTATTATAAAATTCTTAAATAAATGGTATAGACATTTAGATATTTTTTTTCATTTTTTAATTAATGCTATTTGATTTATAGCAATTATTTATTCATTTTTAACTTTATAACAGTACTTCGTGCTTATTTGAGCTGAAATCCGAAAAAAAGGATAATACTGTATAAATTTAATTCAGTCTATTGCAAAATAAGGACGAGATTGGATTTTTACTTTTCGATTTTCAGTAAAACTAATTGTATTTAAGAAATTTCCACTATTTTATATTGTTTGTCAGATAAGAAAATTTAAAGATCCCTGAATTTATTACCTTAAGTAACGTTTAAAATATATGTATACGACATAACGATTACCATGTTATTGTTTTTTTATTGAATTGAATTAGATTAAATAAAACTCAATAATAATTTTTATAATACAAATTAGAAATATTAAAATATATATTAACTGGGTTGCTCGTCAATATATTAATTAATAGCATTAGGTATTGTGATATAATGCTGACAAAACGCCGCATTTGTTTAAAATAAAAGAGAATGGAAAAATTCTTTGATATAAAAGATGTAAGAAATTTTATCGTTTCTTTTTACCGTATATATTTTTGTTAAACATTTTTCTCTAATTTAGAAATAAATATTTTTTTTTCCTGAAAAATTTAATTCGATTGTTTGAGGATTATTCTTTACAACTCATATTCTCGTATTATCCTGATTTTAGATTATCCACTTAATTTTTTTTTTACAAATTTTTCAAATACGGATGATAAGGAATAAGTAAGTTGAATAAGAATTGTTTTTATCAAATTTATAACCAAAATTTGTATCTTCTATGTAGGTATTGTTTCTGAAATACATATACGTATGTATATTTTTTTTTGCCGGTACATCGTAACTTTTTTGATTCTTGATCTTATTCAATTACTTAGGTTTCATTTTAAAAAATTCTTTCTCCTCCAGGTTGAAAATATAGTCAGATATTTCAGAAAAAGTCAGGAGAAGAGCTATGAATAAAATAATTTTTATCAGATTCTTATTTATCTTAGCTTAATGTTGAGCATTTTCCCTAAATAGAGTGGTACATATACCTACTGCATGTTAGCAAAGCGAAATTAAATTTGTACGATCAGACCTGGAAAAAAAAATCATCAAGTGGGTTACCTTCTTAAAAAATAGGATTTTTGTCACCTTGCTAACCACAGCCCCTTTAATAAGATTTTCGACGATTCCGAAAGGCTGATCGACAATAATCCGATTCTTCTGAATCATAAATTAAAATCCTATATTCATAAAAGTTTGGATAGGATCTAGGATGCTAAACTGAGCGCAAACAGCCATAAATCTTATAAAAGGTCGTAGATACGTTAGACACACTTCCCTGGGTACACTTCGTTAGTTGGCAACCGCTTCTATCTCTTTAATCTATCTGGAGTGCTTAGCCGCCATGAAATTTGAAATCCGCTGTAAGTTGGCTACCTCTGGTGTTACTTTGCATAAGCAACTTCTACAAAAAGAACATGAAGTCGCTCCGGTAGCTTCTCATTCGGGAATATAGATCGCGCCAGGTTCCTTGTTTGCATAAAACCTTCAGGTGGAACTTCTTCAATTTTTCTTTAGATGATTTCCATATATTGTTATTTTAGTAAATATGCAGCTGCCCTAAAGATCTTAACTGCTTATGAATGGCAATACTTATTTATTTTTATATATTATTTCTTATTTGGTTTATAAAGGGCAAAAAACTTCGAAGAAATGGTTATCATCGTGGATGGTACCATGGACACATTCCTTATTAATTTCACAACAGTTTTAAACCATTTTTTTTTTCATTTTTTGCATATCTGCAAACTAATTGTATTTCATTACAATTATAGAGTCCAGCCACGACAATAAATGTAAATTAAAACATTAAAATAAATCACCAACTAAGCATACACGCCTATTGAATAGTGCCTAAGATACTCGGAAGTAAGCTTTGCAGACCTGATTGTGGATTGAAAACAGGACTTCAGGAGATCCCAAGTCTTTCACATCCGCGTTTGTTTAAATATTTATACATCACAATAGGTGTGTTATTGGATACCAGCTGAGACAGAATGAAGGCTCTTAAGATCATATTAGAGAAAAGAAATCTTGTTTTCCACTTTATCGAAAAATAAAAAAAAATGAGAAATTAAAATTTTCTTTTTGGAATAAGAAATCATTTTAATTTTTATTAACTTCAGCTTAACAAAAGCATCTGAAAATAACTAAGAATTTTATTTTACATAGAACTTTAAGGAAAGTTTAAATAAAGAAAACGATAAATAAACATTGCTATTATTAAATCAAATCCATAAGGTTGCTGGAATTTAAATTACTGTCTACATGCTTAAACTTAAAATAACATTAGTATTTTGGAAATTTAAGATTTTATATATATATATATATATATATATATATATATATATATATATATATAAATTTCCAAAATAGTAATGTGTTATTCTTATTTTTTAATGGAATAAATCTTTATCCAGGTTTTTTTTTTTTAATTTGATTGAACTTAACAGTCTGGATTCATATACCTAGATAAATATTCCCTATTGCTTAACGATGTTAATAACAACGTGAAAAATTATTAAGTTGTCTGATAATTAAAAAAAAGGTAATTGAAAAAATATTAAGGGTCTTTTCTAAAATAAAAGCTGCCAGTTGCTTATTATTATCAGATGATTACTTTAAACAGTTAATCATTTTTTTTTTTTTTAAATTAAACCATATGGCACCTACAAACTGTATTAAAGAGGTTATTTCCCTATGTAAAATGGATATAAAGATGAATTTAGTTGAATTAATTTTGTTGTGTAAAGAAGAAGAAAATATATTACATTTAGATAAAGGTGTCTTACTTAAATTTAAAAAACTGTGCACAATGTGAAATTGAACTTTAAACAAAAAAAAGTGGGTTCCCAATATGAGAAGTTGCAGAACTTCATTCATGTTTATTCCCAAATACATGGTTTGAACAATCAAGGCAACCATTAAGTAAGGCTCTTTTATTTATAACTTTCAAAGATTTTTTTTTCCAGTTTAGCTTGATTTTTTTTTTCATTGTTTTTGTATTAATCTATGTAAAAAAGGATGAAATTCTGTTTGTTTGTTTGTTCTTTATAGAAATCCATACCGTTTGTCCAAATTTCGCTCAGCGGTTCTTTCATAATAGGTGCTTGTCACTTGCTCCATATTAAAATTGCATAACTTCAGCCAATCCTCGGGTATATTCTTTATTGTTATAAAAATCGTTATGATCTCGCTCTACATTGGTTTTTTACGAAATTTACCGTTTCATTAGAAAAATGAAATTCCCCGGATGAAACCGGGATATACAGCTAGTTTAAAGAAAATATTTCATTAATCTTTATTCTTGTTTACCTGGTCATATGTTAATTAAAGCGATTATTTTTAAAATAATCATTTGTTGATAAAAAGTAATAAAAGAAAAGACCCAACATTATTAATTCTCTCCAGGGTACCGAAATATATTAATTTTTGAAAGAGGCATTTAAAATTATTTATACCGTATGATGAGGCTCATAAATAATTATTCATATATTTTTAAATCGCGATATATGTTATTTAAAAAAAGAGATATCTGAGTAACAATTCTAATGAATCACTAACCAATGCCTCCCCCAACCACACACAGACACAAGCCCCACCCACTCCCACCTGTTACCGAGAATAGATGGCGATAGATATCTTGACGAATACATTTTTTTGTCGCCCTCAAGTCCGATGGTGTTGTGACCCATTTACCTCAGAAGCAGGTTCTCCTCGGGGCTTTGGTAATGGAAGAACCGTGTACCGCTGGAACAGAAAACAAATAAAATACAATTCCACTCGGAGAATTTCCTTTTTGTATAAGGGCTTTCCTCTTTTCTTTTTCCTTTTTTTTCTTTTTCTTTTTTTTTCTTCGAGTCTTTTAACGTATTTTATCTCGAAGTGGCGTTAGATTCGTATATACGTTTATACCTCTTCATGTTGAATTTTTCTCCAGTGCATTGGACAAAGTGGTTTCGTTCCGTTCTTTCTATTCACCTGAAAAAAAGTGTCATTTTCACAAATTTAAATTCAATATACCTAACTAAATATTGCCTGTAAAATATGTATTATATTTCAATATGTTCTTATGATTTATTAGTAGTTAAGCTTAACCGGGGTGAAAAAAATGTTAATGGCATACAAGTAAAATACTCGATAAAAAAAGTATATGCTTCTCTTGTGATGACCACTTTACACAGATTGTCACAGGCAAGAATTATATTCCACACAAATTACCACAGAAATGACCACATGACTTGAGCTTCAGAACAAAACTAACTAACTCTCCAGTCCACCACTGCTTATTTATGTAGTCGTAAGAAGACCAGCCTCGAACTACCAGTGAGCCAGCGTAGATGCCACTGGAACGTCGAATTCACAAACATATACTACGAGTATAACAGTTTGTTCGAACTGTTAGTTCCTCCCAACAAAAGGACTCTATTCTAAACTACGTCGAACTATTCTAAACCATATACTTTTTGTTTTTATTTAACATTACAATACGAGGTGGATGAGAGATTTATTTTTGTGAAGCGGTTGACTAATATCACAACTTTTGAAGTCAAAATACTGATACTGGTGTGAATAATGACTAAGATTAAATAAAATGTAGATATAAATAAAAATTGACAATACCTTTCTGCCTAATATTGTAAGAAAACTATTTAAATAAACTTAATAAGTTAAAAATAGTAACACTTTTACTTCGGCAGAAAGATAAATTATATCGATACAAAAAAAAAAAAAAAAAACTTACACGATAATAATAAAGCTCCTCACCTATAAAATATTTTATTTAGGAATTTAAATTTCGAAAGATTTAAAATTTTATGAATTTGAAATAAATTTAACTTATACTGAACATGATTTGCGTAAATTAAATTAATTTATACCCAATTTTTAATTTTCATGGTTTTTATTTGATATGTTTTTTGACGTCCTTATTTCTGCTAAAGACGTAAAACGCCTCTGTTCATTAACGCGTTTTATTGAATTTTTAGTTATTTCTCGATAAAGAAATATATTATTATTTTATATTGTTTATTAATTATTTAAAATTTATTGTTTATAAATTTTCTTTTTTAGTTATAGTTTTAATCTAACCTAGTCTAATAACAACGTTCTTCGAGCCCTTGATGTATAAATACAAAAAAAAAAAAATACGTTGAAAAATCCTTATTACTTAAATACCTACAATTATTTTAAATATTAAAATCACCTTTATTAAAAATTACTACAAAAAATATTTCTATTCTAATAGAATACCTTTTATAACTGTCTTAAATGTCTTCTTTTTTTTTAAATCATTTTTAAAAAATGTTTTTTGAAAATCTTGAATGTTATTAATTCCCATGTTATGTGTTCTGAAAAGGTTTTATTTAATTCATTTGAAGTTCAATAAAAATGTCCCACATTTCTGACTAATTTATACACCCTGCAAATTAAATAAAACATGCCTTTTTTATAAATAAAATGTCGCTCAGTAACCCAAACATAGACACTGTTTTACATTTTCTTCTCAACCGAACTTCAAAAAATATAACAAAATGCGAATAGGGCATTTTGATTAAGCTAATAAAATGATAAAAAAAAAAAGGAGCTGGATGAAATATTTATTTTGGCGAAACGTGAGTCTGAAATCATAACTTTTAAAGTAATTGAATTAACTTTTAAATTACTGATTGTCGGCGAAAGGTGTGAATAATGACAAAACGTTAAAAAAAATTAATGAGAAACGCAAATAAAAATTAACACCTCTTCCCTGCCTATTTATTGCTAGAACACTTAAAAAAAAAAATAATAATGAATAAGTGAATAACTAATTGATTTCTTTATTAACGTTTTGAGAACAGAAATAAATTATGAATGAAATTAAAGGTGCAGGATTTAATTTGCATAAAGAAATTTAGCCTGAATCGACAGCAATTTCATAATTAAAATAAATCCTCTTCTACGTTTTTAGATGCTACTGTCATAAAAAAGAAAAAAAGGGAAGAGAGTAAAAGAAAAGAAAATTATATTCAGAGAAAGAATAAAGTTAGTCAAGAGCTGAGCCCTCTGTTTCTATTACAAAGGGATAACTCTTCCTCCTTATGAAACTTATTCGAGAGGAATTTCAAACAAAGGGTTATAAAGGAGAGGGTGAGATGGGGCCTGCATGCAAAATATATTTTTCCATTATGGCGGCCCCCGGCCCAGCTGTTGCTAATGCCGAAGCCCGGGGCTTTATCTAATTGAAGTCCCCCTGCGCTCCCGGGGACTTAATATCAAGTCCTCGCTAAGTTACCGCTCGCTCCGCTCCTCTTTCTTCAAAATTAAAACTATCTCATAGCGGAGTTCTGACTCTTGCCTTTGAGAAGTTTAACTGTCACAGTTGCTCTCTGTAAGAGGAAGGTACACCTTATATAAGTACAAAGTAAAAAAACAAAACAATATATGTCAATACCTAGAGTATAACCTCCGTAACTATTCATGAAATAGTTGTTGTTTAAAGTTATTTTTTATGTTCTTTCCCGCAGCGAAACGTTTATAATTTTTTTTAATTGGTTATTTATGGCCCCATATTAACTTTTCGACTTCGTGATTCAATGGTTTGAAACCATCTTTGTCCTGCACATATGCGTTTTTAAGGGAATCTAAATCCTCATAACAATTTCTAAAATTCCTATTTGATGACCACTCAGTTGAATCTACAAATCCCCTCCCTTTGGATTTAAAAATTAACATTTAATTCCCATAGCTCTAGTAACGTAGAATGAATAAAGTGGCATGATCATTACTATCCTTTTCATGTACTTCATGAAATACTTTTCATTTATAAACCTTAAGAGAATAATTGTAAGCCTTCAAGAAACAGGGAAGGTTTTCTAAAAGTGGAATGTCTTATTGAAGTTCGTTAAAAAAAAAAAAAAAAAAAATTAGTAGTGAACTATTATCCTTAATCACCCAGATAAATGATTTCTTGTCATATACGAGATGTTTAGTACATAGTTCATGTAAATATATACACTGGTGGACAAAATTAAAGCAACACTTTGATTTTTAACATAAAACTGTTTTAATAGCGCGGTTGTTGGCTTTATTTTTATGTTATACTCGTACGTGATAAATTTATCGTGAATAGGTGTGAGATTAAAATTGCAATTAATTCTTTTAAAAGTATATTATTTTAATTTAAAAAAAAAGTAAGGCAAAAATCAAACCTTTATAAAATATAACACTTCACATTTATTTTTTTTTTTTATTGCGATACCACGGCATTTCATAGAGAACACAACGAAACTGATAAATTTCAATACCGCCTGAATGAATATTAAGTTCGCCGTTTTGGAAGTATGCTGATTTGACGGTTACCAAACATTGTTTTTGCCCCCTAAAAAATACGCATTTACACTTGATACGCATTTGATAGTTTGAAGTCGCAGCTAGTTTGTAACACCTTATATCACGTTCTTGTCAACCTAACTTACATTTTTTTCGTTCATTTCGCCAATATTTTCCAGCCCGATAAATGATTCTTTTTCTCTCGTTATTTTCGGTATTCCTGTCAGGAGAGACCGAATCCAGTAGCTTTACGACGCGAGGAAAATGCCTTACTCCCCCTCTCGGTCGGATACGATACCCCGAAAAGCAATCCCTCCGGGCCGTGGTGGAGGCGATGCCGCATAGGAAGAGGTTGCGGAGTTTGGTTGCCGGCCATTCGGACCCAACCTGCGGCCTACTCCTTGATGGGATCTCTTCGCCCGACATCAACCCCTGCCTTATAAATATTTACGAAGCCGATTGTACCCCGGCTTATTGTATCACGGATCCGAAAACACTTTTTACCGATCCCTCTCTTACTCTGAGTTCTTTCCTCGTTCGAAACCGATTATTTTGGGATATGGATGAAGTGTATGACATCTTCGTAGAAACTTCTGAGGGGTTCTAAAAAAAACGAAAAAAGCACTGTACGTGGGGTATCATATTCAAAGGGTAGAATATAAAATTGATGCATCCTTCTTAACAGAACCTATATATATAAAATAAACGTTTTAATAAAAGAAAGTTTTATTTATTCATAATCATATTAATAAAACACTTATATAGAGGTGCGTTATAGTCAACTGTTTTTCTTTACGATAGGATAATTAACAGTCAGAATTTTCTGTTTAATTTTTTTTTTTGACTCACAGGGTTTAGCCCTGTGAGTAAAAAAAAAAGCCCTGCTTTAAGCCCTTATGAAGAACCACATAAGGATCGAAACGTTGACTTTTCAAAATATAAAAAGAAGGTTAAACTGAAAATCTTAACAATTAATCTTAATATCGTAAAATACTTGAAAATATAGAGAACTAAAGAGATGCTGTAGGTATAAAAATTTCATAGCGTAAAAATAAATAGTTCCTATTCCTTTTGAAGGAACTACCGCCTGAAATTAGGTATCAGATAATTGCAAGCTAATGTTATTTCATATGTCTAATTACTATACCTACACGCTAACTACGCTCGCTCAATAAAGTAACAAATCCCCAACGAGCCCTTATCAGGTGAGATCGGGGTCACATTAACTGGCCCATTTTAGCGGAAAACGGTTCAAATTTCAATAAATTTTTTTCTAATTAAATTTCATTTATTTATGACGTAATACCTACACTAGTAGGTAGCGCCGTATCGGTGTGTGTATTGTGAGGTTATAAACATCGTGAGGATACGGGGTGCCAAGATTTACACAAGCAACACTAATGATATCAGAATCAAAAAAAGTAATGAATATCTAGTTGAGCAAAAGTTTTCTTTATGCCTTTCTTTAAAAGCATTTTTCATCTTTGTTTATTCCATCGGGGAAATACAAGTGAATAAGGAAGGAAAGTGACTATTGGTATATGTGATGTAACTTTGATAATAGAAATGATTGCTAATCGTTCTGTATGTATACTGTATAATCGATTATATAGTTGGTATGTTCAAGTCGTTCTTTACAGTTTCTTTGAAAATTGTAAGTTGCAATTATAATTTTTAATTTAATAAAAATTTGAGACTGTGCTAATTTTATTTTCTAACATTGGTTATTTTATATATTCATTATTATTATTTTTTTCAACTGGTGATTTCGTTTGGTTGTATAGATAAATATACTTTAATACTGCCGTTGTGATCCCATAGCCTTACTTTTGCCGGAAATAGAACATCACTTCTTTCACACTCTATGTAAGCCGTTGCCGCCACTTTATTATTTTGAAAGAAATGAGTGGTTTATCAACGCGTGATTGAGAAGGCTATCAGAGGCTTTTGTTGAATGGACAAAAATGAATAAATATTTTGTTTTTTTACTTTTCTGTCTAAGGAACGTTTTATAAAAATTTCAGGACATTGTGTACTCGTTCCATTGTATACACCTTCCAGATATACCTGACATTGTCCAGGACGACTTAACGATCTGTTGGAAGTCGGCCGTTGGTTCAGTAAACGGAAAGAAGGATAAACAGAGTTGATGTATTAAGACAGGGTCGGGGAATTGTAACAATATTTGTTTGTGCCCAACAGGGGGGGGGGGGGGTAGATGTTGTTGAGGGGGGGAGGGTTTTGTTTAGTCGGCTTCGCTTGGGTCTTATTAAAAGCCACCCCGCCATCTTGGCTCATACAGTCCTCGTTCGTATTCATTCGGATCTTATGAAGCCTGCATATGAACTTGGGCCTCGTCTTACCAAGGATTAGGAAAATATACCCGAAAACTCGGCCGGAAAAAAACAGCGGAGTTGGAGTTTTCATTTAATTTTTCCCTATTGTTTCGGGAGGAATATATAAGTTTATGGCGAAATGTCATTATGATAAGTGTTTCCGCGGGTAAATTTGCATTTCATGCGTGATATGAGAATATAATTGTATATAGTAATGCTTCGTCGTTCCGACCTTTGGGCTACAATCGTTCAAACGAACGTTGAACAATCAGAAACAAGAAATTGCAACTGTAAATTTTTATTCAATACAGCGTATTTTTATATTAATGTTTTTAATCGATCAAATTATACCATCGTATTAACCAACCATATTATGTTATCGTATAAATCGATTGGTACATAAACCGAAATTGAGTATTTAATACAAAAGGATTAATTACAATTGATGTACTCATAATTATATAATTGCTAAAGTAAATGTAAGTAATGAAGTTTAATATGTGCTCACATTAATTTTTATAGTAGCCATAAGTTCTCACAATTGGGTTTATCAGTAAGTCCCTATGTTTTTAATATACTTAATAATCAAAGAATATTTCCACAAGAATATTATAATTACAGTAATTCCTTTACTGCTTATAATTTACTTTTGATTCTTAAAAATTAGTAAAGTTATTAATATAATTACAATATTAAAAATATCCTTCAATTATTAGGAATTTTAAAAATTAATATAAACCCCAAATTCTTTCTTGCTGATCAGTGCAACATTCAATGGGGTGGGGGAAATACGCGTTGCCCATGGCAACATATTATTGGGAATCTGAAGATAGCAAAAACCCCGAACTAGGGGAATTTTAATAATACTTGGCATCAATCCCCCACCCTTTCCCCTTTCCCGGGAAATCCCCATATATTGGATATTGGCTACTGTTATTCAAAGGACCAGAAAGAAACTAGTAAATATTTATAAAATTAGTAAGCGAATTTCACAGAAACTTGAAACAACATAGCGAAGCCACGAGGTGTTCTAGGTCCACAAAATATCCGGATTTAGGTTATCCATAATTATATAACTGTTTGAAGAACAAATTTAATGTGACCAATGATTGCCGGGCTGAGGATTGTTTATAAACAAACACCTTTGTGGGACTTATTGGTCACCTTTAAACCAAAATAACTAAGAAGTCCCCCAAAAAAATGTATTTCATTTTAAATTACATATTTTAATATAATATTACTCTTAAAGTTTAGCCATTTCACTACCTCTAGCTTTTCGACAATTTTGTTTCCATTTTCTTCTATGCTTTTAAATATTTCAAAGGTAGTTTAGGTCTAATAATACAATACACATAATAGGGTAAACCATACAGTTATTGGCACCCCAACTTTAACTTAAAGAAATAGGTAAACAAGTCCTAATTTTATTACAAGATATACATGCGTCTAATGTTTGAAGGGTCATCTAAGTCATCTATGAAGTAAGACTTTAACGAACTAACCATAGGAAAGATTTCGCAATTAAATCCACAGGGTTCCAATAACTAGATTTGGCACTTTTAACAATAAATATTGTTTTTAACCCTTTTGAACTTTTGCCCCAAAAAAATACTTCTTGAGTCTTTATAAGAATAGATAAAGAGGAGTTTAGGAAGTTTCAATTAGGTCCCTTCATAAGAAGTAATTTTTTTAATCTCACCACTGAAATTTAGTCTTAATAACTGTACAGTTTACCCTACAATAAATTTATTACAAAGATTTTTATATTGAAGTTATAAATGGAATTATTGCTTTTTTTTTTTTAACTTACCTGTATACGAAAGATGTACATATTAAAGCTTTTTATTGTTACAACTTGATTAAACTCCGTCTTATTTTTTAATATTTGATCGATAACATATATTTCCGAGTTTCCTACATCCTCCTTCCTTGAGGAGACCGCAAGGGTTCTTGGAGATAATCAGAAGTAAAGTGCTTTTGGGACTTTTTGGTCATGTTGCCTAAACCATCCTGGGTCCTTATCCTATTTCCCCTTATCACACCACGGTTCTAACTTCTTTCGTTCCAAAGGTTTCCATAATTTATTCATTCGCACCTTTTCGAGACAAGTCAAAAAAGATAAGTGCACATACTTGTTTTCGGCCAAGCTATTTATAAGAAAACAAAATGATGAAGAAGTTGGTATCTATCAACTAGAAAAAAATCAAGGGCGAAAATATATATTCTTATTTTAAATTTTATATGGACCAGAAATATAAGAATACAATTACGTGAGGATTAATATAGGAAAATGAAAAAATAGCTTTGTATTAAATATATTTTTTTATTTTTTATGTTACCATATCACTTCACATAACTACTATTTATCATGCCTCACCCCCTAATAGCATCTAGAACATAAAGATTTTAGTTAAATTTCTGCTCGTTCAAGCAATCGTCAGGTTTATATTCAATACCATTATATATCATAATATTTTGAATTAGACAATTTCTCTCATCCCAAATGAGAGAAATTAACCGAAGAGGTTAACCACTTAAACCAAAATGGGTTAAGTGGTTTAAAAGAAACATGAAGGCGTTTTCTTCGTATTGAATAAGTGCCTATGTTAGGCGTTCATTTGAAATGTAATTTTCTCAAATTACAAAGGTCTATTCAGATGATTTAATGGATGTTATCAGTAGCCACTGTTTTGCTATTTTTGACGAAATTTCAACGCTTGATATTGAAAAACAAATTTTTTACCAATACCGTTAAAACTTTGAAAACTATTTAATTAGAAGATAAAAGATTCGACCAATTATAATCATAATAAATAATAAATTAATTATCTATCTATAACTAATTACTAAATAATAATTAAAACTTTGAAAATGGTGCCTAAAAAGTGAAGAAATTTTACTTATTCGCTGGGATGGCAGATTTAGTTTTAATTCTATAGTAAAAATCTGTTTATTAAATCACTAATATTAATTATTTGTGTAGTATATACTTAGTATGAATTAAATAAAGTATCTTATTCAATTTTGAATTTTATGGAATGATAATTAGGTCTCTACGCAAATTTGAATTCCAGGAATGACCCTGATGATGAATTGAATCAGCTAAATTTTCCTTCAAATGAGGACAACATACTCATAGGCTTAAATGATGAAACCTAAACAATTTAAATTTCTTCTCTTAAAAGTATATATATTATTCATACCTTTACTTGCATAGGTGGAGTATAAATAATAATAAAAAAAAAACATATATTTAACAGAATATATATATTATATAAATAAAAATAAAATAAAAGTAAGCTGGAAACTAAAATAAAATGCATTATGAACTATCAAGCTATAACTATCAAATGACCCCCTGTTCATAAAAAAAAGGCCAATAAGTTTTACAACTTGAAAAAAGTTCATCCTTACATATTAAAATGTAAGAAATTTTTTTCGTACTTCTATATTACGTATGATATTTAGTTTCTGTTGGTATTTTTGGGGAATAAATGCTCACTAACTATATTTATGTGTATTTAAAAACAAGTCATATATAAAACATCTAAAAATCCAACGCTTAGGAAATCTCTTCCATCTTCATGACTAGTTCTACCATTAAAACTTGTGGTTTCAGTGACATGCTTTTTAGTTAGTTTATTAAAAATTTTCTTTATTAGATACTAGCTGTATATCCCGGTTTCACCCGGGAATTTCATTTTTCTAAAAAACGTGTACAAATGTAAAGTGAGATCATAACGATTTTTATAACAATAAAGAATATATCCAGAGATTGGTTGGAGTTATGCAATTTTAATATGGGCAGGTGTTTGCACCTGGTATGAAAGAATCACTGTGCGAAATTTGGAGATTTTAGGGCAAACGGTATGGATTTCTATAAAGAACAAACAAACAAACAGAATTTCACCTTTATTTATATGGATTGTAATTTGGCTTAAAAAGGTTTTTTTATATAATAAATGAGGAATTATATGAAATAATAAAAAAAAAAATACATAGGTCTAGACTCTTAGTTCTGTTGATGCCGTGAAGAGGATTCATTCAAATTTAATATGTGGATTTATATTTCCATATGAATGTTTCCTTTTCATTCGAAAAAATAAAGTTTAAGTATAGAAATGATGAAGTTCCACTGAAAGAAATTATATTTTGTATGGATAATTTATGAAAATCGAAATTTACAATACAGCGAATCACCTCTAAAGGTTGGAGTGCTTATCAGACAGTGGAAGACAAGACCTCGTGACGTATACACGCGCCATGGCCTTTTTATGTAAATGTCAAAAATCCCCCGCCGCTGCTAAACAGAGTGCTCGTTCCAATAAGGTTGATCAGTCCGGGGTACAAGACATGTTTAAGGAAGGGAGGCATCTGTCCCCTGAATGTTTTAACAGTCTCTTCCTAGTCTCTGCCATAAATCCCTCACTGTCCCGGCATATCCTTTCTCATTTCCTTCGTATTTTTTTTTTACCCCACCAGGACCTCCACTTTTTCGGGTCCTTTTTTACACCCCCTCCGGAGAATAAGGGTTACTTTGTATATGACGGTTCACTCACCCCTTACGCAACATACAAAAGAAAGGGAACGTTCTCAACTACCTGACTGACCTTGGTTTTAAGACCTGTTTTTAAAAAAGGTGCACAGGTCTCTTAGCACCCAACAACGCCTGCATTCCAACATCGCGATCAATACCCGGACCTCATCTGGGGAGACTTCGTGTGGACCGGAGGGTTGGAAACCCAAAATGAAAGTAGACCCTATGCAAGACTGGTATAATTCTAAATCTCACCTTTTTTAGTTGTGTTTTTTAGAATTATTTTCCAATTTTCCTATACTACCTCAGTAGAATACCGTTTATGGGCTGAGATATTGATAATTCCTAAAACATTTTGAGAATGGAATAATGCTGGAAACATAAATGATAAGAATGCGAAAGAAGAAACTTTAATTGTGCCTCCTACAACCATTTTTTTTTTTTTATTTTTTACTAGTTCGTTGGGTGTGCGATATCGTTGGAGTTAAAATACAGAAAACAATATGGATATTTTACTTCTTTTTCAAATCACATACACAACTAATAAATGATAAGGCAAATACTTTACCATATTATATTAAATTCCATTTTTTTTTCTAAAGGAAGGCATTACTCCCTTCACAATAATTTTATTTAAATTTTTCTATGGACGTTTCGGGTTTCTGACCCATCCACTGTAAAGATGCCTTTACACTCTACGAACCTAACCCTCGAACATGTTCTCCCTCGAACCTTGCCGTACTGGCGTTCCGCGAACAGTCATTTATACATTGCATACTCTCAACGTGACGTTGAGCGAACAAATATGGCTGACGCACCCAATGAATTCTTCTGATGAAGAATGAAATGTCCATAATCAATATATTTTATTTTATATGAAAAATAAAAAAAAGAGACGAATTACACACGGCACAATAGTATCACAAGCAACTCCTGATTGTCACTTAAGAAAACCCTAAATCAAAAGTGACACTGCCGCTACCCCCGAACACAGGCGAACATATGAAGTACCAAGAATACCCGAACAGTGTTCGAGGGTAAAGTACAGTCGTACAGTGTAAAGGCACCCTAAGGAATATTTATTCATGTTTATCAGCAGCAACATAATTATTTTAATATATTATTAAACATATTTTTACTTTCACTTACCTATATATGAAATATATAGTAAGTGGAAGTATTGCGATCGTGAAAAATTTCGACTTCCGGTTTTCAACGGAAATATACGTTTTGGGGTCCCCTGAGTCCAATTAACCAAGTCCCGCGAAATGGTCTGTGTGTGTGTGTGTGTGTGTGTGTGTGTGTGTGTGTGTCTGTGTGTGTGTGTGTGTGTGAACAGACTAGCTCAAAAACTATAAACCGTGCGAACCTGAAATTGGGTATTTAGTTTATGTATATGCCCGCGATGTGACAGCAAAAATTTCATCAAAATTCCTCAAAGGGAGGGGGTACTTTATTTAATAACTTTTTAAGTATTTTTCGATTTTCTCAAAAACGGCTCTAACGATTTTGATTAAACTTAGTATTTGATCTATTTATATGCCCGAGATACGACTGTAAAAATTTCATGAAAATTGATCAACCGGAGGGGGTACTTTACTTAATAAATTGTGTCCCACTTTTATGTGTTTTTTTTCATTTACCCAAAAACGGCTTTTTTGATTTCGATCAAACTTGGTATTTAGTATATGTATGTGCCCGCGATGTGACAGTAAACATTTCATCAAAATTCCTCAAAGGGAGGGGGTACTTTACTTAATAAATTGTGTCCCACTTTTATGTGTTTTTTTTTCATTTACCCAAAAACGGCTTTTTTGATATCGATCAAACTTGGTATTTAGTATATGTATGTGCCCGCGATGTGACAGTAAACATTTCATCAAAATTGATCAATTGGAGGGGGCACTTTACTGAATACATGTAGTCTCATTTTCACGTGTTTTTTTATTTACTCAAAAATGGTTTTCACGATTTTAATCAAACTGAGTATTTGATGTATTAATATGCCCGAGATATGGCTGTAAAAATTTCATCAAAATTGATCAACCGGAGGGGGTACTTTACTTAATAAATTGTGTCGCACTTTTATGTGTTTTTTTTTCATTTACCCAAAAACCGCTTTTTTGATTTCGATCAAACTTGGTATTTAGTATATGTATGTGCCCGCAATGTGACAGTAAACATTTCATCAAAATTGATCAATTGGAGGGGGCACTTTACTGAATACATGTAGTCTCATTTTCACGTGTTTTTTTATTTACTCAAAAATGGTTTTCACGATTTTGATCAAACTGAGTATTTGATGTATTAATATGCCCGAGATATGGCTGTTAAAATTTCATCAACATAGATCAAATGGAGGGGGTACTTTACTTAATAAATTTTGTATCATTTTCACATGTGTTTTCAATTACTCATAAAAGGAAAAAATAAGAAATGAATGTGGAAAGATTTGTGACTTTGTGAAGTGGCAATTAACAAAACACGTCAATTTCTAATCTAAATAAGTTGGTAAGTGAAAGTTGTGTGTTGCGCGCACGCACCAGATTTTTACAATTGAAGCGTGGAAATGCATAAGGGTCTAAGTGCTAAAAAAATAAAACAAAGTTTTTTTTTGCCTAATTGTTATATGTGCCAAAGCCATTGATCATAAATGGGTATAAGTTATGTTTTGTTGTTAAAAAAGAGTTCATTGAAAGTATGAAAGATGGCATGGGTGTAAGTACAGTCGTACAGTGTAAAGGCACCCTAAGGAATATTTATTCATGTTTATCAGCAGCAACATAATTATTTTAATATATTATTAAACATATTTTTACAATTGAAGCGTGGAAATGCATAAGGGTCTAAGTGCTAAAAAAATAAAACAAAGTTTTTTTTCGCCTAATTGTTATATGTGCCAAAGCCATTGATCATAAATGGGTATAAGTTATGTTTTGTTGTTAAAAAAGAGTTCATTGAAAGTATGAAAGATGGCCACTGAACGGAGTTCACCATAGAGGGTTAAGTCACATCATTTCTGTAAAAATTTCTTAAGTCACTTATACCCTTATGCATTTCCACGCTTCAATTTATGTAATATTGTAATATACCTCGTGTTTGTTAGGTATATAGTCAACAATTTTCCGCAACCATCTCATTGTGAAATGTGTGCATATTTAATGTTTTGTCCATTATATATTATTTTAAGAAAAAAATCTATTTTGGTTGGATATAAATTTTTATAGTCAAATGGCCTCTAGGAATCTTAATTAAATTTTAGTTATTCCTATTAAGCTATTCATTCCTATAAATTTCAACAAGACTATTGAGGATAATCTTAAATAAAAAAAACAACAGATTTGAACTCGTGTAAATAATAAAAAACGGAAGTAAATGAACACTGGTTACTTACCTATCATATTTTTTTCTCTTTTAATCATTGAAAAGATATTAAACATATTAATTTTAAACAACAAAAAGTTGGAATATATAATAGTACTTCGTTATAAACTATTTTATTTTTCTTATTATACAAAAATTTATATTAAAATAATTACAAGTACGCTGTCTGTGCAGTTTATGTATAGTGCAAATGACCATAGTGGTCGAGAATATTCCAGTGCTATTCTCGCTTCAAGACGTTGATCGTTGATGCAGCTCGTTCCTAATTTCGAACCCAGGTGTTGTTTCCTTCACGTCTGGTATGGGCCAAAAGGGATGCCACTCACGTAACTAGGGGCAAGATGAATTAATCAACAAATGTTTGTTTTCTTTTCGGTTCTGGATGGAGCGGAAAGTGATTGAAGAAAATGGAAGTCAAGGAAGAAGGGAAATAATAAAGGAGACGTAGAGAAGATCAAAATGATTTTCTTTCAAGGGGTAATTAATGTATAATAAAAATAATAAATAAGAAAGCACTAACGAAATTTTAGCTACAAGGTAAATAACTATTACAAGCATATTTGATAGTAAACAAGTAAAAACAAATCAATATATTGTATACAAAGTTGGATACATGTTGACATAATATTCGTAATAAAAATTTTTTTCGAAAATTTTCGGATTAAGTATTTAGAATATGTTCTGTGATTTTCGTCTCAAAAAGTCAGCAGAGCAAGGCATTGTTAAAGGAATAAAGAAAAGGGAAACGCCCATGTAAAATCGAAATTACCTAACTCTTTAACCTAGGTCACAACGAAAGGAAAAGTTGACCTGACTATTTACAGGTCAATACCTACCTGAGGGTACGAGAGTCGTAAATCAAGTCGATAATGAATTTCGGGTACAAGACCAGCTTGAAAGTTCACTGCCCAGTTGTTCATCAGATACTCTCTTAAATTTGTTTTTCTGATCCTGGTAAAAACTGATGATAATATTTTTTTGTTATTTTATTGTAATTATTTGTTTTTCCTTTACCAAATATACTTCTATTCACTCCTATCTGCCACCAGCAAATATGATGGCATTAAGAAATTAACTGATGATGTGGATTTTAGTGGTATGTGATCGTCAACTGTTTCTTTACCAAAGGTTGATTGATAGTCAGGATTTTCAGTTCAACATTTTTTTATTTTGAAAGAGTCGATTAATACAGTTGTATTACTCTGGGCTCAACAAGGCCTGATGAAGATCCAAATGTAGGGATCGAAACGTTGGCTTTTCAAAATAAAAAATGTTTACCTAAAAATCATGACTATTAATCATCCTATGATATGGATTTTAGACATTAGGAATGAAAGTGCCCAACAGCACCTCTTTCCGTGCTTGACACTAATTCAGGAGAGGAGGTCTTTCATCCAGCTTCTTTTTAGTCTTCTTCCAAGGGGCATATCAGCACACTCCACTATCTCTGAAATTTTGACTGAAGTTTATATCGGTGAAAACTAAATTTCTCAGACAGACACAGTACCTTACCTTGAACTACTGATCGACAGAAGAATGTGGGGTCACAAAGTAAAGATGAAGAAATGACACGACACTGATTTTCGGCACAGCTATAAAGGTGCACTTGCAACAGTAAAAATTTTCAATCCAAAATTCTGTTATTTCACATTTTTTGTTCATGAACCAATGTGACTACTTTTGTTTTTCTTTTCTCTGGGTTTAACGCCCTCATGAACCTCAGCAACGAGAAGGTTGCTTGATCCGAGAGGTTACCAAAATCAGAATCGATAGATGATGATTATGCGATGAACCCATGATCGTAACAGCGCTGATCTCTTGACTGCCTCGGATAAGCCGACATCTGGTGGATGGTTCGCGGGTTCATCGTACTCTCGAGTAGTTCGATTAAATTCCTCGATTAGGGGAGTCAAAAGCTATGTTCCCGTCAATGCCTCCTCATCTAGACGTCACTAGGGGATATCAGTGAGTGATTTTCAATTATTTCAAATCATCTGACTAAACCACATATATTTATAAAAAACTGATGAAATTACCGATGGAGTAGTGATTTAAAAAATTCATAAGTCTTTATATTTCTCTTGATGATATAGACAATACCCTCAGGAATATAATAATATATTGACGAAAATCTAAGAGCTTACTAGGTTTACCTGCATTATAGAAACCTTCCTTACCTGCATTATGTTTTCTTTTGTGTATAAGTGTAGGTTGTTACGTCTCTTTTGGAGTTTTAGCTCATTTATTTACTTAAACTTTATAGTAGATGGTTTGACCTCTATAAGCTGACTTAAATAAAAGAGAGATGGACACCAATATATACTTATCCTCTAAGGTGTGTAATCTGGTTTGGGCATATGGATGTGTATGTATATGTATGTATGGATGGATGTATTTCGCGGGACTTCGTTATTTGGACTCAGGGGACCCAAAAACGTGTATTTCCGTTGAAAACCGGCAGTCGAAATTTTCCCTTACTATATATTTCATAGTAGGTAATAGGTAATAGGTAAGTGAAAGTAAAAAACATTCCATGACGTTGGCCTTTCTCTCCTTAGTATAAAAAAAAGAAATTAAAAAAAAAAAAAAAAAGAACCAACTAACAACATCACTGTTCAAATCTATTTTTCCCTTTTTCACTTAGCCACGCAAGTATGTTCCAATTTGAAGTCCACCTCTACAGCATTGTTAAAAGTAAGTGGGTTAAACCTGGCCTACTAATTACGCTAACAAGCCGCTAGCAATATTGCAACGGTAACTCTTGCCAACGAATTTGTCGGATAGAAAAAAAAAAAACGGAAAACGTCTGACGAAAGTAGAGTATTTTTTCTTCAAATTATCGTCAAGAGTAATGCATCACGCACAACGCATAACCGGAGAAAAATAACGAGATGAGTTACTTTTTTAACCGACTTCGAACGAAAGAGGAGGTTACTCAATTCGATACGTATGTGACTTTTTTTTTTTCTATGTATGTTCACCGATTACTCAGAGATGGGTGGACCAATTGGAAAGAAACCTTTTGCATCTTGTAGAGTATTTTCCCAAGGTGGTCCCATTTAAACCTTTTTTGGGTTCCTAATTTATTTAAGAAGTTATCGGGAAAAATACATGAAAATAATTATTTAATTATCGCTCAAATTGTTTACTTATTGGAAAAACATATGGCATATATAACATAAGGTATGCTCCAACAAGCTATTAAAACTAATTGACAACTAACAAATATTGTATCACTGCTAGATGAATCTAATGGAAAGACCAACCAATCAAATTCAGAATTAAAAGAGTGGGGGGAGAACATGAGCAGTCTGTTAGTCATCGATGTGTTTTACGTGCTTGTTGGAACAAACCTATACATAACCTTAACTAATTTTTCAACATTAGATTTAAATGAAGATATAAATATCAGCAGAATATAATATCGCTGTCGTTTTGTGTAGCGATATTAGCATAAATATTAGATAGATGTATATTCACCGATAACAGTAAACCTTCTTAATTTAGATCCGATCGACGGTTGGACACCATAATCATAAGACAACAAAATTCATGGAATTCCAAGAAAGACTGAGTGTTGGTAATCGTTTCAAAGCAGAATTTAATACTTCTTCAAGTTCCTGAAGGATCGTTTAAATTTAAAATCGTAGCTATTATTTATTTAAATTAGATTTTGATTTCTATCTTTTATTGACTATGCACATTAAAGAAGAATACAATAATTCCTGGAAAAGCTCATTTTCAGTTGACTTAACAAAGGATTCAGATACCTCTGTCTTCTTCCGAATATACTCGGTCACTGTTGAATATCTTGCCGGAGGTCTTGTGCCGATCCTTTATGGGTGACACTTCTGTTCTGTTATCCGGATTACTATTATCGGTTTTTAAATTTGTTTCTACCACTATCGAGGCTTTTGCTGGTGTTCATCCATCAATTAAAACTTGATAACTACCCGAAAACAACCTCATTGTACCCCTCTGCGAAAAATTGGGTCATGAAAATGATTGATAAAAATGATGATAAATGCTACGCCACTAGAATTGAAGCAACATTGTTCAGCAATTTATTTTCTGAATAATGTTTTATTACGAAGGATATAATTCATAGTACTTTGGTAATAAATTTAGTCAAAAATTCATCGAAAGGAATAACGAACATAATTGAATCAACCTTTGGAATTAAGTCAGTAGTCTAATACGGAGAATAATAATATCCATCGTAATAATAAATTAACCATATGTGAGTCCCAAACCCCTTGCTTCTATCCTAGCGCGGCAGTCTTTTTTATATCGATAAATTTTATGGTTGCCCCTTTTTTGCTGGGACTTCTATCCAATGATGTAATCCAATGAAGTCGTGTATAATATCGCCATAGTTTTCAGAAGGATATTCAAGCAATCAAAATTTAAAAATTAATTTCAAATTTACTATAGGTCATATTAGCATCCTCATCGATTCTCCATTAACGACAAAACTTGTCTAAAACCGGCCAAAATCTCGACTGTTCAGTGACGTATCTACTTCATCTTGGAATGGCCGGATTTATGTATTTTTGTATATTTAACTCAACACATCTCGGAACACTGATGCTCTACGTAAATGACAAGTACTGACGACATTTAGCAAAGGAAAAATATAGTCGTTGTGGAAAAACATTTTATGTGTTCCCTTCCCTATTGAACATTGATCTTTTAAAAAAAAAAAAATCCATTTATAATCATAAAACGTAGTGTGTTGAAAGTTGTATAATACCCGCAACGCTTTCCCACTTTTCTGTGTGTATTCATAAAATTGAAAAGGTGACTGTTTATACAATTATTGTATAATAAAAAGGCCTGGGAAAGACAAACGTGGTAGAGCGTGAAAAGATTTCGAAATTTTTAAACCAACGTTTATTTTATCAACGACCAATTACCAACGAAATTTTTAAACCAACGTACGGTTTTCTACATTTGTTATCTTCTCCAACTAAAAATTGTGAAATTAAAACATTTTATAAAAAAATATTAAACCTACTTCGAAACCTAGGAACCAGTAAAAATAAATTCACTGAAAAGTATGAAATAATTACCTTCTGATTTTTATGAATACACAGCAAAATTGAAAATGGTATAAAAAGTTGAAAAATGCAATAAGACGAATAATTTTATTTTGATTTGTACAAATACACACCAATTGTTAATAAAAATTATTAAATTTAAACATTAAATACTATGTTCAATACAACACAATCTTTTCGGAGGCGGCGCAAAATTTAAAATTTTTTACACTAGACATTATGAAAATCTTCTAAATGGATCTTCTCTTCCCATCTATTGATTTCAATGCATACCAATGGAATTGTATCAGTAACATGTTATTTCTATTTTGCGCCGCCTCCGAAAAGATTGTGTTGTATTGAACATAGTATTTAATATTTAAATTTAATAATTTTTATTAACAATAAGTGTGTATTTGTACAAATCAAAATAAAATTATTCGTCTTATTGCATTTTTCAATTTTTTATACCATTTTCAATTTTGCTGTGTATTCATAAAAATCAGAAGGTAATTATTTCATACTTTTAAGTGAATTAATTTTTACTGGTTCCAAGGTTTCGAAGTAGGTTTAATATTTTTTTATAAAATGTTTTTTTTATTTAAAAAATTTTTAATGAAGTCCCTAATGACCCAATACTTGATTTATTCTTAATAAATCTATAATTAATTCTAACATTTTATTAGAAAAAACAATATTTTCTTTTTCATTAACATCAAAATTAAATCTCTATTCCAATGCATGAGTACCTTAATATATACTTTTATGTTTTTTTATTTACCTATGTACATCCTACAAATTACAAAGAATAAAAATGATAAAAGGAATATTCTAGAGATAATTTTTTTAAATTTTAATTTATAAATACTGCGTCTACTTACGAGTTTTCTGGATCAAGACCAATATTTATTGAATTTGAGACTTAATTTTTGTAGTTTTATTTTACATTCTTGTATATTATATATATTCTGAGCAATTTTCATTGACAATAACTAAAAGGCCGTTTTAAATTAAAATAATCAATATGAAAAATGTTATTAAAAAAAACTAATTGACTATTATAAAATAGTGACTCGGCAGTGATACATCGTTTATTTCTCAATAGATGACTATTGAACAACACCTAAATTTAGATTTCCACCCTAAAAGTTCATTATTGCAATGTTATGAATTGAGTACATACAACAAATGTATTATGTTACCTTGTCATTTCACCGGAAGCATCTTCGTCTTAAATAATTAAAATTTAAGATTATCGTTGATAAGATTTGTTCAAGAAAGGAATTTATTTTATTTATTTATTTTTAATCATTTGTTTCATACATTGAACGTCACTTTGAATCTTTTCGTTACACGGCTAGACATAAACTATGGATCTATTTTATCCATAATTGAACTGCCAACATTATTATAATTCCCTGTAATGAAAATTTATTATATATTTTTCAACTAATAAAATTTAGAAATATTTGAATAGTCGCATAGATTTCATTTCACGTACTCAAATTCAAACCGAGCCAAAGATAATTTGCTTGAGCTTATAGGTACATTATTTTAATCATTTACTTAAATCTTTCATGTGACATAACATAAAATTTAGTAGTTGCCTGATTTTGTCTGGTATCGAACATCGTAGTCACAAACATGTACTAGAACAGGAACGAAAAAGGTCCGATTCGTCGCAAAATTATTGAATAAAGAAAAAAAATTTTAAGGAAGTGTTGATATATTATTTCCAAGACAAAACAACTAACATAGTGTACATGGAATTGTATTTCAATTACCAAGTGTTATAAATATCTTATAGGTATGCCTTAATGATTTCGGAACCTGTATGTAGAATTAAAATTTCTAATTGAAGTTGGATGCGGGAAAGATCACTTTTAAATTCTATTTCATAATTGAGGTACACGCGGGAGGCAGACTGTTGAACTAATTTATCAGAAGGAAAGGAAATGAGGCGATCTGGAGAAAATTAAACAGAGATCTGAGAGGAGGCGAGGTCTGGCGCGCTAGTATTCTTATTAGAGCATGTAAAAATTTAATCTCGGGCGGATATAATACGTCTCGCCCCAGGGAAATCTGCCATTTTCCTCAACGAAGGGAGGGGTGAGCCCTGACAAAGTTTTCACGGCCCCGTTGGAAAAGTTCCTCAATTATTCGCTGTCCTTTTCGGGCTTGCTAATCTCGAAGATTTTAGACATAACCTGCTCCCTCCAATTAGTTCTTCAGGAAAAGGTAGGGGTTACCAGGGGCAACGGCTAGCTGAAAACTTCAGCACTTGGGTCTCGGATTGTTGACAATAGAACAGAAAGTTGGAATACTTGACTTGGAGGAAGGAGTGAGATGTTAATAACTTTCAGCGAATATGTTACAACAAGATAGAATATTATATTTTTTTTTCTTTTACTATGGCGATCATCCTGACTCTGTATTCCTGTAATAAATGGAACTTATATTAAAAAAATTAATAAATAATAAAGGCCTATACCGATTTAAAATTTAAATTGAGAATTTGTAGAGACTATTTACAATTGCTCGGGAAACGGGTTTTAAATGTAGGGAGGGCGTTGAAGTGACGGATAAAAGGGGGAATAGAGTTCCATAGGGACGAGGACCGGATAATGATAAATCTTTAATGAAATACTTAAACAAGCAATAAGAATACGAATTCGCGGGCCTCCTTAGGAAATCGCGTTGCCTCAATTGAAATAAGGAAATCAATTAATAAAACAAAATATTTCGATAAAAGGGGATCTTTATTATACCTGACAGTTAGTAGTTTCATGGCTCAAACTTTTACATTTTAGGCATTTTCATTTTGCCCTGAAGAAGACAAAATGTAGACTAAAATTAAAATAGTTCACTACGATTTGTATATTCCTTGACCCAGCGGACCGATTCTTTCTTTGTTCAATTATGATCAACTATCCATAGTTAACTTTAGTCAACTATTCATTTATTTTTGTTTGGTTTAAATGTTCTTGAAGACTAATTCAGTCATTTTTTATGGTTAATAAATACCTAATTCGCCAAATGCAAATAAATCAAGAAGTCTATGAAAACCCATGAATCGAACATCTGCCTTTAATCTTACTCTTATTGAATTTCGCTATAACAACTTTTGTTACTTTAAAGCAAAGTTAGTTCAACTTAAACGAAGATGGTGTAGAACCGCTTTCTCTAATTACTTGTAGAATACTTACTAGGCTTCAAAATCCACAAAGTATCATAGTTCCTAACGTATCGTAAGTTCCCAAAATCAATATAACAAAATGTATCCCTGTGCTATCAATTAGTTTTACGCAGTCGAAATTTTGATACCTCCCAGATTTTTCAATTTTTTTATTTGAGCCTGATTAAGTTTTCTTGGATGTTATTATTATAAGTCACATATGAGTGAAATTCTCTTTCATTTAATTTTTAATTTTTCTTAATGTATGATAATGATGTTTGCTGTGCTAGTATAATCCTCAGTTCATTCAAATTAGATTTTTAGTTATTTAACTAACAATGGGAAGTACCTACGAATCATTTTAAAAATGTTTAAACGTTAAAAAGAAATTATTGGAAGTAGGAATTATTTTTTCTTATTAATGAATATGCTAATTGCAGATTTCCATCAAATTTTCACTGGAGTCATAAGCTCTGGCCTATCCCATAAACCTGACCTCATCTATGAGTAAAGTAGATAGAAGGGAAGGGGATACTTTACTTCTCAAGTCCCTAGGGTGAACCAATCAAAGCCGGTGGACTTTACCGGGACCTAGCCAGGCTACGATTTAAGGCCGCCGGGGCTTACAAAGTTTTCCGATGCGGAAAAAAGCCAGCTCTCACTGGGGAAGAGTAATAAGGAGCCGCCATCGGGAAAGTGGGACCCGGCTGGGGGGAAAAGCTCCGGAAAAGCTCGGGCAAACTTCCTTCCATCTAATCCCGCTCGTGTAGGCCATTTAATCTTTCCTCCGCTGAATCTCTCTCTCTCTTCCTTTCTCTCTCTCACTCCCTCTTTCCCTCTCCCTCTCTCTTTCTCATCTATCTCTCTCGGTCTGCATGAAAACCAATCGCCGGCCTAGATCTATCGAGGAAACCGGATTAGTCCGAGTTGGCCGAAAGCTGTTTCCAGTTTTATATTTTAGAAGATACTGCCAATCCTTGATGAAATTCCCTCATCGCAGATGAGGTGCAACTTATTGATTGAGTTTCCTTAAGGCTTCAGCAAGGATATGAAGGTAGTGAAACTAACATGATCAGACATGAAATGCTTACGATAATATACGGTGATCCAAACTTGTCTGGTTGGCTGTAAACGAAGTTGTCAAATTCTAAACCCGGATTAACTTCGACTTTCTGAAATAGTGGGCCTGGAACTTGATGATACTAATACCGCACAAAATTTTTCAACTGAAAAGATGATGATTGATTTCAGATAAACCATAAAATGGTTTAGGTGAGTTTTGATTGTCGTGAAGGAATCTATTAAGAAATAGCTAATTAAATTTTGAAGTAATACAATGAATCCGCATCGAATTTTCATGTTTTTTTAATAAATAGATAATGGTTGACTCGTTATAGGAATAATTCGCATACGATATTAATCAATGACCTCATAGTGTTGATTCGAGACTAAGTAAACCTATCATAGTACAAAGATGAAAAATTTCTTTTTCTAACCTATAACATAAAGAAGATTCATAAGACTACCTTTGAACCAAAGAATCATGAAATAGCTGATTTTCTTGATTTTTTTTTTTTTTTTTGTGTAGGCGATGCGAAAAACATCAATTTGAATTACATCCAAATACATTATCGACAAAAAAATCCTTACGTTTGAGTTATGCGCAAATAAAGTATTCTTTTAATCATATCTCTTCTCCTGGCGTAGATAAGGGGCCTTGATGACCTTAGTGTTTTACGCCTGGAAGCCAAAAAAACAAACAATCTCCTGCCATGTTCTGGGGGATCTGAATATATCCCCATCTGGAGGGAAAGAAAATCTTCAAAATGATACCTCAATCATCATAAATGATCAAGTATCAAAAGAGTTATGGCGTACCGAAAAAACATCTTTTAGACATAATATATAAAAGATGTCCACTATTATTTTTTGGCCATGAAGCGATATGAAAAATCATCACAGATTTCTAAGCCCTTGAAAGAATGTCTCTTGAGGGCGAATCTATTTCACTATTCATGCTCAAGGTATATTTACCATACTCACCTGAGCCATGAGTGAAACTTGCGATGCAAACGGTGATGTCGGTATTAAGTTCTCTTCCATCCTCATACCCTCCAGGTAATCCAGGCGGTATATCCTTCAAATCCCTGGAACATTTGCATACAGGATACCCCAGGCTATAGACTAGGATGATCTCTCGGGTCTTATACCCCCGCTTCTTTCTTCGTCCATGACTGGAACTAGATAGATCTACTTAGTTCTAAAGGCCTATGTTGGTGAGATTTTTTTATTTTTTATTTGTGTGTCTGTCGGATTACTGATGCAATGCTCTTCCATGATGTCATAGGTGGGATGAAAACGTCTTACCTTTTCTAAAGCATTAAGTACTAAATGACTTTTTATTAAAACTAAAAGACGTCATTTCTTAATTCTATTTTCATTTTCTCGTTCTTTAAACAATAATTTTGAAATCTCAATACATAAAATGAAACACACTATCAGTTAAACGTTATAGTTAAAAAAGAAATCAATACAATTAGCAGTAGTACGCTAAACTTTTATGGAAGGTTACACTTACCGTTTAAGAAAATTATTTTATACTTTGAACATCTGTCATATTTTTTTATTTACGACTGTTTACAACATTAGGTCATATGTCGTCCCCAATAATAAGCGCTCTCCATTTCTTTCGGTCTTCCCAGTCTCCCTCTCTTATCCCTCTGTTCATCATTCCTTCTTCCACTCCGTCATACCAGAGTTTTCTCGGGCGACCTCTTTTCCTTCTTCTTTCTGGTTTCCAATTCAGCAATTTTTTTGGCCATGCTCCCTCATTCATCCTCATAACATGTCCAAACCATTTTAACCTCATGGTTTCTATACTATGGAGGATATTTTCTTCTTTCCCAACCCGCCGTCTTATTTGATCGTTGGGAATTTTTTGGATTCGGGACACTCCGCATGCCCGCCTCCAAAAATCCATTTCTAGGGCTAAGAGCCTACCTGCTTGTTTCGCTTTTAATGTCCACGCTTCTGCCGAGTAGAGGCTGACGCTTTCCAAAAAGGCTTTATATATTATTTTTTTTGTTTTCATTCTCACATTCCTACTCCATAATACCGAGTTCAAGATCCCGATGATTTTTTTTCCTTGAACGACCTTTTCCTGGATGTCCAGATCGCTGGACCCTAGCGAGTCCAACCAGCTTCCTAAATACTTAAACTTGCCTTGTGGCTCTAAAGTCCATCCTTCCAGGATTAAATTACTCCCTGTTCCGTTAAAGGCCATGTAGACGGACTTTTCCTTGCTGACTTCTAGCCCCCAACTAGAGTATTCCTGAAGGATCTTCCTCATCATGTACTCCACATCCTCCACTTCTGAAGCGATGATGACTTGGTCATTGTCTCCTCTCCTTTTTAATATATATGTGGAAAGGGCTTTAATGAATTGGAAAAAAAAATGCCAGGGTATGGGGATCAAGATTGGTAGTGACTACCTCTTCAATCTCCAGTTCGCTGATCAATCTGTCATATGAAATGTATAATACTTTCTTTATACTCATATGCTCTAGTACTCGACAGAATATGTTATCGTCTTGTATTATTATATCTATTAAAACGTGATATCGACGCACTTGGCGTTTTAGATTTGACTAAAGCGAAAAATGATTTTTAGCTCAGTTTAAGTATGCCTGGTGTTTAGAAATAATTTAGATTAATTAAAATGACGAAAAAAAAAATCAAACAAAAAACAGTTGCTTAAAGTAAATGCTACAATGACAGTGAACAACTTTTAGGAAGAATGTACCTACCGTTTAAGAAAATATCTGTATACTAAAACGTGCACCTGTTCACTGACATTTCGATTAGTAGAATTCTTCCTTCTCGAAAGGATTTGCTTTGCTTGTATTAAATCAATATAGCAATTGAAAGATAAATTATTTTAAAGAATTTGAAACCATTTCTCTAATTTAGGTTTGGTACAAAGCCAAATTTGTACAACCGGATAATATTTTTATATCCTTGCCTTTATCCCTAGAGTTCAGTTTTTGTATGAGAAATATTAGTATACGAATTGAGAATTCGTACAGAATTTAAACAGTCATTTACATCTAAATCATTTATAATGAAATGTTATGGATATTTATTTTATTTTAAATAATTGCGATTAGTGCTGTTAATTTATATAATATTTTAATTAGTGATAATTGAATTGGTAGACAAATTAAGATAAAACTTTTAAGCGATGAATCTTAATTCTTTGAGTGGATTTGATTTGTTTGTTGAAGGTGGTACAAAAAAGAAAAACGTGTAATATTAATGTTTAAATTATAAGCTGATGTGGTTGGCCTCTCTCATTAACATAATAGAATATATTAACTGATTTATTTCATGGCTTCGTTTCTAGGAATGGATAAATCTTTCGGAACGAATTAAGAGAAACATATAGAGTTGTAGCACTTACCGACTAATGAACTAAAAAAAATAATTGGAAGCTTTTTTCAGAAACTTTTACCCAACTAGGGTAACAACACCCACACCTTTTGAAAAAAACAAAACAAATAAATTCAAAATCTAAATTAGCTAATGATACCGAGGCCCGAAATCCATCCTTTTTTTTTTTTTTTTTTTTTCTAAGACTATCGGTTGCTCTCCGTTCAATGGAGAGGCAGCAGCCATGGTCCCATCCCCACCTGATTGGATCTCAGGAACAGAATACTGGTTTTTCCTAAGACCAATCGCCTCATGAATTTATCAGGCGTGACTCGGGTATAAGAGCATTGCTTTCTTATTCCCATGCCCCGGGGTGGCTTTAATTTAAATAAAATATGTTCCCTCTAATATCCTCAGACCAAGGACTTAAATTATAAACCACCCGCTTCCTCGGGGAAATCACTATTCCTTGTCAGGTTAATCTTATCTCCTTTTAATATATTGCGAGGTTACATTGAGATTATAATAGGTTGCAGAATCTTACCTCGCCTCACAAGAATTTCAGGACTTGCGACAACCTTCCGGCGAGAGAATAACGTATAATATACCTAACATATTATTTCATTAATTTATGATAAATAATCCCTCTTTCATTAATTGAAAATTTATAAAAAAGAAATATAAAAAGTTATTAACAAACCTGTCATCCCTGTGAATATGTGGTTGAGTCTAATTCATCCCAAAATGGGATTAGATGCTTAAAATAAGCTTGGAGGCGGTTTCTAAATAGTGATTAAGTGTATAAAAGTGTGTGTATAAAATAAATAGGAATTTAGTAATTATGTTTTTCTTATGTGATATGTCATAATAGATGAACAATTAGTCGTCACTAATATCTCATTGCTGATAAGATCTATTCATTTGGTTCAATGGACGTAATCGGTAGCCAATATTTTGGTATATTTGAGGATATTTCAACGCTTGATAATGGAAACCTCATTTTATACCGATACCGTTTAAACTTTAAAAGTCTTGTCCTGAAAAGTAAGGAAATCTGACTTAACCACTTATTCACTGGTATGAAAGAAATATTATTACAAAATAAAATAAATAAATTTATTTTAAGATATTTACCCGGAAAACGTCATTACACTTAATAGCATACTTCAAATTGCTGTGGAATAGAAAAACATTATAAAGTTTATTGTAACACTTATGTGGGTTAACAAATATTTATTTAACAAAAATATACAATTAACTATGCCAAACGAATTAATACAACTCAAATATCCGAGCAGGTTACAAAAATTATAACTTTATAGCACACAAATCATTTGGCTTGAGCCTCACAGCCAAGACACAGACTAAGACTAATTATTCTAGTCACTCGCTCCTTATATATAGTCGTAAAAGGAATGGTCTGGAATGGCCCCACTCCAACCGGTAGTTCGTTCCAACAAAAGGTTTGGGATTTCAAACCGTATGTTTTTTTTGTTTTGTTTTTTATTTATCGATTTAACGTTACATTATTTATGCAAATAAAATAAATTAAACAACGCGACAGGCATGAGCGAATATATGAGAGTGTATAATAGTGATTTTCAAAAAAATGTGACACGGTTATAATCTTATATTATTTAAATACAAGACATTCAATCATATGATTGAGAAATATATGTTTTGAGAATGGGGACACAACCCGAAACGTAAACGAAGTTATGTTGTAAGAAAATATTGAGAAGTAATGAGGAAGATACATTGCTATTGATTCATTATTAAAATAAATTAAAAGCACATAGTTTCACACAGTTAGTTTCTAAAATGCATGAAACTGTAAAAATGTTAAGTCAATCCTCCTTTACTAACTACAGGTTTGATGCAATAAATATGATAATATCAAAGAAAAAAAGTCCGTAACTCTGTTAATAATAGTCTTATTTCTGTGATTTATTTTTCATTTGGTTGCGAAGGCAGAAATCTAACATTTTGCACAAATGATTTTAATTTTGACATTTAAATAGATTTTAATGTTTTGTAACCTTTATTTTACTAAGGATATTAAAATAAAAAGTAGATACCGACACTATTGGACTGAACAGCTAGTGTTGAACGTTCAATTGATCCCATCCCCTGATTATGTAACAAACATGCAGTCATTGCGTCTTTAGGTGTAGATTTGATAAATTACATTTTTAAAAATTTATCCTGTTGTGTAGCTAGAGTAGAAGGAATAAGTATAGTCGCACAGACAAGGTTTTAACTAAATGATAATTTTATTTGTTTTAACATTTATATGCATTGCATCTTACTGTGTAATGATGCGATAGTTCAATTGCCCAAAAATGAGAAATAATATGGGTAGTATCTGAATCCCTGTTAATAATTAATAAATTAATTAATAGATTAAACCCCCCCATCCAAAAAAAAAGCTCATCCATCCATTCAAAAAAAAAAAAAAAAATGAGGTGATTAAAATTTTTTTTTTAATCACCTCTACCGCAGCGGTCGTATAGTAGTGGTAGCGTAGTTGTAAGAGCGTGCCTTAGTGAGGGAATGCTCGTAAAAGAGGGTTTTATTGCTCGGTCAGTACTAAATAGCTTCTCACCGGGTCAAGGTCGTCTATATTTATTTGCTCGGATATTTTTACCCTATCTAGGCTATATTTATATACATACACACTGATATTAATATTAATGTCGTCAGTCTATTTTATTATTATATAAATTTATAATTAACCTGTTCTATCGCTAAAATATGAGATTCGTAGTTAAATACTTCTGTCAATTTTATGTAAATACATATAGTTTGAATATATTGTTAGAAACCGTCAGAGTGGCATAATACGGTATTTATTATATCATATAACGGTGGTTATACCAGAAAACATTTGTGACGGTGGAAGGGGGAGGCATTTTTTTGAGGAACCTAATAAAATAGCCTTATTCATGAATTCGGTGCCGGTCTAATTGTATAATCGGAATATAGAAAATTAATTACAATGATAAACTTAAATTACTTTTTACATTCGTTTATCTTTATGACAACCCATCTAATTGATTTGTTAAATTTATGATACAAGGCAATGTTTTCTTATGAAAGGTACCTGTTGCACAGATCATTTTAAAATAGGGGCTAACTAATTAAACAAATTGTTATTTGAAATGTAAGAAAATTACATTCGAATAATTAAGCATTAGAAAGCATTGAAATGTTTGATGAAGTAAAAGGGGAAAACATGAAAAAAGTATAAATATGTATAGAGAAAAAATACTACATTGGAAATTACAAAAATAAATAATTCTTTTGACGTCTTTAAAGTACCTTTTCTTATTTATCCACTATACGTAAATTCTTTGAACGCCACCCCGAATAATTATTTCCTCGTTGGAATACGGTCCAAACTGTCAATCAACTAACCAATAAGAAAACATAAAAAGTTTCTGAATAAAATAAAATTTGGAAGTTACGAAACGGCGGTTGCCTACTTCTTCTTTTGAAATAATAAAATAATAGTTATACGCATACTTATATACATAAGTAAATTCACCCAGTTTATCGAAGACCTAGTTAATAGTAATGTTTACATTATCCCCAAGCTAACATATGTGGAAAGGATTACAATTTCAGTTATTAATTTTTTATATTTAATATTTACGTCTAATTTTTTTATTGATTACTATACGAGGTTTGGTTTGAAAACCGGCTGTATCCATTTTCAACAATTTTTCGGGGCTGATAAAAAAAAAGGATCAATTGGAACCGCTTTTGAAAAGAAATGGAATCATTTAGTATTGATTTTCGAAGGATCTAGACGTTTTTGAAAAAAAAACCCGTATAACACATTGTTGTTAACTTCAAAAACTTGAAAAAAAATGAAATAAAAAATTTGTTTGGAAAAAATGGATGTAGCCGGTTTTGAAACCAAACGCCTCATCATGTAATAATATTATACTGTTTATCAAACTAGCCTGTACTAATTGGGTACACAGTACATCAAAGAATTTACCTTCATTGTAACATTATTCTTTCACAAACAAATATCCTTAATTTTTTAAAATTATTCCTAAACTAAACATGGTACAGCTAATTATCCTTTTGGCAGTTCAACCTATAGGGAATTCAAAGAGATTTCGCATTTTTTGAAATTGAGTGAAATAATTAAAAGTTTTTTCGAATATCTTATCTGCCACTCACTGCATTTTAATATTCATGGGAAAGAAAACATGTTAGCCCTCATATGTATAATCACCATACTAATGAACTGATAATTGGTAAACTTTTAAGGAAAAATTTCATCAACGACTACCAAAGGGAATTCACCTTTTTTTGGTCAGATGGCCTTTTAAAATTTGGCGTAGTTACTCAAAGAATTCAAGAAATTAGAAAGGAGATAAAAAAATAAGTTATGTATAAGAAAGTTTAAAAATTTCCAATCCTCTCTCATCAGATGATTAAAAAATTTAATTAAATAAATTCCTTGGCTTGCGGAAAATTCTGGTTTGTTTGTAATATATTAGGTTCGTCTCCGGTTTGTTAATGAGGTAAAACTGCAATTGACATTCTGGCTTTTAAGTTTATATAGTTGGGTAGACCTAGACATAATTGCACCCTTGGTCTAATGACAGTAGTGGCTGTAACATCGACATTAACATAAAAATAAATAGTTTTAGATAAATAGATCCTAAGCATAAAGAACGATTGAAATCTTAATATAAACCATAAGGATTCTATTGATATTTTATTTTAATTATTTTTTTCGCCTGCAAAATGGCTTGGTATATCATCTCTTATAGGTACGTTGACTCCAAATAGAAAATAATATAAAGTAGATATTTATTCTTCAATATCATCATTTCAATATTTTTTTTTTCATAAGCTCCTGAACATGCTTTTTTTTACTGAGAGAAAGATAATATTTTTATTATTTAAAGATTTACAGAATAAATTATGTTTTTGTACATGATTTCGGATTATTCATCCTTCCAATTAACATGTTCATTTACATGACTTGTTTGTGGTACAATAATAATAAATATATGTAACAGTTATTTGCATATGAACAGTAGGTAAAAATCTGAATATGCTGAATTTCAGTAAAATGCCGTATAAGTCTACATAAGTTGGTCCTGTTAGGAATATTTGAAAAAATAATCACAGAAACGCTGATGCGCTGCAGTATAGTTATTTTTTATTTTATTTTTTGTGAAGACGTGCAATATATATTTTATTGATTATCCATTAAACAAATATAAAAAACGTAACTTTATTTTCTGAGAGAAGCTTAAACATCATTTAATAGATCCTATACTGGAACTCAATTTTTTACTTAAAATAAATTGAATTTTTAGTTTTCCAGCTATATAAAAGATGTATTTATTTATCCATCTTAAGGACTTGCCTGGTGTTACATAACTTAAATGATTTTCTTTATAATCATTTAGATTATATTATCATTATGTAAAACACTGAAATATTAAATGTTGCGAAAATTCAAGTATTCATAGATATCCATAGTCCAAAATTGAGGGAAAACATATGTATTTTTTTATTTTAAGAATTATCTGGTCAATTTTTTTAGGCGAATAAGGCTATAACGAATTGGTTTTAATTATGATAACAATTAATATTTTTGAGGTTCCTTAACGCAAGAATTATAAAGAAAAACTCTAAAGTGGATTTTAAAAAAAAAATCGTTCTTAGATGCTTTTGCAGCATGACTGTCAATATATTTAGTATTAGCATAATATTTGAAATGAGGAAAACTGATTATTATTATTTATTATTCTTTTTTTAACTTTCAAGGATGGAGGATCAACCTTGTGATGATTTAATGCAAATTTTCTCCAAGGTTACCATGAGCTCGGTAAATCAGCGGTGTTGAATATTTTCTCTGAGATCTCAGTGCTCTCGGAGAACCGAGAGGAACCGCCGAGAAATAAGAAAAACAAAACAACACATCCGAGAAGGCGAGATACAAGAGGCGGAGAATTTAAAACGAAAGGCGACATACTCCTCTGAGAGGGAGAAAATAGAAAAAAGATGTAAAGGAGAGAGAGAGAGGTGGGTGGAAGGAGGACCCGAAATAAATGAATATAAAGAAGCTGATAAATAGAGGGAGGAGGGGGAGAGGGCTAAAAATAAAACTACCTCAGGATGGAAGGTCCTGGACATCCGGCGGTGGATAAGGACAAAATGGCAGGTCCGTCATCCGACTTCTACACCGGCATAAACATCTTTGGCTTACGGTCCTCAGTTCTTTAAATATTTACACTCCGCCGCTATGAATATATGTGTTCAGAACAAGCGCGAATGGGTGTCATTCATACGCAATTTTCGAGTGTTCGTTTGCTATGACAAAACATACATTTTTCATGCCCTATTCGTTTTCATTGTAAGTTGGACTATATGCACCACCACTGGTCATCCATATTTGTACGAGGGATCATATTGCAGACTTACTGCAGATATAACAAAACTTTGAACATGCGACATGAAAAGTTTGTTAACATTATACTTGCTTCAATAGGTTTCATTTTTTTTTCTTCAACATTTTATATACTCCTATCAGGAAATTACACTATCAGCTCATGTCATTTACTCGTGTCAACTATGTCACATGTTGAAAATCGGCGATTTTTAGACGGGATTATTTTCTGAGTGTGCTGAAGAGTATTACATCCTTTAACATTTTAACTAGATCTGTGCACTTCACCTACAAAGCTTTTTTAACAAGAACGTTAATAATCAAAGGGACTGTTTAAAATGTATGCATTTTATATTTTGTTCTCGAAAGAGAGAAAAAAATTTTGTTATTTCATATCTAAATCGACATGCTACAAAGAAAACTTTAAATTCACTCCTTTGAAAAATATTGCTTTTTGATATATGGCGTTGTTAAAAAGCGTGAGCGATGTATAATCAATTGTAAAATATGGCACTTACTTGATTACTAAAGCAGAAGTGGTCCCAGGAAAAATTACGGGGGGGAGGAATTGTTACTAAGAAAAAAAATGCATACAAGAAACACATTTATTTTCAAAAAAGGACTTAAACTTTAATTTTTATACGTAAATATTACAACATATACCAGAAATTTTGTAAGAATTAGATACGTAAACCTTTAATATTTCATCTTATTATTAACATTTAATTTTTTTTATTAATTTCAGGGGGTATTCATACCCCCAGATCCAGGGGGGACTGCCTCTACACCAAGCTATTTCTCTAATGATTCACAAACTTTTGAAATTTTGCAATTTATGTAAATATCTTCACTTTAAATATCTATAAATATCTATAACTATAAATATCTTTACTTATATTCATATGGGTTTAAGTAGGTATGTGTACATGGTGCGTTGATTTGGGACAAGAAGGAACCTAAAGTATTTTCAATCGTTAGTTAAAGAATATTTCCAATCGCGAGTTGTAGAGTCTTACTGTTCATATTATCATGCAGACACCAAATTAAATAATCCTTCTGTCGAGTTGTCCTTCAATGTTTGGGGAAACATCCCATTATTTCTTTTCCTAAAACAAATTTAAAAATAATAATCCTTTGGTAAACCATTTTATTCTTGTATTGTATTCAGTTATATACCTATTTCTATTGTCAATTGTACTTACACTTGACAACGAAAAAAAAAACACAAAAGTTTCTAAAATGGATATTATAAACTTTAATTTATCATTTGTTTATATTTTTATACTAAAAAACAAATTAAATAAATTTAAATAAGTATTACTTAATGAATTATTCTGTGTGGCTTTTCCACCGGTCCTCTGGGATCACTTTCGTCCTTGGGGCATTGTGTGAAACTTTTGGTCCCCTGCTGCCCTATTTGAATAGGCTTCATTTGGGATTCTGATTTCGGGTTCCTTAAGACCCTCATTTCATTTATTTTTATTTTTTCTGGAATTCTTTTTCATTTCGTATACCAACAACAACTACACTCTTTGCAACAAAACTAAGGGCAGGCAGGCACTTTAACTAATTGAATATTTTTTCCAGAAACCTAAAATAATGTAAAAAACAAAACCAATTTAAATTTCAACATTTAAATCATAGACAAGTAACAGAATAGTTATAATATGTGATCGTATACACTATTAGTCAATTGATGTTTAAAAAGATTGTTATTAACATAAGAATCCAATATAAACTTACATATTAAACGAAAACGTAACAGTCAGTCAATTTTGGAAATAAAAGAATCAAATATCAATTAAATTATGTATGTATGTTTAGTGGATGATAGTTCCTTCTCTAAGTCAAATAGTTGTGTAAAATCATAACATATTTGAAACCTAGAACTTCAGAATTTTCAAAAATTAAAAAATAAAATGGTAGAATAAGATAATGTTTTCATTATCAAAATATTTGTTTAAATTTTATTGCTTAAACACTTTATGTTTTAAAATTTATTAAGCGGGGTTAAGATGCAGTTATACTCGTATAAACATTTTCATACCTTAAAATAAATAATATTGCATGTATTCATTAAATTGATGTATATATTTATTTGTATATATAAGTATTCTTACTTGCTTTCTTTGCATACGTAGTAAGTGTGTTAATTCCAAAATAATAGAATAGAGAAAAATGAGATTATAACTTTATATTTTGTAAAATCATTTTTAAAAAGTTTATTCAGCACTTAAACACCGTTAGCAATGACCTAAATGTTTCAATTAATTCAGTAAGTTCTCGTCTACGAAGTGTTAAAAGTCTGCAAAATATTAATCAAACAATTTTAAAAAAAAAATTCTTTAGACATAATGAATACACTTTACACTGATAGCATAGGTTTTATCTCTGTTGCATTTATGCCCTGAAAAATATTTAATTATTCCCATTAAAATTTAATTTAATTAAAATCTTAAGTTCGACAACAAGGCTATAAACATTCTTGGCGCTTTTAAAGATTGATTTGTTTTAACATATTTTTGTCGATTGTTAACTAAAACAATGTTCTCTGACACTTGAAGAAATCGTTTCATAATCTGACAAATGATAACATTTGCATCTTTCAAAATCAATTTAGACTGATAATATTCCAAGATTAGAAAATGGGTTTCACGATAACATTTGTAATTATGGACTGATAAAACATTTTCTTCTGTTGATCCGATACGGAACAGAAATGCTGAAATCGCATAACCAAATGCAAATTGTCATTAACATATAATAATTCATAGATATTATAGGAATTTTGTTCAAATGTGCGTCCAATTAATTTCTCTTATCCAAACAATAAAATAATACCTCCAAAATATCCCAAAATACCCCTTGAAACACACTTTACCTAGTCTGTGAAGAAACGTATGGTGTAAAGCAGTTTATGGCAAAATGCCTCTATAACATTTTGCCGAATTCTTCCCTGAAATTCCTCATTGCCAGTTGCTCTTAATGGATTATTTAAGAAGGACAAAATTCAATAGAAAAACATATTTTGTGAAGGAATAAAACAGAATTGAATAAATGAAAAGGTAGAATAAATGCACCTTACTAATCGAACAAAAATAAATGATTTCTTTCAAAATCATAATACTGAATGAAGTTTTCGATGCTTAGTTATTAAAAAAATAAAACTATTAGTTTTATCTTTTTAATAAGTATCTACTATTTAGAACATTACTAGATTTAAACGTTTTTTTCTGAATTCAATATATATATATATATATATATATATATATATATATATATATATATATATATATATATATATATATATTTGTTTAATTCAGAAACAACGTTTACATCAAGTAATGTTATATACATATATATATCCGTGGCTACTCTGATAGAAATCCGAACGTCAATGATCAAGGTTTCTCACCACTTTTTGGCAACCGTGAGCTTGTTTTTTTTTTCTGAATACCGCCTACCTTTTCCAAAAGTGTTGGATTGTCAGTAGACGAGAAAAAATGTCAACGAGAAAAGGCTTTTTTAGGAAGCTAATGTGTAAGTGTGTTTTCTCCTCCTTGTGAGATAGTCTTAGCTTATCATGGGACCTTGTATTCAAATAGGAAGAGAAAAAAGAAAAAAACTGTTGCGTTATCAATACGAAAAAGAGGGGACGGTAAGTAAAAAATAAAAAAAAAATATAGAGAAATTCTTAGGATTATGGATAACGCTGTATCATTGTGGTGTAGACATAATAATCGGTGTGCAGATATCATAACGTGTTTCCAAAAATGTTTCCATTTATTATTTTAATATTTAGACAAATTATTTATGAATTTAAAATGCGGGTTTTATTTATTTTTAAACTTACCAAACAACATCAAATGCGCAGTTTAACTGTGTGTCGTGGCTGTATTGAATGCATTCAAACAGGCGGAAAGTCATTATAACGTAGACACCAGAGGCTGCCCAGTTTCAATATAAATATCAAAATAAATGTTTAGAACAAAAATAGTGTCCGCCTTTAATTCTTCACCATTAGTCGAAAAAGTCAGGAGTTTATTACAAAAAATTACTATTACATTTATTTATTTATTATTTATGTAAAATTTATTACATAAGGTTTATTTAAAATATATAAGATTTATATATATGTTTAGTTAGGTTTCCCCTGAGATTTGACATGGGGCGGCGAGGAAATATTCTGGTATGTTATGGGCGCCTGATTATAGTAACCGGATCTTACAAAAAATGTACTCCAGAAGGAAATCAAAGATGCTTGACTCCGATCTCACCGAGAAAACTGAAAAATAGAAAAAAGAAAGTTAAGTCGCGTGGTACCTCCACACGCAAATGGCGTAAAGAAGAGGTAGTTCTAAATCGGTTGAGAATCGGTCACACCTATTCACAAAAATAAAACAACAGAAAGGAAAATATTGTCATAGCGCGGTTACGATTAATCATATTTTCCTAGAATGCCCTTCATTACTTGAAAACAATCAATATATATATATATATATATATATATATATATATATATATATATATATATATATATATATATATATATATATATATTGATCAAAACCCGAACAATCATAATACTTCGATCAATAAGGCTCTCGTGAAATTTTTAAGATCAAACCTTATACAAATATCGGAAAAAAGGAAATATAACAATGAAAATCAAAAAGTTGAGATACCTAACCAATGCGGTTCAACGCCATTTAACCCAAACAAACAAATAATTAGCCTTTTGCACTCGAGGTCTCCGGAGCGAGGCCATGTAAAATTTGTCTTCAAACTCGAGGGCTCCGCTACGGAGACAATGCAAATAATTTTCAGTTTTTAACATATAAGGACATAAACAAATCTTAAAAACTATTTATAGGATATTTCGCTTTTGGTGATAAATGACGGTCGCGGCTCGCGGTGTTTTTCATTATTTTTATAATACGTTAATCTTTTAACATCGGCTATATTTTGTGGTTTTAATTCATCTTTTAATTTCAATAGTACAATAATTTAGTTCGGGACATCAAATAATCCCTTTACTTTGATTTAGTTTCCCATGTGCTTCTACTTTAACCGGAAAGTGATTAAGTAGATTTTCACATTTTAGGAGATTGGATATCTGAGAAAACTTCAACAAAAAATGTCCCATCTCGTAATTTTTTTAACTGTTTTTACTTCTCTAATTAGATTTTTTATTCTTTTATATATAATAATGATAATAATATTATTATAAAAAAAATATATAAAATTTAAAAAAAAAAAAAATTTGAAATTAATATAAAATTATAAAAACAAAAATATTTAAAAAAATATTTTTTTGTAACTATGTTTTCTTGAAGCTTCACAAATACATATTACCTAAATTTCATTACAATTCCTTACTTGGATCTAAAATTTTACTGTATAGTATTACGTTTTCAGGGTGTACGTTTTCGGGAATAAGTTGCGTCGAGTTGCCGGTAGGTAAAGTGTGCAGAGTGCAAAGGGTTAACATCGGAGAAAACTCGGGAACGTCTCACATACTGATTGTTTCAAAGTTAACATTCCGATTCTGCCATTCTTTGACCGTACAGTACATGAATTTTATGTCATTTTTTTTTTTTTTTTTTGAGAAAAATTATGTATGGCAAATGATAGAATCCTTTAATTCTCCACCGTCGAAATATCTTGTAAGTTCCCGTACAACGTCATACGTCGAAAGAGAGTATAAATTAGAAACGTGAGCGAGCGAGAGAGGTCCGCTAAGCAAGCAGCTCATTTGTAGGTCTGAGAATCACAGCTCGACTAGCGAAGCCTTCAAATGAGAGAAGATCGTATATCGCGAGACCACCCACGATGAAGTCCCGTCTTGTTAAGACTCTGGAGAAATTCGGCGTAATTTATATCGAAAAGACGTGTACCTCACTCTTCACTGAGGCTCTGTTGAGGATTTATTAACGACCCACGTGACCTCTCTCATCTTCGGAGGAATCATTTATAAAAATAGACTTCCCGAAGCAGAGAGATCTCACCGACTACAATAAAGTTCTTATCTTTATCACCACCCCCAGGGCCCCGCATTATAAATTCCGCTTTTAATTATACTAATAAAAATTTAAATTCAAATTCTTCGGAGAAAAAACATGACTCTAAGAGGATTTATAACAGCTTCCATGACGCCGGCTCTTGAATCAAACGATGCTTAATCAGCTACGACTTGGACAGGTTCTGCAACCGAAATGTCATTTGTTATGTAATTTTTGCTCTTGCATTTCCAAGCGTCCTGTTCCAATAATAATGACACGATTCATAAGACACATTAAAAATAATAAAAATAAAAATAAATAAATACAAAATTCTTAGTCTTTGAGTTTATGAATTGGTGATTTTGAATATGAATGAATGATAACTTGCTCATCTCCGTTCATAATTATATATTCAAAGATAACGGAATTCCCATTTTCATACGAAACAGGCCTAATTATTAGGACAAACAACACTCATAAATTTATTAGCGATAATTTAAAACTTCTTTTCATGACTGACATGTTTAAAATAACTTTTAATAATAAGGTATGTAAACAACAGGTGGCCAATATTTAATATTTGTAGACTGCATAAAATATTTAAATTTATATAGACATTGATGTACAAATTATATATTATCATCAGTGCAATATATTTAAAATTTTGCTTTAGAAATAAAAAATATTTTGTCAAACGAACGATGGCACACAGATGATTTACAAAATTAATAAAAAAAGAAAATCTTATAATGTTATATTCTTTCAATTAATTATAAAGTATAAATAATTTTATTCGTAGCATAATGTAAGTGGCTGCACAGAAAAAGATCATTTACCAGTTATCATTCAGTCATGTTACAAAAAAAAAAAAAAAGTCTTTAATAATAATCGTTTATTTTTCCAGTGGAAAATAGCTGACTATGTGTAATATTTACAAATTATTTTTTGTGGCAGCTATGCCGAGTGCATGTCTCTCTCCCCACGACGAGTATTTAAACTGATGATGACTCAACTGATGTAACACACAGTTATACAAAGACTCCCTTAAGGGAACGAGAAAAAAGGATGAATATGGTGCTATGAGCACCGAAAGCTCCTGTTACATTTAAAAATATATTGAATATTTGAGACCGTCGTGAGGTGTTTATTTTATGATATTTAGAAATGAACGGTCTATGATCACATTATGAGAATTATTTTTTAAAAAACAGATATAAAATCGTAATAATAATATTATCATCGAAACAATGTAAATAGGTAACAATTTATTTTAGAATAGATTGAGGCACAGGCTGCAATGTAAAAATGGATTCATCAATAATAAATTTTAACTACTTGGATTGAAAATTAGCAAATGTAACAAAAGATCAATTTAAATATTTCATAACTCGTCTATAAATCGTCTGTTTGCTTTCCTAGACTAATATAAAAATATTTCATATATAGGTAAGTGAATGTAATAAACAGTGTCTAAGATAACATATTTTAATAAATTTTATTTTTAACATCAAGGTTTCAAATTTATTTAATCTTATGGAATTAGGTCTTTATTTTTTTGCAATTTCTCATGTCTATAATGAACTTTATTTTATTAATTACTAGCTGTATATACCGGTTTCACCCGAAGAATTTCATTTTTTAAATCTATAAAATCTATAAAGTGAGACTTTTATCGACTTAAACGGTCGATTTCGTAAAAACCAATGTAAAGCGAGATAAAACCATTTTTATAACAATAAAGATAATATACCCAGAGATTGGCTGAAGTTATGCAATTTTAGTATGGACATGTGTTCGCACCTATCAAAGTTCCTCTATCAAAGAACCACTGAGCGAAATTTGGAGAATTTAGGACAAACGATGATGAATTTCTATAAAGAACAAACAAACAAACATATTTTCATCTTTATTTTTATAGATTTTCAAAAATAATATAATATAATAGATAATTAAGTTATTATCCCTTGTATGAAAACTGTACATCAGTCATGATACGTCATATGACTTGTTCTTAATGTATTGCCTATTATTAATAAATAAATAGATATTTGAAAAAAATAAAAGAAATAACTCGTTTTTTTTTTTTATCAACCTATTCCCCCCCCCCCCCCCAAATTTGTTTCTGTTACTAACACTGATTATTTTTATATTTAAAGGTAGATAAATTATCATCGTCATATATTTTTAGCTGGCTAGAATAAATAATAACTAAGTAATAAATAATAAAATGATGTAATACATACATGACATGAGAAATTGCAAAAAAATAAAGACCTAATTCCATAAGATTAAATAAATTTGAAACCTTGATGTGAAAAATATGTAATGACTGTTTATTTATTTATTTTGTTTTGGACATCAACAATTAGGTCTTTAGTATTATTGAAATTTTTCTTTTTACCTTCATGGATGATTTTATGTTATTTAACGATAATAATTTATGAATTTAACGAAAAAAAATATAATTTTTTATCGTTTTGTTGTAATATATTTTGGTCTTTTGTATTCTTAATGAAAAATATATATATGTCTACGTATTAAGAATAAGTATCGACCCTTACTTGATTCCTCCCAGCCAACAGCCTTGCATCACAGACCTCACCCCCTAAACTTCGCGACGATCTGACCCCTCCTGGAAGATCCTGGGGCCAGCCGAAACGACGACATGAGGATAAACGTGTCTGCTAAGACAAGGAGCGGAGATAGTAGACGCGTGCCGGCGGTTAAACAGCTTGTTATGTTTTATTGTCAATACTAATAGCCGTAAAGTTTTTTATTGGCCCTAAAGCGGGGCTTTACACCGCACTTTTACGGCTCCTTCCTTTCATTCACCGACTCCCACGTCTTAGTCATTCACTTTTGCTCGTTCATTCATCCAATCTCGGTTACTGGGGTATCTTCATAGGAAAGAGACGGACATAGAAGTTAGAATTGTATTCGCCATGATTTACAAATCAATAAGTTTGTATAATTTGAAATCAATAGCATTTCCATAAAAATTAGTTCGCTTGGATGTTAACACGAAATATCTTTTCAAAAAGGTGACTGATGTGTTTTATTTTTAATAAATCATTTCATAAGAATATCATTGTAATTGTGATATAATATTAAAAAATTAGGAAAATCACATATTTATATATTTTTTCAATTCATTGGAGCTTAGCACACTTTTGGATTCTTGCTAGATTATTGTCATTTAACATGATTTTTATATATGTTAGGTCTATAAAATTATTAATTAATAATGTTTCCCCCTCTTTTATTACAATATAAAATTAAATCCTATAAAATCCTATTATATTGCACCAAATACAGAAAACACAGGGGAAAAAAAATCCAAAAACAAATCCATGAATGCAATGAGTTAAAAAAAAAAATGTATGAATTCTAAAAAAAAACAAAAAACAACAGAATATTACAACATATTATATACATTCATTAAACGCCAATGATCCTTTGGGTAGAAGCGGAATAATTATAAATAAAATTAATAATAATAATGACAATGAAAAATGGAATCATTATCCTTAAATGATGACGTATTATATTTCCATGTTTTATTATGAAGGTATTTGAAAACATAGATATGAATACAAATCACTTCTATTTTACTAGCAATGAAATATTAACCATGCAGTTTCTTTAGTTCATTTTCAAATAAGTTTAAACATTTTTACCTCGGAAATAAACAACACTATATCCCTTTCCTTTTAGAATCAAAGTAAACATATTGGTTTAAATAAAATGATTAATATTTTGTTAAATTTATTTTATCATTAGTTATAGAGACAGCTTTTTTTTTTTTACAGCTAATGAACGTTTTTTACATTGTTTCAGGCGTTTATAAGTAATTGGAAGTACTTCTCATGTTATTTAAATCCATAGTGGAAAATGTAATTCAATAAAAAAATGAACGTGATTTTTTTTTTTTTTTTGCCTGGGTACAGAAATAATTACTGAGATAAATTAGGTTAGTATTTTCAAACATAAAAAATACTAACAAAAAAATGTGGTTTTATTGATACTGATAAATCATTTTTTCTTTTTTTTTTTTTGTAATTCGCCCTTTGATAACCTGTCAATAGGCATTTAAACAACAGACAAGATTAACTGCATTAAAAATATGTCTTGTATTTTTATTTATGTTTGAATAATTACAAAAAAAACTGTATGAAGAAATGTAAGGTTTTTTTTTTTTCACTTAACTCCTTATCGAAAGTTGATTGGTCGGCAAATACCTATCCACATTTGATATTTTCATAGGTGGATAGGTAACATTTGATATTTTGTTTGATTATATTAAATAATATTTTATACTGAGCAACCTTTCAGAATGATGCTTTCTGACCATATACCGATTGCCATGCCGGTCATTAATTTGTTTGTCATTACTGAGAGAGTTTAATGTATCAGAATGTTGATGTAAATAATTTGTGGCACTCTATTTCATTATTCCATGCTGCAATTATTACATTATGAGATTTTAATAAAATTAGTGATTTCCTTAAGTGGCATTCTTCGGTAAAATTATCATCAAATTTAGAAAACATTTGAAAAACAAATTTAATAACATTTTTGAATAAGTGCATCAACTAAGAATACTATGGATAAGAACTAAGAGATGGATAAATAACAAAAGTTAAATCATTTTCCTTTTTGTTGGTATTAGAGCGATGGTATGTGGTCAGAAATGGAATAAACTGGTTTAACGGTTTGAGGTACTATTATAGGGTTTCGTAAACTATGCGCTATAAATAAAAGATTGTATATAGATAGCTACCTCTATTTTTCTCTTCTTGGCGTTTCGGTCTGAGTTCAGCTGAACCATTTAAAATAAACGAATTTGATCAGAATTTTTATTTTAAATTCTTCATTGATAAAACTTTATGATTAATTCGAAAATCCCCATGAACCAACTTAATAAGATAAAAAAAGTCAAAAAGTCCTTAGTTAACTGTTACATCAAGTTCTGAAGCTGTACCTACACAAAGTAAAATAAGAAAGAAACACTGAACTGATTAAAATTTTTTAAAAGATACTACTGAAAGGTTAAAGATTATCGTCACTAACGCATATGTCCAAGTTAATTAACATTAACTCTGACCCCATATATTTGAAAAATGTTTAATAAAGCCATTTTCATTTGTAAAAAAAATAATAAATACATAAATAAAAATCGAACAGAGGATCTGCCTAAAACCTCTTGATTTCAAGAAATGAAAAATATTTTAACAACAGTATTTTCTGACGACAGCAATTCACAGTATAAAAACGGTAAGGATTTTATTGGATATATAATAATCCACCCCAATGGATTATTATATGTGTATCAATTTTCGCTTTTGTTACACAACATAAATCGAAAATATAAGGGCTTCCAACGACACCAAACGCGTCTGAAAAATTGTCTCATTCAACTTTCGAAAAGGTCGATTTAAGGTAAAATAAGAAATAATTTACGGGAAAATTAGGACATAGATTTTTTCTCAGGATATAATTGTATCTAAAATTTATATATCATTAATTAAGATACGTCCGTCCAAGGACAAAACAAGCGTTTTAGAACGGGTTTATTTTGACAACATACTTATAAATAAATCCGTCAGAGATGAATCACCATTTTGAAATCCAACGACCCTCATCTGACGAAATGTTTGTTGATACTGAATTTACCCAAATAAACACATCTTTGATAATTTTTAATGAATGGTCAACCATCATTTGAACCTTGGATAAATACAGTAGGAGATAAGCAGTTTATATTTATTTATTCCTAGGATAAAAAAAATATATTTAAATAATATTTATAACATGAATACAAGTAGCTCATTTAAAAATACGCCTTCGTCGAGTTTGTTTCTATGAGAAATGTATTTTGTTATATAATGCACACGGGAACTCTTCTTCGTGTTTATGTTGTCGGTTTAAAGCTTGTATTAGATACCTCCATTTAATATATTTTTTAAATTTAAATCACTTGGTATTATACTACCTTCTTTGAGTGTAAATATTTCTGAAAGAAAACTACTTTTTTTTTTCTTATTTAGCTTTATAAGGAGCGTTAGTCTATTGAAATAAAATTTTTCTTGGGTTCTCAATAGGATTTCAGGACATATAAAAGAAGTTCAGACAGATTGGAGGGGGTGGTTCTGGATGCTGATGGTACCTAAGAGGGGAAGCACCATGGGGTCGATATTATCTGATGGCGCAGGAGCCCTAGCATCATGGCAGGCCTTCATGGCACCATGACCTACATAATGGCTCCTTATCATCGAATTCCGAATACTATACAAGTATTTTGGATTTTGTTCAGTAAACGATTCATCATTTTTTTTACTTATTTATAAACTGCTTGCTGTAGCATATTTACTGATCGGCCATATGGGCTGGATGGGGCTGACATTACTCCCGACTCCATGATACTTTTGCTTGGAAATTTACCGTTTCATATTTCAGTAGTTCCACACCATGCTAGTTAAAACCTATCGATTCTGATTGTTTTGTGTAGATATGTTCTTTTGAAACTTTCCTCTTAAGTTTGAAAAAATACTTGTACTTCTGCATTGTAGTATAATCTCTGCAACCTACCCTCTAACTGTGGTTAACTTGAGCAACAGACCTTAGTGATCATTTACCTGATCGTGTTAATTGATTTATTTTTTGTGCTTGATTTTATTGATTCTATTAACAAAACGATCACGGTTTATCACATTGCATTCTCCGTAATAGGATTCTGTGAAATTTTATAAAGAAAAATTGTCACGTTACGACTTTGGGGAACCCCTTCTTAGCATCCTTATCAGTTAAACAGTTGATTATCTATATAATATCTCAAAAAGGATTAGCGAACCCACAACGTGTTGTTTTCGGGTGGAGGTCGGGACCACACTAAATTGCTTGAATTATCGAAAACGGCTCATATTTGTATTTTCATTAATAATAATCTAATTATAAAATAATTAAAAGTATTTTTTTAAATAATTAAAAGAAATTTTTTTTCTTTTCTTGAATGTTCTTATTTATTTCAATTTTTATTCATTATTCAGAGATGTTTCAGGTTATAAACATCCTTGGCATGTAGCAGTCGGGCATAAATGAAAGGCTACAAAAAAAAAAAAAAAAAAAAAAAAATAAATAATAAGAAACCGGTTTTGTCAATATGATTTTTTCCTAACTTCAGTTAGGAAAAAATCATATTGACAAACGAAGATTTAAAGAAATCTGTAACGAATTTTGATAGAAACAGTTGAGAATTTTTATTATGAACAGGTCCATATAATTTCATTTTAATTTAAATTTTATATCAGTAGTGGTGGTAGATTATTATACCTATTAAACAATACCAATGTTCGTTTTCTAGCATTTCTATAAGGAGAACTGGTGACTTTTAAGAATAATTGTCTAATGTCTAACAATTTTTTTGTTTTGACTCTCTAGATGGAGCAACTAAAAAAAATATTCTCCATTTAATATTCCATAAACATTTCATAGCTTATAAATTTTATAATCATATATATTTAAAGTATTATCTTTAGTTTTCTGCCACAGTTCGTCTCGTGGGCCGAGAGAAACCCTCTTGGGGCAAAACCGGCCTTATAAAGTGGGTGCTCTTAATTGAAAGATGGAGGAGAAAAAAAACTAGTAGTTGAGTCACATTCAAATCACTAATTTGTACGACCCCTGACCAAGGAAACAGTACTTCCTTACGCAGTACTGAACCCAAGACCCTTCATGAATTGTATCTTTTTTTGTCAATTTATTTATTTGTTAATACTTGCAACCAAGAACAAAATATACATATAATAATAATAATAAAAATAATATAAATATTTGTTATAGACTCGGTATTTTGGATATTAATAGGTATATCTTATAAACTTTGTCAATAATTCACAATTAGTTCTGAATTGGGACTAGCCTTATATGATGTATTTTTTGTTCATTTTATCCCCGATATGCATATTGTAGTTTTCTATTAAAGATTCAATAATAAGTTGACTAATCATTGATTTTTTTTCTCTACTATTTCTCAAAAATTTATGCTGGTATATCAATTCAATTTTAAATAGAATTTGTAAATTTTACAACACCATTAAAAAAATCTACAAAATAGTTATTAAGATTTTACAATGAGAGACGAAATCGTTCAATTTTGTAATTACTAATCGATACATGTAAATCAAGCGAATTGTTTTGGTGGGTAGGTAGGTATACAACTTGTATACTGGTCACAGGTGCAAGAAATTTACGTTACACATTACTCTGAATTATCATGATTCCGACGGCGTTAATATAAAATTTCTCTTCAAATATAAATATTTCCCTTATACATCCAATGAGCTAGTACTCAAGACAAGCTATCTTAACGATTAACAAGAAAAGATAAAATAAATTTATTCTACATTAATTATAAATATGGTTTATGTCATCATTTCAGGAAAATACATAATTTTCAATCGTTTATATAAATAACAAGCCCATATGAAAATAAATGCTGAAATGGATAAGAAACCGAGACATTGACTCCGTTCCATGCAATGGAATTTGACCTTTGAAAAATTAATTTATTATATATGCATATTTTTCTGTCATTTTATTAAGTTTTCCTTATATGATTCATTGAGTCTAAGTCACCTGGGGTACCAGATGACAAATGCCATCTTTCCTTATGTTCATCCGATTATTATAAAGTTTTTGAAAGATAGGTATATAAATTATGAGTCGGGATTAGGAAATTCTTAACTTTTAACTGGTTACATTAATGATTTCCCCATAAAGCGTATTACTTTTGCAACTTTTTATTCGTTTTAAACCCTTTATCGGCTATTGCGCATAGAGTGCCCAATTTTTTCGCAGTCAATATCTTTAAAATGAAATCGCTATTTTCGTTCAAGTCTTAGAACTGAATTTCCTAAAAGGAAGCCCCTGAATCAAATGGTTCCTTTAAAATTTATAATTTTCTTTAAACACCTGTCACTGATATGGCTCGACTCAAATGTAAAGTACTTTCATAATGAACTCCCGAACCCACTTGTTTTCAATCTCGTTCCTCATCTATACCTGACGTTCCTCCTAGGCGTCTGAAAAGAAGATGACCTCTTGACCACTTTAATTTAGAAATACTAGGCGAGTGCTACTAATGGGTAGTTTTTCATGACATTTTGCCTTTTCATGACATTATTTTCCCCCTTATTTTATAGCCGATACTCGATTAACATTTTTATACCCAGTTATGAATTTAAATAACTTGAAAACAATTTATATTTACATTTTTTTAAAGTAGGGGAGAGCGGGGTTGGTTGGCAACAGTTTTCACTTTTTTGATTGTTGAGTCGTTCCTGTTAATATAATCCCAATAGGGCTGATACCACTTTAAACTCCAAGTGTTAGAGTACTTCAAGTATTTTTTTCAAAACATAATATTTAATACTAAGATCATAGAAAATTGAAGAATTCGTCAATCCAGAGTATGCCAATTAACCCCCTATGTGGGGCAGGTTGGCCTAGAAGGTGGGGTTGCTTACCCATCTCATTCAAGTACTGCCCGACACATATTATTGTTATTAAAAGCTGCACTATAGTGGTATAATAATTTTGAATCGGTTTTTTACATCTTTTAAGGGAAAATAGAATGATAATAGCACAAGATAGAAGTTAGACTGTCGTCACTTTTTGCATAAGAAAAATTGCTCTCATCTTCCTCGCTGGAACTAAAGACAATTGGTAGTTTCACCTTTGATTATGTTTACCTTGCTTTTGTGAATTGCTTCTGCGCCAACAAACCCCAGTTGAAGAGAGCCAACTAATCCCACAGGAGAAATCATATGAAAGATGGCTGCCAGGATAGGGGTGATCAATCAAACACGAAACTGATTGGCCGAAAGATTATGTTTTTCAAAGGAATTTGGAGTTATGTGAACAGGATTGGAGTCAAATATATTGCCACGCCTTTAAACCAAATTTACTGAACATATAAAAATTTACTTACATGTTGCAAAATCAATCAATGAAGCAGACTCTTATCTACACTGTTAGCATCGGATTGAAAAATCAGGACAAGACTCCCGAGGTCGAGCGGGTCAATGGTGGGGCCTTCACAACAGGTGTGACGAAAACTTTATAGCATTGGCTTATGCCAAAGGCCAACCTACCCCCTACGCCAACCAACCCCGCTCTCCCCTACTTTTTTCAACATTCTGGTTATTTGGTTCAACGGTTATTTTTGATAAAAAATTGAAGAGATTTTTTAATTATTAAGAAAGGACTTCAAACATTCCTAATCACAACAAATCAGTTTTCTGATAATGCATGATATTGTACTTTATTACTGAATGTTTAAAAAAAATATGGTATTAAGAATACTCATGATAAACCAATTTACAACCCTCAATTATATAATACATACTATTATTATTAATTATATAATTCATGAATTTTTATTTTACACGTAATTTTTTTTATATACATTGCCTAATAATTTGCATTGTGATTCTGAGATTTCCAAGTTTATTTTTATATTAATGTTATGCGAAATTGCGAATACCTTTATAAATATGTTATCACGATAATTTATGTTAATAATGAGATCTTATTATTTTCTTCGAGGGTTTTATATAAATGTATGAAGTGATTTATAAGGTTTGTTTCCCCGGTGAAGTTATTTTTTGCTTGGTATTATGCAATCATATTTACATGTTTAGTTCCATAGTAAATTAATATTTATACAAGCTTCAAAGATGTTTTCCATTGCCACTCCAAGAACCATTCTTTATCCTTTAATATTGATCCAAAATATTACTCCACCATCGGACCAGCCCTTGTTGAAAATATTCATCAGCGGAAATAGTTCATATAATTAATTATAAATATTTGCATTAGAAAAAATTCTTGATATTATTATCAAAATCATATATCTACATCCAACCTGGATAAGACGATTAATATATCTTTAGTAAAATATATTAAGTCATCGTTATACCTACATTCAATAGCAAACAACCCTTTTAAAGGTTTAGAATCTTTACACTTTCATTAACAAGGAAGCTAAACTTTCGTAGTCCTTCTCTTCATGCCCGAAGGAACAACATTGAAATTATTATTATCTTTATTTATTTTGTTATTTAAAAAGATATTGTAGGTATCAACGCAAGAATCTTTGTCTAGCACGATCTTATTCAACAATAGAGATGAGCAGACTATGCTAAAAATACAATTATAAATTTCTGGGACTATTTTTTTAAGTGAACGAACAATTAAATATTTCATATTTTTTACCGTAATTGGTTGTTATTAAACGATATCGACGGTTGTTATTGTTTCTCAGCTTCTAATTATGAACTTATAAATTAGTTCTATCATCTTCCACGAAGTAGTGAAATAACTTACTTGAAGGAATAGTTCTTTGTTATCATATCGTTCTAACGATCACTCAATCAGAAAATGTCAATCAGTGTGACCTCGTGACCCATGACATTGATCTAGTTATTTTAATTCGTCAACTCTGGTTCGGCTAAAATACTCAGTAAATAAATATTGAATTTTAGTTGGGTGACATTGTGTGCTGATACAATCATGGTGATATTTTAAATTATATCTACCTGTTATGTAGTTAGGAAAGTTGCTTAAGATTTGATATGTTTATAAAAAATAAATAAATCATCATGATAAATTACAGTTGTGTTTTTTATAACATTATTTTTAAAGAATAAGTTTTGTGCTATTTACTGGGAGTAAAATACAGATTTGAAATAATGAAAATACTATCTAAAAAAGTTTCTCTCTATTTTCACCAATTTATATGTCTTATATTGATAATCAGCACAAAACATAATTTTTACCATTGCGTTGTGCTAAAACGAATATTTTCTGTCCAGATAAATAAATAAATGTTTAACAGTGACTATCTATCAATTAGAAACATTTGGACGATTGGTCAGCCACTGAGAATTTATAGAGATAGGCGTTTCTTGGATCAGTGAAGAGAGAAGGTTGATATGACCTGTATGGCCTGTGATGTAGGCCCTGGTGGCATAGTTAGTTTGCGCACCACAACGGTGATGCAAGAGGTAAGGGTTCGAATCTAAGCCATTACTTATCTTTACTGTTCAGATAATCCATTTTTTTTTATTTTAGTAAGTAGGGATCATTAGAAAAAAGTGTTCTCCAGACATTACAGTGAAAGATACATTATTTCGGTTTTAGTCGACATACAATATTTTTTTTCCAACAAAAGGAACTTTCATATTTTCTATTTATTTTTCGATATCATACATGCTTGAAGATTCAGCGAATCGGACTTCATATTATCTTTCCTAGGGCTTTACGCCTCTAAAAAAAAAAAAAAAAAAAATATTGGCCTCGTGCCTATCTAAATCCGAAAAACTAAACCTGATGCCTTCATAGGGTTGAAAAAAAAATGCTCGATTTTTTCTATTGACCTATTAGGTAATAATAAGTACCAAATCTTGCTGTATATTTTAAGAATAAGAAATTCAGTTCTTTTATAATAAATATAAATTAAACATATGATATGAAGATTGATTATTCTATGAAACCATAACATAACCATAGTAAAAGGTGGTATTTGTATATCTATTAGTGCCCCATCCATCATTAAAATAATAATGGATATCATAATAATGGATGTTATAGACTTTAATTAAATTCGTAAAAATTATAGTAATTTATTGCGATTTCTGGGGGATCCCAATATCCCCCTGGGAATTTTCCCCCGGAAAAAAAAGAATAATCTGCATAAAAAACAAATGAATATCCGAGAGTTATACCAAGACGTAGATAGCATCATTTTTCTTGGTATGGAATTGTAGAATTAGAATTAGACTCAAGCATTTTGTATTAACCCTCCGAGTTTATAATTTTAAACTATTTTATAAGTGATTTTTATAAAAAAATGAATCACAGCGTTATCAATGATTAAGGTTTATTTATCTACGGACTTCTTATATGCAAGGTCATTTTCGCTGCCTATCATACCATCATCATTCCAGCCCACGTGCACTGATCACCTAGTGATCGAACAGACGCTTTGCCCCGCTTTGTGATAGCGTTATAGAGAGGAAGTGGCAGCTGCGGCAAGATGGCCACCTCAGTAACCATGGCAACGGCCCTAAATCAAGATGGTTTCCAGGGGGCGTGGCCGAGTGCCATCACGAGAGTGGACCGGGTTCGACTCCTCGCCACCAGGTAGCAGCCTGGAACGGCAGACCTTTCGGCTTCGATCCAAACCTCTCAGCGCGCTAGGTTTGAACTCTGGCTTCACCGACGTCCCTACAGAGCGCGGCATGCAGCACTGTCCTTATAAGAAAAAAAGTGTTCAAAAAAATTGTTCAGTTTCTCGTTGATTCCGATATAGAAAATTTCAAATGAAGTACAACAAACTTCTCAAAAAATTTAATTATTAACGCAAAAAATGCATGCCTACCTAATAACAAAATCCCTGAATAAAAAACAACAAAAATAATCAAACACATCCATTCTCCTTTCTCTAGTTTGTTATCAGTACTTGCTTGGACGGTTCGATTGAAATGTACATTTAATTTTGTATATTAAAAGAAAAAAAATATCTATATGAATAACTATTTTTTTTTACTATTTAAAAAATTTACAACTGTATAATGATAATAAGTGACATTGATTGATCATTCATAAATTACAGCAAAAAAATTAAATAAGTTGTCATGAAATATTTGTCATATTCATGAAACAAAGGCTAAACAAAATTAGGAATACAATTATATATATATATATATATATATATATATATATATATATATATATATATTGTTCTTCCTGGTTCTGAGCTGCTTGCTAAATCCTTTTAAATAAGATGCCTTATGTAATATCTATATATACCTGTAAATCTTGCTTCATTCCGATTATTACAGTTCCAAAGCCCATAAATAAAATTAATATTCATTTCATTTTATTCATTTTTAATATTCAAATATCCTATGAAGCACTGTTAAAAAAAAAATAATACTGAATTAACTAATATACCTACAACCTGTTATTTAGTTTATTATTTATTTAGTTAATAATACTGTAACGCTTAATCAAAAACATGTATTAAAATTTGAATGTATAAAAAAGTTTCTTTGCTATTGTTTCTTAAAATAGCAAAGGGATTCTTTTAGTTTTAATTTTTTATTTATATCATGAAAAAAATTAAAACTTGTCGCTATTGAATAGTTATGATATTAGTAGACGTTTATATTGTATAAGTTTTTTTCATTGCAAATAACTTGTATTAAGCTGAATCTTTGTAAATAGCTAATGATATTATTAATCTCTGTTTTTATTAATGTTATTAATATATCTATTTATGAATTTATTTTTTTAAATGTATACATATTTATTTTTATTAGTTTCTTTTTGGTTACTATAATTGTTATTTAATTATTTATTTAATTATTTACTATAATTGTACTTATCAATATTTTCAAATGTGCCAGATTTTTTTTTTATGATATTATTCTTTTTTATTTCAACATTGTGTTCTTCGTTATAACATATGTAATTTTAAACGACTATATAAAAAAAAAAAAAAACTTCAATTGTATAGTAATAGAAAAATCATTAATTATTTTACAATATGTGGAGAATAAATATAAATGGTAAATATAAGGTAAATTAATGCAATTCTTAATTATTAATCTTAATTTTGTTAAATAAAAACCTACATTTATTCAGATATTTCAATTTAGGAATCTGATTGCCCTGGCTAATTTATTTTTGACTACAAATTAGTTGGCTTAATTTGGATAAAAATTGTGGTTTGCCTGACTGGCTCTAATCAAATCATGGAAGAAAGAGTAAATGGCATCAATCAGTGAATTGACCAGGCGGTTGGAGCATTGTACTAACCATACTAACTTTCATAAGAATAAATTTAGTCCATATTGAATAGGTTATAAAATTAAAGTAAAGAATTCTGAGTTTGAAAAAACTACTCATTACTTAGTAACTATACATTTCGTAAATGTTTAATAAAAATTAAATAGGTTGAAAAATTATAATAATTTATCCATGTTTCAAATATTATGTATATTGAAAATTTACTTGACTAATTGAATTCATTCACTAATTGTTGTTGAAAAAATCGACAACAAAAATAGATGATAGATTATGCTTCGAAGATTTCTTATAAAAACACGTAAGATAATAAAAACAGATTAGTGAGTTGCATCGTTTCTCTTTTTTGAACATTTATCATATCAGTCAAAATGAGATCAATGACCTTATGTAATTGTTGAAAAACTGAAATAAAATTTGACTAAACAAAACTACTGCAGGAATTAATTAAAGGTTCATTAATACACTTAATTTAATACTTCAACTATTTATTAAGTAATTGTCTACTTATTTTTCATGGCGACAAAAGTTAGTTTTCAAATTTTAATGTTTTTTAAAATAAAAAATAAATTTAAACTATTTTCGTCTAACGTTCAGTACTTTTTAAAAATTATTTTATCATATAAACACACCTTTCAATACACTATCGAGAATAAAAGTAATTTCTAGTGCTCTTTTCCCTAATCGTATATAATAACATCATAAAACCGTTACTGGATATAGACATCTATGAAGATCTATTATTAAAGTCATGCATATTTAAAATAATAAAAATTCATGAAAATATACTCCGAATCAGATTTCATGAGCGTTATTCCTTTTACCTTATTTATAAATGATGTTTTGCTGCTTGATATTGATTTCTAATTTCACAATATCATTGTTACAAGACTACTAATTTTATATTTCGATTTTTGTTGAATGTATTTTCATATTTATTTTAGAACATTGCACGGACTCAGGGTTGTATGACTATCAAAATAAAATTGAATAAATCAAATGAAATTAGAAAAATCTTTTACCAATTATGTTTTTAAATTCATATATGATTTGAAGCCAGGATAACTTTTTTTTATTAATTTTTATAACACAGAGCTATAAAATAAAATTTGAATGTTATTGCTTTCATGATAGTTATATGTATTTAGCAAATTCTGTATATAAAAACTTTATTAGGAGCTATTCTTTTACCTATATATACAATGAAATTAGGGGTAAAATGTTCTACATTCATAAGACTATTAAAATAATTTACACTTTTTTCTATAACCTATAACGTCCTAATCTTTGAAGTTACTTAATTCTCTTCACACACTCTTCTTCTATTTCTAGGACTAGTAAAATTAAAAATAAGTAAACATAATTTTACTACTTACGGCTCTTGTATTTTTGGACTGTCTTCGATTCATCACGTCTGAGTAAACAATTGATATTGACCAAAAAAATTGAAGATAAACTGTGAGGTCAAGAACATTTTTATAAAGATACAATAACCTCATGACACGGAATGAACAGTGATTTTATTTTAAAACAAATTTTATTATTCTTTATTTCGTTGTGTATATGTGAGTAATAAGGCTAGTTTGATATTCATAATCCATGAAATTAAATTTTATATAGTTGAATGTAAGATTACTTTTGTATTAATTTTGTTTAATCATTTATTATTTTTCAACAATTTTTTCTGTTACTTTATTATAAAAGTAACACTGTAACATAAACAATTTAAAAAAAAAAAGTCTACATTAATGTTTTAAATACCGTTATCATTAATGATGCAATTGCATTCATTTTGTTTATTTTTAAAGTTGTGATATTCTGATTTTTAACAACAAATAGGCCACACTTTAATATTATTTTAGCGTGGGACAAAACCATATGATTTTGTCTGTTGCATTGTAAAGAGATCTAGATTTTTTGTTTGAACAATTATCTTACCGTTCTGGTACAAGTTCTAGATTGTGTGAAAATCTACGTTTTTCGAGAACCTTCTAATGTTCGATTTTAGACTAAATTTAAGAAGAAATGGATTGGAGTCTTAGCCTCATTTAACAGCATTGTTATAAGTAGTGACTTTTTTAATAATCCCAGTTTTTTTATTGTTTTTTTTTGTAGGTGTTGTGAATTATTTGCTTCTAATAAACATTTTTTATAAATATCCTTAATTATTTCCAAACCCTTGTGTTAGTCCCATCATTTCCTTCCGGGAGGAACTGAGTATATTTTTAGCTAAGCCTTTGATTCATAAATAAGAAGAAACTAAGGAGAAGTAATTATTGCTATTCAGTCTGCTCGTGAATGACCTGGTTTCTATTCTTGCTGTTCCTTCTGTCATAGTTCTTGGTTCGTTGCCAGGGAATTTGAAACGAGGATCTAACATCTGTTTCTCATCATGTTTATGGTAAACATAAGGGCCTCATTAGAAATTGCAGGACTTCATTTACCAGGTCTGCAAGTTTAAAATGTCGTTTTAATTCCAATAGAATGCGCTCTTAGCCTATTGAAGGATTTGCTTATCTCTAAACGCTATTTTATTTGTTAGTCATTTGTTTACAAAAGTCAGTTGTTTTTAAGTCGTTTACGTGGACGTATCATACCTTTCTTTGGTGTTAAAAATGTCTAATTTTAAGCCAAATAAAGAGCATTTGCGGCATGTCATGATTTTCTTATTCAATCAAAAGAAAAAGGCATCTGAATGTCATCGAATTCTTGTTGAGACTTATGGCGATCTTGCTCCAACCGTCAAGACATGTGAACGTTGGTTTCAAAGTTTCAAACGTGGTGATTTTGATGTTACTGATAAAAAACGAGAAAATCGACCAAAAAAGTTTGAGGACGTCGAATTGCAATCTTTATTAGACGAAGACAATACCCAAACCCCACAAATGATGGCAGAACAGTTGAATGTCACTAGGCAAGCCATTTCCGATCGCCTGAGAGCTATGGGAAAAATTCAAAAGGTTGGAAAATGGGTTCCACATGAATTGGACGAACGACAGATGGAAAAACGAAAAACTGTGTGCGAAATGCTGCTTTTACGCCACGAAAGAAAGGGTTTTTTGCATCGAGTTGTAACTGGCGATGAAAAATGGATTTATTTTCAGAATCCCAAACGAATAAAATCATGGGTAACGCCAGGACAACCATCCACATCGAGTGCAAGACCGGATCGTTTTGGGAAGAAGACAATGCTGTGTGTGTGGTGGGATCAGAAGGGAGTAGTCTACTACGAGCTTCTCAAACCCGGCGAAACAGTCAATACCGACCGCTACCGACAACAAATGATCAATTTGAGTCACGCATTGATCGAAAAACGCCCAGAATGGGCTCACAGGCACGCCAAAGTCATTCTTCAGCATGATAACGCTCCTGCACATTCAGCCAGATTGACTAAGGAAACGATTTCTTCGCTTGGTTGGGAACTCCGACCCGTATTCACCTGACCTGGCGCCTTCTGATTATCATCTCTTCTCATCGATGGGACACTCATTGGCTGAGCAACACTTTAACAATTTGGAGGATGTAAGAAAATGGCTCGATGAATGGATTTCAAATAAAGATGAAGCATTCTTTTGGAATAGTATCCATAAATTGCCCGAGAGATGGACAAAATGTGTAGAAAGCGAGGGCCAGTACTTTGAATAAAATATATTATACTTTTTTTTTAAATTACTGTGTATATATTTTAAGAAATAAACGACATTTTAAACTTGCAGACCTGGTAATTTAGGTTTTAAATATATAATATTACTTCAACAAATTATAAAATATGAACACCTACATAAAAAAGAATAGAAGAAAAAATCATTTGTCTACAGTCATTGATGAAGTTCAATTGTTTATTTTATTTTTGGTTTGCCTACAGTTCTTGCTGCAAAGTTAAAATGAAAAATACAATTAAAAATATTAATGTTATAACCTATAGGTATACCGATTAATGTTTTAATACCTACATACCTATTAATATAACCTAATTATCCTATATACCTATTAATGTTATCATAAATTATCACGAGGACGATGTTGGTATTTTTTTAAGCAGATGTGAACTTTCAAAAAATATTAAGACTATTTATGTTATGGAAGCAAAATATATATCTATTTTAACCCATTTCGTCTCATGAGTAGAAATAATAGGACTTTTTTTTTCTATTTCTATGTTGATATTTTTTCAAAATATATGATTGGTAAATATAATTATTGCGCTTGGGAAACCTATTTTTCGGAAAGGCGGATCGGTGACAGTAAGGGGTCAAATTTAATAAATAAATTAGCCGCAAAGATTAATTTTGTTTGTTTTATTATTACATTCATTTAAAAGAAATTCGGCAAACAAAACATTTCAAAAATTGTTAGAAATTTATTTTTCATTATAGTCTTGAAACACCATTATTTTGTATGAATTTACAAATTTTACATTTTTGAAGTGTGCATATTTGTAGTTTTCAAGTTCATAGAAAAATAAATTTAAATACTCAGAAAATTTAAAAAATACTTTAAAAAAAATTAAACCATCTTTGGCCTTGAATTTATTGAGTTTCTCATGTTTATTCCTATGAGAACTAATATGCTGAAAATAAAATTTATAAGTACTAAGCGCATCTTTAGGACAAAATGGCTTAAGCTTGCAATAGCTACTAATATTCGAGTACAAAAAAAAGTATACTTATATGGTATTTATTAAATTAGAATAAAAAATGTTAGTGAAAAATTGTAAATAGAAGAATGTTATAATAATTATCTATCCAGTCATATAAGAAATTTAAAAAAATGTATATAAATCAAATGAATAATAAATTAAATTAACATAATATTGTAGTTTATAATATTATATATGCAAATTTATGATTTTCAATTTTTTTTAAGTTGTCTAAATTTCTTAATCAATTATATTCTTTTTTAAAACAGTTTGTATTTCTTTCAATTTTTAGCACTGTTTGTAAATGGTGTTAGACATAAATAATAGTCAGCAAAAAAATAGCAACTATTCTAGACATCATATTAAACATTTTGATGTCGTGTTTTCATAAGATTGTTTTTTATTATAATTCAAAATTAAATTAAAAATAAATACCAAAATTGTTATTATTCGGTTGGTACCGTGTCTATTTTATGCATGCCTACGCTAAAAAAAAAGATAATTTATATTTTATGATTTTAAGTTGGTTATTTTTTTATAAAATGTAAAAATTCATAAAGGATCCTACTTAATAGAAAAAAAAATTACTGAAATAGTTTTTTAAATTAAAATACCTCTGTGAATATATAAAATTTACTGTATCCCTTAATTAATTACTATGTTAACTTATATGAACCACTATTAAATTTATATATATTTATATAAAATGATTTAGGTTATTTAATGAAGAATTTTAGACAGTAGATTTTATTTTTTACAATATGATACTAGGGGCTTCGACTACATTTTGTGTGGGGATCCGACACGCAGGCTTCCGACTACATTTTAGCTAGAATACCCTGCGTTTCGTTAAGAAATAATTATAAATTTGTTTTTTATTATTTCAGAAAAAATAAAATAATATTTTTATTACGGATTCTCAAAAAGGAAATAATAAAATAACCTTAACTTTAAATATATAATGATTGAATAACAGATAATGCATAAATAACATCAATAAGATAGATTAATTAATAACAACTAAGGATGTTTACCTGTATGTTCCTGTTTTTCAAATTAGTTTTAATAAATCCATAAATATTATAATTCATTAGTTAAATAAAATTACTTACCTCTTTTATATTTTTTTAGAGTTTAAGGGATCAACATATTATTTTATTTTATTGAAAACATATCACAATACATGAAGAAATGAAGATAAATAAAATAAATGATTCTTTAAGATACAGTTGTAAATAATAATAATTTTTTTTTTTTGTGAAAAGTGAAACAAAAAGATGAAATCCTTTTTCTTGATTATTTTCTTCAAACAAGCTGAATAAATATTGTTGATTCAATATTTCTACTTGTTGTCCTGAAACAAAATAGACTGGTTTATTTAGTTAGTTAATATTAGATGAATTGATCGCATTTATATATTTTCATTATTCATTGAATTATAAATATGTATAGCTAAATCTAGTTCAATATTTTATAAATGAATTTTGTATTTTTTTTTCCACGTATTGTTTTTAAAAATTTATTTTAAATTGTGTTAAAATTTTTTTAAGTAAATTAAATGTAATAATAATTACATGTAAGTAAATTAAATGTAATAATAATTGTATAACTAATTTATTTTTATTGTGCAATATAGGCTATATTTCAGCAGCATAATATATTGTTAATTTAATTTTTTATCATAGAAAATCTTGTCATTTTCAGTTTGTTTGCTATCAAAAAGCTTCAATTATTTACTGATTTATATTGCCTAAACTGGCCAATGGTTCTAGTAATATTTTGTTTTTGGAACTATGATAATACGATTTTTAATCAAGGAAAAAATTGTTGAATAATTATCAAATATGTTCTTAATCATCGGAATATTTTTAATATTTTCTATACAAAATCTGGAATTATCTATTTGATGTTGTTTATAAGAGTAGTGTTTTTTAATATATATCTTCCCCATTGAAAATCTTTAATCTTTATTATTTATATGATTAATTAAAGCATTAATTTTAATTCTGAATAATAATTTAATTTTTTTTTAATAACCGCACCCAGAAAATGCTTCAATATAATCTTCTATTTTCTTGAAAAATATTTGAATAGTGTTTTCTGTTTATTTTATATACAATATAAAATATATTAGTATATTTTCTATACAAAATCTTGAATTACCTATCTATTTGATGTTTTTATACAAAAATAATGTTTTTTTTTTATATATATATTTATTCCATTGAAAACGGTAAATCATTTTTATTTACATGATCAATTATGGTATTAATTTAATTCTGAATAATAATTTTATTTGTTTTTATTAACCTCACTAAGAAAATGCTTTAAAATGATCTTCTATTTTCTTGCAATATATTTGAATAGTGTTCAACCGTAAAATTCAATAAATATTTAAAAAAAAATCTTACTTTTTTCCTGCAATATCTGTAGAGGAGATAAGCTGATAAGAGCCCAGACAGGAGTTGTACGGTAAGAGGCCATCTTGGAGTTATAGGCCGTAAAGTTGAAACAACCCTCTAGGCTTCGTCCTGGTGTCTTTAAATCGTAACCACGGCCAGCCCATCCTTTCATTGCCTGGATAAGGTCAGGGATCAGCGAATCTCCGCTGTCAATTGTCCTATAAGGGAAAGAAAAATCGCCATTGCAATCACAACATAAAAATAACAATAATATTTAAAAAGTTCTAATTTCTGTTTCTTTTTTATAGCTTTCGAATTATTTTTCTTAAATTTTTATTTATTTATTTATTATGCATAGGTATATTTTTTAAGTAATTGAATCCGAAGAGAATAGATTCACAATGGCCCGAATTCGAACCCGGGTCTCCAACATTACCGTTTCTGTGAGCGGGGTCCAAACTCTTCTCTTCAGATAAAATAATTAAAAAAATACTAAAAATAAGAAACTATTGAATTTAATAGTTATATATATATTTTCTTTATTCATAAATCTCCATTTGACAATAAAATACAAAATGACTAGAATCGAGAAAAAATTAAAATGAAAGAAATTTATACTAAAAAATAATTTATTTAATTATCTCCTATGATAGTGGATATTTATGAAATGATTATGAGTTGACTCTTTTTACTTTTATTTCGTGTAGGTTTTTTTTTTTAATTTTTTCCTACTATCTTACTCAAAATAATCCTTATTTTTATTCCCATTATTACTAAATAATTATAAATTATTGATTTTAAGGATGATATATCCGAAATCATGTATAAATTCGTATGTTTGTTACTTTGTTTTAACGTCACTTTATGCCACTAAGGCTAATCTGACGTAGCACCGTGGTAGTCCTAAATTTTGCCTATCCAGGTATAATTAGGATACGGATCTTTAACGAGTACCTACCTGACATCGTACAGGCTCGGGACCTCCATTTTACGTCCTATTCGAGTGACGGCATAGACAAGGATTTTTTACTCCCTCTAAAAAATCTTAGGGCCACCTCGGGACGCGAACCCGCGACCTTTAGTATTGTAAGTTTCCATGCTAACCACTACACCACAGGTGACCCCCCCCCCTCTCTCTCTCTCTCTCTCTCTCTCTCTCTCTCTCTCTCTCTCTCTCTCTCTCTCTCTCTCTCTCTCTCTCTCTCTCTCTTTCTCTATCTGAAATGATTATTAATCGGCAAGAAGATGATTACTACTCAAAAAAATGTTTTTTTTTTTTTATAATCAGAAGTTTCAACTGCATTCTCAACTTTACTAAGTACCTACAAACAGCTAATAGGAAAAATAGTCTTTGATCACAAATAGTCTACCGTTGTGGCAGTAAGTACCACTGGTACAAACTGTAATTCAAAAGTAGCACTCTAACTGCGTTAAGACGATATCCCCTCCATAAAAGAATAAAACTATTTATACTATTATGACTACATTCTGGCATTGTAGGTTTTATCATTCTGATGCCAACGGTAGGCAAAACTCAAAATTGATATATTTTGAGTGGTAACAATCTTCTTGCCGATGTGCGATAAGTTTTATTTATTCAGTGACTAAAGCTCAGATTCACACAGCAACATAGCAATGACAGCAATGTTTTGTTTTTTAATTCAAATCACTTAATAGCACCTGAAAATTTAAAAGAGTCTTATCATCAGGTATAAAAGTCAAGAAATGAAGATTAAATAAATCAAATAGAAAAAAAGGGAATTGTTTGGTGCACAGATAGAAATAAGTTTCTATTTGACACGAATAGAGGAAAAAAAGTGTATGGATTTTTACTAAGAAATTCCTCCACTTGAAGGATTTTTTTTTTTTTTTCATGTACTACTGATCTACATTTGGGGGATTCATGGAATGTTTAAAAAAATTGTTGGTCAAGAATTGTTGGTCTTATTTTTAAAAATAAGACAAAGTTGAAAACTATATAGAATATCAAAATTTTAATTAAAATCGAATTATTTATTTACAAGAATGTCTTAAAGCAAAAAAATAATAACAATAAAAAATTCCAATTTTTAATTAGACCATTTATATAATTTTGGCCTTACGTATTTTTCTTTCAACTAATTTTCTGTTTTTTTTTTTTTTTTTTTTTTTTTTTTGACTAGATTAATAAGTTCATAAGAAATTTAGGTAATTGCTTTGAAGTTAAAATTTTTAATACATTTTGGCAAGTATATCCGCTATGGGGAAGTAAGCAACCTGACAATGGGATATCGTTAGGCAGACGTCATGAATGGGGAGGTGTGCACTCGTAAAGTTTTATTGAGTCCCGTAGATCGTAAATCAGTCCAACACTCCTGCCTTGTAAGAAAGTGGTGATACACGGGCAATAAAATGAGTTCCATTGGAGAAAGTGAGCTCTGCGGGCCACATCACGGCTCCTCACTCTTTTATCGCTTATTAATTGAGCGATAAACGTTAGTTTAATTCTTATTGCTTACTATAAAATGTTTTACTGCCGACCTTGGAGTTACTCCTTATCAGCTAGGGATGATCTTCGCCTTCTGATAACGTCTTCTCTCATAAATCCTATTTGAGACGTTTACAAGCCAGTAATATCCTTCTCTGTTTGTTTTTTACTTTTTTATTTTTTTATCTCACCGAGAGACGAATGGCTTACAACGTATGTAAAACATGGCGCTTCATTTTTTATGAGACAGTTTAAATTTTTTTTACAGTAGGGTTTCGGCAACCTTTGATGGTCCAATAAAAATCTAAACGGATTGCCCAAAAGCCAGTAAAAGACGGATTTTATTGTCGCTATTCCAAGAGACAGCTGCAAGCTGCGGATGCCACTGTGGAATACTCGCATTTTAACTGTTTGATCTCTTTTCAGAGTTGTTTGCCTGTTGAGCTGAAAGTTTGATCGTTTTACGGCTCCCGATGTCCCTCTACCAGTCGTAAAATACTTAAGCTGCCACAACGAGTAACTTCGTAACAGTTAAATATCAAATCGTTTAAAAAAAATTGATTCAATATTATATTATACTAGTTGGCCCATGCGAATAATTCAGCTAACATAATAATCAATAAGTAACCTCATAGTATATAGCAGAGATTTTTTTTTAACTAGTTAACTATAACATGAACATGATTCATTGTTTGTTCCATAGAGAAATATAAACATTTGTATAGTATTTATAGGAATTTTTGAAAAATTTCAATGGCAAAACATATTCTGCATTGAATAAGGTTATTACAGGAAAGTCGTGGCTTGTTTACAAAATAAATATATTTAAATCTTCTGCATTACGTTAGTAAACTATTGCTTGTTTACATATCTCGCTCATTCTAAATTATATTACAACCTTTACAAATATAACAAAGTATATGAAAAATGATATGCAAATATAATTACAATTGCATGCAAACAGAGTATTAAAAGTATTGATAGTAGTAGTAAGTAAAGCAGAGTAAAACATATTTATTTTGTAAACAAGCCACAATTTTCCTCTAATGGTCTAATGCCAAGAGTATGTGTCAAATTATTTTTGTTTTATATTTTGTTTTCAAATAAAGACATTATATTATTATTATCATTATTATTGAATAAGGATAAATTGGTGATCTAAACATGGTTGAATATATATATATTTTTTTTTTTTTTGCTTTTAATTCCAATTCGGAAATTTGGACATGTTTAAACATGTTGGACATGATTAAACTAATCATGAAGACAAGTCATCTCATTCAATGACGCTTTGTTATACGTTAAATTAACAAATAATCAATTCAACTTGAAGAAAAAAAATAATTTTGTTTATACGAGCAATTAACAACGAATTTAGTCTGCAGTATAAACAGCCGACGATTCCGTATTGATAAATGGTGGTATTTATTTATTTTAATTGATGTTTATTATGATAACTATTCATTCGGATATGTTTACCGATCTATTGCTAGGTCTGAATAATTGGCCTGCTAAATATAAACACAATTAACATTATTGTATACTTTTAATAAAAACTGAGATGCTGAGCTAGTAATAATAAATAACTATTTTACAATAAATAAGTCATACTTAAAGGATAAATTGTACTATAAAATCGAAACATAACACTGCAGAAAACTATTATGTAAATTTAAAAAAATAAAAATATTAATTTATGAGGCTGACAGAAATCTGGTCTAATCTGATCTGATTTAAAATATGGTCTACTTTTGCTGAAAAACAGCTCTGATTTTACAGATAACTGGTTTACAGATTAAGGAAATTATTTGATCTACCTCTTTCTCGCTCTCTGACGGAAAATAAAGAAGATAAATATATTTATTTATATGCACTATGCGCAACGCTGTCTGTGCAGTTAACAAGATTATCACATAGCAAACTAATTCGCAGACTGGAAACTTTTATCTTTATTCAATTTCTTTTATTTCTCGTTAATAAATTAATCGGGAGGAGCTGAAAAATAAATTTTACTTTTGAAGGAAAATTAATAATAATTGTGAAGTTTTTCTGTGAATGTTTTTTTGTATTACATAATTGAAAGAAATATTCAATATATTAAAAGAGAAATATCTGTCTAATTATTAAACATTTCAGTGAATTTTTTTTTTTTTTTTTTTAGGCAGTTAAATTATTAGAATGGGCGATTCCTTTTTATATTTCATATTTATTTATTACTATTTTATTTTCATTATTAACGTTTCAGACTCACCTAAAAGCTGTTCATGTGAAAGTAAAAGCCATTCAATGGCTCATGGGGTCAACCATGGACCTACTCCGCCATGACCCTAGAACCCTCCGACCAATAGGTAGCAATCCCATTATGGCCGATTTGAACAAGCTTGCTTCAGCCATGTTTTCCAATCGCTTCAAATGCCTTTGTGTTTGTAGTGTCTTTGCTGAAGCTGGAAATTATCATTAATTTAGTAACAGTATCTGCATTTATAGAATAAACTTTTTGAGCTATAAAAAAAAAAAAAATAATAATAAAACAACAGCATAAATAGTTATAGCATAATAGTGGATTTATAATAATACTTAAAAAAAACTTTCAATTAAATGGAATAAATAAATTTTCCGATCAATTATTAAAATCATTTGTTCATTTAAATTGGTAAAGGAAAATATCGTGTTCAGTTGTTAATAGTAAAAAAAAAACAAAAAAAATGTAATTTTGTTTTCAAGATATTTCAGAGTAAAGATTTCAAACGTCAAAAGTCCATATTATTAACTTGAATTTGAGAGAAATCCACATCCGATATATCTTATTCTGTAATGTTTAAATTTAATCATCCATATATGAGTCATTGTATTAACATTTATAGGAGATATTTAGAAAATATTCTCAGCTTTTTTTATTTTATTTTTTTATTCAAATTAACGTAAAATGTAGATTTTACACTGAAATTATCGAGGTAGCTTCTAAACATTAATAAAAGTATTTTATTACTTAAAGGAATATCAAAATGTTTTTAGTTTTAAAAGTTTCGAATACTATGAAAGCTGGAGAAATTTTTGTCTTGTTTAATTTTCAGAATTACAAATACACCTACCTATCTAAATATTTTTTTTTTGTTATTACATTTGAAACTGGTCCTAAAAAGAAAAAGGAGAATTATGAAATAAAAATAAATCAATAACGAAAATATCAAATGTTGCATTGTAAAAAAAAAAAATCAAAATATAATTCCTTAAATAAAATAATAAAAATAATTGGTAATAATTAAATTAGATTGTGGTAACATAAATTTACTGTGTAAAAAAATCGCCGTTTTAGACTTATAAACTTGTCGGATTTTATTTAATTTTGGGTTAAGAAATGTTTCGGTGTTTCAAAATATCATTTGGGAATGTAATTGGAATTAATGGTACAGTATTTATTTTCATTCTTAATCAGTATTTTTTTTATTGGAAATGAATTTATTTATTTATAATATAGTAGAAAGTATTTTACATAATAAAAGAAATGAGGTTACAAGCTGAGAGCTTTGGACACGCTTCGCCGCAGTACCTTTGCTCTGAGAATATTTATCTAAAATAATATACCTAATACAAGAGGAAAAAAATAAAGAAAAACCTCTAATTAATCAGTATTCTGAATTAAAAAAAAAAAAATGTGGTATAGATACCTATCAATCAAATATAAATGCATTTGTTTTATCAGTAAAGCCTTAAAAAAATTAAGGCAATAAAAAATCAACGATGCTTTACATAAAACCGCGGAAATGGTTAGTACGTAGTTATATTATTAAAGTAAACATTACGGTGCCTAGGAAAACAATAATTTATGTTTACATAACCGAGAGCGATTGGTGGAGAAGAGAAGACAGAGAAAGGAGGAAAGATTGAGCAGGAAGTAAATTATTGGAGTGGCTGAGGGAACAAGGGCCGGGCATCATCGGGAGGGGCTGATGAAGGGCGGATGTGAACATCAGGAAAACCGCCCTACCCCCGTCCGCCACTCAGCGCGAAAATTGGAAACCGGGAGGGTTCGTCCGAATTAAGGATTCATGGAAAGCGGGAGGGGTTTTCCTGGGGCAGGATCTGATAGGGGGCGAGATTAGGTCCTGCTCCTCAGGATTTCCCTCCTCCTTATCTATGGAAAGTGAATAATAAGCAAAGGATCCTCGACAATGTTGTGGCTGGCTCCGCTCGGCGAAAAAATTCAATCTTATTAGCCCCGGGAACAAATTCAATTTTCTTCCTCGTCGGAGGAACCTGGTCATCAGCGGGCCTCATCAGCTGTAGGAATTGGCGGGGGCTTTGTCGGGACAATCATCCCTAAGTGCCTCCTCCATCTCTCTTCTCATATTTACATTTGTAGCTGATGCTAATGCCCTTCGTAATTTTGTTATCGTCAACGGGATTTCCTTTTTTCTGCTGAGTCAACCACTTGGAGAGAGAAAATGAGAATAAATAATAAGCTCCAACAAAATTCTCTCTTCTATTTTTAGATCCCTTAACAAGGTACTTTAGTAAAAAACATAACAAATCCCTTGTCTAAAAGAAAAAATACAACTAATATTTTTGAATTTACAGGACATCCACAATGCGCGGGTGTCTTTTTGAGAACAATTTCTCTATCAATCGAGTCCTGCATATCCCAAAGGCAGTTTTTAATTTTCCTTTGTCAGAAATATCTTAGCGATTGCCATCAAAATAACGTCATCGGCTAATATGGCTTTTCTTACATTTTGTATTCATCGGTAACTAGGCCTGTAATGAAGATGCAGACAGTGCAGTAAATCGCTGCTGATTGGAAATTGGTTGTAAAAAACTTTAGGCGAAAAACTACATGAAACAAAACAAGACATCCACCCTTGTGAAACTTCTTCCTTTAAGAAGAAACAATCGTAACAGGATTCGGAATTGGAAACGCAGACTTTACCCACGGTTATCTAATGCGAGTCGTTTTATTCATTAGAACCTCCGCATTATTATTATTATTATTATTTTTTATTAGAACCTCTGTATTATGAAAAATTCGGCACACCAAATAAACACATTTTAACAACATGAATACTGGTCGCAGGTTCGCGCCCAGCGGTGGCCCTAGCATTTTTCAATGGGAGTAAAAAATCCTTAGCCATGCCGTCCCTCGGATAGGACGTAAAATGGAGGTCCTGAGCCTGTGCGATGTCAGGTATTCGTTAAAGATCCCTATCCTAATTATACCTGGATAGGCAAAATTTAGGACCCCCACTGTAGCATCGTCCGATTAGCCTTAGTGGCATAAAGTGACGTTAAACAAATGAAAAACAAACAACATGAACACTATACCTTGACAGTAAAAAAAAAAAAAAAAAAAAACGGCATACCTTCCACCAGGAACGAAGCAGTCACAGTTGAAGAATAGCGAAAATAATGTAAATCATAAAATAAACCAAATTTTATAAATTAATTTAGACAAGCACAATACAACATATCATGACTTAATCACTAATTATTTTTATATTTTTATTATTTAATAATATTTTTATTATTTAAGTATCTTTAATCTAAGTGAGGTTTTATTTTTAATAATATCCTGTATTCGTGGGTTTTCTGTGGTCATTTTCTTGTCGAAATATTTTCTGGGTTGTTCATTAACAAAATGTTTTATTGAAGGAAAATGTTCGTGGAGTGTTTTTGAGATTTTTTGTTCATGTTGTTATTTCTATGGTTATAGTCAAGGAGTAAAGTTTATTTTTTATAATTATGTAAATGTTAAATCTAATATTTTGGTTGAAAAATGCATGATATATATCTAGCTATTTATTAATGCGCTTACCTGTGAAATTTCCAATAAAACAATTGACGTTCCATAACTAAAACTACATCCTTTGACTTTCAATTTTCTCGCAATCTACAATTTTTAATGGTTGGGTGTTGGTTCCTAAAAATTTAAAAATATAAATGAAATTATGCTTATAAAAATCTGATATAGCAGATAGGTCTAATTTTCGCATGAACTGCAAGATTAACATGCACATTAACATTTTCAACAATGCAGATTAAAATTTTTTTGCTGATACCATAAAATTAAATATGATATAAAGCTAGCTTTATGGAATGGATAAACAAAAACTCCTTTCCTGCCATTTTAACCTAAATTTACTATTAAAGCTAAACGTCTCGGAAACTGTTTATTTGAGTTTTAATTTTTTTTAAATATATTAAACAAGGACAAGTGACTCCTCAAATGGGCTGTTTAGTGTCTCATGGGAAAAACTTACCACATGGCCCTTGAAGGCAAAAAAGCCAGAAAGGGTCTGAACTACTTGAAGCAGATTCCCAATATGCCTTCGACCATCTTCGAATTCGAAGGCATCTATTTTTAAAAAGAGATGGCCACCGCACCTATCAAAAAAGGATGAAAAAATATGAAACATCTGTGCGGAGTAGAAAGGATTTGGATGTGCCTGATGCATCGGAACCAAACATAGTCACATTTTTAGATTTTTCCTTTCAATGGTTAGAACTGATGTATGGGTGTACATGAGGTTGCCAGAACTCGTATTTTAAAGAAGAATTTATTGTACCACAAAGGTCAACTTTTAATTTTATTTTTTTGAATTAGGGTTGAATTAATTTTTACTTTCACTAATTTATTCAACAATTCTTATAACATCTCGTCCCCAAAGGTATTAATCATGTGAATTTTTGATCAATATATAATAGTTATAAAGTATAAATATTATAATCATAATATGATTATCTATAATGAAGGTACCTTTCTAATCAAGCATTGTGAAGCATTTTAGTTATATAATAAATATAATATAATAATAAGGAATCATTTTTAAGACCCACGACAAGACGGCATAGGAGTTGGAAAGTCTGTAGTATAAACAAAAAATACTAAATGTTGTAATAACTATGATCTAAATTAATTTTCCCCATAAATATAGAAGTCTCTAATCTTTTATTTTTAATCAATAATTAATAAATAATTCATAAATAGTTGTGCTAGCATAAATAAAATAAATATAATCAATTAAGATATTGAATGATAAACATAAATCAAGTAATAGAACAAGTGTTAACTTTTATCAAAAGTGGTCTCAGAGGGGAGGATATAGGAAATCAACATTATCCCCCGTTTCGAAGTAGAAAAACTCAAAAAAAATTTAGCTATCTAATTAATTACGAATTTAGTGTTTATATGTATGAATTTAATAAACTACCTATTATTTAAGTAAATAAATAATTGTCATCTTTTTACGCTTTATATTTTTTATTTTTTACCGACTAGTTCTCCTCATGAAATATGTTTCTAGTACTGCGGCGGATTAATTCAAAATCCAGTAAAGGAATCAGTTTTTAAATTGACTAAATATATTCATTATATTTTTTATTTATTTTTTTTTATTTTTTGTAGTTCTTAAGACTTAATGAATACATATCCACTGTCTTCCCGATTTATTTATTGATGTCTTCCTCAGAAACTTTATTTTTCTCTTGCCCCATTTATTTCCTTAATCCTTTTCAGGATACTGTCTGCGTCTTCCAAATCCTCCCATATACATGTCCTTTCGACTGATTTAGAGTAGATTACTTTCTGGAGCCTAGTGTCCGAATTAAATAGGATGAAAGACGGTAAATTTAGGGAGCCATCGGAGAATAATTCTGTTTCGTCTAGATACTGGTTTAGCTCTGTGGGTGTCGCAACGGTCTGCAGAGGAGATTTCTTTCAAAGGGAATACGCTTCGAATTTTTTTTTGTTTCTTTTTTTTCGGCGGTAGGTTATAATGGATCAGATAAGTCACATCACGTTATCTAGAGACGCAGTTATAACCAAACTGCTGTATTTCATGGAGTGACACCCGGGGAACGCTTAGTATGTGCATTTTTAATGCAACATTATCACATTAAGGGGCTCAGTAATTTATGTATTTATCAGAGGCCCAAAGCGGTTGGCTGACAACCGGAATTAGTACAGCCAATTAGAACTTGGGGAATAGCAATGCGGTACTAACCCAATTAATGTTGGAACCGCTCAGAATCCAAATGAACCTCCTCCAATGTATTCTAATTTAAATTGAGGTTTTGCGGTCCTTTTTTTTTTTCTTCTTCTTTTTTACATATAAGCAAAAAATTATTAATTATATTTACTCAACTCTACAAAAAAAAAAAAAAAAAAATCTGGTGCGTGCGCGCAACACACAACTTTCACTTACCAACTTACTTAGATTAGAAATTGACGTGTTTTGCTAAATATCATTTCCCAAAGTCACACATCTTTCTACATTCATATCTTATTTTTGTTAATCGTTAAAGCCGTTTTTGAAGCCGTCAAATTCTATCTTTAAATGACGAAAATTTTTCCAAATGTAGGGGCTGCAGCCCCCACAGCCCCCCCCCCCCCCCTTGGATCCGCCAATGCCTCCAATTAATGAATTTTGATGAAATTTTGACTGTCGCATCGCGGGCATATACATTCACCAAATACCGAGTTTGGTCAAAATCGTTAAAGCCGTTTTTGAGTAAATAAAAAAAAACACATGAAAATGTTATAACATTTATTAAGTAAAGTCCACCCTCCGGTTGATCAATTTTGATAAAAATTTTACAGTCATATCTCGGGCATATTAATACATCAAATACCAAGTTTGATCAAAATCGTTAAAACCGTTTTTGAGTAAATAAAAAAAACCCGTGAAAATGATACAAAATTTATTAAGTAAAGTCCCCCCTCCCGTAGATCAATTTTGATGAAATTTTTATAGTCATATCTCGGGCATATATATACCTCAAATACCAAGTTTGATCAAAATCGTTAAAACCGTTTTTGAGTAAATAAAAAAAACACGTGAAAATGATACAAAATTGATTAAGTAAAGTCCCCCCTCCGGTTGATCAATTTTGATGAAATTTTTATAGTCATATCTCGGGCATATATATACCTCAAATACCAAGTTTGATCAAAATCGTTAAAACCGTTTTTGAGTAAATAAAAAAAACACGTGAAAATGATACAAAATTTATTAAGTAAAGTCCCCCCTCCGGTTGATCAATTTTGATGAAATTTTTACAGTGATATTTCAGAAATATAAATAGATCAAATACTAAGTTTAATCAAAATCGTTAGAGCCGTTTTTGAGAAAATCGAAAAAAACGTAAAAAGTTATTCAATAAAGTACCCCCTCCCTTTGAGCAATTTTGATGAAATTTTTGCTGTCACATCGCGGGCTTATACATACTCTAAATACCCAATTTCAGGTTCGCACGGTTTATAGTTTTTGAGCTAGTCTGTTCACACACACACACACACAGACCATTTCGCGGGACTTGGTTATTTTGAGTCAGGGGACCCCAAAACGTGTATTTCCGTTGAAAACCGGAAGTCGAAATTTTTCACGATCGCAATATTTCCACTTACTATATATTTCATATATAGGTAAGTGAAAGTAAAAAGCATTTCTTGAAAAAGAGCGACGTAATAGTGTGTTCTAAATGATGAAGTGGTTGCGATTTTCCTTTCATGAATTCCTTGCTTAAGGTGAGAGTTGGTTGAGAGTTTTCCTGACATACAATATGTAGTACCTATGATGTATGAATGAGGATTTTTTCTTAAGTATAGTGTTTTTAAAAAATATGTATAAAAATGAACTTTTGAAGATATTTCAGCAAATACTGGGATGCAGAGGGTGGTAACTTTGGAGTATGATTGTGTAATTTGGCAGCCATTTATTGCTCTACTGCACTTTTATCATCTTAAGTATAAACAATATACTAATAATAACAATATAATATAATAATAACAAAGTAAAAAAAATCTGGTGCGTGCGCGCAACACACAACTTTCACTTACCAACTTACTTAGATAAGAAATTGACGTGTTTTGTTAAATATCATTTCCCAAAGTCACACATTTTTCTACATTCATATCTTATTTTTGTTAATCGTTAAAGCCGTTTTTGAGTAAATAAAAAACCCGTGAAAATGATACAAAATTTATTAAGTAAAGTCCCACCTTCGGTTAATCAATTTTGATGAAATGTTGGCTATCACATATTTGGAATATACATACATCAAATACCCAGTTTGATCAAAACCTATAAAGCCATTTTTGACTAAATAAAAAAAAAAACACGTGAAAATGATACAAAATTTATTAAGTAAAGTCCCCCCTCCGGTTAATCAATTTTAATGAAATTTTAACAGTCATATCTCGGGCACATACATACATCAAATACCCAATTTGATCAAAATCGTTAAATCCGATTTAGAGTAAATAAAAAAACACGTGAAAATGTTACAAAATTTATTAAGTAAAGTCCCCCCTCCGGTTAATCAATTTTAATGAAATTTTAACAGTCATATCTCGGGCACATACATACATCAAATACCCAATTTGATCAAAATCGTTAAATCCGATTTAGAGTAAATAAAAAAACACGTGAAAATGTTACAAAATTTATTAAGTAAAGTCCCCCCTCCGGTTAATCAATTTTGATGAAATTTTTACAGTCATATCTCGGGCATATAAATAGATCAAATACTCAGTTTAATCAAAATCGTTAGAGCCGTTTTTGAGAAAATCGAAAAAAACCTAAAAAGTTATTAAGTAAAGTACCCCCTCCCTTTATGTAATTTTGATGAAATTTACGCTGTCACATCGCGGGCATATACCTACACTAAATACCCAATTTCAGGATCGCACGGTTTATAGTTTTTGAGCTAGTCTGTTCACACACACACACACAGACACACAGACACACAGACACACACACACACAGACCATTTCGCGGGACTTGGTCATTTCGACTCAGGGGACCCCAAAACGTGTATTTCCGTTGAAAACCGGAAGTCGAATTTTTTCACGATCGCAATACTTCCACTTACTATATATTTCATATATAGGTAAGTGAAAGTAAAAACACTGTTACCTAAGGTAAAAAAATAATTATATAACTACTTATAAAAGCTTAATAATATTTGCATTAATAGATTCAAAACATTAATAATCGAATATATAGCACCTTCCCTATCCCTTTATTATTATTACTATTTTATCGAAAAAACAACCTAGGGATAAATAATGTTTTCTTCTCTTCTATAATTGTAACCAACTTCCAAATACTATATAGATTAAAAAATAGCAGTGCATATTTTTTATTTTTGTTTGCTATTAATACGCTATATTAATCTTTTAAATTTATTTTTATTAATTTCTTAGGGTATAAATAAAAATTTTAAAAACATATATCATTAAATAAAAGAATGAGTTATTCTGAAAATGATTGCAACAACTTAATTTTTTAGAATAGAATATCATAAGAAATGAACTTTATTCTGAGAAAAATAAACTCTCAAGAATAACAAAAGGAAACGAAAAAGCTATCTATTTTAAAAACTAATTTTTGAAAAATTCTAAACTTGATAGTATATTACAGATAACGAAACAAATTTCAGATGATAAATAATCCATTCAAGTTAGTCATGTAAAAGATATCATATCATAGATAAACATTTTACTTTTATGGTAATTCTTTATTGATTTGAGGCTAGACAGATAATAGACAAGTTTCTTGTGATCCTTTATTTTAATATAAAGTCATAAAATAGATTTATGACAAGGAAAATTTGTATAAGTTGAGCAACTTGTTTTCCTTGTCATAATTTTTTTTTTTAATTTTTATGACCGGGGCACTCAGCCTATTTTATTAAAAATACTTTGTCACATATGTTCATCTTGATAATGGCGTGATCAGATAGAAACTTGACTAATTGTACTTATTATTCAAATCGTACATATTTTTGTCACTTAGAATAAGGATAAGAAGCGGAAAATTATCGTTTTTTAAATAAGATATCTGAAATAAATACCAATAAGAACATTTTCCAAGTTAAAAGCATAAACATTTGAATGTTGCATCTATTTAGAAGTTTAAATTTAGTCATATTAATCACATTACTCATTATAATACATCCATATGTATTTTCATATCATATCGTTTTATTTTATTATTTGGTGTCACAGCACCTTGTATTGTAACACAACTTGTATCATTTTTCTTATTAAAAGATTGTAGTTTCCAATTCGTGCTAAAAACAATTTTTTAAAGGTTGAAAAATAACACAGATTTTTGGTCAGATTTTGATCTACTCTTATGCTTTTAAACGTTGTAATCACGAAATCCTAAGGACTTCTTTTTAGGAAATTACAAGGTGCTTTTTTCTCATAGTTTTTATTACGTTTCATTTTTATTTTAGACGTGATATTTTACTTTATTAATCAAGAATTCTAGAAAAATAGAACGATTTTCTGTTAATCTAAATCTATTTTACAGCTACATAGAGGTATTTGCTATAAGTAAGAACGATTAACTTCAGTTCGAATTTTGCTAGAACTTGACTCCATATTTATCCATGCACAATGAAGTATGTTTTCATGTGGAAATTATGAAAGTAACATCGAATTACTTTATTTTATTATTTATTTTTGTAAACGTTTAATCTCTTGTATGAACATTTATTTTCTAAATAATTTTAATTTGATAGCTTTAATAATGGTTATTAAAACCTTGTTAAGTCCATATACCAATGGAAGTTAAAAGTCATGTACAAAAATATTGCATGTCTTAAAAAAAATTAATAAATAATATGAAAGGACCAATAAATCGAAAGCATTTATAGCTGCGTTAACGGTTCTTGAACATGCTACTTTTTGTGCTGTACACAGACCATAAGTAGCAGTACCATTTGTGGAATCCGTATTAGGTACACGATACGGTTACTTGGGAACCGTTTAGGAACATACTAATAGTAGTAATAAATTATTTGAGTGAAGATAAAAAGTGTTGCATCTGTCTTAGCTCATATGGGCAAGGGCTCTTCGGAAACTTGGCGCCAGTGCATTTAAACTCTCAGTGCATTAAACAGCCTTTGATCTAAAGTTATTTAATCTCAGGGTCAATATTTAAGACCAATGATGAGGTATAAGTTGATTAAATTTTAGTAAATAATTTAAATAACAAAAGGAAATGGTAACGGATTAGAGGTATTTGTTATAACTCATTTTTACAAGTACATGTAGTTTAATAATACCAGATTAAACGAGGGATTTTTATAAAGGAAAATAAAAATATAATGATTAAGGTTTTGGATAGAATAATTGCTATGAAAAAAAGGTGAACAAATTCCGAATATTTTATCTCTGACAAATTTTCGAATATCAAGGTCCAGCAATTTGTTACTATTTTTGGTAGGTTCCTCGTACTCCTATGCCATGAACTGAGTTATACAATAAGAATTTTTTTTTTTTTTTCACATTGGTGCAAAGGGTCTCTGATGAATTCATAACAAAGATTGATATTCAGAAATATATTTCCTAAAATTAAAATAACGTTAGGTTTTAGAACGAGGTGGATCTTTTCCTTCGTGAAAAGATAAGTTTATTTTGTGTGTAGTTAATCAAAATTAAATATAATTTATCCGATTATTTCCTCTTTGAAATTATTAGATTGTAAATATATATAGGATTAGTCGGTCTTAGCTTAAATTATGTTGCTTGAAATGAAACCAAAACCTAAACTGATCAAAATTAAATTTATGAAAATTATAGTTCTAGTTATTATTTTTTCAACTTCATTTGCAATTGAATACTTGTCTTCTTAAATATGGAACATTGCAATATAAAAATAAAAAAGATCATTAAAAAGAAATGTTATGATTAACTAGTTGCTCCTAAAAACAATTATTAGTATATATTTATAAAATGTACTTCAGTTTAGTTTAATGAATTATGGATAATTCAGTATATATTATGAATAAATCAATCAGTCAATAAAAGTAGATTATGAAATGTATAATTTATTTCTCCAAAACCCTTCTGAAACATTATATACCTACTGAAGGAACCTGATGAGAAAAATATTATAAATTTTACTCTTTTTACATGGTAATATAATATGTAAAGTATTTCCTGTCAATGAGTCTTCCCTTTTGTTTTTATTAAAAAATCGATATATACTTAAATATATAATTCATGACCAAGCGTCACTTTGAATTAATCTCGGCTAGCTAAATTATGCCGAGTTTATTCAAATAAAGAGGCTTACAATGTTGAGCTCGAATTTACGGCCTCTTAGGGGTTCAAAGTAATACAAAAATAAAATAATAAAAATAAAATACATGCGGAGAGAGAAAACGAGAGATAAGAGGAGAAAAATATATAAGACGGTGAGGTAGGTATTTAAACATTTTATAAATTAACGTTTATGCTCTAGATTTTTATTTATTTTCCATCGGGTCACAAAGAGCGGGCGGCTGAGTCGATAAGATAAGTTTATAAATGTAAGAAGAAAAAAAAAAAAAGTGAAAAAATAAGAACATAACTCGATGAGGGCGAGAGAGTGAGAGGGAGAGAGAGAATATTGTGAAAAGGAGGTGACATTTTCTTAAAAGGAATCCAAAACGTAAAAACAGATAAGGGATGCGAGTAGACAGGTAAAAATTTATTTATCTCTAATTAAATAGCATTAAGGAGAAGGTGGGAGCAGTCCTTCGGTAATGTATTTTATGTATGTTGTCGGCGGAGAGGACACGAACGCTCGGATAATAATGTAGCTTATTTAACGACAGATTCCAATCTTCCTACATTCCCTTCTTCCTCTTCTATACCCAACTTCCTTCTCCGACTCTTTATCTCTCCTTCTTCCATTATAATTATAAGCTAAGTATCCCAGTCAATTTTTTTTTATTTTATTTTTTGTTCTTAGCTATTTTCTTATAGTTTTATTTTCGGCAGTGGCAGAAACCGAATGAGGTCCGGGAATTTTTTTATTTTTTTTTTTTGCAGTTTCATGTGTCCTTTTAGAAAAACGAAATTTCCAGGAACTTGTTTTCAGTCGTACGGTTGTATAGCTTGATTGCAAATATAATATAAAAATTCATAGACATATATTTATCAATAATAAATAGTAAATATATTTATACGCGGAAATAAATATTTGCTACAATGTTAAGCAATTAAATTTTATAATGTTATTTTATTTTCATTAAATTCAAATCATTGGAATATTTAAATAAATTCTATAATTCTAGATTTAAGCTCAAAAATATCAGCTTACTTCTAACCCGTAACCGAAAATTTGTATGATCTAATTTAGTATAAGCGTGATTAAAATTTTAATTTTTTTTTTGAAACTGTAAACTATTTTAATTATACTTATGTAATAAAATGTAAATGAACGCTTCACGACAAAATCTCTCATTGGCGAGCACTGTGAAAGAAATTTTAAAAGAAGCGACAATTCTAGCCATGCCTTAAAGAAATAAAACATTACAGGGTCATTCCATGTTAATTCAACACAGGCTGGAGCCTCACCATCTCAGATTTTCTTGAATTTTGGTACATGTGTACTACTTGTATCTAATAGAAAAAATGTGAAATATTACTGAGATATGTCCACCTGTTTGTGAATTATTGGTCTCTAAAGCCTTCAAAAATAGGTCCAGAAACAGAAAAAATCATGATTGAGAATAGATGTAGATGTTTTCCAAATTAGACTAGGACTATGAGATTGGGGTCGTTTAACAGCGCATTCCATGTAATTTCATATGATATACAACAATGTATAGGTTGGTACTAAAGAAATTTTCTTAAAACTAAATGTAAAATTTTAATTCCAATTTTCAAAAAAAGGGCGTTTTAAAATTTTTATATTTAAAAAAAAATAGGTATTATTATATTTATTCATACAAAAAAATATAAAAGTGGGATACAAATATCTTCATTACTAAAAAAAATTGAAAACTATTGATAAAATTCCATAAATCTGGCATTTTATGACTAAAAATAACTGTAGATGTTTTCCATATTTGTCTAGGACTATAAAATTGGTGTCGTTTAACAGCGCATTTCATGCCGTTTCATATGATACATACAACAATGTATGACCAATCTTAAAAAAAAAAAAAAAAAATTAAAAATGCCCTTTTTGAGAAAATTGAAATTTAAATTTTAAAATTGGTTTTAAGAAAATTTCTTAAGTACCAACCTATACATTTTTGTATATCATATGAAATGGCATGGAATGCGCTGTTAAAAGACACCAATCTCATAGTTCTAGTCAAATTTTGAAAATATCTACAGCTATTTTTAATCATAAAATGCTAGATTTTTTAAATTTTATTACTAGTTTTCAATTGTTTTCGTAGTGAAGAAATTTTCATCCCACCTTTATATTTCGTTGTATGAATAGATATAATTCACTCTATTTTTCAAAAAAATATAGAAAATTTTTAAAATGCCCTTTTTGAGGAAATTGAAATTAAAATTTTACAATGTTTTAAGAAAATTTCTTAGAATCGACCTATACATTGTTGTAAATCATTTGAAATGGCATGAAATGCGCTGTTTAGACACCAATCTCATAGTCCTAGTCAAATTTGGAAAACATCTACAGCTATTTTCAATCATGATTTTTCTGTTTCTGGACCTATTTTTGAGGGCTTTAGAGACCAATAATTCAAAAACGGGATGACATATCTCAGTAATATTTCACAATTTTTCTAATAGGTACAAGTAGTACACATGTACCAAATTTAAAGAAAATGTGAAATGGTGAGGTTCAAAATGATATATTTTTGTGTTGATTTGACGTGGAATTGCCCTACAGAAAACAGATAATACCAATGACCATATGTTGTAGGGACAAAACAATAAAATGAATAGTATTACTTTATTTAACTTATTTTATTATTTCAGATGATAAAACAATAAAAAAAAATTGTTTATCACAGTTTACGAACTACATAGCATCCCTTATTTATTTTGTTTCTCTTTTTAATTCGTTATGTTTCATTTATCATCTGAATGTTTCGATGTTATATATGCATAATGGATATCTCTTTTTCACTAAAAACTATAAAATGATGCAACCGCGTTATAACTAAAAAATAAATTTCAGACTATACATAGATGTAGATCAATAAAATAAATATTATATCATTGAAAATTTATGAGACTGAGATAATTTGTATCATAAATTTTGAAATGTAATAGATTCTTCGGTAAATCTTCGTTTTTTAATTTAAATTTATTTTTGGAATTGAAATTTACTTTCAATTGAACCTTATTTTTTGAATCGAAATTTATTTTGAATAGACTGATCCATTCTATTAAAAACATATATTTAAGTCCAAAATATAAATTGTGTTAAAGCTATGAAGAATTGATGACTAAAGCCTACAGAGTAAGAGAGTAAGTTCTAGTTAATGTAAAACTAATTAAATTAGAATATTTGACTTAGATCAATTGTAATATATAGTCGTTGATTGGATAAATATCTCAATTTTCTACGAATATTAAGACAAATTGGCCTGAAGTAAGCACCTTCAATACCCGAGACTTATTTTGAAAGCCATTCAATTACTAGAAATTGTATGTAAATGCCTAAAGACTTCGTTATCCAGAGAATAAAACATCACAAGCAAGCCGATTCCCATTTCCATTTATAATCAGAAAATCGTATAATAAAAATAAAAAAATAAAATTTGTATAATAAAATATAATTAAATTAAATTATAATTAAATAAAGTCATGATTTTTTTTTTGGGTATCCATAAAGTATCATTTAGTGGTTATCCAAATCTTTATAATTATAACATTTCATTACGTTATAACAAATTATAAATCGTTAAAACATTAACAGTCTAAACAATGGAATTTTATTGCATTCTAAAAAATTACTAGAAACCACTCTAACTGATTAATTTAAAGCAATAATTGTTTCTATTATCATATTTTAAACTTTTATTCAATACCAGAAGATATATAACTAAGTTTTGTGAGAACAATGAAAACATTTTGCCGATTAAACCCACAAAATCGTTCAATATATTGTATATTGTAACAAACGATCGATAACAATCGATTCGAGAAGTATTTTATTTTTAATAGATACATGTATATCCGTTTCTTTATAAAATATTTTGAAATCAAAGAGACAAAAAATTCTCATGTGTGACTCAAAGAATAAAAGATTTCTATATAATTGATAATATTATATAGTTTATACTTTCAAACTTTCGCCATTTCGAGATAAATATATTATAAACATAAGAAATATTAACATATTGCAGTACGGAATAACATTCTGTACCATACACATCCAACGAAAGCAGGTTGTAAAAAATTACTAAAACATTTTGGTTAGTAGGTAGGGGAGAGCGGGGTTGGTTGGCAACAGTTTTCACTTTTTTGATTGTTGAGTCGTTCCTGTTAATACATATAATCCCAATAGGGCTGATACCACTGTAAACTCCAAGTATTAGAGTACTTCAAGTATTTTTTCACCACATAATATTTAATACTAAGATCATAGAAAATTGAAGAATTCGTCAATCCAGAGTATGCCAATTAACCCCCAAGGTGGGGCAGGTTGGCCTAGAAGGTGGGGTTGTTTAGCACAACTCATTCAAGTACTGCCTGACACATATTATTGTTATTAAAAGCTGCATTATAATGGTATAATAATAATAATAATTTTTGAATCGGTTTTTAACAGCTTTTAAGGGAAAATGGAATGACAATAGAAGAAGATAGAAGTTTAGACTGTCGTCACTTTCTGAATAAGAACAATTCCTCTCATCCTCCTTGCTGGAACTAAAGACAATTGGCAGTTCCACCTTTGTTTATGTTTACCTTGCTTTTGTGAATTGCTACTGAGTCAACAAACCCCACAGGAGAGATCATATGAAAGATGGCTGCCGGGACAGGGGAGAACAATCAAACAAGAAACTGGTTAGTCGAAAGGTTAGGTTTTTCAAAGGAGTTTGGGGCTATGTGAACAGAATCGGAGTCAAATGTTTTACCATGCCTTTAAACCAAATTTACTGAAAATATAAAAATTTACTTACATGTTGTAAAATCAATCAATGAAGCACACTCTTCTCTACACTGTTAGGATTGGATTGAAAACTCAGGATAAGACTCCCGAGGTCGAGCGGGTGATGTGGTACAATGGTGAGGCCTTCACAACAGGTCTGACAGAAACTATCAGCCGAGGGCCAACCTACCCCCTATGCCAACCAACCCCGCTCTCCCCTACAGTTTTAGAAAAAATTAAATTAAAATTATTAAATAATTAACTTATCATTAAAATAAAATAATAAGGATTTTTTTTTTAATTTTACTGATTTATATTTTCAAATACTAAATATTTAGATTCATTAGATTAACTTTCACCATGAAAAAAAATTCGCTTTAATTCAATCATGTTGCATTCAGTATATTATTAGGATATTTACATAATAATTTATTGTGTAAAGTTTTCAATAAACATACTATTCTTCTTCATGTTGATGTTACTTCAAGGATTGGATGCTGTTCAGACTTCGGGCTATCATCTTCATGAGTAAACAAACACACCTTACAAGAAGGTAATATTATTATGCACTTAAAAACTAATGCCTAATATTTTTTTGACAAGATGGGTTGTTATAACAGTTATATATTTATGTATGCTTATAGGTTTTATACATTTTATGTTTATATAACAGATTTTAAAAACTTAAATAGGTATCATTAATCAAAATGAATATCATTAATCAATATACCTTTTATTAGATTATTTAAAGAATATCGTTTCTTTTTTTTTTTCCCCACTAGATGTCACTAAACCGTGATTTTTCTGGGAAAAACAGATTGAGTTAAGGTTACCTAAAAAAGTAGACGTAGTTTAAAAAAAAAAAAAAAATTTCTACAAATTAGAAGTAATAATTTAACGTAATCCCAACGGTTTTCCTAGAGCCTGCCTCAGAATACTTCATCATATAACAAGGCTTAAATTAAATACACACTTGATGTACATTTAAATATTATTTTATGTACTACGTATTTCCATGTTGCTGATAGAAACGGACGCATTTCTAAACACTATTGAATAACATCGTTAACCTAGAAAATTTCATCGCCACGAAGAAAGACCTCAACAAAAATTATTATTATTATATAAATAAATATTAGGGTAGATATTACTTGTGGATACTTCGATGGATCAGAACCAGTAGTCGCAAAACAAACAAGACCCAAAATAGTCTATTAATTAAGGAATTATGCTATTAAATTAAGGACGAACGGTCCCGTCAATACAAATTTAATGACTAAAAGTTCTCTCATAATAATCCTTTAATAAAATACTGTCATAGTGTTAACATAGATAATGTTCATGTCAGGTCACGTTAAAGTTAAAGGATCAAACACTCACCTATAATATTTGGGAATCCTCGCTCTTTCACAGACCAGATCGAACTGATGGGCAAACTGTCGAAGAGAAAGTCTCCGAGAGAAGAGCAGGTACTTACTTATAGGTAGGAATAGTTGCGTCGGATTGCACAACCCATTGTACCAAAAGGGCTACAATAAATCAAAGGGTGCGCCCTCCGGACTTTCTCTCGGACCTTTCAGGGCGAGTAAGGGTTGCGTCATGTTGTGCTGGTGACACATTGTGCTAGTCATTAGTGAGGAGGAGAAATCACCCCCTACCTTGCTTTCTCTCGTTAAAACCTTCGACAAAAGGTGTTGGTGTCCAAAGGGTGCATTTCTGTTGAAGGCAACTACGAAAATATTTGACCTGGGTTATTACATCAGATGCTTGGATGCATTGAATTTCATAACCATTAGAATGTTTTTCATTAATAAATTACTAACTACTAAGTACGTAATTTAATTCATTGAATCGACTAATTATATTAAATTGTCTTCATTGATTGGATTTATTCATCATTATTATAAAAAAAGTATTAAGCTTTTTATCAATATACTAAAAAATAAAAAAATCATTAAACGTAATATAAACTCAGCTTCAGTGCAAGAGGATGAAATCTATTCAAGCTATCCAAGCTCATATATACATATCGAATATAATCATGAATAAATATAAACATAACAACGAATATTAATTATGTCTGAAAATAGAGTTGTCTTTATTGATGGCCTTGCTGAATTAGAAGTAGCTACTGAAAAGTGGTGACAAAGAGTAATGTCTTAAAAAATGTAACTTCCAAAATCAGTTTTCTTATGGACTTAATTTGACTTGGATTCTGTTTTGTCTCTCTGTATTTGTAGTTTTCAAATTCACAAAAAATATTCATTAAATACAAATGAAACCATCTTTGAAAAAACTATAAATAATTTCCAACCTTGTGAATTATTGCAAAACAGGAATAAACACTACCAAAAAAAAAAATACTAATATTATTTATGCTTAAGCTCACGTCTTGGAGAAAATGGGTTAATATAGATTTATTGTTTATTTATTTTTTGTTGCTTAAATGCATTATAAACATAGCTTCATTGAAAAACATTCGTAAATGTCGTATCTCAAGAGCACATTAATATTGGGCATTCCATTTTTCACACTAAAAAAATGCCAAAAATTTCAAAGTTTAAGTACTAAGTGGGAAATAATGATATTTCTCTTCTTTTTTTTCATTTATTATTAGGAAATGGGCTGTAAATAAATGTGAAGTTACTATTGATTTATTTCATTTTTTAAATAGGCAGTTTATTTATCTCGTTTTCTTTTGGTGGGTTCGATCATAAATAAACGTCAGAAACAATTCGGCGACCCCATCACTCCCCATCAGGAGCAGACAATGGCCGTCAGAGCCATCTTGGTAATCACCTCCATATCTAGAGCTCCCGACGTTCTGGACGAGTTCCTAAATCAATTGGGACTCCCACGGCAATCCTATCTGCGCCTCCATAAATTATTTGGACTCCTCTCCAATTTGGCGTTATGTAGCATCAGATGAAGTCCCGTAATCGTTAGATAAAGTACTTAGTACTTTGTTATTTCATGACAAAACCCTTTAAAGCCTCAGATTAAAGTTAGATGTTGCTACAATTTTTAGTTTTTAGTTCGAATTTGTCCGCCTTACTATGGGATGAGGCTTTCCTCTGAACAAAGTAAATAGTACTTGATCCGGCAAGTAATGGCTCCAAATCTTATCGTACTCAAAATTACGCATGAGTCCACATTAATTCCAACAATTTTCTCCAAATAACTTGCGGTCTAGGATGAAAGGCTTACATTATTTAGGTTCTTAAAAATAAACGTATCATTATCTGATCATTTGCTCTGTCCTCTTTTTATTTTATTTTATTATTTTTTTAAATGGTGGCGATAAAGTTAACCAGTCAGTCAGTAAAGTCAGCTTTATTTTTACGATTTGGAAGATATCATTATTATCTATTTTAAACTATTAAAAAATCATCTTTTTCGTCAACTAAATTGTCTTCAAACATGGAAAGGTATTCCAGATCATCAGTTCAGCATCAAGCGACTTCGCTTTAATCGATTGTTAGATTAAATTACCTATGGTTCGGGTTTAGACAGAATATGATTAGACTTCACTGGAAACATTTTTAATTTCACTCCTAAAATAACTCATAGGAACCCTGAAACAAAAATTTTATCCTACATGTTGGTGTATAAGTTAATAGAATTTTGTAAGAAACAGGATGTATGTATTTTTACAGGAATATAGCTAAGTATAAAAATGTCTCTAATTTGTTATACTTTAAATGTTTTAGGGATAAGAAGTTTAGATAGGTATCATGTGTGAGATTTCTCGCCCTATTAGTAGATATTTTATAGAAATTTATGGTTTAATGAGTGTAATAAATTTTCAGGTTTTGCTCCCCACGAAGTTACAATTATAGATATTTTGTCCACAGAATTACTTTGTCCTATCAATATTTATAACAATGTCAGCAAGATTACTTCCTTGTAAAAATGTTACCAAGAAACAGTAAATACTTACGAGGCACTGAATTCAAAACCGTTAGTTTAATACTCTTTTTATTTCCTATTGACAGTTCAATATATTGTTTTGGGACTGCATAAATATTTAGGGAAACGCGTTCCATTTTGAAGTGTCTGATAAATAAAAAAAGTTGTGCATACAGTTGAATTGAACAAAAAGATGACCTTCCGAAATCAATTTTTTTGAAAACCGAAGAAGTACCGGGAGGGATTTTGGGACCGCCTTGTATAATGAAGGCATTAGGATGGAAAGAGCTGTATTTTATCTATCGGGATGGGCATAAATAAGAGCTGCCCGTGGGCAATAAACATTAAATTGTAAGTATATAGGGTGGGATGGGTTGTGGAGGGGGAGATTCGGTTGTGTTTTTTTTATTTATTTTTTTTTTTTGAGTGGATTTAACGAAGCTGTCCTGGGCTAATCTATCTGCGTCCATTAGCTGGGATGTCATCGCTTACTCTCTGTCGGCTTCTCTTCTTCTTTATCTTGGAGCACTTCCTACCAGAGGCCTCCTCGTCTCTGCCTCTCGTTTAATTTGTTTTAGGGGAGCAATGACTGTTCAGAAGCGGACAAGCAATCGTGCGGTACTTCAGGTAGTTCGGAGAATGGATTAGGTTCTACTCGATGTTGAATTAGAGCAAACAAAAAATACCAAGCACGATCGAAATTTAATACATTCATTTATTTATTATGTACAATAATACAAATGATTTTTAAAAATATTATTTAACTTGTGCATCCTAATTAGACGTTAATTTTATTCGGCAAAAGCATGATCGACTCGTTAGCTAATTTTGGAGACAAACTATTATTTAGATAATGGTAACTATTATTTTTCAGAGGGTTACTTGAGAATTTGGGTTAGCAGACTTTAGATGATTTCCTACTAAAATGCAGGACGTCAGTATGGCTTAGGTTAAGATATCTTACAAATTTAATGTGTTTAGAAGAACACCGTGGATAGTTATAGCTGGTTATTCTCTAAATATTCACACATCATAAAAAGCATTTCTTGAAAAAGAGCGACGTTATACTGTGTTCTAAATGATGAAGGGGTTGCGATTTTCCTGTCATGATTTCCTTGCTTAAGGTGAGAGTTGGTTGAGAGTTTTATTGAGTTTTCCTGGCATACAATATGTAGTACCTATGATGTATGAATGAGAATTTTTTCTGAAGTATAGTGTTTTTAAAAATATGTATAAAAATGAACTTTTGAAGATATTTCAGCAAATACTAGGATGCAGAGAGTGGTAACTTCGGAGTATGATTGTGTAATTTGGCAGCCATTTATTGCTCTACTGCACTTTTATCATCTTAAGTATAAACAATATACTAATAATAACAATATAATATAATAATAACAAAGTAAAAACAAGTATATAATTAAAACAAAATAACAAACAAAGTATATAATTAATTTGGTCATTTATTATTTATGAAAAAATTCTCTTGTCCCTTCCTTTTTTTACTCCTCTCCATTACCCATTCGACCCAGGCTAAGCAGAAAGTGTCACAGAGATCTTCTTGTACAATGATATAATACCTACCTGCACATTATGTTTTACAACTCAAGTATCAAATTTCCTAAATATGGTGTATAGGGTTGCAAATGTATAAAATTAAATATAAAAAAAAATAATGGCTTGGATTAATGAATAAGACAAATAATAAGAGAGTGGTCAATAGATATCAGCTACAAAATAGGAAAACTTTCGAGTAAGGGCAAATATTGTGAAGAGCTGGGAGCCCAGGGTGATTCAAAAGTTTCGATGTTCGGGGTGCAGCCCCAAGTTGGGCCATGAGCCAAGTTTTATAATTTGAAGGGGTTAGAGGGGGGCTGGGACACCTCGGAGACCGACTCCAAACTTACGCCAATGCTGCAACATTGTTCTTCGTCGCTCTCTCCTAAATTAGGTTGGCGACCCTGATTCCTAAAGTCTGCTCTCCGCCGGAAGTTTAATTTCGTCAACAAACTTGAGCCCCCCCCCCCACTCCACCGAGTTCTCGGTCGAATTATCCTTTTCTCTTGTAAGCAAGGAACGGGCTACAGCTTCAACCGCTTCAATTTGGTTTTTCTTTATTTTTTTTTATCCCTCCACTTCTACTCCGGTTTTTTTTTCATTAAATGGGGTGTCCTTTCATCATTTTTTTTCCTGTACTATAATACTTGCTCTTTCACCGTTGCCATTTAATTTATTCCGTTCTTGGTTGCTATGATTATTCGGTAGGGGTTAAGAAATTCAATATTAATATAAAATTTTACGAGTAGGTACATACACAGTGGTTGAACATAAATAGCTAGAAATTTTACACGGGAAAGTAGTACTGAATGATAAAGTATAATAGTATTTATTTCCCTGTACTAATAGGATTTCAGATGAAATAAGCTATAAAGTGGTGGGGGAAATAATAGTAAAAAGAAATATGGAGCGCGCGCGCGCATCACACAACTTTCAGTCACCACTTTTATTTTAAAAAATGGATGTATGAATTTGAAAAAGTTAAAAAAGTGTCATACTGCAAATTAAAAAGGACACGTTTTGAACGATTATAAATTTTATAAATGTATTGGCTCTTACTTAAGTAGTCCATGTCTAGGGGCTTAGCTAGTCCATAGGATTCGATTTTTAATTTTTTGGGGGTATCTAAATAAATGATGTAATCACCCGGATAACGAAGAACACCTAAGCCATAGTTAATATGACCAATTTAATCGAAATCGTTAGAGCCATTTTTTTTTTAAACAAAGCATTTGAATTCGTAAACATGTGAGAAATATTGTTAAAATGTGTAAAAATGTTTAGTGTGAAGTGCTACTTCCGGTTCCTTTATTTTAACATAAACGTTCTGTTTATCCCGGGCATATAACCTACTACAACGTTGAATGTGCATTTTGGTCTCTTATGACTTATCGGTTTTGACCTAGGTTTTTCCAATATAAACAAATACTCAGACAGTTTCCTGAAACCCGGGGACCCCATTTACAACATTTATTTCTGTCGACAACACAAAGTCGAAATACTTTCCTAACTATACATTTCATACATGGGTAAGTGAAATTAAAAATAAGTCCAGGCCGTAAATACAAAGTTATTAGTTATTTCTAAATTTTATCAAAATAATACCAAAAATCAATATGTAAAATAAAATTCCCTTACCCTATGTAAAATTTCCCCTATTGCTTTGTAACAATAAAAAATCGTTTAGAAACTGTGTCTGAAATTCGTTTTCGTACGGTAGCAGAGGGTATAGGTTCCCTCATGTAGGGAAATTTTATTTTACATATTGATTTTTTACTGTAAAATTAAGAAATAACCTATTTTTAATTTCACTTATCAATGTATGAAATATATAGTAAGGAAAGTATTTCGACTTCGGGTTTTCCATAGAAATAAATGTTGGAAATACGGTCCCCGCATTCCTGGAAACTGTCTGAGTGTTTATATTGGAAAAACCTAATTTTTAATAGTGTTTTTCGTTCCTTTGTTTACGATCACCAAAAACGCTTTGTGAGCAAGATGATCCCTTCTCCCCATCGAGAAGTGCGGTATTTCACTTTTATGATTTGTTAAAAAAACATAGTTCGAAGCCCAGAAAATAAGTATCTAGCTGATCATAAAATAAGAAACATTTCCAATGTATACTGAGTGTCCCAGACCTAGTGTGTAATACTGCATGCTAAACGGAGTAGAATGGCGCAGAAATGAGTTTCCTATCTCAATCTGTTGAGGAGATAGATTTTTTTTTTGTTTTTATTTCTTACTTTTTTCTAAAAAATGGCAATTTTCTCTACTTTGATTTAGCGTAGAAACAAAAACGATGATGTTTTATTAATCAGCATTAAATTTCCTAAAAGATGAGTTAGGTTTTGGTATTTTAAATCCACTTTCAATGGGACTTTTAATGCACTAAACACAAAACATTTATTAAAACTTAAATTTTTAATAGTTTTTGAAAATTCCTCACTCCCCACTGGAGCACCATAGAAGCTGTCAAATTTCCTAAAAACTGCGGAATTTAGTTAGCTTTTTAGTGGTGTAACCCATGATACAATGCACTTCACCTTTTGAGTCTAAAAGAAGTTTTTCTGATGAAATACACGCTAGAGAATGTAGAACTGCTGGGGCAATGAGGAAGCGCACAAGAGCCTGCATCCAAAGTAATGGATGCCGAACAACCCACGAGTTAGAGTAAGTTTTACTTTTTAAGACTACAAAGAACAATGTATAAATTCATTCAATGTATAAAACTAAATAATATAATAAGGGTAATAATATTCTAAAATTAAAAAAAAAAACTGCTTAGTTTAAATTTTAAAAATACTTCCTTTAAAATAAATTAAACTTTTTTCTACTCTTCTAATAAAATTTGAAAAATCCTAAATAATAAACGTTGAAGATAAAACAATATTATTATTTTAGAACCGTACTAAAATGGATTATTGCGCGTGTTCAAAATGTCATCCATTACTTTGGATGCAGGCTTGTCTTAAACATTTTTTTTTTCTAATTCTAGATTATTATTACCCATTTTATATTACTGAGAATTTATACATTGCTCTTTCTAGTCTTAAAAAGTAAAACTAACTCTAACTCGTGGGATGTTCGGCATCCATTACTTTGGATGCAGGCTCTTGCGCGCTTCCTCATTGCCCCAGCAGTGACATCTCTAGCGTGTTTTTCATCAGAAAAACAAAAAGTGAAGTGCAATTTTATGATGGGTTACACCACTATAAAGCTAACTAAATCTCGCAGTTTTTAGGAAATTTGACAGTTTATACGGTGCTCCAATGGGAAGCGAGGAATTTTCAAAAGCTATTAAAAATTTAAGTTTTAATAAATGTTTTGTGTTTAGCTCATTAAAAGTCCCACTGAAAGTGGATTTAAAATAACAAAACCTAACTCATCTTTTAGGAAATTTAATGCTGATTAAAAAAATATCATTGTTTTTGTTTCTACGCTAAACCGAAGTAGAGAAAACTGTCATTTTTAAGAAAAAGGTAAGATTTAAAAAAAAAAAAAATTCTATCTCCTCAACAGATTGAGATAGGAAACTCGTTTCTGCGCCATTCTACCCCATTTAGCATGCATTATTACCCATTTTTTTTTTTTTTTACACTAGGTCTGGGACACCCAGTATGTATAAAAGAAAAGTTTATTATAAATAGCGCTATCAAAATTGCCTTTTTAGTTACCCCTTTTGATTTTGTATTAAAGTTTATATTTGGTAGGATATGATGCGCAGCTTATGCGCATACGGTAAGTGTTTAATAAAAAGGGACTGATGGTGTATTTTAAAATATTAAATACGTTTCATTGATTAAACAAGGATAAGTATTTAAAAGATGTTTATCTAATTTTTATTCTACAACAGGGATTAGGTAACTCTGATGAAATATCCTCAATAGAACAGTTAACTTCGTGTTTATATTAAGAATCAATAAGTGTTCGGTTATTGGTCATTTATGGCATATCACAGTTCTATGATTTTTCTCTAAAGAAATGAGAGCATGTTTCTGCAAAGACATAAGATCAAGACAACTCAATATAATCACACACTTTTGTTTGGGCCTAAAAAAGCTATGGTAACTTATTTGCCAGCTACTTAAATCCCGTTCCATACTTTTTCGGTATTAGCAAAAGATCAACATTGTTTCTGGGTTAAAACACGCGGAATAATTTCTATGTTATCCGATAAAAACGACACATGTTTTTTCAATCTAATGACCACGGGAAACGTTTTTCACTATCTTTATTTATGCATTTATGCAAGGTGCATCGGAGCGCAAAGTTGCTCGAGACGGCTGCCGGTTCTGCGCAACAAATTGTAATTACGATGGATCAACTTAATCCTTCTAATCTGATGCGCATAAATTTTCCACTACGTTCGAAACTGTAGCGGAAATAAATTTGCAATGCGTTTAAGAAAATATTACAGATTAGATATGTCTGATGATATCTTTTATGCATTAGGGATTTCATTTTTTTCAATATTCATTAAATCGTGAAAATCCGTGTTCTCTCATACAGGATAGATTGTATATCCCAGTTTATTATATTTTATACATGAGAAACTGTACAAAAGTCTAGAAGCGGTTTTGTGTTATTTACTTCAAGTATAAAAATATGTTTCGGAGAACAGTGAATGATCTCGACCAGAAATAAGGACGAAACAAAAAAGAACTGCAATATCCGCAAGAAAATCCCGACCGCGACAGTGATGCGAGATTAAGACTAGGAAAATAAAATACCCGTCTTTATGTAAACATGCAGGTATGCAGTAGAATCACACATATATTGTAACGATAAACCCAGCGAGGTGGGGAGAAAGGTGGCGCTGAATTGGCAAACGCGGGGAAGAAAAAAAAACATAACTCCCTCTAATAATTCCCACATCTCACGATTTGTTGTGACACTAATACTGGGATTATGCTTTCCTCTCCCCCCACAACCCCCCGTTTTGCATCGGGGCTGTTTTAATATAAAGCAGCGAGGTGTGTTGAGCTGGCAAAGAAGAAGGAAAAAAATTTAATATAAAATAAAGGGAGGGGGATTTGTGAGTACCCCGAAATCTCTTTTTCTTGATATCCCCTCCCCATTTCTTTGGTCTGATAATGTCAATGCGTCGACTTGGATAGTGAAATATATTTCAAGGTTTTTTTTTTTTTTTTTTTTTTTTTAATTTAAAAATGATTTACAAATATATTACAAGGAGAACACTGTTTTATCGGACCTACCAATTATTTCTATTAATCAAGCCGGAGGAGAAAGAGTGACTTATCATAGAATAAATACGCCCAAGACGCTTGAAAAACTGATGTAGATTTACGGAAACATAAAAAAAAATATTTATTTATCCCATCTATGGACGATCTTTTCTGAGTGTATGAAATAATCAATAGTTTCGATATTTCCAAATCGAATTATTTTACTAACTAGTAGCACTAAAGTAATATAGTATAGTATATAGTAGTACATATTAGTAATACGACCTATGTTTACCCTTTTATTTTGGGGTGAATTAGCTGACAAAATTTGTAACATATTTTTAAAATTTATTACATCAATGTATGTATGTATACCTGTGATGTTATGTTTTATAACTTTAACTACGTGATATAATGATTAATATAACCAAAGATATTCTATAGAGCCGTTTAACCGAGGTTTTTTTTTTTTTTCTGATAAACGATGTTTGTACAAAAAGGATGATTTGTCCGGATAAACGATCTGGGCGCTCGATGTTTTCTTTTTCTGAGATACGGAATCTTTTTAGCCTTAAGCCACGGAGGACGGAGGACCCTGGCAGGGGGAGATAAGGACATGATCGAAGTCCTAGGAGCTCGGATACACAAGCATAAACTTATACATTTTCTGAGCGAGGACTTACCAGCGGCTTATATATTGCCCGATGGAAAACTAAGTTGTCTGTCTTGATCTGACCCTCCTTTGCTGGAAATAATATTTCCCTTATCTTGTATTTTCTTAGGGTCCTTGAGCCAGGATATAATAGGGTAGAAAATAGAGCGTAGTGATTTACAATAATGAGATTAGGATGATAGGATGTATTTAAATTGATTCGTTATTAATTATTATAAATTTCTTAGAAAATTGCTAATTTTTAACTTACTAGCATATGATAATAAACTTTTGATTTAAAGTTAAGATCGGGCCACTGCGTGGCCTCCGACTCCCAAGCTGGCGGTGCGGGTTCGAACCCCGTCCAAGCCCACTCGATTCTGTTCCGTGACGGCCTCACTGAACAGACTCAGCGGCTTGCCATGGATTAGGAGAGGTTGGTTACCCGTAGATAACCCGTCCCGATTAGCCCTCGTGGCATAAAGCGGATGTTACAAAAAAAAAGTTAAGATCAGTAATCAGTTAAAAAACAAATTAATAAAATCTGTTAATAGTATATTGTTAATAATTAATAACACCAGTCTGCTCGTTAATAAAATTTAAAACAATCAGAACTCTACGCAAAGTTACAACACAAGAATACCAAAAGTTGGCAAAAATAGATTGCTATTATTCCTTTGGAAAATATCTTTGTTTTGGACGTTTGAAATACTTAAAAAATAACCTTGAGAAACCCACGATAATGTTTTTTAAAAAATTAATAATAAGTCTGAACGTAATTAAGTTATTAAAAAAAAAATGAATCGAGATTTCCATAATTAAGGTGAAAAAATAGTAAAAACTGAACAAACCCCTCCTTCGATAAAGATTCCGAAATCAGATTTAGCCAAACACAATTAAATAAGTATAAAAGAAATTTTTGTAGCACAGTACTTAACACGTTCAAGCCGGGACACACAGGGGTATTTGCCACTAAAAGCTGGCCAAACCCATTTTTTGAAATTCGAAATTTCTGGTAAATAATGATGATTTTTATCTCTTCCAGGCCCTTAATCCGGCGGATATTCTAATTCCAATCTGACCTTAGGCTTTACCCCTTCTCAGCTCATAACTATTAGTCTACAAAATAGAATTATTTTCTTTCTTTTTAATGAAGTATCGGCATTTTCATATGATGAATAGTTCGAGGCCAGGTTTGTACTTGTTATCCAGACAGTTAAATTTTTTTTGGATTCAATACTATTATGAATATCTTTTTGTTTCTTGGGAGGTAGATTTTAGAGCTAAAAATTAAATTTTAAGGTTAAAATGATATACTTCTGGTCATTTCTGGGCAACGAAATATTTTTTATGATAATGTGTAATTATCGTCGATCAGGCTTCATGAAAAAAATTCTGCGGATAGCTACGGATGGGAGACTTATCATTGTTTATTTCAAAAATGTCAGTTTCATTAATTAATAAAAACAATTGAATTTTGTTATATTTTCATTTATTTATATCTTAGGATCTTCAGGAAGAATAATAGCGAAGGGAATTATTTGACATATTTTTAAAGTCGAAAGCATTAGCTTATGAAAAAAAGATGGAATTTTTGGAGTCTTTTCTCACTCGGAAATATTGTATTAGCCTAGAGCAGGTAGAAATTAAATTATCCATTTTAAGGCATGATTTCCAATTAAGATATAATGCTTCTTTAAGCAAAAGAAATGTTTTTGAAACCAGCTGCAAGGAATGGCTAAGTGGAACGATATCAATTAAAATCTCAGGATCTGGAAAACACTTGGTAGTTTAAGTGAAAGATGCAAGAGGCGCAAAACAGAAAAACTAACATGAACTAGCTCTGATATGAAACTACGAGATTCTGGAGACATCAATGTTCTAAAGGATCTAACAAAAACTGCATCTCGTACCATAAACTATAGGAATGCATTTAAAAATATCAATTTGTCGGAAAAATAGAAAAACTACCTATCTGCACTGGAAGCTTTATTTGTATATATTGACTATTGGAGGTTCTATCAAGTGGCCATTTTATAAATTTAGAAATGTTTTCTAAATTTACTACGTATACGGAGGAAATTTACATAAAACTTTATCAATGGTATCCTATGACACCAACTGTTCACAAAATTTTAAGCCAAGGTGTTGAAGTGATAAAGAGCGCTCTGCTTCCTATTGGTGTTTTATCTGAGGATTAATCAGAAGCCCGAAAAAAACATTTCCGGGATTATAGAAAAAATATTGCTAGAACATTTTCCTGGACAGAGTGCAATTGAGAGGTAATTAATAGATTAATATTGACATATGGTCCAGTTATCACAAGTATGAGAAGTTCAAGAAAAAAAGGTATTAGGTGCGTTTTTTACGGAAACTTTAGAAATGTTGTCTCCCCCCACCCGACTTAACCGATAGTGGCGATTCCAAAAGTTCATCAAGTGACGAAGAAAGTGAATAATGAATAATTAAGTTTAATATGCATTGTTAAGAAAGATTGTGTTTTTTCTTCCAGGGATATAAGTTGTGTTTCAAAGTGGTATTAAACAATGCTTAATGCTGCCTTGGAATTAGGAAAAATAATATTAATATAATTGTGATAGATACATGTATCATAAATCTTTATTAATTATAAGTATATTTCATAGGTGCAATGCATAAAGAACAAAAAAAGAGAAAATAATTTATAATTATAACATACTTTGTAAACCCATGGATATGCATCACAGTCGGTAGAGTAACGTAAACATTTATTTTATTAAAATGTTTACCATAGAATATTTTTTAACTGCAAAAAAAATATTTTTTATGCCTATTAGAAATATAGAAGCCATTTTGAGTACTTTTGAATTAATAAAATGGAAGGAAATAGTTTTGGCCAGCTTTTCGGGTCAAACACCCCTGTGTGCGGCGTGTACCACCGGTGGCTCACTCTCGACTCCCTCATCGGGCGACGTGTTCCTTTGGCTCACACTAGACTGCCTCATCGGCCAAATAATTAGATCTTTAACATTTTGACTGCCGAAAAAGAATACCTGAGAGTAACGCTCGTTTCGAAACAATTTCAATATTTAATTCTCTTACACGAGAGCAGTTACTCGATTTCAGGTGGCATAGCAGCCAAAATGTTAAGAAAGTAGAAATAATTTCTATATAGCTGAAAATTAAAATAATGAAAATTTAACGTTAGTTCGTTTATTTATAATTGTCATTGGGGCTTTGTTAGTTGAAGACTGTATGGGCGCCAGATATTTTCCCCCTGATTTACAGGAAAAAAACAACTCTTCAACTAAAAGTAAATTTTTCAAATCGACCTGTATATTATTTTTGGGATTTGATAAATTTAGGATGTGTAGTATTGTACATAAATAGTCTAAAGGACATTTTTACAACTTGTGTACATTGATATTTTGACCCCAGTTTGGATTTATTATATTATTTTTATAAATGATAGAATATAGGGATATATACATGTTCATCATAGTTTCATTCTTTTGAGTTAGATTAGCATTTGATATCCGCGTGTTTTCTTATGTTTCTGTATCGAACTATGGATCAGCCGATTTCATACTCTGCGAAAAAAAATGTAAGCTACTTTCCGAGAGGAAGACAAAAGAAAGACAGGCGAAGAATATAGAGTGGATCCGGGGGCGGGGGTTTGTTGGTTTTGCATATCAGCCGCAGCGGGCCGCAGCATCGCTACATATTTATACCTATCTCGTGGGGGTGGAGGGCGGACCAGAAAAATATCCCTCCGCTCTCTTTTAGCATAGAGATGCTCATTCCGATGCACCACCGGCAGCCTCACATAAATTGTATCTGACACTTTGTTTCCTACCGAGTCCTTCCAATTTTTTTTTTTTTTTTTTGTTCGAACATTTCATACTCGGCGTCGGCTGCATATTGCAGCGGGATATCTGTCCTACGAACCTACCAGCCTGTAACTTATCGTACTCAGTGACAGGGATTATAATATGAGGCAGGGTCCGCGCCTTATGGTCGCCTAGGGAGGAATTTAAATTCTAAAATTGCTAAGATCGCATGGAGACGAGTAGCATAACTTTGAGGATTTATCTTTTAAATTATCCAAAAGGATCTCTGAAGCATCTCTGCGATGGTACCGGTTTTAATTTTATTCAAAAGTTCACACTCAGGAATTATCATGGAGCAATACAGCTCCAACGTTAAAACAAGAAGTTTTGTTTTAGACATTGGATTTTATTAGTAATAATTTAACTAAAACCGATGACTTCAGGACCTCAAACAGAAAATGTTTTTCCAAATTTTAAATTATCATCCTTAAGCTACTTTATATACCTTACTTCGGGTTTAACTAATTTAAATAAATCTTATTGTATAACATTTCATTATATATATATAAACACAAACAAAATACGATGCAAGACTAACACAACTCAAATAAATTGATTTTTTATTTTATGTTTTATCTTGAAACCACTGCAATTGGTATAAAAAATGGGATATCGTTATATTTTAAAATTAATTTAAATTTATGATATTTAGTGATATTTGTTTTAGTTGATTTATCAAAATTTATTTTAACTAAAAAACGAACTATATATAATGCTATATGTATAAATAAAAACAAGAATATAAATAGTTGAAATATTTATTTTTGCCTGATAATAATAAGCCATATATTCCAATGTAGTAAATGTATTAGTGGACGGAATGTATTAAATTCACAAAAACAAACTGGGCCTCTTTCAATAAAAACGTAGACAACCAAAAGCCAACAAAATATTTCAAAATAATAAAATTAATTTCATATATCGAAGATGACCAGTCAATCGTCCCTAATGTCTATGGCAGTCAGAGTGACATAAAATAAAGACAAAAAAGTTCATATTCATTTGGAATTTTTAAATAATTTAGATGTAAATAAATAAAATTATATGTATTAAACCTTTATTATAAAGAGTAAACAATAAAACCAAATTGTATAGTCTAACAAAGTTCAAATAACAAATAAGTAACGTCAATGGACTACTCTGATGGAATTTTTTTTTTAAACAGACATGATTTTTATTACTTATTAATTACAAATAGTGTAATTATAACCGATAGATTTTGATAAGGATTATCTTCCTGAATCAACCTTCGAAAAAACCAAATTAAAATGTCTGTTCTAAAAATATTCGTTTCCATTTTCCATCGATTTGCAGATCAAGATAGATATAATTTAAATTTACTGCTGGGTAGAAGTTAGATATTATTACTGATATTTGAAAAACACCTGGAGTCTTTAATATAAATGTTAAATAGGAGTCGTGTATACAGACGTTATAAGGGCAATGAAATTTAATTTTAACAAATTTTAGACCATTATGAAAATGAACGACCGTTTTAATTTTAAGTATGAATAAATTATTCGAATATGAATCACATTAAAAAAGTAATTTGATAAAATTATGAATAAAAATTATTTTCCTTGTCATCTCTGATCCAATTCCATTGCCGAAAAGTAATTCATATGATAAAAAAATTAAAATATGATGTTTTGACATCCAAAGGAATGCTAAATTATTCTGTTTATAATATATTCAAATTGAATGATATAAAACGTAATCTGTTTTTTATCAATTCATTCCACAATGTCATAATTTTAATATATAATTTTAATTCCAGATGTTCAGTTATGGAATTCTTGGTACATCAATATTGAAAAAAAAAAATTAATTTCGTTGTTGTACAATATGTGGATTTTTAGTAAAGTTATAAAAAGGCTTATCAATAATAGGGTATTGATAGTCACTTTTAAATTATGATGATAAACATCCCATTTAATTTAAATTATCATATAAATTATATACATTACATATATACATTTTTATCTTTTATCTAATAGGAGGTGTATACTTTAAGGAAACATTATTTTGGTTTGCAATTGGAATTGAATTATCGGTAGAAAGTTATCAATTTTGGCTTTCAAAACAGTATATATTTTTTTACTTATAATCTTCAAGCCAAACATATTGGGTATTGTTCTGATATCTATAAAGACCTATGCTTTATTAAATTAAAAATATCGGGCAATTAATATCTAATAGTATTTATTTTTAATGTAAGTTTGGAAGGCGTTTTTACGGCTGAATGTATGATGTATTTGAAAGTTATTTATTTTTAAATATAGAATTATTAAAATTTAATTTTTCTATTATTACTTAATTTATTTATTATTAAAAAAACAGGACTTGATTGAGCAAAGTCCTGCAAGAAAGTTCGACCTTCATGCCGTGCTCTTTAGGTTGCCTGGAGCGAGTCACGTCGACCAAGCCTGTTTGGGGCCTGTTCCTAAGTACGAATCCAAGGATTTCAAGACTTTGGCATGGTATGGCATGGCCCTGAAGGAGTTGGTACCCGTTTTATGCATATTTCACTTTATGAGCTTTGTCCTGTATGATATTTAACATGATGGGGTTACTGACCATTAATAGTGCTTAACTTTTTAAAAACAATTCCACACTATTTTGGTTCCACCAAAATGGTGACTAATGTTTTTTTTCCGTACATTCATGTTAACTTCATAAAATAACAAAAATCCGCATAGTTTGAAGAAGGATTTACCTTGAACAAAAGACGGGCCCGCGTTCAGGAATCAATTGATAAAAAATAAAAATAATCCTCCCTTCAGAAAAAAATTGATCCCATTGCCCCCTTATATATATAGTGTTTTATGATCGATAATCTGAACAAAGCTCTTTTTTTTTTTTTTAGATTTATTAAAGTTAGGAGTTTTTTATTGGTAGGTATATCAGAAGCTTGGTAACTTTTACTCAATTACAGGTAAAATGATATAATTTTTCTTAAAGATTAAAACGATTTTCGCATTGGGTTATTATATAGTCTGAACTGATTCAAACTAAACGTGCACGGAAATTATGTTTATTATTAGGCAATTTTAAAAAAGGTTGAATGTCGACTTTTATCCACATCCAAAAAAATATATGTAAAACTTACCTATATTTTTAATAATAATTAGCGTTGTATACTCTATTGTCCTTAATTCACCTACATTCACTGTAGGAGAAGTACTACGCTTCAATCTAATGAGATGGATTGATGGATCGAAGAAGAAATTGAACTAGTTTTGGGATGTTGTCCTTTAATATACTCAAGTATTCGCATAATTTTTTATCGTTATATAAAAAGTTAATATAAATAAATATACATTTAAAGTAATTTTTATGATAAAAATTAAGACTACTAGGAAAAAAAAATACATCCTTCATAAAAAGCAAAGAAACGTTCATCATCATATTGTGAAAATATTTAAGCCTCATACCAGAAAATACAATAATCTAGAGATTAAAAAATACCGAAAGTAAAGGGAAGTATTTTCTTTTCTGAAAGCTACACTGATATTCACCATAGTTGTCTATGATAGACATTTTTGACAGTATACTTTATTTTTTACCAATTTTCGTCGACGTGCTGTTACTTGCAATTTATTCTACTAGTGAATGGTTTGTTCCGGGTAAACTTCCACGAAGTAGTTAATAATTAATACGCATATGTTCGATATCAGTTTGCATGAGTAAGTCAGTTATGAGAGTAGTTTTAAAAAGTAACCAAGCTGCTTGAGTAATAAACATGATTATAACATAACATCTGTTTTTCTTTTTTATAATACAAATTTGATTTAAGTTAGTTTAAGTAAGTAGCAAGTGTCAGTCCCGGGCAGTAGCGGATCCAGAGGGAAGTTCTGGCTGTTCTTGAGGGGGGCGCACTTTTTTATTATGAAATTTTTATGTGTCATAAAGGTTCTAATTTTAAATATATGTGCAAATTAGGTGCTTACGTTGCAAATTACTATTAAATATTTAAAAAAAATAAAGATAACCCTTTTTAAACAGAAATAAGATCTTTAACTATTGCCCTTACTTCTCGGGGGGGGGGGGGGGGCGCCCCTCGCGCCACTCTCCTGGATCCGCCACTGGACCCGGATTTAATTTTTGACTTCGACTTTGTGTATAGTGTGCTTTTGTGTATAATGTCGGCTTTGTGTATAATGTCGACTTTGTGTATAATGTGCTTGAGGTAAGATTCCAAAATTTGTATACCATTAAAGTTAATACTGGCTTGCATTGTCCAATTATGAAATGAAATGGAATAAAACGGCTGTTGTATCCAAATAGATAGCGCTCTTAGGAAAAAAAAACACCGATATGCAGTATATATAAAAAAGAAATTTTAGCAGAATAATGGTTAAGCTCTGTGGAAAAAAAAAGGAAGCAAAAAGCAAGAGAAAAATACTAAAAATAAACAGAACTGAGGAAGGAGTTGGTAAGGGAGCAGTAAAGATGGTAGCTTACTGCTTGGCCCAGGATCGTCACCTGGGCCTTGCGATGGGGGGGCTGCTGGAAGGGGGGCGTAAAATCCAGGCATTACGATAGCTCCCTCCTCCTGCGACACCTATGGGCTACTTCCAGCTGCTCCGCTCTTAGCCTGGAAATTCACTCTAATGAACGAGTTTCTCTAGTCAGCGGGGCTCGTATGTCATGCTAAATATTAAATTGCGATTTCATGGAGTCCGTTTAGTAAAATCTCTTGAGCTCATGTTCTAGGTGTTTTGTCAAGTATTCTATACTGTCTGACATATCTAAAAGGTCTTGGGTTGTTCACTTTGTACGATAACCGGCGAATATAGGATATTATGTGTTATCCATGTATGGTTGGCCTTTTTAGACATTGCATGCCATCTAAAGTCATTGATATCCTGTAGGTCTCAGAAATTGCCGCGCAAAACATATGATTGATTCACTTAGGGTGGCGGGATGGCCGAGTGGGCAAACGCCTCAGAAAATACGCGTTGCCCATGGCAACGTATGATCGAGAACCGAAAGATAGCAAGTTCAAAACCCGGAGCCAGAGGACATTTAATAATACTCGGCATCAATCCCCCACCCTCTCCCCTGGCCCGGGAAACACCGTATAACCTAACAGGCGAGGAAGGGGAGGACCAATAAAAAAAAAAAAATATGATTCACTTATATTTTTAAAATAGGGTAAACATCCAGGTCCGTGAAAACCATATTGAATATCCGAATAATCCAATAATCCATAATTTTACCAGTCTAATAAATGTACTGCCAGACCTCGTGAATATTCAGAGAAAGATGATGATTTTGTTACCTTCTTGTTAATGTCCATTATTGGAGAACAATTTGGAAGTATTGTATTTTGTATTCAAATTTATACTAAACCATTTTTATTCTATTATCGTTTTTTTACACTAGCCCTCCAGCCTCTTTAGAAATCATTATTATAAAATAATATGTGATAATAAATTTTGAGCAACGTCAAAAACCAAATTAAAGTAATTTGATATAATTAATACCAGGTCCTCAACTTTCCCCCGATTCGAGCCAAATCAAACAATCCTCTTCAGAAAGAAATTATTTCGTAATGTTCTATGAATGAAATTAAATACAATAAAATGTTATAGCCGGGATTGAATCTCTAGGAATCTCAACTACATTTTTCCAAACCAATGAGATCAGTCGGTCATGTCGCACTTCGGCTAGAAGATGGTTGCATCTCAAAATTTATTATAAATTTGGAGTTATGCATATCGTTGGAATCAGAAAGAAAAAAACCTACAATGCCAGAATATAGTCACAATAGTATTAGTAGTTCCAATTGTGCAATTTACCAATTTTTTTTAAGGAGGGGATGATTGTGTTAACGCAGGTAGGGGACTACATTTGAGTTACATTTACTGCTCTAATGATTGACTATTTGTGATTAAATACTATCTTCCCTAGATCATGTTTTTTGTTACATTGTAAAATTGCTTATCGTATTGAGAATGCAAGATGAAACTTCAGATGTGATTGCTCAAAAAACAGTGTTTTGACAATCTTCTTGCTAACGTGTTGTCATAATATAGATATACTTATGATTCCAAAGCCAAATGGTATTTTTGGAGTAATCTGGTTTCGACCCAGAGCTTGTTAAACATAATATAATTCAACGTGAAGATACGGCACAAATATAAAGGTTATGTCCGTGTTTTAACTGCGGAATGCGTCAGAATCCGTGAAAAATGTTCGAACTCCGCAGGAGATCAAAAGAACAAGTCCTTATACATAGAATGTGAGATTTTTAAATTTTATTTTATTTGTTTGGCAAGAAAATGTATTCAGTTTTTTTTTTTTTTTTTTTTTTTTTTATGGCCGTTAACTTTGGTAATAAATAATAGGTTTTATAGTGATATAAATATAGGTATCGATTTTCAATATGAATTAGTAATAAGATATCACATTTTATCATTAATTATCGTTGGATATTGAAACGTACAAAGTCATAAATAAGTTGCTGTAAAAGTTTTTGTAATTTCGTAGGTATGAACAAATAACAGTTTCATTAACATAGGGGAGAGTTGACAATATTGTACCGCATGCTGGAGCGCTTTAGTGGCGTAGGAAGAAACAATACAGTGTTGTAACAAGTGAGCAACGTACCTCGTGCTGATAACTGTTTTGGTTGAGAATCAAGGCGAGTTTTTGCGTTTTTCCATAGATTAATGTAGTTTTCAGCTGTTAATCGTAAGGCCACTGTGATCAAATAGATAGGATCATTTTTTTTTTTAGTAGGTGGATCCTTGAAACACAACTAATTCGCTTTATTTTGGTGGTGCAGACCACGCTGTGGCTCTTGTTTTATGTAAGAAATAAGTTTAAGTTTAAAAAAACTCCCAGTTGCCTATATCATACCACCAATGGTTGCCTAAATCGTACCGGAAGAAAGTTAGTCAAAATAAGCCCACTACTTCATCTTCAGTTCCTAGAACATCAGGTTGGCCAATTATTATAGAAGTGGATGCTGAACAATGGTTTTGTGCCAAATGTGAAGTTGCAGTAATTGAAGACATGGTACAATGTTTATTATGTTAGAAGTGGGTCCATGAAAAATGTGCTGGGGTAAAGTCAAAGATAAAAAAATACGTTTGTGTTAACTATGAAGCTTAACATGATCCAGACAGAAAAATATTTATGAGAGTAGGCCTAAAAGATAGCCTAACACAAATAAAGCTCTTGAACAGTGTTCTCTCGTTTTATAATTTGGAGTAGATTTCTAAAAATTATTAGACATTAATTTCAGCAGGTTGACATTGTTTTATACTTTAGACCAAGAACACCATTAATTACTATTTGTATTACTGCTTTTTATTTTTGTAAGTTTATCTTGACACTCAATTACTTGTTGTATGTTGTAATAATGTTATTTTTAAGTCTGAGATTCATAAAGTAAAGTTAAATTTTAAAACTAAAATCTTATTTCATTTTATATTATACCTTTTGGTATCCCTGCACTGATTTTTAATGTAGGTACGATTAAGGAACCTACCGGTACGATTTAGGAAACTGGTCTCCTTAATCGTACCACTTGCAAAGGTTTGGAAAAAAATTCATAGTAATTACATTAATAATAATTTTAGTATGATTAATATATGGCATGATCCTGCAAAAAGTAGAGTAATTGTAGCAATATTTTGTTTAAGAATAATTGAAGTCATACTGAGGATAAAAATTAAAATGTAAAAAGTGGTACAATATAGGCAACTCTCCCCTAAGTATCAGTGATGATCATAAGTATTCATAAATATAAGGTGTAGTTAATGAATGTACGCGGCGGTTTAAGAATAACAAACTAAGGCAACTTAGATAATCAAGCAAGGTAGAGGAAACTAAGATTTATGAAACGAATTGAGGTAGGGGTCATCTGTGGTATAGTGGTTAGCATGGCAACATACCATACTTAAGGTCGCGAGTTCGCGTCCCGCGGTGGCCCTAGGAATTTTTGATGGGAATAAAAAATCCTTAGCTATGCCGTCCCTCGGAAAGGACGTTAAATGGAGGTCCCGAGCCTGTACGATGCCAGGTACTCCTTAAAGATCCCTATCCTAATTATACCTGGAAAGGCAAAATTTAGGACTCCCATGATAGCATCGTCCGATTAGCCTAAGTAGCATAAATGGACGTTCAACAAAAACCAAACAAACAAACAAACAAACGAATTAAGATATTCTTTTAGATAAATGCATTAGATATTCATGCAATTAGATAAGTGCATGAAACCACCATATTAGGGATATAATTTAATTTGTTTATAGGTTTAAATCCTAATGCCATCAATTTTTTTCTGAAAATAATATATTTTTTAAATAAAAGAATAAATCTTATGTTATTTAAAGACAACAAGTAAGATAATAGTAAGAAACTAAGTTTTCTTTTCTAAAATCGGCTTGAAGTTACTTGAACTTATTGAATTGTCATATATGTAATTTTTAAAATTTTGGAGGAACCGTTTAAAAGGCCTCCATGTTCACTTCCAGCTCCAGATTATGGAAGGAGTGCTGGAGAAACCGGTCCAGTTACCTGCCCACCCAGAGAGCCGCTACCAGCCTCAACTGTAAACAATGTTCTCCATTTTATATTCCTTTCATTTTCCATTTATTAATTAAATTATATATAAAATGGTATAATTTTAAAAATATTTAATAATTGAGGCGCCCGAACAACAGATATCTATAAATACAATGTCGCTTTTTTTCCTTAAATCATTAATCATAGTTTTGCATTTTATTGCAATACATTTTTATCTTATGAGTTTAGCCTATGATCCTAATAGGCTAAAATCCTAATAGCTCTAGGTAACTTACGCACTGCTACGTAGCTAACTCAGCATTCGCCTTGCTTTGTTGGTTATCACTCGTATTGCTAAACGGCAAGGAGGGGTATAAAAAATAATATTTTGTTTAAATATTGATTAATCAACGCTTTCGGGTTTTGAGATGTTCCTTGAGAAAAGCCCCCCTCCTGCTAAGGGGATATTCTTAATAAAATATAAAATAAATAAGAGAAATAATGAAGACACATTGATAATGGAGCCAGCCAACATTGTTATATTCGTCGTACTTCATCAAATTTTTAATTTCTCCCAGATTATTTTGTTTCGCATTGTCTGTACGCTATATTAATTTTTTAGCGATAGGTAGCACTAGTCTGATAGATAACGCAACTTCCATCACGCATTGGTGGATCCAGGGGGGAGGGGGCTGTGGGGGCTGCAGCCCCTCCCTTTGGAAACTTTTTCGTCATTTAAAGATAGAATTGGACTTTCCTTAACGTAAGAAAGCAAGTTAAAGAACAAATAATGTGCAGAACAAGTAGAATTTTTGTTGCGGGAAAGGAACGTAAAGGTAAAAAAGCTGATTAGCAGATCCAAATGAAGGGCGCTGGGGCTGCAGCCCCCCCTTTAGGACTGCAGCCCCCCCATTTACGATCGGCTGGATCCGCCCATGCCATCACGTATCTCTTTGATCATGAATCAACTGTCATTGCTTGACAACAACCTTGAACCACCTTCGAGTTTGTTCCTTATACTGAATTATTGAAGACAATTCTTTATATTGGCTTTAATGACATTCTCAAGCGAAATTGGATTCGTTAATAAATTTAAATTGAAGTAGTATTTCCATTGCCACAGAAAGCCAAAAAGTTATATTTACCAAACCCTTGTTGAGTTCTCAGCAATTTCAAATCCCCCTTCCCCAACCCCCATCCTGGGGACTGAGTTCGACAAGAGCTATAAACTAGATATGACTTGAATATTCGTGACCCGGTTCCTTGCTGATAAGGAGCTGCTACGAGTCCCTAAATACACTCGGTAGGAGCCTTATCAAAGGACGGGACCACATTAGGCTGCGGCTTCTCCGTCCTCTCTGTGTATTGTCGATACCTGAGATAGCTTGATTGGGGAAAACGTTTGAAGGGAAATGCCATTGCTGGAAAATGTCCAACGTATCTCAATGCTACCAGGAATTCGTCTGAATTTATAAGATCATTTTAGGCTTCGGGCGATCAGGTAAAATTTACTTAAAAGTTAAGTGGATTCAAAATGTAGTATTGTGCATATCTAAGTAATATTTTTAAGTCCATCACTATTCAAGCCATGATTTGATATCAGTTTATGAGAAAAGAAGATACAATACTGCTTCTGTGAAGTTATTATAAGATTCCATAATAAAACCTAAAGTCTTTCAAAAACAAGTAAATAACTAACCTATGTCAACGGATCATCAATCCAGTCATTATTTTAATAAAAATACTATAAAAATTGAGTACATTAAATTATAAAAAAGCATAACCTGGATAGGAATACGTTATATTAGTCATGGTTATTAAAGTACGTTGTATCCATTAAAGGTTAGGAATTTGATATCTTGTGTTTGATTACAATTGCCATATTTTTTTTTCAAACATAAAAGTTTGAGTAGCAAGCCTTCATTCACGCTCTCGTCTTTTCTCGGAATCGTTTTCTTAGTTTTAAATTGCAAAACGAATTTATTTATTGATTTTGCCTCTATATATTGTCTATGTTTAAATTCTATTCTAATATTTGCTAACCTATAGAAAACCAAAGATAACTTTAATTTTATTTTCGTTGTCCTTGAGGATCGCTTCTAAGGTATTGTCCATCCTCAGATGTTGCCTTAATCCAGAGTACATTTGGCATTCTAGGAGTATAAGCTTCACTAAATTCACCGTATGACAGGTGCAAATCGGTGCCTCGAGTCGTCGCAGTAAGTACCAATGGAAAACTCCGCAGGGCTCGAATTAGAGCCGTCACACAGTGCTTCGAGTATATGGAGTTTCTGGACGAAAATCTTTTGACCATGGAATATTATAGGAAATGCTTAGCTGATTAAGAGTATACCTCATATGAGGGGTCGGAAATAATATTTGACCAAGTTAGATCCAAAAAAAAAAAGGCAAATCATGGTTTTGGCAAATTATCTTAAATTTAAGGGAAATTAGAGAATCATTATTGGTTAGTTGATCAAAATTTAACTTTAATAAGATAATTAGCCGAACACAAAAGATACTTTCTTGATTGTACAAATTTTGCGGACATATAGTAATATTTCACTTTAAAGTTAGTAAAATATCGAGAGAGTCAAAAAATTTTCTTTCCTTTGGTCATATTTTCCAAAATAATTTCTACTTTCACTTAAAATAAAGTTCACAGTATACCTCTTCTAAACAGAAAGAAGACTAAATGAAAAGATTACGACAAAACCAAGGTTTACGTCTAGTATTTACCTTCGATCTAAAATCCCTTCTCGTCTAATACGAGTAAGTAAGTGGTCACTAATATTGTTTTTTTCGAAACATTTCTTAATTTTAATAGCAATTGAGTTAACAAATATATGTAAATATTATAATTAATGATCATTTACATCTTTAGGAACATTTTAAATGCAAATTCAAGAAAAAAATAAAAACTTGATTTTTCGATTTTGGTCCATTGATCGAAGCACTGTGCGTCAGATGGAAAACTTTGGATTGAACAACTTCGTTGTTCTAGATGGAACACGAAATCGAAAATAACGTTTTTAATTCTTTAAGTTTCTATTTAGTTTTATGACAGTTTCTTCTTATTGTCATGAAAACCAGTAGTTTCCGTTAAATCATTTAAAATTAGGATTTATTTTTTTTTTGTCTACCCCTATATTTAAATTTGAATTTACACTACCTACTACCTCCTTTCGATTAGTTCTACGAACTAAATATTATTATTTCTAAAAATTCTAAGCATTCCAATACAATATATTATACATATATATTTATACTCTTATTATGAGAATTGTCATTTTGAGAAATCATACAGTAACGTTAAACAAAAACAAAACAAAAAACTTATGGTTCAGAATAGTTCTAGACCTTCTTGGAACGAACTGTCAGTTGGAACAAACTGTCATAGTACATGTGTTGTGACTACGATGTTCGACTATCATCTACGCTGGCCTGGAAGGTTCTGGACTATTCTCCTTACGACTATATATAAGTAGAGTTGGACTGGAGAGTTGGTTGTTGTTCAAGAGAAGCTCAAGTCATGTGGTTATTTGTGTGTTGCAAAATGTAATTTTTGTTTAATTATTTTTGTAGCATTCTAAATTATTATTTTTCTTTCAATAACAATTTTTTAATCCACATAAGTGTTACAATAAATTTTTTATCTTTGATTTGATCATAGGAACCTTTCATACTTTATATTCCTTGTTATAAGGGGACAATATGGAACTGTTATTTACTCCAAATAAACAAAACTTGACTTATTTTATAGGAAGAATTTTTCTGCTTTTAATAAAATAACACCCAAAAGCATTAAAGATAATTTAAATTTCCTCAACTCCTCTGAAAAATGTTGCCAATAAATCTTCACCCCTGTGATTTCTACCTTTGCGCTCTCCCTCCCACCCCAATACGTTTTTCCATAACCCAGGAAAAGCCGTGCCTTATGAAAAGGCCATTAGGAGCGGAACACGTGGTAAGAAGTGAGGTATCTCTATAGCAGCAAGAGGCAGACTACATCTGGTGCAGACTGCTTAATACCGAGCCGATGGGGGAGGTCCATGATGGAGCTTGAATAATTTATGGCGAGCCCACTCATCGTGGTTCAGTTCTTGGATCTGCTCCCCGCCTACTAATTTGCGGAACTACTTTCTTCCGGGAGGGGGCCCCCGGACTTGTTAAAGTTCCCCTTCCTGCCTGCGGGGAGGGGGAGAGGGGTTGCTGATGGGGATCAATTTGTTTCGAAATTGGTCCAAATGGCTAGACCACCATGAGCCACTCCCCATTTTTTTTTCTAAGAAAAAGAATGGATGGAAAGTATATATTAAGGTAAATAACAGTTATAGTACAATGCAGTTCTTAGAATCATAATAATAATAATAATAATAATGCTTTTATTTGTCTTTAGGGATTAACCCTATACAAATAGAGTTAGCCGTACAAGATATAACAACATTATAAGCCATAAATCATATAACAATAGAAATAGAAATAATAACATAAAAGTAACATTAAGAGCGTTAACAAGTACATATATAATTTTGAACTGGCATATGATTAAATATTTAGTAATTTTACGTAAATCAACAAAACTTTTAAATCTTAAATAAACAATATATATACGCATGCATAATATATACATATTAATAAATATGAACACATAAATAAATAAATGTACGTATTTACAAAATTATAAAACACATATCCGTAATAAATTAAATAAATTCGTTTATCATGATATTCTTATTGTTTTAATAAAATATTTGTATATTATCTTAAATTATTCATTAATCACAAAAGACCTCAATAGTAGGCATCTAGAAAAATAATAATAAATTTTAGATAGTGATTCCTTGGTTTTTACATTTAAAAATTCGGTAAATTGTGGAATGTTCATGTTTTCGGCGTCTGGAATATAATGCTTTCTAAGCTCAGAGTATATCGGGCAAGAAACAAACAAGTGGTAGAGGGTCTCTTTTGCTTCGAAATTACAGATTGAACAATTTAATTGAGGATTAATAATGTACACTGAGTTTTTATACGTAATTTTAACAATATGATTACCGGATAGTCTAAGCTGTGCTAACATTCGAAGCATGGGAAAATGGCCTTCTAGTGATAAATAGGCTTGGGGTATTATTTGTGGATCCCATAAATTAACATAAAATGGGCTGTATGCCGAACTCGTTAATTTAGCCTTATCTTCTTCAATTAAAAATGATTTTAAACTATTTAAAATAACAGGTATTTTTCCTTTTAACTCTTTTGGGTCCTCTATTAAAGTTATATCAGCGTATCCGATTTTTTGTAAAATTTGGTGAATTTGTGCTAGCCAATTATATTTTATATTTTTTTCCGGTTGAGTTATATACTGCTGTTTTAATTTTATGAGGCATTGTTTCGGGTATCTTTCGTCCTTCATTTCTAATAATTTTAACATTAGTTTTAAAGTGTGTTTCATTAATGTATAAGTGGAGTGAACCACATTAAATTCCAGCCTGACGATCCATCCCGGAGTATTTCGGTTTAAAGAAAATAAATTTTTGAAAAAAGTTATATGTGCTCTTTCTATAATGTTAAGGTACCTGAGTCCCCAAATCGGTGCGGCGTAAAATAATACACTCATGGCTATGGCGTCATTTACTTTCAACCTGCCCTCCATGCTAGGAATTCTGGCTTTTCGACAAGTTTTAATGACGCTTCCCACTGCAATTCTAGTTTTTGACTCATTGAGTTTCGCCGCTTTAATGCCTAGCCCCGAGCTGGAAAACATTATTCCCAAATAAGTGTATTCCGGCACCCTTTCTACCAATTTTCCCTCAAAGTAAAATTCTTTCATATTTTTATTCCTGCCCTTATGAAAATGAATTATCTTCGTTTTTTTAATGTTTACTTTTAAACCATTTTCTTTGCAGAAATCGCTCAATATCTGTAACTTTGTTTGGACATCCGTTACACTATCACCGAAAATCACTAAGTCGTCAGCATATAACTCCATAATAACATCGCAGGTAGGCGTGATCGGAATGCCGTGTGCCCCATTAGCTCTAAAAAAATCGTCAATGTCGCTCAAAAACAAACTAAAAAGGTACGGGCTAAGAACCTCCCCCTGCAGAACCCCCTGAGTAACTTCGACACTATTCGATAATTTTCCATTTTCTCTTACTTTCATAGTGAATTTTTTATAAATATTTGTAAGGAGTCTCACTATTTTTGGACTTACACCTAGCTGAAAGAGTTAGTTCCATAACAGGCGGTGGTTTATGGCATCGAACGCTCGTTTAAAATCAACGAAAATCGCAAACACATTTCCCTTTTTCTTTTTCAGTTTTAAGTGCACAATGGAGTTCAATGTGAAAATATTATCGATGCATCCACGCTCCTTCCGGAAGCCCGATTGCGCCTCAGGTAATACCTTCACTTCGTCATCCCAAATCATTAACCTGTTTAATATCATTTGCGAAAATATTTTCATTATTACATTAACGAGTGATATCGGCCGATAATTATCAGGTTGGTTCGTGTTTCCTTTTTTGTGGATTAACACCGAAATCGCCTCACACCACTTATCGGGAACTTCCTCTAAATTTAGAATTTTATTAAACATATTTAAAATATACAACTTCCAGTTTTCTGGGAGATTTTTGTAAAATTCGGGTGTTATATTATCGGAACCTGATGACTTTCCCGTCTTTAATTTGTTTAAGGAACTATCAAGTTCATCCTGGCTAAATGGTGTATCTAATAAAGGATGAGTCACACCAAAATATTGATTTATACTTTTCTCTTTAGGAGGATAGAAATTTTTAAAATATGTTTCCCATTGTTCCACTGAGATAGGGTTATTAAAATGAGCTTTAAACCGATGCTTATTAACTGTTTCCCAAAAATTTTTTGAATTAGTTATATCAGACAATTGTGCCATTAAATTTTTTTCAGATTGTCGCTTCTTTTGTTTGATCAAATTGCAATAGGCCCGTTTAGATTTGATGTAAATGTCCTTTAATTCTAATGAATAATTCCCTTTTTTAAAATTAAGTAATTTAATCTTGATTTCTTTTTTTGCCGAACGACACTCTTGGTCAAACCATGGTTTACTAAAGATATGTCCTTTGTTCCATCTCGATTTTTTAACCATGCCACTCAAATTTGCCACCTCGAAAATTGTCTCGGTTAAATTGAGATATAACTCGTTTAAATTACCCATCATATATCTTCCACCGACTCTAGGAGACAGCTGCATCTGATCCCTAAACATAAACATTTCTAAAGGGTCCCACTTTAATTTATAATTAGTCGAATAATTGTATTTATCGTTATTCACTTTATCATTCAAATGTAATGTTAGAATAACTTTAACTGGTAAGTGTGTTGAATGAGTACTGATGTTATCAACTATAAGGTCGTAAATATTATTAATTTTATCTAAATCACACCATACCAGATCAATAATACTACTCCCCAGTGATGTAATGTTTGTGTACATAGCTGGGTTATCACTAATAGTACGACCATTCAATAATACAAAGGAATTATTTTCCATTTCTTCTATTAGGTGAACTCCCCTTTTGTTTGTTTTAAGATCTAATGCGGTTCTGTTAGCCGAGATATTATTGCTAATTAAAATATTTGAATCATATTGATTTAAACCACCTACTTTTGCATTAGTATCCCCTCCCAATATTATCAACTTTCCATTATTTTTATTTTTAATTTCACTAACCGAATTACTGAAAATTTCTGATATAATCTCAAAATCTAATGATGGCTTAAAATAAACTAATCCTATTACAAATTTTTCATTGGTCTGTATCACTTTCACATTAACAAATAGCCAGTACTCACATTTCTCTAATAATACCACATCGTAGAGATCACTCCGATAGAGAATCACTAGACCGCCGCTGGCTCTCCCCCTACTCTTCTCTCTTACTGCCATTGCTGTAATCGCCTTAAAACCTCTAAAACAGCTGGACGTGAAGTTCGGCTCATATAAATGCCATGTTTCGGATAAACAATATATACCGTGATGTAATACCTTTAAATCATTTTCCAAAAATCGAGTAAGTCCTTGAACGTTCCAGTATATAACCGTTACTAGCCTGCTGAAGGGCACCAATGGTTGCTAAATTACTTCACTTTTACCCTCCGAGGTGCTGCCACCGACTTTGCTTCTTGGTTTAAAACCATACTGCTCCAGCTTTGCGGTCCGTGACGGCCTCATATCTACTTCCGCTTCTCTTTCCTTTCTTTTCATCGCAGGGCTGTCTTCACTGGCTTTAAACCAATTTTTGACCTCCTGAATTGAGTATGGCTGGGAATCCACATAGATATGCCCGTTACGAAATTTAACTACTTTTTTAATGAGCCTTAATTGATACAGTATCGGTGCGACTTCCTTGTATTGCTCCCTTTCTTCTTTCGACCTATCATGTGCTACTCTATATCCCAATTCTGTCAACTTTTTTGCTGATTCCATCAATTCAAATTTGATCCTTTTTGAACAGAATTTAACTAACACAGGTCTCAGGCCAACCCTTTTACCTATTCGGAAACATTCCTCTATATGATAGTCTTCTATATTTTTGCCCACTTGTTGAAAGATGTTAATCACTTTAGTATAAAGTGAATTTCCTTCATTTTCGTTCTCTTCTGGAATGTTAAACATCAAAATATTTCTTTGCCTCTCCTTTAATTGGATTCGTTTTATCTGTATCTCTTGTTGCTCAATTTTTTTCTCTAATAATTGTTGTTTGTCTTTTACTTCCTTTAAGCCAGTCATGCACATCTCCAAAGATTTCACAACAGTTGCCAGATTATTGTTAATAGCTGTGATTTGTGTTGAATTATTTAAAATCTCATTACGAATGTCGTTGAGACTTTTTTGTATATCTAATAAAATGCTCTCACTCATTGTTATATATGTTTAAAAATATTTATGTACGCGACTATTGTTTTGGTCCTTTAAATCCTTTAGAATCAATAAAAAGGAAAAATACATTAACAAAAACTAGGATCATATTAAGTGTAAACCGCAAACTTACATGGTTTCCTTCAAATCATATGGACTGTATTCTGTCTTCATAAAATTGTGATTACGAATATATTTTAATTTGTTAGTAGGAAGAATTGAGTGAAGATTGTTGCATTTCTATTTTCCAACATCTCTTTCAAGTTATGTCTATGCTATTCATTGAATTGTCAATATTTGCCTTTTTTTATTATTTTTAATTTATATTTTACCCTTTAAATATCCGTGTGTAATTTGAAATAGTATATGTGTTTGTTCAATCCCAAATTTCTGCATTGTATGCCCAAATAATTTTCAATCTACCTACTATTAGTCTTTTAGTTTGTAAGTTAGCTTATGATCTATACTATAAATTCTGTTTCTTACTGTTAATAAATTTAAAGTTTATTTGGTTGGATTCATGCAATAGATATAAATGATCAACCATGCTATTCTTCCTTGCTTATTCCAAAAACTATGTCTGGCTGCCCAAATAGGTCCTTAAGTTCTGTATTTGTCTTTAGGCGGAAATTGTTTCCTTCTTTGTTTGGTCTATTTATTCTACTTAAAATCTCCCTCTTATCTGAACTCTGTAGCCATTCTTGATGTTTGGTAATGGAAGGAGGACTTTAATATATATTCTTGTTTTGAGTCTTCGGGGTATACCTTGATTTAAAATTTTTTTGGAAGAATTATTTATATAATGCTCTATTGGTTGTCAAAAACCTGTTTTCAAGCATAATCAATAATCAAAGAAAACGCCATTGTGGGAACTTGATAGTAGGACGAAAAACATGGTATTAGTTTGGGTCCCATCCCAATGTGGAATAGCGGGGAATAAAAAAAGCCGACCGAACTGCGATTGGGATAGATCCAACTCTTAAGTGAAATATTATTCTTAAAAAACTAGAAATGGAGTCGTGAAACCATAAGGTACAAACTTGGGGAAATAAAACAATAATGCAGCAAAGTTCATTCAGTTCCGGACATTGGAAAAAAGAAATAATATCGTGCGGCATAAGGATAGAATATTGCGAATTCGCCCATAGATACCAACTCAGAGTTCTTGAAGCATCAACCTCTAAAATATGTGACAGTAAACCTCATACAGTTGAGCACCTTCTAAAAGACTGTTACCAATTCAATGCTACGAGGGTGAATCAAATATAAACGAGACTTTTCGCCCTTCAGGCACAATAGTGGAGGGAGAACGTTCCCGCTTTGTTTGTAGTTGGGTAGGTTTGTCAGGAGTAGGGGAAGCACATGGGCTCGCCTCCTCGACCATCTCAGTGTCCACCGTGACGATGTTGGAGCAAGAGGTACTTCCGTCAATTGCGCAACGTGTTTTAATCAAGTTTCTCGCCGCAGAAGGCGTAAAACCGGCCGAAATCTTGAGGAGATTGACTGCCCAGTGCGGGGAAGAGACACTGTCGCGAGCCAGAGTGTTTGCATGGCATAAACAGTTCGTGGAGGGTCGCGATCGTGTTGAAAATGAGAGCCATGACCGCAGACCTCGCACCAGCATTACAGCGAACAACATCAGCAGTGTTCGACGGCTTATTGAAGGCTTATTTTTTGCACGAGCTCAGGATAATTAATGCGGCCTACTACTGTGACGTTTTGAGTGAGGTCCAACTTGCATATCGCCACAAAAGACGAGACCTATTGATCAGGGAAGTGGTTCTTCTCCATGATAATGCTCGCCCCCATACAGCAGCTTAGACTCTGGAAAAATTGGAGCAACTGGGGTGGGAAACATTGGAACACCCTCCTTAAAATCCAGACCTGTCACCCTGTGACTTTCATGTGTTTGTTCCTCTCAAGGAAGCTTTGGGAGGCCAAAGATTCAATAGTGATGCTGAGGTTGAAGCCTACTTGCGCGATTGGCTGTAGACACGACCTGCATCTTCTTACGTGGAAGGAATTGGATAGCTGCCTATCCGCTGTGAAAAATGTTTTTCCAAATCAGGAGATTATGTAGAAAAATAAACTATATTCTTTTTTGCGTTTAAAATAAAAATAAATTAAAAAAAAAAGTCTCGTTTATATTTGATTCACCCTCGTATATAGTAGAATTTAAAATTGGCCAAGCTTGAAAAATATGTTGAAATATTAAGAAAAACAATTCTACTCCAATTTAAATACATTAAGAGGTAAAATATAATATAATATAAAAAGTAGATGATACCACTGATCCCTAGGGTAGAGGTAAACAATAAATAAATAAAATCAGAAATATTATTTTTTTTGTAATATTTTGATTCTGAATATATTTTATAATCTGAATATATACATGATATAATTGATTCTGCAGTAGTAGGTTAACACGGTTGTTATAAACTGAAAGCTACAGAACATATTTGTTTCAGTAACGCTTTAGAAATTTTGGCTTAAAATTATGTATAAAAATAAAACTACCTTGGTGAAGCTGGGATAGTTTAATTTCAAGACAGAATGACAACATACCCCAAGCAGTTAAGCACCTCCTAAATGCTTTACGACAGAAATTAAAATTGGCCAAAGCTTGAAAGAGATGTTGGAAGGTTGAGAAAAAACAATCCTAACCCTATTTGAATACCTAAAAGAGGTAAAATATTATAATAAAATATAAAAAGAAGTATACGGCCCTCTATTGAAGAGTCAACAAACAATAAATAAATACTCTACAAATATAATTGGTTAACTGAATTTTTGTTTATTTAATTAGTAACACGGGAAGGAGGCTGATATCTTAAATCAAGGCTCTACGTGCATAATTCTTTCTAGAATTAGAGTTCAAAATTGAACATCACCTCCAGTTAGTGCTCTCAATAACTGAAGGTAATGCCAGGTTTCCTCCCTCCCGTTTGTTACGGCTTCGGTGATTTTGATCCCAGATGCCAGGACGACAGAGGGTGGAATTAGAATCGGCCACATTGGTGCTGTACTTTAATTAAAACAAAGGTGGGGGGGGGGGGGGTTGAGAAGGGGGTTCTGGGGGAGGGGCGAACATCCCCTGATGAGATACTGATGACGCTCCCGGGGGAAATGAGAGAGGCTCTTAGCCTGTTAGCCCGAGGGGAGGTCTCCATCTTGTTCTTATTCTAATAACACGATATATATACTTCTGAGGAGCGATGTTAACATCTGTAACAGGCTGGGGTCCCTCGAGGGAAATTAATTAGTCCTTTCTTATCTTGTCTTCGCCCGGTGAGGAACGGCTCCGTGGGAAGAACGCCGTAGCCATTTCAATTTGTACGTCATGGGCCATTAGTATTGTAATCGGCCGGAATAGGAATACGTTAGCGAGAAATGTAACCGCCATTAGAATGCCACGGGGGAGAATAAAAACGTTAAGATTGCAATGTTGCGGACTGGAGATAATATAAGTAGGAATAAAAGAACAACTTACTAAAAAAAAGGTATCAGATCAACATTGAATGACATAATTTTTTATTTTGTCAGTAAGCAATAGTTTATTTTTTAATTAAAAAACAAGCTGCCATAAGCAAAGGCATATGATATCACCTCCAATCGACACAATATGTATGTCCAATGTAATTCCAATGTCCAATCGATAAACAAAGTCCAATTGACTAGACCAGAATGAATTGAATAAAAAACTAAATTTGTAAAATGTAATATAAAAATTGAAAAATATATCTAATAAATCACTCTCTCATATCAAAAACGGCATTCCTAAAGAAACATGATTTTTCTGGAGGGTGAATTTAAAGTTAAAATTAGAATGGAGTAAATTCATTTTAAATAGTATAACATGCCTTCGATAGATCTTTTTGGATAATAACTTTTTTTCTCTATTTGAGGAACAAAAATATTATCCACTCCTTTTCGATTTAAGACATTATTATTAAAAAATTCATATTGGTTATAGCTGCGTTCTGTATACGCTGAAATAGTAGTATATCCTTGCAAGATCGCAAATTTTAACTCAATACAAGCGGCATCGATAAAATTGTTTATAAGCACGACCTCACTAAGAAGAAAATCTTTAAAATTTAAAAATTGTATATGTTTAATATTAATTTATTATTGTTTTTTAACAATTATTAAATAATGTGAGGCATAATCCGGATTCGATTCCCGGCCGTCGCCAAACTTTTCTCTCTAAATAACATTATTTAAAAATAAGTTATATTTTGTTTTTCCCTAAGAAGGAGGAAGGTTAGTTATTATCTAAAACGATTTTTAGCATTTTAAAATGTTCAATCGAAAGCTTAGAGAATATATTTCGAACACATCTTTTGTAAACTTTAAATTTGCAGAAAAATCATGTTTTTTCAAATGTGACGTTGAAAAATCATGAGATATGACGTTTTTAAAAGGAGTGAATGTTACATGTGTACATTACTTGAGTAAATATAAAATAAAGCAAATTAATTAAATTCGTATCTACATGAACAGAATATATTGAGCCCAGAAAACTCAGTACTCTTTGCCTCCCACATGTGCGAGGGAAAGCTGAACCCTAGGAGGTCCCAGCGGTGCTGTCCCATTGACTGCATTGATTTACCTAAAAAAGACTCCAAAAATCATGAAACATCTATATGTGTTCCAGTTTCCAGTATTTCTATAATTAACATCATGGTATTTCAGTAGTTTTATACGATATCTAGATTTACAATTTTTTTAGGATAATAGATTATTTTCAGTTAAAAGTGTTTTATTAAGAGAGCTTATAATTCTATCCAAACGTGTGAATCTTCATCAGGGCTTGCTGAGTCAAAAAATTATCATCATATATATTTTTATCATATTTTATTTATAATCATATTTATCATTTAAAAACTTACAATTTATCATCTTATCTTAAAGGAAACAGCTGACAATTACACACCACATATATACTTTTCACAGCTTAACAGGATTTCTTATAACTTAAAAAGAGAATAAAGAATTTACTTTATATGGTTTTTTTTGTCTTATATTATTTTAATTAAAAGCCTATTTTTAATTAATATTTTAACCTTACAATGTCATGGTGACACATATTTAAAATAAACTTGGTCAATCAGATTTTATCATTTCACATATAATTGTTAGTTAATTTCCGACAAAAATTCAGTTAGGTGGTGTTAGAACTTATATGATTTGTATGATTATCAAATATATAAATGAAGTGACAGTAAATAAAGTTTTATAGTAGGTAATGTATTGCAGAAATGTCACACCGTAATATGAAAGAACAAGTTGAATGGGAACCTAATCTGACCTAACAGCTAGCAAAGGACGAGGAAGAATCCTTCTTGTGATGGCAATATCAGTAAGTGGGCCCTGGAGTGTTGCTGCTAATCCAATGGCCTCTGCCCCTTCCAGTTCTCCAGCACTCTGGAACTTAGTTGTGGGCTTTATTGCTACCTCTCAGGTTTGTCTGCTTCCAGCCCCCAAATGAGATTCTTCGGTAATTTGCTAGGAAGCAATCGATACAATTCCTTTGCAATACACCGAATTCGCATAGGAAAAAATATATTTTTATGTTTCATAAATTTTATATTTTATAAAATACAATTTTTTCTTAATAATATTACATAAGGGGCTGTTAATAGTCTAATATGTTTTTATCCGTTCTTCTTCAAACTGATAGACTGAAGTCCGTTCTAATCTAATAAGATCTGCTGCATATTAAAAAAATCCTCAAATTGAATTTTAATTTCTATTCGATTTTTTTTATTTTACCTATAAAGTTTAGATTATATTTATTTTTAAGACATGAAGTTCTCGAAATGAGGGAGGGATATTGTGGTAAGCAATATAACATTCATAAATACTCAATTGTCTCTTTCCATATCTGATTTTACATGTACATCAATGCAATGAAAAGGGTAAATATTTTTAAAATATAGGTTTTTATTTAATAGCATTCCGCATCTAACCAAAAGGGTCATTAGCGATAGGATTAATAATAACCCTGAAATTCCTATATTGGTAATATGCGTTTTTTAGTAATTCCCAATTACTAAGGACAATATTATAACTTCTGGCTGTTAGCAAAAATACCAAGGGAAACCCTTTCTCACTATCCAAATGTATTTTTTTGGGAGATAATATTTATGGACCTCGGAAGACAACGGGCCTAAGTTACATTTTTTCTATTTTGGGTAATGCAAAGCTGAAGCTCGAAAAAAAAAAAAATTGAAACTGTAATTGCTTAAAATAATTAATTTTTAAATCTCAATCAGGTCTTTGACTTTCATTAACAATTCTAACTTCATTAGATTTAGGGCGTTCTATAGTATATTGAAGATATGTAATGGTTAGTTACACTATTTAAAAATCAGCACGACGAATAGCAGAATAAGTATTAAAGAACGGGAAATGGGGAGCGGTAGGGGGGGGGGGGAATGATTTTCAAATTTTTATCAAATTATCCAAATTCGTCAAACACCCACATTGAAATATGTTTCGTTCTCACATATTACAGAAGAATAAGAAGGTTAATTCCATATATGGGACGTTCTTTTACAAACCGAACACCTTTCTGACCGACACATTTTAGATTTAACTGAAACTTTTTTTACGGGTTCTATATCGAAAAAAAAGAGATACGTGTAAGAGGATTGTTTTTCATTTTCGATATTTTGAAAAATAAACAAGATCGAAAATTCGTGAATTTGATGATTTATCGGTAATAGCCTATTTTTCAAAAAATCATAACTCCGGTTCAGTTTAAGCTAAAAAATCTAATTTTTTTTTATTTTGAAGGTAAAAAGAAAAGCTTTAAGAAAAAAATACTTTCAACAGAGATTGACGAAAAATTCAAATTGTTATTAACAATTTCAATGTTTAAATCGGTTTTTAACAGTGGCCCCACCCATGAATCAACTTTTTACTATTTTTATCGTATTCTGCGTCAAATTTCCTATCGAAAACGCTTTTAAAAACGATGGAGAAGTTATTTTTACTGTAAGAAAAAAATTAATTAATTTAGCGCGGTACGTCACATCGACAAGTGGGTCACATTTTACGGCTCATATTCTTGTTTTACACCGTTTATCTCTTAAATAAAAATAATTGTTTCATTGTTTTAATTAAAAAACATATTTTAGTAGCCAAGAAGATGGGAAAAAATAGAAAAAATACATAAATAAAAATAAATAAAAAACATTGTTGAAAATGAAATTTTTTTATTAAGATTTCGATAATGCATTAGTTAATAAGAACAATATTTGGAATATAAAAATAAATACAATATTTAAAAATAAGACAATGTTTACATTTTCTGTTTAAAATTTTTTACAATATCCTTTTTTTTCGCAAGATGAAAACCGTTTTGCTTCCAATTGCTGTTAAGAAATCGGATTAATACAATGATATTTTAAAGTTTCTTTTATTGTTAAATCTTTTTGGAAACGTTCGGACAGTTGTTTTTTTTCTCATTTGTATTCTTATGCTAAATCAATTAATTTTTTACCGGAGTTATGAATTTTTGAAAAATAGGCTATTACCGATTAATCATCAAATTGTCCGAACGTTTCCAAAAAGCTTTAACAATAAAAGAAACTTTAAAATATCATTGTATTAATCCGATTTCATTACAGCAATTGGAAGCAAAACGGTTTTCATCTTGCGAAAAAAAGGATATTGTAAAAAATTTTAAACAGAAAATGTAAACATTGTCTTATTTTTAAATATTGTATTTATTTTTATATTCCAAATATTGTTCTTATTAACTAATACATTATCGAAATCTTAATAAAAATATTTCATTTTCAACAATGTTTTTTATTTATTTTTATTTATGTATTTTTTCTATTTTTTGGCTTATCTTCTTGGCTACTAAAATATGTTTTTTAATTAAAACAATGAAACAATTATTTTTATTTAAGAGATAAACGGTGTAAAACAAGAATATGAGCCGTAAAATGTGACCCACTTGTCGATGTGACGTACCGCGCTAAATTAATTAATTTTTTTCTTACAGTAAAAATATCTTCTCCATCGTTTTTAAAAGCGTTTTCGATAGGAAATTTGACGCAGAATACGATAAAAATAGTAAAAAGTTGATTCATGGGTGGGGCCACTGTTAAAAACCGATTTAAACATTGAAATTGTTAATAACAATTTGAATTTTTCGTCAATCTCTGTTGAAAGTATTTTTTTCTTAAAGCTTTTCTTTTTACCTTCAAAATAAAAAAAAATTAGATTTTTTAGCTTAAACTGAACCGGAGTTATGAATTTTTGAAAAATAGGCTATTACCGATAAATCATCAAATTCACGAAAATTCGATCTTGTTTATTTTTCAAAATATCGAAAATAAAAAAAAATCCTCTTACACCTATCTCTTTTTTTTCGATATAGAACCCGTAAAAAAAGTTTCAGTTAAATCTAAAATGTGTCGGTCAATTTTTGTCCAAATCTGTTCGGTTTGTAAAAGAATGTCCCATATATTTTGTAATAGATAGATATTGAGTAGGGGATGAGGTTGGACTAACGTATCACTGTCATTAAATCCACTTCGAACTCCTTGCTAATCCAAACTAATCAGAGTGGTATTATCACTAACATAATCCGCATCTAATACGACTCTCAAAAATTTCACTTTTCTTCTAAGGTCTACAATTATTTTTTATTAATTTTTAATGGCACTAGGAAAAAGATGGCAGAGTGTGGCTGCCAGAGAAGTTATAGAATGAGATTAACATTCAATTAAATAATAATTATTGATTCCATTTACAAACATTTGAGAATTATTAAATAAACTATGTTAATTTTCTATTGACGATAGTCTAATGTTGACCTTTTCACAGCTTATAGGACAATGCTTTATTATAACTTTTAATCATAAAGGCTTACCACAACCCTAATTGTGAAAAGGAAAACAATGGACAGATTTTAGGAACATTTTCACAGAACCGATAGTATCCATATCAATACTTCAATATTCTTTTACAGTCCTCCACCGACTTCCTCCTTGGTAAATTAACCATCAAGATCCTCTGGACAACTCACTCTTCCAGTCGCATCCCTGTTTTCAACCTCCTGTTAGAATACCATGTAGTCATACTCTTGTGGAAGACCTGGAATGGACTCTTGTAGTCACTCCTTAATGATGTGAATTTTTATTAACATTATAAATAAAAGATTACATCTGCAATGTCTCCATCAAAACCTGTGATATCGTAAGTTATAGATAGAATGCAACTATTTTATTTGTAGCTCACGTTTCGACCCAACAATGCTGAACTTCTACAGCACCAAGAGGGATAAGAAAAGATTACTAGCGATAGTGCAGTATTTTAGGCAGCGAATACAATATTAGGATCTATCATAATTTTCTTCGTTAAATCCAAATACCAATTATTTAATATTTAAATGTACTCTTTAAAGTGCAAAGTTTTTGTATTATTTATTTATTTATCGGTGCCACCCTTCCACGACCCCTCCCGCGACCCCTGCTCGCCCCCTCGTCGGAATATGGAGCGATGTATGGTGGCCCCTGCCCCAGGAGGGAGATATCTCAGGGCTACAATATGTGTGACAATAGAAGGGGAGGCAAATCCAATAGCTCCCCACTTTCCTTCCTTCTCCCTTTCCCTTCTGTTATTCTGTCTTCCGGATATGTTCAGGTGTCACCGGATACATATTTATACGGCTTCCTGGATATTTCTGCGAGGCCGGGTGGGGTAAAAATTGTATACGGAACAGTTGAAAATTTAAGTATTGTATATTCTATTCTTTTAATATTTTTATATATTTATTCAATAAGGCATAGCTAATTATATAGAAAATTTATAGTATAGTCTCAATATAAAAGTAATTAATTACTTGGCAATGATCGAAAAAAAAAAATCATGATGATCTTGCTTATATTGCCGGATAAGATGCCTGGACTGCCCATCTAAAATTCTAACTTTGTCCGCTCTATTTCCAATCATTTATTTCAAACAAAATAAAAAATATGAAATAAGAGGCTCCACATCCTACTTAAGTGACTAAGAACGTTACTGTCATAATATCAATGACCTGTCAAAACCAGAAGAAATTATGATAAAAAGAGATGAATCGATTATCATAAAACAACACCTAAATAAAATCACGTTTTCATCATCTTGCTTTTATATAAATACCGGAATTTACAAGACCTGCCCTGAAAATTAAGGAAATGTTTTTAAAAACTTTTTAATTGGGATGAGAGATGTAGAGGCGTGTGAAGCACGGTAATCAACACTGAATTTGAAAGAACACAAAATCTCATTTTAAAATATTCATGAACGTAGTTTTATCAATTTAAATTGATAAGTATAACTAACATTGAAATGAGACAGATAACGATTGCTTGTACCTACTTATTAAATCAATTTAAACGTACAGCTCACAGATTTTTGGCTCCGCTAAAAAGACTCACAAAAATTACAATCTTTTCAATTAATAATTTTAAATCAAAAAACATAAAATCCTTGGTACATAAGTAACAAAACTGTACACACAAACGTATAGTATGCACTTTTTGACCAACACATACGAACTCTTTTCTTCTTAAATTAAAACGTACTGCGCCAATTGTTCATGTTGAATTGAACGGACAAATCAAAAAGAAGCTTTATCAGAGACTTGCTCACCTCAATTAGTGAATCAGTTAGGAAAGAGATGCTGCAGTTCTCTCTCCTTTCGTCACGACTAAAATGCCTATGAAATCAATACCTTTATCCCATCTCGAATGGCTTATTGCCACTGTTTGCTGACTAGTGTGAATGAAAATATGAAGCGAGAAAAACAATATAAAAAAGGAAAAAGAAAAGGTGAGTGGATTATGGACCCTACTAATCCATTCATCCTTTCCCTTTCCTCCTCCCTTTTACTCGGTCGGCAACAGACATAAGAGTATATTTGTAGAATGGGGTGAAATGTCACTGAATTCGATTATACTTGAGTCAGTACAAGGAGTTATATGTCTATAATAATATGTCTTTGTTAAAAAACAAAATGTACTTCGACATTTACTATTGGCATTAGGCCATTAGAGGAGAGTCGTAGCCTGCTAATAAATAAATAAATTTAAATCGCCACTATGTATTATTGTAAATACTGAAGCAAATTTTGATAAATATGTATATAAGTTTACAAAAATCTGGTGAAATGCGCGCAACACACAACTTTCACTTACCAACTTACTTTGATTAGAAATTAACGTGTTTTGTTAATGCTATTTCTCAAAGTCTCGCAATTTTCCAAATTCATTTACTTATTTTTGTTTGTATTTGCTCTTTAAAGTACACTAAATTTTTTATTATTAAATGAAAATTTTTACTTGTGATAATTCGGCAATGCAAGCATAATACTCCAAGTCGTCTGATTTTATAATTCTCTATGTAGTTGTTGAAAACTTCATATAGTTCCCATGAAACATAATTTCCTTTAAATGAACAGAACAACTTTTATTATAAAGCATTGGTTGAGCTTGAGCTCAACGTGTTTTATGAGTTGACGGAATATTTTTCTTTTTTTCTTCGGTATATGTTTACTTGATTTTTTTCATATTTCATACTTAGCCATTTCTTATTTTTAGGCGAAACGAAAGACAGATAATTTCTCTATATAAACAAAAACAAAGGTTCTTCATCGGAAAACCAAAACGGCCCCTTCCTCATTTATGCCCCCTCAGAAAATTTTAATAATGATAAAGCTTAACTGATATTAAAGAATACTTGATTCTCGTTAACCATGACGAGTCTAATCAAAATCGTTAAAGCTGTTTTTGAGACAATGGAAAAAAATACTTAAAAATGGAGAAAATGTTATAAAATAAAGTGCCCCCTCTGGAGGATCGATTTTGATGTCATTTCTCGGTCATATATAAATACATCAAGTACCAATTTTTATTAAAATCGTTAGAGCCGGTTTTAAGAAAATATAGTACCTCCTCCGTTCAACCAACTTTAATGAAATTTTTGCTGTCACATCACGGGCATATACTCGTACATATACCAAATACCCAATTTCAGTTTCGTACGATTTATAGTTTTTGAGCTAATCTGTTAACACACACACACACCATTTCGCAGGACTTGGTTATTTGGACTCAGGGGACCACAAAACGTGTATTTCCGTTGAAAACCAGAAGTCGAAATTTTTACGATGGCAATACTTTTCCTTACTATATATTTCATATATAGGTCAGTGAAAGTAAAAATCTTCACCGCTGCTTTAGTAAATTATTACTTGTTAGTATATTAAAACTAAATATTATATTACATAGCAATTAAAAATTTTGAGACCAAAAGATTGCAAAATATTTATTGTAAAATTGAAGATGCTTGTCTAATCATTTATTTGTTTATATCTACAATAGATTTTATTTATTTTATGTAGAGGAATATTTAAAGGCATCATTAGAACTGAGCAAATATCATTCCACTCGGGATTTAGCAGAGAGGTACTGGATAGCCCCGATATTGGGCTAAATTGAAAACAAATAAAGGTCGGGAGGGACTGGAAGAACCCTTGCCCTTACCATCCTCCCTAACGCCGCTTCCATCCTCATCGCCGATCGATACATTCCACCCCGAGCGGGGGCGATAGATGACTTATCGCTCTCGATGAAGATGGGAGTGCCGGTCGCAGTTCGGCTACTCTCCGATCTGCTGGAGAAGATGGAGAGGGGAAATTTTCCAAAGGCTCCAGTATCTCACATTCTAATAACAGAGCCATTTTATCAAAAGTTCTATTCAGTAGAAATTTATGGTAACAGTAACTTTTTCAATATTTAAGTTTATTAGTATTTCATATATTTATCAAATTAAATTTATTTAAATAGTCTACTTTATTACAATGAATATTCACAGCGGTCCCAGGTTGGGTGGGGGGGTACTAATTTATAAAAAATTAGTGGAATATCTATTATAGCAGTATTTATGTATATGAATTATTTGAAAAATATATAATGTTTGTTTACATTAAGACATATGTTTATATGATTGTACTTTAAATAAATTAATCTATAAGAAGTGGGGAAGCTATGATTAATAAATACCAAAAATTAATAAATACAGTAGGTACATGTTATCTATAAAGAATTAATATAATTTTTTAAATAGTTATATTTTGAAAATTATTATGGGAGGCGCATTTTTCAAGGGTTTGCGGATCGGTTGCGAATCACATATATCATTTTAGCTACCGATTTCAGAAGGATTTGAATTTTTTTTTTATTTGTGGGGGGTTTAATTTTCGGGGTATTTCTACTACAGCAGTATTTATGTATATGAATCATTTGATAAAGTCCCTATTATTTTTTGTAAATAAATAAGTGGGCTGTTTTTATGCATCCTCCTACGAAAACATCCCCTACGAACGAATTTTTTTTCTGGATCATCTGGAACAGGATTGCGTTGAAATTAATGGTATCAAAACACCATTTAAATTTAAAAAATTCCCAATAGTAGCACACTAATAATGTTTCTTGATAGGAAGGTCAAGAGGCCATCTTCTTTTCAAGCCTCTCTGTGGAACTTCAGAAATAGATGGGGCAAGGTTGCGAACATGTTGCTTCTAATGGATCTTTGGAGTTTATTTAAAAAGTAAAAGTGTTAAACAAATATTACTTAATTTCTATCGTCATTTTCTTTTTCATATTTTAAATACAATAAATGTTTTAGATTTTTATTTTTCAAGGTATCATAAATAAGGTATCGAAATAAAATATTTTATATAATTTTTCTTATTCAAATCCACAAAATAAACCGAGACATTGCCTTGAGTTGCGTAGGTTAAGAAACAGTTTTGTAGCGAAAATTCTCGTAAACAGATTCTGGAACTAATTTTTTTTGGTTTTAAAGGTAGGTATTTAATTTTTTATTATTTCTTGCCATGAAATTGAAAAACCCAAGTATTCCTTATTTCATAATATATGTAAATGTATTATAAAATAAATTATGGAATAGATTGATTGATCTGTATGTAACGAGACAAATGTACCTATTTTTATGTCTATCAAAGATTGATTTAGTTTGCTGTGTGTATAGTAACCCATGCACTAAGGTAGCATTAGTGTGTTATTGAACAAAGTATTTCTCTCTATTCTGAAATTAAATCAGTATAATAGAGTAAATAATTTTTAATCAATCATTTTAAAACATACTTATCAATTGAAGCATGGAAATCCATAAGGGTACAAGTGCCTTAGGAATTTTTCACAGAAATGATGTGACTTATACCCTCTAGGGTGAACTACGTTCAGTTCTTACACCCATGCCATATTTCATATGTTCAATGAGCTCTTTTCTAACAACAAAACATTACTTATACCCATTTCTGAAGAATGGCTTCGGCACATATAACAATTTGGAAAAAAAAAACTTTGTTTTATTATTTGGCACTTAGACCCTTATTGTTCCACGCTTCAATTGTCTCCAAATCATGGAAGTCCTTTAAACAAAAATTTGAATACTTTTTTTAAGGAATTAAGCTGATTTTTTTTTAATTATAAAGAGAACACACTTTTGTATTTGAAATACTTTTTCACTAAACTCCCTAATAACTTTTATTTTATACAATGTATTGTGAAACTTAAACTGATATAAAATATTAAACGAAATACATTTTGTCCATGTATATATATTGTAACACTTATGTGGGAAACAAATATTTATTTAATAGAAATATACAGTTATCAAAATGCCAACGAATTATTACAACTTAAACACTTGAGCAGGTTACAAAAATGATAACGTTAAAACACACAATCATATGACTTGCGCTACACAGTCAAGACACAGACTTCCACTTAGTCTAACTCGTTCGGTCACTGCTCCTTATATATAATCGTAAATAGTCAGGCCTGGAATGTTCAAGAACAATGTGGGCAGTTCTATGCCTTTGTGGACTAGGCACGAAAGATCTAGACCCCAACAGTTTGTTCCAACCGCATATTTTGTTCAACAAACGGTCCGGGAGTTTACGCCATATGTTTTTTTTATTTGCTGATCGATTTATCGTTACAATATTTTTATTTTTATTGAACAAGTAAAAATTACAATATGCACGATGCTTTACACTTTTTTTTTTTTTAAGTTTAATAGGGGTTTAAGTTTAGTATAGTAAATCTGCGGTTACGATATTTGCTATTTAATTAAGTTCAGGTTTATTTTATATATATAATTTTTGTTTTATTGTCACTATTTTGTTTTATATTTTATATAGATTTTTTTGTAAATACTTTATGAATTTGATCAGTGAGAATTATTGCCATTGCCCTCTGTTGTGGCAGATTGTAATATTATGTAATTAAAAAAAAAAAGAAGGAATAAAGCAAATAAATATAATCCTTTTTCAAATGTTTTTTCCTGTACATATTATATTTTAAGTAGTGCTCTAGGAGTAATTTTTGATTCAAGGGTTCCCTTTCATTATTTTTTTTATGAAAAAAGAAGGAATACCTACACATATTTTAAAAGAAAATTCTTCTTTTTTTCCTAATCTCCTAAGCAGGAGGATAGTGTTTTGATCCAGCAAGCAGTATTTTGTCCCGCCTTAAGTTTTCCCGCCACTACAACCCCTTGACAACGCTCCCATAAATAGGTGGGGAGACACATTAGTCTTTGTCACCGCGTAGCAATAAATAATTCTTATTTATAATTAATATTTTCCAACATTTAACGGCCCGGTTGGGAGACTATTTTTGTCTCGACTAATCCGTGAGTGGTTTAGTGGCGTTCACAATTTAGGTTCTAGCTTCAGAGGGGTGATTCACGTCACTTCAAGTTATGATTTCGTATGAGAAACGGTTTCAGGACATCGTAGATCCAACGAGACACCTGTTCTAGCCGGGAAGTCATTTGGGGTACATACATAAATTGTAATAGAAAACGAAAAACAAAAAAAATAGTTAGATAAACATTTCGTAAGTTTCAGACTGTATGTGAATGAACCCTATGTAATCATTAGACATCTGAAAAAATTATTTCCTATCTAAAGCAAATAATAAACATAGTAATTTTTTATTTTAATTATGACTTCCATTTATATTATATTTTATTATTATTATTATTTTATATATAATTAATTCCTTTTATATTCATCTTTAATACCCAATTTTAATTCCTGATAAATATAGTATGAGAATCATGAAGTTTTTCAGTTAAAAATTAATTATTATCAGTTATTGCTCAAATGTTTTTTCAAAAACGTAGTGTTGCTTTTTTTTTTATTACCTTAAAAATGTATACGTCATGAACCGTTAATACAAGAAATCTAAAATTCCGCACTTTTCGTCATATTCATCCATTCAACGAATGAACAACAAACTATCAATATCCAAGACCTATAAGTTCAGAATAGGTTGATATGCTATGGAATAGTCCTAAATCAACAAAACCAATGTTGAATTCTAAAAAGGACTTAAAATATTGATTCTATGCTTTTAAACAGTTAAAATATGTTCTTGAGATTATGTACCTTTAAGAATATTGAATCTAAAATACTTCGTTTCATTTTTTTTTTTTTTTTAACTTTTATAATAGGGATGTAAATTTTAATAAATATATATATATAAATAAAACTTTAATAGAAGAAGTAAAGGAGCTAAGAGGCCAAAGATAATTTAGTTTTCATAAACAATACTGAAGTACTGGTAAATAAAATACACAATAAGTAAATAATGAAATCGAAAACCAACAACTTATCAGAAAGTCTTCAAGAAACAAGAATCAAAAGTGACAGTTTTATAATGATATTGATCGAGATTATATTGTAGAAGCAAAGATTGGTTTTAAGCTGTTTATATCATTTTTTTTTTAATTGAAAGTTACTTAATTTTCTATATTCTTAAGAAAGAATTAAGAAGCAGGATTAAAAAAATTATTTCTAAAAACTAAAAATCGCCTCAATATCGAGTATTGTTTAATATCGACAATAAAATATTTTTAGCTCAGAAAATATTTATCATGACAAGGGATAAACTCCCAAAGTTATACGATTTTCGAGGAAATACTCTTCGGTTACTTTCAAATACTTCCGATCCCCTAAACAAGGAAGGGGTGTGGTGCAAACTCAGCGACTCGTTAAACGCGTGCAAGATCACTCTACCGATATCTGTAACTCAACCCTGTGCGGCTTAAGATCTAGATTGTGTATCTGTTTCTGGTCAAACAGCCTTCCAAGTAACGGCACTTGGCGTTAAAAAAAAAAAAAAAATATTTATACAATTCTAATATTGTATTTAAAATATGGTTGCTCAATGGAAAAATTTTTTTACAGGACACAGAGATTTACACACAATGGAAATGTTTTGCGTAATTTATTTAGATGTACTATTCATGATGGCTAAAGTATTTCTTATTTATGGGCAATATGTAAGCGAGAATTATAAGAATATATTTAAGGTAAAGTCATGAGTGTGAATACAACAATGGGTAGAACACAGCCCAATCAGCATATTGTCGTTCCAAGTCGTATTGAATGTAGAGGATATGAAGTACATGGCGGTATCTTCAAGAGTAATAATGCAACAAAATATGAAGTTACCCTAAACTTGGATATGTAACACTACCGAACATCAGTACATCATATAGTAAAATTAGAAAAAACAAAAAAGTGGTAAACATTAATTATACTGTCGCCACTTTTGAATTATAGTTTATCTCATAATAAAACCTACGTCCGATGTGTTTTTGTTGAAAATTATACAATTGATATTCATTTCAAAATGTAGCCTTATAATTTATACATAATAAAAAATATTTTTCGCGTGGTTATTGATGAGAAAATGGTTGATGCGTTCCTTCAGGGAAAACAACTTTTACCAAGAATCAAGATATGTTTGAAGGAACATGAAATGAATCTGTGTTTTGATAAAAACTATACGATGTTTGTTTACATAAAGAAAAATGTTTATATTATTGTATTATACAAAAATTAATCTATAAGTAATAGCGAACCTATGATTAATAAATACAAAAAATGAATAAATACAGTACTGATTATCTATAAAGAATTAATATCGTTTTCTAAATAGTTATATTTTCAAAATTATTATGGGAGGTGCATTTTTAAAGGGGTTGCGAATGTTTATCATTTTTAGCTACCGAATTCTAAGGGGTTTTTATTTTCTGGGCATTTTCTATAATCCTAATAAAGCTTAGGCTCTCAATAATTTATTCCATGGCTCACAAAAATAAGCCCTTATTTTCACTTGTATACCATACAATAACTGACTATGTAATATGAAATTTTAGATCCAAATATTCACAATTAAAATGACATATCTCCTCAATGATATTCCCAATTCCTGTATCTTCGCCTCCACATTAACTCACGCATGTAAGATTCGAAATTTTTTTAAATACAGATTAAACAATAACAAAAGATCTTTAAAATAAAACATGTAAATGAAATAAGACTCAGTCTATGAAATCACTAGTAAACATAACTCGGAACTCCTAACGAAAAACTCGGAAAAAGTAAGTACAGTTTTAATTGTATCCTAGCTGTTGATCCTATAGATTATTTATATAAATGTCTATTTATTTTATGATGATAAGTTCTCATTTTTGTATAATGATTTGAACGTTTTAATGTTAAATTAGTTCACCAACGATCAGGACGAACTTTAACTGGAACAGATTTAAAAAAAAAAAAAAAAAATGTGTAGTAGGGTTAATATTGGCTAACATTGTGGTGTAGTGGCTAGCATACTAGCATACAATACTAAAGGTAATGGGTTCGCATCTTGGATTTTTAAAGGGGGTGAAAAAGGGAGTCCTTGGCTTTGCCGTCCCCCTGATAGGACGAAAAATGGAGGTTCCGAACCTGTGCGAAGTCAGGTACTTGTTAAAGATTCCTATACTCATTATACCCGGATAGGCAGAATTTAGGACCCCCACTGTAGCATCATCAGATTAGCCTTAGTGACATAAAGTGACTTTAATTAAACAAACAAAATACAATTTAAATTAAAAAAAAACAACAGCTGTATCCTTAAAAATTTATTCAAATGTCTTATATATTTGAACATCCCGTTTTAGCTCGACTGCTTCGTTGTAACATAACCCCTCCTCTTTATTATTAAAATACTTCATGGCACGTCCTCCTTCCACAGTATTACCTTGTTATAATCTTACGCGTCTTTCTTGAAAACAAATAATAGCATTTTCTTCTGGCTCAATTTGAAAAGTTCAATTTAATCCAGTCTCAATTACTTATTGGTTAACAATAGCACTTATCTATCTAAACGCATGTTCCTAATAATTATCTTATTATTTAATCAGTTACTGTAAAATAACCTAAATGGCGACAGTCGGTAAAAATCTGTGATGACCCTAAAGTAAAAAAGACCTGAAGGCAGTACAGCAATCGATGTATTCAACTCGAATGAGATACTCGATAGATCGAACTGTTCTTAAATCCCCCCCCCCCCAACAACTAAATAACATCCCGACATCCGTTAGACGGCCCCCGGGGCAGGGCCATGATCCAGACATAAATAAGGGTTTATGGCCGTGACGTCAGGATTGTGACGTCACGGGAGTCCCGTCTTTTACGTCCCCATAAACCGTCCCCATTCATCAAAGGTGCCGTGTGTTGACCCGCCAGCTGGTCCCGCCATAAAATCTATATTACCTGTTAGTGGTCTCTTTACAACCGCCCTGCCCGACTGAACCACTTCTCTCGTCTACTAGGAATTTCCACCATTGTTTTTATTCGTAATGATGTGACCATCTTTAGGGATGGTTCATGCACCAGTCAATGGTACTTATAGTTGTTCTTATACCCGCCATGATGTTTATAACCTGACACAACACTCACTGATAAGGCATTAGACTTCTGTTGGTATAGATAGAAAAATTATTATACAATATAAACAGTTTTACATTATTCCATATTTCATGAATAAAATGCCTCCAAATGAACTCACCAAAACGTACGATTCCAACAGTTTTCCTTAAGTACGAGATTTTTTTTTGTTTGTTTAACTTTATGCCACTAAGGCTAATCGGACGATGCTACAGTGGGACTCCTAAATTTTGCCTATCCAGGTATAATTAGGATAGGGATCATTAACGAGTGCCTGACATCGTACATGCTCGGGACCTCCATTTTACGTCCTATCCGAGGAACGGCATGGCCAAGGATTTTTTACTCCCATTAAAAAATCCTAGTGCCAACGCTGGGCGCGAACCTGCGACCTTTAGTATTGTAGGTTGCCATGCTAACCACTATACCACAGGTGAACCCTAGGACGAGAATTATTGATATTAACAATTAAGCATGCTAAATAAGCCACAATCTCAAAAATCTCCGGTTACCAAAACTCAGTACCTACACCTAACGGAAAATACCCGGAACAAGTAAACTATAATTTTTGTCGTATCATAACTGTAAATACATACTGAAGTGATCATTTTCAAAACTAATATTTTAATTAGTTTTGAAAATGATCACCACATGTGTCATTAATTTAATGTTTTTTTTATGAAAATAAAATATGATCCGTTTTCGAGAAATTCGTGGTGGTTAATATACTGAGTGTGTTGATTACTCATAGGTGAAAACCAAATAAATAATAACAATTTAATAATTAATACAAATAAATTCTATTTGAAAGATCTATTGCTAAATGTGTTGAGAGTATTGCAGTGGAAATCGGATTCACATCAGAAGCTTTAAAGCTTTCTTCAGTATACAAATTACGATACTTAAGTGCAATGGCGTTTTCGCATATTCCATTGCATCATCCATATTTCATGCATTCAAATATCTTTCGGATTATTATGTATGTATGTTAATATATATATATTTACGTAAGTTTATATATATTCAAGCTTTGTTTACATAAATGTGCATACATTTTCTTTTATCTGTTTCTTAGTATAATTTTATTGTTTCTTATTATTTTTAACTTATAATTTATTCGAAATCAACATTAAAATGTTGACAGAGGTTTTGTTTATGAAGAATCATTGTGTTTATTTGTTATTAAGACTGACTCATCATGTTAATAAATAATTAATATTAGAACTATATTCTGGACCTTTGTTATTATTTTTATAATTATTATGTAACTAGCTGTGGGCTTCGCTCGGGGAATTTTTATGAGATTTTACGATGGATGGATTAACTTATAAAATAAAGGCGATATTTAATTGATAGGAAAAATCGATATTTTTGATATATAATTTAGCTATGTGTGACCACGTTTTCACCCAAATTTGAAGTCAGGGTCTATGGCGGTGTCGAAATGTGTCGAAAACTCGGCACTAACAACATCTATGTAGCATCTACATATATATGTTATTTCTTTTTATCATTAATCACCAATCATTTATACTCCATCTATGTATTTCTTTGGTCAACTGTCATTACCTTTTTAAAATATTTATAATTGGGGTGGTCATAAAAATATATTCAAGTCAGTCTTTCCTTAGAACAAAGTCTTGTCATCATAGCAAATATTTATGATAAACTATTTTCTACTTCATAATTTTTTTCTCCATTCTTTTTTCAAGAACCCTCCTCATTTACACTTTGCACCAATTAATAAACCTCCCATTATAGTGGACATTGCTGAAGTGGCTCACATCCCACTTCTTTCCCACTAATGACCACCGACTGCCCACCTGCCTCGAAACTAATTAGGGTCCAATAGAAATTCTGGAAGAAATATCCGATAATGGGAAGGTGGGGTCCCATAGAAATTTTTCTTTAATTGCTCTCATATCTATTGACTTCTCCGTCAATAAGAAATATTGTATCCGATGGCAGAAAAAAAAAAAAGAAAAAAAAAAAAAAAGTGGAATCCACTCAGCTGTTTCAAAGAAACCGATATTTTTTGTTTCAATTTCTAATTACAAAATCACCATACTAATTTTTCGGTTTAAATTATTTTTACTTAAATCTTTTCCTGTATAATTAGTTTTCCAATGTTGAACTATCTGTGACAAGTTAAAGATATTAATAAAAGTAAGTATAATAATAAACTTTTATTTTATTATAGTAATACCAAATAAATTTGAATATCAAAGAATGCGGAAAATTAAAGAAATGTGACGTCAGATTTTTGAATCAAATATTGATTATTTTTTAAGGATTGGACCAACGTCCAACTTGGAATCCTCATACAAGATCAAGGTAAGGTTCACTTATGTGACTGTAAAGACCTATTTGTACTTACTGAATAGTGATTTGGGAATCCAAGAAACCATCTATTTCCTCTTGCATGAAATTCTTAATGCTCCTCATTTTGTAACAAACAATACCTATAATTCACATCTAACTTTATGTTCCTTTATTATTTATTTGTTAAGACTTTATATGGCAGATATGAAACCATGTAACCAACACTTGTATCCATCTTCGCTTCATGCCCGATTCCAGACCATCCTCCTTGGCGCGTAAAAAAAGATGGCCTCGAGATTTTTTAAGTTAGATAATTTATTAATTGCTATAAGTGGATATTTTCTCTAAGCACTTCTCCATAACATTATTTTTCTTTTGTTATATCGCATTTAGATAATGTGTTATTGTTAATACTGTTGTATATTTAAAAAAAAAAAAAAATACTTTGAAAATAGGAATACTTATATCTGTTCATTGGGTATAATTTGTTTTAATCGTGATAAAGGTCAATCTATAATAAGAATACCATTACTAACCTTCGTGACAAGGAAAAGTAAAAAGATGATAAATTGGGAATACGCACGAAGGAAAGGTTGGAATTCTGTTCAAGATGCTTGAGTAACAGAGTAATCTTGATAAAGAAAAAAACTATTCTATATTACGCAGACTTAATACTTAGATGATTTTATATTGCTTAAAGCATGGTTTTTAAGGTAAATCCAACATAAGTAAAAACATTTTACGACATTAATAACTAGAAACAATCTGAACTGGCTTTTAATAAATTGTATACAATATGGGGCAAAAATAATTTTATTTGTTATCAAAATTAGTTCTAGTTTTAGATATACAGCAAGTTTCTTTTGTGTTTAATTATAACTACCATTCATTAGTACTTTAAAGATTAATATTCCGTTATCACCAACTTTTGCATTTAGCCTGTAATAGGCGTATGATGATGAAGGATACCGTACATGGACGTGGATGAGCAGTTCCAAGAAGAAAAACCATATAAATGGATAGAGATATGTCAAGAAATGAGAGGCTACAATAGTTCCTTAAAGCAGATGACGAAAAGAAATTGGTATAAAATAAAATAAAAAAAGTTTTTTTTAGTTTCGGGGAGAAAGTGACAAGCGAAAAAAGATTCCTTAATCGCATTTAAAAAATAACGAGAGATTTAATTCACATAAATAGCCTGTGTTTATAGACATCTTTATAACATATGTATTGCGCCAGTATATGTCCAGTTTAAGTTTCTTGATGAGAAGCGATGGATTTTAATAAAAGAAAGAAAATGTTACATATCGAAATTCGGACTAAAGCTTAAATAAAAGAAAATTAAAACAAGCAGATTTCAAAATTGTGATACTATTAAGTAATTTCCCCTCCAAATTTACTGTTTTTATGAATCTAGGAGCAAAGAGACGCGATCTAAGACACATTCCAATATTATATGGTTATGCACTATGTATTTATTTTTTCAGTTGGTGCCATAAATAATTGAAGATTTTTGGCCGCTTAATGTGGTCTCCTTACAGACGTAATTACTTACAGACAACCATGGTTGTCTGCGGTACAGCGGCAGTTTGTCCATATAGCTCTATAACCAATTCTATTGGAGCTGATTAGTTTCAGGTCTTTCGGATTCATGGATTGTGAAAAATTGGTCCATTGATTATGACTGCTCAGAGTCAGCAGGCGCCTGAGGGCATATATTTCTTTCCCTGAAGCGTACCAACTCGAGATATATCCACCAGTTCCACGGACTCAGTGCTCCAAGGTAGAACTTCTTGATTCAATTCGCAACTACCCTAACGCTGGCAACAGCACTGCCTAGTAACGAGTCGGTGGAAACAAATCTCTCGCGGCCGAAAGCGGGCCTTTAGTGTTTTGAAAGCTCGAGAACAAAATTTAGTTAAGCTAATAATTAATAAATTCTTTCAAGGTGTTGTAGCATTAAAGGACTAAAAAGCAATCTGAAAATTGGTAACACCATTTTTTGGTTTATAAAGATCTTTTTATAAACTGATAATTTTTTTGAGAAAAACTTAAGATGAGCCAGTTAAGGAAATTAAAAGGAATTCCTAATTGAGATGTATATAAGATTTTCTCTTTCCTCTTGACTTTCTAATGCAAAAGGAGACCGATCCCTTAAATATGCAAAAATGAGTGGGAGGTGATTTTAAATGGAATCAAGAATTCATTTTTAACTAAAAAGAACCCCCTCTTAGTCCATGCATATCGAATGTAAAATTAAAATAGAAAAAATATTGAAGAAAGACCTTTCTATCTGACCTATCCTCAACGAAGTCAACGTCTAATCAAAATATTAGACAGTGTAGGTATGTAGCATAATTCTGGTTTTTGATAATAACTATAATAAAACTAGGTTTATGACAAAAAAGAAAAATCCAGAGTTATCAAGACTTATATAAATATATGAGAATATATTTTACAATAATATATTATACATATTTTTAAACACTATACCATGCAATCGATTATCAAATAATCGTTCCTATTTCTCGGAGCTTTTGCACTGAAATGAACATTATGCCCACTGGCATTTGCACATTGAAAAAGCTAGAACCATTATAAGTATATTACACTCTCCGTGCGGATTAGGTTAATTTACAAACTATAAATTGGGCTGCCTTTGCCACTTGGGCGGCCCCGTAGGGTGCGATATTTCGTTCTAGACCATCCGACATTTGCTCTTGAATTCGGTAAAGGTTCAAGCTTTCAACCTGTTTAAGCCGTTAAGAAATCTAACGGCTTTAACCCGATCTACAATGGAAAAACTTCAATATTCAAGGTTTCATCATTAAAACCTATTTACTATAATTAATAAACATTAATTTCATGCATTAAAACATGCAAATAAAGGCAAATCAAGAGTTATTAAGCAATTTTTACGTTAGGCCTAGCGCACATTGAGACACTCGCGACGAGGAGGAGAGCAGAGCAGTTTTTGTTGAAAGTGAATGAGATAGGAACCGCGCACATTGGGACGCAGAGCAGGGCAGCGCAGTTTCCTATCTACCAAACGTATTGCAAAAACTGCTCTGCTCTGCTCTGCGTCGCAAGTGTTTCAATGTGCGCTCGGCCTTAGAAAGGAAACGCACGGTCCAATATCCGCGGAAATATGTGCGATGCTGTTTATTTTCGTGCTGCCTGCCCTGATCTGTGTCTATTTGCCCAGTTCTGCTCTGCGTCCCTTGCGTGGCACAGTTCAATGTGCGCCTTACCTTAGCGTAGAAAGTATTCTAAGACTGCCGAGGTTTTCCAACCAAGTAAGATAAGTCGCAATATAATGGATTGCATTTCTTCTATCGGTTGCACTGCTTGGTCGAGCACGCTCTCTATTTATTTTCCCTTACTACTCCGATGAAGTCCAATAGTGGAATCTTGGCACTCAATTGGTACAACTGGATGTGCTCGGGAGCTTTGTTATCTATCTTCTATGATCTGCCCTTTTCTGCGACTTATGCTACTTCAAATATTTTCTTTTTAATATTTACATAACCAGCGTTGTTTATACACATTTTCGTAGTACTTTGATCCAAAAAGGTAATTTAAAGGGGGTCATTCCAATCTCGCCTCCCCCGACTGAAGCCAATCCCCAGTTCGCCAACTCCGCACTATCCGGCATCCCCGGGGATCGTTCTGCCCAGGGCAGCCCTGCCCATAACCGCCGAAGAGGAGATACAGATCTCGGGAGGAGGGAGGCCGAAGCGGGCACGAGGGAACTTTCCGAGGGTGGATATTCGGTAGACATTTTTTTGATCAAGGGCTGGAGCGGCACTAGCATCCGAATCTCTCACTTGCTGCAGACCGGATCGTAAACCCTGAGAGCTTCATATCCCCGCTACTTCTTTCCATACTCCGCCTCTTATCCCTCATATCCTCTTCGGCGAGACCTTTTTCGTAACTCTCATAAAGGCCTGCCCTCTCTCCGAGCTTTATATTTACTTTATCGAAAAGTAGCCGGAAGGAAGCTCCATCCTCCGGCTACGAAGGAAGCTTATACTATATAAATATATACATGTATATAATTAATCGTTATCATCGGTATCGCATTATATCATTAGGTATTTACTAAATATTACTAGATATATACTAATGAAATTTAATCTATATTAATTTTTAAATTATTACATATGATTTAATTATTTGAAATTTAGTTCTAGACTTATTGTTGGAATGAACTAACAGTTGTTACAAACTTTCATAGTACATGTTTGTGACTACGATGTTAGAGTATCATCTATACGCTGTTCTAGAACCTTCCAGGCTGTTCTTCTTACGACTAAATATAAGGAGCGATGGACTGGAGTGTTAGTCTTATTCTGAAGCTCAAGTCATGTGGTTATTTTTTGTGTTACAAAGTGATAATCTTTGTAACCTGTTTAACTATTTGTATTTTCATTGTTTGTGATGCTTTTTAAATTATTATTTTCGTTTAATAAAAATTGTTATTAAAATAGAAAAAACTATTTTACTATTAAAAAACTATTTTTAAAAAACTAAAATAAGTGTTACAATACGTTTTCCCTTGTCAACATCATTTAACCTTATCATTTAATCTCTTTATATTATTCTTACATTTATTTGGAAGTATGATATAATGAAACGTTAACTAAACATTCATCTGCATTACGTTTTGGAATATTCCCTTTAAAACGATAAATAAATTAAAAAGAAAAAATATGAAAGCAGTAGATAAGGTGATCTCCCTCTTTAACTTCACTTTAATGCTTAATGAGTCTTGAAGAAAGTAAGATGCGCGCTGAAAAAGTAATTAGGGCGTTCAAAATGGTAAAGACTAAGTGCTAAGTTATTGATTTTGCCATTAACAAAAAAAAAGAAAAACGTAGCATCTGAACTGAAATTTTCGTTCTAAAACTAAGAAAACAAAATTATGCTAAATAATTCCAAATTATTTTATTCCACCTCTGTTGCCTAATTATCTAGTTTTTTTTTTTTTTTTTCACGTATCGGTATCGACAAGTATCAATAATTTGTTTCTAATAATGTCGATTATCGATACTGTGGGAAAACTATTTTTCGAAAGAAGTATCTGTACTTAAGTGGTATCGTAACTTCCCTAGCTGTACTGGTGGCACTTAAAGCTTTTTCGATAGTAAAACAGTCTTTGTGATTCCCATACAGTATTTTTGATTCCCCCTTTGCGTCTTTAGATAAAATATGCTTCAAGATAGGCCTTCACTACTGATTTCATTACATTATCGATTAAATTTAGTTAATTTTCTGGTTACTTTTTTTATTTTGATATTTGACACTACAGCTTTTTCCATTTACTTTCCTCGATTCTTAAACATATTTGGAACTATAATTAGTTCCAAATATGTTTATTTGGTATACGCTCCAATATGCTTTTGATGTAACAAACTTTTAGTTTGTTTCATCAAAAGCGTATTGATCCTCCCAATCCAATGTCCTTCGTAGAGTAGTGCAACATTTCATGCCTACTTCTATGTAACCCACATCTCTCCACATCATGACTCTAATATCCCATCGGTTCTACATCATACCCCGGAGGGTTGGATTACAGGAATTCTTAGAATTTCAGTAGAATTATATTAAATATTATCAAAATCTTTCGCACATTCCCTCTCCAGAGTTTGTTTGGCTGATTGTACTGAGTATGTCTGTATATAATTTGGACGTTTTAATTTATTTTTATGTTTTACATCTATTATTTTACAATACTTGATTTGATTTATATATTTTTTGGTAATATCGCCTCTACCAAAGGGTCATCAGCGTCTGATGTTAATTCACATACATTTGTAGTACCGAACTTCATTGAGAGGTTCGAACAGAGTGTTGACTCGCTCTTCACTGTCTTTTAAGATTTCCTTAGTGAATCAGAAAAACCAATTTTTTTCGTACTTCGGACCATATAGCAGCAAGTGTTGAACTGATTTTGTCTGAACTGACAATGCCCAATCCTCAGTCGACACACCAAGACTTCCTCTCTCCTTCATGTTTTACAGCTTGTTTTCCATTTTCTACAACCCATTTTTACTTTGGTTAATTGGCGATTTTCTCTTATCCAGTTTTTCTCCCATTCAGCTAATTGCTTACTTTTTTTTATGAAGCACCCAGTCTTTTACTTTACTTTAACCTTATTTACTTTACTGACGTTATTCCGTCTTCATGTCTAGCTAAATCGGCTGTCTGGTCAGATCTTTCGTTGCCTCTAATGCCGTATTTAAACATTTTTTAAAAATGTGATGAAGTTTAATAATTTTACTTGCAAATAACAGTTCTTATCTTTGATTATTTAAACATTGTTTTCATCCTGTAAAACAAAAATTTTAAATCATCCATCATGCATAAATAATTTTAAGTCAAATAATTTCCAGTAGATAAATCTTAAATCTGATTTGAGGTATCTACTTTAAAACTAGCATGGCTATTCGAAATTATTTTATTTTTAGTATGATATAACTAGTTTTAATCTTGCGATTAATCAAAATTTACAATACGGGAAGTTTGAACTGCTTCCGTCTAACTCATTGAAGAAAAACTTATTTCTCCACCACGCTGGAGTCCTTGAGACCCTTGGCTATCTGATCACGTAACTCCTTCAAGTTTGTTAATCTACAAAGTTAAAATTTTCCTCCGGTTGTAGGAAAGAGACCGCCCCCCCCCCAACGGCAGAGAGGAATTTTTTAGTTTAATTAAAAAAATTTCCCCGAGTCCTGTGTTGATAAGGTTTAATCAAGAAAGGAGCGCGGTGGCTTGCTTGGTATTCAGGTGGGCGACGGCAGCGACATCTATTGCATAGTTAGGCTTATCTAGGCCCCACCGGTGTGACTATATATCTCTGTATACCTTCCTTCCTCTCAAGGAACAGGAATTATACTACTCCCTGTTATTTGCTCTCTCTCGAGGCGAGATTTAGTTTAAACAGGAGCAAGGGACACGTGAGACTTCTGCACTAAATATATGTACCAACTTTAATTTAAACGATAAACATTTAGTGACATAAAAGGACACTGTAATTTTTGTTATAATAAAATATAATGTTAATTAAATTATCGTTTTTTTTTAAGTAGTAATATCCCATAAATATTTTTTTAATGGATCAATTAGTTAGGATATGATTAGAAGTATCATAAATGGGAACGGATTCATGCTAGATACTAAGAAAAAATATTGAGGGAGGCAGGAAAAATGTATTTGTTCCCTAAAAAAATTACCCTTCATTCCAAAATTTAATTTTATCGTATTAACTACTTTATTTTACTTTTTCATTCATAATTTTTATATTTTCCTTATACCATTACCTGAAAATTTCATACTCTTTCATTTATAGTTTTGATTCCCTTTGTAATTTTATCGCATTGTTTCCAATGTTATATTTCAACATACGTAGTTATCTTCTTACGAACCAAAGAAGTGGTTGAAGAGTCCATGTTACAACAAAATAAATAGAAATGTCATTTTAAAAAAATATAAAGTAATTAAAATTATATCTATTAAATTATTTAATATTTTTAAATTTTTTTTTTTTTTTTAAATCGAAGGAACCTATTTCTTTTCTATAATTTTTTTTGCTTTACCTATACCCTTGACGATTAGGATTTTCAACTCATCTTTTACATCATAACAGCCATCTACTTGTCAATAGTTTTATCAGATACGATTTAATGGCATTTTTAATGACACAATAATTAAGAGAAAACTTTTCACTGTAAAGGAAACTACAACCATCAAAATATTTTTTTTTTTAATATTTCATTTTTACAGAAATTTATTAAAATTGTATACATATACATTTTATAGTTTTCATACAGGCAAAAGTATTACAAGGAGATGAGTGTGAAAGTATTAATGATGTAAGAATTTCATATTACTCCTTGAAGATCGAACGAAATTTCTGGTTTTCGACCCATCTTCAAGGATCAATTATAGAATTATGCATAGCTTAAGTAATTTATTTAAAAGGAACAGATACAACTAACTAAAAACAAAAATTCTTAGCAAAACATCCTCACATCTGTAAGCAATAAAGTAAGTGGATGGAATGTTATTAATTTTTACAATTAGTCAATATTTCTCTGTCTCCATAATATCGTGTATTTTTTTTATTTTATTTTTCAGGGATTTAATGCAGTGTTCTAATCTAAGTGTTCAGTAAGACCATGTTTTGTGATAATATTGTAAAATCTTTCTGTCAAATAATGCTTATAAAGAAAATAATAATGAATAATGGCGACAAAATTTATTATATGTGGGCTGATTATGAAAAAAGAAAGACCTAAAAATACCTATAGATTGCATTTCCCTACCATTAAAAAATTTACTATAACTTTTTTTTGTTTAAAATATTATACGCACCCTTCCATAGTGTCAGACAGAAGATTCAAATTGTTTTCTGAGCACATATAGATAAGATATCTTTGAAAAAATCAGGTTAAATGCTTTCTAATTAGAAAAATATTTTTATTAATTTTTTTTTTTTTTTCAACATTCATTAGAGGAAGATCCAAGCTTGAATCACATGAATTCTCGGAATTTAATAGAAGTTAATGAATGCTCGGGCAGGGAATTCTTTTCTTATTTTTCCTTTGAGTTGCGGACATAGTTTGAGTCAGCAAGTGGTCGCACATACATTATAAGCACGTCATCTGCGAATTCCAAACATTGAATCTTCATTCTTAGTAAAGGAATTCTCTTCGATTTGTTCTTCTTTTGTCCCTAAGATAAATTTCTTATACTGGATGGATGAAATATTTTTTTTTTTACATTGTTGTAAAACACTTCCTGCCAACTTAAAATTAAAAAAAAAATTATTTTTGGTCAAAAGGAGGGCTCTAAAATAGAATTCCTTCCTTATTACAAAATTCCTTTAAAGCTCGAATATATTTACATTTTTATCCATATATTTATAATTTTACTTAAAAGGTTTTTGTTTTTTTACCAAAATTATATACAGAATTTCTATCACGACTATACCTAAAATGAAATAAAAAATGTTAATTTGCTTTTGTTGACTTTAAATTTTTATTTGTTTCATTCATCTGTGTAAATCTTATCTGATTCCTCACCTAATGAAGAGAAATATATTAGTTCCATTATTTAATTATTTTATTGTTTATTTATTATTAATATTTTGTTGCAGGGGGGATAGTGAAAGTGAAGTGTGTTTGGTGCTTTGTGATTGTGTTGTTGCTTCACCATGTCTCGAAAATGATTCTCCAAGAAATAAGGTAAGATAATACTCTTTTAAAAATCATTCACTCACATAATAAATATATTTATGCGTTAAAATTAATAGTATTTAAACAGAAAAAATAGTTTTTAAGTATTTACTATTCTTATAAAAATAATTTTTTTTCTTCAACCTGACTTCAGGTTAGTATTGCCATATTTTTCTTTAATTTTTTGATGTTTTGATATAAGAGCTTATATTTTTATCAGCCATACTAATTAAAGAAAACGATTTTAATCTTAATTTAAGAAAAAAAATATTTAGTACATTTAATTTTGTCAATTTTAATATATACACATAACGCTACATTTTTTCATTTCATTTTACAAAGCACAAATATTTCTAGCTATAACTATACAAATATTTTACAGAACGATAATGAATTCACCTACCTGTTTTTTTTCGTTTTTTTTTTTTACTTATTTTTTTAAGCAGATATTAATATTTATAATTATTAATATGTTTGTTAGCAAAAAAAAAAAAAAAAAAAAAAAGAATAAGGAAATAAACAAACGAGACATGGTGCTATCTGTAGGGAAATCATTGTACTACTTCCTGGTTTCAGGACTTCATAATTCTACCAGAAACGTACAATGCTGACATTTACTAGTGAAATTCTAAAAGTTTTCGGAATAAACTTTAATTGTGCAATTATTGAATAACGAATCTTTTAATTATAGTAGAAAAATAATTTACTATAAGCAAGGAATAAAAAAAAAAAAAAAAATCCAGAAAAAGACTAAAAAAATAATATACAATCCTTTTATAATTATAGGTATGAATTTGTAATTGATATTTTTTGTAAAAAAGTGAATAATAAACATAAAGAAATTATCTGTTCGTAAATTTAAATTAAAACCATTTATTATTTTTAAAAATCTACTTTTTTTTTTTTAATTTACATATTTCATGACTGAATCACTATGGTTACCTAATAGTATTCTATTATTAAAAGGTTTAGACAACTAAAATAAACTATATAGAAAGTTAATTTATAATATATTTGAAAAAAAATTAGAATATATCGGCTTTCATTATAATAAGCTTAGTACTAAATATAAAAAAATTATATAAAATTTATTAATATTCGTCGACTAAGAAATGCATATTTTGTGATCTATATACTTATCATGACAGTAGAAATATTTTTATAACTATATACAAATAGCATTGGTAAATTAGAGCAGACGTTGAACGGTTTGTTTGGAAGATGTATCTCAAGTAGTGTTTGAAGGTCAAGCTTAGACTGTGTGTTACTCACCCCTCTAGATTAGATCCATTGAACCATTTGCATAAAATTTAAATTCAAATTTATATCGTAAGAAGATTTGAATGAATTTTTTTTCTTAAGATCCGTAATAATAATTATTATTTTTTCTATTATTACTCCAGCTCAGCAGAAATAATCTTTATGTTCCCTGTGTAATGGAAATTGGATATGTGTACGTAATAAAAAATTTGTTCGTAGTGCAATGTTACCGATATTGTCTGTGAATGCTTAAGATGCTTAACAGAGAAATGAAAAAAAATAATAAACCATTAAACAGTTATTTTAAATTGTGGTTTAGTCGATTCAAATGAAAAGTTTCTGTTTTTCGGCAATTGATATTATTAATCAAATACGTATAGAAAATATGAAAGAAGATACCTATTTTTTCAAGCTTCTAAACATATTAAGAAAAAGTTACTGATGTTGGAAGAGTTGACCGTTGATATAATGGAGTTGAAATGGTCTGGGAGTGCGGCCAAAATAAATAAATACTATATATATATATATATATATATATATATATATATATATATGTATGTATGTGTGTGTGTGTGTGTGTGTGTGTGTGTGTGTGTGTGTGTGTGTGTATATAAATATATTATATATTTTGAGTAATATATACAAATATACATTTATAAAAAATTGTGCCAAAGTTTTGACCAAAATATCAGGTTCCTTGAACGTCTTTGACACCACCAGCCAAAGAGCCCTGATGAGGATCTAAAATTTGTGTCGAAATATGTGTTAATTATTGGTGTAATTAATTTATTCTGAACCCCCCCCCCACCTACCCATTTCCTCTTCATTAGAAGAGGTTAGATTACAATATCGGACGAACAACTGCTTACTGGAATTATCTTCCAATTATTTTCATCTATTATCTCTGTGGAAGACCGTTTAATATCCGTAGTGACGATTGCTGAAACATTTTAACAATCGGATAAAACAGGCGACGGATATTAAAAAAAGGGAAATCTAGAGTAGATAAGTACTTTCAGGGCTCCCCTGAAAAAATGCTTTTATTAAGTTAAACCGGTCTTGCACTAGACGAGAAATGTTATTAAATGTACATTAACTTTATGGTACAATAACCTATGATAGATTCATAAAAGGACAGAAATATATACAAAAAATTAAAAAAGATGTCCTGTTAAAATTAAAAATACATCCTGCTATTGGTTTTATATAAAATGAATTCTTTTTTCTTGATGTTGTGCCAATTACATATTATCTGTATATAAATTCTGCCAAAGTTAAAAGAAAAAATAAACCAATGAATAATATAAATCGAACGAAATTATACCTTACATAAGCCGATCGAACAGGCATTGTGTTCATTTAAACCATACTAAGTTAGGATCCTATAATTCTGTAGGGATTGGCTATTTGTTTTTGATATTTTGGGAAATAAACTGCTCAGGGCAATAGCGCCCGATCGAAATAAAATATAGAGAAAGTCCTGCAATTTATTGTTGATGCTTTCTTTAAGTGGACAAACGAGCTATAAAAAAAATTGATGTAGGGAATGGTGAAAGATATTTCTTAAGAAACTATGTATCTCAGACCGTCTGCAATGGATTGGGTGTGGTTAACCAACTATAAAAAAGGTTATATCTGAATTGGTTAATAAATAATAACTTAAAAATTTATAATTAGATTACAAGGGGGTAAAGAGTTGATTTCTGTTCCCCCTCTAGCTGGGTTCAATGCATGTTTCCTGAAGTGCGTGAATCATTGCTAACACTCAAGATAAACGTTGATGCGGTGAGTGCCGTCACCTGTGATCGGGCGGCGATTGCCGATGACACCCACACTCCGGCGGTGCAAGACAGCGAGTGCCATCGGGACATCTCCGGCGTGTGGATCAATATTCGGCACACCCCCGGGGCAAGATGGCGCCTCTTGTTGCCATGGCAGCGTCCAATGGTCGCGCGCAAAGCGGCCATCCTTGATCAATAATTGTGTTAGGAGCTGTTCTCCCCCGTTCTCGTGATTTCTCATCGCACCCCTTCATCCACCCCCGCTGTTCCGCCGCTTCAATCCGGCTTCGCACCTTGACGAGTTTCAGATTCCTCCCTCACTCTCCTCGTAACTACAACCTTACTTTCCATTTTTCTCTTCTACCTCTGGGTTCGATATCAATCACCTATCTCTAATAACCAACGATACCCGCCTCCCCTTGAAAAGGTTAGGCTGAATCCCAAGATTCTTTTAAGTTGGCAAAGTCAAAATACTACCAAACGTTACTCAATTCAAATTTACTCAATATAACGCCTATCCGGAAAAATAGTGACACAACTCAAACTTTTAGAATTTTTTTAATAAATATATGCGCCAATTTACTGGAATATCCTAAATTTTTATCACGGAATGTGTCAAAATAATTACATCAGCAATTCTGTACACTACCTGTAAACAGTTTAATATCTGTATGTTAATAAATTTTAATGATATAATTTCAATGATTTAATGATAAAGTGTTCGACTTATGTCATTATTCTTGCCGACTGGCGGTACGTAATAGCAGACCTATTTATCCATTAAACTAATCCTAGTTATATTTGAAACTATCTTGAGGAGAAAAAGTAAGCGCATTCCTTAAAAGTCTGAAATAATTCTAATCGCATACTCCGTTATTCCGAAAACTCAAATTAAACAAAATATTGTAACACGGATTCAAATATTATTTTGCCTATTGTAAAATAAACAATTACTTGCAAATAACTAAAAGAACTCAAATTAATAACAACGTTAAAAACAGTAATTAGCAGTAACGGAACCGTGACTCAAAAGTAACTGTATTCTTTGCTGTCCAGGCTGTGAATAACCCATTAGGCAATTGTTTACCTAAGGATTAAGGATTGGAACCACCCTGTGGGCCTAAAACGATCCAGAAATGTGATCAAGAGCCAATGAATGACAAAGCAACATAAATAAACATCAGTTTTTGTTTCTTTCGTCTCAATATTTATATTTTTTTGTCATTTAGTCTATTTCTTGTATATTTTTATTAATAATAGTGAACTCATAGAGTTTTTTTTTTTTTTTTTTTTTTTTTAAATTTCCATAGAAATATATATATATTTCTTGCTATTCCTATAATATTATTCCCCGAATAACAGAATAGTTATAAAAACGTCGAATTTCGAATAACAGAATTTAATTCACAAAGGGATCACTGAGCACGGCTGGACCGATTTTGTTTTTCTTTATTTTAAACTATACGTAATATTCCCAATTATGTTCACACAGATGAAACATTGTAAAAATTAGTCGGATGGTGCTTAAATTTCCATCGAACAAACATTTCCCAACCGCCAAGGAGCGTTATTAAGCGAATAACAATTCTTTATTGGGGATGATCGACGTTCATGGTTCTTACGCCTAAGAATGATACTCTAAATTTAACTTAAGACAATTAAGATGCTGAAAAAAAAAATGTAAAAAAAAAAAATAAAAACGCTCAACCAGGCCATTACTCTTAAACGAATTGCAGCGTTAATGATTGCTAGCTACTCAGAGACCGCATAGGTTCTCTATACTGGTTTGCAGTACTATAAGCTATAAGAGACGAAAAAACAGTAAAAAATCGCATAATATTTTTAATTTAATTTATTTCTGTATAATAAAATATTGAATTAAAATAGAAAAGTAAACAATATCTATAAAATGTTTTCAGATAAAAGCTCAAATTCATACACGAATCACATTTTTCCAATTATTTAATTAATTTACTCCTTGTCTAAAATGACTTATATGCTTAAATAATTTCAAATTAAGCATAGAAATTTATTTTTATTAAACAAGTAAATTTATTATTATTGGATGGTGAACTAGATATTATGTTCTATTATATTTTACCCTAATAATTACCCTTACCATGGTAAGTTATGGGATGTATAAGGTAGTTGGTGAAAATTAATAGTTAATAAATTAATATGAATTGTTGTATGTCTAAAATTTAATGTTAATCGTAGTGAATCATGTTCAGTTCTATTTAAGTAATTGAGATTCTACTGATGATGTTATAAAGAATAAGAAATAAGAAGATACTGACTGCGGTTTGGTGGAAGCAACTTCGTATATGAAAGAGAAAGTGAAAAAATAACTTGGGTTTTCCAACGAAGGATAGCATGTTTTACTTTTTTTATTAGAGAATTTATATATAATAAGCTTTTGTGAATTTATTAATGTCTCCTTTTTAAAACAAATAAATCTATTTGAAATTATCATCAAATATCAAAATATAACAACTTTTTCGTAACTGTTATAATTTAGTTTAATAAATCCTTATAGAAGAACTATTTTTGTTAAAATCGACATCATATCTAAGGTCCCTAACTACTTATTTCACTTAATGTCTTTTTGTCATTTCTATTTCGCCTTTTCAAGTACTTGGATTCTTTGGATTTCTGACTAACGAAGTTTGATCTTTTGCACCTGGGTATTTCTAAATGATGAATAGTCGTGACAAAATGTTACTAATTTCTTTTTAATTTAAAGAGCGGGTTTTCAATTTTATTTTTCGCAAGAATGCTAATACTACCGGTTTCGCCAGCTAAGAATGAGAAAGCTAGAAACCCAAAAGAAACTACCGCATTCTTATGTAAATTCAAATTCAATTGTGTATAAAAGGTCTTAATTGCTGGATGATAAATAATAAACGGCAGCTTTTAAATTTTATATCTTTGAATTTTTATGTTAATGAGCATTATTTTAATACTTACTGATTTTCCGATGGGAAAATTACTAATTATATCAATAGGATAATTAATTGATTTTTTTTGAATAATATAAAAATATCTTTATTTCGTTATAGCCGATTTTAGTATTTTTCTATTTCGATAAAATAGTCACAAGTAGGTAAACATGTTTTTATAAACAAAATAAAATAAATTGGTTTATAAAACTTACTTATAAAAAATTAACGTCTAAACATTCTTTCTTATCTTTCGTAATTTTCTCATGCTAATCATGTGTACCACTAGGTGTATCACTAGTGGTTGTCAGGCTACCCAAATTAATTGTAAAAATAAATAATTAAAAATTTATAATATTTAATCTGACATAGTATGTTCAATTTTTATATTAATTAATAATAAGAAGTGGCCATAGAAATGACTTTCTCAACCGTCTAATATGACATTGAGTCTTTCAAGTTCAAGGACAGGCACACGTGAACCTGAAGTCGTATATTCTATTTTTGTCCATGAGTGTCCTACTCCAAATGCTTGGCACGTCTGTACTTCATGGCAAAAAGCATTCAAGAATTTTAAATTTTACTCACGTTAGGAACATTGCTGATAATTCTAACCGTTCATTCAGCCTAAAAATAGCCAGCAAGAAAAAAAATTACGTGTTTCTCAATTCTTTATTTTTTTATTTATATTTGTTTATTTATTTTTTGTTTAGGTACCTTAAAACTCCCTCTCTTAATAATTTATTAACAACAAATGAGGAAAATGAATGCATATCTTAGAAAATGGAAAATGCTGGAAGAATTATCATATACAAAACCGAGCTTCGTTTTCACACAATTCAAAAAGTACCTCATACCATATTTACGGCGGATTGTAAGGAGCCATTATAAAAAAATATATATTAAAATCACATAATAATATAAAGAATATTTGCAGAAATTAAGGAAGAAACGTTAAACAAACTTAAATTTTCATGTTTGGTTTGATCATCACATGTTAATGGATTAAAGCACACGGTTTAGTTTGCTTAACGTTATTTTATACCAAAAAGGTTGATCAGCATTGTGGGAGTCCTATATTTTGCCTAGCCAGGTAAAATTATGATAAGGATCTTTAATGAGTACCTGACATCTTACAGGTACAGAACCTCCATTTTATGTCTTATCCGAGGGACGGCAAAGCAAAGGATTTTTTTCCCACTTTAAAAAATCCTAGGGCCACCGCGGGACGCGAACTCGCGGCCTTTAGTAATGTAGAGTGTTATGCTAACCGTTACACCACAGGTGACGCCTGCACATTTTTTAAATTATTATTTTTAATAGTGAAGAATTAGAAAAAACATAAATTAAATAACCCTGGTCTTCGTGCATATTGCGGCAAATGATATGATTATGTGGGGTGGCGGGATGGCCGAGTGGCTGAACGCATTAGAAAATACGCTTTGCCACTGACAACTGGACAGATGATTTGAGAACCAGAAGATAGCAAGTTCAAAACCCGGAGCCAGGGGAAATTTTATAATACTCGGCATTAATCCCCCACCCCTCCCCTGGCCCGGGAAACCCCGTATAGCCAAAACGGCGAGGAAGGGGTGGACCCAAAAAAAAAAAAGATATGATTATCAGAATTGAATTTAATGAGATGTGATATTTATGAAGCTCAAAGAGTAAGTCGATCGAAAACAATTCTTGTAGTTTTATTAATTCATTAATAGATACTTATGTCCAAAATCATAGATTTGAGAAAAACGGGATTAAAAAAGTCGGGCTTTTGTAAAATCAGTTTTTAAAAAGTTTATTTAACACTTAATACAGCTGGCTATGGCCTGAATGTTCTAATTTATAATTGATTCAAGGTGTCGTCTACAAAGTGTCAAAATTCTGCAAAGTTATGAGCTCACAAATTTTTTAAGAAATTGTTTGTTTGGAATTATCACACTATGCACATCAAGCACAGCAAGCACAGATATATAATAAATAATTAGTATCTCAACAAGTCTCTATTAATGATTTAATAAAACGACAAAAATTATTTTCGATGGACATACTATTTGAGTTTTATAACAATCACAACCTAAATTCAATTATAATAATCATATAATTACCATATCATTTGCCGAAATATGCACCAAGATCAGGGCATAAAAATAATAATTTAAAAACTTATGCTTTAATAGTATGTTCAAACCAAATCAGAAATTTAACGTTTGTTTAAAGTTTTTTCTTTACTTTCTGTAAATATTTTTTATATTATTATGTGCTTTTTATTTTTTTCTTCTAATGGCTCTTTACAATCTGTCGTAAAAATGGCTGGTAATTCTGGAGTTGTGTGAAAACGAAGTTCGGTTTCATAACGACAATTCTTCCTGCATTTTCCTTTTTCTAGGAGATGCATTCATTCATCGGTTCTCCATGGTTTTTAATAAATTATTAAGAGAGAGAAGGAGAGATGTAAGGTAATAAATTGTAAATATAATTAACATTTTAATACGAAAGAGGAATTTATAAAAAATATTTATAATTTATAAAAAGGAATTTAATAATACTCATTTTTTTGCATCAATTATTAATAATTCTTGTTTAGTAAAGAATAAAAAAAAATTATTGGAGGTTCGGAAATTCAACATTAGCTCCCGAAAAAAATTCATGACATTTATTATTAATATTATTTTGGTATATATTTACGTTATCTTTCGTTAAAACGGATGATTATTGATACAAGAAACTTTATATTATGCAAAATAGTGAAATGAAAATAAAGATGTTCATTAGTTAATTGATTTTCCTTTTATATCATCGTTTGAAGTAATTAAATTAATGATTAGATTTTAGAATTTATATAAATTTGTGACACATAAAAGGTCTTCATCACGTATATACAAGCTTTAAAAGACGTGTTTACAAGGCAGTTGTGATTATCACCTTGTTGCAAGGAATAATGTGGGATTTATTTATTTTCTTACTCTTGGTAGGGCTCCTGCTATAAAAACAAAAGGCTTTAAAATTGTTTTTATGATCCTAGCCAATAGTAGCCTTTACACATACGTTCTTTCCTACACGATTGAGTCGCGAAGGATTGCGCGCGCGCAATCACGTCGCGTAATCTTGTGGGAAAGATTTAGATGCTAAAAGAGTGTTCACGCGCTTTCCCACACGAAAGCGCGTCTACATGATTGTTTAGAGAGGAAAAACATATGCAATCCCCGGACAATCCCGTGAAGGATTGAGCGCGCGCAAAACTCTCGCGTAATCGTGCGGGAAAGCGTGTGGTCTAAAAAAGTGATAACACGCTTTCCTCAAGGAAATTGATGACGAGAAGGAAAGAACATATGTTTTAGACGAATTATGCACATAATCCCCGGAGCGTGGAGCGTTTGGTTAGACCAACAGTTTTGTTGGCGTGTCGAGTTTATGGACTCTTCTATAGCGCTATAAAAATGTCTCTTTATAAATATCGATACCATGAAACTATCAGGCTTGTAATGCCTTCTTATCTTCTTTATATTTTCCCTTCCGTTCCTCTTCTTTTTTCCAGCGTCGACGAGCCTATACCAATTTCAGCCAGCCTTGATAATTGCTTCATTTCGATGAGGGTTTTCTCTGTTCTTCCTCGGATGGATTCGGGGATCCATGAAATCGGTAACATTTTCGAATTTCTTTCATACGGGGGTCCAGTACTATGATATCGGGAAAATCTTTTTTAAAAAATATTAATTTTGTATATTAGTGGAAGGAGGGGGGGGGGGGGGAGGTAGTAGAATAAAATAAGTTAGAATTTCGGATTTCTTTCGGGGGGTCCAATTTTATTATATTTTATTTGATCGGGGACGGTGTTTTATAAAAGAATATTCATTTGTATTTTACTGGCTGGGGGGGGGGGGGGGGGGGGGGGCTCACAAAATAATGATAATTTCGGATTTCTTTCACACGGGGGGCCAAATATCAGTTATCAGGACCAAATATCAATTATCAGGGACGTTATTTTTTGAAAAAAAAAATCATTGTGTATATTAGTGGTGGTGGGGGGAGGGGGCATTAGAAAATAGTTAGATGTTCCGATTTCTTTAACACGGAGGGCCAAAAATATATTATCGGGGACATTATTTTTTAAAGAAAATATTCATTTTATATTTTAGTAGCGTAGGGGGAGGGGACATTAGAAAATAGTTAGATGTTCCGATTTCTTTCATACGGAGATCCAATAATAAGAAGTCGGGGACGTTACTTTTAGAAAAAAAAATGATTTTGTATATTAGTGGTGGTGGGGGGGGGGGGTGCACTATATAAAAAATAGAATTCCGGATTTCTTTCACACGGGGGTCCAATTTTATGTCATCGGGGCTATTGTTTTTGAAGAAAATATTCATTTTGTATTTTAGTAGCCTAGGAGGAGGGGGCATTAGAAAATAGTTAGATATTCCGATTTCTTTCATACGGAGATCCAATAATAAGTTATCAGGGACGTTGTTTTTGAAGAAAATATTCATTTTGTATATTAGTGGTTGGGGGGGGGATGCACAAAATAAAAGTTAGAATTCCGAATTTCTTTCACACGGGTGTCCAATTTTATGTCATCGGGGCTGTTGTTTTTGAAGAAAATATTCATTTTGTATTTTAGTAGCGTAGGGGGGGGGGGGGGGCATTAGAAAATAGTTATCAGGGACGGTGTTTTTGAAAAGAATTCAATAATTATTTATATATTATTTTTGAAAAAAATATTCATTATGTTATTCGATTTCGACGTGGGTCCAATTTTGTGCTATAAGGGGCAGTGTTTTTGAAAAATATATTTATTTTGTATTACATTGGGGAGGGGGGAGGGCGCACTAGGAAACAGTTAGATTTTATAAATTCTTTCACTTGGGGTTCCGATATTATGTTATCAGGGACGGTGTTCTTCAAACTAATTTTTATTTTGAATTTTATTGGCGGGGGGAACAATTTAATTATTAAACGAAAAATGATTCCCAAATAGACCCTGATAATATTTTAATCATATTATTTCAACAAAAAAAAAAATCTTCCCTGATAACTTTGGATCCCCGGTAAAAAAATCTGAAATTCTAACTATTTTCTAGTCTGCCCCCTCCCCCCCCCGCTTCCAAAATACAAAATAAGTATTCATTTCAAAAACATCGTCGCCGATAACTTAATAATGGATTTCCGTGTAAAAGAAATCGGCAAACTTAACTATTTCCAAATCCCCCCTCCGCCTGCCACTAAAATACAAAATGAATTTTTAGTTTCACTTACCTATATATGAAATATATAGTAAGTGGAAGTATTGCGATCGTGAAAAATTTCGACTTCCGGTTTTCAACGGAAATACACGTTTTGGGGTCCCCTGAGTCCAAATAACCAAGTCCCGCGAAATGGTCTGTGTGTGTGTGTGTGTGTGTGTGTGTGTGTGTGTGTGTGTGTGTGTGTGTGTGTGTGTGTGTGTGTGTGTGTGTGTGTGTGTGTGTGTGTGTGTGTGTGTGTGTGTGTGTGTGTGTGTGTGTGTGTGTGTGTGTGTGTGTGTGTGTGTGTGTGTGTGTGTGTGTGTGTGTGAACAGACTAGCTCAAAAATTATAGGTCATACATTACTGAAATTCGGTATTTCGTGTATGTATATGCCCGCGATGTGACAGCAAAAATTTCATCAAAATTGGTCAAACGGAGGGGGTACTTTATTTAAAGAATTGTGTCTATTTTTTACGTTTTTCTCGATTTTCTCAAAAACGGCTCTAACGATTTTGATTAAACTCGGTATTTGATATATTTATATGCCAGCGATGCGACATTCAAAATTTCATCAAAATTCATTAATTGGAGGGGGCACTTTACTTAATAAATGTTGTCCCATTTTCACGAGTTTTTTTATTTACTCAAAAACGGCTTTAACGATTTTGACCAAACTCGGTATTTGGATTATGTATATGACCGCGATGTGACAGTCGAAATTTCATCAAAATTGATTAATTTGAGGGGGCACTTTACTTAGTAAATGTTACATTTTCACGTGTTTTTTTTTATTTACTCAAAAACGGCTTTAACGATTTTGATTAAACTCGGTATTTGATGTATTTATATGCCAGCGATGCGACATTCAAAATTTCATCAAAATTCATTAATTGGAGGGGGCACTTTACTTAATAAATGTTGTCCCATTTTCACGAGTTTTTTTTTATTTACTCAAAAACGGCTTTAACGATTTTCATCAAACTTGGTATTTGATGTATGTATATGACCGCGATGTGACAGCCGAAATTTCATTAAAATTGGTTAAACGAAAACTTTACTTAATAAATATTGTCTCATTATCACGTGTTTTTTTTTATTTACTCAAAAACGGCTTTAACGATTTTGACCAAACTCGGTATTTGGTGTATGTATATGACCGCGATGTGACAGCCGAAATTTCATCAAAATTGATCAATTGGAAGGGGCACTTTACTTAATGTTGTCCCATTTTCACGTGTTGTTTTTATTTACTCAAAAACGGCTTTAACGATTTTGACCAAACTCGGTATTTGGTGTATGTATATGACCGCGATGTTACAGCCGAAATTTCATTAAAATTGGTTAAACGGAGGGGGCACTTTACTTAATAAATGTTAAGTTTTTAAAAAATTAAAAACTTCCGGAAAAATCAAAAAAATAAATGATACAAATATAAATATGGACACTAATGAAAGCCATATGGAGAGGATTAAGTACCAGTTGAGAAGTCAATTGAGGAACCTTCTAGAAGAACAAAATGAATTGTTTTTCCTGAAGATGGGGCGGATGCCCCGAAACGTTGAAAATGAAATATAAATAGAAAAATAAAAACAAATAGTGGAAGTTGTTATTTCATTAATCATGGATTAAAAATATAATTAAAAACTTCCGGAAAAATCAAAAAAATAAATGATACAAATATAAATATGGACACTAATGAAAGCCATATGGAGAGGATTAAGTACCAGTTGAGAAGTCAATTTAGGAATCTTCTAGAAGAACAAAATGAATTGTTTTTCCTGAAGATGGGGCGGATGCCCCGAAACGTTGAAAATGAAAAATAAAAACAAATAGTGGAAGTTGTTATTTCATTAAACATGGATTAAAAATTAATAAATGTTGTCTCATTATCACGTGTTTTTTTTTTTATTTACTCAAAAACGGCTTTAACGATTTTGACCAAATTTGGAATTTGGTGTATATATATATGCCCGCGATGTGACAGTCAAACTTTCATCAAAATTGATCAATTGGAGGGGGCACTTTACTTAATGTTGTCCCATTTTCACCTGTTTTTTTTTATTTACTCAAAAACGGCTTTAACGATTTTGACCAAACTCGGTATTTGGTGTATGTATATGACCGCGATGTGACGGCCGAAATTTCATTAAAATTGGTTAAACGGAGGGGGCACTTTACTTAATAAATGTTGTCTCATTATCACGTGTTTTTTTTATTTACTCAACAACGGCTTTAACGATTTTGATCAAACTTGGTATTTGATGTATATATATGTAACAGCCAAAATTTTATTAACCGTATCATGAAAATAAAAACTTTTATTATTAATAAAAAGATCAATTTTACTTAAGAGAGTAAATACGTGATGCTCAAATTTTTGAAGCATCGCAGGTGTGTAAAAATATGGTATCAGATAATAGTCTATAATTAATTTAGGTATATTTTAGTCCAGAAACTTTTGTTTCATAATAAATTTTTGAAAACAATACAATACAACAATACAAATCTTGATTTCCAGAAAGGCATAAGAGACGTAAATATACCTTATATACCTTCACCTTCACGATGTATTTGCAAAAAGCAATTCGTAGTAAAAAACAAGCAAGCAGTAAAAATAAAACTCGACTGTTGATAAATTAATCCCTTCATAAATAAATTAGCAACAATGAATCGAAAAGTGCTGAGGACTACCAAATTTTGCTATACAGATACTCTATAACGTATAGAGATATACAAATATAAGTATATACTTGAATTTGGAAAAATGTCTGAAGTTGAGGATTGGCGTTTACATATTATCGAAACACGTCGATTTCTAATCTAAGTAAGTTCGTAAGTGAAAGTTGTGTGTTGCGCGCATCGCACCAGATTTTTTTGTATAAAAATCGTCCCAGATAACATACAATGGGACCCCCGTGTGAAAGAAATCCGAAATTCCGGCTTTTTTATAGTGCACTTCTAACTATGCAGATCAGCTAAACATTTTCCGGACATCATTTTGGATACGTGAAAAATAACAGCTGCTCCCTGAAATTGTGAGTTCTTTATTTCTTTAAATGCGATCCCTCCTAGCTTTCAGCCCTACTACAGATCTACGCAGAAACATCATTTATGTTGCTGACTGGAATTTGTGAGCAGCATGGCCCAGAATTCAACTTTATGTCTGAGATAAGGTGGTATGAGCTATTTATGAAATTGCATTTTAGACTTACCTAATTCAAGGTGGCTGACAGTATTATTAGTAATCGGTTATTTCGCTTGGCGCGTTTGGCCGCACAGTGTGGTCGTCTTACAGACATTTATGTTGCTTACTTTAGCTCAGGCAGCCTGGAGGGGGTGGCCCAAAACCTACCTGAGAGCACCTTGGTTCAGCGGCAGCTTTATAACCAATCCCATTGGGGCCAATTTGTCACTGTCTTTACCAGTGATGGCGTCATCTCTTTCTGTTTCAAGAGCACAAACTGGTCGAGGTACAAGGATTATGGTAGCTCAGAATCAGCAGGCCCCGAGGACCTGTATTTAGGTCCCGGAAATAGATTTTCATTGAACCTAAAAACCTCCGGGCGGCTACCGACATCCTGGTATACCACGCCGCAATTCGATAAGATGTTCGGGGAAGATTATTACTTCTACTCCCGGTCGGTGTGAGTCAGGTCCAGTAGGCTGAGGGGTCACACATACTCGCGGGGTTGGCGTTTGTCGACTCCCGCCGCTACATTAGCGCTGCCTGGTGGCGAATCGGCGAACAAAAAAACCGTTTTTTAGCTGTTCTTTTACACTCTGGGTTTCAACACGCTCGTTAGCCTACCACGCTTTAACCCACATTGCCACCGGTACCTCCATATATTATTTTTCTACAGCCTATAAAAATCTGTATACTTCTATTCTTATGATATTATAAAGATAGTTCCAGTCTTACTAAACTGACATATTTCGGCGGCATTGTTAGTGTAACTATTGTTAGTCAAAAGTTTTTATCATTTGAATTTATTGTTTCCACACTTTGAATTTTTGCATATCTTCAGCGCAGTAACGCTCCTACAACTGAACACTGATCGAACTCATAATTGCGTATTTTTTTTACTTTTTATTAAAGAATTATCTTCCATTGGGCTTATACTAACTCTGCATGCGACGGATTCTGCACGGTTCGCCTTATGTATTCTGGATTCCTGAAACATTTTAATGATCCGATAAAGCAGGAGACGGATATCAAAGAAAGGGGAAAGAAGAAATTTGATCAGCTTTTGTACAAATCAGTTTTTGTACCTATCCACAATGAAGGCACCTTCTTACAGAGCTGGACCCTTGTGTCTCTGTCCTGAGCCAGCTTCTCCTCCTCCAGTCTGTTCCTCTCCTGTCAAAGTCTTTTGAAATTCTTTCTTCCCAGATCTTCATTAATCTTCCCTGCGGCTACCTCCCATCGACTCCATCTAAGAGTGTAGCATGGCGTTTGAGAGTAGCGTGGCCGAACCATTCGCAATACATGTCCATCCCACTTGAGTTGGATTTATTCGATTTTCTGCAGGTCTCGGGTCCATGTTTCCTCTTACGGTTGCTTCCTTACGCGATCCCGTCAGGCTTATTCCTATATTTTTCTTAGGTAGCGCATTTCCATAGCTTGGATTTGGCTCTCTTTCTTGGTCTTGCGACTCACTTGCGAAAGCTAGAAACGCAAAGATTTTGAAAAAAGAATTTACAGTATTACGAATAATGCTTAAATGGAGGAAACTAAAAAGAAATAGAATAGAACTAAATGACGTGTATCAGTATATAAAAATGTAAAACATGGATGTACCACTTTAATTGCCTCTCTTCCATGATGTCTCACACTGCTTGTACTCCCAAATCCTTGCGAATTCTTTCATTTCTTGAGTATTAATCTTCAATTAGAAGAAGACTGAGAAGACCACTATAATAATGAAGGAAGGTTCCAAAAATTATAAGCAGGTAGGCCTCACAAAATATTTATATATTGACCTTTCATTTCTGACCAAAAAGAAAAGCAAACTTTTTTTTTTTAACTTCCCGAAGAAAAAATAAATTTTTATTTATTTTACTTTTGTAAAATAAATATTTGTGGAATGCAAATATCATTACGCACCATCGAATTGCTGCGGTGCACCAGGTTTATTTCTATAACCTCCGCACGCTTTACAACTCTACTATCTAAGGGTAATATCAAGATAAATATTTTTTTATAGAGGATATATACAATCCTTCGAGCTTTCTGAAAACGCTAGTTTTAATTTTAATTTTATAATTAACAAGAGGTGTGAATAAGAAGGAACGATATCGATAGTCGATAATATCGAAGCAGATGGTATCGGTGATAAAAATATTGAATATCGGAAATAAATCGATTCTTCACATTGCAAATATTGTTGTGTTCAGTATTGGAGTGAGAATATAGCCGATTGTGGAACTTCAAAGAAGACGCAACATCACTTAAACAATTACAGTATGGTAACACAAGACCGACACGCAGCATGGTCGCGTATGGGATCTGATTCAAATACGAAGTATAAATATTCAAATACGAACTTAAAAAATCTGTATCCCCTAACAATATCATTCCTTACATTATGCATATTGCCCTCTAGAGGAAAATATGAATAAATTGAGTGAAATAAATACACGGACTGTAGCGCCAGTATGTGAGTTCATACGTTTTATTTTTGAGTATGACGTATTTTCCTGTTGAAAACTTTTTCAATGAAAGTAATGATTTTAAAGTTTTTCCTCAGTCCTCCCTCGGTCGTCAGCACTTGGACCCCACGAGATCATAAAAGATGCAAAATAAAAGAAAAGTGATTGCGCGGTGCTGTTCCTCGACGTCGTTGGCGCTTTTCACATCGTTGCCATGACCATTGTGAGCTCACCTTGTCACCGGACCTCTAAAACGTGATTGCAGCTATCCTCAAATCTAACCAAATCAATATTAGTGCAAAATCCCTTTCAACAAGCCGGATCAACGGACTTCGTGGAGTACACCCAAGGCGGACCCTTGTCGCCTTCGCTATTCAACCTGGCCATAGATCACATCTACCTCGACCTGTGTGATCCAGAAAATTTCAAAGAGATTCAGATACAACCTAAATTGAGACCAAGAATGATTCTCACAATCTTCGGGGACGACCAGGTTGTTACTGTGCACGCCAAGGGTAAGGCATGGTAGGCAAAGGTTTCTCGTGGAAATTGGTTCACAGAAAAGCATGGGCCTTATTATTGAAAAAGGAGAGCTGTTAAATATTTGATCCACATTCTCACGAGAGCTCTTATTTAATGATGAGGCAATGACGAACCTGAATAAAAACTTGGATGAACTTGTGAGTGCCAACCTTCTTAAGCCGGAAAAAAAGGTCAGCGTTGTCAACTAGTATTTGTCGGGAACAAATATCCCGGGAGGACATACCTACCCTCTCCAGACGGCACCCCTTACTAAGATGAGTCTTGCTGTATTGGAATTCATAGATGTTAATATCCGTAGGAGTATTAATAACATTATCGGGCTACCGGCCAGGACCATTACGGTGATGTTCTATGCACCGAGAAGGTATCGAGGACTAGGGCTCCATAAATATTTGTTACCCACATAAGTGCTACAATATCAATAGTTAGAGAAGAAATTAATTTTTGAAATCGTTGCGGAAATAAGTATATTTTTTTGACTTTGTTGGTTTATAAAAAGTTTGCGTTACGGTGCGTTATGGTCGCAATGGTTTAATATGTAAGTGTAGGTAGTAGAGGAACTGTGATAAAATTTTCATCGTCAACTTCGGCCAACTTTGGTATTTATAAGGATTTATTAAACCTTTAGCTACGGTGCGAGTGGCTGGTGGTACTATCTTCCATCGACCGTCCAAAAAATTCTTTTCCATGGAGCAGACATGATTGAGCGTGCAGAGCTCTTTTTATCGGTTCCCTCTCAAAAGATGGGTATAGAGAGTAGGAACAAAAATTATAGTACAGAGAACATCATCCCAGGAAGATATCTTGAGTCACAACAAATGAAGATGTTTTCCTCCAATTATTTGTAACAAGCGACCCATATATTACGGATTTAAGACCAGTATACAAGTATAAAAGAAAAAAGAGCTAACCGACGAAGCATACAATTTACTGAAACACGATTAAATAATTATATCCTATTTGTATTATTATATATAAAAATGTTAAATAAAAAAATTATCTATACAATTTTTTTATTTTCCACGTCAAATTTTAAGTTGTTCTGATGCTCTGATTTCGTTAATATTGATTTCATTAGATTCAGCATATCAAAAAACATATACGACTATACCAAACACGAATTTTTGACTTTTTTACCTCAAATTTGGGCTTTATCTGATGGCCCCATTGCAATGACCTTGATTTCATTAGATTTGGCACCTCAAAAAATCAATACACGGCTGGTTCCATGCCGCTAACAAAGTAATTATAATAGACATTAGGTTTTTTCACATTTTCAGCTTTTTTTGGACCACTGAGCGAGGGCACGTGCCGTTGCCTAGACTATTATAACGAGAAAGAAAAATTAAATTTGTTATGCGGTTACTGAAGCCCCAAAACGCCGTTTTATCCCGCCGAGAATCTCGGAAGATGTTTTAATACTATTTTATGCGGCCCACAGGATTGCGTGCGGGAAAGAGCGAGCACAATCCCGCACTCCAAATGTCACATTTACACATACACTCTTTCCCTCGCTCTTTCCCGTTTGGGCCTCTTTCCGTGCGGAAAGCGTGTATGTGTAAAGGCACCTAATGGTGATTTTATTGAGGTTAATAGATGTTTTATGGAACCCCTTCACGGAGAATTTTTTTTTCCCCCTTCTCAGCTATCTCCGAAGTATCTTGATGTCTTCATTCCTTGGTTGTTTAGGGGCATCTATCATAATATCAATGAATCTCCTTCCAATCAAATTACAAAGAAAAACGGAACATTCTTTCTTATTTATTGTTGTATCACGTGACTTTTAGAGGTCAGCTGTTCAGCAGAATATTTCAACAACCTGGGCATTTAAAGACTGTAATTGTAGTCATTTATATTTAAAAAAAAAAAGTATTACAATATAGGCAATGTAATAGAGTGATATGTATTTGATCCTAGCACACTCAAAAAAAGGAAAAAATGTAATTTTTACTGGTCTTGTGTTCTTCAATGTTATTTTAGTTGTGTTTAATATTATTTATATTTCATTAATACCTCTAAAATCGTAGATGGTCAGTATTATATATATATATATATATATATATATATATAATAATAATAATAATAATAATAATAATAATAATAATAATAATAATAATTTACATGGAAACACTGAAACAGAAATTAGCAGTGTTTGCTAATAGAATCAGGAGATATACAGAAGCTTATAATAGAAGGAAACAAAACAGTGTATTTAATACAAGTGAGAGAAATTTTTATAAGCTTCTCAAACCTAAAGAAAATTGTAATAATGTTGTATACCCAAACCCTGCTGATACGTTAAACTATTGGAAAGGTATCTGGGAAAACGAAAAATATTATAACAGTGACGCATACTGGCTGGAAAAGATTAGAAATAGTGTAACAGACCTTCAACCGATGGAAGCAACCAGTATTACTGCGGATGATGTAACAAAGGCTATTAAACTAATGAAAAATTGGAAAGCATCAGGACCAGATAAAATTCAAAATTATTGGCTGAAATATTTTACGAATACACATAGCCATCTTGCTTCTTGGTATCAAAAATTATTATCAGAAGAGATAATCGTTCCTCCGAATTTCTGCACAGGCATTACCTATTTAATAAAAAAGGTAAATAAAGAAAAATTGGAACCGCAGGATTTGAGACCCATAACTTGTCTTAACGGCGTATATAAGTTACTAACGGCTATTCTCAAAAACAAGCTGACTGAATATATTCAGGCAAAGAGCATTATGGCAGTAGAGCAACTTGGTAATAAATCAGGTTCAAAAGGATGCAAAGAGCTCTTGATCATTGATTCCTTCGTCGCCGCTCAAGTAACAAAAAGATCTCGCAATATTGCTTTATCTTGGATTGACTACCGCAAAGCATTCGATTCAATCCCTCATGATTGGCTTTTGGAGGTTTTGAAGATATATAAAATCGACGCCGCAATAATTGACTTGTTGAAAAGGCTAATGCAACTCTGGAAAATATCAATCTCCACACCAACATGGAATGGAGAGGATATCAATCCAAACATAACAATTAGGAGAGGTATTTTTCAGGGTGACTCTCTTAGTCCTCTTTGGTTTTGTTTGGCACTCAATCCAATTAGCAAATTATTGGAAGACACAGGCAAGGGATACCAACTTAATTCAGAAACAAAGCTCTCTCATTCGTTTTATATGGATGATCTTAAGCTTTACGCTAAGAACGAAGACGAAATGAAGGCTCTGTTGAAAACGGTAAAAACATTCAGCGATGATATTAAAATGGATTTAGGAATCGATAAATGTGCCGTCATCTATGTAAAAAGAGGAAGGATCGTAGAAGGAACTAATATGGAACTCTCAGATGATGTTGTTCTTAATCAGTTGAGAGAAACCGATTCTTACAAATATCTGGGACTGCACCAATTGCTGAAATTCAAAGCTAATTCGAAGAGAATCTTCGAAGATGAGTTTGTATACAGAATTAAATTAGTACTGAAGTCTCACTTAAACGGAAGAAACACCATTAAGGCATTGAATACGTGGGCAGTGCCAGCATTAGCCTATTCATTTGGTATACTGAAATGGACCAAAACAGATCTCGAAAGGTTAGATCGTCTTGTTAGAGTTCAGATGGTGCTTTCAAGAAAAAGGCATCCCAAATCCTCGGTTTCAAGGTTATATCTTCCTAGGAAAATGGGAGGCCGTGGTCTGATGAGCCTGTTAAAGTTATGCCGGGAGCAAGAAAATAATCTTCGTACTTATATTAGATGTCAAAACTCTAACATGCTATCAACTATTGCTTCGCTGGATGCAGATTATACCGCTCTAAATCTACTAAATGCTGAAAATCCAAGCAATGACTCAGACGATGCTACCTTAAAAGAGGAATGGAAAAACAAACCACTACATGGACGTTTTTACCATTCATTAACAGACAGTGGTATAAATACTAAAGCATCTTTGACATGGCTAATGAATGGTCATTTATTTCCCGAAACTGAGGGATTCTTGCTGGCCATCCAAGATCAGGTGATAGCTACAAGAGCGTACCGAAAAAATATTTGTGGGGAGAATATCACCGATTTATGTAGACTGTGCAAACAGACTGCGGAGTCAATACAGCACGTCACTTCGGGATGTGGAATACTTGCGGGTAAGGAGTACTTGCAGAGGCACAACGACGCAGCCAAGGTAGTGCATCAAGCCATAGCTGAGAAGATGGGGCTCATTGATTACTACTGCCCGTATTATAAGTACCGTCCGGAGCCAATCATCTCCAGGCAAAGCGTCAAGATGTTCTGGGATCATCCCATGATCACGGATCACACCATACAAAACAATAGGCCTGATATTTTAATATTAGACAAAGGAAGGAAAATGGTATCGATAATAGAGATTGGTGTTCCTTCGGACGATAATGTACATAAGGTAGTAACAGAAAAAAAGAGAAAATACGTAGAATTAGCGGAAGAAATGAAGAAGCTTTATGGCTTAAAGGAAAGCCGCATTCTTCCTTTGATAATATCAAGCAACGGCTTGATACCAGAGGAAACCCTGTCTTCATTGCAAGAGCTGGACCTTCCATCTGGAACGATGGTGAAAATGCAGGAGTCAGTATTGTTGGGCACTGCAAGAGTAGTTAGGAAATTTATGACAATCAAATAGATCGAAAGTTTTAAATATATTTGCATAATTATTGGTTGACCTACTTTGGTCCCCAATAATTGTAACACCATGTAACATGTGAAACAAATAAAAAATAATAATAATAATAATAATTCAGTGGCCAAAAATATTTAACTCCTGAACTAATGACGAATATCGAACAATTCTTTTTTCACTAATGAGAATGGGTTTCTTTGGTCAGCAAAAATCAAAATAAAATATAATACCACCTCTCTAGGTATTACAAATTGATTTTCATATAGATCCTATCTCAACATTAATTTAAATAAAAAAGTTTATTAGGTACAGGGTCACGTATAGTAAATGAAATGAGCCAGTACTATTACCTATTGAGGTTTCTGCTTATATACATTTATTTTTCAGGCATTCGCTCTTTTTGAAAGATTTTTAACTAATTACTGTCTTAAGAAGAAATTATCAAAAAAATTAAATTAGAAATATCTTATTGTTTAGGTCTTTTAACAGAAAAAATGTCAAATAATTATCCTAGAAGTATATTTTATGATTAAGTCTAATTCGAGACCGAAATATATCGAATGTTCAAATATAGAGATTTAAATCTTGAAATAGATATATATCCGTTCGATCGATTTGATCAATTAAATTGTGTTATAGCATTTTAGCACCCTTCATTCTCTACCTCTGTGAAGAAAAATTAAAACCAACTATTGCCAATAAAAGAATTTATGTTAATTTAAATAGTTTCTTTTTGCAAATTATATTGCTAACATGAATGAAGTTAAAGTCTATTTTTATCCAATAATTTATCAGCCCCTTTTTCTTATTTCTACAATACATTTGTTGCGACAATATACAAAGTAAAGCTATAAATAAAAAAAATGATGTCAAAGAATAATTTATTATATTTACTTCACTTTTTGTGTTATTGCATCAAATATATTTTCGGCATCGAATCAGACTTAATAATAAAATATACTTAGGTATAATTGAATTGTTTGACAATATTTTTTCCATTAAAAGTCCTAAAAACAAGGAAATTCTTATTTATTTTTTTTTGTTTTTCTCTTCTTCAGACAATAATTATTTTAAAATCTTTCAAAAGGACCAAAATTCAGAAAGCTCAATAGATAGTAATATTGACTGATTTCCCACTGTGTGTCGTATCTTTACTATTGCATCAACAACATTGCTTTGTAAATATTGACCGATATATGAGTGATAGATTCAGGGGCCTACCAAGAAATGTGAATTTATTTAATCCTACATTTTATAAATTTATTACTATTAATTAAACAATCAATTTAGTAATAGTTTATATATATAATTTGGTAAAGTATTATATTTACATTCAATTGTGATATAAAACGTTTAATTATGCTACAATTATAATTATTGTAAATCTTTCCAACAACGATATATCTCAGAAACCACGATTAACTTAAAATTTAATTTTTTCGCAATAGATACAAAGCATCTCTTAAATTTGTAGCTGATAGTATAAGGTAATATCTAATTCGTAAGCACTTTTTTCTCTATTTGTAGTAGATCGAAATATATAAATTGTTTTTACTTTAAAATGATACTTTTTGATATATGACGTTCTAGTAAATAATTTCATAAATCATGTTTGATTGAGGTGACTGGGGGTGCCCCATACTAACTATTAAAATGATTTGCATCACAAAAATAAAATAAAAAGGAATGGTATTAGAAATACACTTTCATGAAAATCTCAGTTTTCATCTTCTTTTTTTCTTTTTGTAAGATTATGTTAAGCTAAAAAAAAAAAATTACGAACGAAAAAATCTCTGTTTTTCAATCACTTACAGATTTATTGTGAATGGGTATAAACATGATATAAATATACATAAAAATTAAAATTTTAGAAATTGTACTCTCGTGTCATTGAGGTAACGTTTTAATGTTTTACGTTTATAGTTAACCCTTTAACCGGGCGGGACGTATATAGGCGTCCAACCTAAACGCTACCGTGAACGGGCAGGACGTATGTATACGTCCTTGAAATATATGTTGTGCCCTGGAATGGGTGGGACTTATATTTTCGTACAACAGAGTGATTAGTCATCGATACATGTAACGACGTGAATTTATACATATATATTATACACACACACACACACACACATATATATATATATATATATATATATATATATGTATATATATATATATATATATATATATATATATATATATATATAATTTATAATATTTATAATAATAATAAATTTAATTTATATTTATATATATATTTTTTGTACTCTTTATAATAGGTTAAGGCTGTAAATTTATAATTTCTTAATTCGATACTTTTATATTTTTGTTGATATTCTTTTCTATTTGTTTGTCATTTTGTGTTTTCCTTTGTGGTTTATATATAAATAAACGAAAACGAATATATTTCATAGCCTTCCCATTTATTTTAAGCATAAATGTAAAAAATAATGATATGAAGTTACATTGCACCGGGCGGGACGTATATACACGTCCTAGTGAAAGAGCTCACGCCCGTTGTAGGATGCGTAATTTAAAAGGGAACTCCCCGGTTAAAGGGTTAATATACGAATGTGTATATATATATATATATATATATATATATATATATATATATATATATATATATATATATTTTGTAAATGTAAAAGCCAAAGAGCAAGCTACAGCAGAGAAAACTACAATGTCAGCAGAATAAGGGGTTTTATCACTGCTTTTACGAGAGCAGCATAATTATATGCCGGCAGTAAATTACTCTGACACATAGACTTCTCATTAGTGGTCATTATATGACTTCTGGTCGGCGCTGGAAAGGGAAGGAAACCTTTTATTGTCTTTTTTATGTCTCTTACACTTTATGTCTAAGTGGTCAGGGGCTTATTGAAAAGTTACCCGGCTTTTATGGCGGCTTTTAGGGGTGTTTCATGGTCTGTAGCTTTGTTTTTTGTAAACGCTATCTGTAATAAAAACTATTTATTGGTAGTTGGAAAAGAATTCTTCCCCACAGTTTTGCCGAGATCTTATTTTGTTGCAGTTTTATTTCTTTTATTATCAAATCACTAAAGGAAACTTTGTTATAGATACATTAAAAAAAATATATATATGCTGTTAATATTATTTTAATTCGTGTATTTCATATTTCTTCAAATAATGTACCATATTGCACCAATTCAACAAATTACTGATCAAAACCCTAAAAATTAATACACTAATATTTTTATTGAAATAAATAAACAAAACTACTATAAAAGCTTGAAATAAACGAACAAAGAATCTTTTCGTATTTAGCGGTCCTAAAACCACGTGACCTGCCCAAAAAGTTCCAGAGGTTACCGCAATGTGGCGCTACGTGTTCTCAACAAAATAGAGGAAAACATACTCACAATAATTATCAAAGAAAACTCATATTTAGAATAAAAATGAATGAAAACTAACCCAAGTATTTAAGAGTATATTGATAAACAAACAAAACCGAAATAAAACGCTCATTCATTGATTTCAGGTGGAACAATATGATAAACCATGAATTAAGAATCAGAAGTAACCACAAGCCAAATCAGTGTAAAATGATAAACAATTTTTTTCAATGCATAATCTTCGTTAATAATAATGTTTATAAATAATAATAAAAAATAGGTTTAGAAATTTTAATTTTGAAGTGTCCAAATTATATAAGTTATTGAAATTAAACTATATAATAAAGGTTGTACAGACAAATAATAAAATTTCTTTTTATTATTTAGAAATATAGTTAATCTTCGGTACTTTTTTTTTCTATAAAGTATTTACTTCAATGTCCTAAAATACCTGAAATGTCTACAACCCAAGGCCTTGTAGAAGGTCACATTGAAATGACCATAAAATTTAAGAGCCTTATTCATATGGTTAAATCATAGCCTTTGAAAGTAATATTATTTATTAATATTAAATAAAAATATCATATAGTTAACATACATTAATTTTTATCATTTAAGAAGTTAAACATTGTCTAACTTTTTCAAGGACCTCACCTGCAATATACAACTATTAAGCATATTTTACACTAATAAAGCAAATTTACACAATGATAATTATTATTAATAATTATCATAGTTTTGCAATATATTCTTCTTATTATATGTATTATATGTTATGCTCATTATATGTTTAAGTACACTTAACAGCTATTTCAACAAACGAAAAGTTGAACTTTTTTTGGCCATAAAATTGATGAATAAATAAATACTTTAATAATATAATAATAATATTATTTATTAATATTAAATAAAAATATCATATAATTAACATACATTAATTTTTATTATTAAAGAAGTTATTAACATTGTCTAACTTTTCCAAGGACCTCACCTGCAATATACAACTATTAAGCATATTTTATTTTCATAAATGCGCTGCAAATTGATAAATATTTATTTTTTCTTGCATTGGAATTAGCATATCTGAGCAATACCATTGTCTGTTTAGAATTACACAATTAGCATTATTATAAATATGTGGGAAAAGATTGAATATGTTATTTAGATAAACTAAGACAACTTTTTTTTTCTAAATCTAGGTAAATGATTTATACTTAATTTTTAGAATTACCACACCACACTCCCAACAAAAATTTTTTTGGTATGATTAATTTGTTGCTAAATCTTGATGCGAAGGCATGGTCAAATAAATTTAATCACTTCTAAAAGTAAATTATTTTTCAACTAAAGTTTTGTAATTGATAATACTTAAAACAGTATAACATTAGATACGTATATCTCTCTTTTTTTTTTTTTTTTTAAATCAAACATGAATAAACCATTTAGAAATAGAGTAAATTAAATCAGATAAATCCAAGATAACTCATCATTACTACCAATATATGTTTATTTTTGTGATGAACATTTTTCAAAATTTAAAAATTTAAACATCAATTTAAAAGTAAACAGGTTTCCTTAATTTAAGGTTCAGGAATTAAAAAAATATAATTTTGGGTGCATTTATTGAGGTGTGTCTTGACCAAATTTAAATCAATACCAACTTTTAAATGCTTACAAGTTAATCTAATTTAGCTACTTTTAATACATTAACTTTCATTATTGTGTTCTAAACAAGAGGCAGTAAATAAATAGTAAATGCTTAATATATATAGTAAATTCTTCCTATATTCATATATACATGGTCTCTCAATAATTGAGCAAATCTCCGCAAGATGGCACCTCTAAAGGAGGGCGTCAAATTTGCATAAGATAGTTAAATATCAAGGATTTTCGACATATTAAATCGCAATTCTATTTTATTTAGTGTTTACTACAGGTTTATCCGGTTACTGTTGTGGAGGTCATCGGAAAGCAGTTATTATATAATTAAAGCAGTTATTGAAAACGTTATGTTAAGTAACAGTTACAGAAATATTCGACAATTAAGTGTGATAAATAAAAAGAAGAAAAGAAGCAGATAAAATAATAAATTGAATTATATTTCTCTTTTAAATTGTTATTGTTATTTGAACTGCATGCAAAATGCATTAATGAGTTAAAGATAAAATAAACATTTGTGTTTTATTCTTTCATCTTTTATAATTTATTTATTATGCATTGATATGCAGATGACTGTTATCTAATAAAGATTAATTTATATGCTTTTATAGCCTCAATTTTAATTCCAAACATGCAAGTACTTACCAAGCAGAGAGCAGTGAGTGCAGTTAGTAAGCTCACACTGTACTGAGGTTAGCTTTAAGGACCTTTTAGAAAGTTTTTCATTGGTCAATAGGACAAAGGAGTGAAAGCAAGGGGTGCAATTTTAGGAACAACAGTGGATGAAGCAAGGATGGCCATTGGTCAGAAGAAAGGTTGTAAACCCATTTAGAAGGGGCTCATGGAGGCTTCATTGGGTTATTTTTTTTTGTTTATTTATTTTTTTGTTATTAATTCGTTAAAAATACATTGCAAGAGAATGTGCCTGTTTTTTCTTATAACTCATCATAAAAATTATACTGTATAAAATTCAACAAAAGAAGCAACATAAAGATTGAAAAGGCTTGACATATTACATACATTTTTTAATCATTTATAGCAGTAACTACATATCAACATGTTTTTTACTGTTTACATGATTGGTAGGTATATTTGAAGCAAAGAAATAACTAAGCAAATTAAAACGCATTATGATAACAATGTATTCCTAAATGTCATGTACATTTTTAACACATTACATTTCTTTGTTATAATTGAATATACATAAATTAGTTAAAAGTAATTAAAATAAATTAGTTCACAGTGGTACTATAACATATAAACAATGAATAAAACATGCAGTCAAAATTATTGCTTCTTTTTTTCACTTCACATATATGGCTAAATCCACTTCACAAACAAAAGGTTTGTATTTGATCTAACGTGATAAAATATACTAAAAAATCAAAGTTAATTTTACAGCTTCACTAGAATATAAATGTAGTATTTAATAATGTTTACAGGTAAAAGTGCATTTATAGATTTACTAAACATTGTGGGAAATAACAACTAAAACATCATCTTCAATCACTGATAAGAATGTCAAACTCATACAACACTTGACTCAAGACCATGTAAAATCATGACAGCTCATCTGTCAGTGGTACCTTCTAATCCGGCAGATAGGAACCAGATGATCCGGCAGATCGAAGACAAGTACCGGCTCTTGTTACGTATACTGAAGGTATACCGGATGGCTACTCACTCAGGATACATTCAGTATACGTACACGAACCGGCGCATACCCTCTACATCGAGATGCTGCAGAAGTTGAGGAGATGATAGGTGTTGCAGGAGTTGTGGAGGACTGAGGTGAACTAGCGATATCGGAGTCGGGATGGTGTCTGCCGAGCGGCGCGGCTTAGCTGTCTGCAGCCGTGTCGCGCCCCCACCACCTGCGCCTGCGCGTGGGCGGGGTCTGCTAAACTCCGCCCCCGCACGGCCACGCCCACCGCTTCCTCCTTTTCACTCTCCCTTCGCCCTCGGCATCAGCTGATCCTTCCCGCCACAATCAGTATACTGTGGGCTCACTGTGTGTAAACTGTTTGTAAGTTGTTTATTTGTTTTTGTTTAATTTATTTATGTTTTATGACTTCATCAATTCTTTTATTTTCCGTCGGTAATTATAATGAGTTCTTCTTCTGTGCGTTTGTAACTGTAACATCGCTATAACAATTAATCATGTAATTCTAATCTCTAATGATCTGATGTATTAATAATTACCTCGTCGTTCAAAAAACGTAACTAAATATAATCAAAATATTTAATTTAATACATGATAACGGAAATAAATTATATCACACAACGTAATTGTGAAAACAAGTGTTCATTTGAACACCGTGAAAACAACGAATTCTTTTATATGATTTAAAAGTTCATATTTTCAGAATGAAGTTGTTAACTAAAGTTAAATTGTGTTAAACTAAAACATAACAGAGAATTGTTTATATTAATAACAACTTTTTATTTCAATAATAATATTTAAAACACTAACCATTGTGATTTAATTTACAATTATAAACATCCATTATATTCCTGGTCATTAAGGTACAAAACATATTTCAATGATGAAGAAAAATATTATGCGGAGTATGTTTAAATTTTAAGTTCCATAAAATAAAAGGCGTGTTTTTTTTTTTTTTCATTTGTTTTCTTAAAAATAAAATAAGGATTATGTAATCCCAAATAGACCAGAAAGATTGGAAGTTTGTGACAACCGATATTTTTAAACATGTTGCCGTTGTAAAAAAAACAAATAATTCTTACTAGTGAACTAATCGTAATAAATTCCGTTAGTATCATAAATATGAAGAAATATAAGAAGAACTATAGGAGTCTTAATAAATTAACCAAATTTAATCAATCTAAAATTTTATTTGGTGATATACGGAGTTGTCTCATAAATATTTTCATACTCGAATTTTACCGGTTTTATTTTAGCCGTGTTAAGTTTGTTATACTTAATATTGAATATTGAAAACTATAATTGATTGTAAACATTTAAAAACAATTCCACTGTATAACTTTTAAACATACAAACCGTGTTTTTTCTAACGTACCTTATTGTTTGATGTGCTTTTTTTTTTTTTTTTTGTATAAATACCATTATCCAGTTTTTCCTTCTCCTTACGCTTTTATCTTTTTCTGTGTTTTCATTTTCACTCTATATGGTAATGAAAAAAATCCTGCAAAAATACAAATAAATAAATAGAAATAATAAATAGCACATTAGCACTTATTGAAATCTAGTATTATTATTCTACCTATCTAATTGAAGTAGAATTTAAACCCTAAAAATATTTGGAAATCGTAATTAATTACATACTTTCTGATATTACATGCTAGCAGAAGAAATCATTATCATTTATTTACTCATTCAATATATTTTCAGAGTAATAAAAAAACTATGTATTTTATGTCTGTATATAATTTGTCAATAATACATAATCATAAAAGCATAATTTCCCTTATAAAAAAGTTATAAACCACTATATTTGAAACTTAATTAAGTATAAATATGACAGTATTATAATCAAACCTACTACATATGACTCAAAGTAATCACCTATTTTACTTTTTCTTAATATAATTTTATTAATGATTTATATAATCAAATATGAGAAACATATTATAATTAACAATTTATTACTTGAATTCATACTACATAGAAGATAGTTTTTTTTCTCATGGTGATTAACTTAGGGTCATATCCGGTAACATTGTTGCTTGGTTTGTATTTACAATATATTTGCTGTACCTAATGAAAATATTGAAGTCAAAATACTTTGTCAGCCTGAATAGCACTACATCAAATTATGTTTCAGGAAGCTGATATACAAAATTTAATATGATAAGTATAAATTATAAGCGAAAAGTGGTGTAATTTCATTATTATGATAAAATACATAATAAATAGAAAAATCAAGATAGGTAATCATTTATGTTAATACTTCTATAAATTTATAGCTCTAACATAATAAAGGTCTATAAGTACAAAAAATGCTATAATCTACAAAACACACAAAAAAATCACATATAACTGACTATTAATAACTGTTTAAACATAATACCCAATAAATGAGAAATTATCTGTTATTATTACCGTATACTGTACCACTTTTTTGTTGAATAATTGAATTTAAAATTAAAAGACTTCATAGTAAATTAATTAGTTCATTCCATATAAATACCAACTTAATCATCTGAAACAAAATAAAATTTTAATGATTTCAAAGTCTAAAAATAATTGAATTAGTTTGTTTAATCTTTAAAAGAAAGTTCAGCCTATTTCTTCGCTACCTTCGCCGAAGGTAGAAATAAGAAGAAGAAATTAAATGAATTTTTGTTTTTTTATTTATAAATAATATATGATTTATAATTTTTTTAAAATTATTCCTTTCTGGAATATTATTTTTCGGAAACGCTCCTCTGGGACATTATAGGGTGAAAAGTGAAAAATTAATTAGCATTAATTCCATATTATTACTAAATTCCTTTGATCATGATTTAGAATTACAAAAAATTTGAATAGTTGTTTGAAAAAATGTTTTTCATATATCTTTGAACCACCAATAATGTTATATTTTGAACACCAATAGTATATATTTTGTTATTGTGTATAAGTTTGAGCATATTTGTAGTTTTCAAGTTCACAAAAATATACTTTAATAAGATTTAAACTACATTTGCCATTAAAAAAAATTAACCTTAAAATTAGATTATAACATAAATAAATATAAAAACGTCATAACAAAGTACTGAAAAAATATTAATATTAAAAACTCGTAAACGCTCTCTGGGACAATATGGGGTAGTAAATGTTACTACTTAAATAAAAAGGTGTATTCCCCTTCTGATTCATTTAAATAGACAATTGTACTTATTTGTAAGCATTGCATGATAATTTATGCGGATGATTTATCCTATATATACTTTAAATTTATACTTTATATCATATTTGGTAGAATGAGAATGAGAAAAAATAAATAAATAAGTACACACTAAAAATTTTTTTGGTTTTACTCTCATTACTCTGGAAAGTTGTATTTGAATGAAGCTTAAGTTATTTGGGATAACTAAAATCGGTTAATAGCCGTCAAATATGATACCTACTTGTTTGTCAAATATGATATTTAACTCAAGGGTAACCAAGTGGAGATAATTTAAGAAAATTTAAATGTCTAGTTTATAATTTTTCATAGAAAGACGCTTTGTATTTTCTTCACAGATATCCATATAAGATATATTCATGCATAAGGTGAATAATTTACAAAATTAATATTATACTGCCGAATGTATTTTACTCACCTACATTTTATAGTTCTGTACCAAACATATTCTCTTCTTTGTATTTTTTCTTCATTCATTTCTTTCTTTTTTTTTGTTGTTGTTATTTTGTTTTTTTACTGATCAAGAGTCTAGAATGTGGCTTAAATACACGGCACATAATGAAGTATGTCTTCTTTTTGTATTGCTTTTTCTTCCATGACCACATCAGCAATTTTTTTTTTCTGTGTTACTATACCAATGTCAAATTATCTGTAACAATAAAGCGTGCAAGCATTACAATATAATAATCATAACAGAAATGGAAAATAATGATTCAATTGATAGAGTATCGGTAGGACATTCCATATGCCATAAAAAAAAAATGAGATAAATTAGATTGAAGAAGTATGTGCTAACCACATTCTACTTTTGTGTTGTCATATGTTCATTTTTAGTTAAAACGTCTATATTCTGCAGACTGTTTTAATTTTATTATTCTATCTAATTTATTAGATGTCCATGGGCGTACCCAGCGGGGAGCAGGGGGGGGGGGGGGGGGAGCTGCCCCCCCTGGAAGGCTGGAAGCAATAATTTTTCAGGCTTTTAAGACTGGAAGCAATAATAGAATACATTTTTTTAAAGCAAATTATTGTAATAACTTAGTTGATAAAGCACTGCTATAATTATACATAATTTTGGTTTCATTCACCTTTTCCGCGTTAAGGTGTTACAACCTGAACGACCATAGCTTGCCCCCTCCTAGTTTTGATCCTGGGTACGCCCTTGTAGATTAACTAATATCTAATTAATATGTTGTTAAATGTTAGCTCTTATTCTGATAATTTACTCATTAATTTTAATTATGATATGTGCGAACTATGGTCCGCTGTTCCTTTACAGATTGTTCGGGATAGATGAAACATTACTACAACCATATAGGTAGTTTACTTCAATAAGTACACTACCTAAATGGTTATTATAGTATATTATTATACATGATAATTAAATATATTACTTAGAATATAGCTAAATAAACAGAATATTTACAAATTATTGTCTCGCCCAGACATGTATAGCTGTAAGCTTACAACCTAACTCGTTGAAAGTGTTGTTTAATTAAGATCTTGATGCAAATGTTAATGTCATGTCCATTAATTATCATTGATGGATGTCCTACCCCTCTTTTATCAGGAGCAATCAGGATGAGATCATAAAGATTAATTGCTCTCTGTACACACTTTCTTGTTAACGGGTCCTCATATTTTATGAAACAAAGGCAATTAATAAATAATATATATTACGATATTTATTCATAATCAAAATAAATTATTTAGGTTTACTTAACTAGGCGATATGAAATCATAAGAAATCTATTAGAACATGCATGCCAGTTCAAATAATGATGTAGAAATACTTTAAATTTTTTGTCCTACTTAAATGCGAATTATAAACATGATTTTATATGGAAAAACATTATATTTTGCAATGAATTTTTTTTTATAAATGATCGGAATAACTAATGATGATAGTTAATATGTTCACATTTGTAATAATTTAAACTATAATTACTATAAAAACACAAAGAATGCATGTGAAATATTAACAGATATTTACACTGAACTATGTCTCATAAACATTAAAAGAAATATTCTTACATATAACATTTGTGTGTATATATTATATATATATTGTGTGTTTGTGTATATATATGTATATTGTGTGTATATATAAGTTATATTATGGTTGAACTATTTCATTTTATAATTTACTAATTGATTTTTTTTTTTTTACGTTTTGGGGTATTTTCTCGATATTAAGCTATATTTTGCATGTTTGTATATTTATTAGTTATTTCATATAGCTGGTTAAGTATTTAACCGCAGCCTAAAATTTAAAGAATGAACTTAAGAATTGCTTAAACAACTCAGATCTCTGATTCATACTCGCCAGAATCATTAATTTTTTAAATTAAAATATTTTGTTGATGGTTGATTCATTTCTTAAAATAGCTTATTCTAAATGTTATAACACAGTCTATAAATAATCTATGCTCAATGTAAAGTTTCCTTTGAATTTTTCACAGAAATACGTTATTTACAAGCCAATACACAAATAGAAATCTATTATGTTAGGGAAAATTATCTTGTTGTTTATGAACGGATTGGATTAAACTTTTTAATTTCATTCGTTCTTGTTTAGTAGTAGGTATAAAACTGCAGCGGTCAAAGTCGGGAACGCTGAATGTTTTGTTTAATAATTATTTTAAAATCTGCTTATTTATTATAGAATGATTAATTGTCAGGAATTTCAGTCAAAACATTTTTGCATGTTTTTCAAAACATTGTATTACTCTGGGCTCAACAAGCCCTGACGAAGATCCACATTTTTGGATCGAAACGTTGGCTTTCCAAATAAAGAAATGTGGCTTTCCAAATTTGACTGAAAATCCTTTTATAAAGTAAAAAGTTGATTGTTACACACCTCTAAATTTATTTATTATTTTTCTTTTGTTTCAGTTCCCTATTTTATATTTTATTTTACATTGATACATTAGGTACATTTTATATATCCGATATGTAGTAACTAAATTTTTAAAAAAATCTACAATTCTCGCAGTATTTTATTATTTCAGCCAGGTCAGGTTTTATCTCAAAACTTACTGACTTGCCAGGTGAATAAAAGGCAATAAACTGAAGCAAACCTACAAAATTTTTATTAGAAATTATCTAAATAACCGTAACATTTATAGTTTTATCTTTACTTTGCATGCTAACATAAAAGAATTAAAAAAATTATTATATTTTCAAACTTTATCTTATTAATTAGTTATATAGTTGTTGTTAGGGAAAATTCGGCTAATATTTATGGGATTTCGGATCCTTCTGTTTTAGGAATCATTGTACGTTGTTGCCCTGTAAACCTACTGTACATTTTTTCTACTGTCTAATTATATGTAGGCCTAAAAGGAAACAAAGCAATTACTCAACAGTAAAATGCTAACAAGCAAGTTATCTATAACAGGGTGCAGATTGTTACTTACCGAAGGAAGCATTGGGACATACTACCGTTCCCCTACAGCAAAAACTGGGACCCCCCTGCACGCTACCTGCACCGGCCATTTTAGGGTGAGCATGGAACATAACTGACTTCTGTTGGCTGCTTATAACTGTATTCTAGCCTTCGGTCTGCTACTAATAACGATATAATAATTATATACAAATATGATGAAATATAATTTATTTTAGGGTTACGAATTATTAATTTTTATTCTTATCAAATTTTTTTTTTTAACTGCATACTTACATTAGCACCTGTCGCGAATAATAAGCGACAATCAGCAAATGAGATGAAAACTGCAGTGAGTTGGCTTTATAAGGCATGAGGGAAGATAGTGCCCAGCAGCACATCATCCCGATCTTGTTTCAGGAGAGGAGGTCTCTCATCCAACTCCTTTTTAGTCGCCTCATAAAAGGCATGTTAGTCGTGACCATGTCATTAATAATTCTGTTGTTATGACCGTGCAATTGGATGTGGAAGCCATAATAGAGGGTTCTTATTTGTTCGTCTATAGTTGATAGTTGTAGGTCCGCATGTAGTGTTTTGTTACTAAAGTACAAAGGAGCGTTGGTCATTAGTCGTAAAATTTTGGTTTGAAGGGTTTTTAGTTTTTGTAAGAGTGTCTTTTTTGCTGTACCATAAATTTGTGAGCCGTAGGTCCATATGGGTTTTAGTAAATATGGGTATATACTTAGTTTCTGTCTGATTTTTAATTTTGATGATTTTGAAAATAGTGAGTATAGTATTTTCAGTCGCTTGTTTAATGTATGTCTTTTCATTTTGACATGTCAATCCCAAGTCATCCTCTGTCAAATAGTAGTCCAAGGTATGGTACTTTGTCTGTTTGAGGAATTTGGTGGTCGCCGATATAAACTGGTGGACATGTATCACGTCGGAGTGTGAATGTTATGTGTTGTGATTTGTCATGGTTCAATTTCAGTTTCCAAAGTGAATAATATTTTTTCAAATGTATTAAGTGGTTTTGTAAATTTAAATTACAGAAGACAGTCTTGGATCACGGTGTTTTGTTAAAATTATTGTATCGTCTGTGTAGGTTGGTAGGAATGTCATGTGTGTATATAATGTATAGTAAGGGGTTTATGTATAATATTGGTTTAAATTAGCAAATTTAAATCAATATTATAGTCATCGGAAAGAGATCAAATATGTGTATTAGTAAAATATTAAATAGGTTATTATACCCTCTGTGACAATCTCGTTTGCTGATTGTCAGCATTTAGGTCGCAGATAGGAATCGAAAGGTGGGAATTAGAGATAATATAAATAAAAATAAAAATGTTTGAAATTGCGGTTACTAAAAAAAAAAAAAAAAAAAAAAAAAAAAAAAAAAAAGTACTTTAAAAAGAAAAAAAAAATTGAAATAAGAAATCACTCAGGGAAATCAAAATTTCTCCAGAACTAGTAGTAATTTTTCTATGACATTTTTAATATTTGTTCAAAGAACTTTTTTTTAATTTATTTATTTAATTTAATTTTTTTTTAAACTTTATTAATCACTTCTAGATAGACGAATGGATAGCTCTTGTTTATTTTAAGTTATGACCTTGTTTGAAATTCGATTGGAAAAGTCTATCTTTCTTTAAATACATGCCTATTATTTGCTATTTTATTTTATTTTAACCTAACCAATACCAGGCTTTCCATACATATAAGTATAACCGAACCTACAACAAGAAATGTTTCTATTATATGTAAACTACATTGTTTAGTCAACATTTTAATATGGAATTTCAGGATCAGCGAAGAATATCGCAAAAGGCTAATTAAAAAAAATCAACATAAATTGTTCCTGTAAAGATTTTTTTTTTTTAACGTTATTGATAGGTCACACATTAATCTAAGAGTGGGCCGTGTTTATTTTATTTTTTTATTTTATTTAAAAATCTTTCTTGTTTTAAATATGTTATATTTAAATGAACCTATACCTGGCTTTCGTACATAAAATTATAACCGATTCCATACCAGGAACTTATTTTTTTTATAAATAAATCACATTCTGTAGTCAAGACTTAAGGTACGCTTATGGATTTTTTTCTGATTTAGGTATCCGATTTCAACGAATTTGTACACCTTGTTTTTAACATAATTTAGGTATTTATTTAACTTATCACTTCGATCTCTTCCCCACTCAAAAGAGTGGCGTTTTATACGACCATATTTCACATTTAAATCGATTTTTTTTTTTTTTTTTTAATTTCACCTTGACCCCTTATATTCTATATATGTATGTGTTTATTTCCAAGTTTTTATACGAAAAATAATGTACTTCATATAAATTCTGCTCATATTACCAGATAAGGACATATACTAATGCACATGGTGACCCACTGAAGTTTCGGTAGATACGAAAACAGCTGCTTGCTACAAGCTCTCACGTTGAACCTCGGCGAGGTTGCCTCGTAACTTACTTTGAGATAGGAATCGACCAACATTAACGCCCGCATTTGCCTCAATTTAAGGCCCTCCCGAGTCGGAGGAAGAAGAAAAAATATGTTTCCTACCTACCAATTTAAATTTAATCACTATATTTCAACTATACTTGAGTAAATATCTTGATTAAGTATGTAAAATAGAATTTCTGATTTTTTTAAGAAATATTTAGATATACTTGGAAAAAAACTGATTCATCGCTGTAATTATCATAGCAATGTTTTCCCCATAATTAGGAATAAATTGTTTCATTATTCTTTACCATCTTAAATCCTTCACTAAAGCCAATGAATGAGATATATTTCGAAAGATTGCCGGTGTAGAGCCAAACAAAAAACCATATTCCACAAAAAAAAAAAAAAAATGAACTATAACCTTATATGCGTTTTTTTCTTTATTTTTTTTTTCTTTAAACTGTTTAACTTAAGGTGGATAACATCCTGCCATATGATATAAACGATGGGAGGTTCTTTGATTACGCAGAATATAAATTAAAAAAAAAAAATCATGTAAATCGGATTGTTTGTTTATTAAACGCCAGTTGCAAAAGAGGGAATTCTAAATTTTGCCTATCAAGCTGTAGGATAGGGATCTTTTAAAGAGTACCTGACATAGTCAAGGCTTGGGACCTCCATTTTACGTCCCTCTCGAAGGACGACATGCCCAAGGATTTTTTTACTCCCTTCGAAAAATACTTGGGTTTCATGGGGGGCTGCGAACCTACAAGCTTATGTATAGCTACAACTACACTACAGGTGACCCTATGGGAATTGGATCATTACAAGAAAAATTAAAATTTATCAAAATTTGTACATTTATTTTGGCTTATTATTAATTTTAACGAACTATTCGGCTTTCGAAAAAAAAAAAAAAACCCCAAAAAATACACCTTTAAAAATACCTACTGCGTTTCCCACCCTATAACATTCTCAACCGTATTGTTATTCTGTGTCGTTGCTGTAATATTTATTTTTATATTCCTTTTTAAAATAAAATCATACAGTAGAGTGATAGATGGTGTCAGACTCATTGAAAACACAACCTTCCACTCAGTCCGGTCTGAAGAAAGATCAGGCACACATTTTAGAGGCTGCTGAACTCAAGAGCATTAAGAGGTTTGGTCACACCAGAAGATCGTTCCATATTTCTCTACAGCTAAAAAAAAAATAAATAAAAAAACTATTACTGGTTTGCCATACGTAGCAACATTAAAATGGATTGTCCTAATAGATGTAACCAATTAAGTTGCAATTAGGTACTTACTAAATTATGAAATAATAAATTACAAAATGTTCATGTTCATCTTAAAAAAAATATTATATTATAAAATATTATTTTAGATTTATTTGAAAAAAGGAATCTTATGATAGAAATCGCTAATTATTTTTTTTGTTAAAAATAAATTACTCAGTACTTTCACAGCCATATTTGAGATGTTAATTTTACCATAAATATATTTTTGTAGATTACACATTCTTCTAAAAAATTCTAAGTTAAAGGTGACCATTCTTTGAATAATATTAATGTTTTCAGCTTGTCAACCCAACCATGGTCTTGGAATATTTAGGTTCTGCAACATCCTTTGGTTTTGGTTTAATTACTCATCTTTAAGATTGTTATTTTTCCAAAGAGTTCACAAAAACTATAAACTAATAAAAATATTTTCTAATCAAAATTTATCCCATGCTAGAGATTTATTAAGATAATTATAGTGAAATAAAAAAATAACATTATTAGTTGCACATAGTCAAAGATGTTTTCCTATACTTTACTAAATTATAGAAATTAGTAATTCAAGCTGGTTATTTAAAATCGATCGGAGGTATTAACACCATGTAATTCATAATAATATTTCTACTGAAATAGCACTTCAATTTTATTGAAATATAGCAATGAAAAACAAATAAATATGCTGAATTAATGTTTAATGTATGAAAGAAAATGATCAATATATAGATATTATGTACACATTATATACATATTTAAAATATTGCTAACTTTCCGGAATGGTATATCGTGTATTAAGAAAATTTTATTTCATGATTTCCTATGTTCTTTACCGTGTAGTACTTAAATTGCCACCTGTCCGTTTATTGTGCAAAATATTAACTTATTGATATTTGAACAAATTAATCATGATTAAGTTATTTAATTTAATATATTACCTAATGGTTATTACGAGTTCTTCACAGCTGTATGTTAATTTTAATCGGAGCCATATTATTATGGCCATAAATTACCTAATACATAAGATATATTGAAGGATATCAGCATGGAAATTATTACGTTTTATCCTCCTCAACTACGTCAGTGTTGAGACAGGTCAGTCAGTTATCATTAGCACAGAGGTAGAAAATCATGATGTTATGACACTTGAATAAATATTAAAATATTGAAATAAGCATTCTCGAATTTACATAAAATAAAACTAAATGCAGCCATAAAAAAGGAATTTCCTTTCATTGCCGTTTTATTTTAATTTAATGCAGTTGTCAAGCCGCAAGCTGACAAATTGTCCATTTTTTATTTTTATTAGATTGTATCTTTTCTGAAGTTCTGTGGATTTACAACAACTGATTACCTTAAAAAATAAAATAAAAATAAAACAATATTTGATTAATCGTTTTTTGTCTACGACCGAGTCATTTTTTTTAATATATAATTTAAAATAATACATGGAATGAATATTTTGCGATAATTTTAGACGTTAAGTATTTCAAATAATGGATTCGATAATTACAATACCTATCCTATGATATATGTAAATTTAAAATTAGAAACTGTAAGCGTTGAAAACACCATGTACAACCAAATATCAAAATGTTAAATAATTTTAAATATATTTTATTGCAACATATAATTATAGTAATATGTAAAGTACATGTATAGTAATATGTTGTAACAACATATATGTACTATTAATAATGTCCCTAATTCTATAATATCACATTAATTTAAAGTATTAATGTGATAAAAAATAATATAAAAATAAAAAATAATTACAGAACTACAAGGCACGAATGGGGGCAATTTATTTTTGGAGAGGGAAGTACAAATATTTATCAGCAATTAGTACCTAATGTAAAGAATGTTTGAAGGTTTAACCCATTTCGTCACAAGAGTAAAAATAATATGATAAAATTGGTTTCTATTTCTAAGTTAATATATTTTAGAAATATATGATTGGTAAATTAAAAACTATTGCCCTTCGAAAATTCCATTTTTCGGAAATGCACCTCTGATACCTTAAGCGAATAAAAGGGGAAAATAAATCAGCCACATTTTTTTATTATTATATTCCTTTAATCTAGATAAGACATAAAAAAAAAATTTCATGATATTCTCGAAGCACCAAAATGTAGGGTGAAATTCCTTTCCCCATTCTGATGTCTCGAATTTGAAGGTTCCTGTTTTAAAATATACCTACTTTAATTTTTTTTTTAAATAAAATTGAAATTCTAAAATATAATTTATGAACTTACAAATCAATTAATAGGATAAAAAAATAAATAAAAATCTCATAATAATATACTAAAAAACAAATTAACATCAATGATGCGATAAAGCTCTGGGGCAATATTTTGGGTTAATATTTTGCTTTCCTTAAGTATGTCAGTTAATGGCCTTATAGAGTAACAATACAAGCAATTATGTGTTTTAATGGTGATATGGGTGTAAGCATGAGAGTGGAACCCCTTTTTAATTTTATTTAGTTTTGGGTGAGAGAGGAAAAAATAATAATTTTACAAATTTTATATGAAACTGCCAGAATGAGTTTATTTTTACATATATATTTTTTTTTCTTCAGGTATTGAAAAGAGTAATAAAATATATAATAAGGGTTGTGAACGATCCAATGAAAATTAGTAAAAAATTATTCCCTATTTCTTTTTATAGTGATTTATAAAAATAGTAGGTTATGAGAGGCCGATTGCTCTGCTAACTTATTAAAAAAATATATTCGTTTGTCATTCATTTATTGTATTACCTTTCAATAATATAATAATAAAAATACTATTCAAACCTTTTGCTATTGTCATTATTTTATTTTAAAATCATTATTTACACCATTTGCTGTTAATCAACAATCATCGTATGTGTTGATACACTTCGGGCTTTTACGGGCTAGAGAAAAATACTATCCATTATTAATTGTTTTATGGAATGAGGGCTCTCATTAACTCCTTGTTAGGCACTTGGAATTCATATAAATCTATATATGATTAATTTTTTAGTCCAATTAGTAGCATTACTAAAAAGTACGAAAGACACAAGATTAACTTCACAGATATCAGACAACACCCATTGAAAGTTGAAAAGGAATTGTTTAAGGGTTCTTATCCAATAAAATTATTTCAAGTTGGCAATTCGTGCAGATGAGTATTCGTGATCCCCTAGCATGTCACGCAAATCAGAAATTATGCGTTTTGCGTTTTATTTTGCGTGTACATCTTATTGTTGCATCAAAGCATTTAAATTAAATATGAAGTATGATATTTAAGTTCGTGAAATGTACCAAACATGATAAATCACACTGGAGGATCAAACTTTGATGGAAGAAAAAAGTTTTTTTATAAAAAGTCTTTTTAAAAGTTTCCCTAAATGATAAATGTGATATTCACGGATAGTGGTGGATCCAGACGGATCACCTGAGAGGTTAGGACACCAATCAACTATATCTATTTCTGTATTAAATGGGCTAACAATTGTCATTTTTTTAACTTATTAAATGATAAATGGATTGTATTTAAACATTTAATATAAATTTAAAACAGAAATATGCATTAATATTTTAACGTAGATTCTTCATGAAACAAAAACTAGAAAGTGCGTCCCCTCAGAAAATTTCTGGACCTACTACTGTTCACGGATCAGTAGTTGAGCTCGTAACACGTACCCTTCATATACTCTATAAAATTTTATAGTACAAGTAGAAGTATAGAATATTTTCTGGAAATTTTAATATAAAATAAATTTAATTTTATAAGCCTTAGTTTTAATATGGAGTTTTAGCTTTCTTAAGTTTTGTGCATTATGTATCAGGCACAAAGCCTCACCCAATCACTAAAAAACAATACAAATTCCTGAAGGAAGTGGGTACGCACACCTTCACATTTTTAATGAACCCGAACATCTTTTCACGCAAGGCACGCAGAAGTGGAAATAGTTGGCAATCGTTCCATAACGTCTCACAATGAGAAACTAGGAATTGATAGAGAGTAATTGGTGTGTTAAGTGTCGATTGTTGAACAATTGTTGTCGTTGTTGAATGCTAATTTTCAACCAAAACCTTACTTCACTTTTTAATGGGATGCCAAAGAAAACACAATTACAATATTGATTTTTTTTTTTTTTTTTTTTTTTTGCCTTTAAAGAATCTAGTAAAGTCATATTTTGCAAGACTTTTTTTTTTAATATTTGTTCCCGTAAAATATGAATATATGGTTGTCATAATTATGTTGTTCTTTTCGTTAAGAATTAATTGATATATCCTGGTTGATTTTTGCTTGGTCGTTTTAGCATGTGAACTCTAGTTATGTATATATTTCTAAAGAAAAAATATTATTTGTGATATATGTTGAAATTTTAAAATATCCCTTTATTTTAATTATTACTCAATATATTCTAGGTAAATGCACTTGTAAATGGTGTTAGGTTGCAAAAGTTTGTGTTAAAAACCATTTTAAACCAATGTATAGAAAATAGGATAAAAATCATAAAAATAAAAAAAAAAATTCGCGAAATTTGCGGACTTTCACTCTCATGGTGGAGAGAATGGTTGCAGATAACATTGTTCTATTCAAACTTAAAGAGCATACCATTACACGTTAAAATCGATTGTCTGTCTAAAAGATTATTTTCCGGCAATTTTTTCATTTTGGTGGAAAAAAAAAACGAATTAAATTCATGTTCTAACACCTACAACTCAATAAAGACCTGTCCATGGTTCGTAGACCGGACGTATTTATTGCGAAAAAATTCGTCTTAAGACTAATTAAAGTATCACCAATGAAATGTTTTGTCAAAAATATTCTTTTTAAAAATATATTTTTGAGAACGCGTCTCCAAAACATTAACATTCCTTACCAACATTTTAATTTTCTGTCTTTTTTTATTTCTCAGCTTGTTTTTTGACTAACTCCTTAATGAAACTTTCTTTTGTAAATCCTCGTTTATCATAATGCATCGTTCCTCATATGCGGAAAAAACTTATATACTATTGCTCTATATAGGTATAACATTGATTATTACAGAGGAAATAAAATGGTTTTGAAATTAGGGCCATAATTGCATTATTTACATTGCAAAAATCTTCTCTCTGACAAAATCTTAAAAGCTAGACTATTTCAAGCAATTTCTTGAAAATAACTAACTGATGAAGATATTTAATGTATCTTTCAAAATTTACGTTATGTATCAGTTTGATAAGAAGAATTTAATTTTAAACTTATATCAACGTTTCATTAAATTTCCTAGCATACAATTATAAATACAATTATAGTATACAATTATACATACAATTATAGTATACAATTAGGAAGAAATATTTCGAAAACTTGTGATACTTTGATTCTGTAATGTATTCATTCTGGAAGACCACACGCGGCGTAGTCTTAAAAATTACTCGATTAGAATTCAGCGGATACAGAGAAGGGGATACTTGTTCGGCAATGCGATACCTATCATCATACATCAATAAATAAAGCTCTTTGCTATGGTAATTAGTGAAATAATTTTGCTTTCTTTACTGCGTTTTTAATTTTTTTTTTTTTTTTTCTCTAGACAGGATAAATTAAATGTTTTCATCTCTCCATAATTGGATCGAAGAATCTGCATTCCTTTGTTGAACGGTAATAGAAATATTTCAAGTGGGAGCGAATTTCAATTCATTTTTTTCTTTTTTATTCCATGAAAGTATGTTTCCAGTAGAAGGCACATATATTATTGCCATGTTATGTTTCAATTAATTTCAGTACGGTTAAATAAAATCATAAGACGGACTTGGACCTTTTTTTATTGCTTTGATTAAAATCTTGTACGGCAGAGACATGAGAAATCTCGACCAAGAGAAAAGATTCTTAATTTATAAATATATTATCTTTTGTTTAGTTTAATTTCTGCTGCTTACACAATGTGCCACCAAAACCGCATTACCGCAATTACCTTCAACTTAAAATTATCATTCAATCATAAATTACTTTTTAAGCTAATAAAAATTAGTACCTATTATTCGTCCATAAATAACTTTGTGAATTATTAATGTAAACACAATGAATATTTAATCCATTATTGGAAGATATTATTTCAAAACCCCAAGCTTTTCAAAAGACGTTAAACATATCACCAGTCAAAATATTGCGAAATAAAGCGTTACAATAACACATAGTTTGAAAAAATCGAAGAGTTCGTTTCAGAAAAAGTAGTTTGCCTTTATTACGTTCCCTACAGCCGTTTCTTTGCATCTGGTTCAAATCAAATTGGTTTCATATTGTATAAATATAGTTTATCACTCATGCTTTCTACACGTATATCACTCTTTTACTGCAATTATCGAAACTAAGGGCTTTTTAGAATTCAGAATTCTGTTTATGATTGCTATATTTTAAGTAATGCTTGAAAAAATTTGTATCTTTATTTCTCTTCAGCAGGTTTAATAGTTCAGTTGCTGATCCTCAGTGCTCTGACAATTATAAATAAAGGTAGGCAATTAAAAATATAAAACATTTTTATAAGACCAGCTTTCAAGCAAGGTGATCATTTTTTCAGCACTCTACTAATTATCGAAGAGCGGAGATAAAAAACAAGGCTTTAAGGATGAGTAGGAAGTTTATGCTGAAATGATAAGCAGGACTGGCTTATCGGAGAAAAATGAAAAATTAAGGTCTTAATGGTTAATTTTATTTGTGACAAAATAAGGAGCATTTAGTATTTTGCGTAGAATTTTTTATATTAATGATTCGATTCGATGGAGAAATTTTGATGGTTTAATGGAGCCCCAAAGCTTGATTCCGTTAATCAAAATAAATCCTATAATAATCATGTGAATAATTTTTTTTAAATCTTAAATTGACGTATTTATATATGTCCGACTAATTCATTCTTATTAGGTGTATATTTTATATTAGCTGGCCATGTTCCCGTCAAAACTCAAAACAAGTTGTCAACTCTATCGCATGCGCAGTAGGTACACCTTGCTTTTTTTTGCTTTTTTTTTTCTTTTGTAATAGTGCTTTATTTACATATTCAATTTTATATTTACAAAATCAGAATTATCATAAAACTATACATAACACACACATATTAAAGCACAGACAGCAATGGTCGGTAGACCGTCAGCTGGAGTTGGTCCCCGCTTATAGTATCATATAAAAAATAAGATGTAAACAATAATAACTAATAACAATAGCAAAACAGGTAAACAATATTATAAGAAAAGAGACAAAAAAAAAAAAAATAAAAAAATAAAAAAAAAAATAAAAATATGACTTTGACATTCTTTCCGATAGATCAAGTTAATTAATTAATAACCAAAAATCAATTTATTGAAAAAAAAATATATTTATATACTTTGAATAGCAACAATGGACCAAAAGTTATCTACACACTAACCTGTATATCTCAGAGAAGGCTACCAATTAAATTCAGTAATAAGCATTTTTCTGTAGCTCAAAGCATCTCTAATAAAATAATATAGTTGGTCCCAATTATATCCATCCAAATATTGAACAAGTTCTACTTCATTGATTATTTCTTTATAAAAATATTTTACTCTAAATTCTGTCAAAATCGGACATCTGGACAAGAAATGTTGTATATCTTCGGCCTCTTTCAAATTGCATAAGGAGCATAGGGGAATTTTATCAAGTTGAAAAGGATTGCAATTTAAAGAATATAGTTCACCTCTTGCTTTCATGATCAGTCTGGACTGCTTTAGGGTTAAAGTGTGGATGTAACCTATGTTATAAGATAATATAATACACCTTGCTTGCTTTCAATGGGTTTTGGTAAAGGAGTACTGCGCGTGCGTAAGAGTTGACAACGTGTTTTGAGCTTTGTCGGAACATGGGTACCTAATATAAAATATATACCTAATAAGTATGAATTTGTCCGACATACTTACGATTTTTTTATATTTAGCCATTTCTTACCACTAGGCAAAATGAGAGACATTTACATTTCTCCATTAAAACGAAATCAAGTGTATTTAACAAGAAGAAAACCTTCCTTCCCCTCAAAACATTTCTATGATGTTCTTTCTAAAACCTACCCGATCTTAAATAATACTTGCGTTATTAAAAATGCCAAATATTACTGGAATCTTATTTAATATGATGGGTTTAGTCAAAATGATAGAAAAAGTGTGATAAAATTTATTGAATAATGTGCTCCATCCATTTACCCATTTTGATGAAATCTTTGCTCTCACATCACAGGCATACTCTACATCAAATACAAATTTCATTTTCGTATGGATTATCGTATATGATCTAGTCTTTTCATGGGGCACCAAAACGTGTATTTCTCTTGGAAACCGAAAGTCGAAATTTTAAAGATCACGATACTTCCTCTTACTATATATTTCATATATGTGAGTGATAGTAAAACATTATGTACATGTCATGTCCGTGTTTATTATGATTATTTAACAGGAAAAGGAATTATTGTACATCACTTGGAACTCTTGATCGAATAATTAATTACGGAGAATCAATAGGTCAAATGATTGACCATATTAATTTTATATAATAATGCAATTGGGTTGTAATGCAATAAATAATAGTATTGGCGCGTATAATACAAGTCTTATACTTGATTACATGACCTAACGTTTTGCGTAATAATCCAAATTCACTTAAATATCTCTTTTTCAGAGAACATATTAACGCGAAGTTAGAATATTGGAGAAAATAAATTAAATTAGAACCTACTTTAGCTATCCTAAAACGAATAGGAAATCCAATGAAGGAGATATATTACCCGCCACAAACAACGGACTGATTAAAAAGTCATTGCTCCGAGAACGAAGCCAAGAAAACTCGCGGTGCGGTCGGTCTGTGGTGGCTGCGAAAATTGAATCCTGTGCTCTGCGGTTCATGGTTGTCTATTTCCCTTCGACATTATGGCTTTCCCTTGTTCTCGGAGTTAAGTGAATACTAGCCATAAATATCTTTTAACAGATCGTTTTAGTAGTGTGTTACGGCGACCTCAACCGTGGGGGTCTCGGTCCGATGTTCGTCGTCTCTTCGAACTTCTGAAAAGCGATCCTAAAAAGCTCCTTAAGGATCAGCGGCATGTTCCATCGATGAAGGAGAAGAAATATCTTTCAATGATCCTAAACAAGATAAGCATTTTCGAATCATTATTTCACTCCATTTACCGCAGTTCAATGGCCACAGGGAATGGGCATCGTCGCCTAACTTCGCCCATTTTTCAACTTTAAAAATAAAGTACACTCACTTTTCTATTAAATTTCTAAAAGAAACAAATTGTTTCATTGGTGAATACCATCAGTGCCATTTAATTTTTCACACTGTGGCTATATAATTTAAAAAACTAATTTAACTACCCACTATTTTTCCATTGTAGAGACCAGAGATTTGTCTTTGGTAAGTCCCCCCCCCCCCTCCGGTTATGTAAAAAGACCCAGCATAGAAAAAAGAAAGGTATTCAAGAACAAATTTAACAAAAAAGTAAATGTATAACAAAAGTTTTTTTTTTGTTCAGGTAAAATTTAAGTAGCAAATGTTATCAATACATACAAAAATATTTGAAAAACCATATTTAGTTAAAAATAAACAAACATTTTCAGAAAAATGGAAAAATACCCCCTTTCTTATGTAGGATTTGCTTTAATCATAATGCCACAACAAGGTACTGGCTTTGGACCTATAAGAAAATTTGAATTTCTTCAATTTTGTAAAACAGTGAAAATTCACATCTTCCATTTTGATATAAATATATTTTTCAATTCTTTACAACATTAACAACGTTTCGAGGCTTTAATACCTACTCATCAGGTGCATTCCTTTCTAATCCCAATTTTAGTTAAGCAAAACATAAATTCCTTAAAATGTTGTCAATAGATAAATTTGTCAATTACACCTCTCTCCGAGGCAATTAGTAAGTGTAGTATTACTGTTAGTAGGAGAGAGGTGTAATTGAATAAATTTATCTATTGACGAGATTTTAATTAATTGATGTATTGTTTAACTAAAATATTGTTAATTGGGATAAGTAAGGAGTACACCTGAAGATGAGGCCATCATTAAAGCCATGAAACGTTTTGAATATTGTAATGAATTGAAAAATATATTTATATCAAAATGGAAGATGTGAATTTTCACTGTTTTAGAAAATTGGAATAATACACATCAAGTCTTCCAGTAAGTTATAAACTATCAAAAAATTTGAATGTTTTTCTTCTAACTGACGTTCGCCAGTAAGATTTTCTATAGAAATACCTGGTTCATTTTTCCTTCTGACTCCAGTTCATCTTCTTTGTTGGTAAGTTATACAGAAGTTATTATCTTTTTCACAAAAACTAGGGTAAAATCACACCGGTTCACGGTAAGTTGAAAATAGTCTTCACGAATTTCGTATCATATCAGAAGCCTTCTGCATACCATGAAGATGTGATAACTCCGCAGTAATCCCGAAGACCACCTTTTTTTTTTTTTTTTTTTTTTTGGTTCCTCCCCTTCCTTGCCTTGTAGGCTATACGGGGTTTCCCGGGCCAGGGGAGAGGGTGGGGGATTGATGCCGAGATTAATTAAATTTTCCCCTGGCTCCGGGTTTTGAACTTGCTATCTTCATGTTTCCAAACAGTCGTTGCCATGGGCAACGCGTATTTTCTAACGCGTTTGCCCACTCGGCCATCCCGCCACCCCTTCCCGAAGACCACCTTAACATTTAGATCTGTGAGTTATTGACTTCTTCATAGTTTGCAGAAAGCTTCTAAAATAATTTTCCAACTTGCATCTTTATTCCCTGTGACGAATCATTTGATTTTTGACGATTCTTTTCAGTTTGTACCGTTATAAATTTCAATAAATAAATTTGAAATAAACAATTATTTACAGTATTCTGGAAAGAGCTTTGGTACAAAGCACTTTGAGCGGGATAGAGCCCAATACTTCGCCACCCCACAAGAGCCCCTCCCCCCCTCAACAAAAGCCCCCCCCCCCCACAAGGTGACTTACGATCAGGTTAGAATCAATACCCGGTTGCTAAGACTTCCGAACCTCTGCTTTGTCGCAACTGTTTACAGTCCCTTCCTAGGGTTTTATAGTCAGACAGTTCTCTCCTGGTTTGGTATCGTCACGAATCTAGTTTATTGTAACCGGAATAGGGCTGCTGCCTTTTCCTATTTTATCTAACCGCAGTGCGTGAATCCTAATCAAATCATCCTCCCCCAAAAAAGAAAAAAATTGTATACAACTTTTCTATCACTAAAAATATTTTATAAGTTATAATTTTAGAAGTTTATAGATTTTTTTCTCCGCCCCACACGGGACTACCACTATCCCAAACTCGTTCGCCGCGCGCTCTATTTAGCTCTCGCACACGTAAAGTTTCAATAACTAATTACTATGGTTTTTTTTCGTTGTTACCTCTCGCAAAGGCAAATATTCAAAAGTCTCTATTAGCGAATTCGCTGATTGACGGAGATCGGTGACAGGTGCGAAGCAATGTATGAAGAGAGAAAATAAATAACTATTTGATATAATATCTTAATTTTAGGAAAGGTAAACTGTAAAATAATGCTTGGTTTTTTTTCGCGTTTCATTATTTACCAAGTGTTAACTTTTATTTCGTTATTCAGTTCTCTGAACGGATTTTCTAATCTTTCCTGTCTAGGCGCACGTAGGCGAAAGTTTGAATTTATTCTTAACTTTTTTCTTGTAATTCACGTGCAATCCATTCAAAACGCTGGTTATTTGAAAAAATCCAGTTATCTCCTTCAGATGGTCTTGTCATCTATGCATTAGTAAAACCCTTTAAAAATAATAATTATAAAAAATGAATAGAAATTAAATTGTTTACGATGAGACAAACCAATTCTAGTGTTATATGGACACAAATTAAATATTTATTAAAATTAATGAAGCAGCTTATTCACCAGAAAGCGATGAAGATCTGGAACCGTCCTCTCAATAGATGTGAAACCGACAATGATATTTTGCGTATATCTTGAAATTTATAAAAGAGGATCTTGCACTGTTTTAACATTACATAGACATGTGCTTATCTGCCAAATATATATTATTTTCATTTGATAATAATCATAAATGATAAACGTAATAAATCAGGTATCATTAGGGTATTGAAAAGAAACTGATAATAATCGTTTACTTTCTTCTTTGGTTTTGAGACAATAATTACTGAAATAAATTATTTAAGATATATTCGACTGGCTCCATAATACCATGGTATCAAAGTTTCAGAGGTTTTCAGTAATGTGGTCGAAGACGTTTAAACACAGCTAGCTCACAAAAACGGACTTAAAAAAACATACCAGTTATATTCATACAATACGGACCCCTTGTAGCCTTATATTAGGAAACTTAATGTGACTCTTGAATATCTACTAAATTACGTTATTCAGTTGCTCCGGATCTTATCTAAGGACTGGGATCGGAGGGTTACGTAGTTGGACATTGTATATTTGAAATGTGGACTGTATAAGGCATATCCGAGGTAGCGGCAGAGAAGGATAAACTGACATATTTTATTCCTCGGACCACAAACATGGAAGATGGGAGGAGGTTTTCGCCATAGCTCTGTTATGTTAATGCAAGGGAGTAGGGGAATAAAAAAGATATTTGATAACCCCGGGATCGGATCCCATCCACGTTATGGTCCTATATTATCCCAACAATCGCTATTATTCCTTACTTTTGGTCCTCTACTTTATCCCCCCTCTACCATCCAAAGCCGGATAATATAGCTTAGTAAATAATTAATTGAGCTGTCTGCCCGTCATGATGTCCAATCGCTGCTAGCTCGAATATTTCCCTAATATCCTCTGATGAGTCGTAACATGGAAGAAGTATGTATATTTGTCCAGCTAATGGCTGACGTTACTTTTCAGCCTTGTAAGATAAGCTTGAAATAATTTCAAGAAGTTATTGGCTCAATTAGCTCGCTTGAAGCGAGGATCAAGATTGTAAGTCTTCAGACTTCACGATTACAAAAAAAAAGTATGTCTACTAATGTAGCTCGGATTGCTTAAAGAGCATTCACATTGGCGTACAGTATATGGTTTTATTTTCATGCCTTAAATTAGAATTTCCTAATATTCCTGAGATATCTGATTGACTGTAATGACACTGATTGTCGGTAGTAGATAAGGTTTCTAAGAAAGTCTGTTTCTATAAGTATTAGCCCATTTTATTCAGACTAAGTCTAAAACCAGAAATAAAAATACGATTTGCCAGTGAATATTTAATTCTGTATGTAGTTTTTGTTATACGTTAATTCTTCCATTTATTTTATTTAACAGTCACTTATTAAGTACTCATTACTCGATTTCTCATTTAAGCCTCCTTTAATTTCCAAATGTGGTTTTCACTTTCACTTTTCAATAACAAGTTGACCCAGGGCAAATGTGTATGGAAATATTTATTTAAAATAAAAAATATCTGTTCAAATTTAAAGCAAGTTATTTTTGTTCATTATTCATTGTAGATGTAGCTCAGAGAATAAGGCACTGAACTCAGTAAGGCACGGAGCTCAAGGTCCCGGGTTTGAAACTGGCTTTGGCAGAATAATTGTTTATAATGCAGTGAGCCGTTCATGGGGAATTGAGTAATCTTGGGGCACACCTACAATAAATAAAGGAATAGTCTCAAATTTATCATAATTTAACACATTTCGTCTTCATTTATTTATCTCAATGACAGATGTTATTGGAAGAATGATGATAGGACATACGTGGTTTTGCAAATTTACTCTCGAAATGATGCATTAATTTGTGCTTGACTTAATGTCAAAGGAGCATGTATTTATCTGAGATGAGGTTTCAAGATAAATCTGATGAAAATTAATAGTTTAGGTTAGTTTTAAAGCTCATTTTTTTTTTTTTTGGGTTTGTTTTGTTAGGAATGTTTTGTTCGAAGAGTTATTCTACTAAATTTTATTGCAGTTGATAAGACTACTTTCTTCTTTTATATGAGACTCCCGAAATATGAGGGGCTGGTATTGATGGAATAAGGCTACAGATCTATTCAAAGTTGATAATTAAAATTTAATTGGTTAAAAAAATCTATAATTGCATTGATATCTTGCATTGATTCACCTTTTTTGCTGATTAGACAAAGCATGCTAATATAATTAATTATTCTGAGATATTACAAAATTCATAAGAAAATCTTAATAAATACATAAAAGCATATTAAATATTTAAGCAGTAATAACTCATCGAAAATATAGGGAAAATTTACCTTAGGTCTGATCCCAGATTGTTATTTCTTCAATAAAATACTTTTATTTTGTAAATTCTTATTTACATTATTTAAAATAAGGACTTTGTGAAGTTTCTTGTGTTTTCTCAAAGAAGGGAAGGGTTCATTTTCTTTTCCTGTTCCATTTAATATTCTTGTGGTTAATTCGCTTTGAATTCCATTAGCATACCCATGTTTCCTTACCATTTTTCCTGAAATTTAGGAGTGGTTAAATGAATATTAGTATGCTGTTCAATTATTTATTCAGGCATTAACAACCAACATAACAATTAAGGCAAATGAGAAAAGGAATAAAGAGATTATTCATGCTTATAACCTTTAGGATGTATGAAGAGTTTTGTCATCCTTACTGTTTTCATCATGTGTTGTTGATGTAAGTAGCATCCAGTCGTATGGTAATTTCGTTTTATTGGAACTTGAAAAGCTACTAGCATAGTACCTATTAGCCGTCTTTTAGTATTTATACCACATTCAAACTTAATAAATAAATAATCAGAATACATGTTTTTTTAACTGTTTCAACATACTTATAAGATTATTGGAATAGGTAATGGGACACTGATATTGCTATAGATTATCAAAAGGAAAAATATTCTGAAAAATGAAACCAAACTCACATTTAGAATTAAAAAATGGATGTTGTTTTATAACAAAAGTTTCCATTCTTGCTATTTAATTACCAATCGATATATTGGTCCTACTACTTTAATGTTTGGCAAATAATATAGAATAAAATACCTTCTCTTAATAAATTTGTGTTTTTGTATAGTTAAAGTGAAATGGTCAAAACATTGATTGGTTGATCTTGTGTTTGGGATATATATGGTTTAAATAGCTATTTCATTTATTTATTTATTTTTTAATGAACACCTAATAAATGTTTATTTTAACCGAATGGTTAATCTTGGCGAATTGAAATGGAGTAATCTTAAGTTCACATAACCACTAGGAAGAACATTGAACTCCAAGATCAGGAAAAACAAAAAGAAGAATGAATAAATACGTTTGTGTCAAAACAAACTACTTACATAATTCCTTCTATTTCTGATTGGACGGCGAAGATAGCCAATCAGGCTGCAGAGTCTAGACGTCTGCTGGTGGGTGGTCCCAGTGTCTTAAGATCTGGATATTTTCCTTTTTATTGTAATATTTTAATCTTGGATGTTTGTTATTTAGCCATGTTGTGAGTCTAAGGGATTATTATATGTGCAATATGCAAATCGGTGGAAGCATGCGAGCCTCTATCGTTGTTTAAATCCTCTTTAGCTGAGTTGAACAAACTGTTCGCTATTTAGGTGGGCTCTTGTTTGGATTCATTCTGTAACAATGGAGGGCATAAGTAATAAATAAAATAAAGTACTATCAACATAATAAATACAAAATAAAAATAGGAAAACAAAACTTAAAGTAAAACGTCCATTTTATACATAGACACACTAATTGTAACCAATGAGAGAAATTCTGGAGAATTCATCCGATACTCTGGGATATATTCAGAACCAATGGAATATTAAGGTGATGATGTTGGGATTTGTTTGTTTCGGAATTATATGCTTTTGATGTAAAAATAATCTAGTAAGTAGTACAATATTTATGTCTAAGAACGATTGGCGAAAATCGAAAGAAAGAAAAAATAATTGGTAAATGCATACCTTCGCCGATGTAATGGAATCACTAAAAAGTGCCTATTTGAAGTTTTTTGTATGTAGAAACGCCAATAGATGTCACAATGCTATATGTTTCACGGGCTTAGTGTAGAAAACGCTGTAAATGGCACAAGCTATGGGCATTACAATACCAAATTGTTTCATACCAACGATACTTGTTTAGATACTTAATTTTATTGAACATGAAATACAGATTCGTGTGAATACTAGTACTCGCAGAAAAACTGAGATAAGCAGCCAACAGAGACGGGATTGGAGATGGAACTAATTAATAATGTATTTATTTAGCAGAAACGTATTCATCTCATGATTGGGCTAGTAACTAATATTCTTTCTGTATTCTTAGAACGAAATTCTATCAAATTATTTTTTTGATTATTTAAAATCAAGAATTTGGCACTTACAAGCCTAATTTATCTCAACTCATGCCATTTCTTATGATCATTAAAAAAACAAAACATTTAATTACGATGGTACGTACCTAACAGCCAAGTTTTAGTTTTATTCACTGTAGCTTTTTTTTTCTTAGGAGTTTCTTCAATATGAAGTTTTCCTCAACCAAACTCCTTTATTAGTAGGTTTCTCCATCTCTGCCGGTCCATCGTATCCTACCAGCCATACTCTCCATAACTCCATAGCTTATTATGGCTGTTAAATTTATATATGAAAAAACATAAGTATCACATTATGTACTTTTGCTGTTTACTTATTTATTTATTTTTTAAGGAGTATTTTTATTTTATTTCTGAAAATTTTATGGACGATACATTTTATTTTAAATTTGAAGGATATCTTTTTATTTAGTTTGACATTTTCATTCATATATGCCTAAGGTTTTTAGTTAATTATTGTATTAACAATGATTATATTAACAATAACTATTAATAAAATATTTATTTTAAATCACCACCCTAGGATTTTATATCCTTTACATAAAACATAGGGTCAATATTCACTCTATTCCTTTCTGATTTAACGTATTTCTCTTGGTTATAAGAATCGCTAGATCGTTTTTCGTCAGGGTGACGGAAATCGTCCCTAAATTAGGCAGTCAGACAACCTTTGAAATTGCCTGTCAATTATTTTCAAGTTATGACGATGGTCTATTTGTATTCAATTAGAAAAAAATAACATTAACGATCCTCATTTTTATGAGCTTGTTAGATTCCTATTCTTTTTTTTTTTTTTTTCATCTATTTCCTTAGATAAAAACTTACGAATGAAGAATATACAATCAAATATAGGTATTTCTGAAACTGAAATTCTTAACTACAATCATATAAATATATTCATAATTTATTTTTTGATTAACTGATAAATTTGAATTATTATTATTATTTTTTTTTTTACTTCGAGATAACTATTGATTAAAGTCAAATGAAAATTCTCTATTGCGAGCACTAGTTGCCTGAACATAAATAAGGTATGCAGTAACAATGAATGGGATTAGAATTCACCAAATTAATCTAAATAAATGTCAATAAATAAATACAAGTAATTAAAATAAAATTAATATATTAATTGAAATTAATTTATTACAGAGTGTTTTTAACGGGTGCTGATAAATAGTACTACTAAAAAAAATATTTTGAAAGAAATAAACAATAAAGAAAAATTACATTTTGAATAAGATATCAAATTCAATTTATATATCAATTACATGCATATAGTATTTTTATATGATATCATGTAAGTAATATATTTATTTTTAATTTTAGATAAGATTGTTTTATTTTTCAGCCATCGAAGTCACTGATAGTCTTTCATAAAACATAGGCTTGACTACAGAAAAAATAAATAAATATGTAGAAACGTCCTAATGTTATTGGGACAAATCCGAAACATTTTATCATAGATAGGTTTTGGGTGGGGTGGGGGTGATGAAATTATTAATATTTCAAAGCATTTCGTCACACCTATTTATTAAAACTCATCACTATCATTAAATCCATTTCGATCTCTTTACAATTAACAAGAGTGACATTTTTCATACCATATTCCATATTTTTCAAACATGTGACTTAGACTCCTGGCATGATAAGGTCCACATATATCAATAATTACTTTCAAGCTGTTTGGCGACAATTGATATCATGATTAGTGTTTTGAGGGTGTTGGAGTTGTTCCGTCTGGAATTGATTCCCTCATGGGCAGCTCACGAGGACATCATTTCCCACTAGTAAATGAGTCAGGGAGTGTGGAGGTGTGATAATATCAGGCCCATGATGTCGTAGGCCATTGTAGGAGAATGGGGTATCGATCCAGGCTTCCCCACCCGATTCGGGGGACCTCTACTATGCCTTAGAAGAATTGAAAAAAAAAAACAGGAAAAAAAAAACGAAAAAGAGGAAAATATTTGGCATGGGTTAATTTCGACTTGCTCTCAACTGGGATGGTCGAAATACACATACCTATTTAAAAGTAAAATTCTATATTGGTTTAAAATGTTCATTGGTAACACACTAACACGAAAATAGTATATTCAATAGAATCGATTCTTATTTCGTCTATTGGCTAAATTCAATATATCTTAAATTTCCAATTAAACGCTATTCCATCGTTGCTTTCGCAGCAACCTTCAACAGTCAACATTTTTTTCGAAATTGATACGCTTTAAGAGAACAGTGTTACCTAATATTCCTTAGTTTCAGAAAATAAATACTTTACATCAACGTGTTAGTGCAGTATAGTTTCTCGGGTCCCTCATTGAATTCCTTATTATATGTTATTTGTTTAGATATGTTATCATTTAATATTTTATAAATTTATCATCTTATCATCATCATTATCATACACATATAACATGTTAACATGTAATAATTACGAAAGAATCGGTGTAAAGTTATTCTTAAGAGGAACATAATACTTTCTCTAAATACAATCTTATGATGTCAAGGGAAACTTTCATTAAATACGTTTAATTGAGGATGTGGTGTGAAAACTTTTATCCTGAGAAAAGAGTCGAGGGTGAAAACCTGTTCTGGAAAACTATAAAATCTTAAACATGGAGTGAAAGCTTATGTTTAATTAATTATTAAATGTAGGTCATTTAAACTACTACATAAGTACATAAAATGCTTCATTTCTTTCTTTATTTTTTTAGCCACTTTTATTAATTTTCTATGGGAATTAAAAAAATTTAAATTTAATAAAAAATAATTTTAGAATTGAATTTTTTTTTCTAAAATTTTCCTTCGGATTTCCAATAGTTGCTAGGAAAGGAAATGTGTAACAAGACGGGCGAAGTGGCCGTAAAATCTGTCAGATGGTCGGGACAATCTGCCGAATTGATTGGAGTCGAGGATCTGGGCTCTGGGCGTGATTCATCCACCCCCTGCCGTATGTTCCTTTTGTCTTTGTTGGGGGGGGGGGGGGGGGGAGTAGCTTTGGGGATCTGCCCGCCCCAATGTAATGCATTTTCAAAATATATAAATTTACATAGCTGGTATATACTTAAATGGACACATAAGATTTTGTAATCAAATCATACGCTTACCTATCTCATGACGGAATCATTAGCAATTATAACTGTAACATAAATTCGTCATTAAATAAATTGTTTATTTACATAAGAATTACAATGATAGAAAAAAAAAAAACGAGAAAACAAAAAGTAATTCTAACATAAAAATTTTTCCAACGTGACGTAACAGTTAAACAGTGACTAAAAGATAGCTAGCTGTATTACTTCATTGGTCGAGGTTTGATTGACTCGCTAGTCGATAACACCTTTTGTTTTGTTCTGCATTCGAACCTTTGACATCACCAGGTGGTAATAATTGTAATCGTCCCAGACGATTGTATATAGCTTTTTACAAAATAACAAAAATAAAAATTTGTTATTCTTCCATCATAATATGGACTTCTTAGGTGTTACTGCTACTGTCGGCTTGTAGGACAAGGGAAATAAAGCTTCAGTGTTATTAATTTTTGTGGTTGGCCTTTTTCATAAATATTACCAAAATTAAACTTAATTTATAATCTAATTAATTGTGAATTATAACATTATGAAAATATAAAAAATAATGTATGTGATAGATTGTATGAAAATTCAAAATAATGACGATAATGTTTTTTTTTTTTAAGTAAATATCTCATGAGCAAACTTAGAGAACATAACTCTTTTTTAATTTTATTGGCGTAATTGGTGACGTCTAAGCTGCAATATTGTATCGTATTATCCACATAAAGCTGTATATGAGTCTTAATTATTTAATTCATTTGATTAATATTCGATTACAATTTTTCGTTTCAATTTTTTTGTGTAACAACCGTATCATACTCAATTATAAAAGAAGGACCTTTATTTTTTATTTTTTTTATTTACTTTTTTTTTATGATAACTGTGAAGAATACGTTGCAAGATAAAGAAATAATAGTTTTTAGAAAATAATTGAAGTAATTTTAAATTAATAGTCATTTTTTTAACAGTAAATTGTAATATTAACATTGTACCATTGTAAACATATTTCTTACCAACCAAAATTTTATTCTAAAAATACTATTACTGGTTTATTAAAATTATTATATGGTATTAAGTAGTTAATTTGATCAGTTAGGATAAATTATATGTAATAAATAGGTAATCTTTTGATAGTTTTATAAATAAAGTTAATTTTGTTGAATTTTAGTGATATTGTGAATATAAAAAAATATATAAATAACACTTTAGTTTAATATTAATTTTAAATTTATTATCCAAAAATACATCAAATATTGCAGGTTTTGAAGGACAGTGTGAAGCAACTAATGAATTTCCGGAAACATTAAATTTTATGATACAGTTAACAATAGAAAAAAATGCCTGTGGCCCTGTCGGGTATAAAAAAATAATTTTTACGAAAATCCAGTATTTTATATTTTGTTTATGTAATAAAAATTACTTTTAGGAAATAAAATTTTATTTTTATAAAGACAAAACATTTACTAAAATATATTTAAAATGCTTCGTAAATTTAGAAGGAATAGTTTTTAGGAATAAAACATCTCTTATAAATGTAATTAATTTATTAAATAACGATTAGTATAATTCGTTAATAAGCTATATGTTTTAAACAAATATAATATTTTTTCTTGAAAAAGAGATATTTTTTCTTTCCTGTCTAGCAAGGAAAGATCTTTCAGGACCTGAACAATGTTCTAGAAGAAAAGGAACTTAGGGAATTGGATCCAGTAGAAAATATGTAAATAAAGGAAGGAACATCCACAGAAGTCAATAAAGTTGTGGTGTTATAGTGGAACTGGGCACTATATAAACCCATTGTGGCAGAATTTATTGATAGGATCTGTTTATACCGATACTGTTCTTCTAATATTTTGAATTCTTCCATCTGAGGGCATTTTTTTTTATGTTTGGAGAGCAAAAAATTCAGTTTTAGAGAGAAAAAACACCGTATTCTACTTAATTAATGAGCTGAAAACATCTATAATTTAGATTTAGGAGAAAAAAAAAAACTTTAAACTTTGAATATACTAATTTAAATTAAAGTTGTTTTTTTTAATCATCTTATTTAGATCGGTATTTCTTTTTTTAAAAAAGAGTAGATAGATATACCTGATTGCTGGTAAGGCGATAATTTATCTTTATCGAATTGACTAATATATTTTGAATATATATGTTTTAGAACCAAATCGAAGGTAATAATACCTGGACAGATTGGAATGGTAATATTATAACCATTATAAATGGAACAATAATCAATAAATAAACTTTATTCGATAACCATATTATCGGCTTTAACCAGCACATTATGAGCGGAAAAATTTTAAATAAACCAATTATATACATGATTAAAAAATGTTAATGAATTATGTTATAAACGCTTCCTAAAATTCCCTGGAAAGTCTATATCATCTTTAAGATTTTTCAATGATTTTTTTTTCTTTAAATGAAACCATCAGAGCTTTACAAACACTTTTAAATATACTCAAAATGTTTTAATTAACTTACATGAATAAAAACATTTTATTCTTATAAGCATCACTAGTGATTGCCTTTGATGGATTAGAAGTTAATTTTTTTTTTAAGATGAAGATGATTAATTTTGTGATTGTGAGTCTTAAGAAAACCAAAAAAGTTAAAGAAACATTTTTTGTTGGTTCCTTTTCATCTGTTGGTTCCGTAAATCTCATTAGACTATTTTTGGAAACTTTATTGTTTGGAATTACCTTTCCCATCAGGTTCTTCTCCTTCTCTTCTTTTTTTCCCTCATTATAGAGGGATTTCCAACCATATCGGTTTCTCGCGAGTGCCCTCAATTCTCTTATGCTCCTCAAGATCGAGATTATATTCGTGATGATATAGGCGTTGTTATTTCAAATTTTAGGCTCTCAAATTTTCACCTATCTATGAGAATATTGAATCGCCACCCCCCCCCCCAATAAATAGGAGCTGGTGACGCCCGTGATTCTTTCTTCATAGAAGCTTCCACGCTCTATCTTTCCTCCGACCTGATTTTATCCAATAATCGAAATGAAGCCAAAAAATGACATTACACAAAAAAAAAAAAAAAAAATATGCAGATAAAATAACTTCCCTGTTGTAATATTTTCCTGGTTCAACAGCCTTCGAAAATGGTCATATACCATGATTCTTATTGAATCATGAAATATAAAATATAAAATGGCCGCCGGAGCCAAAAAACCGGCCATGTATTAATGCCATAAGTGGGGAGTTGTCTCGAAGACAACCCTCGTTTGACACGCTGAGAATATTTGTCAACAGATTTTACAGTTGTGTAAAGCGGTATGATGCTATCTTGGCCTTGTGTGTGTCTCCCTACGGGATAATTAATTAAGTCATTTGGAGGTAAACTGCCGGTGATGTTACCTTCTTTAAGGGTTGGATGGGTTCAATGATGGGGTTCGCGAAAATATGAGACGACGTCTATATGCCAAGGCATCCATGGAAAACATCCTGACACACGACATTGGAATTTTTAATTAGAAATGTAGAAAAAAAGGAATGTATGGGCTCTGGTGGTTAAAAATGTACCAAATAATCTTAGTAATATGCTGCTGAAAATTACGCATAAATAATGTTCTTTATCTGCTTATTTACCATTCTTGATAATCACTTTTAAAAATAAAACGCATCATCAGTTTCAATATTAGTTATTTTGCACTGCATTCCGATTTCGAGATTATAATTTATTGGTTACCATTTTTTTTATTTTTTTTCCGACTAGGTCAATATAAAGAAAAAATTATATTTATTTATTCTTTGTTTATTTATTTTCGGGGAAAACTCCCATACAAATAGACTTGGCCTATATATATATATATATATATATATATATATATATATATATACACATATATATTGTATCATTATGTATGATTTTATATGATTAACTTATATGATATATTATGATATGATATATAACCTCGGACCGTTTGTTAGTACAAAATAAGCGGTTGGAACGAACTGTTTGGGTCTAGATCTTTCGAGCCTGGTCCACGAAGACGTGAAACTGTCCAAGTTGTTCTGGAGCATTCCAGACCTGACCATTTACGATTATATATAAGGAGCGAGTGCCTGAACGATATATATAAGTCTGTATCTTGACTGTGAAGCTCAAGTAATTTGATTGTGTTTTATAACGTTATCGTTTTTTGTAACCTGCTCGAATATTTAAGTTTTATTAATTCGTTGTCATTGCGAATTGTATATTTTTGTTCAATAAATATCTCTTACCCAAAGTGTTACAATGTTATTAACGTTCCTTAATTATTTTGCCAATAATTAAAATAAAAGGTTACCTTTTATTTAGAGCCATTGAACATTCTTAGTTATGTATCATAGGTGCAGGAAGATTTGCCAAATATACAAGTAAAAAAAAAATTAAAGCATTATTATTTTTGAAGATTATTATAGTGGAAAAAGGTATCAACAAATTCTAAACTATATGAATTTTAATATTTATTAAAAGATGAATAATATTTTTGGTTCAATTTGCATACAACCAAAAAACAGATTTATTGTAAAATAATCGGCAGAAGACCAAATTCCGTCGTCTACTTTCAACCCTCAATCCTCCGATTTTAAAATGAATTAATTTTAGGGAAATTAAAGATTACAAACGAGGCGAGTAGTATAAAAACAAAAGATAAAAAACTTAAAAACCTATTCAATTATGTAATTGAATCATCACGTTTCTTGAATTTGTTTATTTGAATAATATTTAGCGTATCGGCGACAGAGTGGCACTATTCGTGTTAAAAGATAAAGCAGATATATTTTTTTCTATTCTATATAATTTAATTATTTTAGTGTATAAAATTATTCTAAGATTTATTCATGATGATATAGCATGTAAGTTGATAACATTTTCTATATAAAAAAAGACCTATTAAAATAAGGACCAATTACGGCATGGATAATGAATAAATAATATTGAAAAAACAACACAAAAATCATTTTTATGCAGCAATAATTAATTAAATTAATTGAAGGAATGAATAATTTGGAATAAGGAGTACAGGAGGTGCCAAACTCAACGAAGCATGTAAGTTGATAATGTTAAGTGACTCTTTAATATATTCTTTGTTAACACCTTCGTTAAGGAGTTTGTGAACTTTTTCCCTCTGATGGCTGAGAACGCCTCATAGCAGCAACTCTGGGAAAGTTCTGAGATATTCAATTAAGGTTTGAATTACAGATTTTATTTTAATGTTTATGGTAGTTATTAATTGAAATTACTTAAAATTAATATAAGCTGTTGATATATTAGATAAGATATTCTTCAATAATATTAGTGAATTTTTTTTTAATTATTTGATTTAATTATGATATTTTTGTATTTGTAAAAAAAGTTTTCTTCTGTATAAACTATTTGAATAAGTGGGTGGTGGTTACTATTTCCTCACACCCTCCCAGTTTTCATCCTAATGGTATAAGGTTGAGCACAAATACGAAATCCAACATATGTCATATCTTTGCCGCTTATGTTGATTGCATTTACCATGACAGTCCAAATTCAGGATTTTGGACTTCAAAAAGAATCCTTTCACAATCAACACAAATCTCTTAGTTGTTCAGAGAACAATCAAAATGATCAAAAATCGTAAGAAAACCTTCATTTCAAATTATTATAAATTTAGAGGAGATCGGTGGCTAGTCCACCAAAAGTTGAAATTACATTAAAAAAAAAAAAGAATATTCTGCTCGATAAGCGCAGTATTTTGGGTTTCTTCTGCACATGAAAAAGTGTAACCCTGGCTGATTAAAAGCAAAATGTTATATTATCAATTTAAGGTTCTTAAAGGTTGAAATAAGTTGAAGAGCAATATAAAACCGTGTTATCTCTCAACTTAAATATTTTTTGCCCTTTCGTGTAATACGTTTTTTTCACTCATTTGATCAGCTACTTTGAAATATAGAATTAGAATTTTATTAATATTTATAGTGGTCGAAATGTGTTAATAGTGGAACAAGCAATCGCCATGCTAGAAAATCGGTGGATCCACTATTTAAAAGCTTTGGTTCTTTTATTTTATATTTGAGAAACGAAGCATTTTTCTAATCCACTATAACCTAGGAATAACCGTTTTTTTTCAATTTGAATTAATAATCGGACATTTTACTTACTAGCCGGTCTTCCTCCATTCCTTATTAGCCTATCTAATAATAGCATGACAGGCATACGGAAGGGAGGTAGGTACCTATCAGTACTTCTTCTTTGAATTGTTTCAGATTTCTTGATTTTGTAATGGATTGGGTAGGTTTAACTTACATTTAAGTATACTTTCGTTAAGAGCAATTTTTTCATATTGCAAGTCCTTGTGATTTCTCCTGAAATCGGCAATGCTATCCTCTTGACTTTTGTGTAGTGTATAAAAGAGGGCTTTGTTCTCCGTGGTGGGCGATAGAGATAAAAGGTCATCTGAAAGGTCGATTGGTATTTAAGATTTTTTTGTTCCCCAAATATCCCCTTTGTTAACCGAAGGAAGACGCGATAGAAGAGAAGGTTAGTGAAGAGGAGAGGAAGGGAAGCGGAGATTAGCGGAGGGTACGGAGGAGCTGACAGGGGGAGAGGGCGAGTATTGATCATATCACCCCACCCCTTAAATGTTATCGCCCCCCTCGGTCCACCCCCCTTCAATCCACCCCCTCGGCCCCCCCACTTCACCCCCCCTTTCTCGCCGCACATTGTGTCCTCCCATCCTTAATCCTCGCTTGCCTTCCTTCCTCCTTCCTCTCCCATCCGACGCTCTCTGTTGCAGCCTAATCTCTATTAAATATGTATCTCTTGTTGACTGACAGTGACGGAGGACTTTTAATAAAAGGACTGCCGATGGTCACTTAGCGCTCATCCTCCCCTGCTTTGATTTCCCTGTTCAAGATGTCGGCTCTGTTCCGGGCGGGAGGGAGTCGAGATTACAGTTACATTGATCTAGCGTTTATCAAGCAATAAATTGAACCAATCCAGTGGTTTTGTTAAATCTTCGGTTATCACTGATTCTGATATATATATATATATATATATATATATATATAATTGTATGGTACCCCTACCTGGCCATTGTGGCATACAGGGGGTAACTCTAGAGGTGTAACCAATCTATTCTAATCAAAGTGGATAGGTCGAGATTTATTCCTCCACGAAATAAAAGTCAACCATCCCAGGGCGGATTCGAACCGCCACCGTTCGCTTCGAGCATGCTAAAGCGGGGGGCCACGTTCGGCTATCCCGGCCCTTGACAAAATATATGTATATAAAAATTTTCAGAAGGTTTACATTCAGAAGAAAAACCACAAAAGTCAATTTTTCCATAACAGTCAATATTTCTCAGTTTCAAAATAACGGAATAATTAAATTATTTACATATCACTTACACCTTTCTATATCTCAAGAACATATTTTTTAAAGAGAGTAAATTTAATATTTAAAAGTAAAATAAGATGTATTCGAAATTTCAGAAAGTTTTTGATAATAACTAAATTTTATTTATTTTTATTTTTCACTTTAACTTATATGTTAAAAATTTTAACAGTCGCTTTTTGATCGCTGATGGGCATGATATATCTTATAGCTGCATGATATATCTTAGAGCTGATATAGCTCATTAAAATAACCACCCAAAATAGCGGTTTTTTGAGATGTTGTCCCCGAGATCCAAGAGAGAGAGAATGAGATCCCGTGGTCGGGTTCAATTGGATGACTCAACTAATCCAACTCCCAGACAGGTATTAACTAAATTTATCCACAAGATCAGATATGTGGCTTTGATATTAGATTTGACTTTATCTTATAATTTTTTTACACTAGATTATGAAAAAACATAACATGCAATGTTTTGTGCATGTTAATCTCCCAGAAGAAAAACTTTATTTTATAAATATGCAGGAGATGAACCTGTTAAACAAAAATAAACATATTTTCGGTACTTGTTAATTAGAGTATCGCCACTTATTATTAGATTAGATTATTTAAAATAAAATAATTGAAACACCCGTGTTTAAGTAAAACAGAGCTAATATTTACTTATGCAATAGAGCTAATACTTAATTATGCACTGTTTTATAATGGAATCAACAAACCGTGTTTCATCCATATTCCGATGAATTTCCTACAGCTCGTTTGTATATTTCGATGTCTTCCAACAAAATATAGATTCATTTTGTGGTCTTTTGAACATACTTCCATTTCTGGTAAAAGTTTTTTATCCTAAACCAAAGGAATTTCGGTTTTTTTATCACAGCTCAAGCACAACTGATTTTAAATGTGTCAATAAAAAATAGCTTACGATTAAATTATTATTCTAGAGTGGCGATATTATAAATAAGAAGTACCCATATTTCAATTAAAAGGTTTATTTTAGCTTGATATAATTTTTAACTCATAAAAGTTAAATTATTTTAAACTAATATTAAATATTATCAACTTAGTAAATCTAATATTTAGTAATACGATAACAGGAACTACCTAAAAATATTTTATCTGATGTAATTAGAGTAAAAATTTCTATATGAAATACTTGCAAATGGACTAATTTATCCTTGATAAAAATGATAGAAAGTTTAATGAATACTGGCTTCGGGTGTCTAAATAATTCACAAGAAACCTTGTAAAGTTTTCATTGGTGTAAGGTGACAGAATCAGGAACTATGAGAGTGCTTGGTGTAAGGGATGTTGTGTAAGGGGGGAGGAATGGAGGAGGGTGTCTTAATAAAATGTTACTTTATGACAAGGGGATGGGGCGACTGTCTTGAATGAGCCAGTGTTTAATGAAAACCCGCTAGGAACATAGCTTTTGTCTTTTTCCCATGATAGAGATAAATTTTCAAATGAACTAATAGCTTAAAAATGTTAATTGTTTTATTTACCATTCTAAGAACAAATATACATAATAAATAAATATACACCATGATATTTAAAATTGTAAGAACAAAAAAACATAGTAGTAAAGTTCCTGATTCTGTCACCTTACACCAATGAAAACTTTACAAGGTTTTTCGGGAAATATTTAGACACCCGAAGCCAGTATTAATTAAAATTTCTATCATTCTTATCAACGATAAATTAGTCCATTTGCAAGTAATTAATATACCATTTAGTAAGACTGCATATTTAGATCAAACATAAAATAATTACAGTACTTACATACAAATCTTTTTTATCTTATTTTTACTTCATTGTTGGATTTGATGAGGGAAATTTTTTCAGAATCCTCATGGTTTTTTTTCCACCTTTAAGGATTACATTAAATTTTTTTATTATTTTATTTTATGTATATATGTATATATTTATTGTTTGAATGAGTCTTTGGAGCTCTAATAACGACATCCTTGATTGTGGCAGATTGTATTATTTCTTTCAATAAATAAAACTTAAAATATAAGTTAGTAAATACAAATGAATCAATAATAATAGACTGGGATTTAAACTTTCAAAATTATAAAAATATTTTTAATAAATCTTTGAACCAGTAAAAAAAGCTTGAAGATATGAAGGTAAGTGTAAATTGTATAATATAATAGAAAATAAAAATTTTGATTTATCTTGTTATTAATTTTTTCTCATCCTTTCTCCAATTTTAAAAAATAGGCACTTCCCTCTATTTCCTTTTTTTCTTTTTTTTTGTAGAAAAAGTCACCGTTAATTATGAAATAAAATTAATGATGGACACGATATCAGAAAAATCCTGAGGTTCAAAGATCCAGAACATCCCACCTATCCCAGAGATCTTCCATTGATAAGACTCGCTCCTAGCCCACTTATCTCTTGTAGGAGGACGTCCAGAGGAAGCGAAGCGGCCATCCAATCCTCCATAAGGTACCCATTTGATGGTTCCAGCGCTCCAGCTATCTTCCAGCATCATCTTAATGCCGGATTTAGGTGGCCATCTTAGACCAAATATTAGCTGAATAAAATGTATAACTGATAGGGCAGGGCTGTGTATAGTCTGCTGGAGGTTAACTTCCTCGCTGTTCCTGTCGCTGGACACTATATATATTCGCTTCTGTACCACTCAGCCAACCACCCAGCCCCTTATCATATGGTATAATTCCATCTAGTACATATTTATATACACATGCACGTTATAATATCAAGTTATAGGCACCTTTTTAAATATGGAACATGGAAACGGGCATCGGATATTGGGTTGGGTGCAATCTTTAATATGAAAAAAATGCCAAAAAGAAAAAAAAAAAAAAGAAAAGCAGGAAAACGAAGAAACAACTTTCAGAAATGTCCTGAAAAAACGCCATCAAGAAATACAATCTAATATGAATGCTAATTGAATATAATAAATTTAAACAATTAATTTTCCTCTTGGCAGCTAAAGAAAAATGCATAATAAAATATTACTCACATGATTTAATGACATGTTAGTTCTGCTTTAGATAAAAAATACAGAAATAATTTACCAATGACGAATAATATACATCTAAAAATACATTTTTTTTTTTTTTTAAAACATTGATATGCTTTAAATTAACTTGAATTTTAGTAGTATTTTCTGTCTATTAAAATGCAAGATTTCACTATGAATTCCATTATTTCTCTGTCATATATGAAACATATTATTCAAATTTTTAAAAAAAATTTATAAGAAGACAAAATATTGAAGAACGCGGATGAGGAAATCCAGGTTCAAATCCCGGACAAGGAGAATCTTTTCTCTTCATAGAACAAATATTTAAAAATTTAATTTAACTATGATTCAATAAGAATGTTATATTTGCTAATTTAATTTGTTTATAGTTAATTTTTTTGATACTATGCTTTCCAAATCATATAGCGATGAGAGATTTTTTATTGCATATTCTTTTAAGTTTATGTACCAAAATGTAATTTATATATTAATATCGCAATCTCGTTTGGATCTTATTTTTCTACTGTTTTTTCTCAAAATAAATTATTTATTAATTTTTATCTACGCAGAAGGGGATCTATCTAAAAAATATGTGTTAATAGTTTCGAGATACTTTTGAATATGATCATGAAAAAATGTATAAACCAGTAATGGTTTACAATGCTAACTATTATTATCATGTATAAGCCCTCAAAAATACCAAAGCATTTAAATTAAATGTTTGATAAATCTACTGATAAATTCAAAATGGAGGTAGAATAAGTAATAAAATGAGGACAAAGGACAAAATAAATTTATTTCAAAAGATTCAGAATATATAAATAATATTATCACGAGGTTTACTCAAATATTTAAAATAAAGAATTGTAACGGCCTTTGCGATAACATAAATATTATATAATTCAATTTTTATTAAAAATAAATACAAGGATGCAAGAGAGTGAATCCTCCTTAAGTTAAGTATTCTTATTTTTTGTTGTTTACTGCGGTTCAAAATCATTCATTCTTAACATATATTGTTTATATATAAATTATAAAATAATTAATTAATTAAGATTAGTTCAAAATGTTTCTGTTTTTTTTATTTTTTTTTTTTATTAAATTGTCCTTCTTACCTAATATTTTTAAATTAATAATAATATACCCACTCCCTTACTATTTTCCTTGAAAAAATCTTCTAAAACTAAAGACTTTTAGTTACAACTATTCTAAAGACAGTAACCAACATAATTATACATCCCTTTTTGATAGTATTTTTGCTTAAAAGTCAATTTTAATTGAGACATAGTGTAGTATTTCTCATTGCTTTATTATTTACGGATTTTTAAATGGTTTACATTTACATAAAAATGATACCGGAATATTATTTCTGAGGTTAATATACATATTATATAAACTCAACGACCTATTGCATCGTCAATGAATCAGAAGAATTTATATTTATTCAAAACTAATGTCTCATTTAAACGTGCTTAAAACAGTAACATATTTGCATACAATAGGATTTCTTCCAGCGTTTATGAAAATTAGAGACTCATTTATTATATTCTTGATACCTAGGTTCAAGAACAGCCATCGAAAAAAATTTTAGGATATAGGTTTTTTTTTTTTCTAAGGGTGCAACACTGTGATCATCGCTTTATGCAAACACAACTGATGTCCACTGAGTACGTGGAGCAAACCAAGAAATTGACCAAAGGAATTTTGTTTAACCTGAATCAAGTTAAATAACAAACAACAAGAATCAATAGTTAAAAGAAAATTAAACAACTTAGCTTTCCGTCAATATATTGCTCACTGTAGGAACTTATTTAAAAAAAAAGGGATAAATTATAAATTTTTAATATAACGCTTAATTAATGTAATAAAATTTAACCTAAATCGCATTCGTTCAATTCAGTATTTTTTTATTAATTTTCATTTTTCCTCTTAAATTTCGGATGTTAATTATATCCATCTACTTTTTTATGTATTTATCGTTTGTACGAAATAACAATAAAGCTATATCGTGAGAAATTTTATCCTTGATTTCACTTAACAGCCAATCATGTCACCTTACCAATAGAGTGTTTTCTTCGTTCCACACACTTTACTGTTTCGCTAACTCTTTAGTTCCAAAAAGAAAAAACATAAGGGTTGATAATCAAACAAAAGGAGAACTATTTTTTTTTTAAGGTTTCTGAATAGGTATTTTGCTTTTACCTCAGTAAGGGCCAGTTTCAGCACTTTTCCTTATTCTAACACCCCCACCCCCCAAAAAAAAGTTCAACGTTCCTCAATAAAATTTTAATCAGTCCAACAAAGGTCGAAGCACCTGGAGAATTAGAAGAGGCCATAAAGAAGAGAAGATCCGGTAAGGGGGAGGGGGTGGATTTCCATATTTACGATTTGGGGAGAGGGTGGAGTTTGGAGGGTCAGGCAACCCTCTGCAATTATTGAGCTGATGCTGGGTTAACACATGCCTGGGGGTGTTGGATATCCAACCTTACTTCCTTGCATTTCATTGGCTACTGATGATCGTATCATCCCCATAAGCATGGTTTCCATGCACTTCTGTGTTTTGTGATTGCTTGAATACGAATAAAATATTCCGATATTTTCATTCAGTAGTATTTCGAAGTGAATATATTTCTTTCTCTACACCCAATTATAATAATTATTATTAGAATAATAACTATGCGATAGGAATTATTCTTATTCATAATTATTTGTAAACGAGTTACTTAATAAAAGGAATAAGATATAATTTTTATATCAACATTTACTTTAATTATTTTTCTATTAGAAAGTATCCGTATTCCTTATATAAATTCACATTGACTCTTAACTTTTGTTGCTTTACTCCTACTAACCATTACCAAAATAATAATCATAATGAATCAAAATATAACGGCTACGGATTATTGAATATACAATATATATTAAGTTATCAAATTTATAAATGTGAATGATAGAATAACTGCAAAACTTCAATCTAAGAAACGAAACAAGGTAAGTGCAATTTAAACATTTGCATCTATGCTTCATAGATATACGTATTTATTTTTATTTTGTTTTGGTTTTAATATAAATGACATTTATAAAAATCACATACGCACCCTTACTAGAAAACTCTAAGAAGTTCAATGTTGATATTTTTAATGCTGAAAACAGATTAATACCGATTAATGCCCATGGCTAATCATTGAATGAAATAAAAATGCATTTGGCAAATGTGCGAATTGCCATTCATATAAAAACATTTAATAGTGCCAAATAAGTTAAAATTATATAATACAACTATCAACTATGTTTTATAAGATTGTATTGTATAGCATACTCGTTGTATAACATTGAATATTCATACAATAAAATAATTGCTCAGTCATTTCCGTAAAAAATTCCTAAGAGACTTATACCCTTATGCATTTCAATGCTTCAATTATCAATAGGCTATCAAAATAATTTAACTTATTGTTTAGAAAATATGTGATAATAGCATTATTTTAAGCATCTGCATGTATGGAGAAAAAAACAACCTATTTTTGGCTGTATTCTGGATTTCAACAGGACACCATGTCACATTTTTATATTATCTCAGGAAGCCAATTTTCAGAACGTTGAGCAATTGAAGTTTGTTTATTCGTTTCTTATATAAACAGAATAATAGACGTTTTTCATACTGTTATTGGCATTGATAGGTATATCGGAAGTATTTATCATAGTGCAATAACAACAACACAAGGTGTTGATTTTTATTGAATAAAAAAATACATTTGGTTTCCTTTACCTCCGAGGCACATGTATTAAAATATCACTTACCTATTACGCAGAACCTATTAATTAAATGTAAAATTATAATAAAAAATATAAATGAACCAAAGCAGTTTGTTTGTTTATTTTGGCTTCCAGGCGTAAAACCTTAAGGTCATCAACGCCCTTTATCTTTGAACCAAAGCAGTGAAAAAGTACATAATCTGTTACCGGACATACTTAGTTACAATACGACTTTATTTAATAAAGAATCTATGATAATATTCCTGTTTTATTAATTTTCTGAAAAAAATAAAATTGTTATGGATATCGTGGTTTCATAACCGTTCGAATACTAAAATTTTATGAAGAGCGTTGTTACCCATACTCAAAATGGCTTCTGAATGTTACAAATGAATATCACATTTCTTTAAGTACCTTATTTTTGAACAATCTAATCTCAATCATGTATCCACTGTCAGACGATTTCCCATTTATGTAAATGGCAAAAAACATGTCTTTGTTTTAACCATGTCCCCCCTGAGATCGTATCAAATATCATAAATATAAGTCGCATGACACTCTCAATGATAACGTGTAATTATAAAAATAAAGATAAAAGACTTACGTGCAATTACTTCGTTGATGGTTTTTTTTTTCTTTTTTTTTCCAGAGTTGGTGACACTGAGTTAAAATCTCCTCCCCTTGAACATTAATGGATCCATTACTGAATTATTCATGAGCATTGTAATAAACTGCTCCCATTCTTTCTGCTTTGTGCTATCGAGTAATTACTCTGGCTCCATTTAAATCTCTTGAACATGCTCTGTAATGAAGCTGCTTTTAGATTACAAAAAAATAAAATACAAAAACATTTTATATCATTATACATTAATTAAAACTTAAAAACTTATGCAAACAATTTTTACAAAGCATATTTATTAATACAAAATAACTCCTCACTCACAAGGCTTTATTAATATAACTTAAAAATCTTACCATGAAATAAGAAGAAATCAAAAAGATTACCTCCAATAATTCATTATAACAAAACTCCTTGCAATCGAAGTAACTGTTTGTGTGTAGTTACCCATTCTTAAACAAATAAGTCTTCAATCAAAAAATCTATTAAATTAATAAAATATAGTTTTTCTTGAAAATATTCTCATCTTGTAGTTGGTCTTACAATATGTGTATTATATAAGCATATTAGAAAATCTTTAATTTAATTAATTATATTAAATAATTTAATTAATTCTACTGAATCAGCTTACAGCCTTTATTATTTTAGTTGTTGTTTTAATTACTTTTTTGGCGCCCATATGATGCAGAGTACATAGCTACACAAAAATAATTCTTCTTTTATTTTCAATGATATATTAATGACTGCACAGTCAGAGGTAAAGAAGATAAAATAATATAAAATTACCAAAACATGACATTACGTGGTTGATACTGCAAATGGTCGTATGTCAGAAATTTTCCATTTTGCGATTTTATTGGGTTTTTTATTTATCAAAACGAGTAACTCTAGGGTCCTAAAAGATGAAGTATCTCAACAGCAAATATAAAAGAATCAGGCACATTAAAAAAATATTCGAATTTCAGGATTCGCTTGGTCATTCATCCTCAGTAACACCAGCCTATAAAGAAAATTTAAACTCTAACAAAAAAAAAAGTTTTACAAATGAATATAATAACAATATTAATGTTTCTTTCAATAATCAAACACAAAAACTAAAAAAAAAAAGATTTTTTTGTTCTCCTGATAATCAGCTGTTAATGACTTTTTGCAGTATCAACGACGATTTGTGTTATTAAAATAATAATCATTACTAAATAAAAGTAATTCTCGTACTTATCTTTTTCCCTGTTCTCTGACATTTTGGACCTGCAAAAGTGAAATTTATCAGCCAATTCTCCACCCTTAACCATATGGATGACCTATAACGTATGATTTAGCAATCTTTTTTTTTTTTTTTTTTGTTAACTTTGCTTAGCAATGTTAAGAAAAAATAAATTTTTGAATATAAGATGAGTATTTATACATTTTCGTATGTAAGAGTGGATGGGATAGAACAATGTGTAAGATAAAAAATAAATAAAACAAATAACTATAATGTTCATATGTACCTACGCATGTGTTTTAAGCTAATTTACCAATTTTGAAGACAAAACTGCATCGATGCAATATAAACATGCAAAATAAAATGAGATTATGAAATACTAACAGCAGAACCAGGTATTCAACAAATAGCTAAGTTTGAAAATTAAGATATTCAATATCTTTTCAAAAAATTACAATATTAATACTACATTTTTAGTTATTGTAACAGATGTTTATTAATAGAATCGATTATATATTTTTCTTGAATCTTGAATTGAACCTTAGCTTTTCTCCATAATGTTTAAATTTATCACTTCAACAATAATTTATTTGGTACCCCATTCTAGCAACGAGTAGCAAGCATACGGGGGCTGCTCTACAGGTGTAACCAACTAGCAAAAATAATTTTATTTTTTGCGCTGTCTAAACACAGTATGTACTTAAACTTATGAATTTTCATAGGATCGAGAACTGATTATTATAACGTAATATATAATAAATTATACCTTACTCTTCATTGAGGATAAAGTATAGTGAATGGATGCCACAAGCAGCATAATGGCAGGAAGTAAGCGATACGGAATACAGATGCCTTCCTACGTTCATTTCGAAGTTATAGGCTCAGGCAACAACTGAAGTGTTATGTACAACGATTGTACTTCAGCACTAAAATAAATAAAACACTATTTATCATCAAAACATACATTATTTAGGATCTATTTGATCCTATCTTCACCATCTTAACCTTATATAATGGCAGTCAAAATTTGAGACCATAAATTATAAAATTAGGTCCAGTACATTACATGAACTACTGTACAAATATTTACACTAATATAAATTATTTAATACATTATTAATATTAGATATTCTTACTTAAACTGTATAACAATAAAAAAATCTAATAAATTTGTATGGATTGAAAAAATAAAATAAAAAAAATAACGAAACTACCCACATTAGCCCTTAAAATATAAATGGGGGAATCATAAAGAAAATAGAATTTATGAAGTTTATTTTAAATTTTTAGCCATAAGTTTATATAGAGAATATTTTTAACTGAAGGCCATTGTAATTAATGGTATAACCCTTATTCATTTCATCTAAAATATATTTTGTAATGAAATAAGAAATCATTTATAGGGTTTATGAACAAAAGTCATTGATATGGATTTTTAATAAGTATATATTAAGTTTACAACTGATTTTGTAATTATTAATATACCATTTGGACAATTTCTCATTTATCAATCAATTTATTAGTCTTATCAAGGAATATTTGACATTTTCATATTGATTTAATAACCTTGTAATTAATAAACTGTGACAATTTATTTAATATTTATGGTACTTATATTGGAGCAATTATGGATTATGTATATCTGAAATAAGAATGTTACTACCTTTGCGCAAATAAAATTTCCTTTCCATAGAAAAAATAATTTATATTAACTTTTGTTTTTAGTATTTGTGAAAATTAATTAGTACAAAAAATATGTTGCCATCTATGTTATTGTAATTTACCTATACATGTTATTATTATCCATTTCTTTCTTTATACTCAAAATATTAATATGTTCTGAAACTGTATTTTTCTTATTATAAATAATATGAGAATAATCTTTTAAAATAATATGAGACTCCATATAATATATTTATCCATTAATTTTATGACCATCATAATTATTAACTTAAAAATATACATATTTATTATAATTAGGCATGTATGGAATTTTCTGACTTGATGGACTATAAAAATTAATCAAAACCAATCAACCTTAGAAAAGTGTAATGAAGTATTTGTATGCGAAGTCTAAGTAGTTCCAGAGCTCAGAGATAGAGTGCGACGTAAGTCCCTAATCCAGTCACAAAATTTAGGACGCAGGACCTTAGCTGTTGAATACAAGACATCATATAATTATTATAGTTTACAGGGAAGAATGGCAAAAGTTAAACTATTGGTTTTACATATATTTATCTACATTATTATCCTTTTACTTACGTGGAAGTTCATAATACGTCCTGCATTTTCTATTACAAATGGGGGAAAATATTCAAGGGGATAAAGTTTGCAAAATTTTAATAAAATAAAATTATTTTATTCAATTTAGGTAATTGAGTTCCTCAATTATTGTGTAACAAATTTTATTAATGTCCGACGATTAGGCACTCAAGTTCTTTTAAGGTTAGATAAAACTATTACAATTAAATATGCTAAATGCAATTTCCAAATTTACTTCTTACACACAGTTTAAAACTAAAATGAAAAATAAAAAATGAAAACTATCCTCTGAAAGCTTCCAAGTCAGATTTTTAGTACATACGTAAAGTACATTTGAAGTAATTAGTACTAAAATGCGGTTTTTAATTTAAAATAATCAAAATATATTGAGAAATGTATTACAATTTGAGAGCATAATTTCAACTGCCACGTTACAAAAAAAAAAAAAAAAAAAAACCTGCAACTTAATTTAAAACATAATAATTTAAATATATTGTACTAAATATATAATTTAAAACATAATAATTTAAAAAATTGTATAAAGAGTTAGATTATTGTTCATTTTTTAAAAAGAAATAAAATCATTGATCTGTATTTTTTCCTATTTGCGGTTTATAAATGGTATTTCCTGATTATAGGTAGGTTCATAATTATTCTGACAATAAGAATAAAAGAAATATTTTTAATTATTCCAGCATTTTAAACAGTGGTGTATGAAAAATCAACCAACCAAGTGAGTTGGTAAATTTAACAATAATTTAAAATAAATCAACTGAGCAACCGACTTTTTAGTAAATAAAATTTAAATATCTTTAAAATTAGTTTCTTGCCAGTAAATTGGCTGAATGGGATGTTGACAAGTTAGATGGTTTAGATTCTAGAATTCTGGCCTTTCTGTTCTTTAATATTCTTATTTTATGTAAATATATGATATATATTTTTAAGTATCATAACGTTAACAAACATAATTTACAGTTTAATTATATATTTTTGTAATAATATCAATAAAGAGTTTGAAAAAAAAAAATCTGGTGCGTGCGCGCAACACACAACTTTCACTTACCAACTTACTTTGATTAGAAATTAATTCGTTTTGTTAATTGCCACTTCTCAAATGAACAGAACGGCTTTAATTATGAACAATGGTCTGTCATTTAAGGCGTACTCCGCATGCGTGGTATCAACGAGTTTTAAAATTTGACTGAATATTTTTCTTTTTTCTCTTCTTTATGTTTTCTTTATTTTTATCATATCTCATATTTAGCCATTTCTTATTTTTAGGCGTAACGAGAGACAGTTAATTTCTGCATATAAACAAAAACAAAGGTACTTTATAGGATACAAATAACAAAAAAGGCCCCAACCCCCCCCCCCCTCCAAAAAAAGCCCCCTCAGAACATTTTAATAATGCTTACCTGATATTAAAGAACACCTAATTTTCATTAAACATGGCGAATTTGATAAAAATCGTTAAAGCCGTTTTTGAGATCATAGAAAAAAAAGTAAAAATTGGAAAAAAAGTTATAAAATAAAGTGCCCGCTCCGTTTGACCAATTTTGATGAGATGTTGGCTATCAGATATTTGGCATATACATACATCAAATACCCAGTTCGATCAAAATCGTTGAAGTCTTTTTTGAGTGAATAAAAAAAAACACACACATGAAAATGATACAAAATTTAGTAATATTTAATTAAGTAAAGTCCCCCCTCCGGTTGATCAATTTTGATGAAATTTTTACAGTCATATCTCGGGCATATAATTAGATTAAATACTCAGTTTAATCAAAATCGTTAGAGCCGTTTTTGAGAAAATCGAAAAAAACTTAAAAAGTTATTAAATAAAGTACCCCCTCCCTTTGAGCAATTTCGATGAAATTTTTGCTGTCACATCGCGGGCATATACATAGACTAAATATCCAATTTCAGGTTCGCACGGTTTATAGTTTTTGAGCTAGTCTGTTCACACACACACACACACACACACACACACACACACACACAGAGACCATTTCGCGGGAATAGGTTAATTGGACTCAGGGTACCCCAAAACGTGTATTTCCGTTGAAAACCGGAAGTTGAAATTTTTCACGATATATATTTCATATATAGGTAAGTGAAAGTAATTATATTTTATGTAGATGCAAAACAACACTGAGTATGAGGCCCATCTGCTTAATTATTAATACTTAATTAAGTCCCAATCTTGTAATAGTATAAGAAACTCATACATGTAAAGAAAAAGGAAGGAAAAATAAATACCCAAAAATTATTATAGTAAAAATAGTTTTTTAGTCATGGTCAGGATGCATTTAAGAGTAATATTTATAAACAGTAATATTTATATTATTAATAGCTCACCTGATAAGTAATGTTGAAAATCAAAGGGATCTTATTTTAGAATATCTTTTGTAATGAGAAAAAAAAAAAATGTTTAATAAATATTTATTTGCATAACATAACATCTTGTCTCAGGTGATGTAGAATAATTTTAAGACACAGGAGTGCGACATGATTTTCTAATTATTAATGTATATTAACTACAGATAAGTTAAATCTATTTACTCCTTCAGTAATTTCATAAAATGCGCTTTCGAACGGCGAACCAATTGACCAAACATGTGATAATAGGGAAATTGAATAATCAAACATTTCTAGGTAGGCGTTTATAAAACATTGTTCAAGGTTTGCGTGGGACAGCCATAGGGAATCGAAAGCGTTTTAAGAAGCGTTAGTTCCTCCATCACACTGCACCTTGTTAATATTCCAATAGGATAAAATAAAAATAAAAGAAATTTAAATTCCCTGGGCGTTAGTAACAACCGCTCAAGGTTAGCAACCTCGGCTTAGCCCAGGGTTCAAGAAGCCTATTGGCATTCATGCGCAGTTGGTCCTCTTAGTTTAGTCAACGGGAGAAAAATAAGTCATTTGAAGCAGTTTACATTTGTAAGTAAGTCGTAATTCGAGTGCTCGCTCTGGTTAATCCCACATTGTTTTAAACTGCGAGTGCTTGAGTGACTGTAAATGTACAAGGGATGCAAAACTGTGTTCGATCCTGGACTCAGAAAAAGGTATTTTAAATAATGGGTTAGAGAGTTTTCTGCAACGAAATAGCCTCACTGATTATTTCTAACAATTCAACTTAGTTTTCTATAACGATAGCATCTGTTATTACACGTGTTCAATGTAATATAAATATTGTAATAAAATGTAGGTTCATATAAAACATAAACCCGAAATATGCACTTTTTTTTTTTTAATTTACCTATGGCAAATATGTACAAAAAAAAATGGAATAAATCAATAATAATCAGTGATTCAATGCTTCAAGTTTCTTTTTCAAACAATGAATAGTTTGCCTTTTCAATTAATGAATAAATTGAAATTTGGATAATAAACTAATAATTTTTAAATTATTTATTTTTAGTATAGAAAATATTATTCAACTAAAGTGTAATATTTATTCGCTTATTTATTATATATTATTCGCTAGAAAGTGTATTATAATTACCATACATATTCATCATATTGTATTTACAAAAATTAGATAATTTTAACTACAAAAAAAAAGGTTGAAGGTTTAGGCCTGTTTTTTCCTTCGATGAGGCCCGCAATATAAGGTGGTACATACACCAAACATTTCTACAAATAAATGATTTTTCGATTTTAATTCGAGTCATACACTGATTAATTAATGTACTATAATTGACATATATTTAGTAATCGGTTAATAATTGATTTAATTCCGATTAATGAAATGCGCATTTCAAAGGAAAAAAAAATAAATTATAAAATATGTCAATATCTCTTCTGTTATACTGATTTTTCATATTGTCTAAAAATAATTGGTTAATTTTGCAATAAAAGCAACTAAAATAAAGTTGCTTTTACTCAAGTCCTACAAGCTAATTAACATACAAAATTAACTCCGTTGATCCATGGGCGGATCCATCCGATCGTAAAGGGGGGGCTGCAGTCCTAAAGGGGGGGCTGCAGCCCCACAGCCCTTCATTTGGATCTGCTAATCAACTTTTTTACCTTTATATTCCTTTCCCACAAAAAAAATTCTACTTGCTCTGCACATAAGTTGTTCTGCTTCCTTACGTTAAGGAAAGTCAAATTCTATCTTTAAATGACGAAACATTTTCCAAAGGGAGGGGCTGCAGCCCCCACAGCCCCCCCCCCCCCCTGGATCCGCCATCCGTTGATCATACTTGCAATATATGGTAATACTTTTAAAAATTGTACATATATATAATTTTTTTTAATTTAAGGTCGGAACAGTGGCTAAAAAATTATTTAATGACCTAATGGACAGACATTCGGGTACGATATTACTCGTTTAATGCAAGACAGGTCTAACTCAAATTCGCTTTTTTTCTTGAATCATCTGACTATTTTGATCTACTTTCTCAATGCAGACCGCTATTGTGATAGTGTGTAGTGACCCTGAATTATTGACCCTGAAACATTTTAACAATCGGTTAAAACAGGAGAAGGGGTTTCAATTGCCTCTTCTGATAAATCAATTTTTAGCATTTAACCATTTTCGCATTGAACGAGCGATTAGTAAATTTTAATTCTCGAGTAAAAAAAACAAAAACATATATATATATATATATATATATATATATATATATATATACATATATATATATATATATATATATATATATATATATATATATAGACAAAGATGAAATTCTGTTTGATTGTTTGTTTGTTCTTTAAAGAAATCCATACCGTTTGTCCTAAATTCTCCAAATTTCGCTTAGTGGTTCTTTATACCAGGTGCGAACACCTGTCCATGCTAAAATTGCATAACTTCAGCCAATCTATGGGAACAGTCCTTATTAGTACATTTTATTGTCATAAAAATCTTTTTGATCTCGCTTAACATTGGCTTATAAGAAATCGACCGTTTGAGTCGAAAAATGAAATTCTCCTGATGAAACCGGGATATACAGCTAGTTTAATATAAGAGCATATATATTTTAAAAACATTTCGGAGCATAAAAGCTATAAAAAAAAATATATACAGTGGGTTATTTTAATATAGGTACATTACACTATCAATCATTAATTTTTCTGTGCATTACTTTTTGTAACAGGAGTACATTTTCAGTAAAAAAATAAATAAAAATAAGGTGGGGTTTGAAATTGAGGTCATGAACAAAGATAATCAGTGCTCGAGATAACAGTAAATGCAATCAGGTTTTAATTATATTATACATAAAAGATTTTTAACAATTATACGTAATCAAGTTTAATTTAATTTAAAAGTTGGTCAGTTCCGTTCTATATTTAGGACCTTATTTCAAATTAAACGGATGTGGAATTTTTACCTTAACTCAATTGTCGAAACAAATTGAAAAGGCAACCGAGCTCCAGTAAATCCTGGTTTGTCATCAAGCTTGGAGATTCCAGTAAAGGGGATTTGACGGAAGGAATTTTCTCATCTGTGTGCGGGGACTGTAGCCGTTAGAGTGGCCAATCTAGCCAATATGGAGCGTTCCTTTTGCGGCACATGGTCCATGTCTCAACACCACATTTCTCTCTCTCCACACCTTCTTCGGCTGGCTATCCCTCTTAACACATCTTCTCTATGTGCTGAACTTTAGTTTGTTTTTCTCATAATTTGCCCTTCATTAGAGTTGCGAATGACATATTTAGTAAAATTATAGTAATAACTTTATCACTACACAAATAATAAGTCTAAAAATAAAATGAACCTAACCACTCTAAAGATCATTGTTTTTATATTCGCATAAATGATTCATTCATTTAAATTAATTTAATCTTACAGACAATCATTTAAATTAAGAAGCCAATTAAGTATTCCAGATTAAGAAACCACAATCACTACTTATTTTTCGAATTTATTAACTATTTTCTATAAAAAGAAAAATCAACTAAAACAAATATTACCCATTTAAAATAACGCTAATTTTAGATTTGAAATATTTTATATTTTAAAATATCTCGGTATCTCACTTGGTAGACTAGTCGCTGTGTTTTGATGATAAAAAATAAAATGAAAAACCAAATTTTTTGAGGCAATCTGGCAATGACATTCTTAGATTGAGGTTGCGCTATAGATGGTAGAAAGATAAATATACGAGGTTAAATAAAATGCAAATATATTATAAAATAGCTGACCCGGCGAACTTCGTACCGCTTTGCCTTCATATTTAAAAAAAAAAATGTATAGTTTAATTAACAGGGCATTGTTTTATTATTTAAAAAAAACAAAAGGATGCAATTGGGTTATATTTTTTCGGCGTTTATCCTGCTATTCGGGTCAGAAGCGAATACATCTGATCTACAAAAAATCTGGTGCGTGCTCGCAACCCACAACTTTCACTTACCAACTTACTTAGATTAGAAATTAGTGCGTTTAATTAATTGCCACTTCTCAAATGAACAGAACGGCTTTAATTATGAACAATGGTCTGTCATTAAAGACGACTCCGCATGCGTGGGCTCAACGAGTTTAATGAGTTGACTGAATATTTTTCTTTTTTTCTCCTCTTTATTTTTATCATATCTCATATTTATCCATTTCTTATTTTTAGGCGTGACGAGAGACAGTTAATTTCTCCATGTAAACAAAAACAAAGGTACTTTATAAGAAAGAAACAAACAAACAAAAAAGGCACCCCTCCAAAAAAGCCCCCTCAGAACATTTTAGTAATGATAAAGCTTACCTGATATTAAAGTAAACTTAATTTTCATGACAAATTTGATAAAAATCGTTAAAGCCGTTTTTGAGATCATCGAAAAAAAGGTAAAAATTGGAAAAAAAGTCATGAAATAAAGTGCCTCCTCAGTTGGACCAATTTTGATGAAATATTGGCTTTTACATATTTGGTATATACATACATCAAATACCCAGTTTCTTCAAAATCATTAAAGCCGTTTTTGAGTAAATAAAAAATATGTACACATGAAATTGGTACAAAATATATTAAGTATAGACCCCCCACCGGTTGATCAATTTTGATGAAATTTTTACAGTCGTATCTCGGGCATATATATACATCATATATCAAGTTTGATCAAAATCGTTAAAACCGTTTTTGAGTAAATAAAAAAAACATGTGAAAATGGTACAAAATTTATTAAGTAAAGTCCCCCCTCCGGTTGATCAATTTTGATGAAATTTTTACAGTCGTATCTCGGGCATATATATACATCATATACCAAGTTTGATCAAAATCGTTAAAGCCGTTTTTGAGTAAATACAAAAAACTCGTGAAAATGATACAAAATTTATTAAATAAAGTACCCCCTCCCTTTGAGCAATTTTTATGAAATTTTTGCTGTCACATCACGGGCATATACCTACACTAAATATACAATTTCAGGTTCCCACGGTTTATAGTTTTTGAGCTAGTCTGTTCACACACACACACACACACACACACACACACACACACACACACACACACACACACACACACACACACACACACACACACACACACACACACACACACACACACACACACACACACACACACACAGACCATTTCGCGGGACTTGGTTATTTCGACTCAGGGGGTCCCAAAACGTGTATTTCCGTTGAAAACCGGAAGACGAAATTTTTCACGATCGCAATACTTCCACTTACTATATATTTCATATATATGTAAGTGAAAGTAAAAATAAAAATCGGTCCAACCGTTCTTGAGCTATAAAAAGTATAACAAACACGACTTTTTCATATATACACATATGGACTTACCATACATTTTTAAAGATTTTTCTTTGAAGCACTCAGCAACATTTTCAGATTAATCTAAGAGCGTTTCTTAAGGTTTGAAAATTACAAAATTTTCTTAGCTAGTTTAGCTCTGGATATTTTTACTTTTAAGCGATTTTACCATCCAATCGAAAATGAAATAATTTTAATTTTTGGTGTCCCATAAGTTTACTTAAAAAACAATCAAAATGAAGATGATTATGTTTTGTTGTGAGTAGTGTGGAAAAATCAAGAAAATAACATACAGACTAAAAAAATCTGTTTATTTTTTTTTTTTTTTCTGGGACGCACATAAGCATCGAACATATAAATAAATAAAACATTTGAATAAGAAAAAGTAAATAAAAATATATATGATCCACTCTCCAACTGTTTTCTTTTTCTTTTTATTTCAACATTTTTAGACCTCTAAATTGAGAGATAAGTCTGAAATGTCATCAATAACGCTTCATAACAGGACTAAAACTTGAGTGTCCCACCCACGTTCTTGATTCAGTGTTCTCTTTCGTCCAAAACAAAAGCTAACTAATGTTAAAGGAATTTCTGGATTTCTCGTATATTTCCGTTCATGTTCAAGAGAGTTTCCGTGTTTCTTAGAATCGTTCCATGTATAATTTTGAAAATATTTCCATTTTATAGTAATAATACTTACGAATTAATGTATTAATTATCAATAAGTGACGTATATAGTGATTAATTTAATTTTAAAGTTAAACATACTCCAAAATAACTATTCATCATCATCTTTTGTTAATCAAGAACCCGTTTTATTTTATTTTATAACATGAATGTTCAACGTTTTTCGTGAAATATAATTTTTAAAATTTCGTATAAGTCACTGGTGTATTTTTTCTCTCGCTTATTGTTTATTTATTTAACCTTAATTTATGCTAAGTTTGCTGGACAGACTATGCAAGAGGGGAAGTCCTAAATTCTGCCAATCCCAGGTATGACAGAAGTAAATGATTTTTTAATTTTTTTTTTTTTTTTTGCCTCGAATAGTCTTAATATAAATATTTTTACTGGTAGGTAATAGCTCAACATTTTCATATTCTTGGTCTCTCGCTCATAGTGCGTTTAAGTATGACCTTTATCGATATAAAATTACTAAGAATATCCTGAACAACACATGGATATGCCACAAATTAAAACAAAACATACCTTCAATTAAATGGAAGAATGGGACTGGAAACGAGGTTTACGTAGGGAAAGTAAGTTTTATGAATTTGGATGGGGTAGAACATAAATTTATGGAATTTAACGAAGGAGGTAAAAAGGAATACTTCATATTGTAACACTCAAGAGTGTTAAACAATGCCACACAAACAATGAAAACACAGATAATTAAATAGGTTACAGAAATTATGACTTTGTAGCATAAAAATAAACACATGACTTGAGCTTCAGAACAAGACCAACTCTTTAGTTCATTTCACCTTATTTTTAATTCGAAAGCAGAACAGCATAGAATGTTCGAGGCTACTGTAGATGGTAATCGATCATCGTATTTACAAATATGTCCTATGGCACTTCGTTCCAACATGTCTAGAACTATTCTAAACCATAAGTTTAGTGTTTCGTTTCACGTTACAATATTTTGGATTTCAATGATGCAAAATATTATTCATTTTATAACGTTACTTGTAAATAGTGTCAGAATTATTTTTTATTATTATGTAACAATATTTAAATGCAAGAGAATAATAAATATATTTTGTACTGCAAAAGGTGCGTTTGTGTTGTTTATTCATTGAGTTTTATCTTATTTCCACATATATTGTTATTGACCTTTAATTATAGTGATTCCTCGCTTACGGAGAAATACCTACACCGCCAACTGATCGTCCCTAATCCACTCAATTCAACACATCCAGTAGTAAATATACTAACTAGCATCTAATTGGATGGAAGGAAACATTTGAAGGAGAGAGTAAATTGGCGGTAAGAAGAAAAGGGGCTAGGATAGTAAAGCGAGATAAGATAGTTTACGAGGGAGTCCTAATTACGTTAAGGTGAGCTACTTTAATTAATTACACTCCATCAACTCCTCTACATTAACTAAATAACTTACTTGATTATTTAGCGCCATTATCTCAGTGCTTATTCCCACTCATCAGTTAGTGAATATACGGCGATAGTTTTAGCGTACACCTGTGGTAAGTGCCCATGAAAGAGAAACAGAATGAAAAAAGAATCATCACTATTATTAAATTCTAAATTTAATAAATTAATATTAACAATTGTTCACGCATTTCGTCCCACATATGCGTTTATTCATCAATAATATTTGTTCAATGTATTATTATGAGATTTTTTAAAAATTAATGTGATTGAATGAATTAAGCTTTTATTATAAAGAGTAAAAAAAAAAAAAAATATATATATATATTTAATGTACAATATGGTCTTGAATCTGGTGTCTGGTGCCAGTCTTTGTCAAACGCTTGAGCAACGTCCGAAAATAATCCAGTTGCCTATAGTTTATGTTCTAGAACTCCTGCAATGTAATCAGTAAAATATAAATTTCATCCATTTATCCAATCTAGGCGGGAGTACACCAAGGCTCAATACTAGCACCTTTACTCTACATCATATACTCGCACGACATACCTATTAACAAGACATTGACTGCAACTTGCGCTGCTGATACAACAATTATCACGAAACATCAGGACGCAACACAGGCTTCATTGACATTACATCATCACTTACACAATCACACTACTGGTTTCAACTATGGAAAATTGAATTAAATGTTTTATTTATTTATATTTTGCCTCTAGCGCCGGAGCTTTACTGTCTAAGATTGACTTGATTTGATGTTTTTGTATGATATTGAAAGTTACCTCTCGCCTATTGCCTTTTTAATATTCGTTGGATTGAAATGTGGTGTATTTCGTGAATGTATGACTTTACTGTTGGAATGTCCATATCTTTGTGTGTTTTGTTGTTTGAAATAAGCCTAGGAGCATTTACAGTGAATGTGTGGTTTGACCTTTGTTTATGTGTACCTGTTTAGCGAAACCCCAAAGTTCTGCTCCACCAGACCAAATAGGTTTTAGTATGGCTTTTTACATTATTCTTCTGTTTCGAAACTTAAGTGATAATCTGCTAACTAAAAGACGCGACAGTTGTTTCTATCCTCTGGTCAGTGAACCTTTTGTATAAGCATAATCCTAGGTAACTTACTAAGTTTTTGAAAGGCAATGAAGTACTGTTAATTTTATTGGTGGACACGTTGACTGTCCACCTCTGAGAGAGAATCTCAGTTGGTTCGGTTTCGATGCGTTTATTTTTATTTTCCGGAATGTCAGAGGTGTAAAGGGAGTAGATGAGAGGGCTTAATAGAGGATAGGAATATTATTAAATTCATTCTCACGTAACAGGGCACTTTTTTGTCCCAGGCCGTTTATAGCGATTTAGAAAAGCTTAAGACTCTAAGACATCAATTTTCTAAATCCAGGTGAGTTGTAAAGCTAGACCCCATACGGCTTTATTTTAATTATATAACACACGTCCCTTAAAAACACCAGAAAAAGGTCAAAATTCATTCCCCTGTCATGTCCCGAGGTCTGATTCTGCTCAAAGTAAGAGTTCTGTGTTCGTATACTAGGTAAATTTTTACATTTTTTTCTATCCGATTTGTTCAAAATACAGTAAAATTTCAAAAAAAACAGTCTAATCCTTGATGATAAAGGATTAGAATTAAAAAAAAACTACTTTTTATGATGTCCCACAGGTTTTCATTCATTCCCCTGCCAATTTTTAAAATTAGATTTTCACCACACTTTTCTAGGGGGAAATCAGTAAAAAGTATATAGTAAGCAAGAAGGGGTCTTTCCCCAAGCAACCCCAAATATTAACCTAACCTCAGTACAAAGTCAAGCTCTCCAGAAGCAAATAAGTTCTCAAACTTGAGAGTTTATGTTTAATAGTCTTCATTCCCCTGTCCTCTATAGTTTTGGTCAGGTAAGTTTTTTCTTTTCCAATTTTTCAAGTATAAATGATTTAGTACCACAGATTTCGTTTTTCAAGTATCATTATGATATCTTTTTTTCCCTTTCAACGGTTGTCAAATAAACCTTAAAAATTCATTCCCCTATGAGAAAAAAAAAAAAAAAAACTTATAAATTTATCACTCTTTCAGATAGTTAAAAAAAATGCCCCCAATAAAATACAAGTCAAGAGAGGAGGTTTTTGAAAGATTTCGATTTCAAAACAAGAAAATGATCCAATTATTCTGAGAAAGAGAATCAAAAATATAAACTGAAACGACAAAAAAAGAAGGTAAGATTGGTTTGTGAAATGACTCCCCATGAAATTCACTTGAGAACGAATTCTAATGTATATTTGTTAAGAAAAAAACATTTTAAAAGGGAGTTGATTAGATGATACAAAATCTCCTCGTTCAACCGCTGGTGAGAGTATGACCCACCCACTTCTCAATGCATATGTGGAAGGAAACAGGTAAATAAAAAAAAATAAAAAAAAGCGAAAGTGTACAGAGATAATGCTATGTTGCGCAAAGAAAACATAACGCTTGAACAACAATATGAAAGACTACGGAAAAATATCGATAACTTTTTTTTCAAAAAAGCGATTTACCATGAAAAAAGTATACACATATGTCTTCTAATGTAGAGGCATTATTTAAGCGAAATACAATCAAATACGACATTAATGCTATCTTGCAAACACTGTTACAATCCTTTTAATCCCAAAGGTCTGGTAATTCATTCCATACTTTTTTTTTAGTCACCTTTATACCACGTTTAACGTGAATTGGTGTTCTGCCACTTCGACTCCTTGCTTCTTACAGCCAAAGGAATAGTACCTACTACACCGAAAAAAATGTTTTTTCGTAACCATAAAATTTAAAATAACAACGCTGTAAAAAGTGCTCACTTTAATGAGAATGACCCATACATACCAACACTAATAATACTAATAAAGTAAAAGATCTGTAAATTTATTGCTGCCTAAATATATTCCTACCGTTTTTTTTTTATTTATTTTTGTTTTTTTTTGTCAAATTCCCCCAGGGTTCAAGTAATTTCAATTCCAGGATTTCAGTGACAAGTCAATCATCTATCAAACTGTCGCAACGTTAAAAAAAATATATATAAAAATAAAAACATGTGGTTTAGAATAGTTGTAGACATTTTGTTGCAACGAATTAACAGTTGGAAAAACTGTCATAGCACATATTTGGAACTGATGTGCGAGTACTCTCTACGACTATATATAAGGAGCGATGAACGGGAGAGGCTGATTCTGAAACTCAAGTCATATGGTTATTTCTGTGCTACGAAGTGATAATTTTTGGAACCTGTCTAATTATTTTTCTTTTCGTAATTAGTGTGGTATTGAAAATTGTTATTTTTCTTTGAATAAAAATTGTTTTACACACGTAATTTTTACACAATTTTATCCAATTCTGAGTTTTCCTAAATTCACTTCATTATAATTTTAATTAAACAAAAAGTACATTTTGCTATTTAAAAATTAATTATTTGAAGCTCATCCTAACGTTAATAACTCATGGACCCATTGCTATTTAAAACAAGCCTAGTTAATAGAGGAGTAAAATTAACATTATATTTGTCAGTTTGCATTAAGATATTTACGAGGGGTGGGTTTATTGGCGGAGGAGGCGGTTTGGTGAGAGCCTCCAGGGGTTACCATAAATTGAAATTCCCTTGCTGCTTAGTATTCGAGAATCGGCCCTGGGCTGGGCGGGCCTCGCTCCTCTGTTTACGATCCAATTAGCCTCGGGCCAGGTGCCGGTAGCCATCCCCTGTTAGTGCTCCGTTTCCTCATTGCCTCGCAGCCCACTTCTTATCCAAGCCTTTATCCTAGTGCACGCAGCCAGATAGTGTCCAATGTCACCTGTACTACTAGATACCAGATCTAAAAGGCTTCCTATATTTCACATACCACTCGACGCAAAGGTTTATAACAGCATATCAAAGTGATTATTTGAAGAAATCGTTCACTCAATTCTGAGGGTGGTTCATGAGCAGGAATTAAGAACATTGTCATTTACAAAACATTTTTAGAAAAATTCCATATTTTTTATTTGTACCTACTGCAACAAAGTAAAAATCATCAAATTAGATAGAGTAAATAGCTGTTAAGTTGGTCTCTTGAGGCATGAGGGAACATAGTGCCCAGCAGTAAATCTTCCAGGTCTTGTTTCATGGGATTAGGTCTCTCATCCAAATCCTTTCCAATGGCATACAAGCATGACAGAGGTGTCTATGTCATTAAGAAGTCTGTTCTTATGTCCGTTCAATTTAAAATGAAAGCCAAAGTAGAGTTTTTATATGTTGATCGATAGTTAAAGGCTGGTATTTTATTTTTAATTTTTTTTTTTTTTTTTTTTTTTTTTTTTTTTTTTTTTTTTTTTTGTTGTTGCTGAAGCATGCATTCTTAAGGCGTATGACAATATAGGTTTCAACAAGAATATGTATGTATTAAGTTGATGCCTGATTTTCTTCTATCTGGACTATTTGGAAAAAAAGTGAATACAGTAATTTGTCATTTGTTTATATTCAGTGTTACATTTTGACGTGAGTGCCTCAAGTCATCCTTCTGTCAAATGTTGGTCCAAGAAGTACTTTGTCCGTTTATGGAATTTGGTGGTCGCCGATATAATCTGGGGGTTCCCTGCAGCAAAATCTTCCAGACTTTGAATAATCTCTCAATTCAGGAGATGACGTCTGTCTTCCAGCTTATTTTCAGTCAATTTCTCAAGTATGGCAAGTCAGTTATGACAATGCAGCTTATATGTTTGCCTTTTGTGTCCATGTAATCAATATATATTATAAAGCAAAGTGTACAATGTGCGTGCCGATAAGGCTCAAAAACAACTTCACGTACGATTAAGTAATTTATGTCGTCGTTTAGCCATATAACCCCTAACGGAGAAGAAGGTTTCCGTTTTTCTCTTAAGGATGTAAAATTTGATGAGAAAAGGACTGGAATTTTAACCCTCTCGCACCATTTAATTAGCCTCTCTGAGATTGAGATACGAGTTTATGAATAAAAAATTTAGTTCCAGCTTCAGGCTACTAGGAAGCGCTAGGGTGCGTTTCACTAAATGTTAATTCTTCATTCATCAAGTTCAGTTTGTAAAGGTAATATATATATATATATATATATAACTTATATTATTATATTATATATCTCTCTCTCTCTCTCTCTATATATATATATATATATATATATATATATATATATATATATATATATATATATATATTCAGATGTTCTTTTTAAATTACTAAAAAATTAAGCGATAATAATTAGTTTATCTTTTTCTTCCAAAATTAAATAATGATTCAACATCTCTGCAATCCATTAGAAAACCAACTGGCTTCCTTAACAAATTAATTTTATCATAAGAAGGCCAACTGATCAACACATTACATTTAATCGATATATAATATATACTTAAGTGAATTTAATGCAATATGAGTGAACATTTCTTAATAGTAGTTTATATACAGTGAGCGAATAAAAACATACATAAAAAAAAGAAGAGATAAATTGACTGAATATGAATCGAAAATAAAAAGTTTGAAGTGTTCTTATTGTAGTTATGAAAAAGAAGTTGTTTTGATTACTATGTATGATTGGCATTCCAGTTGAAAAATGATTAACTCCAATTACAGCATTGTTTCAATAAGATATTATCATCTCTCATGGTTCAGGATAAAAAGAAATATGGTGTAAAATTGTGCCTTCATGAAATGTTGGTTTTCACTTTGTAAGAGATAAGCAAGTAGTAAGATTCGAGATCTGCAGAGTCAAATTACGGGGGGATGTCTTAGTGTAGGTTGAAATGGAAGAAAGGTCTTTAAAAAAATTTTCTATGAATCTTCGGTAGTTTCTGTCCTTCTGGATCTAATAGGATCATCACAGTATTCGGTTTACCAGTGGAATATATAGTGAAGTTTAGAAAATTATCTAGGTACGACTCAGATAGCCTCTTTGCAATGGACCCAGAGGGAAGTCTAGATATCCACGAGATAAGCTGTAGGGAGCAAGAAGCGAGGAAGATAGGAAGAGAAGCTACCGTCGAAGGCAGTAAAGATAACAAACACTCGAGGCACGTAGGGATTTCCCGAGCCTTCAATTTCCCTTTTACTGGCCCTTCCTCCTGCCTTCGTTAAACCCTTCCAGATATGGAAATTTTTTTCCATTTATTTCTAAGGGAACAGTTTCAATTTGTATCGGAACTGGAAAAGATAAAATGTTCTATGCGGTTAACTATTACAGTTCAAAATAAAACATAAAAGTAATACGAAATTTGTTCACCAATGAATTCTGAATTCACTTATGCATATTATTCCGTTAAATAAACATAATCAGATTACATATAAACACTCTCATGTGATTGGAATAATGTTATCCTCATTTGAACTAACAAGGGAAGTCAGGTCCCGACAATACTTGTGGAGTAAAAATATTAATAATTAATTATTAATTTTTTTTCATTAGACCTTGAAATATTCAATGCTTATTACAATTTATTTATATTTTTTCTTGTTATCATATTTGATATTTATGTGGAGCAGCGTAAGAATCACTTCAAAATACGCAAAAAGTTAAATTTATTGAGGAGTGGTGACAAGTTGCATTGGACGTTTTGAATTTGCATATAATTTCTTCGATTCATCTATTTTCCCTCTTAAATCAATTTTTTATTAAGATACCGATTGCTGATTAGATTATTACAGATTCGTCTCTAGACACATTTACCTTGTTTTTCAGAATTATTTATGATCCTTACAATGTTCGCAACCCACATTGCAAATTTAAGCCACAACGGAAAACCTTTTTTCGACAAGCACTTCATACATATGTATAGGCTTAAGTAGGAATTATTTAAATAAATTGATAAGTTTCTTCGTAAAGTCTTGGCGGAAGATTTTCAGAAATTATGAGAAAATAAATTAATTATGGCTCTTCAATTATGTTAATGGTATCATTCCCTTGCTCTCGATCTCCTACAATGTTTCTTTGAAAAATATATTCCTAAGCATTTGGAAAGTATCATAAACAATAATTAAATAAATAACAGAGGTCTACAGAAAAAAAAAATTTGGTGCCTAGAATCTTATAACTGATTTTAACTATGTTTGGGGGCGCTCTTTCCAATAATACAAGCAGATTTTTCCTATCAGCTCTACTTTTTAGCTCAGCGTACCTTAACAGCAGTTTTATTTAAATTTAAATTCCTATGATATAGATAACAAACCAAAATAGATTTGTAAATGAATTATTTAAGCACGCTTTTCTGCTTATTTTAGAATATTAAACTATAAGCTAGCAGTATGGGGCCCGGTGTGGCTGTGCGGTAAAGCGCCGTACTCCAGTGCCAGAGCTGCAGGTTCGAGCCCCGCCCTGGGTGGTGCTTTTCTTTCGTAGGAGAAGAACCCATACTAACAGCCAGTACCATGGGTGTTAGTATGGGCAGTACAGGGCTTAGTGAAAGCCTTGAAGGCCAAAAAAAAAAAAAAAAAAATTGTTAATCTGTTAATATTATATTGTTAATAATGAATAAAATTTTTAAAATAATCAGAACTCTAAGCAAATTTACAACACAAGAATTACAAAAGTTGACAAAAATGAATTGCTATTATATATAAAAAAAAAAACTAGTAGTCTATAATTGTTCGTAAGAATTAAAAAAAATAACATGTAGTACTAACTTTTAACAACGCGTTTTAGTATGATTTTACACACCGACAAATCATTTAAATTAATTACTATTTGTAGCGCACCAATTATACTCAGAATCAGCTATAAAATTCTCGGCACCAAGACTACTGTAGACCTATGTAATTAATCTTACAAGTGGCTTGCTTTATTTAAAAAAAAAAAAAATATATATATATATATATATATATATATATATATATATATATATAAATCAGGTTTTGGCATCGAAAATTATTTTTTCCAAGGCTACAGATGATATCCCTCTAAATACAAGGAGGAGGTTGAAAGGGCGTTGGATGAGAGATCTCCTCACATAAAGAATCCTAGTAATTGCATTCAGCCAAGGAAGAGGCACTGCTGAATACTTGTTACTTTTATCGTTATTGCTAACATTATGTCTTTCTGAAGAAGTCTTAGCTGTATTTATTAACAGCAAATCTTTAAGCGCTACTTATCCTGGAAGATCAGAAAGTGACAAATCTGCGAGGACCCCCAAGAACTACTCCCCCACCCTATACTATTACTCATGATGAACCAGCTCACGCCTCCCGATTTATCGTCCTGCCAGGATATCCCTCGGGTCGGTGGATTCGCCTCCCCTTGGTCATATAGTTGCATTACCAGGGACCCCACATTTATTAGAGCTTTATACAACCTCTCCCCTACCTCCAATGTTCGTCTTCTTTCCTTGCATATTGAAATTTGATATTCCCGGGGGTAGAAGCTGACGTTACCTCATATGGAACTTCAGCTATATGTTATGCTGTTTTATTTGGGTATAATATTGGCTGTTCTTTACTTCCCAAACTTTCTAGAGCTAGGGTGAATATTACCTCGGATAAAATTTAGGATGAAATAAATATTCAATTAAAACATTAATGTAATTAAAATATTAATCCCGGAACAGTAAAATTTAGTTTTTAAATACATATATATAAAAAAAAATAACAGAATAATTTTTAATGTGTTATTACCAGGGCCCGAATTTTTATGCAATTGCATATTCTGGTTACGTGTTTCTTTAAAATCGCTCAAGTTATATTTTGCATATTTGATCATAATTGCATATATTTGCAAATTTTGATGAACTAATAAAGTAAAGAGTACATTTAGAAATATAAAAGTTAAATTGGGGTTATTCGCCGTAAATAAGTTTTTCTTCTTCGAATTAATGATTGCTGATATTCCCGACTTTTCACCTCCCAGACCATTTTGGAGAAGCTTTGAAAAAAAAAATGGAAGAACTTTTAAGAAAAAAATCGGGGCTTAATATCCTGGAAAAAATAAATAAAATTTTAAAAGGTGAATATTCAATTGTTATCATTTCAGCGACATTGACAACGACCAAAAAAATTTAGGTGCTTAAAAATTTGCTCCAATCACATCAGTGGATGTCGAAAGATCATTTTCGAATTACAAAAATATTTGTAATTCTGTTTATTCTTCTTAAGTAGTAGTAGGAATAAATCGTGTTCAAATAAATTAAATAATTTATTAAAATATTGGATTACAAATAAATAAGTATTTAACTTTACCGATTAGATCACCTGTAAGCAATGAAAACGATTTTATTAACGATTTTGAAACGATTAAAATTATTTATTAAACGCATATTTAAATTTATTTCTCTGCATCCTGACCTTATATCGTTTAAAATATATAAATCTGTGATTTATGTCATGTGTTTTAATTCATGTAAACTTCAATACCATTGGAACGTTGGTTAATTCTATTGTGATTTAAGCATCAATTATATAAGGACATTAAAATCGTTTTGTAATTCTGTTTATTCTTCTTAAGTAGAAGTAGGAATAAATCGTGTTCCACTGTAAGCAATGAATTTATTAAAATATTGTATTACAAATAAATAAGTATTTAACTTTACCGATTAGCTCACCTGTAAGGAATGAAAACGATTTTAAAGTCCTTATATAATTGATGCTTAAATCACAATAGAATTAACCAACGTTCCAATGGTATAGAAATTTACATGAATTAAAACACATGACATAAATCACAGATTTATATATTTTAAACGATAAAAGGTAAGGATGCATAGAAATAAATTTAAATATCCTTTTAATAATTAATTTTATTGATTAATTCACTTGTTTTATACATTTTTTAATTTATTATTAATTTAGTTATCTTTATTAATGTTATTCTTGCATTTTTCTTGTTAGCTAGTAATTTTGAATTATTTTTATATTTTACTTTTAAATGCGTTTAATGTTATCATCGGAAATATATGTTTATTTAAGATTCAACAAAATTTAAAATATAACTTAAATAGTTAAATTAAAATATTGCTTTACTGAACAAATTACTTAATTTATTATTATACAATATAAGTTGTATATTCTTTAATTAATTCTTTTATATTTATATTTTGATTCAAACTTGATAGTGGAACTGTAGGTATAATATAAAAGAAAAGCCACCGAAGGTCATTTAATTAACTACTAAGGCTTAAGTTAGTAATTTTGATATGTCCAATGTAAATTAATTAGTTCGAGATTACAAATAATATTAATATACATTACTAATTTGAACCTAGCACATGCCACAATCTTGAACGATCAATAAAAAATTCTACATTTCCTTTCTGGTGTGAGAAAGGAAACAGGTGATGAAGAATGAAAATAGTTACAAACGTACGACGTTTTGCATTTCAATAAAACTCCCTTTGTTTTATGGTCTGTTAGCATCCCACTTATTTTGAATCCGGTTTACATAGTAACAATTTTTTTTTTCTTTGCAAGCGAAGAAAAGATTAGTTTATAGTCCCAGAGAAGAATTCTAATTTCAATCGCTGTTAAATTTATTTCTTTTGGATTGCCCCTCGTACTCACTTTATTCTTAATATCGTTTAAATTATGTGTCCGATTTGCCATAATAGTTATGTTAATAAATAAACAAAGTATGTATAATAAACTTTATGTATTTTGATTTTCATCTCTTTTTTACATTTATAGGTATAGAAAATATTGTATGAACTAAATCAAATACCAGAAGACTTCGGACAGTTGCTTTAAGGAGCAGCACATCTTTATTGCGACTGAAAGCTAATCAGTTCCATTCCCATCCATTGACAGCCCATCATGCCTTTGGAATACACATGACTCCTTATCTTCCCATATACGTTTTGTGTGTCACCCTATAGTGAGCTAATACGATTGAGTAATATATACCTAAAGTATCGATTCATAGAAGTATGTACTTTATTTATATGTGGCATAAATTGATTAATTAATATATTTCGTTCCAAGGGTAGAAAAAAAAATATTTTTGGTGTTTCTTTCTATTTCAATGTTAATATTGTAGCGTTAAATCGATAAGCAAATAAAAAAAGAAATAAAAAAAACATATGGCATAAACTCCTAGACCGTTTGTTGGAACAAAATAAGCGGTTGGAACGAACTGTTTGTGTCTAGATCTTTCCAAGATGGCGTAGAACTGCCCACATTGTTCTGGAATATTCCAGGCCCGACTATTTACGATTATATATAAGGAGCAGAGACTGAACGAGTAAGTGGGAAGTCTGTGTCTTGACTGTGAAGCTCAATTCATATGATTGTGTGTTATAACGTTATTAATTTTGTAACCTGCTCATATATTTGTTTTATTAATTCGTTGGCATTGTGATAACTGTATATTTCTGTTAATAAATATTCTTTAACCCACATAAGTGTTACAATATAGTTAATTTTTAAAAATTTCGTAAACAAAGTATGGAACATTAAGGAGTAACTGATAAAAAAAGAAATCTGCCCCAATTTGTATTTTAATTATTATTTTTACATTCCTTTAAGCAATAATAGGCATACAAAACATATTAAAACTTTTCAAAAAATTATTTATCTAGATATATTTATTGTCAATTTCACGTATGTTATATACATTAAGTTTACAAAGTACATACTATAAAACAGATTTTAGATAAACAAATATAACTAACTTCGTTTTTTTTTTTTTTTTTTTTTTTTTTTTTTTTTTTTTTTTTTTTTTTTTTTTTTTTTTTTTTTTTTTTTTTTTTTTCCTAAGGTTGCTATTTAATGAGATCTATTTTAAACACTGATGAGGAATTCGATTAAAAGATAATATAAAAACTGTTTATTTATTAATTTTGGTAATTTCAAGTATGAAATAAACAAACTTCTGAATTAAAAATAAATTAAAATATGATGGGAAATTTTTTACAAGTAATTAATATTTTTATTTTTATTTGCGTGTGCAATGGATATTTATTTTTGGGTATTTTCACCCAGGATAAAATTCGCAATGTTAATCAGATTTTGTTGAAAGAAAAATTGCCATTCGGTTTAAGTGGGGCAAGTTGATTTGTCAGTTATTCTTATTACGTACTTTTATTACATCATTACATCATATTTTATTTTATCAACTGCCTTCTACTGTATAAACTTCACAACTTATAGCTTTATACAACTCTATTGCATGATGTAACGTCACAATATTACACCTTGCAATAGACACGTTTGTTGATTAAGGTTTAGTGTCAAGTTAAAGGAGTTCATGGCCTCTATAAACACGTTTTCTGTCATTCAATGAGCAAAAATTATTGTTTGGAATGCTTTAATTATGTAATTATCCCAATAACCGGCAATGCTGTTATAGTGTTCAGAAGATGTTTATGGACTTGAAGCCATTTTCCCTTCACTCTGATTAGAATTTTTAATAAATAAACAAATCAACGATACCGCAGAAAAAAATATACTATAAGATTTAAAATGTATAAAAAAACATTAGCCATGTGACGCTAATATCCCAGTTCACCTTACCTCCTAATGTCCAGTTTTTCATAAATAATTTAAATGATAAAGACAGTTATAGTTTAAGCCATTTTTGTAATATTTCTAGTTTGAACCATGCTAGAACATGGCTTCTGCGGAAAAAAAAATTCAAAGGGTTGAACTGTAACCATTACAGAATACAATACAATATTCGATCCCACGTTACCGATCATCTCCTCTTGTTAACTAGTAGAACACTATCAAAAGGGCCAATTTTCCGAACAATACCCGTATAAACGAGGTAATCCGGGCCGATACTTGGCCGAGGGCATGCCTTCATAGCATGACCACGTGGACGAGGGAATAAAGAGGGAATTAGTTGTGTATTGAACCTTAGTCAAGGATCGTAAAACGTTGTAATAGGAGCGATATAAGGTAATTGTAAGGGCTGTTAGGAGGGCGGTTTCTCCCCGAGTTATGGGCAATAAATCCCTTCTAAAAATGGTGGTTGCGTACATCAAAGGATGTGGTTTCTCTGAGGGTCCCGGGACAATACTGGCTAATAGGCTTCGCCTCTAATGCGGTGTATTCCAAAACCTGTGTAATGCTTGGAGAAACGCTGGAGAAATTATTCATTACTTTGGCTTTCCTTGGGAATGTTAATTGAAAAAGCTCATGGAGTTAATCGTCGCTGTGGATGATCCTAGGTTAAGGCTAGCATATGAGTCGCTTAAACATTAGCTGAAAGGCCTGTTAAAAATAAGTATTCCAGAAGATTATAATTTTAGTCTAATTTAAGTCATAGTAATATACGACTATAATTTTTCGATTTTCTTAACTTTTTTTTTTTTGACAGTACAAATCTTAACTCAAAAAAAGGCTAACGTAAGACCACCTCTTCTTGGTACATCAATGTACGGAAAATTTGATTCTGGTATTTTTTATGCTTTTTACAGTTTTTTACAAAAAAAAATTTAATTCCAGAATATAAGTTTATAAATTATGTAATCAATGCTGACAATTTCGCTAACTATTTCAAGTATAGTTCAGCAGCAAAATATAAAGATGATTTATATCAGTTTTTCTGCTCTACTTAAAAGATAGCCAAATGTGTCTTGCTTTAAGTCTGTATCTCAGCTAGAGAAATGTGATCGACATTAATAAAAAATTTAAAAGAAAAATCAATAGTAAAAGAATTGAAATATTTCTTTTCATCACTAGAACGGACAGTGAGTGTTTTGGATAAAGGTGTATTGACTGCCGAAATGACTTTCATACGTGCCATGAAAATATCTTTTCATTATACTGTTTCTATTTAAATAAATTTATATAATAGTAGTAATTGATAATAAATAATTAAAGAAGTAGAAAATCTAATAATCGGTTAGTATCCACAGCAACGTCTCTTTTCAAAGGCTCTTGTTTAAATTTCAGCATATTTTTCCGTCATTGTACGGAGAAGTTCAACTGTATTTTGAACAGCTGGTTTTTTCATAGTGCTTGTTGAAATGGCATACTTTGTTTAAATCGTACAAACACCTCTGGTCTATCAAGGTTATTCTGTTTTCTTTAACTTTATTTAAATGCCAGATCATCTGCAAATTGTTAATAATTGTAATTAACTGGTGCGGATTAATTAATTAGAGAAAAAAAAAATCATGTTTTCAATGAAGAGTAATGAAATAGTTATTTTGAATATCAAACATCTAATACATCTAATAAATATATATAAAAAAAAGTATCAATGAATAACCATCCCTAATAATCACAAAGAAAAAAATACACAAGAATACGAGGGTATGGTTTCATACATAATCGGAAAATCTTGTAATTGTGGCATTGTGTGAAATAAAAGATGTTAATAAAAGTTAAAAAAACGATGAAATCGGAAATCTAATTTTAAAAAAAATATAATTATAATTAAAGGTGGAAAATGATTTTTTTTTTTTTGTCAGTAGTTTCCGATAGAAATTTTATTTATTTAAATAGCCTCTCAACTAAAACATCCCAGAAGAATTATAATAATTTAAAACACAACAACAACGATTTAACACAATAGTTAATAAACTTTTAATTTTATTATTATCTTTGTGTAAATATGTATAATTAATTAAGTTCATGATGCATATTAATCAATATATATTATAAAGCAAAGTGTACAATGTGCGTGCCGAAAAGGCTCAAAAACGACTCCACGTAGGATTAAGGAAGTTATGTCGTCGTTTAGCCATATAATCCCTAACGGAGAAGAAGGTTTCCGTTTTTCTCTTAAGGGTGTAAAATTGAAGAGAAAAGGATTGGAATTTTAAGCCTCTCGCACCATTTAATTAGCCTATCTGAGATTGAGATACGAGTTTATGAATGAAAAATTTAGTTCGAGCTCCAGGCTACCAGGAAGCGCTAGGGTGCGTTTCACTCAATGTTTGTTCATTCATCCAGTTCATTTGTAAAGGTATATTTGTTCAGCAGTTCTTTTTAAATTACTAAAAAACTAAGCGAAAATAATTAGTTTCTTCTTTGCTTTCAAAATAAAATAATGATTTTACATCTCTGCAATCAATTAGAAAACCAACTGGATTCCTTAAAAAATTAGTTTTCTAATAAGAAGGCTAATAATATATGATCAGCACATTACATCTAATCTATATATAACATAAACTTAAGTAAATTAAAAATTTTTTAGTAGTACAGTGAGCGAATGAAATCAGACATAAAAAAGAGATGAATTGACTGAACATAAATCGAAAATAAAAGGTTTGAAGTGTTCTTATTGTATTTATGAAAAAGAAGGTATGATGAGCATTCCAGTTGACAAAACGACTAACTCCAATAACAGCATTCAAGATTTTATCATCCCTCATAGTTCAAGATAAAAAGAAATATGATGAAAAAATTGTGCCTTCAAGAAATTTTGGTTTTCACTTTGTAATTGTAGTAAGATTCAAGATATGTAGAAACCGTCCAAATTACGAGGGGATATCTTAAGGGAGGTTGAAATGGAAGATAGATCTTAAAAAAAGTTTCTATGAACATTCGGTTTCGTTTCTATACTTTTGGATCAAAAAGGACCATCATAGTAGTCGGCGCTTAAGTTTTACTCGAAATATAATTTTTTTAACTGAGATACCAGATTTTTCAAATATAATCTAATAACTTATTATCTGCTGATTACTTGAAATGGGCTTATAGGATTCAGAATCACAGAAACCATCAAAAACGATGCATAACTTGACAAAGTTGCAGCAAAATTAATTGTTCATTTACCAATTTCAACCCCCTGTAAATTATACAGGGTTCCTTATATGTGCAGACTCTGCAGATCTCAAGTCTCCAGAATATTGATACCAAGTTGAACCGAATTTTCAAGAAGGTGCTAATTTTGTTTTCTATTTCCTTTAATTTTAAAATTTGTCTGGTATTAAAAATACCACAATACTACCGGAGCGAAGCCGGGCACCCTAGCTAGTAGAATATAAATTTAAATTATAGGTTGACCCATAAAAATTATTTCATAAAAGTATGTACTCATACAGTTTACAGTCTGTTCTCATACAGATAGATACCTATTTATTAGATTGACGTGAGTCATCGAAATAGTCATTTTTCACGTTTGAAAGATATTATTTAAATCATACATAGTTAGTTTCGTTATACAGGAATATTAAAGTTATGTATTTCTTTATTACTATAAAATTAATAATTTTTGTCAGGATATTTTTTTTATTAATTGATTTTATTATTTTATTGATTTTAAATGGTAAAAGACAAGAGTACATATTTAGAAGAATGCTTAAGACAGCTTCTATTGGCTACCAGGGTAATCGATTCTACCAAGTAGTTCAGCCTTTTCTCGTCAGAATGCGCTGCATAAACCGTTGTCACTTGAATTTATTGTTGTAATGCTTTCAAAATTTTGTTTATTATTCCTAACTATGTAAAATATGCATAATAATAAGATATAATTTAAATATAAATTGTCCTATTTACTCTTATAATGCTAAAAGACATTTAGTAAATTAAACATATACCTATTGAAATAATATGAAATGTGAGAAAAAAAAAAATTATTATTGGCAAGATACTGAGATCGTTTTTTCGAAATAAATAGACGTATTATGCTTTACTGAAAACCTCTGAGCTGAACAAAATTAAATTTTGTGCAGTTACACAGAAAGAAATGTATGGCCAGAATCTTGCGAAACATTTAAGACCTATTCATGTAATTTCCGTTCTATAATGCTCATTATATCTTATAATTATTCAAAAAATTGAATAATCCTAATAATATTAACAAATCGAATATTAATTGTTTAAATCCACTAATTGTTTTATTGTACGTTAAAGTGAACTAATTAACGTCCAATAAGCAAACATGCATAACATGATTTAAATTCGGAACAGTTATATTCTTTAACTTTTTCTTCTAAACATTATATTTCGTAAAAAACAAGTATCGTTGAGTAAATGCCTTTTTTACTAAAACCATGCTTTTTAGAAGATCCCAATCAGAGAATCCACCTTCGAAAATGAAAATAGGGACTCCATTTAGTTACAGAATGTCTCAACATAATGTACCATGAAAATTATTTATTGTGGGTGCAGATTTTGGGCATACAAATATTTCTTTGCCCTTTACCATTTTTCTATCCAATATAAGTAATATTTTTGCTTCAAATCAATGGTCGTGATTCTTTTTTTATTTTTATTTTTGTGTACCTAGTGTTGATTTTGGGGTGATTTTATTGCTTATATAGTTCAAACTATGAAATATGCCTGTAATTGATTTTCATCGCTTTAAATATACTCGGTTAATTTATTACCCAATCCAACCTTAAGCTTAAGTTAAGAGTTTGTATAATAAACAAAGAACCGAATCTGTATTTTCATTTCTTCTTCAAAATCACAAGAATCAATAGAACCATTCAGAAGGAACTATGTCTGTAATAAAGAAATGAGGAACGTCAAGAGTGTTAAGACCACATTAAAAAATATTCTTTTAATCGGTTTTCAGACAAAATTACAGATATTTAACACATTTATTAGTTTATTTGTCACCTTAGGCGGTTAGCTACCTCCTGAATATTTAAATGTATTCATCAAATTGTCGCCAGCGAAGTTAAGATTAATTAATTAATTAAAATTGGTACATCGACAAAGTCATTTGCAAACAAAAAAAAGTTATTTTATTAGCTTGGACTCAACAACACTCTTTACGCTGCAGTCACAGATATAAATTCCTTTTAGAAAGTACTCACAATACTCGGATAGAAAGAAAAAAGTTCCAGAATTAAAAATATATTATGACTATATAACTCTTTCATTTTATACACCCATTTTCCACATAAACAGAACTTGAACATCACCGCAAGTTCATTCCTATGTTGAAAACTGTGAAATAAACACTCAATTCGTATATATTTCTTTCTTAAAATGCAGCTGCTACAATATAATGTTACCCCCTTCCACTTTTACAGGACTGTGCAGAACAAGGCTGAGATAAATGCCCATTCTTGGATGCTATCACGGTCACATCCAGAGAACTCTAACGATATCTGATGCAATAAAACTAACGCTTTAGTGCTTCTGGATCTTTTTGTCTTAGCTGCACGTTACGAGAATGGATTTAAGCAATGAAAAGATTTTTTTTAGACCTGTGGAATTATTTTAAAAATTGTTTTTTTTTTCTCTCTCTTTCGATTCCTTGCAGTTCGACATTATGAACAGAAGAAGATTTCCAAAGAAAATATCATTTACTAACATATTACAAAATCTCAAAATATATTTATTTTGTTTTTAAATATTTTTTTATTATTATTGAAATGGTAAACAAGCTTCCACATTCAAGGGCACTGTTATTAATTGTAAGAGCTAAGGAATTCTATCAGAAAACTCGAATCAATTTTTTGACAGAAAATATTGCTTTTTATAGCGTATTAATTTATACGAAGAACCAAACCAGGAGGCAACATTTTCAACAGATTGTCCCAGCATATGGCATATGCCGATGACGTTGTAATTTCAGCAAGATCGTTGCCGGCATTGGCAGGTGCTCTGGAAGAGTTCGAAAGAGCAACTAAGGTGCTTGGTATGGTTATTAATGTGAAGAAAACCAAATACCTAAAGACCACAAGAGATGGCGCTTTTAAGGAAGAAGAGGTCAAGATAGGTGAGCACTTTTTCGCAGCATGTAGGTCCTTTAAGTATCTTGGAGGGATTGTCACCCGAAATAATGACACAACTGAGGACATAAAGGCACGAATAGCAGCTGGTAATAGATGTCTTTATGCATTAAGTAAAGCTCTAACATTCAAAAACCTCTCTAGGAAAGCTAAGATGCTAATTTACAAGACGGTAATTAGACCTACGGTACTATATAGTAGTGAGACCTGGGTGATGACCTCGGCAAGTGAGAATAAGCTTAGAATATGGGAAAGGAAGGTACTACGGAAAATATTTGGACCCGTGCGAGAGGCTGATGAATACAGAGCAAGAACAAATCAAGAACTGAAAGAGTTATTCACCGAAGCAGACGTAGTACAAGTTATTAAGAAAAGAAGACTGGGGTGGCTTGGACATGTGGAAAGGATGCATGCTTCGAGGTTACCCAAACAAATGTTGTATGGTCACCCTGGAGGTTCTCGAAGAAGAGGTAAGCCTCGTAAACGATGGCTGGACGATGTGGAAGAGGACCTACGCCAGCTTAACGTTAGACGATGGCGCAACAAGGCTATGGATAAAGCAGAGTGGAACAAAGTAATGGAGGAGGCTTTGGTCCTCAATGGACCGTAACGCCACGCAGTAAGTAAGTAAGTAAGTAATTTATACGAAATCTAAAGCAGCCATTCCCTTGTGGTGCAATATTATTCATGGATATGTTACAATCGATGTTTAAAGGCGTGGGAATTTTTATGAACGACCTGATTTTAAAAATAAATCATTAAGGGACCGATAGAACCCATTAAAAAGAAAAATTCTAATTTATAGCCATTATTATTTGTACGTACAAAACTGAGATAAATGTTTATGTATTTACCGTACTACGTAAAGAAAAGTGGATCTTTAAAATGGATAGAAGGGATTAAAAAAAAAAAAAGGAAATGGAAAATGATAAAGGAGTGATGATAATATTTTATTTTTAAGATTGATAAATAAGTTTACTTTTGTTTCCAATGAATATAAATTTATATAATTTTCATTAGAAGAGGAAAATAGTGCTAGAGCGCTGCGAAGAAGATGTAAATGACCTGGGTTCCATTGCCGGACGTTACCAATCTTTTCTCTTCTAAAAAAATATTTAAAATTATGCAATAATTATTTGAAAATAATAAACAACCAATCACCAACAAGATCTAATCTAATGTTAACGATATAATCTTTTTATATATTTTTTTCGTTGTCTTTATTTCTTTTATGAATAGGATTTCCTGGGTCATTTTTTCAACTAACTACATAATCACAAAGGGAATTACTTTTTTCCATTGGCATTTTATTACAATTACTACTAATTGAATCTTGAGTAATAGTTTTTATATTTAAACTGTATCGTATATGCAGTTATCATCTCTTCATCCACTTAACTGCCATTAAGTCTATGTCATGGAGAAGGTACCACCCTGGCTGTGAAGTAAAAAAAACATACCTTGCCTCCAGATTTCACATCCTAGTTGTTTTAGAAGCCTTCCTTCTAAACGAAAAAAAAAAAAAAAAAAAAAAAAAAAAAAAGTGAGCCCTTGTTGATGAAAAACTGTAGTCATGTGGTGCGGCTTTAGCGCTGTGGGGAGTGTGAGGTTAGGCGCCAACTTAGAAACACTTCTGCGAAATTTGCGAGGACCAAATGTGAGCAAAATGCAGGGAGGTCTTGTTAAAAAGTTTTTGTGCCACTTGAAGTATTTAGATTTAGAAAAATGTTTTTATTAAAAACTGTGATAGCTCAGGGTAGTTCAGAGCTACTTATTAATATTACCACCCTATTACCGTAAAAAAAAACAAATATCGTTCTTTTTCAAACAGGGAAAGAAGTCAATAAGTAGCTTAGTATCTATACTGAGTACATTTTATTCAATTTTCAAACTTTAGATCCACACTCAAAAATCCGTACTTTTAAAATGTAAAGTCATCGAAAGGAGTGATTTATTATTGACGTCTATAATTTTTTAGACCCAAATTTGCATTTGTTGAAAAAGTTTTTTTCGAAACAACGAAAAATTCATTAAATAAAAATTAACTTAAAAAAGAAGAATTAGCTTTTAGTTAAGAAAAAGTCCAGATCCACATATATGTTGGCTGCCTAAATCTCTTATCAAACAAGCATAAAATATTTTTGGGGGGTAGGCGCCTATTTGTTTGTTTTTTCGTTTCCTTTAAAGTCCCTTTGTTTTTGTTTATATGGAGAAATTAACTGCCTCTCTTTACGCCTAAAAATAAGAAATGGCTTAATATGAGATATGATAAAAATAAAGAATACATAAAGAGAATAATATTCAGTCAACTCATAAAACTCGTTGAGCCCACGCATGCGGATTACGCCTTTAGTGACATACCATTGTTCATAATTAAAACCGTTCTGTTCATTTGAGAAGTGGCAATTAACAAAACGCAATAATTTCTAATCTAAGTAAGTTGGTAAGTGAAAGTTGTGTATTGCGCGCATGCACCAGAAAAGCCAACGTTTCGATTCCTACATCTTCATAAGGCTTGGTCAGTCCCTTCATAAGTCTGTATTAATATGGACTCTACAAGCCGTGATGTAGATCCGCATGTAGGGATCAAAACGTTGGCTTTTCAAAATAAAAAAAGTTTAACTAAAAAATCCTGAATCATCATATCGTTAAGAAAAACAGTTGACTATTACACACCTTATTTAAAATCATAATATACAAAGCCTATTGGACGAGCGAATTAACAAAAATTATGGGTGCTTCTTGTTTCAATAAATAACACTATACAGTGTAGGGGCATCGTCATTTGTAGTATGGAAGTAACTTAAACAAAATAATAAGTTAACATAAAAAAGTTACTTCTGTACTCAGTGGAGTCAGAGCTGAAAAAGATTTATTGAAGCAAGCACTGAGGGGTGTTCCTGACTGTTTCAACACGTCACCAACCCTCCATAAGGATACAGGACAGGAATAACCAAGTAAGAGTCTGTTGTGCGCCGACAATGGCCCCTTGTGCAAACACCCCATTTTCAGGGATCGCCGTTGAATACACAAGTCGGAAAGGCGTTCCCCTTTTTGTGTGCTTCAAAGACACGACACCCCTAGGCTCCGAGATACAAATCAAATTCAACTCCTTGGCGGGGCAGCGGTGCGAAAAATTTAAATGGCGCGTTATGTAATGTTTTTTTAAACGGGGGCCGCGATCAAAACAAATATTTACATAATCTACTCTAACAGTCCCCCCCCCCCTCGATTGTGACTTACTGGGGACCAGTGTTGTCTCTGACTAGCAAGTCGCGTGGGAACTGTATTCTATGAAGGATACATCGAGGGGAAACCGGTTACCAGATTTCCGTCTGGTTTCGTAAAGTCTTTTGGACAGTCCCAAAGAATCACTAAACAAATTAAATCTTACTCGTATATCCGGAAGCATAACATTTTGATACAGGTCGTACTAAACGAAATAATCATTAACTCACAAATCGCTCTCTTCTTTCCACAACATCTCAAAAATTGGCTATTTTTAGTAAGGCTAGGCGCAGGCGACGCAGAACAGCGCATTTTTTGTGAAACGAGTATGAAACCGCGCACATTGGGAGGTAGAGATGTGCAGCGCTGTTTCCTACCTACCACACCTATCACAACTGCTCTGCGTCGCCTACAAAATGGCTCAAAAAACTAATTTATCCTTGCCAGATCGTCAAATTTTAACTTACTCCAACCAACATCTCTAAAATTTTTAATAGAAACGACATAAATGGAATGGGACCGTTTATACTTTAAAAACTTAGTATATAGTTATTTTTCAAACAGAGAAAAAAGTCAATTATCATCTATCTGCTGCATAGAAATAAGTTCAATCTGAAGCTATATACCTATCTTTACTGAACATATTTTATTCTACTAAACTTTAAATCCATGCTTCTGAAAATTCATATTTATTTTAGATATGGCACTGCTGAAAGGAGTAAGCCTATATTTTTATATCTGTAAAAAAATATCCGAAATAATAAAAAAATCATTCAAGAATTATTAACAATCAATTTTTACTTAAGAGAAATCCCACATCTACACGAATGTTGACTGCTAAAAGGGATACAATCTGTAAATTCATTAAAAAAAATTAAAAAAGGGACCATCTTATTCTGTGACATTACTAAAGTAAACCAAATATTACAATAGAATACAAAACAATACCAACGCTAATGGTACTCTGGGGTAAAAGTAAGACCATATATAATTTTTTTCTATTGAATAAGAAATAATACAATCAGCCTGACTCAACAGACTTTAATATTAGTGATCAAAGAATCCATTTATATAAAAAACTAAAGAATAACCAAATTAAAAAAATAAAAATGGGAATACAAAAGAAAGAAGGAGAAAACTAAATAAAAATACAGATGGAAAATAAAAACTTATGTAAATACAATCAGACTTATATACAGTATGTCCATAAATAAGCTAATTAATTTTTTTTCTAAATAGCTGTGTATAATTCTTTGTACATAAGTAAATATCCTTGCTAGATCATGAAATCTATGAAATTTGTAACAATACCGTCATAAATCAAAAGAAATTGTTTTAAAACTCGTATTAATTCTTCTTTAAACAGAAAAAAAAAAATCATCACTTATTATTTAAAACGATCTCCCGCATTGGATGCTTAATATATGTACTAAATAAATTTTACTTCACATTTAAAATTTAAAAATTTTTTGTTTAAAAAAAACGTTTGAAGGGTGAGAGGTGTAAGAAATAACCTCACATATTAAGACACAAAAATTATACACGTTTATAATTATTCATTCATAAACTGCAACTTGACCAGAACAGTAAAGCACATTGTCGCAGGGTGTGGTAACTTCATCCAATTACGGAATAATCTAAATATTGGATAAACTCTTCGAGATGAAAAAAATAGAAAAATAAGATAATGAGGATTTAAAAAAAAAAATGACTTCAAAGAAACAAACTTCTATAGTATGGTTTAATCTGTAAATTTGTACAATAAAAACCCTATAGTATATAATTGAAACAAATAAATAGTAATAAAATGAATAAATTATTCTTTTACAAACGTATTATTGAATAAAATATAGAATAAAGTGTTTTGGTTGTTTACTTAAACCACGATCCCTCGACACTGTTTAATAACAGTTAAATTTAATTAACTTAATTTAACTGTTAAATTAAATTTTAATTAAAACCTATTTGGTAACATAGATTAATTCTTGAACGATTATGCAAGGTATAATGGCCACGGTACCCTCTCCACCATCTTACCTTTTTTTTTTCTTTAACGATCCCTTTGAAGGGACTGGTACCCATACTATAAAGAATCGGTGTGTTCCATGAAAGTCTTTGAAGATAAAAAGTCGATCTACAACTAATAAATAATTTTTTTTGCCTCTAAATGGCTTTAACTTGGTCCTAGTTCGATGTTTTATTCAGTGAGTTCCCTATTTAAATGAATACAATTTTTAAGCTTCGCATCACGAAAAAAAATTATAATTTTTTGGACATACTTTTGTGAAATAGTTTTTTTCACAAACAAAATAAAAAAAATAAAATTTTGTTAAAAAAAGAATCTGTTTTTCATATATAAGTTCTGATCCTTAGGAATTATATATTCTAAAACCGACAAATAAAATAAATTTCTTTTGTAGTAACTCTGATTTCCAACAAGGCACTGCTTTTGAAACTTGTTCCAAGTCGCATATGATGAGTCTTTTCTGTTTTACCTACTAAATATTGGATAAGTGTAAATAAATAAAATTCTTCCTGTTTTTATATTAATAAATGGATGCCTGTCTGTAATAAATTCATTGCTTAAACATAGATCTTTTTAATGACACATTATAAAAAAAGAAAGCATTGGATCAAATTTCTTGCTTATATATCTTTCCGGGTAAATTTTATTTTCGTTTATCCTACATATTTAATGAGCGTAATTTAATTTTCGGTTGTAAAGTATAGTTGGATATCTTATAATTTTTCTGGGTTTAGGACATTGTATGGACTTTCATTAATTTCTTATAACCCGTTGTACGAGTACATTGGTAATTCAAAAATCAACTAATAATCTTTTCTTTTTTTTACATAGTTCTTCCACTAGATTATCATTAAGGGTGAGGATTTGTTTCGAAGTAGTTAAAGCAGATTTAAAAAGGGCTATAAAAATGGACAATAGTAATAATGCCTTTATCAGACAGCTGTGAAAAATTAAAAAAAAATAGGCTAATATGGGCTTAGTTTGGAATTATACTCTTCATATTGCTCAAATATAATTTTGAGTATTATAAAAGTATTTGAATTGTATATAATCATCGGATTTGAATCGATTTGCAGCTTTACTATAATTATTCTCTTCATAAATATATATACTTAATGAAATTTATAATGTAGGTAATTTGAGTGCCGGCACTTCACATGAGAAACAGTAATGAAGGTTGAAATGTTCCCAGCGGAACGATAAAAGATCCCATCCCATTGGAGTAGCTGCCATGTTGGGCAGGTGAGGACAAACACCTGGGCTGCACTCTAGAGAACTTGCCACCTATGTGCAGTTCCTTGAAATATGCACTCAGATTGTGCACTCTAAAAGTGCAGCGCCTGAGTGCACCGACTCAATCCTCATCCGCATTTTATTACCGACGCCATTATGGTAATCCTTGCATTATACAGGCATTTGCAGAATTTATTTACCGGCCAGCGTCTTGAGCGAGAGAGAAATCCCTGAATATAAAATAACTGTTAAGCGGGGGTGGGGGAGGCGCAAAATACAAATGAATATAAAAAAAAAGAAAAAAGGAGGGAAATAAAATAAAATAAATAATGCAGAGAAAATAAACAAGCCTTACAAAGATACTATTCAAAACAAAAGGAAATTCTGATATCGGGGCTTTTTCTGCGGAATCATAAACTTTCCCAGATAGCGGCCAGACCATAAAAATAGTGATAGGTGTCGTGAATTTCCAATAGAGTTAATTTGAATGCTGAATTCGAGCGATATGAATAACTTTATCTGTTATTTTCGCGATAGCCGAGGTGAAACTTTCGTTACCATTTTATTGTTTTGTGAAATGTATTTAAAAAAATAATACAACTTCAAAATTGCCACTACTATCACTATTGCTATTACCATCACATACTTATGAAAGTGGAGACTCATAAATAGTTAAGTGAAATGGGGATAGACCTTTTCTAGATAATGTTGATATCATAATAGTATTTACTACAGTATTGTTATATTATAAATACGCCTTTTTATGATGAAATTAATTTTATATATATATATATATATATATATATATATATATATATATATATATATATATTTTTAATTCTTCTTCGATATAGTCAGTTAATTTATTAATGGATAGATTGTATTAATAGTTTTGACCATATAAAAACTATAGTATTTTTATATTATTAATTTTTATATAACCATAGTAATTTTTTCTGATGGAATATATTTATCTAATTATTTAAATATTTGAATAATATAATATTTAAATATTTTGATTGCTACTCTAGATTATAGATATTATAGATTTGATAGCTACTATAGATTATTAGATTAAATGATCGAATTTCGGAAACGAAAACATTATTCCGTAATTATAAATCTCGTTTTTTTTTTTTTGTTTTTTTTTTTAATTTTGATTGGTCCGAATAAATAGTTATTCTTATTTTATATAATATTCATTTTAATTTTATTAGAATAAAAAAATTTAATATAAGAAAGAATAAAATTAGTTAATCTTCTCCAATAGTAATAGTTTAAAAAAAACAAAAATAGTTAAACTAACAATTTCAATGAAAATTATTGTACCTACATGTGGAACGCAGATGACAAGGGATTTAAGTGACATTTTTCCAAATTTATCTAAATCAAAGTTAAAGTTTAAAAATATTTTTATGTAGATTTGAAAGATTATAATTTTTCTAAAATATCAATCGGGACTTTGACTTTCAATATCAGTTTTAACTTATTTGTGTGCTTGGTTTCAATAGACTAGGGTCCACATTAAAAAAAAAAAAAAAATCTGAATTAACTCCATTAAAAAGTGATTTTTTGTTTTAATGGTTGGATGTTTTCTTATAATATCCTTGTTTTGTATATTTGTGTCTTGATATTTTTTCTTCTTGCATTCTATTTGTTCGATATTTATACTCGCTATTTATGTGTTATCTTGTTCTTGATTGATTTTTTTTTACTGTACCGAAAAATTGAAATTTGCTACTTTTACAAAACTGTAGGTTGGATATACGAATACGTGTATGAAATGCCTTGTGAAAGAAGCAAGCTCATCAACAAATACAAAGCCCTCTCTTACAGGAGGGATATTTTAAGAAAGAATTAAAAAAAAAAAAGAGTTATCTTAGATCTCCATATTAACAAAATAAATTAATATTGTATTATTTTTTGTCTATTTTAGTGTAATTATTTGCATAGAATATAAAATTTTACGTTCTGTTGCATAGTAGGGTGACAGCACATTATCCTAGTAATGTCCGTGGTATGGGAAATGGGATGATGAGGACATTTTTTTATAATTTACAATAAAATAAATTAAATTCTAATTTACTCGAAACTCAAAGGTCGTAACATTTTATGAATACTTATTTTTATTGTGAAGGAATTCATATCCCATCATTTACTTTATTGTAACAATTGTTAATCATTTAAATTTCTCTTTCTCTCCTCTTTACCATAATGTATTGTTCTTTTTTATTCACATTATTGCTGTAATCGATATAATTTATAAGCTTTTGTTAAAAATCTCGTATACAACTCGTTGACTTTCTTTATATCAGGAAGTTGACTGGCTGAATAAAAAAAATATATATATCTGCTTGATCATACGATATCCTTCATTATCAGAAGAGTCTGAGAAACAGGAATTTCCTGACGACGGCTTACATATTAATCATGCATGTCAAGATTTCTGAAGACAGGTGAGGTGTGAAATGACTGATTTCTATTGTCAAGAGGAGAATCTAAAAAGATGTGTTTTAATAAGCTTGGTGATCGAAATTATCATATTTATATCTATTTAAAATAATTATGAAGAGGATATATGTGTTTTATTTTATTTCATATCAATCCAAAATACGGATTCTAAATTTACATCTATTTTAACTGACATATTACCTAACATTGTATGTTATCTTATGAATAGGTTGTTAAGATTAATTTTATATCTTGAATGTTTGTTTTAATTTGATTGTATTTTTTTATTATGCGATTTGACATGTTAAATTGAATGATAAGATGATATCAGACGACCGCTATCACATGCATGGCACAGAAATGAACGATTAACTGAAATCGTTTCTAATAAAAATCTCTTATAATTACTTTTTTAATTAACGCCATTGATTTTTATGGACTTTCTAGTGGCCGTAATTACGGTACCTATAACATTCTAACCAACATCGTATTAAATATTTTTAAAATTTTAATGCTTAGTTATTTATTTTTTAGTTATTTTATGGTACAATGTTCATTTAAAAATAATGCGTTAAATATATTATTTATATTTTACTATATAGGTAATAGTATATATAAATTATAATTAAGCATTAATTATAGACACCAATTTAAATAATTTGATGTAAAGTGTTGTCTAGTTCTTTTCAAATAGGTAAGTGAAAAATAGAGATAAAAAATTGGCATGGTAAAAAAAAAAAAAAAAAAAAAAAAAACTTTTCAAATTAATAACTTATATTGAAATAAAATACCAGCACCATTCGTGAGTTAAATAATATTAAGTTAGAGCTATAAATTATTTATAGCATTTTCACGTATATTGTAACTTTTTTAAGTCGATTGTAACCTTTTCCTTGTCAAATGTAACCTTTTTCAGGCTTGAACGAATCCCTAAATATTATGGTTTATTTATTTTTTATATTTGAACATATTTATGTTAACTTTTTTAATAAAAGGACTTGACTAAAAGTTAATTAAAGAAAGAGATCTTTATAGATCCTTAAAGAAATTTAAATAATTATTTTAAAATAAAAGAAATAAATAAACCATAATATTTAAGGATCTATTCAAGCCTAAAAACGGTTACATTTTACTTGGAAAAAAGTTACATTTTAATTGGAGAAGTTTACATTAGACCTGGAAACGCGGAAATAATTTATAGCCCATACCTAAATTAATTTAACTCACGTATTGTGCGAGTATTTTATTTCAATCGCCTAATAAATTAATAGATCACCTATGATGAATTTTTATTCTTATTCTAAAAAACTTATTTTTGAATATGAGTTAGGTGCTTTATAATAAAAAAACAAAGATAATAGAAGATAAAAGAGACAAGAAGGATATGCCACGAATTTGGTATAAAGCAGAATTTCTTTACTGTTTTTTTAAGTCTCATCGTATAAGGCAGCTTATAATTTTAAATTTACACTGAGGTTAAAATCCTTAGTATTCAAGCACAATTTACTTAAAAACATTTAAGCAGTCTAAATATATATATTTTTTACTTTCTGATGTAAGATTTAAGTGAAAGAATTAATTTCTTTCAAAACTTCTACTTAACTTTTTTTTCTGTGGGAGTTCCCATTCTATTTTCTATTTAGGCATTAAAACATAAAAGGTAATATTGTATTTTATTATTTTTTATAACTCTATATAGTTAAGATAAACATAAACCTATCGAATCCTCCTGATTTCATTCAGTTCCGGCATTAAGCTCGGAAAACAAATATTTACCCCTCCATAAAGCCATGTTTGGGTTTCCCGAAATCGTTGCCCAATGCTACTACATCCGAATTCCCAACCCATGGGCCATGAGATACCCTAACAGTGTCCAGACCATTCCAAACACAACTCCTCAGTTTGTTTCTACCAGACAGCTCTTTAAGAACAACAACTTTATTTACCCCAGGAGGGCCGTAGTATAAATATTCCGAGCGGAATTATCGGTGAGTACCGGGGCGAAGGGGATAAAGTAGACGATGTGACTGCTTCCTACACACAAGTTAAAAACGAAAGCTGTTTATCTTGAGTTTAAGTTTTCATTCTGGGACCTAAACCTCGTCATTAAATTGTTCAAGCCGGGGATAAGATGTTTCCTTTCGGCCCGACATACGAGTCCTATCATCGGTCTATTAGCAATTCTAAACAAGCCACAATTTAGAATAACTTAAAAGACTTTTTCCCATCTCGGTCGGGAACTGACTTTCAGAAATATAAATAACTTACTAGATAAGATAATTTTAAAATAATATTGATATTTGGTAAATAAATAATACCATATGTGGTTGATTCTGTTCCATAACTTTAAATAAATAATTAAAATTATAGCAATGGGCTCAAATATATTGCCTCTTACCTCAAGCAGCTATAACCGGCAACAAAATGTTTACAAATAAATTTAAAAAATGACAGATTTATTAAAAATTATAAAAGAATAAACTGTAAGAATTTAGATTATTTTTAAAATAAATATCGTACAATATATATTTTTTTAAGTTACACTTAACTTATTTATATATATATATATATATTAATATTAATACAAACATGAATATCATCAAAAAGAAATTTTCAATAATTGTAAAAAAGGTTTTGTATGCCTATTCTTGATTACAGGAATGTAATAATAATAATTCATTTACATCTTAAAGTCCACAGGAGAATTTTTGAAAAATAGGATTCCTTAAGTCCAATAATTTTCAAAATTTCTAATCTTTCTTGGCCATTTATTTACAAAGAAATAGAAAATAACACTAAAAATCCATATTATTTCAACCTTTGGGACAAAATGGGTTAAAATGAAATTTAAAAACCTTCAATATGTGTACACTGGGAACTGTATCAATTTGTAATTTATAATTATATAAGTACCTACTGCAAATGATAGCTTAATGACCTTAAGTTAAAAAAAAACACGAATGAGATAATGATCACAGCAATGACTGTAACTTCTTTACAGAGGATATTTATTTTTTTGTTTTTCTCAGAGGTATGAACTAAACAACAAAAAAATAAAAATCACAAAAGCCCAATATTTTTGAAGATCTATGAATTTTTTATATATATTTAAATAAAATATTAGCTGTTAATTGAAATTCGTCTGATTTTATGTTAGTAGAGATTTCTATATTCCATATAGATATTAGACATTTTCTAAAATCTCGCGTTTAGATTTAAGAACTGTTTTAACTTAAAATTCGAAAGTTGTTGAAAAAGTAGCTTTAAAAATTTATAATAAACTATTTATTACCTACAATAGTAATAAAGGAAATATAAAATAATATATTTAATACAATAATAAAAATATTTGTTGGGGAAGTGTAATGCAATTTAGCTTTTATTATTAGTTAGACTACTGATTTTATTGTGAATTAAATTGATGAAATAAAAATATTTCTTCTCGATATCTATAAAATTTTGTTACGATATGTGTGTAGGTACATAAGAAATAGAATGTATGAGAGAAAAAGCAATACCTTTTCGGGATTATAAATGTGATCATATAAATGACTATGATCATTAATTTCTGAACAATTAAAAAAAATATGATGCAAGCAGTATAAAGTAATTAATTAATTATGAAGTATTTTATAATATCTATTTTTAATAAAGTTTTGGTTGATGATAGCAAGTATGCCATGTTATGGAGCTGCCATTGAGAGCAGGGGAATGGAGCAGGTCTGCTGGCGGGCAACGATGGCTGCTCACCCGGCCATTCTCCCGATATGGCGACCCGCTTCTTGTAATGGCTGCCACACTTTGTAACAAATATTTTATATAAATAATTATATATATATATATATATATATATATATATATATATAATATGTAAGTTTTATTTTATTATTTATATCAGTAGGTAGATATTGTGTAACGGTATACATTTTAACGATGTCAGCTCATTTATTTCCTGGAATGATATTTACCAAATTTAATATTAGTATTCAAAAGTCATCATATGAAGCTTTTTGTAATGTATCTTACGGTACGATCTCATTACGATGAACAATAATTTGTTGAATGAACGCTTTACAAATATTGAATAAGATTTATGTATCATCTTAATTTAATTATAACAATAAAACAATAATTAATATCTACTGAAGAATTTTATAAAAATGCCTTTAACTATTTCATGCAGACTAAGTGACTTTTTAAATCCATCATAAGCAGATAAAATTCTTTATCGTTCTTAAAACTCTATCTATCTACTTTTAAAGTGGCCGTTCATTTTTATGTTATTGCCCATTCTCTTTTATACTTTAATGGCAGATTAAAATTCTATAAGTGAGGAAGAGACGATCAATTAACATTTAAACAACAAATCAAAATCAGTATAATACATATAAGACTTTGATTATATAAAAAAATATATAAATAATTTAGCTAATGAGATGTATAGTATATACCGATCCCGAAGAATAAATATATTTCCTATGACTTTAAATTACTGAAAATTATTAAAAGTAAAATAACGGAAAGGTTTGAATAATTAGCTTTTAATCATATTTCAAAAAACCTATACGACTTCCTTGAAGGAAAATACCACTAAATGTTCAAATCGTGATTCGGGCCGCTGAGAAAAGTTGTTATATTCCCCACTGGAGACTGTGACGCCATAAACATGTATGACATGTAAATGTAACATTGAGCGAGGTGCTCCTACACACTGTCAAGTGTCACAATAAAACTTGTATACTCTTATCTACGTCACGGTGAGTTTAGCCGCCATCAATTACCTAGGTAGGATAACCATTAGGAAAATAACGGTTATTATAGAAATACTAGTATATATAGTTAATTGACCGTGAAGGAGAATGGAAATGTACCGAATGATGATGAACAATTTCCGGTTATTTAAAATGGATATTAATAATATATGGCATTTGGCTATTTAAAATTTATTATTTCACAATGAGGGAGTTCATTGCATTTGTATCCTTTCCGATTAAATACTAAAGTAGATACAAATAACATCTTGAACAATATTTTTCTTTAATAGTGTTAATATCGATTATGGAAATTTTGAACAACTATGTTTAAAATGAAAAACTATAAATGGAAGTAACTACGACGAAATAAAGATGTAATGAATAAAGTAATAAATGAGAGTTTCTCAATTATCAATAATTATGATCGTTTTTAAAAATAATAGCAACTAATTTCTTGCTTTAAGTATTCAGAAATTAAATCATTATGTAATAAAATTAACTAAAATAACTTTCTTTCAACCAAAAAATATGTCCGAACAATTTAAGAAGAAGGCGCTTTAAGAATATAATGTTACATTAACATACTGCTTAACTTCGGCTAAATATTGATTAAAAATTTACTCATTATATCATTGGTTTATTAAAAAAATTTAACTAAGATTGCTGATGGATTTCAACTTTTAATTCTGTATCTTTTTTAATCCCAACTTTTCATGAATTTATGTATAGGTGATTGTATATTTTAACTATTTTTAGTTTATTCGAGGAAACGGAAAATATCGCTATCATTCATATTTACAATAGTATTTGTTTTGTTTTTTTTTTTGCTTTTTTTAGCTAATTCTTTAGATAGATCTCTTTGAAATATTGCTAATTCGCATAAAATGTTTTTTTTTGTCTTTTTTTTTTTATTCTCCATTGATGCTCCTAAAATTTGACGAAATAGAGCCCACATGAGATGTTATAATCGTCATTGGAACATCAAATAAATTTATAGCTTTTCGGGACGACCCCTATTAACCAATAATAAGATTTTCTAGAATGTAGCTATTAATCATGTTTATTTTTATTTTATACCCAACAAAAATAAATAAAAGGTTTTGATTTATTAATTTATTATAACCTAAAATTTTCTTTGTAAGAATCATAAGGTTTTATTAATCTCCTTCTATATTTTTTTATTTCTAAAGATTCATGTTTTTGTTTTAAAAATGTGTAAGGTACATCGAATTTTATATAAGCCTACTTAGTTAGAATAAACAGTAAATTTTATATTTACTATATTTTTATTGATTTTAGTTATTTTTTGGCTCTGCTATAGCGTTACTTCTGAAAATGATCCGTTTGGAGGTTTATTAAATACCGAAGTATTTAATTACCATTTTTAAATTATTTATTTATTTCATTTGCATCTACCTCTTGACTTTTTATTTTATTTTTAATTCTAATGTAAAATCTGGTAAGCTTCAGAAAATTCCTGAGTTTTTCAACGTAAATTATTATTATCTTGTTTGAATAAAGTAATGATTAATAATTTAGTATGGACATTATTTTTCTCATAAGTTACACCTAAATACTCCGTTAAATTGGCGTCATTTTTTTTTAATAGTTACATATCTCTAAATATTCAAGTTTTATCTATTAAATTTAATATTTGATACTTATAATTTTATTTAGATGATTATATTTTGTTCTTAGCGATAGTTGTTTGAATTTCTTTCACCGATATATAACGGAAACCGATAATAATGGAATTTCCTGATTTGCTGTTGAAACAAAAATCTTTTTATTTAGCTCAAACTTAGAAAAGTATTTTTCAGATGACCATTTATAAGTTTTGTTGAAACCCATAATAATCGTATTTCTTGATTTGCTCATTTAACAAAAATATTTTTATTTAGCCCAAACTTAAGAAAGTATTTTACCAACGACCATTTATAAGTTTTGAGAGTTAACAAAAAAAATAAATAGATTGTCAATTTTTTTTTCGTCTAATAGAAGAGATAGTTTCCGCCCTCATATATATATCGACGATAGCCGACAAGAAGGCTGTAAATCAATAGCAAAAAATCGATACAGGTTTTTCCAGAGCAGCTGAGGCCTGGAGAAGAACCCTTTAAAAAACCCGGGTCTCACCTGGTATTCTCAGCCTCCGGCACATCCTACAAAATGTCTTCCAGCCTATCTTATGGCATCGTATTAAATTGGGCACCGCTTTTTAAAATGCATAAGTTCGCCGGCTCCTTCCACCTCGCCGTCCGGAATATTTTATTCCTTCATTATCATATTTAATTATGAATATATCAGCAATAAAAATGAAATAGTAATATCTAGTAGATACTTATCGATAGTAAATCTTTAAAGAAAAAGTGCTTTAACAATTACATTTATGGGCGCATATCTCTGATCTTAAATGCACTTTTCCGGGTTTAAATTAATCCATTATTCCTTAGAGTATCAGTATGAGGGAAAATTATATATATATTTCTTTCACTATTTTTACTATTTATCCTTTTTTTTATGCATAAATTATAGTAATTCAGTTATTATCATTTGTATTATTATCCTACACAATTTTACTCTCTTTATCTGATAAAATTTTTCCAATTTCATGGATCTCTTCTAGAAACGGATATCGAAAACCTTGAACCTTCGAGGTTCAACCAAGTAAAATAAAACAAAATCTGTTGCATAATCGTTCAATAATGACTTCTTTATGGCGGATAAAACGATTGTATTCGTAGAATGCTATAAAAATAAAACGATTAAATTCTGATTCTCCTTTTGTTTCTTTTTTTCGATTAATACGATATGCCAGGGATTGTCGATGGGGGAGTGTCTAAACAAGGTATAGGAAAACGTTTTAAATGCATATCTCATGAGTATTTTCACTATTGTTAACAATATTTTTAGATTGGAAAACTCAATTACCCTTCTTAAAAATTTTTGCACTAGCAGTAAAATAAAACAATAATTTATTGCAAAGTTGCAAACGAATGGTTAATAATTTTTACTTAACTTATAAATTAGTGATAATTAACAATTTTCATTTAATGGAAAGAAAAACTTCTCTCGTCGGAAAATGGTAGTTTGTAATAACTGATAATTCTTAGGATAAGGCAGGATTTAAGTTAAGTATGAATGCTTATTTATATTTTAAAGTAAACAGATATAGTTTCTGTCCTTTTTTTTTTTTTTTATATAATTTATAGAAACAAGTCAGATTTCTGCAGTACCCACCTATTAACGATGGCTGTAGAGCCCAGCTATTTTAGGATGGTAATTAACAATAACTGAATAACGTAATTAAAACCCAAATTGGGGTATGAACGTTTTTTTAACAAAATTAGAAAACGATATTAATAATGTTAATAAGTGGTTGTATATTAACAAAGATAAAATTATTATTATATATATAATATATATATTATTATTATATATAAATCATATACATATATCTATATATTCATGATTATGTATATTTATGATAATATCTCTCCAAGAAATCAAAACACATACATATGAATTTAAAAAAAAGGAAAAAAGAATACCAGAGAATAATTTTAGATGAATTTTCTATGAATCATAGTAAAAAAAAAGCTACTAAAATCAGGTTTTTCTTTTGTTTTAATGGACAATTTAAAAATAAAAATAACTGTAAATAATATCATGGTCTACTCACCCAGAACACCTCTTCCACCCACACTAACACTCCCAACACTGACTCAACTAGAACTAAACTGTAAAAAAACTAAGAGCACCCCTTCTTACGTAGGACAATCATTGTCCGGAGGAGGCCCGAAGAAAAAACTGCGTGACCTTGCACGCAATTGTCCTGCAAGGGTTGGGCTTAGCCCTTGCGTCATACAATACAACCCTTCGGACACTTTTATGGTGTTTTTTTTTTTTTTTAAAGGCATTGTTTTCTTTTTCGGGTAATGGGGCCAGACCTTACGTGGAAGGAACAAGCAAGGTCGTAAGCGGACTTGTATCATAAAAAAAAGGGGAATTGTTACACATTGGCTCCGGGTGGTTTTATAACTGGACCCTCACTAGCCATTAAAATCAATTAGTACTGTCAAATTAATTATATTACATTGTTATAAAATATATTTGTTTCAATTGTCTCAGCCAATCAAGTGGTTTATTAATTTAAATAAAAATTAATAGTTATAAGAATTCTTGAGTTAGAATTAACGACTGTGTAGAAAAACACGGGTTTTCATTATTTTTGTGAAATGAAAAAAAATACAAGATGACCAATTTAATTGAATTGAATAAACATAATTTTAAACTTTTTTAAATTAATTTTTAAACTTTATATTCTCTCTTTCTATAATTACCTTTTTACCTTTTCCGTGTTTATTTTTAATTACTAATTACCCCGCGATGGTATTATCGTATCTAGTTCACTAACCTAATTTGAATTTTATAAAAATTGGTTTAAAAGAAATTTCAAAGCAATGTTGCAGTTAATACTTAGGTATATGAGATAAGTAAACTAAATAACACAAAAAAAAACAAGTAAACAAACGATTAGGCTTCATTGATACAATTGGGCTAAGGTATGTACTACTAAAATTAAATTTGTAACATACTAGAGAAAGAATGTAAGAGTTATGAAAATAAAATTGAAAAATAATACAATTATCGTGCTACATAATTGGACATTTTTGTGATGGACTATATTTTTTTCGTTTTGTTTTTATCAAATTTAAGAACTTCTGAGATGACATGTAGTTTTAAGACTACATAAATGTGTCACCCGTTTATACAGGTTTAATATTTTAAAAATCTTAAGAGAGTAAGAAAAAAAATTGAAAGCGTACCTACTATACCGAATCAGTTCAAAATAATTAATCATTGAGGAGTTATACTATTTTTTATTCATAAATTTTCAATGTTCGATCGTGAAGAAGAAATTCAAAATGTCCGTTTTATTGATTTAAAAAAGCCAGAGATAGCACCGTATAAGATGATAACGATTTCTTTTTTAACCTACTTTTTTTTTTTACAAGTATATAGTGTTATCTACATGAGTAAACTGATGTTAAAAATAAATTAAGGTATATCTGAAAGAGCTGACATTTCCTACTCCTCTCGACACACTTTATAGACGGGTGAATGTCGTGGAAGTGCGTAATGAGTTGGGGGTATTGCGTAGATAACAGGCCGTTTTATACGCACCGTAGGAGAGGCAACCTTCAGGAGCCATCGGGAAAGGTCTTCCGAAAAGCCTTACCCTTTTGCCGAGGAACGTTCACCCCTTGCGCTGATGCTTGCGCACACGGCTTGCGCGACCTTGCGCCCCACCCACTCGGATCGACACAGGCCAACAGTTTTACGGCCACAATAAAATCCTAAAGAAGACTTCCGAACGGGGCCTTCGCCGAGATAGAGTCAAGAGAGAGTTGGGCTAATCTCGAGTTAGGAGAATTAGTTGTTTGTCCGTTGGAGATAATTCTCTTCTCAGCAGTAAACCCCTGCCTTCTTGAATTAGTTTATCCCTCAGTTTGGTACTTATTAAACTTTTCTTTTTTATTCTTTATTGACCCTACCGATAGGGGTCGTCTAAATGCAGCTGATAGCTTTCAAAACGAACTTTGAAAAGACAAAACCCTCTCTTGTAAAACATTTTGAAGAAATAAAATCTATGGTAGCGTGGAGATTATTGAGGATTTTTTTTTTCACTTTGTATTTATCATGGAGTTGCTGGAAAAATTCTCTGAATCAGTTAATTTCATGTTGGGGAAGTCAGGTTCAGATGTTCATCAGTAAGTGAATGAGTGCATGTAATGCTAAAAATATTTAAAGCCCTTTTTTTTTTTTTTTTTTGTTTCTGAATGAAATATGAGGTATTTGCTTGAACAATCATCGATAATCATCTTCGTCGATTTCTGGAACGGCATCAGAGACTAAAATAGGGAAAATAAGTTTCGATTTTCAACAAACCATGAATACCCTTTTATCATTTTTATTGAAGATTACATATTTTAAAAAAATCGGTAAAAGAAAATTCTACTATTGATAAGGTTTTTTAATGAAGGAGCTCTTCCGTGTTTGTAGTTGTTTATTATTTTTTTCCCAACGTTTCGAGCTATTGGCTCATCCTCTGGGGTTATCTACACTTTTCTTTAGTTACTTCATTTTCACATTAGCCATTTGTCAACTTCTATATTTTTTAACAGTATATGAATACTTTTGTCTAAATACATTTTATGGCCTATTTCACTGTATTTTGATTTCATTGTTACATTTTAACTATTTCTTATATGTGGACATTGGTACTTGCATTGCACTAAGTGAAGAAAAAGAACCTAGCAGTCTACTATTGATGAAATTAGTATTTTTTTTACGCTTAAAAAATAAATAATAATGAATCGAAAATTACTTAAGACTTTCAAGTTTTGCTATAATTATAATACTGTATACATTGTGGAGAATAAAAAATATATAGGTATATAGGTGAATAAATATGGATAAAGCTATTTCGTAAAAATGTGCGTTTACACAATTATCAAAACACGTTGGTTTCATCAAGTAGGTATGTTGGTATGTGGAAGTTGTGTGAATAACTCCTGATTTTTTAAAAATAATGTAATGCGTAGACATTTCTTTTAATTTATAACTAGTTGGCTCGTTCGAACAATTTGCACGGAATATTTGGAATATAATATGAGGGAGGAATATTTTGTTTTGGTGAATAACACTACTATATAGTATAAATATATATACTAATAATGATCTCAGTGTGAATGTGTTTATATAGATTTTTTTTCTTTTCTTGTGTACGTAATTATTTATTTTTTATTTTCTCCTTTTTTATTTGGTTATTCTTTAGTTATTTTTGTATGAATGCATTCTTAGATCACTAATACTAAATGCCCTAGAGTGTGGCAGATTGTATTATTTCTTTTCAATAAAATAATTTATTAATTAAATAATAGTTTGCTAATGACGATTGGGAATCATGAAACCTTTCAAATTATCATGTGTGTAACCGACCATTAATTTAAGTATACTTTGTAATTGCTAAGGGAAACATTAAGTACTTCCTTTTTTCTTCATAACTTTTTGCACTCATTCTCCTGAGTGTGCTCATTTTTGGGCACTGAAGTTGAAAGCAATGTTCAAAACGTCGGCTTGATCAGTATAATTGAAGAAGCAACGAAGATATAACAGAAAAAAAAAATGAAAATAATTAAATACATGTTTTGCCATCAAAATAAATATTCAGACAATCCATGAATAGTACTGCCATTAGGCTCAAATATTAACGGTAATTTGCGTTATTTTTATGTTATCTTGTGTTCAATTGTAGAAAAATTCATAAAAAGCAGCATTGCTAAAGTAAGATGCTGGTATACTTAGTCATTGTATGTAACAAAAGAATCACATGAGTTTATATTATTTTGAATGACATGATTTTAAAAATAAAAATACTAAGTTTTAATAACCGTTATAACCTCAAAACACTTAGGTAGCAATTGATTGATTAGTTGAACATCTTATGTTAGGAACCTTAATAAATAAATTATATTTATGTATATAATAAGAATATACTAACTAAAATGAAAACAACTTTCACAATTAATAAATATTAAATATAATATTAATGATCCGTCATGAATTATACTAATGTAGTATAGTTTTTTTCCCCAAATAACTCCATTAATTAATTTGTTATATATCTTATTCTCAGGCCTTTTAGTTGGCCTAGAAGCCGCTTATGGGAACAAATTAATTGGACTAAGGACCGGTCTAGCCTCAAGTAAAGGATAACACCACTTTCTGGTACACGGTCGCTGAACCGACTTAACATCTTTGAATACCCTCGTTTAACCGTGTTGTCTTTGTCAAAATCATCATTGTGTCATTATTAAATAAAATATCAATTAAATCATTTATAGAGTTTAATAAAGTAACAAATTATTTATTTCCACTAACAAGGAGAGGCTTCCGAAGAGGGAACATATACAAACTTTTTTAACCGTTCGAACCTGAAAGTAGGTATTTGATGTATGTATACGGCCGCGATGTGACAGCAAAGATTTTATCGAAATAGAGTAAGGGAAGAGGTCATTTTTTTCTTAAATTTTTATCATACTTTTCGGCATATCGGTTGAAAAAAATTAGACCCATGTCCAAGGATTCTTGACAATGGACACAAGATTCCAATAAAATAATTATTAATTATTTTATAACATAATAAATAAATAAATGACTGAATAATTTGAAAATGAATTAAATTCAGAAAATGACCGTCTCATTGAATGAACCGTCTTATTAGCGAAGATCAAACAAAATAATTTTCATGTTTTTGGTTACATGTGTATTAAAACTTCTACTTCAAGATCTTTTTTCTAAATTATAATTTATTTATTTCTTTTTTGTTTGATTTTACCAAAATATGCTGAAATTCATTAGTTCTAGAAGTTCTGAACCACTCTTCTGCGGCACATTTGGCCTTAAAATTTTGAAAATTTGAAATTCTAATGGGCTGCAAAGCATGAGTCAGAGTTTTAGAGGCTGAATCTATTTATTGTAAATGAGTAAGAATGTGAAGAATTTTTTTTACATTCCTCCTTAAGAACTAAATTTGATTCATTTTTTTGAAACTTATTTTATTTATATACAGTTGATGTGTGAAACAGTCCTTAGAGCTCAACAGTAATGCCCTTGATTGTGGCAGAATGCATTACTCCTTTCAGGAAAACAAAATATTTATTAAGTTATACGAGTTTTATTGGGAAAATGTAAATATAGGTAATTTTGTTCTAAGAGTCACCCATCACCATCTTTTTTACTATAGTTTTTCTATTAATACGTTAAAATGATGACTGAAGAATTGATATATGACATAAAAATAGTCTCCTGATAAACTTCGACCGATATTTTGTACTTTTTTCAATAAGTTTCCCAACAGACGTGCAGGTTTCTTATCCGTTCTTGTGCAAGGATATCCTCTAAGACCGAAGAAAGCCTATACACCCAATAAAGTGAAACGCCGAAGACACAGAGGAAGACAGGATTGAGAAAGGATCTCGGTGGAGTATAAACCCAACTGTGTATCGTATCCTGTTATCCCGGCCTCTTGTCCTCCCCATGAATAAAGCACAACAGTTTATGACGTGAAAACTGTGGGGGTCCTTGTTTCAACTCCTCCCCTATTTATTTATTTATCCTCTCCAGCATTTTTAAGTGGCGGCTTTTTTTTTTCTTTTTCGTTTTACTACCCAGGTAAAATAACGGTATTATTTTTAATTGCTTTCAAACGGACTCGCAATAAAAAATAATCATACTTACACATTGAGTTCTTAATTGTATGAAATCGCATTTTCCTTAAAAGGGAATTTTCTAAACCATCTCAGTACGTAAAAATAAATGTGTTTTGTATCTAATTATAATTACTAGTCCAAATAAGGGTAACGTATGTGAAACTTAAAATAGAAAGGACAGGAGACACAAAATGTAATAGACGAAATGTTAAAATATAAAAATAAATTTGGCTCACAAAACGTTTAGTTTTTATATCTGCGCTTTTAAAAATCATTATAATTTAAAAGCACTAAGTAAGTAGGTATATATCTTTTTTCTACTATTGTTTCATTCCATTGTTTAGTTAAACTAGATTACGTGCTTTGTTGAAATATTGTTATAAGTTTGGGAAATTTTGTATGTAAGTGATTCAATCAACATAATTAGAGTTCGATCAATAACAATTCAAGCTATTTTTTTTTTTTTTTCACAAAACAATCCATTTAAATATTTATTGAATTTATTCTGTATAAATAAGGAAGGTATCATTTCAAAGGTTTTTTTAGAAAGAAAAAGTGAGATATAATTATTATTATTATTATTTTGTTTCATTTATGAAAAAAAAAGAAGTATTAAATTTAAAATTTTCTTTTGTATTATCATTGCTAAGCTTCATATTTTTAACCGACTTCGAATGAAAGAGGAGGTTACTCAATTCGATAAGTATGTGCCTTTTTTTTTTTTTTTTTTTTTTTTTTTTTTTTTTTTTTTTTTTTTTTTTTTTTTCTATGTATGGCCACCGATTACTTCGAGATGGAGGGAATCGAACATTAGATTGCATGCAATATAGTTTAACAATTTTAAAAAAGAAAATTTTCACACCAACAATGTCTTGATGATTAATTTAAATAATTCTTTAGTTTTACCGATTTTATTGTTATCCCTTAATGATATTTCTTATTCAAAACAGTGACAAATCCTACACTAAAAAAAAAAAAGGATATAGTCCTTGTTTATTTTTGTGGACTCACTGCTTTAAATTAATCACTATATAATCGCATGTTTATTGATCAATTAACTTTACACCTGTTTAATAGCTCACCAGTCGTTTTTAACCGACTTCGAAAGAGGAGGTTACTCAATTCGATACGTATGTGCCTTTTTTTTTTTTTTTTTTCTATGTATGTCCACCGATTACTCCGAGATGGGTGGACCAATTGGAACGAAACCTTTTGCATCTTGTAGAGTATTTTCCCAAGTTGGTCCCATTAAAACCTTTTTTCTGTTCTTAATTTATTTAAGAAGTTATCGGGAAAAAACATGAAAATAAATATTTAATTATCACTAAAAATTTTTACTTATTGGAAAAACATATGGCATATATAACATAAGGTATGCTCCAACAAGCTAGTAAACTCATTGGTAACTAACAAATCTCAATAATGTTTTAATGCTGGATGAATCATGTGGGAAAACTAACCAATCAAATTTAGAATCAAAAGAGTGGGGGGAGAACATGAGCAGTCTATTAGTTATCGACGTGTTTTAAGTGCTTGTTGGAACCAACCTATTCATAACCTTAACTAATTTTTCAACAGTAGATTTCAATAAAGATATTTAATATCCGCAAAATATAATATCGCTGTCGTTTTCTGAAGCGATATTAGTATACATATTAGATAGATATATATATATTCACCGATAACAGTGAACCTTCTGAATTCAGATCTAGTCGACGGTTGGACACCATAAACGTAAGACCACGCAATTCGTGGAATTCCAAGAAAGACTGAGTATTGATAACCGTTTTAAAACAGAATTTAAGACTTCTTCAAGTTCCCCAAGGTTCGTTTAAATTTAAAATCGTAGCCCTTATTGCTTTAAATCAGATTTTGATTTCCGACTTTCACTCGCTATGCACGTTAAAAAGGAATACAATAATTCCTGGAAAAGTTTATTTTCAGTTGATTTGGGAGCCTTAACATTCAGGCACCTCTGTCTTCTTCCGGAATCACTCGGTCATATTAATATACAATGTAATCATGAAATCTTGTGCCGATTCTTCATGGAGTGAAACTTGTTATGTTTTCCGTATTACTACTATAGGTTTTTAATTTTGTTTCTGCAACTAGAATAAATTAGAAAGCCTGTCAGTGCCAAATCATTTATTTTAAGAAGACGAAAATCTGCTATCTAAGCTCAAATGTGGCTCGAAAAAATATTAGGGGCATGTCTTCTTCTTCTTCTTCTTCTGCTCAAAAACCCGCTAGCAAGTCGAGGCCTCTTCAGTTTCCGCCAATTTTTCCGGTCAAGTGCGGCCGCTTTCCAGTTTCGAGATCCAAGGAGCTCTCTGGCATCGTGTGAAACTCCGTCTAACCACCTCAGCTTCGGTCTTCCGCGACGTCTCGTCCCATGCAGTACCTCTCCTAGGACCTTCTTGGGATGGCAGAGTCCTCCATTCTTATAACAGCCCAGCGGAGTCTACCCAGCCTGATGAAGGACACGGCATCCACATCCTTGTAAAGGTGAGCCACTTTTCTGTTGTTTCTCCGTCTCCAGACTCCGCCCTCCTGCACTCCCCCTTAGATACTCCGGAGGACACGTCTCTCAAATGTGAGGATCGCCTGCATATCGCTCCTTGTCATGGTCCATGCTTCAGACCCATAACACAATACTGGGCGTATGAGGGTTTTATACATAAGCTTTTTGGTTAACCTTGTGATGAGGTTGCTTCTAAGATGTGGCCTTAGTCCAAAGTAACATCTGTTAGCAGCTGTTATTCTCTTCTTAATCTCGGATGAGACGTCATTGCTGGTATTGACAACCGAACCGAGATATGTGAATTCGTTGACCTTCTCGAAGGAATATTCCCCGAATTTCACGCTCTCTCCAGGAACTGCAGGTTGATCCGTAACCGTGTACTTGATCTTACCATCATTTACCAGCAATCCTAATCTTCTTGCTTCTGCTTCCAGACGTGCAAACGCCTTCTCAACTGCTTTTTTGGACCTTCCGTCCAAAAAAGCAGTTATGAAATAATTTACGTTCTGCTAAATAATTTCAATATTAGTTTGTTCCATCAACAATTTCATCTATGATGGCTAATTGCCTAATTTTGGAATTTAACATATGATGCTAGCTGGTGGCATACAGGCTTTGCTATTGTCTAGATAGGAGAGTCTAGATATAAAAATCTTTAAGATAGGCATTTAATAGGAATTATTTCCATCAATCATTTTCCATTTGATTTTTCGATTTTTTACAGTATTCCACTTGCCTAAATTGTAAAATGTAATTGTTTGCTGTGAATTAACTGAAATGTAGTAGAAGAGCCAGACTGTCTTAAGAAAATTTCCATTGATTTTGAGGTTGCGATCGATCTTTATTAAATCGAAAGAAATTTAAATATTCGATTTTCTAAAGGTTGCCGAAATTTTCAAAAGCCAAACCGTCATAAGTTCAGTGTTTGCGGTTCGTGAGAGCCTAAGAGTGTTGTTAAGAGCCTAAGTCCAATAATGAATGAATGAATTTTATTGAAATAGACAGTGAAAATGAGCTTGCATGTGTTTAGGGGTTTTTCGCGTTCGAGGTAGTCATCTCTCAGGTACCGAAATAACTAACACAAATATTGTGTATTGTATTTCCCAATTAATGAAAATTTTCCTATGACACTTTCCCTATAAAGACATTACACTATTTAACAAAGAAATTGAAATTTCAATGTTTGCTGATGTTCATCCATCAATAAAAACTGCAAAACAAAAGTTGATATCTCCCAGAATCAACGTCTTTATATGAAAGTCCCTTCAGCGAAAATTTGGCAGCCATGAAAATGCTTAATATCATAAATGCTACCCCACTAGAATTGAAGAAATTTTTTTCTAAATAATTTTTTATTACGAAGGATATTATTCTTAGTACTTCGCTTTTAAATTTAGTCAAAAATTCATCTAAAGGGATTACGAACATAATTGACTCAACATTGATCTTATTAAAAAAAATTCCAATTATAATCTTAGAAGGTAGGGTGTAGAAGTTGTATTATACTGACACCGCTTTTAAACTGTGTGTACTCATAAAATTGAACAGGTGACTGTTTATATAATTATGTCTAATAAAAAAGCCCGGGAAAGACGAACGTGGTAGAGCGTAAAAAATTTCGAAATTTGTTTTACCCAACTTACGGTTTTCTACATTTGTTATCATCTCCAACTAAAAAGCATGAAATAAAAAACATTTTATAAAAAAAAAAAAATTAAACCGACTTCGAAACCTTGGAACCAGTAAAAATAAATGCACTGAAAAGTATGAAATAATTACCTTCTGATTTTTATGAGTACACAGCAAAATTGAAAATGTTATAAAAAGCGAAGAAATGCAATAAGACGAATAATTTTACTTTTATTTGTACAAATACTAATTTTTATTAAAAATTGTGAAATTAAAATATTAAATACTATGTTCAATACAACACAATCTTTTCGGAGGCGGCGCAAAATTTAAAATTTTTAACACTAGACATTATGAAAATCGTAAAATGGATCTTCTCTTCTCATCTATCCATTTTAATGCCTACTAATGGAATTGTATTGGTAAAATGCCATTTATATTTGCGCCGCCTCCGAAAAGATTGTTTCGGAGGCGGCGCAAAATTTAAAATTTTTAACACTAGACATTATGAAAATCGTAAAATGGATCTTCTCTTCTCATCTATCCATTTTAATGCCTACTAATGGAATTGTATTGGTAAAATGCCATTTATATTTGCGCCGCCTCCGGTATTGAACATAGTATTTAATATTTTAATTTCACAATTTTTAATAAAAATTAGTATTTGTACAAATAAAAGTAAAATTATTCGTCGTATTGCATTTCTTCGCTTTTTATAACATTTTCAATTTTGCTGTGTACTCATAAAAATCAGAAGGTAATTATTTCATACTTTTCAGTGCATTTATTTTTACTGGTTCCAAGGTTTCGAAGTCGGTTTAATTTTTTTTTTTTTATAAAATGTTTTTTTTCCTTGAATTATTAAACAACAATGAATGACAGTAATTATTTTTTATTCTTTATTCAATACATTCTTATAAGGGAGGAAAGAAACTTAAATGAATTTGGTATTGTAAGATGTGTAGATCTAATAAAATTAATAAACTACACCTTAACAGTATTGCTAAGGGTGCCTATAAAAATTAAACAATATCGGTTTTTCTGTAATACGAATTTCCGAATGAAGAAATCTTAACACTGCTAATAATTATGAATAGTTTATTTTGATCGAAATAGTAAATATAGTATATCTTGATATATATACCAATATTTCTATGGTTAAAGGATAAGTAGAAAATTTCCTGAAAAATTATTACAGCAGGGGTGTTACCCCACGTGTTTCCCCCCTTTTATTAATCCCAGGGGTTGAACATAAATTCGCCCCTTATATTTTCCTATAAGTTACAGTCCCGGTGCCCTTATGTTCTGCCATACCGCCCTCACAACTTTTAGGGTCTCTGTTTAAGGGTTCCTTATTCCCTTCGACCAAATTATTACATCCATCGGTTTTTCACCTTCTATTCATTTAAATTTATTGCTTATGTCATTGAATAACGGACGTATGTATATAAGTAACGATGAAAATTAATAACATGCACATAGAACGCTCTGGTTTTTACCAAAATTAATTACTTTATTGGTTACTGCCAATTTTTCAATTTGGTTCTTTCTATTTTACTTAATATAACTTTTTTTCATAATTATTAACCTATTAAGTTTTTATTTTTCTCCTTGGGTTATTACAACACTCATTATCGTGAAAAATTTCGACTTCCGGTTTTCAACGGAAATACACGTTTTGGGGTCCCCTGAGTCCAATTAACCAAGTTCCGCGAAATGGTCTGTGTGTGTGTGTGTGTGTGTGTGTGTGTGTTTGTATGTGAACAGACTAGCTCAAAAACTATAAACCGCACAGACCTGAAATTGGATATTTAGTGTAGGTATATGCCCGCGATGTGACAGCAAAAATTTCATCAAAATTGCACAAAGGGAGGGGGTACTTTATTTAATAACTTTTTACGTTTTTTTCGATTTTCTCAAAAACGGCTCTAACGATTTTGATTAAACTTAGTATTTGATGTATTAATATGCCCGAGATACGACTGTAAAAATTTCATCAAAATTGATCAACTGCAGGGGGCACTTTACTCAATAAATTTTGTATCATTTTCACGTGTTTTTTTTTTATTTACTCAAGAACGGCTTTCACGATAGTGATCAAACTAAGTATTTGATGTATGTATATGTCAAAGATGTGGTAGCCAACATTTCATCAAAATTGGTCAAACAGAGGGGACACTTTATTTCATAACTTTTTTTCCAATTTATAGCTTTCTTTAAATTATCTCAAAAACGGCTTTAACGATTTTGATCAAATTTACCATGTTTAATGAAAATAAGGTGTTCTTTAAAATCAGGTAAGCTTTATCGTTATTAAAATGTTCTGAGGGGGCTTAAATAGGGAAGGGGCCTTTCTTGTTTTCCTGTAAGTACCCTTGTTTTTGTTTATATGGAAAAATTAACTGTCTCTCATTACGCCTAAAATAGGAAATGGCTAAATATGAAATATGAAAAAAATCAAATAAACGTATATAGGAGAAAAAAAAGAAAAATATTCCGTCAACTCATAAAATACGTTGAGCACACGCATGCGGCGGAGTACGCCTTTAATGAAAGACCATTGTTCATAATTAAAGCCGTTCTGTTCATTTAATGGAAGTTATTTGTTTCATGGTAAATGAATTTTTCAACAATAGAGAATTATAAAATCAGACGACGTGGAGTATTATGCTTGCATTACCGAATTATCAGAAGTAAAAACTTTTATTTAATAATAAAAAAAATGGTGTTTTTATAGAGCAAATAAAAACAAAAATAAGAAATGAATGTGGAAAAATGTGTCTTTGATAAGTGGCAATTAACAAAACACATGAATTTCTAATTTAAGTAAGTTGGTAAGTGAACGTTGTGTGTTGCGCGCACGCACCAGATTTTTCATATTCCTTGTTCATAATTAATTTTAAGTTTATAATCCTATCATCAACACGTTAGCTTATCTTTTTTAATCTGCAGTGATATGAAAGGTAAATAATTATTATTCAGACCTGTATAATGAATAGTTATTTAACTTAAGCAATTGTATAACTAAGAAGATACTCAAGATAACTTTAATTTTCATGATATTCAAAAATAATTCGAATGTTTCATTTTATGACAATTATTGTACATTTATTATAATTATAATCATACATTGATTATAATTTCATTAACGGTTTTTCAATAATTATTATTTTAAATACCTAAACATAGTTATCCGATGGCTTAAAATTATAACTTATTATACCCTACATATCATTTATTAACTATCCGTCTTTAACCATATATGTCCGTGTTAGGCCATAAAGTGCTTTTACATAGATATATTACCCTCCACATCACCCTTTGCTCATGCCCGGAAGACGGCTCTGTTACGTCTTTGAGGGCTATTGTGCAAGGATTTTTTTCAGCGTTGACCTAGAAAGGGCTCTGAAGGGTAATAAATCAAAACGACTGTAAAAGAGGAAGATGGGAGGAGAGGGCAAAACAAATGTGGTAATTTTCTCAAATCGTCTATTGACTACAAAATCATGAAGAAAATTTACGGTATATACATTAAAGATATTTATGTATAGTTATAGTTCTTCTTCCCTAACTCAATTTTATCATATGTTGTGTAGTTACGTATTATTGAAATTTTAAGTATACATCTACATCATTCTGCTACCATTGAAATGTAACGAGCTGAACCATATTTTACAAAATGTCTTAAAAAAAAAGAAAGTAATAAGTAACTTAAAAAGCTTTTTACGTATTATTTTATTAACACTTATCACGATTTATATTAATTATATTTCTTAATATATATATAGTAATATATTTTTATGTTTTACTTTATTGAACAAATTTTGTAAAAGCAATCTAAACTTATACAGGGTGTTTATGAAATTCTTAAAATGAATTTTGTTGTTTATTTTTTCACACACTGAAAATTGTGAATGATTAATATAGAAAATTGAAGACTCCTTTCTTTTAGATTCTTAATGATTCTTTATAAAGATTTTTAATAATTCAACTAACGTTTTTACTCAAATATGCGAGTCTTTTTATCATGTATTCTTTTTGTACTTAAGGTATATAGGTACTTATATGATCATTTATTTTTATCTGCTACTGAAGATACCTTCTTACTCATATATCATTTACTCCTATTTATGTTTCATTTTAACCCTTTTTTTTTTTTTTTGAAGGACTACATGTTAGGGTCTAAATATAGGCAAAAGTAAAGAAAACCTCACGCTTACCCTACGCTAATTAGGGCATTGCCTATTTCGGGAGGTCATGTGACCGTAATATAAGCGAACTCGTATAGTATAATTTTCAGTTAAAATGGGGCTTGATGTATTAGCTTTATTAACTAGATCCTAGCTTTCAACTTAATACCGGGGCACTAAACGGTGCCATATTGGACACGCCACAGGCAAAAGGAGCATAGAGGAACTTGTTCTAAATAAATTTGTGTACAGAGACATTATAAGTAACATAAACTATAAATATAAAAATTGCTAGAGTTGCTAACGTAAATCGAACTGTTAATAGCCAATAGCTTAAATTATCGGTACATTAAATGGCGCAAAATAGATAAAACTTGAACCAACTTAATGAAAAAGAAAGTATAAACTCGACATCACAACCATTCTCTTTGAGAATATACTAGAAATAGTTTTCAGCCGTTGGGAAAAAATGCAGATGGGATCTCTATGGTGAAAGAAGGATGTTATTAAGGCTAACAATAAGAGGAACTTTTATCTTTTCGCTGCAAATTACTGAACAAATATTTCTTATCTACTAACTACTAAACTGCTGCTGATAGCCATTCCTACTAATAGCTTAATTACAAGCCTTCAAGAGATAACGACTTGGTGTAAATGGGGGAATATTTCCACTTAGTTCCGAACCATAAATCAGTACCAGTCATATATATTTAAATTACTTCATACCCGAGCCATGTATGTGATAAATGTGCACTTCAGTTCAAACTGTCATTTTAGTCATTTAAGCCGTATTTATAAATAATAATAATAACCCAAATATGTAGGTGTATTCAAATTATTTACGGTAACGAATATTCAATATTCAATATATTCAATTTTATATAATTCTTCCAAATAGTGATAGTAACCAAGAAAAATACGTAAAACAATAAGTAAATTCTTAAAAGATAAATTAGGAAATAAAAATTAAAGTTAAATAAATATTAAATTCTAGAATTATTCCATCTTTAGCTTGCTTTCGTTTTCGCTTCCAAATTAAAAATTAAGAAACAAAAAAAAAATATTGTTTTAAATCCACTTTTATACATTTTTCTAAATATTCATTTTTTTCCCTTCCAACATAGTTTCGCACCTGACAGCAATATGCGACAATCAGCGAACATGATGGCTGTATATGTTATAATGAAAACATTAAATGCCTCACGTATAACATGTAAAGCAAAATATTCATTAAAACGCTAATTTGAACTTGAGCTACTTATTATGTTTAATTTAAATTATTAAATTCGATTTAACTTATTGTATTTGAAATGAATTTTAACATTATTTCTTACTTAGTTCTGGTTTTCGTTGCAGTTGAGAAGATTTTGAAAAAAAAAATTCGATACAAAAGTTCATTTTAATATGCGCTCCCCATGACTATGGGAATAGTGTGCCGTATATATTTACAGAATATTCTATTATGAAAATAAACTGGGAAATTGATATTTATTAAATTTTATTATTTGAAATTGATTAAACTTTAGAAAAGGATGTATTGTAGATGTTTACAATGACTCAGCAGGGTTAAGGCAACGAAAAAATTAAATAATTCATCAGTGTAAATGTGAATTATTTCTTGATTATGTCTCAAGGTTTACTATCGAATAAGCTATGGGTACAAACACCAGGTACTTGATATCACAGAAATATTCATACTTCCTTTAATTCGATACTCTTTCTAATGCATTGATAGAAAAAGATTATTGGATAAATACTATTGGAAAAAATTGTAGATACTTGAAGAGAAATGAGATAATTAAAGTTAACGGAGACGGAATTGAAGTGGGGCAAAGCTAATCTTAAAATTATTTAGCAGAAATGTATCCATCTCATTTTTTTTTTTTTTTTATGTTTAGAACCAAATTTGATCTTAGATTATCAGATACTACAATCTCAGATACTCAGTTTTTTTTTTTTTCTAAAAATAAATAATATAGAACTTAACAGCTATTCTATTTATACGCTAGGGGGTTATTGTACTGTAACAATTTGTGGGTTGAAATAATTGTTATTGAATGAAAATAAGATTTTTACAATGCCACACAACCTATGAAAACACAAATAATTATCCAGGTTACCAAAAGTATCACTTTGTAACTTCACAGTAACACAAAAATAACCACATGACTTGAGCTTTGGAACAAGACTAACATTGCTGTCTACATCTCCTTATATTTAGTCTGAAGAAGAACTGACTGGAAGGTTCTAGGTCAGCGTAGATGGTACTAGAACAGTTTTCCCAACTGTTATTAAAGATCTATTTAGTATTCTTCTTTTATTCTCTAAGAAACATTCTTATCATGCAAAGAAATTCTGTTCATCGAACCATGATGCCTTGACCTATTTATAAGTAGATCCTCTGGAGCGGGACACAGATAGACATACTCCTATACTTGAATGGAGCCCGTGTTTATACAGATGATTTTATCGCTTCGGAGTAGGGTAGACCCTGGGGGCAATAAACTGTTTTATGGGGTCGTCAAAAATACCGACTGCCCGTTTGATTTTGTTGGGGAAGGTCGCGGCAGAAGTAGCGTACACAGTACCTCACCAATAAGGGGCTACCGAAGTAACTATTAATATTTAACTTGATTTATTTTATTAGCGGAACTCCGATAGTAGCTCCTATATTTAGATGATATATGGGTGTCCACTTAGGCAATTTCTTTCCTCGGAAGGCTCGGCAATATAAGTCCGAATTGATAGTTGTATTAGGCTAAATGATCACGCTGTAGGTATAATTCATTTTGCTTGCAATATATTTCAACAGCGCTTAAAAGCAATGTTTATTATAACGTACGCTATAAAACGCTGAATCCTTTCTATAACTCATTAATTTAATGTTCCTTTCATTATTTTAATTTATTTATTTATAAGGATTTTGTTTTGAAATAACGTACGTATCATACCGTTGAGAGAGTATAATAAAATATAAATAAAAAAATAATAATAACTCATTAAATGGGTTCTACGTCAACATGAGCAATTTTACGTCAAAGGATTTACCATGTCAGAATCACATACCTTCATATCTATTTATTTATTTCGTTTATTTACGTTAACCCACTTTTATCCGAATTTTCGTAGTGTTTTTTTTTTTCTTACTTTTGTTTGTTATGTAATTTTAAAAATCTGGTGCGTGCGCGCAACACACAACTTTCACTTACCAACTTACTTAGATAAAAAATTGACGTGTTTGGTTAAATATCATTTCCCAAAGTCACACATTCTTCTACATTCATATCTTATTTTTATTAATCGTTAAAGCCGTTTTTGAGTAAATAAAAAACCCCGTGAAAATGATACAAAATTTATTAAGTAAAGTCCCCCCTTCGGTTGATCAATTTTGATGGAATGTTGGCTATCACATATTTGGCATATACATTCATCAAATACCCAGTTTGGTCACAATCGTGAAAGCCGTTTTTGAGTAAATAAAAAAAATACGTAAAAATTATACAAAATTTATTAAGTAAAGTGCTCCCTGCGGTTGATCAATTTTGATGAAATTTTTACAGACATATCTCGGGCATATTAATAGATCAAATACTAAGTTTAATCAAAATCGTTAGAGCCGTTTTTGAGAAAATCAAAAAAACACGTGAAAATGTTACAAAATTTATTAAGTAAAGTCCCCCCTCCGGTTAATCAATTTTGATGAAATTTTTACAGTCATATCTCGGGCATATAAATACATCAAATACCCAGTTTGATCAAAATCGTTAAAGCCGATTTAGAGTAAATAAAAAAAACACGTGAAAATGTTACAAAATTTATTAAGTAAAGTCCCCCCTCCGGTTAATCTATTTTGATGAAATTTTTACAGTCATATCTCGGGCATATAAATACATCAAATACCCAGTTTGATCAAAATCGTTAAAGCCGATTTAGAGTAAATAAAAAAAACACGTAAAAATTATACAAAATTTATTAAGTAAAGTGCTCCCTGCGGTTGATCAATTTTGATGAAATTTTTACAGACATATCTCGGGCATATTAATAGATCAAATACTAAGTTTAATCAAAATCGTTAGAGCCGTTTTTGAGAAAATCAAAAAAACACGTGAAAATGTTACAAAATTTATTAAGTAAAGTCCCCCCTCCGGTTAATCAATTTTGATGAAATTTTTACAGTCATATCTCGGGCATATAAATACATCAAATACCCAGTTTGATCAAAATCGTTAAAGCCGATTTAGAGTAAATAAAAAAAACACGTGAAAATGTTACAAAATTTATTAAGTAAAGTCCCCCCTCCGGTTAATCTATTTTGATGAAATTTTTACAGTCATATCTCGGGCATATAAATACATCAAATACCCAGTTTGATCAAAATCGTTAAAGCCGATTTAGAGTAAATAAAAAAAACACGTAAAAATTATACAAAATTTATTAAGTAAAGTGCTCCCTGCGGTTGATCAATTTTGATGAAATTTTTACAGACATATCTCGGGCATATTAATAGATCAAATACTAAGTTTAATCAAAATCGTTAGAGCCGTTTTTGAGAAAATCAAAAAAACACGTGAAAATGTTACAAAATTTATTAAGTAAAGTCCCCCCTCCGGTTAATCAATTTTGATGAAATTTTTACAGTCATATCTCGGGCATATAAATACATCAAATACCCAGTTTGATCAAAATCGTTAAAGCCGATTTAGAGTAAATAAAAAAAACACGTGAAAATGTTACAAAATTTATTAAGTAAAGTCCCCCCTCCGGTTAATCTATTTTGATGAAAATTTTACAGTCATATCTCGGGCATATAAATACATCAAATACCCAGTTTGATCAAAATCGTTAAAGCCGATTTAGAGTAAATAAAAAAAACACGTGAAAATGTTACAAAATTTATTAAGTAAAGTCCCCCCTCCGGTTAATCAATTTTGATGAAATGTTTACAGTCATATCTCGGGCATATAAATAGATGAAATACTCAGTTTAATCAAAATCGTTAGAGCTGTTTTTGAGAAAATCGAAAAAAACCTAAAAAGTTATTAAGTAAAGTACCCCCTCCCTTTAAGTAATTTTGATGAAATTTATGCTGTCACATCGCGGGCATATACCTACACTAAATACTCAATTTCAGGATCGCACGGTTTATAGTTTTTGAGCTAGTCTGTTCACATACACACACACACACACACACACACACACACACACACACACACACACACACACAGACCATTTCGCGGGACTTGGTTAATTGGACTCAGGGGACCCCAAAACGTGTATTTCCGTTGAAAACCGGAAGTCGAATTTTTTCACGATCGCAATACTTCCACTTACTATATATTTCATATATAGGTAAGTGAAAGTAAAAATGTCAAAAAAAAAAAATTAATTGGATAATTTTAATAATAACAAACGGAAAAATTAGAATATTTTATGCATTGCATTTTTGAAACACCGGGCATGACAGATTGCTTGGATATTCTCAACAAGACGATTATTTGTCATACTTTAGCCAATCATGACTTCTTGCAATGTATTTTTTTTCTTTTTTTTTGTAATTAAAAAATAGAAAAAAATAATTCTTCTAATTCAAAAATGTTCAAACACCTCTTCATAGGACTGATCAATTTCAGAAAAATTAAGTTTATTACAGCGTGGCTATGTAAAAAAAAAAAAGAAAAAAAAACTACTACCTTTTCGACCCACGACGGGGGTTCAATACTGTCTCTTCAATATCCATCATGCAAGGAGATGATTTGACCGTGATTACGCTGACTGCCACCTGTTTTTCTCCTTATTTTTTCAATTAAGTGTACCCACTTTATAGAGACTGGGTTTGCTCCACAGGAGCCTCTCGATGACAGACGACCTGTTAAAGAAATCCTGCCATGCCAGATTCGAACCCAGGACCTTGAGCAGAGTAGCTCAATAACTTACCAATGGATAATGGAATATGATTGTAATGTAAAATTATTTTTGAATAATAATAGAGAAAATTATTTCCCAACGAAAATCAGTGGGTTAAAAAAAAATTAATGTTAAAAATGTCGGTTAAATATTATAAGTTAAGGGAACCAACTTTTTCATACAAGTTGGCTGTTCCAATATTGAATCACTGAGAAAATTGTTCAGGTACGGAATATCAATTTATGAGAAGTTATTATATAAAATTGATACATCGCCTAAATATTATAAAAAACGTTTTACCATTACATCATACTTAAGCGATTTTTATACAATTTGTTTGTTACAAATTTTATAATTTTTTTTTTTATGGATATAGGTGGACATAGGTATGGACATTTTACTTGTACTTATGTAAGTATTTCAGTAAAAATAATCTTTCAATAATTATAATAATAAAGAAATAAATACAAATTAACTTTCTCATATCAAAGCATCATTCTAATATGAAAAATCTCATAATAATTTTTCCCCCTAATATCTATCCACTAAAAATATTACATCAATCCAGCAAATGTATGTATATACTCTGTTAAAACAAAATACAGTTTATAGGGATATATTTTTATAAGGAAGATATGAAAATAAAAAAATGTTTTGAACTTACTAAAGAAAGTCATATTAATTGTGTTGTTTGTTTTTTTATGGAGATATCTTTGTCTTCTTTAAGTATGCTAATTTAAGAATATCAGGTTTAATTGAAATGGACAGAAATTGGGTGGTTGGTGCTTAATTAAATATTAGATTAGTGACGAAATATTTTTCAGATCTGAAAAACTGATTCGGGAATAGTTGATTGTTGTCGCAACACGTTCTTTCTAAATCTCCTTCGATATATATGTATTATTTAATCGATTTTGAGAGAGATAAAAAAAAAAAAAAAACGATGGAGTTACAATTCGTGTCCAAATAATGTTCAATAATGTCCTACCGTTACCACATTATCATCCGAACGATATCTTTTCTCAAAAAGCCGAAAAACCGGATTCGAAAATACAGCCACTGATACAGTACTGATATGCTACAATCGATTTTTAATTAAATCGTCCGAGAAAAAAATAGCTTTTATAAAAGAATAAGGTCTAAATATTCAGAACCTGCTTACTGATAAAAAACGGCGCCATGCCCAAGGAATCTCTCTCTTAACTGCAGGTGGCTCGTATCATAATTATACATGAGAAAATAAAACAGAGAATTAAACGGGGAACCACCCATGAGGGGGGTATATGTTATATAATGGGGGAGTGGGGAATCTTTATACATTATGCTCCCCACCAACGCTCATGTGACAGTGCCACTAAATCCCGTACTTTAAGCCCGACCGGTGGCTATCTTTTATTTTGTCTCGGGGCGTCTTATATTTAAAAATACATTTCACCGCTGGATTATTTCTTTTATAAACCGGACGGGAGATTATTCACCTTATTAAGCGGGTTTCAAATCCATTCTCGGCTAATCTACTAGGCCGATTATAAAGCCTTTTATTTATTGGGGGCCATTTTATTACCCGAAGTGGGCACCCGGAATATTTGTCACTTTACAAAGTGTTATAGTCATGAGGGTGTGGTGAGGAATTAAGAAAGAGAGAATAAGACGGTAATTAACCACTATGCCAATATCATATTATTGTCTTAATAAATGACACATTCAGATCCAATAATGTATCATAAAAGAGGTAAATAAACAATACATTCAAGATTAATAAAAAAAAAAAATTATTAGAATATGATAGTGAGATTTCAAAAATGAAAACCCTCAAAGCTTTTCAAATAAGCAAATTAAAAAACCAACAAACAGCAAAAAAAAAAAATTAATAGCCCGAGGTTGTACACCATAATAATTTATCTTCAGGCCATTCTTGAGAAATTTAAATTTGTTAATTTGAATTTGTGTGAAAAAAAATTTCTACATTTTATCCTATAAAATTACCGCGTGTATCAATAAAATTATATGTTATTTTGATTTGAGATGCTTGGAGATGATGAATTTCCCTTCTTTACCCTTGTTCAATAGATACTTGAGTATATACATATCATGACTATTTTTTAAACATAAGAGTACAATGAACTGCGGTTTTACGCCTTTAACACAAACCAACCAATAACGAAATAAAAATAATGCGATTGTTACTTTAGCAAAGGCACTGTGGGATTGAAAGAGGAAAAAGGTATTTTATATGTAATGAATTTTCTAGAAAGGCTGAATTCATTTATTTTTGTTATTTTAGGTAACTGAGCTTTCATCATAAAATTATTTTATTAGTGGAAAATACTATACTTAGTTTTAATTTTTATATAAACCTGCTGGAACAAATTTATACCTAACATAATTATTCAAATATTATTTTGATATATATCAAATATTATTATTTTATATAATTTTATAAAGTACGTCTAGTTATAATTATATAAAACTAACAGCTTCTATGTAAAGAAAAATAACAGTTATAAAGGTGTTTTTTTTTTATTATATGTTTTTATTTAATGAAATTTACAACTGTATTTAATATTTAAATACATCTAGTAAATGTGATAAAAATAAGAAAATATGTCTTGAACAAACATGAAGAGAGGCTACCCATTGGTAGCTTATAAAAGTGCTTAAAAAATACTTTGATTTAAATCTTGGATTCTCTGTTACCCTCATTGGACTACCTTTAGTGAACATTATTCAAGTTGAGCCTAATTCGCAGGGATTTTTAGATGAACACGATTTACCCCTTACCATAGCTTTATTCCGCTTAAAAGCTAAACCATTCATCTTTCAAATAAAACACCGAATACCACTTTGTATTCCAGGTATTTCAAATCTTGTTTTCTTTCTACATTTGCGATTTTTTATTTCTTCCAGACAGCATATCCTTGCCGTACTCCTCAATAATATCCTGCGGAAACTTTTCCTACATTGACTGTTCACGAAGCCATGCCCTGGTGACTCCTCGCATTAGAAGAGAGTGCATAATTAGTTGGCCTAGGACCTGGTTGGCGATCTATTGGAATTATAAAGCCTCGTTTCCTGGTGTGGTTTGCTTGGCTGAATGTGAATAGTCAATTAAGTTCAACGTTCCCATAACTGACCTACTTCAATGGAGCTTTGTTAACCCAACAGTTGGAGTCGTCTCTGAACGTCTTGGTGGTGATATAGAATTTTACCATCTCCCATCTTCGGATAACTAGAGGAATATTGGAGCGAACACCAAAACAGAACGGACGTGTAAAGATTAATATTTTTTCTATATACCATACATGGATGGAGAATATTGTTTGTTTGTTTTTTATAGAATTTAGATTAGAAAGTAAGAAGACTAGTAAAGTAATTAACAAAATAATTTATATGACCGATTTAGTCTATTGTCCTAGTAGTTTATACATATGGTAAAAAAAATTAAATTATTTACGTACCAATCATAAATTACTTTAAAACCTTTATGGATATAAGGAATAGAAAGAGGGGGTTAGTAGGACTTAGTATGACAAAGTCTAGTTATTCAAGGATTTGGACATCCTAAAAATTACGAGGTTTTGTACACATTGTAGCAAAATAAAGCTACAAGATATTTGTGAACAAAAGTATAAAATAAAAATTTGCAATTTTGAGTTAGAGCAGCATTGCTTCGAAAGAGAGATATAATGATTTATGCAAAAAAAAAAAGTAATTGATTAATTTATGCAAAAATATCTAAAATAAAATATGAAGCATGGTTGGAATCTGCGCTGGTTGCCATCCAGTTAGGAAGAAACAGTCTCGGGTAAGGAGTGAAACAGAAATAAAATATTTTAACCGGTTTAAACATAAATATAATCTGATCGAATCCACAAATGTAGTTACTCAAGCTGAGGTATTTTGGATTTGAGGTATTTAGGATATATTTTCACAATAAACCAGTTTTCAATCCTTCAATAAGGAAAAACGGAGAAAAAAAATCACGTTTATTTGATAAATTGATAAATAAAAATGTTTTTAAATGTAATCTAAGAAGTACTTAAATCGTAAAATTTTAAATTATATTACAACATAATTCACTTTTAGTAAAGTTTCACTTGGTGAGTTTTTACTGTATATAAATGCAGTTTTTATATTATGCTATTAATATAATTTTTATTTTTTTTTAATAGTGTACATTTATATAATACATTACATAATAACTGTTATAACTTATAGGAGCGGTAATCTTTGATTTAGCCGGGGTTGATTGGAATACCATGCAGAAGACATATACGTCGCAGTTACATTAGGCGAAGTTATTATATATCGGGACTTAAGAGTCATTTCGAGTGGAAGCTAACCGCGTTGAGGAGGTAAGAAATGGTCTCGAGGTCCTAAATTAGAGATTTCAACAGTTTGATTTGTTGTTGATGGTTGGGAGATGGCCTAAGATGGTTCTCGGAATGCCCCATCCGAATGAGCCTTAACGGCATTTTGAATTCCATCTTGGTCGCTACCTTAAGTAGAAAACCGGTCGGATTGGGAGCTCCGCCATCCGCTATGGCGCTAGATTTATATAACAAATCATTTTATTCACCGATATATATTTTTAGGCAATGATATAAATGAGTAAAAGAACGCTTCTATAATACAACCTAAACGAATTTGATTGAAAAATAGAAATGGAAAAAAAAAAAAAAAAAATGAAAATAATTTGTAATTTTGACTGGATAATTATAGATAAAAAAAAAATATTTTATCAAATAATAATAATTGGAATCTTCCGGAATGTCATTCCTAGCTCATAAAAAAGCGCAATCTTTACATGTACTTTTTCAAGAATCTCTATCTAAATATAAAATCATATTACTTCCCGAAGCCTTCTTTTTGTCTGTACGCCATAACTTCCTTAATACTTCATCAAATTTCATGAGTGAGGCATCATTTTAAAGTTTTCCTTAACGGCTACGCCGGAAATATATACAAATCACTATATTTATTTATAATAATCATATCAGGTTATTAGAAGTTTCTAAATGGTGTCAATCTTTTTTAGGTTTTCAAGGTGAACATTTTCGATCATATACATTTTTTCGATTAACCCTTTCGTTTGCGAGATGTAAGCGAAAAACTGCAATTATCAGCGGAAATGGTCGCAGGTCTTTTTCGAAGGAGTCTTTTTTTCAATTTGTCGAGACGAACATTTTTTGTTATATACACTTTTCCGATCGTTTCAGTCGTTTGCGAGTTACAAGTAACAACATGCGATTTCAGTCAATTGAATTAGCACACTCGCTTTTAACCTTTAATGACATCTATGTCTGTGTATAACAACCCTACCAACAAACAATCAAAGATGACCATATCATAACTTCAAACATAGTGTTCAAAGAGGTCCTGCAAACACGTAAATACTATGTTAATACCTTAAACTTATATTTCGAAAAATAAATAATCTACAATTTAAACACATATAATATTCTTTACTTCAACCAGCACCTATGCCCATGACGCACTAAATAAATTCTAGTAAATTATTAATAGAATTGCAGTAAAGGGTGGATATATATTTTTAGAAAAATATCTAAGACAAATCTATTACTCAATAAAATAAAATTATTAATAAAAATAATAAATATGTATTTTGGCAATTAATATTATCATGATAATATTTAATAGTTTTGTAAATGGTATTATTTGTTATTATAATAAATATTTATTATAATACCATAATAAATATTTATTTAGATATACATTGCTTCTGGCATTTTTTTTTTATTTTCTATATACTATAGTTTTTTCTGAGCATCACGATGAACAGAAAAAAAGAGTTATTTATCCTACTCCTACATATCGATAGAGATAACTGTACTAAAAGGGTATACATACAGTAATGTTCGAAAACATGTCATATAATGTGTTTTATAGGGCGATGTGTAAAGTTTTTAGATTCCTCATGAATATACACAGAACTTTGTATAATTAGAAGAAAAAAAAACATAGAGACTGAAGTTCATCTTTCGGAGCGCCATGGAAGGGGAAAAAAGACAAAAAATGAACCGTTTGTAGGCGGATTGGGAGGTATGGGGATGTGAGCGTGGCGACCCAGGAGGCAGATATATGGCTCCAATGGGAGGTGGACTTATAAACAGTTTCATATTTCACTGGGACCGAGCAGCAGAATTTACATAAATTTACCGGGCTGTGGTAAAAGGGGGGGGGGGGGTCGACCTCGACTAGTCAGTAGGGTCAATGCTTATTTGTAAGGCAACCACTCATCTGAAAAAAGACAAGGAACTTTCAAAACTATTGTATTTAGCATCATGTATTTTATACGCTCATAGCCAACCAAGAAGTGTACTTGCATATCATGTTAATTAATATTTATTTGTTTAGGTGTTTATTAACATAAATTTTGCGGCTTTACGTTTATATTCCTCATTATACCCTTGCATTTCCCTCTTATACCATTTTATTTCTTCTAAATAATCTTCTAGGTATATATAAAAAAAAAAAAAAAAAAAAAAAAAAAAAAAACCCGATAACACTACAACCCTTGCCTCGGGTTCAGTACTGTACATCCAGGTTTTTTTCCTCTTAATTTTTCAACCGAGCGAACCAAATATATACAGGCTGGGTTTGCTCAAGAAAGATCTCTCAACCCCAGAGACTATCTGAGAAAGAACTTGAAGATATCCTACCAAGCCATATTCGAATTTAAGATCTTGTGCACAGCAGCTCGATGCCTTACCATTGAGCAACATCGATCCCAATCCTCTATATAATTCTAATTTAAATTAACTTTAGTTAATTTACAAATTAACAAATTGTCTTAATACCATCAATATTTTATATTATCTTCGAAAATCCTGTTAGCGGGTCTAATACAGTGTGTACGTGTTTTTTTTTTAAATATTTGTGTGCCACCTAGGTTAACCTACCTACTACAGGTTTCTAACATTACACCTATCATTAAATAATAATTGTTGCAGGCATAATTGTTTTTTTTTTTGCATTGTTTTTACTACCCATCTTATAAATATAACAGAGGAAAATAAACAGATGAAGTTTTATAAATTATAATGGTGAATTGTTAAGATGTAAATTTAGTAGAACCTAAAAGTACCCGTCGCCACACAGGATATGTCTTACGAACAAAAAGAATAACTTAAAAAGAAAAAAGAAAAAAAAGAAAAGGGGGATTACCAACTTTACCCAAAGTCTAAGCCTAGACATGATTATTTTTTTCCACAACATATATATTTTTTAACTTATTATCTAAATATCTTATCATAGGAGATTCCATCACTAATATCAACTTTACGGAAACATTAATTAATGTAACGATAGGGAAATATATACTTATAACAATGAATAAAAAAACATATCATTTTGTTCTAAAAAATATAACTGTTCTTGTTTACAAAAAAAAAAGACTAAAAAAAAAAGGATTAAAGTTCAGATATTATCATTGTTTATACATATAGTTGATATAGAACCAACCATAAATCTTATAGTATTGTTAGCTTCTTATTTAACGAGTTAAAAAATGAAAAAGAAATAGAATACAATTTTCTATTCAGAGATCGTGGAGATCAAACGGTGTTCAGGAATACAGCGATCTATTTTCGTTTCAAGTTTAAAATTTTTCTTTCGAAGGACCTTGAGGAGACTTGCTCCTTGAAAATAGCTCCCCTTAACAAGCTGCAGAAAACAAAGCCTTCCGCGTCTTCCCAGCTAATGCAGGAACCAGGTGGTTGCTGGTCCTCATTACGCCTCACCTACAGTCCTGTAATTGGTTGTCCTGGGTAGCGTATCCTGCCTTCTCAGCGAGAGTAATGGTGACTTTTTTTTTTTTTTTTTTTTATTCAGCCCTTCTAAACTGTCGATTTATGTTTCACTTTTAATGCACAATTCCTGAATATGATCAGATTTTATTTTAAAATATTTCTTGTTTTGCAATGACTAGTGATGGATAGATCTACTTACGACTTGTAATAATTTTCAATCAGTACAAAGTTTTCAAAGCTTATGTTTGCTAATAAACTATTATTTTAATTTTATATTTGATAAATAACTGTGTAGTGTTTAAAATAAAAAAATGATACTAATGTACAGGAGGTGGAGGATACATTTAAAATGATACATTATCATTACATCGAATATGTTCAAAAACTAAGAAACAAAGTACTGACAAAAGCCAAAAATAATATTCGTGGATCTTGGAAGAAAAGGGGTCTAAGTAACATCTTTCTCCATTTTGAGTAAATCAAAGTTTAAGATAGAAAACATATTTTTGAGTGGGCTTTAAATATTATTTTTTTTTTTAATCTAAAATTTCAATCAGGTCTTTGACTTGAATTGATATGTAATACATATATTGTAATTACTTACAAAATTTATACATCTTAAGGTAAATTCCACATAAATGTTTTCATTGGTAGGTTAAGCGTGAGGGGGTGGAGGGGGAAGAATTATTAATTTTATACCGGATAGGCCGTTTTCAACGAACTTTAACACACTGGATATTAACTCAATTATTTATTTAAATCGACTTCAATCTCTTTACCAATCAAAAGGGGGACATTTTCCTGCGTAACTCAAAAGATGCATATTCAAAATCGAACTTTTCATAAATATAACTTAAATCCCTTATCTTCTAAGGTCCTCATATAAGATTGGTAAATATATTCTTGTAAAATTAACCTTTTTTAATAATTATATATATATATATATATATATATATATATATATATATATATATATATATATAGTTCTAGCCTACAATATACTATATACATATGGTGTCAATAAGGTTCAGAGACCAATAAAATAAAATTCTCTTCAGCCAATAAACTTGTATTAGGGGTTAGTAAAATGATACTGAAATCTTTGATAGGAAACGTTATGGAAATTATTCATTTGATAACCTTAATCGATGTAAATCGAATGAGTGCCCTTGAACTTTTAGAAGGGGTAAGACAAAAAAAAGTTGGAATTATTCTTAAGCTGCCCCTTCATCGGCAAAGTAATCCCCACTTCATCGACACGGAATCTCTCTCTTCCGATGGCCCTTCTTTTGGGACGGCCCTGTGAGATTTTTTGTTATCTTCCTCTCTCTGTCTCTCTCACTTACTACCTCTTTCTCTCTCTCTCTCTCTCTCTGTTTCCCTCCCTCCATCTCTCCCTCTCACTCCCGCTGGTATAAAAAGCCCGCCGTGACGTCGTCAGGTCGGCCATATTGGAGTATCGACCCCCGGCCCCCTCCACATCGGGGATGCCTCTCCTCAGACTGCCCGGCCTAACAATCCTACTTATCCTGTATTTATCTCATCTGGGATATCTGTAGATATACGCATATGTTTCCTGATAGCCTATAGAAGCAAATAAATCTTATCTCACTGCATTTTTGTATACATAAAACGAACATACTCGTAAAAGGTTCCGACTTCCGATTCGTAAGAATTCTAAGGGATTCGAACGACACGATGCTCGACTACCAACACGAATCATAATAAATCACCAATCACTAAATTGTTCCATCAACTTTACTAGCATTCACTTACGAAAAAAAAAAAATTCAAATATAGTCCTCTCTCCTCTAGCCTTAAAAACATAACTCTTCCTTCCATTCGACAGTACACATTTATAATACATGTTGAAAATATCCATATAAGTACTTAATATTAAATTCTCAGGATCTTCAGGCAAGACTGCAATAGCTTGAAGATGCTGCTTTTTTCCGTCCACTTCAGCTTTAACGTGGGAATTGCCCCATTAGGAGCCATTTTTATAATCTTCTTTTCTGCAATGAAGATCATATAATTTAATTCTTAAAAACCTTTCAAAACAAATTTTATTGTTCAAATTATTACAGCAGAAATAACGCAGACTTTTCGCAATCAACAAAAATGTCAAACTAAAAAATATAAACAAAATATAAAAACTATAACAACACAAATATAAAAATAAAAACATATGCTGAAGTTTTACAAATATCACAGCTGAAGAAAAAACAATTAATTCATTTCATATTATCGTAATAAAGAAGTTATCTAACACCATACTCAAAATAAATAAAAAAAATGTTCAGCGGAAGGAGCCTAAACAGTGAGGTAAATTTTTAAAATTAATATTCGAATAAAAAATATGTTTTAAGGAATAACGAAATTTTATTATATTTGTTTCCCCATTTTTACTTTAAATATTTTTCAACTGCATTTCGTCTTATTTAACATAGAATCAAATGTAAAAAGATTTTTTTTTTTTTTTTTTTTTATCAAACCATCTCCAAATTTTAAATTAATACCATGTAAAGAAGAAAAGATTGATGAAGTTTCTAAATCACGACTAAATCAAACTAATATCGACTAATGCCTTTCAAACCTTATCATATCTTTCAAATAACAAATATCTATAAAATTTTACAATCAATGAAATAGAATATCGTACAGATAGCAAGAAGCAGAACCAAATTGTGATGTTATTATTTATTATAGTTATAATTTATTATTTATTATTATTATTATATTGTGATGTCCTGGAACTAGGAATCACATCCAGTAGTTATAGGAGTGCTTTTGTAAAGTGCTCAATGGCCTCAGAGCGCGTGTGTAAAAATAGGGAAGCCAACACAAATAGACTGTGGGGTCTGCGGCTTTGGAGGAGTTCACTACGGTTCACTCATTGTATTATAGCATACTTTGTATGTAATTTATTTATTATTATTATTGGTAGTATAGTATAGTAAATGGGTATTTTACTCAACCATTTCTTAATGGTCTTTGGTTTATTTCAGTTCTTTTTTTGAAAAAAAAAAAAAATCTTTTATTAGTATTTTTTATTTAGTGATTAGGTATTTATTTGGGCATCAAAGTATGTTATAAGTATATACAAATTATTCATATTAAATAAGTACGATCATTGGAGTGTATAGAAAAATTTTTATATCATGATTACTGACGACTGAGGGAGGTTTGTAGAATTCTTATATAATACAAAACTTTTTTCGGTGTTCGTACAGATTTTTTTCTTTAAATTAATAATTTCGCCCTACCACTTATATACGTCCATGAATAGCACCCATTTTGTATCCGAGAATAATAAAATAAAATTCTAATTAAAAACAATGTAATTCAATTAGATATCTGTGTAAATAAAGATGAAATTCTGTTTGTTTGTTTGTTCTTTATAGAAATCCATACCGTTTGTCCTAAATTCTTCAAATTTCGCTCAGTGGTTCTTTGATACCAGGTGCGAACACCTGTCCATAACTTCAGCAAGTCTTTTGGTATATTCTTTATTGTTATAAAAACCGTTTTGATCTAGCTTTACATTGGTTTTTATGAAATCGACGAAATCAATGAAAGTCTCAACTTTATAGATATAAAAAATGAAATTCTCGGGGTGAAACCCGAGTACAGCTAGTTATATATAATTCCTCTTTGTTTGACGAAAAAATGAACCATTGAATCGATCTAGGCTTAAAAATATGATTTTTTTTTTTTTTTTTTTTTGGAAAGTTAATTTAGTAAGATGGAGTTGGGGATGAGAAAAGAACTGAGGCCTGAAGAGGGTTCTACCCGGCACTAGTCAGCTGTCAGTTGCTCGCCGTTAATCGCCACCGTAGACCTGGTATAATTCTGCTCCAGTAGTCTGATGTAAAACAACAATAAAAATAAAATAACTACACTACAGAAAACTATTTGATTATTTTAATGAAACTATAACTTGATAACTCGTTATTCATAATTTAAATAAGCTCATTTAAATTATATCCTTCAATTTGAACCTGTAATGCTAAAAACCATAAAAGATTCTGTGTTCATATATTAATAGTGATTTAAATAATAAATGTCTGGTTAGTCCGATACCCCAGGAACTCCATAGCTTTATCACGCAAGCACTTTATAGAGGCTGGGTCTGCCTCAAATAGGCCTCGTGAATCTAGAGTCGATTATCTGCTGATTTGACGATAAAATAAATTATTGGACCTACAATTATTCGAAGATAGGTTCAAATAATTTGGAGAGTTAATGTTGGTGACTCTCCAAACAGTTATGGAAAAAAATTGAAAAGAGTGCTAAATACAGGACATTCAGGGGCGGTCCCAGGGGAGATGTGGGGGATCGATCCTCCCTTAGAATTTCTGGAGAGAAAATAATTATTTGAATAAATTTAAATATCTAATTCTTATAGATGAATATTACTTTATGAATTTATTACAGTACCTATCCTTTTTGTAAATAATCAAGTGAGCTGTGTGTTCGATTTTTATACATTTTTTTTTTATACTATCATATACCCCCAGAAACTTTTTTCTGGAACCGCGACAGGGGGTTTTGTTTCTTATTCTGCTTATGAAAATCCTGCAAAAGGGTGCATTCTACAAAAAAAAAAAAAAAAAAAAAAAGTCCATCAATAATCCGTAATCTGTATCTTTTATTTATTTATATGTGGTAATTGAGGGGGCGAGAGGTGAGATAGTTTTAACTTTCACGCTTTCATAACAAGTCTCGACCAGCAGCCATTTGATTCGTTAGTGATATTGGATAAAGTTTTATGTTAACTTACCTGAGACCTATTTTGATAAGTAACAACGATTTTTTACAACAATATTTCGTCTTATCTACAGATTCCTCAGCAAATCTCTGCCTCCATTCTTCCCTGACCCGCGCCTGGGGCATGAGGCATGAGCCGTCATCATGGCCGACAACAATGTACTCCCATTCCTCTGATCTTTCCCTCGTCCACATAAATCTCTCCTTCCATTATCAATTTTAAGATTCCTCCACTATTCAACCTTGTTATAGGCTATTATTGGCGTTCTCAATTTCATGTTCGTTATTCATTATTTATTATAATTCGTTATTTTAAATATTTTTTTAAGCATGAATATCTTTTTTTATTCTGAGTCTATCCTAGGCAATGTTTCTCTAGTCGTGTACGGTCTACATACATTAGAAATTTTTTTGTTCGGGTTGACTTGATAGCATCAATTAAGTAATGATTGGTTCTACTTGACATGTAGGTATTTTTGGATCGTGTGTTGGCTGTAAGTTTCAGTCCTGGCAGACTGGATGGTCAGGTAAGGAGAAACATCCAACTACCTAACTTGATTTAATGACAATAAACGAATAATTCTTTTTTATTCTTTATGAGCAAATAGTTCCCTTTTTTAATGATAATAAAAAATATAAATATATTATCTCTCGGGATTTTTCTAATTTTTATCCGAATCTTTATTTTATTTTAAATAAAATAGTTTATTTAGGTACTAGGCCATCCTAAATAAAAAATGAAGGCTTGACGAACCCAAAGGTTCGATGCCGACACCACAACTCGCTACCGGGACATCTCTATCCACAGACCCAACTTCGACAGATCTGCCTTCACGCAATCCTCTCACCTCCGTCTCGCCCTACTGCGCGGACGTTTCTTTATTCGCCTACAACCGAGTTTCGCAATTTTACATGCCCATTTTATTCGCCACGATGCAATCATCTCTGTTATATTTACCGGATAAAGTTCACTCATTCGGCGTTGTGTAAACGTACTAGGCCATTCTACGAGAATAAAATGATTACACATAATTATCTTTTCAGCGTTCTGCATACATACAGACGATTCTCAGGGATTCGGTACGTTTAAGGAGTTATATATAAATCATTGAATTAAGGATAATAAAAATAATCGGGTTTGGCATTCTGATCAGGACTCTTGTAAGCAAATTTATGGTTCAATCACTATTTTTTTTGGAATAATGTCCTTAATAACTTGCAATGATATTGAAAAAATATAGTAAATTCGATAAGGCTTTTAATAAAAAAAAATAATATTCTGAGAATTTTTTTTGTTTTAGGTTTTCGTAAAATAGGCAATTAGAATTTGGTTATTTCCAAACCTAAGAGCTCCTGTTTTTATTAGTCTTGAAGTTATGAATTGTAAACATAGACATTTTTCCTAGTTCTTCTTTTTCGCTTCGCCATAAATCCATATGTTTTAGTTAATTCAAATTAATTTTTTAAAAAAGGAAAATAAATTATTTTTTTGCATTAGTTTTGAAGAATGTAATAAGAAGTTTGTTAAGAATTAGTACTAAGCAATTCAACTTTGCAAGCAACATATACACAGAAGTCTTAATGATATTTCAGTACTTCAGGGAGCTAGTCGGTTATACAGTTTGTGTTTTTAACTTTACTATAAGTAACTATCCTGTTGAGTAAATAAAATCCATTGAGAATTATATGTATTTATGTGTATTTCATATCAAACTCAGAATTATAATTTAGTTTTAGTATATAGTGTTATTTCCTCAGTAATGGCGGTTAGGGAAGAAAAGAAATATAACTGGTCAATCCCCGTCAGACTGGAGGGCTTCACAACCCAAAACCGGTTCCCATGACAAGAAAAATAAAACGAGATTGATCAGACTGTCTCTTTCTCACCTTTTTCCAGACTCGGAGACCTGGGATATAATAAGGAATCGACGACGCCTAGGAGAAATATACAACAGTTATCTCACCCCAACGTTCGCACATTATCCCCATGAATTTTCCTTAGCGGAAAAAGGGGGGAAATAAAAGTAGAGGCACAGCGGCAGGTGATAACAGGGTTTTACCTTCCCTGGGGGCAGGGCTCTCTGGGGGCGGTTCCTTCAAACTTTCATAACAATTTCGCGGCCCCCCTACATCTGAATTCTTTATACCCCCTTTAATAATCTGCAGATTGTCCCCGCTGCGCTGATTTTTGAAATTTTCCATCTCTATGGCTATCCTAATATTTCTTAAGGTCGATAAGTTATAATTTATTTTTTATTTTATCGAGAAAAGAAATCGGTACTATGTGTCGACCATCTGAAGGCTTACATTGTTGGAAGAATTAAAATTAGATGGAATTTAATGGTACAACATTCCTTTGAAATGGACCGATTCTACTGATATGCCTAAGATGACCGAGGAAATTTATAATTCTTTTCTAATTTTACATGCTTGTAGAACGCATTCACTATTTTTTTCTTAATAGCTTCAATTATATAATTGCGAGCTGTATTTTATTTTTATTTCTGATTTAGTATAAAATCAAAATATTTTATAAAATAGATATAAAAACAACCATATTTTTCTAAAACAGTTGATCAGATATTAGAGAGGTTATTTTAATAAATATATATGTGTTTTTTGTTTTAAGGAAATTAAAAAAATATTTTAGCTGTTAAAATAATCGAGTCAACTATTCCTTATCGTAAATCGAATCGTTCTTTCTTATTGGCAAGTGGTGGGATTTCATACTTCGACTCCTACTTAAAAAAAAAAACTTCTCTGAGTTTGCTTCGTTAAATAAATCTGATAAAAGTTTAGAATACACTTTCGGCATTAAAATATTATATTCAACTTAATTTGCACCTTTTTTATTTATGGAGTTTTCCAGGGATTTTTAAAATGTACGATTCAAGTTGAATCCCATGTAGACAATGGTCCGCTGGGACCAATGGGGTAACTTTTATAATATATACCCTTTAATTGTCAAAGTTACTGCTTTTATATGATTATATAATCGTTGTAATAAAAACACATTGTTTAACTCGGCTTGTTAGTCTCTCAAGAACATTTCCCCCCTATATCCAAGCTTTCCTTAAAAGAGGAAATTAAAATCAATCTTGTTGCTCTGCTGTGAGTCCTGGACCACTCATTTGGTTTGTTAGCAGAAAGTCTTAATCATTAAAAGAAAGGTGAATCTACAGGGAAAATATAAACTCACTTATGTAGGAATTAAATATTTAATATTGCCGACGTTACCACCCCAATTTTAGGTCCTCATCAGGGCTTAAAACTGTCGGTGGAAAAGTGCGTTTTGACCATTTCCAATTCACTTATATCTACTAGGTCAACTATCTTATACAATCATTGTAGGGATACTATATCAATAGAAGAATGGGGAATGACAAACCAAGAGCTATAAGCTATGTTTCGAGGATGATGCCCTAATTATGAGAATTTAAGACTGAGGTGGATAACTTGTAGGCATGTGTGATGCTTTTACATATTAGACATACATTACATTATCAATTCGTTTTGGATTCCTTGTTTGAAAAAAAGTAATTTTACTTGTATTTTTCCTAAACTATTTTTTTTTTTTTATAAAAATTTTAATAAATAAGGTTCATATCAGTAGAGAAAGAAAGAAATGAAATATGAATCATTACTCATTTACTTGAAAAATCAAAGAAAAAACAGCTTTAACCCGTCTGCCAATAGATCATTCTAGACTCAGGGAAAGACCCCATTAATATGCAATGGAGTAAGATGGAGTATATCATGTATTAACTGATTTAAATGCTTAATTCATCAATAACAAAGAAAAGAACATAATTTGTTACAACAAATGTATGACGATCACAGAATCGATCGTTGTACCTTTAATGTGTAGTAAACATTAGTTGGGTTATTAAAAGCCACAAATTTGATTAATTCTAAATATAAATAATAATAACGAATGTAATAGTTATAATATGATGAAATAAAGTTATATGACTTAATGAGAATAACACAGTTATATGAAATATAATAAAAAAAGGAAGATTTGAATATGACAATCACTCACTAAAGCGTGAATAGACACTCAATGATGGTCTTGAGGATGGGCCTATTGGGCCTGAATCGTCGAATAAGTTGCTTTATTATAAACAGGTTAATTATTTTCAATAAAGAAATAAAATAGAAATATGTAATAAGACTAATGATTCTTACTAAGGATGTTTATTAATGAGACTAATAAACATCTTTTAAATTAATTTAAACCAAAAATCTTGCTATGAAATTTCCAAAAAAAAAACCTTTCCATACATTCCAATTCCAATCATTACTAAATGATCAAAAATATCCCTTTAGAGCTAGACGATAATGGGCTGAATGTCGACTTTGAAAAAAAAAAAAAAAAATAGCTTTTGTAAACATTTGGTATGATCAGTTTGCACATAACTTATATACAATGATTAAATAAAATGTAAATAAAATAAAAAATCAATTAAATAAAAAAAATTTAATCTCTGGCAACAAACCATTCGCTTATGGCTCCTGCTCTAGTGCCTGTGAAACCTTTTTAAAAGAGATCTCAGAGAAGACCGCTGGTAGATTGCCTGTTAGCTATTTTTAGGAGATCTAAAAGAGAGAGCCTATGCGGCATTAGGCTATTTATTGCGGATACTGGCACTAACAATATCTCAGGGCGTGTTTCAGAGCCCAATCCTTCCGATGGATGGCCTATAGGAGCTGTCGGCTGACATGAATACAACCCGCTATAAATATCTTCAATGGTGTACGTTGGCCCTTGTAGACGGTATTCGTTCAATAAAATAGTCTCCATACCATTAATATTAGAGAAATCATATCATATAATTTTTATTTGGTTTATGGACAAGGTACCTCCAGTTTATGAGTAATTTCTTTACTTATTATAAAATTAGATGTTACGATGCATACGTTCTTTATCCCCATCTTCAGAATACGTATAATTATTTTGTGTATACAAAATTTGTCCTATTTGCTAAAACTTGAGCTATGCTAGATTGGTCACTGGTAAACATTATTTGTTTATCTTCATACTTTAATTCACACCTATCAGAGACAATCAGCGGATGGAATTAAATAGTAGTGGCGGAATTAAGGAACTGATTTGATAGGTATTTTAAACATGATGAAGTTCACAACGGCACCTCTTTCCGGACTTGAACAGATCCCTCTTAGTTCAGGAGAGGAGGTTTCTCATCCAGTTTCTTTTTAGCCGCCTTCTAACGGACATGTCAGCCATGAGCATGTCTTTAATCATGCAATTTACAATAAAAACGAGAATAAAGAGTTCTTATGTATTGCTCGATAGGTGATTGTTTTAAGTCTGTATATAGAATTTTGTCACATATATATCTGGGAGCGGTTTTGTCCAGATGGGTTTAAGTAACTAGGTGTATGTATTAATTTTTTGCCTTGCTTGACGTGTTGCAATTGTTCACCGATCGATTACAAAGGATTTAAAGCAAAAAGTGACCGCGTGACTTACACGATTCAACTTAAATTGAATAAATAAAAATACTTATATATTTATTTATTAATTAACCAATTATTTGAAATTATCAGACATATTTTATGATATTATATGGATTATACAAAACAAAAAAAGGGCTTCGCAATGAGCTTTATATTATTAGGGGGGGTGAGAAGGAGGGGTATACTAGTTAGTGACAATTCGTGATATAAATATATAATGAAAAAAAACTTAGAACGGCGATGGGTTTCAAGTTCAATATGAAACTTTTATAAGTAATCTCTATGCTGACCGGATAAGACTCAAATATTCCATTTTCTTCAGTTGCGGGTCTGAAGAAGGAGATAAGGAGAAATAGGAGTTATATATGTGACTGACCCTTGTTATATTTTAGTGCCGGGACCTTAGCGATCTAATATAACAAAGCCCAAGACGTGAGAAGGGTTCCCTGAGAGCTCCCAGCTGAGCCGAACTTTATTCCAATCGATATCCTCCTTCTCGCTTCCTCTTTCCTATATCGCTTCTTCTCTTTCCCTCTCTTTTCAATAATCATCCCAGCCCATAGTTTCTATAATTATTAATAGAAATAGTTTCTAATGAATAAACCAAAGATATTGTGAATTAGAAGATTTTAGTAAGTACTCATTTCATGTTGTAACACTGATACGGTTTAAAAAATTGTAATTAGGTAAAATTAAAAATGAAAAAATGTCTAGCAAACAATGAGAGTTCTAATTAATAATAGCTTGACAGAACAGTGACAAGAAAATGACAAAAGTGACTAAGTCATACGAATAATGGGCCATTCCACGTCAAATCTACACAAAAATATATCATTTAAAAAAAATTAAAAAATGCCCTTTTAGAGATAATTGAAATGAAAATTTACATTTACATTAATTTTTTTTTTTTTTTTTTTTTTTTTAACTTCAGTTCTATATTCACGCCTGTCTTAACTGAAAGACAATCAGTGAATTTGCTGTAATCAGGGGATAATTTTGGCATGATAGGCATGGGGAAGATTTGTGCCCAGCGGCACCTCTTCCTGTCGTGATTAGCACTCAGGCAGGGAAAACCAGCTCCCTTTTAGTCTAGGGGTGTTATCGGGCAAGTGGGTATGCCACTACATAATGCTTGGGCAACCTGTGATAATTGCTGAAGGAGGCTTAACAGAGGCTGGACAAGGTTGTTCAAGCTACTAACCAAGTTGGCAAGTTGGTCCGATAATGTGTTATTTTCAGAGAGCTGTGCTGGCTGCCTGTCACAGAGTAAATAAAATAAAATAAAAAGCCTAGTCACAGAGTAATTTTGATCTCTTCAACCAGCTTTCCAGAATCCCTGCTTCTCCGATATATCACACACAGAGACAAACTAGATGAATAGATCATTCGAAAGCATTATACGAAGAAGTTTTTCACCATTTGTAAAACATCGGAATAAACAAAAGTAAATTAATAAATGAATAAAATTGAGCTCCAGTTGTTTGGATGAACGAAGTCTGATAACGGAGGTTATAGCAGAGGACTACTTTTTAGTTACAGTCAGTATTGCTAACTACCCCAATGGTAAACTATTTGTGATTAAACACTATTTCCCTAGTCGTTATTATATTGTATATAGTTTATAGTAAATTAGGTTATATAGTAAATTTAAGAATGAAATAAAACTTCACTAGTGGTTACAAACAAAAATTCAGGTTTTTGAGTTGGAACTATCTCGTACAATATGTATAACATAAAACCGTAAGGATAGGGTATGGTTAAAATGTTGCGCATATCACCAGTAATGGTCTAATACTAATGTTCGCAGAAGTAGCAGAAGCTACAGGCAACTCTAATTTGGATGGATTTACACAGCGTCGAACCAAGACAGTCTGTTTCGAGCGCCTTCCGCAAATAAAATAATATAAATATCAGGCAACTTCGGTTGTTCAGATACGTGGTTCCACGTATATGAAATCGAATTCAAATATTTTTTAATAGATTAAAATAGACGAAAAAGAATTTCCGTTACAGAACAAAATATATAAAACGTAAAACTTAAATGCTTAAGTTTTAAATTTTAGAGGCCAAATATTTTTCTAAAGTAATAATAATAACAAGTAAAAAAATAGAATACTTAAATAAAAACCAACAAAAAAAAATGAACGAACATGAAAATTTCAAACATTTTTTGAAAAATAATCATGATTAAATTAACTCTATTAAATTCATAGTGGTTAGCGTGACAACCTACGATATTAAGGTTAGGCGCATTATTAAGGCTTTGTCTGGGAAAACAATCACTATTTACACCGACAGCCAAGCCGCACTTGGTGCCCTTAATCATATAGATATAAATTCCAAGGTTGTATGGGAGTGTAAAACAAGACTCAACAACCTAGCAAACAACAACAGAGTGAATGTAGAATGGGTGCCAGGCCACACTGGCATACCAGGAAACGAAAATGCAGACACACTTACCAGAAAAGGATCCAATATCAAACCTATCACCCCTGAACCAGTGTGTGGCATTAGCAAAACTCTGTCATAAGGAGGATAGAGGAAATATATGGAGCGAAAAGAATACAATTTTGGAAGATGCAAAACCTAACACACTCCAAATTGTTCCTGGACAGTCCCTCTGTTCAAAAGGAGTAGAGAATTACTAAATCTTGACAGGAATGCACTAAAAAGACTTACGGCAGTATACACCGGACACTGTAAGCTCAGAAGCCACATGTTCAAACTCAAACTCTCGGTATCGCCAACATGTAGATACTGTGAAAAAGAGAGTGAGACGGCCTATCATATAGTGTGCCTATGTGACAGACTCGCAGCATTAAGGTTCAGAATGTTTGGCCTGGACCGCATCACGGACCCTAAGGCGCATGAGTTAATCAACCCAAGCAGCCTTCTTAAATACACTGTGGTACTGAAAATAAGCATATAAAGCGGAGCAGAACCCAGGCAGATAACTTGGCGCACAATAGGCCCATTGGGGCCGCGGTGCATCTGCCACGAAAAAAAAAATAATTTAGGCGCACATTGAGACACTCGCGACGCAGAGCAGTTTTTGTAATTGGTGTGGTAGATAGGAATCTGCGCTGACCTGCTCTGCGTCCCAATGTGCGTGATTCCTTTACAATTCATGTTTCACAAAAACTGCTCTGCTCTGCTCTGCGTCGCGAGTGTCTCAATGTGCGCCTAGCCTGAAGGTCGCAGGTTAGCATCGTCCGATTAGCCTTAGTGGAATAAGGCAACCTTGTTGTTTGTTAAACAAACAAACAAGGAAAGGACATAGCAAATTACCCATGGATACTTACTCAGAGTTCTTGAAGCATCAACTGTGAAACTTGTGACAATACACCTCAAACAGTTAAGTGCCTCCTAAAAGACATACCAATACAAGGCTATAACGACAAAAGTTAAAATGGCCAAAAGTTTAAAAGAGATGTTGGAAGATAGAAAAACAACAATCCTAACGTTATTTGAATACCTTAAAGAGATGCCATATTGTAACATGAAACAAAACACAAAACATATGATTTAAAATAGTTCCAGACTTGTCGTTGAAACACTTGGAACAAACTGTTCTAGTACATGTTTGTGACTACGATATTCCACTACCATCTGCGCTGGCCTAGAACCTTCCAGACAGTTCTTCTTCAGACTAGACATAAGAAGCGGGGGACAGCAGTATTAGTCTTATTCTGAAGTTCAAATCATACGGTTATTTTTGTGTTATTTGAAGTTACAACGTGATACTTTTTGTAACCTGTTTAATTATTTGTGTTTTCACAGTTTGTGTGGCATTGTAAAAATCTTATTTCCGTTCGATAAAAATTATTTCAACCCACAAATTGTACCAATATTATAATAAAATATAAAAAGGAGATAATGTCAATGACCCTCTACGGTAGTGGCAAAAAATGAATTAATGAAAAATTAATTTAATTAAAAGTGTTATTGTTTAATATAGATTTTTACTCACCTTGGATTCGAAAAGTGAAATGGTCTTGTCGATCGCTTCCACTCTCACCTTCGCACTGGCTGGACACTGAGGACTCTGTTTACGTGAGAAAGTTGCAGACACACCCTTTGGCGATTTCACCATCGTATGACCTTGTGTTCAGGTAAACAAGAGGGCAATATAAAGGAATAAGGACAATATGGAAGGTGAGAGTTTGGCAATAAAGTTGATGGAGTGGCAGCTCGGGGGAGAAGGTGAGCCGGATAGGGGTGGACAGGTAGGGTTGGGGTCATCGTATCGGAGTACACTTCACAGTACTGGTAAAAAAACGTTAAAAATTGTGTTTAAAAAAACCGGTCTGTTTGAAATTTTGGGTCTTGTTTAGAATAGGCCCGCCATTGATTTTATCTAGTAACAGTTACTTATTGATAAATAAAAAAATATGGATTAAAGGAACATATGATTTATTAAATAAAAACTTTTTACACATAACCAAAAACATTATCATACTTTTAATCAGTTCCTCCAGGTACATCTGGAGGCCAAAATTCTACTATGTCCTTAAGGATTTTATCAAAAACATGTTAATTTGAGTTTCTCTGCCTCCACATGTACTCACATAAATACGATTCTATCTATCTAAATTCCTGTTTCGACAAAGAAAAACCTGGCACGTGGCTCTTCTTTGCATAAATCGTAAACATCAAAAATATTCATAGTTTAATGCTTTTATAATCACAAATACACAAACAATACTAAATTAAATAGTATTTAAACATGTGTTTTTATTTCTGTATCGATGGTATCAAATTACATAGTAACAGTTACTAAATATCATTATAAAATCACTGGCGGGCCTGTTCTAAACAAGACCCGAAATTTTTCGTGATATTCGTTTTCAAAATTTTTTTTAACCCATTTCGTCTAAAGGATAGCAGTAATTTAAATTGTTGGTGTTTAATTGTAATTCTATTCTACAATATATATTTTAAAATTCTATTCTATGTGTTTAGTAAATTAAAAAATCATCGCCCTTCAGGAACCCTATTCATTTGAAACTTACCCCTGGTACATTCAGGGGACAAAAGTGAAAAAATGAATCACCATCATTTTTTTTTTTTTATCTCAATATTTTGCAATAAATAAGATTAGCCAAAACAACTCAAAACCCAAAATCCATTCTTCTGAATTGTGCATTCAAGTTCACAAAAAAAATTAAAAATGAGAATCAAAATATCACTTCTCTATTTCAAGAAGTTAAACACAAATATGTTTTTTAAGAAACACTTTCTTTAACTGCACAAAGTACTTTAAAAATACCAAAAAAATAAAAAAAAATAAATTGGAAAGCCCAGGCCAACTATAGCCACTATTCTTAAGCACCAATCTGATAGAAAATACAATGTATGTACAATGTTATTGAACTATTTTATATTTGAAATATTATTTCATTTATTTGAAATGATTTTATTACTATTATATATATATTTTTTTTTTTTTGTTTCTTTCAGGTACGTATTAATTCCTGAACACAATATTGTGAGCTGCATCCTTATCTGAACTATGTGATCAGAAAATATCATTGTGTAAGTTTTTTCACTAAACTATTATTTAAATTTTTAATATAAATCTAAGTGTCTACTTAGATTTATATTATTTAAAATCTATTTTATTTAATTTTGGAAAGTGTCTATTTTTTGGAGGGAGGGGCGGGGTGCACAGAAGGGTTAATGGAAGAAGATGAAAAGGCAAACAGACACATCGTCAATGGGTACCGCTATCAATTTTTGTGAGTAGAATAAAGAATATAATGAACACAAATCACTTATTTATATTCATTTATACTATTGGAATATTTGAAAAAATTAAATTCTCACCGTAATGTTTCTTATCACCTTTATCTATTTGACCCATCAATTACTAATACAATGCATTCTGATTTAGTTCCCGAACAAAACTGACAACCCACCTCGATATTATATGTTAAATATTAAGTGACATCATATAATAATTTTTTTTTTTTTTTGTCTTCCAATTTTTTATTTTATTTTATCAATTTAAGTCACTGTATCGGATTCTAAAATATTCAAGAAAATAACTAAGTAAATTTTGGTTATTTGTAAATAAAATTATGATATAGCCAAGGACAATCTTTCGATACGAGCACCGAAAAAAATTTTATTAAAAAAAAACATGTATTTATATAATCAAAAATTTACTTTATATATAAATAATAGATAAATTTTCTTATAAAAATTATATTATATTTATCAAAAGAAATTGGGCATACAGCATACCTTGTAATTTTATATATTTATAAAGGTCCCCTCTGTATATTTTTTAAAAGAAATACTCAATCAAGTAATTTACTATTTTTAATTTTTATTGATACATAGAGAATCATGATTCGCGTTTGCTACTCAATATCTCCTAATACTCAATACCTAAGGATCTTATCGAAAAGTTTTATCTAATTACCCAATCGCTTATAATTGAGCATATAAACTCATATACATAGGAGCTTACACCTGCTCAGATGCCCAAGAACAAATGAATTTTTTTTAATCCATGAATATGTCGAACTTTTCAACCTTTATTACTGCTTTTTCCGGAACTCGGAATTCGACTAATTAATGAATATGTAATGAGTTAAGAATGAATTATTCACGATGAGTCAGATTGGAGAGTAAATTACCCAAGGGTCCATGAGTTGAGAATAGCCATTATAGAAAATGGTTAGTATTTCACTCCAACGCCCAAGCTGTTTTATTATTTTTTTCTTGGTACTTTTGTAAATCAAGGGTAATGTCATTTATTTATTTAATAGATATTTTTACTTTCACTTACCTATATATGAAATATATAGTAAGTGGAAGTATTGCGATCGTGAAAAATTTCGACTTCCGGTTTTCAACGGAAATACACGTTTTGCGGTCCCCTGAGTCCAATTAACCAAGTCCCGCGAAATGGTCTGTGTGTGTGTGTGTGTGTGTGTGTGTGTGTGTGTGTCTGTGTGTGTGTGTGTGTGTGTGTGTGTGTGTGTGTGTGTGTGTGTGAACAGAATAGCTCAAAAACTATAAACCGTGCGAACCTGAGATTGGATATTTAGTGTATGTATATGCCCGCGATGTGACAGGAAAAATTTCATCAAAATTGCTCAAAGGGAGGGGGTACTTTATTTAATAACTTTTTACATTTTTTTCGATTTTCTCAAAAACGACTCTAAAGATTTTGATTAAACTGAGTATTTGATCTATTTATATGCCCGAGATATGACTGTAAAAATTTCATCAAGATTGATCAACCGGAGGGGGGACTTTACTTAATAAATTTTGTATCGTTTTCACGTGTTTTTTTTTATTTACTCTAAAACGGCTTTCACGATTTTGATCAAACTGGATATTTGATGTATGTGATAGCCAACATTTCATCAAAATTGATAAACCGGAAGGGGGACTTTACTTAATAAATTTTGTATCATTTTCACGTGTTTTCTTTTATTTACTCAAAAACGGCTTTCACGATTTTGATCAAACTGGATATTTGATGTATGTATATGCCAAAGATGTGATAGCCAACATTTCATAAAAATTGATCAACCGGAGGGGGGACTTTACTTAATAAATTTTGTATCATTTTCACGTGTTTTTTTTTATTTACTCAAAAACGGCTTTCACGATTTTGATCAAACTGGATATTTGATGTATGTGATAGCCAACATTTCATCAAAATTGATCAACCGGAAGGGGGACTTTACTTAATAAATTTTGTATCATTTTCACGTGTTTTTTTTTTTTTACTCAAAAACGGCTTTCACGATTTTGATCAAACTGGATATTTGATGTATGTATATGCCAAAGATGTGATAGCCAACATTTCATAAAAATTGATCAACCGGAGGGGGGACTTTACTTAATAAATTTTCTATCAATTTCACGTGTTTTTTTTATTTACTCAAAAACGGCTTTCACGAATTTGATCAAACTGGTTATTTATGTATGTATATGCCAAAGATGTGATAGCCAACATTTCATCAAGATTGATCAACCGAAGGGGGGCCTTTATTTCATAACTTTTTTTCTAATTTTTCGATTACCTCAAAAACGGCTTTAACAATTTTCTTCATATTCGTCATGTTTAATGAAAATTTAGTGTTATTTAATATCAGGTAAGCGTTTATTAAAATGTTCTGAGGGGTTTATAGAGCAAATGAAAACAAAAATAAGAAATGAATGTGGAAAATGTGTAACTTTGAGAAGTGGCATTAACAAAACGCATTAATTTCTTATCTAAGTAAGTTGGTAAGAGAAATCTATATATTATATAATCTGCAATATAAATCATATATCTAAAAAAAAATGGACCCTGAATATATTTATATATCTAAATAGGTATTAACACAAGGTATTCTTCATCTCTTTCGAGCTCTAATTACCTCAAATTGATGCGATCAGTCAGAAGTAGCTGTGAAGGACTTCAGAGCTAATGGAAGGAGTAGATATACGAGTGAGTGGAGTCTTCTAATTGGTCTATTAGATCCGGGTCCAATTAGCCAATAGGGTCGTTCTTTACAGTGGCGTGATCAGCTCGCTTCCTAAACCTCGACTTCTGATCCTTCCGAAGATATCCTTAAGGAGCTTCACGATCAGACGGAATTTTTTCAGATGTTTTTGGAGCATATTCTGGAATTTAGAGGAAAACAATTACTTTGGACGAATAATTATATACATATATCTAACATTTATTGAAATATTACATACGAAAATACATCTATAGCCACAAGGCATAACTACATATGTCAGATAACAGTGCACATGAGTTATGTTTATCAGGGTTATTTGAGAAGCCTTCCGGCCCAATATAGGTAACTCGTGTGCACTATTTTATGCACTAACTTATTTATGGAGTTATTCTCTGTGGTATGTATGTAAATATTTAATTAATTCATTGTGAGTAACCAAATTTAGAATTATTGAAGAGAAAATATTGACATCGGCCGGGCGTCAAACCCTGATCCCCCTCATATCAAGCGTGGTACGCTGCCATTGCGCCACCGAGATTGCATCCAAACTGAGTAAATCCTCTTTCTTTATTGATTAACTGATCCTCTTTCATGATATCCCATATTTTTTTAGAATTTACATGGAATATGGGGTGTCTATTTGTTGAATTAGCAAGATCTATTGATATTTCGTTTACTACAGTCTATCCATATATAGTTAATTTTCAGATATATGGATAGGCACTATGTAAAAGAATTCACTAAGGCAATGTGATTTCTGTAGTTAATCTTTACATATGTAAGAGTGAGAATTTATTTTTTTGTATTCGGTTCTTTCCAGAATATCGAAATGTTAAAAATCAACATTTCAACATCATTACATACAGTTTTTTTATTACACACAAACATTTTCGTTGTGACTTGATGCATCTTATTTGTTCGTAAGACTGTTGTGACATTACCAAATTAGGATCCAAACATCGTAACTTTCTCCAGAAGTTGAAAAATACCATGAATGAGCGGTTGGCAATACGAAATACTGTCCGCAGTACTCAGACGATGTTCGACCCCGTGTTGTAAACCACCGTTTCCCTAGAAATAAACACTCGGGACACCGAGCCCATGGTCACTGGGACGCAAGTGTACACAGAAAATCCTTTCCCCTATCAGTGGATGGTAAGGGAGCGCGTTATCAGGAGAGGTGTACCGACAGCAGATGCGGCCATAAAGTGCGCCATCATTGCACAACAACGTCGTCGAGAACATTTAAAAGCTTTTTCGGGAGATAGCGGCTATCTGTCAACGGCTTGTTTCGACAGCCTTCCTCTCCTCAGATCGGAATAATGCTGTCGTTCTTCTCCTCTTTAGGTTCCTTGGTAATGGCCATGGGCTGACTTTGAGGGACTCGGGTTGTGTACCTTGGAGCTTTAAATCGTCTTAGACGCTATGTAGTTGAATTATGGTTAAACAAACAAAATAAAATCAGATAATTTCTTTCTTTTTATTTCCAAAAAAATTCCAAGCTAGTTAAAAAGTTGAAACTTTTGGTATTGCAATGTTCCCTTCAAACAATCCATAAAAAATAGATATTTTATAAGTGTTATTGTTCTCCTTGCTGATTGAAGGTCTCTTGTCCACTGTCCTTTCAGCCGATGTGGAGGCTGACCATTTAACAAGAAAGATGGAAGAGAATGGATGAGTGGATTAGAATGATTAAGTCTTAGTAATTTTGGTAAGAATTTCGGATTGTGAACTTTGTTAATAAGAGCAAATTCGCGAAACCCAAAAGTCCTGCTCGTATGTTCAAATAGGTCTATGAATAGTGGTGTAATTTAGAAGTACAGTCCGAGATATATTACGAAATTCTTTAAAGATGTTGGGCTGTTGTTTATTGTCACAGTAGGACAAGTAGATTTTCGTAAAAAAAAAAAAAAAACTGGAGTGGGTTCATTCGATCGAATCGATTTGGATTTACCATTTTTCGGACAAGTGTTCGAGTTTAAACAGATAGCTTTGAAGGGCAAAGGAGGAATTCATAAATTATAATGAATTCTATCACTTTCGAAATAGCAAAAAAAAAAAAATAATAATAATAATTAGATAATAAACAATAGAAATAATTTGTTATTTACCAAGTTGTTTGAGAATGTAGCGCTTAAATCAACTTCATCTGCGGCTTCCGCTAAAATATTGTGGGAAGTAATTCCAAAACTTTACCCAGGATGTAAGAAGAGTTATTTATTAACAATTTTGCCGAATTCTCCACACCGTGAATCGGTCGTGACCAATTTTCCAGAAACGTGATAACACGCCTAGACTTGGTTAATTATTGATTAAATTAATTTCTAAGCCAACGGTGGGGAATCCACTAATACCGTTCTTGTGTGCTTGATTTTCTCCGAGAGATCCTCCCCGTTTAAAAATAAATTTCTTAGCGCATACAAACCGTTGCGTTAAGAAGGAGGTCGTGAGGAATGCTTTGCTTTGAAAAGCAGCGAACGTTTAAAGCTGATTGGCATTTTTAACCAGTTACTGGTAATGTTATGTTAAGAAGAATTTCCTCATTTTATTAATTACGATAAATTAAATAATTTACTTGAAGGTTTTTTCCTGTTTCCTTTTTCATTACTGCTTTATGGTCTGAACATTCAACAATAAACCTTAAAAAGAAAATAGTTATAGATAATATCATGGTATATTCAGATACAGAGGAAAAAAATCGCTGGTTTAGTTTATGGTTAAACTAATGCGTCATTAGTCGTAGTGGTGATGCACCAAGAGGATTGTCTGACTGCATTGAAAAAGATTTTATGATTAATCTTCTTTGTTACAGATAATATAACTATCTAATACAATTCAAGATTTTTTATGAACAGTAAGTTGTCTGTTATGCTATTGCTATTCTAAGACTAAATTGGCAATAGCATCTTTTATTGAAAATGTTTCACACATTAAAATCAACCTATAAGAGTGTCATCATTGTTCGGGCTATATTTTCTGTATCACACCATTGATATTATAAGCAATCATGGATAAAAAGTCAAGAAGAAAATTACAAAAATTTAGATGGATATCCTAGGCAAATTAAAGAAGAATTGGAAACTTTGGGGGTATCAAAAGAACTTTGTCTTGACAGGGATCTTTTCAAGAAGGGACCAATAAATAAAACAAATATTGAGAGAAAACCAAGATTCAAACAAGTTTACCAAATAAATTACTAGACTTATTTGAATCTTTAAATGGGTTAAACTAACGTTGAACCAATTTGAACAAAAGTTTTGCAAAATAACGCCTAAAGACTAAAGACTATACTAACGCGCCTAAAGACGCGCCAACAAAAATTTTCAATTCCAAAACTCCAAAACTTAATAACGCAGATCCTTTGTTCATAAAAGCGAAACTCCTACTTTTGACTTAAATTAAAAACTATTCGCCAACAATTAATTACCTACACGTCATTTAATCCCGTTTTCATAAGTAAGTACACGGATATAACAACCCTTAGAAGCTACGGCTGACATGCCCATTAGAACGCGACTGAAAAGGAGCTGGATGACTGACCTCTTTTCTTGACTTGATTAGCTAAATTATAAGGGGCGAATAAAGGTAACAGGAATTTCAAAATTATGAATAATGAAGACAATCTGGGATGACAATGACCTTACTAAAAATTGTTAAAACTAGTTCTAGTTAAAACTAGAATTCTTGCTTTATGTGTACCTAATTACACGAATATAGCACCAGAATTCTAATAGACATCGTCTAACGGCTTGCAGGCACATTCGAGCGAGACTAAAAAGAAGCTGGACGAGAGATCTAAATTAGGATAAATTAATAAATTATGAGGTACGAATATAGGTAAAAGATGCAAAAATAATAAAAATATAATTATAAGAAGTTATTAGTTTTTGAAAAAAAAAAAAATCTTTATGCATTATATGCATGTGAAGCTTGCAATTTATAAATAAACCAAGCTACCTAGGAGAATTCAAGTGTGCCTACCAATAAATTTCCTAGTGCCTGGAACTAAAGTTACGTCCGGTAACTTCAACTTTATGTCGGACTTGGGCCCAAAGCCGATGTTGAATTTGCATTACATTTTAACCTGCCCTTTGCATATTTATTTGACTGTATGCATACGAAACGTAGCATATTCAAACGTAATTATGCTGAGGAAGATGAAGATCTCTTATCCTTGATATATTAATAGGATTGGTCTTTCAGTGTACGCGTGACGTTGGGCGCATCGTCGTGTAGTGAAATTTAATATATTTATGATACAAATGTATTGGGAGGAAGGGTCACGTCATTCAAATGAGTTCATAATTAAATATGGCGGTTATTATTATTATTATTAATAATAATTAATTATTATTATTTTATATTATTATTAAATATTAAATGGTTAAGAGGCGACAAGGTTGGGAAATATCGTCATGAGGATTTCTTATGTGTTTTTTAAAGTATTTTTTGACAAAATCTCATAAAACAGTCAATGCCAAATCAAGTTTACCAAAAATGACTAAAATTGCAGGTCTGATCTGATATTTCCAATTATTCTCCATCTAGCTCATCTGTCGATACTACTTCAATTTTTCTGTTCTTATTTTGTACCTAATTATTATGTACCTAACATGATTGACTTTATCGAAATCTCCTTCTATAGTGGCAAAAATCTCCTTCTATAGTGGCAACATATCTTGTGGCATATAGACATCTTTTCGCACTGATCCTTAGTGTCTATCTACTAAATTCTCGTATAAGCGTAATAAATCCTGTTAATTGTATTTTTTTAAAGTAATAAATAAATAAATTATATTTATTATTTATTATTTATTTATTATTAGGCCTAAGCAAATCTAGTTTAAGCCCCTAGTGTTCTTGCCTATACAGAGAATGGTTAAGAATAAATTAAGTCATTTTTTACAGCAAATGTAATTTACTTAATTTGGCAAAACATGCTATTTTTCTGCCCCAATTCAGTTTTCGCTTTTTACATTTCTGATATTTTACAATTTTCGAAGTTTACGAGAATTTTGAAGCTGTCCAAGGATTCTCTATTTAATAGCAACCATAAAGCAATTTATTGTTTATAAGGTATATTACACTGTTTTAAGCAACTAATTAGTAAAATAAATAATTACTGATTCTATTTGACGAAATAAAGAATTTATTCCCATGAATAAATATTTCAGGTTTATTTAAAAATTATACTAATTCCATTTCTGATGCATATATGTTTATAAATATATGTTTTTTTGAGTTTTAGTATTAATATTTTATGAGTTACCCAAAGTGAATAATACCTGTTTTCACAAAAAATATTCAAATCTTATAGTGAATTGATCCTACAATAGTTTACTTCTGATTCTTCTCAATAACACATAATTTACCCAATGTGGAAAAAAAATATATTGGTAGTATTGGGCTAATAAATAAATATTACAAAAAAGTTTTTGAAAAATTATTATTATTAAAAAATAATTACATTCTCATTTGTTATTGGTTTACCCTAAAGCTCGTAATTTTAAAAATCTATTTTTAATTTTTTTTTTTCATGTTTGTGTATCCATTAAAATCTATATTATACTACAAAAATAGTTCCACCTTAAAAACATTTTGTAATGGATTCAGTTTATTAATAATGACCTTTGAACTATCACTGATAACAAATAATTATGATTATAGTAATTAAATCATTTATTTATCTTATTTTTAGTATAGCCTCACTATTTACATGGTCATTCAATTAATTACACACTAATTAAATTAATTGGTATAATTATAAAGTTGTTTTAATTGCTAAAAACTGCCTATTTTTATAACTTTGAATACTGCATTTGTTGTTGAGGCGAATTAGTTCAGCAAGTCACCACCAGGCGAGAAGCAGTTCCAAGCTTTGCCGAGAGGTGCCGCTAGTGTCTTTCTATCCCGAACTTGGCTCCCGAGACTTGAAAATGTGATAGGTAGTTACTAAAAGAACTTCTTAAAGTTTTTGAATGTCAGAAATAATAAGTTATTAAGAAAATTAGGTGATTATAACAATGTTTCATGCAACTCATTAAGTCTTGATTACTGTAGGAAATAAACGAATAGAAACATATGCCAAAGAAATATTAGTCTCCAAATTTAGTCCGAATTACGTACATTAAGAAAAAAAATATTGAATTAAGCAAATTATAAATAATTTTTGGGTTTTTTTCGGGTTAACTTAAATTAACTGGTAGTAAATTTAATAAATAGAATCTAATTATTAACCATAAACCAAATTGTTTAACAGGTGAAATATAGAAACATTTTTCTATATTTTTTTATTCCAAAGGATCTTGAATTCCTGTCACTGATTTGCAATGTACCTACCTAATAAAAAAACTAATTACCTTTTTTGGTTGACCCTCTTGAAATTTTTTAAAGAAATTTTCGCAAGGTGTGTGTTTTAAAAATTACGACAAATAATTCAATTACAAATAAAAAATTAATTAATATTAACAGATTAATATTTATTAATGTTATATAGAAAACAAATATGTCGGTTGAGCAGGACCTTATCGCGGAAGCACACATCATAATTTTAAAAGTATTGACTACAATGGAATAAGCGGAATTATAGGTCTACCTACTCAAATTTTGTAATAATGAATTCCACTTGAAATATAAGAAGACACGATAAAAACGTGGTATGAAAATAAACAGATTAATAGAGGTATTAAAGGAGGCAATGAAAATCGCTATAACTACCTGCCAACTATGACCCGCGCACGCTACTTTTCGCTTTCATCGCAATATCGTGCGGCTGAGTGCATGACCTCATCATGCCGCAGGGATTATTAGTGTGGCTTGGGGCTTCCGCCGTTGCAGCCTCCGTGTAGGTCACACCGTGTGAGGTCTATTGGTATTCACGACAGCTTAATAGCCGAGATTATCATAGAATATCAATATCCAAGTGCGAAATCGTAATCTACAAGGTCGTAAGATTTGCATTGCGAAATAAGAATCAAAATAATTAATGTTGGCTTGCTAGCGTGATGTCAATGAGGTGTTTACTATTCTAAATCTGTTGAATATACTTCTTAAACTTCATTATAATATCAATAATATGAAATACTGATAACTTGACCTGTAATCTTGCACTTTGAGTGATACGTACTCTAGTCTACGTCAGCAGCAGTTTAGCTATAATTTAGCGCAAAATGTGAGGGTCTCATTCGTTATTGAGTCACATTCATTAATTCTAATCGTTTAAAAGATTGTTTTATTGCTAATATCAACGTTTATTACTTTTATATAATTATTAATATAATTAATAGCAATAACGATTTATTACAAACAAGTCTTTGATGATTTTGAGAAAACACCGATAGTAAATTGTCAAAAGCCACCTAATAGCGAATCGCCGTCTCGTAAAATTAAAAAAAGTGATAAATGACATTTTGCCTTCTTATTACAGAAATCTAAATAATATTTACCATCCTCGAGTAATAAACGTTTCTGTTTAATTACTTAAACAATTAAAAGACCAAAAATATATTTATAGTGAAAGGCATCACGAAAATTTGTTCAATATGTTTTTTCATTATATTGCTATTGTTTAATCTATTTTCTACCTATACTAGCAAAATTCAGATTCTGTTCTATCCATGACGATTATAGAAAATGTCTGTATTTTTGAATAAGTTTTTTTCTATCCTATTCTAAAGCACCAAATAGACGGTTAGAAATAGTGTTAGAAATTGCATTATTTTCACCCAGTGACAAAATAGATATAAAAAGAAAAAACAAATCAATAGTTCTATTGATATGTATGTAAGCTTAAAAGCTACAAACGTGAAAACTCGTAGCCATTTTTATTTTTTATTTTTTCAATACTTTCTTATTGTTAATAAAATTAAGAAAATATTCTCTATAGTTAAAGTGGAACTGTGTGCATGAAAAAAAAATAAATAAAAGCATAAAAATAATTTATTCTACTTAATTTGATTCAATAAACAAATAATTTATTTTAAAAATTTCGCTTTAGAGGTACTGCGCTTATGCCATTCATATATGATAACCCGAAGATAGTGAGCCCGCATTCATAAACTCATAATGATTAACTCGGCGTTGATCCGCAACCTCTCCACGGGTACGGGAAAACTCCTTATGGCCTGCAAGTTAAGGAAAGAAAGGACAAGCAAGGGAAAAAATGAGTTTCACTAGTAAGCTGAAGGTGTGTACGTGCTTACACATATTCCGAAATAAATAACATGTTCCCGAAGCATTAATAAGCATTGACTCAATTATCGCAAAAAGATATAGATATAAATTGTTCTTCGTGTACTCTCTATTCTGAATCCTACTTGGCCAACTCATATCTTTTCCATATAGTAATGATGTGTGTTATATATATATCCTGCAGTATGCTAATTTTTATTCAACTTCAAGCGGAAACTTTTTTAAGTCTTAAAAACAGTTAGTGTACATACTCTGAATACTGCTACATTTTCTAACAGTTTCACGACTCAGGAGGACCCAACCAACTATAGTGATGAACGGTCCCAGGACTAACACAATATCTTCGTTAATTAGTTATATTTATGACTGCAATTAAAACTGCAAGAGCCTAATGCTTACGGTAGGATAATTTATTTAGTTCAGTTTAGCACCTAGCCACTTAGTCCCTCGTAAACTGCCGTTGCTCTATAAAAGTTCATTATGAATTCACTGTTTCCTGCTCTAGCTTTATGCTGGCCAATTACTGGGATGTGTGTTCATGCTTTGAGAAGCTGGGTAATGTTCTGTTTTGTTCACTGCAGAGAAATATGTTTAACTAAATATTAACAGGAGTCTTCCTATTAGCATTTGTACTTATAAATTTTTATATTTAACTAGCAGAAGAAATATTTGAAGAGGTATTGAAAAGCTAGGAATTTGAATCTTGAATGAATCCAATATCCTTTTTTAAACGTGGAATATTAATTTAACCTCATTTAATAGATATATTTTTAATGTTTTCCAGTTGGCAGCAAGGGAACAATCATTATTGGTCTCCCAATGGTCTCCATTGCTATTTGCAAATATTTTCGAATTCGTAGTTGTATAAAGGCTTTCTAATGGATTGCTGCTTCGAGCTACACATCACTGTTACTGGATGTTTAAAGAAGCTATCGAAATTAGAATTTTTCAAATACTACTTTTCATGATTGAATACTTCCATTTCATGATTGAATAGTGCTGTAATAAAAATAAGACCTATCGTCTCCCTTCTAAACGAGTAAATCTATCGCCTCTTACTTCCATGTTATAATAAAGCTTAAATGCCTTATTCGGTTCAATATTGTTGATAAAATGTGGAAGTAACATACTTTCATCATGAACAAATAGTTTATGTCAAATATTAAATATTTTATTATATAACAAATAGTTTATTCGCTGGTGAGCGATTCATGAGTATATATTACATAAAGTTCATACTCAGAGAACTAAAAAAAAAAAAAAAAAATCCCTAAGCATTTTATAGGTTGTCGAATGTATATTCTGGTTAGAAAAGTTGAACTATCCGCCCAAAAAAAAAAAAAAAAAAAAAAAAAAAAAAAAAAAAAAAAAAAAAAAAAAAAAAAAAAAAAAAAAAAAGGAAGGTCCCCCACCAATGGAAAACTAATATTTTTAAATAAACACTATTAAAATTAAATCGTTCAATTTATTTAATTTAAATAAATAAACTTTTCTTAAATGTTCAAAGAAAAAAAATACAACCTAGAAATCTGATGTCTTAGTTTAAATCGCTGATTTAAATAAGAATATTTTTTCCTTTGATCACCTGGTTGGTTCTGGGAAAGTCTATTCACGTGCGAATCCAAGCAAAGGGCTGTGGGGGCCAAGGCTGTAATCTAAAGAACAAATAATATTCAGAACAAGTTAAATATCAGTTTCTAACTGGCTAGATATACATATGCGTCTATTTGCTCTATTCCAAGGTGGCGGGATGGCCGAGTGGGCAAACGCATTAGAAAATACGCGTCTGTTTGGAAACATGAAGATAGCAAGTTCAAAACCCGGAGCCAGGGGAAAATTTAATTAATATCGGCATCAATCCCCCATTCTATCCCCTGGCCCGGGAAACCCCGTATAGCCTAAAGGTCAGATAGGGGAGGAACCAAAAAAAAAAAAAAAAAAAAAAAAAAAGTAGCTCTATTCCAAAGGAGGTCCAAAGTTACTGGAATTTTTAAAATAAAGATGAGTGAATAATCCGCAGGTCTTTAGAACAACATGGTTTCAAAATTTAGTCCTATTAAAGTTTTTAACAGTCCATATTTTTCTTAAATTTATTATTTCAAAGCCTTTGAAAAACATCAATTTTTAATTTGTTATTTATTTATGGTCTTTGGTTAAATAATTTTTTTATTTTATTAGAGATAAAAGATTCGACCACGGCCGGGAACGGAACCCGATTTTTGTTAATTTTCATTTTGCATTTCTGATCCCTATAGTACGTATTATTAATAGTTGTTTTTGGAGTCAGAACGACGCTAAGACGGCCAGTGAAGATTCTTTATGAATGGAAATATCATGGCCGAGATTCCGGCATAAACGGCGGATGAATCCCTGTTTATAGTCCGCCGGGAGGGGCTAAAATTAAGAAGGCCACTAAAGATAAAATGTGTCAGATAAGAGCAGTAAAACGAGAGATCTTTTTTACGTTAGTTTTATATACGTTGGCCGGCTCAATAGGGGACCTATCGCTCCGGAAAGTGGGTCTCGCTAACTATTTCTGTAGCATTAGCCCTTTATCTATCTGCTCGCCAGCTGATCTCTAAGAGCCTTCCGGGGAATATACGTCCGTTTTATCACTAGGGAAGAAATATCATGTCTTCCGTTTCGAAATGTTTTTAAAAGCATAAGGCTCTCTCTCCGGAGGATTAAGAGATATGGAATGCGATTTTGACTTCATTGATTCGTTCGGTGATGGTGTAAGCCTGGCGTGAACGATATTCGAATTGGACCGGATCGATAAGATCTTAGTATAAGGGATCAGGTGTTTACAAAAGGCCTCATCAAATCGGTTTCGATATACGGAATGTCTCTTTTGAATACAATTTCAGAAAACTATCGATCTTTTAGGGGGGTTTAGAATCTAAAAAAATAACTTCATTTTATTATGTACTTCGGATATTTTTCCCATCAAAGTTTTTGTACTTTTATTAATCAAGAATCCTTTGATGATTTCTTTTTACTAGCTGTCTTCTACATTACTATGGTTAGCGCGTTTCTTGCCACCTTTCAGTTTCTAGTTATAGTAATATTAATTTTAAAGTAACAACAAGAAATATATTTTATTTACATCTGTAAAAATAAGTCTTTGTTTATTTTAATTTTCTATTTTCTATTACTATCTTAAGTGAGTTTTCTTATTATGTAGATTTACGTAGAATTTCGGTCATATAATATTCGGAACCTAAATACTAAACGGTTCCTTATAACTTGTTACTAGACTATTTATATATTATTTTTATTCTCCACAAATAATACTAACTAAAAAAAAAGAGGGTTATTGCAAATAAAAAATGTTACCTATAATAGCTGTAGAATATCGAATTCTGTGTAAAACGATCTCATTAACTCTAAAATTAGCCCACTCCTGTGGAGAAAAAGTAATTAAAACGTGAACGTATTTAGCGCCTTGTGGTCAAAAATCCGTGACATTTTTTGGGATTTTTTTTTCAAGTTTCTCGCATATAATTCGGTAAATACAGATCACAAAGTATTGCTTTCTTCTTACTATAAGAGGCTAAACTATTGCAAATAGAATGATATATTTGAAGTTTAAATCGGTTAAGTGGTTTAGCCGGTTTCGGCACATCAAAAATCTATAATTTTTACGATTTTGGTGGAAACCGAGTTCCAACGCCTCTATCTCAAAAACATCTAGTTTAAATGAAAAATGTTTTGGATAAAAGTTGCAGAATATCAAATTTAGCATCAACCAAGCTCCATACACACAACATTACCTAAACCCTGCATGGAAATACAAATGAAAACGTGAAAGAATTCGGAGTGGTTACTTCCTGCTAAGACTTCGGTTTTTGAAATAATTAAAGAACCATCTTCCATGTGTTAAAATAAAAGATAAATTTTGCCAAGTACCTACCTGTCTAAGTAGTTATATTTATGAATATTTTATCAAATCCCCTGATACTTCAAAGTTTAGGCATATGTGACGACCAGTGTATGAATAAATGGTAAAGTTTTTGATTCTGTCATTTTAAAATATATTCAGATTTTTGTTATTAACTTTACAATTCCCTTTAGAAATTCGAATTCAGACAGGTTTTTTTTTTTTAAGTTTTAATTGTATGTAATACATATTGGGTATCAACCGTGAAAAGTGAGTCGATAATGTCCCTTACTAATGATTTGGATAATTATATGATTTTGTTCAACTACGAATTACATATAAAATTGTCATTTTTCTTTAGAAGGTCCAAACAAATAGACAACTCATATTTTAAATACACAATCACATGAATTAGTTAAAATCCGTTATTTAAAAAATTAGCGAACAGCTGGAAACGAGGCTAATGAAAAGTTTTGAACTAGTACTAAAAACATGTAAAGCTTTCTTCTGTCAATTGGTAGAACTACAGGGGAAGAACGTGGAAAAATATTTTGTAGCGCCGAAGTTGTGTTTTTAGCAACCATAATTGCACTATTCGGTAAAAATGCAAAATATTGAAGAAGGTGGTGCTTTCAGAAGAGGAACATTGCAAGACAACGATGAGAAGAACTGTGAAACGAAACATAGTAACGATCAGACGAGCTCAAAGCGACCTACGTATGCTGAGATGATGGCCAACCAACCACCCAGCAAACGTGAGTATGCAATAATCTTACCAACAATTAGAGGAATAAAACAGAGGAACTACATTGAAAGTTTAGCTGAGTTAGTCGACCCATTAAGTATCAAATACGCTTCACGTATATCTAATAATCGTTATTGTGTGCACTTGAGTAGCAAAGAACAGGTTGACATGTTACTAGCAAAACACAATTCACTAAACATTGGGGAATATTCCATCCCTATCAGGCGCCTAGTAAACCCCGCTAAGCGCATTATCATTTCGAATAGTTGCATTAAATTACTATCACCCGTTACCTCCTTGAAAGGAGGATACTTAGGTCCAAAAACTAGCCATATTTTGAGTTTTCGGAGACAAGTTTTTATTGCTCCAGAAGACTTACCAATGTTGCCAAAATCAATAGAAGTTTTTAATGAAGGTCTAACTTTCCGCATTTTCCTTTCAGAAGATATTCTGATTTGCTGTGTCGGAAACCTGGGCACTTCGCTGCAGATTGTCCTGAATCGGATATCTCTGAAGGAGCCCAAATAATTAACCCTGAGGCAACAATCAATAATAAATGTCACGAACTCCAGGAGGATCCATGTATCCAACAAAATCAGTCTTCAGTCATAAGGTAGGAAGAAAACAAAAAAATTTTACTTAACAACAGTGAAAGAACTTACTTGCAGCCTGAGGACAAGGAACGCATAAATAATAACTCCGCCCATGCGTTCGATGAAAATTCCCCTTGCTCCTCTTTTGGGGAACCTTCAACAAGCAGAACAGAACCCGATCCTACAAGAGAGAGGAAACAATGCACTAGACATTCTACTGCATCGGTCAATGAATACTCGACAACTGCTACGCATACCACCTCGCTTACCAATGACGCTTCCAGATTCCAGGGTAGCATTGAAAATGATAAGAAAAACATAAAAAAAATCAGAACATAGCGGAGACCTGACCGTTGAAAAAAGAGAAACTCGAAAAATTCCTGAAATTCAAAGTAGCAAATCTCCAATAAAAATACTTTCAGTTACCAACATATATCCAGAACAGGTACTTTCTTTAATGGGAAAAAAAAAAAACCAAAACCTCAAAATAAATAAAATAAATTGTAGGGTATAATCCACAAACAATGAAACCAAAGCAAAACTAAAACAACTAAAACAAAATTCCAAACAGTTCCTGGAACCCATTCGCCGCTGTATAACCAATGACTTTCCATTGACATTTGACCAGCTGTGCCTGTTGATGGACATGGTCCAAGGTGAAAGCTGCTCAAATGTTAATGAAATATTAAAACAATTCACTAACTTCATGACAGGCTTACAGCGAATGATTAATGAAGTTCGAAACAAAATTACACATAGAGGTATGAAAATCAGATTTTCAAAAATCATTAAATCCTTACATGTAACTGAGTCCAACCCAACTCCTACAGATATCTCAGAACCCAAAGACGTAACTCCCCCTGTTGGAGCAAGGGGCGTTTCTTGTTTGAATTGCAATCCTTTCCCGGTGAGAATTTTGTCTCCCCCCTCCAAACGGGCAAAGACAAAATAAATGGACTGTATATAAAAAAAATATGGGCAAGGTGGGTTTGCTGTAAGGGAAAAAAAAACAAGAAAAACAATGGTGATGATATAAATTAATAAAAATAAAAACATTTCATGCAAAGTGAGATTAAATTAAAATCAATATAGTTTGTAGGTGTTGGTTTAAAATAAATAAAAGGCCCTTCCATGTTTTACAAAAATATATTAATAAAGAAAAAAAAAGGATTAAAAAAAAATAAATTGATAACAGTTAACCCCCAAAATTAACATACAAATGTTCAATGAAAAATAAGAAAACAGCTTAAAACAAAATAAGAATAAATTAGAAGAACAAAAAAAAATTAATTAACTTCTTTACAATATAATGGGAAAAAAAATGAATCTAACGCTTTGTACACAAATTAGATAAAATAATTGTCCATTAAATTAAATCTTCTTAGAGAGAAAAAAAAAGAAAAGATGTTCTTCGACGTATATTCTCGTTAGAAAAAAAAATGGTGAATAAGGAGGATCCTACCTTATTTTGAAGTTCTTATTATATTCACTGTTGTGTTAAAATACTCATCGTCCTCGTAGATATAATCGATCTTGATATGCAGGATCATAATATATTGAAATTGATTCAGAGATTGAAGATGAGACGAGGTGAAACGATAATGGTGGGTGAGGGCACGATTGGTGACGATATAAGTGTGCCCCAAGCGACTTCCATACTACGACTGGTCCCGGCGTTATCGCCGTTGTTGTGGTCCTTAATACCACTAGACACTATATATATATGATATTCTTTCTTCATAATATTTCTAAATAAACATACTATTTACAATGCAAATGTAATTATTATTTATTAACCAGTAAACTAATTAGTAATAAAGAAAGAAAAATCATTAAAACAAATGAAAGGGCCTGGGAAAAAGAAATAAAATAAAATTACTTATGAGAAAGAAAAAAATTGACTAGGGCTTTAACATACCGCCCACCAAAAATTGTAAAATTTTTAAGAATCCTTTTCATCAGGAAATAAAGGGGATAGACGGGAAACAGGTCTGAGGAGGTCCGTCTTTGCTGTTTTCAACCTAACAACCCTGACTACTCCGTCCTTCCCAGGATATGCCTCTATTACTCTAGCAGTGGGCCATTGTAGAGGGGGCACGTTGGGATCCCTCAGTAAGACTAATGTACCTGGTTCAATTGGAGTACTCGGCTTTGTCCATTTCACCCTTTGCTGAAGGAAGTTCAAATAATCCAGTCGCCAACGGTTCCAGAAATCAGCAAGGCAGCATTGCAGGTGCTTCCATCTAGACAAACGGTTCCGAGGAACATCAATAATCTCGGGTTCCGGTGGGGCGACGAGGGGTGCTCCGATCAGGAAGTGTCCCGGGGTAAGAATTTGATAGTCTTCGGGATCAGACGACATTGGATGGAGTGGTCGAGAGTTTAGGACCGCTTCGATTCGGCTTACGACCGTGGCTAACTCTTCGAATGTTATTGGCTGGGCACCGAGAACACGAGTAAGGTGATATTTGCAGGATTTGATCCCAGCTTCCCATAATCCACCGAAGTGCGGTGCAAAGGGGGGTATGAAATGCCATTCCACTTCCTTAAGCGTAAGGTAATTCCTAGTTGAATTTATAACCTCCAGGGAGTTCCACCACTTATAGAGTTTTTTCAGCCGACTTGACGCTCCGACAAAGTTAGTCCCGTTATCGGAAAAAATCTTACTCGGCATACCTCGACGAGCCACGAATCGGTCTAAACACGCCATAAAGGCATCTGTACTTAATTGCGAGACTACTTCAATATGTACCGCTTTGGTGCTAAAACATACAAAAAGACATACATATGCCTTACCTAAAGCAGCCTTCCTCCGTTGGGATTCCTTAATGAGGAAAGGACCAGCGAAATCAATTCCGACATTAAGGAACGCTCTCCCTTGTTCAAACCGAGACGAGGGCAAGTCGCCCATGATAGGATTCACACTTTTCACTCTCAAACGGTGGCAAATTGAGCAACGATGCACACGTGATCTGACGATCCCTCTTCCAGCGATGATCCAATATCTATTACGGAGCAAGGAATGCAACAGCTGAGGGCCTGCATGGAGATAGGCGCGGTGGTAATGGTCAATTAGTAAATTTACAAAGTGTGATTTATTCGGCAACAAGATGGGATGCCTTTGGTCGTAGGGTATGGGAGCATGACGTAACCTACCGCCCACCCTAACTAAACCAGCGGAATCAACGAAAGGATTTAATGATCTTAATGACTTCATTCGTTCCCCATGGATATTCGTGAAGCCTTCCGAAGCCTGAATTCCTCTAATGATGACCTCGGTCCCTTGTCGTATTTCCAACAATGATAGCGGACCCGATCTTATCAAATGTCTATTAGAAGCGTTGTGTTTAAAGCGAATCAGATAGGCAAATATTCGGATCATACGAATATATGATGAGAACCTTTCTATAATTTTGTTCAATTCATTTACTACGGTTTTGGTTGCGAGCAAAGTAATTGTCTTGGTCTCGGGCAATTCTGACGGATCCGTAATAATCGAGTTGGTATATATCGGCCAATCTTCCCTTGAACAACTAAGCCACGACGGCCCGTTCCACCAAGCTGTGTTACGAGGTAATTCCGACGGACATATGCCACGCGAGGCTACATCGGCGGCATTATTTTCAGAAGTCACATGATACCACGAAGATACATCAGTAAGCTCTAAAATCTTTGCAACTCGATTTGCTACGAAGGACTTTAAACGAGAATGAGGTAGATGAAGCCATGATAAAACGGTCTTGGAATCTGAGCATAAAACTGTGGAAGACACACTCCATTGTGACAACGTCTCTTTGAGCGAAATTAATGCCTCTACCAATAGTACAGCGGCGCAGAGCTCAAGCCGAGGGATCGTTAGATGCTTAAGGGGCGCTAGACGGGTTTTAGCATAAATTAGGTGAGAAGAGAAACGTCCGTCTTGCAATTCCAAATAAGCGTACACGACTGCAGCGAACCCCAACTCGGACGCATCAGCGAAGCCAACGATAGTAACATTCGATGGATAGTCTATAAAGAGGCATCGAGGGATACGGATTTCACCCAAAAGCGCTAGATTTTCATAAAACTTTTCCCAGTTTCGCCTGACAGGAGGTGGCACAGGGGCATCCCAATCGAGACGCATTTCCCACAATTTTTGCAAAATAGTTTTTGCCCTAAAAATTGCTGGGGCTAAATATCCCAATGGATCATAAATTCTGGCGATAGTGGACATAATACCCCTCTTCGTTGGTACGCACGATCTAGGCGTCACTTTATAAGATAGAAAATCGCCCTTTGGTTCCCATTGGATCCCAAGCACTTTAACAACGGAGTCCTCCATATTGGAAAACGATACAGGGGTTTCTAATATTTCTTCCGGCACGCTGTCGAGTAGCTGCGGGCAATTGCTACTCCACTTCTTCAATTCAAACCCTCCTTTTGCCAACAATTGTATTAGATCCCGTTGCAGAGCAATCGCGTCTGAGATCTCGTCCATACCCGTTAACAAGTCGTCTATATACATATGTTCACGCAATGCGTGCGATGCCTCGGGGTAATTTTTGCCATCCTCTAACACGAGTTGTTTGATTACGCGCATTGCTAGAAAAGGGGAACATGATAGACCGAATGATAACCTATCAAATCTATACTCCGTTAAGGCATCAGTATTTTGGAATCGGTAGAAAAAGTGCTGATATGCACAGTCCTCAGAAGCCAATCTTATTTGAAGGTACATTTGGCATATGTCCGCTGACATGGCAATGCGGGGTTTTCGAAATGCTAACAAGACATCCTTTATGTCGCGCTGTAATTTGGGGCCCGTCAGGAGATGGTGATTTAAAGACCCGTTACTCGTTGCTGCTGACGCGTCAAACACTATTCGCAGTTTGGTTGAAGAGCTGTCCTTAAAAACAGCATGGTGAGGAAGGTAGCATTTTCCGGGTGGAGTAGCGCGTGATATGTAGCCTTTTTCCAAATATTCCTGAATAATCTTAGAATATTCCAATTGTAACGGACGGTCTTTTTCAAATTTCCTTTCCAAAATTTTAAAACGATGGAGTGCGCCGAACCTAGAATCATTTAGTACCGGAGGACATCCGTTAAAAGGAAGCCTCACTGTGAAACGACCGGCTTCATCGCGTGAATGAGTATTCACAAAATGCTCCTCACATTTAGCATCCAGAGGGTCTGATTCTTTTACGTTCATAACGTTCTCAGTCTCCCAAAATTTATTTAATATTCGGGGAAGATCATCGCAGTGGGAGCAAGAAACGGCTGCGCTATGAAGAACGGTACTGGGGCAAGATTTATCGAAAGATTTTTTATCAATTGGGCCAACTAGAATCCAACCAAAGATTGTTTCCAAAGCACTGGGGGCCCCATATTCCGGTTTTATATTTCCCGAACAAAGTACTTGGGCAAATATATCTGCCCCTAGAAGAAAATCTACGGGTCGGGGTTCATGAAAGTTAGGATCAGCTAAGTCCAAACCTCGAAAATGTTCAAGGACATTTCTCGAAACAGGACTTGTGGGAATATCTTCACATATCCGCTCAATTACAATAGCCACGGTTTGTAATTCGGGAGAGGAAGCCTTTTTTGGAGCTAGAACACAGGGTGCTTCATATTTGACCCGAGGAATTGTTTGATTCCCAAACCCGACTAATTGATGTCTGCTACGCGCTAATGTCAAATTTAGCCTTCGAGCACATTCTTCTGTTATAAAAGAACGCTGCGACCCACTGTCGATGAGCATTCGCAAATCATGCCAATGACCTCGATAATCCCGGATCCTAGCTAAAGCTGTGCCAAGCAAGACATTTGTCCTACCCGCGGACATTGAAAGTATAGCGTTTCTAGCTAAGGCAGAATCAGACGGATCAGACGGCATTGCCGATGAATTGGGAGAGCAACGCGAAGTCTCTGCGTTTTTATTAAGGTTATTTACCCCTTCCTGCTTTCGATCAGGACGAGATTGAGTAAGCTTTGGGTCTGGTAACTCGGACTTACGAATCTCACGAGGGAAAAAGTGGAGTAGGGAGTGATGTCGTTTACTGCAATACCGGCAAGATACCTGAGATGGGCACTGATTCGCGAGATGACCGGAAGCGAAACAATTAATGCAACGTTTCAAGCTCCTAATTCGGTTGCTGCGTTGTTGTGGAGTCAGTTTTTTAAAGTTGGAGCAATCATATATCCGGTGGTCACTTTTACATATCGGACATTTAACCGATTGCTTTGGGGAATTAGAAGTCATTAATACCTGTCTAGAGCGAGTACTATACCCGGTATTTGATGCAGAATTTGAGAGAAGGGCCTCTGATTGCAATTTGACCGCCTGTCTTTGTATATAATCAGCGAACTCCTCCCAAGTCGGAAGCTCAGTTTTATAGCCGTGTTCCGTTTCGAAACCTTCCCTCGTCTTGGTGCCCAGCATCCTTAGTGCCAAAGTTGTTAATATAAACCCCGAAAGATCGGTGATACCCAATTTAAGAAGCGCAGAGGCGCTTTCTATCACTACTGCTGAGAAGTGCTCAAGATTAGGAAGGTTACCCTTAAGTATCGGCTTGAAATTTAAAACCCTCGTCAGGAAAAAAGTAGCTTGTATTCGTTTACTATCATATTTTTTTATTAATGATTCCCATGCTTGGTTATACCCTGACTCCGATATTGAAATCGCCGAAATATTTTGTAAGGCTGGCCCCTTTAAGGCTGATTTTAAGTGGTGAAATTTTTGGATATTATCTAAATCATGTCTTTCATGAACTAAGGACTTAAAGGTTTCCTTGAATTCCTGCCAGCTACCTATGTCTCCAGAAAATGGTGGTATATTAATAGCGGGTAAACGGTAATGGGGATAAACATCCGCGACTCTATTTACCAAAGACCGTTCAATGTATGATTTATCTGTATCGCTGAAAGGGGTAATTTTGAGCGATAACGCTTTATAATATGAAGACCGAACTTCGTTCTTTAATTCTTTTAGCCTTTCCCTCGAGGCGTTTAATTTTTTCGCGAGAGAGTTAGCCTCTAAAAAAATCGATTCAAAACGCTCATATGTAGCGTCGATGCGCGAAAGGCGCGCCGAAAATAAAGATTCGCAAGAGGGGTCAGTAGGGAGTTTCGAACCTATAGAAGTGGTCTCCATAATATCCCCGGCTAAATCATCTAATTGCTCCTTTAGATCGTCTAGCTTAGCTTCAAGATCATCATTAGTAGGTTTAGGTCCCATGATTTGAGGCAATTTTTAATTGTATTTAACGAGAAAGAAAAAAAATAAATAAAATTAGAGAATAGAAAATAATAATGTAACTTCAGACACAGGTGGGTGTAATATAAAAAAAATAATTTACAATCATAAAAGTATTTTGGAGCACCGAAATAATTTAATAGTACCAATATAAGGCCGAAATCTAAACAAAAAAAAAAAACGATTTTTTTTTCCCTATTATAAGGCCCAAAAAATAAATAAAATAATTTAATAGCGCTGATATCCGGCCCGGATTGGACCAGAATAATGTTGGAGCAAGGGGCGTTTCTTGTTTGAATTGCAATCCTTTCCCGGTGAGAATTTTGTCTCCCCCCTCCAAACGGGCAAAGACAAAATAAATGGACTGTATATAAAAAAAATATGGGCAAGGTGGGTTTGCTGTAAGGGAAAAAAAAACAAGAAAAACAATGGTGATGATATAAATTAATAAAAATAAAAACATTTCATGCAAAGTGAGATTAAATTAAAATCAATATAGTTTGTAGGTGTTGGTTTAAAATAAATAAAGGGCCCTTCCATGTTTTACAAAAATATATTAATAAAGAAAAAAAAAGGATTAAAAAAAAATAAATTGATAACAGTTAACCCCCAAAATTAACATACAAATGTTCAATGAAAAATAAGAAAACAGCTTAAAACAAAATAAGAATAAATTAGAAGAACAAAAAAAAATTAATTAACTTCTTTACAATATAATGGGAAAAAAAATGAATCTAACGCTTTGTACACAAATTAGATAAAATAATTGTCCATTAAATTAAATCTTCTTAGAGAGAAAAAAAAAGAAAAGATGTTCTTCGACGTATATTCTCGTTAGAAAAAAAAATGGTGAATAAGGAGGATCCTACCTTATTTTGAAGTTCTTATTATATTCACTGTTGTGTTAAAATACTCATCGTCCTCGTAGATATAATCGATCTTGATATGCAGGATCATAATATATTGAAATTGATTCAGAGATTGAAGATGAGACGAGGTGAAACGATAATGGTGGGTGAGGGCACGATTGGTGACGATATAAGTGTGCCCCAAGCGACTTCCATACTACGACTGGTCCCGGCGTTATCGCCGTTGTTGTGGTCCTTAATACCACTAGACACTATATATATATGATATTCTTTCTTCATAATATTTCTAAATAAACATACTATTTACAATGCAAATGTAATTATTATTTATTAACCAGTAAACTAATTAGTAATAAAGAAAGAAAAATCATTAAAACAAATGAAAGGGCCTGGGAAAAAGAAATAAAATAAAATTACTTATGAGAAAGAAAAAAATTGACTAGGGCTTTAACACCCCATCTTGGGGATGTTACTGTATAATAACAATAAATAGTAAAATGAACGCAGTAATACAGTGACATTGCAATGGATTATTCCGCCATCTAGAGAACCTTCAGAAATTATTAAATGAAGAAAATCCACTGTGCTTCTGCCTTCAAGAAACTCATCTAAATAACAGCAATAACGTAAAAATTAAAGGCTATAAAACATTTAGAAAAGACAGATTAAGCAGTGGGAGATCATGGGGTGGTGTATTGACATCTGTAAGGGAAGATATTTTTTCCGAAGAAGTAACACTGACGACATCACATGAAGCACTCGCAGTAAGGCTATATATAAATGAACCACTCACAGTCTGCAATATATATTTTCCCCCAGCCGTGCACCTGTCCACTGAAGACATCGAAGAAATAACATCCCAACTTCCTAGGCCATACATTATTCTTGGCGATTTCATCGCCAATAATTCCATGCGGGGTTCCTCGCTACCAGATCTGGATCACAGGGGCCAAAGGGTAATATCATTCCTAGATAGGAACGAAACAACTACCCTTCTCAATTCAGGGGAGCATATCCACGTTTGTTCTAAGAGCAATTCATTCTCCGCCATTGATCTCAATTTTGCTGATGCTAGGCTAGCTCCAAAGATAACATGGGAAACAAAACCCCACTTATATGGTAGCGACCACTTCCCCATTGTCCTTAGGATTAGGAAGGCTTTACCATCACGACCGATACTTAGGCATTGGAAATAACAGTTAGCTAAGTGGGATGGTTTTAGAGATTCGATTTCTGCAAATATAAATGGACTCTATAGTGTGGGAGGTAGCATAGACGAACAAGTAGATGCTTTTACTGAAATAATTACTCAAGCGAGCTGTAAAAATATCCCGATCAAAACTCAAAGGCAACTTGAGGGAAGGGTTCCATGTTGGAACAAACAATGTGAGGATGCTGTAAGAGAGAAGAAAAAGGCTCTAAATAGGTTTAGAAAAAACAGGACTCATGAGAATGCTGTAGAGTTTAAAAGCAATAGCAAATAGAATTATCAAAGACAGCAAAAAATCATCTTGGAGGGATTATGTTTCTTCTACCAACAACCTCACACCTCAAAAAGAGATATGGAACAAAATTCGTCCTATCAGAGGGATAAAGCAACAAAACCACGTACCGGGTTTGAAACTTGGAGCAGATATCGTTACAGATCCAAAAATTCTAGCGGACTTATTTGCAATTTTTTTTCCGAAACGTCAAATGTGCAATGCAATGACCTACTGATAAGTGATAATGGTAGTGAATCCGAACAACCAAACTTAACTCCATCACGCGAAGCCTACAACAAGCCGTTTGGTTGGAATGAATTATAACAGGCCATAAATAAATGTAAAAAGGTATCGGCCCCAGGTATTGATGAAATTTCCTACGAAATGATTAGAAATCTGCCATATGAGGGGAAGGCTTACTTATTGAAACTTTATAATCACCTGTGGAACAGTGGCAGTTTTCCTGACGCACGGAGAACCACTTTAGTCATACCAATCCCTAAAAAAGTTAATAGCAATTAACCGAAGGATTTTCGACCTATTTCCCTTTGTTCATGCTTATCGAAAATTCAGGAAAAAATGGTTAATTCGAGGTTAATCATTATAATAGAAACAAAAGGGTTATTTTCTGCCTCTCAGTTCGGTTTCAGACAGAATCTTTCCACGATAGATCCAATCCTTATACTGCAGGGAGAAACAGAAGAAGCTTTCTCTCGGAAGGAACATCTAATAACTATATTCCTGGACCTCGAAAAAGCGTACGACACAATGTATATGGAACGGGTGTTAAAAATTCTAAGGACCTGGAAAATAACAGGAAATATATACATTTATATTAAGAACTTCCTGCAGAATAGAAAGTTCCGTGTAAGAATCGGAAGCTCATATTCATCAATTCACACACTGAAACGGAACTCCACAAGGATCGCCACTTAGTATTACATTATTCTTAATATCAATCAATGAATTGGCTACGTTATTTGAGAAACCAACAAAAGTTGTCCTATTTGCGGTTCCTCCTGTTCGCTCGTAGCAAGTCCATCGGCTTTATCGAATAGAAAGTGAAAGTGCAGAGCCACCATTGATGATAAGAAGATCCTATCTATCCCTCAAATACATTGCGAAATTGGCATCCTTACCAAACCATCCACTGCATCCATCTGGAGGAGAGACGGAATTTAAGGTCCCGAGGGATATGATGGCGCAAAGAATTCCAAAATTAGCCCCTGACCTTGCCGAGACTACGAGCCTGGATCATATTCAAAAGTATGACTCGTATCCAACAACAAATAAACCTCCCTGTTACCATTACGAAATCAAAATAAATATGAAACTCACAAAAGAGAAAAAACAAAATTTATATCCTTTGATGACCCAAAACATGTTTTTCGAAATTTTAGAAGAATTCCAGGACCACCACATTATGTACACCGACGCGTCTAAACTTGAGGATTCAGCAGTGGGATGTGCTGTAATAAAAGAAGAAGACGCATACCTTTCTAAGCTGCCTGGAGTTTGCTCGGTTTTTATTGCAGAAGCAACTGCCATAAAGGAAGCTTTGCTCCACTGCAAAGTAGCTAATTACGAAAAATCAGTCATTGTCACTGACTCAATGAGCGTTCTACGGGCAATAAGGAGTCAAAAACCAGTGCACTCCACGATATTGGAAATATTGCATCTTATTGATGAATTACAAAAAGAAGGAAAAAGAATAGCTTTTATTTGGACTCCATCCTATTGTGGCATTGGAGGAAACGAGAAGGCAGATGCTGCATCCAGACTGGCTTGAACAGGTGATAACAGTCAAGTCAAATCCATAGGCATTATCCCCGAGAAGACTGGGTGAGGCACGTGAAATCCAAATTAATGACACAATGGAATGAAGCCTGGAGAAGTAACCCCTCCAAACTGCAACAAATAAAAGCAGATTGTAAAAAATGGTAAACCAGCAACAGAAAATCTAGGAGAGAAGAAATAATCCTCTGCCGGCTTAAAATAGGTCACTGCGAATTCTCCCATGCATACCTGTTTCACAACCTCGCACACCCTACCTGCGTCAAATGTGGTGCCCTGACCACGGTCTGCCATATACTAGTGGACTGCGAACACTACCAGCCGACCTTGAACAAAACTAAAAATGAACACATCATTGAAAGAGGTGCTGCGGGATACCGAAGATAATGTTGAAAAGCTAATGAATTTTTTGAAGCTTACTGGATTTTACAATAGAAATAGCTGACCCGGCAAACGTTGTTTTGCCATATAAATTATTTCTAGTGTAGAAAAGAAATCACTAACTTATTGCAAGTATATAAGGATGTGATTTATGAGTGATTTATTGGAGCGCTGTGAACGATGAGGGAATATAAAAAGAAAAAAACACCAAACATTAATTTTTTTAATTTATTCCTTAATATTATATATATCGTAATAAATACTGTCAATATGTAAATGTAATTCATAATTTTTGAATGAGCTGTTCTGCCTCCATCCAACAAAGTTGCCGCAATGCCCGATGATGCAACGGCCAATGCGATGCTATTATTTGATCGGAATTTGGCGAGCATTAGCGAAATAAGGAATGTTTTGCCAGTTCCGCCTGGTGCATCCAAAAAGAAGAACCCACCTTGTCCAGCTGAAAACTGCGAGCATAATGCGGTCGTAAATGATTCTTTGATCCTCATTGATTAGTGTGATATTGCGAGGAACAATCGCCGCCATTTTCACTGTTGTACTGCAGTTCACGATTCACTTCAGCATTAATTAAATCAGATGCATTTCGATTTGGCGAATTCATGCCGAAATGACTGAAAAGTAAGTTGGCAATGATAATGCAAAGATCCTCAATAGGAATCAATGTTTAAATGTACATAGCGTCGCTGAATGTTATCGCAAGATCGTTGCACCTTGTACGATGTTGATGCAATATATCATCAGTTATTGAATCTTTGTGATTATCCTACAATGAGAAACATATAGTCAACACTCTAGCGAATAGCAGACGAATTTGTATTGCTCTACAGTTCAATGGTGCTTCAGCAAGCCGAGTGCAAGGAATGCATCTTTATACGTTGGATACTGTTACCGATTCACTTTACGTATATCTAGAAATGACAATAGGCCAGTAACATTAACCAACAACAGTCGAAGATAAAAGCACTCAATCAGCCTTGGATTGACTGTAAATACTCACCCCAAGGTGTTTGATTATGAATAAATTGAGACATTTATCAATGCAGCTTGTGGTGAGCCTTGCTTTCGGGGCATCCATTTTTTTATTTGAGCCTATGCGAAATAGCGTACTTTTGAATAGAGTAATTTTCGTGCGAAGGCACCAAAATCATCCGCACGATTACACAATTCAAAAACTTCAGTGAGTGTAGTTTCTGGTGGATTTATAGCATGATCAATCGCTGTATCATTCGTGAAAAATACACTGACAGTTTTCAAGATGGACGGCTAACTGAACAACTGCTGGATCCCGTTCATGAATTGGGAAACAAAGATATGCCAAGCAGCTTCATTGAAGTTGATGACCGACCAATTTTGTAGAGCATTATTTCATCGTTTTTATTCCCTGGAGGAGCATTCCTTTATGGACTCTTCACAGAACTGCAGAACTCAACATTAATATGAACATTGTATGTCTTGCTCAGCAGAGACGAATATGGCACCACCCAACGATTGTCAGTGTCAATGTCTGTGTTGCTGAAGTTTTTAATAAATGATCGACCGCCATTATCGGGATTTCTTCGAAGATAAATTGGATATCCGTCGACATTTGTGATCGTATCGTTACTGAAATCTTTAGGGAAATTTTTAGTACATTTTCCATCTGCCATCCAAGACGATGAACGATTAAGAGTACCGCATGGGCCATGAATCAAGTTTGCTGTAACAATATCAAACAGCAATCGGTCAGTAGACGGATCTGGAATTTCCGCAGAAATTATATTATCGATTTCTTTAGGACGGATTTTGTAAATTAACCAAAGCAAAATGTGTGCATGAGGTAATCCTCGCTTTTGCCACCAACGTGTGGGACCGAATACATGTAATTTAGTAATAAAACTCATTAAAGACTTCAACTTTTGTCTGAACACTCGTGCTGTAATGTCATGACGATGTATTTGTACCAAAACTCTTCTGGTAAACTGACCTATAAAACTCCTTATCGCAAGTAAACATTGCTGTTTTTTGCCTAAAAGATCTTGCTGCTGCTTTTGTTTTTCTTCAAACTAACTCATCATAGTGTATAGTAAATTCTGCACACCACTGTTTATAGTTTTATTCATTTTAAATGATAAACTCCGTTATAAGCATATATGAATTGTTTACAATTTGTCATGACGGGTGACAAAATGACATTGATAGAATGTTACCATGTAAATGTTTCAATTAAATGTTAGGCCCAACTGGCCACCTTACCAAGTGATAATTGATCAGTTATTGAGCGGGATGAAAAATGATTAACACGTTGAGTGCCATGGAAAAGATGATGTATTTTTGCATGGAGCCGAAGCATTTTTTCCTAATTTATAAACTTTAATATGATTAGAATGATACATAAATTGCAAAATAAATAAATAATTTAATTTTGGCCATTAACAATAATTTTGAGAGCGGTACGTACGTACCGCCCGGCCCTAGGGTATTAGCCCGCTACCTGAAGTAGTAGCCCCCTGGGGATGTCCGGTTATGACCGCCACATCAATCCCTTTATACTTCTCCTGTCCCTTTCATCTCCATCCCTCAGTTTTGCTCTTGGCTACTTGGCGTTCAGACCTCTTCTTCTTCTCCTTGCACCACCAAATAAAAAAAATAAAAAAAAAAAACGGCCAATTGCATTGGCGAATTGTTCGGGGCCGGAGCGGTCCTATACGCCTTGAAATCACCCTCGGCCCCAGCCAATAGTCCAACAGCGATACGATCGTACCGCTTGCCGCTCAACATATTACTAAAATTACTATAAAAAAAATAGGGGGTGGTGATAAAAGGGTGAAAATTTAGGGCTGTGTGTATTTTTTAACGCCACATCATAAAAAAATAAAAAAAAAATTTTGTCCAAAAAATAAAAAAAATGTTAGGGGTGGGCACCCCTTATCACTTAGGGGTATGAAAAATAGATAGTAGCCGATTCTCAGACCTACTGAATATGCATATGAAATTTTATAAAAATCGGTCTATCCGTTTCGGAGGAGTATGGTAACTAACATTGTGACACGAGAATTTTATATATAAGATTTAAAAAAAAAAAAAAAAAAATGCCAATGACCCCTTCGGGTAGAGGCAAATCAAAACAAATAAATAAATGAAAAATTAGCATCCCAAAATATAATTAAAACTAAAAATTTTTAGTTATAATAAATAAATATGAACTTTTTAAATTAAATTTGGAATTAAAAATCCGTGATTTATAAAATTGGCTGGTTATGTTGATGTTGGTTTTTAGATTAGCTGAAACGTTTTTATCTTTATTAGTGAATTATGATTCGACTGTATTTAAAGGAATAGGATATAATTAATTACGCAATTAAATAACGCAGCCCCGCCCCCTCTGGTTTTTTTTTTTAATTAAAGGCGGAATTTAACTTTACTAAAACTTATTAATTACTTATACTTATTGATATACGAGCAGTCCCGGCCACGCCTTGCCGTGGCTCAGTAGCTATAATGCGTTGAATTAATTATATCCTATTCCTTTAAATACAGTGGAATCATAATTCACTGATAAAGATAAAAACGTTTCAGCTAATCTAAATACCAACGGGATTTAAAATAGAACTTTATGCCAAATTTAAAATTGTTTTGTAACGAATTTAGAAGGGTTAAAGTTTTTATTTTTTGCATCTTATACTTGGCTATAGTAAGTATTAATGATCCATTCATTTAGTACTTACTGGATTATTTCAGCAGAGGCGAGAGTAAATATAAATGCACACATATAAAAGGAACTAACAAAGAATATAATTGGAATAGCGTTCAGTACATTCAAAATAGACAATTAGCAAAAATGTACCAAATTAATCCTTTGCCATAATACATATTAATTAAATTCAGAATATAACACATGATGATTGAGATATTGTATAAGTAGGTTCTACCTGAAACAGGTTACGATAGTATAATAAGCACTTAATTTGCAATAAAAGAAATATTGAGGTCAATAATCGAGATAAAAGCTATCCTATCTCTTAAGTTGGACGAAACTACACACAATGAGCCAAATTTCATAGAGATCGGTTGAGTAGTTTCTGATTTTACCCCCAACAAACATCGGACACGAGATTTTTATGTACATAAAGATTTAATTACTACTAATACTTATTTTAAATTATACTAAAACATAAAATTTTTAATTGAATCAATTCAATATACCATTAATTCCTACATAATTATTACACATTTTTTTCTTGATTTTTAGCTAAGAGTTTAAATGGCTGTTGTCCACAATGCTTTATGCCCCTGGAATTAAATTCCCATCAATTCTTATTTTGGCTTTATAGTTAAACCCATAGCTAGATTTAGACCCCCATAACCCAAATGCTGCATTATTACCACCACAATCGTTCAATCGTGGGAGCAGTAGGGAGCTTATTCTGTTTGCCACAGCCATTTCGTGTACCTGACCCTTCAAATCCCATTGACACTCTGCCTAAGTCGTAAATGTAATTTAATTAGTAATAAAAACCGCACTAGATATTTTACTGCCCCATCAATTCTCAGCTGGCTCCCGGGCCATATTTTACTTTAAGATTGCCTTATTGTTGTCTTTTATGTTTCTATTATCGTCCTTATCTCGTTTATGTCTCCTTCCCGTGTGCCGTCATGGTGTAGGCACTTATGGCACATGGGGTGGCTTTTCGGATGACCACGTACCTACCACGGTGTATGAGTGACCACATCCCATCACACCATCAGAGGCACATATATTACATTTTTCTCATTTAGTAAAAAACGCAGGAAATTTTCGCATAAAGGACTTTTTGCCTGTGCGGTAGTTCTTTATAACAAAAGTTCTTTATACTGAAAAAGTTCTTCCCACAAACGCTAATCAAAGCTACTTTATGCAAAGAATTTTTTAAGCCATTATGGTGTTTCAATAAAAGTGGTCAGATCCTTTTTTGAGAAAATTTATTGAATCAAGTGCTTCCTTTCATTTATTCAATTTTGTCGAAATCTTTGTTGTAACATCACGGGTATATATTTGAAAAATATACTAGAGAAACAGGAATTACAACGCTGAAAATGAAAAAATAAAAGGAAAAAATTAAAACGAAAGAAATAATAATATCTTATTCGTTGATACTCACGAATTAAAAAAAAAAAAAAAATCTACAATATATAAAATGTTAACTAAAGCATTCTATATACAATATATAAAATGTTAACTAAAGCATTTCTCAGGTGTGCCTTGTAAGCAATGCAGGGTTATTATTTTATGTTTTTTTCGTGACGTAAAATCCGTTAGTAAGTTTTTAATATTGATAATAAATATATCGAAATAATTTTTTTTATTTTTTATTTTAAAGGTATCAACTAAAAGATAATCATATATATATTACCTAGAAAGTGCATTTCCCCTGTACGTATTTGAGGTTGAATTTTCTGAAGACTATTTTTAACAAGTCTTTTGAATGAATGAAAAACTATTTTATTTTTGAGAAAATATATACAATTACAGGAATTATGTACACAGTATATTAATAACGACAATATATAGTATTAAAGTAAAAATAATTATAGACTAACCCAGAAAAACTAATACATAAACAGAAGAATTTTCAAATGGGAAAAAAAAACAACAAAAACAAAGAACAATACTGGTATTGTATTTTAGAATCTGCAAAAGACAAAAAACAAAACAAAAAACTTCATTTTAGTAATGTAAGATTTCTGTAAAAGATATAGTGTATTCAATTAAAAAATGTATCATTGATCTGCCAATAATCGCCTCATCGATTGATATATCGATCTATGGATAATAATAAATTTCGATTGGCCACTCTGCTGCCATTAACATATTGAGCCGGCACTAGGAACCAATTATAAAATGACTCACTTCCGTCGATAGTGTATTACTCTTCCTTGCCTACTAATCCAAACAATCTGTGATTGGACTTTTTTTGTTATATAATATGGTAAAAATTTGAATATATTTTAAAAATAAATAATTTTATATCCATAATAAATAAAATAAAAAATCAATACAACAATCGACAAGGAAGTCTTGTCGATTGTAAATGAGGTCAGAACGTGGTTTCAACTCAACTGTGATAAAAAGATAAATGTGGCGAAAAACTATTTTATCAGTATTGTACCAAAATATTTCAAAAATATTGAAATTACTGCTCGAACTAAATCGAATATACGTAGTTCCGTACGTATTATGTACCTATCTAAATGTTTTTTTATTCTATATTTTTAAACAGAGGACAGGTTTTATTAAAGTTAATTTGAATTCATTAATGGCCAGGGAAATATTAATTTATACGTTTTAATTCTAATTTAATATTTATAGAATCTTAATATTCGTCAAAGAAAAAAAAATCACAAAAAACTTGATAATAAAATTGTTTGAACATTGAAACAACTGATTCTTCTTATTAATTTTAGTAGTAGTATATTTCTCGTAGCTTCGACTGATCTTATTTATTTTCATTGTCTTTAACGAATATTGAATAAAAAAGATACTATAATCTTAAAAATAAATGATACCCTTATCTACTGGTAAATCATTCCTTACATAAGTTATTATGTTTTATTGGAATAAAAATTATTCAATGCTGAATCAACGCTGGTACCGTTTAATAAACGTTTTAATTGTCTAAATTAATAATATAAAATATAATATAAATATATTTCAAAAATATTTTTAAAAAAAATTCCTCCGGGCCGGATTTGAACCAGCGACCTATGGATATCAGTCACTTTCTCCAACTACAGTCCACCGCTCTACCAACTGAGCTACCAGAGGAGATACTCGTGAATTATAAATAAATATATAAATGAACGCAACTTAAAATATAAAACTTAAAGATAAAACTTTAAAGAATTCTCACTATTTTTTTTAAATATTTTTATTTTATTATTTTATTTTCTTCCTCGTAATCTTTATTAGGTATTAATTTACAGAAAAAATGAACAAATGCAATATTAGTAACGTAGTAAACACAAATAAGAACTATATAAAATTGAGACAGAAACTACATAAAATAGGTACAAACTCAAACTTAAATAAATCAATCAATACGTAACTTACAACAAAAAAAATCCATGTGATGGATGGTTGAAAAAAAGTTCAATTAATTTTTTTAAGGTGGTTGGGTTATATATTAAATAGGAATGGATTGCTCAAGAACTATTCAAGACTTTTAACTGTAGGTACTATTGTAAGTACACTATCGAAAAGCAGACCAAAGTTTCTTGAGTTAAAAAGATATTTTAGATTTTTTAGCGAATTATTTCGCGTCCTAGTAGATTTCTCCCCTCCCCCCCCCCTGAGTTATCGACTTTTCTTTGTTGAGCTTCATCAATGACCTTCGTAAAGTAAACAAGTCAGAGAAAATTTTATCTTCTTACGATAATAAACTTAGAATTAATCAGTTTCTGAATAATCCATTCTTATTCGGAAAGAAAAAAAAAAAATCTGGTGCGTGCGCGCAACACACAACTTTCACTTACCAACTTACTTAGATAAGAAATTGAAGTGTTTTGTTAAATATAATTTCCCAAAGTCACACATTTTTCTACATCCATATCTTATTTTTGTTAATCGTTAAAGCCGTTTTTGAGTAAATAAAAAAACCCGTGAAAATGATACTAAATTTATTAAGTAAAGTCCCCCCTCCGGTTAATCAATTTTAATGAAATTTTAACAGTCATATCTCGGGCATATACATACATCAAATACCAAGTTTGATTAAAATCGTTAAAGCTGATTTAGAGTAAATAAAAAAAACACGTGAAAATGTTACAAAATTTATTAAGTAAAGTCCCCCCTCCGGTTAATCAATTTTGATGAAATTTTTACAGTCATATTTCGGGCATATAATTAGATGAAATACTCAGTTTAATCAAAATCGTTAGAGCCGTTTTTGAGAAAATCGAAAAAAACCTAAAAAGTTATGAAGTAAAGTACCCCCTCCCTTTAAGTAATTTTGATGAAATTTATGCTGCCACATCGCGGGCATATACCTACACTAAATACCCAATTTCAGGATCGCACGGTTTATATTTTTTGAGCTAGTCTGTTCACACACACACACACACACACAGACACACACACACACACACACACACACACACACACACACACACACACACGCACACACACACAGACCATTTCGCGGGACTTGGTCATTTCGACTCAGGGGACCCCAAAACGTGTATTTCCGTTGAAAACCGGAAGTCGAATTTTTTCACGATCGCAATACTTCCACTTACTATATATTTCATATATAGGTAAGTGAAAGTAAAAACCGATGATCGTGAAAAAACGCAAAATAAGTGAATCTATTTTCGGTTCGGAATCAAAAGTTTTATCAAATCAACTTTCTTGTGGGATATGAATAAATTCCCAGAGTTTGACCATTTTAAGAACTCAGTTGAACTATGAATTGTCAGACTCTTAACCCAATCGAGAACTCGAGAACAAAGAAGACCTAATCATTATATAATAAAGCAATGTGTTTTGGTTAAAACGTTGGAATTAATTAATTTGCCCATAAGAAAATTGTGAAAACAAAAGAAAGTCTCTAATGTAAACAGTCATTCTACGTCTTATATTTGCATATAAGCCGCAATAAATACAATTTACAATAAATTTTATCAATATCAAAATCAACAATAGCTAATCAAGGCATTTGTATCGGTTATTAATAAAAAATTAGTCTATAATATATGTAAGCATTAGTATATAATATCACTATTTTCAAATTTCGTTATTAAAACTTCAAACTTCTTTTCAAATAACATTTTTAATTTACATATCGATAGCTTTGCTAAACCCTTTGTTCCACGTTTTTTTAAAAACGGTTTATTTTTGGACCTCAAAAATAAAATATTTCCAACATCTAATAAACTAAATTTATTCCGTTGCCATTTGTCGACGTTGGCATCGTAAAAATTTAAAAACCTCTAAGTTTTTTCAGCGCTTTTACTAAAGACCTATTAGGAATCGAGATTACTGGGAGGAATAGTAAAGTAAAAATTATCTTTTATATGGCACACCACTCATGCAAATCCATTTTTTCTGGTAGCCCAATAATGATTCTATACAACGTACAATGTTCACTATAACGATTTATTTTTTGTTCCCAACTTTTGATCTAAGTTGTCGACATTACTGTCTTGGTGAATTTATGAGAACAATCGATTGCTATCGGATCCTGCAACGGACTGAGATATCCACAGCCCCGCCCTGGGTAGTCGAGTCACGAAGGGATTAGGCTCACCATCGGCGAATACGGATTAACATCAAGGAGCATTTGTATTCATTGCCAGGGTGTAATGCTAGCAGTACACGGCGCTCGCTACGTTCCCCGCCTCGTCTTTCCGGATAATGGTTTATCTGGGCTTTATCGGATACATAATTAGTTAAAGATATTAACTGAACATGAAGAATAAACAGGGAACTGAAAATAGCGAAAACATACAAGTTGTTTAAGAGACTGGAGTTTAAAAAAAATATTGAAAAATCAGAGGCCCTCTGTAAATAATTACCTATTCAATGCAGATTCAGCTATTAACACTACTTTATACAGTCATTGTTAGGTCCGATAAAGGCGTTTGGCTACTAAAGATTACTCTCATACTCATGAAGAACACTGTATGGCGAGCCTAATAATGTGAGCATCATTAAACAAGAAAGACAGTGCACTTGAAGACGATGTCGAATGGGAGGCTATGAAGGAATAGGACAGAGTCTCATCTGTGTTTCCAATAAAGTAGGTCCAAAGATTAACTGTAAGTTGCTTAGCTGTATATACCTATATAACTATCCATAAGGTGGATTTCGGAAGTTGTGGTTCCGGAAGTTCGTTTACATATGCTTATACTGTATTTGGAATAGTTTAAGAAGGTTTGGAATAATCTGTTCTTCTCCAAGATCCTGTCTCGAAAATATCATGTTGAAACCGAATGATTACCAGTGATTGGCATAAAAAAAACTTTATTTGTTTTAATTATTAATTACTTGTTTTTTTATTGTATCAAATATAAATAAAATGTTAAAGCATCAGTTAGAGAGAACAGCACGTTCCCGACAAGCTGAGAACCTATCATATTCGTTATGACAATGACCAATGTCCTCCATTTCAGTAATTCCTGAGACTCAGGTGTTGCAAAGATGGACTCACCCCCAAAAGCACCCTACTACCCCAGCGCACTCCCACCCTTAGCAAGATTTGCCGAAACTCGAGCTAGCGGGGTTGGCCACCAGATAGCGACGTGGGCACCTCGTCTCCCTACAGCACTAAAACTTTAACGGGTTTCTTCCCGGCTCTTACTTCGGGAACCAGCTGTTGGTAAAAATACCATCCAATAAAGAGCACCGTTGAAGATCAACTCATTGAAAAAAAAAATCTGGCTTGTACTATTTTTTGAACATTATTATTTATTGGGTATGACATATAATTAAGAAATGATTTTGGAATAATTATATAACACTGTTTAAATAATGATATAGATCAATCAGCCACAACAAGATATGTTCCACAATATTTGAAAAATTGATATACAAAAGACTAAGATATATTGACTGACCAAAAGATATTACCAGTCAATCAGTTCGGATTTCGGACATGACATTCAACCAAACATCGCTAAGATATTAGTTGCTGACTACGTTGTTGAAGCACTAGAAGAAAAATACATGCAACTGGAGTATTTTTGGATGTCGCTCAGACATAAGACAAAGTCTTACATGGTCAAAAATATTTAACCGCACACCTACTATCTTATTCTTCAATCATTCCTCGCACACTATTTTTTCTCCGACTATTTGCCTGGCAAAAGTACCCCAAGCTTCAACGTTGGCACCTCCCGCGATTTTTATTTATTAGGTAATACGCATTAATTAGGTAAATGGATGACATTGAGGCGTGGGATCTGACAAAGGCATCCAGGAAAGCCCTTTTAGTCTGTAGAGAGAAAAATCCTAAAGGTGGAGAATAAAAAGGAAAGCCGAGGAGCTATTGGAATTATTTGGCGAGTCTGATATCATCAGTTCACTCATAAACAGTCAGTCCAATTACCATCTTATTCTTCAATCATTCCTCTCTGACAGATTATTTTTCTTTCTATCTGGCATGGTTCGAAAATTTCTTTACTTCCTCCAATCTTGGCGGAAGCACCTCAGATTATTTATAAAATAAAAAACAACAACACAGCTAATTGATTAAAATATTCAAACTAATAAATACACCTGTTTACGAAAATCGAATTATCTATTTAATACATCTGTACTAAAAAAAAATCTTTTATTAGGACAAATTGTTTAAATGCAAAAGTAATTTCAATTTTTTTATTTTTAGAAAATAACTTGAATTAATTTTGCCGTTTTATATTTTACATAACGAATTATGGCTAAAATATATTTTACATTAGTTTAATGAGAAAAATAAAAATTATACGCTTCTATACTTTATTTATATTATTACCACTATCTATAATATTTTTCATTATTCAAATTCCCTCCATTATTTATATAGATTTCGATATTGTCCCCAAACATAAACAAGACTTAACGGTGTAGTCTAAATACATGCAAATATATTATGTCCTGAATATCGTAAGCTCCTATTAAGAATAACAACTAAGTATAATGAAATAAAAGATAAGTATAAGTAAAAATTTAGCCAAAAATAAAAAATCTATCAATAAAAACCTAAAACACTATATAAAACATTAACTTTATTGAAATAATTGAAGAGTGGATATGCATAAGGGTCTAAGTGCCAAAAAAATAAAATGAAGATTTTTTGCCCAATTGTTATACGTGCCAAAGCCATTCTTCAGAAATGGGTATAAGTAATGTTTTGTTGTCAGAAAATAATTAATTGAACGTATGAAAGATGGCATGGATGTAAGCACTGAACGTAGTCATATCATTTCTGTAAAAATTTCCTAAGGCACTTATACCCTTCCACGCTTCAGTTGTCTTCAGCGGTCACCAAAATGTAGACAGTTGAAAATATTTATAGATAAATACAAGTTTTTGGTCTTTTTAATATTTTCAATTTTTAAACTTCTTAATACTAAATTTTTTAAGCTAATTTTTCCACAAATCCAAGTTTCAAAGAATCCTGCCACAACTAACTAATATTTAAAACACATCTTTATAAATAAAATAATAATAAATCAATATTATACATCTAATCGATGCAAAACAATTTCCTTGGATAAAACTTTAAGTACGAAAGATAAACACATTAATGTCATAGGGTGAAAAAAGGGCATTTTTATTTATTTCATCATCTTAAATAAAATCACCAAACTTCCGAAGAAGATGATTAGAGAAACGTAAGATAGAGTTTTTATTAGAAGCCGACTAAGTTTAGTTATTTTTTAAACTAAGATATTGTATATAAGAAAATTAAAACTTTATTTACTAATATACCTGTAAATTATGTTTAAGTTAATTAGTAAATTATTATACTTGAGTATCACATTAGCAATAAAAGAAAGGTGAAAAGAGATATTTATTATATCAGTTGAATACAAAAAAAAAAAGTGCTGATTAAGACTGCAATAAATTATCAGGAAAGGAACATGGAAACATACAAAAAAATAACAGAAAAACTGGATATAGCTTCTTAACAGAGCAGCACCATTGTGAAGATAGGAGGGAGAGGTAGATCTGGTAGAAATATTGTATTTTTATGTATATATAATGTACCTGAACGACGTTTTTTAGTCGTTTTCTTTTCCCATAGTCGCCATTGGACGAGTCCATATTCTTTGTCGGGGTACCTGCGGGGGGTGGGCACGGTTGAAGGGAGCCCTATCTCATACATAAATCTTAGCAGGTATAGTACCTGAGCCGAGGTACTAAGGGCCTGCATCAGTACCCATTATGTAGCAAGGTCTGTGTCATAACAGGACGGTCGCTACAAAGGCATGCGGCCGACGCTCGGTAGTCCTGTCGTAAAAGAGTAATGCGGGGCCTTCGGGAGGGGAAGGGGAGAAGAAGGGGACATGGCCAATGTGGAAGATATATTATCATCCTTTATTTACCGTTCCATATCGGAATTGAGAATGCTGAAATTGATATACGAAAATAACAAACTGGAAGAGATAGTTCCACTGCAGTTGAAACGATTTGTCAGACCACACAACAGTTATAATAGGGCTTTGAAAGGGTATTGTGAAAGCATAAAAAGCATGCGATATTAGGTACAAACTTCAAATTAGTAGGTATTTAACTGTAAAGCCACCAGTGTTGTCCTTTAAAAAATATTTCGTCACAGATCAAAAAGAACTAACGTTCCTATTTAAAAAAATAATATTATTTTTTATTCGTCTACGCTTCAACCCTAAAAGGTCAATGGCGTTTTGTTCTGTTATATACTGTTGTAATACGATACTTCTTTTAAGTAAAGTAACCGAGTAACTACTTTGAATCCATCGTCTTCCAACTTATGAAAACATTTGATAAAAAACTTTATTAAAAAATAAATAATTGTATAACGATTGAATATCATAAAAACGAATACTTTTTATTTAAAAAAATAATTTTTTATCAAATTAACTCCCACTTTGGTCATTTATAAACGACATTCGTATATAAAATTCGACATATCCAAATAACAAGTAATACCCCTCTACTTAATTTTTTGTTAATCGATTTCCTTTTGTCATAATTATCCAAGATTATGATTACTGCTGGTAATCAAATTTAAAAAAATATATATTACATAACAGCTAAAATTAAAAAGAAAATTTAAATTAAATAAATTATTAATATGTATTCTGAAAAAGTAATAAAAATAATATAGAAAGATTGGAAAAAAGTGGGGGAATGGCCTTTGTTGTACGGCCGATGTATTGGTAATTTTATTTAATTTTCTTTTAAAATGTTTTCTTATTTATTAGAGTAACATGTTCAAGTTTATATTACGTGTATTTTTACATAGAACAAATGGTTTGTGTGACGTTTTTTCTACACAGGATAATTTATTCATAATTATCAATACGTCAATGAAATAAAGCTAGAAAATATTACTCGTGCAACGCAAGACCTTTTTAACTCGATATCTTATTCTTAAAAAAAAAATTGTCTCTACTATCTTGGTGCAAGATTGCTTATAGGCCAGTTTATTGAAGATTTGAAATATTTTAACCATTGAAGAAAGCAGACGATGAATACACAGGAAGGAAAGAGAAGACAATTTAATTTGTTTTGCTGGACAATTTTTGTTTTTTTAATTTAGATCGACTTGCATTTGACGAGGAATGTCATAACTGTACTCTGTTCCGATGAATCGGTTTTGAAGGAGAGAAAATCTTCACAGTTTCTGATTTTCTTTTAACGATTGGAACCTACTTAAATGTGATATCGAAGGGCATCTGGGAGTAGTCTCCGCTTGTTAGTTGAAAATAATAACTTAAGAAAATATAGTAGTATAAAATACTGGTGAGAAAACTCTGGAGGTAGCACTGACACTTAAGTTGCCCTACATTCAACTCCAGTTGTTTCTTTTTACACAAGCGTGCAAAAAACACACGTAAAGGGGTGTCCCAAGTCCAAAAAGGATCTACGAAGATTTTAGGATGTCGAAAAATATTTTATTTATATCTATTATGCCTTTTATAAGTCATTAAAAATCTTTATATAAAAGCCTATTCCCAACCCTCACTTACTTTCAAGTATAAATCAGTTTTCAATTAATTAAAATTAACAAAATTGGTTTTAAATTAAATATTAATATACAGCCATTAATATAATCTATTTGATATATTGATTAAAGCATTCCTATTAAATCATTTGTTTATTGATGCTATTAAGTAACATAAAGTTTTAAATAAAACCGTTTATCAAACTAGTTTTGAGTCGTACTAATTCCACAACGTACAATGAATTTATCTATTATTTACTAATTTTTTAAAGATCTTTAGCTGATCTATTTTATTACAGGTATTTAATGGATCAATATATGTTTTTTTTTTTTTTTTATACTTCTTTATGTAATTATGGAATTCTTAAACAGCTTACTTATACTCTAATTCTAGCTTATATTCAACCATTTTCATTATTACCAACAGTTAGATAAAGTTAATTTTCTCAAACTAACGCTTGTAACATGTATACTTTAAAGAAAGTCGCCTTTGAGCTCTGCCCAACTTATGTATTTAGTAAATTCCTTAATGACTTAAAATCACACTTGCCGGTACAATCTCTTGGGTTAAAAATATTACTATTTTTTAAAATAGCATTTACATTTTTAGTGTGTTGTACGTTTATACAAACTTGCTTTCTGTGTATATACCCAAAACTAATCTTACTCCAAACTAACTTTTAAATAGAAATTCAAGAAAAATATTATTAATATTACAAAAATTAAAATTACCTTTTTAAATGTCGGCTGGGCAGCTTACACTGATAGATATCGGTTTTTGTATAAATTGGTTTAAAGAGGCAATAGCCCTCATATAAGGTTTTTGAAAGACAAAAATTGGACGTAACGTTAGAGGACTGGCTGCACCAATCGAACGAAACTCTGTTTAAAAAATAACGATCTACCAAAAATAAAACCGGTATAGAAGAAATGGACCACAAGGTCAGAAGGCAAGAAAAGTCCAAAAAATATGTGGATTGGGTGTCCGAATTTCACCCATGATTGGAATTTCATGAGTGGAGGCACCCCATAAAAGAAATATGCTAATGTAACCCAGGCAAGATAAAATTATTTACTAGATTTTGCCAAGTACAATGGTTTTCGGAAAAAATGATATATGAAAAAAAAAACACTTGATGATTTGTTAAATGACGACGAAACGAAAATAGTTACCTATTACGGTACTTAACACGTTGAGCGCCAAGCGGTACGATCGTACCGCTGTTGGACTATTGGCTGGGGCCGAGGCGGTCCCCAGGTACCGCCCGCTCCCGCCAGCTAAAAGATTGTTCTGGGCCAGGGGACCGCCTGCCGAGCCTGATTTCAAGGCATATTGGACCGCTCCGGCCCCGAACAATTCGCCAATGCAATTGGCCCAAATGTTTTTTTTTTTTTTTTTTTTTTTTTTTTTTTTTTTTTTTAATTTGGGGGGTATAAATAAATAAATAAATAAATAAAATAAATTAATTTTATTTATTTTTTTACAAAACAAAATATCTTATTTATTAAAATAACATATTTTAAGGGGACAAGGGTTGACGTCGCGGTCATAACCGGGCAGCCCCCGTACTACTATAGGTAGCGGGCTTTACCCTGGGGCCGGGCGGTACATACGTACCGCTCACAAAATTATTGTTTAATTGCCAAAATTAAACTTTTTATTTATTTCTTTTGCAATTTTTGTATCATTCTAATCATATTAAAGTTATAAATTAGGAAAAATTGCTTTGGCCCCAGGGAAAAGTACATCATCTTTTCCCTGGCGCTCAACGTGTTAATTGGGTTGAGGTGAACTCAAAAGAAAAAAAAAAAAAAGTCACATACGTATCGAATTGAGTAACCTCCTCTTTCGAAGTCGGTTAATAAAATAAAACTTCTATTGTTGTAATACTTACATTCTAACTTTTATTGCTTCTAACCACCAGATTTAATTATCGATTCTTCTGCGATGTCTCCTATTTCAAGATATGTCGAAAATAAACCGGGTGATTACAGGCCACTGATGAATCACCTTATCCAGGTAATTAGTATTCGGGACAGGTGATGATGCGGCAGTTGAGTCACGTAGGTCGTTGAAGAGCCGATCTGCAATAAATCAAGCGCTCGGCTTCCAGAGGGGGTTAGGCATGGGCCAGTGTTCTCCACGTGGCTCTGTATGCCGGTCTTCTGGTGAGTTCAACATGGCTATAGATTTTAATATGTATTTTAAATATATAATTTTTAAATGGAGGGTATTAATGTTTTCCTTGAATATAAAAGAGTTAAGGGATATTTTTTGAAAATGGTATAAAAATATAGACCTGTAATACATATTGCAAGTTAGACCTTTTCTAACTTATCTTATGTTCAGAGGACTTAATAGTTTGTATCATATCATGCTTTCTGGATTTCATCCACTCTTCCTCCAGGTTGTGGATTGATCCCTGTGTTGAGGAGAACTTCTCTGGAGCTCTCCTGACATTTAGAATATTAGTGCTCAATAATAAAACATGCAGTAGTCCTATGTACTACCATTGTCCAAAAAGCGGTCCAAGGTATTGTAATCAATATTCTCCATTGTTTGTCTTTGCAAAGTTTGTTTTTTTAGACTCACTTCCATATGGACTGATGACGATGTATTTGATTCAAATCTATCTAAAATGTTTGCAGACATCTTCTAAACATATTTGAAGTTTATAAAAAATATATCTTGAGGTACGATAATGTTGTGTTGTTAATGATCCTTGTAACCTAAGGCATTCTAAACCACTTAATGTCTTACCGTACTTTACTCTTTGAATACTAAAAAATAGTTCGGATCCAACTATTGTTATTTATTCCAATTAAATTTATTCAACAAAAAATAAAATGCAGGATAAAATCATCCCAAACAAAAATAAAAAAGTAAAAATTTAAAATTAAATTTTTAATAATTATAAAAAACAAATATGCCTATTTTCAGAATTGTCATAGTAATCTTTTAAAATATGCATACATTATCATCATTCTTATCAGGGAAATCATAATTTTTTTTTGTTGCCAGAAGTAGAAATTTGAAAATCTATTCCGATTATAGCGAGTTTATAACTCGTTTATAAATCCTTCTTGTTGGCCTACATTCTAACCATTCTAATTGCCCTTAGACGTGTGAGAATTGCATCTTTAAGGCGTTAATTTTTTAATCTTGCAAAATCGATAATTTCAAAAAGAATAGTATAAAAATTGGTGGATGTATTGGCACCGTGATGCGGATCACTCTCCTGACATGCCGGGGTTGACCCTGAAGTACGCCAACATCCATATCAAGCAAAAAGTTTCCCTACCTTTGGCATTCAATCACGTCCTTCATTAACAACTTTAGTTATTATTCCTTTTACGGATTATTAAGCCAACAGATTTTATTTATCTGTTGCTCTAATTTTAGAGGTATATTAATTCCGAATTCTTCATGTTTTCTCCAGCTCTTACGTCCATCATATGTCCTCAGATAGGTATAATTTATATTACTTTTAATCCATGGTTGTCATGTACAGCATTTCAAAGAAGAAAGAAAACTGCGAAAATTCCCTCAACCGTTGTATGAATCATATTTATTCTCTTATTCACTCATATCACAAGTCAATATGGGTGAAAATCTGAAAATTCCTAAATTTAAAGGTTTCTTGTTTACCAAAAGTTTTCTCGTTGCGTAACAGACAAGGTTCTTTTTAGTTAGACTAGTATTCTCGTTTTTATTTAAACCTTTCCCTGGGATTACTTTACTACTTCATTTAGTCCTCCTCTATTCTTCATGAATTTATTTTCTGCGAATTCAGGTAACTCATTTCTCAACACGATAAGAGGAAATTTTATGAAACACATATGTTGAATGTTCAAGTAGAAACCCCAATAACAAGCAAAATCGTAATTCTACGCGCAATATCACGCTTTCTTCCAATAGTTTGATACAGACGTACTACTACTTTGGATTGCCTCACTCCCGAACTACGGTCTGAGTTATTTCCCGGTAACTTTGATATCAAAACATATTAGAAAGTTGGCTTTGGCGTCTAATCACACTTTTTTGACAGATCCTACAACAACCTCTTGAAAAAGACGTCCACACTGAGCACGAAATGAGCGCGCACTCTCTTTGAAGTACCGACTACCGACTGATAAGGAGATGCACTCTCTAGTGCATTTCCGGCCGCATCGAAGCTCATTCTTATCATTTGATCGAGTGAGTACGCGGACTGACCAGGGCGCTCTATTCCTGTCCATCGCAATGCAAATAAGATTAACTGTACAGTGCCTCAACTCATCGATATTCTGCAAATGCTCTCCGCGATTGTACGTGTCTTCTTGCACGTAAGCCAGGGCCCATCTGGTACTATTAGCGTGTTCCAGTGTTAAGACCGGATTAGTTTCGATGGATGAAATCCGGAATTACACAAATGAAAATTTGTGTATGTTTTATGCATACAATAAGCAGTTCATCATAAAAAACAATCATCATTAATTATAAACATAGAAAAATAACTTAAAAAACTACGTTATCTTGTCTTGTTATTATGGATGTCTAGATATATCTGCAATACTACAGCCCATATATGTTTTGGCATTCTGTAATTTATATTATAGTACCTTTTCATCAGTTATAGTTAGGGTATTAATTTCTCCGAAACCATGCTCAAATACTGCTTATTACTCATGAGAAGTAATTCCTAAAGAGGATCTAATGTACGTTAACAGTTTGCATTCTGAAAAGAATTTCCTTCCTTAAGGGTAGATTCATATCTTACGATAGACAGTATAAATAACGATAACTATATACAGATGTGTTATATAATTTTTCGTCATTAACTCTATTAATGATGTATGATCAAACTAAGAAATGAAGTGTCTACACTCCAGTACGAAGTAAATCGAAAAAATATAATCAGTTCTTGTTTGTTTTACAACTACAAGTTTCTAGGAATAGTTTTAGCTAATGTGACCTACAAAAATATCCTCTTTATAAAATCACGCCATCCACAACTAACATCTACAATTATAATTATAAATATTATATTCTTTGTTTTGGTCTTTAATCTTTCTTCCTGGCGATGAATTTTTCCAGCTTCACGAAGGAATTCGATAGCGAGGGAGAATGCGTCCGTTCCTTTCAGAAAAATAAAAGAATGTACAAGCGGACTTGAAATGGGTATTCAATTTAAGGCCTGCATAGGATTCAGCTTTTCTAAAGCTGGCTGGCTGTGGGAAAATCGTTGGCAGGAACAGGGTTTGAGAGCTATGTAAGCTACATGTTAAATTATTGATTTTACTAAGTAAAAACCTTCTTTTTTTTGTTTTAATATACAAACCTTTAAATAAAACAAATAGTAATGGAACTCGCTTCGGCGGTACATATACTAAATAGTAATGGAAATTATTGTGATCTTGATGTCGACTTCCTGTTTTTAACAGAAATTATAACCAAGTCCCTCGAAATGGACTCTGTGCGTGTGTGTTTCCTAAACATCCCATTATTTTATGAAAAATACTTCAGTGCTAAAAATTTGAAATTTATTTCTAATTTATTATAATGGCCGTTATTATTATATTTTTGTTCCCTTTCCGGAAGCAATAAGTAATTCATGTTAAAAAAATGTATCTTTTTGGTCAAAGAAAAGAGGGTGGTAAGTGAAAGCTGTTTATAACAAATGAATGTTAAACATTTAAAGTGGAATATAAACCTTGAATCCACTTACATTTTTTAAACCAGAATAATAAAAAAAAATTTCTCGAAAACTTTTTTTTTAAATAGGTTTTCTAGATTAAAGAAGTCACATTAATTTAAATTACTTGCTATTTATGCAAAACGGATGATACAGTTGTCTTTATTCGAAATTTCGAATAATTAATAACTTTCATAATCCTTATCTTTTGTGAAACGTGAATTTTTCCCAACTCTGATGTCATATATGATTTCCAATCGTATTTGATCGTTTCCAATTTTTTCTTTGGGTTGTGAAAGTCAAGGAATGTGTGCTGCAATCATAACATAGTGCACTAGCTATTTGTAGTGAATGATTTTTTTTTCTAGAACAGTTAAATATGTTGGTTTAGGCGAACTTAGGTTTCAGTAAGTAATCTGTATAATTTCTAAAATAAATACATATAAAAATCTATGCCATTATTTAAATAAGCGTTTTTTTTTTTTTTTTTTTTTTTTTTTTTTTTTTTTTTTTTTTTTTTTTTTTTTTTTACCATGAGTTATGCTTTAATCGAATATTCAATATATATTTATAAAAGATGGATGAATTTAAAGCACAGTAAATGTCCTATGGTAGAAGTGTAAATTTGAGGAGAAATTATTTTATTTTATTTTTGTTATTTTTTTTAATACCAAATGAGCTGTGAATTGATTTCATTTTATAGTAATATGTATTTACAAGTAGTAGAGTTACGTAACAGCCGATTGTGAAATTTCGAATCTATTTACATAATTATAGCGTTCTTGAAGAATGCCTCCATTACAAATATATGATTTATGGTAATATCAACTTTGTTTGTTACACTATCCCTACGAGCAAATTAAACTACTTTCGTTAAATACCCTTAGTGAATTATATTGCTAACTAGCCACATTCAGTCCCAGAGCCCTAGGGCATATGAATCGCAGAAAGGATACGTGTCCCTCTCGTATACAATGGGGTTAGGAGCATAGCATTGGGAACCAAGTCAGCTTAAAGGAAACATTCGGCTAGTGACTAATTTCTTCCTGTCAGCTCATTCAGCCTATCACATTCTGAAGTTTAAAATTCGATCTTTAGATTTATTTTTTACCGCCGGTCATTTTATGATGTCATACCGCTTATCATATAAGCTTACCATTTGATTTTTCATGAAAATGTAAAAGTGCCATAGAGTCCATCACAATGGAAATGAGACAGGGACCAAAACTAACGAAGGACCAAAACAAGTAGAATAAAAACTACTAATATTTATGCCTAATATTGTTTTGCATTATAATATTATACAAAATTCAGAATTGATTAAGTTAAGCTACTTACTGATTACTTCAACTGTTAATATGTTCAAGTAATATATTGTCTTCTTTAGTTCGTATTAGTTTTTTGGCTTTAACATAAATATTTAAATAGAACGATTTTACAGACTTATATTATTAGTAAACGATTTTATATTTGTTCGATGGAATAGTAATTATTGTAGACTGTAGTCATGCAAGTTTAAACCATTGAATTGAGGCTTAGAAAAAATAATTTTAAAATACTTTACTATTTTCTTAGTTCGCAACTGCCCACCTCAAAAAGGTTGACCACAAAAGTATAATTTACATAGGAATCATTCCATGTCACATCAACACACTTTTTTCCCTCGCCATCTCAGATTTTAATGAAATTTGGTACATAGGATACCTTCCTGTAGACTAAGGAAAATACCAAATTTCAGCTCAATATCTCAACCGGTTTTCAAAATATAGCTATGTAAACCCATGGAAAAACGCACAATTTTGACCTGTCGTGTCATCTGGAAATTGACATTGCTGCTCTTCTAGGCGAGGTAGACAGTTGAAATTGATGTCATTTTAAAACTTCTTATGATATGCAACTCAATAGGGTTTAAGAAAAATTTGTTTTTCAAAATTTAAATCAAAATTTCAAATTTGAATTTCTCAAAAAGCTATTTTTTTAAAAATCTGAAAAAAATCAGTAAAGTTGAAAAGGCTGTCATTAATATGTGCTATAAAACTTATGATGGGACGGCAATGGGTTCATGCTTAAAATAATTATTAAGAAAAACATGATAAAATTTATTGAGACAGCATTCACACATAAAAGTGTAGCCGTTTATTCCTGTCAAAAGAAAGAATCCACGTCTTAAACAATTTTTTCTCGTAAAAAATATAATCTCCTAAAAACTTTGATCTCTGTATTTTTTACTTTTAGCTATTATTTCCTAAGCATTCGATTTTGTTGCTTTTACTAAGTAGACATGGAATGATACAAAATACTACAACGTTACTACGATCCCTTGAAAAAAGACTAGAATTCTGTAAAAGATAAAAAAATACTAAGAAGAGTGATAAAATGGATGTGTCAAATCACGATATCCAGAACTAGACAATGTTTCAAAGATTTGTGACAAGAATAGCAAAGAAATTAGTTTGATGAAATAGGCTACACTTTGAGAAGCTTAATAGCTAATGGTTTTTTTCCATCCACAAGCAAAATTCAAATTTTTCAATAATTATTTTACGCATGAACACATTGCTGTCCCATCATTAGTCTTATAGCACATATTAATGACAGCCTTTTCAACTCTACTGATTTTTTTCAGATTTAAAAAAAAATAGCTTTTTGAGAAATTCAAATTTGAAATTTTGAAAAACGAATTTCTCTTAAACCCTATTGAGTTGTATATCATAAGGAAGGTAAAATATTCAGTTTTAAAATTGCATTAATTTCAACTCTCTACCTCGCCTAGAAGAGCTGCAATTTCAATTTCCAGATGACACGACAGGTCAAAATTGTGCGTTTTTCCATGGGTTTACATAGTTTGAAAACCGGTTGAGATATTGAGCTAAAATTTGGTTTAGTCTACAGGAAGGTATCCTATGTAGGTATCCTTCATTAAACGCTGAGATTGTGAGGGAAAAAAGTGTGTTGATGTGACATGGAATTACTCAAAGGTCAATTAACCAATTGTGTGTATATAATATTACTTGGTTTGTATGGGTAAAAAAAAGTGTATGCCTAATTTCGCTTATACGTTGAGAGTATTAGGAAGAAGAAGCCTAATGGTGTCTAATGTGAAACTTCTCGCAAAGTAATAATAGTTTATGTTAAAACACAATAATGACGTAACCCTTGATAAATTTTATATATTAAACCACGATGGAGTAAAACTAGTTTTGATCAAGATCGAATCATCGCATATTTGAATATCTCAGAAGAACGTTTCATAAAATAGGACTTTTAATTTATGAAAGAAAGATGTTTATTTGTCATAAACAATTTAAACAAAAAAAGAAAAACGTTTTATATTAGATTTTGTTAATTCCTAAAAGGGAATTATCCTGTGTTTTTTCTTGTTTGTAATGCTTATTGCTCTCTTTTATCCTCTATATTAATGGATTTCTGGACGTTAGTTCATGGAACCATACGAAACCTTTTAATTCCACAAGGTAGTGTTTTAAGTCCGCTTCTCTTTCCTGTCTACACATCAGATATCCCTGAACACACTTGCACTACCATCTTTAGCTTCGCAAATGACATGACAATCCTTTCATCAGATCAAAATCCTACTATCAAATCCTTCGTCGTAGATTTTCCTAAAGTTTTACTTTACGAAAATCTACTTGCCGCCCCAGTGACGATTAACAAAAACCTAATACCTTCAAAGAATTTCTTACGATGCCTCGGACTGTACTTCGACAAACGACTCACTTGGAACATAAATACCGATTTAAAAACTAGAACTCAGCAGACGGTACAAGCAGCTTTCACATCTCCTGAACTACAGATCATCACTCACCTGAAGAAACAAACGAATCATTTATACTACTATACTAAGATCTATTTGAACATACAGAGCAGAAATTAGGGGTTCCGCGAAAAAAAAAAAAATACCAATTTCACAATCCAAAATCTTTAGAAAAATCATTAATGCACCCTGGTTAATTTCAAATCATACTCTGCACAATGACATGAATATACCGATAGTAAAATCTTACATACAAGAGAAATACCAAATATTTCACACTTAAACGCTACATCACCCTAACCCACTTATCCTTTCTCTGGCTGAAACGGCAGTGGCCAAGAGACCTTTTCCAACAGTAAACTCAAATATTATAAAATGTATCAAGAAACTCAAAGCCAAAAAGAAAAGCGATCTGTGTGTGCAAATCTACAATCGGAACAATAATCATTAAAATAAAATAATTCCACTACTCACAAACTATTATTATTAAATCTACATTTATACAAAACGAGACAACAAGTTTTTTATAAGAGCTTTATGAGCCAGGCGAAGGAGAAAGAAACTTGTGGAAGGGCGAATTCCTTATTCCATTACCGGCAGTAGAGGATGCGGTGAGGAGGCAGGCAGGTAAATGATTTAAGAAGGGGGTGGGGCAGGAGAACTCTTAAATGTAATATGTCTATGGCAAGTTATATTATTAAAACTTTTCCGAGTGGGTTTCCACCAGCTGGAGAAGGCATGGAAAGCGGAGGATTTTCCATTCCCAAACATTTTACTGCCGCGAGTTGCCACAAGCCCTGTACCTCTTCTCTCTTATTGTTCCCACAGCTCTACTATTTATCCTCACTAAAGCAACTACGCTGACTAGTTATTTAAGCAAAAGTTTTGTAAAGCCTTATGTAGCTATCCCATTGCCATTTTTGCTAATCGTCGATTGTATAATACTAATATAAATTCAAATACAACATACAAAATTAAACTTTTTTAATAATATTTTGATGGATTTCGTTACGTATGGTTTGCATTTTTTTTAAACATCTATAATCTCAATTCATCACATAAAAAAAAAAAGAAAGTCTGATCAAACTTTACGGAGATACTGCAAAAGTTTATTGTAAATTAGTGTAGGTAATGAGGCATCATAGAGAGTTCTTTACGGTCAATAGGGCGCCTACATTTCACCTTAACATTCCATGGCCTCTTAAGCGCAATAACTTAAATTTCGTTGGTTATTCAAAAAAGCCAATAATGCCAAAAATGACAAATTTTTCTTCCGACATTTCTAGTGAAATTTAATAAACTGAATGAAAGGCAGGGACAGTTGGCGTACTTAGATAATTAGAGGATTAGTTAATGTAAACATTGACATAAGAATTGTATTCGTCAGAGATTAAATAAGGATTAAATTAGAGACCTCAATGTAAACAACTTGATATGCACAAGGACTTTTGTAACAACCTAGTACTATGAACATGATATTTATTTTGAAACTGGGTTATTGATAATTAGACCGGATTAGCTTAAGAGATGAATGGTGAGCTTATTTGGGATAAATTTAATCCCATGTTATCCAAAAGTTAACAGTTTTCGAGATGTTTGCATTTTAAGATTTTTTTGTTCACAAAAATATTGTTCACCTTTAACAATTAAATGAAACAAAACTAATGATCAGATTTTGATTTCATTTACAGTTCTACATAGTAATATTGATTAATAAAATTAATTAATCTGCATACATATGGATTAAAAAACAATCGACATAACTGAAATAAAAAAAAAAAAAAAAAAAAAAAAAAAAAAAAAAATCTTGTTATTAAAATATCTCGAAACGGTAAGCTTTCCGGTATATATGGGACCACAATAACGCCAAATAACCTCACCTATCACCTTTTAAAATGATACGTTCCAATTATTAATGGCCCTATTTAACTTAATAAAAGCACTTATATGAAAGAATGAATGAAAACCTTTATTTGTCACCAAACAAAAGATCAAAGCTCTATTATAAAATGAGTATTTCAGGCTTAGGTCACGCAAGGAACAATATATACATATTTAGAACGTATACTGGTTTGATATATTCATATCCTAGCAAATAAAGTAAATGCTAAAATGCTAAGCTGAACTAAATGAACTTACGTGGGTGGTGCAAGACAAAAAGGAAAGCTCAGCAACCGATTTAAATCCAGGGATCAAACCTTTTTTTAAATGACAAAATATGTTATCAATTGTTTAAATATTTCTTAGGAAGTGGCATGTTAAATGTTTTAAAAACAATGTCTTTTTATAACTATAATTGTGTAAATTTCCTTATAAGAAAACAGAAATATTAATGAAAAAATGCTATGTACTTACTACCATCAATGATATAATAACTTTTTATTTTTTCTTCGAACAATTAGGGTCACCTGTGTTCGTATGGCAACATACTCATTCCAAAGGTAGCGGGTTCGCGTTCCGCGGTGGCCCAAGAATTTTTTAAAGGGAGTAAAAAATCCTTGACTATGCCGTCCCTCGGATAGGACGTAAAATGGAGGTTCAGAAACTGAACCTTGTTTGGTTATCGTTAAAGATACCTATCCTTAATATACGTGGATATGCAAATTTAGGACTCCCACTGTATCATCGTCCGATTAGCCTTAGTAGCATAAATGGACGTTAAACAAACAAACAATATTTACAACTTTTTTCTATCTGTTCAGTATCATTCTAGTTTGGCTCACAGGGATCTCGGGCACCTGAGACTGGAAAGTGGTCGGAGTAGCGCGCTACGTGCGCGGCTTACTGACTGCAATCGAAGCCCCAATCGGCCATTCCTTGAGCCTCTTACAACACTAATGCTCTATTCTTAGTTCAACACACTTTTGTAATAGTAGGGCGTTTTCTCATTCCTATTGGCACGGATGCCGCTGTACTAACCTACCTTACACTTGTCACCGCCGAGGAATGAAAACTAACAAAAATACATCAAAGTGAAGTTATTAAGTTAATGCCAAACCTACTACGACGGATCACATAGCCCTTTTTAAACTTTTAGGCGGAATTTCTTAAATATCTTTTTTTTTATTTTATCAAGTGTTTTCGACATCCAATCCTCTCTTATTATTGTCTATGCTGAGAAATTTCATTTAAACTCACACATAAATATAGATGGCTTAGATTTGACTTTATCAAAAACTACTTTACTTATGTGAAGTATAATTCTATCTCAGAGATATTATATTTTTCTTGAATATTGCAATATTCGGTATACCTTTTTTGAGACAGCTTTTAATTTTTTTACTTTAGTAACTACTAATTTAGCTCACAAAATTCTAAAAGTATTAGAATAAATATATAACATAAATGAAGATATCTGAAACATCTGAAAGCGAAGTATATAGGTATATTATATTATACCTACTTATATTATAAATATATTCAAATGCGATTCAAGTAACACTACTGACGGATTAGAGGTCTCCACCGATGTAAAGATGTGAATTTTTTTAATAAATCTAAAAGACAGGCTGATAGGGCAATTTATGATGCAATAGGCTAATGTAATGTAATAATTTTAATTAAATTAAGTCTTTTATTCATGAACTAAACTGAACTAATAATTAAATCACGATAGGTTAAATGATGGTCAGGATTTTCAGTTACAATGATATTTATTATGGTAAGCCAACGTTTCGATCCAACTTGTGGATCTTCATCAGGGCTAAAAGAAAACAAATATATGAGTATCTATGCTAGAGGGTGACAATAAATGGATACATTACAGAACTGATAATAATATAAAAAATGGTATACATAAATATTAAAATAAGAGGCTGGTTAACAAGATAAAATAGAATCTGATATTTACCTACTGAGTCCAGGTGGATACTAAGACTAAAGGTAAAAATAAGGTGAGAGGTAGTGGTAGGGGGTTAGTTTGCCGACTTCAAAGGTTTATGGCGGGGAAATCCAACGCTTTTGAAGTGAAGGCACATGACAACTGAGTGAACAAAATATTTAAAAACTAAAAAAATATATGGTACTGTATACAAATAGTTGTGTCTGGACTGAATAATAACATAAAAATGAGATAATACATAATGTAACAATGCATACAAATTTGGAAAATATACAGAAAGAAGCATACAATACAAAAAATAATAATAGTACAAGAGGTACAGAGATAATTGCAGGTACCTATGAAATCAAAACTAGGATTTGAGGATGCGGAAGATGTTAGAATAAGTGGATGAAATTATCTATTTATCTGTTTTGTGATTTACCGGGTTATTAGTTTCTAGATGGATAAAAATGGATTCTGAGAGGAGACGTTTGTCGTGGTTAGATACAGTTGCTAATATGGAGGGGTTCTCAAAGTCGAAGGAATGGTTGTGGGCAATGGCATGCTCTGCTAATTTAGATGTAGACGAATTACGCGTGGAAATACTGTATTTATGTTGATAAATACGTTTTTTTAAATAATTTTTGGTTTCACCTATATAGCAACTGTTGCAATTAAGCGTGGAGCACTGGATACGATAAACTACATTACACTTGTCTAGGAGAGGTACAGGGTCTTTGAGTTTTGTATAAAGATTTTTTAATTTATTGTTATTTTTTAATACTAGGCGCATGTGTGGGAAACTCGATGAGAAGGATTTTTTAATTTTGTTTGAGAGAATGGGGATATATGGGATAGATCTGTATTGGAAAGTAGAAATCGGAGGTTGTGAAGAGTTGTTAGAGAGATTTTGAGTTTTAGCATTGTTATTGATAAGTGTTTTTATTAAATGCTCAGGAAAATCGTTAGATTGTAAGATATTTTTCAGGCGGATTTTGTTATGATAATGAAATTGTGGATCGGACAAGTTCAGGCTACGGTGGATGAGGTTTTTTGCGACGTTGATCTTTTGGTGATGTGGATGTTGGGAAAAATAGTTAAGGAGTCGGCCAGAATAAGTGGGTTTGGTGTACCAATTAGTGGATATAGAATGGTCCGGGTTTCTGGTAATGGAATTTCACCACCCCTACATCTAATTCCAAACACCTTATCCCCTCACTCATCACAGACATCGAACACATACACCGAGACAACATCTTAACCCGTGACGACGACATCAGAGAGATGTCGCGTACTAGGATTTGTAACATCATTACTAATTACCTTTCACAGAAACCCACCCGTTCATCTCCTTTCTCAACCCAATTCTATAAAGACCTATCCTTAACCCGTTCATTCCTAAATACTCATAACCAAATCATTGTAACCCGTGCGGATAAAGGTAACAAAACTGTCATTATGGACCGCGCAGATTACAATGATAAAATTAACACACTTCTCTCTGACACGAACACTTATCGCCCCAGTAAACGTGACCCAACACCTTCTCTCACTACAAAATTCAACCAACATCTCAAACATCTCCTTGATACAAAACAAATAAATACCCCTACTTACAGATACCTTATCTCTTATAATTCTACTGCTCCCCGTTGTTACGGTCTACCAAAAATCCATAAACCCGGTAATCCCATCCGTCCCATCATTTCAAATATCAATTCTCCCTCCACTAAGCTCAGCAAATTCCTTCTCCCTCCATTACAATCCCTTAGCCATAACAATCCATACGACGTAAAAAATTCCTTCCATCTCTTGGAACAATTAAAAACCATCAATATTCCCGATAATTTTATCTTAGCCTCTTTCGACGCCGAGAGTCTTTTCACTAACATCCCGACGGATCGTGCCCTCCAAATCGTTGAAGAAAAATGGAACTTGTTAGAATCCCATAGTAAACTCAATAAATCTGCCTACATTGACTCCCTTGCTTTATGCTGTAATTCTGGATATTTTTGTTTTCAAAAAAAATATTTTCTCCAAACTTCTGGCCTTGCAATGGGTAGCTGTCTAGCTCCCGACCTCTCCGGTATTGTCCTCAACGATCTCCTTGATTCTGTTATACCTAAATTCCCCAACGATATTTTTTTCATTAAAAAATATGTAGACGACCTCCTATTGATTCTCAATCCTAACTCTATCACTGATATTCTTGCCGCCTTTAACTCCTACCATCCACGTCTCCGTTTCACTATAGAATTGGAAACCAATTGTACCCTTCCATTCCTAGATATTTCCATTACCAGAAACCCGGACCATTCTATATCCACTAATATAGGTGAAACCAAAAATTATTTAAAAAAACGTCTTTATCTACATAAATACAGTATTTCCACGCGTAATTCGTCTACATCTAAATTAGCAGAACATGCCATTGCCCACAACCATTCCTTCGACTTTGAGAACCCCTCCATATTAGCAACTGTATCTAACCACGACAAACGTCTCCTTTCAGAATCCATTTTTATCCATCTAGAAACTAATAACCCGGTAAATCACAAAACAGGATAAAGAGATAATTTCATCCACTTATTCTAACATCTTCCGCATCCTCAAATCCTAGTTTTGATTTCATAGGTACCTGCAATTATCTCTGTACCTCTTGTACTATTATTATTTTTTGTATTGTATGCTTCTTTCTGTATATTTTCCAAATTTGTATACATTGTTACATTATGTATTATCTCATTTTTATGTTATTATTCAGTCTGAAATCAGTCTGAAATCTTTCTTGTTTTACACAGGGAAAGAAACTTTATGATTTTTCATTTTTTAATAACTGAAGGAGAGGTAGGGATGGTACCATCAGGAAGCTAGAATTAGGGAAAAATGGAGAACTATATCAATCCGGAGTATTTTATATATTTGAACAATGTATTTAAAATCACAGTATTAATTAGGCTTAGGCAAGAAAATTAATTTATTTCATTGATTAATCTATTACAATCGATCGCTCTACATAATGAATAAATGTGTGGTATGTTTCAATCATCCATACTTCTTTCTCGATTATTATTTTAGGGGAGAGGGGATTTATTATTTACCCAATGATCCACCGCTGGTTCTAATGCAACGGACGATATCCGAAGGACATCTAAAAATATTACATAATCATCTATTTAATATTTATAATGGTACAAATTGAATAAAGTAGAGGAAGAGATGACCTAAATTCTGCCTATTTGATATTTCATGGACGGACACGACATCACCGTCGGGGGGGAGGGGAGGGGGAGCGGCGTACGATATGATGAGGAGAGGTGGCTGGAAGGGGTGTAATTCCAGTGAGGAACTGCTGACTGTCCTCCCCGGGGCTAGATATATATTGCTGGAAGGGTTGTCATATCCAGGACTCCAGCGCCCTAGCACATCCTCCCTAACTACCGCCCACTGTCCTTTATGGCTTTCCCTTGTCTTCGTCATCTTTTCCCATACTTTTATTCCCTTTCTTATTCGGCTCACCCTCTGAGGAGAATGGCAGATCGCCACTTATGGAGAATTTCTTCGGATCAAACTTTATATTTCCCCAGGAAGAGAGCCCTGTCCCCTCATACAAAATGTATTAGTTGGACTGGTACGAATGTTAATGATTGTATTTCTTTAATATTTTTATACTATTATTATCAGATTACTATGGTGGACATAACATAACTTCTTTGAATCGCTACATCTAATTATTCTTATCTTGACCCTATATTCTGAGAATAAAGAAATACATTTTCCAGCTTTACGGCGAAATTTTTTCTATTTACTTGTTAGTGAAGCTTGAACGAATCAAATTTTATGATTTTCGTTACCTATGGTAGTTTCATTGCGTAGGTACTATAGGTACTATATGGTACTTATTTTTTGATAAAAGTGGTCCACAACTCAAGATCAAACTCAAACGTTAAATTTCCGACAGTGACAATCATACTCCATAACAAAAAAAAGTTCGAAATTATCCCTCATATCAAAACTTTAATTGACCCCTATTTATGAAATCCATCCATAGGTCAATGCTAGATTTAGGGACCTGCATAAAAGACATATATTCAAATTCTACAAACGTTCCAATTTCAACATATAAGACTAATTACGATGTAAACACCCTACGTTTCAAGCAAAACCACTCACAATGACTTAAGATCCAGTAAGAATTTGACACTCTTGATGTACCTCGGCGAAGACTGCATTTTGGTTGAGGAACTTCCTGGTCCAATAATGTAATTCATATTAATGCCAGTGGAACGCACATATCCATCACACATAAATACCAAATTTTAAATATGTTATAGGTGCAAATTTAATTGCCAGTTGAAAAAACCTGGTTCAATGCGCGCACCACCTAACTTTCACTAGATTAGAAATCGACGTGTTTTGCTAAATAAATACGCCCCACTCCTCACATTCAAAAAATTTTCCACATTCATTTACTTATTTTTGTTTTTGTTTGCTCTCGAAAGTATAATATAATTTTTTAATGTTAAATGAAAGTTTCTACTTGGGATAATTCGGCAATGAAAGCATAATACTCCATCGCGTCTGACTTTGTAGTTTTCTATTTAGTTGTTCTATTTTCTAATATTCTATTTAGTTGTTGAAAACTGCATTTAGTTACCATGGAAACAAATAATTTCCATTAAATATGTATGTTTGTATGTATGTAATATATATTTTTTTTTTTTTTTTTTTTTTTTTTTTTTTTTTTTTTTTTTTTTGGGACTTTAAGGCTTCTACTGAAGCCCTATACTGCTATGTAATATATGTAAATATGTTTCTTTCCCACGAACAGAAGGTCTTTAATTATAAACAAAAGTCTATCATTAAAGGCGTACTGCACATGCCTGCTGTGTTCAACGTGTTTTATGAGTAGTCAGAATATTTTTCTTTTTTTCTGGTGTGTATTTTTACTCCATTTTTTTCATAATTCAAATTTAGCGATTTATTATTTTTAGGCATAATGAGAGACAGTTAATTGCTCCATGTAAACAAAAACAAAAGTACTTTACAGGAAAACAAAAACGAACCCTTCTCCATTTAAGCCCCCTCAGAACATTTATATGATGATAAAACTTACCTGATAAGTATTAAGGAATAATTGATTCTCATTAAACATGTCGAGTTAGATCAAAATCGTTTGAGACGTTTTTGAGAATCGTAAAAAATTATTAAATAAAGTGCCCCGTCCTTTTGACCGATTTTGATAACATTTTCGCTGTCACATCTTTGGCATATACATACGTCAAATACCTAATTTCACGTTCGTACAGTTTTGTTTATCGTATTCTGTTCACAAACACAGATCATTTTGCGGGACTTGGTTATTTGGAATCAGGGGACCCCAAAAGGTATATTTCCGTTGAAAAACGGAAGTCTCAATCTTTCACGATCGCAATACTTTCCCTTGCTATATTTATTTCATAAATAGTTAAGTGAAAGTAAAAATGAATAAACAAACAATTTCCACACCTTGACAAATTTCAAAACATACATTTTTACTTTCACTTACCTATATATGAAATATATAGTAAGTGGAAGTATTGCGATCGTGAAAAATTTCGACCTCCGGTTTTCAACGGAAATACACTGAGTCTAAATAACCAGGTCCCGCGAAATGGTCTGTGTGTGTGTGTGTGTGTGTGTGTGTGTGTGTGTGTGTGTGTGTGTGAACAGACTAGCTCAAAAACTATAGGCCGTACAAAACTGAAATTGGGTATTTGGTGTATGTATATGCCCACGATGCGACAGTCAAAATTTCATCAAAATTGATTAATTAGAGGGGGCACTTTACTTAATAAATGTTGTCCCATTTTCACGTGTTTTTTTTTTATTTACTCAAAAAGGGCTTTAATGATTTTGATCAAACTCGGTATTTGGTATATCTATATGCCCACGATGTGGCAGTCAAAATTTCATCAAAATTGGTTAAACGGAGGGGGCACTTTACTTAATAAATGTTGTCTCATTATCACGTGTTTTTTTGGTTTACTCAAAAAGGGCTTTAAGGATTTTGATAAAACTCGGTATTTGGTGTATGTATATGCCCGCGATGTGGCATTCAAAATTTCATCAAAATTGATCAATTGGAGGGGGCACTTTACTTAATAAATTTTGTCCCATTTTCACGTTTTTTTTTTTTTTTTTTTACTCAAAAACGGCTTAACGATTTTGATCAAACTGATCGTTATAAGTTCGTTGAGAGGGTATTTGATGTATGAATATGCCCGCGATGCGACATCCCAAAGTTCATCAAAATTGGTCAAACGGAGAGGGCACTTTGCTTAATAAATTTTGTCCCATTTTTACTTGTTTTATTTATTCAAAAAGGGCTTTAACGATTTTGATCAAACTTGGTATTAGATGTATGTATATGTGACAGCCAAAATTTTATTAACCGTAGTACGAAAATAAAAACTTTTATTTATTAATAAAAAGATTAATTTTACTTAAGAGAGTAAATAAGTGATGCTCAAATTTTTGAAACATCGCCGATGTGTAAAAATATGGTATAAGATAATACTTAATATATAATTAATATAGGTATATTTTAGTCTAGACACTTTTGTTCTTCAAAAATAATAAATTTTTGAAAACAATATAAAGCGATTTTAGAGGAACAGTAATCGTTCTTGATTTCCAGAAAGGCATAAGAGACGTAAATACTCCTATCGATTCACCTTCACGATATATTTACAAAAAGCAATTCGCAATATAAAACAAGGAACCAGTAAAAAAAACTCAACTATTGATGAAATTAGGTCCCTCAAAAAAAGAAATAAGCAATAATAAATCGAAAAGTACTGAGAACTTTCAATTTTTGCAATACAAATCCTCTGTAACTTATGGAGATATACAAATATTAGTGTATGCTTAAATGTGGAAAAATGTGTGAAGTTGAGGATTGGCGTTTACTTATTATCGAAACACGTCGATTTCTAATCTAAGTAATTTCGTAAGTGAAAGTTGTGTGTTGCGCGCATCGCACCAGTTTTTTTTAATTATGAAGCAATATTGAATTTACCAGGAAAAAAAACTTTCCTATTCTATTCCCTCTATAAATTACTAGCTCGTACAAGCTATCGTCCAATCTAATAAAGCCTAGGGCCAACAAAGATCCGAGAACAGCCCTAGAACACAAAGGATCCTTCCTTCCCTTGCACAATAAGCGGGCCTGATATATATAAGGGTACGCCCTAAGCCTCAGCTACTGCAATGCCTCTAAGTATCGATTCTAGGCTCGACCCGTGGAAATCGATATAAATCGCCAGGAACCCGAGGCGATAAACTTGACAGCCCCCCTCGCCCCCCCCCCCCCATCGCTACTTCTCAGTTGCCTTATCTAAATTGCTTGTTACTCCTCTCGCTCTATCTCAAGGAGCTCGTCTTCTCCGTACTTACACTCTATTCAACGAGGATTTTTTTCTTTTTCCCTCTTAGAATACGAAAATTAAAGTTCCGTAGAAGGATAATTGTTTATTACTATGAAAATTAAATTTAAAAAAAAAAATGTAAACTTCTAAATCGCTAATAATTAGGTCTGTTTTTTTTTTGTTTTTTTTTTTTGTTTGGTTTTTATATAAACTTATTTCATTTTAAGATCGTTTCCCATCGAACGTCTCATATTAGAAAAGTTCAATTTCTGAAACATTACTTTTAAAAAATATATATATGGTATATTTTCCAAAAGACCATCTCGTTAGCGCATCTAAGAAACAATTAATTATATTTTAAAACAGTTATCTTATTTTTCACCTATAGAATTCCTTATGTAGTTTCCGTTTTTTTTTTTTCGTTTTTTTTTCCTTTGAAACATCCAATTAATCAAATTATCAATATTACAAAAAGTATTAATATCACTTCATCAACAATCTAATGGTAATAGGTAATTGAGCATTAGCAAAAAGCGAACTCTGGGATAGCTAAATAAACAAAAAGGCAGATGTTATAAGAAGAAGAGAAATTTCCCCACGACTACCTGCTTCGAGCATTGGAAGCCTCTACTAGTTCATAGGTGAACCTATGAAATGTAGACCATGATTGTGTGTCAACATTCCTGTTGGCCTAGAAATTCGCTGCTAAAATTTAATTTAAAATTATAAATCTAAATTAGATTTATAAAAGAAACAGTAATTGAAAACCTTATTTACCTTATAGGAGAAATTAAATACTTCTCCCTACCTGCCTCATTTATCCGAGAGCTTTCTGATATTATATCATATCATAAGATATATATATAACCATACATATGTCTTATTTATTGTGCTTTTCCTAAAAAGAGTCTGACCTGTTCACGTTTGGCTACTCCACGTATGATTAGAACAAAAAAAATAAGAAACAATTGGAGATCATAAAAACAAAATAAGATTAAAAAAAATCAATAAAGCTTAATTTACTAAAGTTATTAATTCCATACAACATTGTCTATTAGGTTACAATGTTGTACTTCTCTACTGTCTTCTTGTATTAGCCCTGAAGAAACCCACAGCATTATGGGTTAAAACGATTGTAAAACCTATTATATAATTGTCCATTATCTTTATAACTTCGGATATAAAAAATGATGTTTGCATTGCATAAATATTTTTATAAAATGAATAAAGTAATTTGTGATCTACTTAAATAATAGGCCACTTATCTTTTTCAATTACGGATTCAAGTTAAGAGCTTTAGACTGCAACCCACATTATCCAAAAAACAAAAAATAGATTTGCTTTAGATTGGTCAATTTTTATTTCTATGAATATTGTGAGCTATTCTTGATGAAAATCTATTTGACTATTTCGTGGTGCAAATATATTTTTTTCTATTGAATTTATTTGTGACTATGTAAGTACGAAAGTGAATGTCACTCTTTGACGATACCTCTCGATAATAAATTCATATACCCCTCCAAATTGATTATAGGCTATTTCTGATCCAAACACGAACATTGCAATAAGGAGATGTAATTGATATGCGTTATGTGTAATAGCAGAGGTGGTCTTCCTGTTTATTTATAGAGGGTTGCACAACGTTAATAAATTGATTTTATTTATTTCAAGGTAATAAATCACAATAGTCTTTTAAATGGCAAGGCCTTGAAGTTTTTTTTGCGAAGGAGGTAGGGGGAAAGGTAGGAGATTCGGTATTGATTCGTTAACAGAATTTTAATTTGATCTGATCACTGTTGTATGTTAACAGATTTTTAATAGTATATATATATATATCTGATGCTTGACCTGATTATATATGTAACTTATATTTAATCTGGATGAAGAAAATGCGAAAACTGAATCTATGAAACGATATACCATGAAGGTATGGGGCGGACGCAATAAAGATTATTGAATTAACACTTTACTGACTGAATTTGGTGAAAATGCGGCCGAGATGTTTGAATGCAATAAAGAGACAGTAAGGAAAGAACAGAAATGTAGTTATGAAACTTAGGAGTATCTCTTATAAATAAGATAAGAAGAATCTTTAACATTCTAGAATTATTAAACTTTCATTCTTGTTAAAAACGATTGGAGCATTTCTCTGCTAGTTAAATGACCATATTTGGTGATTTAACATATATGTACCATATATGGTACATATTTGGTAAAATTCGAATTTTGGGACAATTTGTAACGAACTCTACGCAGACAAAAGAAAATTTTCCAATTCATTAACATACCTCAAAGTAAAAAAAAACAAAACAATTAAGTACTTATATCAATAATATTTTTATCTGTGTTACTAATGCCTCTTTAATTTTTTTTTTTATTATTATCGGAAACCTATTAGAATATGAATTTACTGATTATAATGATCAATTTGGATTGAACACTTTGAACTAATTTCCGACTTAAAGCGATGAATATGTAGAACCTGAATATATGTAGATATGGGGGTTAAGAAAACATTTGTCAAGTTACATTTGATTCACATCATTATGATCCTCTCTCGACAGGTAAAGGATTACTCCAGGAATCATTTTTCTAGGTTTTAAAAAAAATAAAGAATAGTAGAATGATCTTAAAAAAAAAAAAAAAAAAGATAAATAAATGTCAATGTCTAGGACACTGAATAATGAGAAATAGATTCATGAAGGAGATTGACGAGAATATTCTACATTATTAATAAGTATTAATTAGTTATGAAAGTGTTTTAAAAAAGGTAGAGATTAATAACAAAACAATTTCCAAGAGCTTTGTACTTTTCAAAGCGATATTATCTAAAGATGAGTTGAAAGAGGAAGAAAAAACGAGAACCCCTCCCACGAAAAATGTACCCACCGGGTTAACGAAATAAAGGTATCAGTGATGAGCATAACATGGATTTGATGAGAGAGGAATGTAGTGTCAACAGAAAAATGTGGAAGATAGCCGTACAAACCCTCTGGAAAACAAACATTTGTGTGAAAAAATAATGAATACAAATGAATTTTTATATATACTTATCATTTTATATAACTAATTTCTTTTAGTTTCTCAACGTCGTTGCTGAAGCTTCATTCTTCCTTATGTCCTTATGTGCTACTTTTCTCAGATTGTAAACTTTACGTCTATGTATCTTACGTCGTTCCTGGGACCAGTTAAGTAAAGAAATGAGCAAACTTGCTAGTTTATGACGGTCGTGCAAGTTGGTCTATATAGTTTATTGTCAACATTAAGAGAGGCGCTGTCTTCGTGTGCTGTGGTTTATTCGTCACAAAGTCTCACCGTCATTTTTATTATAAGTGCTTCTTACATCTTATTTATTCATTTATACTGTAAACAGGAAGATAACATAATATTAAATGAACATATTTTGAACAACACAGTCCTGGATTTCAACTAGTAAATAATTGAGGGGTGAATTAAAAAAAAAAAAAAAAACTTATATCTGAGATTAGAAATTGGTTAAAATAAGAAAAAAAAATTAGCTGTAATTGCCAATTATGATATGAATAAGTATCAGCTAGGTACAGTCGACTAACACATAAAAACTCTTACAAACGTTTCCACACGAACATATTAACCTCCTTATATGATATATGGCTATAGACGACTTGCCCATAAATATTAGGAGGAGATTAGAAAGGCGTTCGATGAGACATCTCCTTCTTTAACATACCAAAATAACTGCAACAAGCCAGGGAAGAAAGAGGTACTGCTAGTTGGCATCCTTTCCCATGCCTGACATATCAGTATATGTCTAGCCATAACCGCCATCAAATCTGGTGATTGTCGAAATGTTGTTGACAGGCCTGTCAACGCGCCTACGCAGATTCTTAAATGAATTAAAAAAAAAAAATAGTTTTTCATAAAAAAATATTATGTGGAAATACCTGACAACGTTTTGGTAAATTTCCATTTTCTGGATTAGAGGTGTTGTTTTAGGGCTATTGATCTTAATAACCAGGTCCCTAGTCCCTATTTATTTATTTTTATTTTTTCATTGGATTTTGGTATCTCCTTATCTAGGCTTTATAACATTCAGAATGGTACGCCTTAAAGTAATCGAAATTATTATTAATGCTAATGGACGATGAACAATGTATTTGCCTGTTGAACCCGTTGAAGCAAATTGAAAATGCAATATTTCGGGTTAAAACCACTAGTAATGTAGGCATCTAGCATGATTCTAATAATTTCATTAGATTTCTAATAATTTATTAGCATGATTCTAATAATTTGATCATAATGGCAGGCGGCAAGGATCAAAACCTACTCCTTCGAAATCAAAATTGCATTAAAAGTGGTACGTTTGTTGCGAAACTAGCCCCCGTCCCTGGCAGCAAGGTTGACATCTAGGGGTGTAGATTATTGAGAAAATAACCTGAGAGAGGTTAAACCGGTTATTATTTCCTTCAATATTAATCGACCGGTTTTTGCTAAATAAAATTGCGTACATTTTCAAATTTTCGTTTTTTTAATTGGAATTGTCTTGAAATTATTTGAAACTCCTTTTATCCAACAATTAATGAGCTAAATGAGGGACAAACATTTGAACATTGAGTGGAATCGATAAAAGAATCTATACTGAAGCCTTGCCAAGATAAAATAAATATGTTTTAAATATTATTTAAAAGTTCCAAGTTACCATACCACGTATGGTACAAACACCAAGTTTCACCTCGTGATTGTTGGTTTATTTAACGTCTATTTATGCTGCTATGGCTAATCAATCGGACGATGCTACAGAGGAAATCCTAAGTTTTATCATTTTTTGATTTTACGTGTTTCTTTAATTAGGAAATCCCTAAATAATTTACATTAATATCTATACAAATATATTTCATACATCCTTCAGATAATCTTTATATTCTTCAAGTTTTGTGATAAATATAATATTTTTTAGTCGCAATAAAATAATTTTAATATCAAATTGCTTTTCTATACTTTAATGAAGTCCATTTCTCGACTTCGGTTCTAAGCCCCAGCCAGCATTTCATCTACTTTCAGAGCCAGAAGCACCTTTCCAGCTTCCAGTCTACCATCGATCGAACTTGACTGTCCCTGCCAACTCAGCAGTTCCACCCTTAGTAAATCGTCAGCTTTACGTTTCTCTTAATAGGATTCAAAATATTTCTGAACAATATTATTCACTTGAAAAATTTTCACACACAATTTCGTATAAAGCTACCTCAGCATCGTGCGGAAGTAAATTCTTTTATGGTTATTGAGAATTTCTGACGAATATTTTATGGAAAAAATGTATATAGCTGTTGATATTGCAAAAATCCGTGCATAAAAAATTCACAATTTTGGGATTTTATTGGATATATAATCAAAACAAGTAGTTCGAGGATCATGAAAAACGACTCATGTTATCAGCCATTGGTAATGAAGAATCATGCACAGTAAAAATAATTAGAATACCAGTGTTTGCAATGTGATTTATACCTTTGCGTTATCAGCCAATGGAAAGAATTAAGAAAGAGTATAACAGACAAAAATGTTCTATGAGAGAGACGAATACCAATTTTAATATATCTTGCTAGATCGAATACAAATAATAATATAAGAATTATAAATAAAATATTTATTTTGTTCTCTGGTACTTAGACTGGTACTAGCTTCTACTTCTACGACTTTTTAAAATATCTCGGAGGAATATTGAGAAATTTTCTCTTCCCTATTTTTTGTTACACTAAAGTAGATTTTTCAGGACTAAATTTTCCAACGTTTCCCAAAACATTTATCGCCGACTAAAGGGATGCACTTTATTCTTTATAAAAATTCTTACCATATACACATCACAATTTAAGCTACATTTCCTCCTTTTCATAGAGTACTTATGTAAATTATAAATATTTGCCTTAAAAACTACTTATATACTAAAAGGAACATATTGCTTACTTTATTTTCTGTATTCTTTCACGATCAAATAACTTAAGCAAAATATTCTTCTTGGAGTAGGTAGTTAATTTTTCAAGTTTTTTCATTCGCTTGCAGCCTAAAATGACAAAATTAAAACATTAATTACCGTTATTTAAAACCATTTATATAATCATTATTAAAACCAATTTAAAATAACATCTAAGCTTTAGATGTTAAAATGTTTGAAAATTAAAATTAAACTTGAAATTAAATAGTAAAATAAAAACCTCGACCACACACCTATATATATAACTGAAAGTACTTTATCATTATCATGATATCATGAAGATATTCTAGTGTAAAACTATGATAATCTAATGCAGGGTGGTATATACGAGAATGGCTCAGAGGAACGTTAACCCACTCCTAAATTTAGTTATATAAAATATAATTAAGTACTGTTATCTGCATTATGTTAATGAATCATTTAAAACGGATAATAATGGCTAACGTTATTCAGTTATATTTTTAGCGTTACAATAAACCCACAAACAACCCCCGGTCAAAAAAAAGAAAAAGTCGGACACCCCCTTTTACCGGTCATCACTACTTCTCCAACAACAAATATTTCTATATGCACTACAGGTGTAATGTAATTCTTGATGTTTCTTTATTTCAAACTGTTTAGTATATAGATGAGTATTGTGTTGTGATATTATGGAGTAATAATTCTAGAAAAATAAAACAATCCTTTCAATTTTTATTTGTATAAAAAGTTTTTAGTACAATTAATGGCCACAGAACAAGCGTCCGCAAATTATTGGCTTATCGAATAATATGAACTAAAGCACTAAGCATGATTTTGAAATTTCAGAAAAATAGACCTTTATCGAAAATCCATGACAATAATATTTAATAGTTTACTTATCGTTTAATGTAGAATACATCTAGCATTTGACATCTTAGATTAGACTTTTTTCCCCTTTTAACGGGTATAAAAAAATATTTAATGTGAGGTATATTGTGTTATTATGACTTATGTGAATCGTTTTATTGCTCATTGTGGTAATGGTAATGTATCATAAGATGGTAATAAAATCCTCATGAATGTTATGAAACGGGCATTCCTGGGAACAACTTGGATGTTTCATTACATACCTCAACAAAGCTACTATGATTTTTCAAGATCTTGGACTATCGATATTTTCAAATTACATTCCGTTGGAAGAAATGCCTCAAACATTATGGGGGTTTGACACTGGCAATGGCATGGGAATTCTTTCACATATCTATTCCCGAGGTATAAATATAATTTATGATGCTTGTGCAAGTTTATACGGATGCATTGTAGCGACATTCTTCCAAGCTGCAGTTCCTGTTCGATTAACCTTTTTTTTCCCCTGAGGGTCAAGTAAATATATTGATTAACCTTAAGTGTATTAAGTGTATATATCGATTAACCGTAAGTGTCTTAAGCGTCTATATATAGACTTTAATAAATTAAAGAGATAGCGTATAGACTTTAAATAAATTTTGTATTTTTTCAATCTGTCTATTTCTACCGCCAACTTATTTCGGATCTGTTACAGAAAAAATTCAGAAATATATCGTCGATTTTAAATTGACCTTTAAATTTATACAAATAAAGATGAATTCTGTTTGTTTGTTTTTTATTATTTTATTTGATGTTGTTTAACGTCGCTTCGACTTCCCAGGCCATTACCGACGACTGATCTTCTTAAATTTATGGTATTAATTTTAATTAAGCTCTCTTAATAAAGCTTAAAATGCTCTTGAGGAGCTGAAAAATGCTCTTGAGAAGGTATCTTAGGATTTTTTCTATACCATTGTTTGCTTTATAGGGATACGACATTATGATATTGAGGTCGCGGCGTTCCTTCAAGTATTTGTGACATTCGAAAAGGAGTTCCACTGTAAGAGGAGCATTATCACAAGTTTGGTAAGTTGGCCGGTGAAGTCCAATAAGCAGCTGGATGTGAGTCAGCTTCGTGTGACCAATTCTTACCCTGGTTATTATGGATGCTTCCTTTGGAGTTAGTTTCTTTGGAGGCAGCCAGGCATGGTTGTCATCTTTGATCATGCGAAGGTGATTACGTTGTGTATTGCCACTCTGAGTTCCATTTTCCCTTCACTCTGTTTTTATCCTGTTTTGCCCATTCGGAGGGGACTATGCATTTTAGGTCAGGAGGGCCAGAGCTCTTGGCTGCTTCTTTTGCCACTTGGTCTGCTTGTCCGTTTCCTTTAATCCCGACATGAGAAGGAACCCACAGCATTGATACTTCCCTCCCACTCTTCACTTTTTCGAAGACAAGTTTCTGATTTTTTTTTATGTATTTCGTTGTACCTCCATAAATTTTGTAGTCCCTTAATCACAGAAAGAGATTCAGTCACATTTACTGATTTTGGAATAAATTTTATTAACCCTTTAACCCACCATTATTTCCCCTTTAACCACTCTTATTTCATGGTATCATATAAATCTTAGTATTTCTGGTGAGGTATTCTTTGTAAGCTTGGTTAGCTCGAGCTAAGTATTAATTATTAATCAATATTGTTTGCCTATTGTTTATAGAATTCCATACCGTTTGTCCTAAATTCTCCAAATTTCGCTAAGTGATTCTTTCATACCTGTCCATATTAAAATTGCGTAACTTCAGCCAATCTCTGGGTATATTCTTTATTGTACCGAAAATCGTTATGATCTCGCTTTACGTTGTTTTTTTTTAGGAAATCGACCGTTTGAGTCGAAAAAATCTCATTTTATGGATTTTGAAGGTAGAAAAATGAAATACCCCGGGTGAAACCAGGATATACAGCTTGTTTTAAATGAAACTCAACATCAATATTATCGTGTCTTGGAAACATAAATATCTTTTAAAAATTCATCACTGGAACTGAGTGAACAGGGGAAACGAAACTTTAAAACGATTTTTTATTCATTTAAACGGACATCCAAATGCTTTAATCAGTAATATGGCTGACATACGCCTGGGTACGAGAAGACTAAAAAGGCGCTGGATAAGAGATCTGCTCTCTTAGACAACCGCGGTAATAGACTCAAGCCAGGAAGGGGGTGCTCCTGGGTGCTTTCCCTCCTCATGACTGACATGCCATTGTTTTCAACTACGTGTTTAGTCGTCACATACACTGATTGTCAGCACCTTGCTGACAGGCGCGAATCAATAATTAAAAAAAAACTTTTGTGATAACAAGAGATTTATTTTAATAATTATTAATAGTAAGTGCCATATCTGATAAGTTAATGTTCGCGAAAAATTTGATCTGACATGAGAGGCTTTGAAAATTTGATTATAAGATAGGTATCTTAATTACATAAACTCAATTTCGTACGACTTCCATTTCTTCATCTAGGCTGCAATCAGACAAGTCCACACACACATTAAATTACGCAAAATTTTAACTACACATCGTTAATTTTAATTTCACATCAAATTTTGATTAAACACATTAATTAAATTAATCCGAACGTGTTTTCATGGGTAATTCTTAATCGAAAATTAGTCACGATGGCAATACTTTCCCTAGTGTATAATTTTTCTTAGTTACTTGTAAGAACCTTTGGAACTAGATGTGGATTATGTTAAACGATTGATTAGCATTGAGTGGCTAACATTCTCATGGAAGTTAGAGAATATGGCAATAAATTAAAGGAAAATGGGACAATTGAGATTGTGATGTAAAGCTACGTTTCGTACATTATATGGAATAAATAATACAGTTTTAGGATCGAAAGGAATTTGCAGGTTTGAGTTTGAAACTATAGTTGTCTACTATAGTTCGAGTCTTAATTTTTCTTTTTCAAGTAAATTTTTTGTTTTTGTTTTCAAATCCCCTTAATACATTGACTATGTATCTACTAATAATAAATATTTAAAGTTTTAAGTATGGAGTTAACTAGTTCTATTATAGCTAACTAGTTAACGATAGCCGAGTGTTCTAAATCTTAGACCACTAGCAGCAGATACTTGTAACAAGTAAATACAAGATGAAATAAAAAAAAAACTATCACGAGAAGGAAATTTTATTCAGAATCATAAGGTGTTTTTAATCCAACAACATCAAACCTGATAGGCACAACTAGGTACTTATCGAGATGATGAAATGACCTTCGTAAAATAAAATCAATATTAAATTCATGAGCTTTGTAAAGGTTTTGTATTATAAAACATAAAATTTAATAGTAATATTTCGTAAATACATTGAAAGTATCCATCGTCTTATAAAATTCTTGATAACTGTTTCTCTGAAACATTAAGTATAAAAATAATTGATAAATGGATAATATCAGGACCGTAATTCTGTCCTCGACAATATACAAGAGTGTTTTACAACTTTCTGTGGTTAAATTTTTTTTTTTTTTATCGCCGTTTTATTACTCTTCTTGTGAGAGCACATTTCCATCTTTACGTTTAACATTTTATTATTTATGGATCCCCAATTACAAGTTTAAATTGCAAGGAGAAAGGGTCCAAGTTTATGGATACTTAATGTTTATCATCTTACAATATTGGTTATTATAGATGATTCAAGGGTCGTTGTCTTCTAACATTGTCTCGATAGGCAGAACTTTTCTTCCTTTACATAGACTTTCCCAAGTTAATGTATTAGATACCTTTGGCACGCTAGTTATTTTAAAGAGGTCCACTGTTAAAGTAGTCCTGTTGCAATAAGTAATTATTTTTTGTTATCACAATCTGTGTATTAATCATGGTGTCCTGAAGCACTCTCAGTCCCTCTTAAGTTACCAGTCTGGATTCAATGAATAATTAAAGAAATATCCAGGCGGTTGGTCATGATCTGGGTCGAATTATATCCCCGCGCAACCTCAGAGTCCATTACTACCTTACAAGAACACCTTTGTGGATTGCGTCATCGAGTAATCTCAATAACTTCCCTGGTGATAAAGTATGAAAACAGAATTATGAATTGAAGAGCCACACGAGTCATATACGAACTGTGATACACGAGGGGACTAAGTGACTTTTTCCTATTTCAAGTATACCAAACAAAAACATTATTACGCAGATTTAAAAGTTTTTTTTTTATTTATTCTAAAATCTCTTAGACTTTTAATATCAGCTCTTACTTTTTTAGTTTTATAATTCATTTATTAGTCAAGAATTATTAGTTTTACCAATGTTCAAAGATGAGTTATGTCACCTAAGTTTCTGCATTTTGATTTGTTTTTTTGGAATTTCTTTGATTACTGCTGGCGCTCAAGGCACATCACTTTGGAAAACTCATTTTGAAGGAATTGAATCACGCTCTCACATTGATTTTCAATAGTTGTATCGGTTAATTTTGAAAAGACGCGCGTCCATTTTCCCAATTTTAAAGAAGAGCACAAAAACTGTTTCACATCCCAACAGTAATTTTTTTTCAATGTTTGCTTATACATACAATTATAGGAAGTGGTCTGTTTCCCATTTAAAATAGGCACTTTCTTTTGTTTTTGAACAACAGGTTGTAAAGAGCCACTTGGAGCAAAAGTTTGTAGAAACATCATTCTTCTTTGGAAATATAGTGAAAAACTTTTTTATATTATCATTAAATTATTATCTTGTAACTTTGCAAGTGGGGGGATTGAAGATGTGCTGTTTTAACTCTAGAAATCTCTACCGTAGCTGAACCTAATAATTCAACCAACGTACTTGCCAATCTTACTAGCCTATACTTTTTCGTTAGTTGAATGGGCTCAATGAAAGCTTTTTCATTTTTTCAAAGCTTTCTTTTGTCGGACATTTGCACTTCATTGATCATTAGGTACATTGCGAAATTCCAATGTTTTTGCTGCTAAGTTTTTTCTCAATGAGCTGGGTTTCCGCAAATTACCAACACATTCTGTTTATTCTTTCACTGATTTACTTTAAGGGGTCAAAGTCAAAGTTTTCGTTCTAGCCTAAGGCAACGTTTTACATTTGATTTCATATTTTTCTATTTAAAATGTATTGCAACTATTTTTTTTTCAGCAATCAAAGAGCTGCTTGCCTGTTTCTAGCTTTAACCAGCCTCACTATACCTAATATCAGATTTCCCCAACGTCAATTCAGTTAAGGAATGATTAAACATTTTGCTCCATTTTTAAACTTTGTATATTTCATTATCATTTTTTTATCTATCTTTCTTTTACATTATTATTTTTTTTTAATACAAATAAAATTATAACAGTGTTTGCTACGTAAAGACTGCTATGTCATAAGTCCTCAGTTTTGAAAAAAACATGATTGAAAAAGTTGGGCTTTTGTAAAATCTATATTTTTATAACTTAATTAGGCAATTATTACGGTTGGAAGTGGTCTGTTTTAATTTTCTCATCATGGTGCCGTCTACAATGTGTTAGAACTCTGCATAGTTACGAGCAAATGAATTAATAAAATATTTTTTTGGTTTTGAATAACCACCCTTTCCACAGCAAACAGGGATAAAGCATAATCGAATATCGTGTATGCATCGTTTAGTATTTTTAGATATATTATTAATTAATCTTACGATTTGCCAAAAATGCTACTAATCAATAACGTATAATGGAGTTAATGACGGTTACGTATCAGTTTGAAATAACTTGTTAAATAATGACTGATAACTGATATATGGATATTTTAATGGGAGTAAATGGTTTTAGAGGTGGTTCAGGTGAAGTCGATTAACATATATATATTTAATAAAATTGCAATTATTTACCGATCAAACTTTTATTCAATAGTAAACTACTTGTGATTTGTCAGTTTCTTTATTGCCTCTGATTCGTAAAACAACGCCGTGCAATAAAACTCCAGTGATCCTTAAGGGTAGATGCAAAAAAAAGCTAATAAGTTATAGGTAGTTTACATTTTAATTAAAATATGAATGGTAAATATTTTATTATGTTATTAATTTTATGAAATATAAAACGTTAAACGAATAAGTATACCTGAATTATAATATTTATTTGACACTGTAAAAAGCATTAATTATATTATTTTTAGAAAAAATAAATTACTCTTTCATCATCAGTTAAGTTATTATTATTTTAAAATAATATTCATAATTAAGAAGATAATATTGTATAAAAAAATATTTACGTATATGTATAAATATCTTGTCAAAAAATAACTGTGCTTTATATTGGTTATGTTCGCATGAATACGTGTTAAAATAGGCATACGTATTATGTACTACATCAGATGATTATAATCAATCAATATTGGCCAAATAGGATTCTTCTAAAATCTTAAAGCCAAATAAAAAAAAAATATATATATATAACATTGGTTTATGATGTTTAAATACTGTTTTCCTATTCATATTGATGTTTTTTCCTAATTTACCCCGGAAATTTAAAAATAGTTTGATGAAATTTTTTGATGTTTTTGCTGATTGATTTTCAAGTAGTGAATAATGATGTTGGATGTCGAGGAAAAGAAATCACAAACATTCTTTTTATAATCTCGATTTCTTTAATTAAACTAAGTTTAATTAATTAAAGTTACTTGTATAGTTATAAATAGAGTAATTTATGCTCATATAAGATAATCTTGCAAAGTTTGGCTGCTGCTATAAAGAATTTTTCTTAATATACATTAATCAAATAGTCAGTTTTGGTAATCAATAATTATCAAATAGTCATTCATTTATTTTGGGAGAATATTTTTAAGGGTTATCTTTAATTTTTTCAAAGCGATTGGAATAAGTAAATTATTTTTGGAATCAATCAGACGTTTTATAAGCATAAAAATAATGATGTTCTTTTTATATTTGTTTCAGGTACGGGAGTGAATGGATTGCGATGAGATGGTAAGTGCCTGTTTCTCAATTGCTTCTTAAAGTAGTGGCCATAGTGGTGGCTTGGTTCCACTTTGCTCGCCCTTATTGTGCATGATTTGTTTATCTTTCCTTTTATTATTTTTTCGTAGTATTCTTTAGTTTATACCTTTCTCTTTTATCACATCTGAATTAGTTTACCAACAAAGAGCGGCGGGAGAAGCACGTGGTCGAGAGAGTGGTGATCATATTTACGAGTGGCAATAAAAGAGGTTTTTATTGTGACCCGGCTGTCATTAAACGGCTTGAGGCCACACCTTCCATTCAGCCCTCAGTCACCTGTTTATCGATTGTCGACAGGGCCTTGGTCACTCGGGCTGCCAAGAGATGGGGACACCGTCGCCACCGAGCGTATCGAACGAAAAACGACCAGGGTTTTGTGGCTCCAGGCGACGGAATCGAAGGGAGGGGGAAGGCGAGAGCCGATTGGCCGAGAGGAGAGCCGAGCTCGAACGGGATTGGCCGAGGCGGAGGGGGGGAAGGCCCCCGGCATGGCCACCAGGCCTCGCACACTCTTCCCCCTACTCCACGGCCATAAAGGATTCGTACAAGTGCACCCCTACATTAAGAGTCAGGTTAGCCGGCGGGTTATAGTGTGTCTACGCGCTCGAGTTTTATAATGGTGTGAAGGATGAGCAAGTTTATAATAGATAGTATGCTACCTAAGTACCATCAGCAATACCATCATCAGCTGTTGAACCCTGTCATCACGACCTCGTCCGATTCTCCTTCGGCTGTCAACTACAGCAGTACGGCCACCAACAATTCCTCTTCCTCATCATCGTCGCCACCGCCTTCGTTGGTCTCATCAGCCTCGAGGATGTACCCCTACGTGGCGGCCCACCACCACCAGCACCAGCAAGGACTGTTCGCAGGAGCCGCCACAGGTACGATGGGTGCTTTCAGTTCCCCGAGCTCTGCGTTGGCAGCGGTGGTGGACGCCGCGACGGGCGGTGACAAGTCGTGCAGGTACACAGGTAGCACGGACAGCATGTACTCACTGCACCACCAGAACGGGGCATCCGCCGCCTCCGTCTCTGCCGCCTCCGCTTCCATGGCAGCAGCGGCACAATTCTACCACCAAGCGGCAGCCGCCTCCGCAGACCCGCTCAGCTCCTGCACGACCCAGGTCACAGCCGCCGCAGGGCAACCCATACCTGACATACCCAGGTACCCGTGGATGTCGATCACTGGTAAGCGAGAGCAAGACATTATGTTGTAGTAAATAATGGGCAATGAAATTAACCGCTCCCAGTGGCAATAACCTACTAACACTAAGCCGGGTGAGTGCTGACAGTTGTGGCCCCCCGGCCTACCCCCACCACCCAAAACCATAAAACTAACCATAAATGTGACAATAAAACAGCAGGACCGAGGTTTGCATTGTCCTCGGCCTTTTTCTGGCTTCTTGTCAGTGTCATCCACTCGTTCTGCCCCACTTTCTTCCCATTGCCATAACAAACGCTTATTTCACTTTCATTGCTTGTCTGATTTAGATCAGTAATAAAATCAGACCATTCAAAGTCATTAAAATAAGACACACATTCGAAAGCTTCCGATCAAGTGTTAATCGGTAGCTAAATAATCAAAGTATGCATTAAATTATTGATAAAACAAGTGGCCGTTAATGGACCATCACTTTGAAATATTTCATAAAAATATAGTGTAATTATTATTACAAGTAACAATGATTGATTACTATTAAATGCATGTCCATGTTGAGGGCGATATGCCGGCCGTCCTGGAATCCCCGGCTGGTTATCCTCATGAATAATTGAACTGGTTACTAGGAGTTTTTCACTAATTAACTAATCTGTTCTGCGTCAATGGGAGCGATTTGTTTTATTGCCATTGTATTGTTATATTTAAATCGGATAATTCCAATAAAAAATTGTTTTATATGCCTAAAACCTATCACCATGTCATTACTTTTTTTAATGAGAACAAAATTTTCCGTTTTTTAAGTCATTAGACCATATCAAATAAACAGATATTTGACCGTAAAACCAGGAAAAGGCGTTTCGCGTACGTAACATTTGACTGATAATCTAGATAATAAACCGTTATCTGTCATATTGTTGTTACAATATTAATTGTGGTGCTGAATGTAAACAAACAAGATGTATATCAATAAGGCGCGTGGGTTACCATTAACTTCTATTTGTATCGCTTTTATTTTTTATCAAGTGTTATATTGTAAACAAATTTTCCGAGGCTATTAATTTGTCAACTCACATTCTAGTCATTAGCAACATAATCCGTCAATATTACATCATTATGTTTACTTTATTAAAATTTATTTAAGAGTAATATAAATATATAATTAACTTAATTAAATACCAAAAATAAATATATAACAAGTCTTTCATTACCACAACAAAATATAATTAACTATATCGGATAAATACTATAATGCTGATGATAAAAATCAACAGAATCGATTTATATGGCTTTTGTTATTATTTTTAATTGGTAATGAAAACAATAATAGTATATTATAATAATATTATTTTATTTAAAATTACATTGTGTATACTTTACAATAATTTTTTGATGTGTTATATAAATATAACATTAATTTAATTAAACAAAAATTGAAATAGCAAGGGGTTTATTAACACAACCTTAGATAATTAGGCAACAATAGTTAATGATAATCCATGTTCAATGATCCATATAGAATTACCATCTAAAGTTAAATTATTATTTTGATTCTTGCAGTCACAAAATGAATCATTATTATATAATTTCCTTAGCATATAATTGCATCAATTCATGTTGAAAAATATATAATATTTTATTTAAATTAGACCCCATATAGATAAATACATATAAATAGATTATTTATTGCGACTGCTATCTATTATTATAATTAAAATATGTATTAATGTGCACTTGATTTGTATTAAAAGTATGTTTTGGTTTACTTGCATTCGCAAGCGATAGTATATTTACCTTTATTTAAATGAATAAATCGACATTAGTTTATGGTCTAATTAGGTATATCGTGGTCTGCAATTGATTAAATTAAATAATAATTAAATACAATATGTAAATGCATTCGACTATACTATATATATCTAAAATGTTTAATGATACAATTTTGTGCACTTTTTCTAATATGTAAAGCTTGATTATTTTTGTTTTGATTTTAAATTATTGCTAGTAAAATATAATATCTTGGAGGAAGTTCATTATCTATATTTAATGATATATATATCTATATATAATCGTTGTATAATGCAATTATTATTTATTCATTTAAAAAATTCTTTAATAAGTTTACGCACCGTTAATTTTGAAGATATTCTTTTTTTTTTTATTTATGTTTTTAATTAATTTACAACATTTAGGTTCAGTGTAAAAATATTATAGATTAATTAAATTTTGGGGCTGATTTATCTTTGTGATCTACAATCATTTTTAAATTTACCAATCATATATTTTTGTCATATATTATCGTAAAAGTTCAAAATATTTCAATCTTATGAATATTAAATACCGATTATTTATTCATTAACTGGATATTAATAATATTAATATATAAATTTATTACCTTTGTTCTAAATCCTTGAAAAATTAACGTTATTGTTTAGGTTATGTGGTTATTGGAAAATTGAGTATTCTTTGTATTGTTTTTTTAATTTATTTTGAATTTCCTTTAGTTTCTTGTTGTTATTGAAATCGCCTTCTACAAAGGGTAAACATAAATTTGATCATAATAGTTCACTTAAACATCCGCCAGTTAAAGCTCTCATTAAAGACAATACGAATAAAGGAGCTCGGGGATAAATGATACTTTGCCAACAAACAATAAATTGGTTAATAAAAGTTGAGCCTAAATGTCGGTTGAAGACGGTATGACAACCCTTAGCCCATAAAGGAGCCCCATAATGGGCAAGTAGCCCTAACTAAAATTTATACGTTGCATTATACACACCAAGCCTTGGGGAGCTTGAGCTTCATCAATAGTTGAGTATTCCCATGGCTCTTCTCTCTCTCTAACAGCCTCCTCACAAATTGTTTAATGCCCAACGCAACATGGCGGCTAATTTTAGTCAGTAATGGCGCTTGGGAATTCGTCTATTATTAAACTGTTCTTGTAGGCAAACTGCTACCGATCGTAAAGGGAGCATTCTTGGTGATTACCGAGCCATGGTGCTTCAAAACACATATAAAATTATCAAACCCGAATTTTAAATATCCAATAAAACTTCTCTTTAAGAAAATAAAAATAAATTATTTAGATGTGAGACAATTAAAGAAAAAAAAATTATAACATTTTACATCTGGTTTTGAGGTCAAGCGGAACATATTCAGGCGATCACATAAAATATTTACATATCAATAATATAATTTGTCATTTTTAAAACATTTATTTCAAACCACGATTCGTCCTTAGGGTAAAAATAAAATTAATATTTTGCTCTTCTATCTACTTTTACGTTAATGTATGTTAAAAATGTTATTGGCAAATCTAAAAATTATTACCCTTCCGTAAAGATGCTTTGGGACGCACCTTTTTATTTATAATTTATTATTTATTACTATGAGACGCGAAGGGGTCAAAAGTGGTTTAATATATCTGCATCAACTATTTCAAAGCATTTTATTATTTATAACTTTTGTAATACCACTACATTCCTTAATTCCTTACATTTTTTTATACTCTTGAAAACCGCTATAATTTAGTGTGAATTTTCAAATTTCACATTTCCCAAATGTGCATACTAAATTGAAGTTTTCAAGTTCACAAAAACCATACCTACTTAAACAAAATTTAACTAACTTTGGCATTTATGAAAATAATTTAATCATAATTTAATTAAAAACAGAGATCAAAATAAAAATCTCATAATAATATAGCTACTGTAAAAAATATAGAAACAAAATGGGCTGAAAAAAAAACTTTTCACTCATATAAAATAATGTATCCGGAATTTAAACATATATTCATCATGTAAAAAAATGAATAAATAAAACAAAATAAAGAGCTTTGTGGGGGGATATTAACAGTAAAAATAAAATTCAACTGACTGGTCATGAAAAAGAAACTAAAAAAACAATAATTTTATAACATAAAATTAACGTTAAACAAAAAAAAAAAAAAAAGAAAAAGAATAAACAAGATCCAAAATATTTAAATCTATTGAAGCGATTTACTGCTGAATTCAATTTTAATAAAAGGTGGCAAATAAAAATATTGTTTAAAATATAAACAGAAATATTAAATGTTAAATAAATAATAAATAAAATAATCACGATAAATATTAAATGTTATTATCATAGTATTTATTAAGTTCTTCTTAAGAATTCTTAAAAACAATCTAGTTCCTTAAGAATGGAATATTAATGAATACAAATTAATTTGTACTTTATTTAAATTGTAGTTACTTATTAATGAGTAGTTAAATCATCCCGTTGAGTTATGCTATTTTACAATTAAATTTATAAAAAAATATTTATAACCTTCCAGTGCTGACATTTATTTATTGTCATTAAATATGTTTTAATGTATAATTGTCGCAAGTATTATAAATTAAAGCTGAAAATGAAGTAAGTAAAAATTTGCTTATGTTATCCAAAAGAGCTGAGGAAAACGCATATAATAACAAGATTATTAATGAAATATTTTGTTTGTGCTTACATGATTATATTCATGTGATTTCCCGTTTCATCATGTACCACAGTATCGATAATAGAAGAGATAAACTTGTTTCAAAATTCATTAATTTGACATTTATCCATTGAAAACTTATATCGTAATAAAATTTAATTTAAAAAATTTAACTCCAATAATTTTGGCATTATATGCGATTTACTAATTTTATTACTTAAAATAAATCACTGAATTAAAATAAAAATACAAATCCTCATTCGGATAAGTTTTTTTCTTGTGAATGATTACATAACATTAATAATTACTGAATTGGTATGAAGATTTGCTAAATAAATAGAATTTTTAATTGTAGGTGTCAATAATATAACAAAATAACTTAAAAGATTATTACCAACCCGTAAAAGACTACAAACACTTTATAAATTTAAGGGTATCTCCATCACGTTTTATAATCAGTTTCGAGCGGTATAGCGGCATTCTTCCAAAATGTTCATTCTAGGATTAATAGCACGATAAAAATAATAAATTACCCTAAAAGGAAAGAAGTGTTTGATAAAATCATTTTTAAATTGGCCTCTAGGCGTTTAACAAGTCGCATGAATTGGGTCTTACTCATGCAAACGCCGCTTGGGTCATGCACATTTCCAACTCAAGTAAAAATCAGCTTAGTTAGATAATAGGTTTGCTCATTTTATTATTTAAAACTACCCCCGTTATTACCTGTGAAATAATTAATTTTTTTTATAGATAATAATTGCTTGTCTTTTTTTTCAATTATCATTATATCAGACACATCAACAAAAACTATTCAACGCGTTGTTTACTACGTATGCTTTTTCCAGTAACATTTTCCTATTTGAAAAATAAATATTCTCGAATATGTACAATGTATCCTTATCTCGTATGCAATATTAATTTTGGATCAACAGCCGGTAGTTATGGAATCAATAAACATTTTATAATGATAACTTTGAAAAATTATAAAAAAATATTTACTTAAAACATATGAAATATGAAAACAAATATTATTTCTTAAACGATTAATAATAATATTTCTTTTGTCAATAATTTTTCAATGATAATAGAACCGATAAGAGCAATTCTATAAATTTACTGTGTCATGGATTTAAACATTTTTATAAGTAAGTAAGAATGTGAGTTGCTTAAGTGTTTTTTATTATAGAGCAAATTAAATTGAGAATAATCGTGACAGAAAATAGGATGTATTATACAAATGTTTAAAAACAAAATGAGTCCTTAGAAAAATTTTAATCAAGAACTATATATAAGATTATAGTGAGCTACTTTCATACTAATGTATACGTTTGGAAAAAGATTTAAACAATATTTTTTACATTTTATTAATAAGCATAGGTTAAAATGAGATTTCCTAATTTATTATTATTAGTTTATATATTGTATCAGATAATAAAATTTCAATAATTAATGTAATTTCCCAAGCTAAAAGAAGACTAACAAATCATGGTGGAAGGCATTAAACATATTGTGTAATAATTTCAGCTGCCTGTAATAAATGTTGTATTTTTCAGATTGGATGAGCCCCTTCGACAGAGTCGTATGTGGTAAGTCTGAAATATATAGCTAATTTAACATTTCAAATGTGTCATGTACCATCTTGTGTGGCTCCGGTAGAAAGTTGTTTCATTTAGTGGGGAGTTGAGGGTCGCGCTTCAGGCAATATCTACCAAACATCTACCGTCCGAATCGTCATACTCTATTCAAAAGAAATCATTAGAAACAATTAATTATTAAAAGTAAGTTCACTACCCAATTATTAATATGAAGCGTATACATAATACATGCTATTTAATATATGGTATATGTAAAAGGACTGTTGTTTTCAGTCTTTGAGAGAAATTTAATCTGTATAAGAATATCAATTATTGTAAAGAAGGGCTTATACAAATTAATATTTATTTATTCTTTTGTTTTGATTCTCTGAGATATATAGCTTAATTTATTCGTTATATACCTTTATTTACCTTGTGTTTTTAATGATTGAAAACTGAATTATACTTAGCGTCTATACATTAAAAAGTGCATAAGTTAATTAATGCCAAAGCATTATTATTAAAATAGAGTTTACAAATAAAAAAATGTTCCATTGAAATGAATTATTTTAAACTTTAATTGATAAAATCTGCAGTTATGATAACTAAACAAGCATAAAACTATAAATACATTTAAATAACATTTATTATATTATTATACTTTTTATGAAATTATAAAAGAGAAAAGCAAAATAAAAAACGATTCTTTAGTATTTAAAGTTATTAGCAATATTTTTTTTCAAATATTTACCTTACTTAAGAATAAATTCACTTCATTGTAAAAAAAATTGTCTAGCTTTTTATTCATGTTGTAGGTACTAAGTATATATTTTATGTATGAATCATAATTGAATCTCCATAGAAAGAAAAGATTGATATTTTTTAAATGTAAGTATAACTAAAAAGTAATAAAATACATGTAAATAAAAATGAAGCTTTGAATTCGTCCCATACCCGTTCAACGTGTTACTAATTTTAATCCATGATAATTCTTTACAATGGCCTTCAGTTTTTGTTTTCGCATATTAATTGAAGTATAAAAAGAACCTGAAATAATTGCTAAATTACAAAACATAAAATTACTAATTACTATAATAGAAAGCAGTAGTGTTGAGACTGTAATAAGTACCTGGATCTAAATTTTAAAAAATGAATTTAAAATATCATACCTTTCAATCGAATAGCCAAAAAAAAAAAGAAAAAAAAAAGGCTTACTTAGGAATAATTAAGTAAATATCTTTTACTCTTTTTCTATACTTCAAGGACCAAAATTATTGTAATAGAATTTAAACTACTGCTATAAATCACTCAAAGTTTAGATAATTGATATCAAAATATTTAGATTTATTAGAGTTTCTATTACCTTATGTTCGATTTTTTAAAAATTATAATAAATAGATTGTGACATGTTCAGAAATAGTTATTTCTGATCCATGATATGTCACTATACATTGGTCAATCATTCAATATAATTCTAAAATTATTTAATATTTTAAAAAATGTTAAAATTTCTCGGTTATTAAATATTGCGTTATATTAACTTATCAATACCAGAGAGGTTAAGAAATAATATAATAATGTATCTTTTTATTCGTCCTGATTCTTCTCATATTTTATTTCTCACTTAACCATTTTAATATTAATCCATTTTCTAATTTTTAATAATTGATATTATATCACTCAATGGTTGCTGTGTGTTCGATAATTATGAAATTAATTTATCATAAAAAGGTCTTCATAAAAAATTTATAGGTGTAATAGTGGATAGCAAAACGACTTTAATAAATTACGTTTTTTTTTTGTTTTTTTTTTAACGTTGTTATTTAAAGATATCTGAAGTCTTTAATATGCTATAAAAATAGTTGAATTTTATAGCAACCGATCAAAAACGCCATATCTATTTGAAATAATAAAAAATTATTTTGATCAGACTACACTGGGATCGTTGCCAATGAAGGTTTTTTTTTGTTTCGGGCGGTTTGACCCCTTTAGATTTTAGTTCTCTGTACATTGAGGGTCAGTAAAATGAAATCAGCCCTAAAACCCCCGAAAAAAGGGTGAAAGCACCCCTATTGTCTTCGATGCAATCCTAAGGCCCTTATACCTTTTTTAACCCTTACGATTCGACATGCTCTCTCCAGTAGAAAGTAGGAGAGTTTTGCAATACCTGGATTTTTTCGGGTATATAGATAACATTGAAAATAAAAAAAAATAACGACAATTATAAACCAATTTTCGTAAAAAGAAATGTGCTTATTTCTTAATTAATTAATTAAGTGTCTAGTACTGATATAATATACATTAAAATTAATTGTGTTTTTTAAAAATGTTTATTTGTTACGACTTCTGATGTAGTTTTTTTTTTTTTTTTCTAATTTTACACGACCAACAAACGACTCAATAGAAATGAGACCATGAAAATAAAACGCACAAAATTTATATCAAATAGTTGATATTTTTAAATCTTGCAAAGAAGAATCTTCCTTATATAAAATAAAATTACATATTATCAATTCCATTTTTTATCACAAATATAATTTTTAAAACCATAGATAAAATGTTGCTCAGAATAATAAATTCGAAAGTCAGGTATTAAAATATGTTTTCAAAATTATTCAATTTCGCGATTGTTTTGATCGAATTCATATGGGTTCCCACGATTATATAATTATCATTCATAAAAATCTTATTTTTTCACAATAAGAGAGCATCATATTTTCTTTTGAATAAATTTTCTTTTAGTTGCCAATATTTGAAATTATAATGACTAATTGATATCTGTCGTAGTATATCTTATTTATTAATTATCTTTACATTATACTATTCCTCCGATGAAAGTTAAAAATAATTATAATTTGCTATATCCCTTATTGATTACGATTTAATAATTATTCTGGATCCTTAAAAACTATAAAACTTTAGTATTTGTTAATTATTCTCTTAAAACACTATCTGCTTCTAATCTCCTTTTTATCGCTGAAATTAATGATCTAAATATTTCAGCGCACATAAAATCTTCTGATAGCTTACATTGTAACAACTTGTGAAGATAATTTTTTTAATCGTATTTTAATGGGGTATTAAAAGAACATCTGTTTTTTTTTTAATTTTTTTTTGTATTGTGTAACATGTTTAAAGATTCAGCGTTATTCAGTTGTTTTTTTTTTTATAACCTGAACACGGCGTAACTTTTTTCATTTATATAAAATCATACATTATTTTTAGAAATGAAAAAAACAACAACAAAAACATGACGCATGTTTATTTGAATGTTGTACAAAAATAATTAATATCGAGATTCCATTTAGCCGGTTAAAAAAACAGATAATTTTATCAAATAGTGAAAAACGTTTTTGTATTATTCATAAGAAATTTGTATTCGGTAAATCTTTTTTTTTTAATTTCTTTATAATATCCGAGATTCAAAAACATAAAATTAAATGAATACCTATAACAATATTTTTAATTCAAGCTTTGATTTTTTTTTAATGATTGGGTTTATTTATATAAATTGTGAGTTTATTTAAACCAATTTTCTATTTTAATGTTTTCAACATGAAATAATAAAAATCCTTAAAATTTCTTTAAAAAAAAATGTTTTGCCTGTTTTAATAATAAAATGAATAAATTAGCTTACCGTAAAAGTAATTGATAATAAACCTACTATTCTAACAAAAGAATTTATTAATTTTGAGATTTCTTATAACTCTAGTCAAAGTGTGAGAACGACCTATGCTTTATTACTATGAACTTCTTGAGCAAAATAACAAAAATAATAAATAATTATCATTAAAATACTGTTGATTATTACTTTAAATATTATTACTTATAATAAATAAATATAATAAACATTCTAGCTACAACAATGTTTTAAGTCTATTCCTGTTTGATAAAACATGCATATTTCATGAATAATTTATTTAATATATAGTTAATAATAAAAAATAAAAAAAAGAATCATAACTAACTGATACATACACGTAATAAACATATACATCCAGAAAGTTGATCATAAATTTGTAAAATGTGAAAATTTACCCAGGGTCTCTTGTAACTATCTATAAAATTTTACGAATCATGGAATCGCATAAAATAAAAATAACATTTTAATGCCGGCAATTAGCATGCTAATGTTTCATCAACGTTGAGATAATCTTTTCCCAAGGTCCCAGTTCACTAATGAGAATGAGTCCATTGAAATTCCATCTTTGTGTTATCTATTCGTGAAGCAGAAAGCATCTCCGTTTTTTTCTTATATTTTTTAATGTTAAAGGTACATGTCGATCCTTCAACCAAGGGAAAATTAGCAGCGGACGATAACAATTACCCCTGTAATTATCCTATTATTATTTAATTATTCGACTAAAAGAAATATGGACTGTATAACCTGACGGAAAAACATTAACGGTTGGTTACTGATATAAATGCTGGTCGTGAAGGTATGAAGTCTTCACACCATCTTAATCGTTTGAATTCCATAATTAAGGTTTTATAAAAAAGTTAATAAAAGCAATTAATTAGTATATAAGAGGGTAATTAACATGCCTTAAATTTGCTATGCGAGAATAATGCCTGCTTTATTGTCTTTTAATTGGTCTTGACCGTAATACCTTGACATTATATAACCGTTTAATTTCAATGTCTAAAGTAAAATTTTTTTTAGAAAATTAGTTTAAATAGGTTTCTTTTATCTGATGGGTTTTATGCATTTTTTTTTCTAAAAACCAAAAAACAATCCATCACAATCTATATATAAAAAAAAAAAATTAAATTAAATTGAGCTTCGAACGACATATTCGAAATTTCAATCGGTTTAGTCATTTTTTTCAGTATAGATTATCAATGATCGTCAATTTTTACCACTTTTGCCAGGAAACTGAAATACGCTCATGTTCCAGTGCCTCAAACTCGAAAACGGTTAATCCAAATCAAAAAATATTACAGATAAAAGTTGTAGAGCACCTAATTCTGCGTAAAAAAAAGCTCCGTTATTATAAACATTTAATTTCAATTTATAGGAAATCAGCATTAGGCATTTGATCAGTAACAAGAAACAATCACTTGTGTGTGGATATAAAAAAAAGTGAAAGTATTCGTGGTGCATATTTCTCGCTAGGAGTTTTTCTTGTTAAATAAAATTATATTTAACAACAAATAATCCACCTTCTCCTTATTATGAATATCAATGGAAGTTTCATCATGATTGTGAGGTGGTTTATAAAGTGCGAGATATACCAATAAAAATAAATTTATCTGCGTTTAAACTATTATTACCAGGCGTAAGTACAGAGGAAAAACCTCTAGACATAAATGGTATACATACTTTGAAATATTAATACTAATCATAGGAACTAAGTATATACGATACTTACAGGATAATATTGAATAGAAACGACGACAAAAAAAATTTAAGATCCTTTAAAGGAAATAGTATTTACTAATTTAAGTATTTGTTAGGACGATAAGACCAACAAGTTAAGTTTTTTTTACATTGAATATTTAAATATAAAACCGGTCCAGCCTTTGATATAGGTCTCCTCCTTCATATTTATTCATCAGGATTTTGTCTTAATCAAGAATTAAAATGTTTGTTTTTTATGCTGGAAAAGGATTCAAAGAGAATACAGGTTTTAAATAATAGGCTGATGAAGGCTTTCATAGGTTGTACTTATGACATACTTTTTCAGATTCGTCATCGGTTACACTTAGATATGCAGTTAAAAATGTCTTTAATAATGTTCTTAGGAATCTTGATTTATTAAAACACATGTTGCCTCAATTTAAGAAAATCTGCAGTTGTTGTAGAATATGATAAATCAACAGCTACCATACTACAGTAAAAAGTGAAAATATTTAAAAGGCGGGTGGGGAGCTGACAAACTCTTGACAAGGAAGAGATTGTTAAAAAACAATGAATCTTTTTTTTTAATCTAAAAGAAAAAGAAAATTAACGAAATAGGTAGCATTAACAATTGTATTTTACGGAATATTTTTCAGATCAGATTTATTGACTACTACACTGTGGAGGCAGTCAAATTTAAATTTTATTTAACTATTTTCATTAGTTACCAATTGACTGATTTATTTTTTCCATTTTTTAGTTCATCTTTTCTAAAAAAAAAAAATTATTTTGGAATAAAAACAAAACTTTACAATAAATTTGGAAGATTTCTAATTTTAAAGTTTGAATAATATGAGTGGTTTTGGTTTGGAATAAATTAATAACTGAATTATGCAGGCAGACAAATTTCATCTTTTTTTTTTTCATTAGTTACCGGGTGACGTTTAATTTATATAGTTCTTTTTTATTATCATTTTGTACATCATCTAAAAAAAAAAAAAAAAAAAAAAATATCGGAATTAGAAACGAAATTTCAAAATTTGCTTGGAAGATTTTGATTTTAAATAATATTAATGGTTTTGGTTTGGAATAAGTAGTTTTAATTCCTATCCACCTAAGAGAAACCGACACACCCTTTCTCTGCAAAGCCAAATGCTTCGTGAATAATTGCTACCAGTAAGTAAGAGGCTCCATATCTTGTGAAAGCAAGGCCTGAGGAACTTACTTCCAACTGTCGAGCCGAGAGTGGGAAGATGGTAAATATTGGAGGGGCTTTCAGGTGGAAATGCCCGGTGGCATGCAACTCTCAGCTCCCCTTTATTGCCACCTTCCATGTCTACTGCAGATCTTTCCTTAGTGCGGAGTCAGGCGAGGAAATATTGGATAGGAGCATAGTATGTGACTTTCCTCTATAACAGTAATACAAAGTATTCTGCTATTAATTGAACTAGAACCAGAAAAACTACCAATACATTTCTATGAAAGAATAGAATAGAAAATGAAACATTACTCCGGGGCAGATATTTCAAAAAATGATCACTACTGGACCATGAGTCATTATACCAAATATCTTGATATTGGAATAAAAAAAAACTAAAGAACCATAAATTTTCAGTTGCTACAAGTTTCCCTCACGGAATAAATCAAAATTTGAATTTATAATCTATTTTATCGGTAGAAGGAAGCAGTATAACCTGTTCAATTTTGATCTTAAACATTTTCCGTTTAAAAAAACAAATTAATCAAAGCTTGTAGGGTATTGTTGATGGTTAGTGAGATCTGGCAAATTATTAAAGAAAATATTTCCAGAAATCTGATCAAAGAATAAATTAGCCTCAAACACCAAATAACAAACGGACCCTGAATAATTGGGGCACCATACATCATTTGTAGAGATAACAATAATAAATCATCGATAGACCGTTATGTGTGATAAATTTGTTTTACCATCATCGTGGGTTTAAAAACTGTTCAACATTCGTCAAAAATCTATAAATAAAAAATAAAAATAAAACAATCTATATTACCTATATCCACAACAATCTAAGTTATTCACCATTCGTCAAGGGCTTGCTTCCAAAATTAAGTTGATTGCTTTAAAAATCTTAAGTATATCAACGAATTACCGTCATGTATACGACGTAGCTCAGAGATCATCTGCCTTCCACTTACGTCGATGCTTTTCAAATAGCAAAATATTTAAGCAAAACTCCAAATACTTATCTGATATTTTACAGATGTAAAACACACTTTTTTTATTTTTTATGTACTATCAAATAGAAATAAAAAGAAATGATTATGCTGGATATTGATATTTTCGAACGGTTGATGCCACATCAGTGGTCCCTTTTGCTCAACCTCTGCACGTTAGTACGTTAACAGTGTACGTTAGTAAGTTAACCTTGTCAACTTAATGATTTACCTAATACAGAGTTGAGACATTTTCAAAGTATTATTTATACATATATATTTATGAAGCCAAAAATATAAGTGTATTTCTACCTTAAATGTAAGTATAAAAAATAATTGAACATCTTCCTGGATTATTCGTCTTGATTCAGTCGAGGATGGATCTCATCCAGTTTACACTCGACTATTTTAAGGCAAATTAGTTGTAGCCATGTCAATAATAACTCAGTTTTTTCTATGCTATTAGTCTTGACGGCAGAAAAAAGAGTTCATTTGTGTGTGTCGATAGTTGGTTATCGTAAGTAGTTTGGTGCAATTTAGTTGCTAAGGTACCGAAATACGTCTTTAGACTTTGGATTGAAAAGTTAACGTAAGGTTGTATTTTTCCTGATCCATAAATTTTGAAACGTATGTCCATGAGGGTTTTACCATAGTATCTTTGTTTATGAATTATGTTTTTAACTAATTTTCAAAAGTTTTTCGCTAATGAATTGGAAAAACTCAAGTTCAGCATTATCATTCTTTTTTTTAGGATATTTATCAAATTATGTATGGTATGAAAAGAAAAAGAAAATATAAGATTTTTTTTGTGTATAACACTTAGGCTATGAATGAAACTTCCCGAATAATTCCCGCGTGCGGCAGAAATTCTTCAGCGTGTTACGCTAGAGCGACTCTCGTAAAATAAGAAAGATAACGATTGTGTCCGTATCCGAGACCAATCAGTATTCACCGCGTGGACCAAAATCGACGTTCCGGGACGGCTCGCTTTGCATAAGGCCTGTCAGTCGAGTAGAACAACTAGTAGGACTGGATTGACGCGACGTGTTTAGACGACGCGTAGTATATGTGGGTAGGTATAGTATATACTGTTCCCTGGCATAGTATTAAAAAATAATTTCCTGGTATTATTAGAACTTAGTGAAAAAATAACAATCTTACTAAAACTAGAAAAAAAAATCAAGATTCATTGCAATATAAAATACATACTCTTAATTCTCGATTTCATAAGAAAATACACAAACACAATAACATACAGACGGATACATCCTGGATGAGGGACCTTCTCTCCTGAATTAAGAAATAAGTACAAGAACGGAAAGAGGTAGGTACTCTATATAGATACATTCCTGACGGCTTCAGTACTTTGTTGGCAATTTATATTGATATCAAAGTTGATATAACTAGAGATAAGAAGGAAATAAGAATAAAAAAGCTTTTGTTTGGATATAAATTCGAAGATATTATTGGGGGAAATTTTTTTTTTCTTTCGGGTATCCTGTAAGTATCATACGCATTGGCGTATCATATTTTTCTTTGATGATCAGAAAATTTGATGCAAGAGCTTCAAAATTATCCAACATTGTAAAGGTTGTTTTATTCAACAACTCGGCTGAAAAACTAATTTTTGTTTTCAGTAGTAATTTGAATTATTGTAATTTTAAATTAAATATTTAAAATAATGACCCGTAAGCATTTTAAGATATTAAGTCCTGAGCGCACCACATTGTTGCAAGTTAAGCACTGGAACAAGAAAGTTCAAGCAGTGACTAGCGACACACTTTTTGCTAGTCCATTCACGTTTCCAACTATTTATAGACCGCAGTCTATTCCGCTATGTCTACTGGGTTACCTCCTTCCATTCTATCTTCTCTACAATGTTAACCTCTTATCAATATCATTTTTTTTTTTTAACTGTAACATTTTTTAATCTTGAGGTAGGGGTTCACAAAAAAAAAAAAAAAAAAAATTAGATGTGATCTTAGCGATTTTTTCAGCATTTAAAAATGTTTAATTTTAAACACAAATAATATTTTCTTTTGTAGACATATACAATGAAAAAAATTATTGCAGTCCAAAAAACAATACAAATTGTCTGTCGTAGTAGTTGTGATATATTTTTTAGTATTAATATTCCTATTCGATACTTCAAATTCAGCTTACAATTTTATTTTACCAAACAAGATTAAAAAATTCATAAAATAAAAAATAAAATTAAAGCAGTTAATAATTCCCAATTTACATATCAGCACTATTTATATCCAAACCTAGACTAAAGAGTACTAGGTACCAAATAAAAACCATACTCTATCACGCGATTAGTTCTTTTTTCTGTAGTTATATATATTTTTTTTCCACTATAAAAATTTTATATATTTTTTCACCTTTTTTTTTATTATCTCGTGTCACACTGGTTTAACTGCTATAAACTTATGAGAGAAGTTTCGTCCAAATGCTTTGAATATTCATATACTAAGATAGTCTGTGTTCAATTTCGGCGGATGACAACTAATATTAAAATAATTTGTAAATATACAAACGGATCTTATATTGATTATTTAGTTTAAGAAATCTATTATCGATAATTTTTTTGTGCGTGTGGTTTCCGAAAGGAGTAGTTTTAAGGGCTCCCGACAGTTTTAAAGACAACCTGTCCCGAAAACTATTCGGCTAGTCTAAATAATATACGAACTCGAACAGGTGTTTCATCATTCGTGTTAAGGAATAGCACTTTTGAGTTAGTTAAAATAAGCTTCCATACCTTCTTTTAGCAAATGTCTGAATTGTCCATAATTATTCAAAGTACAAGTCAGAACAGCCGCTAGTTCCAAGTCAGCCGTCTTTGTAATGTAAATTGTTGTATTAAGATACATAGTTGCGGTCAGACATAATTGACTGCTCAACTTCAGTATAAATAGATGTTCGTAGTAAGGGGCTACCGCAAGGTTCGGGGCATTTTCCTTACCATCAGTTCGAGGGTGAGGTTCGCTGAGTGTAAAGGCCCCTTAAGGGTAACTTTTATGGTAAATGATGTATAAATTTATGTATGTGTATTCCTATACACAGTTATTAAGTACGCCTATACAGTTATCATCACATTACATGCAATATTATAACTTATTCTTACAAATAATTTCGAAACAAAATTTAATCCGAAATTCAAGAAGGATAGTTATTTTAAAAACATCCTGTTACTGATAATGCTTTGTATTTTATCAATGGTCATGTAGATAAATAATAAAAAAATAAAAACTTGAGAGATACAACTCCAATTAATACCTACTTAAATGTGTCTATAATTCTGTTACACCTTCATGTGTATTACGGACGGCAGGTTTTCACAACTTTTCATTTTTTTTATTTGTTATATGCCATAAATTGAATGAATGAGGTTTACTTTTACCCTCTTATACTAAGGGACGGATAGTATATAGAATAATTGTAGCCCAATAGGTAAAATAAAATTTCCATTTCCGAATAACAAAAATACTTGATTTCCGTACAAGGGTGGGTTTAGCGCCATGTGAAGAAATAATGGTTTAATGACGTTTAAGATTGAAAATACATTCATAGGGGATTGTTCCCCGTATTTCTTACATGAGCTTCTAGATGAAAAAGTAATAAGAGCGTAAAATCCCATTTAAATAACAATACATTGCATTTCCTGTACATCTGGCTTCTCATCTGCATGGAACTACGCATTATAAGCTGACAACAAGAAGAAGAAGAAGAAAAGAGCACTGAGATAGAGTAATTAAGAAGCAATTTTTCACTTACTCCCTTCCTCCACTTAGCGTTCTAAATGGACTCCTTTTCCAATCCGTTGGCATGGCGAGGTGCGAACAGCGACTTTTCCCGTCCATTTTTTTTTCTTTTTTACTTAATTGCTTCCTTGCACTCGTTTCCTGTTGCGATGTGGAGTCACGCAGGTGCACTTGTCGCTGCGATGCAAATGCACCTTGATGGGGTGCATTTCCTTCTAAAGACATGGCTGAAAGGGGAAGCGATTCTCCGTTCCTTTCATCGCTTTGAAAATAGAATAATTTATCTCGGAGTTTTATTATGACTAATCTACATTACTAATCAGCGAGTTATAATGAGAACGGTTTTTTTTTTTTTTCAATTCCTTCGAACGAAGCAAGGTTCAATCTCGAAAGCGTTGATGAGCAGGCAATCAGATTGGCCAGTTAAAGTTTCAATCAATCAGGGTTATTTAAGCCAACTGTAAATAATAACGTTATTATAAACAAAGAGAAGTGTAAATATCTCATAAACTTTCAATTATATTTTATTTATTTGTTTTGCTATTGGAAGTTTACTAATTAGTGGACTGTCCTAATAAATCGTTTTAACGCCATTACTCTTATATTTGTTTGTAACTTGTTGTTTGATTCTGCAACGAAAAAAAAAATGGTGTGCACAACAACTCAATGAATAATTAGAATAAATCATTATAAGAACACAAGAAAATCGATTTTAAACATCATAAACATGAATCATCAAAATGATTCACAAAAAAGAAAAAGACTTATACAATTCATCATCATACCGACCAATCAGTCTTCTTCCCATTTGTTCTAAACTGTTCGAAAAATTACTATACAAAAGATTAGTTGACATACTGACAGAAAACAATATAATACCAGACCATCAATTCGGTTTTCGTTCTTCCCATTCTACAATACAACAATTACACAGAGTTACTGACTACATTGCTGGAGCACTAGAGCAAAAACAATACGCAACTGGTGTATTTCTGGACGTCGCCCAAGCATTTGATAAAGTCTGGCACCAGGGGCTTCTCTTCAAACTTAAAACCATACTACCCCACACATACTATCTTATACTCCAATCCTACCTCTCCGACAGATTCTTCTCTATCCGGCAAGGGTCAGAGATTTCTTCAATCCGACCAATCTTAGCAGGAGTTCCGCAGGGATCAATACTGGCTCCGTTACTTTACATCATATATACTCACGATATACCTACCAACGCTAAAATTTTGACTTCAACTTACGCTGACGATACAGCAATTTTATCAAGACATCATAACCCTAGACTTGCCTCATTGAATATACAGAACCACTTATTTCAATTACAAAAATGGTACTCACTCTGGAAAATGAAATTAAATCACGATAAATCACAACACATAACTTTCACACTCAGACGAGATACTTGCCCCCCAGTTTTCATCGGCGACGACCAAATTCCACAGACAGACACTGTACGTTACCTTGGACTTCTGTTCGACAGAAGGATGACTTGGGGCCCACATGTCAAAATGAAGAAAAAGACACTTAACATACGTTTAAAAATACTTTACTCACTTTTTTCTAAATCTTCTAAATTGAAAATCAGACAAAAACTGAATACATACACCTACTTACTTAAACCCATTTGGACATACGCCTCACAAATTTTCGGCTCAGCTAAAAAGACGCACTTACAAAAATTGCAAACTTTCCAATCAAAAATTTTGAGACTAATTACGGACGCTCCCAGATACGTAAGTAACCAAACTCTACATACAGACTTACAACAACCGACTATCCAACAACACATACGAACGCTTTACTCACGATTTTTTGTTAAATTGGAAGGACACAACAACAGATTGATTAACCGCATGGCCACGGCTGACATGCCTGTTAGGAGGCGGCTAAAAAGAAGCTGGATGCGAGACCTCCTCACCTGAATTAGTATCAAGCCTGGAAAGAGGTGCTGCTGAGCACCTTCCTTTCCTCATGTCTTAATGCCATACGTTTTAATGCGTTGCTGCGGACCACGAATTCGCTGATTGTCGCCGATCGCTGACAGGTGCGAATCAATGTATGAAGAGAAAAAAAAAAAAACATAATTAAACGCGGAAATTATTCTAAATATTTTTTCCTTAATTTTATAATAATTAATTCAAGAATGCAAATAGTTCATGAAGAGGACGAATGTTTTATTTCATTAATAATGTTAATTTTATTTTAAGGAATCTCATTGTAAGTTGATAATATTAAAAAACAAATTATTATTTATTTTCGGGTTTATCAGATAGCTTTATCCAATAATAGAGTTAGATGACAAGGATAAATTCGCACAAGAAATCAACGTGTATCCATTAATGTAAAAGAGCGTTATCATAAATTTAAACGACTTTGTTTGGTTGTTTGATTTAGGAGTGGAGGTCTCTCATCCAGTATCTTTTTATTTACATCCTAAAAGGCCAATCAGTTTTGCTTATGTCATTTAAAATAAAGAGTAGGTACGGCTATGTGTAGGGAGCGGAATGGCCGAGTGGGCAAACGCATTAGAAAATACGTGTGCCCATTACACATTTAATAATACTCGGTATTGATCCCTCTAACTCTGCCTGAACCCCCGTATAGCCTAAAATGTGAGGAAGGAGAGGAACTAAACTATCTATGTATTGATAGATAGTAGATTGTTCTAAGTCTGTATGTAGAATGTAAATTACTTACCTGGGAGATTTCGTCAAAATTGAAAATCACGCAGGAATCACAATAGGCCAACTTACTTAAACACACATGATCCTATGTCTCATAAATTTTTGAACCAACAATAATTAAAATTAAATGAAAACACGAAAATTACATTTATACTTCAAGTTTAGAGGTGAGTAATAGTCAACTATTTATCTTTAGTATAGGTTGATTGCGTTAGTCAGGATTTTCAGTTATATATTTTTTTTTATTTTGGAAAGCCAACGTTTCGATCCCTACGTGTGGATCTTCATCAAGGCTTCTGAGTCCAGAGTAATACAGTTACTCAGGCTTTCCAAAATAAAAAAAAAAATATATAACTGAAAATTCTGACTACCAATCAACTTATTTATTTTTCAAATTCGACATAAGGACTCACCCCTGCCCAATATATAATATGAAGGATTTAAGATGATAGTAGCATCACATTTTACTGGGAAAATCATAACTTATATAAAATTATGATTATTTGTAATCCCTTACGTGATGTTTAATTTTCGATAAACCACCAACTAATGGCTAACAATTATTTAAAAATACATATTGAAAGAAGCGAATGGTATATTGCTATGCTATCAATGTGTCGATTATCATCAGGTTTGTTCCAAATGTCAGCTGGTGATTGGCGGTGTGTCTTTGTTCACTCGCTGAATCGTAAGGTGTGAGTGTGTGTGATTGCAGATGGGGTGTCACCCTGACTCATCCGGCGCCCAACGAGAGAACCAACCAATGGCTCTATAATTGAACGGAGTGTAAAGATTTGTAATAGACTTTGCCGATGAAGAAGAACATGGCACGAATATAAAATAATAAAATTCGCGGATCGACATCTCTTCAAATGGGACTAGGCGAGACGAATTTGTTGCCACCATGGTGATTCGCTTAGTGAGGGGGGTCGTGGACAGCCGTCCTTTTACGATCTGAATCATAATATTATCACCAAAATAAAACTACTTACAGACATACAAACGTATGGACCTTACATCTTGAATAATAATAACATTTAACCCGAAAAGAAATAGAATAAAAACAAAATACAGGAAACTATATTGGCATCTATTCATTATAGCAGGCATTAATATACCTACTTATTTTAATGTCCTGTTAAAATAATCATCAATGTCAGACTTTTTGCACTATTTACTAAGGTTTCCCTAGCATGATTTTTAGCATTATTAAATGTAATGTATCGAAGTTTGTTCTTTGTGTCTACCTACTAACCGAAAAAAAAATGTAAATTACAATAAGTTTGAGAAGGAAGTTTTTGGTATGTTTGAACAACGAATGGCCAAATCGATTTTTTTATTGTAATCCTTTTTGCATTGTTTGGCTTTTAATTTTTTTGAGAAACTTAGGACTCTTTTCCTTTTCTAAACTAAGCGCCAAGAAGAAATAATTATTACAAAGTAGATACTAAAATGTGAATTATTTTGAAAATCGTATGGTAATTTTATTGTCATTGGTATAGCAAGCATTCCTTTTCCTAAAGGTTTAATTTTGATTTCCTTCGAAGAAAACAAAATTGATCTATCAAACTAAAAATTCAATGTAAAACAAATTTTTCAAATTTATTGCTATAGACAATCATAAAGATGTCAATTAACAATCAAAATTCAATATAAGTTTCATTGATGGCACAAGTAAGTTATTATATTTTTATTACACTTTGAGTAACATACGAAGGTCCAACCATTCCCAAACCTTGTAGTTAACAGATTTAGTTAAATCAGCAAAAAAAAATTAAATAAAAATTATAGCCTTGATAAAAGATTAGATTTATATTAGCGTTAGGTTATTTAAAAGCATCTTTGAAAATTTCTGATATCGTATTTTCATACATGAAATCGCTTGATGTTATTATTTATATTTTTCATGAATGTCCTGCGGCTTATTTAATCAAAATATATTTCAATAGAATCATGGTTAGCATACTAATACCGTCATTAGAGCTTATCTGAGAACTAATCATTATTATTAACATCTATAATTAAACTGATTTATACTATACAAACCATACAAAAATACAAAAAAATAACAATTAAAATTTATCTAACTGCTAATTCCTTTACCAAATGTGTTAGTTAAATGAACTAAGAAAGAATGAGGTTGTTTAAAACCAAATGTATAGCTGATATCAATTAACATTTTCTTAAAAAGAATTGAAAATATACTAATCGAAGATTAGGAATGGGTGTAACAGGTTGATATAAAAATAATCTTAGATCACCTTATTTTTTTTTTTCGGGAACCAACTCAGTCAGCGAATAACTGTGTTTGATAAACGAAGATAACGGCCATGTTAGGCTTCAGGGAGGTGTTGGTATATTGATATCAAACTTTTGTAATGTTCCTTTTCTTTTTATTATTAAGTATTGATTTCTAGATGATAGTCTGAAGAAAAAATGCGATTGGTTAATTATGACACCACAGCGCTCCCGAAACGGTTTACAAAAAGGTGTCGCCGAATACAAGGAGCCAACGAAAACCACAGCCCGTTAAGGGACAAACAAAACAGTTGCCTTGGAAACAGATGCCTATGAAACGAATTTTATGGTCGCTCAGAGTAAACTCTAAGCTTTATGGTGGCAATAAACCTGAAAGCGATGAATTTCCACTTGACGTTAAGTTCTATTTTTTAAAATTGTACAGCTTCTTCACTGTTTTCATCGTCGTTAGACTATTATTTTACAATAGTGATACTGATATTATTTTCTAATGGCTTTCGTTATTCTTGATCGGATAATGCTTATGATGTTCTTATATCAGATGAAATAAACAAATCTATTACTCATGTTCTGAGCACTGAACAGAATGAGGAAATCTATATTAATTAAATTTAATATTTTTTGGCTTATAATCCTACCTAAAGTTGCACTCCATAGATTAGACACTATAAGATAATCTATATTTAAAATATAATATAGTTATAATCAGTTTATGTATTAAGGTTGTAACTGAATAATTATATTTTAAAATTATTAATAAAGTATAACTTTTTCATTGCGAAATATAATACAGTCGATTATTTGTTTAATTTTATTATCATTTTAAATTGCTAAGATTATGAGGAAAATCTGGACTAAATATAGTTTATCTTATTGTGAGGAAAAGTGGCGAGTGTATATTACTTAATTAGGCGCTGAATCTAAATTTATTAATATGCATACAAATATTTATTATAATACTATTCTATTTCCTGTAATTCTAAGTTATCTTTCTATCTTTTATTACTTCAATTAAATCTGGTAGTTAGTGAATAATTATATTTCAAAAATTGTAATAAACTCCTATACAATTTTTATTGCCGGATATAACGCAGTCGATTTTCTTTCTAATTTAAATTTCTAACATCATAAGTAAAATCTAGACTAAATATTTATTTTTATTATGCCGAAGAGTTATGGGTGTAGATTAGGTACTAAATTATGTGGTGAATCGAAATACATTAAAATCTTTATTATATTAATAAGCTATGTTCCTATAATTTTCAGTAGCTTTTTTTTTTTTTTTTTTTTTTTTTTTTTTTTTTTTTTTTTTTTTTGTCTGTTATTATTCGAATTAAATCTGATTCCGTGTCAGGTAACATTTTATGTTTTTCCTAGGCATAGGGGTGTTTCTCCATTAAACGGCGTGTTATCATGCAATAAATCCAAATAAAAAAAGAAGAAGCAAAATTATAGGGATTATTATTCTAGGTCTAATAATAATTAAGAGGAAGACTTCGGACCACGTGGTTTGGAATTCCGTTAAATTCTAAAATGACATTCGCGAGCGGAATAAAATTCGTATTTTTTTTAGTATTCAGACCAATGACTACTTCATTGATGAAGGAGAAAAGGTCGAAAAATATTTTAGATTGATCTCTGAAAAATAAAAGGAAGACCTTTTTGATCTAATATACCAATCAATTTCGGATTATTTGCCTCCCCAGATAGTCGAACTTGTATTTGTTTTAAAATATGCACAACTGGTTTCTATGAAATGTATGCCTATTGTAAAACATATACTCTTCGGAAAAACTTATATTCGGGTCTTGTATGTTTTTCGACTACATGTTACTAACTAGTAATTTTTCTTTCAACAGTTTAACCTAATGTAACCTAAAAAATATAGATTCGTCTGTTTTCAAAATAACATCACGTTTTCTGTAAAAAAATAAAAGCAATAATTTAACATGTAGCTAACATAAGTTCAAAATCATGTTCCTAGTCTTTTATCAACGGTTTTCCAACAGCGAACCTAGCAACAGAGCGTGCATAGAACAAACATTTGAGGTACATTTCAACAGGATTTAACGTATGGCAAAGTTCGAAGTTTTTAATGAAACAGACTCATTTTCCTCATTATCGAATTCCGTCGCTATAGAAAAATTCATCGCCACGATGAAAGATTAAAGATTAATGCTACTCTAATGTTAACTATGGATCTTATGATTTAATGAAACGGAATTTTTTATAGGTGAAACTGTTTTTTTGTAAGTCGTTGGTTAGTGACGTGTATTCTTAAAACAAACTAGACCCTGAGATTCTTTTGCGGAGCGTTCAACCAAATAGAGACATCTCGAATTAGTCGGTCTGAAGTGTTAAACTTGGCGTGGAACATAATGCGCTTTTAGGAAAACACTTCCAGTATATCCTATGAAGGAGTATATCCTATATACGCTGAGCGCAAGACGAAACATTTAACGCGATGCGAAAAATAGTTCTCTAGGAAAACAAAGCTTAAGTACATTTGTAATCGGATTCTACGAGCTGTTTCACTTCGTATGACTCTCGTATGTTACTAATGAACAAAAAAAGTCTTTCACCAATGCTTCAACATTCCATGACCAGTAAAACGTTTAAAGGGTATCGAACCATCCCCTCGCTGTCTTCTTCACCCTAGATTCTCTTCATCTTTAGACCAATGGGACAAGTGCATGTCCCTCCAGACTGTTGGGCCATTTAAATCATTCCGAGGGGTCGCACCCCAACGTAGACTGTGGGAAGGCATACGCCATAATATACGACCCTTTTTTTCCTCGTCCGAGAGTGTATCGGACCAGTTTCTCCTCCTTAATGCACGGAGCCTGTCGGAGCCTTTGTTACGACCACTAAACAATGGGACTGGTCGTGGCGGGAATCATGGCTACCCGTAAAAGATACATTGTTGTATTATTCAAATTTATTTCGCATTACAGCGGTTCTTATTGAAGGCATTAGGTCACACGTAAGGTCGTACTATGGGAAGTCAACATTACTGTTATATCAACGATATTTAGCAAACCAATAAATTAATTAAATAGTAACTAATTAATTAAATAATAATAAATCAATTAATAGTTTTTTTTTTGTAAACAAACTTCGACAATCAGCAAATGTGGGCTATGCTAATTAAATAATAATGGAGAAGGATGGCACCCAGCGGTACCTCTTCCCTGGCTTCTGTCAGTTAATCTGGTTTGTTAACGAAGGACTCATCCAACGCCTTTTTAATCACCTATTTATTGATATGTCGGAAGTTGCTATGTCTCTAATCAGTCGGTTGAAGTGGCCTTGCAAGTGAGTATGAAAAACGTTTATAAAGTGTCTTTATATGTTGGTCTACTGTTTCTATTTGTAAGTCAGTATGTAGTGTTTTGTTAGTGACGTACCATGGTGATTTACTATGCGTTTTAACATTTTTGATTCAAAGGTCTGAAGTCGTTGTAAGCGGTTTTTTTAGCTGTTCAGTACATCTGTGAAGAGTATGTCCATATTGGTTTTATCAAGTATAAAGTATAAATATGTATATAGTATAATATATAAAGTATAAATATGTATTTAATTTTTGTCTCAGTGCCAGTTTTGAAGTTTTAGAAAAAAGTGAGTAAAGTTGGTTGCGACGGTTGATAAAGGTCTTTCGTTTCTTGCGGGCCCCAGGTCATCCTTCTCTCAAAGGTAAGACCGAGATAGTTAATTGTTAATGCACAATTATTATTAGATAATATAAATAATTTATGAGTTTACCCTATATAAACGCTTTAATTTCACATTGAAGGCGCCCTCCCTAAAGGACCGTTCAATCCATCAAAGGACTCCCCCCCTCCCCCGCAGCAATTTCGAGAAACTTGAGGAATCGTTATACCATTACGGCGGTTGTAAACTTTTACAGTCTTTTCATTTCGAAAGCAATGACATTTAGAACCGAGGCTGAGATTTTATTTCGAGATGAATTGTACTTAAGCTTTTCAGGGTCTGGCAGTCGTTTCACTTTTCCTTATTTTCCGCCCTTTCTTTGGCACGGTTAGGACTTAATCGGATTTAAGGAAAAATGGAGATATGGTTGCCTAATTGATTATTTTGAGCTTATGAGGTTATGAAGATTTCTGAATTTATGGCTATATAAATATAATAATATTAAACAATTATAATAGCAAATAAAATAATAAAATGCTACAATCTTTTTGTTCGTTTTAACGCCACTTAAGGCTAATCGGGCGATGCTACAGTGGGAGTCCTAAATTTTGCCTATCCAGTTATAATTAGGATAGGGATCTTTAACGAGTACCTGACATCGTACAGGCTTGGGGACTTCCATTTTACGTCCTATCAGAGGGATGGCATGGCTAAGGAATTTTTTACTTCCATTAAAAAATCCTAGGGCCACCACTGGGCGCGAACCTGGAGTGACCTTTAGTAGTGTAGGTTGCCATGCTAACCACTATACCACAGGTGACCCCTTTTTAAATGATAACTTTTTACTTTCACTTACCTATATATGAAATATATAGTAAGTGGAAGTATTGCGATCGTGAAAATTTTCGACTTCCGATTTTCAACGGAAATACACGTTTTGGGATCCCCTGAGTCAAAATAACCAAGTCCCGCGGAATGGTCTGTGTGTGTGTGTGTCTGTGTGTCTGTCTGTGTGTCTGTGTGTGTGTGTGTGTGAACAGACTAGCTCAAAAACTATAAACCGTGCGAACCTGAAATTGGGTATTTAGAGTATGTATAAGCCCGCGATGTGACAGCAAAAATTTCAGCAAATTTGCTCAAAGGGAGGGGGTACTTTATTTAATAACTTTTTAAGTTTTTTTCGATTTTCTCAAAAACGGCTCTAACGATTTTGATTAAACTGAGTATTTGATCTATTGATATGCCCGAGATATGACTGTAAAAATTTAATCAAAATTGATCAACCGGAGGGGGGACTTTACTTAATAAATGTTGTATCATTTTTACGTGTTTTTTTTATTTACCCAAAAACGGTTTTAACGATTTTGATCAAACTTGGTATTTGATGTATTTATATGCCAGAGATGTGATAACCAACATTTCATCACAATTGATCAACCGGAGGGGGGACTTTACTTAATAAATTTTGTATCATTTTCACGTGTTTTTTTTATTTACTCAAAAACGGTTTTAACGATTTTGATCAAACTTGGTATTTGATGTACTTATATGCCCGAGATATGACTGTAAAAATTTCATCAAAATTGATCTACGGGAGGGGGGACTTTACTTAATAAATTTTCTATCATTTTCACGGAGTTTTTTTATTTACTCAAAAACGGCTTTAACGATTAACAAAAATAAGATATGAATGTAGAAAAATGTGTGAATTTGGGAAATGATATTTAGCAAAACACGTCAATTACTAATCTAAGTAAGTTGGTAAGTGAAAGTTGTGTGTTGCGCGCACGCACCAGATTTTTTAATTGAATGGATCGGCCGAAAAACGTTCTAAGTGACAAATATGCAATGTTTAGTAATCAGTGAAATAAAATCATAGTCTAAAGTTATTTTTAGTTCTATAGGTGAATTTTTTTTCTCATGTGATTTGTTATGTATACATGTAAAATGACATAATGGTATACTAGATCATACTATGATCTACTACTATACATTTTAATACATTCACCCAAAAGTGCCACTTCGGCAATTTTGTCGCTTAGAACGTTTTTCGGCGGATCCATTCAATTGATTAATCACGTAATTATTAATATATTTAAGGAACAATATACCTGTAAACTTAAATAAATAAAGGGTACTCTAGCAAATTATGCATTTTTAAAAATTTGGTTCCTTAAAATGATATTCCCTCTTGAGAGGATGTTGATAGAATGCTCGTTTTTGACTTATCATCAGATAAATATTTAATAGATCATTTTTATTTCATTTATGTTAATAATGAGTATATTTCTGACCAAAAAAAAAAACTTTATAAAGTCCGGATGAGAGATCTTCTGACATTATGACGGATGACCGAAGTATTTTAGCTCTTTGGATATGAACCTCATTAAAAAAAAAACCCAGATGAAATCTTAGGTCGAAACTTTAGCAAAAATTATAGTAGGTCTTACATTTTGTGTTACCTCAATGGTGACCGCAATCCAACCACTTTATCTACTATTACTAATGTTATGACTTGATAATTTAACCAAAGTTGTCTAGTATATCATTTTATCAAATTAACTAAGATTAATCCATGACTGATAATAATGATTTCAAACGTATAAATGGAATGAAGAATACAAAATTATTTTAATTTCATTAATGATTTTATTTTGTTAATGACTTTAGTACTTGTATAGGATGTTTTATTTTTATTTTTTTAGATTGAATCTTTTGTCCTCTTCATTATTATGTGAAAAGGAACCTCAGCAATTACAAAAAGAAAGAAACAAAAAACAAAAAAAAAAAACTACCTACTCTAACTATTATTGTATCGGATATGCAAACTACTAAACAGTTGTTTGGACAAACAAATTCGGCCGCACTGAAATAGGGCCCCGTCTTCCCGAATAAAACAAATCTTTCCCCTTCCCGAATTTATTTATTTTTGTGGGCAAACAATAAACGACGACACTGGCCTAAACACACACCCTCTGAAGCGTTTTAAACACGGACCATTTACACGAACGGGGAAACAAACAGTTTCTCAAATAAATCCACTACATTGCCACGGTAGTGGGGATAAACTGTTATTGTGTGTTTTTATAAAGTGCTTTTAAGGGTAGCTACCTTGGCACCGTCTGTTCCGTTTAATTCTGGGCAGTACTAAACAAACTTTTCTCGCCCGAATAACACTTTTTTTTTTTTTAGAGTGGACAATTGTTTTTTTATTTCGATAAAACTTTTTTGATTTTACATATAATGTAAGCGGGGTTTAATTAGTTTATCTTTATATATATATAAATCTTGTGTCCCGATGTTAGTCGGGGTAAAATCAGAAACTACACAACCGATCTTTATAAAATTTGGCTCACTGTGTGTAGTTTTGTCCAACTTAAGAGATAGGATAGTTTTTATCTCGATTATTGGCCTCAATTCTGCAAATTAATTGCTTATTATATATACTATCATAACCTGTTTCAGGTAGAGCCTACTTATACAATATCTCAATCACCATGCGTTATATTCTGAATTTAATTAATATGTCTTATGGCAAAAGATTAATTTGGTACATTTTTGCTTACTATTGTGTCTATTGTGATTGTACTAAACCCTATTCCAATTATATTCTTTGTTAGTTTCTTTTACATGTGTCTTATTTATATTTAATCTCGCCTCTGCTGAAATAATCCAGTAAGTGCTAAATGAATGGATCATTAATACTTACTATAGTCAAATATGAAATGTAAAAAAACATTTTTATCTTTATCAGTGAATTTTGATTACAAAGACAATGATATAATTAAACCAACGCATTATAGTGCCGAGCCAGAGCAACGCGTGGCAAGGACTGCTCGTTTAATATAAAACAAACTTTTCTGATATTCTCTCAAATAAATTGGAAGCCTATTAAATCTACAGTGACGTTTTTAAGAAGCAACAGCGTCTTATTTCAAGGCGAAATACTCTACCTATAAAATTAAACTCCCAAAACTAAGGAATGTATAAAAGGCAGCACATAATGCTCTTCATTTTTTGCCTTGGAATACTCCTAGGGGTAGGAATCTTTTGAAAATTACAAGTTCTTAACTAACTTTTTATAAGTTATTTATATAATTATTTACAGTGCCATTATGATTAAAACATCGCCCGGTTCGACCGTACCTATAAAACCGCCACTGGAGACACGACTAGAAATAAGAAACGTAGACTCTTTTCATGACATACAGAACCATTCTTTTATAATTATAGGAACACTATTTCACATTTTCTAATAACGTCACACTAAATACTTTTTATCATTAAAACCAAATAAATAATAATTTAAGCTAAAGATACCACCAAAGAAGTTACGATAAAATTTGGCCTATAGGTTAAGGAATAACCCGGTGAAATTTCAAATTTTAAATTGATTTATTAATTGGTTTAAAATGGAATTAACGTAAAGGTATGTTATGATATCGATGGTAATTACAGTTCAAGGCTAATACGCCTAAACAAACAAAATATTACTATATAATATAGTGCATAAATTAATTTATATGACATTAACAATTTTATTAAAATAGTGTTAACCGTAGAGAGTATTTAATAAAACAATCCAGAGAATCAACAACTTCTCGGGGCTATAGGAGATCCAATGATCGTCGAGGAAAATCGGAGATTTTCCCGATGACTTTTCCAAACGGTCCGAAATAAGCGCCTTGTTTTCCTCGGCGAAGCGGCAGCCACGCGGACTCCCCAAGAAGATAGGATTCTGTTTACGACTTGGGCGCACCCCCTCGACTCCTGATAATCCCTCAGTCTTGTTCTGATTTACAAACCGGAGGGAAGACACCCGTACGGGAATCGATATCATCCCATCTGTTGCTAAGTCAGGATTTCCAGGCGAATAGCGGGGGACATGGGATATTGTTATTGATATCAGGAAACAGAGGACGGCAAACACCCTAAATATGCCTTTTTATTCCCCGTCGATAAGTTTATTGGCATCTCAACACTTTTTGAATAATAACTGCTATTTTTTTTCTCATTAATATTATTAAATTTATTTAAAATTAAAAATAACAAAAATAAGAAGAAAATGCATTAAAAAAAAGAAAGAAAAAAGTAACAAGCTAGTATAGAAATCTCTGAAATAATTATTCTAAATTAGAATGTCAAGAGGCCATTTTCATTTTAGAAACCCTGCAAGATTATTAAAAGTAGATAGCATCTCTAAATTGTATAATAAACAGAATCTGAACAATTGTATAAAAGTGTGACTTTTCAGCAAATTTGGGGACCATTAATTACTGGCAGATTGTATTATACAAAAATAAATTTTTATTTTTATTTACTACCTGGATCACATAATAATGGAATTAAAATTTATAACCTCGTTATTTATTCGAAGCTAAGAAAACAACTACAACTCATAAACAACAAAAATAAGAAGATGAGTCTTAAAAACAAAAATGAATCATGGACATGTTACACAGCCTACGTGACATTTGTTAGTTTGGAACCGAAGTGTTCCTTTGAATTTTTTTTTTATTTTCTTTGTTTTTTTGGAGCGAGTTGAGACGGGACGTAAGGCTAAAGCAGCTGCCTTGTGCTAAATATTTAGCACGCGAATCCACGCCTTTCTGTTTTTAATGAACTTGCATTTTCTCCAAAAAAGGAACAGTTCTATTTTCAGCCATAAACGTTGTGTAAACATAAATGATATATATTATACATATATAAATGGAAATCCGAATTTGGGTAATGAGTTTTCATTAATTTACGTCAAATTTTATTCAAAATTTATGCTTCAAAAGAGCTGATAAATGGGGAATATCTAGAATTCTTTATTTATTTGACATTCATGTATACATATATACCTATGTGGAAGAGGGTACTTACCATGACTGTAAAGGTGGTTATGGTCCAACAATCATCAACTTCATAAGTTCGATTTCTTATTAAAAGATATACTTTCCAATCATGGGCGGATTACATTAGTTAAAACTTTAACCTTTTTTTTATACTGAATACCGTTATAGATAAAATGATAATAATAAAATTTAAAAAAAAAAATCTATATTAAATAATTCTTACTATTATATATCAAGATTACTTTATAACCAAAGGCCGAATGTAATTGATTATTTTTTATTTTTTTATTTCATAGCTAATTGGTGATTGCTAAGTTTTGTTTAACAAGAGCAAACACGCATCTTCAAATATTTATATTCAACAACCACCTATTCCAATTTATTGATTAAAATAACTTTGAAAAATAAATGGGCATAATTGTTGGCATTATACTAAACGAATTTATTTAAAAACACAAACAACAATGTAACCCTTCTACTTATAATCCTTATTGTAGTAAAACGTTTTTTCCTTCAATTGAAATTGAGTTACTTAATTAATAATTAAGTAAAACGGAACTGGTCGAATAACTTATTTTCCTGAATTAATAAATAAAACTAAAATTGTAATGAGGTGTTGCTGGTAATATCTTCACACATCCCTAAATATGTTAGAAGTATGTTATTAACACATTCGGTGAAGATCCTGTCATTATTTTGATAAATGTGCAGAGATATGTTTCATTTTCATGTAATTTTTTTCTCTCTTTGATTGGAATCTTAGTTTTTAGAAAAGCCGGCCATTGCATTCCAAAGATCCTTGCGTTACGACGTAAAAAAAAACGTGTTTTGTGGAAAGTTGCCAAAAATTAACATATACAGGCCTGGAGCTCTTATGTGAAATTTTATCGGCTATAAAACGAATAAAAGAATGAATAATTTATCATTATCCCAGGCTTTTTCCAAATTATTCAAAAGAATACCACTAATCATAATTAGCCATAAAAAACGTTTCGGATAAAACTGAAAACAGTTCGGTCGCCCGTTGCTCGACGGAAGTTGTATATCCCGCCTTATTGCCGATGCAAATTGTGCCTCTGTGGGATTTATTTTAAGCAGTTATGAGAAGAGAACATTTATGTTTTCGTGTTTCTGAATTAAATATATTCGGCCTTTGGTTATAAAATAATCGCGATGTATTATAGGAAGTGTTATTTGATTTAGATTTTTTAAAATTTATTATTATCATTATATCTATAACGGGATTCAGAAAAAAAAGTTTAATTTTTAACTAAAGACGTTTAGTAGCATTTCGAAATGCATTGTACATGATTTTTGGCTACTTCATCGTTTTGTAAAAAAAGTTTCTTTTACACGACTATAACAAAGTGTTTGTTTTAACGCCACTTTCTGTCACTAAGGCTAATCGGACGATGCTACACTGGGAGTCCTAAATTTTGACTTTCCAGGTATCTTTAAAAAGTAACTGACATCGTACAGGCTCGAGACCTCCATTTTACGTCCTTTAAGAAGGACGGCATATACAAGGATTTTTTACTCCCATTAAAAAATCCTAGGGCCACCTCGAGACGCGAACCAGCGACCTTTAGTATTGTAAGTTTCTAAGCTAACCACTACACCACAGGTGACCCCATATATGAAACAAACCACCCACTAAGTACCTAATACTTCATACATTACCGATTTAATCTAATTCAGTTACATTCCCTTCATACCAAACTCGAGACCATCCAAACCCCGATTATTTTAAAATAGCTTCATTAGTCAATTTTAAATAATCCTACTGAAAATAACCGTACTCGGGAACTTTTAGTTTATACCCGTAACAAACCACTACCATCACATACTTTTAAATTTTAGGAAAAAACACACCTATTCCTTTATTAAACCAAAATGTAATGGTATTTGTACATTATGAAGACTCCACTTTACCAGTAATCATCAATCTATTTTAAAAAAAAAACATAAATTGATAAGAGAACTAAATTTTTTTTTTTTTTTTGGAACCAAATATTATTAATTTCTTATCTTCAGTCAAGATATATGATTTCGTTGAGAGTATCTAATTTGTTTCGAGTTCTCAACATAAATTCTGCTAAATAGGAAGCCACGGACTTTTTTCAAGCTTCCAAACGGATACCTACCTCATATTGGAAATTATTCTGATCTTCTGTTCTTACTTGTGTTGTATCTAGATCTATTCTAGACTATTTTATTCAGTTTGAAAATCTGTACAAGAATTTCTAACCGTTTCTGTCCTGGGTTCTATTTTAATTCGGCAACTCTCTTGAAACATATCTAGACTAAGTTCTTTTTAAAGGCATTTTTTTTTTCAAAATTAGGGTTTTTGTTGAAAAAATTCTGCTGTGATAAACTGATGATGATATGATAAACTTAACTGAAATGATAAACTTAAATGGTTACATATTTTAGTCAGTATATTTTTCAACCATAAGAGAAAAATACCACCACAAGAACAACTTTAAAAGTGTTACGAAAATCACATTTTCATTTTCATAAGTATGTAAATAAATAAAATATGGTATGATTACTTCAAAAATAATTGGATCCCATATCACGAACAAGTAACGAAATAATATCAGTAATAGCTAAAAACCTGTTATTGCCAGTATTCAAACATTACATTATGTTAATTTATAAATACCGATGTGTACCAGTACGATCCAGTGTGTAATGAAATAGTCATTCAACTCCCACGATGCACCTACTTGCTAATTCTATGAACGGATAGGATATGCCCCGATGTGCTTCTTGCCATTGCCCAGTTTTCCAAATGCTCCTAGGAATATTATGATATTAATTAGGCTAGGTATTTATAACATGGTCTTGTATAGAAGAGAAATCGATGAAATTATAATGTTTTAAAGGTAAAATTAATATTATAACTTACTAACTATTGGATATTTAAGTGTTAAATTAACAATAATTACCTGTATATAATAAAAAAAGTCCATCTCGAAAAATATCCAAAATCTTATTGTGTTGAAATATTGAAAATATCGTTATTGAATTTCTGTATAGAATTTCTACAGTTCTTTTAGTTTTAGAATAAATTTTAGTACTTAATAATTAATTACAACCCGAAATATGTAAGTTTTGAAACAATCCTCTCATATCATGATACTATAATTCAAATTTAATTATTGTATGCACATATAGTAACAATAAAGTTGTGATTTCATATAAATAAATATTTTTAAAAAAAATCATACCTACATCCTGTTAATTGCAACTAGAAGTACTTAACTTTATAAAATTTGCTAAATATTTACACACATTTATATTTTTTCTAAAAATATCTTTCAGTTATTCTTAATGATCAATTTTCGTCTTTTAAATATCTCAAAAACTTTCCAAAAGCTTCATTATTTTTTTCGGTCAGAAACGGTTGAAATTCCTCGGATAAATGAAACGGAACTCATCGGACATTCTTTTGAAAGGAATCCACCACTACGCAGAATGAACCGATCCTGAAATGGTAATTTCTCGGTGAACCTAAGAACGACAAGGCCCAACACAGGGAGGGGTAGGCATTCGTCTGTCATACATTCCATAATTTGTATGTATTTTTTTTATTCAACGATTATTTTGTTGATACCAGTATATTCCTGTTTTATTTTCTTCCCTCCCTTTTTTTTTTTTTTTTTTTTTTTTTTTTTACGATTTTTATAAGCCGTAAGATTTGAATGGAAAACCTAACTAGTTACTTGAATAAGTACGTCAAGCTGAATGTTCAGCTGATTTTTCATGCGGTAATGTTCAAAATAAAATAACCTTTTTTTTGGCATCATATATCAATTTGCTCCTCTCAACTAAATTTGACAATCAGCAAATGTTTTCGCAATGTTAATTAATAACGGCATGTTAGGCATGGGGAATGATGACACCCAGCGGTACCTCCCTCTTCACTGGTTTGTTTCTGTTACTCTGGTTGATTAGTAAAGATCTCTCATCCATCGCCTTTCTAATCACCTATTTATTGGCATATCAGGTGTGAGTATGGAAACGTTTATAAAGTGTCTTTCTGTTTTTGTTTGTACGTCCGTATGCAGTATTTTGTTAGTCACTTTAACTATGAGTCTTAACATATTTGATTGAAAGATTCGAAGTCGTTCTTTTTGGCTGTTCCGTACACCTGTGAAGAGTATGTCCATATAGGTTTTAGCAAGCACCAATGTGCATTTAATTTTTGTCTGTCCTATTTTTGATGTTTTAGAGAGTAGGTTCTATTAGTCTGTTAAGGGTCTTTCGTTTTATCTTAACATACGGGCCTCTTGTAAGCCTTCAGATTCAGGCAGAGTGGGGTTAGAATAAATACGATAATAGAAATATCTTGATGATGTAAAAAATCAGTTTGAGTGGGAAATTTGTATGAGCAATATGTGACTTTCTAGTTCCGGAAATATTATTGAAAATAAATATAAATTTCTTTGGATAATTGAAGAAATTCTGGGTTCCTAAATGACTGATAACCGTAGCATAACGCCATTACACTTAAGAGAGGTTCTCTAATGACGTCTAATGAAGCAATTTTTTTTTTTAAAAAATGTGTCCCTTTTTTTTTCCAAAAGAATTTTGAATTCTAAAAGTCAGATGAAATTTGACTTGTACTCATAGAAGTTTTTATAAAAGATAACTGCATTACTGAAAAACTGATGTTACCGCGAGGACAACTAGCACTCAGATAACATTCCCGCTCAATTATGAAACCATGTCGCCTTCAGTAAGATAACGAATTCCACACCGGCTTGTAGCGGACCTGCAATGAATTCCAATGGCACAATGACAAGGTAAAAAAAAAAAAAAAAAAAAAATAGAAGAATAAAAGTGAAGGTAGAAAAAAAACTTCAAAAATAATAAAATATAATGCCGAAATAGCGAGCGTGAGTAAAAACAACAGTAACATTAATGCGTTATTGCTGTGTGTTGGGTGTGCGTGCACCGTTAGGAAGGCCATATTAACGGATTTAAAACTCGCCAATGCCAGCGCCTTCCTGATTAATATTTAAAATGGATAATCCCATTCATGAACTTTCGTGAGGTCTAATTGTTGTTTTTATACTACCTAAATATGGGTTGAAATATTAAATCTTGTGAGAAACGGATTGCTTAAGGATAATTAACATTTTATTTATGAATGTTATCATAAGCAATTAACATTTTATTTTTCATTTTAATCAACTTTTGATAAGGAATGAATTAGTTGCCAAATCGTAAAAACATCAATAGATTGCATAATATTTTAAATAATTAAACAAAACTTAATTATAACATTCTGTTAATTGAAATACCATAAATACTGTATTAAAAAGTAGTTATATGTTTGGCTTGCTGTAAACTATTATAAAATCAAAATTAAATTGTCCCGAATTGAAATAAGTTGCAATTCTAGGTTGTTTTTCTACTGAATCTCGGATATAAGTTTGACATTATAGCAAAACGTTTCGATTTTTTTTTCTTTTACTGAAATTAAAAGGAATATAAAAAATTTCGTAAAAAATTTGTTTTGTTTTTTCATATTTTTATCCATTATAGGATATGAACTTAGCTTAGCTAAAATTTCCGCTAGTATTCATATCAAAATAGTCCCTAAAAGTCATTAAAGGTACAGTTATGTGACTCGTAGGAACATAAATCCTAGTAAATCATTCATTTAAATTTAAAACTATGGATTTATAGTTGAGGTTGGGGCTTCCACTCATAAACCGAACAATAGTTAACGTTTCTAGGACTGGAGATGTCTCATTATCCCTAATTTATGGACAAAAACCGCTTTCATTCCAGAATGGCACATTCAGTAGCCACCACCTCTTGACATATTTCTATTTATATAAGGCATTTATATTATATAAAAATAAACTTCTGCGGAAAGGGGATAATACAATTCCCTTAAGTCTGTTAACCTTAGGAATTAGCCCAGCTGCTATATATACATACATATATATATATATATATATATATATATATATATATATATATATATATATATATATATATATATATATATACTGCTGTAGGTATATATTTTATTTTGATATTGCCCAAAACTACTGAGACGAGAGAGGAAGATGGATCCGTAGCATGTTGCAAGGCCCTACCAGCTGCTGGGTCACCGACCCTCCTGAAGGGTACTAAAAATAGTTCACGTCACTGGGAAGGACATTTTTTATTTTATGGTTTATTACACAAGGCCAATGGCGGGGCGGTATAAAATTTGTATTCTAAAGGGGCACTTCCCGCACGTCTCCCCCCCCCCTACCATAGTGATTAAAGCACTTTTCCCATCAACAGATCGTAGCATTCCACTTTCCATGGACCCGTTTAGAAAAGAAAGCTGACGCAATTTAAGTATGTATACGAATAATAATAATGGTTATTTGATTACCTCATAAAATCTAAAAAACTTAATACAAAACTATTAAAAATTATTAGAAAATTTGAAATATATTGAATATACTTATGTAGATAATTTTTTATAGGTTTCTACCTAACAACCAGGAGCTTTTAAAATATAAATCTTTTTTCTCTATAATTTTTCATTCAACCTCTCGATTAATAATTTTAAAAAAACTCTAAATGCTAACGCCTGAGTCCATAGACACTATTAAAAACCTAAACAAATTACTGTAGTTCATCTATAACACGATCTGTTAGGTCTAAGAGAGTACTTTAAAGAAAAATGAGAATATAGTAGAAACTCGTATATTCGGGCAATGACGGAGGTGCACGGATTAAAAAAAAAAAAAAAAAAACACGGATAATTAAATTTGTCTACATATTTACTTATGGTTATAAAGGATGAAATTATTAAAATTAGAAACATCTATTGCCAACATATTTTTTTTCTCTAAAAATAAAATAGTAAGCTATGTGGATGTGAACGGTTCAAATTATTGGACAACACTTACATAAGGTATTAAGATGTAAGAAATTTGGGGGAAGTTTTTCGTAGAATTTTTAAACTTAGAAGTAAGATGGAGGATTCTTTTTAAAAATTTCATCCCGGTAGTTCTTTCTTTTTCGAAATGATGCCAATTCATTTCACGTATAAATTTATTCCATCATACTTAAAAATAATATTCAAACACAAAGCTGAAATTATAGAAAAAAATATGAAAAAACTAACAGAAATCTCGGGTCAATCATGGACACTGATAATCAAGGTTCTACTTTGTATAACTTATAAAAAATAAATAAAATATGCTTGCAACCTATGTGAGAAAATGCATAAGCTAACTATCCATTTTTGAGGTAGCTAATTCCTTTGGTATATTAATAATAATAATTTTGAATTTTTCATCTACAAAATATAATTTAATTGTTAAATAATAAAATTACAAAGGAATGTTCTCTTGACTTTCGTACTGAATTCAATGATCATTTTTGGGATCTGATAATTTTAAATTTAAATGTTTATCATTATCCTACCTCATCTATTTCATGCCCAACAAATTCACAGATTAGTTTGTGATCTAGATTTAGAATGTTAACCTTGACAAAACATATTTCTGTGCCTTTTGGCCCGAGGTATTCACCATGTTTTAAATTGTTTTTGTTAAAATTAGAGCTTATAAAAATTTAATTATTGCATGTTTAAATAATTGAAAAAATACGCATATCTTGCCTCGATGGCAGATAGAGCAGAAGGTGCAAAGCGAACTTCCAAGATACTGTTGACGAACGTGGTCACGTAGTTATCAGGAAACGGCTCCGACGTCATACCCAATGTAAACAGAGACCAGTCAACTGGAGTAAAATATTTAGTAAACGATGTTGCTTGTTTCTGAGCGGCAGATTTGTGAAGATGTCTGTTTGGTATTTGTGCCAAGAGGAAGCACTTAACCATAACCGTTCCTATATTCCAAGAATGATCTTAAATTAGCTGAATGAGCTCGCAGGGGTATTTTATGATGGCAATAAAAAAAACACTTAATTGATAATAATTTTTAATCTAAAGGTATTTTTCTCAAAATACTTTGAATAATTATTGTAATTGTTTCCTTAAGTGCATTTTCACAAGTATTAATTTTCATTGTTGTACAACGTACTAATGATAAACATTATTTTTTTTTTAAATCAGATTTCGTCTTATCTAGATATTACTTCGAACATTTCATAAGAATGAATTTGAAGTTGCAGAAATATATCGGTCTAACAAATTAATTATCCATCAACTGTTATTTTCTTTTAGCAATTTTACCATTGTATGGTTTTGAAATATAGTGCTTGTTTTCTTCTCTACTACTATATTTAAAATAATCTAAACCTGAAAATAATCCTTAAAAATAAAACTCTACTATTAAATTTGTCAATTTCCAAAATGGTTACTGATGGCTGTATAGGTTTCCTTTCATCTTATTGGATAATGACGGTTGACCTTATATTTAATAAATATAAGAATAGTCGGAGATGGCGGTCAAAAATCTGCAAATAGTACTAAACTATTTTATTGCAGCCAGAGTTTCGACCCAACAACGCAGGTCTTCTTTATGGCTCAATGAACAAGACACAGACGAAAAATTATAAATACATAAAACAAAGAATATGAACTTACTAGGTAACATATGTTCTTTTATCAATTGCATATAGAAATTATAATAAATAATATGAATCGAAATTAAAATGAATTTTCGAATTAATTGATTAACAATCATTTTATGAAAGTATCGTTTTTAAGTATCAATGATTACTCACAAACAAAAACACCCTTAGAAAAACTCTACTGATGATGAAAATCATAATAAATTTTTCTGTCAATTATAAAAAATTATTAAAATGATCTCATTTATTTTATTGGCCGAAAATTGATTTAAAAATAAATACTTAAATTTATATTTATCCCTTTGTCATCATTAGGTTACGTAGTTTTTCTTCTAATTATTTCATTTTTATGTTTCGATTTGTTAAGGTTCGATTCCCGGCCGTGGTCGAATCTTTTATCTTCTAATAAAATAGTTTAAAAATCATAAATATTTCATTTTTACTTAATTAGTAATGCCGAACTTTATTTTAATCGAATGATACCGTAAACGCAAAATTATTTTAGTGTTAATTTGCTTACAATTATATTTTACTAGTTGTAGGTATATACCGGTTTCACCCAGAGAATTTCATTTTTTAAATCTATAAAATCTATAAACTGAGAATTTTATCGACTCAAACGGTCGATTTTGTAAAAACCAATGTAAAGCGAGATCAAAACGATATTTATAACAATAAAGAATATGCCCAGAGATTGGCTGAAGTTATGCAATTTTAATATGGACAGGATTCTTTCGCACCTGGTATGAAAGAACCAGTGAGCGAAATTTGGAGGATTTAGGACAAACGGTATGGATTTCTATAAAGAACAAACAAACAAACAGAATTTAATCTTTATATATATAGATTGAAAGAATAATAAAGTAGCGTGTGATATAATACTGTAACACTTATGTGGGTAACAAATATTTATTCAACAGAAAAAGACAATTATTAATGCCAACGAATTAATACAACTTAAATACTTGAGCAGGTTACAAAAATGATAACATTATAGCACCCTAATCATATGACTTAAACTTCCCAAGACACAGACTTAGACTAACTCGTTCAGTCAATCGTTCCTTATATATAATCGTAAATGGTCAGGTCTGGAATGTTCCAGAACAATGTGGACAGTTCTACACCTTCGCGGACTAGGCCACGGTAAGATCTAGACCCAAACAGTTCGTTCCAACCGCTTATTTTGTTCCAATAAACGGTCTGGAAGTTTACGGCATATGTTTTTTTTATTTGCTTATCGACTTAACGTTAGAATACTATAAAAATTATTTTACGTGCAATCAAATCAACCGAATATCGTTCAATTAACTCTGATTCCGCCCCGTACACTTTTAATAGGAGGATCGTTTAAAGGGGACAGGAAACCTTTACGGACCCCCTAAATTTCGTTTATTAAATTCCCGAATTTCCTCCAGGCTACGCCCTCCAATTAACAAGGAATTCCCGGTTACCTCCAGGCCATACGTGACGATTCCCTTAATTTGGTCCTCAATCGGGGGGAGGGGGGAATTCCAATAGTGCCTCTGGTCTGAGGGGTCGTCAACTTGGTACCGGGTACTGCCCCTCTATCTAATGAGGTAGTTCAACTTCTTAATTGCGTGATAGTGTGGAATTGAGGAAGGATTTTTTATGTTGCCACATGTTCGCTTTCGAAAATTTCTTCATGTCAGACCGTTTTATTTTATTTTTTGTCACACATAATTCTCTTAAGGCTAGTGTAGATGTTTTATGAGCATATCACTTACTCCTTTCAACATTACCATATCTCAAAGAACAGAATGATTATAAAGTTTGATAGCAGAATAAAATTAATACATAGCTTTAGATATTAGGTAATACAAGACTTATTTTTCTTGGTTTGAAAAGATTAAATACATTTTTTTTAATTGTAAGTACTTATTTTTAATTTATGACGTTCTTTTTAAAATTTCATAGATGATACTTGGATTGAGTTGAGAATTTGACTCAGTTAAGATTGTAGAGGTCTCTGAACTCCACCATTTGTAGGATCGAAATATATTGCTACTCTATTATGCTATCATATTTATGTTATTTTCTTTCACAGAGAGCAATAGCGCTTTCTTCTCCGGCGCTCTTGGAGTCAGCCCATTATTTTAATGAGACATTGAAATTAATTGCTTTTCTTGAAATAAGACAAAGCACGCCTTTATTGGCAGTTAACGGCCCGTTCCGGTGATTTATATCAAAGCCGATAATGGGCTGGGAGCCTGCTTCTGATTGGAAACTGCCTCTTCTTTTGTTGCCATTGCAATATCCTTTAATTATAAAGCCGCTTAGGAGAACGGGGTAGAAGAAATAATAGAGGTATTACGTAGTAGAAAGCCGAAGACGAAGGTGATTTTGAAGCTGTAACCTAGAATAAACCAGCGACTCTCAAAAAGATGACCTTGAAGGGCCATAATTTACAACTCTGGGTTCAATATAGTTTTAATATATTAAGAGTAAATGGGGAAAAAATTCTCTCTTTTATTTAATTACTATTATTTAATGTTTACCGAAAGTGTTATATTGTAATCAATGTTTCCCAAACGATAGTATTTTCCTGGGACCTTCGTGAAGAAATTGCTATATAAAATGTTGCATTAATATTATTACTCATTTATAGAATGTGTAGGGAACAACAAGCCACCTGTTCCATTAAGTATTTTTATGTTTCATACTAGACGTATTTAATTTATTTTTAAACAAATCATACCCCAACATATGTGCAGTAGACCAGCGTTACGTGGCTGCATTGAACGCAAGGGTAGTATCCGGTGGCTCTCCATCATTAAATAACAATTTGTCAATATTAGTCAAAAATTAAAGGCAAAAGTTTTTGTAATTAATTAAATAATATTACAAACATAAGAGGTATCGATATACCAATTAGTATCTGACTTTGAATTGAAGAAGAACTATTATTAAGTTTTTTTTTGTCCTGTTTTGACATTGAGCGCGGCGGAAAAATTCTGATATGTTCAGAATAGTTTGTTAACCCCTGATCTATAATTTCGAAAAAAATATATATATTACTTTAGTGAGAGCTTTACTCCTCAAATTTGTTTACTACAGTAACCTATTTTTTTATAGTAAGCTATGTTTTAAAACTATTTTTTTTTATAATTATTAAAGTTTTACTTAAGTCGAAATTTCAGTGCCGATTTAATCCCGAAGCTATTTAAGCATTCTTGATTTCAGAGCACTCATCACTCTCACATATCAGTCTGCAGACTAGAATTGGCCTCGCGCTGTCTACAATACGGGACTGATAAAGATACAGATTTATTTGTTTACAAATCAAGCACATATTTACTATCTTCGGGAGGCAAGTTATAAAATAGTGTTTGGAAATTAGACTGCTAATTCAATTACCCAACGGCTAGATAAAGGATAGGCAATTATTTTGCATTTTAAAAGACTACTTGATCTGCCCGAGTGGCTTATCTGTGAGGCGAGATAACGGACCAGTTTGCACATCCCTGTGTCATAAGTTATCACTTGCGTGTTATCGATCCCTCAGTAGCGAGATAAATTGCAGTATAAGTGCTCCTTTAAAAAACAATCATGAAGTAAGAAATGGTACTGTCTAATTTGTTTAGCGTAAAAATACGAGATTGTAAAATGGTTTTATGAAGCTATAAAGGATTCCAACAATTTTTTAACATCTTATAGACGTACTTGGGAAGTTTCGACCTTAAAATGAGTGATTATCTATAAAAAAATTAATGTTCCTTTGTAGTAGATGGCTCAAAATAGAAATATATCAAATCTTCAAGAACTATTATTGGATATTCCAAAATATTATTTTATCTAAATAGCAGTTAAGGAATAATTTCTTACCCGTTGTTTATTATTCGGATTGTTTTCTACATTTTATTGTTAAGAAATTATTTAATTCACTGCCCTAAAAAATATCCAGACTTTTCATTAATTTTTCTATTTGTAGTTCAAAGGATTTTCCGAGATTATATAAAAGGAAAATAGTGTAACAATCCTTCGATTTCAATTCTGACTTAAATATACACTTATAAATCCACTTATCGTTCACGAGATTTACAAGCAAAATATAGCGAAATTTTAGGAAGTTTTGGCCATTCGTAACTATTCATTTTAATCTGTTTATATTAAACCTAAAATAAAAAAAATATTATAAATGACAAATGGATTCCATTTAAATATTTACATTAATTTTATTCAAAATCTTAAGCTAAAAATATTGTCTAATCTTCAGACAAAAAATATATATTTCTAAGATATAAATATGACGGCATAAATTCTTGTCCAAGATATTTTATTAATTTTTTTTTTCTTTAAATAATTCTCTGTTTCTGTTTTTTTTTTCTGCCTTAGAATTATTTAAAAACAAGCACAATGTGTTTCATTATAATAAAAAAGAAATAGAAGTTATAAAAGATAAAAGATAAATCCCTGGTAAATTTAATGAAAAAAAAATATATGACTATAATTACTATTGTAATAAATAAATAGAAGTTTATTACTGTATAACCTAAGTCAACATAAATGTTAAAAAAAAAAAAAAAAAAACAACAACTTTAAATTGCTTTCATGGTTGTAAATTATTGTTTTTAATATTTGTTTTTTTAATATTTATTTTTTTAATATTTGGCAAACGACTTTTTATATTTCTAATATTAAATTTTCTACTTTTTTCCCAATAAATCTTCGTTGCCTAGAGTTACATTCAATAATTAGAATGATTTATAAATTGTGAAGTTTTGTTGTCTCTTTAAAACTGTTTCTGAAGCACTTAGATTTTTCGATTTTAATGCTGGGTCTATAATATAGGAAATTCCATCCAAATGTTTTATTGTAAATATCTATGTTTATTTCAATACAGTCTTGCTATTGTTTTCCAGCTGTACACGTAAATATTATAAGTTCCCCCTTCGCTAGGTTTCGCTCCGTTAACGTTTGTGATAATAACCGAATATGAAATGAAATAAATAGATTAAAAAATAATATAAATCAAACTCACACCGAGTAATGAAACCAAGTAATGATGCAGCCACAGTTACGAGGACGGGAAAGTTAGGGTGATTGGATAAGTTTTGACCGCGCTAGATTAGGCGGGGGCGGGAATCAGATTGCCGCGCGCGGGAATGCAAATAGCACCATCAGTGCACCACCATATCAGCGGTGCCTATATCCTGATTGCTAATCGATACTCGCCCCTTCTGCCTACAATCTAAGCTGGGATAACATCCCCCGCAAAACGAGGGATACGAACTTAATTATAATTTGCAACTGTTTTAATGCGAAGAAAATATTAAAATTAATATTAATCAATGAACGCCATCCAGGAGAAATATTCTATTATAAGGCTCATTAATCAATACAATCTGAGATGTAAATACGTGAAAAAACAGAAATGTGTGAAAATAACCAGCGCAAAATGATCTGTAACGTGTAAGATACAAATCTTATATATAAATATGCAAAAGCCGTTTGTTTGTTACCTTAAATGTATAAAATTAGTCGATTTATTTACTTCAAACGCTTGCACAACGTTGCTTTTTAAGGTCTTTAAGGAATCTTCCCGGAATGCATTTATTGATTCTTTTGTCCTCCAGTCTTTTGAATAAGAGAGTAAGCCATACCAAAGCAAAACCGGGTTCAGCTAGTTACATGTATACAATAAAGAAGAAAACTCTATATTTGGCTATACATAAGCTTGATTATCTCAGACTTTTCCGCATTTTATTTGTTCTCGATTTGTTATCTCCAAAATCGACATTTATAGAGATTTATTAAAACTGAGTCAGTAGCTGTTACAACAATTATAAAACTTCAAGCTGTTTGAAATAGAATAAAAAGGGATTCGTTAAATATTTCTATTTACCATATTATTAGTTTCTTGTTTTAAGAAGAACGAAATATTAAAAAAAAAAAATTATTTAGAAATTTTAAATAAGAAATTGTATTTAAACATACCAAATAATTCACTCTTATATGCTTACAATGTTATATCATTGTCGGAGCAAACCGAACCGCTTAAATTCTAGATTTGTGTACAAAAAACAAAAAAACAAAAAAAACAGAACTACGTTTGTATCCTGGGTTTCTTTGTTATCTTGGAGGCCGAACAGATAAAGATAGCATCAAAACTCCTTTATTTGGGGAGGACATTAAAGTGTCGGGACAACACCCGAAGTGAATAATTCACCAAGTTTACAGCCGCTTGATAGGCCTTGGTCCACTCCTCTCGCCTGATATATGACGCTACAGTTGTGCTGATTCAATGGTACTCAGCCAAATTACTGTTACCAAATTAGAGGGAAAGGCATTTTATGACAATAAAATGTTTAGTGATACTGAAGTGATTAATACGTGAATACTACAGTAGTGCTGTTCCATGATTTTTCAGGGCTTTGGTTAGGGTAGCGTGGTGGGGGAAGGGATGGCCGAACGGTAAGGTTCAGTATTTAAATTGAGTATATCTAAATGGTAGAGAATCAGAAAAGAAAATTGCTTCAAAGGTACGTATATACGTATCATATATCATCTTTTAAAATAAGTATAAAAAAAAAAATAAAAAACACGCTGAGAGATTTTCTTTAAAGTATGTCCTAAATGCCCCATGTCAAAAAATAGAAGTATTGTAATTTTTTATTCTTATAATTTATTTTTACTCTTTTAATTTATTTAGTCTAGCGAATGAAAGTACAATTATGGATAACAAGTTGCAATCACACTTACTGTTAATAATGTAGTTTCCCTTGTTTCTCGGTTTAAATTTTATGTATTAGGCTAATTTTGAAAAAAAAAAAAATTGTAACTTTTCATCATCTGCTTTGAAATTATTGGAGGAATATTACTAGGTGAGGTGTCAGTTTTTATTAGGATGCCACGATTTAAAAAGTCATTCGAATAATTATGCTGCCGACGTGGGTCGCCGATATTCCACGAGTTTGCGATTGAGGTACCGTGTCCTTCACACTTCTCTGCTGCATAAGTTGTTGTAATTCTTCAAAATGGATTCGTTAAAATACGGTTCTATTATATATACATGTATATAAATCTTTAATATTGTGAATTAAGTTGTCCATACATACATTATTTTTCAGTAGCTACTCAATATTTTCTTCACGGTTACAGTTTAAAAAGAATAGTATTTTGAGGGGTATATATTACAAACTCCGCTCGTTAATATTAAATCTCAGTATGCCATTGACTACTTGAGTAATCGCTAGGAAGGCAGAAGGACGACCCCAACCAGGTAGGGGTGCTCGGCCATAAAAGATGGCGGATATGTAAAGGAGGGGCAGACAATAGGGGGCGGTAATTTGCGGCTGCCCCACCCACAACTCACCGCCCCGAAATTTATGCCGAGGGTGCGTCAAGTGCACGGCCTGGGGTAATGTCTCTAATCCAAGGGCACCTGCTTATTTACTGCTAGCCCCGTCCCTATTGCAATTTATTCGAGAACAGTTCGTATTCAAATATCCCTGGATATATAGGTCCTCCGGGCCGGATCGGCAAATATTAGGTCGCATCCTATATGCGACAGCGATCACGATAATATGAGAAATTGAAGTGTTGATCCATTTTACAGCTCTATAGCACATATGGTGTTTTGAATATCCCAGGACTGGAAGCAGCGATAAATACACACCACATCAAGTAATTATGCTGAAGCTCTAAAACCAGAATGTTAAAAAAACTTATTTAAATTTCTAAAAGAAATCAATATTTACAAATATGTATGAAATTATAGTCCCTATGTATTTATAAATTAAATAGAATTTGGTGCCTCTAGCCCATGTTGTTATACATGGCACCTAAAATGTAATTAAATAAATAAAGTTTAAATGAATCCAATAAACTGATTTATAATGGACCATATGGTTAAAATACGAAAAAAAAATCGCATAAGAAATATTAACAGAACAGGCATTTCTGTCCATTCTATTCCAGGAAGAATGGATAGCAGTAGTTTTGAATGTATGAATTACAGTAGTTTTGATTTAAAATTAAAATATAAAATTCAAACGGAACGTATTAATCTATCTAAAAGCATTTTTCTAAAGAAATAAAAATTAATATAACATTGTTATAAATATTACTGCTCTAAGTATTCACCACCAAGCAAAAAGAAAGAAAAAAAAAAACGTTTTCAAGATTATGTGACTAATGACTACCGTTAATTAATGTATTTATCATGCTTTGAAGACGTCAGGTTTTTAATCCATTAAATGAAACAAATAAATTAAATATTATAAAAATAATATGAATCAGAAATAAAATTATTCATTGCAATATTCAATAATATCTGACCAGATTATTAATCCTACCCGTTATTTTTTACCCCGAATTTCTCCTTGAACAGTTACCTTTGGAAGAAAGGCACACACAAACACCCCCTGTCGTCTCGTGTCCTCTCACACACTCTCTCTCTCTCTCTCTTCAAAGACGATCTTCTCCGAATGAGCCGGGAATGAACCAAAAAATAAAAGACAGTCCTACAACCCTCTCTGCCCTTGATACCTGCCGTCGCATGAAAGAAGAAGAAAGGGGGAGAAAGAAGAAAAAGGGTAAAAAGTCACCTCTGGCGTCGGGTCGTAAAGTCCAACTTTCTCTTCCCCTCTTGCTCTGTAAAAAAATTGCGGTAGTGGATCCGTTTTCTGGTGTTGTACCTAACTGTACCCTCACTCCAGGGTACTAAACGGGTACCGAAGGAATTGCTTTTTTTAGAGTTTAAACAACAACAAACCATAATCCTTAAGACCTATTGTATTCTCATAAGCCATGTCTCATAACTAAATTATATTTAATTTATTTTTTTAAGTCGTCTCTAATTACCCCAAATACAGTAGGTACTGTTTTTTGACAAAAATGTTTTATTGCAAACAATGTAGTCATGACTGCTGTTCAGCTAAAACTATCCTAAAATAATTATACGATGAAAGTTAATTTGATTTGGAAAATCAATACTAATATTAATACATAATGTAGTAGGTTACAAATTTATAAAATATTAATACATAAAGACTTATTCATTTAAGTATTCTTTAATAATTTCACAATTACTGTTGATTAGGATTATTATACAATTATATTATGTTGTATTTTTTCCTACAGTATTTGAATAAAAGGAATACTCTACAAATAAATAGTGCTCCAAAAATATACTTAATCAGTAACAACAAGTTTCAAAATGATCTTCAAGATCAAGATGATCTCAATTAATTTAAGATTCAGACATAAAATAGTCGCGATAATATTGTCCATACCACCATTGTCCCGAAAACCGCCTTTTGTTGGTAAAATTCGACTGCCGAAAAAAGGGGGAAAAGATTAAATATTATAATATCACAAATACGCTTTCCACAGGTTTTTTTGTTATAGAATAAATAAAATTGTAGCTTAGCGAACTAAATCAATTTTATATTAAATATTTCTCAATATGAATAGGACGAAATTACATTTAAATAAGTAAAATATGAAAAAGTTTAAGGAATTTAAAGGTTCATTTTATTAAAGATTTTCATGAATATTAATAAATATATAATCAATATTATTGATGAAAAAATAATTAGTTAAGATATTATTTATGAAGCATATTATTAATATTATTAATGCGGCGATAATTAATATATATACTTATTAGCAATTATTATTATTTTATTTAATTTGTTTTCTTTTTTTGATCATTAGTAGTTTTAGTAGTTCCCTTCCACCCAGGAACCTAATATCCAGGTGGCTTTTTGGGACAGCTGCTCCAATTCACTCAAGATACGATACCAACGTATCGTAAGCCTAAGCTTTTGTCCGTTTCGAGAAAGATAAATTTAAACGTTTCGCAATTTTATGCGTTTAACTAGGTAAATTTCGACAAGAAAAGAAAAAAGATTATGATCTAAGGAGAGCGAAATAAAATCATCACTTATAATAAACTGCCATTGATTAGGATTTGAGAACGTTCTTAAAATATGTCATCCTACTTTCTTATCAGTAATACTTTATAATTAGTAACACCAATTAATACATAAAAAAATACTAATTAGACAGTTGTCTAATTACTCTAGTTTATATGAAGAACTAAGATGATGTCATGTCTCAGATTAACCTTCAATGTATTGATTACATTTTTTTCGTAGATTTTATAGTTAATAAAAAGTTATTACATTAAGTTGTGATAAAAAGAAAATTTATCTGAATCATTTCATCAACCTAATTTTATTTCTGTAAGTGTCGGACCGTGACAAAATAACATCGATTTACAATTGACTATACTGCTCATCAGATTGATTTATTGTAACCATTTATCTTTAAAGAGGCCATAATATCCGATTAATATTGTTATCGAGTGATATGTTATCTATTTTTTATGCATCATATCATAATCGCTATCGAAAATTCAACAACGGAGCACTAAAGCTGTTAATGAATGATTAACTAAATATTTTACTCAATAATCTCAGCCTAAAAAAAGAAATCTCAAAAAAAAAATTAAATAAGAAAAATAATCACCATTCTGCGTTGAAAAATAAACAAGAATTAAGTATTTCATAAGAAACATGTTTTTATAGAGTAATTGACGTCAAGTAACATTACAATATTAACTTTAATTACAACAGAAAAACGTTGATTAACATACTAAACCACGCGATGCCAATTTTTTGACAAAACAATTTTTTTTTTAACAGGGCCGTTTTTTACTATTATTGATACGATAATAGCAGAAATTCGCTAGAAGGAAATTTGACCTTAATAAACTTTTGCCAATCAAATGCAATCGATCAGTATTATTTAGATCTGTATTTAAGCCTGTATTTTTTTTTAATCTCATATGATTATACTAATGATCATCATACACTTATATAATTTCTCAAGGCCTTTTTTATTCGGTACGCCATGACTTAGACTATTACTTCACCAAATTTCATGATTTCCTAAACCGCTACTCCGGAAAAATATACAAATCATTCATTTCGCCTTCGATTACGAGTTATAAGCGCAAAACCGCGGCTTTTGAAAATGAAAATGGTTGTAGAGGTTTCTAAATGGTTTCAACACTTTCATGTTTTCAAGGAGAACATTTTCGGTCACATATATTTTTTCGATTAACACCGTTTGCGAGTTGTAAGCGAAAAACTGCAATTCTCAAGGAAAATTTCAAAAGGTCGCAGTGATTTTCGAAGGTGTAATTTTTTTTAATTTGTTGAGACGAACATTTTTTGGTTATGTACACTTTTCCGATTGTCGCTTTCGTTTGCGAGTTGCAATCAAAAGCATGCTATTTCAGTCACTAGGATCAGCGCACTCGCTTTCCGCGAATCCGATATGTGCATTAAAGTATTTCGTCTTCTAACCGCAACTCATCTCTATATTACTGGTTACTCTTCGCTCCTCCTTTTGTTTTCCACCTCTGCTAAAAAAACCGATAAAAGAAACGATACTAAATATACGATATGTACTTTAATGAAGTGGGATTTAACAAGGTTAGAGTAGAGCTAGTGATCACAAATTACAAAATAATTATTCGTGTAAATTAATTTGATGGATTGTTAGAAATACAATAAAATTTGGCTGCTATGTTGGATTTTTTTTCACTGAGCATACTAGAAATTGCAATTCTTAAACGAATTAGCAAAACAAACAATAGATAACTCATATTATTAAAACATTAATTTAAAAGGTAAAATAGTGTAACCAATGTCCAACATAGCAGTAGAAAAAAGATATTAGCAAAATTGAATAATATCATAAGATTTGTTATGACAATATTGCAGTTTATGGGATCATAGGCTTTGCGGGATATTGGTACCAACTAATGAAAAAGTTAGAGATATGTCCGAAACAAACCCCAAGACAAATATGTGGTCAATAAGTTCCTCAGTAATACTTCGAACCCTCCCCCTCTTAAGGGCATTCATAAATCACGATTTAGATTAGAGGCAGTTATGGGATAAATGTTGCCTGGTCATATTGGGAATACATGTTTTACGCATTTTTCTATTTGCACATAAATATAAAATGGCGAGTATAACTGAATTTTTAAATTTTCGAAATATTGAAATCGTTTTTGAAATTTATTCGATTTTATTTGAAAAATGATAAGTTATTTGAAGTTAAAAAAATTAATTAAAAATTAATTTGTGACTGACAAAGGTTTCCTTCGAAATGTTTAGGTAGATTACATGATGAGATTAGATGATTCCGTAAGTCATCAGTTCTTTTAGGGCGAATATAATAATTGATTCAAACTTTGGTCATGGAAAAAATGGATTATACGTATTCATGTTATTCATTTCCATAAATATTCTCACAAATAGAGTGAGGAACTTCAAATATTTCAATATGAAATTTAAAATTGCCAATAACCCCTTCGGATAGAGGTGAATTCAACAATAAATAAATTAAATTTAAAATATAAAAATAAAGCAATTTCGTATTGTTTACTGCACATTTTATTGCCATAAATCGGTGCATGATGACATTTTATTGAAATGACTAAACAAAAAGGATTTCAATAGAAACCTATCCCACGACTTTTCTAAATCTTATTTGGAATTCTTCGCTGTTTCAGCCGGAACACTCTAGCAATTGATTATTGATCCCACTTTGAAAATGGAGGATGAATTCAGCGAGAGGGTGGGAAAATTGTAGGCGTAGGGAAATCTTCAGGTCAACAAACCCAATCGGATGTCATAATAGTATCATAAAACAAAATCATTCTCATAATAGTTTTGCCTAATCCTGGTGATAAATGTTTTGCAATAAATCTTAGGCTCGCGAGGGATCTCTGGCTATTTTTATATGTCCCATCCTGTATTACGTCACAGGATAATTTGTATATATTATTGCATAATTAATAAGGAAATAATAATTCACAGTAAATATTTTCAAACTGTTGTCCAGTACGTCAAAAGAAAAATAATAAAATATATCTTTTATTTCTAGACTTTACATCCCATCAATACACAAAGAAAATTAAATAATAAATATTTTTTATGCAGTTATTCATAGTTTAGTTCCTAACATGTGGGTGTTCATAACTAAAGTAGATTTATTCCAACCAAATTTTAAAAGATTAAGCCAACGTAACATTTCATTCAGAGCTCTATTTTAGAAAATTTGTAAGACTGAATGAGTAATGAATAAGGTTAAATAAAGTTAAAAGATTTTTTTTTCGAATAAAATGAAATTCTTCACAAATTGAGATTTTGTTTTTAGTTGCTTCATTAAATGTTTACAATTTCATATAGTTTTTACGATATATAAAATGTATCTAGTAATTTCCCGTATGCTTATTGTTTATACAATTATTGTGTATTTATCATAAAAATAAAAAAAAATGAATCTTCTATTTATAAAGAATTAATATGAAAATGTTTAATTCATTTTGTAATTATTTTCATATAATAATAAAATTTGGCCCATAAATGTTTTGAGAAAAAGCGTCCTAAGTGCTCTGCTGTTATGAAAATTTAGTTTTTACTCATTTTTAAGCGGTACTTATCGATTATCAATTAAATTTTTTTTTCAACAGGTTTTTTTATTTGATATCAATAAATATCATTCACATCTTATTTCCTTCCTCTGTAACATCAGTATACAGTAAGGACGTCTTATGCTTTATGCGATGGCGTTTCCTTTTGTTTCGAATGTAACCAAAGGTGTAGACCATAATCATTACTAAAGATTTCCCATAAATTCTATTTTTTAATCACATTCTACTTTTGCCCTTAGGTATAGAGCTTTCAGATTGAACTCAGAATGATAATACATGTATTACCAAATAAACATATTTTGTAATGATACTCTGTACCTACTACTTTGGAACAGCAGTTCCTAGGCGATGCCTATTTAAAAAGATTTTTTGAACAGGTTATTTTCGAGTACCCATCCCGTCTTTTTTAGTTAAAAAGGGTCTTAATTATTTTAGTTATCCCAAATTTTCACTCTTAAAGGATAAATAAACACTCAAGGGACAGAGAGACCACCAATATTGGCCACGCTCAGGGACCATACTTCTAGCAGTTTTAACTGATACTTTACTGTATGTATTAAAAGTAGCAGGTAGGGAAAGTAGGTTAATAGCAATACAATGTACTTTTTTTTTCAGTGTTTATCTCTAAATGCGATTATTCTACGAGAGGCAGCTAAGTATCAGGAATGAGACTGTAAATCTTATAATTAAGTACCGAAAAGGTAGACTTTGATTCTTACCGTCTTGGACGGGAACAGAGGGAAGCCATTATCTAGATCTTAAAGGCCTCTAAAGGAGCCCCATCGCAGGCAATTTATTAACTAAACAAGGAGCATTTCCAGAATTCTTCGAGTGCTTGGCTAAGAGGCCTCTTTGAGAGCTGGCCAAGCACGGGCGTTCAATTTCCCTCCGCCCGTCCCTAATTCGAACTACATTTGCATCCTAATTTTCCCCCAACAACTCCTCATGAGTGACTTCTGCTCTGGATTCTTTTGTCTTTGAGGGTAGTTCGGGGAGGCGGAGAATTTAAACCACGTAAAAGAGGTGATAATGTAATTCGAAAGCGGCGCAAGGATTGATTTGAAATTTCCTTTATTGTAATGATCAGAAAAAAGTTAAAAAGGAATATTTAAATTAATTTATTTATTTTAAATAAATTCTAATACTCGGGCTCCTTTAGATTTGTGAATGAGATTTCCAGATAGATATTTTATTCTTCTCAACAAGATTTATATATTATATATATACAGATGGTTAGTTATTTTTAATAATAATTTTAGTCAGGGGAGAAAAGTTTGGAAAATGCCGGGAATCGAAACTGGGTCTCTGTATCACAGGTTGCAGCGATCTTAACCGGTGAACTAATCTTCGGTTCTATCCAAGCCAACTCAATCTTTTCAATTCAACGATCCTTCCACTAATTCAATGTAGAGGATCTCGAATTTTCAGTTCTAGAAATATTGAACTACATTCTTGAGGTTTTACCGGAATTTTCTAAAAATGAGTTTCGTATTGCACTGACGCAGAACGAAGCAGTTATCTTGAAGAAACTCTCTGGGCCAAAGTAACGGTGACATAGATAAGACAAGCCCGGATGTCACTCTACAACCTTCTACGACTACGTTGATAAACTCCATGGCAATACCGAAACAAACATGACTCCTCATCAATGACGGACTGTTTCTATTTTTCTATTATTTTTTTTCCCTAGCTTAGGGTAACTGAAAGTTATAAACTATAAAACTCTTTAATTTTTTTACTGATTTAATCCCATGGTTCCAGTTAAAAAGATTTTTTGGTTATTCTAACAGGCAACAAAATAATTCTTAAAAAATCTATTCAACACAGAGAGTAAATATCCAAAGAGGTAAAGAGGTTCTAGTAATTTAAAAATGTATCCAATATAATAATTTTCCTTCGCATGTATAGCCCTTTAAAATAATAGAAATCATTCTGTTTAATGAGGTGAAATGAAAATTATTAGCCTAAACTAACAATATCATTAGTAGAAATAACATGTTAATTAGCGACTTGTAAATCGATATAGAAAAATATATCAACAGCTTCATTTATTTTCCTTCGTGCGCTATTATGGAAGCATTTTAGAGGTATAATGTCTATAAAATATGAAATAATATGATATTCTGATAAATATACGAAACAATTTCAGAAAAATTTCTGTACTCGAAAAAGAACTTTGTTTGGTTGACTAACTAGTTTCAGCCTCATTACTATCGCTGGTCTTTTTCAAATTGAAACGCATAATCGATACCGTGAAGTAGGATCGAGCCGAAGCAATATATCGAGTTAAACCCGATGGATACTCATTGCCCCTTCCCCCTAATAGCAATCACAGGGGACCGTAGGAAATTTGCATGTTATTGGCTCAGGCAGTTGTGAGGAGAAGCCAGTTTAAATCTAATCTGGAAATCTGTGACCCCCTTCGCAATTACACTAACAAGATGATCCGAGATATCCATGTATCTTGTTATATCGGTGAGGGACTGGGATCAGATATCCCTACTTCGAAGGCCGGATCTGGTTACGTTTAAATTGGTTGAGACGGTAGGGGGGGAGGGGGGGCTTTGATAAAATATTTAACCCCCTCCCACCACCGGTGTCTCAGAAGTGGAGGGGTTCTAACATGAGGAGTCTATAAATTTTTATGTCCCGTCCCCAATTGGAATTTTATAATTCTCTATAAATGTTAAATCCGAAGGGAGTATTACAAGCCATTGATATATAATAAATAATAAATCATAAAATTTCAATAAGACCAGATTTATGTCCCTGAAGGATCAGACGGATCTTATGAAATAACTTGGAAATTTATTCGCAATTTAAAAGACTACACAAATAAATATAAAAAAAAAAAAAAAAAAAGATACAGATGAAATGAAACAGTACAAATGACAAATTAATATATGAATTGGACACTTTCCCGTCTAAACTTTTTATTTTAGTTCAAAAATGCGCTTCGGAATATTAAATAATTCATTGATAAAAGAAAAAGATCAATCAAATATTTCAAATTATCACATTGATGTAGATTATATTTATTATTTTTTTTTTATATTTCATGTTTGGGTTCATTGATAATTTAATCTTCCTTACGAAAAAATCTGAATTGTTAAAGAAAATCCTCTGTTTAATATTTTGATCTTGAAATTATTGTAATTTAAAAACCATTATTTCTTTTGTTAAAATATAACGACTTATCTATATTTGTACCCATTAAAACACCGACTAATACATCATACTAATTAATACCTTATTAAACTAGTTATTATCTGTCTGAACTTATTGTAGTTGTCTAACCTTTGTTACTAAGTTATTAATGGAGCAGATATGTTCTGTGATAGTAGGCAGTGTAGTAAGACGTCCTTGTCACGTATAATTCTGCAACATTCAGCTGTAGAGGAAACAATTTCTTTGAGGGACTGTAAATCTTGTTCATGCAATCTCCCGAAATGTCAGACGTCAAGAACTAACGATCAACCGTGAGTTTTATAATAGCAGCTTCCTCTATGATGCGAGCAAAGACTTATATATAGTAAATATATAAATCATATCTTAGTGTGGAGGGAAGATTTATTTAAAAATTCAGATTAGCGTTAATGTTAACTGAGTAATATTATATATTATTTAATTATATCATACAAATTATTTATTTGTTATTTGATATTTATATGCGCATTGTTTTAAATTATTTCCCGAATCTCGCAAGGTAGTAGCAGATTATCGTATCAGATTATGATAATAAATCCTGATTATTGATAAATAGCTGTATCCGGTATATACAGCCGGAGAATTTCATTTTTAAGAGTGAGAGACAAAGTGAGACTTTTATCGACTCAAACGGTTGGTTTCCTAAAAACCAATGTAAATGAGATCAAAACGATTTTTATAACCAGAGATTGGCTGAAGTTATGCAATTTTAATATGGACAGGTGTTCGCACCTGGTATGAAAGAACCACTGAGCGAAATTTGGAGAATTCAGGACAAACGGTATGAATTTCTATAAAGAACAAACAGAAATTCATCTTTATATACATAGATTATAGCTGTATATCCCGGTTTCACCCTTGATATTTCATTTTTCTAATGAAACGGTCGATTTCGTTAAAAAAAAAAATCTGTAAAGCGTCATCATTACGATTTTTATAACAATAAAGAATATCAGCTGAAGATCGCCTGAAGTTATGCAATTTTAATATTGACTGGTGTTAGCACCTGGTATGAAAGAACCGCTGAGCGAAATTTGGAGAATTTAGGACAAACGGTATGGATTTCTATTAAGAACAAACAAACAGAATTTCATCTTTATTTATATAGATAGAAGAACACAATCAACGATTATTTCATACCCCAGAACGAAATGTGCTTCGAAATCTTCAAAAATTTGGCTTAAATCCCATGACTTCTAATGTCACTAAAATCTAAAAATACTCATACAAAATGGCAAGTTAAAAAGTCAAAAGGTTTTTTTTTTTTTTTTCATGGTATACTTCCCGGTATATTAAATATTCATTTTATATGTTAGCCATGGAATGGTCTTGTTTCGATATTTATTTCTAATAAAAAATAAACTAAGAAACCAGGCTACTACATTTTGAAGATGATTGCTGTTTCCGCAAGGGTTATTGTAGCCTGGAGAGGATTGCAGTATAAGGGGATGAAATCTAATTAGTAAAAAAATAATTAAAATCCAGCTTAATCTTGGCGGGAAAGGAAGAGACAGGCTATTAGCGATTAAAATAGAAAAACCTACACAGAGGTGTAGGTGCGGATAAAATATTAGATTATAACCATTAAAACTTCATATTATAACGTTATAACTTATGTTTTACATATAACATGCATTATTATATTATAACTCCCACCGATATTATAACCCTTGCACTCCAATCAATAATAAAAAAAAATATCATTATTCGCAATCACAATGTGAGTTTTTCAACTTTTATGCAATAAAACCGGCAAAAATCTGCGTATTCAATAGATTTTTTTGAGGTATCTCTAAAAAAAAAAAAAAAAAAAAAAATAGTAAATATTAAAAAAAATAAATAAAAAGTAGTACCAACGTTTATCATCTAATGAAACTATACGTAGGTACATAATAGAAGAAAATAAAATATCAAATAAAGTTGTAGTACTCAAAAAAGCGACGAAGAGGTCCCTCTTTGGATGAAAGAAAAACAGTTTTGGATATGACCGTATACGTGATTTAGCTGCTCAAAGGAAATTAAATTTGAACTTTTTTTAATCTGTAAAAACAATTTATAGAAAATCGCATACCATTTTCTCTTGGATAGAAATTATCGACCAAAACAAAGAAATAAAAAAGAGGTTCAAACCCGCATATGGAGAGTAAGCCGTTAAGATTCAGAGCAATATAATCCCGAAGCGAGAAGAAACGGGATTATTCTTATGGTCTCACTTATAGGAGGGACCCGGTGGATGTAAATTGCTGCGAGCATATGGAACCTAACTTAGGATATTGCCGTGTCTACAAGCATGCAAATCTGCCCTAACCCTTCCACATCCCCTGACTGAATAATATAGCAGCTAGCCTCGGGTACACATATTTTACTTCGCCCTCGTACTTTTATTTCTCAGGGATCCGGGCAGAGCATATGTCTTCTGCGACATGATATTAGGATGAATGTAATGCGTAAACGTAAACGTAGCTTTCGGGGTAAAGGAGAGCCTTTTTGCTTACAAACAAAAAACAATTGAGTGCGTATAGGTTTAACACACTGATCAGTAACAAACTTCTACTCACATTGTGGCAAAAATTAGAATTAAACTAAAGAGATATTTAAGGAGTAAAAACCTGGATACCTTGTTGATTAATTCAGGAAGGGGGTTTGCTCATAGTTAGATTTGATATATATAACAAGTACGAAGTACTTATTCATATATTATTACACATCCTTCCTTGCCTTTGAGGCAATACGGATTTTGCAGAAATGAGATTTTTCGCATACGCAAAACAACTCACTGCTGCATGTTCACAATTATATACAAATTTGACAGTTTTTCTGTGCCAATTAGTTTTCTGTTCCGTTCTGCTTCGACTTCTCATATGAAACGTGAACTTCAAAAACGTCAAAGTACGAAGTAATGGTTTATTTCTTCGTTTGTTGTTATCGTTTGATGGAATATCCCGTTTCTTCGTACATTTTCTTCCTAGCTGCCTCCCCACCCCCTGCGGTCACCTATGCTCAGCATCAATATTATAATTCAAAAATTTAACTTTGAAACCCAACAACACATTGATATCATTTAACCTCCAAAATCCAGCTTGGTTATGCAATGGCGAGACAAAAAAAAATCATTTAATCTTCTCAAGTGACATACACTCATCATCAAAATTAATTATTTAAATTATGATAAAATGTTTAATAATATTGTAATGTGAAACAAAACCCAAAGCATATTATTCAGAATAGTTCCAAACTTGTTGATGGACCAGTTGGAACAAACTGTTCTAGTACATGTTTGTGACAACGATGTTCGAGAAACTTATACGCTTGTCTAAAACATTCCAGACAGTTCTATTTCAAACTAATTATAAGGAGCGGTGTACTGAAGAGTTGGTCTTGTTCTAATGATGGATCATAAGGTTGCGTTCTTGTTAAAATTGTCGTTACAATTTGAAACTTTTTGTGATCTTCTTGATTATTTGAGTTTTTATTGTTTGTGTGGCATTGTAAATTACTATTTTCGTTTAATAAAATTATTTTAACCTACATAAGTTTTATAATATATTTGCATTACATTTTCAATAAAAAACATTACTAAAATAATGGCTTTATATTCTGGATCATCTTTGTGACCGATACCGTAGACCGTTTCACTCACTTCAAAGCGCGCCTGCGTAAGTGTAGTTATCTCAGAAAACACAGATAACCTTCCCAATTTCCTTAAAAAAGGGAACCTTTTGAACGAGGCAGGAATATTTTTAATATTAGTCTCGAAATTGGAACAACAATGAATAGTATAATGGAATTTAACAGAAGAAAAAAATCAACGAAATCTTAAAAAATTGGAATATATCAAGAGCTTAAATTGTCTATGCCTCGATGGCCTATTAAAAATGTGTTCAAATGACTTTTCCTAAAATGGCATATGTTTAACTTCTGTAATAAAAAGTCACTCCTACCATAAAGAGGGATGATCTAAGCGGTTTGTGACTCATACACCCGTTGTCCGCTGATTTAGTGGAAGGTGACGAAATGACAGCCACTCACTTGAGCATACATTATCAGTAAAGCCGATGCCGTGTCACGGAGTCCACACCTAGCTCTATTCTCCGGCTGCACCAACCGCCATCGGAGGCAGTTTCTCACCACCACCGTCTACTACCGTCTCAAAGGATGGCTTTTATTTTCAATTTTGTAAGAGGCAGCTGTTCTCTAGCACTTGTTCAGTGTAACACGGAAGATGCTCTGGTAGCCGAGCTTCGCCCATTTCACGGTTAAAGCGAGTATTTTCTCAGACTTTAGAAAAAAGAATGGTGGAACTTTTTTTCTTGTGCGCGTAGGATTTCTTGAAAGGTTACCCGACTACTTCTTTTTTTCATTTTACCACCTTTCTGTCTACCTCTCCTTCCGTTTATCTTTTATTGTAATCATGACCAGAAAAAAAAAAAAAAACTAATTGAAGAAAGAAAATTTAAGATAACATATTAATAAATTCGAATGAGGTGTCTTAGTGGCATAAAAGTGTGTGGTGTAAACTAAACAAATATATTTTAATTTTTCATTCTTATAAAAGATAAATATTTAGTAACAAATTGAAAATTTAATGGGAAATATTTAAAGGATTCCTACTAAATATTTTGTATATCTTATTCGATCATTTTTTATGTATTTATATTTCCTACTGTCCACATACAATTTTTTTATATATTTATTATTAATGTACCACAAAAAAATCATGTGAATCAACATAATTTATTTTGTAAATCTTTAAGTAAATAAAAAAAAAAAAAAAAAAAAAAACCTTATTCGATCAAGATTTTTTTATAATCACGTAATGAGCGTAATCAGTTTATAAAACAAATAACAATAAAATAATTTTTCATCAGTCTCATATCGCTTAGTTATTTTATAAAAAATTTAAAGTAAAATACATGCAGAAAATGCAGATGTACATAGATCAGTAGGTGTTACAATGCTATAAGTGTTGAAAATAAAAATTAAATTAATACTATTAATTTGAAATTCAATAGTGATGAGAAGAAAAAGTCGTACAAAGAAAAAATACCATAGAAGGTAATAAATAATTATTATATTGACTTTCATCTGTACTGGTGCAACCTTCACCATTTTCGATCTCGGAATCCAATAATCATATAATATATTTATTTTCTGCTTTTATTTTATCGCCAAAATCATAAAATTGTTACTTTCAATAATCTATATTACAGTATTTAGAAGCTCCGTTAGGGGCTACTCCTTTAATATAAGATTTTTCTTTGGATCAGAAACGAAGACAAATAATTTTCTCGTTGCTTTTTAATTATATTTTCTGGGGAAGCAGAACGATGGATTCGCTAATCCGTTTAATAATATATACGCGTTCCTGCTATTGATGCTAATACTGCTAATGGTACTAAAGCCACCCCTGGTAATGGCGCCCAAGGTACTAAATCCCAACTGCTCCCTACTAGTAGTACTTCGTACTCCAGAGGCCGGCCCTGGAATTATCCAGCTCCTGTTCCTAATGTTCTCCAGCAGTGCTAATATATCTCAATCAGTGCTCCAAGCCCTACCCCCCCCCCTAATTGATATACCCCTCAGTTCTCCAATGCTCCGCTAACTAATTGAATATTCTAGGAGGGCCCTAAAACCCTTATGGCGTCGGGGGCACATGGCGGGTTCCCCAGCCCTTATATATTAGCTCCGAGGGACAGACAATTTATCTCCAATGTTTTGAATCTTTCCCTTTTTTCCTTCCGCCGTAATAAGGGGTTCGGGGACCCCCTTCCCCTTCCCACTTCCTGGTGCAGCGACAACAGTAATGATAAAAAATGGTTTTCCTCGATATTTGAGACCCAGATGGGGCGCTAGGGGAATAATATTCTCCTTCCAGTACGGAAGTATTTATTACAAACAAGGTTATTCAGTCTGACACTAATGGGATATTAGAAACATATCGAAACGTCTCATCAAAACTCCATTATAAGTCACCATCGTTTTCAATTCAAATATCTTTATGTATAAGGACAGAAATAAAAATTCAACGTTTTCTTATATTTTTTTATATAAATAAATACAAATAATTATCATCTAATTTTATTACCGTTTTATATAATTCGAATACTAATCTTTATTTATTATTATTAATTTCAAATTGAAAAAATCCTGTTACATAACAGTGTAATTAAACACAAAATTAATTATGTTAATTTGTTCAAAGAAGATTGACATTGCCATTAAATACGGCTGTTCTTCTTAAATATGACCCGTTCAACTTAATTATTAATCTCAATTTTGTTCTTCATGTTTATATCATTTTTTTTATTTTCACCATCTTTCATTTCTTCCTCATCTTTCAATTAAATATAACCACTTTATAGAGACTGAGTGAGCCCCTTGGGTCTTCGTGGCAGTGTAAATAATTGTTTGTTAAATGTACCTTTATACTACTAAGGCTAATCTGCCTAAGGCTACAGTGGGAGTCCTAAAGTTTGCGTATCCAGGTCTAATTAGGATAGGGATCTTTAACGAGTACGTGATATCGTACAGGCTCGTGGTCTCCATGTTACGTCCTATCCGAGGGACGGCATAGCAAAGGATTTTTTAATCCCTTTAAAAAAATCCTAGGGCCCCACAGGACGCGAACCTGCGGCCTTTAGTGTTGTAGCTTGCCATGCTAACCACTACACCACAGGTGATCCCGTATAAAATAGGGTCCAGACTAACATGGATAAGGAATTGATTATGTTTTATTTATTTATTTATTTATTTATTTTTTTCAGTCATTGGTTGAAGAATCTAGTATTCATGAAATAAGAAAAAGAAAATAATTCTTTAATTTTCATAAATTCTCTTTCACGTACAATTAGATTAGCTGTACAAATACTTTGATCAATTATTATTTATTATTATTATCTTCTTAGCTGAACTTGGAACACTAACATTGTAAATTTTAATATTCATTATTTATTTTAAGGTTATAATTGAAGTCTGATAAATATTCACAAATAACAATAAAGATAATGCAAGGGTGTATTTCCACTTTCGAAAAGCACTGTCGTACAACCAAACAAAGTTTGTAATGTAAATCGGACATGCAGCCGTTGTTTTGTAAGCCCCTCGCCGTGTTTAGGCTACTAGTGTCGCTTTATTTAGAGTTAGTTTAACTGGGCCAGTTTTATTTGGGTCTTTATAATTTTTTGCATTATAAGAAAGTATTTTATCGATATTAGATAGATTGTCTACAAATAAATAATAAGCCGTAAACTAAAGCTATTTCAACGTAATATACATATGTTCTTTGCGCAACTGCACTACACAACGTAAAATTAACACCAAGCCCTGTTCGTCTCTTAATATAATGCACTTTAACATTTTCTCATTTAGATACTACGAAAATACCTCTTTATTTATATCATTTTACGATAAAAAATGTAAATATGCCGATATGGGTAGGATTGTAGAATGGTATGACATCCCTACTTTCCCAAGTTTTAATTCCTTTTGTTAAAACTAGTTCTACGAGGGGTTAGTCTCAAGGAGATGACTTTGCTGTGACAGACCTTGGAGAATTACTCGCGGACCAAAAAAAAAAAAAAAAAAAAAAACTGGCTAGTTTTTTTTTTCTCTCTTTCAAACATTTTTCGCGAGACTCCGTGCCCATAAAATCCTTTGCTAATGACGATGGAAAGTTTCACATTTTCTTCTGAATTGGAATACCTAGTTGTGAATTGTTATTAAAATAATTTATGGCGAAGTGTCTTTGTAACGTTTTCTCAAATCCAGCTTCCTTGTTCGAATAACAATACGCAATTGTGTTCTTAGTGACGAGAAAAGGGAATAGAATCTAGTAATTATTTCTTTCAAAGATCTTTCCCGAGACTCCAAACCAATAAAGAAGTTGTAGGTATAATCAGGAGTAATGGTTGTCTCGAAGGCCGTAATACACACATAATTTATTGATAGCTCTTCGATTTTTAACATACATAGGATGATCATTTTTAAAGTCAGTTTCCGTTCATATTTTCTTAATTTGAATTTAGTATAAGACCAATAGTTGAAATAAACTTATAACTATTGTAAGGTATAAATATTTTTTCCTCACTTGAAAAAACAAATCATACTAAACTTTATTGGACGAACCCATTCTGTAATAGTAGTTGCTTTTACAATATTCAAAACACTTTGGGGTATACAGATTCATTTGACGTTGAGGTCATAACGAAGGTTTTGTTTCGGTCCTTTAAGGACAAACCTAATATAATAACTTCTATTGTATTATTATTATCTTATTACATTGATTAAATATATTTTAAATTTGTAATATAGTATCTATAATCTATATTTTAATATTTATTTTATAAAATTTTAAACAATTAACACTCCTTAAATTCCTCAAGCGGACAATACTTCAGACTACTCAGATATTCTTTTTCGATTCGTCAAAAATGTGTCATGTTTTAATATTTTTTTCCCCTTTACCAAAGATAGAAGAATAACTTTATAAAAAAGTACCCATCAATTCACCAAGTTAACCTTCAACATTGTTCCCAACCCCTTAATAAAGAAAGCCCAATGATTTTCTAATGCCGTAGACCCATCTGGAGAGAAGGGACCCTGAGCATAGACTACGTGGTCTGGCTGTATATGGTAGCCATTGTAGAGAGGGAGGAAGTTTCTAGGGATTTTTCTTTCTTTTTTTTTATTCTATCTAATAGTCTGAAGACATCACAGATTTCTTCGAAAACAGGATCTGCGATGCCAAACTTTTGGCTCTCATATACACAGCATCCGATTCGATCACCTCCGAATTTACAATGTCTTCGATCGATGATATTTATTGTTATCTTGTTATAAAGAAGGAATTAACGTAACCGAAAACCGAAAAGGCTGACTGTACATATTAATAGATGATTAAAATGTCTTATGTATAGTTTTCATGATAATTCTGAGGTAGATGGTCAAATATTGATTGTAACTAAATCGGTTTTGTTTGATAAGATAATTTTTATTTATGATGATTTTAAAAAAAATCTCATAATGTAAATCCAAGGAAAGAATTTTATTTTAATTGTTTATAAACATATTGTTACCAAAATAAAAATTTCTACAGGAACATTGAATAAGACACTCTCACGTTTCCCAATTATATACTAAGGAAGGTTTTCTTTTTGCTGAACCCAGACGACAATATCTCCTTGGTTGCTTTCTATTCCAATCCTTTAGAACAAAAAAAATCCACCTATATCCTCGACCTTCTTACACCTCGTTCGTCCATCCACCCATTAAACACAAGATCTCACCCCACCGACCTGTATGTCCTCCTTTGAGCGATCCTTTACTGTACCTGCAACCCATCTTTGGAATTCCTTACCTAACTCCATTCGCAGCGCATCTTCATTGGCCTCATTTAAACACTATTTATTTATCCATCTCCTAAATAATCAATCATCCGTACAAAATGTGAAAATGATCCATATTCAGAACTATGAGTAAACAATTATTTCTATTTTATTATCCTACACGTAATGTATAATTTTATCCCACTGATCTAATTTTAGTCAGACAAATGTACTACCACAATTTTCCTTTTTGTTATCCTTAGGGGACTAAAAGTCCCAGAATAAAGTTATATTTTCACTCATTCAATAAGACTTTTTGTCAGAATTCCCACTACTTTATGAATGACTGTCAAGGAGTAGGTACTGAGTACATTGAAACAAAGTTCCTTTTTCTTATGATAATTACTTCTTGAAATATCAATAAAATAATCGTAAATATAAATTGATATTATGAACCTTTATGATTTTTTATATTGACTCACATTTATGGTTTTATATCAGATTGAGTATAACGCATAAAATATGTTATATCATTAACTGTTCTAATTACACTAAGAGGTACTGAATTATAAAACGGCTTTCAGTCCAACTAGTCAAACTAGTTATCTTTCAGCTAAACCTCCGATTCCTGTTATAAGGAATTTGTGATGTAAATATTAGGAAATTAAACGATAGTCGTCTATAATATTTATATACATATATATTTTTAAACACCTTTTAACATCAATTAAAAAAGTTCTTTCAATTTGCTCATGAAAAGAAATTTATCAAATCTTACATTTCCTACAACAGTGAAAATAAACTAGTGTTTATTTATCTCATGACTTTGAGCTAAGGAAACGTTAACTCGTCTTTTCGAGTAACGAAATTGTAATAGAAACCGTACTAATTAATAGCAGGTTCCTGTTTTCTATTCCTGTGAACGGATGTGGGAGGCTGGAAGATGTCATTGTAAACCTGATCCGAGGGAAGGTTCTCCCACGAGAACAAATCCGCCATTAGCACCAGGGAAGACTTGAAGACGGATGTACAAATTACAACTTGCGCCCAAGGAGTTATCTAGAAATCACATCTTAAAGATAGTACTCATCCTCTAGATAACTACTAATATTATCCGGAGATAACAAATTAATTAAATACGTGAACGATATCCCACAGGAGCAATTAAAAAGTTAATTGAGATACTTTTAATCTTGTAGTTATCTTTAGCAGGCTGTTAGATCCTCATTCTCTTAAGTGTGAAGCATACGATTTCACAGTCACACGTATTAATAATAATGGATTAGGTATGGTTCCTAATTAACTGAAATAATTTCATTTTCTGTGAGAATCGTAATCCTGTAGCTGTGAAGAGTACTCAAAATATTGGAAGGAACATGGAGCACATCAAAATAAGTTTTCACTTTAAGTTGGAGTTTTGACTTTATTGATCGCTATCACACATGTATTCATCAACCATCTTCTCCTGCATTATATTTTCAATAATACTTTTGCTTACATAAGTAAGTGGTCACCTGTAGTGTAGAGGTTAGCATGACATCCTACTGAGCAGAATGTCGCGGTTTCACATCCCAGCAGGTGAGCCTGGCCTTTTTTAAATCTTTTGGTTATACCGTCCTTCAATCGAGACGTATAATGGCGGTTCCGAGCCTTTGCTATGTCAGTTACTCGTTAAAGATGCCTTTCCTAATCATATTAGGATAGGAGAAATTGAGGTCCCCCACTCTACCATTGTCCGATTAGCCATATTAGCATAAAGGTCCTAAATAAAAATTTACTTACATTAATAAAATCAATTCGATCTGATGGTATTTTAATTGATCGTGAACCACAGATCATGTCATGGATTAGCCCAGATAAATAGGGTTTTAATTTAATTTTATTGTTTTATTTATTTAGTTTATTGTTGAATCTTTTACATTATAGAATTGCAATCTTCCTGAAATTTCACGGGGAAAGAAAAAAATCCATAAGAAACTATACTCGACTATATCCAATCAGAAGTTTAAATTGGAAAGCGGTCAATTGAAAATCAGGATGAGAAGATTTTATTAAGTTGTTTATGCCTTCTCCACATAGGCCGTAGCAAACGTTCACACTAACATCATCTGCGAAAATCAGAATGACACATATGAAGAATGTGTACATGTATTGGCAGATGAATTTAAAACTCATAATAATGAATGGCATTAACTACAAAACCAAAAAGAATGATTTTTATTTACTGAAAGAGAAAGCGTATTGAAAAAAAGTATTAAGCTCTTGAAGATTATAGGCCAACACTAAGAATTATGATAATAATAAAGAATGAAGAAATAACAATTTATTGTAGAGATTGATGTTTCAAAATACATAAGAATAAACTTTCATGATCTTAGCTATTCGGCTTAGTTCAATATCAAAGGATGTTCTAGACTCATGTATGAAGTTTTTATTTTCTACCCATGATTTATACGTGTTCCCCAAGATCATAGAATTTTATATTTGTCCTATTATTCTTTCGTCATAATTTTGTTATTGGATATCAATGGAATAAGTTAAATCTAAGTTGAGGATGAAAAAAAAAAAATCAACCTTACATTTTTTTGTGTCCCATGAATTGCCAGAAATAAGTTCAAATGTACAAGAAGCATAGCACAAATCCGTATTTAAAAATATGCAGAAATTAGATTATTATAGCTCACTAAATTATTTGAAAAAAAAAAAATTAGGAACTAAAAATACAAATTTAACCAAACAAGAAAACATTGTACTTAAATTGCTATTAATAAATGGATTAACGTACTAAAATATTTTTTAATCCTCCTAAAAGCTCACCCAGAAAAAATTCATCATTATTTTTATGTATAAAGGCTTTCTGAATGCTGATGAGGTCATTATCAGCCATGAAAGAACTTCTCCGATATATATTTTTTTCCTTGCATCGGGATAAAGGGACCAGTTTAAAGAATGTAAAATATTTAACACTATTCAGCCGGCTGTCTCAATAAAATGCCTGTGAGGGAATAAAAGTATCAAGGAGGCCGTAGAATATGAAATGATGCGCAGTTAAAGTCATATCTATTATCTTAGTATACACAGTGTAGGTTTAATGGAAAGAAAACTCTTTGCCTTGCATATATATCGCCTCCGTTATTGGGTGTTAAATGGGATGATGTTTCATTTTACCTCATTCGAGAAAAAATATATATAGGTATATTATTCGGATCGGAGTCCGACTGGAAATTTTACTGCGGTGGATTCAAATCCAGAGCTATTAGGCGAAATTAAACGGTTTCGAATACCAGTCGCCTGGGATATCATATGAAAAATTATTATAGACTCCCACAAAATTTCTTTATTAGATAATTTACAGAACATAATGTTTTGGGAACATGGTGCATTGAGACCGCTTTCTATTTCATAATTAATTTTTTATCATTTTCAAATTTTATTCTTTTTTCGTAACAATAAGCTTTCTGTTTGTTTAACGTCCCTTTAATGCTACTAAGGCTACTCGGACGATGCTACAGTGGGAGTCCTAAACTTTGCCTATCTAGGTATAATTAGGATAGGGATCTTTAACGAGTACCTGAAATCGTATAGGCTCAGGACCTCCATTTTATGCCCTATCGAGGGACGTCTTAGCCAAGTATGCGAACCCGCAACCTTTAGTGTAGTAGGTTGCCATGCTAACCATTATACTACAGGAGCCTCCTCAATATACTTTCTTTTTCACTTAAATATATTGATAAATAATTTTAGAATAACTTCATAATTTTAAATATTTTATAATGTATAATCCTTATACACACTTGAGTAATAATTATAACGTAATCAATTATAAATAATTTTAAAACTTGTCTCAACCCGCGTAATCTACCCTATTATCGCTTATCACTGGCCTCTGCCGAGATGTTTTCTTCTTTTCAGTGTTCAAATCACAACTACTTTTCACATTACTAGTGAGTGTGAAGTCAGATTTATTTTTATAGTCAAATATAGAAATATAATGTATATACTTTGGATTTAAATATTGTATAATTTGTAATATAAAAGTTGGATCCCTGTTTCTGATGCGTGATATATTAAACTATTTCTATTTAATTTGGAAACTTGGATTACTTAAAGCAGTTCTCTAATTTTCTAAAAACATATTTCTCACGTGTTTTACAATTTTTCTCACGCTTTCTAATTTTGGTCCAATTAAATAAATAACCATTTAAACTGTCTTCATTTTCTCTTAAATTTTGTAAATTATCATTAAAAAACCGGTTTGTGTCATGTAAGAATGTCTTTCATCAGAGCATTTCTTAGAACTGGTCGATACATTTGATTTGTTTTGAAGAAAATTTTGTAATAAACGATTTGCTCTCCTAGAAGGAAAGGCTGAAAAATCCTTATTTTTAGAGGATTTAAAATAAAACACAACTGAGGTTATAGGAAATATAATCTACTTCAACAATCTTTATCTACTTAGGTATTTAAAGGATAGGTACAAATAGACATCATTAGGAACCAGTCCAGAGTTATTTTCGGTTTCTTCTTATATAATTTCTAGCCTATTGATTTTTGTTTGAATTATTTTTTCTATAAATATTCAGAAATAATAATTTTAAATGTTTCTATATTGGTATAATAGGCATGAAGGGGTGTCTGAACTCTTTGAATAAAAGTAAGTGTTTTATTTCCTCTTTTATTTAAAACATATTCACTTCCAATAACTTAGCCACAACTCCTGATCGAATAAAACATGACAATTAATCACCATAATAGAAATGTTTATGCGCTCTTTCACGGACGATGTTCAAAAAATGGAACATGTAAGCTATTCATCACAACAAAAATGAATGAAAGCTTAAAGCTTCAGAAGCTAAAACTGTTTGGTTTTTTGTTATGATATGTTGACTTCTGTAAGTTAAGGGCGGTTTCGATCATCGATACTTAACTTAATCGGACTGTGTTCAAACCATGCGGGTACACATAGATGCGGACCACAGAGGCTGCTAGTTGCCAAAGGGGCAGGGTTCATAATTAAAGCGGGGGGGGGGGGCGGTAATTAGTTTATCGGAGGGTGGACCGGTCGTCATGGCAACGGCGGCCATCCCGCCCGGACCCCTCCCTATCTTTATAATCCCCTCCCCCACTCGGCGGAATTTTAATTTGAATTTTAAAGTACATAAATTGAGGGTGGGTTGCGTTCTATGGGCACCCTGTTCGGAATTCGAAAGCCGCCCTTATCATATATTTGAACAGCTCTCCCGACCCTAATTTTCGGGAGCCGGGGAAGTTATCAGATACGGAATTGCGGTAGATATCTCTAAATTACTGTAACAGCAAACTTACTACTACTTATGTAGATTCTTTGCTTGATGCACGTAATAACTAACAATAAATAACAAAATAAATTTCAATAATTTTTCTTAACATCGTATGTTTTAAATATTTAATTACTAATATTCAAGGTTAGAGAAAAAAATCATACTCACATTGCTTATGACAGTACTTCCTATTAATTGAATTACTAATTTTTAACCCTGTAAATTTATTCGGAGGAGTTATAGAAACTGAAAAAGCATTTTGACGAAATTCAACAAAATCATTATCATCAGGTACTGAACATCATGGCTGAATATCATTGTCAATGGGTTCTCTAGAACACTGAATTTTGACGGCAAAAATGTTATAGTTACATGAAGAAATCATAAACACTTAAAAAAAGAATTATTATCGAATATTGATAGATATGTAATATCGATTGATAGATAATGTATTATGGAATTATTATAGATATATTGATAGATAGATACCTTAATTTCATATTAAAAAAATTCTAAAATACTTATTTATATAAATGAATTATTTACTAATTAAACTACAATGAAATATAATCAATTTAAGAAATATTTTTCTTTTCTATCCATTTCTACGTGTATGAAGTGTCTTATTAAGTAACCAAGAATATTCCTCTATTCTCTAAATTCCTCCTCTTGAATAATTTTCTAAACATTCTAACCAAGAATGGAGAAATGCTTGAATTAAAAAACTCAAAAAATAGTAATATTTAATTTACAGCTTAATCATAATCATCATAAAAAAAAAAAAAAAAAAAAAAAAAAAAAAAAAAAAAAAAAAATGAACAAAAGTAAGCGACCCATCTACAACAACACTTCATTGGAGGTGATTTTCTCATTTTTCTTTTATGCCACTGAAGTATAAATATCTCCATCCAGGTGTATTATGAAGGTTTAATTATTTTTGATAAATAATGCGGATTAATCACATCATCTTATTATTATATCTTACTATAAATAAGTACATTATATTTAAGTAGCCAATTTAAGCTGAAAGCCATCCATCACAATATCTTGATAGACTACTGATCCCCTCAACAATGGACTGTTAGGGATGGAGCTGGTCCACGATGACATAATTCCATCAGTAGTAATTGTCTATGAACCAGTTAACAGCCTATGTGGGTCTTCCTGCGGGTAACTACTAAGAGTTTAATCCACATTAGTTGTCCACCATAATTATCATCTATTTTAGAATTATTATTCAATTTTAGATACTGTTATAAATATTTGTAATTATTATTATACACTACTATCCACGGGAATTTAGACCATATCCTCCTCCCTCTAAACTAGGGGAACCTGAAATTGGAAATATGCTTCTTACAATAGGATTATTATATTAATAATAATTATCCACAAATGTATAGTTTTTATTTTGCTTCAAACTATCAAATTATTTCTGAGAGGGATCCAGAAATAAATGACGCGGCTGTAGACGAATTAATTGCCACAAAGATCAGCCGACAGAAATTCCTCAATAACGCTGGAACGGAAACATCTTTTCAGAGCCAATCTACAAGTTTCTCCGCAGCCCACACCATATCGTTATAGCTAACGAACGATAGTTCGTTCACTCTAGGAGCCGTTCAATGAACTCTGGCGCAATAAAATTGAACGGAATGGTATTTGAGAACATGGTTGAAAATGGCAATTTCGCGTATGATGCAATTTAAACCAAACAAACAAACTTCGGGCTATTCATTACCTATTAATTAATTAAAAACCCACATGTCCTAGTCATTGATAGTAATCATCCGAACTCTTAATCATATGGCAATTTTCATTTTAAATACTAATACAAATTTTGTCTATTTTTAAATCAGCTAGTATTAAGGAAATAACTGGCCACATTTTCTTCGGAACCTTTAAAATAATATAGAAAAAAAAAGTTATTGCCTAGCTATAATGTAATTGGAGGCGCAATGAAGGGAAAGCATGCTTATTTGGATAAATTAACGATCTTTTTACTTGATTTTTTTTTTTTTAAATGAATGCACTAAATTATTATAATATTCAATCCATTTTTTGAATAGGAATAAGGTTGTAACATTTAACGCATGCAAGAATCACCCCTAAAAGTGTTTTTAAAATGCACAGGTAGGAGGGGCTTGAATTATACAACTCAGTATTGACTAAAATGTCTGGAGTCACCTGTGGTGTAGTGATTTTTTTTTTTATCGTTACCCCTACCTGGCCATGTGTGGCATACGGGGGGTTACTCTAGAAGTGTAACCAACCTATTCTAACCATGGTGGGTAAGTCGAGGTTTATTCCGTGGGGTGGTGTAGTGGTTAGCATGGCAACCTATTATAATAATGAAGGTCGCGGGTTCGCCTCCCGCCGTGGCCCTGGTTTTTTTTTTAATGGGATTAAAAAATCCCTGACTATGCCTTTCCTCAGATGGCACGTAAATTGGAGGCCACGAGTGTACGATGTCAGGTTCTCGTTAACGATCCCTATCCTAATTATACCTGGATAGGCAAAATTTAGGACTCCCACAGTAGCCTTTGTAGCATAAAGGGACTTTTAAATGATTAATTATATACATGTAAAAATTGTATGAGAGATTCTTAGATATTCAAGAAAGAAAGTTTATGATCATGCAAGTCAAATGTCACTTACATCTTAGTATAACTTGTTTCCAGGTTTCATACTAACATTACTTACTAGAAGCATTACTATAATCGAACCCATAATGGAGTTTTTCTATTGCCCCTTTGCCATCATTAAATAATAAGTAGCTATCACAAATGGTCTTCACTTAAAACATAATTTAATAAACATGTCAAATTCATAAGGGAATATAAAATTTGCATATCGCACAACTATGTTGACTTGTCCTGGACAACATATGATACCATATGGCGTTATAACGATAAAATACATCCACTCATTTAAACTGACAACGTTTTAATATTACTTTGAAAGAAAACTAAACGTCAACACCGCATTATTACATTTGTAGGATTTTTTAAAATATTACCCAATATCTTAAACATTATGAACGCTATAATAATTTACATAAGTAAACAGTTTGCTCTGACCTGATAAGAATTTATGCGCGCAGTTTTCTACACCTTGATTTATTTAAACTATATCTAATGTATTCCTATTTGTGTAAATGATTATTTCATCATGCTTACCTCGTTTCTCTTGCGATTTATGTTTTAATTTAAATTTTCACTGTTTTTATGGTTGGTACCAAATTGCAATCATTTATTCACAATGACTTTCAACTTTCTGTGTTAACTAAGATCTCAAAAATGTGACCAATATATCTTATCATATAGATAATATATCAGCATAATGTTGCCAAACTAATATTCTGAAATTTCGATCAAATCATTTTATTTTTATAAAAAACTAACAGTGTCTAAAAGACTGATCTAAAATAGATTTATTTCGATGTTACATTTTTTATGGCTATGTATATTGTACCGGTAAAGTTTTTTAACAAAATAACAAAACACACTATATAAAAATATTTAATTGTATGTTACACTATTACAGGTTAAATTCTATATTTAATTATTTATTCATATGATATCTGGTTGGTCCCCATTGGTTTTCTCAACACTATAAATAGATGAGGCAAAATTCTAATTGTGAGAAAAATAGATCCTCTGACTATCAAAGTCTACTCCAATACGAGCAAAACTTTGTGCTTGGAAGTTGTTCAGGGTTTGATATTGATAATGAAGGGGGGAAAAGGAGAAATGAATATCAAAACCGATCAAAAATTTAACTGGTATTAAAATAAAAAATTGATGGTTTTAAACATAATTGAAAAAAATAATAATATTGTGATAACTATTTTCAAGAAATATTTAATTCTGGTTTACTATTTAAAGTATTAATTTAATTATAAAAACATCGAGTTAACTATTTAAAGTAATAAGTTTTATAGCAATGCTTATTTAGATCATACTCGTAAATAGGTATATATTTTTTAAATATTCTATAGGAACTATTTTTGTCTGCAGTAGTAGGTGTAGAATATTGTTATAAAATTTTAGCAACACAACATCTTTGCATCAGAAATTCATTAGAAATTTAGGATTAAAAAATTTATTTAAAAATAAAAACTGATATTTGTCGGTGAACAGTTTTAATTAGATCCTTAATTCAAAAAAAAAAAAAAACTGTATGAAAAAAGTAATGCCTTAAAAAGAAATGCCTAGATATAACAATAAAATATCATTTTTATAATCGTCAAAAATTTTTATTTTCTGAACCATACTTTTTAATCCCAATTTGATCATTATTATTTAATTAATGCGGTATTACTAACTGATTTATCATTATTATTAATTAAATCAATAAAAATCGAAGATAGATTTAAATTTTCAAATTAAAACTAAAATAAAATAATTATTACATCATTTTGTAGAAATAACAATCAACGATTTCATCCCTTGAATTATGTGTGCCAGTAATGATCTGTGTACCCCCTCCCCTGCTAAAGTGTATATTTATTAATTTAAGGTCCAATAAATAGCCCAAAGTAAAAATATTTCTTCAAGTCTTTTTTACAGTATATAAACGTTTTTATGCTCAGACTTTTTTTTTTTTTAAGCATTGTATTATAATATGTTAGTTTATTATTTATTCGTTAATAAATTTTTAGGTTTATATTATAAAAATATGTTTTTATAGTTAAAATAAAATTTGTCAATCTACCATAAATTTATCACCTATATAGATATTCAGCCCCAGAATCGGTAAAGCTCACTAAACAGTTAAAGATGGAATGTTAAGACTGGAAGCATTTTAAAAGGAAAACAAGCTCGTATAAGAGAAATCGCTCTTTTTTAATTGCCTCATAAAATGACTCGTATTCGAATTTACGACCCCTTAAAACTGCAATAATTGTTTTATGGTTATAGTTTATGACCACTGCTGGCAGGAATCTTTCTCCCAATTGTCACCTTACTTCGTGTTTAAGTAGCTATGATTAATTCTAGAGCATATAATTAAGCAGATTAATTAATTAAGCAGGGCCATACTTCTTTTTGAATTAATTATTATAAATGTATAGCATTAAAATATATTTAAAAAAATATGTTAAAAAAATCTGGTGCGTGCGCGCAACACACAACTTTCACTTACCGACTTACTTAGATAAGAAATTGACGTGTTTTGTTAAATATCATTTCCCAAAGTCACACATTTTTCTACATTCATATCTTATTTTTATTAATCGTTAAAGCCGTTTTTGAGTAAATAAAAAACCCCGTGAAAATGATACAAAATTTATTAAGTAAAGTCCCCCCTTCGGTTGATCAATTTTGATGAAATGGCTATCACATATTTGGCATATACATACATCAAATACCCAGTTTGGTCACAATCGTGAAAGCCGTTTTTGAGTAAATAAAAAAAACACGTAAAAATGGTACAAAATTTATTAAGTAAAGTGCCCCCTGCAGTTGATCAATTTTGATGAAATGGCTATCACATATTTGGCATATACATACATCAAATACCCAGTTTGGTCACAATCGTGAAAGCCGTTTTTGAGTAAATAAAAAAAACACGTAAAAATGGTACAAAATTTATTAAGTAAAGTGCCCCCTGCAGTTGATCAATTTTGATGAAATTTTTACAGACATATCTCGGGCATATAAATAGATCAAATACTAAGTTTAATCAAAATCGTTAAAGCCGTTTTTGAGAAAATCAAAAAAACACGTGAAAATGTTACAAAATTTATTAAGTAAAGTCCCCCCTCCGGTTAATCAATTTTGATGAAATTTTTACAGTCATATCTCGGGCATATAAATACATCAAATACCCAGTTTGATCAAAATCGTTAAAGTCGATTTAGAGTAAATAAAAAAAACACGTGAAAATGTTACAAAATTTATTAAGTAAAGTCCCCCCTCCGGTTAATCAATTTTGATGAAATTTTTACAGTCATATCTCGGGCATATAAATGGATGAAATACTAAGTTTAATCAAAATCGTTAGAGCCGTTTTTGAGAAAATCGAATAAAACCTAAAAAGTTATAAAGTAAAGTACCCCCTCCCTTTAAGTAATTTTGATGAAATTTATGCTGTCACATCGCGGGCATATACCTACAATAAATACCCAATTTCAGGATCGCACGGTTTATAGTTTTTGAGCTAGTCTGTTCACACACACACACACACACACACACACACACACACACACACACACACACACACACACACACACACACACACACAGACCATTTCGCGGGACTTGGTCATTTCGACTCGGGGACCCCAAAACGTGTATTTCCGTTGAAAACCGGAAGTCGAATTTTTTCACGATCGCAATACTTCCACTTACTATATATTTCATATATAGGTAAGTGAAAGTAAAAAAATAACTTTGTTTAATGATTCATCTTGATGGCTTTAAATGTCATTAGCACAAATGTTGATTTATTTAAATTCTTGAACGTTATTTCATTATTTATGATATTTATTATTAAACTTATCTATATATACAGCCTGCTTATCATCGCCCCAAGAGTAAGTACAAACTTTTTTTACCCTATCTTTTCATTTGAGAACTTTGACTCACAGAAACCCGATCTCTTCAATTCAACGACCACATCGTCAACATTCCTAATGTGAAATCCCAACTCCCCACCCTTTTCTCTCCAACCCGTATGTGTGGGTTGGGGGTTGTCACCCGTCGTAAATTGTTTGTTTTTTGTCCAGTGTGTCAGTTCCGTGGAAAGAAGGTAAGAACGTGACCCGGGCTTGCGTATGCGTTCCCGAAGAAGGTGGAGGGAGGTAAAAAAAGAAAAGAAAAGAGAATAAAAGGATATGTAGAAGGGGAGAGCGTAGGTGCCCTAGTACGCCCAAAAGGGTTGGAGAAAGCTCCACTTCTCAAAGGATCACTCAGTGGCTTCCTTAGCTGTCTGTCATCTGACAATGCTTGGGTCAGAACCGTGAAATTAGGCGTCTGGAAACATTATTACCCCTGATAATGGAGTTGGATGTTTGAAAGAATCGATCTGTAATTTTAGGTATCAAGGAAAAATATAAACGATTAAAGGAATGAATTAATTAATAAGACGAGCAAACAAGTAATCCAATAAGGTTAATAAATAAGTTCGAGGGTCGATAAATTTCACTTAAATGAAATTTATTTAATATTAATTTCCCAATGCATATTTATTTTGATAGATTAGCAGGATCCTAAGAATAAAAATCACATAGCATTTGAAAATTAATATGAGGGTTCTCCGTTAAATTAAATTAGTGCTACTGTATTGAATTAGATAAATTCCTCTTCTTTTCTTTTATTAATAGCCATTGCAAAAGCAAAAAAAGTACATTGTTAGGATAAATTAAAATCAGTTACCTTATCAATCTTAATTTAAAAGTATCGTTATTATTTGTACTATTATATTAGTACATTTAAAGAAAAAGAATAGACTTGTAAGATATGAATAGACTTGTAAAGAAACTAACCATCGGGGTAGCTCTCTAATAATTCTATATTTTAAGTTTAAAGTTTTTTTTTTTTTGTAAATATTAGTAAAAAAAGCTTTCTTTACTTTTATTTTCTACGGTTACAATAAATAACATAAAATATTCCTTATTTCATCAATGACAAATCAAATAAAAATAGTCAAGGTAAAAATTAGATAAGGTTTTCATTTGTATGCTCGATATTTTCCTATTTTTTTTTATTCTCTAAATTTTAATTCATCATTAGGGCATTATAGCAGTTACTCTGTTTCGAAAAATTTTGAATGTCCTCAAATAGACTTTTAGTGAAAGGATATACCGGTTGATCGGAGCCACATACGTAAAATTTAAAATCGATTTTAATTGAAATCGAAAAGTAATTTTAAATTTTCTATTGGTTTTTCAGGCATGCTGCCAGGCCCCAACGGATGCCCCAGGCGGCGAGGACGACAGACCTACACTCGATTCCAGACGTTAGAGCTGGAGAAAGAGTTTCACTTCAACCACTACCTGACGAGGCGGCGGAGGATAGAGATCGCCCACGCCCTCTGCCTCACGGAGAGGCAGATCAAGATCTGGTTCCAGAACAGGAGGATGAAGCTGAAGAAGGAGCTGAGGGCGGTGAAGGAGATCAACGAACAGGCGAGAAGGGAGAGGGAGGAACAGGACAGGATGAACAAGGAGAAGCAGGCCAAGATGGAGCACAACAGCAGCCAGCCACCGCAGCCGCAGCAGCAGCAGCACCACCAGATCCACGACCCCCACAAGATGATGGGCTCGCTGGACAAGGGCGCGGACCTCCTCAAGGCGGTGGTGACCAAGGTCCAGACATAGGCTCGTCACCACGGTCATCCCCAGGATCTGTGATAGTGTCACCGCTACATCGACGGTCGATCGACAAGACTTTGTTTCTACGGTTTTTTAAAATAATTTTTTCGTTATTTTCTCCTCTTTTGTATTGTTTGTAACACCCGTATCCGAGGTTATCCAACTGTTTGTTTATGTTGTGTTGGTGTGCTGAGCTCTCCGACGTTTTGTTTGTTATCAGAACATTTTTTTTAGATTTTTGTTTGATTGAACGTTATAAACGTTTCTCATGGTAACTCAGATACGTATACGAGGCAATAAGTACCATTGTGTGTACAAGAATAATTATACCCTTGAGTACTTAGGAGGAATTGTGCCGGTAGATGGAGTGTTACAAGTATTTCGGAGTACAAATTGTATTCCTCAAAAGGACCCTTCGTGGTACCACGAAATTGAAATACGTAAAATAATTATTAATATATTGTGCTATAGATGCATTCGTATGTAGAATCGTTCATAGTTTTACATTTGTAATTTATCTTCCTTTAAGCTTTAATTACGTCATGAAGTTTTTATGGTTTTATATATAAATATAATAGGTATTACATTTTACTTATATTTTTTTTATATGGATGTCTGTTTTTTTTTTTCTATGTTGTGTTAAAGAGTAATATTTTACCGATCTTTTTTTTTTTCTTTTAATTTTACATAATTCTAAATGTGTTGATGAAAATTTTGTTGGCTGTTAATATAATGTTTGGTATTATATTTTTATGTTTGAATTATAAAATTTTGTTAAAATCTTTTTTTGATTTTAAAAGTTCACTTTTATATCAGTGTTTTGTTTCGATACATTTGTTTAGTGATAATTTTTCATGGTATATCTGTGTTCCCATGTCGATAGAAGTTGAAATTTGAGTGCGCAAGGTTGACAAATATTTCTGTTATAAATGAACTTTTTCCTTTTTTTATTGATGTGCCAAGTTATTTATAAGAGATATTTTGAAAAGATATTACCTACATTCATTTTTTTTTCATTAGTTTATTATTTGTATGTAAAAATAAACGGATGTGAGATTGTCAGTTTATATACAAGGAAAGTGCAATGTCATTAACCATATACTCGTAAGATAAATATAAATATATATGTATATGTATATGTAAAGTGTGTTTCCAAACTGTCTATATAAAAGATAAAATAAGATTATAATAATATAATAATAAATATCGCTTGAGATTCGATGGTTTGTAATATTTTATTCTTTAAAACTCGATTTAAAAAAAAAAAAAAATAAAAGAAAAAAAATGAGTACCACTATACGTAATTTTGGTGTCAGGGTAGGTGATCTATAGACAAAAGTATTTTCAAATAAAGTCAACTTATCAAGTCTGATGTGTACATTTCATATATAACATACAAATGTTAGGTATATGAACCCTTGACAGTTCCTCTTTTTGAAAAAAAAATAAAAATTATTTCACATAAGCGTTCCTACCCAAATTAGTGTACCTTCTTTTTTTCAAAGTTAATTTCTGTTTGAAGAAAATTAAAATAAAATAAATTTAGTTTTTGGAATTATTTAATAAATAAAATATGAAAAAGAGCTAGTACAAGTAAACAATGTATCCCTTAGATGTAATTTATCGCCTGCCATTAGAGAAGGAAAACAAAACAATTCAATCATTATATACGTAATGAAAAACAATTAAAAAAAAATGTATCTAGTTTAATAACAATTGCCATATAACTTATTATATTTAGACTATTAGGTGATATATTTGAATGTTTTACATAATTATTGTAAATAGAATATTTTAAATTTTATAAAAACTTCTCAAAGATCGAATTAAACATAGTAGGTCTCTAAGTTGATGTTAAAACATCTCAAATGTAAATATATATTGCTTTCGTCTGGTAAATAGAAAAGTTTTCCCTACCCAAATATCCAAACCGTTTCTTGAATTTTCCTGAAATAACAGAAAAATTTATTCAAATTTGAAGAAAAAAGAAAACGTCCAAGACTTTATAATCCCTTCCGCTTCACATTTCCGGGTATGGAAACGACAAAAAAATATAAATACATATATTTATGGATTTTTAGGAATTTAGTGTTTAGACCCGTCGTGTTGATATAGCTTGTCATGTTTATAGCTTTTAAAAGTGTAATTTATTGATAATTTTTATTTTCCACAGTATCTGTGTTCCTTACTGAAGAGGAATCTTGTATATTGTATGGGCAGAGTGCTATAACGTAATGTGTAGAGGTTCGGCCAAAAAATGGTTCTCTTCTGCCTGGACTACATTCAAATAGAGAGAAATATAAAATAACAATATATTTATTCAAATATGTCTTGTGTAATATGGAAAATTTTATTTTTCGGTAGTCAATATGTCGGAGACAGGATAGGGAGAAGCCATGGCCGATCCTTCCGAAGATACAAGCGCTTCGATGAGAAGTTGTGTATTTTTTAAAACAAGCAAATAGAATAAAAAAAAAAACAAGCGAGCACTGTTTTATATTGAAATATGTGTATTATTTGTTTTACTGTCTTAATATAATACTAAAACGTTTTTCTAGAAAATGTAGACACTCTCTTTGCTGTGTAAATAAAGTTGAATAAACAATGTATAAATATTGCATTATTTGTCTTTTACCTTGTTAAAACCTTGTCCAGGCTTTAGTCTGTGAACTCTTAAGTTCAGATTAGTTTTATGAATTAAACAATAAAAATGACCTATTTTTATAAATACTGATAGTTTGTTTCGTCGCATGACACCAAAAGAAAATATATCAACTGTTTTACCATTCACTTGTTACACGATTTATTTCTTATGATTTTTATTAATTCTACTACTACTTACTCATTTTATTTCATTATTATGTTTTTAAGAAATCATTTCTTATGGATAAGAATAAGACACCCAAACCTCCATACGAGAACCTCACTGGAAAAATAATTATTGACTTTAATCTCTATTTTTATTTATATTTTATTTTTTAAATTATTAGTTTAATTATTTATTATTTTATTATCATCGATCTCTTTATTTACGACTCTGTGTATCTCCTAATCTGTCTGTATTTGTAATACACATAATACTTTTCATTATGCACATTTCAAAGAATTCGTGTCTATTTGTTACCTAATTAATTACTTACTTAATTAAGAAAGATTAGATGCTTCTATTGCATATAGGAGAGCAGAATTTCTTATGAATATCTCATGAACCGGTGCGGTTTCCCATGTTAAACTCATCACTGTAATTTTTCCAATTTATACATTTGTATTAGATACTACCATTTCATATTAGGATGAAAACTTACGTAGGTACCCTTATCAGGAAAAAACAAAAACAAGAAAATATTTTACGAAAATTATAACCTAAAAAAAAATATACTGCTACCTGTAATGTTCCAGACGAAAGCCTTTAAATATATTATTATAACTATGATGAGTTAAAGATGAGAATGAAGAAAGCTTTGAAACTCGACTCTCCATATATGGAATAGAAGCATCTAATCTTAATGAAAAAGAACCGAAACATCATGAAGTCTTTGAAATGTGGATATTAAGAAGTATTACGAATAGTTTAGTCATACTTAGTCACAAATAATGAGGTATAAAGTAATAAATAAAATAATGGAATACCTTGTTAGTTGCTAGTTTTGTTCGTCAACTTCGATTTAATACAAACTATTTACATTAAATTTCAGGAATAAAAATCAATCAGGAGTGTTCATGTAAGGGAGAGCGAGGGGAGTTGAAACGATTTTTAAATTTTGTTTCATACACCAAATACTGGATACAGAAATCGTATAATATTAGTACCAATCGATAGGTCAATCTTTACACTTGCGAATGACTAACATAAACAAATTGTAAGTGTTAAATATTGTGGTCAAAAATCCACTTAACCGTAACTAGTCAACTTATTTTAACTCCCCTCATACCGAGGTGAGATAAAATATATGAGGGGTCGAGGATTGTGATTTTTGAGAAGTAATAAGGGCTGTATAATAAAAATGATGATGTAATTTAAATGTATTTATTAAAATTAAACTTTTCAAGTACGAAACAAACTTTTTTGTTAATATTTTGTACTTATACATCAGTTAACTAGGTAACTAAAGGTCTAATACAAAGAGTCAACACCTAAAGTAGTTAAAACATCCATAACTTCCTATTCGTAACATTAATTAAAATAACAGTCAGATAAATAAAATGTTTAACATAAATATTACGTTATTCGTTATTTTTCTGGGATTGACGCTTAAAGCAAGGTTCGGCATTGAAAAGAACGACGTTGGTTACAAGGAGATAAAGAAAAACAAAAGTTTCAATGTCAAGGTCACTCAATCACTGTGAGCCGTCTCAAACCCATCACAAACGCTTTCGGAATAAGCCGAAGTATAAAAGGGCCCTATATAAAAATTTATAAAGTCATCGGAATGTCGATAAGAATGCGAGAGGAATTATAATCCCGGACGGAACAAAGGGCAGTTTAGTTTCCTTCTAAGCCGAGGTATTGTTCCGAGCTGGTTCCCCTTGTCACGTATGACCCAGGTGCAAAATTACGTGATCCGCTTGGTGGCGCCGGCGCTAGAAATCGGTCTGTCCATCATACCGCGCTGCTAATCTAGGATTTATTGGCATTCGAAGCAGATATCCCATTACTAGGTCGTTGACGGATGTGTTTTGGTGGGTATAGCAGGATTGAAACGAATGATTTCTTTCAAATATTAAAACTGCGCTGTTGAATCTTCCATACATTGTTTTTAATATGTGTTTTAGTCGTTACCCTATAATTTTTTTTATATTAAATCATACTCTGTAATTGAGGTATATTTTTAAGATTTATTTTTGTGCTATACAAAATAAATATATTCAAAGAGCATTGTTGGAGTGTCGGAAATAAACAAGTCCGTATGTAGAGAGAAATACATATGGTAGAGCCAAGAAGAATAATAAATCAGATTTTATTTATTATCTTCTTTATTTTGGGTTGTGAGACATGTTAGAGGGGAAAAAACTATGGTGCGATATGTCCTCAACTCTCTAATATTCTCCTGCACAAAAATGTCCTAACTCCCTGGGCAATTTTAATCATTTATATTTATATTTTATAAACCTCATTAGGTCAGCGTTTCAATTTTAAGAATTACAAGTGAAACGACAGCCATATTAAAAATAAAAGTAAAAGCATAATGGAAACGTCATTCTGGAGCTATTTCAAGTAATTATACTAATCTTAATCAGGTAATATATTCTATTTAAAATTTGTTGTTAGTCAACACGCCCTAAATGTTTTGATACTTGATCATATTCGATGATTGAGTCATAATTTTAACTCAAATCGGGAAAATCACTTAGATTCCCACTGAAAACACAAGCAGAACAGCTATGAACAAAAGAATACTTTTCAAAACATGAATCAAAAACTATCTATTTCCGTCGATTATGCGAAAGTGAAAGTCTTTGAATTCCCTAAAAATTGAAAATAAAATCATGAAAATCGGACTATTAGTTATGAAGTTACACAGTTTTGCATAGTGTTCATGTTATAGTTTAACCCTTTATAGAACAGCACTACTTATGCTCCAATTTTAAAAATGTTTTCAGTGAAACGGTTCCAGGAGCTTATATCTTCGTCACCATGCTAAAGTAAGGTATGTGCAACTAAAAACTTAGGCATATTCTTTACTTTAGCAAGGTGATGACGATATTGAGCATGAGAAAAATAATTTTTTGCTTTTAATTGCTTTAATTTTTACAATTGGGACAAATATCACCCACTTTCCTATAAAGAGTTAAGTAGCGAAAGACTTCTTCATATTAGGGTGGGTGTTACTTGGTCTCAAATTAGAGCTATAAGTCATAGATACAAATAGGTACCTATGCTAATTATTCGCACAGGACAAATAGCAATATATATTACTCAAATTTGCACAAATAGTATATGTATATATATATATATATATATATATATATCCTTTTTTTTTTTTAACTGTACAACTTTCGGTGTTTTGGTCTGATTTTTCCGGTTGGCTCGTCCTATTAAGGAAATCTCCTAAGAAGTAGGTAATAGTCAAAACTACACAGTTCAGAAGCGTTTTTTTACAGAACGGATAGATTGTTATCGGTTATCGGCTACCAGCTTCTTTATGCTAAAAAGTTATGCTGATTGAAAAAGAAAGTAAATATATAAATTTAAAATATTTCTTTCCAATTCGGTGGGCCGTCAGCATGTCATCCCTAAGTAGAAGGTTGTGTCCGATGAATTTCGTTGTCGATATAAAATGGTATATAAGCTTTTTTTTCCAAATATGATGGTTACATGTTATACTTTACCACAATTTACTTATTAATAATTACTGAAAGATTAAAATATAAAAACTTGGAAAATGTTTGCCATTTTTGCCAGCAATACTGGCTCATTTTTTAATGCTTCGTGTTTCGAAAGAAAAAGTAAAATCAAACAAAATATAAAAGATTTGCTTAAGAATGCAGCTTTGGAAAGCAAGAATGTGGGTAAATGGATCACGTTTTTAGAATGGCGATTTCAGTGTCGGGGGTGGAAAGGGTATCGTTGAAAACTTTTTCTAAATAGAGCGGCCTCGACATTTATAATGAATTTGGAAACCAGCCGGAAAGTTTTAAAGGAAAAGTAAAAAGAGGGCAAAAATTTCGAAACACAAGAATGCGTTTTAAAATTATCAAGGTTATGTAGTCTACTAATGTTTTCACGGACTAACATCACGCAGCAATTTATATGAAAAACAACATCAGTCGAGAATTTATGCCTTGCAACTTTTAAATTTCCAACTCCTTGCGAAACTATCTTGGAGTCGTTCAATTAATCGTGCGATAATTCATAAAAATTACGTCCGCTGTAAAATATAAACCTTTTGTTACCCCATTCACTCACTGTAAAGACCTTTCACTACCCAAAAATGTTTCATGAAAAAGGTGATAGTGCTTGCATGAATGATTTATAGACGACACATCGGATGAATTTTAACGATATTTTTCCTAATCAATTAATAAGTGCACACAAGTAATAAAAATATATACATTTATGTAATATTGTTTACAATTTTACCTAACATTTAATTCAGATGGTTTTATACCATCTAAGTTCGTTTGAAATGCAGTTAATATAATTTGCGTTAATTCTTTTTTCATCGGTCGGTGAACAATTAATCAACTGTAATATCTCATTACTGATAAGATCTATTTAGTTGGTTTAATAGTCGCAACCATTGAATGCCGTTATTGTGAAATTTTGTCGAAATTTCAACGCTTCATAATGAAAACCTGATTTTATAGCAATGCTATCAAATTTCAAATCTTGTCCTAAAAAGTAAGGAAATCGGACTTATCTTCATTCACTTCATCCTAGTGAATCCTAGAAATATTTATTTATTTAAAGGTAATATAATATAATTAATGCACACTTAATTTCTTTCCACTACTCGAAGATTTTTATTGCGGTGTCAAGGAGCGGTACGTAGAACAACATGGAAGTCTTTGAGAAAGGGAGATTAAATGGCGTCTTGAATTTTTATAAGGTCCAAATCGGTGGTGACATCAGCTATTTTCGAATCGTATTCGGCACGTCAAACTACTCGAACACACGATGGATTGCTACTCCTGCTTGTTCTCAAAGATTACTTGCCCAATCTTTTCTGACATTCATAGATAAGTATTTTTTTTTTAACATAATATCATCCAGATTCCTTGGATTGATTAATTATTAGGGGACTTCATTGGTTTTAGGGTTCAAAACTATAAAGGAACTTAAAAGTGATCGAGCGCATCGGTTTTCATATTTGTTATGCCTCTTGTAGGAGCAGAAAAAAAATTAAGGGAATTTCTTTAAAAAAAAAAATGGATACAGTTCCTAATCATTTTTTTTTATTTATTTTTTTTTTATTTACTTTTTTTTTATTTATTTTTTTTTATTTACTTTTTTTTTATTTTTTTATATACACCTCTTGTCCTTAGGTTTGAATAGTGTTTTTTCGTATTAAAACTTTATTTTTAAGTTTTTAAATGAGCCTCATTTCTTTTCAGGAATAAATATTTTGTGACAAAATATATATTTTTTAGCAAAGCAGAAACTGAAATCTGTTCTCTACAATCTCATAAAATTATAATAAGGAAAAAACTCAAACTAGATTGGTTAGTTTTTCCTTATTTACTTTACCACGATAAGGGAAGGAAGCATATGTTATCCATCCTACGAATAACCTGTAACAGCCAAAGCGGTAAGGTTGATAAACAGGATTGGACCAAAGTTTTTTTTTTCTGAAACTATTCGAATAACTTATTCGATGGCATTAAACAACAAAATGAAAATGGAATTAAACCAAAAAAAAAAAAAAAATCAGCTCACGTTCTTCAGATTGAAAATTGGAATATGTAAAATTTATGGGCAAAATGCTGTACATGCAGCAAAGGTGAACATATGTTAGAAAATATTTATATATAAAATATAAGAAAAAATAATTTCCTCGATCAATAAAATATCAAATTGTTCAAAATCTTATGGTTAATAAAATCAGGTGTAAATGAAAGAGCGAAATTTCTAATACAAATTCTATAAATAATAATAACTATAAATATTTTATGAAAAATGCTAAATATTATTTTTTCATTTATTTGTGATTAACATTTATATGGTAGTAAAAACTAAAAAAATGGGAGATATGGGTAAGGATTAACTTCATATATGTAAAATAATATTTATAATACGGACAGTTAGAGAACAGAAAATGTAGATCTGTAAAATCACAAAATGAAAATCAATATTTTAAGTAGGTTTATATAAATTTTCCCAAAATACCATCTTTTTAACCGGTTATTTTGGAATTAAAAATACCTACCAAAAAAAGTATTAAAAAAAATTTAAGAAAATATTAAAAATACCCAGACCCTCCCTTTTAATACGTGAGTTTTCAATAGGTTTCTTACTTCCTTAGGAAGGAAAAGTTTATTTGTATTTATCTGGAAAAGTGAAAATTTGTATTTCCTAAGAATGAAATTTTTCTACTAGCGTTTTACGTGAAATACACGAAATAAAAAATTTAGTAGTTCAATTGAACTGTGATTTAAATGCTGTAATTTATTTCATTACCAGCTGTTTTACCCGGAGAATTTCATTTTTTTAATCTATAAAATCTATAAAGTGAGACTTTATTTTATTTATCGACTCAAACGGTCGATTTCGTAAAAACCAATGTAAAACGAGATCAAAACGATTTTTATAACAATAAATAATATACCCAGAGATTGGCAGAAGTTATGCAATTTTAATATGGACAGGTGTTGGCACCTGGTATCAAAGAACCGCTGAACGAAATTTGGAGAATTCAGGACAAACGGTATGGATTTCTATAAAGAACAAACAAACAGAATTTCATTTCTATTTATATAGATTGTTGTTTATTTATTTAACGCCATTTCATGCAAATATGGTTAATAGAACGATACTACATTTTGAGCTACGCTACTTTTGCCTGTTCCAGTATCATTAGGACAGGAATCTTTAAGGAGTACCTCACATTGCGTAGGCTCAAAGCCACCATGTTACGTTTCCTCGGAAGGGCTGCATAAGAAAGTTTTACTCCCTTCAAAAACTTCTAGGGCCACCTGTCTGCTTCGAACTAGAGATGCGACATCGACGGCAAAACATGGATGTTTTGAACATCGATGTTTTTACAATCAAAACATCGATGTCGATTAAACATCGACCACAAAACATCGATGTTCAAGAACATCGATGTTTTTCGACATCGACATTTATCATTTTAATTTATACGTTCTTTAAACATTAACATATAAGTGCCCAAACGTATTTAAATTGATGTTTAAGTGTAAAACATGTTTAATTTTAATTATTAATATATAAAAACATTGAGGTTTTCTACATAGTTGGTTTTATATAATCATTTATTAAATATTCAACCTAAACATCTTAATTATAGCTAAAACATCGATATTAAAAACAAATTTTTATTGTTAAAACATATTTGTTTTTGCAGAAAAAATAAATAATTAAAACAACATCTATGTTGTAAAAATCGTTGTTTTTAACAAAAACAAAAATGTTTTAACACCGATGTTTTGGACAAAAAACATCAATATATATTCTCTTAATCTCATTGATGTTGAAAAATGTTTTAACAATAAAAAGTTATTTTTAACATTGATGTTTTTGACAAATATAAATATGTTTTAACATCGATGTTTTGGACAAAAAATATCAATAAATATGCTCTTAACATCGATCAAATATATTTTAACATATTTATTTTAGCAGAAAACATCGATGTTTTAAAAAAAAGTTGTTTTTAACATCGATGTTTTGGTTTAGTCCAAAACATCGATATTAAATCATATTTTTTTTTTTTTGCAGAAAACATCGATGTTTTAAAAAAATTGTTTTTAACATCGATGATTTTGACTAAAAAGAAAATGCTTTAACATCGATGTTTTCGGCAAAAACAAATAGGTTTTAACATCGATGTTTTCGGCAAAAACCAATTGGTTTTAACATCGATGTTATAACAATAACCAAGTTCTTTTTAACATCGATGTTATGTACAAAAACAAATATACTCTTAACATCGATGTTTTAACAATAACCAAGTTCTTTTTAACATCGATGTTTTCGACAAAAACCAAAATGTTTTAACATCGATGTTTTCTGCAAAACCAAATATGTTTTAACTTCGATGTTTTTGACAAAAACGAAAATGTTTTAACATCGATGTTTTCGGCAAAAACATATAGGTTTTAACAATATCCAAGTTCTTTTTAACACCGATGTTATATACAAAAACAAATATACTCTTAACATCGATGTTCAAACTATAACAAAGTTGTTTTTAACCTCGATGTTTTTGTCCAAAACATCGATGTTAAATCATATTTGTTTTTGCAGAAAACATCGATGTTTTAAGAAAATTGTTTTTAACATCGATGTTTTCGGCAAAAACAATTATGTTTTAACTTCGATGTTTTGGACAAAATCAAATAAGTTTTAACATCGATGTTTTAACAATAACCAAGTTCTTTTTAACATCGATGTTATATACAAAAACAAATATACTCTTAACATCGATGTTCTAACTATAACAAAAGTGTTTTTAACATCGATGTTTTAAGAAAATTGTTTTTAACATCGATGTTTTCGGCAAAAACAATTATGTTTTAACTTCGATGTTTTGGACAAAATCAAATAAGTTTTAACATCGATGTTTTAACAATAACCAAGTTCTTTTTAACATCGATGTTATATACAAAAACAAATATACTCTTAACATCGATGTTCTAACTATAACATAAGTGTTTTTAACATCGATGATTTAGTCCAAAACATCGATGTTTAATCACATTTGTTTTTACAGAAAACAACGATGTTTAAAACAAGGTTGATTTTCTAAAAAAGTTGATTTTAACTTCGATGTTTTTGAACAAAATCAAATAAGTTTTAACATCGATGTTTTAACAATAACCAAGTTCTTTTTAACATCGATGTTACATACAAAAACAAGTATACTCTTTACATCGATGCTCTAACTATAACAAAAGTGTTTTTAACATCGACGTTTTAGTCTAAAACATCGATGTTAAATCACATTTGTTTTTACAGAAAACAACGATGTTTAAAACAACGTTGTTTTTTAAAAAAAGTTGCTTTTAATGTCCATGGATTAGACAACATCAAATATTTTTTAACATCGATGTTTTAACAATAACCAAGTTCTTTTTATATATACTTTTAACATCGATGGTTTGGACAAAAAACATCAATACATATGCTCTTAACATCGATGTTTTAACAATAACCAAGTTCTTTTTATATATACTCTTAACATCGATGGTTTTGTCCAAAACATCGATGTTAAATCATATTAGTTTTTGCAGAAAACATCGATGTTTTTGACAAAAACCAAAAAGGTTTTAACATCGATGTTTTCGGCAAAAACAAAAATGTTTTAACTTCGATGTTTTGGTCAAAAAACAAATATGCTTTAACATCGATGTTAGAACAATATAGAAGTTTTTTTTTTTAACATCAATGTTATATACAAAAACAAATGTGCTCTTAACATCGAATTTGTAACTGTAACAATGTTTTTATAGTTGTTGGAAAAATCGATCGTTTTGTCCAAAACATCGATGTTGTTTAAAAAAAATTGTTTTTAGCGTTGATGTTTTTGACAAAAAAGAAAATGTTTCAACATCGATATTTTGGGAAAAAAAAACATTAATATATATGCTGGTAACATCGATGTTAAAATCATTGATGTTTTAACAATAAAAAGTAGATTTTAACATCGATGAGGAATCATATTTGTTTTTGCAGAAAACATCGATGTTTTGAAAAAAAAAAAAACATCAATATTTATGCTCTTAACATCGATGTTCTAACAATAAAAAGTGGTGTTTATCATCGATTTTTTAGGTATAACTAAAATGTTTTTGCAGAAAACATGGATGTGTCAAAAAAGAAAATGTTTTAAAAACGATGTTTTGGACAAAAAACATCAATGTTGTTAAACATGTTTTTAACATCGATGTTAAGAGCATATATATTGATGTTTTTTGTCAAAAACATCGATGTTAAAACATTTTCGCTTTTGTCAAAATCAAACATCGATATTAAAACATATTTGTTTTGACAAAAACAAATATATATTAACATTGATGTTTTTGACAAAAACATCGATGGTAAAAACAACTTTGTTATAGTTAAAAATTCGATGTTAAGAGCATATTTTTTTTTTATAAAACATCGATGTTAAAAACAACTTGGATATTGTTAAAATATATCTATTTTGTCCAAAACATCGATGTTAAAACATTTTGGTTTTTGTCGAAAACATCGATACTAAAGAACATGCTTTTTGTAAAACATCGATGTTAAAAAATATTGGTTTTTGTCAAAAACATAACTGTTAAAAACAATTTTTTTAAAACAACATCGATGTTTTCTGTAAAAACAAATATGATTTAACATCGATGTTTGGGACAAAACCATGGATGTTAAAAACAACTTTGTTATAGTTGAACATCGATGTTAAAACCTATTTGTTTTTGCCGAAAACATCGATGTTAAAACATTTTCGCTTTTGTCAAAATTAAACATCGATATTAAAACATATTTGTTTTGACAAAAAGAAATACATATATTAACATTAATGTTTTTGACAAAAACATCGATGTTAAAAAAAATTTTGTTATTGTTAAAAATTCGATGTTAAGAGCATATTTTTTTATATATAAAATCGATGTTAAAAACAACTTGAATATTGTTAAAATATATCTTTTTTTGTCCAAAACATCGATGTTAAAACATTTTGGTTTTTGTCAAAAACATCGATGTTAAAACATTTTCGCTTTTATCAAAATCAAACATCAATATTAAAACATATTTGTTTTGACAAAAACAAATATATATTAACATTAATGTTTTTGACAAAAACATCAATGTTAAAAACAACTTTGTTATAGTTAAAAATTCGATGTTAAGAGCATATTTTTTTTTTTATATATAAAATCGATGTTAAAAACAACTTGAATATTGTTAAAATATATCTTTTTTTGTCCAAAACATCGATGTTAAAACATTTTGGTTTTTGTCAAAAACATCGATGTTAAAACATTTTCGCTTTTGTCAAAATCAAACTTCGATATTAAAACATATTTGTTTTGACAAAAACAAATATATATTAACATTAATGTTTTTGACAAAAACATCGATGTTGAAAACAATTTTGTTATTGTTAAAAATTCGATGTTAAGAGCATATTTTTTTTTTTTATATATAAAATCGATGTTAAAAACAACTTGAATATTGTTAAAATATATCTTTTTTTGTCCAAAACATCGATGTTAAAACATTTTGGTTTTTGTCAAAAACATCGATGTTAAAACATTTTCGCTTTTGTCAAAATCAAACATCGATATTAAAACATATTTGTTTTGACAAAAAGAAATATATATATAAACATTAATGTTTTTGACAAAAACATCGATGTTAAAAACAATTTTGTTGTAGTTAAAAATTCAATGTTAAGAGCATATTTTTTTTTTTTATATAACATCGATGTTAAAAACAACTTGGATATTGTTAAAATATATCTTTTTTTGTCCAAAACATCGATGTTAAAACATTTTGGTTTTTGTCGAAAACATCGATGTTAAAAAGAACTTGGTTATTGTTAAAACATCGATGTTAAGAGCATATTTGTTTTTTTAAATAATATAGATGTTATTAAGAACTTGGCTATTGTTAAAACGTCGATGTTAAATATTTGATGTTGTCTAAAACATCGATGTTTTCTGCAAAAACAAATATGATTTAACATCGATGTTTTGGACAAAACCATCGATTTTAAAAAGAACTTGGTTATTGTTAAAACATCGATGTTAAAAAAAGATTTGATGTTGTCTAAAACATGGATGTTAAACGCATATTTGTTTTTTGTCACAAAATTCGATGTTAAAACATATTTATTTTTTTGTCGTTGATGTTAAAAACCACTTTTTATTGTTAAAACATCGATGTTTTTAAGATCGATGTTAAGAGCATATAAATTGATGTTTTTTGTCCAAAACATCGATGTTAAAACATTTTGGTTTGTCAAAAACATGCTAAAAGTAAAAAAAAAAAAAAGCTTACTACTAAAAACATCGATGTTAACATCGGCCCACAAACATTGATGGTCCGAAAACATCGGCTACATAACATCGATGTTAAAAACATCGATGTTTTGCCCAAAACATCGATGTTTCAGAAACATGGACATCGATGTCGCATCCCTACTTCGAACTCGCGACTTTCGGTTTAGTAGGTCGTTAGGCCACAACACCACGGGTGACCCCTATTTCATTAATCATCTTAATTTATGTTTGTTTTACCAAATTAATCCCACTATATGCTAATGGAAGAGCATAAAGTATTTATTTTATTACATAAACTAATAACTGTCGAACAGAATTCTCGAGCTAAAATAGGTAGAAAGAGAAAGTAATGCACAGGGGGACGAATGTGCGTATAGGAAAAGGAGAATAAACATTAAGTAACGTGGAATGTTTACACCTCGGACACCGGGTTGCGATAACATTATGCAAATGCGGTAAAAGTGAGAAGGGGCTATTTATCCATTAGCTTCACGAGCTCGGGCCACCATTGTGACAAGATAATGAGGGAATTCGATGGATGGGTCGGACCCCGCCTCAAATTATCGCAAGTTGAGGAATGTATATTGGCAGTTTATCGCGGTGGAAAGCTCGGAGAGTGGGACACGGGGGCATTGGTATGTCTCGGCGAAGAAGCGAAGTATCGGCTGATCCGAATGGAGATGGTCTCATTGTCCTCATGTGTGTGAGCCCGAGGGCTGTGCCTAATGCTAATGGTAGGACCACCCATCGCTCATGTCCTTTTTGTTGTTCCTTACGTTTCAGTCCTTTGTCTTATCCTTATCCTTTCCTCAATTGTGTAAAATTATAAAAAATACAACTACTTTCTATTTATTTAATCTTTAGTTATCTAGAACATCGAGGGAGTGGGGGGGGCTCCTTGGTAAAGCACTGCGCTGTGATGCTCAATGTTCCGAGTACGAATAGATAACTATGCTTGGATATCTATACGCTATAGGCTCATTCCATTCAACAACGTCATATCTCAAAAAGCAGATATTTTATTAACGACTGTTTTCTAACTGAATAGTAATACAGTTGCGTGCAAAATTTCCTGGTCACCTAGACCCAAATCACTAAGTATTCAAGTTTTTCTGATATCATCCAAAAATTGATGATCTTTAAATTTCTACACCCGTTTTGACATCCAAAAATTCTTTGAATATTGGGGATTTTACAAAACAAAAATATAAAATATTGTCATTTCAATATTTTTCTGCGCAATAAAACACCTACAATTTGTAAACGATTAGATGTATTAAAAAATGGGATATGTAGCGTATTTTACTTATCTTTAAAATGAGAGCACCCCATTATTTTCTATCTGTTAAAATATTACAAAGATTTTTGTTCGAAAAACTCTTATGTCTCAGAAAGATGGGCTGGCTAGAAAAAATCTATGTCCCGAGGGTCGATGTATTTTTACTACTTTTGGCACAATTAATTTTTCGGATATATTTGAAAATTAAAATATTTTTCTATAAAATATTCAATAAATAAATTTTTTTCATGTTTTCTAGTCACCCCTCCTATTTTCCCAACTACGATCTCTGAATCTCTGCACTGTAAAGAAATCTTATTGAAAAAAATGTTGGCTTTTAGATTTATACTAGGTACTTATTAAAACAAATTTAAGACTAAATATTTTGAACTGATTCTTATAACGAAAATAGTTTGGCCATAAACATGTACACAGAATGGTCTTTAAATAATAATACTTTGGCTAGTAGGTAAGTTGAGATTTTTGGTGAATTAATTCCGTTAAAAGTGAATAAAATTAAATTAATCGTCATTAAAAAGCAAACATTCTTTCTCTAGTAAGATTTCTTGTACAATGCAGAGATTTTGAGGTAATCCATACGTCAATCTAAATCTTTGATGACTAGAAGTACATTCAGTTTATTAGAAGAAGTCAAGCTATGTCTGTATATAAAAACAAATATACAGATACATTTCTGTTCTATATTTTTTCCTATTGTTATTTTTTTTAATAAAGAGGTACTGGAAGCATGGAAACATGCTAGACGTTGATAGTACCTAATGTAGTGCGTCTTCTTTTTTTTTCTAATTAATCGTTTGAACAAATTTATTTTGAAATAATGAATTAAAATATCATCATCCATATAGATTATGTATATAATAATGCATTACAATTTTACCGCATGATCAACGGTACTTGTTTGCCGATAATTGCTCTTAGTGATAATTGCTTGTTAGCAAGTTTTGAACCCAATCCATCTTGCCACCATACCGTCACCTGTTCTGTCGTCACTCACTCACTGCCAAAATGATAAAACTTTATCGTCACTATTAGGATGGTAGTCAACTTAATTTTTCTGCCTAATTTGTTCGAGTTGTCAGTCAACAAAATCAAAAAACCCACTTCCAAAAATATTTAACAAAATACATAATATTATAATGTGAAGCTTTCATGATATTTTATTTTTTCCATTTAATTAAAAAAAAAATAAGCAATTCAAAGCAAGTTTTAAAAGTTCTAAACATGTTTTTGGTTGATAAGACAAGATAACAAGAATTAAAATATTTTTTTCATTTCACTTGGAAGGAGAGCTGTCTAATTAAGACAAATGTTCCAGTTCTTATGTCTGTAAAAGTTTGATGCCCTATGCGGTGTTCAGCAACTCTATTAAGTATCTAAGGCAGCACTTCTTCATCAATAACCTACTTATTTATATAATAATTAAGATTTAAACCTTATGAAATGTATCTAACTGCGTTGTTGCAATGCTTAAAAAAGTATAGTGCCGCAAGTAAGCTGAATGAAAACTGGGATAAAATTTTTTATATAATACTGTTTTATTTAAAGACGCATATAAATACAGGTACATCTCAACGGAAAGAGTAAAAAAAAAATATTAAAAAAATGAAAGTCACAGAAGGTTAAAAAAGTTCTATAATTGATTTTTATTCGGTTACGCTAGTTACAAAGTGTTATCTAATAAAATGATTCCTACTAACTTCTATTTAGTACTAACTTAAACTTATTAATTTCCTGTAATAATGAACATAATTCTATTTCCATTTTAATTATTAATTGTCTGAATAAATCAATGAATATTTATTGATTTATTCATTGATTTATTGAATATTCATTGATTGACTTTTATTGTCAATTATAATGTTAAAATAATATTGATGTTATAATTAAACTAGATGTTGTGATCAGGGCCCAAAAACTATTTATGTCTGTAAGATCTATAAAATAATTTATTAATAACGGAAGGTAAGTTCTTCATAACTTAATTATTTCCCATTAAAATTTGATTATTTTAACGTAGAGAAAAATTAAACAAAAAAATTTTAATCATTTTTTGAGAATTTTTATAGTAGGTATTAGCTTGTATAGAATTGTATTGTATTTTTGTATAGAAAAATCCAATGAATTAGATTTTTGATTTATTACTAATTAGTTTCTGAATTTATACAATCGTCTAGAGTTTTATTACATAATGATACTATAAAAATCATCGACCGTAGAGTGAGAATACTACAAAGAGCTATTATAATTATCGGTGATCGGAGGTTGGTCATTTCAGTATGGCAATGGCGAACACGGTTAAAAGGCTTTCGGCCAAATTGCCTATTGTCTTCTTCAGGTGGGCGTCATGACTTCTAATGAAGCCCAAATAATCAGCCCAGGCCGAGAAAAAAACAAAGCAAAATATACAGAAAACACAATTATTTTTTATTTAAAATAAAATGGAAATAAATATGAATTAATTGTTAGGCTCCAAAGCCTTTTTAAAAATCTACCTAAATGTACCTAAATTAGTCAACGAATTCAATAATAAATTAAGGTTAGGATTTGATTACGTAAAATTTATGAAGGATGCTCAAATTAATAAATTTTAGTTTTGATAACCCGGTAAAATTGCGAAAGACCTTATTAAAAATATAAAATTTATTTTTCTTATATCTTAACTAAGGGATAGATTCTAAGGTTTCAATATGATTATTTTTAAGTACATAAAGCCATTATGACATGTATGTATATTTAAAACAAGTATATGACATACCGCTCACTCCTTTCAATAACGTCATACATAAAAAACGTTTTCTTTCAGTAGAGTGAATCTAACTACTTTATAATATTTAGATCAACAGTTCGCTTAATTTATAGAATTCTTTCCTCGGTATAAAGTTGAATTTTTATGAATCGATTTTTAGATGAAACGAAATCGATTTAAGAATTTTTTTGTGATAGTTTCATATATTTCGCTTCGGTTCGGTGAAAAATTATGGAAACAATAACAACTCAAAATAACCTTTTTTTTTTAAATATTAGGTACGTTCTTGAAATAAGTGAGCGATATCTGCTGCCTAACCCGATATTAGAAATAAAAATAATACTGTCAATGATCGATCGTAGAAATACCTATTAAGATCGTAGAAATATACCTACTTAAACATACGACATTCATTAAAGAAAAGAGTTAAAAAAAAAATCATGGTTTCATAGTTATCAACACTTTTTTTCCACAAAAAAATTAATTCCATTAAAATCATTTTATATCCATTAGTCTTCTGTGCTTTAAAACAACTTCCTTTAACAAACCCGTCTAACTGATTTTAAATTGTAATATGAACTTTATAATATTAAAAAATATTAATTGAATTTATGTCAAATGATGTTATACTGCATGACATTGCCTAGCAAAGGCAATATTGTTGAAATGTAACAGAGTTCACCAGCTATAACCCAACAAAATTAAGCAGGATACCACAATATTCTAGCAAACTAAATGATATAAACAATCCTTACATCATAGCGGCATGCCGAGTTTTTAGATATTAACCCTTTGCACTCGAGGTCTCCGGAGCGGAGCCATTTAAAATTTGTCTTCAAACTCGGGGGATCCGCTACGGACTCCGTATTGCATTGCATTGTCTCCGTAGTACGGAGACAATGCAAATAATTTTCAGTTTTTTACATATAAGGACATAAACAAACTGTAAAAACTATAAGGAGCTTTTTTGATTGGATATCTGAGAAAACTTCAACTAAAAGGGTCCCACCTCGTAATTTTTTAACTGTTTTTACTTCTCCAATTGTATTTTTTATGCTTTTATAAATATATAATAATAATAATAATAATAAAATGATAAAAAAATATATAAAATTTGAAATTAATATAAAATTATAAAAAAAAATATAAAAATTAAAAAAAAAAATTTTTTTTTGTAACTCTGTGTTCTTGAAGCTTCACAAATACATATAACCTTAATTTTATTACAATTCCTTACTTGGTTCTAAAATTTTACTGTATAATATTACGTTTTCAGGGTGTAGATTGTCGCGAATAAGTTGCGTCGAGTTGCCGGTGGGTTACGTCCGAAACGGTGCCGACTGCAAAGTGTTAATAAATGTTCAATATTAATAAAAAATAAGAACGAGGAATTGAAATGAATGAGAAAATTTTATTATGATAGTTATAACTAATAACTATCACATCCCATTAAAGATATATTAGTTGAAGATCAATCAATGTTGCCAATGATACAAAATATTTGGGTCTTTTATTAGGTCATTTATAATGAATTTAAACTAATTTCTTCATTAAACACCATGTACTTTAATACTATGTAGAATACTTTCAGTACTAATCAATTCTATACATAACGAACAAAAAGAAAATTTTAAAAACTCAAACTCATAGAAAATTGGCCCATCTGAACAAAATCGAAATTGTGTCAAGGTGAGGTATAGCTATTTCATAAAGGTATAGAGATCCAATTTTTCTTTTCTTGAATCCAAAATATTGTAAGTTACAATATATGGTAGAGAAGATGAAAATAGCATTCCAATTTCTTTTAGCTATGTTCCCAGTTAGCATCAAAATCAGGAATTAAGGAGACAAGTAAATAGAAGTTACGAGTCAATAAATATGAATGAAAAACAATTCCGAGCAGTGTACATCCAAGAATGATGCGCATAAACTACTATTTTTTCTAGCACTTGAGGGCCGTTGTTCTGTGACCTAACTGGTCGTAAAGTGTGACGTATGCTGACGACGTTCCGGGCTGAAGTATGACGTCGGACTGCTGACGAATCGCTGGCGAGTACAAACACGGACTCGAGCCCGCGGCTAAATCACGTTTGCGTCGTAAATCTTAGCTTCCTCTGTAGGAAATGCTATCTGGGGCTCGAATAACTGGGCAACACCGAACATCTGGTGTTCCGGGGAGTAGTGGAAATCGCGAAGGCACAGAGATGTTGAGGGATGACCAGAATTTTCTTACTAGGAGGCGACTTGTCTCTAGTGTGTGAGCCAAAAAATAATTCCTTATCTTGAAGAAGAGTTGAGCCGAACCTTTATAAGGTCTATATTGTTCTTGACAGAGGACAAAAAAGACCTTCTTTTTGGTTAACTAAAAGCGATAAGCCTGATTGAAATATAATTTTAAAAAATCATCGAAACCAAGTTTCATAAAATGACTAAACTTTCCACAATTTTTCTAAGGAAACATGCACTTCATCTTTTTTAAATATAAATCTCTGGGCATATTTCAAATTCTAAGTTACCTTAAACTCAATTCTTATTATCTTTAAAGTTGATTACCTGTATCTTAAGTTGAGCACTGTATCTATAAGAAGATTCTAATCATGGTGAAGTAATAATGGTTTTAATTCCGATTTACGCACTTCTCTTACCTAAATGGGGTAGGTACATAAATCTCTACTAAAACAATTACAGAGGTTTTTAATTGGAGTTAGAGATAATTTAAAACTACAAACAATTATTTTACTTCTCAATGAGATTTTACTTCTACAAAACATGTTTATCAAGGCGATGAACTTTGATAATATTTGAATCCTTAAATCCTTACTTTACTCCGATCCTGAATCGGAAATGGCGACTATGAAGCGTCACAGTGAGGTTGCATCTTGCAATAGAGTGCGATAGTTGATTAAAATAAGAGGGTATGAAGTTCCCACTTCGTAGCACAGAAGGCCGTCATCTAATCATCAAAAAAACATTTAATAAGAAATAAGTGACTATTACACTTGTCCTTCTTCACGTGCAAGAAGCAACGTTCTTAGAAGAAAATAACTCACAAGAATTATATCCATATGTTTATTTAAAAATAGTGGACCGTTATCAAATAAATAGTCCTAAAGGGTCGGAAGTTCGCGTCCCGTGGTGGCCCTAGGATTTTTTAAAGGGGGTGAAAAATCCTTGGCTACGCCCTCCCTCGTATAGGACGTAGAATGGATGTCCCGAGCCTGTAAAATGTCAGGTACCCTTTTTTTGTTTGTTTAACATCACTTTACGCCCACTTAGGGTAATCGGACGATGCTATAGTGGAAGTCCTAAATTTTGCCTATCCAGGTATAATTAGGAGAAAGATCTTTAACGAGTAGATGACTTCGTAAAGGCTCAGGACCTCCATTTTTTTTTTTTTTTTTAAGTAAGTAAACATTGTAGGGGGGAAAACGATAATAAGATCCTAAAGTATCTTTGATCCCAGTCGTGAAGATAGGGAGGGCAACTTCCACGTTATGTTCGAGTAGCTTTTATAAAAGTTCTCAAGAAATATTGCCTCCCGTTAGCATCGGCTATATCCTCATTCTGTGCTTCCCTTATATAAAGAGGGACTTTCGACATATAATATAAAAGTTCGATAAACATAACCATAGTGTCCAACTTCTTTTCAACTCGTACCATCACCATCATTAATGTTTTGGGTCGAGTTGATAGCAGTTGGCAAACTTCCTAGCGTAACATGTAAGAGTAAGAACTTTTTTTTTTATGTTGAGCATCCACTTCCACCACTTCGTGAGTGCAGAGGCAGATTCACCTACAACTTTTGATAGCCATCTATTAATTTCACGTAACTCCGTAGCAGGAAGTTGTGAAAAACCGTCGAAAACCAACTTCCCAAAAACGCTATTGGTAATGATAATGTAACGTTAAATTGATAAGCAAATAAAAAAAGCATATGGCGTTTACTTCTAGACCGTTTGTTGGAACAAAATGAGCGGTTGGACCGAACTGTTTGGGTCTAAATCTTTTCGTGGCCTAGTCCACGAAGGTGTAGAACTGTCCACATTGTTCTGGAACATTCCAGGCCTGACCATTTAGGATCATATATAAAGAGCAAGTGACTGAACGAGTTGGTCTGAATATAAGTCTGTGTCTTGACTGTGTGTGTTATAATGTTATCATTTTTGTAACCTGCTCAAGTATTTAAGTTTTATTAATTCGTTGCCATTGATAACTGTATATTTTTGTTTAATAAATATTTGTTACCCACATAAGTGTTACAATAAGAAGAGTATTATCTTTGAATACGTTTATAATGAAAATATTTTTATTATTTATCAATATATTTTTTCTTAATTTTTACTGCATTTTTTCAGCGAAGGATAAACATACCTACTGGAAAGGTGAAAACACTCAAAAAAGGAAAAATTGAAGAAGGTTTCGAAGGTATAAAATAAATAAACAGAATATTAAAAATTAACTGACGACGTTTCTCGACCAATGGGCGTTGATTTTCAATATACCAACAAAATATAATAAGTTTCCTTATCGTAATTGTTTATTTATCAAGTACTTTATGAACTATATGTTTATAAAATATAAAAGTGCCTTTACACTCTACGAACTCTACCTTCGAACACCACCCTCGAACAACCTTCGTGAATCCTTCACGTCGACTGTTCGGGTATTCTAGGTACTTCATCTGTTCGCCTGGGATCGGGGGTAGCGCTAGTGTCACTTTTGATTTGGGTTTTTCCTAAGTGACAGGAGTTGTTTGTGATACTAGTTAATTTGTGAAACGTTGTAATTCGTCTCAATTTTTTTATTTTTCAGATAATATAAAATATATTGATAATGGAGATTTTTTCTTTATCATAAGCTAGCGGTTGGTGCATCAACCATATTGGTTCGCTTACGTGAAGTATAAATGGCTGTTCGCTTTACGTCTGTACGGCATGGTTCGAAGGAGAACCTGTTCGAAGGTGATGTTCGTAAAATATAAAGGCACCTTAAAAGGTATAAACCCGAAGTGCCAAAAAGGAGTCAGAACAAAAAACTTTTAAATAGTTCTTGATTTGATCCTTTCAAAGCTATATAATCTTAAAGTTATTGTCAAGATTTCCTAGAGTAAGTAAGCCAGCTTTTCCACGGAAGTAGTGAATTTGGATTGAATTATGAAACTAGGACCGAAATTATGTATGATTTATTCGTTATCCGTTATTCGAAGCATCTTTTTTTTTTTTTTTTTTTGTTATTTCAGATGCACTTGAATCGCTTTACCACTATTGACAAGGTTATTTAAATATTTTTCACACGAAAAAAAAAAACGATTTTTATACTTATATTATATATATAATGACACAGATATCCATTCAGAGCAAAGGCGAAAAAATAATATAAAAAATAACACATGCCCAATATTTTGTGACGAAGTATCACCAATATTTTTTTTTTCTTATTTGTGTCAATTACTACTCATATAATTAGACAAAAATATCTTTCCCAGATGCAATATTTTTACAAAAAAGCACAATGATGTTATTAATAAGCGAGAATTCTATAACACTTCAATCATTGAAACAAAAAAAAATAAAAAAAATAATTTGGGAAAGTGACGAAATAATATAAAATATGCTTTCACTTAAATTGGCGAATCGGCTAGATCCCTCTTACACAGGTCTAATATTATTTTATTTAGTATCACCAACATTTTTTTTTATTGAAATATGTGTTGTTTGCACCACTTGTAAATAGACCGAAACATCTTGACATACGTTTTTATACAAACAATGCAATTATTGTTATTAATAAACGATAAGTATAAAATACTTCATTAAGTGAAACGAAAGAAGACATACTCAAATAATATAGAAAATTGATGAAATGATACAAAATATTTTTTCTCCCCACCCCTATCGCCTAAAAGCATAATATTGTTTTCCAAGAATCACCAAAATTTGTTTTTTTTAAATGGTGTTACTTACTCTACATTGACTAAACAATTCACGATGGATACAACGTTTTTACAAACAATACAATGATTGCTATTAATTAAAGTAAACGAAAAGCTTAAACTCTCCGCCAGACTCCTCCCCTCTCCTGTATTACTTTGTAAGATAAAACTGAAGGAGCTGAGAATTGCATACTGAGTGGGTAGCTATGGACCCCTTTATCTCAGCTACCGTGGGAGAGGGGACCGAAAGGCTTTCCATGTAACTGTGTTTATGGTAATTTATAACATTAAATAAATATTTCAATGTATGGCGTACATGATCCAACTATCGGGGCGGAGTGCTCGCCCGAAGACAAGGCATTAGCGTTATCGACGAGAATCCATTATAGACCCTCCGATGTCGAAATGACAACTCCGGACAGCTGGGGACTTAAATGAAACCGTGATGAAACTTCCTACAATTCCTATATATAGGGCCATTGATAGCTTCTATGTATATCTCATTCTACCAGACTACTCATGAATATCAACTGTTTAAATTGAAATGGTAATATTGAGAAATACGTGACCAGGATATAAATAGAGGTCACAATGGAAAGACATTTGTATAAGTATGGTAATTTCTTCATCAGAAATAAAATAATCGGAGGGAAGCTAAGAACTAACAATTTAACTCCTTGATTTCCTAGTATATTGAAAATATCGTAAATCGTGCTTTAATTAAGAAAACTACAACACTAGAAACTTAACAATTTTATCTAAAACTTTCAAAAGTATATGCGTTATTAGAGAAACTTTCATATCTGATATACAAGAAAATTAACAAGAATATTTATCGATCACAGATAATTGGTTAATTAGGCAATGGACATACTTAATAATGACTGTGTTAATTTTGTTGGGGTAAACTGTTGGTAGTGACCAATCAATACACGAAAAATCAGTAAAATCTTACTGAATTAATTCTTCACAGTTACATTTAAACCGCCCTTAATACAATCTAAAATAGATTAATGATCGATATCACAAACTGCAATTTTAGGCATTCATTAATTGCGTACATATAATAATATATTAATCAATAATAATATATGTATCTCTTTCTACTTGTATTTTTTGATTTCTTTTTAATAAAAAATATCACTTTTTTTGGGTGTGGGAGGGGTTCCATAAACTATTATCCAAATGTAACAGGTATTAATTGTTTTATTTTAAGCATACTTAATATTATTGTTTCGCTTGAAACATTAAAAATTTAATGAGCAACATTTAATATTTAATTGTTTTTGTTAATTTTTCAATTATTTATTTATTTTTCTCTTTATTTTATCTTTCAGAAACAGCGTTCCATTAAACTGATTATAGTTGAGTTGCGCATTGTTGTAATATTTTTAAATGGATTAAAATAATTTCCCCTGATCAGACCATCATGAATTTATGAATACAATTTACGTTTATAGACTTTATTTTCCCCTAAATCGCTGAAATTAATTAGATAAAAATCATAAATTAAAAAAAAATAACAAAATCTCTTAGAGGTGTGATTTCACGAAAGTCTTAGTGAAAGAATACCCGACACAATTCAGTGGAATTTTTTTTTTTTTTTTGGCTTCATGTTTCAAATTGCGCCTGTCAACAAACATAGACAATAAGCAAATGTGCGCTGTGCTATTGAAATAAGGGCATGTCAGGCATGGGGAAGGATGGCACCCAGCGGTACCTCTTCCCTGGCTTGTTTTCGGTAATCTGGATTTTTATCGAAGGAGATCTCTCATCCAGCGTTAATCTCCAATTTATGGGCATATCAGCTGATGCCATGCCTCTAATCAGTTAGTTGAGATGACCGTGTAAGTGTGTATGGAAACGTTTGTAAAGTGTCTTTATGTGTTGGTCTACTTTTTGCATTTGTAAGTTAGTATGTAGGGTATTGTTGGCCCCGTACCATGGTACTTTTACTATGAGTCTTAAAATTTTTGATTGAAAGGTCTGAATTCTTTGTAAGTGGGTCTTTTTGGCTATACCGTATATCTGTGAAGAGTATGCCCATATTGGTTGCAGTAAGTATGAATATGTATTTAATTTTTGTCTCAGTCCAAGTTTTGAAGTTTTAGAAAAAAGTGAGTAAAGTAGGTTGAGTCGTTTGTTAAGGGTTTTTCTTTTCATCTTAACATGCGGGCCCCATGCCATCCTTCTGTCAAAGGTAAGACCAAGGTAATGTACGGTATCAGTTTGAGAAATTTGAACATTGTCTATAAAAATTGGAGGGCAAGTATTTTTTTCGAATAGTGAAGGTTATGTGTTTTGATTTTTCATGATTTAATCGAATTTTCCATAATTTACACCAGTCGTTTAGTTTATGTAGGTGTTGTTGTAAAGTAAGTGAGGCATGTATAGGATCTTGATGTTTAGTGAGAATTTTTGTGTCGTCGGCATAAGTAGCGGTCAGTGTATCATTGCTTAGGGGTATGTCGTGTGTGTATATAATGTATAGAAGAGGAGCCAGTATTGAACCTTGAGGTACTCCCGCCAGGACTGGACGAATTGATGAATCTCCTGACACCTGCCGAACGGAGAAAAATCTCTCGAAAAGATATGATTGAAGGATGAGATAGTAGGTGTGCGGTAAAATGGTCTTGAGTTTAAAGAGAAGACCCTGGTGCCATACTTTGTCGAAAGCCTGAGCTACATCCAAAAATACACCAGTTGCATATAGTTTTTGCTCTGGTGCTCCAACAATGTAGTCAGTAACTCTGTGTAGTTAATGCGTCGTCGAATGTTAAGTGCGGAAGCCGTATTGGTGGTAAGGTAACACTTTTTGGTCTGTTAGTATGCCAACTCAGTGCAATTCAGTGGAATTAAACTTTGTTTATTTCGTATATAACTGTAATTGCCTGTACACTTTTATTTTTGAAAGATATAATAAAGAGAAGAAAAAAAACAGAGAACATTTGAAAAATTCAAAAAAAAATTCGATGATACTTGATTTTTATTGATTTATTAAAAGTCGCTCATTTAATTTTTAATGCTTCGGTGTTTCGAAAGAAAGCAATAATATTAATCATGCTTATATTAAACAAACAAAAATAACTAAAACTAATTATTAGATCCGAATTTTCCAAATATTTTTACTTTTTACACCTACCTACCAAGTGTCTAACATAGGTATTTATATATTTTAAAAAAAATGTTAAAAATATTATTCAGTTAAATTCAGTATGGATAGTAGTATATTTTTGTGAGAAACAAATTATTTAGGAGGGTAGTAAAAAATGGGAGGCCAAGAAGTAGAAGGGAGAATATAGAAGACGGAGTGTAGTATATAGGAGAGACGGAAGACTCGCTAAGGAGGAGTGAGGGATGCTCGGAGATCAATACCAAGCTCCGGGGGGTGGCTTTACTGCCATCCAACTCCCCGCTGCCTCCAATTGAACGGATCTCTTCTGGGCGGTGAGGAAGTGTGTCGTCCAGGGAGTTCTGGGAGTACCATGTTCTGGGAATGGAAATGATCGGTGGCAATTCTCCAGCCCCTAATGGGGGAGGATTTCACATAGGGGTGGTTTTCTAATAATAAATTATTATGCTGAATAAAGCGTCAAGTTTATCCTTAAGAAAAACTTACAGAAAACAATAAAAAAGGGTCGTAAAATTTAATATTAGACAAGTTCCTAAGAACGATGCGCCTTCATTTGATTTAACACAAACTGGCTTTTGAGCTATATAAAATTTTATAACAGAATAAATTTATACCAAAATAACGACCCTTCTTGGTGAAGACCATTTACAAATAATTAAAAATATTATTAATGATGAAATATATTTATGATAATAGATATATATTTTGAGACACTCAGGAGGCAATGATGTTTGCCAAATCACTTGTTACATATTCTGAGATGTTTCTTTAAAAGTTACAAACCCAATAGCCCTGCGAACAACTTAGTTTGAATGAAAGAATTTTATGATAGATCAAAATCAAATCAAAATTTACCAGTGACGCTTGTTTGGTGCAATGAATTGATGGATGTTCACAAAATATTTTCATTGAATGGTTAATTTTTTTTCAGTCTTCCTCTTGATAATAATCGAATATAATTAATAATATAAATGATGGGTCCAATGGAAATACCAGGATTGAAAATATTTGTTGATAAATGATTTTTTAGAGGTACCTAAAACAGCATAATTAGGGAAAAGCTCAGCCTTAGTTTTTACTAACAATTGATTTTAAAAATCGGTTTCTTAAGAAAATTTGGAAGATGCAGGAGTAGATGAGACTTGAGCATCAGCTCGGGTCTAAATACGAAAATATAGGTAATAAATAGTAGGACCAGGCAAAGCTTCCAGACAACTAAAAGATGTTACACTCGTACAGATATACCGTCAGAAATTACAATGATATTTATTTTCATATTGAGTCATTTCAAGGTACCAATATTCATGTAACTATTCAGTTTCGTTATTTACTATTAACCTCAATTTTCATTTAATATATATAATTCAAACATTTTCATTTTACCTTTATTTTAGATATTTTTTAATCATACAATTTTAATAATAAAAATTACATAGAAAAAAAAACGATTTAGTCATAAAATTGAAGATTTAGTTATTCTCAAAACCTAAATTAGCGGAATTTCCAGTTTTTAACCTGAACCTACAAATGTAACTAAGGCAAAATTATAAAAATAAATAGAGAATAAAATGCCTGCTGAGTAATGAATAAATAAATAATTATACATTTATGCAGTGTAACGTTAAATCGTTAGATAAAAATCTGGTACGTGCGCGCAACACACAACTTTCACTTACCAACTTATTTAGATTAGAAATTGACATGTTTTGTTAATTGCCACTTCACAAAGTCACAAATCTTTCCACATTCATTTCTTATTTTTTCCTTTTATGAGTAATTTAAAACACACGTGAAAATGATACAAAATTTATTAAGTAAAGTACCCCCTCTATTTGATCAATATTGATGAAATTTTTACAGTCATATCTCGGGCATATTAATACATCAAATACTCAGTTTGATCAAAATCGTGAAAACCATTTTTGAGTAAATAAAAAAACACGTGAAAATGAGACAACATTTATTCAGTAAAGTGCCCCCTCGAATTGAACAATTTTGATGAAATTTTTACGGTCACATCGCGGGCACATACATATACTAAATACCAAGTTTGATCGAAATCATTAAAGCCGTTTTTGGGTAAATGAAAAAAAAACACATAAAAGTGGGACACAATTTATTAAGTAAAGTACCCCCTCTGGTTGATCAATTTTGATTAAATTTTTACAGTCGTATCTCGGGCATATAAATAGATCAAATACTCAGTTTAATCAAAATCGTTAGAGCCGTTTTTGAGAAAATCGAACAATACTTAAAAAGTTACTAAATAAAGTACCCCCTCCCTTTGAGCAATTTTGATGAAATTTTTGCTGTCACATCGCGGGCATATACATACTCTAAATACCCAATTTCAGGTTCGCACGGTTTATAGTTTTTGAGCTAGTCTGTTCACACACACACACACACACACACACACACACACACACACACACACACACACACACACACACACACACACACACACACACACACACAGAGACCATTTCGCGGGACTTGGTTAATTGGACCCCAAAACGTGTATTTCCGTTGAAAACCGGAAGTCGAAATTTTTCACGATCGCAATACTTCCACTTACTATATATTTCATATATAGGTAAGTGAAAGTAAAAAAAAGGACAAATTGTAAAGTTCAATCGATAAATAAAAAAAAAACATATGGTTTGAAATCCCAGACCTTTTGTTGGAACGAACTACCGGTTGGAGCGGACCGTAAGAGGACTATTTCAAGGCCTGGATGATTCCACGGGGGTCTGGACCATTCAAGACCATTCCTTTTACGACTATATATATGGACCGAGTTTTAGTCTGTGTCTAGACTGTAAAGGTCAAACCATAGGATTTGTGTTACGAAGTGATAATTTTTGTAACCTGTTTTAATATTAGAGTTGTTATAATTAGTGTGGCATTGACTATTGTTGTATTTTCGTTTAATAAATGTTGTTAACCCATAGAAGTGTTACAGTATGTATATTTTATTTTTATAACAGAGCACAAGAGGATAAATACCAAACTCATCAATATCTGTTTTCGAAACTGAGTGCATTTGTTTTTGCAACAGCTTCACCCAATTTAAAAAACACATATTAATAATAAATATTAACGCATACTAAGGGGTGTGAATATTATATTCCACCTCGTATAGTAAGTACCTACATATCCTTTACCTACTCAACCACAACATCCAATATCCCATAATAGATAACGTTCTATTATAATAGACCACACTGGCAGAAATCTTATAAAATAGAAGGTGGGTTATGACGCTTATTTAACGAACTGAAATATTACTCGATACGTTTCATTTAGTAATATTTAGCATTGATGTGATGCATGGCAATTAAAAGACCGTTATTCATTTAAGATTCCTTCTTGTTTCTAAAGTTATCTTGTTAAATATAAAATTAGGATTTGCTTAATTTTGTCATTTGGTCAAAAATAAATAAATCGAAATCTGTTTTTATATTTATCGAAACATATTTAATTTTTTTTCCCTTAATAGAGAAGCATAGCGTCTCAACAATTTATATTAAAGTATTTATTCACTGAGACATCGTCGTAAACATCGTATTTTAAAAGATCTAACCGCCCCTTTTTACCGATTATAATTAATGGTTTTACATTCCAATTGATATTCATTATATCAGCGTGAACTGGTCCATTGAGTTTCAGAGGCATATATAATAAAATAAGTTGATTCAATTTAATTTAAAATTCAAATAGGGGATATACCGGCCAATATAACAGAATGGGGTTAACGGCCGTGTATTTAGCAACACTTTTTTTTTTCTTAAATACTTAGTCCCCGGGTTTGAGTGGAATGTGGCCTTTTATAGGAAATAAAGTGGCTGCATAAAATAATTTATTGGCCAATCAAAATAAACAACCCTTAAGCGAAAAATTCATCGTACATAATTAGCCGAACAGATCCGCCGAGGTGGCTCTGATTTAATTAATTCTCTCTATTTAATTAACTCATTTCTTAAATGTTTTACTAATTCAAAGAATGTATGCATTTATGTGTGTGTAATATATGTCTATGTATCATTACAAAGATAACTTTAAAGGAGAGAGTGACCAGTTAAAAAAAAAGAAAAAGATTAATAATAGAATTGTTTCTTGATTTTTTGAACTAACTTTCATCAAATTCTGAGTGGATTGAAAGTTTTTACGAAGTCGCTAATTTAAAAACAACATTAATTTCGCATCAAAGTGAAGATAAACAATTATCATTCTTTAATTGCTATTACTAACTTAAATCTGATGTCAGAATTTTACAACTCTACTACTATGACTATTGATAGTTGTACGCTCAAATTTCTGTTGTAATCGTTTCCATGTTTTATCAATTCTAAACAATTGACTATCACAGGGAGAAAAATCCTCACCAAATTACGAACTTTTCTGAAAACAGCTTCTCTTGAAAATTGACATTTTTCTACCTTTGGGTACACATTCCATGAGATCTGGAGACTCAATCGTTTCGATACATTTTTCAATTTGTCAAGGTGGATCTTAGGAAAATTTGATTTTAAGTAGAAATAAAGTCCAACTAAAAAAAAGTTGAAAATTCTTCTTTTTTTCAAAATTATAATTCCATTGAAGAATTACATTTTTCCACGATTCCTGTACCATATTTAAATATATGTTTAAACATAACGAATTGGGACTGAAACCGTCTACTTCATTTGATTATTTTTCGATTAAGGTAAAGATTAAAAAAAAAAAAAGGATATATTCTGTTAAATATATATATTTAAAATCAAAGTGATGTAAACCCGGAGCTTTCACTGCTGAAACCAAGACCAAAATCGTTCGGATTGGCGGAGCAGCTATTGAAACACTTAAATTAACAGTGACGCTTCCAAAGTCAATCCAATACCAAGTCATCATATAATCATCATATAACCTAATTAAATTACCAGTTTTGAAAACATACAATCTACATAAAAAGTATATATTTTCATTCCTTATTTTCATTTCCGTATATATTTTATTTAATTATTTATTTTATGTGCAAGGTTTCCTCATAGCTTCAAATAAGGAGTGGAGAAATGACTGACTGAAGAATAAGAAAACTATACCAAACAAATAAAAAAAGTCAGGTGATGTAGGTATTTTAGTCGTAGGTATAAAGCAAGCAAGATGTTATAGTGACAGGTATTAGAAACAAGAATCATGGAACAGAAAAATTAAATAGACCAAAAGGTTTTTAAAAAATATTATTATGAAACAATCAATTTATCGCTTGTAATTTCGGGAACCCTTAAATTGGTGAATTGTACAGACCAACATAATTTGTATAAATATATTATTTTGTGCGCCTAATGTTTTATGGCGTATTAGATAAATAAGAAATAATTGCGTGATAGATTATTATATTTTACATCATACCCAACTCTAACTCTGGGGTAAGGAGTTTAAAAACTACGTTAAAAATCACAGCTTTTATGCAATCTTCCTACCCTAAATGATAGAAGCGAAAGGGAGAGCTGAAATAATCTAAAGAAGTACGTCAGTTATGTGGGGCGTCAGAATCTAGACGACCAACCAAAAATCAGTGGTTACGTTACGAGTATCCATCTTGATGGACCGATTCGAAAAGAGAAAGACACTTCAACTTCTCCCTCGAGGAAGGTTTGGACCGTGATGGACGGACCTTTTTAAGATCGGGCAGAAGAAAGTTAGGGCTCCGAACAACATGAATGCGTTTGGGATCATGATACCTGAATTTCTAGGCAGTGGCTTTCCCGAGGCAAAGAAGAGGAGGAATCAGAACATGATTTAACTTATTTTTTCTTTTAAGATGTGCATTTTAGCTTCATGACTCTTCATCCGTGATATGAAAACATCAATTAACAAATTTATTCGAACAACGGCTGATATTACAATATAAATAATTATATGCCTCACCCGGATTTTAACTCAGCATCGCGAGATAAACGCATCGTGCCTCATTCTTTCATCTATCCCGCCCTCCCCCGCCGCTTCACCACATAATAAGGACTTTTTGAATATTTACCTTTGCGAGAGGTAATTAGCTAGGAAAAAAAAACCCATAGTAATTAGTTAATGAAAATTAACGATTGCGAGAGCTAACTGAAGCGGGGGGCCAACTAGTTGGCGACGGTGGTGGTCCCTAGTGGGGTCGGGGTTAACCCGCCCCCCCTCCCCAATCTATAGTCTTACCTAATAAAGATTTTTGGACTAATTACCTATGCGAGAGGTAACTAGTCGCGAAAAAAAAGCCGTATTAATTACGGATTTTAAAATTTTAGTTCGCGAGAACTGACAAGAGATCGCATTGAAAACGTTGGTCGCGGTAGCCGGGAGGGGGGGGGGGGGTAAAACCCCACCCGCCCTCCCCCGCCGCTTCACCACATAATAAGGACTTTTTGAATATTTACCTTTGCGAGAGGTAATTAGCTTGGGAAAAAAAAAACCCATAGTAATTATTTAATGAAAATTAACGAGTGCGAGAGGTAACCGGAGCGCGGGGACAACTAGTTGGCGACGGTGGCGGTTCCTGGTGGGATCGGGGTTAATTAATAAGGACTTTTTGAATATTTACCTTTGCGAGAGGTAATTAGCTAGGGAAAAAAAACCCATAGTAATTAGCTAATGAAAATTAACGATTGCGAGAGCTAACTGAAGCGAGGGGCCAACTAGTTGGCGACGGTGGTGGTTCCTGGTGGGGTCGGGGATAACCCGCCCCCCCTCCCCAATCTATAGTCTTACCTAATAAAGATTTTTGGACTAAATACCTATGCGAGAGGTAACTAGTCGCGAAAAAAAAAGCCGTATTAATTACGGTTTTTAAAATTTTAGTTCGCGAGAACTGACAAGAGATCGCATTGAAAACGTTGGTCGCGGTAGCCAGGAGGGGGGGGGGTAAAACACCACCCGCCCTCCCCCGCCGCTTCACCACATAATAAGGACTTTTTGAATATTTACCTTTGCGAGAGGTAATTAGCTTGGGAAAAAAAAACCCATAGTAATTAGTTAATGAAAATTAACGAGTGCGAGAGCTAACTGAAGCTCGGGGACAACTAGTCGGCGACGGTAGTGGTTCCTGGTGGCGTCGGGGAAAACCCTCCCCCCCGCCCTTATCTATAGTCTTACCTAATAAAGATTTTTGGACTAATTACCTATGCGAGAGGTAACTAGTCGCGAAAAAAAAAAGCCGTATTAATTACGGTTTTTAAAATTTTAGTTCGCGAGAACTGACAAGAGATCGCATTGAAAACGTTGGTCGCGGTAGCCAGGAGGGGGGGGGGGGTAAAACCCCACCCGCCCTCCCCCGCCGCTTCACCACATAATAAGGACTTTTTGAATATTTACCTTTGCGAGAGGTAATTAGCTTGGGAAAAAAAACCCATAGTAATTAGTTAATGAAAATTAACGAGTGCGAGAGCTAACTGAAGCTCGGGGACAACTAGTCGGCGACGGTAGTGGTTCCTGGTGGCGTCGGGGGAAAACCCTCCCCCCCGCCCTTATCTATAGTCTTACCTAATAAAGATTTTTGGACTAATTACCTATGCGAGAGGTAACTAGTCGCGAAAAAAAAAGCCGTATTAATTACGGTTTTTAAAATTTTAGTTCGCGAGAACTGACAAGAGATCGCATTGAAAACGTTGGTCGCGGTAGCCAGGAGGGGGGGGGGGGGTAAAACCCCACCCGCCCACCCCCGCCGCTTCACCACATAATAAGGACTTTTTGAATATTTACCTTTGCGAGAGGTAATTAGCTAGGAAAAAAAAACCCATAGTAATTAGTTAATGAAAATTAACGAGTGCGAGAGCTAACTGAAGCTCGGGGACAACTAGTCGGCGACGGTAGTGGTTCCTGGTGGCGTCGGGGAAAACCCTCCCCCCCGCCCTTATCTATAGTCTTACCTAATAAAGATTTTTGGACTAATTACCTATGCGAGAGGTAACTAGTCGCGAAAAAAAAAGCCGTATTAATTACGGTTTTTAAAATTTTAGTTCGCGAGAACTGACAAGAGATCGCATTGAAAACGTTGGTCGCGGTAGCCAGGAGGGGGGGGGTAAATCAGTTAATGAAAATTAACGAGTGCGAGAGCTAACTGAAGCGGGGGGCCAACTAGTTGGCGACGGTGGTGGTTAGCCGCGAAAAAAAAAGCCGTATTAATTACGGTTTTTAAAATTTTAGTTCGCGAGAACTGACAAGAGATCGCATTGAAAACGTTGGTCGCGGTAGCCAGGAGGGGGGGGGGGTAAAACCCCACCCGCCCTCCCCCGCCGCTTCACCACATAATAAGGACTTTTTGAATATTTACCTTTGCGAGAGGTAATTAGCTAGGAAAAAAAAACCCATAGTAATTAGTTAATGAAATTTAACGATTGCGAGAGCTAACCCCCCCTCCTTTTTACCCCCCCCCTCCTGGCTACCGCGACCAACGTTTTCAATGCGATCTCTTGTCAGTTCTCGCGAACTAAAATTTTAAAAACCGTAATTAATTCGGCTTTTTTTTTCGCGACTAGTTACCTCTCGCATAGGTAATTAGTCCAAAAATCTTTATTAGGTAAGACTATAGATAAGGGCGGGGGGGAGGGTTTTCCCCGACGCCACTAGGAACCACCACCGTCGCCAACTAGTTGTCCCCGAGCTTCAGTTAGCTCTCGCACTCGTTAATTTTCATTAACTAATTACTATGGGTTTTTTTTTTCCCTAGCTAATTACCTCTCGCAAAGGTAAATATTCAAAAAGTCCTTATTATGTGGTGAAGCGGCGGGTGGGGTTTTACCCCCCCCCCTCCTGGCTACCGCGACCAACGTTTTCAATGCGATCTCTTTTTAGTTCTCGCGAACTAAAATTTTAAAAACCGTAATTAATACTGCTTTTTTTTTCGCGACTAGTTACCTCTCGCATAGGTAATTAGTCCAAAAATCTTTATTAGGTAAGACTATAGATTGGGGAGGGGGGGGACTTAGTATAGATACTAATATAAATACACTAATAGCTTAGTGTAGATAGGGGACTATCTAACTTTGTACAATATCCAATAGTCAAATATCAAATATTTAACATTTCCCCCAAAATTTATTTTTTTATATTTATTCCCCCAACTTTTAATTGATAAACATTTTCTGTTTCTAAAAATTATGGAGTGATTACCAGTTATTTTAACTGAATTTTCAATGGAAATGGACAACTAAAATAAAATAATTTGTTTATTGTTTCTTTGAGAATCTAGTGGGTAATATATTTTATATGTTATGTTATCACATTGATGGACGGACCTTTTTAAGATCGGGCAGAAGAAAGTTAGGGCTCCGAACACCACGATTAAAAAATTTAAAATGACACAAAACCATCAACGGCAAGGAACCATCGGGGCATTTCCATAAAATACGAACACAATTTCTTTTCACATCACCAATTATGTGACCGATTTCTTTTTATTTTACCACATTTAAAAATTTTAAAATGACACGAAACCATCAACGGCCAAGGTACCATCGGTGCATTTCCTTAAAATACGAACACCTATATTGATTTATGTAAATATTTAATATTTATGCCGTTAGTGATCTATGAATAATAGATGGTTGACGGAAAAAAATAAAATAAGCAATAAAACCTATTGTTTGTTTGATGAGATATTTGTTATTTTTTAAATACCTTATATCACATTCACATTTTCACAAACTAAGACATTTTTATTTAAAATGAAAAAAGGAAATAAAAAGTAATATGAAATTATTAGGAATGTTGAACAATCTAAAATGAAGAATTTATCCTTTATAATTCTAAAAAAAACGTTTGCAGATGTAATTTTTTATATTTTTCCCATTAGCTAACTCATTTTTTAAAATTTTAGTTGGTAATATTTTTGTTCAATAAATTCATTTATTTTTAGATTAATTAATGGTTAAGAAATTATAAACAATCCAGATAACTATTATTCGGCTTATACATAATTATAATTATGATTAAGAATAATGTTAATAATGAGCAAATCATTATTTCGTTGTTGCTTTTAAAATTCCAATAAGCAGATATATTTTATGGTATTTAATCAGGCTCCAGATTAACTTATCAAGTGCCCAGAAACATTTGATATTTTTAATTTTTAAGTCAATTGATTTTGGTTGTTTTGATTTCTATTTTCTTATATGTAATAATATTATTATATTTGATATAATATTTATATATTTGATATATGAGAGAATTAAACATTCTATCTATCTAATTGATTTTGACACATTTTTTTTCTATTAATCTTAATCTGATTTTTTTTTTTTTTCGTAATGATTTTCTTTCTTTGTATGTTCCAAATAAACGGGTGGATAAACGGTCCTTTTCAGTTGAGATGGGGACTTCACTAAGTGTTGTCATATATTTCATGCCTAGGAGTAATATAGCGGTACTACAAACTAGTACCAAATCTGCTTTATATAGAATATAGGGATATGAAGCTGTTGGATTTGTTTGCCTTTTAAAGGTGGATTAAAATTACAGGTTTTTGGTGGTTTGTATTATTATTTATTTTGTCCTTTCTACTTTACTTCTAGGATTCTTTGCTTATTCCACTCCACGTTAAATTACCCATGCAAAAATAAATTGCTTATATCTTCTAAGACAATTCCCAAAATACATAAAAGCCCATCAAACACCGGGTTAATTTCCTCCTTCAATATTCAACAAGAAGGGGTAGGAAGGGTTGGTAGGAAGGCACCCCATAATGAGCAGCATATCGTTAGGCGAGATGAGGAGCGGCCAATATAGCGGAGCTGTTGGCGGCAATTTCATCGCTTCGGGCGGGAAATCTTAGTAGCAGTTTGGCGGGAAGATCACGTGCCCCGCGCCAGTTTCCATGACGACCCAGCTTCCCGCCCCCACCCTGCAGAGACTCCCATCCAATGATGCCCGCCAGGTCCCCAGGGCCCAGTGCCCACTGTCCGACCTGCGATACTGCATATGAGCCCGTGGGCCACCTCCTCAAGATAGGACTCTTGATCACACCCACGGGACTGCTCTAAGAGTACTCTGTAGGCCCTCTACGTATACCGTTGTATTTCATCTTGTAATCTTACTGGTCGTTACCATCTGCGAGGAAATCATGGCAGGGAATCGTTTTTATTAAGAGGAGGAGGAAAGAATGAGGATGGGGAGAATTCTCCTGAATAACGGAATACGTACGCCGGTTAGACATTCATATCTCTTCAGTTGATATAAATCAGATTTGTCCAATATACAAAGCTTCAAGAGACAAAAAAACAAAAAAATTACCGAAGTTGCTCCTCATATAATTATATACTTTAAATTTAGCTTTAAAATATCAATAAGGTAAAATATTGATCACCCATGAAAAATAGTGAAAATAATCTAATCTAAATAAGGCAGTTGTGGAAGTTAAAGTTATTATGAAAACCAAAAGTAGTAATAATACTTTATATTGGCCAACTATTTGATATAGTTTAATAAGAAATATATTTATTTTAATCTCCATGGCTTCTGGCACCTTTCTTAAATTTGTTATCTACTACCTTAATAAGCAAATATGCTTACAGGAAATATATGAAAAGAAATATCACAAAAAATTAACTAAAAAATACCATCAGAAAAATAAAATACAACGAATGAGAGACAAATGGTAAAAGAAAAGAAAAACCACTTTTTAATTCAGAAAATCTCTTGCCCAGCGCCTCAACAGTCTTCTTGGCGGATTGTAAGGGTTTGTGCAAGTGAGTAGATCTTTAGTAAGTGGGTTGGATTTTAGAGGTAGTTTGTCATGAAAGTCACGATAAAGATCTATGACTGCTTCTTAGACGTAAGGAATCTGCAGGTAAGGTCTCATTAGAGACATAACATGGGTCCTCTAAGGTCTTTATAAGTACTTTTGATAAAAATGGTCGTATAAATTGAATATTGAACTTTTATACAAAAATATAAAGACTCTCATATAGGTACGTGCCAAAATTGATGACATTTTTAATCCTGAATTTTGCAAGATTGGTAATTTAAAGAGAAATTACCAATCTCTTTAAATTACCAATCTATTAATTTTAAAGAATCAAGACCGTGTTCTTTCCTATCCTGCTTTTCTTTAGAAAAAATACAGCTTGACATAATTCAAGTAATAGGTCAGGTTCAAAATGAAATAGTTTTAAAACTATTGTTTTTGCTTTCCTGCTCCTTCGGGTCGCACAAAACTGTTCAACAATTATAACCCACATATTAACACTAATATTTTTTTTCAGTTAAGATACATTAATATTAATAACCGGAATAGTTTTCCGAAATCAAATTTCCTTTAGGCTTTTACTGGTATATTTTTCTTTTGATTATAGCTGTCATTCTAAATGGAATTATTATAAAGTGAAGCGTTGACCTCATTAAGCAATAAAATTAATATAAATTTTTATATTTATAAATATAAAATTTTCCCTGATGAGTTAGGACATGTTTGTATAAGAGAGTATTAGAAAGTCGAGGACATATCGCACCAGTTTTTTTTTTTTTTTTTTCCTCTAGCATTTTCCACAACCCAAAATAAAGATATTAAATAAAATCTGATTTATTATCCCTCCCTTGGCTCTGCCATATGTAATAAGGACTATAATTATCTTTGAAATAGTGCAGCAACTTAGTAAGACATTTCGGAATGTAGTGCTTACAGGATTAACAGCACCCCACTAAAACACGCATATATCCAGACTACCTACCTCATAAATTCAAACGGAGACGTACGGTCATGTCAACACTCGAGATTTGAGAGTTGGAAACGTGTTTATTTTCAACTCGAGGCACTTCTCAACAATGCTCTTGGAATAGATTTTAGTCTGTATCCCACGGAAAGTCAGTCTGGTCCACTGGATTGATTCCAATTTGCTAACGATAAGCAGATTCGGTAAAGATTAAATTTTGACCTATGTTTAATAATTTAGTCCTATCATGATAATCAAAGTTTGTCAACCTGTTACATGGTATTTAATATTTATACTCATTTACCATTGATTTCCCTAATGATATAACTTGCAATTAATAGCAGGTCTATATTTCAGCTTTCTTGTATAACTATCATACAAAGGTGTATACAAAGCGTTTATAAGCAAAGCAATGTCTTGAAGCGTTAATAGGTATTTTAGGAGAAAACTGCATTCCGGCCAAAGCCAAGCTTTTCTATAATTAAAATATAATTTTATTTACAATAAGGAAGGTATTAAGAAATAAGGGTTAACATGGGATTTGTGTGGCCAACATTTACACAATTTAAGTCTTTCATCTTCATATACAGTTAATGGTTTATATACATAAAAAAAAAGTTTTATTTTGGTTGATAAAGGCATTGTTTAAAAAAGCTGGATTAACTAAATCATTATTCAGATTGATGTATTTTAATTTATTGTCTTTTATTGTAATTATTTATTATGAGAACCTAATATTTTTTTTAAATTATATTTTTTTAAAAAATTTTAATTGAAAATACAGTCATAAGCAATTTTGCTAGTAAATGGTTAAATTATTGAATAGTGCTTCCTTCTTTAAGAAAAAGATTTTTACAATTTTAATATTGTTATTCATAATATTTGAACTTTTTTTATTTAATAATGTTTAATTGATTAAACAAATTTTAGACTTGAAAATGACGACATAGCCGAAACTTTGTAGATGAAACAATAAATGTTATTTGTGTGATTGTCCTGGTGATTGCTCCAATACTGTTAACAGCAACTGTATCCATAATTATGAATATATTTTATTTATTATTATTCCGTTTGTAGATTTGCACCCGCGCAGTGGCGCATCAAGCAAATTTGGTTAACCCCAAAGTTCTGTTCCGTATGTCCAAATAGATCTTCAAATAGTAGTGTAAATTAGTCGCTTGCTTCTTAAGGTGAGTGATGATCTGTAGTCCAGGAGATGTGAAAGCTGCTTGTACCATCTGTTGAGTTCTAGTTTTATAATTTTGGTACGTATGTTCCATGTTAGTCGTTTGTCTAAGTACAGTCCGAGGTATCGTATCTTCTTTAGGAAAATCGACTTGCCCACCTGTGACAATTAACAACGACCCAGTTCCTCCAAAGAATTATAAATATATAAAAATAATTTTCAAGTGGTCGAAAACGCGAAAAACAATTAAATAAATATTTTAAAAAATGAAAATGGTCAAGGGACCTCACTCATTGGACGAATAGTCCAAGACCCCTCCCCCATATAAGTTAAATTTGCGAAATCTGTAAAAAAGGGGTCAGTGAAGAGAATGGATTGACTTGACCGCAATCTGTGCTAGGTGAAGCAAGTGGCTACGCTCTGTACTAGTGATTCGAAAATCAAAGGCCAATCTTTTCTCTGCATAAATGTATATATCACCCCTCTCATATATCTTTTCACTTAGAAAAACCGTATTTTTTACAACAAAATATAGATGTTGCACGGGCATATAAATTTCATTTCTTATGATTTCGTTCCGCTTTTAAAAAAATGTTTTAAAAATTTGTGAACAGTTTATTGATCAATTGATTCCTCTTTTATGTTTTTCCTAAGAAATGTATCTATGCTTCCTCCGCCACCTTTGTGTTTTCTTCCTTTAATCAGAAGATAGTTTAGCTAAAAGATAGTGAATGTGCCTAGAACGACAATTTAAGGTACAAAAATTCACAACAAATAAACAGAAAACAAAAAATAAACAAGACTAAAGGCGATTAGCTCGGAAGGCGAATTCGCCACGTCCGCTGTCACAGTTGAAATGCTGCGACTTCCATAACGCTCTCTCTGGCTATCTGACGTACGTGACCTGGGACCCCTGGGGCTTTGGTGAAAAAAGGTGGGATGTAAAGAAAAAAGGGTTGTATTTGTGAAAGTTTTCTACAGGGCTGACGAAAACCCTTCAGTTAGTGGTCGGCTAGGGCAGACATACCGTCTCCGTTGAGCAGTCATGCCAATGAGTTGTTCATAGATTGTAAGAGTTACTATTTACTATGATAAGGCGCCTAACGCTAAACTAAATTTACTATTATTCGCTTATAACGTAAATTTAATGTAAGCGAAAATTGGAATTTTTTATTTGATCGACTACATCAGAAAATAACTTCAGGAATGATTAAAAAAATTAAATGGTAAGTGCATTAACAGTCTAAACCTGAGTGTATCTTACAGCGGTTACCTACTATTAATTTGTTTGTGACTATTATGTGTGGTATACAATATCACAATATCAACATTACTCATTAGTGGAAATTATGTAAGGGATTGCTTAAATATTTTTAATTTTTTTTTTTTTTATGAAACGGAATCACGAAAAACAAAAGATTCATAATGAGTACAGAGAGTTCACTAAGGCAGTTCTTAAAATAAAGCTTGGCTGGGAATCGATTAGACCGTTTGTAACAAAAAAAAAAAAAAAAAATGTATTGTAAATGTATCTGTATTGCGGAAATTTTAATTTGGATTTATAATGTTTTATAGTTAACATATTCAAAATAGTGGCTTTATTTATAATTTTTATAGGAATATTTTTCATGAAAACATCTTTAAATGTGTGTAAAAAATGGCAGAAAAATTATTACTTATCACTTCAATAACTTACTAGGGTTTCATGTTGATTAAATCTAAAGATAATATTATTGTTTACTAATATTGTAAAAAATAGTGTTAAATTAATTACAATCCAAAAACTACTTAAAATTGTTATGGTTACAAGAATATTATCTTTAAAAAAAAATCAAATAAACGTAGGTTGTTGCAAAAATATGAGTTAAAATCGATCTATTAATTGGATGAAATAAAGTCAAAAGTTTTTTGGCACCCAAATAAACAATAATATACCTACTACTGAAAACAAATATATGATAGTTTAAACATAAGCCACAAAAGAGTAATTATTTATGACTTTCTAAGTTCATTTAATTTATAATACCAAATATTTTGCAATAATGATCTAATAATATGTTAACAATTAAGAAAAAAAAAATTTTATATTTGTAAATATTTTTCGAAAATATGATTTATACCCAATTTTTTGTCTCGATATTTTCTGTTTGGTTTATTGTTTTCAACAAGGTCTTAGTTTATAAATATGTGAAAGTTATTATCCATATTTTCTGTAATAATGCAATTTTTACTAATCTTATTAATTACTGGTTCATTTTTAATATTTGCAAAAAATAAAAGTTATGTTTTTTTTAGTAGTGATGAAGGACGTTTCTTTTAGAAATTGATAATAAAGAACAAACATACAAGAGCCTGATGTATAATGCATGACATAAAATTTTATATATTTTTTTAAAACTCTAACAGCGGAATTCGATGTTAATATATAATTTAGAAATAACCATATAACCACAATAATAAATAAACAAATAAGATCATAAACATTGGCAATGTCTAGTCAATAAAAATATTACTTCCCTAATAAAAACAATATAAATATATTCATTAACTCTCTAAATTATTTGATTAAATGTTTTAATCAATTAAAACCTTTTAACTAATTTTATACATACGGACTAGCACCTTCTTGGTTAGTTCTTAACGTAAATAAATTTTAAATTATTTTATTTCAAGCGTTCGCCGGTAACAGTAAAAGCAAATACTACATAATATTAAATTTTGATGGAAAAACCTGACACAAGCTAAAAAATATTTAAGAATCTGTTTTACATTTAAATTATAATTTGATCACAGTACTTTTTTTTTTTTAATTTTCAGCTACCCATCTTTTATGCTAATGAGCTCTTAAGATTTTTATTATTAACACTATTTTTTTTTTTTTCTTTTTACTTTTAAGAAGTATAACTCTTCGAATTTCTATTTGAACTTAAAACGGCTTTGAAGATTTTATAAGTTGTAGTTTTTTTATTCCTATTTTATTCAAATTAAATGAAATTATGACGTAGTTAATCATAAAAATGGTACACCGTTATTAATGTAGGCAGTAAAAAATCGTCATCTATTCAAATTAATTCCGTTAACGTTAAATGTAAATCAATGTTCGATTTTTAGAGTTTCAGAATAAAATAAAAAGAATCGCTCATCAGCATACTGCCATAAACAAGTCATTGCCGAAGGAACTAATTTATTTTTTGCCAACTACCGCTGGCTTATCTCCTACGCTCTGAAACATAGTTATACATTTTAAATTATTCATTAAATCGTTAGTAGATAATATATTAATACTTATCTAATATCATTAAAGTTTTTTATAGTTTATATTATTAAAATTATATTATTTATAGAAACATAAATAATTAATATAACATCATTGTTATATAAATGAATATACTTTTAGAACGGAAGCACATTTTGGCATGCTATTTTTCTACGATTTTACCTATCTGAAATAAATTCCTTCGATTTAACAAGAGATTGGTAATTTTTTTATCCAATAGCAAGGCTTTGAAAGCATGACAATCATACCCCGAACAATCTTGCATAAATGTTTATTTTTATTTTCTTTAAAAGTTAAATTTTTAAAAATTTAATTCAATATTTACTGACGAATGACTACGGATTTATGTAAAATGAGTTTTATTATATTTTATGAACATTTAATAAAGACGGAATTGAAATTCTGACGCAATACAAATATAGCAGCTCTCAACTGATGGTTCGGGGCTCAAGATATTTATAAAAATTAGCATCTCAATATCTTTATCGAAATTATCGGATTTTATCATCATGACAGTTTATTTGAAGTAAAATTTCAGCACAATAAAACTATATATACACAATTTTTTATTTTTTTTTTTTGCTTCATATTTATATTCACACCTGTCGCAGCTAAGCGACAACCAGCAAATGTGATATAAACTGCTTTGATGTTGGCATTTTAGGAATGAGGGAATATAGTGCCCAGCAGCACGTCATCCCGGACTTGTTTCAGGAGAGGAGGTCCCTCATCCAACTCCTTTTCAGTCGCCTCATAAAAGGCATCTCAGTCGTGGCCATGTCATTAATAAGTCTATTGTTATGTCCGTGTAATTTAATATGGAAGCCAGAATAGAGAGTCCTTATTTGTTCGTCGATAGTTGGTAGTTGTAAGTCGGTATATAGTGTTTTGTTACTAACGTACAAAGGTGCGTTCGTAAAATTTTGGATTGGAAGGTTTGTAGTTTTTGTAAGTGTGTCTTTTTTGCTGATCCATAAATTTGTGAGGCGTATGTCCAAATGGGTTTCAGTAAGTATGTGTATGTGTTGAGTTTCTGTCTGATTTTCAATTTTGATGATTTGGAAAATAATGAGTACAGTAGTTTCAGTCGTTTGTTTAAAGTCTGTCTTTTCATTTTGACATGAGGGCCCCAAGTCATCCTTCTGTCACATATTAGCCCAAGGTACCGTACTTTGTCTGTTTGAGGAATTTGGTGGTCGCCGATATAAACAGGAGGGCATGTATCTCGTCGGAGTGTGAATGTTATATGTTGTGATTTGTCATGGTTTAATTTCATTTTCCAAATTGAGTAATATCTTGTCAAATGTATTAAGTGGTTTTGTAAGTTTAATGAAGCCAGTCTAGGGTCATGGTGTTTTGCTAAAATTGTTGTATCGTCTACGTACGTTGTAGTTAATGTTTCGGGGTTTGTAGGAATGCCATGTGTGTACACAATTTAAAAAAAAAAATTAATAAACAATCAAATTTTATATTTCAATGAGACATAAAATATTTTTGAAATACTTTATTTTATAACCTTTAAAATAACAATGAGTAATAATAATAAACTGGCAGGGTTCTCTGAATTCGGTATAGGTATAGCTTATTGTTAGGCATCCTATAATTTTATTTCGAGTGATGAAACCAATCTCCAAGCAAAAAGTTATATGGTCTTGTCTATGAGGAAAGTTATATCGAAACATTCCTTTTCTTTTCTTATACAGTAAAAATTTAGAATAATTAGGCTGTAAATCTAATAAAATAGTTTAAATGAAATTAAAAATACAACCACTTGAAATATAATGGACTTTTCTAGCTAATTTATAGGGTATTTAAAATTATACCATTAAATTTAAGTTAAACTAAAAAAAATAGTATAAATTATTTTTCGTTTAATCTTATCGTATAAATACACCGCGAGCCAGTGAGCTTAAACTAATTTAAGTTTAGAAGAACAAATATTTTTTTAAGAAGAAAATTATATGAAAATCTGGGTTCAAATCCCAGCGAAGGCCAATGTTTTCTATTCCTAAAAAATATAAATTAATTATTAATATAAATTAATTACTTTTAAAAATTATGAAAATAATTTTCGAGTGTTCAACACAAGAAAATAATGGAATATACTTCATATTTATGTGTGTATCTACTTTTTTTTCTCTATGAACTATGGACCTTGAAAATTATTGAGACGGATGTATTGGCAAACTAACTGAAAAAAATTAGATACAACTAAAATCCTTCGGCAACTTAACAGGATCTATGTAAGCATTTTTTTTTCTTTTGGAATAGGATGGTGGTAAATGTCGCGGGGCGTTAGAAAACAAGCCAGCCTTTGAGGGCCCTCTCCCGAACAATATTTTTTCCCTGAGTTGGGAAGAGAATTATAGCCGTCAGTTGGTCATTAGCTGAGCCAGGCCCGATCTAACCTTTTCCTCAAGGCTCGAGTCATAAATGCCATTTAGGCCGGAGGGAAGGATGATGGCATTTTAAGTAACGTCTATCTCGGATTTACGAAAGAAAAAAAAAAGAAAAATAAATAAAGAAGAAAAAGGAGAAAAAAAAAAAGGGTTGAGTCATTTATTTCATTATAAAGAACTCGTGGGAAGCCATTACAATTTTCTTTTTCGTCTTGCAAGAAGGTGTGTAAATCATTATCATTGGGTCGTTCCTCACTCTTTGCTTGTCCATTTATAGAACCTTCCATTACGAAAATAAAGTCTCCTAATCTATCATGTTAGTCAGGATTTGATGGTTTGTTTTCTTAAAAGCAGGGGCTAATTTAAAAGTATTTTCACAATTGATTGTATCCTAAAAAATCTTTGACTAAAAATTTCTTTCTATGAACTGAAAAGGAATTTATTTTCTGATGTCTAATTATCTGATCTATGCTCAAAAGAGAATTAGGGGAGACCGAGGGAAGTTGAAACAGAGGTGAGTTGAAACAGTAGCGATTTGGCAACTTCGCTTATAAATCACCTTCTTCCGCCCGCTGAAATATCAGTTCGCGTCAGTGGCGTAAGTCGCGCGGTTATAGAGTTCTGCGTCCCAGGTGCCAAAAATCGTGAAAAGTAGGTTTTTAACGTTTTTTTATGATGTCTATATTTTAACAAGGGTTTTGTATTTTGGCTTAAGTTATATAGGTTTCGAAAGCACATTAACTAAAGATTTATTATGTATGTTTGGTACAATTGATTTCTGTATAGTTGCTTCTTGATTGTGGATTGATAAAAAATTGGGAGGTTTTTTCGTACCGAGGAAATTTGAAACAGGCTTTTTCAACTCACCTCGTTTTGCCCGACGAGAACAAAAACAAGTGAGTGGCATGACTTCCGCAGAGAGGGTAACATCGGTTACTATAGCACCTATTCTGCAGAAGAAGAATCCTTTTGCCTTTGTTTTAAGCCATTTTCAAATAGCGGAGCCAAATAAAAATGGGTGAAATGTCTGGAATACAACAACGGGGCTCATGAAACTTGCACTGGTGGGGAACTTTATGTTTGCCACTACTGCTTGTCGGATTGACAATTTTTATTATCATAATATTTTTATTTTTGACATTTGTGAGATTATTGTAACATTATTATTTGAAGAAATATTGATCAAAACTGATTTTAATACTTACAAAACGGCTAAAAACTAATAATTATTTTTTCAAAGATTTATAATTTAAAACCATTTGTTTATCTCAGTGTTATTTTAATTAATGTTAAGAATAGGACGTTATTTTAACTACTTTAGGAGTTGATTATTTCACCTGTAGGTACCTACTTAACAGATATATCTGCACAAAATATTAATAAAATAGTTTATTTTGTACTTCAAAAGTTTAATTTTAATAAATACCTTTAAATTATATCATCATTTTTATTTTACAGACCTTAATACTTCTCAAAAATCACATGTTTCAACTCTACTCGACCCCTGTTTCATCTCACCTCGGTATGAGGGGAGTTGAAACAAGTTGACTTCTTACGGTTAAGTGGGTTTTTGACCACAATATTTCACGCTTAAAATTTCTTTATGTTTGCCATTCACAAGTTTAAAGAATGCCCTATCGATTGGTGCTAATATCATACGATTTCTGTCGATAGGATTTGGGGTATGAAACAAAATGTGAAAATTGTTTCAACTCCCCTCGGTCTCCCCTACTTAACACAATCGACATCTACTCTTTAAGAACTCGAAGCCGCGTCTCTTCGAATTTTGTAAATTTATTATTTGTCAAGTATATTATATTACAACAAAGTATCTTACTTATCGGTTTATAATGAGGTATTTCGTAAAACCTCAAAATTTTCTAAACTTGAATTTCAAGATTCAGAGTATGCATCCTTGGTTTTAAATTATGTGCCTCAGCGGATAATTATAAATAAAAAAATAATGAAGGATTCCTTTAAATATCCTTTTTTTTTTCTTTAGAAACAACAGACATCATGAAGTTAGTAATCCCTTTAGCCCAAGTATATGTACCTAGTATTGCAACATTTCATCAAATTTTCAACATCACCCAGCCTTTTACATATTATTCAAATAAAAATAAATACAGTCGTATCAATATGCACAGTATAAAAATATAATTTATTTGAATAATTGTACCCGAAGAAAAAATATTTACCTTGCCCGGGATTCGAACACGAGTCTCTGCATACCTTTCCAGCGCTCTTAACCAAAAAGCTACCAAGTATCCACGGCCATGCAAATCTTCACTCTTCAAGCACAGGGGCGAAGAACGCTGCAACGGTGATCAAGAGACCTTGGTCCGAATCCATGTCCAATATTTTCTCTTAAGATCGAATTATTTACTAATTCTTTTAAAAATGTTTATAGTAATAATAAATCATTAATACATATGCGTATGTTCTTTGATAACTAAATACATTTTAAAATTAACTTTATTATACCGACAATGCTTTTTCCACTAAAAGCTCAACCCATACTACGTTAAGACTTCAAATCAAAACATATTCAGAAATATATAAAATACACCTACCTATTTCGCTGAAATTATAGTTCTACTTATTATGACACGGCTGCAAATGAGAAAAAGTTTAACAAATTAATTAATTAATAATTATTTTATTGGTCTACATTAGATGATTTACGATCATTATTTTTTTTTTTATTTTTACTCTTGTATTAAATAATAAATATTTCCATATGAGTTGTTATAATAAACTTTTATTTCATTTTAATATTTTTTTTTTACATAAACATCATAGCAAATACAAGGCTAATAAGTTCACACCTGTCGAAAGATTATGGTCAACCATTGAATATAATTAATGACTAATAAACTCTAAGGCATAAAAATGAGCAGCTGCCATTAAATTAAAATAATTTGTCATTGAAGGATATCCTTCAGTCATGTTCTGCTTATCTGAATTATTATTCCTATTAATTGTGGGATATTATTATAGTCAGTATTCCTTCATAGAATAATTTTATGCGGCCTTTGTCAATAAATTATATATATATATATGGTAAAATATTTTTCATTCATCGAATGGTAATTGCATAGGTTTGCCTAAATCTGAATATCACTCAATTAAATTATTAAATATTCCACAAAAATACTATAGATATGAATATTGCGGGCTGATAATTAATTAATCATCATCATAACGAGATATTATGATATCAATAAAAACTGAATAGAACTTAAAATAAATAATTGATTTACGGTGTAATAAGTTTTTACTTTCACTTACCTATATATGAAATATATAGTAAGTGGAAGTATTGCGATCGTGAAAAAATTCGACTTCCGGTTTTCAACGGAAATACACGCTTTGTGTGTGTGTGTGTGTGTGTGTGTGTGTGAACAGACTAGCTCAAAAACTATAAACCGTGCCTACCTGAAATTTGGTATTTAGTGTATGTATATGCCCGAGATGTGACGGCAAACATTTCATCGAAATTGGTCAAAGGGAGGGGGGACTTTATTTAACAACTTTTTACGTTTTTTTCGATTTTCTCAAAAACGGCTCTAACGATTTTGATTAAAGTGAGTATTTAATTTATTTTATGCCCGAGATATGACTCTAAAAATTTCATCAAAATTGATCAACCGGAGGGAGGACTTTACTCAATATATTTTATATCATTTTTACGTGTTTTTTTTATTTACTCAAAAACGGCTTTAACGATTTTAATCAAACTGGGTATTTGATGTATGTATATGCCATAGATGTGATAGCCAAAATTTAATCGAAATTGGTCTAAGGGAGGGGATACTTTATTTCAAATTTTTTTTACCAATTTTTACCTTTTTTCGATTATCTCAAAAACGGCTTTAGCGATTTTCATCAAATTCGTCGTGTTTAATGAAAATTAGTTGTTCTTTAATACCAGGTAAGCTTTATTGTATTAAAATGTTCTGAGGATGCTTAAATGGGGAAGGGGCTTTTTTTGTTTTCCTATAAAGTACCTTTGTATGTGTTTATAAGGAGAAATTATCTGTCTCTCGTTTCGCTTAAAAAAAAGAAGAAATGGCTAATTATGAGATATGATAAAAATCATGTAGAGAGGAGAAAAAAAGAAAAATATTCAGTCAACTCATAAAACACGTTGAGCCCAAGCATGCGGAGTACTCCTTTAATGACAGACCATTGTTTATAATCAAAGCCGTTCTGTTCATTAATGGAAATTATTTGTTTCATAGTAACTAAATGAAATATTCAACAAGTAAATAGAGAATTATAAAATCAGACGACTAGTAGTCAGGAGTAGTATGCTGGAATTGCCGAATTATCACAAGTAAATACTTCTAATCAATAATTAAAAAAAAAAAAATTGTATTTTTTTTTTTTTTTTGAGCAAATGAAAACAAAAATAAGAAATGAATGAGGAAAAATGTGTAACTTTAGGTAGTGGCAATTAAAAAAACACATTAATTTCTAATCTAAGTAAGTTGGTAAGTGAAAGTTGTGTGTTGCGCGCATGCACCATATTTTTTTTTTTAGTTAGCGTAATAAATTTTTTTGTAGGCAGCTATTGTCAAAAAGTATATTATCAGTAGGCGAAATTTCCAAACACTATGAGAGAACGGAAGAGACTAATTAGTGGAATAACTAAAGCACTAATTACAGTTGACAGACCTAAGCACTTTGTAAATTCGATGTTTAATTAGCTATGAAACGATAATAACCTAAGTAAGGACCTTGCTATCATCCCAAGTCATTTCCTTAATTAAATGAGTGAGATAAAGTCGTCCGGGCAGAATTTATTTCTGAAGGGAAAAGATAAACTCAATTTGGTGATTGGTAAATACCTTACGTGGGGCCAATGTTGGCAGCTTAGACGAAAAAAAAGTAAATGTTTACTAAGAGTAAGTCCTTGAGTTATCTTAGTGTATATATATATATATATATATATATATATATATCAACTTTAATTAATTTGAACCTATATAAATCGAATTTCCCGATGGTAAAATCTCGAACATTGGTCCCTTGAAAACACCATGTCAATCCAAAGATGAATAATTTGTCGTATTTCGATGAGTTAGTTATTCGATTTTTTTTTTCCGTTATGGGAAACATGGAAAAATAAATATATAAGTGCGCTCCGAGAATAGATGTTTTCAGGAATTTAATCTCAGTATAATTCGTATTTAAAAAAAAAAAATCAAAAACAAGACACCTCAATTTTAGTTTCAAATAATTTTATTTTAAGAGAAATTTGATTTTAAAAGATAACGACCGGGGATAAAACGAGGGCCTCTGCATCACCATTGCATTTAATGAATGATCCCATTTTTCCATTGCCCGGGTGGGGTCATAAAAACAATAAAACGTATTCAAAAATGGGTGATTCTCTCATTATGTATGAAATTAAGCCCTTGGGGGATTGTAGGATCCGCGTGAAATTGTGAATAGATTTTTTTTGCCATAGACTAACATATAATAGAGATATAGGTGTATGTCAATCTTCCCAATATCATTTATTAAAACATTAAACAAACATAGTAAAACGCCAACGTTTCAGACTATTTCGTCCATCTTCAGGGCAATATTCTTCAGATATATATTTTCTTTTCATATTTTGGTTGCTTGGTCACATCATATTTTCCATATTTCTTACATTTTTCCATTACAATGTAATAGGTATTAAGGTTGATTAGTAGATATATGGGACAAGGAAAAATTAGGTCTATGTATGTGGCAGAAATTTTAATGTGTATAAAGTGAAAAATATTCCTATTAAACAAATGCGACCTATTACAATTAAATGGAAAAATTTAAGAAATATAGAAAATATGATGTGACCAAGCAACCAAAACATGAAAAGAAAATATATAACTGAAGAATATTGCCCTGGAGATGGATGAAATAGTCTGAAACGTTTTACTATGTTTGTGTAATGTTTTAATAAATGATATTGGGAAGATTGACATTCACCTAACTATATATTTTATAATATTCATGTATAATAAATCCTGTATAATAATTATACTTGTGATTATATAGTAGATAGACTAACCTTGTTTCCAGTCATTTTAATCGAAATATCCCCTCCATTTCCCTAAATAAATGCATATTCAAAATGCCCAAGAATTAATCCCTCACATTTCCCTTGACAAGCATTTTTACTTCTGGTATGAGTAATACTCATATGAATGAGAGTAGCACATTAATTTTTAATATATAATTTTCCAAGATTCTACAGTAACGCTGTTGTCTGTAGACATCTATACTTCCATAGTAGTAGAGTCTATAGGAGCAATTACGTCCCCAGGATTTCAAGTTAATCCATCATTTTTTTTTTTTTTTATTATATAAGGCGGCATTTCATAAAAAAGGCTATATTTTAATATTTGGAAAATTAATCTTGAATTTCGGACGTAACAGGAGATTCACTATGTAGATGAAGGTTCGAAGTACCACTGACTCATAAACTCAAGTTTTATATCTTAACTCAAAACAGTAATATCAATACTTATTGTGATGTGCACCGACGTTTTTGACTTAAGTTTTAACTCCTTATCAGGGCTTTTGTTTGATTGATATCAAAAACGAATGCCAAAAAAAACGGATTTTCTGTATTTTAAAGCTCAACGATCGATTAAAAATACAAAACAAACAATCTTGATAATATCATCAGCATTCCTATAATATGCAGAATAAAAAAAATAAATAAAAAAGTGTTTTATTGTGCATTTTCTTTAATCTGGCTTACTATGAGGAAAATTAACAAAAAATAAGAGTTTTACTATTATTGATAATCGTATGAAGCAATTTATGATTGATTTTGTTTTTTTTGGTTGTTTATGGAAGGTGTTCTTAATAATAGTGCCATCCAATGCACTAAAAGACAACCAATTGTAGGAATATTTCTAATAGTTTAAAAATATTATATGTTTAACTGCACATTAATTTTGTATTACAGAAGAGGGGGATGTTAAATATTACAATTTCTCTCATTCTTCTTTTTTTAAGTTTTCTTAAGTTCTTTTTATTAGCCATAAATTAGCCGAAACATGGTAGTTTCAAACGCCTAAATCATTTTATTCCCTAGAGTTTATCTCACAACATTATTTATATCTACGAATATTATATATACGCTCGGATATTACATTTCCCATGAAAATATTACAGGGGCATTGAGGCAGGGGAATGGCTGTGCTCTGATGAATTCCTGAGTAGTCCCGCCGTCCCCACCTTCTGACATTTCACAACCGGTTCCAGGGCTGGAGAACCCCGCTCCAGGCTGGAATTATTTATTTTTAGTTCCTTCTTAACTCACCTATACTCACTATATGCATGGAATATATTTTCTTGGGTGATTCTCATTTTTCTTCTTTCTTTTTTTCGTATAAAAAGAAAATTAAAGAAGAAGAGATTTATTGTTAGGTAATCCTATACCGTATAACTCATACTATCTTAAAACATTCCTCCAGAAAAACATAATGGCGGCATTCTTATTTCTACTTTAATCAAAGGGAATAAATTCTTTCATTAGACAAGAAATAAGGAGTCTCTATGCTACGGATTCGTCTGCTAAACAAACAAAAAATCAACATTAAATGAATACGAGTCTATTTAATTTTTAGTGTTTTGTTTCATATTTTCTGGAAGCGGGTGGGGGGGCAGCCGCCCACTGGGGAAGCCCACGTTAATTTTATTTAAGTACTATCGAAATAAATAATTTGATATATCGAGGTTTTAATTTGAAAAGTCAGAATGAAAATATTGAACAGAAATAGTCATACACACCGACTTAAGGTCAGGCCACACATGTCCGCACCGGATCCGCACCGTAGCAATAATACAGGTTATGTTCAGAATATTTTTAATTTAACTTACATATTACCTTTAGTTATGCCTAAAGTTCAAGCCACACATGTCAGACACAGGCCACTTTAGGCATAACTAAAGGTAATATGTAAGTTAAATTAAAAATATTCTGAACATAACCTGTATTATTGCTACGGTGCGGATCCGGTGCGGACATGTGTGGCCAGACCCTTAAGGTAAGGCCACTCATGTCCGCAACGCATCCGCATCTGCAGCACGGATCTGATTCATTTACGAAGGATAAATAGTAACCGTTCACACACGCGGATGCGGATGCGGTGCGGACGTGTGTGGCCTGACCTTTAGGCATAACTAAAGTTAATATGAAAGTTAAATTAAAAATATTCTGAACATAACCTATATTAGTGCTGCGGTGCGGACATGTGTGGCCTGACCTTTATCGATAGTTTTTTATTTTTTATTTGAAAATAATCAAAGAAGATAGGAAAAATTCTTTAAAAGAATGTAAGAAAATCAAAAATAAATCACTAAAAACTAAATATTTATTATGAGAGTTGATTATAATGGATGGTTATAACAACTAAACCTATCAACGGCACCTCTTTCCGGACTGAACTATCCCTTATGTTATAGTAGGAGGTCTCTTATCCAGCCTCTTTCAAATGAGCATGTCAGCTGTAGCCATTTCATTTTTCAGTACATTGTTGTCCATGGGCGTCACCAGCACCAAATTATTGGGGGGGGGGGGGCGGCACAATATTCTTCTAGATAGGGTAGGTAAAAATTCGAGAGGCGAGGAGTTGAAATACTAACAACTTAAAAACTAAAAAACATCTCTTTGGACATTTAATTCATCCCCCAACTATTTTAAACGTATTTTTTATCGACTCTTAAAACTTGGCAGTTTATCTTTCAGTTAGGATACTGGTAGCTTCTAAGGATGTTAATGTTATGTGAATTTTATCCAAGTCCTTCTCATCCTGATCCTACTTATTTCATATCTTTCCATCAACTTCTGTAAGCTTCATCAAGTTGATAGAAAGTAAGATCTTGAAGCTTGGTTTAAAAAAGGAATGGAGGCCGATTCCGGATATCTAACCTTGTTAAATAATTCATAAAAAAATACAGTCCTAGCTGAAATAAAAATAATACAATTCATCAAATATGGGTTAATCCATATGAAGTGGTCCAGTCTAGCTGCTTCAACATTTTTATTTTTTTAAATATTTTTACCATAGAAAGAACAATGCATCAGAAGTAAAAAAGTGCAATTAGTTTATTTTTAAAATTTTTATTTTTCCAATGGTGGCCATATTATTTTGGAAAAAAACGCATATTTTTAGCTATTTCAGTGCTCTGCTTCAAATCAAATATCTCCTCTTTTACTCATCCTAGAACATTCAAATAAAGACCAATCACATTAGAAAGGTCTGACCTTTAATTAAGGTTATTACAACTATGAACTTAAAACTAAGCATAATGGTCCATGTACCCCTTCTTCAAAGTTTCAAGCGGTAATTTTTAAAAACGGCTTTTCAATAATTATTTTTTACAAGAAGGCAAATACAGACTAAGTGTTTGTTATTTTTTTATTTGATAGATGAAGGTAGGCACTATAAATTCACAAAATTTCAAGCTGCGGAATTGCACTGTTTTTAATATAAATTTATGAAATCTAGAAATTTCCAAAATTTCAAAAGTTTAATGCTTCATATCTCTGTTGGGTAATAAAATAAAAATTTTAAATTTAGCCCAGAGTTAGTCCCTGGGTAGAAGATTGAACAGTCAAAATTTCATTTTGAGTCAACTAATTGCAAAGATATAAAACTTTGAAAAGTACTAAAATAAGTATTATATCCCTAGCGCTAAAACAGCATATATTATTTTATTTTCGTTCTTTGCCCCTTTATTTTATTGAAATTAATCTAGTACAGATTATTAAAGCCACTATACATAAATTTACCTTTATTTTTATGTCTTGAAAGCATTAAAAGCTGTAAAATCTTAATGGAACCCATGCTTCATTATTTATGCTCTATTGATATGAATTTTTTGGTCAGTTTTATTGTCGACAAAACGCGGATTTTTTTTTCTACTTTTGTGCTCTGCGTTAATTCGAATATCTCCTATTTAACTCATCCTAGAAAAATTTTATAAAGAACAATCTCTTTAGGAATATCATTAGTTTAATAAAGATCATAACAAGTATGAACTTAAAAATAAGTATAAGGGTCCATGTACACCATGGAGATATTTGATTTGAAGCAGGGCACTGAAATAGCTGAACATATGCGGTTTTTCGAAAATAATATGACCACCATTGCAAAAAATAAAAATTCAAAAAATAAACTAATTGCACATTTGTACTTCTGATGCATTTTTATTTCTATGGTAAAAATATTTTAAAAAATAAAAATGTTGAGGCAACTAGACTGGACCACTTCATATGGATTGACCCACAAACAATGCGCCTGAAGTGCGATTAAAAAAGCGACACTGCACAAATTTGTGAAAATAAAGTATCAGATGGAGAAATTAGATATAATCAATCAATAAAATGTCTTGTAATTAACTAATATTTCACATTTTATTAAATTTGATTGGTTAAACTCAGATATATTCGTATAATCGTATTTTTATTTATTTTTTACATTGGGAGGGGACAGTCCCCTCCTGCAGAAAAATTGGGGGGACACGATATCCCAATCCCCCACTCCGGCGGCGATGCCCGTGTTGTTATACCCTATAATTTATTATAAAAAGAAGAATAAGGGGTGCGTATGATATTTCAATAGTTCGTTTTGTTTGGCGGGTTGGGTTTAGGTAGGTAAGTGTACGTATTCCAAGCCATCTTTTGAACATTATTCATAGGTAGCCCGCACTAAATCCGTCTGAGTAATTTGATTGATCGCCGATATAAATTGGCGAGAAAGTGTCTCCTCGAAATGTGAATGCTTTATGTAGTGATTCGTCATGATTTAGTCCCATTTTCCAAAGTGAGTACCTTGTTTTTAATTGCAGTGAGTTATTTTATAAATTTATTGATGCTATTTTTGGCCTAATGATAAGTCATAGAAATTATTTGATATAATAAAGTCATTTTATTTAATTAACAATAAACTCGTAATAGACATAAACATTTAATTTATTTATTATTTATTTATTATTTATTTACTTTTTCTGAGATCTCAAAAACGCAAGATTGGTACGCTTTTATCATTTTAATAATAAACATAATCGTATTATATGAGTAATAATAGCATTTATTAATCATTTAATATTTTTTCATATCCAATATTATAAATTTTTGAAGTAGGTAGAAATATCTGAATGGTATTAATTATTATGTCTAAGACATTTGGATAGCTAGCTTATGAAAGCTCATTTTGACGTCTTTTTAAGCACCATAAATAGCATAGTGGTTGGGAACAGACCACGTGGGAGACCCAAAAAAACCAGCGGGATAGATGCCACACCCAATAAATTTGAAAGTAATAGCTTAAAATAATGAGATATACACCAGAATACTACTCAACGCGTCCAAAAATAAAAGTATTTGTCGATAATAAACAACTTATGATAAGAATATGTACATAAATAAACAGTTTGATGTAATTAATTGGTATTGTTTGATTACATTATTCACAACTAACAATTAGTTCGTTAGCACCCAGCCTTTAATTAATGGATCGAAAAATTATTACAGCATTGAGTAGGGTATCATTCATCAACTTTCTGAGTTAAAATAAATTAATCAATATAAGAAATGCTATGTTAATCTGTTTTTCTTCTTCATTAAACTACTTAATTAATTTCTTCATTAAAATACTTAAGTAACGTTATAATGATTTAATCAATGATTAACACATTTTAACTTCAGATATACTCCCATAGGTGTTTATCACAAAAACAATTTTTTAAAACAGAACTTCTTAACTATTAGATTACCTTTTTTTACGCCTTTCTGATTTACTTAAAGTATCGAAAATGCTCTGGGATTTAGACTAAAGATGAAAGCAATTAAATAGTAAAAATAATTTAATAAATTAATTTATAATCATTATTCACTGAGCAGCAAAAAAAAACCGGACACCCTGATTAAATACGATTTTGTCTAAAATTATTTGTAAAAATTAGTTTCTTTAAAGGTTATGAAAACAAACTCTGCCAATAACAAATAATTTTTCTTATTTACATGATTTTAAATAAATTATAAAATAAGAAATTAGCACTTCTTTTAAAATTAATAATTAAATTTTCTTGAAGTTATTAGTCCTGCTAATAACGGGCATTACCCCCTTATACACAGAGAAAGTCCCTAACCCTATTGAAGAAATTACATTTTGGACATACTCCGCCGGCACACTATCCCATTCTTCACGAGGAGCAATTTGAAGCTGCCTTCGGTCACTAGGAGGAGGATAATGATGACGGACACGTCTCCCTAAATAATCTAACAAATGTTCTATCGGATCAATCTAACAAATGTCATATCGGGAGATCGTGCTGGGCTGTCCAAAACTGTTTTCCGACTTGCTGCAAGTATTCCGTAACAATTTTTGCAGGGTGCAGTAGTTTCATTTTTCATTATCATGCATCAAAATGAACTGTTCACCAATAAATGGAGCAAATGGGATTACAGCCTCTAGGAGTACTCCCTCAATGTATCTCTGAGCAGTCAGAGACCCATTATGAATAAAAATAAGTTCAGTACGGGCGTGGAAATTTATTCCTCCGCAAACCCTAACTGATTGCCTTTGGAAAGGCTGTGACTCGCGAAGAGTACATTGAGCAAATCTCTCCCCTCGTCCTCTCCACACTGTTTTGACCGTCTGAATGGTACAGACCGAAGCGAGACTCGTCTGTGAATAAAACAGCTCCCCATTGCTCCATAGTCCAATGAATATGCTGCTGACCAGCAAATAAACGCCTTTCTCTCCGATACCTTTCCAGGCCACGGGGCGTCTAGCTCCAAGTATATACTCCCTCAGTCACCGCCGTACGGTGTCTAAGCTAACAATAGTATTTCTAGCCATTTGAAGTCTGTCCCGAACCTCAGGTGCAGTTAAATAGCGATCTCTCAAAACCGAGAGCGTCATAAATGGGTCGTCAGATCGAGTTGTGGCCCCCGGTCGGCCACTGCCGGGCATCCTCTCGTACCTGCCGGTCTTCCGGAAACGCTGAAGTCCGTCATAAATTGTCAACCTAGCTACACCAAGCGTTACAGCAATATAACGGATACGGCGGCCTACTCTTTCCAATGCATCAGCTCGGGCTACTTCTTCATTGGATAGAAATATTATTCTTGAATAGAATAGAAAAACAAAGCTTATTAATGACCGAAAACGGGTGCTTAAAAAATTAAACAGGTTAAAAGTAGAAAAATCTAATCATAGCTGAGAAGTGTTGAATATGGTGTAACCGTCTGAGACAAATGTACATAAACAAAATCTGCTCTTTACAATTCTGAAGGAAATATTTCAATAGACATAGACCCTATCTACTCCGTGCTAACCATATAACCCATAATAACAAACACATTCATCATAATCAGCATTTAAATATTAAGTGTCCGGTTTTTTTTTTGCTGTGTTGAGTGTATTTATTATTCCATATATTTTTTTTTCTAACTTTATTAGTTTCACTCAAAGCTTGTAAGAAAGAAATGTCAGAAATAATTTTCATTAACGAACTAAAAATATATCTCGATTGTAGATCTAATAATTAATCTCACATCACATAAATTTGTTAAATTGCATTTTTATGAAGCACTTTTTTTTTCAACAGCGTCTTATGCCGTAAACTGGACAATAAAAGTTATACCTAAACAAGTCATTATTAATTATAAAAAAGAAATAAACTGTTTGTTAAAGAATAACGTTCTGATATTTGCGGCAATGGCCGTACAATATTTGCAAGCACCGATAGATTACGCACAAATGAAATAAATCAAGAAAATAAAGTCAGTGAATAAGCATGTAACAGGATTTACATCCCTGTTAACTAGTTTTAAACAGGCCAATGTCATGGACGAAGATTTTAGTGTTACATTTGTGTGTACTATTATAATTTTTTTAGAGGCACTCAAAAAGGCGTAATACCAGTCAAGGGGTTGTAAATATAAAATCTCATTTAAGGATCATTTTGATAGGGGGCACTTCTATTTAAATTATATAATACAGTAAAGTTGAAATATGCTGGGGATAGCTGTAAAACCAACGTAAAAGTGTTTGGAGTTTTTTTCACTCATTCGGCAGGTTTCGGATTATTATCTAGGTATCATTTATATTCTTTAAATTGATTTATGCTTGGTTTAGATAAGTATAAAATTTTATATAAACTTCCTAAATCTATTTTTTATTAAGAAACTCTTGATTTCATAGGAAGTCAACGCTACTTCGAATGAATTAACAAGATGTTCCAGATTACGTGGTAAAATTGTTAGCTAATACTACTTGCAATGAAAATATATACAGTAGGGTTCCCATTAACCGAGTCGATGGGGACCAAGGTTACCTCGATTAATCGAAATAATCGGTTAATCGGAACCATACCAGTACCAACTGAAAATGTAAGTTATTTTTAAATAAGAACTACATACCTATATGCTTAAAAACCTAACAAATCTATATAAATAAAGATGAAATTCTGTTTGTTTGTTTGTTTATTTGTTTGCTCTTTATAGAACTTCATACCGTTTGTCCTAAATTCTCCAAATTACGCTCAGTGGTTCTTTGATACCAGGTGCGAACACCTGTCAATATAATTGCATACCTCCAGCCAATATCTTGGATCTTGGTATATTCTTTACTAGCATTCCCCGTCGCGGCTTTGCCCGCGAGCCTTAAATCAATTCTGTGATCGTTATATTGTTACTGATTTAATATAATACGTTATAAATTGACAACATATGTTATATATTAACAACATAACAGGGATCCGGTAGGTGGAATGTTGGAGCGGGAAGCTGCTCGGTAGAAGAGAGGGAGACGCGCAATGGAGAGAGTTCACTAAAACCGCCGAAACAAAAAATGCTTACTCGTCTTGAACGCTTCATTTTTCGGCCGCCCCATAGGGGCTTTCGAGTTAAACTCGTCGTATCAAGATCTTTAAAATGAGTCCAAATTAGATATTTTTTCTCGAAGTGCAAAAATAGGTGTCCGTTAGAGTTAAACGACAATTTCGCCATTTAAGCCCCTTAGGGATTACATTTCTGAAATTCCTTTCTTAGTGGTTACCTACATCGCGTTTAAAATATAAATTCCGAATTTCAAGTTTCTATCATTAGTAGTTTTTGCTCTGCGTTAATTCTGTCAGTCAGGACAAAGCCTCTTATATATATAGAGATTGTTATAAAAATTCTTTTGATCTCGCTTTAAATTGGATTTTACAAAATCGACCGTTTGAGTCGATAAAATTCTCGCTTTATAGATTTTATAGATTGAAAAAAATGAAATTCTCCAGGTAAAACTGGTATATACAGCTAGTTCTTAATAATAATAATGCATAATAACTATTTTTTTTTTTAAAGAAATCTTTTATTGTAGTTTGTTTAAATGAACTCATATACATATACATACCCCCGTCTCAGAATTGGCACCTCGGTTAATCAGGACCTCGGTTGACCGGACCTCAGTTAATCGGAACCCTACTGTAATTTCTATTTAATGGATAAGCTCACACCAAAAGATCCTCAAACCATATTTATATGATGGCAGAACTATCATAATCGGTGCCAATTCCATCGTATAAAATGAAAAACATCATCAGATGTCTTACTGTTAGCTTGATAGCTAACAGTACCTGTCACGATAGATTTAGCTAAGCCAAGTGATAACGCTTACTGTTTTAATTTCAGACCCTTACTTGGCTTAATTATCTGAAAGGGGAGTTAAATTTATTACACATATATACCCTATTGATTGGTATCTAGGGTATTAGGTATTAAATCAGTAATATTTTCACGTAACTGAACATTGACAATAAATAAAATAAATATAAAATTTAACTTATGAACTAGTAAATCAAAAACATTATCGAAAACATTCTGAACTAGTAAATCAAAGTAGCAAAATAAATAGAACAGAGTGCTGTATGAATTATAGCGCAAGTTCTAATATCGTAAAATATAATTAAACAACGATGATAAAAAAATTGATTGATATCTTATCATAATCATTTTTTAATTAAAATAAATTAAAAAGGATGATCAACGAATAGAAAATAAGGTTGACCTAAGAAAAATAGTTAGTTAGTTCGATAAATACTAAAGAATTTGATGAAAAATAGTAAAAAAAAGTGAAAGTAAAAAATAGTATAAATATCATGAAAATTTATGGTAATACTTATGTAACTATGTTTATCCATACGTTACACTAACAAAATTTCATTCATGATTACATGATGACCTAATAGGGGAAGAAAAAACAAAAAAATTTCTATCACTACAAATTATAACGACCCTTTGTCCATCGCTATGAACCTACCACATGAACTACAAATTTCTGCCAAAAACTTGTAATGTGCAAATGCAATTCAAGCGCTGTTTTCCACTCTTATTAATTAAAGAAAAAAGAAAATCTATTGGTATCTAAAAGGTATCAACGTTATTAACTTTATAGTTTTAATTAATTATTGTTTATTTAAAATTAAAATTAAATCTGCAGTTTTTGGATTTTCTTTTATAATGTGTGCTATCATAAAAGTGAGTGTAGATATATCGACAAACTATTTAGTTTTATAATGATATGTACTATTAACATTATTTTCAATAAAAAAATACAGTATAAATTATTTCCCAGACTATACTCACTAGTTTCCTCATAACTCATTGTGAATAATAAAAAAATTAACCATCCATGATTTCAAACGGCATTCTATGTTAGCGTTGAGTGTAGAGTCATTCTAGGCGTCAATTCTACGGACCTTAGCCAAATCGTGCAAATCTAATGAGCTAAAACTTCCAAATTGATGTTTCTCTCAAGCCATTTGAAAGTGACTATAGATAACATGCAAAACATTGTTAACGTCTCTTTTCTTTTATCTGAGACTCAAAATAGACACAATAAGACAATTTATTCCTTTTAAAAGGTCGTTTTATCTTAGTAAATATGTTCAAAAAAAATAAATAATAATAATGAGAAGCAATTAATGCACTGTAGGTATGTTATATGACGTATTGCAGTAGATCGTCAGAAAAACGAAATTATAATGCAACTGAAAATTATATATGTCAGATTAGATTAGATTATAACAGGAAAAAGTAAAGTTTCGTCACTAAAAATCTCCTAAGGATTATATATTAGATGAAAAATATATGAAGAAAAATATTGTGGTTTTTTATTTAGATTTGTTGGATATTCTCCTACTTTATGTCTTCAACTGAAACTTAAGAATTGTATATTAAACATCTGAATAATTAATTGTCCTGATTAAAAAGTAAAAATAAAGGTAAACAGAAGATAATAAAAAAAAAAATGGTTTCATTACAGCTTATCACACATGTTTTACCTTTTATTTTCAGCCTAGAAACCTTTGATTATTTGTTTACGTATAGTATATATATATTTTTTTTTTTAAATTATAATAGCATAGCTTTTAATAATAAAATACAAACCTCATAATTTCATTTTTTTAATTAAATAAGTAACAAATAAGCAAGTTATAACTCAATAACCAAAAAAATATATAATAAAATGTAGATCAATTAAAGGGTTATGAAAAATAACTGATTGTGATATTTTTCCCTTATTCGACAGTATTCAAGTTTTATTTTATTATTACTTCTACTTACCTGTGTATGAAATTGATAGTAAGGGAAACTATTACGATATTAAGATCATGAAAAATTTGGGAAACCACGATTTGGGGTCCCCTGATTCAAATAACCAAGTCCCTAAAAATGTGTGTGTTTGTGTAAACAGACTATCCGAAAAAAGGATATATTTATGCCCGTGATGTGACAGCAAAGTTTCGTTAAAATTGAGTAAACGTTTGGGGCACTTTATTCCATAAATTTTGTCACATTTTATGGTTTTTTCAAAAGCGTCACTAACGAGTTTACTAAACTCCTCATGTTTAATAAGAGAAGAGAATCGTGTTTTCTAATATATCAGGTATGTTTTATCGCCATAGAAAGGCTGTGGGGCTTAAATGGCGAAGGGAACCTACTTCTTATAAAGTAATTTTGATTTTGTTAATTTGGAGTATTTAATAGTCTCTTTCATTATGTTTAGGAAGAAGAAATGGCTATGTATAAAATACAAAGGAATTTGACAAACAACGAAAAAACAAACAACAAAACGTTAATGTAATAAAGTCGCTAAATCAATAATTTCTTAATAATGAATAAATTATGTTATTCAACGTAAGTTTTCATACTAACTGATTAGAGACTTATAAAATTAGACACCATGGTTTGCAATGATGTAGTGAGTAAGATTAAAATAAAAACTATTTTATAGTTCTTGGTGAATGAATGCGTAGAAACACGTAATTTTCAAAATATTTAGAGCTGTTTTGGGGGTAAGAGGTAAGAGAACCTTTAACAATTTGATCAACTTTAAAATCTTTAGATCCATAGACAGATTTCTGAATAAAATAGAATGTGGTTTTACTATAATATTAATCGCTGTCGGTTTCTGGAAGAGCATTAGTGACAATTTGAAATGAGATTTCAATTATCTATGCGTCCAATACCATTTTATGGAATGCCATTTAGGTTACATTTACAAAAAGAAAAAACTCGACAATTTATGAAATAACGTTTTTTTTTTGCTTTTTAAAGTATAGCAATAATTTTATACACTTAACCTTACGGAGAATAACAAACTAAAAGGGGATCACCTATGGTTTAGTGGTTAGCATAAAAACTTACAATCTAAAGGTCGCATGTTCGCGTCCCGCGGTGGCTCTAGGATTGTTTATTGGGAGTAAAACATCCTTGTCTATGCCGTCCCTCGGATAGGACATAAAATGGAGATTCCGAGCCTGTACGATGTCAGGTACTCGTTAAAGATCCCTATCCTAATTATACCTGGATAGCAAAATTTAGGACTCCCACTGTAGCACCGTCCGATTATCCTTAGTGGCATAAATTGACGTTAAACAACAAACAAACAAAAATAAGTAAATGTGTATGAAAAAATCATGCGAAGTTGCCAAATGATATTTACACATTTATCAAAACATCTCGATTTCTTCTCTATGTAAGTTAGTAAGTGATGTCCGCATCGCAACACACTTTATTTATATTTAGTAAGACAAATATTAATAATTGTTATTACTAATCCATATGAATATATACAGTATCAGTTGTTATTACAAATATATTTGACACTGATAATGTTTAAAATAGCCATTATTTGATTTATAAATTTAAATACTGTTATTTAGCAATCTTAAAATTGAATACATTAAGCTAGGATATAAATATTTATGAATGGCAATTTCATAGAACAGACTAAACAGGAAACACTCAATATCTGCTTACCTTATCACTCCGCTTTAAAAGCATTTTGCAATAAAACTATCTGCTTGGAAAATACCAGTTATTTGTTTTTTAATTATTAATCTAATTGTAAATTTCTTGCAAATTATAATAAATTAAAATGTGCTGCACGTTGAATATTCAAACATTAGGAGTCAATGATATGGGTAGGCTCTTTATCCATTCTACGGATACCTATCCTAGGAAGCACTTTTCTTTTTAATGAGTTATACATAATTAAGATTATTTAAAAATAAAATAATGATTACTAAATAAAAGCAAAGTCTAAATAATGGAGGAAAATAGTTGACCATAGATGTAACGAAGAGAAATTGGTTGGGGTTACAGTCAAAATAAATAGAACTACAATATGTGAGAATTACATATTATATTATTGCCAACGTTTCGACCAAAAATTTAGGTCACCATCAGGGCTAAATGAGAAAAAACAGAAAAAAAGATCTGAGAAATATTAGAAACAAATATCAAATGTATGTAAAACATTAAACCAAATTAAATATATTCAACCAAATAGGGATAATATCTCTCATATTTAACCAATCAGAGATAATATATCTCTGATTGGTTTTTTTCTGGATTTTTCTCATATAGCCCCGATGTCCTAAAATTTGGATCGAAACTAAGGTAATAATAAAATATGTAATTCTCACATATTAGTGCTATTTATTATGACCGCACCCCCCACCATTTCCTCTTCAGAAATAAAATCTAATTATTTCAATCTAATCTAATCTAAAACATATGTAAATAAAGTAATTTTTAAGAAAATACAAAATCCAATAATTCAATAAAAGAAATATCATTGAAACAACTAAATATTACAATTTTGACTCCTAAAGTAATTTTAATCAATAATATCAATCTTTATAAGTAATACATTTATCGAGATATTAATTGTTCTTTAATGCTATATCCAACCATAAATGTGTATATTAAAATATTATTGGACTCACGAAGAAAGGTGCGACTGTTGAGGGTAATCGTTTTGAGGATCAGTCGGGAGTTGGGTTCTCAAGTCCCGCCATCGATTTCCGTCAATCACCCCTGTTGCCAGGGATACTACTCCTCCACTGGAAACTGCACGAAAACAAAATTATTTGTAATACAAAACATTATATTATGGCCATAAAATTTCAAAATTAACTTATATTCAGGTATTCTTAACATTAAAAATATTTAAGGTTAATTAAAACTAGTAATAATTATATTTTTTTGTATAATAAAAAGTATAGTTTTTTTGGAAATGACTCAAAGTGCATGCCATAATTTTATTTTATTCCTGTATCCTTCTAAGATTTAATATTTATTATATGAAGTATCTTCAACTTTATATTTTCTAAACGAATTTTGATCTTAAATACTTAAAAATAAACATTTTATTTATTTTTAAATAATTTATTTTTTGAAGAGAAAAGATTTGGCTCCGCCGGGAGTCGAACCCGGGTCTCCTGCGTTACATGCGAGGATGCTAACCGTTACACCACAGAGCTCGGCTCAAGGCAGAGCAAATCCTTCCTCTTCACTGATACCTACTCCCCCTATCTCACAAGTTTTGCGAGTAGTAGCGGGAGGTGGACAATTTTTGTCCAATTTATGATACTTATTGACATAAGTCAATTTTTTAAATTATTTTAATTAATCCAATCTTAAATTGTGGATGACCACCAATTTTGAATTATTTTTAAATAATTTATTTTTTGAAGAGAAAAGATTTGGCTCCGCCGGGAGTCGAACCCGGGTCTCCTGCGTTACATGCGAGGATGCTAACCGCTGATTGACTTATGTAATTGACTTATGTCAATAAGTATCATAAATTGGACAAAAATTGTCCACCTCCCGCTACTACTCGCAAAACTTGTGAGATAGGGGGAGTAGGTATCAGTGAAGAGGAAGGATTTGCTCTGCCTTGAGCCGAGCTCTGTGGTGTTGCGGTTAGCATCCTGGCATGTAACGCAGGAGACCCGGGTTCGACTCCCGGCGGAGCCAAATCTTTTCTCTTCAAAAAATAAATTATTTAAAAATAATTTAAAATTGGTGGTCATCCACAATTTAAGATTGGATTAATTTTATTTATTCTATTGAATCATATAAATAGTAAAATAAATCTTCTATACAGTAAAAAGATGAATTCATATTATGTACAATCCTAGTTCATCAACGTTAGTTTTTCATATTATACAGATCACTAGAAGCAATCATTGGATTACCAAGTTCAAAATAGAAAAGAAGGAAAATTTTCTAAATTTTGTTCATGTACAGGGGACAACTTAACAATAAAGATAATAAAGACATTTATTTCGTAATTAGTATCTCGTATATTTCCACATTTTCTTTCTATTTCTTTAATCATTAATTGCCTCTGTGTGAGTGGATCATTACATCACTAATGCTAATTGCCTAGAGTGTGGCAGATATAATTTTCTCTTTTTCAATAAAAAAAAAAAAAAATAATAATAAAAGAAACTATCTTCCGAAATATAGAAATACTGGCTACGATCTGTTATATTCATATGGCTGTTAAAAGTTACCTGTCTAATTTTCAACTTTCCAAGTTATTTTTAATGCAATAAAAATATGTACTTAAATCCATTTGAACAAACGCCTCACCAATTGATATTTATACACATACATGAGTTCCCTTTTTTTTTTTTTGTCTTGATGGCTTGAAAATTGCTTTTATTATTTCTAAATTTAAAGAATAAAAAAAAATTAAAAACAAATTTATAATGGTCCGATTTCAAATCCAGAACTAGGCCAACCTTTACTATTCTTATAAATATATTTAAAAATTATATTAAGAATTATAATAAGAATTATATTAAGAATTTCAATGCCATCATGACAAGAAAAAGAATTGAACAATTATTTGAATGAATTGACAATGATCAAAAGACCTCACATAATGGACAAATTGTCCGCTCCCACGTTTAATTCGTAAAAAGTTGCGAGATCGGTGTCTTAAGTGGCAAGGATTGCCATGATACGGAAATCCTGATTCGAATTCCGAACCGAGACCAATCTTTTCTCTTCTTATAAAAAATATTTAAAATATTTACGTCACCATATAGTTGCACCTCTCAGCAAATCAGTGCATTGACGAGTTAATGTAATTGGGATATTTTCAGGCTTAAGAAAAACCTAAATATATTGTTTATAAAACATATATTTAATATAGATAAAACCCAGCAATATCTCATTCTGGACATGAACTGTTCCCCACCGATTCATTGAGGTCTCACAACCGTCTTCTTTTAAATCTTTTACGAATTGACGTGATGTTGTGTTCATGGGCTTCAGTTTGTCATAAAAACGTGAATAAAAAGTATCAATGTTTTGTTAAAATTTATTATTAACACACCAAAGATATAAAATACGACTTAAGTACCTACGTATGTGTATGGACTATTAACATAATAAAACATTGGTGTTAACACTATAGATTTAAAACCATGATAAATAATCTCAAACAATTAGAGTCAACGTTAATAACAATTCAAAAGTTAAGTGTCTGTATATATTTATCATCTTCATTGATTTTAGTTTATCCTTGAGGATGAGAAATATTGAGATAATAGGATTAATGTAGAATTTGACAAGAAAAAAATTAAAATTAAATAGGACATAAAACCTTACCAGACCAATACTTGACAATTTAGTATGACCAATTATAATTTTTAAAGATGGAGATTAAAATTTGAATTAAATATATAAAGCGAAAATGGAATTTTCATGACAATCCCACTTAAGAAATTAAACACGTTTGAAGAAAAATCCTCATTCCTCGAGAGAGAACCTCGACCTCTAGAGGGGCCAGGGCATCCTAATTTTTTGTGTTTTCACCTGGTGGACCCAAGCGACACGTAATCAGCACATAAACGTCACGGGGCACATATAGAGCGGCAGGTGTCCGCCTGTCCACACTCATTATCCACCACTATTTATATAGCTCTCAATGTTATCGCACAATAAACCGTATTAACGACGGTCTCCGGCTATGTTACACCGGTCATAAACCATTAAAACGACAGCTATTAATGGTTATTACCTATATTATTGCTTCTTAATAGCTCGGCGATGACTTCCGTGCGAAGGTTCGGAAGGGGGCATTAAAATCGAAAACGATGAAAAAAAAGAGGAAAACATTCCACAACTGGACATGAATAATAATTAATTACGTAATTATAAAGTGAAATTTCCCAAAACGTATTCGAAGAATTCGGAATAACTGACATAATAATTAGTATACCATTAGAAGAAATTAATAGAGCAATATATCTGCCCAATTAACTAATTATTGATTATAATGGTATTACAAAGTATAGGAATCTCTCATGCCAGAATATAACAGATGTTAAATGAAAAGGCCTTGTTATGACATGCAACGGCATTATACCTATCATCTCATTTTTTATGTTCAATGAGTAAATTCTTAGTTGGCTCTGTATTTTTTAAATTATCAAAATAACTGCCTAATTTATTATGATTATTATTTAAACCACCGTTTCCCAATCTGTAATACGCGTACAACTGAGGGCTCGCGAGCTGCCAGTTGGTGGCTCACGAAAAATAAAATACATTTAAATAATAATTTAAAATTATTATAGATACCAATATTACACTTCAACAATATAGTTTTACGTATATGTATAGTTGCTAATAAAAAATTCAGCAATAGTTATTTTTTGATGCACTTTTGAATTTATGTTTCAATTTTAATTCTCTCATAACATGATGAGAATACATCACGACCCTATTGAAGTTATAATGAAAATAAAATAACACAGTCGCAATAGCTGAATTGACGAAACACAATATTTTTTTTCGAAGTTGTAAGCGGTATGCGAGCCGAAAAATCGCCTGAAATAGAGAAAAGCTTTACTGTTCTTTCCGGAAGGAAGAATCTTTTGTGATAGTAACATCTTTCAAGTAGTCTCACCCTATCTGTCCTAATCGAAATTTAGCTGAAATATCTTATAAATGGCTTAGCGAAAAAATCTTAGGAATTTATGGTAATTATATCATTCCTTTACGCAAGGTGGATCATAAATATTAATATGTTTAATTCGTCAAATGCAATCAAAGACATAAGTCCTTGTAGCGGCACCAGCCACAAATAATTATTTTGTATTTTTAGAATTTTCTATGTTAATTTTGGTAAAATTAAAAGTTAAACAAAATTAATAAATTTAACATAAATGTTGCAATATTGCAACCTACACACGTGTTTAATATATAAATGTTGTAAACAAAAAAACATATGTTTTAAAATAATGTATAGTCGTGTTTTGTGAATTGTTCTTAATAAAAGTTCTTATTGTGTTATAGTGAATTTTAATTAATGTTAATGCTTAAAAACCACTACATCCTGTCAAATCCAAAATAATTTTTGAAATTTTCATTTTTTTTTTTAATGTTTGAAACGAAAAACCTTTATACCCCCAATAAATGGAGGCGCAATTTTCGTTTCATAGCAATCGTAACAGGTGGAGAAGTAAAACGATGCATACGTAAAGAGTAAATTAATTACTAATTACTAAATTAATTTACCAAAATACTATAGTTTTTTCGATCAGCGTTTAATGTTAAAAATAACTAACTAAGTTGAATGAAAATATTAATTACTCTATTATCACCGATATTAACCAATAACAACACCATTTTTCGCGATGGTATTTCTAAATATTTATTTTTAATCGTAGAAAATTTAAAATAAACTTGTTTAATCAAATTCAAATATCAGAAACCCATAAATTTAACGTCGATGTTGAGTTTCTAATGTAAGACGTATATACGGTATTGAAATGTATGCATGAAGGTATGATTGAACCGCACTAGAGGCCAGATAATAATCAATTGTGCATTGTTGCCGGGAATTAGAAGATTATGATCGTTCCCATAACTGTTTTTATATTAAGTCTGTTCAAGTAAAATTCAAACTTTTAATACAGAATTAATATTTTATTCTTATGAACTAAAATAACAATTCTAATAACTAGTGGAACCTCTGATATATAGACAATTAAGCTAAAATATAAGGATTATATCAACCTATCAAGTAATAATTACTATAATACTAAAATAATTTAATCTAAATATAAGTAACAACGTTCAATCATCGTTTAAAAATGCAAAAGTATCTATAAAAAGTAACTACACTATAATAACTGGAGAAAAACTATATTCGATAATAGGTTGAATGATAGTCAGGGTTTTCTGTTTGATCTTTTTATTTTCACTTACCTATATATAAAATATATAGCAAGGGAAAGTATTGCGATCGTAAAAAATTTCGACTTCCGGTTTTTAACTGAAATACATGTTTTGGGATCCCCTGAGACCTAATAACCAAGTCCCGCGAAATGGTCTGTCTCTGTGAACAGACTAGCTCAAGAACTATAAACTGTAGGTGCGAATCTGAAATTTGGTATTTGGAGTACATACATGCCCGCGATGTGACAGCAACATTTTCATCAAAATTTTTTAAACTGAGGAAGTACTTTATTAAGAACAAAATTCAGGAAGTACTTTATTAAGTACAAAATTCATGTAAATGAATTTTGTATAATTTTTTTTTTTCGATTTCCTCAAAAACGGCTCTAACGATTTTGATTAAACTCGGATGTGACAGCCGAAATTTTATAAAAATTGGTCAAACGGAGGGGGCACTTTATTTAGTAAATTTTGTCTCATTTTCAGGTGTTTTTTTTTTTATTTACTTAAAAATGGCTGTAATGATTTTGATCAAACTGGGTATTTGATGTATTTATATGCCTGCGATATGATAGCTAAAATTTCACCATAATTGGTTAAACGGGCTTATTACTTTACGTAATAAATTTTATCAAAACACGTAAACAGTAAAAAAAACTCGACTTATGATGAAATTAAAAAAAGAAATAACCAATAATAAATCGAAAAGTACTGAAAACTCCCAAGTTTTGTAATACAGATACTCAATAACTTATGGAAGTAGGTATAAAAATATAAGCACATAGATGTGGAACAAATGTGAGAAGTTGAGGATTTTTTTTCGTTGAGAAATTATAGTTCCTACCTAATCTCATAATATAAATTTACGTTTAATCTAAGATATTAATGTGACCCATTGAATATTACAGAATAATGAATAAAATCTGGAGTCAATCACGATTTTTTTCTTTCCATACGCACCTCTCAGCATTTCTTGATCTTTTGAATGATTTGCTACTTGTGAATTAATTCAAATGCTAACGGCAAATGTCTCGTATTTTATACTTCATACATTAATATTTTTTGTGTTTTGGTTTTAAAGTGTTTTAGAATATAGTGTATTCTTTATAAAGTGTTTTGTCTGTTTTGGAATACATTTATCAGTACAGTAGTACAGATCTAAGCTTGTACTTTATTTTGTTAAATGTTGATTATTGTATTAGGTGTAAGTTAGTATTAGTGTATTTTAGTTTGTTATTGAAATAGGTATACATTTTGTTTTTGATGGGAAGTTAATATGTATATATGTTTAAAAATGTTGTTTATTGGTAAAATTTTGTTTATTTTAGCTATAAGGCAACTCTAGCAAACGGACTATGTCCATGCTATCGTTATTTTATTTTATTTTTTATATTTTGAAGAAAATAAATAATTATTCTATTCTATTCTATTCTACATTAATATTTTGTAAATCTATTTTTTTTACATTATAAATTGATATTCATTAACAACGTATATAGTTTTTTCATCTTTCAGGTTACTATAGTCTGTACCAATAAAGTGTGAATGAGCATTTTGAGGAACGATATCCTTTATTGTACCGCGATTCATGCTGTAAAAAACAATATGCAAATAGCAAGAAGGTCAAAAATTGACAACCAAAATGGAAAACAAGCTCGCGGATTTCCATGGGAGAGAAAATGAATTTGTGCAGACTCCATGTTGGGCACAGTATTTTCACAAGGTTACCAGATGATAGGGCATGAGACATTAACACTTTCACCCCTCAATAACGACTGTCAAACAAATCCATCTCGAATTCCCAAGATTCGCCAAAATTCGAAGCGACCTTAACATGAAAAACAACCTCAAGCAGTTGTTGGGAGACGTAGAGAACTCTTACAATAGAAATTTAACTTTCTTTCATTCATTGTAATTACAATACATGATTAAAGATTAAAGATCTTCACATAATTAAAAAATTAAATATAATTAAAATTAAACATAATTAAAATTAAAGATCTTCACATAATTTAAAAACAAGAGCAGAAACACCACTATCCTTCAACCTATTTGGTCATACGGATCAGAACTTTGTATTTACGAAAACACGTCCATATAAAAAAAAATACAGAACTGAACAATCCAATTTTTTTAGAAAAATCACTAATGTATACTATTCGATTTCAAATCACTTTCTACACATTGACATAACATTTCACACTTCGACAATACATCACACTAATTGATTCAACTTTTCTCTATCCTCCTCTTCCTAGCTGACCGGTCAGTAGCGTCATCGGCGGAAACGGCAGGGGGCGAAACATCTTTTACAGTAATGGACATAAAAATTTTCAAAACTAACACGCATCTTCCAGTAAAAGAACCAAAAGAGAGATCATTTGTTTTATGCGCCACAGTGAAATGCAATGAAAATAATGTATTAATCTTAACAATGTATAAAATGAGCTTCTGAAGATGGTGAAGTTATAGGTATAAACGCATTAGAACTAGGTACAATAATCAAAGGAGTAAAGAATTCTCCATGTTATGTTTGAAACGTTTTCTTTTTTTAATAATTAGGTATAAAAAGTAAAGTCAATAATGGTAAAGATTTAAGGAAAATGGTATAGAGATAAGCGAAATAAATTAGTGTATGCAAATGAGAGGAGATGAGCTGTAGAGTTCAAAAGCAGTTCGTTAGTTTGGAACGAACTGGTGACAGCGCCTTTCCTCTTCTCCGCCTTCGGCCAATTAACATAAATTACCTTTATTTAATACGAACAATTAGTTGAGTGTTATGAGCCTTACCGGACCTAAGTAATTGGCCAGTCAGAGCACAGCTGGCTCGCAAGCTACCGCCGATACCATCCACTCCGTAGCTTCGACCCCCCGCTATTTAAAAACCTAAATTAAAGTAAATAAAGGAGCGCCTCCTGTTGAGGGCTCGGGAAGATTAAAGTGGAAATCTAAGGTAAAGTGGAAGGGGGGGGGGGGAGTGGAGAAGAAAAGAAATTTGTTGAAACGAGAGGGGGTTGTATCCGTTGTTCCTTTATTTAGCTTTTTCTCCGGCATTATCTGATTAAAAGGGTTTCGAGACATTGCTCCAACTTGTATTTAAAGTTTTTTTGATAACGATCTCATAGTTTAAACTGTACCAACACTGTACAATGTAGAGACCAGTAAAAGAAATATTATTAATTGAAATCCTATTTTTATTTGATTATAATTATCCAGCCATTGAGATTCTTACTTTCAACTTTAAGTAATTAAAATTCATACCCTTAAGGAATCATTTTAAAGGGTTCCAGATAGGTTCGTTGTTCCTATATCAACAAAACTTTTAAATTAGTCAAACATAAAGGTATTTCTTTTTAACTATGGCTTCCTATGTGAGTCATTATCTGATTTTGTTGGATTTTCTATATTTTAATTTCTAATAGGAAAAGTAATGTATAAAAAATTTGTTAATAAACCACTATGTATGTACACAATACTAACAGTACCTACAATATTAACTACTACTAGTACTAGTTATATAGGTAGTTAATAGTACTAATAGTCTACTAATAGTACTAGAAAAAAATTCATTCAAAGAATTTAGACATTATCATAAAGTATTATGATAGAAATCACGAAAGTAAGAGAAATAAAAACCTAAAAATTCTGAGAATGGGTGACGAGCATGAGATCAATCTATCAGTTAGAATATATTAGAAAAGAGTAATTGAACACCTCTATATAAAACTTTATTTTAAAAAAAATTAAAGATTTAATCTCACCTCAATTATAGTTCAACTGTTTTCCTCACTTTTTTATATAAAAAGGGAAATAAAATTGTGAACTTGATTTCAGATTTACAATAGGAACAACGTGCACCTAAAAATATAAATAAATTTAGATCTCAACTCCTTCGGAAACACGTTAGGGCTTCCGCAGGTTTTCGTCTGGAGGGAGCAGACTGGTAAAATTTTTGACATGAGGGGGGCGAGGTATTCTGACTGTATAAGGCTCAATTAATTTTTCAAATAAAACTTACTGGTATTAGAAAATTAAAATATTTGATTATATAATACTTTTTTTTGGGGTCCTCCCCTCCCTGGCCTTTTAGGCTATACGGTGTTTCCCGGGCCAGTAGATATTGTAGAGGATTAATTAAATGACTCATGGCTCTAAGTTTTCAACTGGCTATCTTCGAGTTATCACTCGCATGTTTTTTATGGCAACCCGTATTTCCTAATGCCTTTTTCCACTATGCCATCCCGCCACCCGATGCGTAATACTAAATCTGTTAAATGAATACGAATTCATTTAATTTGTATCTTTTGTTCCCATATTTTCTAGCACACATGCACACAGATCACTTTGCATGACCTGATTATTCGGACTCAGGCGTTTATTTTCCGTCGAAAAACTTTTTTACAATCGCAATATTTTCCCTTATATACACTTCATATGATTGCGGGGTGAATGGCCACAAAGGAAAGTTGGCCCATCGAAATAATTCGTCAAACCGTTGGTAGGTGTCGCTAGTTAATCGTTATTTCGGTATCTAAGGGGGAAACAAAATTTTCGCGAAAGAAAAAACAATCAAAAAGTCGGTAACTTTCTTGTTTTTTATATTTTTGCCTAAATATTTTTCAGAGGGTTCATGTTTTTCATGGTTTTGAATAGTTATAATGACGGTGATTTTTGAATTTGTTGCCAAGTACTAATCGTTTACTTTGCAGCAAATACAAAATTACTCCTATCGTGTCATTGTTTTTTGTGTAGTCATCTCTACCGGAAAAATGGGAGAGATGGCCAATAGTAGTCGGTGTGTGATGGCCCTATGGCCATCATACATAGATGATAAAGAAATTATGTCTAATTCAAATAATTGATTTATTTTCATACCAATGTCCATTTCATGTATAAATACGTTTTGGGTGGTCTAATATATACAAGAGAAAGGCAGCTGCTGTGAGAGGAAATAGGATTACAGTGTCACTAAAAGCAGCAGTTCTGTGAAAAATGGTGAATTTTCCATGCGCGCGGCAGCTATTCAGCTAGAATAAAAACCGAGAGAAGGGAAAAAAATAAATAATTACAACATAAAAAATGATAAAATTAAGACGCATCTATTGCAGTTTGTTCTGAGTCAATAAGCGAAGGGTCCAATTTTTCGAAGCTAAGCGCTCTGATAAGCGCGTTCAATAACGTGATTACACTCCATCTGGAGTTTTTCAGGAAATAACAATGATTCCACAAAAACTGCTGGCAAGTTGTAAACGGTAAAACAAGTTGAAAAAAAATATATGCATTGAAAAATGTGCAGTAGAGCAAAGTGTAAAAAAGGAGAATATAACAAAATTCAGAAAATCGAAAAATAAAAAATAAGAAGAAGAAATAAAATCACAGTTCGATGTGTAAACAAAAGAAAGAAAATCCAAAGACTAACTGATAGTCGTGCCGAGGTCTGATTAGTTATGTTCCTGAATAAATATAAGAAAAAATAAGACCTGTACCACTACGACCCATGAAGAGTCTTGGGTATAGTACTGTGTCTTGGTCATAGGTCGTGCAAGAACCGTGATCACGCTCAAACGCCAGGTTTTCACCCTTAATTTTTTTATTTTAGAAGCAGGGTTTCCAACAGGAGATTTCCCTCGGCCACTTAGACGATCTGTGACACATACCTTGAGCACAACCTTATCAATCAGCTACCCCACATGAAAACAAAGTTATGAAAAGTAAAACTGTCGCATTAGTGCAAAAAACTATAACGAAACACTAATCACAAAAGACTGGCTTACATACACAGTTTGCCAGTTATAAGTACATGAAAATTTCACTGAATTTAAAGACATGTGTTCCAAATGTGAGCTGGAGACAAAAAAAAAAACTTTTCAAAAATAGAAAATGAGGCCAAAACTTATTCCCCAACCAAGAGATAAGTAATGGCCATCTTAGCTCCAATGTTATGCCCATCATACCCGGGACACCTCAGGAAAGATGTCGATTGTGAATTTTAAAAATTATTTTATTTAGGTGATCTCATTAAAAATTATAATTTGTGCATTTAATAATTCAAAGTTAGAGACTAAAATGATCCAAGCGGTTGAAGAGCCTTTAGTAAGAAATAAATAAATAATTTAAAGTCAGGTAAATGTTTGAAGTTCAATATGAAATAATTATTAAGGTTTTCTTCTTAGAACCATATCAGAAAAACTATGGCCGTCAATCCCGGAATCACCCTAGTTAATCAAATTAAAAAAGAATCGAAGAGCAAAGGATGCAATAGTAAAATAAACTTAAATGAAAACGTTTAGCATTTGACTGGTTTATCACTGAAACTAATAATACTGTATTATTATCTTACTCAAATTGTAGATTAGATTTTTAAAAAAAATATTAGCTTGAAATTACTTTTCACAGTTAGGTACACCAACCGAAATTTTAGATTGATAGCGTGCGAAAGAATATATTCATTATAAATATAAAAAAAAATCCGAAATTGAACGCAATTCTTAACGAAATGGACAGAATACAAAATACGAAAAAGGCAGACCCAATAAGAGATTTTACGTCCTATAAAAGTCGGTCTGTCGCTCAGAGTAATTTACGATGACGCTTTGTCTATAGTTCGGATGAAGGTTGGAACGTCGGAAATCCAGATTTATCCCCCTCCTTAATACTAAGATTTTAAAGATTAACGGAATCGTGTTTCCCTATAAGTGTTTTTTTTCTTATTATTATTCTCACTTTAACAAATAAAACTAAAGTTAAAAAAAAAAAAAAAAATGAAGAAAAATAAATAAATAAAAATAATGCGTGCTGATAAAATTCTAACGGCCTTGATAAAGGTTGATGCTGATGTTTTATGAGTTGAAGTTGAATGACTGGCTGGTCAACAGAGAGGTAATAATGGCCAATCCGAGAAGATAAAACAAATTTTGAATTCCTCAAGAGGTAGATAAACTCGGCACTGATGGCAAAACTTATGAATTCAACTGCCCTTCTAAAAGCTCTTAAATAATAAGACTTAAAAATAAAGTACTTTAATTTCTTTTATCCCTACCAAGTCCTAACATAAAATTATAAATTTCAATTCTAATAAATGTTGTTATTAGACTTAAGAAAATAATATATATTCAACATATTTGCAAGCTGACTCTAAAAAAAATACGAATTGACGCATTACTGTTATATTGCGTAAATTACGATGCACGCGATAATGTTATTATTATAAATATTCAAAATTATTTAGATGAACTTGAGATATAAGTATGAAATTAATTTTCAATGATCAATAATATTTGTTTAGCTGTTAACATCTTTCTTTCATGCCTTCGTTTTTTATTATTGGTATTTGTAACTAAATGAGTTCAATTTCAGTGATATAAATTAATTCACCAGCTCCACATATAATTCGGGGGATAATGATTCATTTCCGTCCAGTCGGTATAAATGGTCTTTTGATGTGGTACAATACAATAAAAGTGTATGAATTATATTTGTTCTGCTCACAGGCACGAATTTATGGGTAGGTATATTTTTGTTTTCATTATCAGTAAATATCAAAGTAATAAATGAACAAATCCTAAGCTAAGCTTTAGTGCTTGTTTTATAAGAGTGCAAATTAATAATAATCGATTTAACATAAAATAAAAGAAGCATTTAGGTAAAACAGAAAAAAAAAAAAAAAAAATGATGTGGGATTTTTCTTAATATATTAACGATAGAAAACGACCTGATAAATGTCAGTTAAAAACCTGATGTTTTTAAAAGTTATGAATAATGTCAAAAATAGAATTTACCTATTTGGTGGGACAGAAAATTTTATATTTTATCGTGAAACAAAATGATTTTGTCTGTTACGTTGTAAACAGTTCTAGACTTTTTCAGATAGTTACATAACTGTTTTAGTACATGTTCTGGATGTTTCGGGATTTTTCTACGCTCTTATAGCATGTTGGATTTCCGATCCGGACTATGGGATTACTTTTGTATCGCTGGTAGTTACCTCTTTGTAATGTTGTTAATGAATTTGAACTTGTATTGTTTGTCTGACATTTTGAATTATAAATTTTCGTAAATAAAAATTAATGAGATCAGTTTTCTGTATTTCAAATTAAATTTCAAGACAATTACTTATAAACCAATAATGAATTACAATCCCTTATATTCAATAGCATAATGAAATTAAAACCTGATATAAGTTTGGTTCCAACAAGCAGTCCTGAGCTTTCAGACATATAACAACGATAGTTCAATTACTGCGCATGTGTCTTCCCCCACTCTTTTGAATTCCTATTTCTATAATTTCTCTAGAAGTCTAAACATTATTTTTTTTTATCCTTTTCACATTTTCTGAACGATTTTGTTTGAATACAATTATAAACATTAATAAATGAAATTTTTAAAAATAAAATAATATTAATAAGACTATAATTGACTTGTTATAAGAAACAATAACGGAATTAACATTTTACAATGAGTTCTGCGTCTTTTAACTCCATTAAAATCCATGCTTTTCTATATTACTGATAGGATTAAAAGACGTTTATTTAATTTTATGAGAGTAATCTCTAGGCTGTCTTTAATTAGAAACTGATTACCCTTAAGTTGTTAAAAGCTTTACCAATGAAAGGATAATAATTTACCTAGCAGTTGTAAAACCATTTTACAGTCCTAGACAATAGTTGGTGAAAGCGCATGAGTACGGAGCAGTACAATAGTAAAGCACCAATAAGCTTACGAATATTGCGTTTAGAAATCCTTTGCTTTACATCTGAATGCAAAAACTCATTATTAGTGTATAATTCTCGCATAAAACTCATAATCTTTGGATATTCAAACTTTATATATCCGGATTAACTAAAATCGAAAACCGGAAAAGGTAATCATGAGAAATTTTTCAATGAACTATTATAAAGCGGAACTCTTGTTGATTCCGATATGAATAATATAGTTTGCACTATTGGTAAGAAAAGCGCGAACCGCTTTAGCACGCTCGAGCTGAACGGTAGCGGTTCGAATCCACCCTGGGATGGTTGACTTTTATTTCGTGGAGGCCACACGGAATATATCTCGACCTACCCACCATGGTTGGAATAGGTTAGTTACTTAATAATTACTACCCTAATAATAAGTAACCTCCCCGTATGCAAAACATGGCCAGGTAGGGATACCGAATAAAAAAAAAAAAAAAAAAAAAAAAACCAGTACCACTACAACCCATGAAGGGTCTTGGGTCCAGTACTATGTAAGGAAGAGTACTGTTTCTTGGTCAGCGGTCGTGCAAGGAGGTGATTTGACCGTGATCACGCTCAACCGCCAGGTTTTTTCCCCTTAATTTTTCAATTGAGGGTACCCACATTATAGAGGCTGGGTTTGCCCCAGGAGGGTCTCTCGGCCCACGGGACGAACTGTGGCAGAATAATAAAGATATCATGAGCCATGTCAGATTTGAACTCGGGACCGTAAGCACAGCAATCCACTGCCTTACCAGTGGGCTACCCCGCTCCCTCACCGGAAAAAAAAAAATTGGGATTTCAACTATCAACACAGATTCGTAACATGGGGTTTGTGGACCACTTCTTTCGCAAAAGTAGTGCGGAATGCGTGCATAACTTTGGTTACTTATGGTTAGGCCTGCATAAGATGTCAATCTATGCCCATTATATCTAATTAGTATTTGTTCTATCTTACTGTAATATGTGACATAAACTTTTTTTTCTTAAATAATAATAAATAAAATATATGTATTATTTAAATATGCCATATATGCTACATTTTTCTTAAAATAAATGGAAAAAAAAAAAAAAACGTTGATACGATTTCGGTTGATTTATCACAATTTGTTATACGTTTGTTGAGTTGATATGACAACGTCGTATATTTCCTTTATATTGCCTTCTTGACAGAAAAATGTAAAATTATTTCTCCATCGCGTGCAACAGTCAACGCCCGACATTGACTCTTCTCTTCGCTGGCACAACATAACCTACTGTCCTCTAAGATCTCCTGAGGATGTCCTGGACAGACTTTTCCAGTAGACGATCAATCCAGGACACAGGAGTAGGCCGCACAGGTAGAGAGGTGGGGGGAGCGGCCATCATACTCCAGCCAGCCGTAAATCTTCCAGCACCCCTCAAATCTCGGTTCTTTGTTCCCACACTTGCTCTACCGTTCTCCCTGGATATTCCAGTTTATTCCAGGATTTTTTCAGAACTTTGACTTGTTTAATTTCATATGGGAAATATCACCTGTGTCTTCAACAGGTTATTTATTTATTTTTTAAAAGTCGTTAATTTTAAGGCTTCCAGGTAAAAAATATTTTTTCTGGAAAATATATTTATTTATATTTTTAAAAAACTCATATTGTTGTAATATAGTATCTGATTGGGTTGTATTAACCGAAAAATTTTGTTGCACTGAAAATATTTTTCTTAATCCACCAACTTGTTTGGTTCATTGCTAAATGGTTTATTCACTGTATTTAAAATTTTTATAGCCCACTTTATCCTATTTTTGGGGCTATCAAAAAACAAATATCATCTTTTGGATTAATCGTGAATGTTTCTAAGGTTAGCTGAGACAAGCTTACTTGTTTCTGTTGCGAATGTTCATTAATATTTTTAATAGTTTTATGATTTGTTTCCGAATGGGAACCAGAATTTGGCAATTTTGGAAATGTTTTATTAGATTTTCTAACAATATGTACATTTTTATCATCGGAAAGAGTAATCCTTACTGAACATCTTTTTTATTTTTTTTAAAGAAACGTACTGCTTAAAAAAATACATATGAGAGGGTTAATCGTAAAATACTTATGTGTGTCCTGGATTGATCGTAAAAAATATCCGGGTCTTTTTTACTTTACCCACATCAGTTACATTTTGATATTATTAGTGATTTATTTAACGTTATTTAATAACATACGTTATAACGAGAATACATATATATATATATATATATATATATATATATATATATATATATATATATATATATATATATATATATATATATATAAAGGAGGTTACCTACAAAATACGTCCTAGGTTTAATCATGAATCTTGTACAACTGAGTCGTGCTCTTAAATCGGAAGAAGAGGCATTTAAGACGTTTCAAAGGTTGGGGATATTGCATAAAACACTGAAATGCAGAAGAGAATGATACTTTATGAAGCTTGCTTTTCACCAAAGAAGATCTCGAGCATTTAAATGCAGTTTGAGAAGTTGCAGATGCAGTATATTAAACTATAATTTTTGTTTACATTTTATTCTTTTTAAATACGTTACTTTAATCATCTGTTCTAATTTAAAATTAAGATAAATCACTCTTTTATAAATAAGTAACTAGTGTAAAAAAGATTCAAATATCCAGAATATTTTTTGAATAGGCCCTTCCATCAACCCATGGAAGAGAACAATATTAAGCTGAAATTCGCCTTAAAACACATGAATTATAACTCTACGTCTTACACCTATAGCTTCATTATAGTTTTTATAAGCTAAATGATCAGTTGTAGTCCCAGGTCTACGAACTTTTTTAAGAAAAAAGTACAGAAGAGAAGCCGTTATTAAGAATATTTTTTTGCAAAGCAGGCGAATTCTATACAGGACTACATGGTAATCAATTCTACTATACTTGAAGATTTAATAAAATCATATCGTAGATCGCTACCAAAAATATTGCAAACCAAGGTATTAAATAATTAATTAATTAACTAATATTTAATGATTAATTAATGAAATTGAATAATTTCCCTCCCGATAAGTTTCGCAACATTGCACGTGTCTTGTAAAATCAATCATTATTTAATACTTCCTGAATTTACATATTTCGTATATTACATACCTAATAATGCGTAAACCTATGGAAGACTACATTCGTTATTGATTTAACAGACATACCCGAAAATATCATGATCAAAAATTGAAACCAAGTAACACAAAATGATTTACTGTAATGACTAGCGAAAGCGATTAGTAGGTACATTATTTGGGCAAAAACAGTTCTTTATACGGGAAAGAACATGAAGAACTTTAAAGATGTAAACAAAATCCTAACCATTCCATTTGTAATTTTACAAATAATAAATACATCATAATTTTTTTTATAAGAAACACGTATTCCATTCGGTCCCAAGTTTAATTTTAAATACTTTGTAAATGTCTTTTTTTTTAAAAAACGAATTTATCATTTTTCAGGTTGATTTTTATCATAATTATGACTTTTAGGGATATCAAATCAAATATATCTCCAGTCAACAAGAATAATGCAGACATGTCGAAATTGTTAACATTAAAATTAATCGAAAGAAAGATTTAAATTTTCACTGTAGCCTTATGTTATTTATAGGTAGTAGGCTGCAAGCAGGTAATGGAAAGAATTAATATAATCATGAAACTTTCATTGCTTAAAATTTAATATATTTCATTTTTTTTTTGCCATGATTGGGAATTTTTTATTTTCAATTTTCAATTCTATCACTTTTCTTGAGGTCAGGCTGTCGTATCTTAATCAAAATATAGATTACAAATAAATAATTATTGTGTAAAATGCCTACGCGAAGATAATAAGAGCTCGAATGGTGCAGTATATTTAACTTGGAGCCAGTTTAAGTCTGTCATTACTGCGATGTTGGTCCTTAGTCATGTAATTATTTATGGGCATAAACCATGGGGTTTCCAACCTGTGGTTTATCATATTTATGGTTGAGAAAGGACTTTAAGAGGTTTCAGTTCCGTATAAGTCCATAAAGTGAAGTAAAGCATAATATTTACGGCTAGAGTTTAATTTAAGGAACGTTTCTCCCAGTTGTAATATTTTCTAGAAAAAATTATAATTATACGAATCAGAAATGATCATAATGTTAGATTTCAAGACACATAAGATCGAATTTCTCTTATGGAATAAATAATAAATCTCTAAATGTACTTATTAATGTTTACTTCCATTATATTTTATAACATCTAATTTTAGGCTGGCGTTTAAACAGAAAATAGGAAATGTATTCAACGCTGACTTATAAATTGTAAGATTTTTTTTTTTTAACAAAAACTTATATATAAGTGCTTTAAAATAAAATTCAGAATTCCTATAATAATATTTTTTTTTTTCTTTAATTTTTATATTCCTTTTCGGTCGCCTCATACTTTAAATACTTACTTTTCACGCCTGTCATTCGTGTCCTTGTCATTAATAAGTCTTTTGTTATGCACGTGTAATTTGATTTGAAAGTCAGGATAGAAGTTTCTTATTTGTTGGTCGATAGTTGGTAATAGTAAGTCGTATGTAATGTTTTGTTACTAACGTTCAAACTTGACTTTGTTATTAGTCGTAAAATTTTGGATGTACCGAATTCGGCTAAACCACTAAACCGATTTAAACTTCATATATATCATTCTATTCGCAATAGTTTAGCCTCTTATAGTAAGAAGAAAGTAATACTTTGTGATCTATATTTGCCGAATTTATGCGAGAAAAGGAAAAAAATCCCAAAACATTTCACGGATTTTTAGACCACAAGGCGCCAAATACGTTCACGTTTTAATTACTATGTCTTCACAGGAGTGGGTTAATTTTGAAATTAATGAGATCATTTTACACAGAATTTGATATTCTATATCTATTATAGGTAACATTTTTTATTTGGGTTAACCCTCTTTAAATTGCAGGCTTTGGAACATGAGCATGATTCATTTTTCCGCTAAAGTGGCTAAATTGACGATCGGTTTTGGCGAAAAGACTCACCCGATTTTAACTGTGAGGACCTCAGTCGATGCAAAATTTAATGCCCTTTTAGTTTAGAAAAAGCACAATTTCTTCTGAGATAAATCGTTTTCGAGTTATTAGCGAAAATATCGATTTTGTTCGCCTATAAAATTTGACGGCAACCGATCTGAGGTGGCAGATGTTCACATTTGTTGTCTATGAAATGAGTACTTTCAGCCTTTATGATTAACAATTTTCTTCAATTTGAGGCACCTTTTTGGCCCTAAGCTCCCAGACTATTTTGAAAATAATGAGTACAGTATTTTTAGTTTTTTTTTAATGTCTCCCTTTTCATTTTGACATGAGGCCCCAAGTCATCCTTGTGTCAAATATTAGTCCAATTTATCTTATGGGAATTTGGTGGTCGTATAATAATCAATTATATATCTTAGTTTTATTTAAAGATACAAAAATGTAAGAATACTTAGGTATATCTGGAGTATGATATGCAAGTTAAAAGCGCGTAAAGAAAATTCGATTTTGTCAATAAAACAGATAAAGATTCAATTTTTAAAATTTAAATTCTTATATCCTATTTAGTTTTAAAAATAAAGAAATTCTAAAAATCGAGCATTCGTTTCCTGACGATTTCTCAAAAAATTATTTTGGCAATGTTAGCCGGCATAACTTGATCAGATGGACATTACCGAAAAAAAAAATCTACAAGAACCCATGAACAAATTGAAGCTAACAAAGCGGAGGGGTTGATTGTCTATCGCATCGAGTATCCAATGATGAAAAAACTTATGCAATCGACAAAATTTTGTGTAATTTTTAGTTTTTCAATAATTTGGGATCGAAAAGAATCCCCCTTATAATCGAATTTTATTTAAGATTTTTTACAGTAAAACACATGTGCTACTTGTACTGAACTAAAAGGAAATGTTTATATTAAAACATGAGAGGGTTTTACGATAAACTGACAGCCTTGAAGGTTCTAGGCCAGCGTAGATGGTACTCGAACATCTTAGTCACAAACATGTACTATGGCACCTCCAACTGTTAGAACTATTGTAAACCATATGTTTTGTGTTTTGTTTCACGTTTACAATGTCACTTTAGAATTTCTTACAGATTAGATTATTTATTTTTACTGTTTCTTCTTATTGGAATTAGATGGATTTCCTTAATACTTTATAGAGCACCCCAAAAGTTTTTTTACTTATTCCCTGTTTTTTTTCGTGAATGTTAGTAACGCATTATCCATGTCTGACAGTGGAGGGGGGACTGGTCCAGCAAGTGGATCTATTGGTCCTTTTTGCCAACCTCTGTCAGCTACCTGGATGTTGCCACACCCCCTTGCATAGAATGGGGAGAGCTAACATTTACCTTGTCGAACGGCCTGAGAATTAACTTTTACTAACCCAGGTAGGAATCGAACTCAAGAAAGTTCAACATAAATAAATCAAAATATGTTTCGCAATTTGGGAATTCAAACCCTTGGTTTAAAAAACATCCCAGTTCATTTTGTCTTTCTATTGATTTTATTCATTCTATGCCAGTTATCAACTTTTGAGTAATATCGAGCTTACTTATATTAAAATGAGAAAAAGGTATTAATTAATATATTTAAAAAAAATGTTAAAGTTATACTATTGTACACGTAGAGATTCGGTATAACAACAAATTAATAAAAGGATCTGAACGCACATGAATAGATATATTTGTGTATTTTAAAAAATGTAATCATAAATACACAATATGCTAGCTATCCATGTTCGGTTTCTTTCTGAACATTAAGGCCGATTGGATATGAGTTCATGAAACAGGAGCACTAGTAGTGGACATTGTTTGGCCTTGTTCATTTATTCATGTTCATCGAAACATATTTATTCAATTTCGTCGCAAAAGCCAAACGTATCGGAAATTAAGGCTTTTTTAATTTTAATTTAATTGACAATTCTGATGATAACATTGGAATATGTGAAACAAGACGACTTCTCCTCTCAATATTCCAGAAAATCGTGGTTCAAAAACAGGCCAGCATAATCAATAAGGACGCGTTCATAATTACGCTGTGGATCGTCTCATTGATGGAAGGAACTTTAACTGAACTTTTCTAGACTAGCGCTTTTATGAGTCTTCTAGTTTATAGATGTTTTTATCTTTCTCAATGAATACTGATTGGACTTTATTAAAAAAAATAGAAGATAATTAATTTAAGGCATTATAGCTACTGAGCTAGTTGGAATATATTTGTTTAGGCTATTGATTATTGTTTTGAATCTTTCCACTATACATATTAATAAATAATGTTAACATACCTATAATTTAATTTTACATAGCTATACTGTAATAAAGTCAATTGTCATCAACTCTGGGCAAGAACGAGTGTCTGATTTTTTTTTTTTAATACAGGTTATGTATTTTTTTCTCTGCTATTTAGAAAAAAGGAAGTAATGTTGAATCATACATGTCAATCAATCACCACATTAAAATTTTGATGGACTCCTTCATGCCTGGTGTTGGTGTTATAAAATATCGATTTTTTATTATTAAAATCACCATTTTTTTTTACCAACTAAAACTTTTGTAGACATTTTTTTTAGTAACGAAAAATAAGAATAAAATGCGTTAAAGAAAATTCAGACGAAGTGGGTTAATAAATATTATTAATAGAGTTTTAAGGTTACCCATTTATGTAATTTTTTCGCATTCTTCAAATATTTTTTTTAATTTACTGAGCATGCTATCACTGGAATTTTTTCATCACTTTAGCGTGAACAAATTATTACATTCAAAGAACTACACGATTATTACAATAAGTAAGTCAAGAGATTTAAACAACAGCTTCAATTGAGACATTATTATAATTTTTTATTTGTATTCAATATTTTTATTTTTATTCGTTACTTTGATAGGACATAGTTGAAAGTGCGAGAAGAATTATTGTGACCGGACAGCTTAGGAACGCCCACTTATATAAGTTCAACTCTGACATTTTAAAAACCGTAGGGGGATCAAAAGAGAAAACATTTTGGCTTATCTCTGCGTGGGAGTCTCTTACAAAGATAAATGGGCACGAGAAAACATTTTCGGCTCAATAATAAGTGATAGGGATTGTGAGTGAATAATTTCCACAGATCCAGATTACATAAATTTAAACAAGATTAACAGATTTATTTGCTCAATAACATTTTTAATTTAAAGCCTTGCATAACGATAAAATGCTTTCAATCTAAAGTAAATTGTATCGAGAATTAACTAACATTGCTCGTGAGATTACGAGGTAAAGTAAAATTACGGGATCAACGATATAAAGAAGTCAAAATTCAAAGTAAAAAGCTAATTACTTTATAATTAATAGAGCCTTTCGTTAACTCTTTAGATAGTACAGATTTTTTTTCTGATACATTTAAGGTATAAGCTATGTGTGTGTCAACGATATAGGAGAAAAACATATTTTATAATTTAAATATTGCAAATGTATTTTTTATATACATAAGTTGAATATTAGTAATAAATAGAATATTAAAAATGAAAAATTTTGCAACTTACTTGTCTATGGATATAATGAACTAGAATGAAGTTTAGATAACACGATATATTAATGGTAGGCAATATATATAAGGAATTTAATAAGAAAACTAAAATACCCTATACATATTCTTAAATTGATTCGGGATATCCGAATTTGAAATATAAAATTCCAAATTTGGTTTAGAAAAATCACAATTTGGTTTGGAAATTACTAAACTATCCTGGGAAATAAGAAAAAGATTCTGTTGTTTGATTGAATTAATTTTTTTTTTTTTTTCATGTTATTATTAATATTGATTCATTCTAGATGGGAAAAATGTTCTTTAAAATTATTCATTACAGCAATTTTAGTTCCCTACCTTGTTTTAACATTTAGACACAAATGATAAATACACTTCTCCACAATATATTTTTAACAAGGCCATTAATAAATAAATAAAAATATTATAAAATTATTTTTAGGTATAAAATTATAGAAATATTTATTATAGTATCGTATTATTGTGTTTGAATGCATATGTTGCACAAAATGATGAATGAGCCTAAATTAAGACGAGAACATTTTTCTATTACTTTGGATTATAATCTATTATTTATTTTAAAGCAATGTACCTAATTTGTAATATAAGGAAGCAAGAAATTTTTGCGCCTGTTTTCCAAAAATAATTCCCTTATGAACTTTGATGATTTATGTTATTACAATATTGATTATATGCATAAAATGTTTCTGTTCTAGTATATATAAAACGTAATTTTTCCCTATATTTGGAAGTAAATGCCTAAATTTCTTTTTTCTTTTCAGATAGTTCAATACGAGTATACAAAAACTCTGTGAGATTCAAGAAAGAATTATCATTTTGGAAAAAAAAAAAAAAAATATCGAGCAATACTCTTTCAAAATTATCTTGTGGCTGAATTTTTGATACAGATTTTAGAAATTAAATAATTTTTACTACAATTTCAATTTTATGAAAAGTTCAGCTTAAAAATTTAAATTACACACTTTTTAATATCCACATTTAGTTGCGGTTTGTACAAAACAGTCTGTTAAATTTATATTGGATATTTTAGCTCCCTTTTCTTTCAGATATATGCATGGAAATACTATTCAATTTGATTCTATCATAACAAGCAAATGGAATGAGATAATATGTTAATGTCTTTTAAAGTGGACCACGATATCGGTAATGGAATAAATAAAGATACAGTTCTTAAAGACAAAAGATATATATATATATATATATATATATATATATATATAAATGTTCTACTGATTCAGTTGTATAGCCAGATGGAACTAGGGTCCGGACACTTTCACAGAAGGGTAGGCCCAACTTTCTGAGAACCCTTTTGTTACGTAAGGCCTCACACACCCTACTACCGACAATTCTCAGACACCTCTCTCCAACTATTCCCTGCACGTTGTCCATAAGTTAGCTCCCTATCTACATCTTGCATGCTTGGAATTACCTTTAAAATTCTGTTGTTTGATTCTGATTCCTTCCTTAGAATCGTTTTTTTGTTTATTTTAATTTATTCTTTTTTCGGTTTTCTTAATTGAGGTCAAATTGTATAGATTGTACAAAGGGAGGATGTACTAACACTTTCTGAGAAAACCTTGGATCTTTTTCGTTTTTTCCACCCCGTTTACTTATGCAGATTGTTATTAACTCAACTGATTGCAAACGGGTGGCGGGATCGCCGAGTGGCTAAACGCGATAGAAAATACGCGTTGCCACTGACAACTGGACAGATGATTTGAGAACCAGAAGATAGCAAGTTCAAAACCCGGAGCCAGGGGAAATTTAATTATACGCAGCATTAATCCCCCACCCTCTCCCCTGGCCCGGGAAACCCCGTATAGCCTAAACGGCGAGGAAGGGGTGGACCAAAAAAAAAAAAAAAATCTGATTGCACAGCACATAACCAACTCAGATCCTCCACAGTTCTCTGTGAAATATATTAAGAAATGGAAAAATTCATAAACTTCGAAAATGTAGAAGTTTATATAATGAAAAAAGTTTATAAAAAATTATAGAAGTTGTTTCGGCATGAAATTATAGTTTAAATATAGTGTAAACATAATATAGTGTAAATGGCCCTAGTGGTTGAAATACTTCAAATAATCAATGAATTAGTTTCTAGGAATTTTAATAACAAATTACTTAATAATTGAAACATATTGATATTTAATCTTTTTTATAGCAAGGTTACCTTTGAATATTTAGATAACGAAACATAAAGAAGAGTGGCCATGTTATTAAACAAAATATCCAATGATTGTTTGAAAATATATTTAGCTTTTGTGCTCCATAATAAATTTCGAGGAAATGTTAAGTTAGTTAATTATAAAACAATACTTATTATAAACGCGTGTTTCATGTAACAAGATAGATACTTATAATCAGTGTTTGAAATAGATACCTAATAATTATTAAATTTGATTTTTAATTTATAAATCATACTTGAATTATACATAAAACATCTAAATCGATCTTTGATGTTTATTGATTTAATTAATGATAATGATCACTCACTGAGTGATACCTTATATGATAAATAATAATTAACAAATTGGCATAAAAAATTCTTAATTAACAATTAACTAACTTAATTAACTGGTAGGATGAAATATCTCAACAAAGAACTATTGGCTTAATCATACCACTGATGATAAAAATTTAGAAAATAGATTCTCAATAAGGCTTTATGTTAATTTTTTGACGCGTGTTTAAATGTTTACTTAATATAAAGAAATGTTTACTTAATATAACTTTTAAATTCACAAGGCAACTCCATCTATTGTAGCACATGGATAGCTTTTCGATGCTGGTAATGGAGAGAATGTTGTGAATTGTGATTTATCGTTGGATTTTTTTTTTTATGATTTTTTTCTTCAAAATTAAAAAAATTGAATTTTTATGAGCCCCTAAATTTTAAAAAGTTATTTTAACTAAACCTAAGACTTGATTTTATAATATAATAAAGTAGATTACAGTATAATATATAACAGAGTATTAGACAATAATATTCTATTATTGCAAACCTAAATTGTTAGTCCCTATTTCTAGCATTGAAATTTAGACTTGTAAAAAACTGATTCTGATGAAATTTTCTCTGCATTGACAGCACAAGATAAATTATAAACGATATATACAAAATTCTACAGATGCAACTAGAGTTGACTCAAAACAGTACGAGTAAATATTTAGTGGATCTCGTTAAAATACCCATATAAAAAAGATAAAAGACTAAATACCGATATACCTACCTATAAAAGAACTGAAACATTTGTAAATAAATATTGAAAAAAAAACTTGGAATCTTCACGAATTCTCAAACATATTATATTAGATGATTTTAATCAATTAGTATATTTTATTTAAGCCCAAGCGTGTCATGCATTTACTTCATGTACAATATTTAAAATTATATTGTTCAGTTCAATAGATAAAATAAAAAACAAAACCAAATAATAGAAAAAAAATAGAACTGGTTTGTTATTAATTAACTTATTTTTACAAAAGATTTAAATAAAATTGAGAGCTAATATTTTAATATTTCATGCTAGTAAGCATATACATAAATAAATACTTATTTGAATAATTTTCAATCAATTTAACAATAATAAATCACATTTTCTTTATATATTTTTTTTATTATCTATTTTCTTAATAAATAAATGTTCTTCTACATCGATTTATTACGATTCATTCAACTAAATTAATACCTATTTAATAATTAATAAGAACCAATTAAATTTTTATTCCAAAAAAAGGTTCATTTTCAGTAGGATTCCATTTCACCCTTGCTAATTAATAAACGCACTGAAAGTACCTGTACACGAGTCGGCAGCTGCCGATAACGAGATAATTCAGAAAGTCTTAAGAAAGTTGCCGGGCGTTTTAGCCAATTAGTGGGGGAAGGGCGTGCCCGCGGAGGGGAGGGGCCTCCCCACCCCTCCCGTCCCACGATTTATGGGAGGGGAGGAGGGCGATGGCAGCGCTGCCTAGTGAGCCCTGGCCGAACCCCCGGCTTCGGTCAGGTTAGCTTGCCGTCGGTGGGGTAGAGTGTACCTCACAGTACCTCGGTACCTCGGGTACAACATGGCCGCCGAACCCTTCGTACAGGTAACTGCCTTTATTTTTATTTGCATGCGTCGGGTGATGGAGTGATGGCAGTTGATGGAGTTATCCTCCAGCCAATGGTGCCATCAGCTTCAGGTCTATTTGTGAAGCTGTGCATCATGTCAAGGGCCGCTGAAGGGCTAGACAGCAACCCTAGGAGGTTATGGCTTGTAACCCCTGAATACATCATGAGTTGTTAATTAATAATAATTCAATTACATCACCTAGTCAATGAACTAGTATTAAGAATACAATTTATAAAGAGAATATTACCCAAACCGGGTCAACCGTGTTGTATTGATTTTTTCTTTTTTTCTTTAATATAACAATTACTTGCTGTCCCAATAACTAAAGTACACTTCAGTTAAAAATCAACATCAATAGTCATTGTTCATTGTTTTCCCACAATTAAGACAATGAAATATCAATGCCAAAACCCTCTAGCTCTTAATTAATCATGAATAACACATATTGATATAAAATTTACTGATTCCCTTGTGCACCTGTCAGAGAAATGTCATTGGGTCGGTGACGAAATGAACCTGTTATCATTTATGTGCCGCTGATAAGAGCCATGTGCACAGTAGGGTGGAACCCCCCCCCTTAACCCCTCCCAGTTATGGCTGCTTATTACCAACCATTATGGGTCTAGACGTCATTTTTTTTATTGGCGTCACGGGTCATTGCTGTCGGTTAGTGGTTATACCTATTAGCCAGGTAATCCTTCGCAATGGATACCACGTTGGTTATAGTGACTAACCCAGGTTATTACAACTTATATTTCTGTAAGCCTTTATTATTCATTTATATTTTGTGTCATTACATATTGTGTGTGCATGTTTTTCAAAATTTGTTATGTAGACCTACATTATATAATACCTATATTTATATATTTATAATACTACCTATATTTATAATAATTCTCACTACTTAAACCAAAACAAAGAGCCACATTATATATTAAACATTTCTTTTTTTATTAGAAACTTTAAATGAAGACATTTTTTTTCTTCGGTTATAATAAATGAAAAAATCAATTTTTAAAAAGATCTGAATCCAAAAGGGCCGACTTTCGGCTTAGTACAAAAATTTTCCGCCAGGTAGTGTGCCTGGAAATCAATATCCTTAGGTACCTAAGTATCCGCCATTTTCTCAGGCCATTTGAGCGGAAATTGAAATTGATGATGTGACTTAATTGACAATCCCACATACATTATTTTTAGGGAATGATTATTTTAAAACAACTTGATCATCGGTACCAATGCAAATTTTAATCTATTCTATCACAATATTTAGCTAATTAATTGTTACTTATCACATACAAATGGGATATATATTTTGTTTACCAATTGCATTTAATTCCTTCTATAACAAAAACAAATAAAATTTTAATTTATTGTCTAAGTAAATTACAAAAGAAATTTTAGTTATTAGTTTAAGACATTTTTAATATTTAAGTATTCTAAAGTATATTGAATGCTTTTTTTAATATACTTCAATAATTTGTATTGTTACGAAATAATTTTTCATCAAATAAATGAACAATTCGATAAATTGTTCATTCGAAATCAATGAATATCATTAATGAACTTTCTAACTGTAAGTTATTGGTCCATTGTTCATCAACCTTATTGAATTATATTTCTATCATCGGTTTTAATTACTATACATGAAATATAATTGGGATTATAAATATTATTAAGAACTGCTTTCAAAATTAAAATAAAGGCTTGAAGGATTGGTGTATTAATTTAATAATAGTTCCACATTTCTTTAATGGAATATTTTTTTTATAAATTTTACTAAACAGGGAATTGTTTGATTATTTATAGCGATAGGGACGAGGCCGTTCATAATTTAATTAAAAAAAAAAAAATTAAACATAACACTGTCTATAGTAGGGGAGACCGAGGGGAGTTGAAACAATTTTCACATTTTGTTTCATAGCCCAAATCCTATTGACAGAAATCGACTTATGCCACCAACGCGAACTGACATGTAGGCGGGCGGAGGGAAGTGATTGATAAGCGAAGTTGCCAAATCGCTAGCGATTTTAAGTTCCGAGAAATCGCTACTGTTTCAACTCACCTCTGTTTCAACTCCCCTCGGTCTCCCCTATATAATTTTTGTATACCTTAATTATATACTAGTTTTTCCTGGTAAATATACTATTATTTATCCCCCTACTGCTTATTATAAATACCCCTTTTATAGTTGAAACAATTTTCACATTTTGTTTCATACTCCAAATCCTATTGACAGAAATCGTATGATATTAGTACCAATCGATAGGGCATTCTTTACACTTGCGAATGGCAAACTTAAATAAAGAAATTGAACTTAAAAAAAGAAATTGTAAGCGTTAACTATTGTGGTAAAAAACCCACTTAACCATAACAAGTCAACTTGTTTCAACTCCCCTCATACCGAGGTTGAGATGAAACAGGGGTCGAGGAGAGTTGAAACATGTAATTTTTGAGAAGTATTAAGGTCTGTAAAATAAAAATGATGGTATAATTGAAAGGTATTTATTGTAATTAAACTTTTGAACTACAAAACAAACTTTTTTATTGATATTTTGTGCAGCTATATCAGTTAAGTAGGTAACTACAGGTCTAATACAAATAATCAACTCCTAAAGTATTTAAAAGTACCATAACGTCCTATTCGTAACATTAATTAAAATAACAGTGAGATAAACAAAAGGTTTTGAATTATAAATCTTTGAAACAAAATAATTATTAACTTTCAGCCGTTTTTTAAGTATTAAAATCAGTTTTGATGATTATTTCTTCAAATATTTATGTTACAATAATCTCACAAATGTCAAAAATAAAAATATTATGATAATAAAAAAGGTCAATCTAACAAGCAGTAGTGGCAAATATAAAGTTCCCCACCAGTGCAAGTTTCTTGAGCCCCGTTGTTGTATTCCAGACATTGCACCCATTTTCATTTGGCTCTGATATTTGAAAATGGCTCTAAAAACAAAAGGATTTTTCTTATTCAGCAAAATATGTGCTATAGTAACCGATGTTTCACTCTCTGCGGAAGTCACAGACACTTGTTTTTGTCCTCGTCCGGCAAAACGAGGTGAGTTGAAACAGCCTGTTTCAAATCTCCTCGGTAAGAAAAAACTTCCCAATTTTTAATCAATCCACAATCAAGAAGCAACTACACAGAAATCAATTGTACCAAAAATAAATAATAAATCGTTAGTTAATGAGCTTTCGAAACATATGTAACTCAAGCCAAAATACAAAACCCTTATCAAAATATAGGCATCATAAAAAAACGTTAAAAACCTACTTTTCACGATTTTTGTCACATGGCACCCAGGACTCCAAAGCCGCGCGACTTACGCCACCGACGCGAACTGACATGTCAGCAGGCGGAGAGAAGTGATTGATAAGCGAAGTTGCCAAATCGCTAGCGATTTTAAGTTCCGAGAAATCGCCACTGTTTCAACTCACCTCTGTTTCAACTCCCCTCGGTCTCCCCTATATAATTTTTGTATACCTTAATTATATACTAGTTTTTCCTGGTAAATATACTATTATTTATCCCCCTACTGCTTATTATAAATACCCTTTTTATAACTTTATTTTTAAGTAAATGTGATTTAAAATATAATGTGTTTGGCAAATATATTTTATGAGCAATAAATCCAATAGTATCGAAACTTTCTCTTAACCATTTGATCTTCACAAGCCATTACCCAAACACTACAATTTCATTTAAAGTAGGTAGAGTTACGTAAGATCCAAATTTATACTGAAATTATTTAATGTGTACCAAAAGGACCATCGAAATGGCATATATTTTTGTCTGTCTGAGTGTGTTTTTGCCCCAGAAAGCTAATCGAGCAACACATGCATTTATATTTATTAGTTTTACTCAAATTGCGTTTGTTAAACTTTATCCGTAAAGGCCGGGGACTATTTGAAGCTTCCAGTTTCATTTCATTAGAGCTCATTCATGAAAGTGGGGAACTACTATTACAAAGCTACTAAGTGTATGCAAGCTTACAGGAACCTCTGTCTTCACAGTGGAAGATACTTGTCATCAAACTCTTGCGCAACAAGCACAGCTCAATCTTGTAATCATGCCATTGCAACTTATTTCATAACCGACTTAAAAATCATCAAAAAGGGGTAATTAAAAAAGATCAAGGACCCAACAACCTACAATTACAGGGATCCATAAATTATACCGGGCATTGAAGAATGTAAACAAAGATAGTCCAACTGGTATGTGTGGGTACCTTCACATTTTGAGGCAACCTGATTGGCTAATGCTGCTGTCAACTCGAAAAAAAATCATTTCAAAAGTCTAGATAATCGAGAACATTTTCAGAAAAAATTGGTCTCATCAATAATTAGCTTTATACATAGGCATAAAATTATTTTGTTGTTATCCGGTTTTTCGGTTTTCTCTCTAAATGACCAAGCAAAAAAGGTTTTATATGAAAGACCTGGAGAAAGCGGTTAAGAGAAAGACTCGGCCTGAGTTGGCTGGAGGACGCAGAAGCGGACTTGCGCCAGATGGGAGTGAGGTGATGGAGAGCAGTGGCGGCTGATACAGAGGATTGGATGAGGATCGTATCAGAGTCCTTCATGGTCTGTGGAGCCAGTGGATAAATATATACATAGGCAAAGATGTAATGGAAATTTTGAATCACATTCGCTTTCAAAACTAAAAGAAATAAAGAGAAAGTCTGCGAGTAAACTCCAAACCTATGTTTAAAAGAGAATAAGTCCATCTCTGTCGTCTCCTCATTGAGGATTGTGAGTTTTCACAATTGTACATTTTGCACGAATTGGAGGCACAATGCGTATCCATTACCATCCACCATCCATACCACCCAGAACAGTCAAGCAAGAAATTTTCGAGAGAGACCCCTTCATTGATATTAGGCAAAATCTAAATATGGGAACAACAGTGAAAGAAATCCTTCAGCGTAAAGAAGAAGGCATACCTACAGTAGGTAATACTATTTCATTTCTCTCAGAAGAATACATTATATAACAGAGTATATAGATTTTGGACTGATAAGATAATGCATCTAAAATAAATATTGATAATAAAATTAAATTACGAGGCTATTTTGATTTAATTGTCGATTTTTATTTAATATCGATTTTGATTTAATTCACAGTTCAACAAAATGAGCGTTTTATAAGGTATAAGCGGTTTTAAAATTATGCTTTTTATTGTTCTTTTAGAGTTCTAGCCATTTTCACTGAAACAACTTAATATTTTTAAAAAAATATAAAACTAAGATAAAATAAATTTAGTGAAAACATTTTTTTTTCTTTTTTGGATTTCTAGTGGAAGGAACCCAGTTTTCAGTGTAGTAGGTATAAAAAGGCCAAAAAGAATAAAAAAAAAATCATTAATTCAGAATACTTCGATAGAGCAGGTAGAGTGCGGTGGAGAGGGGGGACACCTTTTTGTTCACTCCCACCAGATGGGAATCTTTCCAAACGGCCTTTGTCCAATCCTACTCCATCTCATTCCAAACACAACTCCATTGCTCCATTCAAAACCAAAATCATTATTTCTTTTTCTATTTATATTTTTCTATGAAACGTATTCATAATAATTAACTATTTCATCATAATGTAGCATTTAATTTCATAATAATGTTAAATAAGAATAGACAAACCTATTGATTTCTTTTAGATATTACAATCATGCTGATAATTTACATATAAACAAAAATTACATAGAATAATAGGTATTAGATTTTTAATATAGTTACATGTATTATCCAAATTAAAAAGATAAAACTAAGCATGGGCGTACCCAGCGGGTGGCAGGGGGGGGCAGCTGCCCCCCCTGGAAGGCTGGAAGCAATATTTTTTTAGGATCTTAAGCAATGATAGAATATATGTTTTTCAAGCAAATAATTGTAATAACTTAGTTGATAAAGCACTGCTATAATTATTCATAATTTTGGTTTCATTCACCTTTTCCGCGGTAAGATGTTACTACCTGAACGACCATAGCTTGCCCTCCCCTAGATTTTAGCTTGCCCCCCCCCCCTAGTTTTGATACTGGGTACGCCCTTGAAACTAAGGGTTTATTTTTTTTACTAATGTAAGAAATAGCAACTCATTATATCGAAAAAATAATTTTCAGCTGTGAATACCTGTTTCAAAATACTCGGCAATGATCAAGAGCCAAAAAGGAGATGGTTGAACAGAAAAAATAAAACGAATATACAAATCTTGGAAAAACTACATATACCGTCTGAAAAACCGACAGAAAACCTATGATATCAGTATATATTGATTCCTTCGATTGAAGCGTATAATTTTTATTACAGAAAATAATTAATATCACATTAAGGAGTGTTACATATGATCATCAAGAAATGATCATAAAATCTAATATGAATGTTTTAAGAAAACATTAATAAATACTTTTTCACCTGGAAGGGAGTGTTAAACGGACTAATGCTTCTGAAGAACATCCATTTAAAGCGAGGATGACATCTGAATCAGATCTTAGATAAGGAGGACATTGTGCTTTAAGTCCTTGGAACTTCAAGTGGAACGAAAAGGAACTGGCAGGCTCTCTGATAACAGAAGTCTGGCTCCACACGCCATCCAACAAATACAATTTTAATCTATATACCCCAGATAACTATCATAACAGTGTTCTACTACGTGACGACAGTTGAATATTCATTTGACGAGACTTGAAAATTATAAAAGTTATTTTAAATCATATCTTATATAAGAAAGTTACCAAAAGGTATGTTGGCAAGGTTTAATTTTTGGAACCAAATGTTGTATCGCTTTTGAATCTCCAAGGAAGATTACATTGAACAAAACACACGGTTAAGTTTCTTATTTTATCATTGACCAGGGAAGATTTTCATTCTTATTAATAAATGACCTACAACATTTTCATTCCAAGATTTGATCAAATGAATGAATTGCCTTCGATTTTTATTTAGCTGTATGTAAGAAGAAAACGATTTTTTTATTTTCACACGCAACACAACAATTTACAATTTTATTACTTTTCTAATTGTCTAAAGATTCTTTTCTTCTACTATGTGACTACTTATTTGCAATGAATAAATTATATTATTTAAAATATAGTTTATTTTAAAGTATATGTGTGCAAGATCGGAAAAGGGATCACTAAAGAGAGGGGATTGACTCGGCTAGGATGTGATCTCAGTGGCGCAATGGAAACATGCTGCGCTATTTTATTTATATATCGGAATTTTTATCTGTCTTTAACGATCAAATAAATAACTGAAAAAACATAAAGTTTGGTTTTGATGATTATCTCATTAATATTATTTATATCTACATAACGCGAAATAATTTAAAGTTTATACCTATAAAATATTATATTTTCTAATTTTTAATTTCTCCTTATTCGTATTAAATATATTTTCAATGTTAATAAAAGACCCAATTATGTTTTTAAGGGTATGATGAGGAAAACTATAAACTAATTTAAAATATACCAGTAAAATATTATAATAAATTTACTCTTCTTTTTTTTTATCATCCACATTTTTTATTAGACAATTTTCTTGAAAGGTATCGTCCGTAAATTTATCAATTGAATTAAATACACTGTTAAAGTATTCATATTCATAATCGAAACATATGGCACAAAAATAATTCACCGGCTTGAAAATGATCGATGACGCTGTAAAGGTTACATTGTTGCTCAGTGAGTTAATGCTTCTATGCGAGAATATATATAAGATCCCAGGATCACTCTTCGAATACTTTCCATTCCGAGATTGTGCGTCCAGATCCTTTGAAGGTCGGGGGGCTAAGGAGCGGAGGAATGTCCTGTTGGTCCTTTTTTTATTTATTTAAATGAAGCTGGGAAGGTACATGATGGCCACCATACCGCGAACCAATTAGTTTTTTTCTCATATAGACAAGAGCATGCCTCATTTGAGCTAAGATTCATGACTGACGAAAAATACTGGAATAATTTTATTTGTACATGAATAAATTATCCTTAGTAATCCTTAATTTTTAATTTATCCGCTATATATATATTCATAACCATAAAGTTATATTTTATAAAAAATATACATGCATACATAATTATTTTCAGCCATAAATACTCGAATAAATTAAAAAGGGGCTGAAGATTTTTCCTCAATAAAAGATAATCTACTTCACAACTATAACTCTAAGAACTTATCATTAAAAACATATTGATTAATAATGTAAGACTAGCTGATTGCCTATACGGAAATGCATACGATTACAAATTAAATATCAATGAGAGTTGCGAAATAGGATTTGTTAACAAAATCTTGGTGCCAAAAAAAAAAAAAAAAATCTATGAGAGTTGTGTCATCACCTTATACAATCTTTGAGGTTAGGTCATGTTGTTAATGGACATTCAACTTCTAAGATCATTAGTGTCTTTCGAATTGTTTAATATTTCATTATTTTATTTATTTATATTTGAGATTAATTACACTTTGCCCTATTTGTCTTCTGTTATAATTTATAAAAACAGAAAAAATCTTATCTTTAAAAAATTAATTTATTTACATTCGAGGAACCATCACCTTCTGAATTTTTCTTTTGATTTTAAAAATTAAAACTAGGCGGCATATTGGAGGCAGTCTTCTAAAATTTGTGCGATGGTAAGCTGCAATGCATATAGGAAGTGTTTCTTTTTTATAAGAAATCCATGAGTTTGACCTATCCTCAATCTAGTAACGACAGCCTCTTCTCTTCAGGAATTGCGGTTTAAGCTTTGCCAGACTTAAATTTTTTTTCTATTTTAAATTTATTTATTTCCTCGTTGTTTCCGCAAAGCTCTTATCGCGTTTTCCTTGCTAGGTATTCAAGATGGTACATACAAGATCTGATGAACTAGAGATATTCATCCATTTCTTCCAATGTTGGTGTTTCTGTATGTGTCTGCTGCCTCATTTCCTTTAATTCCCGCAAGCGATGGAATCCAGACATCGTTAGATTTTTATCATTCAGGAGTATGCTTGGGCTTTTTAATCACCAAATATGTTACATATATCGTTAATTATTATTATAGACGAAAGGGAATCTGTGAATAAGAAAATATCTGGCTCTTGATGCTGCACAATATGATTAAGAGCTGCACTGATAGCGTAGCATTCCGCCGTTAAGTTTCTTTTTTAAGAGGGAGCTTATATTTAATTATGTTTGAGTCTATAAATAAAGAACATCCTACATCACTGTTCGATTTGGAGCCATTTTATATGCAGATTTAATAAGTGAATCTAAAATTATTTTATCAGTCTCGTTATACTTAAATAATGTTTTATTTATGATAATTTTCTTAATTAAATCCTTTAATATAATATTTATGCTACGATGCGCCTTGAAGAAATAGCATAATTAGTCATACTTAGGCCTGAGTCCGGGATATTAAGGCGCATCTGAAGTTGTGCATAAATCATTTATAAGAGGGTCCCACCCCTTAGTTTAGCCTTCTGATTGCCCGGGGGACGTCGTTCCGCCATCAGGAACATGACTAATACCGAAGGGATATGGCGGATTATACATTATTAAATATATATTAAGTCATGATGGCGAAGTGTTGTAAAACATTACTCGCATTATTCTGCTTCCCGAGGGATGGGCTAGACGGGTTTGATATGGTAGGGAATAAAGATATATTGAAATACATGAACTTTACATTTAATTTGCATATTTCCTATCAGTAATGCCCTTCTATGGATTGAATTATAAAATTATTCAGCATTATGGTTCTATGATTAGTTTTTAGTAATGTTAAGAAGCAATGATTACTATTTTATGTCTGACATCCTGGTTAGGGATACGAAAAAACAAGACGTTTGCGTTATTTGTAAAAGAAACCTAATGATATCCATATGAAAAGCATTAGACGGTAGGTTTCAAAGCTCAGGGTGGCGGGATGGCCGAGTGGGCAAACGCGTTAGATATAATACGCGTTGCCCATGGCAACGTATGATTAGGAAACGAAAGATAGCAAGTTCAAAACCCGGAGCCAGGGGATATTTAATAATACTCGGCTCAACCCCCCTCCCTTCCCCCTGGCCCGGGAAACCCCGTATAGCCTAAGTGGCGAGGAAGGGAAGGAAAAAAAAGAGGTTGCAAAGCTCATAAATGCCGGATTCCCGAGTAAGGTTAAGTAGAAGAGGAATGAACGAAAATTCGTTTTCATTGGACAGAGTATTCTCCTTGATATTATCCTTCACGACGTTGGAATCCCATTAGCTACTGGAAATAATCAGGATACCTGGTAAAGGTAAATTGATAGATCCTAGACCGTGATTTTCGTCCGCAAAAGAACAGGGAGAACCTAACCATGCTCATACATTAAATTTTTCTTTAAAAAATCCTATCACCACCTGTTTATATATATATTTCCTTAACTAAAAGAAAAATATTGATATATATATATATATATATATATATATATATATATATATATATGGGTGACGTGGCGGAGAACCCTACCTTGGGGGCTCATTTGGTTAAAGCGCTGCATTGCAGTAACCCGGGCCCTAATCCCAGCCATGGCCAGTCTTTTCTCTTCAGATAAAATAATTTTAACAAATATTAAAAAATGACTGTATAAATTTAATTTTTAGCTTAAAATTTTAAAGCTTTTAGTAAGGATTGTAAAGATGCAATAGTCCGTGCTAAGAAAGATGTAAGAACCAAGAACAAAGTGTGTTGTTAAAAAAAGTAGAGGAAATTGAATCCTCAAGGCAAAGAAATCAGACTAGAAAAATGTATAAGAGGATTAACACCGTTAAGATAGGATTTTGTAGCAAGAATACACTTATTAAAGAAGATTTGGCTAAGGCCCACCGATATACATTTATAATATATGTATGGAAAGGAGATATTATGAACCACAGAGGAATCACGTAGGTTAACACGTTCACGCCGGCATGTACCACCGGTGGCTCACTCTTGACTGCCTATCGGGCGGTGTGTACCACCGGTGGCTCACGCTAGAATGCCGCCTCTGCCAAATAATTAACACTTTGACTGACGTAAACGGTAACACTTAACCTGAGAGTCAAGCTCTCGTTATTACACAATTTTAATATTTAATTCTCTGTCAAGAGAACAGTTACTCGATTTCAGGTGACAGCAGCCAAAGTGTTAAGAAGTAGAAATAATATCTACATAGCTGAATTTTAAAATAATGAAAATTTAACGTAAATTCATTTATTTTTATATTTATTTGTATTTAAAGGAGAAGCTATAGCTTTGCTCCTGGGGCGTGTCCTATTTTGGGATGTCTTGTGGCCTTAATATGAGCTTACTCCCATCTCGCCCTTTTCAGTTAAAAATTCAGCTTTATTAGATCTCAGATTTAGACTGCCACTCGCTACGTTCGCTACAGGGATAAATAAATCCTCAAAAGGTCTTTTTCAGTTGGGGCCTTACTTATCGGCGATATAGTCGACGCCTAGAAGTCGCATAACCAATATCAAATCTCATTCCTCTCAAGAATTGAAACCCTCTTTCCAAGATAATAAAAAATCATATAAAATCAACTAATGGTCTCTTCATCTAATAAGGAATTTGAATTAGTTCTTTGACATTTTAATAGCAATTCATTTGAATAAAATTTTATTATATGATTTTTATCCAACTATGGAATCCTAATTCTTTCATCTGTCGCTCCAATATACTGCCCACCTTTATATCCCGGCTTGCTTAATGTCCAAAAAGAGCCCAAAGGATTACAAATGTTACAACCTGAACGGCACTGGTCCCTCCTACCAAGTTTTGTTCCTGAATACGCCCTTGCCATATGCGATAATATTGTTATGTCCTTGAGCGGGGAAAAGATCGGAACTGGCAAAGATGCAAATAGGAAGCAATCAAAACAGACCAGAGGAAGGCATTTAGTATTCCACTGTGCATCATTAGATGTGCCGACTGATGCACATGTGTGCGCTACTGCACTGCCAGGATGCGCGTGCAGCATAATGCCCCCGCTGCATTTCCAGCAGTTCCTATGCAACTATCGCCGGCGCCTGAGGGCAAGAAGTCTTTATCACTTTCTACCTTCTGCCGAGCAGCTTTCGAATGAAAAACATTGAAAGCATGAGGGGAAAAAAAATTATTTCTCGACATTGATTCCAAAAAAGTGAAAGTAAAAAAATGGTGCAAATTTGCAATTGATGACCGTTAAAATTGAATGGATTTAGTCGGAATGAATATAAGTTTTGGTAAGAGGATCCATTTTCATTTTGCCGCAGAATAATAATTCAATTTGTTCATAGAATTAAAGTATATACATAAAAAGAAAATTTAACTTGTCTAATAAAAAAAATTAACTTGATATTTGGAGCCCTTATATATGGAGTAAGGAGCAATTGCCCCCTTTGCCCAAAATAATAAACACCCAGCTGAACATATAAAAGAGGTTATTTGGTTCAGAAACAGATTAATTTGCAAAACATAGGTTTAAACTTAGAAATATATCTTTATATAAATATATAGGCTTATAAATCCTTTATATGAAGTAAAGACGGGAAGAAACGATTTGTGGAATAAAAAATTCTCTCTTACTAACTTCTTCAGTGATTTAATTCTCGATTTTAGAGACACTATAATCAAAAGAAAAGAAAAATATATCGGTCGATTTCAAACGCCTGAGAATTTTATGGCGTCCTCCAAAAGTATGTAAAATGTGCGAAAAATGTATGGTTTTATATTTTTGAAAAATATCACGACATAATATTTAGTTCACTTCGATAAGGAAAAAGCGAGCGAAACGGGGTGCAACAAATAATAGCTGCACCTTCCAATCTGCATAATTTTTAAAATTACAATACTACATTTATCAAAATACACCTTTAATAGCACGTATTTTTAAGGTTATTAACCATACAAAACCTTTTCAAATAATAGCCTATTATTTTCATTTTTAAGGTAAATTTTATTAACATTTTTTATTTTTTTATTTTTAGTCTACTCTCCGATTAAATTTAGAACAATGTCCCATTTTTATCTAATGATTTAAATCTACTCAATGAATTAAAAATGTTCGATGTACACATTATATACTAGGTCTTTTATTATTTTTCTGACTTCATTAAGTAAGAACTTTAACAACTATAATTTTATGCTAAAGAAAGGAATTAACCTCCCTCCTATTATTTTATGATGTATAAGCGTATTAAATTATTCTTCGATCGATATTTTTTTATTATGTAACGATATTTATATATGGTTAGATCCAAAGGGGACAGAATAATAAGGTTGCATTGTAAGCACTATTACAAGAGAACGCTTCGTTCGTCTGGCGATGCAGTTAACTGCTCTTATGACACGAGATGAATTTATGTCGGCTCTTTCTTTGAAGGGGAAGGAGCCATTATATGATTTATAGCGACTATACCCGGCGGACTCTGTAAAGGGTTTCGTACCGTCCGCATGTACCTTCTGTTTAAGAGCGCAATTACTGAAGGTATCGTTGGCGAAAACAAAAAGTTGATGTTGCGGTTTGTCTTAGTCTTCAGAGAACCTAATGTAAGCATCGTCTATGAATAGATGATTTGAAGACTTTAGTAAAAATAAAAATTTACTATTTGAATATTCTAGAAAAGAAATATTTATAAAAAAACATCCAATAAAGACAAACGTTGGAAGACATGTATACTATTGGTAGATTTTTCTGTAGAAATATATTTACTGTTTGTTGGTTATTGTTAGTTTAACTAAAGCCACTTAATACTGTTATGGCTAATTGGATGATGCTACAGTGGGAGTCCTAAATTTTGCCTATCCAGGAGCAATTAGAATATGGTTCTTTAACAAGTGCATCCCATTCATTCCATCCCATTCTAGGCTATTCCATCCGAAGAACGGAATAGCATAGAATTTTTCACTCCATTTAAAAATCCTAGGGCTATTAACCCACAACCTTCTGTGCTGTAGTTGATTATAATAACCACTACTCCAAAGGTGACCCCATATTTACTGTTTGACTTCAATAAAATCTACTATTATCAATTATATTCTATACCATATATTAAAAAAATTAGCACAATGTATAGTAGCACAAACAGTGTCTGAAGTTGGAAAAGGGAGCTTCTTTATAAATATAAATTAGATTTTATTTAAATATTTAATTGTTACTATACATAATTTTAAATTAAGTCCTACCTGTTTTCATTTTAATTCTAATTTTAGCACAAGCAGTAATTTTGTTTGTAAAATCAGATGCCTTATAAACTATATCTTTTCAAAGAATAACATTTTTCAAGAATAACATTCTTTATAAATATAAATATCATTGTAACAATTGTTTATTTCCTTAATTGAGAGATGGATTTTATTTAAATATTTAATTGTTACTATACATAATTTTAAATTAAGTCCTACCTGTTTTCATTTTAATTTTTTTTGTAAAATCAGATGCCTTATAAACTAAATCTTTCCAAAGAATAACATTTTTCACATTAATAATACAGTCCTACAGAAAAAAAAAATTTTTTTTTGGTGCCTAGAATCTTATAGCTGATTTTAACTATGTTTGGGGTGCTAATTCCAATAGTGCAATCAGTTTTTTCCTATCAGCTTTTGTAGCTTCAGCCTACCTAAAACAAGACTTTTTGAAGAAACAGTGAAGAAAGTCACGCAAAAGAAGCTTCCGAAATGTGAAATAGAGCCTCTTTGAAATGTAATTGGTTTCTAACTTCAAATTTAGTTCCAAAGTGAATATGTCAATAATGTGAGTCTATATGGCTTTAATTGATTTAAAATGTTTAATGTAAAAAAATTTAATATCTTTGTTTTTTTCCATCTGCTATTAACCTGCATATGTATTTGAGTAATTATGTTTTAAGAGGTAAGTCACGCCATTTATACATCTCAACAACTAGAGCTGATAGAGGAAAACCATTGGCAAATTTGGATTCAGCGCACCAATTATAATCAGAATCAGCTATAAAACTCTCGGCACCAAGACCACTATTGTGTAATCATTAAATAGGGCTTTCAAGCCTCCAAAGGACGGAATTTAATTGATAAAAAAATATATAAAAACATTCCCTGTGAAAATTTCGGAATTCGTCATAGTCCCCATTTCGTATTTAGCATAAACAACTTTTTAGAAGCTTCTCAAAATTCACTTATAACTAGTTTCCCTATTCATCTAAATGCTCAATGAAAAATAGATATATTTTGTAATTTTAATAATAGTTTGAATAATTATTATTTGCATTGGTCTCTCATAACCTCACTCATTCTTAAATAAAACCCATCAATTGATGTGAAATATGACATAATTTTAATATTGTAAGTTAATTTTAATTTCTACCGATAAAAAAAAAAAAAAAAAAAAAAAATCAAAGATGTCATACTTAAAAAATAAATTTAAATAATTATATTATATTTTACTTCTAAGCCATGAATACACATAAAAAATAAATAAATAATAAAAAATGATTGCAGAAAATAAGGATATTCATATTTTTAATATTTTAACAAAGAAAATTATAATTATACTAACTTGTTCATGGAAAAAAAAACATTGAATTAATAAAAATGAGAAGTTCTCCTCTACCTAACCGTTATTTGAAAAGTTTATGTGAAAAAGAGAGACTATATTCGGATTGAAATTCTTGACAAAAAAAGAACTGTCTATCTTCTATAATATTATTCAATAAGCCAGTATGGTTGTGATAAGCAAAACCCCATTCCACTCATTTTAAAAATAATCAAAAGAAAAATGATAATAAAAAAGCTCTTTCTATAAAATGGTTAATTATAAATTAATAATAATATTTGTATGATTGATTTACCAATTAAACTTCCTAATAGCTTTTTGAACAAAGATCAACTGAACATAAGTATAATAATTTATTGTAATTAAAAGCTACAATTAAATATTACCTAACAGACAAAGTTTATCTACCAAAATAAGCAAGTATTAATAGTAACAACAAATTTCTGTACTATATATTATCAATTACGTATTTCAAGGCTTGTTAAGATTGTTCCTCCTATCCTCAAATAAGTGAACAAACAGTTTGAAGATTGTTATCATTTTACAACCTAAGCTGAGTTGGTTGCAGAGGATGACTGGATTAACTTTTTAGTATACTTTTGATCAATTAGTTATTTTATTTTATTTAATTATTATATTTTTGTTACCCAGGTTTTTTTAATATTGATTTTTCCTAATATTTTATTGAAGTATATATAGAGGAGCCCCCAAGATCCAGGTAGCCCTATTAAGAAAAAAATCTGGTGCGTGCGCGCAACACACAACTTTCACTTACCAACTTACTTAGATTAGAAATTGTGTTACTGGCACTTCTCAAAGTTAAACATTTTTCCACATTCATTTTTTATTTTTGTTTTCATTTGCTCTATAACAAACACCAATTTCTATTATTATTAAATAAAAGTTTTTACTTGAGATAATTCGGCAATGCAAGCATAATACTCCAAGTCGACTGATTTTATAATTCTCTATGTACTTTTTGAAAATTTCATTTAGCTACCATGAAACATACATGGAATACATGGAACATGGAAATAATTTCCATTAAATGAACAGAACGGCTTTAATTATGAACAATGTTCTGTCGTTAAAGGCGTACTATGCATGCGTGGGCTCAACGTGTTTTATGAGTTGACTGAATATTTATCTTTTTTTCTCCTCTATATGTTTACTTGGTTTTTATCATATCTCATATTTAGCCATTTCTTATTTTTATGCGTAACAAGAGACAGATAATTTCTTCATATAAACAAAAACGGCCCCTACCCCATTTAAGCCCCTTCAGAACATTTTAATAATGATAAAGCTTGCCTGATATAAGAACACCTAATTTTCATTAAACAAGAGCCATTTTTGAGATCATCGAAAAAAAAATCACAGACATATACATACATCAAATACCCAGTTTGATCAAATGTGAAAATTGGAAAAAAGTTATGAAATAAAGTGCCCCCTCTGTTTGACCAATTTTGATGAAATGTTGGCTATCACATCTTTGGCATATACATACATCAAATACCCAGTTTGATCAAAATCGTGAAAGCCGTTTTTGAGTAAATAAAAAAAAACACGTGAAAACGATACAAAATTTATTAAGTAAAGTCCCCCCTCCGGTTGATCACTTTTGATGAAATGTTGGCTATCACATCTTTGGCATATACATACATCAAATACCCAGTTTGATCAAAATCGTGAAAGCCATTTTTGAGTAAATAAAAAAAAAAAACGTAAAAAGTTATTAAATAAAGTACCCCCTCCCTTTGAGCAATTTTGATACCATTTTTGCTGTCACATCGCGGGCATATACCTACACTAAATACCCAATATCAGGTTCGCACGGTTTATAGTTTTTGAGCTAGTCTGTTCACACACATACACACACACACACAGACCATTTCGGGGGACTTGGTTATTTGGACTCAGGGGGCCCCAAAACATGTATTTCCGTTGAAAACCAGAAGTCGAAATTTTTCACGATCGCAATACTTCCACTTACTATATATTTCATATATAGGTAAGTGAAAGTAAAAAAGGAAGTGGGCTCAAAGTAGAATAAAATTCCCTACTGACAAGAAGGGAAGAATCATTATTTCACACTAAGAAAAATCCAGAACTTTTACTTTTTGGGAAAGTAACTGATAAAACTGTCTGCACTGTTTAATTATTTTAGTTATATTCACAGTCATATCATTAACCCTTCAACCCCTACGATTGCCATATGGCAAACAAAATTATCAGCTGATTTTTAGATTAGAGGCTCCCTTCTAGGAGGTTAAAAATGTACACTTAATTCATAAAAAAGTAATTTTAGGCTTTGAGGGGTTAATTTAATTACTTTAATTAAAAAGTAATTAAATTAATGAAACTGTTTGGATCACGGAAGGCTGGACGCCCTAGGCTTTGATGGGAGGACTGTGCGTGCTACCGATGCATTATTGATACTTGGCATTCATAACTGGAAGGCAGCAGCACAAAATCGAAATAACTGGCAATCAATGCTGGATCAGGCCTAGACTCAACGTGTGGATCTTAGAGCCGTATAATAAATAATAATAAAATTAAAAAGAAAATATTAAGGTTTATATAATCTTATATTTATAAATTAAAAAACCTCCTTTTTATTCCATTTTTATTAAATCTGTACTTTTATTTTAAATGCATGCATAGATTCAAAACTTTAAAAAAGATCTAATTTAAAGAAAAATGTTACTAAGAATGTTTTACATGAAATAATAAATTTTGAAGTAATAAGAAAAAAAAATTAATTGCTAATAATAATGTTATATGATAAAAATTTAATTTGACCATCTAGTTTCAACTAGAAAGGAAGTCATAACATTTCTGAATACTGGAAAAGCCTTTCTGGTAGGATAAAAAGCACTGAAGATTTTCTTTTCAGATGGATAATAAAAGGAAAGAAGGATTTATGTTTTCCAGTGCTGTGACCAAAGAGTAGTTTAATAAGGAAGAATTCCTTGGAAAGAAAGTCCCTTTCTTCCCCCAGATGGAAGGGACGAGAAGAAAGGGGAGAAAGAAAAGTCAATGGGGCAAGGGATGTGGGGAATATGTTACGGGTTTCCACTCTAATAGAGGCCAGGACCTTGGGGAAGTATTGCTGAAATCTGCTCCATAAATCAGAAGGGAGAAATTCTTTCAGATAGTGTCACGAGACAAATATGTCTTTAGATATTTGATATTAGAAAGAGATATTGTTTAATTCATTATATGATATAATATGTGTTATTCACATCTCCTATTACAATTTATATCCATATTGTTATTTTCATGATTATGATTAATATACTAAAATATTTTATTATATCAACCAGTCAAGTTTTATCAATTGTTTAAGGCCAAATTTTAACCTTTGCTTTAAATACTATAAATGTTAACATCCTTAAAAAAAAAAGTACTTGCGTAGAACCTGTGCCTCCTCAAAAATTGGTATGTTGTAATTTGCGCCTCACAACCACCTTCTGGGTACTTCCTGCCAAGTTAGATCTGTATAGCCAATTTTTGAGGTTTTAACTATTATCAGCTACCAAAAAACTTTTGAATTGAAGTGATAAAGTTTTTGATCACAATTATTTCCCTGAAAAAAATTAACTGTTTGTTAGCGAATCAACATAAAAAAAATAACTAGGTTAAATGCATTTCATTTAAAGGCATTAACAGATGAGCAATGCATGTAATATATTAACGTTCTAAATACATTACTTATCTGCGTTCTTATGTTATTATCTTATTAGAATTTTTACCTAGAAGAAATATTAACCAACCACTCAAAAAAAAAAAAAAAAAAAAGTTTAATTTAAATATATACCAGTTCTGATCTCAAATTATATCGTTTAGAGATTAGTTCTGTAACTGGACCTATTGGATCTTCTTTCTGATCCTTTAAAATAAATGTCCTTCATGATAGTTACACAGAACAAAAAGTAAGCTTGAAATTCATTTTGCAGGGTCACCACAAAATACCATTAGATGTAAAATCACTTACCAGGTCTGCAAGTTTAAAATGTCGTTTTAATTCCAATAGAATGCGCTCTTAGCCTATTGAAGGATTTGCTTATCTCTAAACGCTATTTTGTTTGTTAGTCATTTGTTTACAAAAGTCAGTTGTTTTTAAGTCGTTTACGTGGACGTATCATACCTTTCTTTGGTGTTAAAAATGTCTAATTTTAAGCCAAATAAAGAGCATTTGCGGCATGTCATGATTTTCTTATTCAATCAAAAGAAAAAGGCATCTGAATGTCATCGAATTCTTGTTGAGACTTATGGCGATCTTGCTCCAACCGTCAAGACATGTGAACGTTGGTTTCAAAGTTTCAAACGTGGTGATTTTGATGTTACTGATAAAAAACGAGAAAATCGACCAAAAAAGTTTGAGGACGTCGAATTGCAATCTTTATTAGACGAACACGATACCCAAACCCAACAAATGATGGCAGAACAGTTGAATGTCACTAGGAAAGCCATTTCCGATCGCCTGAGAGCTATGGGAAAAATTCAAAAGGTTGGAAAATGGGTTCCACATGAATTGGACGAACGACAGATGGAAAAACGAAAAACTGTGTGCGAAATGCTGCTTTTACGCCACGAAAGAAAGGGTTTTTTGCATCGAGTTGTAACTGGCGATGAAAAATGGATTTATTTTCAGAATCCCAAACGAATAAAATCATGGGTAACGCCAGGACAACCATCCACATCGAGTGCAAGACCGGATCGTTTTGGGAAGAAGACAATGCTGTGTGTGTGGTGGGATCAGAAGGGAGTAGTCTACTACGAGCTTCTCAAACCCGGCGAAACAGTCACTACCTACAACAAATGATCAATTTGAGTCACGCATTGATCGAAAAACGCCCAGAATGGGCTCACAGGCACGCCAAAGTCATTCTTCAGCATGATAACGCTCCTGCACATTCAGCCAGATTGACTAAGGAAACGATTTCTTCGCTTGGTTGGGAACTCCTACCCCACCCGCCGTATTCACCTGACCTGGCGCCTTCTGATTATCATCTCTTCTCATCGATGGGACACTCATTGGCTGAGCAACACTTTAACAATTTGGAGGATGTAAGAAAATGGCTCGATGAATGGATTTCAAATAAAGATGAAGCATTCTTTTGGAATGGTATCCATAAATTGCCCGAGAGATGGACAAAATGTGTAGAAAGCGAGGGCCAGTACTTTGAATAAAATATATTATACTTTTTTTTTAAATTACTGTGTATATATTTTAAGAAATAAACGACATTTTAAACTTGCAGACCTGGTACATGTTAATTGGCACATTTTTAATTACATCTTCTCCACCTTTTAATAGCTTTTAATATTACCAGCAATAATTATATATATCTATAAGCATTATAGAACTGACAAAGACGAAACTAACAGCTAAAAACTAATTAGCAATAGTTATAAATTAAACTAGTACCAATAGAGATTATTCATGTGTGCATGGATGCTGTAGTATCTTGGTTTTTTACTTTCACTTACCTATACATGAAATATATAGTAAGTGGAAGTATTGCGATCGTGAAAAATTTCGACTTCCGGTTTTCAACGGAAATACACGTTTTGGGACCCCCTGAGTCGAAATAACCAAGTCCCGCAATGGAATGGTCTGTGTGTGTGTGTGAACAGACTAGCTCAAAAACTATAAACCGTGGGAACCTGAAATTGGGTATTTAGTGTAGGTATATGCCCAGGATGTGACAGCAAAAATTTCATCAAAATTGCTCAAAGGGAGGGGGTACTTTATTTAATAACTTTTTACGTTTTTTTCGATTTTCTCAAAAACGGCTCTAACGAGAGAGAGAAATACTTTATTTATGATAAAAGAGGTGCTGCCCAACTACATTGGGTTGCTAAGACACAGCATACAGTAGGTCCATATGAATATTTAACTAAACTGAGTATTTGATCTATTTATATGCCCGAGACTGTAAAAATTTCATCAAAATTGATTAACCAGACGGGGGACTTTACTTAATAAATTTTGTATCGTTTTCACGTGTTTTTTTATTTACTCAAAAACGGCTTTTACGATTTTGATCAAACTGGGTATATGATGTATGTACATGCCCGAGATACGACTGTAAAAATTTGATCAAAATTGATCAACCGGAGGGGGGACTTTACTTACTTAGAAATTTTGTACCAATTTCACGTGTACATATTTTTTATTTACTCAAAAACGGCTATAACGATTTTGAAGAAACTGGGTATTTGATGTATGTATATACCAAATATGTAAAAGCCAAAATTTCATAAAAATTGGTCCAACTGAGGGGGCACTTTATTTCATGACTTTTTTTCCAAGCTTTACCTTTTTTTCGATTATCTCAAAAACGGCTTTAACGATTTTTATCAAATTCGTCATGTATAATGAAAATTAGGTTTTCTTTAATATCAGGTAAGCTTTATCATTATTAAAATGTTCTGAGGGTGCTTTTTTGGGGGGGTGGGGGCCTTTTTTGTTTGTTTCTTTCTTTTTGATAAAGTACCTTTGTTTTTGTTTTCATGGAGAAATTAACTGTCTCTCGTTACGCCTAAAAATAAGAAATGGCTAAATATGAGATATGATAAAAATAAAGAAAACATAAAGAGGAGAAAAAAAGAAAAATATTCAGTCAACTCATAAAACTCGTTGAGTCCACGCATGCGGAGTTCGCCTTTAATGGCCATTGTTCATAATTAAAGCCATTGTTATAATTTCTGTTCATTTGAGAAGTGGCAATTAACAAAACGCATTAATTTCTAATAGTTAGTAATTGAAATTTGTGTGTTGCGAGCACGCACCAGATTTTTTTTCTATATATCTCTTTCAAATTTATCTCTACATACATGTGTGTAGTATACTACAGCAACTACTACAACCAACTACAACAGCATTCATACACACATGAATAATATCTAAATACAATAAAGGAATGAAAAATATGAGGAAAAAATTATAAATTGTAATGAAAAATGATTGTTTTCATGTGTACCAATTAAAACAAAGTTAAAATTATTGAGAAATTAAAAATGGCTTAGTATCTAGATCTGCCTAAACATTTGCAACTAATTGTTAATTAATTGTTCTTAAATTTTAATAAAATGAAAAATAATTTTATTATCCTGGGACTGATATCAATTTAGAATAAGTTATTGATACATAATAAAGATAATATCCCAATGTGGCCATTTTTTTCAGTAAATATTTACAAAACAACAAAAAATAGTAACTAATGTAGTGATAAATTTGAAAGAAATATATAGAAAAAAAAAAAACAAAGATACTACAGCATTCATACACACATGAATAATCTCTAAATACAATAGAGGAGAGAGAAAATATGAGGAAAACATTATAAAATAAATAAATGAGGGCAAAAATAAATTGATAAAACAGTTTCTGGTGTAAACAAAAGTTATATGAGAACTCTCTTACGTGCAGGTTGTGACCAATTAAATTGAGAATCGAATATGAACTTGAAGGAGGAACTAAATTTACCCAATGATTAAAATAAATAAAATTTTGGATAATAATTATCAGGCTGAGGGATTCAATCTAGCTATTTGTCTGATTCTTAACATCATTCAGATTTTATAATTGATTGTGCAAATTTTTTAAAATAAAAGAAAAATTTTGTAATGCATTTCACTAGCATAGATCATACAAAAAAATCTGGTGCGATGCGCGCATCACACAACTTTCACTTACCAACTTACTTAGATTTATAAATCAACCTGTTTCTATAATATGTAAATGCCATTCCTCAATTTCACACATTTTTCCACATTTATATGCATATATCTCCATAAGTTATAGCGTATCTGTATTGCCAAACTTGAAAGTTCTCAATACTTTTCGATTCATTATTGCTTATTTGATTTTTTTAAGGGATCTAATTACAACAACAGTCGAGTCTTTTTTTGTAAATATATTGTGAAGGTGAATCGATAAAAGGTGAATTTACGTCTCATAGTAAAGTTTGTCTCTTATGCCTTTCTGGAAATCGAGAACAATTACTGTTCCTCTAAAATAACTTTAAATTGCACTCAGAAATATATTATGGAACTACAGTTTCTAAACTAAAATACAATTAATTAGAGATTATCTTATACCATATTTTTTCACACCTTGAATGCTTTAAATAATTTGAGCATCACGTATTTTTCTCTGTGAAGTAAATTTTCAACAGTAATAATACGGGATATGAAATTTTGGCTTTCACATCACAGACATATACATACATCAAATACCCAGTTTGATCAAATGTGAAAATGAGACAAAATTATTAAATAAAGTGCCCCCTTTGTTTGACCAATTTCGATGAAACTTTAGCCGTCACATTGCGAGAATATACATACATTAAATACCCAGTTTGATCAAAATCGTTACAGCCGTTTTGAGTAAATAAAAAAAAAACTTGAGGAAATGAGACAAAATTAATTAAATAAAGTGCCCCCTCCAATTGATCAATTTTGATGAAATTTTGGCTATATGTCGCGGGCATATATATATACATCAAATACCCAGTTTGATCAAAATTGTTTGAGCCGTTTTTGAGAACATCGACAAAAACGAGACAAAATTTATTAAATAAAGTACCCCCTCCATTTGACCAATGTTGATGAAATATTTGCTGTCTAATCGCAGGCATATACATACACCAAATACCCAATTTCACAAAAGTACGATTTATAGGTTTTGAGCTAGCCTGTTCACACACAAACACACACACCCTCCCACACTTGGTTATTTGGAATCAGGAGACCCCAAAAGTGTATTTCTCAGGAAGTTGAAATTTTTCACGATCGCAATACTTTCCCTTACTATATATTTCATATATACATAGGTAAGTAAAAGTAAAAAATTGAAGCTTTATCGGCAGGACCAAATAGGTTGATAAAATGACTTAAGGAGATTCAGGAAATTATTTTAATTTAAAGAAAAACCTTTTCTACCTCTATTAATATATAACTTACTTTTCAAAAAGGCTAATTTTCCGAACTGATTGTATGATAATTATAGATATAATAAATTATTTTATCCTTATCTAGACTATTTCTATTAAAGAAAAGTTTATGCTTTAAAACATCTATACAAAAGAATGGATCAGTCACCATCATTTTAGTAGTAACTACAACTAAAATATACTGAAAAATATTTAACATAACTATATTTCATACTTTAATGTATGAAAATTTTTTCTCCCGGGTTATTGCAATAAAAATAATGTTAACGTTCGCTTTAAGTTTTTTTTAAATAAATTAAAATGTTCAGTTTTTGTTATAAACATTTTCATACAAATCCATCAAAATAAATAAGTTTTATCCTTTGCTTTTCCCCATTTATTTTCAATGTTATTTAGTTAATAAGTTATCTGCTCAAAACACTCGGTCACTGTTAACTTATTACATAATCAATAAAATTTAAAAGCGACCAGTTTTCTGATCAACAAACTGAAAAGGGTGGGTTTAAAAATGTTCAATATTTATCGGGCAAAGAACATTTTAAATGAATTAATGACAATCTATAACTTGCCAAAATAGATTTTTTAAAAATTATCAAAAAGGTTCTGATGTTGCTAATTTTTTTTTATCTTCAGGATATATAAACCTTCTATTAAAGTGTTAAGAATAATCATTGGAACACAGATTTGAAAGCCTGGAGTTTATCCAGGAGATGTTCGAATAGAAGTGGATTCATTCTCATTTGCATCTAATTTTCTCTAAATACCCTTAAGCACTAAGTTGGCAGTAACTAGTTGGTTAAGTTGATACGGGCTGGAGCCGTTTCAACTTGGATCCTACTCAATGAGCTAACTTGAAAGCGCATTTCAACTCCATGTTTATTGGTGCAATCAAAGTAATGCAAGATAACACTTGTTTTCTCTGATGATCTAAACTATAAGTAAAATTTGGCAATATTTCTTTAATCATATATTTGGAATGGCATACATAAATTTATTAAATTAAATCAAGTTAGTTTAGCACCATTTACTTTAATTCGAGAAGCATGCTTAAGTTTACTTCAAATTAAACATTTAAAAAATATTATAATTATTTTATTATGTTTAATGAATTCTAGGATTTTTTCAAAACAAAAACAAGCTGAAAAAATAAATTAGATTGTTCCTCCAAATACTATTTCATTGTTTTAACATGCATCGTTTTGTTTAGACTTCAATAACCATTTATTAATTGTTAATATTTTAAAAATCTACCCCACTTTGAAAAAAAATTAGATTTCATTTTGCAATGAATTTAAAATGCCAATGTTATTTTATTTTGGAAAATTCTACAACATAACTATTATTATTTATATTTTTAATATTTTATCCTTTTTTTTTTTTTGCATACTATTATGATTGTGATATTCTTGTTATATCAAAGATTATCCCTCAATCAAAAAATTAAAAATCCATTTATAATTCAGTAATGTAAGTTATATCTAAGCCAAATCTAATCGATAAATTTTAATAAAATTATTGTTTATATACATGATATATTATTTTTAGGTGTCATTATTTGAGATCAATACACCTTAAACATGTCATATTTAGGGAAATGTATAGATGCAGAATAAATTGGTAATATTAGAACAACAATTTATTCTTTAGAACAATGGATTCAGGTACTTCAATTAAAAAATAAAAATGTAAATGTATTTCAAAAGATAAATACTAATTGTATGAAGCTAAAAGATATAAATAATTGAAACAAACATTTGAATACACTAGAAAGTTTTTTCAGAAGGTGTGGTTAAATAAAGAGTTGCTAAATAAAGAGACCTACATTTATTCAACTCACCACCAATGACTAGTACATTCACAGATAATTCCTCATAATTTACTAATTATAAGACGGCACAGCGCTTTAGAATTGATTCGTTCATTAATTGTGCATTTTAACGCCAACATGCTGTAACTTACAATCAGTATATTTACCTTAATGGCCTCTTTAGCATTCTTCACCTAACTATCCTGATTATAACAGATTGAGTCATACTTCTACAATGTACCCCCATAATCTTCATTCCTTGTAAGGCATGCCAAATAGGAGACCCTAGACAAATAGTTACAGTTCACTCAATTAGGCGTTATTTAAACGTGTTAATACCTCGTTCTAAACTAGGGTAAATGTACATGAAGAAGAGTTTTATCATTCAGGTCAGGGGTAAAATTTTCTTTTACTTGTACAAAGCCAAACCAGCATGCAAGAACCGAGTTTTCCAACAAATTGCTGAAAAATTTGTTTAATCCACAAATTTCAGATATTACCAATTTGAAAAGGTTTTGATTTTTCATATATTGAAGAGGGCAATATACTCTCTAGCACCGCACTACAGAATGAATCTGCTACCATAAGTGCCAATTAATATGAAAAACTGTAGGTTAGCACAGCTTCCCACAATCATTTTTAGTAATTATTGCAAATAAAGTGTAGGTTCAATGTTTTAAGAATATATTGTTTCACAAGACCCATAAATGAATAACAGTGACTTCATACATTGTCAGCAGGCATATCAAGTTTTTTATTGTCTCTAATACACGTGACACCAGGGGCGCATATATGAAATTAGAAATGTTAGGAAAAACTTTAAGTGCTGTAATCAAATTATTGTAATGAACTATAAAAAACTGATTAATAATGTCATCAGTTTCCTTTTTAGTTATTACCAGAACCCGAAAAACATCCCCCTAGTTATAATTAAATATGATAAATCGGACCTCCCTGCCCGATCATAATGCCTTGAGCCCTCCTGAAAAAAAATTTCTATACCCGCCACTGTGCAAAATATCAACTTTTAGGACACTGGCTGAAGTCAAAAGCAGGACTTATCGGAATGGACTTAAAACATTTATACAGAGGTGGTGAAAATATGCAGAAAAGCCTGAGACATGACTCAATCATGACTGCTGCCTAATTGGACAGAAACTTTAAAACTAAAAAGCCCCATTAGTAGCTGTTAGTGGAATTCTACATTGATTCCCTCCTACATCCAACTACTATTAGCCTTACAAAAGATTCCATCAAACCTCATATCATCTTTCCTACATCTTTGTGGCATAGAAAAAAAAAGTTGACTATTTAGTTTTATTAATGAACAGTAAGGAATAACAAACCAGCACTACTGTTTTTTGTTTTTTTTTTAATATAAAAATATAAAATCTGTTATGATTTTATTTTTCAAATTTAAAACAGTCAAACTATTACTTGAAGTCACATAGGCCAAGCACTTTAAAGCAGCTCTCTTTCAGTGCAGATTTGAATGCGATCTTGTGGAATTACTTTGTGGATTGTGGAAATAACTTTTATTTTTGGATCAATCAGAATACAGATCTTAATTTTCTCTGTGTGACTGTTTCAGCAACATGTAGGATGATGATCTAAGTCAGAACATAAGACTAAATCAATACAAAAGTAAAATAAATTAGAGATAAAACTGTTTAAAATAAATTTATTTCAAATCTCACTATCTAATTTTACTCTTTATACTCTAATCTTACTCATTTTTTAGTTCTTAAAAAAAAATTAACTATTGATTAATTATGAAGTAAATTATGATTTAATAAGTAAATCATAAGTTTTCTTAATAATTTTCATATCCTTTGGATTTAAATAGTGAATATAAAATCAGTTTCATATGATAAGAGACTGCAAGAGAATAATTTACAAATATGTAAATAGCCAACAAAAAAACCAACGTAATAAACTTAAAGTATGAATTATTACTAATAAACTTATTGTTGATTTATGCAACAGTTCGATAAGAAACAATTTGCCAACATTGAATGCCTATAAATATTTTGTAACATGCCGCAGATACCAGATATCAGTGATATCTCCGAGCTGTCAGCAATATAGGACTTAACAAGTACTTGTGGTATATGACCCCCATTAAAAGAGCGTTAACTGCCGCCTTAACTGCCACTTTAGAACCCTTTAAGATCATCGTAATAAAATGAGACGGCTTCCAACTTTGACAACAATAAACACCCGCTTAACGATCCTAGACCATAGTAAAACTGCCACAGTATATTTTGTGGCACACTGTGATAGTGCCCGTAAAAACATAAATAGGAAAAACAAACAACAAAATCCTATGCAATTCTAACGATTGCAGAAGTGATTTTTACAAATAATGATGTAGAATTTACATAGAACCTAGATTTCTTAACAGTTTAATTTATGTAATTTATTGTTTTGGAAAACAGTAAATGTCATAATTAGTATCAGGTGAACCATCAAAGCAGGAATATTAAAATTTTATTTAGTACCATTTTGTTTTATTAATGAAGGAAGAATAAAACTTTCTTGAAATATAAGCTAACTTTAATAACCACTTTATAGACATAAAATTACTAAAGTTAGAATTCAGTAAAGCACCTGTGATTAAGAAACTTATGTATTTTTTTTAACTATCTTTGTATTTTATTTCAAATTTTATCTATAATGAACTTGTTAAACTATTTTCTTTAAAATAATTAATAATTTTTTAAAATATTTTATTTTAAAAAACAAAGAAGTAGGTACCACAATTATTATAGTTGAAAGATTTTGAAAAACATCACGGTAAATTAATTGATTAAATAAACAGTTGATGTTAGATGAAAGTTATTGGCTGATCCTGAATTTAAAAGATTCATGGCTCCACAAAATGTATCTCAGCATGCAGAAAACTATTTCATATACATATATTTGATCTATGAAATTAAATAAAAGTAAATACTCTCAAGTTTATACAATATTCGCACTTCAAGATTAAAAAAAATATATTTGAATGTAAAAAAAAAACTTTTCTCGCAATTGTTATTGAAAAAATAGAAGTTTGTATTAGAAGGAAGGAATTCCACATATTATGAATAGAAAAATGATTGAATGATTACTAGTCATCATTAGAAACAAGAACATGAAAAAATACTTGTCTGCATTAAATGCATGGTCTTACGGCGTTCTTGCTAAAATTTTCTCTTTATTATTAGAAAGATAATAAATCCATTTTTGATTTCTGTTATGTTAGTTAATGATGGTCTGTAGCTACCAAGATGTTAACTAGGCGGTCCAAAATATATTTACATCTACCATTGTATTTTAAGGTAAAAATTCTAGAGTTATATAACAAACGAAACGCAAGAAAAAATCAGGAATTGAAATGTTTATTCTAAAAAAATTACTTGTCTGTATTGAATGAACAATCTTATGACGTTCTCGCTACCTGTGGCAAAACTCCTGAACTACGATGGTGGTTGTTAGTTCTTCAATCCTCCGCTAGAGCTCACTCGCCAGCGCTGGTTGAGCAGATCTCCTACAGATAGCAGTTTTGTAATAGCCTGAATTTTACTGGGTTTTTATGGCATTCACATAAATCAGATCTGTTATAGACAGACATTTAACATTATAAATTTACAGAGATAAACTTTTTTATCGTTTATTAAACACTTGAAAAATGTTTCATAATGAAAGATTCAATATATTTTTATGGACTTAGATAATTTTAAAGATACAGTATTTCTATTTGTGTAAAATTATACATTTCTATACCATTTCATATATTTCAACACTTATGTTTACATAAAACCTGGATTGCATTAAGAAAACCGCATCATCTAATAAGCATTATAAATATAAAATGCTTACATACCTTTCACATCCATTAGTTGAAGAAAAGAAGAAACTATTGACAGGTGTACCACTCTCATGTAAATTGTCACAATGACTTTTTTAATTAACAAAAATCTAAAAATTCACTTATTGAAAAATAATAACTAAACTTTATAGATATTAATCATAAACCAACAATAAATTATAAGAATTAATTCAAAAAATAGCCCAATATGTACATATATATCTGATGTCAAAAACATTAGCCTCAATATGTTTTTGGCATGATATGAACAATGTTCCTGTGAGCCATTTTTTTTTCTTCTCTTGTTGTCCATTATATTTTATTGATTTGAAAATTTAAGTTATCAATAAAAGTGGTTTTGATGTCTTGTTTAGTCAATTTTTTTTATGTATCGGTTTTGAGAAGTTTATTAACTTAATATTTTATAATTAATGTTTTTATTCAAGAATATGTAAGAGTTACATGTAGAGAGTTACATGTAAGTTTTTATATTAGAGCAATACGTTAAAGAGATAATTACTATTGTTTGTTTTTCACATTTGAAATAATACTTCATATTTTCTGTATTTTAAATAAATTAGGAAATGATATAATCAAATGCTTCATTTAACACATTTTCTTAAAGAAATAGCAAGACTAATTACTTTAGGCCTTCATATTATCCAACTCATGTTATTAAACTTTACTTTATAGGATAATATAAATTAAAACAGACTTGTTATTTGAAATTTAATAATTTACTTAATTATAAACAGTAAATTTGGCTATTGCTGCCTAATCATTTTGATAAATGTATTTAGTTTACGCATATTTAATATAACATGTATAACTTATAGTTATTTTAATAAAATCCTTGCCTTTCCTTATTGCAATCAGAAATAATAAATAACTCTTAACTTTAAATCAAATGTAAATTTTGTTGTAATAAGTTAAACAAAAATTATTAAATTTGATTCTTCTTTGAATGATTGGTATATATTCTATTATCAATTTTATAATAAGACATTAAAGCCTTATCTTAATATGATATTTTTTTTCTAGGAAGCATTAGAATTATTATAAGAAACTGTTTTCGGAATATGAAGCGGCACTAGTCAAATCGTGTTAAATTAAGGTAAATTACTTACTATTTTATAAGAAAACATAACTCATCCAGAATAAAAATATTACAACTCAAAAAGTGTTTCAGATAAAAAAGGTACGTGGGGTAAACAAAATCTAAATTGTTGTTTTTTGCTTTCATAGTCTTCAGGAATTGAAAATGTAATATCCCTGAAAATCACCAACATTTCACCAATTTGGCGATTGTTAATGATATTATATGGTCAAACCCTCAAGACCAAATGAGCATCAAAAATTTATATTGAAATTCTACATTATTTTCTTCTGCCTTAATAGAAGATAATACTAGATCATGTGATATATCTTCTTTTTTTTTTTAGGATATAGAAAATTTCAGAATGGAGACAGCAAAAAGCAATTATTTTAAGTTTATTTTGTGTTTATGATATGTTCTCAAATATACAATAGTGAAAATTTAAACTTTGCATCATTTTTCTCTCAAATTCGTGTAACGGTTTATCTTTTGTTACTATAATTAACATATTGACCGTCAAAATATGTTCAGCTTGCCAAGGAATTAACGGTTGTTAAATTTTAATAAAAATTAAATAATAAGATAACCATTCCTTACTACACAACACCTCCTCTTAACCCAGTTCTGTTGATATTTGCTGATAATAAAGATTAGAATAACAAACTGTAATATATATCTTTTTTTAAACCATGGTTTCTTTTTTCTGGGCATCATTGGTTGGTCTATTAATTAACCTGGTCCAAGTTTGGTTGTATAACCCAGTAAAAAACAAAACAAAAACTATTTCATAATTGTGTTAACAAAACTTGCTAACAGATTATCAGAAGCAAGTATACATTTTTAGGGTTCACCTGTGACGTAGTGGCTAGCTTAGCAGCTTATAATACAAAAGGTCGCCGGTTAGGCATCTCCTCAAGTGGCCCTAGGATCTTTTAAAGTGAGAGAAAGATCTTTTATTATGGAAAGTAAAATGGAGGTCCCTAGCCTGTGCGGTGTCCATTATTCTTTAAAGATCCCTATCCTAATTATACCTGGATAGGAAAAATTTAGGAATCCCACTGTAGTATCGTCCGATTAGCCTTAGAAGCATAAAGGGACGTTAAACAAGGAGCAGACAAGTATACCTACTTCTGATCACTTTTTAACTTTCATCAACATCTTGCTTCAAAATATTGTTTTTTCCTTGTAATGATAGTAATGTTTTATTATAAATAATAATTTCTATGCCTCTTCTGAGCAATAAAATACAATTCAAAATCAGATAAAATTAAACAATATTTCATCTTTCTCTAATATAAAATTATGCAGTTTTAGTTAATCGTTACTAAATGTTTTAAAGTTTAAAGCATTGTTTCCAGAATTTTCCTTTTTTTGTTTACTATTAATTGAAAAAAGGAATCTTTGATAAATACATTTAATAGTTGGATATTTATTGATTATTTTAGACTTTCGCTTACCTATACCTATCTGAAATATATAGTAAGGGACCATGAAAAATTTTGACTTCAAGTTTTTTAAACATAAATACACTTTCCCGCAAAATGGTCTGTTTGTGTGTGTGTGTGTGTGTGTGTGTGTGTGTGTGTGTGTGTGTGTGTGTGTGTGTGTGTGTGTGTGTGTGTGTGTGTGTGTGTTTGTATGTGTGTGTCTGTGTGTGTCTTTGTGTCTGTGTGTGTGAACAGAGTAGCTCAAAAATGATAAACTGCACGAAACTGAAATTTTGTATTTAAGATAGGTAAATGCCTGTGATGTGACAGCAACAATTTCATTGAAATCGAGTAAACAGAGGAAGTACTTTATTTTATAAATTTTTTCACATTTTTACATTTTTTTCAATTTTCTCAAAAATGGTTTAGTTCCATGTTAGATTTCTGAATGAAATAGGCATTTTACTATAACATTAATCGCTGTGGTTTTCTGGAAGAGCATTAGTGACAAATCGAAAACTAGATTTCATTTATCTATGTGCCGTCAATAACTATTTTACCGATTCCCATTCACTATAGATTATACATTACAAAAATGGTAAAAAAAACTCTATTATTAATGAAATAACAGTTTTTTTAGGCCTTTTAAAATAAGTAACCGACAATTATTGCAGACTTTCAAGGTTTGCAATAATTATGTTCTATACCTTATGGTAAAAAAATAAGTAATTAATTGTGGATAAAGCTATTTTCGTTTACACAATTATAAAACACGCCTTCTACTACTACTTAATTTTATTGATAAGTGAATTGTGTGCTGCACGCATCATAACAGATTTTTTAAATACCTTCAAATCATAACCACTTTTGTATTACTTCGAATTATTATTTATTTCTTTATACATACAAAAACAACTACATTATTTTGATGAAATTTTTCAGAAACGTATAGAACCAACAGTCTAATTAAAATTTTTATATTTTAATGCATTTTGATGTTTCAACTAAGTTTTAGACCTTCACTCATTTTGAATTCATTAGATGAACTACTATTTTGAAGGCCTAAAAATAAGGAAGTGACGGATAAAACAATTTTATAAGGGGGGTGTGCACTTTTTTTTTTAACCCAGCAAATGGCATCCTTAGAAAGGTTGAAACCCCTATTAAGTGAGTAGTTATTAGAAAAGTGTTTAATCTGTGGAAGAATTTAGGTTGTAGAACATCTAATGTACCAATAAAATTACTATAAAGATCGTATTGCGACTGAAAATGGATTGTACATTTATTAGAGATGAGCCATCAAAGGACTTAATTTAATATGCAGTAAAATTTCCTTTATCTGGCTCACATTTATCTGGATCTCTGGATCGGATTTGTTGACATTTTGATTTTATTAAATTTCAAAAATGATATTAATTTTTAACATTGATAGGAAGAATGTAATTAGAATTTCACTAACAATTCACGGTAATTTAGATATTTTACTATAGGCTGACTAAGTCGGAGGATCAATTCTTTGAAATTAAATTATAAGAATAGTTACTTTTTTCATAATACATAAAGGTATATAATTCTATGTACATAAAAAATCCTATGTAATTTTGAAATAAATGTATTTTTTTTTTATCCTATTAAATTCAGATTTGCTTGTTTGAGGGTTTATATTATTAGGTTACCGATCTTTCCCAATTATCCGGTCGGTCATTGGCCGATTGGAAAGATTGGTCTTGTCATTGGCCGACCGGTCTTGTATGTGAGCCAAAATTAAATGTTAAATAAAATCTATTTGCCTATTTAGGATGCAAACTATTATTGTTTAAAAGTGCTTTCTGTATAGTAATAGTTTTCTAGAATTTTTTCCTCATCCTTCAGTGGTCAAAAGGAATGCACATTACAAAGTAAGTTGTCTGATAAGTGCATTTTATCTACGTTAAGCCTATCAAATTTCCAAAATTTACCCAACAGCCTACTATATCACAACCAAAATAGTATTACTTTTGATTTTATCGAAAATTCTCCCAATAAATTTATAAAGAAACAAAAGCCAATTCTGAACTGTAAATAAATGATAGCCTTAACATCTACTTTTATTCCCACTTTGGTCTTATTCTGTTTTTGAATGCCTTCTTACCCTCTACATAATCACCTTTAATAGGTTTATTGATTTTCCTTCTTTTTTTCTTTAATATATGTTTTATTTAAATTTTTTATAGCATATGTAAATGACCATTCCTTATTCATTTATATTTGTTATTTGTCCATTTATGTTAGCACGAATGAGTTTGGTTTAGAGTGGTCTACTGCAAAATCTGTAAAATTATACAGGTTCTATTTTTTTATATTTTGAAAAAAGGGTTAATAAAACAACTTTGGTTCTCTGACTCCATTTCTCAAAGTATCTGATAGCTCATAATACTCTTTATTATGCTCCCTCCCCTCCTTTTAACTTTGGTTTTGCCTCTTTTTTGGAATTTTTCATCCATCTCCATTCATAAAATATCTCCCACATAGTTCTTTAAACAAAAATTATTCCTTCACATACTTTATAATCAAATTAATTGATATATTCAATATTTACTTCTTTGTTTGGTTGTTTTAACCTCAATTTATGCCACTAAGGCTAATCAGACGATGCTACAGTTGGAGTCCTAAATTTTGCCTATCCAGGTATAATTAGGATAGGGGTCTTTAACGAGTACATGCCATCGCACAGGCTCAGGACCCCCAATTTATGTCCTATCCGAGGGACAGCATAGACAAGGATTTTTTACTCCCATTAAAATTTTTTAATGGGTCTCAGAAGATGGGCCAACAGCCCAACAAGTTGGGACAAATAAAAATATGTACAACACATGGAAGAGACTCCTTTAATTAAAGAAATTCTTGAACAAACCATCCAAAGCTGTGGTGTCTACCATTTTTATCTCTTTCAAGTTGTTTTTATTTTCTAAAACGAAGTAATGTAATCATTCATAAAATTTTATTATGTAATGTTTGCTTTCATTTCTGTTATTTGTGATTGTACACAGGAATGTGTTCTGAATATACCTGTTTTCCAATAATAAAATATAAAATACCATTCATAAATTTGATGATTTAGTAATCTAATTATGTTTAGTATAAGAACCTTTTACTCCAACATGGAGTTGATATTACTAAACTTGTCAGAAAAATACTCATTCTATCGTTAGGTGTGTTGTGAATATAAAACATTCATTTCTTATTTAATTGTTTATTTTTTCATCGGAATGAGCTTCATTACATTTAGCCAACCAAGTTTTAAGGATTATAGGGATCCCTAGGTCAGAAGTTTATCCGAACCTACATTTTTTATGATCATGTTAATATTAATATTATATGATTAATTTGATACTTATCTATTCCTTTTGTATGCTGATATTTGCTAATATACCAAAAAAAAAAATGTCAAAGCAGATATTGTTATTCCCCAAAATGATTTGGAGGGAAACTTTTTGGAGGGGAACAAAAATTTTTGTGGGTGCGAGGAAGGGGGGACATTCTTTATGGCTGGCTTGTATACCTATGATTTTATAATAGCTTTTAAGTGATTTTAATTCTTTGTTAATTAATTAGCAATAACTGCTCATTTTTTGTTTTATGTTTCAATTTTTATGTAAGCAAATTGGCCATCCAAACCTATTTCTTTCCTCCTCTATTCCAGATAATATTTCTAAGAGTCTGAAAAGATGATGGCCTTGGGACCTTCTATTTTAGATTAGTTGTTTTTTTGTGTGCTACTAATAGGTAGTTTGTTAGAAACGAGCCGGATCAAGGCAGTAATCTGGTTTTATCTCTCATTCTCTTGTACTTTAATTAATACAGTTGTTAATTTCAATGAAAATTGTAAAAAAATAGTTTCGATGTTGAAAGTATCATAGGAAGCGTGCAAAATAGACTTTTTCCTTTATAAGTAGGTTCTATGAAATTATAAAATTTAAATTATATAATTAAGGTGAATTCTCCAAGTTTGATCCAGCTTTCACATCAAAATAATTAAATATATTTTTTTAGGAAATAAAAAAAAACTTTAAATTTTCTTTTTATTTCTATTACATATTAATTTATCAATAAGTCGAACGTAATTCAAGGCATAATTTTTTATATATTTTTGGAAGATAATTTGTTTAATGTTTATGTATATATATACATAAATTGAAGATCCTCTTCAATAATTGAATTGCATTTTAAATTCACAGAATGAGAACGTGAGATGAGTTGATCGTAAAAGTTGGCTGAAGATGTGGGTCATGGAGGCGGTGGCAATACGCAAGCCCAGAGCAATTGATCACTCCTCAGTCCAATCTTCCGATCTCTTCTCCCCATTGCTCCCTTCTCAACTTCTTACACACTTAGTTCGTTATAACCTAAAAAAGAAATTCCATAATCATATAAATATTATTACAAAATTCGGAGATCTGCATATTGATAAGTAAATAGATAATAGAAAATGAACTTCCATAAGCTAATCATTTTAAACGCTTACAGTGATACTAAATTTTATTAAACTTTATTTTATGTAACTTATAAAGGTATAAGACAACCTTATGATAAAATCTGCAAAACATAACACCAAGCCAGCCAGTAGTGAATCAAAAATTATCAGAAGGAGGGTGTAATTTTTGTTTTTTCATTAGCCCTTTAGCATCAGTAAACCCCCTTTGAATGATTATTTGTGAGAAAATTGTTTATTATATGGAAGGATTGGGGTTATATACATTCTGCAGTAAAACCAGTTTATAGATATGGGTAGTTACTGCAATGATTATAATATGGGTAGTGGACAGTACTGACAATGTAGTGGATACGGGAGGGAGGGGTGAGCAGCAAAGGCTATTATTTAAAATATGATTATACACGATCGTTGTAATTTACAATTAAATGTTTAAATAAAATCCATTTACAATTTAATCACTTAAAATATTACTGAGTATAAGCACTTTTGGTTTTTCACTACATCAAACCGTATATATTTCGGTTTGACAAACTGGATGCAACATATCCTCTCTTACCTAATCATTTCTATACCATATCTTGTATTCTGTTCTCATTTTAATTTTAATGTCTTTACTTAATTTAGTCATTTCATTAAAAAATTTTAAATTTCTTTAATTTTCCATTGAAAATGATCCGTTGAAGTTTGCCATCCCTTTTAAGCGAGCGGAATCAGAAATCTAGTAAAGCTAATCAATGCCATTTTTAACCCTTTCGGAATGGTGTTCTTGCTACGCCACTTTCACAGCACTTTCAGTTGGGCCCATTAATAAATATAAAAAAAAAAACAGCAATTTTTTAAATAAAAGCCACAATGTTCATGTCAGATTGAAAAATTATATAAGTAAATATCAGCAATATGGCGAGTCTGGCGGGTAGGTCGTCGAAGAGATGGCTGGGATAAGCCCCACGGCTAGTAGCTCACTGATTAAGAGCGCTCCAACGGGATGCAGAGACCCGTGTTCGATTCCCGGCCGTGGCTAATTTGTTCTCTTCAAATAAAATTATTTATTAATATCTTATGTTTTTATTTCATTAATTAATTAATTTAATTAATTAATTAATTAAATTAAAGTGATGTACAACGTCTGAGGTTTACGATATATTTTTTTTTTGTTTTATATGTGATTTTTCCACCAGCTGGAGATTTTTCCACCAAAGGACTGTTGTCATCCGTGAGATATGAAATATGAAAAGTTATTATGGGCAATAGACCGGGATTTGAAATTTATTTTTCTTAAATTAAATTCAGTTTTCATTAAAGATTAAAGCAATATTAAAGCTTAATGTTGTATGAAGATTTCCTCTCTGAGCAAGATGCTAAATAATAGTTTAGTTTCTGGAATAATTTACACGACTGCGGAGGTGCTAAGAACTAATCCCTTAATTGAGAAACTAGCGGGGACCAAGCAGACTCTGGGGGTGTTAGCGTAAATAAGGGTTAGGAGAGGAAAGGGCGGTCGGAGTTAAGTCGGTGAGTTGCTCTCTTGGACCAGTTAAGCTGAGTTAGTAGCCCATAGAGAACCCAATCTCCTAGACACTATAGTCTCGGCCTCCCATATCTGGGCTCCTCATAGATGTCCCCTTACAGTGGAAGGATACTCATCTAGGAGATAATAGGGAACTAGGGCATGGAACGTCTGCTGGATGCAATCCTAAGAAGAAATTAGAATTAAATAGCATCACCAGAAGCAGATTTAGGAGGAACCATTGTATATTATTTTCATTTTTTCCCTTTTCGTCATATTTCCCTTAATATTTCATCAAATCCAATGATCGAACCATCATCAAACTTAACCTTATTCTCAATCTCCGAAAAAAAATAGTCATATCCCCAAATAAAAAAAAACAGGAAAAAAGATATGTCAAAATACTACTTTATTTTAAAAAAACTATGGTTGTGTTAAACTTATTCCATCTTATATTCTTAGGGTTGAACAGTTAAATAAATATTATAAAAGTCAATTGTCGTAAATCAATGATATATATATAAAATAAAAAAAAATAAAAAAAACCCTAAAAATACCTAACTAGTTATTCTGGAGACCCGGGTTTGAGTCCAGCTAAGGCGACTCTTCTTCAGAATTAATACATATAAGTATATAAAATAAAAGATATAAGTATCCAAAATATATGTAGAAAAATTTAGTTTGTTAATTTTTTTTTGTAATTACCTAATTTATGAATTAAAGACATTTCTTATGATATTACGTGAGATATTTATTTTATAAAATATGCCAGGTAATGTCATATTTATAAAAATACAATTTTAAACTTTGCTCCTTATAAATTTAATAATCCACTCAAATTTTAATTTATATAGCATTATCAGATGAAGAAGAAAATTACGTTTTGAAAAAAAAAAAAGACAAATTGCACGAGAAATTTAATGTGAGAAAGAAATAATATAGCTGGCGACAAAGAGTTTAAAATAATTAGGTCCAACAGAAGTCGAGGAGGAGAAGCGCAAGTAATCTCCATTAGAGCTCCCGAAGGCGGTATGAGAGCAATATCTGGCAAGAACTGCCCCGGCAGAAGGACCAGGTACCCAGCTTAACGTACCGTGTATAACTGGAGTCTCCCTAATGTCCTGGATACTTTCTCCGGCAGCACACACACACACCAACGCAGACGGCAATTTAATTTTACTGTAGGGGGGCGCCTGATCTGTGGGGCACCCTTTCGCTCCGATAGTTCCAGTAATACCAACTGGAATTGTTTCCTTTCTTCGAATAAATTCTCGACCTTTCCTCCGCCTGGTGCACGGTCGGATAAACATCCAGCCCGGGAAAACCGGTTATAGAGAAAATTCTCCGAATCCCGGAGGCGGAAAAAGAGAAGATTTGTGGAGGTCCCTTTGTGTAGTCTTGGATATAGACTGTAGAAGATTCCCTCCCGGCGAACATCCAATCCCTTTTTTTCAGAGAGTTCCGTATTCTGGTCCAACCCTCTTTCCATGATCCGGGATATAGTGCATTGATCGATTGAAAACTATTGATTTTCCAGGTTGGATTAAGCGGAACAATAGGATGCAAGCGTATCATTGTTTATGAAATTAATTTATTTTTTTAAGATTGATAACTTTATTTAAAATAATACAATAAATCAATATGCTATCAGATTTTTGAAAAATGTTACGATAAACTTCTTTTAGATTGTACTAACATTTATCAGCTTCGTATTTTGTACCATGCAATAGTTAAGTTTGCTTGTTTAACATCAATTTATGCCACTTAGCCTAATCGGATGATGGAGCAGCGAGAGTTCTAAATTTTCGCCTATCCAGGTATACCTAATTAGGATATGGATCTTTAACGAGTACCTGGCATCGTACAGACTCGGAATCTCCATTTTAAATCCTATCCGAGGGACGGCAAAGCCAAATATTCTTTACCCACAATATAAAATCATAGGGCCACCACGGGACGCGAACCGGCGACCTTCAGTATTTTAGGTTGCTATGCTAACCATAATACCGCAATAGCTACGTGTCGAACATAACATTTTTCAAATTAGATTGTTCAGCTGTTATAATGTGATATGTTGACTATTCTCTCGGTCTTCTTTCCTTCTTAACGTATCCGAAGGAAGATGGAATTAGCAAAGCAAGGATGAACCGCATTATGAATAATTTTAAACTAATTAATTAGAAGATAAAAGATCCGACCACGGCCGGGAATCGAACCCAGGTCCTCCGCATTAGGTATGCGAGTATGGGTATGCGGAGGACCTGGGTTCGATTCCCGGCCGTGGTCGAATCTTTTATCTTCTAATTAATTAGTTTAAAAATTATAACCCAATAGTTTAACTAACGATCAAGATTAAATAACATCATAAAATGAATAATTTTACTTTTTATAATATTAATGATTTAAGGATAGTACAAAGTACCGTATGCCCCCAACTATCCTTCTTTTAATTTTTTTTATCATTCATTGAAGCAAGCAATGATCATTTAAGAACGACTGCTAATCCTATCATGATTGATTGAAAAAGCTGTTTTCTTTATTGTTGCATATATGTATTTTTAAGTATTGTAGATGCAATATTAATGGTTTGAAAAAACTCGGTTCTCGTTCAGAAGTATACATCAAAGCAGTTCCATGAATTTTCTAGGGGTTAAAAAAACCTATCAATATGACCAATTATGAGTCATAAATGAATCACAACTAAGTTTCTAAATACGAAGCATTTTTAAAAATAAAATAATTTAAAAATGACCCTACTGTCCAGAAAAATTTGTCAAAAAATTGTTTACTTCATACATTGGAGGGGGGATACACACCCCCCGAACCCACAAGCAGGATCCGGTGGCGTTTATTTATAAAATAATTTACCATATTACAGACCTTATTACTTTTAGCAGATTTCCTTTATTTCTATGTTGAAACTTTTCATTGAACCTAACTCGATCTGAAAATGTATACTTAATTGATAGAACTATACCGAAAAGCTTCTGTGATCTTTATTATTTTCTTACTAAAATGGAAGAACTGAATTTCTTTTTATTGAAACGAAGACCACTTTGGAATCGATAAATAAATTTGGACTTTTCTTGTATTTTTTCCAACTGAATGGGTATGTATTATAAGCTGCCGATTATTACTTTTTTTTTTTTTTTTTTTTCTTCAGAACCAGCTTAAATACTTGTTAAGCCAACGAGGGAAAGAAACAGTGAGAGAGACGGAGCCAAACTAATCACTAATCTAGATCGGGACTAAATAATAAACTAAATAATAATAAGATACTCTAGTTTAGTTTAATTAAAGTAGGAAGAAAAAGGCTCGTCTTTTATGAGTTTTCTTTTCATTCAAGTCCCTCCGTGGCTTGGTTTTTAATTGCAGCTTTGATAAGACCCTTGTCTTAGAAGTCCCATTTAGGCTAATATATAAGCGGTGAGTCCTTCCTCCGAAATTGCCCCCTGAAATTGCCCCCTCTCTCCGTAGCAATTCCCGAAGGTCCCTGAGTTATATTGGACACGGAGAGGGGGGGGAGAAGTAAAAACAATTTCCCAACGGTAGGGAAACCTTTCTTCTCTGCGTATAATTAAAAATCCCCTTTCTTTCTAAACTTATAAAAGAAAATGGCCCCGTTGGTGCGTTTTTAAATCTTTTCCCTTTTTCTAGAGGAAGATTCTAGTCCTATATCAATGAGATCTGGTTGATGGTTCCATGTAGAGTCTGAAATTGTTACGACGATTGTATCCATTACCTACCTTAATGAACATACGAGACTAAAATTTGAAAAAAAAATAACTTGATTCCATGAGTCCATTAACCAAGCTTAGCTTATTTCCGTAGATCCAACCATTAATAATTCCCTTTAAGTTTTTCTATCGAATTTGAGTTCAAGAGATAAACCTAAAATATTTAAACTCATTTTAAAAATTTTTGTTGCTACTTGTTTTAAAAAAGGTAAAAGAAGGTAGGAAAAGTAAAAAGGCTAAGGTAGGGAAAGTTAATAAAGGTCTGTGAAATGAACTGATGTTTTAAATATCGTAATATTATTTAAATTGGTTAAAAGTTGTATTGGTCAGTGTAAATGGCACTGGAAGTTGTGATAATCATAGTAATTTTAGATCGTTTTAATCTTTAAAGAACTACAACTGAAATGATGAAACAACTTTTGTAACGTTTAAGTATGAAGACTAACCAACTACTAATTAAAAATATATTGTATATTATATACATATGTACATTATATACATTATAAATATATGTAAGCTAGATTCATCAAAAGAAGAAATATCACTTTTATGTCTCCCATAAGCTAAAAATTACTATCCTTTTTATCAGCGTTTTACAAACTCCTAAGCATTCTTGTAGATTTGAATGCTAATACGTCACACAAAAAATTCCCTTTGACGAATATGTACTTGTACAGTTTTTTTCAGTTAGCACTGCCCATCTTTGTAATTTATTTAGGTACCTTAGCAATAAATCCAATTTATATTTACATATATGCTTAGAGATATAAATTTCTATAGTGTAGTTTAGGTTAAGTTCATTGTAAAAACTCAAAACGATTATTTACATATCATTTCATATATTATGCTTGAAATAGAAATTCTGGGACAATTCTCGTGCCACGGGAATAGCTTCCATTCCATTAAACGGATTATCCTATTATTTCCACTGTAAGTGTTTTCCGTGTGAAGGTTTTCTAAACGCTTGCCCAAAAGTGAAACGATATCATCTCAGCTGAGTCCAGTCCAGAGCCATTCAAAAACGTGCTTAAAACTCCAAGTTTCCCCAGAGTCGGTACGAAGAAAGAAAAAATCCCCTGGACCGCTATCGCTTCGTCGGTCGCTGGTCTCCGAGTCTATGGCTATCTCGGATCAGGAGTAGACGGAGACTCCTAACGAGGATCATAACCCACCCGAAGACGTGCTCCTCAGGGGAGGGTGGCGGAAGAGAAAACAAATAAAGAGGACATTACGGGACGAATTGTACATCGCAACTGCACCCGAGGCTGTTAGTCGAGGCTTAAAAATTTTCCCTGACCCTACTTTCATATTTTAACGAGTAAAGTTTGTACGAGGGGGGGGGGGTGATCCAGTCGGAATGGAAGAGGAAATCGAGACAAACATCTAGATTTATAAGATTTCTTACTTGAAAGTTTGTTTGTGTTCTTTCGGCATCGTGTTTGAGTTACAATTCTTCTGTACTATGAACTGGAGATTTATATTCGCTAGAAACTAAGGGTATGATAAGCTTACAACGGAATCAACTAATTTTAAATTCCAAATTTGTTATTTATTTTCAATAAATCAACAGTTAAAACAAAGGTTAGGTAATCGAAACCGTGATTCGACATTGTGGGACAGTGTTGTCATGGAGCTACAACATACAATGTAACATTAAGTCATTTACCTGACCAAGCAATTACATGTCATAATGCAATACAGTACATAGCATCTGCGTTATTTAGATATGAATCTACTGTAGTATTTTATTGTTATTATTTTTTGTTGAGTATTTCCACTTTTGTTGACACGCTACTGTTCACAGCAAGCGGAAATCCGAACCAAGCGCCTCCATATATGGATATTTTGTTATAATATTCCAATAATTCGAAAGTTTATTGCTGCTTTTAAAAAAGATGCTTGCACTAATAGGAACTCCCCTAAGTTTTATATCTATGTAAATGATTTCAGGGCTATTGCTATTTTAACCATCAAGACGAATACTATTTTGATTAAGAATGGAAGGATCGAGCACAATGATTTTTGCTTTTGATCAATATTGATTAAAGTCAATTACGCATGGATGTTAGTCTCATGATGACCGCTTTGTTTTAACATACTATGAAGCTTAACTATTCCTAGAAAGACATAGAGCTGAAGTGGCCACGAACGTAGGTTTAAATACTTTTAGATTATAATAAGGGCTTGACGAACCCGAATGCCCGATGCCGACTCCACCAATCGCACCCTACACACCTCAGTCCACCTCCCCCCATCCAGTCCTTAGTCCATCAGATCAGCCCTCACCGAAACCTCAATCCTCCCACCTTCGCCTAGGCCGACCCGTCTCTTTTAGGAATTCGTTCGCCACTAAGACTCCCAACTTTGCATGCCCACTTTAACCGACGTATTAGTAACTCAAATTTGTAACAAAAAAGTTATGAAAAAATTACTTGCACCGAAAGAACACTGACCAAATTTGTAACCGCATGCTTCGCTGTACAAGGCTGGTACAACCCACAGTAGATCGCTTCTTAATATGGTCTGGTGTGGACCCAACCTGATATGTCTATGACAATTCAAACATGCGATCTTGCACTATATGACTTTTACTGTTTCAAGCAATTCCAGAACTTGTACAATCTAACATATAAGAGTTGATTAATGGCGATAGTCGGGAAACTTATGAGACTTTTTAGTATACCACAGGATACTTTATTCAGCATTCTTCTTCTTCTTTTTTTCTGTGCCCAATTTTCATGTCAATTGAGGGTTTTTTTTCCACGGTTATCGACCGGGAAGGAAGGGCTACCCGGAGACCTGCACAATATCTAGTAAAAGCACCGCAGTATAAATCTCTTGGGCGGTGAAAGGGCGGCTAAAAATTGCCTCTCTGGGAGCCCTTTGAATATGCATGGAGCCGGCCCTTGATTAAAGTGATCGAGCGGGCGCAGTAATCCACAACGACTGCAATCCTTTCCCCTGCCCACTGCTCCGCTTTCATTGCTATGTACTCAACCCTCTCTCTATTTTAATCCATTCTATCACTTTGATTAGCATTCTCTCTCTGTTTTTCACATCCTCCTTTTTTTGTTTTATCCTGCCTTTTTTTTCCTCTTACCTCCCGAGTAGGGTTTTCTATGGGCTTTGGTTGGGTGGAGAATTTCCTTTGGATTGCCAAGCATTAAGCTCAGCTTCGGTAGCCTTATACAATAAACATCAAAACTCTCTAAGGGTATAAATAAAGTGATATGATGCCACTGAATTTACTCGGGTCTTATTTAAAAAGATGTAGGTCAATAATCAACTTCAATCAATCAATAAAAAAAAAGGCTCTTAGATCAGAAATGTGGCGAATTATTGAAAATATATATAAGCTGCTTTGTGAACTTTTTTTCTGCATAGTATAGAACACGATTTTCAACCAGTTCTATCTTATTTCAATCCATTGCTTTCTTAACCAAGCATTATTTCGTCTTCCGAGGAGCGTCGGAGCCTTTCTCTGGGCCTGAACCTTCGCTTCATAAGTCATTAAGATATTAATTGAAGGTATTAATCCTTTAATCGTGTCTTAACCACTTTTGACAGCATTCTTCAATAATATTTTCTGCAGGTCCGACAAAACACGACGTTTGATCGAATGATGGTATTGCATGTTACCTCTATCTTTCTGAGGATTCTCGTTTTGTGACCCTTTCATCTTTTTTTTTTGGCTAATTCATGTTTCCGAGGAATAAGTTAGTTTGGGATAAGTAAGTATCCTTCCTTACTTCTCTTTTGCACATGAAAATTCTATTTACAGCATAAAACATCTTTCGGTTCGGGTTTTTTTATTCTTATTATCATTTTTTCTTCTTCCGAAGTGTCCTGGAGCTTCTCATATCTGTTATTTTATCGGGATTTATTTCCATCTTAATTTTTCTTTACCTGAAAAAAAATTAAAATATAATTTTAAAAAGTGTTCGTGCATTTATTTAAAACAGATACCATGATACTAATAATGTGGAAATAAAGTGGTGTGTCCGTGGTGTTGTGGAAATAAAGAAGGCTGTGTCCGGGAACCGCTTTTTAGGATTCGATTTTATGAGAAGGTTATCATGCTTAGTGTCGGGTTAATTAGTTCACATGAGTTTGTCCGCCTATTTAATGTAAATTGATATTAATAAAGTAATTTTATCTTCTATGGATTATTTTGTGAATACATACTTCCTGATCTCAGTTTACATCAATCCCTAAACATCCAAATACCAGAAGTTATGAAATTTATTAACATGGAGAAGGAGTCTCAATTGAAATTCCACTAATTCGATAGTAGTTAACTGGCTAAAGTAAAAAAAAAAATCTTTGATTTACATTTGTTTAAAATGTTCACTAATTAAAATTGCTTGTGTTAGGTCCTTGATCACTCGACATTTTTTGTATCGTTGTTAATAGTTTTACCACCAGGTAAATGCAATGAAGGATAAAGGTTTTTATTTTTTTTTTATGTTCGGTGATCCTTTTGACCTCGTCTTCAGCGATATCAACTAACATTTTTCCTGTGAGGGGAGGTACAGCAATAAAAAAGAGGCTGAATTTATTGTCTTTGATTTGTTTAACCTGCAATTTATTATCAAGCCTTAAAGTTCTGGTAACCTGTATTTTTTATCTTTTAGGCTTACATAGTGACTAAAATAAATATATAAGATGTATCGATATATCGACAATATATCAATGTATTGAAGATTTAGGTCCGAATACTCAGTCTAAGAAAAAACTGATTTTTATTTTAATGACGACTTCTAAATAAAGATAATGTTACAGTTGGTATTCATTACACATATCAGCCGAAACGTTTTTTTCAAATAGAATTATTTATAGGTTTTGCCTTAATTAGTAACCTACCGCATAATAATTGAGTTAAACATACAATAAAGCTTACGTTATCTTTCTTTTCAATTGAGTTCCCGTCGAAAGCCTTGATCCGAAATATGCATCTCTCCTCCGATGGTGTACGTTGTCCCGCCGCCATATTTACGGCTACAGATACCAGGATTAGTGTGGTATTCCCTCAAGGACCACGGGAAAGAGAGTCATCCTCCATCTCCCGACCAAGAGGAATTTGATATTCAAGATCGTTTATAAAGATAGCGGCGTGGAAATCTTTATCTCCTCCCAGGGTAAGACATTAATATTAACGACTGTAATCCCTTGAGAGGCGTACCATGTCAGGGAGGCTGAGTTACCGCCCTGGCAGGTATCTCTGAGTTATCCTGGAGGTCTCCTCCAGCGCTGGAGCTTCCAGGGCGAGGGATCTCTTCATGAAAATATATTCACTAATTTGGGGGTCGTAAATAGGGATTACTGGCCCCGCCTCCTGCGCCACTATCCTTCGCAGTTTTTTTTTTTTTTACTTTTTGATTTATTTACATATAGGTACTTCATATGTTCAGTGCAGAGTAGAAAATTTCGAATTTACACGAATTTTATTTAAAAAAACATGGCCTTGTCCATATGGCCAAATTTTCCAGAAATGCATGCAAAACGTTATTGTTGATTTTAAATCCACACTGAAACTTCTGGTTACTCATTAACTGAAACTTTAATTTTCGTCTGTCATGTCCGCATACCACTTCAGTTAGTTTAATTCTATCGATTCGAACTCTTAGTGTTTTATTAGAATTGACAAATAGTGGAATATATTGTAATTACCGAAATGTTGTATACAGTTATACCTATCAATCTCAACAAATAATGTACAACAGACTTGAAACCATAATAATGTTTAAAATATGCTGACTTTTTCTATGTACTCGTGAATAAAAATTATAATTCTGCTGAAATAAAATTGAAAAAAGGTGTGAAACAATATTATTTACTCCAGAAAAACCTATCATGCATGTGATGTATTCCATAACATATCTGGCTGTTAATTCCGTAATACCTCGCTAAATAACAGAAACTCTTACAAAGCAAGTAATACACAAAAGGGACCGATCTTGGAATTACCTCTTTCTTTCATTACCACACATCACCTGGAGGCACATATTTAGTGATATTTCCTCAGAGTGCGCTAGTGCTACCACCAAGCAACTATAATTGTAATGAATTGTGAGGAAGAACTGATACCCGCCTATGACACAAATGACACAGAGTTGCAGAGAGGTCAGTTGCCGTTAGTCTTTTTTTGTTATTTGATATCTAAGAGTTTCATTAATTTTTAATTAGTTCATCATCACTATCACTATAGCTCAATGTGTAGATTTTTAATTTTTCAGGGTTTCAGGATATCTTAATTATTCAGTAATTGCATTTTGATATATTTTTTTTAAGTAGTTAAACTCCTCTAACCAAAAGTTGGAGTCTTTAAAAATATTCAAGATGATCATCAAAAATTGAAACAACATACAGACTCTTTTTTCTTCATCGTTGAGTGCTTCATATACAGGGAACTCTAGTCGCAATTATATTTTACCGATTATGCAGTGTTATAGCATTTTGAGTGCAACACGACCTTTTAGGAGAGTCCATGAGTAAACTGGCTATGTCCGATCCTAAGTCGGCAAACCACTACTTCGATGTTCTACAACTTGTATTTAATTTATCGCAGCCATCTATCATTTCTACTAGTTTACGATCCATACTTGTCCGATTTTACCCCATTTTTCTTACCATTCTTCACCCGATCTTCCAAGATTTCTGATTGTGTGTCATTAGTTTTCCCCAATGTAATAGTAATTTCCAACAACGTTGAGTACACTTTTGATCGAAAAATCCTAAGGCAACTCCAAACGTTAATTGTCCCCTTTTCCCTCTGGAAAGAATTTAGGCGCTTCATATGAATCAGTAATGTTAGAATAAATCTATAAATATTGGTATTATAGCAAGGGCGTCCGGAGGATTTCAGGGGCGCAGGCTGAAAAAGGAGAAATTCTTATGACATTTGATAATTAAAATATGTTTTTATATATTACTTAAAACATATAGTAAATTGATAAGATGTTATTTAATTTGTAGCTTTTGTTTCTCTCTATAATACACAATAGCATGTTATAATAAAAAAAAGAGTTACGTCTGATATTCAATTTTTATTACACTTCTTTTTTAATTTTCCAAAAAAAAAACAGGAAAATTTTATTACCTCCTTAATAATTATATACTTAAATTTTAAATGTTCACTGCATATTGGGCTGTTCTTTTGTAAAGATCTAAATAAAATTGAATTGATTATTATGATAATTACGATTTCATTTTTTTTTTTTAATATTTCTTTGAATGTTAAATCGTGAGAATATAATTTTTTCACACTAGCGGATCGCATGTTTGGGGTATGTATATTAAATTTAATCTGCCGGAACCTTGTTTTCACTTCATCTTTACTATTTCGCACGATATACTTATTGATCTCAACATAGGGGCTAATGAACGATATTGAGGTAGGTCTGTTTGCTATGACGCGAAAAAATAAAAATAAATAAATGAAAATATGAAAGAGCAGAATAAGAATATTTTTTAACTTAAATGTAATCCTGTATTTTTAATGCCGTTTTCTCAGTACTACGATAACTTATCGATACATAAAAAAACGATTTTATGCTCTCATTCTATAGCATTTATAATCAATATTCACTTTTTTACATAAAATTATTGATTGCCTTTATTCAAATATCTGTTCTAGGATTCTTGTCCATATACATTCAAGCTTACTCTTTGAAAAAAAGATCTTGAAGAAACTAGATATAAAATCTCACTTAATGATAAGTTTATTACAAGATACCATATTGGTAATATAACTGACTAATATGGTATACCAAGGCAAAAAATTCTGTTTGGGTACCTTATAAATATTATGTAAGTTGTTTGGACATGGTCCAGAGAAGGATTCCTTCTTACTTCGAAACTGATACGGTCAACATCACGTACCGACCATGATTTTTTTGTTAATGAAAAATGATATTAAGAAATGTTAGATATTGTTTATATAAAAATATAAATCTTGTCAACCATAGGTTTTTATCTCAGATCATTTTATATATGTATATATATATATATAATTTTTTTTTTAATCTGTTTAGTATTCGTTATTAATTAAGTATAAAAACTAAGTGATTTGAACACTTTGAATAATAAATTATTTTACGACATAGTACTAATTAGGTTACCTCCGAATAGCCAATTAATTAATTTGGAATATTCAATTAGTGATATTCCCATTTTGTGAAGTTAAGCAATTAAATAATTCATCATATAAATTATAAACCGTATATATCAGCCATAAATAAGGCATTTATTGGTCAATAAAATTTACATTTATCAATTTAATTAATAGGCTAAAATGTCCAATTTTTTTCCCCTGAGAAACTTGACAAATGTGCTGTTTATGTAATTTGATATTCATCAAACCATCTGTTTGTCCAAGAGGTTGTCTCAGTTGGTATGAAAGATTGGTTTTATTATTTGATAAAATTATGAATTTCTAATGTGAATTAATTATAGATCATTACTAGCCTCTCGTATCAGATAATTTGATTTCATTCTCATTCGTCCTCAAGGTGATTGTCAGCAATCTCTTGAATCGTATTGTAAAATTTCATTTACTGTTGATATGATTTTTTTTTTTTATGAGAACAGGGCTATGGAACGTACAGAAAGTTATCAACAAACATTAATATCTAGGAATAGTAGTCTCGATACTTATAACGCGAGTAAAATACCGCCAAGCCTAGAGGCTACAGTAAAAGTGGAAATAGGCCCCAGAGAAGCCCGTGAAAAACGAGCTTTTCCCGGGAAGAGCCCTAATAATAACCCTGGGAGCCACCTTATAAATATATAAGGAGGGAGAGCGAGGAGGGATGGCAGGGAGGGATGGGAGCAGAGCCTCCTAATGGCCTCCTAAATATCCCGTGGAGGCCCTAAACATGTTGCCGCTGGGTTTATTAACGTTCCCCGATCGTGGTTGAGTATATCGCAACTCCGCTGATAAGAGTATATCATGGATGCTAGGTAGGTGTGCTGGATTTTCGGGGAGGCATATCGAAATGAAAAATTTTGAATATAAAAAAAATGCTAGCTAGAAAAAGAAGTTCTGAGGCATCTTATTTTATTTTGAATCTGCACCCACTTTGAAAAATTTCTACAAATTAAACTACCCGAATATACCTTCTTCTTCTTAACCCTCCAATAGTTGCACGTCATCAAGGAGATGCCCAGTCAACTGATGTAAGGCCCGATGCACACGGGCGGAATTTTTCTGCGGTCCGGTCTATAAGCTTATAGGCCTATAGACCGGACCGCAGAAAAATTCCGCTCGTGTGCATCGGGCCTAAGGGTTTCTTAAACTTAAACACCGCAACACGTACCTGCAGACATAGGCCCGATGCACACGGACGGCAGTTTTCTGCGGTGCGGCCTGACTTCCGGTCAGGGGTACCTGGAGTGTAATGGATCGACCGGATCGGTACTCCAGGTACTCCTGGCCGCAGGTCAGGTCGCACCGCAGAAAACTGCCATCCGTGTGCACCAGGCCATAACCCTTCCGCTTTCCTTAACTTACTTAGTCTCATGCACTAGTAGTGTTTAATTTAAATTAATATGAACAATATTTGAAAATCAAGTATTCTCAGTGAAGTATCGCTTAGATACCAAACCACAACAGTTTTAATTGTTCAATATTATTCCTTTTACTATATTTTATGGCATATTCTTCCATAATTAATCATTTTAATTAAATTTAAAACTAATTAATTAATTCGAAATACGCATGTCAAGTTTTTCTGATCTTATATTTGGCTTTTCTTTCAGGTCCCATGAAATGCAATATTTTTTATTATCGCACGGTTTATTTTGTAAACCGTTCATTTTCTACACAAACGGTCCAAAATATACAAATTTCCAAAAAAAACTAATTTTCATGACAATAATAATATCTATCTGGACTTACTTAGTTTCTGTCCCTTACTAAACTTTCTGTCCCACCAAACCATCGAATTCCTCTTGCATCCAAACTTAGCTGTCCAAAATCCTTAGCTAAATCCATGAATCCGTATGTCACCAATATAGCACGAGTTAGATAAGAGGCTTTCTCACGAATTCTGCAGGAAGGGATGAGCTTTGTAAACCTGTAAAGTTGACAGTAATTTAATATGCTAATTTATCAATACTTTTTCATTTTAGAAATTATGTTGCAATTATTTTAAGTAACAAATATATATTTTCAATTAAGTACCTACATGAAGTAATTTTTTATTTTTATATAGGGTAAGCGGTACAGTTATTGGCAACCTTAAGACTACATTTCTGTAGTTAAATTAAAAAAAATACTTTTTATAAAGGGATAAAAATTCATATAATAGTTCAGAAGTTCAGAAACTTCCTATAATAAAGACTCAAGAGGTTTTTATAGGTCAAAAGTTCAATAGCTTTACAATATGGCAATATTTATTGTTAAAAGTGCCAAATCTAGTTATTGGCACCCTGTGGATTTAATTGTGAAATCTTCCCTATGGTTAGTTTGTTAAAGTCTTACCTCATAAATGACTTAGGGGACCCTTCAAACAATAAACTCATGTATATCTTGTAATAAAAAAAGGCACATACGTATCGAATTGAGTAACCTCCTCTTCCGAAGTCGGTTAAATGAGGACTTGTTTAACTATTTCTTTAAGTTAAATTCGGGGTGCCAAAACTGTACTGAGTGCCAATAACTGTATGGTTAATCCTATATACATTTTTCTTTTTTATACACATACATGCATTTAATACACCCTAAAAATGCGTATTTTTTTTTACATTACCCTAATATTGACTATTATAACACCTAATACGATATAAAATATAAAATTTCCAATTATTTTACTAATATTGTCTTTCATACTATGTCATCTAATGTTTATTTATTTCTCTGTTTCAGGTAAGGATTCTTAACCATCCAACATTGCATGAAATCCTTAGTCATCGCGTTGTGGTTCGTACCTCAAAATCTCCAATAGCTTTTTTTAAATATTCACTCTATCATTAATTAGATAAATACAAGCATGTTTTGAAAGGTTACATGATAGTGGAAAAGTTAATTTAAATCAATGTTTTCTCTTAAAAAATATAATCCAATATGAAGGTTTAAAAGATAATTTAAAATGTCCACACACACACACACACACACACACACACACACACACACACACACACACACACAGACAGACACAGACACACACACACACACACACACACACACACACACACACACACGCACACACACATATGCTCATTTCATTCCAGCAATGTCATACCCCAAAGACGATAATTTTTCTGAATAGTTAATCTAAAGTTTAAAAGTAGACTAAAATGTATTCATAATAGATATAAAGAGATTTATATGCATCAGGTTTTTAAATTTTTAAACAGTTCCTTTTGATTTACGACGTCTCGATTTTTTTAATATTTTCCTTCTAACAGTAACCCTGCCAGAAGGGAGTTTATTTTGTATACTGTACATACCATACATTTCTGTATACAATGTACTTGTTAGTTGCGTCGCCGGTGGTACCGCAGAGGGCCGCCTCCAGCGATATCGGTGCATAGACCTCTGCAGCATCAACAACGACGCATGTTACAGGTGATGTATTTATATTATAGTTTTATACAAGTAATATGATTTAAAAAAAATAATAAACAAACTTCAATAAAACAAAACAAAGCCTAATGAAACATGACAATAAGAAGCAAATGATTAAGTGAAGAAAAAAAGATTAGACAAAATAGTAGCGTTCAGCAACTACACAATAAATACCTTTTACATTCATATTGACGAACTTACGTACATACATTCATACTTACATATACTGAAACATATAAACATATATGCACGACGTTTCGATTAACATTCTGAAACCAAAAAAAAGTAATATTTTTTTTATTTAAAAAAAAAACAGATGAACTTGGGATTGATTAGATGAAATTCATCAAGTTCTGAGACATAACGTTGTATTTATTCTTCAGTGTAACGATAGGTTTTACGCAGGTACTAGACGAAATGTCATTGAAATAAAGAAATAAGTTACCGAGGATGAAAAGCTTAGAAAATATCATTTACCATAAAACAAATTTCGTTCTACGACAGAATATAATTAATTAATTTTAATTTAAAGTTTAAGTATTTGTATTTATGAATCTTGTGAATTTTTACCGATAGTAGGTACTATTTACATTCAAATTGATTGGTTCACACGGTACGATTTAGTATTTCTTGTTAAAGATGTTAATTTATGTGTAATGACAGCTGTTCATGGCCCAATGACACCCACCTCTGAGTTAAAAAAGTAGGTGGTTAGTTTCCTTGTGTGGGAACAACCATAAAGCCACCTGTCAATTTAAATTACGTAATTCTTCTAATTGTGAATCAACAGATCTTGGAAAGTTGGTTATCGACCTCCATATGCTATGTTTACACTTTTTTTTTTTTAATTTTTCTGATGATATATTTTCATATTATATATTGGACTAGTGCCAAAATCATTTACAAACGCACCAAAAAAATAATTTAAACGGTATTAAAGCAACGCCCTTTTATAATATAAATTAGTTTTAGCATATTGCCTGCTCAGATTTAATTAATAAATACCTAAAAATTATTTTAAGGCTTATCGTTTAATTGCTTTTGAAGACACGTTAAATTTTAATTTTTATCTCTATCCCTCGAAACCTATCTGTGTTCATTTTAAATCTATGTTCAAATTATATTATACAGTGAAAGTCCACCATTAGGGAATAACAACATACCCGCTTATTATTAGAAAAACCATTTAAATACAAACTTGACCAAAATCTGTAAAAACAGCGAAAAAAAAAAAAAAAGATGAACATGAATAAAAGCGTGAAGCTTTGATGCTTTCTTTACCTTTTTCGCTTACTTTTTTAAGTTCCACTTTTTCTTTTAGAGATGAATACGTTTTTTACGAGCTATGTTAATGAACTTCCAGTAAACATTTTTAACAGGAGAAAATAAACTTCGCGAACTAACACACGCGATGTATGTCGTATGTTAAATGATTAAAAATTGTTTCAAATAAAAAAATGTACTGAGCTGGTTTACTGGAAACCAAACTTAGCCTTTCTTGGAAATAAGGTTCTAAGAAATCACCTGTGGTCAGATACCTCATCTCTAAATATTTGCTTTCCCAAGAAATCACATCGGTTTTTCTGCAAACTGTTCGCTTATGAGAGATTTTATGGAGTCAAAAGAGGACTAAACCTGTGCCCGTATCCGTTTATAAGGAGATCCGGTTATTAGAAGTTGAATTCAATGTAAAGTAAAGGGATCGAAGGTAATGTTATCCATTAATTAAAAGAAGCATCACCTTTTCTTATATTACAGTTTTATAATTATTGGATTTATCTGGGTTTTGATTTTATGGATACTAAACCATATATATTATTTTTCATGGCCCTTTTTTTTTTTTTGTCGGTACGCCATAAAACTTCAAGGAGCTTGCTTAATACTTCATCAAATTTCATGAATGAGGCATCATTTTAAAGCTTTCCTTAACCGCTACACCGGAGAGATATACCTACATATCACTCATTTCGATTGCAAGTTACCAACACGAGAAAATCAAAATGGTCGCGGAGGTTTTTTAATGGTGTCATTTATTTCAGCTTGTCAAGACGAACATTTTTGGTTGTATACACTATACCGATTGTCGCCATCGTTTGCGATTTACTAGCAAAAACAAGCAATTTTAGTCAATAGAATCAGTGACATCTATGTTTGTGTAAAACAAATCCACCAACAATCACAGATGGCCATGTCGTAACTTCAAATTTAGTGTTTAAAAGGGGTTCTGTAAAGGGGTTTAAAGAGGTCCTGTAAACATGTAAATAATATGTAAGTAGCTTATGTTTTTAAAAATCAATAATCTAAAATTTGAACACATCTATTCTTTACTTCAACCCTCACCTATGCCCATGAAGCACTAAAAACGCACTATAAGCTACTAAGTATACGATTTGTACTATAATTAAGTAGGATTTAAATAGATTTGAGTGTGATTGCTTCGAACGGGTCAGCTAGTACCTATGTAGGTATAATTAATATTTATTTTTATTGTTATATAATATTAATTAATCGTATCCTCCCATCCACGCTGCCCAATTACCCTCACCTCCTCGAGGAGGAAAGGAGAGGGCAGGTGACAGTTACCATTAGTCCTGCCTCCCTCTAATTGGCATTCAGGAGTTGTGGCAGGATCCTATTCCAGCTCGGATACATTTTAAAATACCTCTCCCTCAGATATTTATCTTAGACGACTCTTTCGTCTCATTAATATATATTTTTTTTTATTTCCTGTTTCCTTCTCATTTGGAAGTGGAGTGTTCGGCCGAATCCTTAGTTATAAATCAAAAGAATTGTACCCAATTAGGGCGATAAGGCTTGATTGTATATTTAAACTTTTTTTATATACATAAAAGAACTTGGTTTATTTGTTTATCTATAAAAGTAGAAACGAAAATATGGGTGGTTGTGTGTTTATTTTCGAATAAATGTCATCGGCTCATAGTACCTTGTATTGATGTCATGTTAAATTTCAGTTCAGAACCGATAGCAATTATTGCGGTTTAATCTTATTAATCATTCGTAGGTAGTTATATTAACCTATGACCCTGTAACCGTTTACTTTTACGTTCTTCCATATCTTCTGAGTTTAAAAGAATTACAAAGTTCTTAAGTAATTCTCTAGCCTTTCTACTGGATATTACTTCATTCATTCAAAATTCCTTGTCACAACTAGAAGTCTGGATGTCTTCAATTCCATGGCATATCCGGTGGGTATTATTAACCGTTACTAAGGGTGGCTTTCCATTTTTCATGACACCGTTTTTTTTTTTTTTTGGATAGTTGTAAGTTTAGCTATTTATAACAAAAAATAAAATAAACAAACACTTGGAAATCTTTGAATTGTTATTGGGCCTTATGACTGGTTCTTTTTTCTGTTGGTATGCTTCTTAAAACACCAGTAAATTTTAAGCTTTTACTCTTAGACATCGAAGATCGTTTATAATTTTCTTTTTCCATATTGAGTGAGATAAGTTGTTATTGCGAACAGTTGCCTTCATTTTTGATAAACCTATGATAAACAATAAGTGGGAATTATAAAATTATAAAATTAATTTTCCGCATATAGGAACACGTATTGAAACAATTAGGTGTATGGGAATGTTTGGATTATTCTGTATTCATTTTGTGAATATTTAGATACTTTAAAGCCGAAAATCGTAAATACGCGATTCTCGATTAACACCATCTATTCATGTTATATTTTTTAATCAGGCGTACTTAATATTTTAAAATGAAATGAGCGCAATTATTTTCGCTTATTTCATGATTAATAATGCATTTAGAATTTAATAAAAAAAAGTTATGATCAATAAAAATAAAATATTCAATTTTTTTATTTTTGTACATAGGTTTTATTATAATTTCAACTCTTGTGCAAGGATTAATAATTTGCAGCATATATGTATATCCGTAAAACCCTTGAGCTAATCAGGACTCTGAAATATTTATTATAGACCTTGAACGTTTAGTTGAAAATGGTTCATTGATTGATTTATGAAGGATCTTAACAATTAAGGGCTCTATGGGAGGTCAATATTATTTTGAAAAAAACATTATTTTACTTTCAAAGTGTTCTGAAAGAGGAAAAACATCGCAAAATAGTTATACAGGAGGGTTCCGATTAACCGAGTCGATGTTAATCGGATGACCACGGTTACCTCGGTTAATCAAAATAAACGGTTAATCGGAACCATACCAATACCAACTGAAAATGTAAGTTATTTTTAAATAAAAACTACATATATGCTTAAAAACCTAATAAAAATTTAGTAATAATAATGCATAATAAAAATAACAGAAATTATGAAACTATTTGTTTAAAAAGAAATCTTTTATTGTAGTTTGTTTAAATGAACTCTTATACATAAACATACCCCCCGTCTCAGAATTGGCACCTCGGTTAATCGGGACCTCGGTTGACCGGACTTCGGTTAATCGGAACCCTACTGTACTTATAATAAAATAATCAATAAAAGATCTCAAGTTAAGTATCTTTTTATTAATTTTTTTTTTGTGTGTTTTTGGAATGTTTTCCCCATTCCATTAACCCTAGGCATGGGGGAGTTTATTGTTGCATAAAGTCCTGCACGTTCCATCGGATGATACTGCGTGCAGGAAAATAATTTAAATACTATTTTTCATAATACTTTTACAAAATGAAACAACAAAAACAAAATACCAAATTACAAACTTTAAGAATTAATAAATATATACATTAAAATAAAATAATAATAAGTAGAATATTCAATTAAAGTAATACCAAAATAGAAAATGTACCATATAAAATGATATGAAATAAAAAAAAAATAAATAAACCAAGAATAATAATATATAATAAATAAGAAAAAAATATATGGTTAATCATGATGTTTGGTGTGGTTTCACCTGTCCAATCTATTTCTCATGATCTATTGTAATCTATTCTACCTAAAAACTCCCGGCCAAAACCAAAAAGTAGTTCTTCTTGACTAATTGTACCCACGGACCATAACTGTTCTTAATAATTTATACCTCTGTGCGTCAAGTAAGTTAAGTATCTTCGCTACGATAGAAATGAGTTAAAATTATCTAAGATTGAAAAATCATAAGTGAAAGAAACTAATGGCTATAAGGTCTTATTTTTTTTAAATTTATTGGTCTTCCTTTAGTCACCTATATATATGCATTGAAATGATGGGGTGTATGTGTGAGGGAACGACATTGTAATGACAGGATGAGTGTTGGTGTTGAAGGGGAACATTGCCAAATAGGAGTAAGCTGCTGGGTGAGGACCAACACTAATTGCCTCACTAATACACCCTTAGTGTTGGTGCACCAAATGCTCGCCTCTCTGACCTCACCAAACCTCAATTAGGTCTCTTTACTGGCGTCGTATGATCATTTTCCTATAATTTAGTTTACTCTATAATTTATTACATATTCATTTTTAAAACTAATTATTTATTTATACTTATTTATTGTTTTTACTTTATTTTTTTGACTATCTTACAACAATCGTAAGATAATTCCAAAAAGTACCTTGAAAAAAAATTCCGGCACTAGACTTTTTTTTTCTCTCTTTCTGATATCACCTCAATTATTACCTATGCAACACCTAATTCTCACCTACGGTACTACATCATTATTGTATTCTGTCATCATGTTTATGTTACCATTGTATTATTTTATGTGTTTTATTTACTCTTTAATATTTCTCTTCATATTCAAGCTCTTTATGTTCTATTGAGGCTAAACTGACCCAATTGGTTAAAAAGCCCATTTTGTTACAAATAAATAAATAAATAGACGTTTCAGTATTATTCTTATATTTTTCTTCTTTTTTTCAATCTTCATAATTTCATTTGCGCTGTGGCGTTTTAGCGACAATCAGTAAATTTGGAGAACTATACAATTGTATCCAGCGTTTTCAGGCACGAGGGAAGATAGTAACCATTAGCACATCTTCCTGGTCTTAACACAGTAGAAGAGGTCTCCCAACCTTTCAGTCGCATAGTATAATTAATGTTTCTTTAAGTCTTCTGAGGCAAATTCACCCTAAGTTCGAAAAAATAAAAAAACTTTCTTAATCACTTCTACTCGTGCCTATTGGACGCCTACGGCTTTTCTCTTATATGTTATAAAAATATGTCCGCCCTATTAAAAATTTTGTATTATATTAAATGCTAAATAGTTTTTTCCTCATCCATTAACGTTGGCTGATTAATGTTCATTAAAGATTGACTGATAAGTTATTAAAACAGCGTAACTTCCCTAATTGCCAAGAAGAATAAAGTAAGTAGCGTGGATTAAATTGTACCGTTAAAATTCTTGAGAGGAAACATTTTTACGGGTTATGAACTTTGTTGGTTGCTTTTGTATTTGTTAAAAAAAAAAAACAGTTCTCATAGAGATATAGTTGGTGGTGGTGTAAATTCAGTTTATATAGATTTATTTCTGTCCGGAAAATTTTGAAAACTAATGCTATAATATTTTAATAAGTCATATTGATGTTTCCAGCAATAATTAGGCTGTATTCTTTTTGTCAACAAAAATTGCGTAATACCAAATATTATTAGGCACTTGATGTAAGCTTTTTTTACAAACTAGATAACCAATATTATTTAATTAACAACTAGTTGAATTCTAGCATTTATAGGAACCTTTTGATAAGAAATTTGTTAAAGAATTGGTGGTAGTTTTTTTTTTTTTTTCGTACATATCCAGAACAACTTACCTTACCCAAGTTTATTTAGTGACCCTTTCGCTGAAATACGCTACCTTACTCGCTTATTGCATGCTTGGGTTGCGTTAAGTTTTTTCCATTGGAATCACACTGTTCTCAGTTCTTGTTTTCACATTGTGCACGACATATCGACCTCAATCCACAGGTTAATGAACGATATTGGGGTAGGTAAGTTCTCCTATAAATAAAGTATAAATGTTGCTCAGAATTATAATACTTAAAAGCTTAATATTTTTATTTTATTTTATTAAAAACTGTTTTATCTATTGTTTTTACTTCTTACTGTGCATGCTATTAGCGTTGTGGATGCTCAGGTGAACATATCTTCTTTGGTGTTTAATGATGCTGGGACTGTTATCTGTCGATATATACTAACAAAAAAAAATTAGATCTTTAACCCTCCAAAGGCACACTAATATTTTTTTTCATACATGCCACACTGGGGTCCTACGGACCCCAGAAGTTAATCCTTTATATAAATTATAGTTTTAAAATATTTTTAGAAGCTTTTATTTAGACAATTAAAAAAAAACGTACAATATCAAGAAAATAATATATTGGATTAAAAATATTTAATTTAATTTACGTTATATAAAAAAACAAATGTAAAATGCACATTTTTCAAGTAGTTTTTACAGTTTGGAAAAAACGTATTTAGAAATTTCAAATTTTATACAAATCAACATTCATTATTTTTCTATTGTTACTTAGAATATTCTAAATATAAAAAATATATTTTACAAAATTTATTGCCGACCACTTTTCTTACATGCAGCCCTCATTGACTGTGTCACAGCCACACAAGTGTTTGGCTGTGGCATTCCCTACAAACTAGTTTTGTTTTCCTATATTTTTGTCTAGAACAATAAGAGCATCTTCCTTTTTAAACTGTCCTAGGGCCTTCGGACCAGGGCCATCGACTCCTAATTCCTTAATTAATATTTTTATTGACCTTCTCACTTTAGGCCTAAGCCATTATGAAAAAATTCACATTTATCAGAAAGTTAAGCAATAAATGCAAAATAAAACATAACCCACAAAAAGAAATATAAACCACACAATAAAACATTTTGAAAGAAATATTTGTTACACTTACCTCACTTACAAAGGAAAATGTAATAACAAAAAGAAGAACTTAGATGCCACACTGGGGTCTACAGGACCCCAACACAAGTTTTTAATTTTCTATAAAAACAACAGGATGAACTACAACTTTTCCAACATAGGCGCTTAGGTGGTAGGTGTACCAACTTCGAATACATATAAGTCACAGCCATTAGAATAATTTTATCAATTAGATATTCGTACATAATATGTTCTTGGGGTCTGTCAGACCCCAGTGTGCCCTACGAGGGTTAAATTAGATACTAATAGAAAAATTTAAATTTAGGTCTTGGAAAGTGTCAATCTAGAGGAACATATATAAAAAAAAATGTATGTAACCATATTATATTTATTCATATTCATCTATAGTAATTTTTATTTCCTATTTAGAGAAAGATATATACCAAAAAAAAGTAAAAAATTATTATTATAAATGGTTTAATTTAATATAAATATCAATAATTACCATAGTGTTTATGGATTATACTACGGTAACCAGTGTCACAAAATTAAATGTTAGTTATCAAAATATATTCGTAATACTGGTTACTAAAGCTCAGAAATTAATTATAATATAAAAAACAAATATTTTTCAAAATAAAACCTCTTAGTCATAAATTAAATTAAAATAAACGAATAATAAAAAAAACATCAATAAAAAAGTTTATATTTTTTAAATACTTCCACCTCATGTAAATAAAGTTCGTAAAACATTTTGACAGAAAAGATGGAAAATTTATATAGCTATTTTTAGAATTTTTCAGTTAAATAAAAATTTAACCATAATTGAAGGAACAATTGGATAATTAATATTTTTCTGTAATCGTTGAATAATGGTAACATTACTAAACTGAAATGAGTGAAGAAAGTGAAACATTTTGCAATAGAGTGAAGAAAGTGATTACTTTCTTCTCAAGTGAAGAAAGTGAATTGCCTTCTTAATTAGTAATAAGTATAAATTAAAAATAATTTGAAGTTGGAAATTAAATGCTTTTAAATGTTTCTTAACATTGTAAGAATTTATTTTAACAAAATAAATTGAAATGTGAATGAATTATTGGTGGAAATAATCAATATATTTTAAAATTTAAATATAATAATAATTACCTTCCTTGTTTATAACCTGCACTTGTTTATAACAGCACTACTTCACAATCATTTTAATTTAAACAGACATCTTTGATATTACTAAAAAAATTAAATTAAATGTAATGTAACTATAAATATATATAATAAATAAAATGTTAAAATAAATTAATACTAGTTGTTTTATAACTATGCTTATAACCTTTCACAACCATGCTTATAACCTACCAACAATATACCATAATCTTCACAACATCCTAATTTTGTTCATATTCTGGTTAGATCTGATCATGTATTACACGATTACAGATAAAATTTAATATTACACTCGTGAAAATTAGAATTTACAACTCTCGTGAAATTAACACACTCGCCTCGCTCGTGTGGTTAAACGTTTCACTCGAGTTGTAAAATGATCTACTTTCGTCACTTGTATAATAAATAAATATTTTGAAATCAGAGAAAATTGAATTAATTTAATCACTTCTATTTACTCAATACAAGGCAGGCATACTTCAATTAGCTTATAACACAAGTTTAAATTTCGTGAAAGTAAGAAAGAAAATAATGAATATATATCAGGTTTTTTACATACTTATGAATAATTAAATTCTTAACACAATAAAACTTATCTCCTTCATTCACTCAAAGCTGCATTTATTATATGATTCTCACGTAGGTAGATATGTTTATCCCATATTTTTAATCGCTTGTTACTTTGTGAATGTGTAGTCCGTTATAAAGATGAGAAGAACACATTATACCGCCATCATGAAATATTAATGACATCGAAACATCTGATTCTTTCCCTGTTTTTTAATATTTTTTTTTTATTTCCGAAAGGGTATCAAGGAGTTTTTATTTTGTTTTGTTTTTTTATACATCATAAGAAAAATTTAGAGGACGTCTTATAAAGGAAGATATGTATAGCGGAGGCGATACAGTATTTCATAAATAGCGATGTCCCCATGGCAGGAGACCCTCTTTTTTGTCGCATTATTTACAGAGCGGTCCTGAAGAGATCTACGATGACAAGGGTATGGCCCATAAGACACGGTTTAAAAAGAGAAGATCCCCGAACGGCTGCCACTAGTCCTGATTAACTAGTTGGTCCTGTCCCAAGGACTTGGGCAACCTCCTGGATATTGGGGGTGTTGATCCTCTACTCGCATAAAGAAGAACGTTATGGGCGGGGGCCGAAGTGGAAGCGCAAAAAGATAAGCAGTTGTTGGTTCCTGTATCTCTAAGCTGTGCGCTTTTCCCTTGGGACGCTGTGAAACTTTTTCTTTACAAAATATTATATTAAACATTATATTAATTCATTTGATTGGAAGGGAACAAATATCCCACTCATCCCATTAAACTTTAATTCCTATTTAAATATAAAGTTTAATTTATTTTTAAACTAACCAAATCGCATCAAATTTAACTGCGTCGTGGACGTAAAGTCTGAAGCTTAAATTATTTATTAAATAAAATTGCAAACATTATTTTCAATTAACCATTTTTATGGACTCAAGACAAATAAATTGCTGTCCTACTGAAGGTCGCGGGTTCGCGTCCTGTGGTGGCCCTAGGATTTTTTAGAGGGAGTAAACTATCCTTAGCTATGCCGTCGCACGGATAGGACGTAAAATGGAGGTCCCGAACCTATGCGATGTCAGGTTTTCGTAAAAGATCCCGTTCCTAAACTATCAGTAACATAAAGTTTGCCCTGATATTTGAAATGGTGAGGCACGGCAAAACATGGAATGTATGGACGCCGGAACCCGAAAATGTTTGGATTGCTGTATCGTATGGACCATTGCTTAATTTCTTGAACTATTTCTTAATTCTTTGCAAAACCATAAAAAAATAATAATCGAAATTAGACTATTATTAGCAATGTTAAAGCCTATTAAATTATTAACCCATTTTTTTATTATTTTCAATTAACCATTTTTATGGATTCAAGACAAATAAATTGCTGTCCTACTAAAGGTCGCGGGTTCGCATCCTGTGGTGGCCCTAGGATTTTTTAGAGGGAGTAAACTATCCTTAGCTATGCCGTCGTTCGAATAGGACGTAAAATGGAGGTCCTGAACCTATGCGATGTCAGGTTTTCGTAAAAGATCCCGTTCCTAATCATACACGGATATGCAAAATTTAGGACTCCCACTGTAGCATCGTCCGATTAGCCTTAGTAGCATAAAGGGGCGTTAAACAAAGAAACAAGAAAAATAAATTACTTCCCTTCAAAATACATTATTTTGACCTCTTTTTATTTATTTTATTACATTCCGGCTCCATCCAAGCGGGTCTGTTTATGGTATAATTCGGAATGGTAATGAAATCGTATATTGTAGTTGAAAATAGTCTTACCTATGTACTAGAAGAAAAATATTAAAATGTTATTGCTCTGATTAGATTAACTTAAAAATTTGGATGTCTTTTAGGAATTGAATTGTTTTGCACTTTTTCTCTGTCATCTGTAACAGCTTTGCTCATAGTATTTTGTTCTGGTGTCACAGTTTATGTAGTTTGTATATACAGAATACATTGGTACTAGTACTATCGCTAACCTACTTCTAGGGTTGACTAATATGGCGCTGTATAGTGTGGCCCCGATATCAAATGAAAAGGACCCTTTTGGGAGTTTTTTTATCACTGAAGAGCGAGCATTTGAAAGTTGGTATGTATTTAATAAAGTAGATAAAACTCCTTTTTAACGGAAAAGGGCGCCCAGAAGTAGCATAGCGATAGCTTTCCCGGAATTATTACACTAAAGGTATATTATGAAAACTTTGTTAGGACTTTAGACCGTAAGTCCGATATTGAATTCCGTAATTATTAACATAGGTTTATAATTACCAAAATTAAACATTAAAACAAAATTAATAGTATAGCTTCAGACTATATACTGTATGTTATTAGAATAAGTTTCAGTGTAGGTGATATTGGATTAATTATAATATTGGCCGATCAAGGGCTCCCCATTAGGTCCGATTCTGAGCCTTGTTAGAATTATTTCTTCCGATCTCGAATTTCCGTTAGATTTTTTCATTGGTTTGTCTTATTTGATTTCTTGAAGTTTATTAGTACTTAGATTCCACTTCGAAAGGTTTTTTTTCTACCACCGTTTCCAGTCGCTTTTAATTAATATAAAATAAATTTTTACATCTTTTTAATATACCTACCTACTATTTCACCATTGTTTATGTATGTACATTTTATGCAGTAGCGACGTTTTATATAGGTAGCAGAAGTATTACATAAGCGACCGTATTCTAAAATAGGCCGGTGGAACGAAATGTGTTTTAGAACACCGATCTAGTCGCAGCATTCGACACACAGAGTGCCGTGAAGCGACCATGTAACCTAGGGGCAGCTGACAATAGAAGTCACACTTACACAATGAACCTTCATAAAAAAAAAAAAAAAAAAAAAGGGTCACATAGGTACCTTAGTAAGTCAAAGCGACCTAAGCCACTCTGTCTACTATACGCTCTCTTTGCTTCTATAATATAACACAACTTGGAGAGAAAAAAATAATGAGAAATTTTAAAAGATATTGGGAATAAAAAAAATAAAATTTGATGGATTAAAATCAATTAATCATTACTTGGATATAATTAATAAACCATGCTGCAAATATAGGGTGGCTTAAATGTGCTGTTTCTGGATCTAGTTAAATACCATATGAGCTTAATAAAAAAAATTAACTGTGCTGTTATTTTAGGTAATTTAACATTTTTATAAGCATATAAAATATACCTAACTAGCACACACAAACACACACACACACACACACACACACACACACACACACACACACACACACACACACACACACACACACACACATATCTATATATATACCTACACGTATATTCTGATAATATAAATTATTGTGAATTCATTATAGAGCTTTGGATAACCTACTTTTTATAATATTTATGCAGTTAATATTACGTTAATGATAAGATTTAATGTATTAATATTATATTAAACATGAACTAATTATATAAACTGTAATTATATTTAAGACGTAACATATTAATATTACTTTATTGTTTGTATAAAATTATATTATTAGTATGATGATAAACTTTAAAGCAGCCGTAATTTTTTTTAGCAAGAGAATACTAAAATAAATTGCCGACATCACTACACCGGTTATAACTTTTTGCTCTTAAACAACCTAATACTTTTCTCCACGTTAAAGATCTAGTGTAACAATTTAAATAGATCTTCGACATTTTGTTGAAATAATGGCCATTTTTTTTAAATTTTACTAATTTATTCGTACCTATTATTGTATTATTAATGTTTTGGCATTCTTCATTGTATCACAATCATAATTATCATATTGATCCTTCATCTTCAGACAAAACCTATAACACGTTTTAAAGATAAAATATAAGGTGTAAAAGAATAATGTCTATATCAAATTTAATTTTAACCTAAAGAAAACTATATTAAATTCGTAATACACATGCATTGTTGTAAAAAATCCCCTTTCCCTTATTAATTCAATTGCAAATAGATAAATTAGCTATTTTCTTTTTCTACAGATGTTTGTTTGTTAAATGTAGGTACTGTGTTCCCTATTTTGAAAACTATTTTTTTTTTATTGTTCGTCATAAATAAAATTTTAAAGTTAATTGCCTTGTTGACAATGTTACAACAACCATATACTAAAAATTCCATTTCATAAAATACGGCCTCTTCTCCCCGAAAATTTCAAGAACGTCCATCATACTCGGACTGGAACAAAGGTAAATTGCTCGGAATGTGACAGCCTGGCTCAGTGGGTGGTCCTAATTGTTGATAACTCCTTGTCCCGCTCGTTCCAGCCAATGAGCGACGAATAACTTATCATTGGTGTAATTCTTATCCAACCGTCAGCTCTTAATAGCTCTATCTACTCCATTGAGGACTTGTTTCACCACCTGGAGTTTATTATGTGAACAAATTACTGGAGTAATGTAGCATGAAGCCATTACCTCAGGAATCCTTTCGTAATATGATCATAAATTCCTATATCCATTAGGTAAATTGTAGAATTATTTCAAATAAGAGTCATATTTAAAAAAAAAAAAAATACTTCAATCATATTGACATTTCATTAAAATCTATTGGATAACGTATATATCTTCTAGCCAATCGAAACATTTGTATAAGTATTTGGTTACCTCTCATTTTTTTTTTTTTTTTTTTTTTTTTTTTGTAATGAGGTTTTGGCAATTATCACAAGACTAAGTTGTAAACAGCGAATCTTGCATAATAATTTTTTTTATTATTTTCAATAAAATCTATAATTTGAATACCTTTTAATTCTTTCTTATGCCAATTCATCAATTTTTTTTGTCCTAAAATTCTTAAACTTAAGATATAAGAAACCCTCATATAAGAGAGGAAATAACTAGCTGGTAACCTCAAAATTAAATTTTCAGTGTGAATTCGAAAAGAGGTTGTGAATGAAAGAGATTTTTTTTTGTTTGTTTTTTATAAATCGAACCTTCACCGTAGTTTTTTTTTCATGTTATTTACCCGTCTTTCCGTGTAATCCAAAAAGAATTAACAAAAAACAGTAAATTTGTTCAAGGCTTATTAATTTATTTAGTTTTTGAGGTAGCAAAAATTGTCTGATTGTAAGCTTTAATAAGTAGGTAATATTTAATTTCATTTTTTAGTGTCAATTAAGAGTTTGCAATTCCCAATATTATCAGACATTTTTTTAAACTAGTAAATATAAATAGACAATGATAATAGGCTTAGTGTCGAAGATAGGTTTTTAAATTCAAAATTTTGTAAATATTCCATCATACATGTAGATATGCCGCCGAATATTACAATGGTATTTATTTTGATAAAGCGGAACTCAATCATTATCATTAATATCATATTTACTGTGTCTGTAATTTTTTTTACATTTATTGTAATTTTTGCCCAAGACTTATTAAAAAATGTTCGAAAATACACTACATCCATTCGTCTTATATGGGTATAAAAAACGATTTAGGGATTTCATAATATTTACCCTGACAATACCGCTATAGCAAAAAAACTGGAGATTTACTTCTCAAAATTTGAATTAGTGGACTCTCATCGTCTCAATACAGATTTTGGAGTTAATTTATTATTATAATCAGCTGATAATACAATTAAAAGCTTTTAATTTATAGAATGAAATCTTAATATTCATATCAAATAAGTTGCGCTACAGCTAAGTTAGAAATAATGTAAATAAATTTTATATTTTTACTATAGGTAATCTTAATATACCTAAATGTCAAATCACTTTTAATATGCGTACATGCCTTGCCGTTATTTATAGAAAATCAATCCTTCACTAATTTTCACTTGAATGTCTCATAGATATGAGAAAAGATTGAATCGAATAATTTATGAATTATGTGACGTAACATGTTACATTACGACCCATATCATGATCCCTATGCTAAGGTGTTAAAAATAAATGAGTTCTTCATTCTGAATGCAGGTCCAAACCACATATTTTATTTATTTTTACTCTATACTAGACTCCTGAGAATGAAATCCTTTTACTTTATTGCTTCTATTTACATTTCTTAAATCTAGGAGCTCTTCCGTTCTCAGGCGCGGAGGCAGGTAGAGATTTATAATTACGATATCAGGAAGGGTATAATAGGACCAAGTCGAATGATAGATGAAATCATTAAGTTGTATCAGGTCCCGAGGTGGGTCGGAACATAACTCCTGAGAACGTTTTAATGGCCATTAGGGCTCAGGTAGATGATAATTAATGTTAAGTAACTTATAGAGTTGTTCCAGGGTCAATTCTCAGCTTCGGGGGAGTAGAAAAAAAATAAATGTATATATCTAGGTAGTTCGGTATGCTTTGTCGGTCGGCACATCATCGCGAAAAATAAGAAAAAAAGTATATAGAAAGAAAAGAAAAAGAATAATAAAAAAAAAGGAAAGAAAAAAAGAAACTCCTTTAAGGGTGAAAGAGGAGAGAAAGGAGGGTAGAGGGGAGTGGAAGGGGCCGGAGAGACAGCCCGGTGATTTATTGGTTCGAGAACGGCGGCCATAATCTGGCCGTCGCCATGGTAACGGCCAATGGGGAGCCTGCCCCCGCCCACTTACGTCCAACATCAGTCTCCTTCCTTCACCCCCACCATTCCCTCCCCTCCCCCCTCGTCAGTCTCTGCAAAACAATTAAAAAGGGAGCAACTGCTCTCGGGACAACACATTGTCCAGCTCGTTCGCCGCCCAGATTTGTAAACATATATTCCACTCTGTTATTGCCTTGCTAACAAGGTCCACTACCTATCTGGACCGTTACCATTCATCCGAATATAAACTTGGATTTATTTGCTGTGGAAACGGTTTTTCTCCTTTGTGTTTTCACCTAGAAAAAAAGAAATAAATGTACAGGAGCAGAAAACGCTAAAAATTATAGTGATGTCAAGAAAATTGATTGTTTTTTGTTTGTTAGGAAAGAGAATATAAAATAAAAAACAAAGACTTATAGAACATAAAAAAAGTATGTTTCAACGTCTTTTAAAAAATCGAACTCATTTTTATTATAAAAAAAAATCTTGATCTTAGAATGCATCTTTGGAGAAACCGACTCATCCATAAAAGTATACTTCCGTTTTAATTGGTGTATGTTTCGGAGAAAAAATAATTTAAATTATAGGAAGCTTAATCTTATTTCCGAATATTGTTTATTTTATTTTCCTTTGCCATGTGTTTGAATTTGTGGACATGTGTACCTCAAACGACGAATTATTTTACATCGGTAAGTTAGACACATTACGAGTCCGAGCATATCCTGGTAATTTTCTGATTATTTAAAGAGTACCTACATTCATTTAAAAGGAACAGAACTTTAAGTTGTGCAAAGGTTTTTAAAAAATATAAGATTGTTAGGAAAAAGATGGTGATAATATTTCTTTCCAACATACGAATTATTCATTATTTTAAATGTTTGGCCGTTGAATAATTAATGTTTTTGGATTTAAAATATTGTGGTTGGTCTATCAAAACTGATTGATGACTGAACATAGTAAAAGTATTCCAAAGAAAATAATGTTAGTATTCATCATTCTTTAACTTTTAATGTACCAAAAATTTCAGAACGAAATTACAAATATCTGACTCATATCAGAGCATATCCTGGTAATTTTCTGATTATTTAATGTACATTCATTTAAAAGGAACAGACATTTAAGTTGTATAAAGGTTATTAAAACATATGAAATTGTTAGGAAAAATATGGTAATTACCATTACATGGTCTTTGTAACGCCAAAGAGAACGAAGCGCCAAACTCCTTATTTTGGGAAAATTTATGGTATAGTTGAATTTTGTGAAATAGGATTGCGTTTATTTCTATCAATTTTGAAGTATAACATATTTCAGTTTGTATTTTGTATTGTATGTAAGGAAGCATGATTAAAAAAATATTAGTAATACTTATATAATTTAAAAGCAAAAATTAAGAACTTTTTAAATCGGTTTGGCACTTAGATGGCTATGGTTTTATACCGATCATATAAACTATTTTTAAATATCCACGCACTTATTAATACATAATGTTTGTACTTTCGAAATATATTGTTATAGTAATATGTGACATTAAAAAAGCAGGACAAACAGTTTCATTTTTATTTATTTTAAATGTCTTTCAGTTATAAAAACTGTTGGATTTCTTTTGATTTCGAGACATATTTTAAGTTTCCGAAGACGGAAGATGTTTTTATTTTATAGTTTATACTTGATGTAAGTTTCTCCCTAAATATAACTCTTTTCTTTAAATGACACATCTCATAAATTATAGTTTCTAAACGACGTCAATTTTTTTCTTTTTTGGGGGTATGTAAATAAGTAATATATATTAAGGATGTGATAGCTTTATGGAAATTATGAATAATTATTTGTAATTTCAGTTCTTTAATTTTTGTTACATTGAAAATTAAAGAATGATAAATAATAACATTATTTTTTTTTGGAATATGTTTACTTCGTTCTGTCATCAATCAGTTTTGATAGACCAACCACAATATTTTAAATCCAAAAAAAATTAAACATTAACATTAATTATTCAACGGCCAAGCATTTAAAATTATGAATAATTCGTATGTCAGAAATATTATTAGATGATATACTTACATATATATATATATAAAAAAAAAGCAATGATTAATTATTATGATGAATGATCATATTTTGCTGGTTGTTAATGAAAAATAAACACACCTAATAATTGGTTTGGAGAAATCCAGTAAAATTTAAGATAACTGAGCCTTAATTTACGATTTGTTAATTGTTTATAATGTTACAAATTTAAAACAGAATAATTTAAAATATCTTTTTTATTTATTAAAAATCATTCTATTTATTTATTTATAATTCATTCTTCTTTGTGATATTTACAGTTGAGATATATCTGGTGTGTCTGAGTAGTAAACATTACCTACATTATTTATAAAAATTATATATTCTTTTGATTTTCTACACTATTTCTTTCTAATGTCTGTTTCCCTACATTACTAGACTTTACGATACATACTAAAACTCTATGGCCTTATTGAGCATAATGTTATGTTTGCTTACGGGAGATGAATTTTAACTTATTGGGCACGGTGTGTAGGAAAAGAATTTTTGTTGTCTTACAATTCTTGCGTCTCGCTATCCAATGACGGGATAAATAAAAATAACTATGTAAAAATTTTTTCTTTTAGAATAAAATTAAAAAAAAAAGATATTTATCAGTGATAAAGATAATGTTATAATTTGAAGCAACTGAATTCTGTTGATAATAGAAGTATTAAATGTATAGGTATTATTATATCTTATTTATAAAATTAAAGATGATTGTATTGAAACACTAATAGGTTGAACGATTGAGTAATTAATATTTATTTTTTATGTTATTTTTTCGCTTATACAATATCATCACTCACTGCCTGTGAATATTTCATAAAATACCTGTCTAAAATACTAAAAATCACTTTTTTCACTGTCAACGAAATTATAAAGAAATGTGTAAAAATGAAATAAAATAAAAGTAGGTAATTTTAAAAATGCTGTTCGAACTTGTCAAATATTTTTAATATTTTAAATAAATATTGATATGCTATTGTCCAAAGAGGGCTAGGTATGAAATTGAAATCTGCTAAGGTATAGATTATGTGCATTTATTATAAAGTATGTAAATTAATATAATTATTAATTCTACTTTGATTGCTAATCGCTTTTAAGTAGGTATTGCGCAACAAAAATAAGTATAATCGCTTTTACTTATGATTTACTCCTATTAATCACTGGTTATATTTATGTCCAATTAAATTATTGTGCGATAATTTTGAAATTACCTTATCCCGCAGAGCGAAAAAAGCATATTTTCCAAAATTGGCGAGAATATAATTTGTGGGAAAAAGAATACTATATTTGATTATAATTCAAAATTAAATTTAAGGTAATTGATAAGTTGAAGGGACCATTAATTTCTTGTGGAAATAAAAATAAAATAATCACTACCGAACCATTATTAGAAATGTTTCGGTTCTAACATTTTAAAAGCATCTCTCGGTCTTTTTTATTCTTTTTTTTTTTTTAAATATTAACGAATCATTCGAATGGAACATAAATATATTTTATTCCTATTCCTTAAATTTTTAATACAATAAATCCTCTTAAAATACACCTCATTCGCACTGATGAACCAGTGTTTTTTTTAAATACTAATGTGTATGAATTTTCGTTCCTTTCGATCATTTCAAATTCCTGCTGTTTAATTTTTTTTTTAAACCCTGGTAGTGTTATCTCCAGTATTCAATTCCCCATTCCCACGTGTTGCGGAGACAGACATGGGTTTCCCCCCAATTCGATGCCATCCTCTACCCCAATAAATCTGCCGGGCTGACGGCTCCATGGCCGTCCATCTTGTCTTTTTTTCCAGGCCTCCAGTTCCCACACCTCCTCCTTGATGTCTTACTTTCGCCGAAAAACTTTTGCGAGGAAGGCTCTTACATAATATATATCCTACCTGCCCAGGTGCAAAAGTCATTTTGGATCTTCTGCAGGTGTTTGTCTCCTGCGAAACGCAATAAAGGATAAAACAAAATTGACCGTAATGCAAAGCGAAGGTGAGCTATTGACGTAAAAATTTTAACATTATACCGATAACATATATTTTTCTTTATTCTACCAAACTATATGTTAACTATAGAACATACTTATATGCTTACCCGTTCGAATTTGAGAAACGTTTACATTCAACCTATCGGATTATATTTGTGATGCCCTTATTGCATTTAAAACCCTATTTACTTCTGTACATCTATTTTATCTAGAACTATGTAGTTCAACGCGAAATTTGATGCTCTTAGGTCTTAAGAACAACTTTATAGAAGAACTTTATTTTAGCTACATTATTTATTCTTTTAAAATCCAAAATTGACTTAAACAGAGTTTTATATAGAATCAACTCTCCAAATACAGCCCTGGCAGCTGGAGAGGGTATTTTTTCAAACCCCTGAAGAAAAAGGATGGGAGCTAAGCTGAAACAATACGTTTAAAAACAAAGTTCTGTAGCTGATCCTATTCATAAAATACAATTACTTAACGTAATTTACAAAGTACTCTATCACTTAGTCTGAAAAGATTGATTTTAGATATCAACAGTTAGTTATATAAATATCTCATTTTTTCGTTGACTTCCTAGGGATACCACTAACTCTGTTAGTAAATACAATTTTTTTAAGAAAGTAAATTAAACTATTTTACCAGGTACATTTTATTAGAAAATAACCCATGATTTAATCTACTATTAGGAGTTATGCCATAAATATAATTTAAAATTTATATTGGTTATTCATAATATCTGCTTTGCTTAGAGAAAATGTATACTATTGTGAATCAAAAGCGATAAATCAATTACGTACCACTATTATAAGATAAGTAACGCCGATTTTTCCACCAATTCAAATTTACGGAAAGGAGAAAAAAGGTTTTACTGTTGCAATAAGAAACACTGTGAACTTAAATTATTTGCTCCGATATGCATCCCTTCATAGAATTTAGAATTAAAACTATGATTCTCTTTAATTATATGTCCTGGCATGCTAGTAGGAGCTCCGAAATAAATTAAAACGAGAGTCGAATTTTTTGAATATGTTGGTTTCTCAAAAGACTGATTCAGTTAAAGTTAGGTATTTTGTTTATCTAGGTATGTATGTAATATTTTTTTTTTTTTAATTTTATACTTTTACAGATACGACACCTCCCTCTATATAGCATCTGACTAATAACAGATATACTTGAATATGAATAAATATTGCGACTTGTCCCCATCATCTAATTTATTGAATAATAAAATTAATAAATTTGGTAGGTTATCTTAATATCTTTTTATTAATTTAATTTATAGTTATTTTTATATCTTGAACCACTGCAAATTTTATGTAGATAATATAGAAATAAAATTTTATTTACTTTTATTGAAAAAATAAAATCAATAAATTATACAAGGTCGCAAAAATAAACATAAGATCGCCGAGGAAGTTTCTTTTGGAAGTTTTTGATCTAATCAATAAAAATAATAATTCTATTTTGTTTGCATATTTTTTACTTGAAATTTAGTAATAGGTTATCATCAAATCAATTTTAACAATTGCCAATTATTATTTTCCCACTGTTTCCCGTAAAACACCATTTTAAAAAATGCCATAGACATGTGAAATATGTTCATGAATTAGTAGTAGTAATTCAACTTGAGTAGACACTCAAGTAGTCATAACCCATGTGTTTGCAAATTTGTAATCATTCTCTATCTATAGAAATATTTTAGCTAAATAATCTATTTGTACTTTTAACATTTGTATTCATATTATAGGACAATATCTGTATTCTCTGAGTAATTATATCAGTTCTGAATACGTTACCTCGAAACGTTACCTAATGTCTAATAAATAAAGTATAACTTCAATATATGAAAAATGGATGTACCTTGCCTAAAAACCCTATAAAAATTAAAGTTTTAAAACATATAATTTTAAACATAAAATAGAGTTTTAAACATTATTTTTTAATATAAATTTTGTGCAGAGTACAATCCTGACCGTTCCTACTCCCCAATAAATAAAGCCGACCATATCTGTCATTGGGGTATAACACACCTCATGGTTTCAGGCTCACCAGCTGACGCGGCCTCTATGGTCCTACGAAGACATTAAATTTCACGCTACATCGTCTCCAAAGTACCACTAGATCGTGTATTGTTCTTCAGGGGAAGTGGGTTGGATACCTCATAACTTTTTTTTTTCTCAAGCAATTTATGCGGATCAATTATGTATGGCGTGAACCGAAGAAAACGTTTTCATAATTTAAATAAATGGGACTACAATTGTATTAGTATTAGCTCTAATATTTAATTTGAAATGGTAGTGGTTTGTTCAACTTGAAGGGTTTTTCGTTAACAAAGTTAACTATTAACATGGTTTGTGTATTCCAGTAATAGTCTTCAAATGATTTCTTAATTTCATGTTAACTGTAAAATTTTAATAGGTAACCTTATAACCCGAATCTGCCTACTCCACAAGTGCTTAGCACCTAGGGAAACACTATTATAGATAAATGTGTATTTATAAATAGGTATATAAACTACCTAAAGGAGTACCTACATTCCTAAATAAACCGTATCGTTGAATCACAAAAATTAAACAAGAAACTGAGAGATGTAATAATAATGACAAAAATAATGCTTTGCGGATTAAGGTTGTGACATTTCCGGACGAAAAGGAGGAATGAAACCAACCTAAAAAGAAAATTAAATTAGAAGAAAGTTATATACAATAATAGCAGTGATCAGTGCCCAGCAGCACATCATCCCGGTCTTGTTTAAGGAGAAGAGGTCTCTCATCCAACTCCTCTTCAGTCGCCTCATAAAAGGCATGACAGTCGAGTTATTTATTTTATTTTTGTGTCCTCTATACTTTGGCTTTTGGCAACACGGGTGTTGGCAACATAAGAACGCTAACTAGTGTTATTAAGTTATTGCGAATACTTGCTTGAAAAAAAGTAATTTTTATTATAGTTACATGTATTTTTGTTGCAGCTACTTTCCCTCCACCACTAGTTGGGTAAGCCCATGTATGTAATTTAGACTAATTTTACTCTGTTTTAAATTATATATAATATCTTCTTGTTGCGAATCGTTTCAGCGTTGTTACTTGCACCTTGAAAACAACAACAAACATCAGGTTCGTGTTAATAATTAGGCATCTTCTTTGGTTATTAAACACATACGATGATTATAAGATTACTCATACTTTCATTTGGAATCATAACTTATTGCCGTTTTTTGTCAAATTTTGATTTCTTTAGTTAAGAGATTTCGAAATTCAGCTTTAAGGGAAGGAACAAGGTTTTGCTTTTAATATAACTTTCGTCTGCAGAAGTGGATAATTCTCTTAGGGTGCTTTTAATATATTTCCTATTCTTTCAAGAGGTTATTTATGATACTCTTACCCGATTGAAAATTTTCCTAAAGCCATTGCCCTAAACTGAAATAATAAAATAAGGAACACTCGCTGAGGAGGAAATCCCTTTATGCCAATTCCCTGACACATAACTAAGGGGATGAGAGCGGGGGTTGGATCCCTCCAATCTCTCAAGTTTTAATCTAGCAAGGGAAAGTTTTACAAGCCCCTCCGCCCATTTACAGTTTGAGATATACCCGAGTTTGCCGGCAACAATGGCCCGGTTGAAATATTAAATTTAATTCTGAGGACGACCGCAACCTAGATTGGACGCTGGGACTCCGGGGGGTGCCGGTAGGGGCGCTCCTATCCGCCATGATATTTGCATAATTAGATTTGCAGTTTTACCACCAGTCGGCGCTCTCATCGCTATTTATTCCGAGCTCCAACCTCCAGATTTATCGCCTTGCCAATTGGACAGCTCGGAGCAATTTTCGAGTTCTCTGCCCTGTATTAACAGCACTCGTCGCTTATTTTCACTGCATTCAGATTTAGATTTGTATTGTTTCTGATTAGTATGTTTGGTATATTCATCTTTATATACATAAAAATCTCATGTCCCGATGTTTGTCGGGTTAAAATCAGAAAATGCTCAACAGATCTTTATAAAATTTAGCTCATTGTGTGCAGTTTTGTCCAACTTAAAAGATAGAATAGCTGGCCTTAATATTTCTTTTTTTTGCAAATTAAATGCTTATTATATACAATTGAGTGTGACTATTTTTAAGTTCTAAAGATATCCAACAGATGGCGGTGTAAGTTGATTTATTGACACAACACTTCATTTTCTTTCAATATTTAGGGTGCGTAAGCATGGAGTAGCCAAATCTATTTTTTTCTGGCTTGGACTCGGAACATCCGTGTTTTTCCGATGGGCAATTATGTATCGCTTTGCACGTGAGGGGAAAACATCAAATGATTTGTTTTAGCAAAAGTTATTTTTATAACCTGTTTCAGGTAGAACTTACCAATATGATATTTAATCTAATATCATCATGTGATATATACTGAATTTAATTAGTATGTATTATGGCGAAAGATTAATTTGGTACATTTTTGCTGCCTGTTGTGATTGTACTAAACCATATTCCAATTATATTCCTTATTAGTTCCTTTTACATGTGTATTATTTATATTTTATCTCGCCTCTGCTGGAATAATCCAGTAAATGCTAAATGAATGGGTCATTTACTTGTCACACTTAATATACCTACTCAAATATGAGATGTAAAAAATAAAAACTTTAACCCTTCTAAATTATTTACCGAACCCAAGTTAAATTTGGCCTAAAGTTCTATTTTAAATCCCGTTGGTTTTTAGATGAGCTGAAACGTTTTTATCTTTATCAGTGAATTTTGATTTGACTATATTAAAAAGAATATGATATTATTAATTCAACGAATTATATCTACTGAGTCATTGCAACGCGTGACCGGGTCTGCTCGTCTAAAAAAAGAGAAAATGATCATTAAACGTGATGTTCAGTATTTAAAAATATTAATTCTCACGAGTATTTAACCTGCATATATGATATCCTGTAATGCGAATATAATGATTGTGAAATGCGTCGGTCGAAGATAGTGCTAACCATTTTACGACTTGAAAATATCAAATGAAATTTTTATATTTTTACGACTATGTAAACATATAAGTATATTGCCATATTCCACATAGATTTCATTTTCAGCAGACTAGCCATTGAAACGGTGATCTGCCAATAAATGTTTTTAAATATTGTGAGGTGAAACTAAAAAATAACAACGAATGATTGAAAAGAGATTTTTGTTGAAACAATTACAAACTATTCTAATGCATGTTCGCGACTGTTCGAAAATCTCCTACGTTTTTCGGGAATCTAGAATGTTCTATTTCATTGTAAATATAAGCAGCGATGGACAGGAGTCTTAGTCTCTGAAAATCGGATCATACGGTTACGTTTGCGTTACTTTGTCTTTACAAGTTGATACTTTTGTAACACTGTTAATTATTTGAGTTTTAATTGTTTGTCTGACATTGTGAGTTACAATTTTTCGTTAATAAAAATTATTTAAACCCACGTATAATAAGTTTTATAATACGACTCTGATTGATAATGTATAACAGTGTATTTAAGTAAATGACATTGATATGGTATTATAAAATTTATTAAAAGACTGTCAATCATACGATTGAGAAATTATCTATGTTTTGAAAATGGAGACACAGCCCCGAAACGTTAACAATGTTGTGATGTAGAATGTAAACAGTTGTTTACGCAAAAAGTAAAATATATATTGCTAATTAATCATTACTTATAATATAAAATCTTCCAACCAAATTTAGAAGAAAAATTAAAATACTAGATGACATTGTATTTTAGCCTCTTGGATCTTTTTTCTAGCCTCTGTTCTTATCCTGTCAACGTGACCAAGACACATTAGTTGGTCCTGCGAACCTTCATTTCTAGTGATGTCAACCGGCTAATTTTTCTGTTGAGTATGACCAAGATCTCAGAGCCATACAGGAAGATCGGCGAAAAGCTTGAACTGGTTGTTGACCACTCATTAGATCAAAATTATATTGTTTGATATGGTAGTATTTTTTATATGCTTTTGCGATTTTTCTGAACACTTCTTTGTCAATGGTGCAGTGTCGTTATGGTGAAGTCAACAACAGTATCAAACACTTCCCTATTCCAAAGGTTTACTTCTTCCTCTTTCAGATTTGATTTTTAGTGTTTATAATTACCATTCCTTTTCTCTGAAGCTCTTACAGTTGTTTCTATAATCAGGCCACAGTTTTCCCCTATTATAGGAGACTGGAAGAGCATCGTCCGCGAAATGAATATGCTTGCAATAAAATAGTTATTAAGTTCCAAATTTGCATAATTTAAATATATACTTATCAAGATTTTTATTTAATTTATTTATTTTTAATAGAGTACTATAAAAGTATTTATTATACATCAAGGAAAATAATGTATAATGCTTTAAAGGTTATGGTTTGTAAGGAAGCATTTATTTTTATTTATCTGTTGTATGCCAACAGTATCTTAGAGAGGGAAAACCTGTATTTTATGCTATAAATAAAAGATATGATGAGATATCATCTGATGTTATTAGTGGTAAGCTTCGTAGGTGGTCTGAGTTTTTCAGGGTAGGTATACAATAAAAAAAAACACTTAACATTTGCATTTTACCCCAAGATAAGCCCTAATTAGGTGTACATGTTAATATCTTATTTATTATCATAGATAAAGAGTCTCAGCGAAACATTTAAATTTCTCGGTTATTGTAAGGATACTAAACTTGCCATTTTACTGACCGGTAGGCGATCTGGTCTCTCCCCCCCCCCCCCCCTTTCAGAATCTGAAGATGTCCCCGCGACTTAAGTGCCTCTACGTCTCGATAAATCGACTTAATAGTCATCGATGGTCCATTATACGGTAGTGGCCGCCTCCCACTCCCTCCTCCCACCGCTCAGGTACTTATGTTAATGAGCTGAATCGGACGAGAAGATTGGCTCGCCTTAATGACATCACTACAGTATGGCCGACGGGAGAATAATCAACGTCGGGCCGAGTCGTAAAATCCTGACCGGAACTCAGTTTAATTGGTCTAAGGGCTCGGTAAACAAGTCGATATCATGGAGGCAATAAAACCCCTCAAGTTCCTGTCGAAGGAGCTGAGATCGGTTAGTGAGCTAACATCCCTGACCTCTTTCAGGGATGAGAGGGTGACTTCTTGTAGGAGGAAGGCGCTAAGTGGATGGGTATTCGAAGATAACCGCCTTCTGGCTTGTGAAGAAGACATCAATGAAAAGGGTGTCAATGGTTGAGGTGCTGAAGAAAACATACCAATAACTTTATAATGGATACTACCTTTTAATCTCTTTTTGTAGACTTTAATCGATCTACAAAGATCAAAATAAAATTTAGTCCATTGCAAGACTAGTTACTTACTTTTATATTATTTTAGCTTAGTCTTTTATTTTTCTAAACGAAAATTAACTGAAAAAAAAAGTGATGATACCATTTCATTGAAGTAGACTTTTCTAACCTTTTTAAACACTAACTTTAAATATGTTCTTACGCCAAAATTTCTTCATGTGCCTTCTATATTTATTAAGCCATAAAGTTGTGATTCAATGAAGACACACTAAGTAGTTTTTGTATTTCTTTTTTTTATTAAGAATTGATATTTATTTATTAAAAGATGTTTCCTAAAATATTCAGGGGCAAAGCTTCATTGTAAAATAAAGTGTTATTATTTTATTTTTAATTCGCACTGAAGAATCTAGACCTGTTTTCATTTTTAGGAGATATTTACATATGAACCATTATTTAGCGGTATTATTATTTTTTATTTACGACTTGATTAGGCCTTTCACTTGAGTGTGTTAGAGTTTGGTTTGCACAAGGTTTTTCTTTAACCGAAGGAATCTCTTCCATTGGGTTATTCCGTATTTTATTATTCCAACGTTTCGGGCTATTGGCCCATCTTCTGGGGTTATCTATTGTACATTTTTAAATTCCATTACCATTCGTCTGTATGTACAATTCTTATATGTAAAAAGTATATGCCATTTCTTTATTACACATGAACAACTTTTAATAACAATTTTACATGGTTCTGGTCTATTTCATTTTCACTCATTTACCATCGTAAATGATATATATAGTAAATGAGTGACAATGAAATAGTCTTGAACCATGAAAAATTATTAAATGTTATTCATGTGTAATAAAGACATTACATATTTTTTCTATGTGTAACAATTGTATAATGGTGCTGGACTTTAAAAATGTACAATAAATAATCCCAGAAGATGGGCCAAAGGCCCGAAACGTTGGCATTATAAAATGCAGGATAACCCATTGGAAGAGGTTTTTCTTAATTTAAAGAAAAACCTTATTTTTTACCATATGATTGGTATTTATCATATCTATTTTATTGGGTCAGCGCATTCACTAATTACTATATTAACAGGAATTAATAAAGATTAAAAGTTAAAAAAAAAAAATTATCCATTTGAATTCATATCTTTTTATAAATGGATGGTAAACAGTCGGATTTATTATTACACTACGAATTATTTTTTTTTAAGATTTAGCGTATTAAGAAAGATTATTTATATCACTCATTAATCTGAGGTCTTAATATATGACCGCTGTATCAAATGGGAGTGTACCTAAACTAGGATGAACCGCAAAGGGGCCGAGACATTAATAGGCCGTCATAGCTATGCAAAGGGCCAAGAGTAGGAAAAGGTCCAAAGTGCCCTTAGACCCTCCGACCTCAGGCAGCTGAATGCTAACGAACACCACCGGATCCTTCCTTCGGGGACCATAAACCTCGGGGCGATGGTTACTGCCGCTGGTTATTGGCCCAATAAAAACATTACCTTCTTGTCGAGAGGCACGCGCCACAGCCCGGAGGAACCATATGCGGCGACGGACCACGTGACCGCCGCAATAAATAAAATACATAATGTCTACAACCGCCTTGTTTATCGGCCGCCATGTCCACGCATCGCTGATACTTCCGGCATGCGCACGCTCTGGGCAAAATGTATTGTCCGATTAATAGCAGTCACTTCATCGCTACGATTCGTTATATCCGATAAAATATATACAGATATATTGTTTCCCCTGGCCAATATTTTATCTCTCCCTCCAGAGGGTGTATGGTACCTAAATAATAAATTATTTAAACAACTGTGAAAAATGTAACTAAAATTCTGCAAAATGTGTGGTACTAAAACCACGAATGCATGCAGATCTTATGTAACATTACACAACCGTAAAAGGCTTTGCTATTTTCATAACAACATATCCATTAATGTAACATTGTTCAGCGTCTCCATACTGCCCAAATTAAAAAAAAATTATGTATATTTTTCCTATTTTGTTATCTACAAATTAATAATTACTATAGGCCACAAGTAATCAGCTAAAGTTTTATATTTTTATTATTCTTGTGCATATTTAACCTACAAAATATCCATTTATGAAATTTAATTTTGGTTATTTATAGTTACTCATTTAGATATTTAGCAGTTATTTATTATAGTATCAATATTCAGCTTACAATATCAAATATGACGGATTTAAGTAAATAAAAGAATATGGTAGATTTATGTAACTAAATGATATATGTTGTTTTAATTAAATAAATGGATTAAAATATAATTGCGTTATTATGATTTGTAAATGATGATTCAAAGACATTTACGTATTTTTAGATATCAAAAGGACTTAAAATTCGCCGATACATTCTACAATGAAGAAATGGTTTTTTTCTAGTCTAAAAGTTTTTCAAAATTTCTGAAAACTTCAAATTCATTAAAAGGCTTTCATACGTTTCATTAATTTTTGTTTTTCAAACGTTATTTCTATTTTATTTTGTATTTGAAAATTTTATATATTTTTACTATTTCACAATTTATGGATTTGTTAATGAATTAATTGTTATTTTTACTTTCACTTACCTAAAAATCAAATATATTAATGTTAGGGAAAGTATTGCGATTAAAATTTCGACTTCCGGTTTTCTAAGGAAATACACGTTTTAGGGTCACCTTAGTCCAAATAACCAATACCCGCGAATACGTCTGTGGCGAAAATCCATATTTCATGGAAAATTATTTGTTTCCATGATAAATAAATGTCGTTTTCAACAACTAAATAGAGAGTTATCAAATCAGATTTAATGGAGTATTTAGCCTGCATTTCCGTATTATAACAAACAAAAATAAAAAGTTTTATTTAGCAATGAAAAATGTGATTGTACGTGAACGCATCGATTTTTTATATATTGCTACATGTATCTGGAAATACATTTTAAGAAGCAACTTTTTTTGGAAACGGTTGTTCCAAAAAGGCTATAATTATTACATATTAATTGAATCGCGCGTGGTGCAAAGATTGAAGGCCATAACGCCAAAACCGAAATGCCATCCCCTCCCCCGGTTCGTGCCCTGATGAGGAAACTTGGCGGCCCTTAGGATTATCAGAAAGCCCTGAGGTGAGGGCTTAGTTAAAGTTTTCCCTGCCTTCAGGGGCTAAGACAAGGGTTTAATTTAACCCTTGGTTTAACTCTAGCTGAGGCTTGAGGCTAAGTTTTTAACCGCCGGCCCTATTAGTATGTGGGGCGTACTCCTTCAAGTGCTCCCCCCGGGCTTAAGCCCCAAATTTACACCTAGGCATAAACGAGCTTTGAGCTTATCCTCCAATCCCCGAGCAGACAGCGGGGGATATGCAGATAAATCTAATTTGCTTAATCCCCGGGAAGGGATGAGGGTGAGATCCCCGTTGCTATTTCCAGATAAAGACATTACGTGTATCCATTATGATCCATAAAGCTTTAATTTATATTTATACTATCTTCATTAGATCAGATTTTAGTCACTTAATCTTTTTTTTTCTCAACATATTTTTGTATTTAAGAAATAGAAAGAGTATATTCACACTATCGGTACCGGTCCCGGTTCGATCTCACTGGAAAAATATTCTAAAGAAGAATAGAAAGAGGGTATTCACGATATTGGTACACGTCTGGTCTCGCTCCGCTTCCGCTCTAGTCTCGCTCCGCTCTCGGTTCGATCTCGATCTCCCCTGTTCACACTATCGGTCTGGTCTCGCTCCGCTCACGCTCCGTTCATCCATATCGGTCTTGATGAATTTTTATTTGAGGGAAATGAACTCGTTGCAGCATTTACCGATAAAGTGCTCTTATTTTCCTGATTCTTATTTTAAATATTTTTTGCTTTAATACATTTTGTTTCAATCATCTGACATTTTTCATTTCGTGTTTTTATTTTATTTTTGGTGATAGAGTTTTTAAACCATTTCAAGCGTATTCGAATACATTCGGAAAAAATTTAAATTATTTCTTCACACTTTATTAAATAATTTAAATTTATTCTTATTATTCTTCTTATTATAATTTTTGATAATATTATCTTCTTCATCAAGAAAAATACACCTAACAGCTATTTCTATAAACGAAAAGTTGAACTTATTTTGGCCGCAACATTTATTAACTAATCAATACTTTAATAACTGTACGTTAATTATCAATTAAGATCCAAATACAGACGACTTCGATTATTAATGGCTTCAATCGTGAACGGCGTAAAATTATATAATGTGAATATGATAATGCTTTAGGAGATCACACCGGGAGCGGACCGATAGTGTGAATGGGATAGACCGAGTTCGAACCGGGAGCGAACCCGATAGTGTAAGTAGGCCCTAATTCAGACTTTTATATCAAATTACAATACTATAACTACTACTACTATACTATAGGCCATTACGACAGACTTTATAATGACATGTCCAGGATTGACATGCTTTTTTTGTGGTGACTGAAAAAGAATTTGGATGACAGACCCTCCTAAAACAAGACCAGGACGATGTTGTGCTGGGCACTATCTTCCCTCATGCCTAAAAATACCGACATAACAACAATTTATTATAGGTATCTAATTTGCTGATTTTCACTTAATCGCGACAGATTGTAATAAAAAAAAGATGCATGTTAATAAGAAGTAAATAATAAAAAAAAAAAATGAAATTTAATTGCCAGAAGGAGTTATTGTACTATATACGTAATTGAATTGGGGTATACCTTACACTGAAAAATATAGGGGACTCATATATTTTAATCTGTCTTGTTTTTCAACAATGGTAATGGATAGTAAGTTTAAACATTACCCTTCAGTTCTTACTAACTCATCCGTGACCTTTACTAAATATTGATGCGAGAAGAACCTTTTCTTTTGACACATGGAGTCGATAAATGTCAAAATCTGACCCCACCTCTCGAAATATCAGGTCGTTGTTACATTTCACAAAAAAGACACAAAAACACAAGTAGGCATTCGAATGTCGGGAAGAGAAGCACATGAAGCATTGCAAACTCCGACACTTCTTATTTTCAATAAACCTATTGGATTTTCAAGCTTCATTTAACTAAATTCCTATTTACTGGAATAAAATTTATCTGACTGTGGTTTAAATAAAACTCGTCTGAGAAATTATATAACGCTAAATTATTTATCTAGTGTACTTTTTTGTCTTAATTTTCTTCTAAATTATATATCCTTACCATGAAAAGGCTTATAAGGAATTAAATTGCATTTTGTTTATCTAAATGCTCCAATAAAGCCAAAATTTGTTACCATTAAACGAACGGACACTTTTATTAAACTCTAATCTGAAAAAAAAAAATACAATAAATTTTGGGTAAAGAGGTTCGTAAAGAGGTATGTATCGTTTTCTGTATTCGTCGGTAATATTCATAAATTTTGTAATTTATGGATTCTCATTTTTCTTTTCTTCACAACTTTTTTTCTAAAAAAAATTATACATTTTTCAACAGCAGGTATTAGTGATGTAAAATTATCGATTAAATTATTATCTAGACTATCGATAGTTTTTTAAACTATAGTTAGTACTATCGAAAAATTTGTTTTTAATGAGAAATAGTTATATCCTCTGCCTATAAGAGCTCTTCTGCTATATAATTCACTTAAATAGAAAATGAGAATAATGTAACAGTGCAACTTTATTTATTTATTTTTTTTTTTTAATGCTTTACCACTCCATAAAAAAAAAATTATTAACTTCACTTAAAAAAATAAAACTCGAATAAATTGACCATAGTCATCCTTACACCAATCTGATTAAATTCCAAAGATTTATCGCGGTATAGGATTCTTAATGAAATTATTAAAGATTATGAAAGGAAATCCATTTGTAGGCTAAATAGTTGTAATGTTGTCTAGGCTTATTTTATTTTATATTTTTACAACCCGAAAACAATTTTTTTTCTTTTTAATATTATATATTTTTTAATTTTCATATCCACACCCGTCAGTTACATCGCGAGAATCGAACAGAGTTATTTACATAAATGTAGCATATTCATAAAATAATAATAACGTCAGGAGTGAGCGGTATATAACTAATTTAATCCAAATTAATGGCAAGGAAAAATTAAAAAAGTAGGTTAAATTAAGTCCTCAGTAGTTTTAAAACAGATAAAAGGATATTATTTTTTATTAGTGTTAAGAAGTTGAAGATAATGGCCTTGTTTTTTATTAGCCTCTTATGAATACTCTAAGTGTTAATTACCATTCTTGGATTCCTATGTTCAGCTTATTAATGCTATCTTGTAAATTGCCACGGAAGCCCCATTATATGATGTGGTCTACTTTACAGCCGCATCGGCACACCGTTTAGATGCTTGGAATTGCAAATTATTTTTTCTTATTAGGTGTGGTGGGGCTTGAATTTGTGAAGCTAATTAGTTCTAGAGGTACAAAGAACTCAGAGTTTAAATAATTATCAAAGCATATCAATCTGTAATTTTAATTTGTTAAAATATAATATAATCATTTTATGACTATGTTGCACAACTGTCTTGGCTGTTTTCCTCAATTTTCTTCGATCTATAATTTCTATTTTAATAGGAAATCAATTTCAGATGTTGGCAGATCTGGTTCCAGTTGGTTCAAGGTCTTTCTCCTTTGAAACAGCGTCATGAAATATATACCCGGTCAAGGAGATAACCACTGCAGCCCATAAACGTTGTAAGATTGTAAGAACACCCCCCAAAGGCCCAAAGGGGTCATCCAGAGATCCCCTCTCAGCTGAGACCGCAGAGCCAGAACGACGACAAGGACACGGAGGAGGATGTCGAGCAGATATTGGTTCTGTCTTCCCTTATTGCTCTCCCTTCCTCGGCAATACTCGCCTTACATGTGTTGCCTAATTTATCGCCTCTCTTTTTATTTCTCTTCCCGTCCCTTCCTTATAATATCGGCCCGGGTGAGCATTAGCGCCAGCTGCGGCGCAATAATTGCTTTCTTGGCGGAGTCTTCCTTCTTCGCCTACGGCGCCTTATGAGGTCTCTTTAATGGCTCTGGTATGGATCCCCGCAACTAGTCGCAATTCATTTTGGAAAACAATTAAGTTAGAAGGATATTCCAAAACTTGTATTATAGATATAAGTTTCTTAAGACACGACTAACGGGGTAAAAAATGCGCTGGATCAGAGATCTCTACTTGACCAACAATGATGATTGAATCAAGCCGGAGAATAAGTGCAGCTACATCATTTTCTAATTTCAACATTTAGATGAAAGAAGCAAACCCATATCTAAAGTTTAAATATTATGAACAATATTATGAACTCTACCATTTGAGGGTGCGGTCAAAATAAGTAGCACAAATATGTGAAATTTACATATTACATTGTAGCCTGTTATATTGTAGCCGACGTTTCGACCCAAATTTAAGGTCACCATCAGGCTAAATGAGAAAAAACAGAAAAAAAATTCTGAGAAAATATATAAATAAATATTATGTGAAACATTTAACAAAATTAAATCTATTCGATAAAAATAAACATTTTTTTTTTTATAGGATTTAAAAGTCATAGTTATTAAAGTAAGACCATGATAAAAGTAAGAAATAAAGATGAAGATGAAAGCTCAGAATAGCTTATCTAAGATAATTTGAAGTAATATTGAACTGTATGTGAACATATTATAATAATGTTCAATGGTCTGTAGCTCTGAAGCCTAAGTTAATAAGATAAAATGTAGTATACAAAATAGGTATACTTAGTGGTGTACAAATCGAAAATGTAAAAAAAACCTAATGAGAAGGATAATAAATTTAATATAATATTAAAGATAGAATAAATCACTGAATGAAGGGTAAGATATTAGAAAAAAAGGATTATGATTATTTTTATCTAATATATTTAATTTTTCACATACATTTAATTTTTGCTTATATATTTTCTTTGATTGGTTCGTTTTCTGGTTTTTCTCATTTAGCCCTGTTGGTGACCTAAAATTTAGGTCGAAACGGCGGCTACAATAAAATATGTAATTCTCAAATATGATTTCGACCGCACCCCCAAACCTTGCCTGATCATTATATCTACAGTCAACTATCTTCCACCATCTTTTTAAATATTATAATGATTCTTATATTACTCTCATTAGGACATTTAATGAGGTACTGCGGGAGCATCATTTTTTAAATTTATCCTTTGGAAATATGATCTCCAAAATATCAGAAAATAATAAAAATTTAATCCTTTCTAAACTGATTTACTCATCACCTAAAAGAAATTATCATATGATATAATGTACAGATTATAATCACAGGGACGGTCCTAAGGTGGGTATCGGGTTTCAACCACCCCCCCCCCCCCAAATAAAAATATATTCAGAAAATTAAATGTATGCATTTACTTAATTTAGGTATTGCAAATTTTCAATTATGGTAGTAGTCATGTATATGAATTAAATAAAGTTTCTATTCTTAAGATAACGATTGTGTTTTTTTTTATATATATTTATTTTTAAGTATACATGTAGACTTTATTATATTTATTTATATTAAGTTTTTTTTCTACCGATATATCCCCCCGGAATTTTATTTTGAGACCACCTTTGTACTATCATGTAATTATACAAGATGTCCTTATGATTTCACAGTGAAAGAAAAAGGCAATGTAATGAAAATTAAAAAAATAATAATTGCAAAACTAGAAAAACTGGATATTAAAAAAAATAATTAAAATAATATTTTTCTTATTACATAGAAAAATATTATTATTAAGTACATAGTTCATAATTAGAAATAAATCTGAGTTTTATCAAAATTTGTAATGTAAAAAATTATCGCGAATATCTTTTATGATATATCCATTGTAGTACAGCTCAACAATAATCCGATCATAGGCAAAGTAAATATATATTCAAAAGCCAAGATAGGATAGGCAGAAAGTAGGGCGTAAATCCAGATAAGTCGAAAATTATACTTAATGCATTTCTCCCTAGTTGGGCTCAGGCCGCTGAGGCAATATCCCCGAGAAATTGGGAAGATCTTAACCTCCCTTAGCCGGGAGCCCAAGGAGTTAAATTATTTTTTATCGAGGTTCGAGAAGGAAGGGGGCGGGGGAGGGGCAGAGCCGATCCGATTTAGTAGGGCTACGTGGACAGAATTGCTCCAATACTAGCCCGAGTCTCCCCGCGGCCTCGATAACTCCACCTAACTCCATTAAACCTGAAACAATAACCCTATAACAATAAATCCCCGGACGGAGTTTCGTTCCGATGTAGTAAACTCCTCGGTAGTAGCGAGACCGCTCCAAGTCGTCGCCTGACTTACGGTCCATTAGTAGGTCACTAAATCCAGAACCGGTGACTTGGACATTTGAAGAAAAAAAGAGGGTAACATGTTCCTTTAAAGTATCGGTAGCTCTATTATGATACATTCTTAGTTTAGACGTCAATGTACTTTAAATGCATTTGCAGTATGCGCGAATAAACAAGACCAACATATGCAGGATATTTGCTTAAAATGAAGGTCAAGACCATTTTCGATGTTCTCTTAGACTATGCCAAACGTTATTGTTTGTTTGCTTGAGGTCACTTTACGCCACTAAGGCTAATCTTAGGGATTCTACAGGGGGAGTCGAAAATTTTGCATATCCAGGTATAATGGCCTCCATTTTACGTCCAATCCGAGGGATGGCATAGCCGAGAATTTTTTACTCCCATTAAAAAATCCTAGGGCCACCTTTAATATTATGGGTTGCTATGGCTACCGCCTCACGACAGGTGACCCCCATTATTTTTGTATGACCATCTTTATAAAAATTCTTCTTTTTAACCGACTTCGAACGAAAGAGGAGGTTACTCAATTCGATACGTATGTGACTTTTTTTTGTGCCTTTTTTTTTTTCTTTTCTTTTTTTTTCTATGTATGTTCACCGATTACTCAGAGATGGGTGGACCAATTGGAACGAAACCTTTTGCATCTTGTAGAGTATTTTCCCAAGGTGGTCCCATTTAAACCTTTTTCGGGTTCCTAATTTATTTAAGAAGTTATCGGGAAAAAACATGAAAATAATTATTTAATTATTGCTCAAATTGTTTACTTATTGGAAAAACATATGGCATATATAACATAAGGTATGCTCCAACAAGCTATTAAAACTAATTGATAACTAACAAATCAAAATATTGTATTACCGCTGGATGAATCAAATGGGAAAACCGACCAATCAAATTCAGAATCAAAAGATTGGGGTGAGAACATGAGCAGTCTGTTAGTTATCGATGTGTTTTACGTGCTTGTTAGAACAAACCTATACATAACCTTAACTAATTTTTCAACATTAGATTTAAATGAAGATATAAATATCAGCAGAATATAATATCGCTGTCGTTTTCTGTAGCGATATAAGCATAAATAATAGATAGATGTATATTCACCGATAACAGTAAAGCTTCTTAATTTAGATCTAATCAACGGTTGGACACCATAATCATAAGACAACAAAATTCGTGGAATTCCAAGAAAGACTGAGTATTTAATCGGTAATCGTTTTAAAGCAGAATTTAAGACTTCTTCAAATTCCCGAAGGATCGTTCAAATTTAAAATCGTAGCTATTATTGATTTAAATTAGATTTTGATTTCTATCTTTTATTGACTATGCACATTAAAAAGGAATAGAATAATTCCTGGAAAAGCTCATTTTCAGTTGACTTAATAAAGGATTCAGATACCTCTGTCTTCTTCCGGATACACTCGGTTACTGTTGAATATCTTGCCGGAGGTCTTGTGCCGATCCTTTAAGGGTGACACTTCTGTTATGTTATCCGGATTACTAGTATCGGTTTTTAAATTTGTTTCTACAACTATCGAGGCTTTAGCTGGTGTTCATCCATCAATAAAAACTACAAAATAAAACTTGATAACTACCCGAAAACAACCTCATTGTATGAAAGTTCCCTCAGCAAAAATTTGGCAGTCATGGAAATGATTGTTAAAAATGATGATAAATGCTACGCCACTAGAATTGAAGCAACATTGTTTAGTAATTTATTTTCTGAATAATGTTTTATTACGAAGGATATAATTCATAGTACTTCGGTAATAATCTTAGTCAAAAATTCATCGAAAGGAATTACGAACATAATTGAATCAACCTTTGGAATTAAGTCAGTAGTCTAATAAGGAGAATAATAATATCCTTCGTAACAATAAATTAACCATATGTGAGTCCCAAACCCTTTTGCTTCTATCCTAGCGGGGCAGTCTTTTTGATATCGATAAATTTTATGGTTGCCCCTTTTTTTTGCAGGGATTTCTATCCAATGATGTAATCCAATGAAGTCGTGTATAATATCGCCATAGTTTTCAGAAGGATATTCAAGCAATCAAAATTTAAAAATTACTTTCAAATTTACTATAGGTCATATTAGCATCCTCATCGATTCTCCATTAACGATATCATGTCTGAAACCGGCCAAAATATCGACTGTTCAGTGACTTATCTACTTCATCTTGGAATGGCCGGATTTATGTATTTATGTATATTTAACTCAACACATTCGAAGTCGGTTTAATATTTTTTTATAAAATGTTTTTTTATTTGTAATTTCACTTAAACATATGTAAAGTATATAATTGCGATGGTGAACAATTTAGACCTCCGCTCTGTGTGTGCATGTCAACATACTAGATCAAAAACGTTAAATCATTGAACCTGAAATTAGGTATTTGATGTATGCACATGCCAATGATGTGACAGTTTTTATTTATTTATATCCTTCGTAGAAGTGTTATATTTACAGATTCTTTTCCACCCTCAATAGAAACCTTTCACGAGAGTTAATTTCACTTAACTGTTGTGAATAGTTGGTAAACATTGCAGATTAATGTCCATAAAAGAGACAACCTTAAATTGTATTTTTCCCTAAGTTAGTTTCCATGCACTTAGCACTTCTGCGAATTAGGAATGTTCTCGGGAATAGTAAGATGTTTTATAGAAGGAAAGCCACTTTAATGTCTTAAATTGTTGACTGTTTGAATTAAAATATAATTATAATTGTGTTTGCTGGTTCATAGTTTTGAGTGGAGTGTATAATTGGAATATATAACATGAGATAAATCAATAACTTACCAATATGATGTGGAAATAATAATGTTAATGAATGATAATAAAAGAAAAACTAATAATAATAAAAAAAAAAACTACAAATATTAGGGTTAGCAATTACAGAAGTACATATAAGTTCGTTGAAATAGGTGAGGCCTATAGTAATGAAGTTGTATAAGTTGCATGGTTGACTTACATATTTGATGAATACGCGTTGCCCTGACAACATATGATTTTTTTTTTAAGCCCCGTATAGCCTAACCGCTAAGAAAGGGGAGGAACAAAATAAAATTCGGATGGTTCATAATTACTTGTTGTTTTGGGTGTACGTGTTGAAATAAATGATGAAGTTGTAAAAGTAGGTTGGTTGTCGTACATACTTGGTGAATTCGGATGGTACAAGATTAAATCCATCCTGGCTGTTTTGGGTGTACTTGCCTGCTTTCAATATGTCTACTCCACTCTGAGCTGGTTTTTGAGTCAGTTTCTACTCCATCATTATAAAAAGGCCCAAGACTGAAGCTCTTCTGTTGCTCTTCTGGCCAGATGAACTGATGAACAAAGTGGCTCGTAGAACCGTGATACTTAAAACATGTAACAATAAAAATTGTATGAAAATGGAACAAAGATTTCCTTCTGTAGAGGATTTAATCGGTACCAGGATCATTGATATACCCTGATAGAGTGATGTATATTAAGGATTGACTTTTTTTTATACATTACTTTTATTTAAAGAATAGCCATGAGGGTTGGAACTGGAATCTGTTGTAAGATGTAGAGAAGCGGCGCAGAGGGAGGAGAGAAAAGACGACGAGGTCAGAGGCTGAGTTAGGTGAGCAATTTCCTCGGCACTATCAGCTCCCCGGAGACCGCTCTATACAGCCTTATCCTCCCGTCGATAAATACTCAGGCCAACTTCCCATCTTCCAGTGCTCGCTCCTCCGTTAGGCTTCCCAACGGCCTACAAATACAACCAGTAGCGAAACCCTTGTTCCGATTCTGTATCCATCGTTTTGTTTTTTTAATATGCCTTGTGCCTCCCATAAGAAAAATCTGGGTAAACTTAATTGCTAATTGGAAAACAGGGTCTTTTTGACTAAATATCAGTTTTGAATTCTAGGTTCATAAAACAGTTATTTGGCCTTCAGAAAAAAAACAAAACATGGATGTGAAGGATATTGAAAAAGAACATAACCATTACCTAATGAGAATCCTTTTACAAAAGAAAAAGGAATGGAAATTTTACTAATCTCATAAATCGCTGGTACATAAGGATTCTTGAAGATTTGTGAGGTGTGTTGTCATAATTTCTGGTTCGAAATCATTAAAACGTTTACTAATTCTATAATGTGTTCTAAATTGTTTTTTTGTTTATAGTTTAAGTAATTATTTTTTTAAGATTCATAGATAGCTAGCCAGTGTGTTTCTAATTTCTTTCTAGCCATAACTGTTTCTAATTTCAAAATAAAAACTTATATTTAGGTATAAATCTTCATCACGACTCCAGTTGATATGCTGAATTGAAGTGGATCTACCCATTTTTTCGACGGCAATACTTCCTAAGTGTATATCTTTGCCAAACCTTCAAAACCAAGAAACCTCCGTATGTCCTCAATTTGTTCAAACCCTGCTCCTCCATACATTCTCTAAACACCAGATCTCAAACCTCTAACCTTCATATCCCTTTCTACCAAACTGCCTCCTTTACAAAATCCTTTATCATCCGTTCTGCCACCTTCTGGAATTCCTTACCTGTCTCCATCCGTAAAATTTCATCCCTCACCTCCTTTAAAACTCAATTATTTCGCCACCTCCTTAAAATATACGACTATTTATTTATGATTTATTTGATATGTTATAGTTTTCAATCTCAAAAGCCGATCAATTTTTTTGTTATCGTTATCCAAATTTTTTTTGTTTTGTTTATCAATGTTTTGGGTCAGTGTTTTATCTTTTGTGTTTACTTATAGTTTAATTCTTAATATTTTTGCTTTTATTTTAAACTAACCAGACAAATGGCTCTGGATTTGACCATGTTCTGTTATTCTTAGGGGACTAGATGTCCCTGAATGAAAATTATTTTCTTCTTCTTATTCTTCTATAAATATAATTAAAGTAATAATATTAATCCATATAAACTACAGAATGAAAATGTCCGTCGAGATAGGATTCGGGACATATCCAAACGGACAAGCCTCTAGATTAACCCGACCGAGACAATCTTTAGTAGTTTGGACGCCTCTTTGGGATGAATCCAGAAAGAAGAGCTGGAAAGAACTAAGCGACCCATTTGGAGGGAAAGAAACCTCATTCTTTTGGCAACAAGAATGTATGCCAATGCGAACGTATGAATTTACTAATTTATTTATTCTTAGCGCTAAGCTTTTGTAAGGACCTGGCTTCTCTTATGAACTTCTCTAACCACTTCTGTCCCAGGCGAACATCCAGTTCGTGCCCAACTCATACATAGTCCTCTATCCCCTACCATATCTACCACTAGGATGATCCCTCCAGCAAGGAGTTGAGGATGGATGGTTTAGGCATACGTGTTAATGCCGCAATCATCTGATATGATGACATTTGGATGCCTAAAATATAAAGTAGTGGTACTTATGATCTTAACTCATCCAAGAATACTTATAATTAATCTGTAATCTCATACGCGCTCAGATTGCCTCTGTTCTTTCACATTTTAGATTGCACGATCTAATAAATGTTTCGGTGCCTTCTTGATTTTTTTCTTTTTTTTAAACATCACTTGACGAATGTGCGCTTCCTATAACCGTCCAGAAGCACCTTCGGAAACTCGCCGATACCGCCTGCCATAAAGGTGGGACATTATGAAGGTGACTGTATCCCGGAGAAAGGCGGAAGGGGACTGTACCCTGGGGAAGTGACACTAAAGATAAACCCAGTAGCGCTAAACTTTACCAACTGCCTCCAAAGTCCCCCGTAGGCTCTTTTGAGGCTCGCGAATAAATACAAACTTTAACCTCAAAACTTAACCGGGTATACTTGCCCCCCTCTCCTCCAACCCCACCACCGAAAGCTAGAGTTTTAATTAATGTCATAAGTTATATCTAAATGGGATCAGTGGTTGGGGTATCTTAACCTATTCAGCGTTCTGGAAGGATTTATCAGTTCAATTAAGTGCTTTCTTAGCAATTTAAGTATAATTAGTTGTGGCAACAGCCAGGATTTATACTGGTTATTTATTTAGAATGTAGGTATATTGTAACGTGAAACAAAACAAAATAATTCTAGACTTGTCGTTGGAACAGTTGCAACAAAATGTTCTAGTACATGTTTGTGACGACGGTGTTCGAGTACCATCTACACTGGCCTCGAACCTTCCAGACGATTCTTCAGGCTAAATAAAAGGAGCGATGGACAGCAGAGTTCTGGAGCTCAGGTCGTATGGTTATTTTTGTGTTACTGTGTGGTTACAAAGTGATGCCTTAGACCTTCTTAATTATTTGTGTTGTCTTAGTTTGTGTGGCATTTTAAAATCTTATTTTCGTTGAATAAAATTATTTAAATCACAAATAGTTTTAATATTATCCCTGTCAACTGCTGAGACTCCAGTTATCATCCATAGGTGCTTATTACCTTTGTAAGATTTAATTCTGGAGGGTCCGTCGTGATATTATTTTTTTATCTTCACAGTATTTCCCATAATCATAAAACAACATTCTGAATCAACCATAAACTTTGGTTGGTAGTTCACAGTGATAACACAAAATAAATTGATTGAATATACTATTTTTTCCTATACTCCGCGGCAGACTGAAACTCCGCGCTATTGAATTAAAATAATAACTCTTGTGAAATAACAGGTACTGACATCGGTAGAATAGTATTGAAATTCTAAAAAAAAAGGAGTCAGAACCAACTATATTGTGAGCAATGTAAAAACTGTATTGCACCATATTGGTTTAGTACAACGGCATCTGGTGCTTCTATATCGGTCATATATTTTTCGTATTTATTAATATTCATCTTTATCGTCTCCCTTCTACTATTACTACTACTACTACATCGATGACTAAGAAAAAAAATCATTTAATTTAAAATTGAATATACTCTTCTGTTTGCAATTTATGTAATAAACTTTGACCTTTATTCTATTGATATATTTGATTGGTTTTGGTAAATTTCGGATAGGAATTTTTGTCAATCTTAAAAATTCATAAATGCCTCAATGAATGATGCCAAAATCCTAACAGGTATTCAATCATCTTTATTTTGTAATTATTTATCACCAAAATCAATAGATCAATGGCTGAGGTTACCAAAACATACCCGATAGAAGTTCGGTCACCCTTTTTAAAAATTTTGGAAAAATATAACCATTGCGAGATACTTTATACAGATGCGTCAAAAGTGGGCGATAAAGTTGGCTGCGCTGTTAGTAGTAAACACATTCAGCTCCTATTCAACTTACCAGGGGAAAGCACAATATTCACTGGAAAAGCGACAGCCATCCTAAATGTTCTCTACTTGATAGCGGAATCCAGGGAAAAGAACTGGGCTATTGTAAGGGATTCATGGAGTGTTTTGGCTACCATAAATAGTCCATACCCACGAAATTCGCTACTTTTAGAAATCCTCAATGAATGGTGGGATATAAAAAGCAAAGGCATGACCATTATCTTCGTCTGGATTCCTGCCCACTGTGGCATTCCAGGCAACGAAAGAGCTGACCAGGCAGCCCAATTAGCAAGGCTAGAAGAAGGAACAGAAATTAATAAACTTAATAATGTTACCCTAGAAGACTGGACGCTAAGAAGAAACAAAGAAAATGCAATTAGCAGAATGGAAGAAGAGTTGGGCGAAAGAAAGTCGAGAATTAACAAAGGTAAAAACTGACTGTAGGAAATGGAACACAAGCTACAGAACATCAAGGAGAGAAGTAATGCTGTGCCGACTAAGAATTGGACACTGCCATTTCACAAACAGGTACCTACTTAGGAGGCTAGAACCTCCAACCTGTGAAAAATGTTCCTCTATCAGTACAACACCTTCTGTTAGAGTGCCCACGATTTGAAAAGCTAAGGAAAAAAGTTGGACTTTCTGATTCTCTAAAAGAAATTATGAAAGACAGTGAAGTAAGAGTCTCCACTCTATTCGAGTTCCTCAAATACTCGGTATTCCATAGATGGATATAAACTACCATTAGACCCTTAAGGGTCATTGGCTTAAGGGTAGAGGCGACAACACAAAATAAATAAATAAATTATTATTTTCTTATAATTTTATATATGTTCCTTCAGATTCTTGTTATTATTTTTTTATATTTTGTCTTATTTCATAGTAACTGAGTGTTTCTTTTGATTTCTCTGTATTTCCATTATGATTTTTCTTGTATAATCTTAGTGGGTTTCCCATAGGAACTGAATATTAATCGACTACATTAAATCGTTAAGAATATTTTAGCGAAATATTGAGGTCATTACCTCTGAGGTTACGTGAGCACTTTGGCCGTTGCAGAGATAGGCGGACAAGCTGAGAAGGGAAACTTCATCAGGATTTATACTTCCAATTAAAAATTCGCTTAATTCCTGAACACGTTCTGTTTGTTCCTGAACAAGCGGGAAAAACTCTTTGGGTGTTATATTGGCCCATTTGTAAGAGTCAACAGGGCTCTATCTGTTCGCTATTTTCCCAGGAGAGCAAACATCATACAAGGGATTTGTAGCCGCGGCGTTAAATGCCCGATTATAACCAACCCCTAGGAGCGCCACTCCGTTTTTGTTTTTTTTTACGATAATGCACCACTAGTCTCTTTAAAATTTTTTTAATATCCTACTTTACCAGGCACGGAGATATTTTACCCTTCCTTTTATTATTTAGATCTATATTTCAGGGTTAATCCTTTTAGGAAAGAGGCGGCAGAATTAAATTATGAAAAAGCTGAAAGTTTCACCTGTGTATCTTACAATAAGCCATTTTAAGACCCTTTTTATGGGAGTCATTATGGGGTAATGGATTTTCAAAGACCCTTCGCGTATTATCCTACTTAAAGGGAGGATTTATTTTTTTCATCGCGGATCAATATAAATACTAAATATTATTAGATAATACTGTGATTATATCTATTTATTCTATTACATGTATTATGTCAATAAAATGTTATACTGATTTTTAGAATAAATTGTAAGTGTATTAGTAGAAAATAACACATATTTAGGGTAACTGTACCAATAGTTGACAGGTTAAGAAAAAAATATTAGATTATTGAAACTGTTTACTAAAATATTGATGTTAGGTTAATCTTTGTTATGAATTTAGTTAGGCCAATCCTTCTAGAAAACTGGGAATACAATATCCTATGGTCTACATTTACGGTTTTTATAAAAAATGATTTCTTTGAACCTTCTAAAATGTGCCAATAGTTGACACATCAAAATGGAAAGGTTTGGAATGTTTACATTTATTGTGCCAATAGTTGACACTTACATTATTTTTTAATTTCCGAAGGAGAATATTAGGTAATAAGGACTGCAATAAAAGTTAATCATTTTTTATTTATACACTATTCAAAATTGAAAGGAAACATATAAAATTTCCACAATTTAATTACTTTATACACAAAAACTTAATAGACAAAAGAAAAAATATTAGACTGAAAAATGAGATTATCCAATTAAGAATAATACAGATACCATATAACAACAATCATTTTAAATTAATCTACCTCAAGTGGGAAACTAAAATGGTACCTGTGCTGTCCATTAAAGGTAAAAACTTTGGGCATATGTATCACGGATATATCACATGATGGGACTGTGTATCATGTATCGGTGTTAATAAAACTTGATATCATCAGATTGCATGGTTGTAAAAGTAAAACCAGAATCTCTAATTTACTGGCAACTTATCCATTAATCCTTTGTAGTAGTATCCTTTAATATCCATTAGTATCTGAGCCAGACATTTTTTACGCTTAAACCTCTTATCTGAGAACCCAACTATTATAAATTTTCCTTCATCAACACTTGAACTTCCTTGCTCCTCCTCTTGAAGAAATATTCCTTGATCAACATTAATTCTCTGCTCCTGCTCTTGGGAATCTAAGCTTTTCTGATTTTCTTTCTCGTCCCAAATTTCTGGTTGGGATAGTATGGTTTCGTCTACTTCCTTCCAGTGCTGCAGCATTTTCAGGTAACTCCTGATTAACTAAATTTTTCTTAGGTTTCTTTTTGAATTCTATTTACAACAACTATTTACAACATCTATAATTATTATAAGTTTATAATAAGTTGTATTATTCAATCCATTCAACTATTTAACTTTACGATATATTTTATTCCCTAATAAAATAAAATAGTTATAATTTCCGACTGTTACAATTGTTACTTAATTTAAAAAATAAACAAAACAAGATTATGTCAAATAAAGCTGAGGCTTTGCACGGATGTCAACTATAAACACACACGATGTCAACTTTACAAACAGAGTATTTCACAAGTTGACACGTTTGAACGGATAGTTTACACCCCTGTCGAACATTGGTTAGGATGGAGCTAGATCAGTGATTCGACCACCGATATTAAACCCAGATATTTTTCAAATCAAGCAAATTATTTTAAACTATCAGTTTCATCAGAGTAAAAAACACCAATAGTTGACATCGATGTCAACTATTGAAATTAAGGATTAATTTTTGTTCTAATAGTTGATACCCACATTTAAGCCCTAAAACATTGTATAAATAAATCGAAAAGGATATCAAATGATTCCCATGAACTTGATGGATATCATGAATGTAGTTAAAAAATAATTGAACACAAATAAACCAACTAAAAAGCTTATTTAACTCGACTTCCCCCTTAATGAAACAGGATTGCAGGAACCAAGTTTCGAGGCCACTAGAAAATTCGCCATTACAACCTCTCACAAATAAGCTTGAGTTTTCATCACGCTAATGTCAATGGGAGCACATCTAACTAGCATAACTTGGCAAATTACCGCCAAATTTTGAACCAAAATAATCAACCCTGAATCTTGTTATTCACACTTTTTGTGCAAATGTCAACTATTTGAGCACTGTCAACTATTGGTACAGTTACCCTATTGACTCCTTGTTAAATAATGGTAAAGTTTTTTTTGTTTTTTTTAATAAGTGCTGTAAACAGCTATTTCTTAATAAAACATTAACGTTATTTTAAGTGATCAGAATTTAGTTCTCCTGCAAGAATATGAATTCATGTGTGAAAGTTCAATGATTTAACGATGCATGCGTCAAACGTTATATAAAAACACAGACCAGGTTAACCAATGAATGTCGTTTCTCTGATGAGAAATTTCTGATTTCAAATGTTTATTTAAAATTTTTTAGGCAAGGCGTGGAAAAGTGACAAATTATTGATTTTTTCAAAAACAAAATAATAAAAATACTATTATCTGAACTCTAATTTGGTTCTTAAAAAAAAAGTCCAATCACTTGACAAATAAGTTTCTGTTGAATAATTTCAATATTAATTTGTTCCGATCAAATTTCCCCCATAACCCCCCCCCCCCCCCCTCGCCAACCCAATATTATAATTCCTTTTGGTTTTGATGAATATTTAATTATTAGAAATTATTTATAGATGAAAAATTCAAGCTATTGTAATTATCCGACCAGATAGATGAATATGATTTTGTATATAATTAAGATTGATGATTTTGGGTAAAACGGATAAGCATCTAGAAAGTTTTAAAATTGATTTTCTTATAGATCTTACTAATGTTTGACCGATTCCTTTTGGTTTTGATTATTCGACTATTTGATTATTAGGAACTACCAACTAATAAAAAGTTTAAACAATTACTTTTCGCATAAGATACACAAATTTTAAGACTCCAGATTCTTTAATTTTTTTTTGTTTTTGTATTGATTGATCTTAATAACGTTTGAATAATTAATAATAGTCCATTACATATAGATCTTACAAATGTCTGATTAATTAAACATAATAGATTTTAGAACTACTTGCATATTACTTTTTGGCAAGAAATGAATATATAGGTAGTTTTCAATAATTAGATATAATATAATTTTAGAAGTACTTATATTTTGCCTTTTGGCAAGAAAGTAATCATCTATATACCTTTCCTTACGGAGTCCATGTGCGGTTAGGACATACCCATGTGCTGCAGGACCCTAAGGGTACTAGCATCGGTCATTAAACTCCGATAGATCTTACTTAGAAAGAATTCCAATTTCCGGCGCCCCCTCTGGAATTTCGCACTTCCAACTCCCCCCCCCCCAATATATCCACAAAGCCGTGCTTTCTATTCATTGCCTGCCCTTCCCTTTTTCCCATCTCTGCGAAATTAAACCCCAGATTGATTTTTATCCCTTCTCTCTCGGGCCGTTATTACGGTGTATAGAAAAATTTTCGTTTGAATTTCCTTCAAGCCTTTAAGCTTTAGAGCTATTTCTGCTTCAGTTATGAGGTAATACTAGGGCAAACAGTAATCCTATTAGGTAATAGTATTTAACTAATGTTTATGTTGGAAGCATGTGAGAAGAAAACTTGAGTAGTATATTCTTAATGATCCGGAAAGAATTTAATTATTTGGAGTGACTTATAAAACTAATTTTCATAATGATGGAGATACTGATTTTTTATTTATTTATTTTTTTTTTATTTGGGTTTATAGAGGGTGAAAAATAGCAATGGTTATTATCACCCGCAAATTAGAAAGCTCTTATATGAGAGGGTAGAGGCCCACTTCTTTGAGAAAAGTTAAAGAGTTCTTTGATGATCTGATTTTCACGTAATGCTCCAGCGATAGACAGAGGATTTCCCATCTGTACCTATCATCTTCTCATTATAAACTGGGCACTCTTCTGAGATATTGGAATTGAAAGTTGTTCGGTTGCAACAAAGGTAAAACATTATGAAATGTGTATAAATAATCAAAAAATAATTAGAGGAAATAGGAATATGTATAGGTACATATTTCTTTATAATTATTATTTTGAGATAAAAATATTCGATATTCTAAATAATGAAAGTCAATTTCATAACAAAGCCCTCTCATGAATTGAGGAATATATCGAAAAAATATACATATCTTTTAGTGTATTTTGATTGTCGTGTGAAGTGTGTTAAAACCAACAGAAATAATTTTTTTGTTTCCACTAACTGCAGACTTTTAATACTTTGTATACTGAGAATAAATTGAAGCATTGCTAAGTGCTATATAAACTAAAATAACTTGTACAAATTTTGTCTCAAATCCATGATTTTTTGGACTTAACGCTGTACTTATAGTAAACATTGGTTTATTTTTATGCAATAAACATTAATTACTTAGTTAAATTACTAGAATCATAAGAATAGAGGAGGTATTATTTTTATTTAAAATAAATTAATGTTAAAAAAATAACAAAGTAAACGTAAATGTATGTTATTATGCAATAAACTATCTACTAAGTTCCAGTTTTCAAATGACGTTATTTGAGTACGTATTGGTTCCATGTGATAATATACCTGAATCCATGTCAATGCAACCGAACAGAATCAAATGTTCTTCCATTTTTTATTTCGAAGGTATTAAAATGATTTTTCAAGCATCACCGTCCGACTGCGCCAGATTTCTCATATCAACCCATTAAAGGGAAAACCAAATTGATCGAGGTTTGGTGTTTTTCAAAATCACAGATTTGATAAAACTAAAAAACTTATGAATTTTGGTTGGTGTGTGATGAATTGTGATTGGTGGACAAATTAAAGGCCTTCAAGTATTTCGGATCTTTTCTATTGTTAGAATTTCCTTCCCCTCACTCCTCTTCATCAAGAATGCTTCAAAGAATGCTGTTTTCCAAATTCAAACTAAGCTCGTTACCGAACTCCGTGACTTGGATATACAAAAGGCAGTAATTAAAACAAAAGCTCCAAGGAACGCCAGCTATTCTCGCCCTGCAACATAAGTCGGCCCGAAAATATTTAAATTGGTCCGGAGGTCCTCCAGAGCCGTCACTCGTAAACATGACGGAAGGCTCCCCTAATTAGGACTCCGCCGATTTAGGACACCCTCTAATGAAATACACATTTCATTCCTGACGTTTAATTAACAGGGAAAAAAATGGAGGGAGGATACATTCCTGTATTCTCCAGGGGATGTTCTCAGGATTGATGTTTCCCTAACTGAATAAACTATGGCGCCCTTCTAATTTATTCCTTTCCTCAACCTTTTATTCACCAATGCCAGTAGTTTTTCTCTCTTGTTTTACAAGTTAACTATAACAAATTCCGGCTAATGACGTTGGAGCTCCTCCCTCCCTTCACCAATTTAAAATTAATTTCAAAGCCCGTTGATATTTTATAATATTAGAATTATTTTTCATTCAAAATGTTTCGAATTCATTTGCTTCACTAACATGGTTCCTTGATTTGACAAAGTTCAAGGCCTAACCCTAAACATGTTTATTTGAAATGTTTATTTAATTATTTTTTCACAGCACCTAATACTTTTGATTTTATGCTTTCTTTAATTCTTTTTCTCTTTTAATAAAAACCCTTGTACTGCATATGTGTGCATCTTAAGGTGTTGTAAAAATGGATTGTGGATCGATTGTTTTGTTAAGTTACCGGTGTTGGGTCTCCCCTTTTTCTTGAGATAACATTAAGTCCTTATACTTGAACCTACAATTAATAATAATCTTGCTTAAATTGTTCACATCGTTTTGGGACGTTCGCTTGCCCTTGGGCTGTTAAACAGTGGGTTACAACTGTCGGGACCTATCGAAAAATGTATTCTGCCTCTTGGTTAGGTATTTACCGATTTTGGTAGTTTCATTGCTTATTGTACCTCTGTCGTCCTCATTGATTGCAGATAAGTTAAACCAAACGAATTAATAAATTGTATGGAGCTAGACCTTTGTCACATTATGATTTCAGTTATTTTTTATCGGATTCCAAAAATGGTTAGTTTTTTTCTGGAGGGGTGTTATACAACATTTTTAACGTACGGTGCTCTGAAATCCTTCTCTCAGATTATAATAAAATAAATTATTATTAATAATAAAATTATAATTATTATAAAATTTTATCAAAGCTGCTATGTAGTTGATAACAATGCATATATCTGTCGTCCCAGAGAATAACTGGTTAAGTCGAATTTAGCTCTAAATGAAGTTAAGTGGTTTAAAGTAATTTTAAGCCGTTTCTTCTTTGTGAATAAGTTTTTAAGACTGGTATTAAAAATTAAAATAGCTTTAACCGGTTGTGGAACAATGAATCAACTGCAATATCTCATTATCGAAGATCAATTTATGGTTTAATGGCTGAATCAGTAGGCGTTATTGTGATGAAATTTTAAAACTTAAATGATAATGATAATGAAAACCTGATGTTATAGCAGTAATGCTCTAAACTTAAAACTCGTGCTATGAAAAGTACGGAAATTTGAATTATGAACTTATTCACGGGGTTGACAGATATAAATGTTAAGTTAAATGTTATGTCATCATTCTCACACTTAGTAACCGATTTGATGAATGAACTGAATCAAAGATTTGATAAAATAGGAATAAGGAAGTCATTTCTAAAATAAATACCACCTATAAAATTCTCGTATAAATAAATGTGTTATTTATTTAATTTCTTTTTTTTTAACAATAATTTCATCATTCAATATAGAAAAAGACGCTACCGTTCCGAAGGTTAAGTGAGTATTGCCATGAATGGACCATCACTTGATTTTCCCTACTCCATTGATATTTGCTGACCAAATGCAAGACTATGTCTAAGGTTTTTAAAACGTAATTCTACATTCCTCCGAGAGTTTCTACTTTTTTATGGGAAATTCTACGAAGCTTAAAAAGTACCTCCAGTATTGGCGACGGATTTGCGGCGGATAAAAAAAAAAAAAAAAAGCCCTTCCGGAATCAAGTATTCGAAGCCCGGAGAGGCAATATGTTGAAAAAAAGTAAGTTAATAAAGTTATCATGCAGCGGGAGATCTCTAGGGAATAACGTTTTTCAGGCGACGTAACGACGTCGTTGTAGCCTGCTCAGTGTGGGCGGCGCGAGGGCACAAAGCTACTATAAGAATTCAAAAGGAGCAACTCCAGATCTGAGAGATCGCCCTCGCCTCCACTTCTTAAAGCCTCCACGTACCGCCGTTGGGGGCAGTTGGGTTTTTATTTGGTACAGGTACGCGGCATGAGAGTCGCCCTGGATTCTTCTTGCGTTGCGGGATGTCACCTGTATTTTCATGCAAGACTATACTTCAACCTAATGACAACTATAGATTACTTCGATAAAATATATTTTTTTTTAACAAGAAAAAAATAGTTCCGGTTTTGTGGTATAGATCTTGAAATAGTGACAATATTTTATTTGCAGGCTACGCTTCGAACCAACAATGAAGGTCTTCATCAAGACTTAAAGACCAGTATTAAGACAAAATATTGCTATTATGTCGAAAGATTAACACTGCGTTGGCAACTCTTTTTTTCCTACTCTTTTGCCAACCACAGGCCTCCGAGGCGTAAATATTGATGATTTTAAAGAGGAAAAATTCTAGTTATATTATTTGTTTCTTGAAATTATGTTTGTTTAGGGACATAGGTACAATAAAATTCCATAAAACATGAAAGATTATTCTTATTAAACAAATCATATTGCATTATATTTATTGCAAAAACATATTATAACAAACAAAAAAATTATTTTCTCTTAATGATGTTATTTATTTATGGTCTTTAGTTTAATAATTTTTAAATTATTTTCTCATTCTTCTTCCACTCTTGAATTTGACACTTTCCCAAAACTCAACCTTATTGTAATGAATATATTATAATTAATATTAGAAAATTACAGAAAAAAATCTAATGTTTTAGATGAAATATAACAAAATAAAATACCTGTCTAGGACCATAAAAATGTATCTACTATTACTAATTTCCGAAGTTTTAATTTTTGGGGGTAAAAATTGGTACTCGCGCGGGCAATGCAATTGCAATGCTTTTTTATCAATGCAATTATATATCCTTAAGTTTTTCATAAAAAAAAAAAAAAAAAAAAAAAAAAAAAAAAAAAAAAAAAAAAAAAAAAAAAAATGTTTTATAAATTACTAAGTAACAATAAATTTTTATAAAAACTACCATTTAATGATAATTTTAAAAATCTATTCACTGCGTAGTATAATAAAAAAACTATATATACCTTTATATTATGATTTTCACATTATGTACTATAATCTTCATACTTTCTCCACATTCCTTTCAATGATGGGTTTTTTTTTAGTGGAAAAATAAGCTATGGATATTTGAAGTGTTGCTTTCTTCATTTCTGCAAAATTTTAGAAATAAGAAAAAAAGTCCGGTTATGGACAGAATCGATGCGTCGTTGAATTTAGCAGTAACATTCAATTTTTATTATTGATGATTTGCAATTATGAAGATAAGATTAGTTTTCATCAGGGATATTAAAGATTGGTGAGAACGGTGTAATGATAAACGCAAAACAAAAAAGAGTTCTGAGATTGGAAAACCTCCGAAAGATTATCGGAGTGATCTGGGGTCATATCTGTAAGCTAACAGATACTGGCCACTCAAAGGATATAAGATGTATCTTTAGCTCAAAAAATCCATCAGAAAGTTAATACAGACCCATAAATGTCTTAATCGAGTAGTGACATAATAAAACTATCCTTGTCCAAATTTCAAAAACTTTCAGTACCTACTGCCAAAAAAATATTTTTATAATTTTCCACGGCTATTCAAAACTAATTTTTTTTTCTAAAGATAATCTCCTGTCTATTTATCAGTTATTAAAAAATGAAAAAAAAAACAGTGGTCAGTATACAGGTGCCTCAAACAATTGATAACTAATCACATGAAAACTAATCTTTTCCTAACCGATTCTGATTGACAAGGCCTCAATAATAGGAATATATTTTACTGCTGAATTCAAAGACTCATATTTTTTGACCATAAATAATGCATTTTCCCATAAGGGATGAATTTTAAAAAAATATTTTTTATCTAACCTGTTCGGTTGATGCACCATAATTTACATCAAAAAATGTTTATATTTTTTTTTTCATCCATGTATTTCTTCGGGTAGCTGTAGAAAAAGGTCCTGCTACAACATAATATATTTGACAGTTTGTATATTTACCCTTGATGTAGAATTGAGAGTGTCACGTAAACACTTCCTGGTAGATTAAGTTACTCTTTTAACATGTTTTAACTGTTGTTACTTACTACTGAGATACATTTAGTTCACACCTCTGCCTAAACAGAGTTGCTTCATGGAATTTTTAGAGCATCCTGTTGTCCGTTTGAGGGGCCTAGGAGAGAAATCTGTTAGTTCTAATTACAAATTGTATATTTTTAACTAAGTAAGAAAAAACAAAACAAGAACATCAATTCGCCTTCATTGCTTTCAAGATTTAAATGTTATTTTTATTTTAAGAGTTGTCGTCAATTGCAATAGCAATGTTTGAATAAAATATCCATTTTTTTGTCATAAATATTAAGCGAACTAACCGAGTTTATGATTTATCCATTTGTTATTTCACAAATTCTTGATTTTGGGTCTTTTTAATAGTAATTTATTTAGAAATAACTTGAAAAAAAATTATGAAAATATTTAACTCAATTCAATATACGGGAAACTAAAATTATAAAATAATCTATAAGGATATTTTTATAAATTATTCAAAAATAAATATATACCTAATCGTTTGGTAATGTTCAGCATGAAAAATAAATTTAAAAAATGAGGTTCAAAATCGGCTAACCACTTCCTCACTATGGTGCTAAGCTCTACTTGGAATTCTGTAGGAGTAATTCTAAAACATGTTATGATAAGTGCGGTAAATGTGACCTCTTGAAAGCATTTTAACACGTTTTGAGGGATTACTTTTCCGACGTTTTCCAAGGGAGTATAAAGACTTATATCCCCCAAGTTATCTTCCCTCTGAGTAATTACACCCAAGCTAATAATTGTGAGATAATTGATAACATATAAGTATACTCTTGTAATACTTTTTCAGTATCCGAACTGAATAATACCTCTATAACATCAAGGGCGGATCCAGTGGTGTTATGACCCCCCCCCCCCCCCCCCAAATAATTTGGCCTTTTAATTTTTTTGTAATTTGAGCGAATAATGCAATTAGGTAGTTAGTATACCCAAAACATAAAACTTTAGGTTGTTTAGATCGCTGCTGCTTTCAGCCAAGTGATTATGAGAGGGGGGTCATACCCTCCCCCCCCCCCAAATTTCGTGCTGAATCCATCCCTATATGACATTGTATAACATTTTCAAATCAGTGTTATTCAATTTCAAATACAGGTCACGATACGTATTTCTCAAAATTTCCTATTCCTACTCCAAATATTTCTTTTGATTCATCCTTTTCCTTGATATGTATCTAGGGGATACTTAATTTTTGTAATTTTTTTTTTTTAAATATTTTATTTAAGTAAAGATGACACATTTTTATTAGAAAGAGAGAAATGATTTATTTATTAAGCAACACATTGAGTTGTTACAATTAACAGTACTGGTCAGTGTTTATGTACATATATCTATACATAGAAAAAAAAAGACCGCTTACCCATTGCAGTGTTGCCGGTTACATATATAATGTGGAAATGTTTTAATTACTTCCTGAAATAACTCATTATATGATGTAACAATTTGTCTGCGTCTTTTAACTTTGATAAGTTTACCAAGACTTGGTAAATAACTACTTTTCATTGTTTGAATTTTGTCGAAACCGTACAATGGAAACATGGCTAAAAAAGCTACCAATAACAGTTTTTTTCTGAACTTTGGCCAAACAGTGTTGTACATCACAATAAAAACAAACAGGAAAATAGGAAGAAGGGGAAAAAAGGGGCGGAAAAGTTGGAAGAAATACAAAAGTCGGGGGCTGATCCTGAGCAAAGAGGGAGAAAAGAGAGGAAGAGAAGATGCAAATAGAGGGAGATATATATAATGTATTCAGCCAGTTCTCCTTTTGCTCTCCCATTGTCGTCCCTAGGATTCAATGCCCGGGTCCCATGGGGATCACTCTTCTGAATTTCAAATCTTAGACTCTGCCCCTATCTCTTCTTATATATTGTCTCCACTGAGGGGAAACGCTGTGTCGTTATTTTTATCCTCCCCACTCCTTCAACCCCCTCCTCCTCAATCCTACCCCCTCCCCATCCCCGGGAGCTTCCACCGAAAAATTTACAAGACCTCGTCCAACTTTCATGCATGGCGTTTTAAATCTCGAAGAAGGGCTAAGAATTTACTAGGGTGTTGCCCTACTGTTCTGAAATCCGAATCTCGATAAAAAAATTTAGAATATAGCAATGAAAGAAAGCTTTTATTATTGAATGATTTCGCATCATAAAAAATTAAGCTAATCAGATGGTTGTTTATCATTTTTTTAAAAAATAAGCAATTATATTTTTATTTCGAAATAATAACTAATGTCAATATTGGTCGACTCATATTCGAAGTTTTTTTTTCTGACGTATACAGCATGGGTGTAAATTGAATAGGGGTAGAGGATGTAGAAAGAAATCTTACAAAGTTATGTTACAAAACATAACTTGGGAATTCATATTAATGTACGATACAAACAATTTCCGAAGATGCTATAAGGTACAGCAGTATTTTTTATTTTATCCATTGAGTTTTATTTTTATATTTGGGCGGCGGTGTACAGTCGGCACCTTTTCAATTTTATTCTGTACATTATTCATTTAAATATAATATTTTAATTCTATATCATCATAGCGCACTCTCCTTTTTACTCTGCTTAAAAACTAAAATAAACCTTAAAAAAAAAAAGTAAATATATTGAGACTAAATTTAAATTTAATTCAAAAGTTATAATATATTTAGGAACACACTGTATTTTTACCAAATGCCTACCAATAAACCTTACATTAATGTTACTCGTACAATTTAACATACGAGTACATATCTTTGAATATTTCACTCACTTTATCGCAGTTATAAATATAATAGGACAAACACCTAATAAAATTTATAGCCCTAATTTATAAAGAACATTCGTTTATAGGATGAATATTTTTTTAGGTTTTTAAAAACAATATACAAGAACAAAGAAAACAATTGCTTTAAGAAAAAAATTATAATAACTAAGTCTTTTCAAACTATTTTTTAAAGAACAAAGCGTTTGTCATTATATAAATACCATATATCTTGATGAATAATAAATACAGGTATATCTCAATGAAGTGCATTTGAATGCGCATATCTTTTCACATTAGTTAAATAAAAAAAACCAATATAACAGTTCCAAAGGATCGAAAAGAGGTCATAATTATGAAAAAAAAAAAACAGAAATTATTAGTGTATTTTGTTTCAGTGTTTTACCAACAGCCAGCCATATCTAGAGGTTTCTATTTCTTAAAAGCGAATAAAAAGTTATTATTTTTTCTTCGGATTATCCAATATTGAGAATAAACTAAAATGGTGGGAGTAACTACAATATAAAAACAAAATTTGATCTATGCTATGTTATGCGTCATGAGGATGTGGCCTGTTTCCGTGGGTTATGTGACCGTAATACATATAAGCGAACTCCTATCGCGTCCTTTTAAGTTAAAAAGGGTTCTTAGATATCAGCATTCGACGTACGCTAAGCTCGCTCTTAAGAGATGAACTCCCAAAAAGTTCCTTTTCAGTTGAGAAAGGGGCTCAGTAAACGAGGTCCTATCGCCTAGACATAGAGGTAACATATCGATACTAGTAAAAAAAAAATGATAATTATTTCTTGTCCAAATATCGAAGTTTGCAAACATTAAAATATCCATGTCTGTACCAAACCACTCAAATATGAAATGTTATCCCTGTTCATCTCCGAGATTTATACTCTAGATGCCTACAATCATGTGTTTTAAATAATAACCTTCAAAATTTTATCTCCATAATTAAACTGATAATTAAAAGAAAAATATATATTGTTAGATGCAGTAGCGGATCCCCCCGAGAGGTGGGGACACTCATAAAGTATTACTATTTCTATATAAAATGAGCTATATTTAGTCATTTTTCAAGTCCACTATTTGAAAATGAATTGTTTTTAAACATTTACATTAATTTACAATGTCATTATGTACTAATATGTATTTTAAATTAGGGCCTTCATTACTCATGAAATGTAAAAAAAAAAAAAGGCGCTCCCCCCTCAGAAAATTTCTGGATCCACCACTGGTTAGATGAAGGTTGCTATTTTAAATACATACTTATATCTGCGGAGTAGGTAACGATTAAAACTAAATCTAGATATATTTAGATTGATAAAATATTATCACATTATTGAACCTATGTAACTAATATAGCCATCATCCAGGAAACACGAATGGGCCTCTAAACTTTAGGATTAAATTTTAATCTCGACTCGGTGCTGCACACAACACAGGTAGGCAGTTTGAGCAGCAATCATACAACCACACGGGGGTGGCAAAGAGCATTCAGTTTTATCTTCTAGGGGAGGATTGCCGGGGGTGGGGGTGGAAGGGAAACGGCCCCCGGATGGAAAACAAATATTTATCAAGTTAATTAGAGATAGCTGAGGCCCAAGTTAATTAAAGTCGAAGCTCTCCCGGCCCCTATAAATCGGTATAAAGTCCTCCCCCTCCACACAACCCCCCCTCACAGCCCCCCACAGCACCTATGGCCCAGATAAGCCCATGCCCGGGGGGTCTAATAGACTCTCTATAGTCAGGTAATCAACGGCGAGCTTAGCCCCTCGTACGTCAGCCCGCCTATCTACACTGCGCTATATCCTTCTCTCTCCACCATGCCCACCTTTTATCTTATATTCCTCCATTATAGCGTTATTTTATCTCTCTGGTAGCTACTGAGAAGTGATAAAAATACTCGTAAATAACATTGAATTAATATAATGAAAATAATATTTAATATCAATATTTTGTTAAAATTAACTGAAAAATACAGTTGAAGACCACAGAGCTGAAACGCGATACCCCATCTTTTAAAAAAAGGATTAAGCGAAGAATCTGTAATAATAGCTTAAGCATCCTGACTCAGTATACCTACCTATTCTCTGTTTTGGGTATAACCAATTCCACACCTCGAAGTCCGCTTGTGCTGAGATAAAACGTAAGATATCTTTATGCATTTGTGACAGTTTTTAATCAAGGAATCAACTAAACACACTATACAAGCTAATGTAAGTAAGAATGTAACCCCGAAAAATTACCAAACTATGTTTAAAACAATATTTTTTTCATAATTTTTATTTTAAAGAGTCTCTACTTAAAAATTTTTGTTTGAGTTCGTTGGGGGTGATTAGGTCTGAAGGAATCGATTTCGAAGGGTCGATCTTTATTAAATCACACACTCAGAATCTATGGACTCCATTAAAAAAATCGATTCCTCAAAGGTTCACAGATTTTCATACGCCACACTGCTCTAAGGCCAGGTATATGAATGTTATTGAAGCAGCATGCAGATGAAAATTGAAGTAGCAAATGAAAATTAACTTACGATATGATATGGCTTTCAGGAGCCAATTACATGTGTACATCTGTTTTTTAATTTATACAACATTGATAATTTTGCCGGATCTTTAGGTACCAATTTATCAATTTATATGTACTTTCAATCTTGACAGATTATAAGAAGGAATTTTTTATCTGCCAAGATTAATTTTTGCTTACAACAATTTAAGTCCCCGAGTCATTTCCACCTGTAAAATTATTTGACACTATGAATCCTCATCTACGTAGCTATTTATTATTACACCCATATTTTCAAGACAAATATGTGCAATATCGGTTAAAAAAAAATAAAATAGCCAAACGCGTTAGCAAAAACGCTTCGCGAAAATACTCCTTGAATTTGGAATAAATTTTATAACTTTTTAGAATATCTCACAATTAATTAAAGTCGAAGCTTTCCTTCAAATTCAAATTCGAAGTCGAAAGATTACAGGTTTTCTAAGTACTTCTTGCTTTACATACAGCTATCAAACTTCATAAAGTTCTTATGTTTAAAACATATTGTAGCATTATTTACTCAGAAATCATTTACGTTATTTCCCCTTTTTTTTAAAAAATTTAGATATATAAAAATCTCCTGTCCCGATGTTTTTCGGAGGTAAAATCAGAAACTATTCAACCGATTTTGATAAAATTTGGCTTGTATGTCCATCTTAAAGATATGATTTTTATCAGTATATATTTTATTGAAAATTAAATGCTTATTAAACTACAATTGAGTGTGATTATTTGTGAGTTCTCTAAATTACAAACAGATGGCGATGTATGTTGATTTATTGACACACCACTTGATTTTCTTTCGATACTTAGGGAGGGTAAGCATCCAGTAGCCAAGTCTATTTTTTTCTGCTTGGTCTAGGAAAATCCGCATTTTTTCTATGGGCATTTTGTGTCACCTTCTAAGGTATGGAGAGAAGATCAAATCTATTTGCTTTAGCGAAAGATCGGTTAACCGAAATCATTGTGCACCTATTAGAACTACAATGAATATAAATTGTGAATTCCAATAATAAAAAAATCTGGTGCGTGCTCGCAACACACAACTTTCACTTACCAACTTACTTAGATTATAAATTAATGCGTTTTGTTAATTGCCACTTCTCAAATGAACAGAACGGCTTTAATTATGAACAATGGTCTGTCATTAAAGGCCTAATCCGCATGCTTGGGCTCAACGAGTTTTAACAAAGGTACTTTATAAGAAAGAAACAAACAAACAAAAAAGCCCCCCCCCCCAAAAAAAAGCCCCCTCAGAACATTTTAATAATGATAAAGCTTACCTGCTATTAAAGAAAACTTAATTTTCATTAAACATGACGAATTTGATAAAAATCGTTGAAGCCGTTTTTGAGATAATCGAAAAAAAGGTAAAAATTGGAAAAAAGTCAAAAAATAAAGTGCCCCCTCAGTTGGACCAATTTTGATGAAATGTTGGCTTTCACATATTTGGTATATACATACATCAAATACCCAGTTTCTTCAAAATCGTTAAAGCCGTTTTTGAGTAAATAAAAAATATTTATACGTGAAATTGTTACAAAATTTATTAAGTAAAGTCCCCCCTCCGGTTGATCAATTTTGAATAAATTTTTACATCGTATCTCGGGCATATACATACATCATATACTCAGTTTGATCAAAATCGTTAAAGCCGTTTGTTGGATTTACACAAATAAATCCAAGGTGAATAATGTATAAAAAATATATTGATCATCGAAGGGGCCCCTTTACTACGAACACCCCCCCTACGGGCCGCCCCGTCAACGCCTAAGCAGGCCCATGCGTGGCCACCCCCACTCTTTCAGCGTGGACCTTAGCCATCCCCACGATGACGAGATGGGACTCTGACTGCTGCCAGCAAAGGAGAAAGACACGGCCTATCTTTTCACGGCCTATCACGGCATCCACTTAAGAGGACCTCCAGTCGCACACCACGGCTACCGCCAGCGACGCGAGCACGGAGACTCGAACCAGCCCATCGCTAGGAGAGCCCGAGCGGGGCGGAATAAGGAGAACAGGACCCCCCCGAGATCCGTAAATATAATAGTTAAAAATAATGCCCCTTCAGGGATTTTAAACTGTCAATAAAAGGAGTTTATAAATAGCAGCACTTATTCACTCAATAAAACCCTCACCAAAATTATAGAACTTAAATTATCGAGAAAAGGGCTCCTGGCCATATGGCATGTGTCAGGCCCCCATTATCGAACAAAATGGTGCCCCGGGTGAGGAGTTTTGGTGAAAGATTCTAAATTAAAATTTTGTGTTCAGTAAATATGTAAAACATAGCGCCCACCGGGTTTATTTTTCGTATTTTTTAATATGTTTTAATTATTTAAGTAAAGAATTCCAGTTTTATTCATTTAATTAATTTGCTTAAATTAAATTAAAACTCCCTGATTAGTTGTGTTAAATATTCATTAATAGGTGTATTTATTTATTTGAAGGATCTCAGACGTCTGGCAAAGCAGACACTTAATCCCACTTGCAACGATAAACATCGCGAAATAACTTTCAATTTCAATAACTCCAGCATTTAAATATTTCTATTATTTTTTATTTATAGATTTGAATGTATGTATAGTTTTTTTTGTGCATGTTCTTAAATCAAATTTATTGCATGATAATTTATATAATTTATGATTCTATATAATTGTTAATTATAATTTGATTGTTTAAAGTTTTGATAACTTAATAATTTAATAATTTATATGAGCTTTTAAAAGTTAGATTTAAATAATTATTTATTTCTATTGAGACCACAATTATTAGTGATAATAGCAATCATAATTTTATTAATAACAATAAGATTATTTTTGATTTAACAGCGTTATATTCATGCTGATTTATTTATTGCCCTAAATTTAAAGTCTACATTTGTGAAGATTCCTTCTTAATATTTACGTTCATTTTATTGTTGTATAATAGACAGGATTTAATTTTTATTAAGGGCCTTGATGAGTTTATATTGATAAATTATTTTTCATACTAATTCATATTGTTTTTAATTTGGAAATAATTTGTTAAGAGTTACAATTTGTTGTTATTAATTTTGGATTTCATTTAGTGCAATATTCACTGCTGTTACCATATCACTCGTTTGTTCATTATCATTTGTTTATTTGAGTATTTATTTCTAGTTTTTTGCATGTTGAATTTTTATATACATATTTATATATATATATATATATATTAATATCGGCGCTTTTAATATTTGTTAGGCATATTTAAATATTTATTCTTGCATGGTACCATATATTGTATTTATTCGAAGATTGTTTGTTGGAAATCTTATAATTATTTATTTGATATTGGGATTAAAACTTAATATAATATCATTATTACCGGTGTTTTTTAAATTATTTATTTGGTGATATAAAATTATTTATTAATTGATTTAAAATCAGTTAAGAATGAATGGGAATAGCGATAAACATTTGACTGATATGCCCACTCATAAAAGCGACCTCGAGCGCAAGCTCCGAAACATTAAGCGGAACTTCCAAAAGTTAGGTTTGCTCACTTTCGCCGCGGATGCCGCTGACGATGATGATCAATTTTTTCGATTCGAGGTCCAGTATGAAGAGGGAAAACTTTTATGGGACCGGTACGAACTCGTATGGGACGAGCTTGATCGTATATACACGTCTCAGGGAAATCCTTACCCGGCAGGTTGGGAAGCCGAATACGACGCGCTTCAAGGCGAGTTGCGGACAGCTGAAGCACACTACCGCAAATTAAAGTCGCGCCGCGGTTCAGCCGCTCGTGGGACCCAATGCACTTCGTCTGCCCATTCATTCCATTATCAGCTCCCGAACATTGAGATTCCGACATTTAAAGGGGATCTATCTACCTGGACGCATTTTCGAGACACATTCATCTCGTTGGTCCACAACAACTCTGATATATCTCCGGTTAGCAAAATGCACTACTTAAAGAATGCGCTTGCGGGCGAACCCCTCTCACTAATATCGGGCCTCACGTTCGATTCAAGTTCTTATCAGCTGGCATGGGACAGTCTGATGCGCGAATACGACAACCCGCGCGTTCTCGCATCGCGATGCCTCCAAAAAATAATAAACCACAAGTGCCCTAATTCAGGTGGGGAATACGCTAAGCACGCATCATACATCGCCGAAGTAGGAGAAAGCATAGAAACATTCCGCGTTTTGGCTCTAGAAAATGAGGCTGACGCCATGTTGTCAATCCTAGCCCTTCGAGCGATGGACCCGAGCACAAGACGCCAATTCGAGCACGCGCATGCGCGAACTAACTTCCCCTCGGCTGACGAGGTTGTGGCATTTGTTAGACAAAAGATGATGGCTTGCAAAATGTCTAACGAACTCCAAACGTTCGCACCTAGTGATACACCGCGCGGCAAGCCTTCTGATAGGAAGAAATCAGGGATCTCCCTAATTACCGTAGAGCAAAATCACAGAGCTGCTCCCGGCTCATCAAAATCTCCACCTAAGCGTGGCAATTCACCCAAGGTATCTAAGAGGCGTTTAGAAAGTTGCCAACCGAACGAAACCCCGCGTAGGAATTCCCTGTCGCCAAACAAGGAGCTCTGTCCCCACTGCGAGGGCAGTCACCGCCTGTTTCGGTGTTACAAATTTCTGGCATTGGGCCCCCAGGAGCGCAAAGATTTTGTTAGGTTGGCCAAGCTATGCCTAAACTGCCTTAGAGCAGGGCATTGCGCATCTCAGTGCAAATGCACACTCACGTGCATTATCTGCAAGAAAGGCCACCACAGTTTGTTACACACTGATGAACCGCCCAATATAAAAGGCTTTAAAGATACCAGGGAGACGTCCGATTTTGTCGGTCATACCCGCGAAACGGTAACGCCGAGTGGCTCCCCCTGTGAGGTGTTAATGGGCACCGCCTGCGCCATATTGCAGGGACCACGACATTCCGTATCTGCGCGACTTCTTCTCGACTCAGGGAGCCAATACACATTTGTCACCTCAGAAGTGGCCTCCCGTATTGGCAGGAGCTCCATACAGCCATTTTACGGCAAAATATCGGGTTTGGGAGGCGCGTCTGTAGGAAGCGTAAAAGGTTGGATCACTTTCCGGGTCCTCTCTACGCTTGGGGACCAAGCAAACTTTAAGGTTCGTGCGCTGGTTGTTGACAAGATAACCTCAGACACACCTAGGCATCCCGTACCCAATGAATTGTATCAAAGGATATCTGATCACGTCTTGGCTGACCCGACGTTTGGGGTCCGAGGGCCCATCGACATGCTAGTCGGTGTTGATCTTTACCCACGCCTAATCAACGGTGCTCCCTCCAAGGCTTCGGGTGATGATCACCTATACCTTCTCCCCACGGTCCTGGGCAACGTCATCATGGGTAGTTACTTTGGTAAGGGTCCTCCCACTGGCATCTCCCTGCTTTTACAGGACGATGCCACTATAGCGGAGCAGCTTCGGGCTTTCTGGGAAATAGAAGAGCCCGGTTCCGCCGACCGTAGGCCCCCCGAGGACGTCTTTTGCGAGGATTTATTCGTGAAAACGCACACTCGCACTACTGACGGAAGGTATGTCGTAAGATTGCCAAAAAGAGATGCAACGGCCGAACCCGATCCCAACCGCCAGATAGCCTTGCGACGCAAGGTTAGCAAGTTTAGCAAGGATCCACGACTTCAGGCCAAGTACACTGAATTTATGACGGAGTATGAGCGGCTTGGCCACATGTCCGTCGCCCGCTCCCCTGCCCGCTACGTGATACCTCACCATGGAATTCGGCAGATTAAGCCCCGAGAAACTAAACTCCGGGTCGTGTTTGACGCATCGAACAGCTCGGGAGCAAAGAGCCTCAACGACATTCTCATGTCTGGCCCAAAGCTCAAGCAAGATCTTGCCGACATCTTCGTCTTGCCCGACACGCCCGATCACGTTCCATCGGGCTATCAGGAATACTCCCAGGCTCTCCTAACGTATGTTCGAATTGTGCAGCATACCTCATGGCCTTCCAATGTGTACGCCGCTTCCGCACCCAGGGAATATCGGCAGCTGAATCCCTTCGTCGATCAGGTTGGGTTGATCATGGTGGGCGGCAGGATCCGTCATTTGATGCGAGTGACGACCAGAAGCACCCTCTTCTTTTTCCCTAATCCCATTTTGACGCGTCTTATCGTGGATGATCTGCATGCTCGAAACTTCCACGCTGGTCCGACCTTGGTCCTGTCATTGCTTCGAGGCCGCTGCCGGTACCGCTAAATCCAGAATAGGAAGCTTGATTTTGTGCTTAGAGTCTTAGAACGAATACGATACCTCAACCGGCTAAGATTTTCCTTATGATTCAATCATATTCTCGCGCCATTTATGATTCCTATTTGTTTATTTTGCAATATTTTTATTGATTCACATATATATCAATTCATTATCTTATTTATTTATATCTATAATTAGATTTAGTATTTAAATATGTTAGCGCCCTGTTGTTGGTAATTACTTATTGTACAACTTTTATTAGTTACATGTTGGAGATTTGTTGTAATTGGTAGAAATCATTAATGCCTCATTATGCATGCCTCGCATTAAGAATTATTCATAGATTGTTGACATCTGCTGTTTTATGTAAATTTAAATGCTGGATATTCGTTTGATTCCTGAATATGTACCCCCACCTCATCTGCTCTTATTTCATAAATCTGGCTGAGCCAAATTTAGGTGGGCGGTATGTTGGATTTACACAAATAAATCCAAGGTGAATAATGTATAAAAAATATATTGATCATCGAAGGGGCCCCTTTACTACGAACACCCCCCCTACGGGCCGCCCCGTCAACGCCTAAGCAGGCCCATGCGTGGCCACCCCCACTCTTTCAGCGTGGACCTTAGCCATCCCCACGATGACGAGATGGGACTCTGACTGCTGCCAGCAAAGGAGAAAGACACGGCCTATCTTTTCACGGCCTATCACGGCATCCACTTAAGAGGACCTCCAGTCGCACACCACGGCTACCGCCAGCGACGCGAGCACGGAGACTCGAACCAGCCCATCGCTAGGAGAGCCCGAGCGGGGCGGAATAAGGAGAACAGGACCCCCCCGAGATCCGTAAATATAATAGTTAAAAATAATGCCCCTTCAGGGATTTTAAACTGTCAATAAAAGGAGTTTATAAATAGCAGCACTTATTCACTCAATAAAACCCTCACCAAAATTATAGAACTTAAATTATCGAGAAAAGGGCTCCTGGCCATATGGCATGTGTCAGGCCCCCATTATCGAACACCGTTTTTGAGTAAATAAAAAAAAACACGTGAAAATGATACAAAATTTATTAAGTAAAGTCCCCCCTCCGGTTAATCAATTTTGATGAAATTTTTACAGTCATATTTCGGGCATATAAATAGATCAAATACTCAGTTTAATCAAAATCGTTAAAGCCGTTTTTGAGAAAATCGAAAAAAACTTAAAAAGTTATTAAATAAAGTACCCCCTCCCTTTGAGCAATTTTGATGAAATTTGTGCTGTCACATCGCGGGCATATACCTACACTAAATACCAAATTTCAGGTTCCCACGGTTTATAGTTTTTGAGCTAGTCTTTTCACACACACACACACACAGACCATTTCGCGGGACTTGGTTACTTCGACTCAGGGGGTCCCAAAACGTGTATTTCCGTTGAAAACCGGAAGTCGAAATTTTTCACGATCGCAATACTTCCACTTACTATATATTTCATATATAGGTAAGTGAAAGTAAAAATACGCATTTTTATTATAAAAAGTTAATATTTAATGTTATCCTATGTCATTCGTAAAATTTTAATTTTAATTTTTTGATAAGTAGCACATAATTTGAGTTGTTCGCTTTTCATGACCTGTTTCAGGTAGAATTATGGCATGTATTATGGCAAAAGATTAATTTGGTACATTTTTGCTAATTGTCTATTATATATACTCGTATGTATAATTATATTCTTTATCAGTTCCCTTTACACGTGTGTTATTTATATTTAATTCAGCCTCTGCTGAAATAATCCAGTAAGTGCTAAATGAATGGATCATTAGTACTTACTACAGTAAAATATGAGATGTAAAAAATAAAGACTTTAAGCCTTCTAAATTCTTGACCAAAAAATTTTAAATTTGTAGATACGAGTAAGTTCTATTTTAAATCCCGTAGGTTTTGGGAGTAGCTGAAACATTTTTATCTTTATCAGTGAATTTGATTGTATTAAAAATAATAGGGTAGTTAATTCAACGCATTATAACTTCTGAGCCAAAGCAACGCGTGGCTGATTCTGCTCGTGTTTATATGATTTTTTTTAAATTTTATGTAAGAAAATTTCATAACATTTTACTTCTATTCATAGAATGCGCTGTCATTCCTCAGAATAACGTACGACAAATGTATAATTTAATTGCAACAGATAACTACGAAATGAAAGTAATCAATGGGCTTTGTAATATTCATTATCCGCATTTCTTCTTCCAGGTTTGACCATGTCACAGGTTTTCCAACAGCCAAGCTGTTTGAATTGGCCCTGAAGAAGCCCACAGCAAGATGGGTGAAAGCTTGGCTGTTGGAAAACCTGTGACATGGTCAAACCTGGAAGAAGAAATGCGGATAATGGATTCAGACCATGGAAGCCTGAAACAACATTTGTAATATTCATTTATTAATGAGATGGCATTGATGAACAGTTTTATTTATGAATGAAAAACAATAGGATGAGTAGATTTTTTAATTAATTTATTGCCTGCAGCATGGTTGTTGATCCGCGGATCTATTGGTAATTGTAATATCAACTGTGACAGTGTTGACAGTTTGCTTTCATCAACCGGCTGAATCATAAAGATCAGCACTATTCAACGTTTCATCCATTTGTAATTAAAATCTGTTTATTATCAGTTATAAAAATATTAAAAATACAAATACTATAAATAGTTACTAAATTAAACTCATGAGGATCCGAATCTGGTGTTTTTTTGTTTTTGGTTTTTTTCAAGGTTCCGATAAAATAAGAGATCAATATATTCATGGGAAAGAGATGGTGAAAATAATTATATGCAGGGCATGGAAATGAACAGTGCCCCCATAAACCACCACCACACCACACCATTAAATTCCCAAAATACTGGTTCTTTGAAAGTATTATTTATAGAATGCTAGTACATAGAAAGGGGCACTTTCATGAAATTCGAAATGAAACTGATTTATACTAAAATAATCAAGAATTCGATTGAATGGAGTAAAAAAATAAATAAATAAAATAAATAAATAAATAAAAAAGAAAATAAATAAAAAGAAAATATCGTTAAAAATTCTAGGGAAAAAATCTGTCTCATTAAATTTAACTATTCTTATTTTTTGATTTTTCATTATTTCTAAATCATATAGAGGTATATTATATTACAGTTTCAAATCATACAGCCTGAAGATAAGGGTTAAAATAATTAGAATTAATATATGTAAGCTGGTTGCCAATCATGTGTTTTTAGAGGACATATTATTTTGTATAGTGCATTTTTATGGATTTTTTATCTAGTGATGTCACAATGGATTGTTAATCAATTGTTACATCACTAGATAGAAAATGATCTTATAAGTTAATTGATTAACACATTCAAGTTATAATGTCTGAGCAAAAGCTATTTGTCCATATTATTAAAAAGATGAAGATAAGTATGATTTAGAAGCAGTGGCAATAGATAAGTATACTTGGTTTATAAATAGTTCCAAAAGAATTGAATGATTTAAGGTTAAGCGTACATCAGGAATTAATAAAATTGGAAACTGTTACAAGTTCTATAAAATCTATTTCAAAAATAGGTGGTTACCGAAAAGTTGCAATTAAATTTAATACAGAATTAAAAAAATATATTTAGATGGAGATGAAAATTTCTGTATTTGTGATCATTATCTAGAAGAGGAGGTTAAAAACACATGATTGGCAACCAGCTTACATATATATAATTTATTATGATTAAGTTACAATATACAATTTATTTCAAGGCTGAAATTAAATTCAAACATTTGGTTTTTTTTTTAATTTTAACATTTTTTAGAATTGGTATATATATTGTATACAATATGTAATAGGTTCCATTTCAGGAATGCCCTTTTTTTTTTTTTTTTTTTCTCTCTTAATTTGTGAGTGAAAAGTGTAGAAATCGGCCCTGGAACGTATTGTTTACTTCCCTCTATAAAAGATTGTGGGACTCGTAATTAAATCGCGAAAATTCATCCTTCCATTGTCTTTTTTCACAAATATAAAACATTATATATCCTTCTGAACTGCTAATATTGATAAATTGACTGTAAATACTTTAGACGAAATGAAAAAAAAATAAAAATTCACTACTCAAATAAATTTCTCCCCCACAATTTTTAACGTACATTTTTACTCCTGCCCTTCCAATTCTTGATTCTAATATAAAAAGTAACTGTCATACCAAGCTTCATGAATGGCGCATATAATGCTAGCGAAGAAGCGAATATTTGGGATTGGACCATAATTTATAAATTATATTTGGCACTTGGGCAATAGATAATTAATGTTTTACATTAATGCATCAAATCCGTGAAATCTAGCGGAAGGGGGCCAAAATGGAATTTTCCGAGGAGGAGGAAAGTTCATCGCATAGCGATTAAGGTGAGGGGTGGGGGAAGGTAGGGCAGTAACGAGGACCCGAATGGGACTATAAGCTGTTGATAAAGGCAGTGCGATAAATGTATAACCCCCACCTTTACATAATTCCCGCCCTCAGATAAGGGCGTCCAATGAGCTACGGCTATTGCTCCCGCCAGATCTAAGATCCACTAATGAACCCATTATCGAGATAGATCCCCGAACCTACATCCCTAAAGAACTCGGGATAATGCAGGCAGCTATTCTAGAATAATTAGATAGCTACCGATCCGGGAGGCGAGCGCATGCGCAGGCCGTTAAGGCACTTTTATTGATTGTTGAGAGGAAAAGGAGGCGGCTCAAGGAGCGGGGTGGGGGTTCCTTTGTCGGGCGGTAAACCACCCCCTTACACTTTGTATAATACCCCCCCCCCTTCCTTCCATCCTCCCCTCAACCGGCGAGAGGGGAGAGAGAAAACCCTCAAAAACTTTCTCGATGCCTTCTTGACTTTTATATCTGCTTCTAAATGCCATCTTTATGAAAATGAGCTCTGAGAATACCTTGTTTGTTTTTATTTTTTGTGCTCTTTGTTATAATAAAAATTATAAAAGTGTGCTGGAAGATACCGCCACTCCTTTCCCTCCGAACATTTTAAGCATTTAATTATTAGATATTAATTGGAGTTTCAAATTACTTAACATATTAACATTGCGTAACCATTAAAATAAGGGGGTAGAGGAAGTGAAAAGATGATAATGGAAGTAATGAAAACGAAAATTGTTTTTTATTCATGATTATTGAAACAAAAAAAAAAAAAATTATTTTATTAATAATCAATTTTAAATTATTATTCTAGATGTCTCTTCAATAAAAAAAAAAAATAAAAAAAAAAAATAAAAAAAAAAAAATAAAAAAAAAAATAAAACGCTGCATCTATTCCTTGATAATGCGCTTAATTTAAATTAATTAGTGTTTTCATACACAAATAAATTTTTTAAAATTTTATTTTTATATTTGTAAAAAATGGAAACAAAATCCTAAATTATGGTGAGTCGTGATTAATGTAAGCCATTAAAGTAAAGATAATTAAAGGAAAATAAGTCTTTTATTAAAAAGCATATAAGGAATTAACCTCAACCATCTATATTTTATACCTAATGTAAACATTGTATGCAGCACCGACATCGATTAAGATCTGCGCTTAATGCGGTTACAGGCTACAAAGTCCCTAAAAAATTTTTATTATATTTATTTTGGTGAATCATATAATCCATAATAATACTAATTTAGAAACCCAAAGCGCTAATTTAAAAATAATGTGGATGAAATTATTTGTTAAAATTATTTGAACATAGGTATGAGTTTTGGGTACTTTATGTGATATTTTTATTCAATTGTGGTTTAGTTTGTTTGTTTTACGTCACTTTATGCCACTAAGGCTAATCGGACGATGCAACAGTGGGAGTCCTAAATTTTGCACATCAAGGTATATGTAGGATAGTGATCTTTAACGAGTACATGACATCGTACAGACTCGGAACATCCGATATTACGTCCTATCCGAAGAACGGCGTAGCCAAGGATTTTTCACCCCCATTAAAAAATCCTAGGGCCACCGCGGGACGCGAACCTGCGTTCTTTAGTATTGTAGGTTGCCATGCTAATCCCTAAACCACAGATGATCCCTATTCCATTTATTTTCTTAATATTTATAAAATCTTCATTTTCTTTCTCATTTTGATTTATCATAATCCGTTTATTTTTTCATTATACATTACTTATTTTGTTTTCTTGATTCAAAAAATTATAAATACTCATATTACGTAAATTCTATCGCTGCAGGTACATATATACATAAATGCTCTTTATGCACCTACTATTAAAAGAACATTAAATATTATTGGAAAATTAGTTTAAAAAGCAAACTTTAGCGTAATTAGAAAAACGGGAAAGGAGTTATAAAGTTGTAAGAATTTGAATGGAATTCGGATAATGAAACGAGAGTAGTACCATGTTCACCAAATCAATTCAGATTTATTCTCACGATAATGAAGTGTTAAAAAAAATTAAAAATAACATTCAATTAAGCCCATGAATGAAATTGTTCAATATAGTTTATTGAGTCTGGACAGGCGATGCCATAAGCTGAAGAAAGCCGACTGATAGTTATATGGGAAATATTTTGATAAAATTCCACGCACGCCCGAGACCAGTGGCTTCTAGTATGGGTTCTCTTATAAAGGGGAATTCTCTATTTTATATCATGGTTATTGCCAACACTAACCTTTTATGAGATTCCGTATATACCATTGAATTTCTGAAATTTACTCCAAGATATTTGGTCCGGTATTGTTTCGGCCGTAATCAGTATATTATGTCTTAGCAAAGTGCCCCTGGCCACACCATTACATTAATGTAATGGAAAAGTAGGTCCACCTTTAACTTCGGTACTTATTACTGGTTATGGTCAACATTATATGCTATGAAAAGTTTGGTTAGGAATTAATATTGGCAAAATATAGACTAAGAATTAAAATAAAATTTTATACATAATATTTTTTAAAACTGCTTATCCATAATCACAAAAAAATAAGAGGGAACATATTTTTAAAAAAATTGCAGTTAAAAATTTGTTTGTCGATAAATATTAATTTAGCACTCATTTCTTAACATTTTATTAATTTAATATTATTTTAGTATGCTTAGGCTTATGGCCAAGGACAGTTTGCATGATTATATTTATTATTTTTCTTCTATTTGTTACCCTTATTAATTTTTATTTTCATTGTTTTATTATGTTGTGTAAAAAAATGTATTTTATGACAAATCTGTCGCTACAAAAGTGAAAATAAACTAGCGATATGCGATTGTTATGTATGTAGAAATAACTTTCTTTACATCCTATATAAATTGCATATAATTATGTTGAATTTATTTATTTAAAAAAAATTATCCACTATATTAAAAAATTATTTTGCAGGTGTTGTGTCGGGAGTGCCGGTTTTTGTGTTACGCGTGTGATGTGGTGATAGTGTTAGTGTTGCTGACATCATCAAGGAACAAAATGGTGAGTTTATATCAATTTATTTATTTCAACTTTATTTATTAATTATCCTATATGATAACCGAAAGGTATATTGGCTAAAAATTGAATATAGACTCTTTCTTATATTCAGGGAAATTTAATCACTATTACAGATGATAATTGATAATCAGGATTAATTATGTATTAAATAAAATACCTCGCTTAATCTAAAATTATATAGGAGTCAAATATTCCGTGATATTTTCTCAGAGCAGGTCTTGTCCATCTCGATTTTTTATTTTAAAGCATTTTTGCATTAAAAAAAAAAAAAATAAAGAAGAGGTATTTTGCCTAATGATTATGATTGCCTGTTTTTAAATTTATGTAGATATTTTTTAAATTGTTATTTTCTCTCATACCAGGCATTGGTTTACATAATAATACATATGTTGAATCATATTATATTATCTTTTATTAGGATATGCTTATATAAAGAAAGTAATCCTATTTATAGAGTCAGATCTGGAGATGTTACTGATGCAAATTCTTTTTTATTTGTAATTTATAATGATACGCCTCACAGATTTTCGGCTCACCCGGAGACGCAGTTACGAAAATTACAAACTTTTCAATCCAAAATTTTGCCACGGTTAATTACGGACGCTCCCAGGTACATCCTGGGCCAAGTATCCCCAAGTAATCCCCAAAGTAATAACAACTCTGCATACCGACTTACAACTAGCGACTATCCAACAACACATACGAACACTTTACTTACGATTTTTTGTTGAAGTGGAAGGACATAATAACAGTTCAATTAACGACATGCTCATTAGAAGGCGGCTAAAAAGAAGCCGGATGAGGGACCTTCTTTTCTGAATTAGTGTCAAGCCCGGAAAGAGGTGTTGCTGAGCACTTTCCTTCCGTCAACTCCTAAATGCCTTATACATTAATGCGTTGCTGCAGCCATCGAATTCATTGATTGTCGCAGATCACTGACAGGTGCGAATCAATGTATGAAGAGAAAAAAAAAGTTTTTAATGATTACATTTTAATGATATTAACTTCTGTGAAGTATTAATTAACATATTTATTACTTTATTTATTTCTGGAGAATAACAATTTCCATGCAACATTTTATTAATTAATCTGTTGTTTTAATTACAGTACAGGAATTTTATAATGTTACTTTTATTTTAATGTTTAAAATATTATTTTTATTTATTTAAGTATTATTCATGTTTTGAATATTTCGGCTTTTGACAATTATTCCTGATCCTATTACTTTGTCTATGTTTACTGTTCTACTTAGCTCCCCTTATTTAAGTTGATTGTTAAGATTAACTATAAACATTAAATTTACAACTGCTATTAGAGAAAGCTTATATTATTTATTGGGATAATTTCCAATTGGCTGAATAAACAAATCTTGCTCCAGGAAGCCAGCGGAAGCCAGGGGAACTTGGCCATTAAAACTTGGGCACTATATATCCGTCCCTTTCATTATATGGATTATAGAGGCACTGAATTGGGGGAGTTCTCTCAACACAAACATGGAGCTGTTATCCATATCAATGTCTCCCCATTCCGGTAATTTATATAGGAGGCTTTGGCAAAACAGAGCCGTTATTTCCTTATCTGCATTTATATTGCCATAAAGCGTACTTCCTGAGGATTGGTCAAGGGAGGGGTGAATATTCCCCGGGGGGGGGGGGGTCAATTTTCGGTATTATAGCTTAATGAGGTAATGGATTAGTACTGAGATATATCTGTAAAAACCGGAAGATGTGGGATGAAAACTAAAATTGTTTGCTGCAAAATTAGTTTCATATTTGTTCTATAAACTATATACGAGTATTTAACTAGTAAATCCCTTGGAGATCTCTTGAATTCGCTATCTATCCATCTTTTGTCTTTACAGTTTATTAAAGGTATAACCCGTAAAATATAATCAAGAATACCTCTTCGGTACAAACAGTTGTTTAATAATTTTTTAAATCTATGAAAAGGTCATCTTGAATTTCGAAAGTTAGGTACTTTGTTTCTTTATTTATTTAATGCCATATTATGTTACTAATGAAACAGTGGTATTGATACAAATACTAGGCGGAAATAATTCATTTATTTCCCTAAAATGTTATAATGTATACTAAATATTAGCGTAAGCCACAGAAAAGGGTTCGGGTTTAATTATTTAGTGTACACAATTTGAAATTATTTAAAAAAAATTTATATGAGGAGGAGATCAAAAAGGATGAGAGATCTCCGTCTTTAACAGACCAGAATAATCATAACAAGCCAGGCAATTTTATGTCTAGTTAAAACGGAGTTCAAAATAGAGTAAAAAAAAATTTAAAAATCTCAAATATAGAGTAATTTTTTTTTAAAGTACGATTTTTGTGAACTTGAAAACTTCAAATATGCACACATCAGAAATTTGAAAATTCACACTAAATTATTGGTGGTTCAAGAATATCATAAAAAATATTTATTTATTTGTGTAATCTTGATTAGAGCAGTGCAATGATTAAAAAAAAATGAAGCTGATCTATTTCTTCGCTTTTGGCACCTTAATGTGCTAGAGGAGCATTTCCGAAAATTTGGGTTCCTTATTTTTAAAATTTACTAATCATATTTTAATGACATGTATTAACGTAGAAATAGAAAGAAACGCCAAAAATTACTATTGTTTCTTCCTTTGGGACGAAATGGGTTAACACAATCGCAATCTGTTCAAATATTTTAAATCCGAGCTAGGAATCACAGTGTCACGATGTAAGAAAAGTAGGTGAGTGTGCCTTGGGAGGAGCGGAGGACCTGGGAGACGGTTAAGAGCCAATATTTGTTAGTATTATGTTTATGTTTGTGGGCCCCCGCCTAGCACCCCCCCACCTTAGCACCCCTGCCCCCCCTAGTGCCCCGCTGCGGGGAGGCTTCATAAAATTTAGACAAGGATAACAGGGCGGTAAGTGGAGATTCACTTAGGCTAAGTACCATTCCAGTCCCTGTCAGCCTTTCACGACCTGTCGTCTCTTCTTTCAATGCTCCTTCCACTACGCCTATGCTCCATTGGTTATTCATGCCATCTTTGTGTTTATCTTTCCGCTTCAATCCCCTTCATAACTCTCGGCGTTTTTCTTCATCTTTACACTTATTTCCTATGTGAAATTTCATTAATATACTATCTCATATGATTATCAGAATCGTGAAGATGGGCGATAATATTGGACGGAGCTTCCTAAAGATTTAACGTTCACATTTTCCTCTTTTTTACTAACAAGAAAACCTTATTACACTTTACACTGAAATTAAAATAAACAAAAAAATAGAATTGTTTTTTTTCACTAAAAGGAGTTCGATTTTTCGTCCCATCTATGCGACATCAATATTTTTAAAAATTCAGTGCATTGTTATGGGACTTTCTCTTTTAATTCTGTTTTTATCTTAGGTATACATAGAAAAAAAAAAAAAAAAAAAAAAGAAGCGCATATTTGTTAACTTAAAAGTCGAAAAGTAGAGGAAGGATGTTTTTGAAACTTTTATACAATATTTCTGTTTGGACAAACAACAACTTAGTATGCTGTTTATGATAATATTCTTTGATGAAAAAAAAAATTAAAAAAACAAAAAAAAAAGGTATTTGTACATTATTTTTGTGCAACTTCTTTGCCAGAAAATAAAAAAGAAATCACGATAAAAGGACACTTTTTAACAGAGTAACGGCTTTTTTAAATTTATTTACCTTATATATGATAATTCAAGTTCTGTGTGTATGTTACCTAAAAAGTTGAAAAGTATTCGATGAATTTACTTAGAACTTTTTCAAAACGTTGCTGTTTAGCCTAATAGAGGCTTTATCTATTTTTTATGTTTATAACTCCATTGGAACAAGAATGCTATAAAGAACACACAAGCTTCTCTCCTGTTCAGTAGAGGACTGTAACTATGTTTATACAAATAAATTTTATAATGTAAGCGAATCCTAATGCGTAATGATGTTTTTACGGAAAATCTGCCCCGAATTCATTTGTTTATCCCCTAACAATTTAATATAAGATTTAGCCATAATAAAAGGGTGTCCCGGTTTAGATAGTTATCCATACATACAGTGCCACTCAAAGTCTGGATTCTTTACATAATTATAGGAACTGATCTCATTTGAAATCAATCAGATTTATTATTTATTAAAGTAATTAAAATTCTAAAAATTGTTAATAATTAAATACTTAATCATTATTATAATTAATAGTGAAATAGTCATTCATACAAAAAAACGCAGTCAAAAATACTTCAAAATATTAACAATGCTCCATAATCATACAAAGCCACTTGTCACATCGCTCTCCTATTATTTGTTACCAAGTCGAGGCAGGCTGAGAAAAAAAAAAAAATGGTCGAGAGGTTAAACAAAAATAATATTCCAATATTTGTATTTGTATCCAAAGTATTCTTTTTGCATTGGGAGATTGGCCTATACCAGATTAGACTAATAAAAAAAAAAGAAACAGATCTTCATCACGGTCATTGCCTATATCAATGTCAATTTATTGACCATTAGTGAGTTATATAAACACGTGAGGAGTCTAGTTAAAAACGTTTATCCGTTGTGAATCTCTTCAAAAATGTGTGGTATTAGCAAATATTCTGATTTCGATCATTGGAACTTGAAGCTAAATTTTTTCCTAAAATGTGAGCTTCTATATTGATGCAAATCACCACAAAACTAAAAAGGAAAATGTAGCAGATATAATTGGATTTTCCGGAAGACTTTAGGCAGGTACGTATTTCTAAGATTCAAACGCTGTATTCTGATGAATAATACTAAACGGCTTTAACTGTGGCATATCTGGTAATAATTCATTAAAATGGGCGGATTTTGATGAAATAGTTACGTTATTAGGATGTCTGATAGTCAAACTCCGAACAAATCCTTCATAGGACAGCTTCGAGAAATACCCTGGTGGAATGACCCAGAGAATGGTAGGTACAATGCCGTTGTATTTTTGTATTCCGATATGCCAAAAAAAAAAAAAAAATGTTTTGAAGGTTTTGAAAGGTACGATCGATGGTTACTGGATTTTATCTATCCTGCCAACATTTTCATGGATTTTATATAAAAGTTTAGCTAGGTATTGATCCAAAATTCATTGTCTTATCTAGAATAAATTTCTCATTTCGTTAAAAAATTAAGAAAACACTTTATTAAATCAAATTTGGCGGATTAATGTTAGTACAAATGCAATTTTTGTGCATCATTGGCCAATAATTTTTTTATATGTGAGTTAGCCGTGTACTTAATCAACAACGTTTTCTCAATTAAAAATGGCAAAAACATTATATCCCACTATAATTATATTTTATATCTAACCTATATATTATAATATGTTTTAGAGGCTTTAGATGATTATGAAATGCTTTTTATTTACGATATTAAATTTCGGCTATTTTTTATTTTGAGTTCAATATAATTTATTATTGAATATACAGTTAGTTTCGAATAGATAACTTTAATATTTTAATGACAGGTATACTTATTGATTTTTATTATTTTAAAATATGAAATAGTATCGTAGAAACCATTAGTAATTGTAGTAATGTAAGAAAATAAGATAGATAATGAAAGAGGAAGCGGTGGAGGAGGGAAGCCATACTCAAACATTAGACCTAAGCTGAGGGGTCGTTTCCCCACTGCAGTTTCTCTTCCTTGCCCTTAGAATTGCCCTATGAGAAGACATTCATAGGCTTTCTATGAAAATAGGCCTGTCTAATATTTAATCGCATTTAAAAAATAAGTAAATCCAAAATAATTATATTTTTTACGCACATATTTATAAAATCCTTATTGAAATAGAGCTTTTTTATTTATTTATTTTCATTTTGCCTTGTCGTAGAAAACAATTCTGTCCTCTTTAATATTTACCCATTACCTGTCTTTGTTTTCAGTTTACTCTTCAGAATATTCCGAAGGTTCAAAATTAGCCTTGACTAATTAGTCTTGAAATGTTTTTAATTGACGGAATTTTCAATTTTCCAGGTTCAAAATAATAATAGAAACAGTACTTTTTTCTTAACTTGATTTTGAGGATGTTTCGCGATTAATATTGAATGGTTAGACCCCGCGAAAAGACCAAGAGATGGTCGACTTAATTTCTGATTTTATGTAGGATCTATATCTCCGTATCAGACTATTTAGCTCATCGTAATATAGGGATGTAGATATTTATTCTGTGTGTAATTAAAAGAAATACTAGGCTATTAATAAACAGTGATTATTAAATGCACTATTAACTTTCACATTATTATCTACATAAAATAAAAAATGTTACCTTAACTACGGTTCCAAATAATACATAGACAAACAACAGATGATGATAAATATTACTATATGTCGACTATATGTCTTGGAAGACGAGGGGTCTAAGTGTCATTTTTCAATCTATCAAAGTTTGAAACAAATATTTTTATGTGGATTTAAAAAAATATTTTTTTATTTGATTCTGAAATCTCTATCAGATCTTTGACTATTAAGATCATTTCTAACATTTTTAGTATTTTCAGTTGTAGGCATTTTCCAAAAGATTATAGATGTATAAAACAAAGTCGGGTTAGTTACATCATTTTTAAACGAAGAAAGGCCAGACCGGTTTTTATATATTATCAGACCAATTGATATATATTAAATCTTGCCCAAAAATATGGTAACTTTAAAATTATTTATATACCATATTTTTTTTAAAATTCCGTCAATATATTTGTTTAACCTAAAATTTTTTAAATAATTTATTTTTTGAAGAGAAAAGATTTGGCTCCGCCGGGAGTCGAACCCGGGTCTCCTGCGTTACATGCGAGGATGCTAACCGCTACACCACAGAGCTCGGCTCAAGGCAGAGCAAATCCTTCCTCTTCACGGGTTCGACTCCCGGCGGAGCCAAATCTTTTCTCTTCAAAAAATAAATTATTTAAAAATAATTTAAAAATGGTGGTCAGCCACAAATTAAGATTTGATTAACTAATTTTTTTTAGTTTTAGAAATTTGTGACATTCACATGGGCACGTTTGGAATAGCGGTTAATTTCAAAATGAAATTTATAGTTTAAAAATTGAAATCGTCGAAAAAAATTTTAAAATTTAAACTTCGAATATTTTTACTTTCCAAAAATTAATACTTTGAAAATAACCAAAAATATTTTTACCTGTCTCTCCGTTTCCAAAAAGTTAGAAAAAAATTTATATTACTTTTAATTATTTAGTTTATTGGTGTCTCCATTTTTTCTAGTTATAAAATCTTGAAATATTGATTAAATATCCTAACGAGCTATGATCCCAAGACAATTTGACTAAAGTTTTTTTTACAAAAAATGTTTAGTAGTAGCTAATTATTTATAAATAATTGTAGCTAATTATTTAGTAGTACTTTATAATACTCACCCTTATTTTAAATGGCGAAACGAAAAAATTCTATCTCTATTTATTTAAGCTCTAAGCATATGAGTTTTTTTTTTCATTAAATAAATTAAAATTTTATTTAATATTTGAACTACTGGGTAAAAAATAAAAAATAAAATTAATCGAAAAGATTGAGCCATTGGTCTATGGACGTTTTTGGAAAGAAATCTGTTGTAGGAATGCTGGTATTTTTTCGTTTGTTTTGTTAACGTCCCTTAATGCTACTATGGTTAATCGTACGATGCTGCAGTTGGAGTTCTAAATTTTGCCTATCCAGTTATAATTCATTCATGTTTGGGCAAAAGGGCTTAAGTCATAAAAAAAATGTTTTGTCTCTTCTTAAAATTCATAATTGACTATAATTTATTCGTTATTCATAATTTTTTACACTCTCTGTTGAGAGAATATAGTTTCATTCATTATTCTGGAATAAAGAAATACAATCAGAAAGAATTTAAAATGATTTTCAAAAGCTAGGTAAATCGTTGTATAAGTTTCACATTCGTTGACTTAACCCCTTTTGACCAAACACCAGTGAATAAGGATAGCTACCTTAAACGAGTACCATACATCGAACAGGCTCGGGACCTGTATTGTATGTCCTATCCGAGGGACGGCATTTTAATCCCATTAAAAAATCATAGGGCCACTGCGGGACGCTAACCCGTGGCGTTATTTTTTTTTAGTCTGTACTTATCTAGAACTCCTTATGAGTTTATAATTGAAATTACTTATTATAAAAGCTGATATAATATTTACCTAAACAATCAAAATATTAAACCTTCTATAATTGTTTATTGGAGCTTTAATAAAGATATAAGTATCTACAAATTGTTTCGTCATTGCGGATTTAAATTTCCATCCTGGAATTTCCTCGGTTATTTCCAAGTTTGCCGGTGGTGGTGGAGGAGCGGGTAGGATATAAGGAGAGTGGTTCAGGTGCTAGGAGCCACTCCTTCTTATTTACTGCTAATAGAAACTCGGCTCGGAATAAGACATCACGCCGGGGGAGATCATTATTTATTTCTCATGGCGGGGGGTTTTTTCCCCCTCCACCAACCCCCTCTCCCCTGAGCTGCCATCTATCCCACGGGTTGGAGTAATTTTGTTAATGGCCGCCCCAGGGCGTCGTAACGTAATTATAACTTTATCCACGGGCCTTAAGATGATTGTCCCGTTGCTATTAGGGGCCGGCCCCTATATAATATTTATGACACTTTATGTCCATGCGCGGGCCAGTGGTTCCTCTCGTTTGTTCCTTCTGTGGCTAATTTAATAGAGCTAAGAGATCGGGTGTTGATGCGCTGAGTGGAAATGTCATGTGCATGTTAGACACGATCAGTAAATATATTAGGCATGATGTAATAATTTCTGCTTTGTAATTACTGCTTCTCCATTAAACACACCATCCTCATCAATCCGCACAAAATACAATTAAATTACATTGTAAATTCCTTGTGCAACAATGATGTCTAGGAGACAAACTATGATCTATCTATTCAGTGGCGCAACCACGATTACTATCGACGGAGGTCTTAAATCATTTTATTTCAATTTTTAAAAAAAATTCTACTATATATGTCAAGTTCAAAATGTATACTACAATTATTTATTTGACAACGGAATTGATGGGAAAGTGGTGCTTAAAATTAAGCAAAGCAAACGTTAAAAGAAAGCAAGCGAAAAAAATAAAATAAAGGCAAGCTAAAACGTATTTGATAACAAATGTAGTAGTTTGTACAAGGTGAACGGATTAGAGGTTTAGGTTGCAGAGGGTGCCTTGATTTATACACAAATGCCTTTTTTTTTTCTAATATCTCTCTTATTGCTTTTGATTAAGAGTTGATTTTATGTACGTTAATGCTTATATTGCAGGTGCTATGAATGCGCAGGATGTATTTTGTGCTATAAAGCTAAATGCCTACACTGTATTATAGTTCTTTGTATTTAAATGATATATCTCAAATTCGTGTTAAATAGGTTTCGTTATTACAGTACCGGATTCGATGAAAATATTATGTAGACGAAAGTCGATTCCGTTTTAATTAATGCCAAATATTGAGTTCTAAATTTGATTGTAGATTTCGGGTTATGAGTGAATATATCTATAGGGTAAATATAGAAATAAGGGTCTTATTTAATCAGTATCTCATTAGACATGAATACAGGATCAATCTAACTAAAACAGGAGGTACCCAATCGGAAAACCCCATCCCATGCGGGCAAGCTATATGGAGAGGCTAAAACAGAGGATGATTCAGAACGGACGATATCCTCATCAACGGCACGGTCGTCCGTCATGGAAGACAATGGACCTGTTAACCGAGCTGATTCATGGTGATTATTTGATACGGGCTGTGTCGGGGGTGTTTTTGTCCAGGGGGTGGCTGTAATACATTACATTGTTCTCTTCGACCCTCCAGGATTAGTTCCTGGGGCTGGAAGGGTTGATAATGCAAAATGGAGGGGGCCTACAGTACTTGTTCGTTATCGGTTTATTTCATTTATGTTTTGTTTACATATATGAGTTGCATATATGCGTATTTCTTTGTTTCGACCAACAAGGGAGTAGGGTCGATGAGTATTATAATAATTTATATAAATATAAAATCGCGTAATAAAAATATAACAAAACAAATATATAAAAAAAAAAATATTTTTACTTCAAAATAGTAATAGAGCTAGTAATAATTCATATTATATCGATTTTTTTTTAATACTAGAGAACAATAAAAATAAAAATAAAAATAAAGAAAAAAATTTAAAAAACATACAGTGATAGTCAAAAATCTGATAAATAGATTTACGAAAATTATTAGGGAAGATACATCAATGCCCCTGTACTCATATGGAATAGATCATAATCAAAGAGAGAATAAATATTATGTATAATAATTTTACATTTTATGAGCAATATATCACTTACCCGTGCTGGTTTCGAATCCCCAAGGCCAAGTTACTACTGACCTAGTCCGTGTCTAGTCACAGTTAAGGCTGTTGAAGGAAGTGGGATGCGACAATAGTATCCTGATTCAAGGAATGAGACCAATATGTCAGTCCGCTGTCACCCTTTCTTTTACAGGACAATCGGGGAATCGAGGAAGGGTTCTTTAAGGCCCTGGAGTTTTTTAAGGGCTAGCCCGCCCGTGCAATAAAGGGAGGTAGGGCAAGGGTCGTAGTTGTTACTCTGCACAATGCAAGGCTTTTTTTTTTTTATTTTATGGCGGTTTGAGGTCCTTCAACCCATTGCTACCTGTACGTTCTTGGACCTAGTTTTTTTTTTTTTTTTTAACTGGGTGTTACCCCCTCCCATTCCATTAAATTGGATAGGAAAAAATTCTAAGCCCTGGCAATGACAAAACGTTTTTTCAAATAATCGAATAACTAAGTAGGCCTATGATTTGTGAGTAAATTCACCAATCCACCACGCACCAAGCAATGTGTCCATGAACAATAACAATTAATATTCCCATTTATCTTTGAATCATACAACGTACTTACAATACTGAGCTCTGGATATTGTTAACCTTCCGCTGGGCGGTAGGACTTATTTTGTACGGGGTACAACTTTTGTTCTATTTCACTTTCCAATTGACTCTTAATGATGATTTTATTTACTGTAATTATAAGATTGCTCATTTATAGTTAAAAAAAGTATAAATTAACAAAAAATTATATGAATTTATTTATAATAAGATTAAAAATTAACAAATAATATTTGATTATGATTTACACTTAACTAAATAAATATTTCATATTCAAACGCGGTCATATTTTAATACTAGCTGTATATACCGGTTTCACCCAGAGATTTTCATTTATTAAATCTATAAAATCTATAAAGTGAGACTTTTATCGACTCAAACGGTCGATTTCGTAAAAACGAATGTAAAGCGAGATCAAAACGATTTTTATAACAATAAAGCGTTTATGCGCGTAATTATGCGGTTTTAATATGGATGGGTGTTCACACCTGGTATGAAAGAACCACTTTCAGTTTGTGTAGAGCGAAATTTGAAGAATTTAGGACAAACGGTATGGATTTTCATAAAGAACATACAGAATTTCATATTTATTTACATAGATTATAACTGTTTATTCCAGTTTCATCCAGGGAATTTCATTTTTGTAATGAAACGGTCGATTTCCTAAAAAAACATTGTAAAGCGAGATCATTACGATTTTTATAACAAAAAATAATATCAGCTGAAGATCGGCTGAAGTTATGCAATTTTAATATGGACAGGTGTTCGCACCTGGTATACCTAGCTGTATATACCGGTTTCACCCGGAGAATTTCATTTTTTAAATCTATAAAATCTATAAACTGAGACTGTTATCGACTCAAATGGTTGATTTTGTAAAAACCAATGTAAAGCGAAATCACAATCAAAGGACAAACGGTATGGATTTCTATAAAGAACAAACAGAATTTAATTTTTACAGACATAGAATAGAGCTGCATATCCCGGTTTCACACGGGGGATTTCATTTTTCTAAAGAAACGGTCGATTTCGTAAAAAAAAAAAAAAAATTATTGTAAATTGACATCATTATGATTTTTATAACAATAAAGAATATCAGCTGAAGATCGGATGAAGTTATGCAATTTTAATATGGACAGGTGTTCGCACCTGGTATCAAAGAACCACTGAGCGAAATTTGGAGAATTTAGGACAAACGGTATGGATTTCTATAAAGAACAAACAAACAGAATTTCAACTTTATTTATATAGATATTTAACAAAAAAACTTATAAAAAATAATCTAATTAAAAAAAATTATGATTGAATTCAAATGAGATATGACATCAATTGGAAACAACATAATATGTTATTTATTATTCCAATTACTAATAAAATTCTCTAGTATCAAAATACTATATTGCTACTGTATATGAGCAATGAGAATATATTTTATGTCAATTATAGGAATTAGAATAACCAATTTCAAATATCATTGGAAACATGCTTTGCGCATGTGCATGTTTATTTGTTACCAAGCATTTTATTGGTTACACTTTTTTATATAAAAGGAAATTCGTAATTAAGTTATAAATAAGTAAGTTAGCCAGTCTTTATAAATGTTCTATAAAACATAACATCCAAAATGAATGAAAGAAAGCTTTTTTTCATGCAAACTACAATTATGTATTCTTGTTAACATTTGTGTTTTATCAAGAGCTATACTGATAAATAATAATGAATAAAAATTTGAGAGAAAGAACTCCAATTCATACTGACATTTTGTTAAAAATTTCTATTAAACCAGTGGGCGCTAGACGGCAGCAGACAATTTACACTTCAATGCCAAAACACCTATCTGCCGTACAACGGACGGCATAGCGCCCGCTGGAGGGTTAATCTGATCTGGACATCGATATTGTTATTCAAGCATAATTTCTAGTTTAAAAGGATTATTTTTAAAAAAATGCTTAATTGGATTAACCGAGCCAAACAACTTTCTCCTTAAAACGTTTTCAAGATATTTTTTTAATCATTAAATTACCATCAACTTAATTTGTTTGTATAATTTTACTCATAATTTATTTTAGGCGATACTATTGAAATAGGAAAGTCACTGTTTCTTAATACAGTTCATATCCTATCAAAATTAGAATGGAACTAAAATTCTAGAAATGCAACCGAATTTGTAAAGAGACTAAGTCGAAGATTATGTTTGTATAATTTGTTGCAATACAAAAATAAAAGATATTATGCTTGACTGACTAATGCATATGAGGGCTGGGGCGGATGAAGGGGGTCATAGGGGTCAAGACCCCCTCAAATATTTTTGTTATTTATATTTTTTTGTATTTTTTAAAGAATAATTTAATTACTTGGCTACTAAACCCTTAACCTAACACTTTTGGTTGCTTATAAAAAAATATAAAATAATGTGTTGTCAGGCAAAAGGCACCACGTGAACATGAGACCGGGGGTTCGTGATTTCCCCCTCAAAATTGTTGCTAAATCCGCCCGTGTCTAAAGGCACCTAATGATATAAGGGCCAGTAGATTAAGATGGGCAGGACATTGTTGTCCGACAAGAGACCTCATGGTATGCCAGAAGGCAGATGGATATTAGAATCAACAAAGACGCTGCAATAAAAAAAATACTATTACACCTTATGTATTTATTTAAGATTGCGGTATGGTTAAAGAATTTATTAGAGGCCTTCATAGAATTTTATATCTTTTTTATTCTAGTACTATAATGTACAACACTTTTAGAATATAAATATTATTAGTAATTGAAACACACTTTGGTTTCTGCAATGGTTTATTGAGACAGTCACGGCTGGAATAGGTAGACGTTAAATAAATTTATGTCTCCAGGCAAACATAGTCCTAGAAAACAAACAAAAAACTCCCTTCACGATTGTGACCTGGATCTCTATTTACCTGTAAAAAGTAAGAGTAAAAACGCGATTTTTTCAAGTGTAAGTGAAAAAGGTAAAAAAAGATTCCATGAATTTTACCTGAACCCGTTGTAAATTTGCTGAGGTTAAAAAAAGGATACGATTCATTGCAGGGTAACGTTTTCCCTTTCACACAGGTCTTGGGTTAATGTGTCCTGTAATGGGCCATTTTTTCCGCAATGTCTGAAAATGCCGGCAGAGTAACGGAGAAGCTACCTGTCCCAAGTTGGGTATCAAATATAAATAACTGATTGATACAACTATTGAAATATGATTGAATATCTCAGATTATACCTACAATTTTTTTAAAAAATAATAATTTTATATTGTGCAATAAAATGTAGATAAATAAACTTATAAGTTACATACATAAAAAAAAAACATAAATTAATTACCAAGTAATTCGCTCCATTATTATTGTTTTAATAGCTAGAAGTTATTTTGAAATTTAAAGGTAAAACTAATAAGGCGTAAATTTCCTATCACAATTTCACCTCCAGTTTCTCATTTGTAAGACCAGTTAGTGTAAATGAATAGGAGAGAAGTGATCAGAATAGTTAATCAACCCTTCGTTGGGCCTTGCATACGAATTGTGAAATTAAAAAAAGAAAAATCGAACACTAAGTACACATAGTTGGTTCATTTCATCATCGGTTGCTGAATGCTGATACGTCACATATCTGTGAATTTAAATTCATGGAAGCAAAAACCTTTAAAAAACTTTCATCACGAAACTTTCAAATTATATTAGGTAATATTTATTGCTTAGCGTTAGTATTATCGGTACTTACATTTAATATAAATTTATTTAAGTTTGTTCGTTTGTTTCTTTACTAAGCCTAATTGGACGATGCAACAGTGGGAGTCCTAAATTTTGCCTATCCAGGTATAATTAGGATAGGGATCTTTAACGAGTACCTGATATCGGACAGGCTCGGGACCTCGATATTACGTCCTATTCGAGGGACGGCATAGCTAAGGATTTTTTACTCCCTTTAAAAAATCCTAGGGCCACCACGGGGCGCGAACTCGCGACCTTTAGTATTGTAGGTTGCCATGATAACCACTACACCATAGGTTGAATGGTTAAATATCCTGTTAATAATAACGTTTCTATTTCTAAAATTATGTTAAATAAATGGGACAATATAACATTATCGTGGTAACAGTAGTTTGTACTACACACGCTGCCATATATATTCATTTACACATTCTAAAAAACCTGCTGGAATACCGTAAGACCCCTGGAAGGAAATGCAGCCCTGAATATTGTATTTAGCGAAGAGATGGGAGGATAGGGTGGCCCACTCAGATTTGATGCTGCCAGCGGAACATTCACGACTGAATATTTGATATGGTTTCGTCCAAGGGCCAACCTGTGACTGCCTTGTAGTAGGTACCTATCCATATAAAGATATGTCAACTAAAACGTTATATCACGCTTGAAGATTGGAGAAAAATAATAAATCGTGCTGAGTATTGTTGGTAAATTTTGTCTGAATAGAATCTAAATTCTTTACAATGAGGATGAATAAGGAAAAAGGGTAAGACCTTTTAAAAAACATGCGAATGAGATAAAAACAGAATTTGAAAATCGAGGTCGTCTCTTATGTATCCTTTTCAGCCTGAAATGAGCCGTTAATTTGCACTTTGAAGTTATTGAATTTGGGGTATTTTTCACATTTTTATACCGACCTTATTGAAGCAATAAAAAAATTATCGGGCCAAATTTATAGAGATACATAATAGAGATATGTGCTGTATAAACAAAGAAGCTGAATTACAAATCAACGAAGTTCTGAGCAGGTCTATAAATATAATTATAATTAATAATTCTGAAAAGTCCCAAAGAGAACAGAGAAATAGGTGAAAGGAACAGTAATTATTTACTTGTTTCCCCCAGAACAATAGGATTTCCAATTCGCTGTCGATGTTAATCCGCAGTTCAACTCAGTTAGCGATTCAGCTTAGTCCATCTAATAAGTATTTACTTTAGATTAATACTTTATCATATCAATAATTTGATATTTCAGTTCTTACTCAGGGTAGGTTTTGCAAAGTTTTCAATTGATATCTATGTACTTTATTTTATTTTTTTATTTTGTATAGTTAACATTTTTAGTATACTCCGATGTAAACCTATAATCGCAATATTTTATGGCTCAAAAATAATACAGAATGACTTCATATTATTAAGGTTTTATACAACTTTTTTTTTCAATAATGTTACCATCAAAATCCTTTGCTGGGATTTAAAAAAAAAATATAACCATCTGTTCCCCTAATATCTTCTATGATATTTCCTATCACCCTAAGAAGTATCCCTCAAGAAATGTCTCACTAATCTATGCTTCTTCAAGGGCTGGTAATCATTTATATTATAATAAAAATAATAATTAGTTGTTTTAATTAATCTAATCTTAGTTCGTGGCTGACCACCATTTTAAATTATTTTTAAATAATTATTTTTTGAAGAGAAAAGATTTGGCTCCGCCGGGAGTCGAACCCGGGTCTCCTGCGTTACATGCGAGGATGCTAACCACTACACCACAGAGCTCGGCTCAAGGCAGAGCAAATCTTTCCTCTTCACTGATACCTACCCCCCCCTATCTCACAAGTTTTGTGAGTAGTAGCGGGAGGTGGACAAATTTTGTCCAATTTATGATATTTATTGACATAAGTCAATTAAATAACCAGGTATCAGTGAAAAGGAAGGATTTGCTCTGCCTTGAGCCGAGCTCTGTGGTGGAGTGGTTAGCATCCTCGCATGTAACGCAGGAGACCCGGGTTCGACTCCCGGCGGAGCCAAATCTTTTCTCTTCAAAAAATAAATTATTTAAAAATAATTTAAAATGGTGGTCAGCCACGAACTAAGATTAGATTAATTAAAATAATTTAAAAAATTGGCTTATGTCAATACATATCATAAATTGGACAAAATTTGTCCACCTCCCGCTACTACTCACAAAACTTGTGAGATAGGGGGAGTAGGTATCAGTGAAGAGGAAGGATTTGCTCTGCCTTGAACCGAGCTCTGTGGTGTAGTGGTTAGCATCCTCGCATGTAACGCAGGAAACCCGGGTTCGACTCCCGGCGGAGCCAAATCTTTTCTCTTCAAAAAATAATTATTTAATAATAATTAGTTGTTTTTTTTTAATTGAGTTCCCATCGCTTTTTTTATGTGGTATAACTATTCAAAGAGAAGAAAAATCAAGGCTTGTCTTCCTAGAGCATTCCCTCAAATACCACAATAGCATGGTCATCCCTTCATTCCGTATATTGCCCCTTCCCAAGTTTTCTTCCCTCTTCGCAACCAATCGTCATCATTTCCCCCGGCCCTTCAGATATCGACCCCGCGGTCTTCTTAGTCGGCTCCTTTTGTGATCCACTTTTCCTGACATCCATTTCGACGGAAGAACTCACCCCCGTATTACAACCAAACAAAAATTATACTTATTATATATCTTATTGATTTTGTATGATATGCCACAGTAATAATAATAGCTAACTGTTGTTTTTCATCTAGGCCTTATCATAAGATTCATTATCCATAGAGGATGCTTTAAGTTTCAAAAGTAAAACAGTTTTTTATTAGCATTGTTGATGGTTACTCGTTATTTACAAACAGTAAATATTTATTAGGTTCAATATTTTTAAAATTATTATGAACATAATTCCTTTAAGTTCTACACATACATGTTAGAAAAACTGGCTGGAAAAACTGTATTATTAACATATTAATAATGATGGGAGATTAAATGAATATGGGCACAAGGAAATTGTTTGTTGTTAGAGGTTGGAGATTTTTCGGCCTCTCAGGCAGTAAGCTGCTTAGTTCTTGAAAAATTCCTGCTGTGGGTCAAAAATATTCAGGTAATCAAAAGCTTATTGATACATCAATAATTAAGCACATACAACGAAATACTTCTTTTCTATTTCATAATCTTATCATTCGGGTAATTAAACGTTGAATGGATCATAATTCAATCATTCAAACATGTAGAAAATGCCGGAACTTTCTTGAGAAGAAGAGAGAAAGAAGAAGAACAAGAAGAAATTTCTTGAGATTACAGAATTTCGGTAAACGTTCGAATGGAAAGGAAGGAAGTTGAGCTTTGGTGCTCCGACAGATCCATAAAAAATTACTTTTACTCCTGTATCCAATCTTTACAATCCAAAATCATTCGCAAAATACTTAATTCTCCATATTTTTCCAAAAATAATAACATACTTTTTCTTCGATTCGGCCTTTCCAGATCTCTGTCTTCACATAATAAACACCAGAGCCATCCGAGCTTACTTGTTTCCAACTTTGCTTCCTAAATTCTTGATCACTCCCCTTGGCGCCTGTGAAGAATATATGAAAAGGAGTCCTGCATAGTTTCCGCCGAGCATGTTCATATCATTTTTGAAACTTTTATTTTGCTTTAACAGTGTTACAATTCAATCAATTATATGAATCTTACCAGCCTCCCCATATAAGTATGGGAGATCTCTACAAAACAATGGTAAATTATTAAGTGGATATTGCAAAACGTTTGTTGGATTTATATCTATCTATCCATTGACGCTACAGCCCATGAAGGACTTTGGCCTCCGAATGAATCCTCTTCCAACTTCCTCTGTCTGCCGCCTCCGCTCTCCATCTCCTCACTTCCTCCTAACCGCTTTCCTCCTGGTCTCTCATATAATAGTTTTCTTGGTATCCGGTTTTCGGCATTCTCTCTACATGGCCAAGCCATCTTATTGTTGCCGTCTTGATGAGCACAACTATATCAAGTTCACCAAAAAGGTTCATTAACTCCATATTTTTCCTTGGTCGCCACTACCCTGACACATACCGGTCCAAATATCATTCGGAGAGCCTTTCTTTCCCACATCCTAATGATTTGTTCTTTTCTTTGGTCAAAACCCTCGCCTCGCTGCGGTAGGTCACAGTTGGCCTAATGATTTTGCAGTACATATTTATCTTGGCCTTCCTTGATAGATTTCGGGAACGGAGCAATCTTTGGAGTGCATGCAAACATCTACTACCTTAAGCCATTCTCGCCTTTAAATTGTTTTCTTTCTTTTTATTGTTAGATTGAAATCCTTGAAATTATTTAGGTATGAATTAAAATATAGGTACTTTAATTCAAAGGAATATATTTAATACTTAGTTTAAGTATTAATTAATTAAGATAAGAATGACTATTCTGAGGAATCCAGCTCGTTAATTAACCCCCGAATCTTGTTGTCAGTTCGCCGGCCATCCTTTCAGTTTATCCGGAGCAGCTGGACTGACCCCGGTCATTTAAACCTCTTCAGAGGTTCCTTACTAATTGTCTTGTTAATTCGGATGGCGTCTAGGGGGGCCAACTTCTCCGCCCGCTCTTCCATTTATCTTCGCTGTCACAATCAAGTAGCGGATGTAATCATCTTCACTATCTGCCAATTTACCAGCAATAAGTTTCTATTCAGTTTGATAAAGTCATTAGTTAATGGTCACAGGAAGTTAGACATTGTAACACGTAACTAGTTTCGTGATGTTTGTAACATATCGACCGAGTTGCGCAATAAGTTGGATTTTTTCAATTTAGATTATGTTTAAAAATTGTGTTTGCTAATTGGCCTGTACGCACGTATAAAACAGATGCATCCATTAAAAGAGAAATTGACCATTCAAGTCAGTATGATCTTACAATGCCGTCTTTCTTTATTAAGTAATGTTGTTAATAAATAATAGTATTTCCAAATATACTTTGCTGAATAATTGTTAATAGTTAATAGAGTCTAAACTTAAGCATGCTTTGGTTCAAAAGTTATTTTTGGGTTAACTTTCAATAGGGAATTTCCTCCTCCTAAATAGGGGAAGCAATAGGGAAGCTCCTCTCATCCAGCTTTATTTGTTTCACCTTCTAAAGGGGTCAGCCGTGCACATTCCCATGAAAGCGTGAATAAAGAAATCGTAATTATCGGTCCATAAAAATAAAATTCAAAGGTTCCAATCAAAAGTATCTCGACACATAACAACGCACCCTAGTACCTTGAAAAACCAAAGCCTACACACCAACCTCCACCAATCATCAGTTGACCAACACTCAACAAAAGATTTCACACTATTTGAAACCGACATCACAAGTATCTAATAAGGGACATGGCTGCAGCTGATATCCTTCTGAACACATGGAGGGGATCAACAAGACGTTGGATGAGAGATCACCTCTCATGAAGATCACCTTAAACAGCCCTAGTAATTGGATGAAGACAAAGAAGAAGCATTGCTGAGTAATTTCCGTGTCTTAAATGTCATTTTTTTCTCTTTGTTAATTAGCAGCACGTTTACTACTTGTTGACCAGTGTTGTTAAAAGGCGCAAATAAATAGTTAATAAATAGGAGTGACAAAACATTAACAGAATATTTGAATTAATGCGGGTTATTTTATGAAAATATCAAATAAATCTGGGTTTAAATAAAATTTATATTTTATACAAATGTTTTTATTTATATATACATTGATTATGTTTTTAATATTTGCTCTGAATCAAAAGACATAATGTAATGAAAAGTTATTCCCTAAATTGATTAAACATTGTTTGGAATTTAAAGAACGAATATTAAAGCAGGGAACAAGATTCCAGGCCGCAACGATTCATTGCCTGGAAGAATATTAAAGTTTTAAATCCTGGTCTGGGTATTAAGCCAGTCGCCCTCCCGTTTATAGCGTGTAGATTTGCTCTGGAAAATTAATTAAACAGCTTGTTATAAATTTGTTTGTAGAGTAATTTGGATCCCTATTTTCTGAACATTCCCACATTTTATAAACCGGACCAAGCACGTATTTTTAAGTTAATGATGATGATAATAAGTGTGCTATGATTTTTATACTTGCATCACCTGCAATATAAGTTTTATAGTTTGTTATTAGTTGAATTAATGGATTATAAAGTAAGGGCAAAAGAAATTACATCAAATTTAAATTCACAATTTGGAATTACTTCAACATTTCAATATCAATGTTGTAAGTAAGATTAATTGCGTAATCACAATTTGCACTCCAATCTCATTTTTTTTTTCCATACACTCAGTTGACTAATCATTTTTATTTTATTTTTGAAAATGAGGAAAAATTTCCTAAAATCTTAATTTATTTGTTAATTTCTTTGTTAATATTTTTTAATCATAAGCATTTACATTGCAAGTGTTAAGAACAGATACACCTCAATAAGTATAGATATAGCAATAGAGGTTTTTCTGTTTTTACCGTTATATCGCCTAGCTGTTTTACCTATAATGCGAACGCATTACGTTGGTTATAAAAAAATATTTATTTGACACGTTACAATAAATAAAATTAACCATAATTTTCTTTCTCACTCCTCCCATCCCACTTAAAAAAAAAAAAAGATTCAAGATTCTAATGGGTTTGCTTTTATGTAACTGGGATTTATCAGGATGATTTATTTTTTTAAATAAAATAATTTTCAGCTCCATTCACACACTATTTAATTATTTATAGTTGAACTTGCCCCTACCTGGCGTGGTCGTTGGCAATGTTTTTTTTTTTTTTTTTTATTTAAAAGATATCAATAAAAATTGCAAGATTCGGAGGAAATGCATTTCCTAAAAATTATCAAATTTTTATAATAGTATAATTCTTAAATTATTTCAAAGTCGAGAGATTTTCTTTTATTATTTTATTTTCATAGTAGTAGTTTCATTTTATAACTATGATAACAATTTTACTAACACCCATTCCTTTATAATTTAAGATCTTCTTACTCAGCTGGAAAAAAAAAAAATCATACCCTTACCATATTCTAGTTCTTAAGTTTCCTAGAATTTGTTAGATCTCAAAAAGACCAAGTTTTTCCTATTTTAAAATGTAATTAATTTTTTTTTTTAATAATTGTAAATGATCATCAAAAACAACAGCATGACTTCACCTAATTCCGTCCATGATAGGATAAATTGATTACGCCTGTGATACTTTAGGACTATATAAAATTTACTGAGTCTCCCTTTTTTCCGAAATAAAAGACTGAAGCGAAAACCGAATACAAAATGCTATTCCGTGATATGGACGAGAACACTACAGTTTGAAGAGATATATTCTCGATACAAAGACAAGATCATTTGATAGCTCACTATATCAGGCAAGCTAGAGAGGACAGAGCGAATTAAATCCTGCGAGTGAGCACGGACATGGCTGACTCCGTGAAATTGGCTCTGAGACAAAGGGTAATGGGGGGGATTGGATGGGGCGGAACGCCCCCCCCTCGGATGGATGTGTTTATTTTGTCTCAGGCTTCGGATATTTTTCTTTCCAGTCGGTTAAGTCCTCCCTATATCCTCCCCTGGGATCCTCCCATTTACATTTTAAACGGTACGGAACCCTTTCCCCCCTCCTAGAGCTAGCTAGAGCACAATGTATTCAGCCTTGCGGGTGGGGGCGGCGTCGTTGTGGGGGGGGGTCATGTTTTATTAAGAGAGTTTATTTTATATTAAAACTTTATCCGCTCGCTCCAGGCCTCCTGTATTTATATCCAATTTAAAGTTGCCTCCGAGGCCCATCTTAAAGTTTCCTAATCTCCTTAACATCCGAGAAACTAATTAAAACAGGGGCTATATTCTCCTGGAATATAACTTTCCTTCAATCTGAAGTCTGCTTGGAATTTTAATATTATAAACATTCCTGGTGTTACAATTTTTCCCCCTCCCTCTTTCCATCCATTTTTGATGTCATGTTAACAATATTTAACTTAGAGTTTTATTTTGATTTTAGCTAATCTTACCTAGTTTTGAATAAATAGGTATATTATTTTAATAAATTTTAAGATTTGATAGTGTTTCTACTGTTCGTTGGATAGTAACAGTATCGGTCCACAATTCACCAGCTTGCTTTTGGCGCTTTATAATCTGTACCTTTAAAGGTGCCTTTACAGTGTAAGAACTTCACCCTCGAGCCTACCCTCGAACAGCTTGTCTCGGACACTGTTCGGCAAATCTAAACAACTCGAACTCGAACAGGTACTTTATCCTTTCGAATATGTGTTCGGGGAATCCACTACTATCTAGACCTTCTTCTAGCATTTTTCTGGGGTTGCTTTTATCCATAATAAGTTAGAGCAGAAGCCAGAGCAGCCGGTAGTTCCAAATCAGCTTTCTTTGTAATGAACTAACTTAATACAATTGAATTATTGTGTTAAGGTGCATAGACATCATTATTCGTTCGACTTCACGTTTCAGTGTAAATAGCTGTTGGTGATGCGCTGGTACTGCAAGGTTCGGAAATTTCCCTGGTCGAGGGTGTGGTTTGCAGAGTGTAATGGCACCTTAAGGTGCCTTTACACCTTACGAACTTTTCCTTCGAACACCACCCTCGAACAACCTTCGTGAAGCCTTCACGTCGACTGTCCGGGTGTTCTAGGTACTTCATCTGTTTGCCTGGGTTCGGGGGTAGCGCTAGTGTCACTTTTGATTTGGGTTTTTCCTAAGTGACAGGAGTTGTTTGTGATCATAGTGTAATTTGTGAAACGTTGTAAATCGTCTCCTATTTTTTTATTTTTCAGATAATATAAAATATATTCATAATGGAAATTTTTTCTTTATCATAAGCTTTGGGTGCGTCAGCCATATTGGTTCGCTTTACTTCGCGTGAAGTATAAATGACTGTTCGCTTCACGTCGGTACGGCAAGGTTCGAAGGAGAACTTGTGCGAAGGTGAGGTTCGTAAGGTGTAAAGGCACCTTTACACCTTACCAATGGTCTGTGGGTTCCATAGGTCCACAGTACTTTTCTATCTGATCTAAAATGCAAATTTGTTTGCCATAATGGCTGATCTACGATTATTTCTACTTTCAAATACTGTTTTTATTTTTGCTACGGATTAGGAAAACAAGGGTTCAGTCTGGAGAAATACCCTTTAAAACATTTTTCTCTCTCAGTATTTGTTTTTGAATGTTTAATTTAATATTTACCGGATGGAGGATAAACAATTTATTGTTGCTTAGCCTTCTAGTCTTTATTCCAGTACTCTACTTAAACATTAAGGCGTTGTTCTACCTTTAATATAATATATAAAGGCCTTTAATATAAAGGCCTTATCATACATATATATATATATATATATATATATATATATATATATATAAATAGAGGAAGTGCTAGTATTTTTCATAAATAATTAAGTTATATTTCTGAAACGACATGAAGAATGAATTAATTAAAAATAAATAAAACATAAAGACACTGAAAATGCTGAACAGATGAACATGTGAATTATCGATTTTTATTCAATTTTATAGAATCTTGGGCACTACTTATGTGTATTTAGGTACACTCTCTAACTAATTGTTAATTAATGTAAACATAAGAAACTAAATAAACTAAAAGTTAGCAATACGCCGTATTCTTTTATAACAATAGTTTGTTTCTTAGACTTAAATTACTGTGTCTGATTTTTAAATTAAATTACAAGATTTGTTGACAGGTCCAAATAACTATTGTAAGAAAACAATTACAAATAATTTAAAAATTATATTTTTTATCCGAAATCAAGAAAATAATAATTGCGGTGATGATAAAAGGAAAAATCCGAATAAAGCATGTCGAAAAATAAAATATTGTAAGGAAACGTTTTTTTTTATTATTAAATTTTTCAATTATTATTGTTATAAACTTTTAAGACAATTTTAGCGTTGAAGATATTAATAAAATATAACACTATTGTACTATATTTTAATTCTAATTAAAATGTTTGTTAATAAACTTTTATTTCCATCTAGTACTTACCTTGTAAAGTGGTAATTTATATATATTTGTAAAGAATAAAAACTCATGAATCAATGCAAAGAAATGCCTCGACTATTAGTCTTACTATATCGAAAAATGGTCCACCATGGGCGTACCCAGCAGCTGCCCCCCCTGGAAGGCTGGAAGCAATAATTTTTAGGCTTTTAAGACTAGAAGCAATAATAGAATACATTTTTTTCAAGCAAATAAATGTAATAACTTAGTTGATAAAGCATTGCTATAATTATACATTATTTTGGTTTCATTCTCCTTTTCCGCGGTAAGGTGTTACAACCTGAACAATCATAGCTTGCCCCCCCTAGTTTTTAGCTTGCCCCCTCCTAGTTTTGATCCTGGGTACGCCCTTGTGGTCCACGGCCGTAATAAAAAACACTTAAATAATAATATTATTTTTATGACCTGTTGCACTCAGATACAAAGGCATAACAACCAGTTATGCGCCATAAAATGTTCTGAGTGCCATTAAATCGAAGTTCAGCCGTCCTCCGCTAGGTAGCAGCGCTAGCTCAGTGTTGAGAGTACAGTAAAACACCGCTAGGTAGCGCTGCTCGTATTCTAAGCTTCAACCTGATAGGTCCGTCTCAGATCGATTTATTTTTTTCAATTTTTTTTTTTCCGCATTATTGTCAAAGAAAAAAGAATATGGTTGTTACTTCTGAAAACTAAGTAACTAGAAAAACTTTATTATTATAGGAGAGATAATAGACTTATATTTTAGGAGACATAATTACGTTTAACATTTGTCGGACGAGAACATTTTAAGCAGTATGCTATAAATAGAAGATCAGTTTAGCTTAATCCATTTTTATCAGTTTTATCGCTGCTTGTTGTTATATTAAAATAAAATATATAAACTGTTTATTGTATGCAGTTGTAATTGAATAGTGGTTTAAATATACCTAATTTCAAATCAACTGTAATAATTATCTGTAGAAAAAAAAAATTCTGCATTTGAGAGTTTGTAATTTAAAATTTAGCTATACAACCATTGCCGAAATACTGACAAATCTTCGGATAAACAATTATAACGCAAATAACGCAGATAAACAATTATATGTACCAAAACCATTGCCTCTATTTCGATATGAACTGACTGCGGCATTAGAACATCTATAAGTGTACGAGATTTTTAATTTCTTTATGATTATTTTTCGATAGGTTGATAAATATCAGGATTTTCGGTTTGATCTTTTTTCGTGTAGGAAAGCCAACGTTTCGATACCTACATACTGCTCTTCATCAGGTCCTCTGAGTCCAAATTAATACTCATGTACACACGAGACACATGTATGGACCGAAACGTTGGCTTTCCTCAATAAAAAATCTGGTGCGTGCGCGCAACACACAACTTTCACTTACCAACTTACTTAGATTAGAAATTAACGTGTTTTGCTAAATATCATTTCCCAAAGTCACACATTTTTCTACATTCATATCTTATTTTTGTTAATCGTTAAAGCCGTTTTTGAGTAAATAAAAAAAACCGTGAAAATGATACAAAATTTATTAAGTAAAGTCCCCCCTCCCGTAGATCAATTTTGATGAAATTTTTACAGTCATATCTCGGGCATATATATACATCAAATACCAAGTTTGATCAAAATCGTTAAAACCGTTTTTGAGTAAATAAAAAAAAAAACGTGAAAATGATACAAAATTTATTAGGTAAAGTCCCCCCTCCGGTTGATCAATTGTGATGAAATGTTGGTTATCACATCTTTGGCATATAAATACATCAAATACCAAATTTGATCAAAATCGTTAAAACCGTTTTTTAATAAATAAAAAAACATGTGAAAATGATACAAAATTTAATAAGTAAAGTCCCCCCTTTGGTTGATCAATTTTGATGAAATTTTTACAGTCATATTTCAGGCATATAAATACTTCAAATTCTCAGTTTAATCAAAATCGTTAGAGCCGTTTTTGAGAAAATCGAAAAAAACGTAAAAAGTTAGTCAATAAAGTACCCCCTCCTTTTGAGCAAATTTGATGAAATTTTTGCTGTCACATCGCGGGCTGATACATACTCTAAATACCAAATTTCAGGTTCGCACGGTTTATAGTTTTTGAGCTAGTCTGTTCACACACACACACACACACACACACACACACACACACACACACACACACAGACACACACACACACAGACCATTTCGCGGGACTTGGTTATTTTGACTCACGGGACCCCAAAACGTGTATTTCCGTTGAAAACCGGAAGTCGAAAATTTTCACGATCGCAATACTTCCACTTACTATATATTTCATATAAAGGTAAGTGAAAGTAAAAAGATGAAACTGAAAATCCTGATCAACCTATCGTAAATGAAAACAGTTGACTATTGCACACCTCTAAATATGATTATTTTTGTTTATATTAATGATAGAAATATTTATATAGTAAGTGCTTTACTGGCATAACTGTTGAATAATTTAGATTAGCCATCACAAAGTAAGATATAATTATTTCCTCATACAACTCTCAACTCTAGATAACCAACCAGAGCGTTAAGTGCTTTACAAGGTGAAGGTCATTCATTACTTGAGCTAGACTGGAAAATACATTAATTTCCCTTTCTTTTTCTATTTATATAACATTTTTCCCCACTGTTATTTGTTTTTTTATTTTATATATTTAAGTGTAGTATAATTTTTTTTTTTAATTTATTGAGATTCTGCCATGTATATAACTATTTTCAGTGACGTTTTGGAGTGTGTTTTTCATACAAATAAAATGATAAATAAAATATGTTTAATAAATTAACTATACACAACTTTGCCAGTTACTAAACACATTTCTTTTTTGCCAATTTATTTATTTTTTTTGGCTTTTGATTAAAAACCATTAATTCTGTTCAGTATATTCGCTAAATATATTTAGCGCTTTCCTAGAACATTTTAATAATTTATTCATCAATAAGTTAAAAAATAATATTTGTGGAATATAGGTGAAAAGTGGTTGAAGTGACATTTTTGAATAAATAAATAGAGTAGATGCAGAATTTGGTAGTAGTAAAAATGAACTATTTACATTGTTAAAGAAATCTAAGTGGATTTAATGAGATTGATAATTTTAAATAACAGTGTTAGGAAACCGATTTCCGATTCCCACGAATTTGGACTCAATCAAATTCGTGGGATTCGGAAAGCCCAGTAAGCAATAAACGATTCTCCCTTCTCTCCCACCGAAAACCTATAATTGGTAATATTTATGTGGAATTAACCTTCTGATTCGTAAATATAACATCGAAGCCCTTTTTTGAGGGCTAACCAAATTGTTTCATATATCTACATCACATTATAATATGTCTAAAAGTAAAAATCTTAGAACTGATATTGCAAGTCAACGAACTGAATGAGACTTTAGAATATATATGAAAATAGAAAAAAAATCTTTCAAATCCATATAAACATAGTTTTTCAAAATTAAACTTTGATTAATTGAAAATGAGAAAATTTTCTGTTTACGATTTTCTAGATCTATCAGTCTAGTAGCTGGATGTGGTATTTCTTATCTCAATCAACTGAATAAACAATAGGCAAATGTCATACAAATCAATAAGACAAAAATGTCGTCTGAACAATATAAGGCAAAAAGAATAAATTAATAAAATATTATTATATATTTTATTGTAATTCGTTTATGTTTAATGAACTACATTTATTCGAGATTGCGAAAATTCTACTTGCATGGTCTCAGCCTATTACTAAATATTATTCGTTAATTTCATCCTCACAATCTTCCGAACCTTACACCGTTGCGTAATAGCCTTAATCATCTAGTAAATTGTTACGCTTCGGAAACTTAACTTCTAATCTCGTGGTTTTCCGTTTCCATTAGCCCCACTTTTGTGAATTAGGGGTTAGTTGGAGGATATAATCAACCGTTGAGAATCAAAACTTCAGAATGAGGATCCTTACACCATGAAATTTCATTGATTTTTATTTTAGTTTTCTATCTGTTGGTATGAGAATTAGTATTCAAATTGTTCTCTTTTTAAAAATAATTTATTAGGCCAGTATACAGATTGATTCGAGTCTTAATGGAGAAACTCTGGAAGGTGATTCTAGACTTAATTTCCACCAAATAAACTCACTTGATGTATGTTCAGGTTTTTCAGTCCAAACTGAATATTGAACATGATAGGATTTTTCATAAACTTTTCAATGCAATAAAATTCTGATGAAGTATTGTAAAATAGATGCAATTTTCTATAATAAAATAATTATTTACTTAACTAAGATAGTCGATAAAAAGGACTTACAGAACGGGTTTTTGTGATTTTTTTCCCTTATAGAATAATTATTCCATACTTTTAGGATAACTTATACGGTCATTAATCTCCTCCATTTTGATTGGAATGATTGACCATGTTTATCCCAAAACTGTTTAATGGATTTGTGTTTCTAGATTTTTTTTTATGGCAGAAATCACTGTTATGAGTATCCAAACTCTGAGAATGACTTGTACAGTTCTAAAAAATAAAACATTAAATTATTTCTAATGATAAAATATTTTCAAAAAAGTTCTTTTTTAAAAATATGTTTAACATGTTTTCCCATCTTTCCATGTAAGACTGCTTAATCTACCTGATGAACTTCACCAAAAAAAAAAAAACTGTATAGCATCACATGGAAAAGTGTTAACCATGATGGTGAGAGATAGTTGACCGCATATTTAATGACGAGGAAATGATTGGGGTGTGCATGGGGCCAAAATAAATAACACTAACATGTGAGTATTATATATTTAATTATGCCGGCGTTTCGACCCGGATTTCGGGTTCTAAACCAGAGCTGAATGAGAAAAACCACATAACAACCAATAAGAGAAAATGTAAACACTCCGAAAAAGTGTTAAATTTCCTGTCGGTTGGTGTATTTTGGAGTACATTAAAGAATTGGATGATATAATTGAAACTTTCAAAATTGCAATAGAGAACCTACTTGTACTCCGAAGACTACAATGTACTCCGAAGACTAAAAATTATATCACCCAAAAGTCCTGTTTGCTAAGACATGAGCCCTGTGTTATTAGGCATGTCGATGTAGTTATTATGTATCTAAAAAAAAAAAAGAAAAAAATAAGTTTAGATGATTTAAAAATAAAAGAAAGTATGTTAATTGACATCATATATTTTAAAAAATATATAGATAATCATGTATCGTAGCTATTACTAGTAATAGTCCTCAGCTTAGTCTCATATCTCCAGTTTTTTAATTCATTTGTGTATGTATTTTATGTAAATATGTTGTATATGTATATGTATAAGTATATGTATATGTATATGTATGTAAATATTGATGACACTATAGTTAAGGTTTTGAAGAATTTGTTAGGTTGAAGATTGGTAATTATTATTTATTTATTATTTTGTGCAACAGAGATCCTATATCCAATACATAATCTCTGAATCTCAGATTCGACAAGATATCCAACCAAATTTATGTTGTGTGATTTCGCAGGAGGATCACGTGATTCGAACCATGACGTGACCGACGTCCAGCTTCCTCAAACTCTGTGTATTCTTCCTGCATCTTGGGTCCCTCGCCATTCTTCATTTCCACTAGGTTAGCGCTGAAGAGCCCCCGACCAGCCGGGATATAGTACCTGCATTATCTCGGACGGCTCGGATGCTGTTACTGCGTGGGGGGAGGAGAGGGACATGCGAAGTTTTATCGTTCGGAAAGGAGATAGGGGTGGATTTATGGAGGCGGCGGGCTACAACATGGCGCAGCCCGGAAGGACAAGATGGCTGGACAGTGGTCACTAATCCTCACACCGCCCCCATGCCCGCATTCGGCGTAAATCCTCCGCCTCCTCTTCATCAGAGCCTCATTCCCACGTCGTCCCACTTAAAAAACTCTCTCCCTTCGTTTGTTTATGGTCCGGCTTTAGATTATCACGAGTTAGCCCTAGCTCGTTAATCTCTTGTAGCTAGCGGCGCCCATATTATATCTTTGCTCCCTCGGGTAGTGTCAAAGTTAATTTGCGACTTAGTTTGTAGCAGTGAGGGCGATCAGAGGAGGGAAGGAGAGGGGACTTTATTGAGCAACACGCTCAAAGCGTACACCAAACAAGCATAAATTTGAATTTCTTACATTGATAAACGTCAACAATAAGAGGATACATTTAAATTTATATTCCGATTATATTATAAGCAATGAGACATTGACGGCTACTTACTCAGACGATACAAAAATTCTTACGAAACATCAAGATCCGTCACTTGCCTGACCTTAATCACGAGAAATCAAAACATGTAACTTTTAACTCTCCGGGAAAATACTTAAAGTTACATAGAAAACGTCCAAATTCCTCAAACAGACGCAGTCCAGTATCTCGGACTAACCTTGCTAGAAGAATGACCCGAAGTTAAAATGAAAAGAAAAATACTCAATTAACGACTAGACCTACTTCACCCACTTTTTTTTAAAATCCTGAAAAGTAAACCTTAGAAGAAAACTAAACAGGTACATACAGATGCTTACTCAAACATTCATGGGGATACTGTCACGGATTGCCATAAAATCCGATTACAAAACTTTGTAAAACCTACTAACATCATTCAATATTATAAATATTATGACTCATTTCAAAAGCATCTTGGTATATAACTAATCAAACCTTACTTACTCACTTTCACATGCCAACTCTCGACCAACACATAAAGACTCATCACAACGTTTTCACACTAACTTACAAAGGACATGAAAACATCCTTATACGAGATGTGGCTACAGATGACACCCATAAATATGTGGACGAGATTAAAAAAGGCGCTGGAGTAGAGATCTCCTTCTTTAACTGCCCAGAATAACTATAACAAGCCAGAGAAGAGGTACTGCTGGGTGCCAGCCTTCCCCATATCTGACATGCCAGTCTATTTTATAAGGCCATCAAATCTGCTGATAGTCAACATGTTGACAGACGCGGACATACTGATCATCATCATCTGATTGCCAGAAATATATTTTCCACTTTATTAATTATTCTTTGGAAGTTGTTGAAGTAGTCGGAAAAGTGTTATATCTTAAAAGTTCCTTTTTTTTTATGAAAAGAAAAATAGTATGAGCTGTCAGACTCAAGAAGAATCATTGTTGACCGAAGAATTTATTGATGATCAGAATTGGAGCTCCCAAAAAGTATTCCTTTTTTTTGAAGTTCCCAAAAAAACAGTGGCCACAGGGTGGGATAACCACAGCTATATCTCAAAACTGAAGCATAAAATACTTTTATGCTCGATTTGTCCAACCAAACACGTTTTCTTCACAACTGATCGAAGATAATACAATTACGTTATTTTTCTTATAATCGCCTGATCTCTTTAGGTAAATATTGTTGTTGAGATCTGTTGAAATATTATAAAATTGTCGAGATACATACCTAAGAAAACGTTAAAAATTGTCCTTAGGTTAATTTTTATCATCCCCAAAAATTGCATTAATTAGTTAGTGTGCATAAATAAAACATTGGATTGTACCTTGAAAGGCTTAAAGCTATTTAAATGAATGTTATTTAAATATAAAAATGAGCTTAAAATAAATAATGATTGAAATATAATAATCCTTGAAAAGGTCTGAAATTATAGTATCAAATCGCTGCTTGAAAAGTATATCACAACTGCAAATATTGAAATTTGATAGAAAGGTTGAAAGGGAAATAAATCCCAATATTAAAAATTAACCTTTTGATGGGATAAAAAAAATTAATTACATATTTCCTTGATGAGATTAATATTATTTTCCAGTGAAGTTTGATATATAGGCAATAAGATGTAGCTTATTAGATATTATGAGTAGTGAAACAAATTAAGTTTAGTTTTTTTAAATGTCCCGGAGAAGGTTTGGATTGGATTTATTATTGTCTGTTTACTTTCATCTTAAGCAGTCATTAAATCTGAGACATTCTGAAGAAGCTGCATATTGATTTTATTCTGCAAACGGAGTTGAGTTAATCCGCTAGAAGCTATCAAGTGCAAGAAGTTACGATACGGTCCGACTGCAGTGCATACAATTAGAGAATGCAGCCCCTAACGACGGGATCACTTAAGCCCTCTCAGATAAACTGCACTTAAGCTTCCTTTAAGTGTTTTCATTAGAACTTACGCTATAATCCCCATCTATATTGCTCTACATTCGAATCATTTACCGATCCCCGTTGCACTCTAAATCAGCGGTAGAAAGTATTAATACGTTACTGGGAGATAGTGTAAAAATGAAATATAAATAAACAATACTAAGCGAATCATTGATTGTTTGACATTTTTCATATTTCTAAATGTAAAAAAAAAAAAAATTATCTTAGGTAGGTATAATTATTTATAAGATAAAAAAAATAACGAATAAGATACATGATTAATATATGCTTTATCTGAACATTTCACGCTTCCTTTTCTTCCTTTTAGCATCTTAAAATAAGTAAACGATAGCAAAGAAAAAAATATGAGAATACATCATCTGTGTACATATCTATTGTTTGTGTAAGGACTTTTAGTATGTTATACTGCTAGTATGTACTACTAAGTACCCTCAAGAGACCTTAGTTGGTCTTTTCATTTAATGCCTTTCCTGCATTAGTTGACTGAGCTATGTCTTGTTTTTGCTAAATTACTGTGAGTCAGATTATACTTAACATATCAGTCTGTTGTTCTTGGTGTAAGTGTATTTTTCAAGGCTGTTCTTGAATCAGGTAAGTAGTGTTAGTTGTTGAAAATCTCAGAAGAAGAATGTTTTTTATACTCAGAATAGTAATGTAAATAATCCTTTTTGAATACCTTGTCCGGTCTGTGATCACCCTGTTTGACATCGAAGACGTAACTAATTATCGGCAATAAGTGAAGGGTTTAACTAAATAAAATTCATTGTTTAATAAAAAAAATCCAAAATAAAAAGTGTAACTGATTAATGAAATAAATAACTTGATTTAAGCCAGGAAATAATATTATATGCCGTTGCTGCATCAGTTGTTGGTGCATCATGAGTATATATGCACGAAAGGAATGTTTGGCGTGGTTTATGGTCGCAATAACATCGTTCTATATGTATGAATCGATAATTCATTGGGGCCATATCGATAATTTATTCGCTTGGATTGTCGCCTCCTAATTAACTATTCAATGGGTGCTCGGCAGAGCCCAGTAATGTCGAATGGAATACAATACACTTATGTAATTTATGTTAGTTAAATTATTTATCTATGGTACGACGCTGCATGCTTCGTATTGTGGGGATGATCATTACTGCATATATTACATCACTTATGTATTTACAATTATTTAAATGTATTAATTAGTACTTTTTTTAATTTATATATTTTGTAGGACAAAATCTTTGGGTTAAAATTAATGATTTTTTTTGTATAAAAAAAATTGGAGTACTCTTAAAAACAACAACATTTTTTATATTATTTTTTATTTTTAATTAATGTATATAGTTTCAAATTTGAGTAATTGTAGTTCATATATTCTTATTTTATTTGTATGAAATTTATTTTTTAAATAAATCGACAAAATATATCAAAATTTTATTCAAGCCTCGTCGGTAAGAAAGGCCATTAAGCACAGACACGAAGCCGGTTTACGTGAAACACCTGACAATGATTGAATCAGGTACACAGCGGAGCAGGCCAACCGTCCGGATTTCTATCGGCAATAAAGCTATCGTTTCTTTGTTGAATGGCTAATAAAGTGGACGTTTCCACGATGATAATTGGTTTATATCAGGGTAGAATATCAAATAGACAGTGTTTAGACAAAATGGCAAAACAATCGCCACTTTTATTGGTTCAAAATGAATTTTGAATAACTTATTCTTTTTCATTAATTTAATCATTATTGCGGGGAACCACCTTGTTTTTTAATTATTTTAAATAATTTATTTTTGAAGAGAAAAGATTTGGCCCCGCCGGGAAACGAACCCGGGTCTTCCGCGTGACATTTGCGGTATGCTAACCATTGCACCACGGAGCTCGCTTCCAAACGGTGGCAAATCTTTTCCCTTCAAAAATAAATTACTTATTCTTTTTCGGTAACTATTTTTTAGTCTCTTATTAATAATAGATAAATAATTGGTGATAATTCGTTTAAAAACTTCAAATCATTAAAAATTTTTTGGTTTGTTTAAAAAACATAACGAGAGCTTTTACATCATATAACAATTTTTGTTGTTATTTATATTACAAATTGGTAGAAAATTTGAATAGAAACAAAATTTTTGTGGTGCATTAGTTAGATACGATCTGAAAGAATATTAAAGATATCGCACCCTCGATGGATCACTTCCATAAATTTAAAAAAATTGACTTTTACTTTTCTTCTTTTATCTGTAAACCACTGCTGAAGCTGGGAAACCGAAATATTTTAAAGTCTAATATGATTTGAATTCAAGGTGCGAAGTATATAAGAAATATAAAAAAAAAAAATAGCTATTTTGGAAATAGTTTGATTTGGTATTTACCTTCTTGGTTTGAGCTATCCTGATGGGAAACTTTCATTCAAATATTGGAATTTGGCACGTTGTTCGATTCATTATAAATAACTTGAATGACATCTTTGATGTCTTGATTTATCAAAGAGTCTCCAATTAAACTTATATATTTCAAGTATTATAAATCTAATGATTAGGAATCAAATTAAACTATTGCTGACATTTAAATTGAGGCTTTACATTAAATCTAGCATCGTCCAACAAGTTGAAAATACAAAACAATAGAAGCTGCCCAGTCATTTATATAAATCAACGATGAAATCATCTACAGATGTAATGATCCCATTTGTTGTTCTAACGGTCAGTTCGTTAGTGTTAGTGGCATATAACTCTCTCGTCTTGCAGTCTTCAGTCGTAATAAATAGGATGAAAAAAGATATATATTTCGTTAGAGATACGTAGCAGCGTAGATATTCTGTCAAGAGGGCCACTGATTCACAATTTTATGTTTACATAATTCAAATCCACTAAATAAATTGAATCTTGAGATAAAATCAGGTTTCCATTTTAGGCAGGCTGCGGTCGTACGTTATCAACTTCTCCCCTGATAGTCTTCTTCGGGCTTCATCTTTTTGGGTGGTTAGTCTTTGAGTTATATCGAAGGCGTAAATCATACGAGTGGGAATGCAGGGTGAGTTATTTCAGTTCGTAACGAGTTTCTGTTCTTTTTTTTTCTTCTTCAGGATCTCTTCTTATGGTCTTCAAAACCAAGTTGGAAAGCATAAATGTTTCGAAAATCTTAAGATAGTATTTCCTCAATTTCTTAGTACTGGAAGAAAGCAATCAATTGAGGGTTTAATAAATGTCCACACAAATATCATTGCAACTCAATTAATAGTCGAAACTTTTTTTTTAAACTTCTTCCTTGATTTGCGACTCTCCTAATTAAGTGTCAATGAGCAAATGAGATAAAAAATAGAATTACATAGTGCCTTTTCAGGCATTAGGAAAGTTATTACCCAGTATCACATCTCCATGGTCTAGAATTAGGATAAAACGTCTGTCATCCAGCTCCTTTTCAGTCGCCCTCTGTATGGCATATCAGTTTTAACTTAAAAGTGTGAATAAAATTATTGTATAAGTTTGTCGATAAGAAGTGTTTATAGTGAATAAACTGTTGTCAGGTGAGTCTTGTTGCTAAACTACCAAGCTGCGTTTGTTATGTCTTAAAACTTTGGATTGAAATGTTTGTAGGTACTTTATTAAGCGTTATATATTTTTTTTTTTTTTTTTAATGAACCAAAAATGTGTGGTGCATATGTCTATATGGGTTTCTATGAAGAAACCCATATAGACCCATAAAAAGAAGGTTAGTGTTTCTATTAAGTTTGTGTCAGATTTTCGATGATTATTAATGGTTTATAATTTATTTATAAAAATATTTTTTTATGAAAAAAAGTAATAATAATACGTCCTTCGAGCTAATAAATTTAGTGAGGACAATCTAGAAGCATGGGGTATTATTAAAATTGCTGTTTCGACGATCCAGGATCTATCAGGTGTGTATATTATGCACAGTAACGCGGCTAGTGTACACCCTTGCAGAACTGAAAAATTAATTGAAAAAAACAGTAAAAATCATTGATTCTTATCTGTAACCTTATATGATATTATTTATTTATTTTATTTAAAGCAATAGTTATTTGGTTTTTTATTGTAATTGGTTGTTCAACGATAGGATATCGGATTAATTTAATGTTAACTATTGGTTAAAATTAGTCCACTAAAGTTTGCCATTGACTTACCGGTGAGTTATATTTTTACTAAACCAAATAATAGTAACTGAATTCTCTTTACGTCAAATCTTCTTCAAAGAATTTCAACACATAATTATAAAACAGGAGATAGCTGAAATAAGGCAAATATTAAAATCCAAACTAAAAAAAAATTCATTGTGAACGAAAGTACTACTGAAGATAATTGGACCCTAAAAATTGATCAAAAAATAATTATATTTTTAACCCAAAAAAAAAAAAAATATTAAAGAATTTTCTTTTTTTGGTTGAATGGTCTTGATAAATTTATTCAAATATGGGTTTGGTTCACGCGATGTTAAAGAAATGCAGATCGCATGTCCCAAACATTTTAGAGCGGGAGGAATTCTTTTTTAAATTTCTTTTAGTTTTTTTGTCATTCAAAGGAATAAAATCATCTAAAGCATAACATGTTGTTTGTCAGATTTTTTAGTTTATTAATTGATATTTGTTTTACTGATCAATGCGAGAGTAGTTGATTTGAAACATTATCTCTATACCTTTGTGACTAACATTAAAATATTCAAATCATGATTTTCAGTAGAATAGTAATTTACCCGACTGAAATAGAATTAACGTTAACGTTATAAGAAAATGTTCTTAAAACTGTTTCACTACTGACATTATTATAAAATACTAAATTTTATTGGGGTATAACATATTACTTTTCCAGGATAAGAATAAATTTTTTGACGAACTTAAAACGTCGAATGAGTTAACTCATCGAAGATGACTTGGCATTTTTACTTAAAATGTAATTAATTACCTGTCATGCTTGAACTTAACGAACGATAAAAATGATTGATCATTTCAAACACGTTAAACCCAAATTGTATCTAAATAGACTCTATATCTGATCAACCGAACTTCCGAACAGCCTGGACCAGAAGAGCCTATTACCTAATCCCACGGCCGCCTTGGAACAGAGATACGACTCTACGCTAGAGATTGTGTGGGCAGTCCAAATGTCTACTTCCATTCCGACGCTTTCTGAATAATGTTACGCACTTATCAACACCCTGTAAATTAATCGTTACGCAACAAACACTTATGAAGTACTTAGCCAACCAAATCCATTCCAGTTTGAGTTTAATATCAGATAGTTTCTTATTTATCTCTGTGATACCAAGAATTAGTATACGTAACATCATTATTTATTTTTGCTTTAAGAGGAATTTCTTGAAATAGGCATTTAGCGTCGCGAATTTATTTAGCATTTTTAAAATATCAAAAATGTCTGTTTCTTTGGATATTTCGCGTTTTATACGTCTTATGAGCTGGACTATTAAAATAAGTAAAATTGACAGATTAACCCTCGGGCAAATTTTCCATTAAATCGTCCAATGATTTATTTAGTTTGTTTATTCTTAATAATTTTTGAAAATTAAAAAAAAATTATAGGTTAATAACCTAATATAATCATAAATTTCATGTAAAACAAAATTCTTTGTGAGGTTTTAAAGAAAAACCTGGTTTATCCGTATCTCTCGATTCCGCTGATCAGATTTTTAGCCAATTTATTTTATTAAATGTTATAAATTCTTTAAAATGTGAGATGTGATTCATGTGTTAAAATGTGAGTCATTCATTTTTTATTAAAGTATGGATATCTATTTTTTCTATTTACTTTTGATTAAAGTTCTAGTTACTTTTGATTAAACATGGTATTTGGTTATAATAAATTGAAACTCACTTATTGGAATATTTGTTTTGTTGTTATTATACAAGTTTATAGATTACCCGTATTTCTGATCATCCGGATAGCCTTTGGTCTTAGCTAGTCCGGATTACTCCGAGGTTTTACTCTTCCTACATGCTGACTTAACACAACAAATCGTTCAAACAGTCAAGAAAATACTACATTTACTGACGAGAGTACACCATATCTCTCTCACTGAATCTGTATATCTGACTCAATATTTTTTTAGTATAAAATAAAGTAAAGATGATCTTTGTTTGTAACTGATGGTTGCTAACATAGTTTATATAAAAAATCATTGCTCAAAGGAATCATAAAAAAAAAAAAATAATGAGCTAACAGGATCTAGATGAGATTACTTAGTCCATCATCAAGATATGCTCGTGATGATAACATCTAAATTATGCAGTTCAATCTTTCTATCAGTAACAAATGCCTACCCCTGAATGTCATTCTTTTCTCATAAGATTTTATTTCACCCTGCAAATATGCACCTCCCTTCACAAGAACCGCGACTATCGACTCCATTTACCAGCGTACCTTTTATTCATGGAGCCTGAGACCGCCTTCGATATAGCTCGGTGACTAGCGGCCTCCTTGTGGATTTACGGATATCTCCGACTTATGGAAGCCGTATATAAGGCGAGGATAATGCGCCGAGGGAGGGTGCGAGCACAATGGCTGATCGTGAGTTATGCGCCTTGTGCACTTTGCGCGCTAATGCACTCACCGGCTCACTTAAGATTCGGCACCAGTGGGACGGAATCGGGGGGCTGAGTTATGCAGACGCGTGGCCCTGTAGCCAGACAGTCTCATTATGTCCCTGGTTAAATATTACCAGTGCCGGGGCGGAGTTGAGAAATATTGCGAGCGCTAGGGTGAAGTTCAAAAAATATTGCAAACGCTCACGTGAATATCACTCGCGAGGATTTATCACGGATTTGCCAGGGTTAATTTGAGCTCTGGACTTGCATTCCGTTATTGGATTAACTTTCTCGACATTATTCATCACAATTCGCCGTTGAAACTTTTTACCAATAATTATTCAATAATTTTATATTTATCTCACATAAGATTATAGTAGCGAGATATTATAGAAATGGTGATATTTATGTACTCATTGTAAAAATCTCCTCCATAATGTTAGAACCGAATTAACATATTCTGTCATTTCATATACTTAGTCAAAGTTTTTTCTGGAAGTTTCAATGTTTATTAGGTCTCCAAATCAGCTCTAACTATTTATTCTTTCTTTAGATATTCTGATCTATGTTTCGGGGTGTCCTTGTCCCACTAGCATAACACCTTTTTTGAATCCGTTACATTTAAATTTTCTCACACAATTTTTTTGTATTAATTATTGGTTTTCACATGTACACAAATTTATTTTTTCCCCTCAGACTCCTTGTTGCTATATTAACATTATTTCATAACATTGAGTGAAAATAATTTTTTTTTATTGATTAACAGCAAGTTCTTTGCATCTGAAGATTTATTTAGATTCAGTATTCCATCATTATTTTCTTTGGTCTTTTTTTTAGGTTATGAGTTTTTTTATTTATGCTCATGTTTTGCGAAAGGGCTCCAGTAATTTTCTATTGTATAGGTTTTTTTTTTTTCGAATGATTTTCCGGTTTATTTCTTTTCTGTAATCAGTTTCATAATACTTTTACTTAATACTGATACTTAGTCTGAAACTATTTATATGAGACTGTTTAGCAAATAATCAAGAATTAAAAATTAATCTCGTTTTTTACAAGTAGGATATAATTTCTTTTTTTTTTTTTTTTACTCTGAAAGTTGTTTTAAACTCATTTCATACTCAGTATAAAAATATTCGAATTTCAGAAAACTTTAAACTCAGGAATCCAAAGGGAAAATTTAAACTCTAAAACCAAAAAACTTTTACAAATTAATATAATAACAATTTTGTTGTTTCTTTTTATTATTAAACCCAAAAACTAAAAAAAATAATTGCAAATTTGTTTGTTCTCCTGAAAATCAGCTGTTAATTAACCTACGACTTTTTGCAGTATTAACGACGAAATTTACCTACTTACTAAAGTCCATATGGGTATATGCCTTACAGATTGACGGTTCAGCAAAAAAAAAAAAAAAAATGCATTTACAAACTACTTTCCAATCCAAAATTTTAAAATTAATAAAAGACGACCCTTGGTACGTGCATAACAAAACTCTAAAGAGAAGCTGGATAAGAGATATCCGATTCTAAATTAAGAGATTAGTTTAAAGTCTGGAATGAGGACACTTATTTATTTCTCTTACTTACGTCAGAAAAGCCTGTTACAACGATAGCTTGATCTATCGCATTTTCTGATTATCAGTAATTTTGACAAGTTCGGATGGATTTGCGAGGAGAGAAAACACTGATTCCTGTCGTTTTTAAGGCGTAGTTTTTCCGAATTTAATATTTTTTTAAAGAAATTCAGTATTTTTTCCTGCCGATACTACGCAATGATATGAGAATTCTTATCCATTTCAAATATACTTTCGCATATAGTTGTCGATGCTAGAGAATAGAATAGAAAGGGCCGGATGATTTGATGTTAAAGGTCCAATAAGGCCGTTAGCAGTCGGCGAAGTGGAGAGGATATTTACGACTCCACTGGAGGCCGGTACTGGAGTCAGTAATAACAGTTTGCATACGCTTTGTAACACGAGAGCCCGTCAAGTCGTGTGGATGAAGTCATTCATGCAGGAATTCAATATAGCAATCGTCACTTCTTGTGTAAGCTGGAGTACATGAGCGTACGACTTAAATAAAGTCCAGACCTGAATATAGTCCAGGAGCTAAGTTGCTTTTCCTGAAAAGCAACTCTAACTGTCGTATATATGTAAAAGATTCAGTGTTGCTTTTCAACAAAGTGATTTTGCGTAGTTATGAAAATACTAAGAAGAAGTGAAAATACTTTCGATTTAATTTTATTTAGTTCCATAGTTTTTAAATACTGAACCTACCTTCAACATTCCAATCAAATCTATATTTCTGAGAAAACTTGATATGGCATTTCTCATGATAAAATAGAAACTACTTGGTCGTCAGGTCATCTGCTAAGGTGTCAGTAAGGAAAATATTAAGTGATAGTAAGGAAAATTCATATGTTCGTATTGTGACCAGTTTTCTGAAGTGTTGGTTTATGCTTTTGAATCTCAAACTTAAAACGGGAGTATACTGGCCAGAGTTCGTCAAGTAATATATAGGCAAACTCAAGATAATAACTCTTTAACGACTACTCTAAGCTTATAAAATTGTATTGATTATAACATGGGCTGGCGAGTAGACTTAAAAAGTATGTAAACATTTAATGAAATACCATTAGTATTGTGTCTATCCTCCAATTTTGTTTCTAATAAAAAATATTTTTCGTCGACCATTCATTCTGAAAATTACCTATAGCAGTTTGATACTACTATATTGCTTGGAACTAGATATATTCTAATTTTGTGGTTATTAATTCCTATCAAAAACAATTAATAAAATATGGGAAAAAAATCAATGTAGGATCTCAATCGAACCAAATATCCCACTAAAGGCTGCTAAACGCTCTAAGGCTAGCGCGAAATCCCCTCTTCTTTACAAGACCCGACGGAGTGAAACCACTTAACAGATTCCATAATCTTCAAGTTGTTGATAATTATATGGTCACGATTGGCTCCAAACTGCCACTTAGCCGCCCAGTCACGGCGCCCGATCTACACGACCACATGCGGTAGTGGAACTTTTTAGTCAATGTCCTTTCTCCTTTGCTGGTTACTTCGTGTCATTGTCCTATATTTTTTAAATTTCTAATATATATTATAATAATTTGAATCGAATTCTAAAACTAGAATGGAATCCGCAGTGTTGTACCTGTAATCCTGACAACACGAAATCACAAAAATCCATAAAAAATAATTTTAACTTTTTTGAATTTCACAATGAATTCTATGCCGAAAAATACTTATTATAATATCATTCAAATAATACTATACCGTCTATATTAATTTATGTTTTTGCCATAATAATTATTATATATAAACTGAAATATTATAAAGAATGTTAAATACAAATTGGAAAATGATGTTGTATGATAATAATAAATACAAAATTAGTTATTTTTTCTAGTATTTTGTGGTGATAGAGTTCGATGGTTCGATAATTGTAAGTTCCTTTGAGTGAAATATTAGAATTTGATTAAAGCTATTCACGAGATGGAAACTGACAGAAAGAGAGGAGTTAGGAAAAGCAAGATTATAAGATGGAAAATGTATACGAATAATGGTCAAACAATCAAAAAGAAATGAACCACAAAATGAGATGAAGAAGAAATCTTCTGTGTTTTTTGGGAATTGTTCGAGTGTGTACCTTATTTTTATAATAATAAAAAATCCAATATTTACTTTACTGTTTTTTATGTTTTCACAGTAAGTTTCAATATCTGTTATTTATTCTTAATTGGAATAGATGTATTATTTAGATCAAGTACATGTCTCTAAGGAGATATGAATTCCTATCTTTTTTAATAAATAATAACACATCGCCTTCAAAAAACAACGTCCGAATTCTCAGATATTGGACAAATGACTTTCTTGAAATATAGAAACATAACTGAGATGGCAAAAATACAGTAAACTGACACACCTCTTCAATTACAGGTCACCGAAACAAAAGGTCTATAAATTTCTTTTGAAACCTGTTTAGACATATTGAAGAGCAGAACATTGAGGTTCAGCGAAACAAGCACTCTATAACTGAAGTCAAACAAAATACTCTAATCAAGATATACACAAATATATGAACATCCCAATGGTAATTACCCGTATCTTCCCTATTATCATTCCTGTTTCATAGTCAGCGTATATTACGAAGAATTTGGCTATGAGATCCTATTCGTCAATAGTATATAAATCCATGCAAATCAACGAAATTTCTCTAGTATCAGAATTGCTAGATGAGTATCGCGCAACTATTTGTGTACATTATAAATAAATAATAATACTTGTTTTATAATTTGGAACTATAATATATTGATTTCATGAATAAAAAAACATATACTACACTCATATGTATTCCTTGTAATAGTCCAAAGATTGACTCCTCAAATGCAATGGTGGTAAGGGTCACGGGGAACCGGTCACATCCAATTTATCCAACTGATCGTTTCCCATCCCGGGAGAGGGGCCATCCAATTTATAAAGTAGCAACTCCTTGACCAGAAAAAGAGCTGGGAGGTAGAGCGGGATTAACCGAAGAGGGGATAAGAAAAAGGACAAGGCAAGATATAGGGCAGAGGAGGAGACAATGGGGTATTAGAGGAGGTAATGTCTCAATCCTATGGCCCTCCGGATTTATCTCTTCACTTTGACCATCCTCTTCGCTCGATGGACTCCGCCCAATAGCCGGCTCTCGTGATAGGCCATCCGTCTAGGAGTCCCGGCCACTTCCTTGCCCCATTTCGCCTCGTAATCAACTTCAATATTTTCACGATCATAATCCAAGGGTGGATTTTAATAGTACATAGCTGAATATATCATGCCATTAAAAACAACCATATTTATCCAAATATGTTCTTTTTTTTCTACCTGTTTAAAACTAGTCTCTTGTATTACCTCATTCAGAAGAATTCATGATAGGTCTCGTTCGTCTTCACATTGAATGTAATTTTAGCGGATTTTCAATTAAGTAACGAGCAGTAAGTAAGATATTCTTACAGCACGGTTATAGTTCACAGTGTGAATCCGCATAGGATTCAGTGACTAACATTACACGGTTAAGGTGCCTTTACACTGTGCGAACTTCACTCACGAACAGCCTGTTTAGAACAGTGTTCGGCTAATCTAATTAAGACGCGAACTCGAACAGGTACTTTATCTGTTCACTTGTGTGTTCGGGGATAGCGCTAGTGTAGATTTTTAGTTAGTTAAAATAAGCTTCTAAACCTTCTTTTAGCATTTTTCTATCGTTGCTTTTATCCATAATAAGTTAGAGAAAAAGTCATAACAGTTCCAAGCCAAGTCTTTGTAATGAAAATTATTGTATTAAGTTGCATAGGCTCGGTCAGATATCATTGTTCGCTCGACTTCGTATTTAATCGACAATTCTGTTCGTGGTTGAGGTTCACACAGTGCAACCTTTGAATATTTGGATCGAATTTAGGAACCAAACGTTGCTTCGCTTTTTGACCACCAGGGGCGACCACAACGGATAACAATTTACATCGTTAATTTTTTTTTAAATCATTTGTGGTGTCATTATTGTTCTTATTAACCGGTGATAATTATTATTCTTATTAACCGGTGATGATTATTATTCAAATTGACCGGTTAATAAGTGAACGACAAAATTTTATATTAAACAACAAAACACGACACAAACAAAAAAACGAAATTCAAACAACACAGTCAAAAATACTTCGAAAAATTGTAAACGCACAATGGTACATTTCTAACAACACAGTACGCCCTAAGACATGGGCATTCCAACAATAAAATCATACATTCATGACAAATACTATTCACTCATAACCACCCAAACCCACTTGTTTCTTTTCTTTCTTCCTCCCAGTTACCCATCCAACGAAGATTGAAAAGACAATGACCGAGGGATATTCTCGTGCACATCACCTAAACCAAGAAAATCTAAGACAATTGCATTTAACAAATTTGCTCGATGCGCTCTAGCGCAGGCGCAAATGACGCAAAATATAAATAAATAAAGATTCATCAAAAAACTGAACTTTGTAAAAGGTCTGTTTAGTCCATTGACATCACTCCTAACGGTCAAACACTGAAGGAAAGTTAGAACAAAAACTTGAGCGTGTAAACAGGCATTGATTTAACATAGAAAATTGACTTAAGAATAGAACAAGTTTAATTATTCTTACGGTTGAAATAAATTTATGTTGGTATCCATTCGGACAAGCAATGCGTTCAATTATATCGAAGACCTTACGACGTCCTCACCGTGTCCTTGCAGAAGATATGAAAAAACAAAGAAAGAGGCCATATTGTTGAGAACATACTCTCCGTATAAGAAATACATCGACTCCGGGACTCCTTATGAATAAATACATTTATTCATTCGGGATAGGGCAGAAAGAATCCTATTATACTAAAGGCCCCTGGCGATGTGTAACGGCCCATAAGGTGCGATAAAGAAGAAGACTTATTGGCTTTTAAGCGTTATCCAAAACGAAGGCGCCATATGGGAGCTTCCTCCTTGGTCTTGGGGAGGTTTCCAAGGAGTATCCCTCCCCGGCTTGCCAACTGTTCCCTAATGACAAATTCATTTATCCCAAGCATCTTCCCTCCTTTAATATCCCATCCTTAATTGCCTGATATAAAAATCTCAATTACAAGACAAGAGAGAGCAGTTTAGGGAGGAGTAGATGAAACTTTGATTCTTATTACTTGGAATGAGGCAGCTTGCCATCCCTGTTCTGAATCTCTTTTTTTTGTTTCCTTTTTAATCTTATCCCATTCCCCCTGATGAGGGAAGGAAGATTAGAAATGAGAATAATTTAATGGCTCAGTAATCCAGTTGTCATTAGTGTTGTTGCGCAATGGACAACTTTCGTTTAAATTGAGGCTTGAAAGAAAAACTCCATGCCCCCTAAAAGGGTGATTTTATTGTCCTAAGTTGATCATATCATAATTCATAAACTTTTATTATCATAGGGACACGAATTCAAGAATAACTAAAAAAAAAGTAAATGTAAAAAGTATTAATAGTTACAAAATTTACAAGATGAAGTCCTGAGTTTAAATCATCATGATCCTTTATCACACATTTAAATATCTAATACCACAGACCGTAAGTATGTAAAACAAAAATCACTTTAAACCATCTTCATGCCGTAAAAATAAATTCCAGGCTGTACTCTTTTTACACCAATTATTATTTTCTTGTTTTATTTTTTCATATATATTTTTGCTTATAATATTACTAATATGTAAATGATATATATTATTTTGAATTATATGGTGTTTTTTATTAAATTTAATATAGTTTATTAAGATTTATAAAAATTATGGTCTTGCAGTGGCTTTCAGATCGATTGTTGCTTCTAAGGACATGACTTGTTCATCATAACAACTTCATACCATGAGATTTATGACTGACCAGTTACCGTCAGCAGTTCCTAGTTCGTCCTTTTCTTCTTCTCATTAGGGCTCTGATCCCAGATAGCTTCGGTTGACGTTCGGAGGACTTTTCTTTCGAATCTTTGAATACATTTAGCTAGGACGTCAATCTTGTTATTTAGAAAAAAAAATATCTGCAGTCTTATAATTTTTTATATTATTAATACATTCGAATGCTACAAACACATGCGACAGCTCACTCTTTTGATGTAACAATACATATATATTTTATATTGCAATACAAAAACGAGTATGCATGAATAGTTACAATTGGTGTATATATATAAATATATTGGTGTATGATATGAAACGACAGGTTTATGACAGTCCCCTCGGTATTTATGTTTCATTAATAGTTTCTAATCCCAGTCGGTACACAACCATGAAACAAAGCAGTAATGGACAAGAATCAACTGCTCGGTAATGTAAAGAGTAGGAATTTAAAAACAAAATGTTGCAATTACTTTATTTTAGGTTGCAATATAATTATGTTGGTTTGATTTGTTACTTGAAGAAATTTAACCCTTTTTTTGACGAGGTGAAATATAGACGGGTTATAAAAAAAAAAAGGATTAAATTTCTTCAAGTATCAAATCAAACAAAAATGTTGAAACAACATTATTAAAATAAAAAAGTTGAAAAAAAAAATCAAGATTTCATTGCAACACAACTCGTTCCACACGCAACTAAACTTGGAGCTATCTCATTTAAAATTTTTATATCATTCGGAGATCTTAGCTTCCAACAATTCAACGGACGAATATATTTCTAGATTATAATTTTAGAAAAAAATATTAATTAAAATAACGGTTCCCATTTATATGGAGTTCTCATAATATTTCCAATATGTATAGAATATTCTGCAACCTCTATATAGCCCACCGACAAGAGCAACCAGTAAAGAAACATAAAAGGCGTCTTTACTTATAAATATCTACATCCGAGAAAAAATGGTTTTTAGAAATTTATTGTTTTCAAATACATTTGGCTGACATAGTATACAGCAAACTTTTTAATTTCGACACACAATGACGTAAAGAAGTAAAAAATGACTCTAATTCACTCATTAAATACAATGCCAAGATGGTTTTGGATGTGAGGAAAAGAGCAGGTTATGAGGTCTGTAAATGCTTCAACATCAACTGGAGATGAACCCCTCCCTCACCATTTACAAGTTATAAAAAAAAATTGCCTCTCTTTTTTGTTTTTTTACGTTACTACAAATCGACTTTGGATCTTACCAGTTATCACAAGTTTTCCTACCTTATCCATATCCAAACCACTGGATTGGAGCATTCTTTAGATATTGGTTCTTAAGAAACCCACTTATCTTACTAATTGTTCCTGCATGAGTTCTTGTATTTGGTTCCAAAAATAGGAAAAATGTTTGAACATTCAAACATTTAAGAAAAAACCAACGTTTTATTTGTTCTTACTGGGATACATTGTATCTTCTGCTTTCATATCTTACTTTGGAGCGCATTACCTATTCCTTATACTATTAAGCTTTCATTCTAGTCCGACCACTTCTATCGACCAACCTCCTCTACACTGTCCATTCTTCGGTAAGTTCCGGGCGTACCATTAGAGTCCAGCCGGAGATAAGAGCTTGTGACAAAAAGCGTCCATATTTTCACTAAATGCCCTGGAGGAGAGGGGACAAAGGAATGAGACAGAGGGGATATAAATCCTAGATAGCGGCTGTATCGGGCTAGGAGCCTTGTTTACGGGCCAGCTCTGCAGCTATATCGGTCCGGCTCCATGTTCGCCACCTACAACATGGCGCGTTCAGCATCTGGGCCGATTTGTGATCTCCCTCTTCCTTGTACCGCCTCAACGGGGAGCCTCGTTACATGGCGGCCGTCCGCGTCGAGAGTGATCTTTTCGGGTAACCAAATTTTAAAAAAATTATGATTCCAGGAGAAATTAAAAAATAGTATCCAGTGACCTAATTTCACAGCACTGAAAGTAGGAACAAAAAAAAAAAATAATAATATACCTCATCTTTCAAATCGTGATTATTATATACGTCACTCCATAAAAGAAAAAATAAATAATCCAAACCGGTCAACCATTGATGGTGGTAGCATTCTTTCACAGAATTATGATATACGCTATGTTCTTAAATTAAACCAAAACTAATTCCGTCATCCCAGTGAAGAAGTGGTTAGTTCGAATTTAGTCCAAAGTGGTTGTTTCAGTGGGTAATACGAAGCATGGACGCGGTTTGTACGTAGTAAACAAGAGTATAGGCGATTCGTTCATTTGAAATGTAGTGATTACAATTTCCGTTTAATTTTTGTAGTCGGTCGGTGAACAATTAGTCAAATTTAGTATCTCATTACTGGAAAGATCTATCCAGTTGGTTTAATTTCTGTAATCAGTGAGTTCTGTTTCTGTATTTTTGAGGCCATTCCAACGCTTGATAATAATAAACCTGATTTTTTATTATTAAGGTTCATAGTTTATAATTAGTGCCATTAAAACCAAGGAAATTCGATGAAACCACTAGGATAAAAGAATTATTTTGAAATTATTTAAAATGTGAACATACCCACCTACAATCTTAAATTTCATTTTTTTTTTTTTTTTACATAGTGGTGGACGTTTCGGACAATGTGTCCATATCTTTTTTTAAAGATTAGTTGGACCTGAGACAAACCTGAGGTCACATAATAATGAATGATGGAGAGACAAGGGAATTAAGGGGTGTCGAAAGATGAAAATGAAAACATAAACTTTCATTTTAACCTACAACCGTTTAACGAAGCCAGAGTTGGGCAAATTGTAATCTGAATAATGATTAATGAATATGAATAATTGTAATCATAAAACAAATGAATAATGAATAACCATTATTCATAATCAGTGCGGAGTATTTTTAATGTTTATTGAGTGTTTATGGTATTCATTTTAAATGAATAATGAATAACTGGTATTCAGTTATTCATGATTAACGAATACTGTTAAATTCAGTTAGTCATTATTCATGATTAAAATATATTCATGAGCTAGGATTAATATAATATTTATCAATCATGAATACACTAATATTCATCAATCATGAATAACAAATATTCATCAATCATCAATCATGAATATGATATATTCATAATCATTATTCATTTAAATTTAAAAGACGAGGATGTATTTCTGAATTAAAAGTTCTCCTAATGAGCAAGGATAAGTCCTAAGAATGGGTGAAGTCAACTGAACAGCATTTGAAGTCAGAAGTAAATAATTAGGACCTAATTCCAATGGGTATTAGTAAAGGTCTATTGACAACAATGGAAATAGCAAACTAATTTTCAAGAATCACTCTTGATTAGTAAGACTCAGAATACCGATTTTTTTGTAATCATGATTAATGAATTTATATTATTCATGATTAATGAATGATCTGTAATCATGAGTAGTGAATTCCCACTAGTCATGATTAATGAGTAATGAGTAGTCATGAATAATGAATTCTTCTTAATCATGATTACTGACTAACATTTAATAATGAATAATGGTCATTCATGATTGTTGAATACATTATATTCATGAATAATCCACGACCAGTGAATAATACAATTCATGATTAATGATTCCGCGCTAAAGAATGATTTGTGAATGATGGTTACAATCACTATTCACATTTTTGATTATTAGTCATAATCATGATTCCATTTTTATTTAAATATGCCCAACTCTGAACTAAGCCAGTTTCAACCACACCTATAATACAGTTGTATTAGTAGGAGTAAATACCTTGAACATTTGTGGTATATTTTAAAATAAACAAATAAAAAGTTAACAACTCTAATTAAAAAAAAAATTCTGCAGGAACACAACTTTTGTTGATCTAGTAGTATTTTATGAAAAATTTTACACACAGCAGAGTTAAATTCGTTTTCAAGAAAAAATTACTTATCTAAAATTAGAGACTGAACTCCCTCAAAAATATGCATTGTAAGTTATACAAAATAGCAATTAAGCCATTTGACTTTACCGAATGGTATGTTTGGATTAGAAATCGATGAAGAAGGATGGGAAAGTTATGCGGATAATAAAAAGATAATTGTGGGAATGGATGTCGAAGTAATCAAGGAGAAAAAAAGTTGAAAATTGTCTTAATTAGAGCACGGATTCGAAGATAACGGAGATAGATTAATAATTGACGAGAGTAATGAGAATTTTCCTTGAGAATGAAGATTTTAGAATTCTGTGCAGGAATATTCTTGGAATTAGATAGATTATAGAATGGAATCATTCTAACAATTTTTTTTTTTTTTTTTTTTTGCTACTGGATCTATATAAAGAAATATTAACTAATATATATATATATTTATATATATATATATATATATATATATATATATATATTATAATTATAAATGAATTTATGATTTAAATGACATTGATTATTTAGTGTGTTTTTTTTTTCTGTTTTAGGTAAGACTTCTCTTCTACTCCTTACTACTTCTTAAAAGGTATTTATATTTGTAGATTTATATAATTTTGCATGTACATATGGCACCTCGGCAAGAAGATGGTTACAAGTAAAAAAAAACTGTTATTTTGTAAATTGGAATGTGAAGTTTCAAGTGTACCTCCAAACAGTGACTAGGGAAAATAGTCTTTGATCACAATTAGCCTACCATTGTGGCAGTTAGTGACACTGGTACTAACCTTAACTCAAAAGTAGCCCTCAAGCAGCTTCAACACCAACATCCCCGCCATAAACGAATATGATGAATTGCGCCTTACCCGAACGGAACTACACTCCTCTTCAAAAAAAACGCAACACCCTAAAAATTATTAATTACACAGGTTTTTAATTGAAATAAAAAATATTATCTTGATGTTTCTAATCAGTCAAATACGTTTGAGGAGAACAACAAAAATTTTAGTTATATTTCCAGCACTTTTTCTTATCTCTAATCCCTTTGTTTATAAATAGCACTAATACCATAGTCATTCTTTTCGACTTAGTGATGCGAAAAAAATAACTAGGGCTCAGTATCAGCGTCAATTTCATCAAGAAAGCATTATTTTAGAATTTCTTAGTAATTATGTCATGTTTATATAGAGATGACACAATTAGGGCAGTCTCGATGCACCAAGAAAACCGAAGCACGCGTTACATTGCTAATCGACTAGGGGCCCACTTTTTAACTGTCGCACGGGCCTTAAAACGATTCAGAGAGACAGGAGGATACACAAGATGACCAGGATCGGGCCGACCCCGGGTCACAACAGCGGAAGATGACCGCTTTATCCAGCTCCAGACACTCAGAAATCGGCAAATAACAGCTAACGACTAAAAAAACTTGGTCGCTGGTGCCCGAAACTTACATGTTTCGGTATCAACAGGTACTAGACGAGTGAGGGCTAGTGGACTGAGGGCACGAAGGCCTATGGTTGTACCACTTCTCTCCAGAGAGCACCTAAGCGCCCGCCTTAGGTTTGCCCAGGAGCACCGAGATTGGACTGTCGATGACAGGAGACGAGTTCTTTTCACCGATGAGACCAGAGTGGCGCTAAACTCTCCCGACGGACCTAGAAGAGTGTGGAGGAGGCCAGGAGAGCGATACAGCCAATGTTGTAGAGTCGGAAGGGAGCCTTATGGTGGAGGCTCCGTGATGTTCTTGGGAGGCATCTCATGGGAATCTCGCACGGAGTTAGTTTCGATTCGCGGGGGCCCTTTGACTGCACAAAGATACGTGGTAGACATTTTGGAAGACCATGTTATGCCATACATGCCATTTATTGGTGAAAATGCATTGCTAATGCAAGACCACATGCTGCCCGTATTGTTAGGGACTGCCTTAACGAAGCCAATATCGACACATTGCCCTGGCCATCGAGGAGTCCCGACCTAAATTGCATCGTACATTTATGGGACAGACTCAAAAGAAGTGTTCGAGCCAGGGAACTAGCACCATCCAACCTGAGGGAGCTTGAGGCTGCCGTTTTGGAAGAGTGGGAAAGACTACCTCAGGAGGCCGTCCAGGACTTAATTAGGAGCATGCCCAGGCGTATGGAGGCTGTCATTCGTGGCAACACTTGTTTTTTGAGTAATATTATTTAAAAAAGTTAAAATTTTGTTTTTTATTTTTAAGTAATTAAAGGAATTAAATTTTTTTTTTTCTGAAATACCCTTTTATTACTCCTATGCACTTGTCTTATAAGACACAATAAGGTATGATTCTCTAATTCAGTAAAAACCCAATGAAATAAATAAATTTTAGGGTGTTGCGTTTTTTTTGACGAGGAGTTTATAATTAGTACTGAGACTATATTCTGGCTTAGTAGGATTTGTCATTCTTATTCTAACGCATAACTCAAAATTGATATACATATTTTTTGTTGTAATCATTTTCTGATCATCAGAGTTGTAAAAATTTAAATTAATTTTGGAAAATTGAAAAATAAATCAGCACTTAGAGTAAAAGTAGTTATTGTTTTTTAACTACAATATTTCATCACGAATCAAATATTAACAAAATTATTTTTAAATATAAATAACAAAAATTAATTGGATAATCTTATTCTTCGACCTCTTTGATTGTAGTGATTGTAATAACTATAATTATAGTAACTTTAATGAGGGAAATTAATGAATCATTCAATGAATTTCACTCAATATTTATGAGATTTTTGAGACACTGGTTTGTAACCAAATAATGTTATTAAACTTATCGTTATGTTCAGTAACATATGACAGCAAAATAAATAAGCAATAAAATTATTTATCGTTCATTTAGTGCTGAAGGGCTGCACTAGAATAAAGTATTTGCATCTATATAATCATAGATTCTTTGATCAACGAGTCTTATCTTATTTATTCTTCTTTTTTCCTTCGTAGAAATCGATACATCACTAGGCAGGATCAATAAAACAGATGCTCTCAATTTTGTAGCAAACTGTAAGAAATAAATATATGACTTCCCTCCTACAACAAAGAAACTAAGCTACTCGACTCACTATTTTTCATCAGATATAATTTTGAATTCTGTATATGTAAGTGGCCAGGGTCTTATATTTCATAAAAGGGTATTGAGAATAGGAAGAGGGGGGGGCACGGTAGAGCAGCCGTGGGAGTCCTGGGAATACATTTACATAAGAAAGTCCTGCTGTGATGTATAGAGTCACACCCAGGCCCGATGAATAACTACACAGATATTTCTTAACATCTTAAATCTCGGATTATTTTTCCTTTTTGTTCAGCCTTTTCATTCCTTCCTCCGGGGGTAACCTTCGCCTGGCAATGAATCCAGTTACCGGTTTCTTCATATTAAAAATACTCAGTTTACCAGTACCCCGAGATCTTTTGGAATTTTAAAATCGTCCCGTAGAAGCGACTGGCAGCACAGAAACACCTTTTCTGTGATGACCAAAACATCGTGAATACGGCGGGCCCACTATATGAAATATGTTGTTTGATTGTTATATTAAAACAGACGAAAGATACAAATTTTATGATTATTGCAGAAATTAATTTCCTTTGAGTGTGCCCTTACCTGGCGTGTCTGTAATAATGGGGTTTTTGCTGTATAACACAACTTATTCAAGTCAGGGAAAGAAGGTTCTAATTCCAAACGTTTCAATGATAGTTTATATTTTAATGCACTTCGAAGGTTGCTACATATTATCTGCATGTTAAAGGAAATAAAACACTCTTTCATATAATCAGGAGTGAATCCGGGGGGTGGGTATGTAACTCAATGTACATTTTCAAGTATAGCCACTAGAAATTCTCTAAACACTGTTTGATTGATCTTTTATTTATTTATTTTTCTTTGTTTTAAGGATTCAGCTTAAAACTAATTTGAGAGCATGTTTCTCAAACCATTAGCTGGTGAAAATTAAGAAGGTGAAGGTGAAGAAAAGAGTTTGTCTCATTATAAAACGTATATTTAACAATAATTCTTTTACTAACTTCACATTAATATGATTGCTTTATTTATACTGTGTATACATAACATTATTTATGAACGTATGAGAAATAGTAACAGAACACAGAACTTACAATTTTTTTTGTAGAAAATTGTGAGTATATTTATATAAATAAAGTTGAAATTCTTTTTGTTTGTTTGTTTATTTGTTCTTTATAGAAATCCATACCGTTTGTCCTAAATTTTCCGAATTTCGCTCAGTGGTTCTTAGATACCAGGTGCGAACACCTGTCCATATTAAAATTGCATAACTTCAGCCGATCTTCAGCTGATATTCTTTATTGTTATAAAAATCATAATGATCTCACTTTACAATGTTTTTTTTTTTTACTTTCACTTACCTATATATGAAATATATAGTAAGTGGAAGTATTGCGATCGTGAAAATTTTCGACTTCCGGTTTTCAACGGAAATACACGTTTTGGGGTCCCCTGAGTCAAAATAACCAAGTCCCGCGAAATGGTCTGTGTGTGTGTGTGTCTGTGTGTGTGTGTGTCTGTGTGTGTGTGTGTGAACAGACTAGCTCAAAAACTATAAACCGTGCGAACCTGAAATTGGGTATTTAGAGTATGTATAAGCCCGCGATGTGACAGCAAAAATTTCATCAAATTTGCTCAAAGGGAGGGGGTACTTTATTTAATAACTTTTTAAGTTTTTTTCGATTTTCTCAAAAACGGCTCTAACGATTTTGATTAAACTGAGTATTTGATCTATTTATATGCCTGAAATATGACTGTGAAAATTTCATTATAATTGATCAATCGGAGGGGGGACTTTACTTTATAAATTTTGTATCATTTTCACATGTTTTTTTTATTTACTCAAAAACGGTTTTAACGATTTTGATCAAACTTGGTATTTGATGTATTTATATGCCAAAGATGTGATAACCAACATTTCATCACAATTGATCAACCGGAGGGGGGGACTTTACTTAATAAATTTTGTATCATTTTCACGTGTTTTTTTTATTTACTCAAAAACGGTTTTAACGATTTTGATCAAACTTGGTATTTAATGTATTTATATGCCCGAGATATGACTGTAAAAATTTCATCACAATTGATCAACCGGAGGGGGGACTATACTTAATAAATTTTGTATCATTTTCACGGGGTTTTTTTATTTACTCACAAACGGCTTTAACGATTAACAAAAATAAGATATGAATGTAGAAAAATGTGTGACTTTGGGAAATGATATTTAGCCAAACACGTCAATTTCTAATCTAAGTAAGTTGGTAAGTGAAAGTTGTGTGTTGCGCGCACGCACCAGATTTTTTTTTTTTTTTTTTTTTTACGAAATCGACCGTTTGTTTAGAAAAATGAAATTCCCCGTGTGAAACCGGGATATACAGCTATAATCTATGCATATAAAGATGAAATTCTGTTTGTTCTTTATAGAAATCCATACTGTTTGTCCTAAATTCTCCAAATTTCGCTCAGTGGTTCTTTCAGACCAGGTGCGAACACCTGTCCATATTAAAATTGCATTACTTCAGCCGATCTCTGGATATATTCTTTATTGTTATAATAATCGTTTTGATCTCGCTTTGCATTGGTTTTTACAAAATCGACCGTTTGAGTCTCAAGAAGTCAAAGAAAAGTCTCAGTTTATAGATTTTATAGATTTCAATAATGAAATTCTCCGGGTGAAACCGGTATATACAGCTAGTAGTATATATATCGCAGTTAAGAATTTTATTTCTAGGGTAACGTTGATATGAAAACGCAATAATCTATTTCTTTAAAATCCCTGCAAGCCCCTCAGCTTTAAATCACTCAGCAGGACTCGAAGTTTTCCATTTATACAGTTGATGCAGTTGTTTTTCATTGCTTGCTCTTGGAATCGGTAATCCGCCCTCCCCCTTCTCACAACAGAGGAAATTATTTTTACCCCCTGGATCGTGAATATACGAGGGGTGTTGTGTTGCTACTCAATCTTGGAGGGGTTGTCGCCGTTGATTAGGGGGTGGCAACGCCTGCATAAACACTGCCTCTTAGGGTGAGGCGGAGGGTGGAAGTTCCATTAGGAACTCTAAGAGTAAATGTCCGCAACAACTCCGTCCAGTGGTCATTCCTCGTCGATCAGGGTGACTGATGGGAAGGGAAGTAGGGGGTGCTACTGGAGTGGTCTGTGGGAAGAAGAGATTGAAATGTAACTTGATGTAGGAGGAACGGGGCTTCACTTATCCCAAATGGGTGATGGGTAAAATCTATCTGGAATATATACTCTGACATTTAGAACTGAGTGTTTTCACTCTATTCATATCATTATAATATATTCGAACTATAGTCAGTTCCACAGGAAGGGAGGGAAATGAGTGCCAAAATAACCATAGGCATTGAAAAATACGGCTGATTAAAATGTTCTTTTTATTTTATATAAGGTTGCATATCAATATTCGTGAACGGCTGAAAAGTTCAGTAAAGTTCCTTCGTTGACTGTGAGTGATTTGAATAAACCTCGCTGAGAAGATCGGACTGATCTGAGTCCCGCCTTGCACCGACTACAAATTGATGGTTGCCAACTAGCAGTTGATCAGTTCGCGATTGCTGTAATAGCGGGTATTTTAGCGGACCGCCTCTTCCCAAGACCCTTCAATTCCTTTGATTGTTACTTAATCAATGTTTGCAATGCTAACTCTCGAATTAGGGGCCTGTCTTCTCTCCGCACTTGTCTAGTAAAATTGTTACTTGCACACCAGACTTCACGACTTCAAGCCCGACCGCCATTATTATTACTGCTGATGCGCACGATTAATGGCACTTCTATCTATTAATCAATTATTACGGGTAATCATTGAGTACTATCTATCTATAGATAGTCATCTAGAACCGAGATTTTAACCACGAGTGCTATCTTTTCGTTATTTTTTGCTGCTTCAATTCTTAATTATAAGCTATATTAATTATGGCGTTTGATAACTAATTATAATATAACGATAACTAAAAAATAAAAAAACATATGATTTGAAATCCCAGACCGTTTGTTGGGACAAACTAAGCGGTTGGAGAGAACTGTTTGGATCTAGATTGTTCGAGCTTCATCTACGGCGTTCCACCAGCTTCCACGAGATTCTAGAATGTTCTAGACCCTCCTTACAATTCTAGGATATGGATAGTATATCCTAATAATATATATGAAGCGATTGACTGAACAGTGTTAATGTTTGTCTTGACTGTGAGCTCAAGCCATATGATTTGTGTGCTATAAAGTTATAATTCTTTTGCTAATCACTTTATCAGAAAAAAATCATGGTTAACCATTGGCCTTAATGTAGTACCTACTTCCTTACCAAGCACGAACTCAAGACCCTCCTTAGATAGTTGTGTTACAGATTTTTTCTCTACAATTATTGAATCTAGGACTTCTCAGCAATATTTTTGCCTCAATGTAAGATTCCAGGTGTGATCTGCCCCTTGCTAAAGAATTAGAACAATTATGATTAACATGCATTAGCTTTTTTTTTCACTTTTATAATTTGCCATTGCTTCTGCTCTTCGGCTTTACAGAGGGAATCTTAGCCTTACTACCCATTAAGCTCCTGTATTTATTTTCTTTTTGTTTATTTTATTTTTTTAGCACAATAGGGGCTTAATATAAAATAATAAGCGGTAATGTAGAAAAACCCATTTGGAGGATTAGGTTGCACTGAGTTATTCGCCATATAAGTGGGAGAGGAATGAAGACCAGCCGTGGCAATATAAGAGAGTGCAAAGTTTCGAGGGGAGGTGGTGGAGGGGGGGCGGGTCGATGCCTACTGCCATTTCCCGCCCCCGCCGGATTTTTACGCTAGATTGAGCCGGCAGAGTGCGCTCGCCCCGCTTTGTTACTCCTATTTCGGTTCCTCTTCTTGAGTGTCTCAGCTCCCCGTTGTGTGGGGATAGACCACCCCTGTCTTCGGGTGTTGTAGATTATAAGGCATGGTCAATGTTCTGTTGTGCAGGGCAGGTCTCTAATGCACCCCTGAGGGATCTTGCTTGCTTTATGGATCGGAGGGTTTCTGTGCAATTTAGTTCATAGAGTTATTATCTACACGCCAAGTAAACTGAGTTGTCACGTTCACAGCTTCGTTGATATTTATAGCAACCCTTCCAAGAAATGTAGCGAACCCGTTTGTCTATGCCAGTTTCGTGTAGTTATAACTTAATTACATAATTATTTAAAAAATAATTATTTTAAAATAAAATATTCGAATTTTAGGAATCGCTTGGTCATTAATCCTGAGTGACACAAGCCTATATTGAAAATTTAAACTCTAATACAAAAAAAAGTTGTACAAATGAATATAAAAAATTGAATGATTCTTTCGACAATCAAACAAAAAACTAAAAAAAAAATGAATTGCAAATAAAATCATTTTTTCGTCTCCTGGAAATCAGCCGTTAATTGACATACGACCTTTTGCAGTATCAACGACGATATAATGAACTAAATATCATTGGAATTACCCGCGCAGTCCTTATTATTGTTTTTTGTTTTTTTAATGAACTTTGATCGAGGAACGGATGAATGAAAGAATTATAATATCTCAATTAAAAAAAAAAATGATAGAGACTTAAAAATAAGCATAATAGAAATAAATGGGACCTAAGCAGAAACTCTTAAGCAGAAACTAAGTTCAGCTCTTAATGAATGAACTAATTCTCCATTTTTAAATTTTTTTTTTGGTTATTATCATGATAACATAAATTTATATTCAGATATATAATTCTAGATATAGACATTCAATTATATACTAAATATACTCAACTTCCAACAGATTCCGATCGATTTTAAGCAATCGAGTATGGCCATCGCAGTGGTGTGATGTCTTTTATAAGTCCTTTTCCATACTATACCTCTATTTTTTTGCAAGGCAGTTCCGTTGTCCTTCTTCCAAAGGTATGTCGAGGTCTTTCTTCCTCTTACCTTTTTCCATTCACCTAACCCTCTTAGGTTATCCTGGCTGTACAAATGTTTTGATCATGTTATATTATATTGTAACACTCATGTGGGTATAACAATATTTATTCAACAAAAATATACAATTATCAATGCTACACGAATTATAACAACTCACATATCAAAGCAGGTTACAAAAATTATCACTTTGTAACACAAATCATATGGCTTGAGCTTCAAAGTCAAGACAAAGACTCAGACTTACTAATTGGTCCAGTCACTCGCTGCTTATATGTAGTCGTAAATGGAACCTTCTGGAACATTCTATGCCCTCATGGATTGAGCTCGAACGATCCAGCCCCAAACACTTGCTCTGACGGTCCGCTCCAACCTCAAGTTCGTTCCAACAAAAGCTCTGGGATTTTAAACCATATGTTCTTTTTTATCTAACGATTGAACGTTACAATTTGATTAAATTTCTATTACCTTGAGTGGAACTCTGAGTCTTGGTACAGAAAGGTCACTCACATCGATTCCTATCCAGTTTTCGAATAGCTCAATTAAGTGAACAACTTTACAGCTAAGCACAATACTGGTGGTTGGAAGTTCTTCACACTATGTAATAAAAGCGTCGGCTCACTAATGCCACACATCCGTAGATAATAGAGCAACAAATTACGCTCCCTCTTGGGCAAGAAGATACCTCCCGATATGATCGGGAACGAGTTATGTAGTTGCTAGGTGCGGACAGAGACCATTGTGTGATTATTGCTTCTATATCGACCGCCTCTGAACCGCTTCTGGCAGCTGTTCTAGCCGCGGGAATAATATATACTTCTTTAGTAATGTTAGCAATGAATCGTTAAATAATCCATTTGATAAAAAAAAATAATAATAGTGAAGGGAGGAAAGAAAAGAAAGCCATGGAATATCTGAACCCTGAAAAAAGAAGAAAGAACACAAAAACAAAAACGTATCTACAATCCTGATTCGGTTGCTTTTATTTCTTGGAGCCCTCTGAACTTTTACGGCATTTTTTTATTATTCAATGTAATTCGTATTTAAATTAATTACCCAAGTTTACGATAGTTTCGACATTACGAAATCTTCTTAGCGATTTCGGGAATTGAACCTAGTCTAAAGACACGTGCTCATATTAAAATCAAACAATCGAAAGCGTTCTATTTTTAAAAATCAATCTCCATTCCTTAATTATTTTTTTGATGCAACTAGTCCAAACCCGCCCTTCCTATAAATTACACTCGTTAGCAGGGCCCGTGATCATTCAGTTTCCACACCTTAACGAGATCTTGTTTATACGGCATAGATTAATTACATTAATACATCAGGCAACTTCTACCAGTTTAAAATTCCTCGGGATATTTCCACAATCACTTTCAGTGTCATTTAGTGGATTAGAAAATGAAATAAATGTTAATAAAAACACAAATAACGAACCTAATTTTATGACCAGACTGCATACATTTTATTCACTTATGTAACTTTTTCCTTTCTTCAAAATCGATTTTTTTTTAGACTCAAAGAGGGTTTTTTTTCTCAGATAAACTATTATATTTTTGTTCACTTAGCAGATGAAAATAAAAAACGAATATTCTTAACTGTGACAATTAATCCCACTATCACCCTACTGATCAGTTTTTGAGGTAATGAATGATATTCAAAATGCCTGCTAACAAAAATAGACATTAATTATTAATTAAACAGTAATTTCCGAATCTTTTAATTAATTACATACTAATTAAAATTCCGAATTTTACTTAATTACATAATATTATTTTAAAAGCAAACCTATTATGACGAGTTTTTAAATTCTCTAAGTTTTTGTAACAATTTAGCATTTATGTTTTTAATCTGTTACATATCAAATGAAAGTCCTTATAATAATTCTTTAAAATGAGACATCAAACAGCCCTTTAGAACCGTAGGTTGTAAATTTAAAAGCATTCTTATTTAAAAATTCATTACAATTTCATTGGGAAAAAGTACCTTAAAGAAGAAATAATTATTTTTTTTTTGTAATTTGTTTAATTACAAAAATAATCTTGTTTCTATTGTTATATCGGATATAAATATTAACTTTATAATATTTTTTTTTTTGTCTTCATGACTTCATTTGCGCCTGTCAACAACTTTGACAATCAGCAAATTTGAGAGCTACACTAACTTTAAATAAGGGCATGTTAGGCATGGGGAAGGATGGCACCCAGCGGTACCTCTTCCCTGGCTTGTGTCAGTTAATCTGGTTTGTTAACGAAGGAGATCCCTCATCCAACGCCTTTTTAATCTCCTATTTATTGGTATATCACCTGTTGCCATGTCTCTAATCAGTCGGTTGAAGTGGCCTTGTAAGTGGGTGTGAAAACGTTTATAAAGTGTCTTTATATGTTGGTCTACTGTTTCTATTTGTAAGTCAGTATGTAGTGTTTTTTTAGTGACGTACCATGGTGCCACGATGTAAGGGGGTCTTTTTAGCTGTTCCGTATATCTGCGAAGAGTATGTCCATATTGGTTTTATTAAGTATAAATATGTATTTAATTTTTGTCTTAGTCCCAGTTTTGTAGTTTTAGAGAAAAGTGAGTTGGTTGAGTCGGTTTCATCTTAACGTTAATTTAAATCTTAAATTTTAATCTTAACGTTTCATCTTAACATGCGGGCACCAGGTCATCTTTCTGTCAAAGGTAAGACCGAGGTAGTGTACGGTGTCAGTTTGCGAAATTTGGAAATTTTCTATATAAATTGGAGGACAGTTATTTTTTCGAAGAGTGAACGTTATGTGTTTGGATTTGTCATGATTAAGTCGAATCTTCCATAGTTTACACCAGTCGTTTATTATATGTAAATGTTGTTGTAAAATTTGTGAGGCATGTGTAGGATCCTTGTGTTTAGTAAGAATCGCCGTATCATCAGCATATGTAGCGGTCAGTGTGTCAATACTTTCCGGTATGTCATGAGTGTATATAATGTAGAGAAGAGCCAGTATTGAACTTTGAGGTACACCCGCCAAGACTTTACGAATTGAGGAGATCTCCGACCCTTGACGAACTGAGAAAAATCTGTCGAAAAGATATGATTGAAGGTTGAGGTAGTAAGTGTGTGGTAATACGGTCAACTTTATAATATAATTTATATAATTATATTATAATGAATAAAAAAAAAATGGGGAAAATACATTAAAAAAAAAAGTTTTTTTTTTTTTTTTTTTAATTTGTATAATTTATTTGTATAAGTTATTGTTTTGTTCTTCTTTGTTGTTGCATTTGTCTTTTTCTTCATTCCTTTACTTTTCCGTCAGCATATTTGCTTTTCACTATAGTGCATAGCATTTTTTAAAAAAATGCCATATGCTAAGAAAAAGTAGGTAAATTAATAAAAGTATTGTACAATTGACATAAGTTTTTATAATTTACTATAATAATATAGATCGGTACAAGAGTGGTGTAGGTTCTCTTTTTAAAGATTTTACCTTGAATGACTCTAAGGATTAATTCAGAAAAATGCTTTTCTCCAATGTTAATTTGTTTGTTTTGCTTTTGTCTTTGATTGTTTGTTTTTTCTTTGTCCTATATTTCCATTATTTTAAGTTCAAATAGTATTAATTTTTATCACGTGAATTAAGTATTTCCATAACGATTAATTCAATTTTGTGTTGTAAACAATAATTTACGTAATAGAGCTCAGAACTGATGGAAGGTTTTATAACACATAATTGGCTTGTTTTAATTATTTGGATGAGGAAATTTTATTCCTAGACAAGCCTGTAATTTCATTGGCTAGAAAAGTATGTTTTTATTACTCTTAATTTCAAAAATTCTACTGTAAGAAATTTTTTAAATATTTATATTCTACAAACAGATAACTTCTTCCTAAAACAATAGAAAATGCCTATATATCACAAAGTTCAAGGTACCCGATATTTTTCTTTTAAATGAATTATTAAAAAAGTAGCAAATAAATTACTGTTTTATTGTTTATTAAATTCTAATGGCTTAATGTTAAATAAGAAATTAACATTTAAGTATTTTTTAATTTCAACTGATTAATTAATTAACCTAGTAATTTTCCTATTTTGTTTTCAATAATTAATTGTGTGTTTTGTCCTGATGGCCACCATGACTCCTCCAGATCGGTGGCGACTATAATGCTGACAAGGGGAGTTGGAGATGGCCGCGCGCGCACCTCAGAAGAAGCAGAACCGGTTCCTGGGCCAGGTAGCATCCTCCCCCCTCCTCTGCCCCTCTCGCTATCTCCGATCTGTTACGGTCTCTCGGATATTTGAGATTTTTCAACATTATGGTTTTTATGGGCGATAAAATCGAGCATTCGGGGATCGTTATGACCCTTTGGTGACACCTCTCTCCGACTAAAAAACATCTGATAATGTCTTCATAGCTTCGTAGGATATTAAAACTACGATTTATTGAAATTTAATGAATTAAAATCTTTCGAGTAAAGTGCAGAACGTAAATTGCAAGATTTGTTTTGGGTTAAACTAATCTTCTAGACCAAATGTTTATTGAACGACTGAAATTAGTGTACCTAATTATTTTTTCCAGATCATCAAAAGTTATAATTAGGCAGGAAATAAATTTGTACACATGCCTAATTAAACCTAAGGCCCGGTGCACACGGACGGCACTTTTCTGCGATCCGAACTATAAGCGAGGTCAGGGGTACCTAGAGTACAATGGACCGACCGGATTTACCATTATACTCCAGGTACCCCTGACCTGGCTTATAGTCCGGGTCGCAGAAAAGTGTCGTCCGTGTGCATCGGGCCTAAGAAGACCAGTGGATCCGATATTTACAATTCTTACAACAAATGCAACATATTTTATAATAAAGTTTAACAATACACTCCTTTTTGCCTTATAACTAAACTCTATATGGGTGATACTCAAACTAAGATATTCAAAAAATAAATGTACATGTATTTGGACTCACCCACAGCAAATCTAGCTTAATAGCAGTTCATGATCATTGCTTGAAATTAAGATAATTCAATCTATAATTTCATTCCCTCGGCAATGATTTCAGTTACGTACGTCAATGACTAATTTTAAAACTGCCTTAATTGCATCTATTGTTTAATATTATTCCACATTTAATGCAGAATCGGATGATACCATTAGAATTGCCATAATAATTTTTTATTACGGGAAAAAAATTTTGAAACATAAAATCATATTTAGGTATATATTTTAAAAGGCATCGAAAAATAATTTAAGCAAAAATCTGTCCCCGATTTACCTAATCAATATATGGGTGATTCTTAGATTATGGGCAATTTTCATAAAAACATTTACGGCAAAATTTATGTCATTACTGATCAAATGTTCGGGCGTGAGAAGACACGAGTTTTCAACTTGGTAATGACATTTCCACGTATTTTATTCGACCAAAACCGCTGTGTAACTAATTGAAATTATTTTTTTTTTGCCAACTGACTTAGACAAACCATAGTCAAACAAATATGACATTAAGAATAAAATAACTTGAAAAAAAAGCGTGTTAATACAAGCGGTGGTAATGACAACAAAAAAAATACGTGACTTTTTTTACCAGGCACATGCGCGGAGGCCGGCTCCCAACTGAAATCGGTTAATCCACAGGTGGTTTTCCATAAACTCCATGGTGATCACTATACTCAAAAGAAATTTCCCCACTGTTCCTCCTTTTTCAAGGCTTTATCCCTGCCGTTTTGTTTTGTGAGTGGTAACGACGTCAAAGTGAAGGGACAAAGTTTCGAAACTACTTAAACATACTTACAGTTAACTAAAATTAAGAAAAAATATAATTCGGAATGCTCCAGTTATTCTTTATGAGTGGAAATAAATTTCACTATCATTAAACGTAGGATTCAAAAGAAAAAAAATACATATTTACTACAAAATCGAGAGTGGGACAGTGCGTGGTAACGACATTTTAGTAGCTTAAGTAATAAAATATAAAATCATACTACTCATTAATATTTTCATTTTTAATATTTTATTATGAAGAAATATACCTTCACCATATAGCAATGGAAAAAAATCAGGTTAGGCCTAACCATTTAAGTAAAAGTTGTAATGGACTAAAACTTGCCCCTAAAATGAGAATCACCCTTATACCAAACCACAACAGCCAAGTATCTTAAAACTTTATTCTCGCTTTTATAATAAACGACATGGCGAAGCCTGAAATGCTCCATAAGAAGAGACTAAAAAGGAGGTAAATTCGAGATACTATTTGTAAGAATGGTATTTTTATCCTTTTTTCTTTTTTACTTCATAGTTCCATTTCGACCTGACAGCGAATCTGGACCATCAGTGAATGTGATGCGTGAAATAATTTATGGCAGGCCTTGACATGAGAAAAGGAAAGTGTCCAATAGCACAACTTTCCTGGTTTGACGCTAATTCAGGAGAGGAGGTCTCTCACCTAGTTTCTTTTTTCTTAGTCTGTTGTTATGTCCGTTCAGTTTAAGATGAAAGCGTAAATAAAGAGGCCGAATGTGTCGATTGATAGGTCGTTCTGAGCCTGTATGTACAGTTTTGTTATCTATGTACCAGGAAGCCTCGTCTGTTATTAGCCTTAAACTTTTTTATTGAAAATGTCGTGATAGTTGTCTGAACCGAGATCTTTGAGGTGCAAGTACAAACAGGTTTTAGTATGTAGGTGTATGTATTTAGTTTTACTGCTTAAATTTTATTTTAAAAAAATTTAAACAGTTTTTCATAATAAAAGGTTTATCAAAATAGTAAAGGTGAATACAAAGAAAAAAAAAACGTATTTGATTTCCTGTTTGATGTTTTAAAAATAATAATCTACTAATAATTAATTTAATTTTTTCCCTAAAAGGTAATTTATGTATCTCTAGACAATAATAAGAAGATATCTATGTTGATGTTTCAAAGTATATAATATAATCGTCGATTAATATCTTACAATGATTTTATATACCTACAATATTGAAATTAACTATTTTAGTGAAGATAATTTTCTATGAAGTCGGCATTTTGTGCAATCTATATTATTTTTTTTATGAAAACAATGAGATGCTTAAGATGATCATAAACCTTTTTCTAAATCCATTTGAAGGAAAAACGTTTTTGAAATTTTAATACACAGCCTACTCCTGTTTTAAAAAATTTATTTGAGATCTCACTTATAAATTTAAATAAATTATAAACTATAGCATTTTGAATTTCGCTATAGATCTTACAAGCGCTCTGCTGCCCTTTTCTTTTATTTTTAGCATTTAAAATGTTGCCTGGGTTGTTAAACTAGTTCCAACGCGGTCGAAGGCAGTAATTTAATAAATTACTTCTTTTTTATCTTATTCTTATATATCATAAAATATTTACCACTTTTGTTAAAAATATTTCTATATTCCAATATTTTGATTTTTTTCTTGAAACTTATGATTATTATTGAGTGCCATTTGTACCAAATGTTTCGTATTTATGTGTACTAGGTATATATTGCATGCTTTATATTATTTACATAATCTAATTATAACTTTTTTTAAAATTTTAAATCTTTATTCACACCTTTCAACAATTATATTTACAATCAGTGAATTAGTTGAAGTTAAGAAAAGAAAATATAACAGCTTTGTAGGCATGAGGGCACCCAAGGTTTATCCTCCTGACTAGTATTACATCTATTATTGGTCCATGAGGTACCTCATCCAGCTCCTCTTCAGCCATCCCCGGATGTTTTCTGGCATGCTCGTTGTGTTCGTATCTTTTATAAGAGTGTTTGGGTGTCTTTGTAATTTTTGTATAAGTTAGTTGATAGTCGACATGTGAAGGTTTACGGTTATGTTGCTAACATACTTTTATTTTGTAATAGTCTGTTTTGTTATTCAATAAGTTCCATTAGTTATGAATATTTGTTTAATTTTTGTCGAAGTTTAATTTTTCAGTGCTTTTTAAAAAAAAATGAGTAAAAAATTTTAGACCTTTGGTTTAGAACTTTTCATTTTTTTTTTTTTAACTTTTTTTTAATACGTTGACCCCATATTATACGTCAATCACATGTTAATCTAAAATATTGTAAAATTAAATAATAATTCGATTTCAAATATTATATAGCTTAAGATAACAAAGGATTTTGAAAGAGAGGCACAATAACTGAATATATTTTTGTTTTAATTGCATTAGGACTTAATATTTTACTTAAATAAAATAAAATCACTGTTAGTCATTGTATACGTCCATCGAATCTGCTGATTGTCTATCTACTGCTGACGCGCGGATATAATAATGAAGTGAAAAAAAAAAAATTGGAATATCAAATGCTCTGAGTTAAAAGTTATAATTTAATAACTTTGATTTTATAACTTAATTTTTTTATTGTATGTATTTTGCATTTGCTATATGAACTACATCGAACCATCACACCCAAAGTCTTCTCTCTTCTCAAACCGCAAAATCTTTTCTTCAAGGATTTAAAATATTCACCTCGTCCGGTTCGGTTATGGTACATAGCTAATAAAGAACTCCTCCTTCATCTCATTTTAGTATGGTCGGGTTTGCATTTATCTCTCGAAGAGCTCCTTCTACTCCGGAGTTAGCTGGCTGACCTCGAATTATGGGAACCTCCCTGCTCGGCCTCAGGTTGTCCCTCCAGATCACGTCCAGTCGCTGGGCTGTTGGACGAATTAAGTATGTTCGTTAGGGTAACGCGGCCTGCTTGCAAATGAACGGTCCAGGGTCTCTCACTTTAGGCTCATTCCTGGAAAGACTGAATGATTAGCCGTACAGAAATAACGAGCCTTGCGCGATGATCTTTTTTGCTCCTGGAACAACCCTTGCATGGGCAAATAGTTCTCAGGGGGATACCTGTGGATGAATACATTGTCAATGGCTGAATACCTCAATGGAGCTTATTACAAATCTTGCAATAGCCATGTTATCATTTCTTAGCTTAAAAAATTAATAAATAAAAAATGAAAGAAGTACAAAAATTATGCAGAAAACTACCCGTGAGATGAAATTATGAAATAAAGGAGTAATTATGTTATTACGGAACCTCTTATTCATTTTATAACGGCTTTAGTTATTAGTATAAAATAAATATCAATTAAGTGGGGAGGTTTCAAGACTGTTACTTCCAAATCGCTATTGTAATATTATTTAAAAATTGAGTTTACTACTTTATTAGTAAAGAAATATTAAGGTTTTTTTTTTTGTTTTTTTTCAATCAGATGACAGAAGGATTATTCATTTTCTATTTTTGATTAATACATTAAGACTGACAACGTGATATATTTTATACATGTGTTTTCTCCCCTTTCTTATATACTTCTATCATGTTTATATATACAGTTTATAATTATCTTGGTTTGTCATGTATCACTTTGGAACAAATATACCATTTAAAATTGTTATGTAGCAATTATTCCAAAGGCCGTCCTTATTTTATCGTCCTAACCCATTTCATCACAAGGGTAGAAATAAGATGATTATTTGGAGCAAAAGGTTTAATAAAAAAGTATCGTTTATGAATTGCCAATGCGAAAAAAGGTATCCTTCTTATAGGACTAACGAAATATCTCATTTAGAGACTAACTGACCAATTAGAGGTCGGGGTCACCTATGGTGTAGCGGTTAGCATGGCAACCGACTATACTAATGGTCGGGGGTTCGCGTCCCACGTTGGCCCTAAAATTTATTAATGGGAGTAAAAAATCCTTAGCTATGCCGTCCCTCGGATAGGACGTAAAATGGAGGTCCCGAGATGTACGATGTCAGGTACTCGTTAAAGATCCCTATCCTAATCATAACTGGATAGACAAAATTTAGGACTCCCACTGTAGCATCGTCCGCTTAGCCTTAGTAGCATAAATGGACGTTAAATAAACAAACCAATTAGAGGCGGAGTATTTTTATTTTTCAAATCTAATAACTTCTAAATTTACTAAAGTTTATGAAAAAAAAATCAAGAAACTTCGTAAAAAAATACAGTAATAGTTGGGCTGGTTAGAAGACACTAATGATTAATATATACGTAAATTGTTTTTATTTTTTCTAAATTTCCAAGTTTTTTATTTTTTCTTCCGTAGATTGTATTTATTTGTTCTAACTTCATTATATCAAAACGAAATAGCCAGAGAGGACGGCCTATCTAACTACTTATTATTTCTAACTCGATCCAATTTGAGAACTATTATTATACAAAGGCCGATTTAAATGAGATCAAAACTAATCAGAAGAAGGTTTTGAATATTAAAAAACGAAGATTATAAAATGAGAAGAAGAAAAAAAAAATGAAAATTGAATGAAATTCGAGATCGAAATTGTTAGGAGAGCCAGTGGGCAGTAAGATTACAGGGTAGGACTTAGCTGGGTATTATAAACAATTAAAGCAATTAAAAGAGTTTGTGAGGCATCCCGAGGGTGCGGCCCCAATTTACATATTAAGACATAAAAATAAAGTCCCCGTAGAGGTCGTTGGGAGGGGTCTGTTTGTTTGTTACTGTCCGTCTTCGCCCCAGGCAGTCCTGATAAATCCTTGTTCGATTTGTTTTCACACCGGTTCTCATGTCCTCTAACTGCCCGTTTAAGCTGCATTTAGGGTAAGAACTCTTAAATCCTTAGTCGGATTCATTTAGGGTGGTGGAGACACCAGGCTAAAATTACGTACCTGATGTTTTTTAAAAATATTTGTGCTTTCATTTATGACAGTATATCAATTTAAATATTCCTATTAATTATTTATATTTTGATTTGCTCATTGAAGATGGTTCTTTTATTTCAGGTGGTAAGTCCAATGTTTTACTTGCTTAACGTACGTTAGAAAACACAGGACATTCACATTGTAAGTATATATGTACCTTCATAAAACCTTTTAAACGTAACGAAATTATTATACAAGATATACTTGGATAAGAAAACGAACGGGAAAGGACCTATGTAAAACTATGTCTCATTATCAATATATATGCTATTATACGACCATCATAAAATGTCGAGCGGTTGGGTTTCGTGCGAATAAGCCACTGAATATTTAGCGAAAAGGTGGGGTTGTCTATTTTATTCATCCAATAAATAATATTGTTCATTTCTCTATTAAAAATCTTGCATGATTGCAGTTTTTTATTTTGTTTTTTATCCTCTATAATTATTCAAAAGTAAAAAAAAAAAAATATCCATACGAAAATGTGTAGTTGATCAAAGAAAAAAAAGTTTACTCTCAGAATATTTTTTATCATGTTATTTTTATTTTTATTTTATTTTATTTTTCGAAGCTTAAGGAATATGTATGTTATTTATGGCAAATTCTACATCTTTTTACGTTCACTTAATATTTGTACAGAATATTATAGAATATATATTAATATATATGCATTGTAAGAAAACATTGGTTTCTATGGTATTAAATGCATGTGGCAATCAGTTATCTTTGATTAGTAACCTGTAATTTAATAAGCATTGTTCGGGGTGGCGGGATGGCCGAGTGGGCAAACGCGTTAGAAAATACGCGTTGCCCATGGCAACGTCTGCTTGGAAGCATGAAGATAGCAAGTTCAAAACCCGGAGCCAGAGGAAAATTTAATTAATCTCGGCATCAATCCACCGCCCTCTCCCCTGGCCCGGAAAACCCCGTATAGTCTACAAGGCGAGGAAGGGGTGGAACCAAAAAAAAAAATAACCATTGTCAGAACAACAGATTTTAATGAAACAATATTAACAGGTCCCTCTGAAACTGAATATCGCTGGGTTTTATTCTGAAGGAGACGTAAGCGCTTAAAGTAATCGAAACAAGTTTCTGAATGGTTTGCTCATATATGTCTTCCGACTTAATATATTAATATAAAAACAAAATGACTGCCAGTTTCTTGACCTGATAATTACTCGGCTAGATACATAGAAACAAATCACTGTTTTTGTAACATTTTTCAACCACTTTAACTCAACTACCTGAGAACATTATTTTTTAAGTATGCACATTTTAAATATGCCCAGGCAAATATTACAAAAACTATTACTAACTATTACCCCATTCTAATTTTTTTCACCTTTTGTATCTTAAAAATCAACTTCGTCCACAACTGGTAACCAGAAGAGGGTTGGTATTCCTTTCCTCTAAATCCTTGACTCCTTGATAACAATTTTATTTTTTGCCGTTGCGACCAATCTTGAAACTGACAAAAATTATTTCAAACTATAATGCAACCCATCCTCTATTTAAAGAAATGTTGATCTTATTCCCTAACAAAAAATAAAAGAAAAAAGTACAAATTAAAAAGTGCATTATCGCTCCTATGGTTTTAAATGAAAAATTCAACTATGTAATCTATCCCCCCCCCCCCCCGGCTATCGCGACATACCATCCCTAGAATCGACAGTTTTATGCCCGAACTATCGACAGTTTTACATTACTAATGATTAGAGAGAAATAAATTACTTTGATAAATACAATCCATAGCAGCAATTCTTTCTAGCTTTTCTTTGCCTGCATATATTTTCAAGGTAAAATACAATGCCAAAGGTCTAACATAATAATCATGTCAATAAATAAATTCCCAATAAAATAAATACTGCTCACGTTCCGAAGGTATAAATATAATAACATTTATTATTGTATCCTCTCCCAAGATGTACGCGGTAATGCTATGCCTCGGACTATATCTGAATCTGTTGTAGCTCGGCGCTATCGGGCAAGTCGTAGAGGGTATCGCTTGCTGAAGTAATCGCGCTAACTGCTTGCTCCCTATCTGCTTCCAGTTATCGCCCAAGCCGTGGCTTATCATTCCCTCCACTGTGGCATCATTGCCTCCCGTATCTGACTTCGCGGAAGGGAGGGGGTTCCTACCGCCTCTAATAAATCATATAATTTTTCTGATTGGGACGTTTTAAAGCAGGATTTATTGAAGGAGAATGACGCGGATGAAATGAATCTTAAGAATGATTGATTTAAAAGTAATTGATGTACAAGACTTGGGCTCGTTTTTCATCTCTAAAAAGATATAATAAACTTTCTTGTAAGCCACTCAACGACACCATTTTGGGTGTCGGGATGGCCGAGTTGGCAAACGGGTTAGGAAATCGCGTTACCATGGGCAACATATGATTGGAAACATGAAGTTAGCAAGTTCAAAAGCTGGAGCCTGAGGAAATTTAATAATCCCACACCCTCTCCCCTGGGACGGAAACCCCCACATAGCCTAAAAAGGCATGGAAGGGGGGGGCGAGAAAAAAACCACTGAAGTGTCTCAGAGCTATTGTTACTTGATGTCTTGTCTCCAAGCAGAATAGGCTTGCACGGAGTGTGCCATCGAGATGAAAACTGTTGATTCTCCAGCGCTCCTCTGAATTCGAGTCAAATCGAACCAGTGGTTATCCAATAATATAATTTTTAATGGTTATCCAATAATATAATATAAATTTTAATAATTTTTATTTTTAATTATAAAAGGGAGCACCAACAAATTACATTATAAAATTCAAGAACTAATCCTCAAACAACTAAAGCGTTGGAAAGGGGTGACAATGTCATGGGTTCCTTCACATATCGGTATTAAAGGCAATGAGCGAGCAGACCAAGCAGCAGAAGCTGTGACACTTTTGAATATCAAAAATACCTTAAGAAGCGCCTCGACCTTAAGAAAATCACAACTTCCTGTCCCCACAAAGTAAGCAGTCAAAACAAAAAATCTGAAGACCATTAAATTAATAAACCAATACTTAAGATCACTCGTCGCTAATGGCTTGGCAATCGAAGGGACGTAAAATAGCACAAATAAACAAAATAAAAAAAGGTTTTAAAAGAGGAGCCCGAATAATTCAGAAATGATTTATCGATATCAACACAAGGTTCTGTGCCCATCAAATCATTTGTTTCTGGATTGAAAAAGTATTAAATGACTGCGGAAATAAGCGATTTCGATGACAATCTTCTTTAATTAAAAACTTCTTTACGGGAACGGGACAGGAAGAAAAATAATCTTATTAATCAGTTTGAGGGCGCAAAACTAGAAAGATATTTTCTAGTAAAAAAACTAAGGAATGCGAAAATTTAATTTACTAAATTTAACCAGAAGCGGTCCAAGAACAAATTTCGGGGGTATTGGCAAAAAACAAATGTTAGATATAGCAAAAAACCAGTTCACTTATCAATTTAAGAATGTTCTAAATTCTTATAGATAAAAACTACCGCACTAAAAAAAAAAAAAAACTATTTTGAAATAGGTAAACCATATGGTTAGTTATTGGCACTCAGTACCGTTATTGGCACCCCAACTTTAACTTAAAGAAATAGGTTAACAAGTCCTAATTTTATTATAAGATATACATGAGTCTAATGTTTGAAGGGTCTTCTAAGTCATCTATGAAGTAAGACTTTAACAAACTAACCATAGGAAAGATTTCACAATTAAAATTAACCAGATTTGGCACTTTCAACAATAAATATTGCCATATTGTGAAACTACTGAACTTTTGACCTAAAAAAAATCTGAGGATAGATACTGAGGAGCTCTAGGAAGTTTCTATTTGATCCCTTTATAAAAAGTATTTTTTTTAATTTGACCACAGGATTAAGGATGCCAATAACTGTACTATTTGCCCTGAATAAATAACTGTACGGTTTACCCCATGCAAAATTTATTCCTCTAATACTTTTTCAAAATTTTGGGGAGGTGTCAATTTCCCATACCTCCCTTCTTTGAATAAAACATATAGCCAAGAATCCGGTCCCAAACGTCAAGGAAAACAAAAAAATTTTTAAGACTACTATTTTCATGGCATTAGAACAAAACGTCTAGAGCCATGATAGTTGTTTATAAATTCACGAATCCCAGATTTTTTGGATTAAAGCACCTTCAATTATAAATAATAGAGGAAAATAAAGCAAATGTATGTTTATTTCTTTGATGCGCGATCATAAGGACTTAATTCACTATTGGAGCTATTGCAGATTATGTCTTATTATAGCACGAAATCAGAGCTACCGGTTGGTATTAAGGTCTTAAGCCAAACTATATTGTTTAATAAAAATAACAATTACAAATAATATTAATAATTAGATTTTACATAATGTTTTGAGCTCTCCTGAAAAATTCAAAATTTTGACTTAAGCCCTTATGACCATGCATCAAAGATATATGAGATTGTTTCTTGTCTCATAAATAAATTATATTTGCAGATCATAAAAGATATTTAATTCGCAATGAGCCACTATAGTTTGAGTTTAATAAGTAATGAATAGTTTTTTATTTATCAAGAAGGCTCCTAAACTCATTCTAGTTATCCCTGGGGCGTTGAAAGTAGTCAACCTCCCGTTTCGCTGGCTGCTTAATTTTATTGTTGTCGAGGTTTTTCTGGTACTGATATTTATTTAATTTTTGAATATATCATTTGTAAATTTCCTCTAACTCTTTCAGATGCGCTGCCATAATTAAACGATTTTTTGTAACCTGATGATGCTCGAATTAGTAAAAAGTTTATCTGAAAATATATATTTATATTTGAGACCGTTTCTTGGCCTTCTTTTCCTCTTTTTTTTACTAATTTTTACAAATAATTCAATATTCACTGATCTTATGTGTTATCATTAAAAGTTTCTGTTAAATAAATCAGCTTTAATTCTAAATGTCAATGTTTTCGGAGATTCATTGCTAGGCACTCGTATTATAACACTGTATAAGTTATTTTAAACTGCAGTTTCTATTACTGTGACGAAGGATAGCACAACTTATTTCCTTCTTTCAAATTCAGGCCCACGCTCAGATCGTTAGAAAAAGAAAAGCTTCACGGAACCGTTCGTCCACAAAGGAGTAGAAATATTTAGTCTCATAGTTCCGGTTTTAAGAATGCTTCAGCGTTCCTCCGGGGAGAGGCGCTAGATTTAAAAGGATCGTGGGAACTTGTCATCGAACCTATATATCGCAAGATTTTTTTGTTCGTTTTAGAAAAAGAAACATACAGTTTTTCCCCAACAGAAAGAGATTTCCGATTCTTCTTCATTGTCTAGATAGCTGTTCTCTTCCTAGTTCAACAACCTCACAGTTCTTCACAACCATATGATGGACTTTAAGTATAAAACTATGTGTGATTCAAGAAGTATGGAATAAGTATTTAAAATTACATTTTTTAAAATATTTTCAACAAAAGAATTTACATTAATCTGCTGATCAGTCAACCATTAGGCCACTAAATACCATACAAAAGTACCATCTCATGTAAATTTTTAAGATACCTGTTAAAAATGTACATTAATATTATAACACTTATGTTGGCTTAAATGGTTTTTATGAAATGAGAATAATCATTTAAAATGTCACTTTAATGTGTTAGGTACGGTTTCGATTGATAGTCAAGATTTTCACTTTTGGTAAGCTAAGGTTTCGATCCCTGCATGTGGATCTTCATCAGGGGTTCTGAGACCAAAGTAATACAGAGATTCGGTGTATTAGTCAACTGTTTTTCTTTACGATAGGTAGATTGATAGTCGGGGCCGCGGTGCACAGTGGTTGAAAGGCGGAAAAAACATATTTTTTGAAGGTATTGGAATATTCTTTTTCTTTTCATTATTAATTAATAGAATAGTTACCTGACACATTCCATCAATTTATTCAGAGATATTCTGATTTTTAAACTTGTTAGGACCCTTTGAAAATCGATCATTGAAAAAGTTTATTTTTCAACGGAAAATTTATAACACTATAATAATTTTTACAACTCGCATTTTTGTTTCTTTGAGCGATTTTCCTTCATAATCATGAAAAGCTATCTCACATATTACACTAGCATATAAATGATGCTATTTGGTCTATGTTTTAACCCAGAAATAAAATCCCGAATAAATGCAATAAAATTAAGACAAACAATTTTTTGGTAATCCAAATTTTTCAAGCGCAGCCGAGCGCAGTTTTAAAATCCATTTTTTTAACAAGAAAATACATTCAAGAAAATATTAAAACATATTCTAGCTGCGTCCACCTGCGTCTGTACATCTGGGATTTTGTTTTATAGAAATACCTATGCTATTTCGTGCAGTTTATTCGCTTGTGCTTCGAATTAGGTTATTACTAATCGTTTAGTAAAACATCATGCCTTACTTACCAGGTCTGTAGCATCATTTATAAAGTCAGTCTGAATCGTTATTAGGTCGATAATAAATCAACTTATGTTGGCCCTACCGTGATTTTAGAATGAATTTGGGAATTATTAATAATAAATTTTTTAACATGACCTCCGATAACTTGGTAAAAAATAAACTGATTTCTCATGAAAACTTTCTTGCCTTGTTCTAACAGTAAGTAATATTAAACTAGATCTCGAGTCGAAAATTGATGTATAATTTTTTTTCTATTTTCCTTACACTGCCGGTTAATCCGAATAGCCGGTTAAGCGGGGCTCGAACCTAAACATCTTATAGGAAATTCAATCGTGGTAATGCTAATATCAACTTAATTTTTTTGCGGCTACAGATCAGGTTTGACAGGGTTTTTTTCCGAAAATAGTCGATTTTCTACCACTGTGCGGCGTGGTCTAGGGGATAGCGTCTCCGACTCCCACGCTGGCGGTGCGGGTTTGAATCCCGCCCAAGCCCGCTCGATTCTGTTCGGTGACGACCTCACTGAACAGACTCAGCGGCTTGCCACGGATTAGATGAGGTTGGTTAACAGTAGATAACCCGTCCCGATTAGTCCTCGTGGCATAAAACGGACGTAAAAAAAAAAGGTAGATTGATAGTCAGGATTTCCCTGATTTCCTGATGGCTTGTGATTCGATCGCAATGGAAGTTGATTTGAGGATATCTCTAATCCAGTATCTTTTCAAAATCCTCCTCATATATTGAGGCGTGTCAACCACATATCTCATTTACCTGTTAATATAGCAGGGCCATTCCACGTCAAATCATCCAGCCAAAGTTCAAAATTTTACCTCCCCCCCCTCAGATTTTGATAAAAATTTATAGGTATTAAGTACATACTAAAATAAGAAACAATGCCAAATTTTACCCAATTCCAACAAGAAATAACAGAATCATGGTCATATGAACTTTTGAGATATTTGAAGTTCCGATGACGACTTGAGCTCAAAACCAACTTGTAGGTGTTAATACTTTCCTCTGTAGAATGGGCATTAATTGAACTGGAGCTTTCAAAATTTATTCATTAATTCTGCATTTCATACAGAATTGGGTGATACCATAAATATTAGAGAGATCATTTTCCATCATGGAAAAAAAAACTCTTAAACATAAAAATTTAGATTTTTCCCAAGTTGAAAAACAGTCGTCAAAAAATGCCATGGGCAAAAATCTCTCTCCAACCAGCCTAACAAACTATATATTAATAGAAAGAGGATAGAATTCTCTATCTAATGATGAAATAATATGAGTGGCTTATTGAATTATAAGGATTTTATGTCGATTTGAATCAAATATAGTAAAATTTAATTTAAAAGTGGCGCATACAAATTAATACAGTTGAAATATCTCTAAAATATCCTCATACAAAGATATATTATTGAAGAGGGCATCTAATTTCCTTTTAAATAATATAATGATATAGGTGGGCTTTTGAGTTGGAAGTGTTTTATTACCATTTAAATCTAATAAAATTAATTCAACTCAGTGTGATGTACATTTCTGTATGGCTAAAATCTCTCTCCAACCCCAATAAACTATTATATATCGCATAAAAGTAGATGAAATTCTCTATGTAATGATTAAATAATATGAGTGGCTTATTGACTTATAAGGATTTTATGTCGATTTGAATCAAATATAGTAAAATTTAATTTAAAAGTGGCGCACACAAATTATTACAAATTTAAGAATTTTTGCGGGATTTCAAGTTTAAAGAGTTGTTTTATAAGTAAAATTTAATAATATGAAATCAAATCACAACAATGATAGGAACAGATTGACTTCGTCGCACCAACTATTGTTTCTACGCAAACTCAAACGTTCTACATTTTCATGAGATAATTCAATAAAAAATTTATAAATTATAACTTTTCTTTGTAAATATTGAATTTTCACTATAAGAGTTAAAATATTTGCTTACTCTACAAATAAATTTCATTCTATATGAATGAAATTTATTTGTAACTCACCGCTACACGCCATAATTTCCATAATAAAGGTTATAAGACTAAACGGTGTAAGCTATCTAACACGTCTATAACATTACACAATATTAACGAATATAACTAAATTAAACGCAGTAAAAAATTTAGCACTTAACCAAAATCTTATTCTTGGATAAGATAAAAAGGTGTTTGGAAATACTCTACTTGTAAAAATTCAATATTTACAAAGAAAAGTTATAATTTATAAAATTCTTAGTGAATTATCTCAAGAAACCGGACAACATTTGAGTTTGCGTAGAAACAATAGTTGCTGCGACGAAGACAATCTGTTCCTATATAATAGTTTATTGGGGTTGGAGAGAGATTTTAGCCATACAGAAATGTACATCACACTGAGTTGAATTAATTTTATTAGATTTAAATGGTAATAAAACACTTCCAACTCAAAAGCCCACCTATATCATTATATCATTTAAAAGGAAATTAGATGCCCTTTTCAATAATATATTGTAGGTAATAATGATTAAAAAAATCACATATGATTTTAATCATTATTGAATATAGTGGAGTTAAATAAAAAGAGGCTAAAAAGCAATTTCGAGCTCAAAAAATAAAAACAGAGACGAACGCACAACGGTACCTGCAAGTGGGCGAAACGAGCATATCAGTGCGGTACGTACAAACGTTTTGATTTACACCCAAAGACAATATATTTATATTTACATTTTTAATTGTTTATTGAGAAATAAATATTTTCATTAATCGTTATATTTATATTTTTATTGGGGTACCTTCTGGTACATGAGTTAGCTCCGTTGTAGCTTAGATCCTATAACCCCGATAAGTGGTGACCCCGACGTGATTAAATAAGACGTAATGATGCCTGCAGATAGAAACGTAAGCGAATCCCAGCAACAACTACCTTTAACGGAACATTCCGCGTTTCACTCAGAGATAGCCTCTTTTACGGGAGCTACATCCCGCCTACCTCCATTTTATAAAACAAACCCGAACCTTTGGTTCCTACAAGCAGACGCCGTATTTGCAACTTCACGGGTTACATCGTCCCGAATCAAATTCCAGTCAATTATAGCCAGCCTGGATCTCGAGGTGCTTACACAGGTAGCGGATCTTCTTACATCTCCCTCTGATGACCCGTATAAGCAGCTGCGTGATAGGTTAATTTCGATTTATGGCGAATCCGAAACTCGGCGAATCAAAAAGCTTTTAGAAGAAACCCAGCTCGGAAGTCAGCGGCCATCTCAGCTCTTCCGTCAGATGACCCAGCTAGCTGGTTCTACAATTAGCGCGGATGTCGTCCGAACATTGTGGCTTCGAAATCTACCCCCACGCGTTCAGGAAATTTTGGCTGCGACCAAGCAGGAAGACGTGGATGCCCTTACAAGCGTAGCCGATAAGATCATGGAGGTCGATCGTCCTGAAATTTATGCTCTTTCATCACAGGTTCCTTCGGTTCCCAAGGCGAGTTCCAGTACCGATGAAATCTTGGAAGAGCTTAGGAAACTTAGGGTAGAGGTAGCAGACCTTAGGAAGAGGTGCAGGTCCGCGAGTAGGGATCGGCCCAGCAATTCCCAGCAGCGAGAACGCTCCAAGTCCCCTAATGATGGACTCTGCTTCTTCCATCATAGATTTCGCTCCAAGGCTAGAAACTGTAGACCCCCTTGCAGCTGGAAGTCCCAACCAACACGGGATTTTTAGAAGGGCCGATGGATCAAGCGGCCGTCATCGAAGCCCAACCTCAGCGCCGCCTTTTTATTACTGATAAGAGGTCCGGTCTTTCCTTTCTGGTGGATACCGGTGCCTCTATTTCCATTGTTCCTCGCAATCCTCGTACTCATCGCAAAGCGACCGACTACAGCCTCATCGCCGCAAACAACACCACCATATCAACGTATGGCGAGAAAACGCTTTACCTCGATATTGGTCTTCGTCGCGACTTTCCATGGACCTTTTTGATCGCGGATATCGGCAGGCCTATACTCGGAGCGGATTTTCTTTTTCATCATAGGCTCACCGTCGACGTCGGCAGCAGGCGGCTCATCGATCAGCATACGGGATTGAAAGTAATGGGGAAGATCTCTTCCATCGCTTCACCTTCGATTTCGACCATCCCCGATGGTTGCGCTTACGCACACATTCTACGGGACTTTCCTAACATCACAGGTCCCTCACCCATCCGTGGACCACCAAGGCAAGTCGTGGAACACCAAATAGAGACTAAGGGACACCCTGTGAAGAGCAAAGCCAGGCGATTACCACCGGAGAAATACAAGGCTGTCAAAGAAGAATTCCAGAGAATGATGGATGAAGGAATCTGCCGGCCATCGAAGAGCAGCTGGTCCAGTCCTCTTCACTTTGTGACGAAACGGGACGGGAGTTTTAGAATCTGCCGAGATTACCGCAGGCTGAATGAGCTTACTGTTCCGGACAGATACGCGGTGCAGAACCTGATGGACTTTACCAACCATCTCGACGGGAAAACAATCTTTACGACCCTCGATGTTACACGCGCGTACCACCACATTCCTATAGCCGAGCAAGCTATTGAGAAAACGGCAGTTATCACCCCATTTGGTCTTTTTGAATTCCCCAGGATGACATTTGGCCTAAAGAATGCTGCTCAGACTTTTCAACGGTTTATAGACAACATGTTGCGAGACCTGCCTTTCGTTTTCGCATATTTAGACGATTTCTTCGTCGCTTCCCAAACAATTGAAGAACACGAAAAGCATTTACGGGAAATATTCGCACGCCTGGATGAATTCCACTTGTCGCTGAACGTCGGTAAGTGTGTTTTCGGAAAGCGAGAAGTTGACTTCCTTGGTTACAGGGTAGATGCAGACGGGATCCAGCCCTTCCTTCGAAGGTGCAGACAGTCCTAGATTTTCCCCAGCCAAAAACCAAATGCGAACTAAGACGTTTCCTGGGTATGCTTAATTTCTATAGGAAATGTCTACCGCACTCAGCCCATATCCAGGGACCTCTTAATCGGCTTCTTCATAACGCGAAAAAAGGTGATAAAACTCCAATAGAATGGACAGCAGAGACTACAAATTCGTTTGAGGAAAGCAAGCGTAGCCTGTCAGAAGCGGTAAAACTTGCGCATCCCGCATCTAATTGCGAACTTTCTTTAGTCTGCGACGCATCGGACAACGGCATTGGTGCCGTCCTGCAGCAGCATAAGAATGGGTTTTGGCGTCCACTAGGATTTTTTTCCAAAGCTCTCTCACAGACGCAGAAAAACTACGCCACCTACGATAAGGAACTCCTTGCGATCTACGAAGCAGTGAAGCATTTTCGCCCACTCGTCGAAGGCCTCAATTTCTTCATCGTGACGGACCACAGGCCACTCACACACGCTTTTGTCCAGCATTCAGAGTCGACATCTCCACGTCGAATACGACACCTCAATTTCATAAGTCAGTTCTCGACTGACATCCGTTACCAACCAGGGAGTGAGAACGTTGTGGCTGATGCCCTTTCGAGAATCGAAGAATTGGACCTTCCTAATGATCTGGAGGCTCTTGCTGAAGCACAGAAGAAGGATCAAACCATCCAGGATCTTAAGAGGAATACCTCGATAGAACTGAAGCTGATGTCAATGCCCGGAACCGAGTCGAAGCTACTTTGCGAGACCTCAACGAAAACAGCTAGACCCTATGTTCCTCCTGAATTTCGTCGCTCCACTTTTAATAGGCTCCACGGTTTAAGTCATCTAGGGATCAAGGCAACAAGGAAACTTATCTCCGAACGTTACTTTTGGCCTGAAATGAACGCTAACATAGGCAACTGGGCTAAGACTTGTATACACTGTCAAAGGGCTAAGGTTCATCGACATACCACAGCACCACTTGGCACGTTTGAACCTGCGAACCGTTTCCAGCACGTCCACTTGGATATTTTAGGACCTTTGCTGCCATCGGAGGGAATGCGATATCTTCTTACCATGGTGGACCAAACGACCCGCTGGCCGGAAGCCGTGCCCATCCCCGATATCACCGCCTCTACTATCGCACAGAATTTGTACTCTTCGTGGATATCACGATTTGGTGCACCACAACGTGTTACCACTGACCGAGCGTAGCCGAAGCGGTTTATGGACAACCACTGCGTCTTCCAGGAGACTTCCTGGAAACACAGGATTCACAAGAACCCTGCGTCGCACTACAAGCTCTTAAGGACGATTTGGCGCGCTTGAAGCCCGTAGATCCACGAACAACAGTGAGGAAGACATTCCGGCACAAGGATTTATCCACCTGTACTCACGTTTTTCTACGCGAAGATGCGGTTCGTAAACCTCTGGTGCCACCTTATTCTGGACCACACAAGGTTATAGAGCGAGGTGAAAAGATTTTTACGGTCCTGCTTGGCGACAGAAACGTAAACGTCTCGATAGACAGGGTCAAGCCGGCGTATTTGTTAGAAGATAACAACGACTGCATGCCGCAAACGCCTCCTCAGGAACCTTCACCAACACAGGACGTGGCCAACGAATTCACAGTTCAGCAGCCCATTTCTGGATCGACCAATCCTCCCCATGCACATGCAAGACGGGTGTGTTTCGGTGACTCCGTCACCCGAGTGGGAGCGATGTAGGTAATATTGATTAAAAAAATCACATATGATTTTAATCATTATTGAATATAGTGGAGTTAAATAAAAAGAGGCTAAAAAGCAATTTCGAGCTCAAAAAATAAAAACAAGACGAACGCACAACGGCACCTGCAAGTGGGCGAAACGAGCATATCAGTGCGGTACGTACAAACGTTTTGATTTACACCCAAAGACAATATATTTATATTTACATTTTTAATTGTTTATTGAGAAATAAATATTTTCATTAATCGTTATATTTATATTTTTATTGGGGTACTTTCTGGTACATGAGTTAGCTCCGTTGTAGCTTAGATCCTATAACCCCGATAATATCGTTGTATGAGGATATTTTAGAGATATTTCAACTGTATTAATTTGTATGCGCCACTTTTAAATTAAATTTTACTATATTTGATTCAAATCGACATAAAATCCTTATAATTCAATAAGCCACTCATATTATTTCATCATTAGATAGAGAATTTTATCCTCTTTCTATTGATATATAGTTTATTAGGCTGGTTGGAGAGAGATTTTTGCCCATGGCATTTTTTGATGACTGTTTTACAACTTGGGAAAAATCTAAATTTTTATGTTTAAGAATTTTTTTTCCATGATGGAAAATGATCTCTCTAATATTTATGGTATCACCCGATTCTGTATGAAATGCAGAATTAATGAATAAATTTTGAAAGCTCCAGTTCAATTAATGCCCGTTCTGCAGAGGAAAGTATTAACACCTACAAGTTGGTTTTGAGCTCAAGTCGTCATCGGAACTTCAAATATCTCAAAAGTTCAAATGACCATAATTCTGAAACTACTAGTTGGAATTGGGTAAAATTTGGCATTTTTTCTTATTTCAGTATGCACTTAATACCTATAAATTTTTATTAAAATCTCAGGGGGGGAGGTAAAATTTTGAACTTTGGCTGGATGATTTGACGTGGAATGGTCCAGCAGTAATTTATGGTAAATGCATTTCTTCATTAGTCTTGTTCATTAATCTGGTACCACAAAATTGCACCAGGTATTTGATTAAAAAGTTGAAAGTTTTCTTTTTTAGCTATACCGAATATATATAAAAGTATGTTCTGGTTTAAATAAGCTAGTATGTTTGCGTATTTAGTTCCTATTTCGATTTAGACCCATTGATCTTTCTTTCCTTCCTCGTCTCTTTAATGATTGGTGAGGTTTAGTAAATTTCCTTAACTTTTAAAATCTTATCATAAACGGTAACCCTCTTGAGGCCTGTAAAAAATTGGAAGAGGTCTTTTGTAACGTTGTATGGACATTGGATACTTAGATCGGTAACTTCGTATTCATGCTTCTGGAGATTTTGTTGAATATTCAGACAGAGAATAAGTATGATGTGAATTGTTCAATAATTCCTTCCGATATGCATTATAGATAATAACTGATCAATGACTTGAATAAATACATTTTAATTTTTTAGTCCACAGTTTGAAACTTTTTTTTTGACTAGGAGGAGTGCGATGTATCTTAGAAGAGGAGTAATAATTTTGAAAAAAAAAGAAACAAATTAATTCGGATCTGAGTCAAGTAGAAACACAGATGCCTGAGAAAAGGCAACATTTCAGCCTGATGGTTTGGACTGTGAAGGTAAAAATAGGTCGTTAACAGCAAACACTCTCTGTGGCAGCTCAACTCCACCGTCTATTTTGTTTTTGTCTACTATTGAACTACGCTCACAGGAATTCTTGCATTGGTTTTAGTTTGTGTTATCGGATTGTAATTTGTGTTATCGAAATGTCGCTCTTTGATTTTACTTTCGTGCACTTCCACACGTAGTCAAAGATTTGGATAATTCTTTTTTGGTATGTGAAATACTAGAACCATCCCTGTATAATAATTTTTCAATATACAACACCTCGAATTTTAGATTTGGTTGGCTTTGTTCGTGCGTAAGATTGGATTTGAATGGTTTTGTTCTTATAAGTTGGTAAATATATGTATATTTTGTAAAATTTAAAATAAAAAAAAGCGGTAAAATATTTAAACATACGCAAAAAGGCGTTGAGGGTATTTAGGAGAAATAAATTCTATGTAGGACATCTTAGTCAATCAGAGGGACGGACATTATAGCGTGAAACGAAAGATGTGTTCCGATGTGTTTAGGATGTGTTCCGGCATTATACATGGGACTCTTTGATTTTGCAGAGCATGAAAGATCATGACAAGGAAACGGTTGAATGTCCTGAGAGAACACTATCCTTACTACACGGAATTATATTTAACAATTCTCTAGGTTCTGAAATATTTAATGAATTAGGTACCTACTAGAGGCTTTATACAGTGAAAATTTGCATAACGGATGATAGTTTTTGCAGAAATGAAGAGCTTTGAAGAATGTCCGAACATATTCATCTCAGACGTTTGAGCTAGACGTCACACTAATTCGATACCGGTCTCCGCGAGTTTATATTCATTTATCTTGTTATATTAATTATTTATAAATCCATTTAGTTAAGCTATTACTCGTGCTTGACCATTTCGACGAGTAAAATAAAAGATCTCCCTGCTCTCTTTGGAATAAAAAAGAGGATGTTCAGCCCGAAGCAAACCAGATTATTTTATCCCGTAATATATGACGTAAACTATCTCCTTACCGAACCGCTGAACAAAGAACGGTTCTTCTTTGAAAGAACAGAACCGCAGGCATTCCATGATGTGTAGCGTTAAAGTTTCATAACTGCATTAGGAACAGCTGTCCCATGGAAAACAAATAATGCCATCGACGAAGGTAAACCTCATTACTAAAAAGTATTAGGGTATTTTTTAGTAAAGTACATAATATGTTTTTTATATTCAATATATAACTATCCTAAGGCTATTAATTTATTATAATATTTAATTAGCTAAATACAAACTTCCTATGTCTATTTAAGAATTTATTTAAGATGTCTATTTTAAGAACGGTTAAGAAGTTATTTATTGATAATACACATACAAATGGATTAAAAATTGAAATACACAAACGAAACCTTCACATAGTAACAAAAAGGAAGCTTAGTTTGAAGGCACATAATCTTAAATGCTATTTATCGTTGGTAGAACTTTAGATGTGCAGTTCCTGGCTTTGATTAAATTTGGCATGATCTTTATTGAAAAGGACCCCTGAGGTGTTTATTTATCGCTTAAGAGAGAGCGTGAGGCGAATGCAGAAATTATATGAAGCTAATCAAGACCCTTTTAACTAAAAAGGATACGATGGGAGTTCCATAGTATCACGGTCACAGAACCCGAGTAGGTAAATACCGTTTTTAAAACATATGGTATTATAAAAAAAATCATACCTATCTGATTCAAATAATTAGTTACTAAAATATTATGTAAAATGCAAATTATGTATTTTAAGTAAAAAAGTATTGAATATTAGTTTTCCATATATTTCTCAAGAAGATATAATTTGTGTTAAAAGGGCGACAGTTCAGAACTAGAAAAAGAAACAAAATGTTGACGCACTGTTAAAATGTTTTTGATTACAATATCTTGAACAAGATAATATTCAATTAAAATATGGGATTGAAGAACAAAATAAGGAAGACTGCAACGATAAAGATGAAGTCCAGAAAATAGCGAAAAACATGAAGGTTCTTATAATGGAGAATAAGAAGCAAGAAAAATTGTCACAATTTGCGAGGAAGGAAGATTCGAAAAAAAAATGGGAAGGACAGAAAAACAATCTAGAAATGGTTAACTTGGTGCTTTGTTGGTCTTTCGCGATATCGATACAAATTTAAAAAATCTATATTTTATGGTATTTTGTATCTGTATTACAGAATATTGCTAAAAATATGATTTAATCTATAAAATATTTATTTACAACTCAGGTATATATAAACAACTGACAAATATTAAAGACAACATGTTATTCTACTAGTGTCCCGATGGTCTATAAATTCTAATCATTAGTAGGTGTATCATCATTTTATATTATACTAACCCCTTGTGTTGTTTTAATATATAGGGTTAGAAAACAACTTCCACCATGTGGCCTACAGCGTAGAAGCTGTTCGAATCTCTACCCCGCTGTGCCCCAGGGCATATTTACATCTGCAGGGAAGTGTCAAGCAGTAATATCTGAAACCCGTCTGCCTTAAGCGCGGTCCGAACACGAGAATAAAATGTCCCAAAGGTTCGGCTCTTGTGTATTAAATTCAAACTGAGGCCATCCTACTACCGATTTCATCAGTAAATGGCGATTTTAGTGTGTTGACCACCCAGCATATCAGCTGGTGTAGCGTTGTATAACGTTTGAAATATGTGAACTCAGTAATATTGTACGTTGTAGTAAATACTGTTAAACTCATGTTGGTTTTAATAATAGTTTCACACGCTTCAATTATTCGTTCTTACTCCTTAAAAATATAGCGAAACCTATGTACGAAGACTCATAATTAAAGCACCTTATGACTAGAGACCTTCGCCAATTAACAGTGGCCAACACATAATGATTAAACTGATACCCCCCCAAATAAGAAATAAAGATTAGAAAGGCGATGGTCCTTATTCAATGGTATTCCAATCAAGGTATGGAAAGGGTGCTATCGTGTTATTATTATTCTCCATGTCTTATATGTCATTTTCATTGGTTTCCGGCTCGTTTGCTGACTTTGAAATAGTTCTAGTTGACAGGTGACTGGAAGATAAGAAGGCATTTCTGGCTGGGACGTTGTAGAATGATGAATGGGGAGATTCCCAAGACAAAAAGTCTATTCCGAGAGAAGGATCGGAAGGCCAATACTTTGGTGGGCCAGTAAATTACACCAATACTCCGGTGTAGGATGGGAAGTCCATTATGGTTGTATGTTACTGGGAAGAAGCTGCAAAGTACAGAATGACTTGCAGTTCGTCCTGCAGGAGGCAAAAAAAAAATTATATATAGGATTTGCAGCCAAAACCTGACACGTACTCTTACTCTAGAACTTAATCATAAAAGAAATGTAGAAAATTAATTCAATAACTCCGTTACTACCACAATAATATTATTTGATTATTAATGTCAACGAATTTCTCCCTTGAAAACACTTCATAACATAATTTTCTTTATCCTCTGTACTTAAATGGATTATAACGACAGGACACTTCTCACATTCGGTCTAAACTTCAAATTTATTACAAAAACCTCCTTTTCATTACTATAATCGGGTCGTTTGGATATCTGTTAGGCTTTGAGTTCCATTTGACCCCTCTGTTCTAATCTTAAAATTTTAATGCTGTAATCCTAAACACTTTCTATGTCCTTATGTCCACGAGTAAAATAAATTAAACGTTCTGTATGTTGTTGATGTTGTTCTTTATGCATATATATATATATATATATATATATATATATATATATATATATATATATATATATATATATATTCAAATATAAACAAACACAATCCTCGACGAGAAGTGTGAAAAGAAGTTGGTCCCTCTAAACTAACTTTACATTAAAAGTCATTTACCTGCTATCACTTTATTTCTATATTTTTCTTTATTGTATGAGTGCGTTGTAGATTTGGGTAAATTACTGTTTAAATAAATAATACAGCCTCACCAATTAAGTTAGTATAATAGAATTACGCTATGAATTTGTAGATTTTATTTACTCAACGTTGTTAGCAACATGATAACGCATTAATTTTTATTTTTAAACTCCAATGAAGTAAGAGATGTTACGTTCCAGTATGATTTGTTTTAATTTTACTGGGCGTGGAATAATAAAGCAAAAATATTGTTTGTTTTTTTATATTGTTTTATTTTTTTTTAATTAATCAAAGTTCAATAAAATACGATGATCGTTAACTCTGATTTTTATTTTTCCTCGTGAGATCGTAACTCATGCAAATTTGTTATGGATTTATACACGGAAAATGGATGGAAACGATTTGATCAGTTGCCAAAATAAATTATTGGAATAGAATGTAAATCGATATTATATCAACATAAATATTTTAATTTTGTAAAATAACGTTTGCAGACAATAATAAGGTGAACCTGAATTTAGAAACACGTTCGTCAAATTTATAGCACTAATATCTTTTTTTATTTCCAAATATTTTTTTTTTTTTTTACCGAACACTGTTTTTCCTCATAATTCTTTATACTAGCACTCTCTCAAATACTAAAAAATAACTGCACCATTTATAATTATATAGAGCTAGACTTATAGATTTATATAATTTATTGTCGATTCTATACAAACAATTAAAATAATACATTTGGTAGTCTGTTTAAACATTTTTTTAAAGGCACTCTCTAAGTACTACCATAGTTTATCATTATCATTCACACGATGATGACTCTAAAATTTTTATGTGAAGAATGCTCAGTAAAATTTAAGCATTTATCTAGGATCTCGTATGAGTTATCTTTACTACACACATATCCCCTCATATTTAAGATATATCAGCCGTGGATCATGCACTTTATTTACACAAACATTTTACTGTAATTAAAAAATACAAAAAACAATTAATATAATAAAATGTAAATTTAAAAACCTTATTTCAGAATTCTGGAAACCATCTATACCGCGTTTTAAATTCTTTAATTGAGGGAACACAATGTTCATGAATAAAATAGTATTTAATTTTTATTTTGTTATATTTACATTTTTATAAATGACGTAATATTATTTTTTTATATTTTTCCAAATTATATGCAGGACTTTTTTTTTTAACTCTCTTCCTACTTTTTCTACCTCTTATAATGCCTTATTGTTGTTATACTTTTTAAAAACATCTTTGACACTAATGAGCCCACTATGTTAATTAACAACTCAATTCAACAGTAATTGACAAATTTTATGGGACGGTCCTATTTTTTTTAAAATAGGAGAGAGGATGGGGATAATCCTTAACTATACGAGAAAACAAATAATAGTTAAAATAAAACTTTCACATTTTTTTAAATTTTATGTAATGTACTTAAAATTTGTAACGTTCACCTTTACTTACATTTACTGATACCGCATTATTTATAGTTGCAACTGCCGATAAAAATTGTTTACGACAGATTCACGACATGCAAATTAAACTGTAACAGGACCACTCTCACCTGAAACTTTCTCTCCTTTCTTAGTCTTTTTTTTTGCATTTATTTTTGTTTATTTTTACCTTTACAGACTGCATTACCCCGTGCAACAGTAAATCAACAGGTGTACCCATGTTTGCAAATAAAACGGTACCTCTCTTTATTGTGCCTTTTTAAGTGAGAGTGTACCGTTATACCTGTCTGTATGTAAAACACTTTCATCCCTCAACCTAAAAAACATACTGACCCATTTTCTTAAAATATCCGCCGCACAGGTACGAAAGTGACAGGTATAGGGCACAAGTACTGAGGCGGGTACTAAAGGGTACGCTTGCGTGTTTTTTTTTTCTTGACCTCTGGTACGGTTTTCTTTTTTTTTTTTTATACCCCCAAATATTGGGGGTGTCATTTGTCGGTCGTACCCTTCCGCACCCCCAGACGTCAGTTTGGGCTCGTTCGCATGATGGTAAGGATGGTTCTCCTTGGTTTCGAATGGAAACTTCAAAGGTAGGATTTGTTATGTTATCGGCCTAATATTAGGTTTAAATAGGTATACATTTTTAAAAACATAAAGAAGAATCTTTATTTATTTTTTTTTAAATTTAATTCAAGTATTATTATGTTAGGGTCATAATTTAAGATGTCGGGTTTTTAACCATTTTTTTTTTTATTCAACAAAATCTTTTTTTTTTTTTTTATTTATTCGATACTTTCTTTTTATTTTTGTCAACCTTATCAAAAAGTTAAATTAAATTTGTTAGAATTATAGTTAAAGTTGAAAAAAAAATGGCATAAAATATTGAATTTCATTTTTAGAAATGTGTAATTTTTTTTTAATTATATATGAAGTCAATGTGAATCCGTTGGTGTTAAATCTTTTGAAAGTACAGTAATTTTTTTTTTAATAATTGATGGTAAATAATGTCAGTTTGAACTTTGATTCGAAGAAAAAATTAAAAAAAAAAAAGGATTGTGTTAAATGGAATAGCTAAAAATCCGCCATCATAAATTCTTATACTAAAATAATAATACTAGAATTTAATTTTTTTTTTAATATAGGATTCGTTTTTATCTTGTAAAAAATCTATTTTCTTTCTGAATAATAAGGACCACAAAAATAATGAATCAGATATTTATACCGTATATTCATTAAACAAAGTATTACTTAAGCTGATATAAAATATGTGTTAAATAATAAAACCATGATCAAGATTAAGTAATAAAATAATTCATCAACAATCTTTGAATTATTCTTACAACTATTTGATTTTTACATGACCGATTTGTGAACCATGTTGATACATATTTCCGTTGAAAACTTATTTTTGAACGTGGTTAATTTATTTGGTATTTAAGAAAACTGCTGTGGCTGAGAGATAAGAATTAATTGTGGAGCATTAATCCTAATCGTGAAGCTATGAGGGTGTATGAATTTTTATAGGGCGATGGAATGGGCTGATATGCACGGTAACGTTCATAAATGCCTGAGTCGCTTAGCTTTAATGAAGGGTTGAAAAAAAAGAAAAAAGAGTGAGGCTAACCATTAATGATCTGCTGACCATTATTTAACAAAATATTTATACTAGCCATAATTGTTCCAATAATAAATTATTAATGGTTTATTGTCCTTATAGACCTGTGGTGAAATTAAATTTAACATTATATGTGGGGGAAACAAAGAATTCAAAATAAATATAACTTAATAAATCACCTAATTATTTCTCAGATAAAGAACATTCATAAAATATATTGGAATCAACAAAAATAAAGTTATATAACTTATATACCTAAATACCTTATATAAAATAAGAAATTAAAAATTAAAATAGTCGCTGGTAAATGGCGCTGGACGCCGAATGCTCCTTGTAATTATACCAATAAATATATCTTATGAGATCGTCTTGGCGGGTGTACTATGAACAATACTTTTAATGATCTACCTACTACTTAAAAAAAAGTAATTAGTCTTTTAAATATTTCTTTTTTTTTTTTTATGTTCCTTAAGGATATCATCATTATACTTAAGTTAAAAATGAACAAATTATTTCTTGCATAGTTATAAATTAAAGTAAGATAGAGATTGTTCCTAATTACATAATTGATCAGAAAGGTTATTGTTTTTTTCCTTTTTTAAAAATACATACGAAACAATAAAGAAACGTGATGATTAAATTTGTTCTTTTTTTAAATTGGTACCTACAAGTAGAAATTTGTTTTAATAATTAAAGATAATAAATTCCTAATTCAAACATTAAAGTGCTAAGTCTTGTATTGAATAAAATAATTCAACTTAGTCCCAACACAAGGAAATAGAACTTTATTTTACTTGCTTTTTAGGTTCTTTTTCATAAAATTTGATGTTTCAACATCACTAATATCATGGATGAGTATTTACGTTTAAAAATAAACATTGCATCACCAAGAAAATCGTATCACCACTAAGAAAAAAAATTATATTAATTCTTCAGTTTTTTTTTTCAGTGGAGATGATAATAAACCTACTACAATCGGATAATGTTGATCACACATATAAACATAGATATAAATAAAATAATTACCTCACTGTTATGAAACTTAATTTTAAAATAATACTTCAAAATAAAATATTCCATTCCCAAGTATTTTGAGTTTTTTAAAAGATATAAATAATCATACCTTTGCTACATCTCTTTTTAATCATGCAAATCATTTTGATAAAGGATGTTTTTTTTTAACAATCCTTGCATACAAATACTACATTAATTATTATTAATTTTTTATATTTACTGGAAAAAATTTGTCTATTACTTAGTTTATTCACAGTTGTGTTTGAATACAATTTAGCCACTTGTTGGGGTTTTTATCCTTATTTAAGTCAATATAATCACTAATATTAATTTTTTTTTAGAAAAAAATTCTCTCATTAGTTAAAAAATATCTTATTTCTGAGACATATCGATCAATCCATAGGTAGGTTTTATTTAATTTATCATTTAATAAGAAATATATTTCTCTTTTCAATATTGTTTCGCTAATATCTTAGTCCGTTGATCCTATCAACGTATATTATTTTTGAATTGTTGAATATTTCACTTTTTATACAAAAGCCTATTGCATCAACATTTTATCTATAAAATAATTCAAACGTCTCCGGCCGTTGAGGCGTAGCTACACTTAAGACTAGAATATACGAGGCAGTATCCGCATGCGAAACTGGCTACAAAACTGTCACCCCTGAGATACAATATACTCCGAGATCCTTGTTGAACAATACGCAAACACGTTTTATCGACAAATATAAATCTTTACCACTCCTGCCGACAACGCAGTGACTTTCACCCCGTGACAAACGATAGCAGGGCAGCTTGGTGTGGGTACGGAATAAGGAGTAACCAAGATGGAATCTAAGTACCAGTAATGCAGTAATACCCAAAAGTGTAAAGGATCCGTAAGCACCTTTGAAAATAAGTTGAATGTATCATGAACGTACCTTAGCGAACTAATAAGGGTAATTTTTAGACTGTTAGTAACTTTAAATCATTAAAAAAAAAACAGAAAAGATTTGTATACATAATTAGAACACACGTTGAGAAACATCCGCGTTTGTCTATTGAAATCATTATGAGATTCCTTAATTGTTTATTTACAAAAGAAAAATGTGTTATAATTAGTATCAATTAAAGATATTAATTGAGTTATTGTTCACAAACTATATAAATAAATATTCACATTTAAATACAAATCATGACTCACCGTGAAGAACTATAAATCACACATAACAGTATCATACAAATAATATAATATACAAATAATATAATATAATATACAAATAATAAAGTTTTCTTTTTTTACCAGGTACTTTTGTTTTTACTTGATGATTTATTATTTCACATTAGTGGAAAAAAATACTGCAGTATCTTCTACATAGATTTAATTTTTTATTTATTTATAAACTCAATATAGGTACTCCTGTAGTATTGGGAGGCCTTTTTTTTATATATATATTTTTTTTAAATTTAATACCAATTGATCAATTTTAATTACATCAAAAATATATATATTTAACTCTGTACTAACTTCTTTAGTTCTCAAGAATCAATTAATAAAAAGATCGTTTATTACTTTTATTACATATTAGCTGAATACACCGGTTTCACCCGGAGAATTTCATTTTTTAAATCTATAAAATCTATAAAGTATGACTTTTATCGACTCAAACGGTCGATTTCGTAAAAACCAATATAAAGGGAGATCAAAACGATTTTTATATAATATACCCAGAGATTGGCTGACGTTATGCAATTTTAATATTGACAGGTGTTCGTACCTGGTATGAAAGAACCACTGAGCGAAGTTTGGAGAATTTTGGACAAACGGTATGGATTTCTATAAAGAACAAACAAACAGAATTTCATCTTTATTTATATAGATTAATTTCATTGTAAAATATAAAACTCATTTAAAGAACTTATTGTTTCTAAAATTATCAAAACTATTAATTCAGGTTATAATATTAAACTTAATATAATTAATTTCCGTTTGTACCGAATAATATTTTTTTTTTTTTTATATAATAAGGGAAGAACTTATTTGTAAGTAGGTATATAAGCTATTATTCAGATAAAATGGTGACGTGATAAAACAGAAAGCTTTAAAAAAAAATTGAAAAATATATACTTAAATTTAAGTTGATCATATAAAAAATATCAGGATTGGTTTTAATTTATGAAATATAATTAAAACAATTATTTATTATAAATAATATGGAGAAAATACTAGGGCGGGATCTAAGCCCACCATGACGGGAGGAAGGGCAAAGCCGCCCGGCCAACCCGAGGCCTCGGCTGCCGGCCATGATGCCAGCCAGAGCTCCCTGCCTTCTCATAGGCCGGTCAAGTTTTAATGGCTTCTAGCATGGAAATTCTTTTTTATTATTCATTTTATTCACAAAAAAACGGGTAAATTCTTCAATTTTATTTATTAAAGAAATGAAAATAATCCTCCAGTAACTGTAAACGAAGAAATCAATGTAAAAATAAGATAAAAAGAAAAACATATTAAAATGGAAAATTATCTACAGATTCCGAATGAATTTTTTTACCAAGGGTACTAGCTTGGTGATTTATTACAAATTTGTATATAAAAAATAAACTTACAGTTAACATAATCCAGTTAATTGTGGGTTGGCATGTTTAGACCAATATTATAAACATTCTCAGAGACTTACCCAACTTTTTTTAACCACATAAATCTCAGGAGTTTACGAATATTTTTATAATAAAAACATAAACTTCATTGTGATATAACTTAATAATTTGTCAGTTGACAATATCCCAATTTTTCATTTTGGATTATACCGGTTGGGGATTGGATTAATTTTTAACGGTTTGAAAATTGTGAGAAAAAACATAACAATGGAAATGAAATAAAGCAGGAAATAGTAGGAATATACACTGAACTACACAGGACTCATTTATGTAATTCCATACATATATCTAAATTTATTGATTAGCGATTTTTCAGAAGAGCGATGTTTAACCTATTAACGTGACCGAAAAATAGTCAAAATCCCGAATACAAAAAATAAGTAAAAAACTTTAAACTTTCAAAGAATTTATTCAAAACATAATCGTTACTTTCTGGAAAATGCCGTTTATATAATATGTCAAAATATTACTTGCTGTTATTACAGCATTTTAAGTGTTTTTTTTTATTATTTATTAAACAAGAGAAATTATGACTATCCATCGGAGGATAGGTATTTGATTTCCTCATAAGTATAATTTAAATTAATAAATATAATCTACTTATGAAATAATGACTATGAAATCAAAAGCATAAGCGCAAACGTTTCCTTCTACGGACAAACATAATTTGTACTTAAAATTGTTTTGAATTTATAATCCGTAATCCCAGAGGGTCCTGTTCTCAGGAGACTCCTGTTGTCGAAACATAAATTTATTTTACTGGTCTATAAATCCCCTTTTAGTGCCCAGTCGCTCTGTAGATCGTAAACTGTGTGTCCGTTGTAGTCCTAACACATTTTTCGAAGGTTTCAGTTTTTTCCATCTTTCATTTGTTTTTTAATCTTATATATGTATTTTTTATCTATCGCTACCTTATCTCTCTCTCTGGCTGGTTATTTTTAATTGTGCGTAGTTCATACTACGCCCGAATTTTCGAGATAAAAATTAGCATTCTTAGTTATGATATCGGATGGGTGGGGGAAAAAAATCAGAAGCCATATATAATACATAGTTTTTCTGGATAGCTAGATAGAACTATTTTTTTTTTTTTTTTTAATTTTATATATGTATCTGACCTTAAGGTTCACCGAAAAATATTGTTTATTGCGTTTTAAGCAGATATTGTCTGTTAACGTTATCCAGTACAATGGCAGACTGATCTCAGTTGAAAAACGTTTTTATTTTTCAAGAGAGCCAATTAAATTCTCTTCTTTCCCCTTCCATTGATATCCGATCCCTGCTTTATCATATTATTTTAATGATAATACTTTACTGTTTTGAGGCTAGGCAGATATTAGTCAAGTTTTTTTATAGATCCTTATAAGCCATTTTCATGAAGAACATCTAAAAATTTTTAATTTCAATATATTTCAACTTAACAAATTAAATTAAAAACAATTAAGTAATGAATTATGTTTATTCCCACCTGTGACCACAATTTTCAATAAAATAGGCGGAGTACCCTTGTCATAAAATTAAAAAAAAAAGTTACTAGTTAAAAACTATAGTCTTATCATCCAAGCTTCACAGTCATATGGATTATTTTTACCTATCCCCGATTTAACTTCACTGTTACTTAAATAAACAATGGAAAATATTAATTAAAACCATGATTAAAACTTTATATATTTTTTATCTTACTATTTATTAATTTTCTAAAATTCATAATAATTTTTTTTATATAAATATCCAGACATATAAGTTATTTTAATACTAGGACAATTAATTATTAATTTTACTTAAAATTTCTGCATAGTATTTGTTCAAATTTTTAGTCATTTTTAAAATTTACTGTTTTATCAATGTTCTCTGAAATTGACAGGGCCTCAAGCATTTTTCTCCTATACTCGCTTGATTCCCTATTTAATATTTCGTAAAAAAAATAAACAAATGCGATTTTGTGGTAGGCCAATCTTGGACGAGTTATGTTTTCGTGAATTTGTACAATTTTTCTTATTCCATAATTAATGCTTATTCGCTATATCATGACTGATGTTTAATTCCTTTTTTAAGAAATATTTTAACTTTCAACATTTTTAAATCATGAAACTTAATACTAACATTTATATGAAAGTAACACGCTATCTAATCATTTAATTATTATGAGTTTGTAAAAACTAATCCTGTTTTAAAGGTGTCTAATAATTGAATTCTGATGGGTTTCTAAAATCTATATCTTTAATATTAAGCTCTGATATGAAATTAATAGAATATGTTATTCCATAGAATATGTATGTTATTGCAAAAAAAAAAGAATTAAACTTTTTTTAAAAGTTTATAAAATAATCTTCAATATGTATATTTTTGTTCGGATATATTAATTATTTTCACCATAATGTCATACATCTAATTTAAGAGAAAAAATGTTCATTTATAATTCCTGAATAGAATAACATAGATATGTATGTATAAAAGCTATGGTAACATATTATGGGAATCCAAATATGAGAAATTGGGAAACATTTTAATTAACATTTAATCGGAAATGATGCGAAAATATATTTATAAATTGGTTTTCCTTTATGTTTATAATGATATTAAAAGTACCCTAAAAGATACGACCAATAACAAGCCTCATTTTGCTTGTCACACTATCCGTTCAAAGACCCCTTTCAATCCATTGGAAACTCATAAAAATAAACTTAGCCTTTATTGCAAGCCGATATTCAGATATTTCACGAAAGAGATGATATGGAACATTTATAAGCTGACGAACCCAGAAGCCACAAAAAGCCCCGAGATGAGACCAGTATGAGACACTTGACCGAGTTGAAGCAGACCCAAGACTGAATGGTCGCTATAAAAGCCAGCTTTGAATGGGACCGGGCCTTTTATTGCCTAATAAAAACTTTACGACTCCTTCACAGCACTTACAGGCACGCGCCTCGCCCGCTTTGAGATTTCTCATCAGGTGGCTAATAATAAGGTGTTGCCTCTCTAACCCACTTTTGTACCTACTTAAATATCTCTAGGTGTAGATACATATATGAATCGATAAAATTATTCAATTAAATTTGATTCTATGGATTTAAATACCATGAGATTTTAAAACAACTGTACCTATTAAATATTATGTTATTTTCATATTTGAGGTGTCTAACCGATGCAGTAATCAAAAATGTTTTGCCAATTACTCAAAGATTTTTTTGTTTGATTATGAAAAGTTGATTTTTCAAAAGCACATATACCTATGTACTTTTATTTACTAACCTTATTTATGGTCATGGGCGTACCCAGCGGGGGGCAGGGGGGCAGCTGCCCTCCCCTGGAAGCAGTAATTTTTTAGGCTGCTCACCAATCTATTTATTTACACAATTTAAGGAATGAAATATCTTATATCAAAATGGAATAGGAAACATCAATCAAAAAATGAGGTTAAAGGCATTACTTTCATTTTATTTATAATATCAATTATAGGGTTCATTTTCGATAAGACTTCAGTGATAATTTTGCAGTTTTGTGTTATTATTAATTTTTCTTAGTATTAATTATCTCACACAGAGCTCAGATTTTTATTTTTTAATCCTTATCGGATTGTCTATCTATGGAAAGCGTTGTTTGGGATTATCCAGAGATTTAAAGGAATGAAATATCCTATATCAAAATGGAACAGGATACATCAATCAAAGGGCAAGGTTAATGACATTGCTTTCATTTTATTTATAATATCAATTAGATGGTTCATTTTCGATAACAATTCAGTGATAATTTTGCATTTTTTTTCTTGTTATTAATTTTTTTTAGTATTAATTATCTCAAACAGAGTTTAGATTTTTATTTTTTAATCCTTATCGGTAGCAGTGGCTTTATGAATGATCTGTATTATTTATTTATTAATCGTGGTTAAGAAATATCTTTTCCATTAAAAGAACGAACACATTCACTCAGTTGTTATCCAAGGCGACAATTTCACAATCCGAGTCACGAAATGGGTATAATTCTCTTCTAAACAAACTCGACATTTGAAACAGCCCCTGTTAAAGCTTCTAATTTATACTTGATCGTTTCCTAGCGGGCGGCTAATATATTCTCGAATGATCAGGATTCGAAAGGTTTAGGCGTCGTTTGTTCTTGAGGAATGGCGGTGGCTGCTGGGACCCAATGAACTGGGAGACTTGGGACCCGGCCTGTATTTGAATGACAATGAACGACAGAAAAGGAAATCCGAGATCCTCCAGTGCCCATTAAGAATAACTATGAATAAAAAATGAACAAAATCTGACAATGAAGTTATTAAAAAATCATTTAATTATAATATAATTAAATGATCAAATCATATAATTATTATACGATTTGATCATTTAATAATGTATAATAAATAATCAATATAATAAATAATATTTAATTAATATGATCATTTTATATTAATCTACTTATAGCAAAAAGTATTATTATTTTAATAACGATCAGATGATATAATTACTAAAATGAATTTTTTTTTAATTCTTTAAAAAAACTATTAGCTAATTCTTTAATCTACACTAAAGAATACAAACTACACATTCCGTAATGAAATTTAATTCTTTAACAGATACTGCAATTAATTTTTTGTGACCTATGAATATCAGGAATCATTAGCGATTATAGAGCGAACGACAGTAATAATTATAATTAAATTATAAACGATAAGTTAATAATAATTTCTATGAGTTTATTCTTATTTCAATTGAAATATATACTGTAATTAAATTGTAATTACACAAAAATACGGTGAACTCTTGACAACGAGGCAGGTTTCTTTTTTCGTTAAACCCATTAGCTGTTGAACAGCTGTCAAATCCATTAGGAAAGGTCCTAAGACGATGGCAAAAAGTACATCAATAGTAGGATTAAGTACCTATTAGAATTGAAGTTCAGTCAAGGAAGATTCGAGCCCCAACACCGGTAGCTTAACAAAAAACTCAGTTCACAAAAACTATATTTGTTCAATACACTTTAAAATGCACATGGAATAAAAGACTTTTTATTACAAGGATAAACTGAATTAAATTAAAAAATATGTAATCATAAGTTGCTATGGTGGAAAGAAAACAATCTTCATTTATTCTATTTTTTTAACTTACTTCAAACATATTCAAAATTCTAAGCATCACAAGTATAGGTCTTGTTTTGTCTGAGATTCAGCTGCCAAAAATAAAATAGTCGTATGTCTGGTCTTTCTGCGAACGCAGCTCGTGCCTTTTATTTTTTCGACGTGGTTTGTTACATTCCTGACCAGTACATCTTCTGAAAACAGGCGGAAATTCGAAATTCTTCAAGAAGGTTATTCTGCAATGAAGCATTGTAAAGTATGTTAACATTAGTTAATTTTTAATGGCTTCCGAAGTGCAGTTTTAATAGTAGTAAGCGACTTATGTGGCTTGGATCTTTTATCGCAAAATCGGCTTGATTCGCTCGAGGACACTGTTTGTTTTGTTTTTTATTTATTTTATTTATTTATTTTTTTTTATTTTTTTTTTTATTTTTTTTTTTCTAAGCCAGTATCTCTGATTAGGCAACAGTTATTATCAATTCGCCATTAATGGCGTAAAAAGTATACTTAATATTCATATAAGTTGATGATATAAGTTTGTATCAAAACTGTTCGTAGCTATTACTTTATTTATATTATTTAAAGTACTGTGTCTTTTTTTTCCACTAACAGATCTATTTCATTTCAAGTTAACAGTTTTGCAATAGGGTTTTATATACGTACAACTTTAAGTCCATGACACAAGTAAAAATAAAATAGAATAAATTTAGTATATTAGACTCATCTATGAAATATTAATGTAAGTAAGCTGAGATATACCTAACTACCTTGTACACTTTTTTTTCCCCTTTTGTATTGAATGTTCTCCATTAAATTACCGAGCGGTTATAAGATTATATTCACATAATAAAAACAGGTTTGAATAACTGGCTCGGCTTCCAAGTTACATTCCATTAAAATTACTTAAAAGGATAATAAATCCACTTATCTACCACGATATAAAAAATAAATAACCGAAAGAAAAGCTTTACGAGTCATTAATTATTTTACAATGTTTCTCGACCTTGAACATGCTAAAAAGTTGTTTAAAACCGCAATATATTTATTGTTAAAATTATTAACTTGACAATATTAATGTGTTAAGGTGATATTTTTATAACTTCGATACTACAAGATGTAATTAAATATATTTTTAGAAAATTAAATGAGTCATTTGATAATTAGTCCTAGATAATATCTTAGAGTTGTTTAGGTACTCATCGTGTTGATTATTAAACTGTACTTAATATGGCCTTTTGGTTTTATTATATAGGTGTCATTAGTGGTTTTTTATCAGTGTAAAAGGTTAAAATTTATAAATATCTAACAACTTATTTTTTTCCGTCAAGTGTAGATGGAGGCATCCATTGAAGAGAGATGTGCTTTGAACTATATTAAATAGCTGATGATTCCATAGTACCATTTTATAACTTCAATACAAAGATTTGAATATAAATTAGATGATATTTTTTAACTTAAACCTCATTTTATGTATCTTTTAAGATCGAATGAATAAAACAATTTCTTCCGATACAAAAAGCATCATTAAATAAGAATAAGAAATAAGTTAATGGATTATTTATTTCGGTATAACTCATACCTATTGTTATTAAAAAGAACATTTATGATAGGTTGATAAATAATCAGGATTTTCAGTTTAATCTTTTTTATTTAGGATAGCCAGCGTTTCTATCCCTGCATGTGGAAATCATCAAGGCTTCTGACTTTCTGGATTACTCTGGACTCAGAGGACCTGATGAAGATCCACATGTAGGTTCGAAACGTTGGTTTTCCTAAATAAAAAAAGATCGAACTGAAAATCTTAATTGTTCGTAAAGAAATAAATTTGACTATTACACACCTCTAAAAAAATATCTATTCTTAGGAATAAATAAGAGCCTTTTTAACTTTGGATAAAAAAAAAAAAAAAATTAAAAATTAAAATTAAATTTTCCTTTTTTTCCTCTCTTTTATTATTGATAAACTAAACACAAGTATATAGGTAATTTCCAATTTATCCAGATTAGCCTAATGTTTTTTTAAATATTATATGAAATGTATTTTTGGAATTTGAAAAAAACATTTATTTATTAATTTTAAAATTATCATAGATTAGTATTATAATTTAATATTGAATCTTCGCAATAAAAAATAAAGAAAATTATTTGACATAATACATCACAAGTAAAAACCACAGTTTAACCACAGATTAAAAAAGAAAAAAAGAAAAAACAGAATTATAAATAAAATATTCATTTGGGTTATCATGTATCAAAATTACTTAGGCAAAAGGATACATCGAAAGAAATAATATTCTTGTTATTTCCACTTTGCATTGGGTAGATAGACATTATCGCCGATAAGTGTAATACTTAAACATCTGACGCTAGGCTATTTAAGTGAAAATTAAAAAATAATAATAATAATTCTTTAAAACTAAAACCAACTAAAATAAAAAATAAAATTATTCTCATAAGAATCATAGAATAAAAGAGAGAATACACTAAGAACTATAAATCAAATTCATGAACTGCGATAATTCCGGGGTAATTCTATCCAACGGGCCATAAAATTATCAAATTAGTGTAAATAAATGTTTACGACGGGCATTAACTGTTGTCTGATCCGAGCCGACAAATCAGGACGACTATAAACCATCAATCGGGGTCGTAAAAAGTTTTATTGGCCTACAAGAGAGGTTTTATAGCCACTCTCATCGGCTACCAGGCCGTTAGCCAACCGATAAAACATTCCATAATATCTCTTTCAAATACTAATTAATCTCATTTTCTTTCTAAAGTCTTATCTTTTATGCCGCGATAAAGATTATTTATGCCTCATCTGCAAAATAAACTAGATAAATCTTCCCCTTAATTGAAGACTACGCCATTTATGTAAGAATTATTGACTCATCGCTTACATCAGTTCGAGATGGAGCTATAAACAGATTACTTTCTCTGAAAATAATCTTAAAACGTTACTATTAAATGATTTATAGTATGTGATAAATACTTTGAATTTTTTTCTAGTATAAATCATTAGTAACTGTACCTACTGAAACTAAAAAAAATAAATAACATTTTTCCGATTATTAAAATAAAAAGAAAAATTTATAAGTATAAATAAATTAAAAATTCACAACTTTTTTTGTTTATTATAATATTCAAATATCTTTGAACCCCAGAAAGTCTAAACCCACTGGTATATGCCATACAATCAATGCTATTTAGTTTGTTTTTTTAATTTACTATCTATAAAAGGAAATTTAAACCAGTATTATTAAAAAAAAAAAAAAAAGAAATATCCGACATTTGAAGATTAGCAGCATTTTTTTAAAGTTTTCTCTGGGAAACATTCATAGACTTTTATTACATTTATTTAATAACCTTTTCTTTATTACTAGGTGCAGTTTCAAAAATTGCATAATATTATTGTTAGAAAAGTAGATATTTAAAAGCAAAATTTATGAAATTTCGATGTCAAAGAGTATATCGGAATGTTAATTAATTAATTACTGTTAACATTTTTGTCAAGGTATAACAATCCGCAGTTAAATTGCTTAATTGAATAAATTTAATACTTCCTATACTACTGATGCTATATGGTTTTTCCCTGAAAATATTCTTTTTTTTTTTATATATTTTTTCATTTCTTATTTATTAGAAGTTTTATATTTTTACCGTGATGATTGCTAATAAATGGGTACTTTAGATGCTATGATTCAAACTTAAAATTGCTATGATTTAAAATTTTTTTTTTGAATTATCTAATTCTTAAGAAATTTTATGCTCCCGCAAACAATTTTTTATCATAATATAATTCATAACGTGGCAAAAATAATGTTTGTTTATACAAAATAATATATCATACATATTTTATGGCTTTTAAGGGCATGTATCAGTGTTTTTAGTATGGATTTAAGTGTTAGAATATATTAAGTACAAGTATTCTAAAAATATGAAGTTTAATGTGGTTTGAAACATACATATATTCTTCACTAGACTAAACACATCTACTAATTTGAACACTATCTTAGTATAATTAGTGTCTCATGACAATCTTACTATACTAGGTAATCTATTGTATTATGAATCGTTAGCATTCTCTACTTCTATTAGTTACAAAAAACATAAACCCCTTTTAAAATGAAAATGTTTTTCTATGCTACATAGGAAACAATTAACTATGAAGTATATTTTTGTAAATGTTCTAAATGAAAATTGTGTTGTTATTTTGAATATATTGATGTTTTAAATAAAGTTCAATTTTTATGAGTTAGTACAAATCAGTAAGGGTTATATTTTGTCAAAAACTACTATTTTGCCCCTATTTAAGTTTTGAAGGAAGGGATGTCTAGGTATTTTTCACTAAAACACACAATTACTTCCAAAAATTTATTGAAAACACTACTGCTGAATTACATAACAACTACAGTATCTAATTTATAAATAAGTATTATTTTACAAAAGGACACATGAGAAGAATTGAAGAGAATTCCAAGATGCTTTCAAAGGCATGGCGTCATTTTGTCCTCAAACCGACGGCCATTACTGAACCAGGGTTCACCGAGCATGCACTCTCAAAACTTGAAGGAAACAGAAACAAACATAGATCAAACTTGAACCAAAAAACTTTTACTTTACCTATAGAACTAGTATCAACTCACCTGAATGCATTTCGGAAGTTTTAAAACGGTCGAAATGGACAGAATGACGCCGCAAACATGGCGTGTGGAGAGGAATGGAGACAGCGTCGTAGGGCAACTGGCCCGGAGGCCGGGCAGCGTGGTGGGGGTCGAATGGACCAAAGTCCTCATTTTATTGGTTTACCGACATCTTCGGGCTTGATTTTGTACAGTTTTAAGTTCTCGTGAAGTACCTTTTGGGACAGTATTGGCTCTGATCATTGCGAGGTGAATCATATTTATTTTAAAATGTTGTATTGGTCGTAGTTTTGTGTTGGGAGTGTAGGCAGCGCTAGTGGGCATGGATTTTTTTTTTTTTTTTTTTTTCATGGCTACTCTTTGTTACTTTTGAATAACAGTTCACATCCAACGCTTGTATCTAAATAAATATACAGAAATTTGTTAATTATGAAACAAAATAAAATACCGTGATAATCTTATGATTCTGACCATGTTGTAATAATATAAGGTATATTTTCAAAATTATATCTATTAACATTAATTATAATTTCTTTCTTTTACTTCAAATCTTAATTTACTCCTATTGAACAAAATATCAATAATCTATCATTATTAATGTTACTATAATACGATTTTTGTTTTCAACTTATATTTTTTATATATATTTATACCTTTATCATATACTTTCCAAACTTCTGTGAATTCGAATTTAAATAAACAGAAGCAGGTATCATAACTCATGTAAATAAATCGAGATTTATTGCCTGAATTTATGACAAATATTTTTTAAAAATAGTTCAATAAATTTAGAAACATTCCTAAAAAACTTGTAATCAGACCATTATTTGCTACCAATTCATGGAACATTACAAATAATTTAGTCTTTTGTTTTATTGACTTTTTTGTTTTTAAATATGATTAGTTTTGTAATAATAATTAAATCAATAATTTTAAATGTTAAATGCTTCCGTTTTCAAATTTTAATTTTACCTTTTAAATTTTGACCTTATAAATTTTTAATATTTGACCAAAAATATCGTTTTTCATTCATTTTTTCTCAAAAAGTCCTTATGAGAAATTGATTTTTATATTGTTTTCTAATATTTTCCTCCTGGATTACTTTTATTAAATTCATTATTTTAACTGAACTGAGTTAATAGAAAGGCAGATATTTTTGTCTAGCTGCTTTCGTTTTCCTTTTTATCTAGTGAGGGTATCAACCTAGTTTTATTTATCATTAAGAATTAAAATTATATTTATATACCTACTACATTTATTATCACATCTTGTTTTTCTTAATCCCATGTTCTCATTAGCTACTCATCCTGACCGTCTCTAAAGCAACTATTATGATTAATTGTTTGCAACTTTATGTGAATCAATTAAATACTAATTATTTTTTAATCATAGTGCATTTTAATTTATACCTACAAATTAGAAGTTCTAAAATATGAGAAGAATGAATAAAAGCCTAGTTATATAGTAATTAATTGCTGTTGCATGCTGTGAACTTTTGAAAATATTCATGAATAATGATATACATTGCTATTACCACCTTCTCCCACTTAAGTGTTGATATACCCTTGTTATCAGGAATGTTATCACATATTTTTAAGTGCCAGTGCGTTTGAGCTTATTGCCATAACCTTTATCTATATTATCATACGGCTGATTAAGAGAATTTGGTAAAAATAAAAGCTACTGCTATTGTTTTGAAAAAATGATATTATCATAAACTAACAAATTGAAATTTTTTACGGTCTTAAATAATATAAATGATTTTATTTATGATGTTATTCTAGCGTTTTAATGTCCTATAAAATGTTAATATTTTCACTTCCCAACGATTCCGCCAATAAACATTTTATTTTATTCCTTTTAAAAGCTGGAAGTCCGATAAGGAACAACTTCTTAGAAAGTCTTTTATCTCTTGTTTTTAACCACTTAGTTTCAATTTTTTTTTTTTTTTAATAATCGACCTATATTTAAATCTATTATCTATAAAAATTTTTATTAATACCAATATAATAAACTTAATAAAGCCACTTTCAAAAACTAAGTGACATAAATTTTAATTTAACAAAATTATTGGACATGCGAATTAAGCTTCAAAATTAAAAATTATGTAATATTTTATTACAAATACTGTTAATGTATTTTACCTTGTATTATGGTGGACGTAGACCAGTGCCTTGTTGCGTTGCAGCAATTGTAATGTAATGCAAAATATTATTTTTTGTTATAGAAATTTATAAAGTTAGTATCTATACCTATTTCTTATATTTCGTCAGGATTTTTTTCCGGTTAGCAACTGATTAATAGTGATTTCTTTTTTCAATTTGAAAAATAAAAACGACCTATTGTTTTTTCTAAATTTCTCAAAATAGCAAAGATATAGTCAGTTTTCCAGAATTAGTACGAAACGCTTTGTACAAAATTCGAATTATTTATTTAAAAATGTTTGTTGTATTTTCATTTTTCAAATTTATTAGCAATAAAGAAAACTAGAATACGCCTAATACAACTGAGGAAAAAAAAAGAAGAAAAAACCTTCCCTGACACAATCCTTTTGAATTTAATTTTAGAAATGCAAGCGTGGGCTAAGATTGTTTTAATATGAATGTTTTGAGTTTTTTTTTTTTTTTTCCTTTCAGCTCAGAATAGAAGGACTGCATTCCAAAAATTTGTAAATAAGGATTTAAAACATGATTTTTCACGGTTAATTTGCTTCATCGTGTAAACTTACACATGTATCTTAAGAGCTGAACGCTTTTCTAAAAATATTAAAAAAAAAGCATAGGATATTTTTCTAATGGGAAAAGTTTCGCTTAAATGTTTAGCGAATCAATGAAATATTTAATATAATAAGCTAATTAACTAATTCAGATTAATTAATCATATGCAGCCTTCAGCTCTAGTTACTTTACACCATAAATATATCTACCATTTTAAGAATAATACAAATAATAATCATTAATAGCTCATCATTAATAATAATAATCATTAAAAGCTGTTCTTTCTCAGTGTACACAGCACAACCCACGCTGTCCTCCAGTTTGGAAGCGTCTGTGTATATAACCTTAAAGTTACTGTATTTTTCTAGCAAGACTAAAAAATATTTTTGGATTTCTAATGGGCTTTCCTTCGAGCATCACGAGAAAACCCCATTGACTTTCTATGAATAAACTGAATGATAACTGCTAAAAAATCTATTTGCAAGAAAATAATTAATCGACGATATCTTCCATCTCTTGCGTTGATGAACTACAATTCTGGAACCTACAAAATCAAAGTTAATAAACATAATATAACATTGCAATAAGCTAGAAAATATGAGAAACTAAAGCTATAATTTAAAAAAATTCGTATTCGTTTACCATTTTTATTAAGAACTAGCTGTATATAGCGGTTTCACCCGGAGAATTTCATTTTTTAAATCTATAAAGTGAGACTTTTATCGACTCAAACTGTCGATTTCGTAAAAACCAATGTAAAGCGAGATCAAAACTATTTTTATAACAATAAAGAATATACTCAAAGATAGGCTGAAGTTATGCCATTTTAATATGGACAGGTGTTCGCACCTGGTATCAGAGAACCACTGAGCGAAATTTGGAGAATTTTGGACAAACGGTATGGATTTCTGTTAAGAACAAACAAACAGAATTTCATCTTTATTTATATAGATTACATAAAAACATATTTTCATTTTCTAATATTAATAAGTTTTAATTTTTTCTTTTTTTTATTAAAAAAATAGTATTTATAAATTAAATAAATGAACCTTTATTATACTATTGAATTATACTAGCCTGCCCCATCTAAACGAAATCCTGCTTAGCCCATTGTACTCTTTGTATTAAGTGATCAGGCCTAAAAGCGCGATGCTGCTAAACTAAAACAGTGTGAATAAACTTATTTGTAAGAAAAAATGTATGAAAATAAAAACTGATATAATAATTTTAAAGTGATTGTGAATTATTCAATACTAATGTTAATAATCATTGTATTATGTTACAACCAATAACAGCAAGCGATTCATAAAAATCAAATGTTTTTTTTCTACTCTTAGTCATGGTTGCAGAAGTATGTTTTTTTTTTTTACCAAGGTAGCAAGCAACCCTTCATGAACCCAGGGGTAGCCTACCCTTCCCTTCATTGTATCTCCTTGATTTATGTGACGTCTGACCTCTTCCGCAATGTTCTGCTCCGTCTTATTCTTTATGTCCTCAGCATTTTTTGCTTCTTCCTAAAAATCCTTTGCCGGTTTTTCACAGAATCGAACTATTCTGCTGTTTTACTACGGCAAAGATTTGATCGGAAGACGTGTCGAATTATTAAAATGAGAAGATATTTAATAGGCATTGGTGTTGTTTTTATTACTGCATTATCATAAATATACCTACATTAAATATAGGTAAATATTCCAAAATTAAAAATAGATTGAATCTTTATAAGATAACGTTGGATATGTACTAATTTTTTTAGTACATATTCTATTTTTATAAACAAACATTTAAAAAATTGATTTAGGCGATCTTTATGTCTTACATGTTTTTGAATTTTGGTTTAGACGTCACAAAGTCAATCAATCAAAAGTAAAATGTAATTAATTGTTCATATATTAATTTAAGCATCTTTAATCTGTCCCGATGTTGGATAGGAGCATATTTGATTTATATTGGGTATTTTTTTTTTTTTTTATATTTATCAAGATTCAGGATTGCCTCTTACGATATTTAAATATTCAATTTTATTAAGAATTTGTATTTTTGCACAGAAAAAAATGAAACTTTAAAAAATGTATTTTCATTTAGTGTCGTATGAAATAGATTTAAGATCAAAATAAATCAGATCAACAAGTAATAAAGTAATATTATAGTTGACCATGCAATAGACTGATAATTTTGAAATAGTAATATTTGACTCAAACTTTGGTAGAAATAATAAAAATGTGACTGAAAATTCTATCATACAAGATCCAAATATATACCTACCTCATACCTTATCATTCGTTTATGATTAATTTATTCATCGATAAATATTTGTACTTTATCGTATTAATCGTAAACTATTAAATATTTTTTCATAAATATAGATACAGGATACATATTTAGTGTTCAACGTTCAGATTTACGGAAATTTAGGAAATTTCTTAGATTTATTTAATTTATTTTTTAGGTAGGTACCCGGCTTGTTTCGAATTATTTCATCATCGAAGATATATTTTGTTTAAATATTGAAGAATATGTTGGATCCTAATATATACATTTAAGAAAATTTAAAATTTCCCTATCTTTTATCTGTAGGATTGAAAAGGACCCTTATTTCTATTCATCGGAGGTGTGCCTCTGTCATGGATTCGGCTCTTGATGGATGTTTGAATAAACACAATTCCGAATTAGTCTCTGCCGAAATTTATTATTTCCTTATTTATTGTTTATTTATGGGTCGTTTAGAGTGAAAAAAAAGTTTAGATGGAATCGGATAGTTGTAGTGGCCATTTCGTCCATTTTATGGGGTCGAAATCGAAGCGAAGAATCGTGTCTTTCCAAACTAATGCTCGAACTCGTTTGGCGATAAAAAAACAAAGAAATCCTAGAAAATAAATTTTAAAAGAATTTATATGGATAGTTGTAGAGGAAAGGGGTGTTTTCATATAATTTGAAATTGCGTGGGAAACTAATGTGAAATATAATGTAAACACAGATTGTCATCTTTCAGGACATTAATTCTAGTTAAAAGGAAATTTTAGTATGTTTTACATTAATATAGTAGAGATAATAAAATACCATAGTTCTTTTCATCTTTTCCTTCAATCCGCATTTAATTTGTCCAAATGTCAGTTTAACTTTTCAGCTAAAATTTTCTTAATATTTGATTATGATAACAGGCTGATTTTTTTTTTTTTAACTGATAGAAGAAAATTGATAGTAACCTAGAAGATATACGTGGCAATTCTTCCATAATTTTCCTAATTCCTTTCGTATCCTCTTCTTTTTCATTTATTTCATTCAAGATATGCAGGTAACACAAAACAAATAGATATCGTACTTCAATAAACCTACAATGTCTTAATTTCGGGCGTGTCAACGATCATATTTAACCGGCAAATACCTACTAGAAACATTTTCGATTTCAAAAAAAATTCTGGTTTAACATTGATTGCCTGAATACCCCTACTATGACTGTATGGAAGAAAACCAGGCAAATCAAGAGCTCATGTCCGATTTGTTAAAAAAAAAATCTGGTGCATGCGCGCAACACACAACTTTCACTTACCAACTGACTTAGATAAGAAATTAATGCGTTTTGTTAATGCCACTCCTCAAAGTTACTCATTTTTCCAAGTTCATTTCTTATTTTTGTTTTCATTTGCTCAGAACATTTGAATAATGATAGCGCTTACCTGATATTAAATAACACCTAATTTTCATTAAACATGACGAATATGATGAAAATCTTTAAAGGCGTTTTTGAGATAATCGAAAAATTGGAAAAAAGTTATGATATAAAGTGCCCCCTCCGGTTGTTCAATTTTGATGAAATGTTGGCTATCACATCTTTGGCATATACATACATCAAATACCCAGTTTGATCAAAATCGTGAAAGCCGTTTTTGAGTAAATAAAAAAAACACGTGAAAATAATACAAAATTTATTAAGTAAAGTCCCCCCTCCGGTTAATCAATTTTGATGAAATTTTCACAGTCATATCTCGGGCATATAAATAGATCAAATACTCAGTTTAATCAAAATCGTTAGAGCCGTTTTTGAGAAAATCGAAAAAAACTTAAAAAGTTATTAAATAAAGTACCCCCTCCCTTTGAGCAATTTTGATGAAATTTTTGCTGTCACATCGCGGGCATATACATACACTAAATACCCAATTTCAGGTTCGCACGGTTTATAGTTTTTGAACTAGTCTGTTCACACACACACACACAGACACACACACACACACACACACACACAGACCATTTCGCGGGACTTGGTTAATTGGACTCAGGGGACCCCAAAACGTGTATTTCCGTTGAAAACCGGAAGTCGAAAATTTTCACGATCGCAATACTTCCACTTACTATATATTTCATATATAGGTAAGTGAAAGTAAAAATTTGATGAGCTGATTGAAAATAATAAAACTGTGTGTGTGTGTGAAGTAAAAAATCTTTGTAACGTCAATCATGGATGTAATAATCTGGCAATACAATACAATTTAAGAATTCTATCAGTCTTGGATATGCTAGCGAAATCCTTAACAATGGTCGAAACTTTCGAAATAACTGCAGGCTTAGAAATATTCTAATTTATTACTAAGGAGTAGCAGAGAATTAAGAAGGGAAGAAGTAATCATCTGCTGGCTCGGAATCGGTCATTGTGAATTTTCTCCAATTGTGAAATAACACATAGTCCACAAAATTGATTATTCCGCAACATGTTTACGGCCATAGTTGATCAGATTTTCTGTAAGTTTGACAAGTTAAAAATTATTTATTTTTTATCCTATGGGACTCTGAATATACATTGTTTCAATGACAAATATCGTACTAATTGAACGGTATTTACCTTAGGGTAATCAAATACACAAATTATGGAAAGAAAAGTTCGCGATGGTTTTGAATGTAGCTGGCCAATACTTAATTATTTCATTCATTATAATTAAGTTATGAAAAAATTACTAAATTATTAAAAAAATGATAATTATTTAAGAATACATCGAAAAAATAAAAATAAATCCAATCACAATAGATGTAGTGATTTCAGACACAATAATTTGATAAACATAGCATATTTGTTGTGGGAATAAAACTTAAAATAGGTTTAATGACTTAAATGAAACTTAATGGTACCAGCTTTCAATGCTGTTCATATTTAGTTGACCCTTCCGCTATTTCTACAATGTTCTCTTTTCAAATTAATTTCATAAGCATATTTTCAGTGATTGAAACTGCGAGGGACAGACACCAAATTGTAGTTGAGTAAAAAGAATTAAGAAATTGACTGAATTAGGTTGTATTTTTTTCGAGTTTTCATCTTCGGACCGGATTTCTGAATCGAGATTCAAGAAATAGACCTCATTCATTTTTGAACTGGACACAGTTCGTTTACACCGGCGATGATCATTCATATTAATTTACGGCCCTCGAAAAGTTTACAAGAAGATTCTTCTTTTTCCTCGCCCTCGAAATACACACTCGGGAGAGGAAGTGGAGGGATTTATTAGGGGAAAGGTTCTTATAATAAACCCGGCGAAGACTTGTTCTAAGTTCGGAAGGGGTTGTCGCCGGAGATAAAGGGCCGACGGGCTACCCGATTTATTCCCCTGACGGGGTGTGGGACGTTGGGGATAAATGATGTCCCCGGGACTATAAATACGAGAGTTAGTCCCGAGTTGCAAGCGAGTCCTGGCTGGATGATGTAGGATCCGCACGGGGTATAACTCCCTGTATCAGGGACACGCGATGCCCCGTTCTCATCTCGGGGGGTTGGTATTAATTTCAATTTATTTATTCTAACCTCCTCCCTCCCCCCTCATACCGCATTCTGCAGAAGTTCATGAGCACAGGGCGATGGTATTTCCTGACTTTTTTATAAAATATTTAATATCCCAATGCCAGCCTTAAAAAACAAGACAAAAAACAAACCAAAGAACAGAAATCCAAATCTTTTTACTTTTTTCTAACACATTATATAAGCCTGATGCAACCTGTGCAATCTGAATCACTTCATTGGAATCTGTCTCATCTTGTCGGTGATAAGGTTGAAGATATGCAATAACATACACGACACCAGAAGAAGCTTTGGAGTAAATAAATGGGAAAACTTATAATCACCTACATAAATGAATTGCACATTCCTTATAAAATTTAAATTAGATTGTACACAGTCAATTTTTCATTTTATTTTTATTTAATCCCTTATGATATTATTTTGTACTTTGATGTCACAATGGCGGACAGATAATATTCATCCAGCTTCAATCGATGCAATGCAATTTTATAATGAATGACTAATAATTGTATCTATTTGCATTTGAAGCTACTAAATTACTACTACTATTACTTTACAATTAGTAATACGACAAATTATATAAAGTATACGAGGTTTTTTACAAATCGTGGTTGAAAACATTTATACATTTATAAAACAAATTTTTATTTTATAGTTACCTCAATGGTTGGTCGAATAATATTTTTTGTTTTGCTATTTTCTTGGATAATTAGTTTAAGAAGAATAGTACAAATATGACTATATCAAACCCGAGAATGTTTGTGAATATTTTTCATCTTTGATACATTGAAAGAATCATGGCCGTTCTCCATTTTGACTTATCAACCAATCAATAATTATCTGAAGCCATAAATTTTCCTCGAGGAACAATAAATCCAAATCTAAATTTTCCACTCCGGTTGCCATCTCTAAACCTTATCGGGCGCTTGGGATTCCATTGCTCTTCTCCGGAGGATTTATAGCCCATGACCCAGTATCACTTTAGAATTCAGTTCCGATGGAAATACAGTCGTATATTCGGTACTGAGGTCGTGGGCACGTCGGGCTGCTGCAACTGCATCTCGGTGCACGACCGTCCATAGCAATTCGAAGGATGCACCGGTTATGCAATTTACTTATGAGCTTGTAGATGAGAGCAAGTATATTTTTTGACGCTATCTAGTTTTATTTCTTTATCTGTCTAAAATTATTTTTAATAGATATTGGATATTTACCTACCTGATAGTTTCTTTAATTGATTTAAATTTTTGTATTAACTCAACAAAAATGATTTCCACTCAAATAGATTATATAATTGGTTGATGAAATAAGATCGCGACAAAAAAGGCTCTGCGTGTCAGACCAATGGCTTGTAGAAAAAAGTTCAAGCGCAATAGGCTTGATTTAGTAATTATTATTATAATTATAATTTAGGAAATAAATACAAACAGTTTTTTTTTTAATTGATATATATATATATATATATATATGATATATAAATGACCTACCTAGAATTGTTAGATGAGCACAGTATAGGTACAATTCGTCAGTTTTTACTGAAAATTAATTTTTTATATTATATATTTTATTGCCCACTTAGATTCTTGTCCTTATTAATATATTTTAAAAATCTGTCAGTAACTTTTTTTCTATAAATGGATTGAACCGAACGATAATATTTATCATAATGAAATAATTTTGCTATCATTCATTGCAAAAAATGATAGATTTTGTCAATATATTCGATTTTGATCACACTTAGAAATATCAAATTAATTTTAAACTTAAATATTCTTAAAAAGACAGACTTTAAACAAACGACTGAAACTACTGTACTCACTATTTTCCAAATCATCAAAATTGAAAATCAGACAGAAACTCAATACATACACATACTTACTGAAACCCATTTGGACATACGCCTCACAAATTTATGGATCAGCAAAAAAGACACACTTACAAAAACTACAAACCTTCCAATCCAAAATTTTACGACTAGTAACGAACGCACCTTTGTACGTTAGTAACAAAACACTACATACCGACTTACAACTACCAACTATCGACGAACAAATAAGGACTCTCTATTCTGGCTTCCATATTACATTACACGGACATAACAATAGACTTATTAATGACATGGCCACGACTGAGATTCCTTTTATGAGGCGACTGAAAAGGAGTTGGATGAGGGACCTCCTCTCCTGAAACAAGTCCGGGATGATGTGCTGCTGGGCACTATATTCCCTCATGCCTAAAATGCCAACATCAAAGCAGTTTATATCACATTTGCTGATTGTCGCTTAGCTGCGACAGGTGCGAATATAAATATGAAGCAAAAAAAAAAAAAAAATATTCTAAAATCATCATTTTTGAATTTTTTATATTTTTTTACTAATCACGTATATATTTTTGTTTTAGGTAAGTTAGCAGTCTACATCTGATATGTAATACAACTTGAAATTTTAAAGGTATTGTTTTATCATTATTTTTTTGTTCTTATTTTTATTGCTTCATTCACCTCTATTAGAAATGCAAAAAACCACCATGTTTTTTTTTTCTTGTTTTTATTGCTAAATAGTTAACTAATACTTATAGTTCACAGCATTTCCTTATATCTTTTACCTAAGTGTTGAGCCTAAGTAAATGAATGTAAGCTTTTGAATTCTCTTTAAAAAGAAATTTAAATTTGGCAATCATTCTTTGAATATTTATGAGGTAGTGTTGGAATATAATTTGCATTTATCTTTATAAATATTTATCTTTACTGGTATTTGTTAAATTCAAATCTTCATTAAAAAAATACATAAACATGTTTATATATTGTATAAAATCAATAAATGATTTTTTTCTTTTTGTCCTTCCCTGAGATTTAATTTTGAGTACGGTTGTATGTTTTTATCTTATTTATTCGATCGTTTCATATTTTTAAATCTATCCCGGATGTATCAATTTAATAATACTCTTTAGTGGATTTTTGTATTATTGATATTAAAATATATAATGCCTTGATTTCTTTAAGCAAATTTTGTATAATTCTTTAAACAGGTGCTCTCAACAGAAGCTGTCCAGATTACAATTACTTTTTTGCGGCGGTCACTCGACTAAAAAGTCTCGGAATATATAAGGCTGTTTTCTTGCTTTTAGCACCTGCTTTAGAACAAAAACAGGAAATCTGATGAATAAATTTAAATACCCATTACTCAATGCCAAAGCATCAAGCATAGGAACCTGTATGAAAGATTTATTATCCTAGCTAATAACATAGCGTTAATAGGTAATAAATATCTGTTCTCTAGATTATTCTAGAAAATTTTCCTTATTATTTTTTCCTTTAAAAATATTCAGAAGCATCATCATAAATTTTACCGTACTTCGGTAGTACCTGAGCTGTATTTTACATTATAAGAAATTCGAGATTTATTACGAATTCACTCAAGCTTTGTCACGGATTTAAGAGAAAAAAAATTAAATGAATTAATTAAATTAATGTAAATTCGAAAGATACGAAATAACAATATGAATATTTAGATAATTAAGTTTTTATATTTCGTTTTCGATCACTATACTCACGATTTGCCCTTTATATATATATTTATACATAGATTTCTTAAAAAAAAATAAGTATGATGATTCATTCTTTGTTCGATATGCAAAAAAATAACATTTTTTTTTTTCTTTATCCATATCTATATATTCCTCTTATTCATTCGTTTCCAAGGTAGTGTGGGTGTTGAGACACCGGAAGCCCTTTGTATCCTTAACGATTACATTTCATAATATATGAGGCAATATATCCTTATGATATGTTTATAGTCCTATAAAGCTATGATACATAATGTATTATATGCGCACTATCAGCAAATCATACTATGTTAGCAAATCTAGACTTTAATAATAAAAAAATAAAATATTTCTTTAAAACAATCTTTATTAACTATTCTAACACTTATGACGGTTAAACAATTTTCATTTAACGAAAATAATAATTTACAGCACCACAAGAACAATGAAAACACAAATAATTAAACAGATTACAAAAATTATCACTTTGTAAAATAAAAATAACCATATGAGTTGAGATTCAGAACAAGACTAACTCTCCAGTCCATCGCTTCTTTTATTAAGTCGTAAGAAGAACAACCTGGAAGGTTCTAAGCCAGCGTACTCGAACATCTTAGCCACAAACGTGTGCAATAACAGTTTGTTTCAACTGTTAATTCGTTCCCTTAACAAGAACTATTCAGAACCATACGTTTTGTGTTTTGTTTCACGTTAAAATATTATATATTATCTGTTTCACTTTTTATCGTAACTTCTAGGTTTATGGGAATTTGATTATTTAAGGTCACCTTATGCACCTTGAATTATTCAAAACTGACGCATTAACTTCAATTTAAAAAAAAATAATCCTATTATATATTACCTTGTAATAATCCTTAGGTATCCACCAGCCTGCAGCTTCCCTCAAGAATTTTTTTTGTAATTTAATCATCGAATTTAACAACTAAACCTACTTTTAACTAAAAGTAAGGTAAAGAAAAAATAATGTGCAGAACAAATAGAATTTTATTTGTGGTAAAGATAATATTAGAGTAAAAAAACTGATAGGCGGATTCAGGGGAAGAGCTGTGGGGATGCTGGCCCCCATTTACAACCGGCTGGATCCGCCCATGGTAGCGGCTATCTCAATGGTTTTTTTATTTGGAATTCAAGTTCGCATTTTTTCATAATAATATGAGACAACGCATATCTTTCGTTTGAAACCCCTATTATTTCCCGCCGATTCTTCCTCATTTTATTTATTATTTAAAAAAAAAAGTATGCATATATATATATATATATATATATATATATATAAATATATATATATATATATATATATATATATATATATATATATATATATATATATAAGATTGTCGGAATCATTTTATATTTCGTGTTAACCGATATTTCGTTAAAAGGTTTTTCGCGTTAAGCATAGGTACTTCAGTGTATTATTGCTTCCAAACAGTTAATTATACATGAATAATTTTATATATTTATACCATTTGTATTTTATTTTATAATTGATGATGAGATTTGGATGTTAGAGATGCGACATCGAAGGCAAAATATCGACCACAATGTTTTTCAACACCGATGTTTTTTAATATACGCATCCTTTAAACATTAACATATTAATGCCCAATTAAACATATTTCGATTTTTTCATTTTGATGGATTTTCATATTAATTTATTTAAGATTAACATGTTATGACCTAAACATATTCATACATCGATGTCGCTTCCCTAGTAGGTATGAACAGAGAATTGTATTTCTGGTGAATATTTTAAAATAATTTGCGAGCTAAAATGAGTAATTCATATGATACTATGGTTTTGCGTTTCATATTCTTTTAACTTGTTATTTGAAGTTGAACATTTCACAGAAACAAGAAAGGGTAGGTTGAAAAGTGGTCATATATCCAATATATTGTCAAATGTCGATGTTAAAAATATCTTCTTATATTTGTCAAATGTCGATGTTATAACAAACTTGTTTTTATTAAAAAGATCTTTGTTTTTGTCAAAACATCGATGAAAAAACATCTTTGTTTTTGTCTAAATATCGATTAAAAACATCTTTGTTTTTCCAAAACATCGATTTACTTTACTTACTCTTTTAATTAAAAAAAAACTTAAACATCGATGTTGAGATCGACACAAACCATCGATTTCACAAAACATCGGCTGCATAACATCGATGTTTCAGAAACATCGACATCAATGTCGCTTTCCTCGTTGATATAAGAAAAAAAATCAATGGAACTAATGTTTTTTTAATGCTATTTGAATTAAAATTAGCTGAAAGTTCCTTCTTTCTACAATTAATTAGTAAGACTAAAATCAACACTTTTTCCAATTATAAATATAATAGTTTTTCTGTAAAATGTTCATCTAAGTTACATGTTCTTTCAAAGCTGTCTATTGGGGTTGGATCGCAAACTGTAGAGACTAAAGAGAGATTTTTCTAATTCTTTGGGCAGAATATGGAACCAGCTTCATGTCTCTACGAATTAATAATGTAAAATAGAGAATGAAGGCATAATAATCTCGATTATAATATCGGAATATTAGTTCTATGGATCGAATGGTCTCTATCTCATTAACATGATAAAAACGAAAAAGAAAAAAAAATATGAAAGCTTAACATTTTTTTTAAATTTTTTTTTTATTTTTTAGTTTTATATATACTCCTTAGTATAAACCACACCTTTCGAGGCGAGGTGTGTCTATCCTGTAATGGGCCACACATGGAGCCGAGCGAAGGGTACCCCTAAAACCTGATGGAGATCAGGCCCCCGAAAATCCGGGCAGGTAATTGGATCGAAATTCGTGAGCCTTTGGGGAGAAATCTCGGCCGGATCTCGCCGTGACCCGCCTCGTTCTCCCTACCTGAGGAATCGCCTCTTTGTGTTTCTTTTGATATTATGTCAGAGAAGATAACGGGCCATCCCAAACCACTAATAAGGGATCTTTCGCCCCTCGACTAAAACTAAAGCTTTAGTTGACTGAATATTATAATTTGGTGAAAATTAGCTCGGTATCTTGTTCGCGGTAAAATGAGACCAGACATTTAAAAAAAAAAAAAAAAAAAAAAAAAAAAGGTATAAAAGAATATTCCTTGAAGTATACATAGATTAGAATATACCTATCAGAGTAGAATGTACATAAGGTGGTTTATATTCCAATGTATAAACTCTGGAAAGTGATTCTGGACATACGTTCCGATACCAAATGAAAAAAGAGTGAAGTAGGTACTCTTACAATAGTGAGTTTTTTTACGGTCGAATTTTTTAATGAATAAGAAAGGATTGCTCAAAAGCAGTTCAAGATAATTAAATTATAAGTTCATCAACGTAAACTAGAAAGAAAATCTGCCTTAAGAAAATAGTTATTTACTTTAAAAGGTTCATTGATAAAATAATGTTTTATCGTATCATCCATCCATCATACTTTCCAGGAATATTTGTACTCTTGCTAAGCATCAAATCCCTGTAAATGGAAATTAATGAGGGAATGTTTACACTATTGGTTCCGTTTTGTCAAAAAGAGATTAGTGGATATTTGCTACTAGAAGTTTGTTTTACCTCTTAAGACGGTTAATCAATTAACCGAAGTTCGGAAGAGAAAGTTTCTGTGCTTTCCGGATATATGAACTTTTCGAAACATGGATTGTATAAGAAAACGTATTCTATTGTAATGTTTGTAATTGTAGTTATAGGACACATTCGTGATCTACCGAGATCACGAGAAACTATTACTATATAGCTACTATATACTATACTATATGATGTTGTATAGATGTATAGGTGTTGGTAGTTTGGTTTTTGGTTAAGATGTGTGGATGTATTACAATATTGAATAAAAAAAAAACATAATTTCTGTACAAAATTTAATATATAGGAATCATTGCTTCAAATGAAATAAATAAACTCAAAACCAGATTTGAAATTCCTTGTTCTATTTATTTTTCCATTCAAGTTACATGTATTCTAATTTTTTAAAAGTCGTTTTTTACTGAGGAGGACAAATTTATAATTACTATTAATATATAGAATATAGGACTGAATTCGTTCTGAAACGAAGAGGTAGCGTGTTGTTGGACAGTATATCCTCAGTCATCCCAACGGACATGTTGGAGTTGAGAAGCGCCGTTTCACTAATTCTCTGGAGACGTTTCTCTGTGCCGGGTAATGGGATTGAATCCCAGCGCTTCGTTCTGCTGAGCTAGACCCTTCCTCCTGCAGCAATGGTCTTCTAAAACATTCTTTCTTTTTTAAGGGTCTTACGTTTTTTGTTTTATTCATTGTTTTTTTCTTCTCTTTTTTTTCCTTTACTATATAAATGAATATTAAAGGAAGTTTAATATTTGTCTGAACATGGGTTATAAAATAGTAGAAAGGGGGTCTCTTGCGGTGCAGTGGTTAGCATAGTCAACTACTACTCAGAAGGTCGCGGGTTCGTAACCAGCCAGGTGGTCCTAAGGTTGTTTAAAAGAGTAAAATATCCTTGGCTATGCCGTCCTTTGGAAGGGACGTCAGGTACTTGTAAAGATCGTGTCTAGTATTCGTTAAAGATCCCTATCCTACTTATACCTGGATAGGCAAAATTCACGTAGCATCATTGGATCAACCATAGCAGCATAAAGTGACATTAAATAAACAAACAAACCATATTAGAAATTCTTTAAGATACGGGGAGTACCTCGATACTGTACACTATAATTTCTGGAGCTATAGCGTCAACAGCCTATAACCAAACAAATAATTAATTATGGAATGTGTGTAAAAAAAAAAAAAAAAAATGTTTATTTTGTCTCTACCCCTGATGGTCAGTCATTGGTACCTTATAATTAATCGAAGAGCAATCTAATTTTATTCTTGTTGTTCTGGAGGACCACTAGTATTTTTTACCAACAAAACATAAGACATGGGAAAATAAATAAATAATATAACCAAATATTACTACTTAACAAATTAGTGCTACAGCCTGTCCCGAATTAATGTATATCCTCGAGTTTAAAGTGTATGATTATAAATGTCATCGTGAATATAACTGCTCTTATAAAAATATTGTGTCGGAAGAAACCAAAGCAAAAGTTAATTCTTGTTACGTAGTAAAAAGTTTTAGAACTGCCTGGAACTGTTACGGTGATATATAAGTATGTGATCACTTGTTTGGGTAGTTCTACGCCTTTCTGGTTCGGTTCCATTACAGAACATATATATGAAGCGATCGACTTGTGCCTTAGTCTAAACTTGTACAGCGAAGCTTACAGTTACTTCTGAGTCTCTGTTATTTTCCTGTTAGTTATTGTTACTAATTTGAGTTCTAATTGTTTATTTGACATTATAATTTTACATGAATAAAATTAGTGTAACCCATATCAGTATATAATCGTTAGATTTTTTTAAACATTCTTCGTAATACCACATAGGATAAATATACCACTGTTCCAGAGTATCTATTTTAAAGTTGAGAGGGCAGTCACAAGTCAATATAGAGCAATTTTTTTATTTTATTCTTACATTAGTTTTTTTAATTTCTTAAACCAATTACTAGTATTTCTCTCTTAATCCGCATCAATGGGGATAAAAGTCAGTGAAAGCTGCGTTAGCACACTTAAGTTTCTGTAATTAAAACCTTATTTTACTGTCATCGATTTTTTTTTCTTTGTACTGATTTGCAAATAACCTGCTCAAGCCTTAATAAATATAGCACTGCTCCAGAGTATCTATTTTAAAGTTGAGAGGGCAGTCACAAGTCCATATAGCCTTCTCTGATACATTTAGTACATGGTTCTCTAATTAAAAAATCTAGTGCGTGAACACACAACTTTCACTTACCAACTTACTTAGATTAGAAATTAATGCGTTTTGTTAATGCCACTTCTCAAAGTTACACATTTTTCCACATTCATTTCTTATTTTTGTTTTAATTTGCTCTATAAAAAAACCTAATTTCTTTAATTATTAAATAAAAGATTTTACTTGTCATAATTCGGCATGCAAGCATAATATTCCAAGTCGTCTGATTTTATAATTCTTGATGTACTTGTTGAAAATTTCATTTAGTTACCATAAAACAAATAATTTCTATTAAATGAACAGAACGGCTTTAATTATGAACAATGGTCTGCCATTAAAGGCGTACTACGCATGCGTGGGCTCAACGTGTTTTATGAGTTGACTGAATATTTTTCTTTTTTTCTCCTCTATATGTTTACTTGATTTTTATCATACCTCATATTTAACCATTTCTTATTTTTAAGCGTAACGAGAGACAGTTAATTTCTCCATATAAACAAAAACAAAGGTACTGTATAGGAAACAAAAAAACAGCCCCCTCAGAACATTTTAATAATAATAACACTTACCTGATATTAAATAACATCTAATTTTCATTAAACATGACGAATTTGATGAAAATCGTTAAAGCCGTTTTTCAGATAATCGAAAAAAAGATAAAAATTGGAAAAAAAAAATTATTATTTAAAGTGCCCCCTCCGTTTGACTAATTTTTATGAAATGTAGGCTATCACATCTTTGGCATATACATACATCAATTACCCAGATTGATGTATGTTTCGTTAAAGCCGTTTTTGAGTAAATAAAAAAACACACGTGAAAATGATACAAAATTTATTTAGTGAAGTCCCCCCTCCGGTTGATCAAATTTGATGAAATATTGGCTATCACATCTTTGGCATATACATACATCAAATACCCAGTTTGATCAAAATCGTTAAAACCGTTTTTGAGTAACTAATAAAAAAACACTTGAAAATGATACAAAATTTATTAAGTAAAGTCCCCCCTCCGGTTGATCAAATTTGATCAAATATTGGCTATCACATCTTTGGCATATACATACATCAAATACTCAGATAAATCAAAATCGTTAGAGCCGTTTTTGAGAAAATCGAAAAAAACGTAAAAAGTTATTAAATAAAGTACCCCCTCCCTTTGAGCAATTTTGATGAAATTTTTGCTGTCCCATCGCGGTTTATAGTTTTTGAGCTAGTCTGTTCACACACACACATGTGTTGAATAATGAGCGGTTTATACAATAAAAATAATGTAGATAAAATATTTTAACGCAACTTTTTTTCTTTCCTCATAATCGGCATGAAGGTTGATTTCGTTCTTACACCTGATATTCTGCCTTATTCAGATCGATTCAGTTTTTCTGCAAATGCATCGCATTGTACTTACTTAACGCGCTGCGTCCTAGAAAGCATTGTAACTGCACAAGTTTCCAAATGGGGAACGGGAAGGGGGTTGGAGGATCTAATAGGGGGATAATGATATAACAATGATAAAAGACAGAGGGGAAAAATTTCAAGTTTATACAATTATATTACTTACTTTGATAATATGACTAAACCTCTTGAAACTGTCTTCAAAACATTGCTTTTCCTCTATCTTGCAATATCCTGTTTAAGATTTTGGTCAATTTTAATTTCTGTTTTATAAAATTGAATTGCTAACAGTCTTTTAGGAGGATGCGATGTGCAGACAGTCCGAAAATATCACTCTAACAAATCATTGTGAAATAAAAATAAGCCAACAAAATAATTACAGGGTCTCAGCCGAAATGAGCTAGCATTTGCCGAATTGAATTGGTTTTGAATTACCTGTTAATGATGCTATGGATTGAGTGATAAATCTCTGGGACTATCTACATCAAGATATCTAGGCGAGATACGTACTCTATTCACCATCCTTATAATGCCTTAGGGGAAGGGAGGGTATCTAAAGGTTATTCCAGTATTGATTTTTTTCCTTAGAAGAGCCCTGGATATAGGATTTCATTAGAAATCAATAGATTCCTATTTAACTGGTTCCTCCAACGGGAGAAAAGAAAAATAATAAAATTTGAATTGACTACTTTCAGTATTCTGCAATCATAATTATATTATTCATTTGAAAAGATAAAAAAGAGAAGTTCGTAAAAAAAAAAAAAAAAAAAAAAAAATACTAACCTTAGGGATTATGCATTGTAATAAATTACTGGAGGAAAATTTGGTAACATTCATATAAATATATAAGGGAAGATTCCTTTACACCTGCGATAAACTAAGACTTACGTCTTACAGATAATACAGTGGATAACGACGACAAAATATAATGAGCAATATTGCTGGTGTGAAATAGTTAAATTTCTCGTATTATTCTTTTTCCCCTTGTCAATCACACATTTCTAAATTTGAAAAATAGAATTATCATAAAATAAGAAATCAAAAGAAAGCACAATAACCACTATTCAAGCTAAACTACTTAATTCCTTATAAAAGTTCACTTTTTCTGTAGAAAATTCCATAAAAAAAAAAAAAAAATTCTAACCTTAGGGATTATGCATTGTAATAAATTAATTGAGGAAAATTTGGTAACATTCATATAAACGTATAACGTAAGGTTCATTTACACCTGCGATAAATTATGACTTACTTCTTACAGATAATATCGCGAATAACGATGAACAAATATAACGAGCATTGCTTGTTGGTGTGAACTAGTTAAATTTCTTATATTATTCTTTATCCCCTTGCCAATCGCACATTCTTAAATTAGAAAAATAGAATTCTTATAAATTAGTAAATCAAAAGATAGCACAAAAACCAGTACTCAAGCTAAACTATTTAACTCCTTATATATGTTCACTTTTTATTTTAAAAATTTCCTGTCAAAAGTATATTGTTACGGTTCTGTTTTGCCGACGTCATCCCTGATATGGGTGAGAATATATTCATGTATGGCCCCCATCTCAATTGAAAAGGAACCCTTGGAGATTTGTTCATCCCTTTTGAGCGAGCGTAGTTAGGAGAAGTCCAGAGCTGTTTAGGTAATCGAACAGAATAGCTGTGTAGATAATAGAACAGTTGCCAGTTATTTAATAAAATCGTGTAGTTAATGTACAGAATAATTCATTGTATTACCTGCTTAATGCTTAATGCTACTTAAGTTTAATGCTACCAAAACCATAACCATTCATGGTTGTAGGTCATTTTTTTTATATACGGTAAATGGGGGTGCAATGTCTGAGATTTTTTAATTATTCCTGGAGCTGAGAATATTACAAAAATCGTTGAAATATTTAAATTGAAAGGTGATATGTTCAGGTTTAAAACCACACTCACCATCGTTTTCAAAAATTAAACGCATTAGAAAATTAAACCAACAAAAGATTTACCATTCTCACCACCTGATATAGGTGATTATGGTAAACCTTGATTTTCTATTATACTTAAGGAAGTATTCTCGACCGAAGTCAAGACTAACATAGTTCTATAGTTATTCAATTAAAAATCCTAACTGACTTATCAATGTAATTTCAAAGGGAATAAAGTTAAGATAGATTACGCAATTGAAAGTGTACTTCATACTTAGTACTTAGATTGCACCAAATATATATCAGTCAACAATTATGGGAAGGTTTAACAAACAATTTTACACAGTCTGTTATAAGCAGATGATACAAAATCGCCTAATATAAATATTGTAACGTTAAATCGTTAATTATGAAATACATATGGTTTAAAATCCCATACCTTTTTTGAAACCAACTAGCTGTCGGAATAAACCTTCAGAGCACGTGTATGGGACTAGATTTTTCGAGCTCAATCCAGTACCTTCCAGGCCAGTCCTTTTCCGATTATATACAAGGAGCGAGTGACTAGACGATTTAGTCTGAGTCTTTGTCTTGACTTATGCCATATGATTTGTGTGCTATAAAGTTGTAATGTTCCTAACCTGCTCGAATATTTATTTTGTTATAATTCGTGTGGCATTGATAATTGTATATTTTTGTTGAATAAATATTTGTTAACCCACAGAAATGTTACAATATGAAATGAAGAAGATATTGAACAACAAATATTACATTTTGGAAAATAAGCTAATCAAACATAAGCCGCGCTATCTTTTTGGCATGTCAAATAAGCCTGCCAAGACAGTTTAAATTTCAAAATGCACATGTGAAAAAGTTACCTACCAACATTTACAGTGCTTAAGTTGGTAAGAAGGTCATTAAAGTTTTCTTTTTTTAATTGCTACATTTTATATTGATTGTCTTAAACAAAAATCAAAATTATTTAATTCTCCAATAAATATATTTTCCATTTGCGGAGAAGCTAGATGGGAGAATATAATCTGGAAGAGGCCCAAGTGGCTGGTAGTGGTGGAGATAGGATCGGATTTAGGTTCCAGTAAAGAGAGACCACCTCTGGAGATAAACCGATCCTTGGAAATTGTCAAGAGGAAGGGGGGGGGATCCAATGGAAAAAGTATTTTTCTTGGCAACCTCCAGTCAGATAAACTTGTGAGTTATAACTAGAAACTTAATACAAACAAGAAAAAAAAAAAAGGTTTTATATCGCAATGGATTAATTTTTGTTGGAACTCAATTTATTTCAGCTCAAAATTTCGATAACTTCCACAAGATAAACTATATCTTTTAATTTATTTAATAAATAAGTGCATTTTCTAAGAAGGCGTATCAAGGCTTTAGCAGGTATGATAGTATCATTGGAAAAGGAATTTAGCAAGATAATAAAGTTTTTACAATACTGAAACCATAAGACTTTAATTCTTTAACCGTTTTGTTGAGGATGGGGGATGAGAAATGGCAAAAAAAAAAAAAATAGTTTTCTTCATAAGCCAGAGTATAGGAGACCAAGGAAGCAAGGAAGACCTTGATAGAAGATTTAAATGAGGAAATAGATGCAACAGGAGTATTTCTTTGATAGAAATACATTTCTGTAGCAAGAAAAAAAAATCCATGGTTACATAACTTTATCCAAGTATATATTCAAATAATTGTACCAAGCTGAAATATATATAATATTTGTTGAATAATTAATATTGTTATAAGCCACCAATCATTAAATCGATTTCTGTAACCATTTTTGAAGAATTAAGTTCTGTTCAGAAAGTTAAATTTTTTGGATCGAAGATTAGAAATAAACTCTAATAGTATCTACTAATAATATCTAATAGGTTCAGAAATCATACTTAATTTGTGTAAATTCATGGGGCCGTTTCGTAGATTTGGTTAAGGGAAATGTGGGAGGTCAAGAACAGAACCCAAGTAGGTACACTACGAAAGAACATAAATAAAGTGAATTTCGCCAACTCCTATAATATTTCATATCAGTATGAGAAGAGTATGAAATATTTCTTCCTGCTCTAGTGTTGAAATAAAAGCATTTCCACAGAATAAAATGGGGAAAATAGAAGGAATACAATATTTGCTCTTAATTAAGAAAATATCCATTTTAAGTTGATTTAAAATAGGAGAAGTTGAAAATTCCTTTAATTCCATTCCAAAAAAAAATCATTGCACCATAATTAACTATGATAGGCGATTAATTTTAATTAAACTTTTTTTAATTATCATTTATAAAAATTAGCAATTGCAGAACATTACTTTGTTTATTTTGATTTTTATCCATTTTGTCGCTTGTTAATTTTCAGCGAATTAGGTATAAATATAATATTAGTTTTTTCTACGAAACGGCAAAGTGATTAGTATCAAATAACTTATTAGCAATATTAACAGCAATAGAATTCATTAAATTAAGGAAATAGGGTCAGCAAAAATAGCAAAAATAGCAGTATACAACTATAAGGTCGCGGATTTGCGTGGGTGGCCCTATGATTTTTTTTAATGGGAGTAAAAAATCCTTGGCTATGCCGTACCTGCGATAAGAAGTAAAATGGAGGTCCCGAGCCTGTACGATGTCGAGTACTCATTAAAGATCCCTATCCTAATTATACGTGGATAGGGAAATTTTGAAATCCCTCTGTAGAATCGTCCGATTAGCCCTAATGGCATAGAGTGACTTAAATTAAAACAAACAATAAATTTAATTATTAATTTTGACAATAATCCTTTTTCTTTTTCGATCAATATATTCAGCAAATCAAGCAGACAAGTAGTAGATGTCAAGAGAAATTTTGACTGAATGAGGGACTTCTCCTGAACCCATATTATAAAAGATTACTTTTAAAAATGATAATTTTTGTTTAAAATATTAATGAATCCCTCCTATTAAAAATAATTACCTAACTCTAGTACAAAATTAATTATTATTTTATCTAATTTTGAAGTGAAATGACGAAATAAATAAAAACGATATTAGAATCGTGAAATACTAAGATAAAAATCCTGTCAAATCATAACATTTATTGGAATTGGTATTTGCAATGTTTTTTTTTTTTTTAATGAGCATTTTTATAAAATTAATATGAATTTATAAATATTTCTTTTTGAATGATAAAATTTTTAATTTTATATTCTTAATGATGATATTTGTTTTAGCATTCATCCTTTGATCGAAAGCATGAAAAAAAAAACCTGCTTATAATTCTTTTATATTAAGAGTACGACGTTAAATAAATTTTGAACACTTTAAAATTTATCTCGATATGATCTAGAATGCGAAACGGCCAGAATTCTCGGCAACTTTGTAATCTGGATATTTGACACGTCATTCAGAAAAGCTCGCCTTCTTGGCGTATTATGCAAATCCTAACTGCCGTATTTTAGGATTAAATTTACATCGTAATGATGGATAGGGGCCAGTGGCTTCAACATAAATTCTCTTTTCGCTTAAGCCTTTTAAAAAAATATATAATCTTATATTTTTTTAAAATTTATATTCTTTACAGCCATTAAAAATTCTTATTTGACTTTAATGTAATGCATATAAATTACTAAGCCTTGAAATTAAAATATACTATTTATTAATGTACTCTGAGATGAATAAGAGATGTTTTCTGTCACTTAAAACATGTTCTTTAAAGAAGATGTGGTGTAGTAAACTGTATTACTTATTAAATTTATAACGATTATTGTCAAAATTAATAATTAAATTTATTGTTTGTTTTAATTTAAGTCACTCTATGCCATTAGGGCTAATCGGACGATTCTACAGTGGTATTTCAAAATTTCCCTATCCAGGTATAATTAGGATAGGGATCTTTAATGAGTACTCGACATCGTACAGGCTCGGGACCTCTATTTTACTTCTTATCCCAGGTACAGCATAGCCAAGCATTTTTTACTCCCATTAAAAAAATCATCATGGGGGCCACCCACGCAAATCCACGACCTCATAGTTGTATACTGCTATGCGAGCCACTACACCTTAGGTGAACCCTATTTTTTTAATTGAATTAATTCTATTGCTGTTAATACTGCTAATAAGTTAATTAATGCTAATAACTTTGCCGTTTCGTAGAAGAAACTAACGTTATATTTATAATTTGCTGAAAATTACCAAGCGACAAAATGGATAAAAATCAAAATAAAAAAAGTAATGTTTTGCAATTGCTAATTTTTATCAGTAATAATTAAAAAAAGTTTAATCAAAATCAATCGCTTATCATAGTTAATTATGGCGCAATGATTTTTTTTTTTTTTTTTTTATGGAATTAAAGGAATTTTTCAACTACTATTTTAAATCAACTTAAAATGGATATTTTCTAAATTAAGAGCAAATATTGTATTCCTTGCTATTTTCCCCATTTTATTCTGTGCAAATGCTTTTATTTCAGCACTAGATCAGGAAGAAATATTTAATACTGTCTCATACTGATATGAAATATTATAGGAGTTGGCTAAATTCACTTTATTTATGTTCTTTCGTAATGTACATACTTGGGTTCTGTTCTTGAACTCCCACATTTCCCTTAACCAAATCTACGAAACGACCCGATGAATTTACATCGGACCCCGCAAAAGGTAAACAATAATCGATTCTTGTAAATATCCACCGCACCCCAAATGGGAAATTGTTCTGGGTTGAATGGTGCCTCCTTAACCTGGCTCAACATCTGCGTAGATATGTATCTTTTGCGGTACGGCCTCACCCAGGTAGCAGCATTATGCTGTAGCTAACTGTCCACGATCAGCTAGGCTAGGAGAGGATAGGCCTATAGCCGGGCTAGGGAAGGTACATATGTAAACATGTTAATGCCGAGGGTGCCGCAGAGTGCCGCGGACGGAGGAGATAGGATTGTGGGCCGCGCCTGCGTCACAGCTCCCCCGGGGGGGGGGGGTCTTGCTCTTTTTGTCCTCAGGGCAGGCCCCCCCCAGGAACCGGCTCCGGAGTTTGATCGATTCCTGGCCGCCATGCGGTCTTAGCCTCCTCCTTTCTTCCTCTCCTTACTATCTTACCTTCTCTACCGAACTCTCCGCAAAGATGGTGTACCAAATACCGAATTAAAAAGAGAAAACAAAATCTCAAAAACATCAAGTTATTTAATTGAATATCAATAATGGATTATTTTTTTTAATTATTATTCATTGTTTTTCCTTAAGGCATATTAAAAATAACTATAAACTATAAAAAATATCCAATTTTTATATAATAATATAATTAATTAAATTGGCAACAGAACCTCTTATAGTAGGTATATAAAGTGTCATCAAATATAAAAATATTATTTTCGAGGTATCTATCCTCTTATCTCCTGTAAACTAATTTTGTTATTTAATACACTGTTAGTGTAATTTTATTATTTGATGACTAAAACAAATAAATCTATAAAAGTTAAATAATAAAAATTTAATATCCTAAAAATTGTACTATTATCATTATCATTTCGTTTAATAAAATAATAATAGTACTTATTTGTTTGTTTTGGGTTTTTTCACTACACATATAGATAACAGACAAAAATCAGAGTTTTAAGGTTAATTAAATTTTAGTTTCTTCTTGTACCCTTTTATGTATAAAATACTTTCTGCATTATGAAAATAACATCTATATAATAAAGACATTAAATATTTATAATTATATAGAGCATAGCAACGCTAATATTCAATTTTACTCTCAAATAATTTGAAAGTAAGTGTCAGAATAAAACCATGCGATATTTTTACTTTTCAAATTAACTATGCTAATTCGAATGACTAAATTCACGCCACTCAGCTTAAAATATTTATTATAACTGTAGATTAATATATTTGAAAGCGCTAAAAATCAGTAGTGCCACTTGCCATTTTTGCAATAGTTCAGGTAATTTTGATTAGTAATTACTAGTTATTTTCTTTCTTTTTTTTTATAGGTATATTTTTATTATGTATCGAATAGATTATAATCAAATATAATATTTGAGAATTTATATTCTTGCACAAATCAAATTCTGATAAACAATACATAAAAAAAATAAATAAATATAAATATATACAGGGAAAAAAGGGAATATACAAATACATATTAATTATAATAACATCAATATATCTTTGTGTATGAAATATTGATGATAAACATAAACTAAGAATTTAGGACAACAAATACATTTTTTTATTATAATTAAAGTGTTCCTATATCTATTTTAAAACTTAAATGGCGAAGCTAAAAAAATTACAAAAATCAATAAAAAAACAAACATTAAAAACATATTACCTATAGCTAATTTACTAATTTTTAGTCATATTTTTCTATTTCATCTAAATCCAGTTTTTAATTATTATATATTCATTGGGAAACAAAAATACATATAATTCAAATTTCAAAGTTAATCCGTCTAACGTTAAGCTGTCTTTATGGTATAAATTAGAATTAGTGTTGCCTTTTGTTAACCAATTATCAAAAATGAATGTTCGGTTCATAAATGCATAATGATTTCGATAATTTTTTTTTCATCATATCTGATTCTGGATTTTACATTGCGGGTCTTTTTACTTGATCAAAACTTCATTAAATGCATCATTAACTAAAGAGAAATTCTAAAATTTGACTTTGTTTATAAATTGTATTTAATGGCCTCTAAGTACAATCTTGATCAAATAAAGATGAGATTAAAATAGGTGCTATGTAAATAATATAAATACTTAAAGATCCAACCAGTCCACACAATAAACTGAAATATTGATTTTTCAGCATCGTCAACATTTTGAGTCAAAACGAGGCCATTTTCGAAAAGGACTATTATTAGGCAACCGAATAACTGGAACACGAGGAAATTAGGAACAATTACAGAAATTCAGAACCAGGGCAAGGGGAGGCTGTCCTATATCGCCCATCTTTGCGAAATATTGTTGTTTGTTTCCAATCGAGTGTTAACGAATCACTTAATGGAATTTTCTGATTTGGAATAAATTTACATCAGATTAACCTCCGTGGAGCTGTTCCACAGAGAAGTTAAACCAGAAATTTTTCAATACCAATCTATGAATAGGTTGACCAAATATTTTTTACGGTGCGATGACAGATGGAAACCATTTCAACTTCCTTACGACTCATGGGCCTTAGTATTAGAATTAAAGCGATAAATACCTACTCTTCTGTGCGGATATTTCAATCATAAGTCCGAGTAATCTACGCAATAAAATGGGTCTGATAAAATACGATTTTTCCTTCACTAAAAAGTGTGAAGTTATATCTACTCATTGAAATTTCTTGATCCTTTCAATATTTATTTCGACTAAGGTTTTCCCTTTATCTATCTCTTTTTTTTTTTTTTTTTTTTTTTTTCAACAGTAGAAACAATCATTATGACGAGATAGAGCAGGAAACGGTAAATGATTTTTAATTTTTTTAAAATGTTATCTGTATTTACCGAATAACTTTAGTACACTGTGAACAAAATTCATGAAACTATTAGGAAAACGTTTTTTTCCTTATGGGAATGTAATATAGCATATTTATATCTCTTCCATTAATCCCCTTACTCTCATTCTGTACAATAACTTACTGGGAAAAAATGAAAAATTGCTAGCTCCTGAACATATGATATGTAATTTATTGAAAGTTCATTAATATTGTTATGTGTTAAAATAAAAACCTATTCTAACGGGGATAAAAATTTGAACAGAAGTGTGCCTATTACTTTGAGCTCCTTTGTTTTGTAATTTCAGATACTATATTCTATATAGGCAAATTCTGTGTAGATGATCGGTGCGTATTCAAATTTTATTATCATTCAACATGGACTAGTTACCAAGTGAGGAAAGTGGCGATGAACTATATTTCAATTAATATCTCGTAAATAGGCAAAAATTACAATTTTAAAACGTTAAAAACACCGGAAGACTACTGAAAAGGGTCTGGATGAGAGACCTACTAACGTAATAAATCAAGTAGGTAAATCTAAGCCGCTGGGTACTGCTTTTCCTTATGCCTATCAAGCCATTTTGTTTTGTTTTATTTCATTTATATGCCAGCACAACTGCTGATTGCTCATGGTTTTATTTAACGGGTACGGATTAAATAATACAAGATAAAAAAAAAAAAGTTAAAGATACAGAAAAACATGAAATGCATCTCAAATCCAGGCCAGAAAAGATCGTATATGCTCTTCTTCAAACGATAGAACATGAATGTTGAGGTTGATTTCACATTGCCCAATATGGAAATATAAACCTTTCTTCAACCCTAGTTGTTCACTTTCATTACGACTTCTAGACTTCTGTGACAATTTATGGTAGTTTATTAATACTAAATCCGTAACAATAGGGATCCAAATTGTAGTACATTAAACGTTCTGTAATGAAAAAAAAATCATTTAAAAAAATGTTAAAATGTACGTATAAAATTATACGGCCGTCTTCTAGTTACACATTTATAATTTATAGATACACCTTTCTATGAAAATAATAGTTTTTATGATTATATGTTCCCAATTTATAAAGATGTTATCTGTTGCGACTGATTAAAGTTGCCTTTCGTCCTTTTTGGACATCATACTTAAAGATATTTCGCAGGCCTTATCTGAATTTATTTATTGCTCTTGTCCGTTTTCAGCAGGTGATGGATACTCCTGATGCCATATGTCACTGAGGCAGAAGCCTCGCACGTACGAACACCCCTCTTTGAAGATGTTGCCATAGTAGGCAATCGATTCCATCACGTAATGCCAATCTTGGTAATGCTCTCAGAATGGAAGGTTGGCATTAACGAGGTTGAGAATGAAATCCGCTGACATATATCCTGTTCCTTGCCGATGGTCAACGAAGACTGGATTCCTCTAGTGCTCTCATTTCTCCAGTAGTGTCTTCGGGTTGGCTTATCGACCATCTCTGTGGAGGATGCGTTAATGATAGTAATATGTAAATTGTTCCTTTTGAGACAAAGATAATCCTCTGTTTAGTAAGTCATAATTGGCGCTCTCAATATTTGCAGTACGATGGCGAAAGTTTTCAGATTATAGGGTTCTAATCGTTCCGAAAAATTCTTCATCGTTATCCAGCCGTTAATAAGGGAAAATAGTCGAGCGTAGAGCAATAATCAACAATAACAAGTCTACAAAATAACGCATCATACCTTCAAGTCATACCAGTGACCATAAACACCTAAGGAAACGGTGAAAAAGAGAAGGATTCATCAATGCAAAAATCTATCGGTTCTGATACCTAACATTCATTTGCATATTTGGTACCAGAACCGATAGATTTTTGGAGTGTGTAATATAATAAGTTAACCAGCTTAAAATTACTACTTACCTTTCCTTAATGTTAGGATATTTATTATCGTTGAATTCGCCTCTAGCTTCGACGGAGTCATTGGCATTTTATTTTTTTAGTCTAATAAAAACTCTGATAATTTTCAGAAAATTCATAATTTCCTCCGAATCCTGCACATTTAGGCAATGATGTGCTCATCTTTAATTTTCTTCTGATTGCTTGATACTATTTGCTTTCCACTAGTATATGCAAAACTGTCGTTAGGGAACCCCATTTAAAAATAGAACATAAATAACATTACAAATTCGGATTCACATACAATTTCTGAGCATAAAGTCATTTCGATCATTGCTTAGCAGCATTTCGATCAGGCGATACTTTAATATCATGATTTTTGTGAACGAATTCCTTGGCTCGAAGAACGCTCTGAATAATAAAAAAAAAAAATCTGGTGCGTGCGCGCAACACACAACTTTCACTTACCAACTTACTTAGATTAGAAATTAATGCATTTTGTTAATTGCCACTTCTCAAATGAACAGAACATTTTTAATTATAACGCATTGGTTTGTCATTAAAGGCGTACGGTGCATGCGTGAGCTCAAGGTGTTTTATGAGTTGACGGAATATTTTTCTTTTTTTCTCCTGTAGGTATATGTTTACTTGATTTTCTTCATATATCATATTTAGCGTTTCTAATTTTTAGGCGTGATGAGAGACAGTTAATTTCTCAATATAAACTAAAACAAAGGTACTTTATAGGAAAACAAAAAAGGCCCCTTCCCCAACTAAGCCCCCTCAGAACATTTTAATAATGATAAAGCTTACCTGATATTAAATAGCAACTAATTTTCATCAAACATAACGAATTTGATAAAAATCGTTAAAGCCGTTTTTGAGATAATCGATCAAAAAGGTAAAAATTGGAAAAAAATTATGAAATAAAGTGCCCCCTCCGTTTGACCAATGTTGATGAAATTTTTACAGTCATATCTCGGGCATATATTACATCAAATACCAAGTTTGATCAAAATCGTTAAAACCGTTTTTGAGTAAATAAAAAAAACACATGAAAATGGTATAAGATTTATCAAGTAAAGTCCCCCCTCCAGTTGATAAATTTTGATGAAATTTTTACAGTCATATCTCGGGCATATGCATACATCAAATACCCAGTTTGATCAAAATCGTTAAGACCGTTTTTGAGTAAATAAAAAAAACATGTGAAAATGATACAAAATTTATTAAGTAAAGTCCCCCCTCCGGTTGATCAATTTTGATGAAATTTTTACAGTCATATCTCGGGCATGTAAATAGATTAAATACTCAGTTTAATCAAAATCGTTAGAGCCGTTTTTGAGAAAATCGAAAAAAACTTAAAAAGTTATTAAATAAAGTACCCCCTCCCTTTGAGCAAATTTGATGAAATTCTTGCTGTCACATCGCGGGCATATACATACTCTAAATACCCAATTACAGGTTCGCACGGTTTATAGTTTTTGAGCTAGTCTGTTCACATACACACACATACACACACACACACACACACACACACACACACACACACACACACACACACACACACACACACACACACACACACACACACACAGACCATTTTGCGGGACTTGGTTATTTTGACTCAGGGGACCCCAAAACGTGTATTTCCGTTGAAAACCGGAAGTCGAAAATTTTCACGATCGCAATACTTCCACTTACTATATATTTCATATATAGGTAAGTGAAAGTAAAAAATCGGAGCCCTAAAAACCTAAAAAAACCCTAATATTGAAAAATTTTTGCTTTATTTAAAATAATATACGGACGGCTTAGTTCTCGAAAACTTTTAATGTGTGATCAGTATAAAAAAGCTAGGACATAATGTTAAATTCATTCGAAAAAATACAAGGGTCCTTACTTTAGATTGACCAAGTAAATTTTTTTATGATATAACATTGTAATATTTGAGAAAATTATTTTAATGTTTTATTTTAAAAAAGAAGGAAACTTAAATGAGCCCCCTCTTCTATTTTCTTAGCATTGAACTGTTGAATGGTATATTTTTCTGTTGAATTTACTACAGAAAAACATGTCTGGCTTACAAATTTCCCTTGCGTGATAGATGTCAATAACAGCTACGGTCGAGGAATGGGTAGGGAAGCATAGATACCAGAACTGATTAGAGGTAAAGAACAAGAACAAGATTTGGTACAAATTGTGGTAATTTGGTGTATTATAACCAGGATACTCCTAGCGCCTAATATACGAAATGGTGGAGTTGCCGACGCTAGTTGAGGGTGTACCCCAAGGCGCCGCAACGTCCGGTTTATAATGGGCTAATTAAAGTAATCATTTTCGCTTTTCTTATTTCCCTCCTGTCTTCATTATTATAATTCTTTTTCTTATTATTTTCTTTCGAAATTTCCATCTGGCTCCTAATAGGGAGGGCTCCACGTAAAATTAGCCTTGGTTTAAACCGTCAAATTTATTTTTTAAACGGTAAATGCCCCTTTTCAGAAGCTTCTTGAGCTTTTGAATGAGAATTCGATGATGTGCGTTTTTAAAACTAAGAGGGTTCCGTTTTAAACCGAATTACGTACTTTATTATTTTTATAATAAATTTCTGAGGAATCCAACACAGAACATCAGAATTCAATATCTCATTAATAATGTTAAATTGCATAGATTTTTTTTTTTTTTTTATTTGATATTGTTTTACGTCGCTTCGACTGCACAGCCCATTCTTAAATGTAAGGGAATAATTTTGTGCTCCTGAAGTACCTAAGGGTTTTTTCTATACCATTCTTCGCTTTGTAGGTATGCATATCTATGATGTGGAGGTCGCAGCGTTTCTTCGAGTATTAGAAAAAGTGTTCAACTGTAAGTGGTGTATTATCACTTATTTGGCAAGTTGGCCGGTGAAGTCCTATAAGCAGGTGGATGTGAGTCTGGTTAGTGGGATCAATTCTTAGCCTGGTTATTATGGCTTCTTTTTTTCGATTAAGATTCTTTGGAGGCAGCCAGGCATGGATGTAGAACAAAATCTATCTATCTATCTATAAATATCTATCTATATCAGAAAACAATATCTATTATCTTAAATAATGGAAATACCCATATTAATTACGTGGTAAATTATTTGCTTCCATAATCTACTTTTTGTATACAAGAATAAAATCAACAGTTATGAATCAGATATTATTATCTATCCTTCAACGCCACGACGAAGAATTCGTCTCTAATGACCCCGGTTGATGGGCATTAAATGAACAATAAATAAACAACTTGAGTCATAATAAATATTTAATATCCAATATTTATAGCTGCATTTTAGCTGAACTTATTACGGACATAACCGTTCCCTTAATTAGACAATGTATACTGGCGAAATGCTTTCAAAAACTGCATAAATAATGAAGTAACTTTTGTTTTTATTATTTCAATAATAGCCAATAAAATTAAGTGAAACTGATTATTTCAGTTTCTGATGTCATGAGGTATTTTTAAAAAAAAATATGGACTTTTGCACTTCCTTCTTACCTGTTCGCAAAGCACATCCCGGAAATGGAATTTAAATCCTTTTGTGTACCTACTTATTATTCGGGTCTACCCTAGTGGGACATTGGCATTATCTTCTTTTCATATTCTATGATAATATTTTACCTCTTTTAGGTAATCAGACTGTTTTTCTTCATTTTCCCAACTCCCAACTCTTTCAAGCTTTCGGCAAATTGTAACTTCTGAAGTATAACATAGACTGTTTCATAGTGTTTTAGGAGGTTCTAAATTGTTTGAGGTTTATTGTCATACTTTTCACAGGTTGGTGCTGCAAGAACTCTCAGGAAGAAGAAGTACTTATCCGTGGGTTTCTTCGCAATTTCCTATCCTTCTGCGGCACCATTCGATTTTTTTTTCTGGACCTTCTTGAGTTTTTGACCCGATTGCTGCATTCTTGTTTTATTCTCCCAGGTTCAGACGTTTTGGATTCCTCACTCTATATCTGATCATCTAATGTGACAAATCCTAATACAGTAATATTTGATGTTTCCTCATTTCTAGCTATGAGTGCATTTCAGGTTTGCTTTAAATTAATTCCACTTTACATGTCTTTTATCCTGTTCCCACCATGTGTTTATTATTTCTCTGCATTAGAACGGTTGTTGACAGCAGATAGTGCATATTTGAGCTATTTTGCAACGACACAAATTTTATTTCTGAATTCTTATTCCAATGAAGGGTCTTTTAATAGCCTGACCGGAAGTCGATTTTATGAGTTAATTGAAAGACTAATTTATTAAGTTGAACTTCAAAAATGTTCACAAATTGAATAATTTTTTTTAATTTATGAGTATATTTTCATACCTAAAATGTTTTGTTATGTACCCCAACTCGAAAGAAAGCTTCTTAATTAGGAGCTTAACCAGTGATAAATAATTAAATTTCCTCCTTAAAATGTGTTATTTCTAATGATTCTAATCTCCTTGAATTTTGATTTTTTTTTATTTTAGTATATAAACATGAGGGAGGACGTGATAACGTGGTTGTACATTCTTTGCCCCGGATAACCAGATTTGGTAATCTCAAGATTATTAGTTAGAGAGCCGGCTGGTGAGGGTTTTAGCTACTAGGGATTTGAAATCCCCCGTCATAACCCCTTTGGCCCGCATACCGGAAAAGGCAAAAAATGAGAAGAAAAGCCCTTGTATATTTAAATTCGATTAAGTACATTTATCTTATCACGTGATTCCGAAGCACTATCCATACGAGTACCTCCGCAAGATCTGTAAGCGGTATACACTATAAAGGTAATAAATTCAAATTTCCATCTGAAAAGGATAATTCAAAAAAACTCTTGGCGGAGGACAGCAGGAGGTAGCATCCAGACCTATAACTCTGGACTAAGAGCTCTTTATGGAGACCTATGGCCTTGGGATTAGTAATACCCGGGTATTTATCCAGTAACTAACACCTGGCGGGTATGTTTGTGGTCGCCGTGGTATTATCGTATGAAACCACAATTTATTCGTGCCACCCCGATCCACTAGATCAACGGGCCAACAATACAACAGCTCCTTGGTCTTGCTCTAACCTCCAACAGGAATCCAGTTCCCATTTAACATTATCTATGCGATAGTAAATAGATGAATCATATAAGTGGGTTACTAATTAGATATAGGGATATCTAAGATTGCTTTGTATTATTGCATGATAGTGTATAAAACCTAATCCTAATGTTTACCCGTTTGCGGGCCTCGTTCAAATCATGATGTTTATAATACCTAATTTAATTCTATAACTTATTTGGAAAATTTCTCTGAATGTTAAGAAAAATAATAAATTTAAATATATATGAAAAAGTAGGTATATATTAATTATAAAGGAAGATAATGGTGTTTTTTATGTGCCACCATCTATGTCAGGTACTCGTTAAGGGAGAAATACTTAATTCAGTAACAAAGTAATGTTGCCCTACTGCATAGGTTTGCTAAATAAACAGCACTAAATCAATCTTTGATTGACCTAAAAATAAGGCCTTTTACAAACATAGCAATAGAGCCATTCACAAACAACTTCATAGTTCCTTTTCCAGGTGATGCTTTTTAATTTCCTATTATTTTAATTTAAATCAGGATTAAAAAAAAAAAAGAAAAAAAATAGCGCACATAAATTTTAAGATACTTATATGAAATATATACATAAAATTGAATTACAAAACAGCAACAGATGAATTAATTTGTGGCACAATCCAATGATCGCATCAGCAAAGCGCTTTGCAATAGTTTCGTTAAGTACTATATTTTTCTTTTGTTGGTTCGCGGCCGTCAACGAAACAGAAAAATAAAAATAACCGAATATCATTATTTATCATTTTTTACATTAATTCATCCTACATCAATTATATTATACATTTATTATTTAAGGTATTTTTTGACCTATCCTATTCGATAATAATTTATTTTTACATCAAAATTAACATTTTGTATGTTTTTTATATTTTTTATTAGTATCCAATACATGTTTTTCTTAAAACCTTTCATTCTTTTTTTCATTAAATTGATTATAAATAGGTTGGTGAATGACAATCTTCCATTAATTTCTTTTATTTAAGCATTACATATTTAAAAATGGTCTCTCCATTTTGAAAACTCCAACGTTTCGGACAATTCTTGTCCATCTTCAGATAGACTTGTTGACTTTGAGATAGATGTGACAAGGATAAATAGGTCTATATATAATGTACAAGTGAAATAAGTATAGAATATAAGCTAATTGACCATGCCACCAGGAAAAAAAAACCTGGTGCGTGCACGCAACACACAACTTTCACTTACCAACTTAGATTAGAAATCAATGCGTTGTGTTAATGCCACTTCTCACTCAGTTACACATTTTTCCACATTCATTTCTTATTTTTGTTTTCATTTGTTCTATAACAAACACTACTTTCTTATATTATTAAATAAAAGTTTTTACTTGAGATAATTCGGCAATGCAAGCATAATACTCCAAGTCGACTGATTTTATAATTCTTCATGTACTTGAAAATTTCATTTAGTTACCATGAAACCAATATTTTCCATTAAATGAACAGACCTTTAATTAGGAACAATGATCTGTCATTAAAGGCGTACTGCGCATGCGTGGGCTCATCGTGTTTTAAGAGTTGACTTTTTTTCTGCTCTTTTTTTATTTACTACTATGTTTACTTGGTTTTTATCATATCTCATATTTAGCCATTTCTGATTTTTAAGCGTAATGAGAGACAGTTAATTTCTCCATATAAACAAAAAAAAAGATACTTTATAGGAAACAAAAACAAACAACCAAAAAAGGCCCATACCCCATTTAGGCCCCCAGTACATTTCAATAATGATAAAGCTTACTTGATATTGAAGAACACCTATTTTTCATTAAACATGACGAATTTGATGAAAATCGTTTAAGCCGTTTTTGAGTAATTAAAAAAACACGTGAAAATGATACAAAATTTATTAGGTAAAGTCCCCCATCCGTTTAACCAATTTTGATTAAATGCGGGCTATCTCATCTTTGACATATACATACGTCAAATACCCAGTTTGATCAAAATCGTTAAAGCCGTTTTTGAGTAATTAAAACAACACGTGAAAATGATACAAAGTCTATTAAGTAAAGTCCCCCCCTCCGGTTGATCAATTTTGATGAAATTTTTACAGTCATATCTCGGGCATATAAATACACCAAATACCCAGTTTAATCCGTTAGAGCCGTTTTTGAGAAAATCGAAAAAAACTTAAAAAGTTATTAAATAAAGTACCCCCTCCCTTTGAGCAAATTTCATGAAATTTTTGCTGTCACATCGCGGGCTTATACATACTCTAAATACCCAATTTCAGGTTCGCACGGTTTATAGTTTTTGAGCTTGTCTGTTCACACACACACACACACACACACACACACACACACACACACACACACACAGACCATTTTGCGGGACTTGGTCATTTGGACTCAGGGGGACCCCAAAACGTGTATTTCCGTTGAAAACCGGAAGTCGAAATTTTTCACGATCGCAATACTTCCACTTACACTTTATTTCATATATAGGTAAGTGAAAGTAAAAATGAGATGAAGGTCAGAAATAATAGAAAATTGCCCTGAAGACGGACCATTTTTAAATATGTAATGTTTAAATAAAAAAAATTATTGGAAGATTTTCATTCACCAATCTATTTATTATAAATTTAAAGAAAAACATGTACTGGATACTAATAAAAAAGATAAAAACATACAAAACGTTATTTTGATGTAAAAATAAATTATTATCGAATAGGATAGGTCAAAAACACCTTAAATAATAAATGTATAATATAACAGATATAGGATGAATTAATGTAAAAAATAATGAATAATTATATTCGGTTATTTCTATTTTTTCTGTTTCGTTGATTGGGCCGCGCACCAACTAATGAAAATTATAGTAAGAAAACTATCGCAAATCTATTTGCTGGTTGCGAATATTGAATTGTGCTACAAATTGATTCTTCTGTTGTTGTTTCGTAATTCAGTTTTATTTATGTTTCATATAAGTATCTTAAAATTTATGTGCCCTATGGTATTTGTTTATTTTTTTAAATTTTACTCCCGATTTATTCTATTATATTATTAGTAACAACAATTTAAATGTTTATTTATTTTTTTTGGAAATTAAAAAGCGTTACCTGGAAAAGGAACTCTGTAATTATTTGTGAGTGGATATAATCGTATTACTATATTTGTAAAAGTAAAAAAATAAATGGACTTATTTTTATGTCTATCAAAGATTGATTTATTAAGCTGTTTATTTAGCAATCATATGCAGTAGGGCAACATTACTTTGTTAGTGAATTAAGTATTTCTCCCTTAACGAGTACGTGGCATAGATCGTGGCAGAGGTATGGTACCTAAACTTTCCGTTCCCTCCCAAGGATGGCATAGCCAAGGATTTTTTACTCCCTTTAGAATACGAACTTTGAGGCTTTGTAGTGGCTATTTTAAATTTTAATTATTGTGATTTCAGATATTAATAGTCTTTAAAATCGGTTTTGCTAGTAGGTAAGATGTAATTTATTTAATATGTTTTGTAGATGTTGTGATTAATGTTAGATGATAATTTTGGATAAATAAATAAATTTCCGAAAAAGTCGGATTTACATAAATTTATTGAAGCAAAAAGTACATTACATAAAATTAAATGTTATTTTTTTATAAAAAAATAAAAAAAATTGTGAATTCAAACTTGTTTTAATCTCGCTTATATCTGCAATCATTTTTCCTCAAACGTGAAATTCATTTATAAGAAAAATTAAAATTGCCAAGTACTAAAATATCAAATGTACCTAATTAATTTAAATAAAACTCTTGTCCCTTTCCTTGTTTCACACTTTTTAAGAGGCATACAGTGCATTGTAATTTATAGGCATTAATATTCTTTAGTTTAAAAAAAAAAAAAAAAAAAAAAAAACTATCTTGCTATGCTAAAAAATTTCCATTAGGATTACAAGAGGCTACCTCATGATTTTATCCAGCCCATAATGCTTACGTTGGTTCTTATTGGACCCTGTAATTGGGTTTCAAGGTTTGTAAATACAGTTTGTTTATAATACAACGTCACATGGCTCTGTGAACCTAATAGGCACAGACGCCAATTTTGCTGATATCATTCGGGCTCAAGTGTTAGCCTTGAGTTACAATATTGTTTAAAAATTAAAGACATGAATTTAAAAAAAGATACTGAATACTAGGAGTTTGATTTTTCTGTTTGGGTTATATAGCACTGGTGTTTGGGCAAAAGGGGTTAAGTGTCATTTTTATGAAAATGAGGTGTTTATGGCTTCTTGTCAAAAAAATCTATCTGTTTTTAATGGTTCAATCGGCTTAAGTGAAATCAGCTTACTAAATGGTGTAATTAAGCTGATCTTAACGGCACAAGTCTTATTTGCTATTTGGCAATGATCCAAAGGGGTTAAGTGAAACTTGATAAAACTTACATCCTCTATACCAGAACGTTTGCAGATCAAAAGAGCATATGTAGTTATGCCAATTCTACGCCCTTTGGATTTGATCCACAATCAGATTTGATTTGTTGGTTGGATTTGATCCAAACAACAACTGCTACCTAGTTCTTTATGTGTTTTAGAATAGTTCTAGGCCTTTTGTTGGAACGAACTAACAATTGGAACAAATTGTCATAGAACATGTCTGTGACTAGGATGTTCGAGTTCTATCTTCGCTGGCCCAGAAAGCTGGAGGCTGTTCTTCTTAGGACTAAATATAAGGAGCGATGGACAGGAGAGTTAGACTTGTTCTGAAGCTCAAGTCATATGGTTATTTCTGTGTTTCAAAGTGATAATGTTTATAAACTGTTTAAATATTTGTGTCTTCATAATTTGTGTGGTATTGAAAATTGTGATTTTTCTTTGAATAAAAATTGTTTTACCCTCGTACGTGTTGAAATATTTATAAAAAAAAAATTAATTCGAGAAATTAAAAACAAAATGTACATTTTAACCTTCTATGACACAAACTACATATGTTTTCATTTTTAAGTATTTATATCTTGCTCATTTTTACTATGATTAGAAAAAATAAAATTGAAATGAAACTTGGGATTCATCCTTAACGTCAAGGAATGCCTTTGAAAACGTTTCGAAAGGTGGACAGACAAAAGCACCTTAGGGGTCAATTCTTTTGTATAATTAATTTCCTCAGTTAAGCCTTCCTAAGATAATCCAATGTTTTTAAGCCGTTTTGTGTAAATTGGACAAAGGAAACCTTCCCCTTATTAGCATATCGCTAAGGAAGTTTTAATTTATAGGTATTGTCATTGAAAATACGAAAATACGAGACCTGCAGATCAAAAAGGAATTTACAGAAAATATTACGAATAATTTGCAACTAAGTTTCAGGTATGTATATTATTATATGTTGTTTGAAAATTAATACTTATATACAACGATATATTTTCGGACAGTTTTTCATGAATACAAGTCTTCTAATCCTCTACTTTTCACAATAATTCTTGTGATAAGATGCTTTATAAGATTTATAATATTCTAAAAACATTAAAATTATAAATTGAAAATTATAATTATTTTATTTTTGTTTCTCTTTTTATGTTTTCGATGATTACATAACTGTTTCATCACATTCAAAGGGGATATGTATATTAACTTACAAAAATAAATAAGTTTAAAAACTATATAATTTAATTTTGATATATTTTTATGACAACTACAATTTAATATTTCGTTGTATTTCTTTGACATCTTTAGATCTATATTATCATGTAATTTTTTTATTAATTTTCCTATTTTATCTATATTTTGAAAGAAATATTTATAAGATATGTAAATAAAAAGTAGAGCAGAGTACAAAAAAAAAAAAAAAAAAAAAAAAAAAAAAATTATACAAAAAGAATGAGACTAAAAAATCATATAAAGTGAATGAATAATTTCCTGCTATGAACATATAACAGTAATGGATAGGAATAAGATGGAGATAATAACGAAAATGAACTGCAAAGAAGAAGAATTAAAGACTAAAGGAAGAGACTGTGTACCTATGTTTCTATGGAGTGAATAAAAGATCAAAAACAAAACTGAAAATCATGTCCAATGTTTGAACTCAACGATATTAGTTATTAATGTTCTCATAGATATGTTTATAAATATTTATTTTTGTTTTAACTCGAAAGGCAAAGTGCAAGTCTTTTTTTTGTTACCTCGTCTTATAAATGTCGTCGTTGAGAGTCTTGTTGTTGATATATGTACTTCAACCTGTACATATTTGATAGGTATATACATATATGTATATTAATATAAACATAGATACTCGTTTTAATATTGAACATAGTTTGAAGAATAGTGTAAGTTTATTAATGGTGAGATCAATGGTGTAAAATCCTTTATTCCTATATATTCCTATTGTAACTTGAAAAAAAAAAAAAACACAAAACAGATGATTAATAATGGCAACCTACAATACTAAAGGTCGCGGGTTCGCGTCCCACGGTAGAGCCTTCCATCTACGCTTGCCTAGAGCCTTCCAGATAGTTATTAATTAGACTAAATATAAGGAGCGATGGACAGCAGAGTTAGCCTTGTTCTGAAGCTCGTCCTATGGTGGTGACGTTTGTGTTACTATATCGTTACAAATGGATACTTTTTGTAACAGTGTTAATTATTTGTGTTCTCATTGTTTCTGTGGCATTAAAAAATTATTATTTTCGTTTAATAAAAATTGTTTACCCTACATAATTATTACACTCTATACTGTAAAATCCCCTACCTAGTGGCGTTATTTTCCATCATTACTGCAAAATATCCAATGAGTATAAGGAAAAGCCAGAATGTTAAAATGAAAATAAATAAGGTGAGGTGAAACCTCATACATTTTAATTAATTATGTTTTTTTTTTAACATTAATTTATGCTTTAATGATATGATTACATGTTAATTCCATCCAAAATTATAATGGTTCGTTCACACACTCAAATTTCGAAGTACTTATTTAGTACCATTTTTAAAGAAATACCGGATTATCTAACAATATTTTTTAAGCTAATTTTCGGTAGATAAACGAATTTAATTGTATTTTCATAAAAATATTCCTTCTGGAAGCTTCCCAAACGGTTCCACCATATTGCGGGCAGGTACGGACGGCAGTGGAAGATGAGAGAGTGGGAACCGAAAGCCATTAGCGAAGGTTAGCATTATCTGCGGGATCTGTGAGCTGAGTGCCATGATCTACGGCGTGGCTAGAACCAGGATCGTCTCGCACAACTCATGCTCCATCCTAACGACCCGCTACGGAGGTACCTTATGAATGGGCCCTAATTAATAAAGGTTTATTTCTTCATCTCGCTGGAAGGCTGGAGGAGGCGATGGCTCCAGGGCTGGAGGAGGGGCCTGGAATCCGGGTACACTCCCATCAGGTGGAGTATAGACCTCAGCCAGGAGCCATCGGCTTCTCCCTTCCAACGCCCATCACTCCTCAAAGAGCAACCTATTATAAAAATCAATCAATTAATTATATTTTTTAATAAAAAAAAATGTATTTTTATCGATAAAATCTGTATAGATTATTAAATCGTAAACTTTGTATTGGGCCGTGAATTATTTATTAATTTAGAGTGGAATGTAGGAACATATTACATGTATTATGTAGGAACATATATAAAATAGAACAAATCCTACTTACATAGGATACTTACCCAAAAAAAATTATATCTAATGTTGATTCCTAAGAAAAAAAATTAATTTAATTAAATTCTTTATTATATTATATATCAATAATTTTCTTTAATTATTAAATTTAAGTTTAACATTTCGGAGCATCTTACCCATCTTTCAGTAAATAACTACTAGATGCAAATAAATTTGAAAATGTTTTGTTCTACGAAACAGAGCCCGGAACGTGAAAGTTTAAACGAAAACGTTTTTTATATATATTTTTATTTATTGCTTAGTAAAAGAAAAAAATATATGTGTTGGACAAAAAAATTCGTAACAGATATAAAAATATATTGAAAAAAAAATATTCGTGGAACATGTCAGATAAGGAGGCTGAGTGACATTTTAAAAAAAATCGAGTTTGATGCGGAATATTGGAGTAAAAATGTCACTCTTTTAATTGTTACAGAAATCAGTTAAGTTTAAATAAACAAATTTCTTTAAAAACAGTTTGTCGATTTTTTTCTTAAATCGGACCAACCAGAAATGAATTAGTTATTCCCTTCCCAAACCCCCACCACAAACCTATCCGTGATAACATTGATACTGCTGGAATAAATCTTCTTATACTACCTTAATACTGAGAATTAAGAACAAACAAAAATAACTATCTAAAATTTTAAAATTTTAAATATGTCTAAATCGGATAAAATGACAAAAAGTAAATGATTCTCCCCTCTCCTCACCCTTCACTACATTTTTCAATGGTTTTAAAACTTATTCACTTATTCAGTGCGGAGATTAAACCAACAAATTAAAAATCATAAAAAATCGGCCAAACCGCCGATTTCACTACAACAGTTGATTTTACAAACCAAAATTTCTTATATATATCTTAAATTGATTCTTGATAAAAGTTAGAGCTGATATTGGAAACCAAAGACCTCCTTCCTGAGGTTTTAAAAAAATAAAAAATATATCGTTGTATAACTTTAGTTGCATCAACTGTAATGGAAGACCAGGACAATTTTCATATAAATCTCATTTATAGTTACATAGTTACATATGCTATTTCGGATAGATGACGATCATTTTTAAACAATAAATGGTTAAAAATGGTTTTTGATAAGGTTTAAGAATGCAATTTTATAATGCTGTATAAACTAAATTATTCGTCAGATTGAGGTATTTTAATAACTCAAAGTTTTTTTGTTTTGTTTTTTAATTGTATTTTAAATATTTTTGATTAATATATGAAATTTTCATAATGATACTAGTATAAGTCATATATTTAATCAATTCTTTAATTGAAATACATCTTCAGCAAGTATGCCAGTGAATTTTTAAACTATTGGATGAGTGCTTCCTTCTATAAGAAAAAGATTATTTAACTATCGCTATTTAATAATGTATAATTGATTGAACCATATTAAGACTGGAAAATGGCGGTATGGGCGAAACGTCGTCAATGTAACAATAAATGAAATGTATATGGAAATCGTCCTGGTGATCGCTCCATTACGGTTGATGGACCTAAACCTATAGAACACTATTTACTAATTACACTATCCCAGGAGGTAAAGGGACCAATTATATATCGGAAATAATTAAGAATAAAAAATATAATTAATCTTTCAAATCCTCATACAAATATTTAAAAAAAAAATTTAATTTATTCAAAATGGGAAAAATGTCAATTAGACCCCTTCTTTTCCAAGGTCCACATTTATCACTTTTGGTTGGTAGGTACATTCAATTTCATTATTACATCAATAAATACTACACACAGTGTCAACTTACCTTATTTTATTAAAGAAAAAGTACCGAGTTATTAGCTCAGAGCGGTTCGGATATTATTAGGCACACCATGAGGACGGACGTTAATTTCTTGCACGACCAATACAAAAGAACAAGTCCCTATGCTGTGCATGACCCTCCAGACATAAACATACTGAGCCTAAATACCTTTGTCTCGTAATCAGATACTCGGAGTTCTATGAACGTGTTGCGAGAACACTTACCCTTGTTTAAGCTCATACGGGGGATATTCTTTTACACTCGCTGATAAAATAATTATTCTCAGATAAAAAAAAAAATAGTTTTTCTCTGCTTTCCGAGTTCCTCCCATACAGGGGGGTTTTGAGGTCGTTGAGAAGAGAGGTAGAACGGGTTCTTCCTCGCGAACTGATCGTATCTTTTCGGGGAATGAGGAAGGTACGGGATCCGATAGGTCACATATTATATCGGGTGCATTTATAAGGTTACATTAACTACACGTGTTCGCGTGTGTGTGGCTGATTGTCTTCATCAAGAACAAAACCTATACTATTGCATTTTATCTCACTTCCAATCTATTACTATTATTATTACTGTTGGGCTTATAAATTATTGTAAGTAGTATTTATATATATGATTCCTCTATAATTCTTTTCCCTTGGGGTCTTCAATAATTTCTTTGATTCTTCCTTTTCCTCAGCTTGCTGGTCACTATTTCATGATAGTATGTTCTCTGTTTCCTTTAATTCTCTGAAATCTTTGAACATCCTCAGAATATTATCTACAGCTTAGTTTAAGGTGTAAATCGGGTGCATCAAGGCTCAATTCCGAGGCGATACCATTCACTTACTCTATACCTTGAACAGAATTCTTAATAAGCACTTATAAAATATCGCACAAGAATATTTATTCGAGAGGTCTGCCAAAAATTTTATATGAACTAGATTGGACCACTCTCAAATACTTCGAACGCCAATGAAGAGCATAAAAGAAATCATATTAGAGGCTAATTCCACAAAATTCAACTTTGTCCATTTGAACAACTAATATGTACGACATAGCGATTTCTTTTGATCAGTTCATCAAACTTTCTAATGGTTATAACTACATCTTAACGATGTAAGGATCTGCGGATGTGATATTCAATTCACACTTTATCATGAATATTTAAGAACACTATTGTAAAATTTATTTGCAGCAATTACGTTTCAATTTATTGAGTTGACAAAAATTCAGTTCGTATCTGATTTCAAATATTTGTAATTAATTAAAGAATTGTACTGAACATTATTTATTTCGATTTCATTTACTAATGTTATAACTAGTTTTATGATTAGTTTAATTTTATAATGAATAGGAATGTATTACAAAAATATTAATAGATTGCGATTGGAAGAGGATGAGATCTGATTGGTACGTCACGAACGAAAAGGATTCTGTTGGTCTCTATAAATCAGTAATCATAATCTGTAGTTTAGATTACACAAATCAATATAGATATATCAGTGAAATTAAAACCTGACAATCTTAATAATCTTATCCTTCCCGGAGGACCACATATATTTTTGATCTTGTGATTCGCTGATGACGATCTAGTTTGCGATTGAACAAGATACTGTAGATTAATCTGTATTTCTAGAGGGCAGCACTGTGGAGGGACCTGAGTCTATTCGGGGCAGGTGCTCGCTAATGGCCTGGTAATTAGGTGTTACGCTCATGAATAGCGGCCAGGTCTACTTGCCGCTCCCGGCCTGTTGGCAGTTGTCTCGTCTAATCGCGATAAACCTTATTCGGATAAGCAATAAACTTCATCTAATTCAATTATTCAAATCTAAAAATGAATTTTGATATTTTATCATGATTATTGTATATCTAAGTAATGTTAGATAATAAGGTTATTAATGAACTTATTAATTAAATAATTCTAATATGGTCTACAAATGTCCTCCATGTCATATTTCCTTACCTGTTCACGAAACATAGCCTTTTAAATGTTAAGATATACTTAAAAATCGGTATGTTTTAGGTAATAGTGTTTTTTAAGAAATCGATTAATTATCTTTATTTCAAATATTCATTGAATCTGCCTATCAAACTATTAGTTGGTTAAGATTCGACATTCTTTTCAGACGCTCCTGAGGTTAGCAGAAATGGAGAAGTAAGCGATTTCGGATAGGTATAGAGTTATAAATGATTTATAATTAACGTATAAAACTAAATAAATTAATATTATATTTATTTGTAGATTTTGGACATTATTCCAGCCAATTTTTTCCAACTCAAAATAATTAAGTTTATTATTATATCTATTTTATGACATATTTAGGAAATTAATCTAAAAGTTTTTTTCCTGCATGAGGCTTTGAAAAGATGTTCCAAATCTCAGGAATTGACTAACGAAGATTCATGTGTCGATTTTGACATTTCACGCTAAAAAATATAAATTGTATAATAAGAAGTAGTTACAACACCTGTTTGGTGGGAAGTGGCAAAATTTAACATTTCCTAACCATTTTGATTGTTGCAACATCTCCTTGTTATATTCTAACTTTCTTCTATTAATGTATTTTGAAAATGTCGTTTCTTGACTTCAGTACCATGTTTCTTGTCCTATCCTAATTTCACATCTCAATCTATACGGTTCTCAAAGTGGGTGCGCGATGAAATGGTAGGGTAGCGCTAAGCATCGTTATTTTTTTTTAAATGAGCAAACAAAATGTATTCATAAATTACAAATAAAAGTAAAGGTGTCATAAAAGATGCGCAGTTTTATAATGGATGGGGGTCGTGGGTTACAAATTAAATTATATGGGGTGGGGGTGTAAAAAAAACAAAAAAAAACTGCAATATATATAAGCGAAGAAATATGGTTTGGATTGGAAATGACATTTTCAAGAGTCATGGTAAAGAAACTATATATGGTTCAGGAAGATGACTCCTTCCAATTTCTCTGTAATCCGATTCGGGTAGAAGTTGGTAAAAAGTACGTTTCCGGTGTGCAACTCATACCAGTCTGATTTAGCAAAATTAGGAATACTTATCGTTAGTTGACAAATTATGTTTAAATTAAATTAAAATTTAGCTCAATAAATACTTAGGGAATAAATACTAAGTTAAATTTGAAATATTGAAACGAAAATGTTGATTAATTCTACTGGGACTCCTCTTGACTTTCATCTATACACATTCTTATGGTTCCTGCCTTGATACTTTATATATTTATACATATATATATTCACCTAACAAATCATAATTCTATATATTTACCTGATTGAGATCTTTTTAAACGAACGATTTTTAAGTATTAATGGATCATGTGATTTTCATTTTGGGTTACTTTAATTATTGTGTGATGCTCTGTTTTTATATTAAATGAATCTTGGTTTTGAAAGCTTTTTGAGTGAACGGCTGGTCCGATTGAGAAATTTAAAAAAATCAATGAATAACCGTTAATATTTTGAAATTATTTTATTTTTCATGAAAAAAAATATCAGAATAGATATAATATCATCAATAAAAATCCACAAAAGTGTATACTTATGACCTAGTTATGTGGTCAGATATCACCATTTCAATGTGGAAAGAAACCCTGATATTTACTGGATTCCTGCTTAACCTTCCACTACTAGGTACTAAGTACAAAGCTTAACTCGTGTTACTTGGAAAAATATACTTATTGTATTGATATCTGTATATAATTATAATATTATTATTGTGTTTAACTTGATTTTTAAAAATTATATCTGATGTAGATTTTCGTTATCGATTGCCTCCCTTTTCTTTTTTAATTATAACCGTTTTTATTTGAGAGGAGCATATATTATAATTTTATGTTGTTATTTATATATTTTTCATTAATTTAATTTTTAATTTTTAATTTGTGTTAATGGATACTTTAAGCATAATGATACTATTGACGGCGAGGGTAGCTGATTGTATAACATCTTTTTAACAAAATAAATGCTAAAAAATACTTTCCCCTACTATATATTTCGTATATAGGTATGTGGAAGTAGAAATTTAAATAAAACCCGTGTTTGAGTAATAAGCTCCTATGCGCAATCTCTTCCTTTTTTTCAAATTAGATAGATTTTTCTACTTTCCATATTAAGGGAATAACTTGGTAAAAGACAAACAACAACAAAGACAAACAATTCATGCAACTAGGAAATTTCGTGTAATTACTAATACCTATCTATGTATAAACCTATTAGTGACCATCGATGGATAACTTCCAGCAATTTCCATGACCACAGCTTCCAGTGACTGCGAAGGGCTGTAAAGTACCTCCTATACATCGTACTCGTTAGGTCATCGGCCACCGCGTAGTATTTCTCATCCCGGTCTTTGGTTCTTTTTGGTTTATTATCTTGCGAGACGGAGGCTAGAACTTGATAAACGATCAGAATCCAATCGGCCTTACAAAGATACACTGGAGCCCTAATGGTGAGTGTTATTTAGCAGCCACCTCCTCCTGGCTATTTAATTGGAAGCCCCTCTGGGAACATACGCTATTTATCCTGTATTATTTATTATCTATCATTTATCGTGTATTATTTACAGTGAGAAGGACCACACGCGGCTAGACGGCTACTAGTTCCTCGGCTTGGGATACCTTCACGGTATTAATGCATTCTCCGCTTTTAAATTTGATTTAGTTCATGTAAGAACTCGCCAGATTCAGTAGCTAAGAAACCTGAAAGCAATTTCCTAAGATCTTAAGGGAAAAATGATAATCAGAAGAAAAATCTTGCTAAATCCGTTTTTCAAAAACCCTTCCTAGTTATCTTAATGCTGATCGACACCATTGGGGATCTAATTAACCCCGCCCCCCCCCCAAAAAAAATCATTTGTCACTTTTACCGTAAATTAAGTAGAGACGAATTAAAACAATATAAACTGATTTGAGGTTCTTATGATTAATTATTATTTTTTCTTTTTTTCTTCCTCAATTGCAAGCTTATTGAAGAACTGTGTGATTATAGATACGAGAGATTTCGTCGATATTTAATATCCTTGCAATTAGTATGTAATGCAGTTATAATGGTATATAATATGCATATATATTATACGTAATGCATATATAATGGTTGGATCGATCCATGATTAATGAAAATCCTCATAAAAGCATACAAGAACAGCAAAAAAACTTGATCATCGAACGTCAACTAATAAAAAAAAAAACTTTACTTACTCAAACATTAGTTAATAACTTATTAGTCAAAGCTGCTCTAATTATGTCCTCATAAGGGTGGAACTAGTTTCCTATACAGAAAATTTTATATCAATAATCTAAAAAGAAAACCCAAAGAGACCCAAAATCCTTCAAAAATATTTCAAATTTACCCGCTTAGCATTTTAAGAGAATATTGAACTCTTAATAACAGTATTTTGACTAATCACAGAACAGAAAGCGAGATCAATAAATGTAGGTAATTTTAGCATATTTCATATTTATTTTAATATTAAATTAATTATTTTAAAACTATGTAGCATGGGTATGATATATGAAAACCGAGGATAACCTGAATCGTGTCTAAAAATTTTCCTTATTATTTTTTTTTCAAGCACTATTTATACCTACTGCAATCTTAGCCATCATAATAATGGTTATAAGTAATACTTATATTAGTATTGAAAGGAAATGGTTGCTACTTAAGAAAAAAAATTAAAAAAACTAACATAATTTTTAAGAAACTATTTTTTTCATCACGTTTTAATCTGTGGGAGGTCCTTAAAAAAAATTGGAAAAACAATGATTAGTGGAATAAATTTACGCATCTGATTCTTACAAATTTGTTGGTATAGTAGAATTTATGTGTAACAATTTCTTGAAATTTTTATTATTTTTGTAATTAAATTAAAGGACTATTTTTTCTCTTTATCTATATTTTTACTTTCACTTACCAATATATGAAATTTATAGTAAGTGGAAGTATTGCGATCGTGAAAAATTCGACTTCCGGTTTTCAACGGAAATACACGTTTTGGGGTCCCCTGAGTCCAAATGACCAAGTCCCGCGAAATGGTCTGTGTGTCTGTGTGTGTGTGTGTGAACAGACTAGCTCAAAAACTATAAGCCGTGTGAATCTAAAATTGGGTATTTAGTGTATGTATATGCCCGCGATGTGACAGCAAAAATTTCATCAAAATTGCTCAAAGGGAGGGGGTACTTTATTTAATAACTTTTAAGTTTTTTTCGATTTTCTCAAAAACAGCTCAAACGATTTTGATTAAACTGAGTATATGCCCGAGATATGACTATAAAAATTTCATCAAAATTGATCAACCGGAGGGGGGACTTTACTTAATAAATTTTGTATAATTTTAACGTGTTTTTTTAATTACTCAAAAACGGCTTTTTTGTTTGATCCTTAATAAAGTACCTTTGTTTTAGTTTATTTGGAGAAGTTAACTGTCTCTCGTTACGCCTAAAAATAAGAAATGGCTAAATATGAGATATTATAAAAATAAAGAATAGAAAAAATAAAAATATTCAGTCAACTCATAAAACTCGTTGAGCGCATGCGGAGTACGCCTTTAATGACAGACCATTGTTCATAATTAAAGCCGTTCTGTTCATTTGAGAAGTGGCAATTAACAAAACGCATTAATTTCTAATCATAGTAAGTTTGTAAGTGAAAGTTGTGTGTTGCGCGCACGCACCAGATTTTTCTTGTAATTTTTCGTAACTACCGATTCCCTCACGAAATTTCTTTCTGGGACAGCCAAACCAGTTGACCAACCTGAAATTAGTCATAAGTCTTATACGGTATAAGCCATCATCATATATGACAAACTCCTTAATAATTATTTATTCTTTTCAATAATAATTTCTAAGGAAGAAGAAGTTATACATAACATTAGATGTTGAGCAAAGAAATAATTGAAGTCAGCGATTGAATCAAAGTTCTATTTTTCCAGAGTTCCCTTAATTATTTTCGAACTGAAAAGTAATTCAGATCAAAATAAATATTAAGACGAATCCATTATCTTTAGTTCACCATTAAATCAAAACTTCAGTTAATCATTTAATCATAAAAAAAAAAATAAATAAAAAAAAAAAAAAAAAAAAAAAAGTGAAATTAAAAGCACTTAATATATGGATTCACTGAATTGTTTCTTCGATATTTCATCTACCCAAACGGGTCATAAGCGGCATAATGTGATTACAATATTATTATTCATCAAAATACTTAAGTTTTGTATACTATCTATGAATTTTGGAGATTCTGCTATGATGATTCTGTTAACTCATCGGCTCAAATAATATTTCTCTTTGAAAAATTCGTACCTTTGTATTTTTTCTTTATATTTTAGTAAACTGTTATGATTTAATATTTCTGGCCTAAAGAATAAAGAATTTTTCAAAGAGAAATATTATTAAAATTGCGATCCCGTCATTCTGTACAATGAAAGCCTTATATCATAATTAATTTAATAATAATTAAGTGGAATATAAATATTTTAAACCTTCATACGAGGAAATACAATTCGCATAATTAGTAATATAATAATTACTGTTATAAATGTGTTATCAATATTTATAAACTGTGTTGCGTCTTTATATTTTAATTAATCTATTATTAATTTATTTTTCTTAATTGTGTTTTATTTTTTAGGACATAGAAATATATTTTCTGTTATAACAAGTATATAAAAATACATTTATAAATGCATTTTCGTAAGTATTTATTACTAGAAGGAGAAATCGGGTTTGAACTCAACTTTGTATTTCGCGGGCGTTTCAAGTCCAAGGAGTTCAGCGGTTCGCCGATAGATAGCAGAAGCTGAGCCTTTCAAAGATTGCCGGTCTCAAGGCAGTCCGTTGGCTGCATACACTCCGATTACCTATAACTTGATTATTTTGTTTTAATGTTGATTATTTTAATATACTTTATAAATATATATTGCGTCGATATTTTATATTTATTTGTTTTTTATTAAGTTGTGAATTAAGACTTTAAAATAATATTCTTTATTTTTTTCAATAAATATTTTTCTTGGGTTTTTTACTCATCATCCATATACTTTTTATTTTCTTAACAGTTGACGTTTCGCTTGTTTTATTTGCTAATTAAAACATTTAATTTGTCATTTATTTTTTAATTAATTTTCTTTTCATCCTTTTATTCTCGAATTATTTCTCAGCCTTGAAGATTCTATACTCTTAAAGAATCTTTATTCCTTTTATAGGGATATTCGCTTCAATAACTGCAGTAAATCGAGCTGTAAAATGAGTAAAGCTGTATTATGAATTAAATAAATAAATAAATTGGCTTTTAAAGCAGAAACAAAACATGAATAAAAATATAAAATGAAGGAAAATTAAAAAACAAAAACTGAAATTTTAAATTTATTTTTAAAATTTCCAGTTTCATAAGATGCTATTTAGCGTTTAATTTTTTTTTTTTTTAATAAAAAATGTAAATAATTAATTTAGTCATGAGCTCACAGTTCTATGGCGACTTGAGCCAATGAAATTTTGAGGATAAATAAACCAAAAATTATACATTCGAATCATTGTGTTGAATAAAGAGAAATGTGATCCAACAAACTATAAAAATTCTTCAAAGCCATTGTTTCCACCCATAGATAGCGGTTTTATATATTTCTATATTGCGTTTACGTGACTGATCTTGTTATTTTGAACGTTGATATCTTTCATGAACACTTAAATAATTTACGACTGTCACATTGTACTTGCATTCTCCATAAAGTAAAATATAATTTGTTTGCAAGATTACTTCAATAATGCTATTCATAATTCGAATATTAGATTTATTCATCCCTAAGAGGATAAATAAAAGCAAAGCAAGAGTTGATGGTTATGAACCCGTTTATTCAATCCCATTACCTGATACCTGATTATTGATTCGTTTACATTCTGTAATTAGAACTGCTATTATTTTCAATTCTGTTGATACTGATATTTTTTGTAAGTAACATGATTGCGCTGAACTACTTTAATAGCTACTTTTGTGATTATTTAATACGGTTGACTTTGCGATAGATACTAATAAGAAAAAAAAATTAACTAATAAAATCTAAATGCTACTTTTTATAAATCATTACAGTAAAATTATCGTAAATGAAAAGCAATATAAGATGGTAGCTTTAAATCTAAACACCTCTTTATTCGCCTTAAAAGTTTCTCTCAAAAATCAGTTCTTCCTACAGAATCGATCAGATTCGAGCAGCTCCTACAATATATAATATGAAATGATACTTTATTTTCATTTTAATCTTATTCCAACAACAGTATTGTTTTGTTATTTTGTTATCTTACTCTAATTTATTTTTCCATAATATTTTGATAATTCCATTTTTTTTATTTTTAAATTTATTTATTACCTCGTATTTATTTTGTTTATCTAGAAGATATTCCGAATTTTCCTTACCTCCCCCCTTCGTTTCTGTATACTTTCCAGTTTATTTCTGTAAAATCAATGTCATTTAGTTGAATGCCTTCTAGATACAGATATAATAAATAAAATATTATGGTATCAAAAGTTATATATATGGTTACGTAAATCTTTTTTTTTTTTTTTTTTTTTTTTTTTTTTTTTTTTTTTTTTAATAAAAAGCTCTAAGGTATAAATCAATAACTTTTTGTTCTTAAATAATTAGGAAAAATAGGGAGAGCACGGTGGTTTCTTTTGCTTCTGAAGAAGAGGTAGTGGACATATTAAGAAATGCAAAAAATTTAAAGGGATCTAAAATTTTTGTTGATAATGATCTAGCGCTAGCTAAAAAGTTAAAAATAAACTATTACAAGTTCGGAAAGAAATTTTAAGAATTGATTAAAATGCTGGAGTGGTAGTTAGAAATGATAATATTTGGCTTTTCGACACAAAGTTGGGCTGGAAGAAAGATTAAGGCCTGGTAACCAAGGGAGAGAACAGTGCATTATCTGGTAAACTGGGAGTTGTTCTTAATAATTAAAAGAATATTTTTAAATGCTTGAGAATATTATATCATCATCAATTGTTTAAATATTGTGATATCATAGAGAGTTTATAAATAATATAGGAATTTTTACGATTGGTAGTCGATATATTCCAAAATCCCTCTATTTATTTAATGAAAATTTAAAACGAACAGCAGCAAATTAGTTTCCTCTAACCGACTCTTTTAATTTTTTTGGCTAGGGTCTTCTTAGAAGTAGGTATACTTTAGTTTTCTTTTCTATGATTTTGGTAGGTTCTATATTATATAAAAAAAGGTATAAGTTACATTTACATAGAATTTACATTTATTTATAGATATTTACAATGCAACAGTTTTATGGTCAGAAGTAACTTCTGATCCTGCTCGTCATTGGATGAAGTTTTCTTTTACATTCCATTGTATCATATTCTTTCGTACAACAGAGAGTAAAGAATGGAACCCTGCGAGACCCCGCTAATTTTCAAAAACATCAATTACCAGCCCGTTTAGGTATTATTAGCTCGGCCCAGTTCAGAAAAAGCAAACAACAGACCTGACGGTGGGAATCAATTACTGATTACAGGTAGCGGTGCTATTCGATACCGATCAGGTCTCGCCCGAAGAGTGTTATAGAACAGGAACCTCCGATCAACAAGGATTGAACGGGCTAACAGAATATTATCGGAGGATCGGCCCTCTTAATTACAATAATACCCTGAGAGGAGAGAAGAAAGATCCCTCCCTGCGTGAATTCTGCCCACGTCCACTTCGAAGAAAACGTTCCTCCTTATATATTATTTACAGGCTAGCCAATAAAATATAATGCCCGCCTTTCCGAGAGGACAACTTTTTCACGCGCGTTTCTTTTGTTACGACAATTTTTTCCACCCATTTCCCGACATCTACCGCCCCCCTTCGCCCTTGTCCTAAGCTGGACGCCGCCAATTTTCATTTCTGACATTTCTCGGCCGTGCGATACAGCGAGTCCAGTTTTTGTCACCGAGCCGAACCGGGGAATAAAAGACTCCATGATGCCATCCTCCTGCAACTTTTAATAAAGGCGGGAAACATGTATAACTAAAAACAACCTACTATCAGTAATGAGTTATTAGAGTTAAAGAATTCTTCACCGACCGATCACAACAGGTCTAACGTAAATTATAATAACACCTGTTAATAGTTAGTAATTTTTAATATGTGCTACTGGAAGATTTGGTTTATATTGTTTCGTTTTTTCAAAAAAATTGGAACAATATAATAACACCATATTAAATGAAGACCTGACTAAAAAACTTATTCACTAAGAAAAAACGTCGCCAATGCTTCATTTTATCCACTTAACCTATTTTGGGCTAAATTTGTCTTAACCACTTATACACTGAGATGGCAGATATATAAAACGCCTAATTTCAAAATAGGATAATTTCAGGACTTTTTTTCCAGAGATAATAATAAGGCTAAAATAAATATTTAGCAATATTAGTGTGTGTGCCTGAGTATTCAATTATTTATTTATATAAATTGTGAATGTGTGCTTGTGCAGGAATTTAATTTAATTTTATTGAATTTGGTTCTTAATATAATTTGGCGTATTATGACTGTGGTGAGAATAATAATTGGGGTGGGGAGGATAAAATCCCAGTTTCCCCCTTACACACATATAGTGTGAAAGTGTAGTATCCATATAGATTAATCAGAACTTATTTACTTCAGTAAGTTGTTTATGTACTTTCAACTTGAAAATATAAAATAAAAAAATGCTTTGCAATAGGTTTGTGTATTTTTTTTTTACTTTCTTTATAAAAACTGACCATTAGGCTTGTGCTTTTGGATATGTAGTGATGGAGGTTTTAACTGGTATTTCATCATTATTACAGGTGATAATTCTTATTCTTGTGACAGTTTTTATAATTATTTATGAACTTGTTTAATTGTAATTGTATTTTTAGATGAATATGGCGCAAAGGCGCCGAAAGCTCCTATTGTAGACATGTAATGTCTGGAAAAAATATATGGACAGTTTTAGAGTGTATATAGTTAAATAAATATTTATTTACTCTGCGATACACAAAAAAAGCTCGTAACATTTCAGATAATTATATACTATGAAGTATACATTTTTTTTTTTTTTTAAGACATATTAGTAGTTTTGATTCCAGGTTGATAATAGAAGCCTGATATGTTTGAGAGTAGATAGTTCACGGACTAATCACTCAAAAATATTAATAGTGGATCAATTAGAAGAACATTCTTGGGTTTATCCAGCCCCTATAAAGTTCTTTTTTTGGCACAACTGTTTGACAAGAAACATTAATTCCTTACTTAGCAAGTACCGCCATTAATATTCCAAGGGAAAATGATTCATTAAGCTGTAACTTTTTTAATGACCCATAATATCGCACGTCGGAAAAATGATTACAACTCAAAAAACTGTTTCTTTGGATAATCACGTTAAAAGATTTGTATTTTTAATTTTACTACATAACTACAAACAGGGGCCAGGGAAAATTGGCTTTGATCACAAATAGACTACCATTGGGGCAGTTAGTACTGCCTGTAGTCCCCTGTGTAAGTAGCCCTGTGCCTGGTAACACAATCATTCCCGCCCTAAAAGAATATGATAAATCGCGCCTTACGTAAATGTAACTATTAACACTAGTGAGACTACACTCCGCATTGTAAGTTTTGTAATTCTTATTCCAACGCTATGCATAACTCAAAATTGCTAAATTTTAACCATCTTCTTGCCAACAATAAAATAACAATATATTCACAACATAACATCTGTTGAACTAAACAGACAATCTTAAACTGTAGCGAGATTGTATTAATTCACATATTATATGTTTTCCATTTGTCTTTAAAGTACTAAAACAGTTTCAAACCTTTGCATAGTAATTTTCAATCTAAGAGATTATTTTATTTTAATGAAAAAGAAGAAAACAGAAATGATCTAATCATTGCAGTATACTTACAATAGAAGCTCATAAATTTAAATTCGATCAGTAACCGCAAACATTCAGAACAATGTATTATAAAATACTTTTGTAGAAGAAAACCAAGATTGTAATCTTGTTTTTAAATTAATTATTCATTCCAAGCCATTCAGAAAACCCTTGAATGAATTTAATGATTTCCTTGTGGATTCCAATCCTAGTTTTATGTAAAATGCTTCTTTTGTAATGTTAATAATGTTCACTCAACTTGTTGATTACAAAGGTTAGTTGTTCCTTAATAACTATAGAATTATATTACTCCATTCAATATTGTCATCATATTTCCGAGACAGAAGAAAAAGCATTTATAAACGATTGGTGTCAGTTTATAATTATCCAAATAATTCAATAAGATTTTTCTTTTTCTGAATCTATTGCTTTCTCCTTTACTTGTTTCATGTGGAAGTATCTCAATTTTATCTGTTACAGAGATCCTCAAAAGTAGAGTGAGTGATTCACTAAAAAGTATTGTAAAACTTCTGTGGGTTAACAAATATTTATTAACGAAAATATAATAATATCAATGCCAAACGAATTATAACAACTTAAATATTCGAGCAGGTTACAAATATTATAACTTTATAGCACACAAATCATATGGCTTGAGCTTGACAGTCAAGACACAGACTAAGACTAATTGGCCCAGTCACTCGCTCCTTATTTCTCGAACCTTCCAGAAGGTTCCAAACCCTTGTGGAAGTTCCATGCTTGCGTGTATTGGTCTCGAAAAATCTAGGCCTATACACGTACTCCAGTGATTTGTTTAGACCGCAAGTTCATTCCATCTAAAGGTCTTGGATTTTAAGTAAATTTATTTATTTAACGATTTAACTTTAAATAATATATATATACATATATAAAAGTTAATCATAAAAGGAAAATATGTTTCGAGGGTGCGGTCAAAAACAAAATAGCAATCTAATTAGGACACGTATTTTTATTTTGTAACAACGTCTCTTTTTTAGAATGACAAACAAAAATTAAGGAAATATTCTTAAAATGTTATAAATATATGAATAAATTATATTTCTGTAAATCAAATATCATTATTACTGAGACATTTATGCTATTTTTTTGTTGTCTTACCATACCTTGTAGATCTACACCTCAGCCCATCTTGGACTTTCCAGTTTGTCGCATGTTGCTCTCAAGCGTCTTTGTTGATGCTATCTACCAATCTGTTTTTTCGCCTTCCAGGAGGTCTTTTGCCTACTATGGAAGGATTCATTGTCGTGTAGAGGCTTCCTGACGGATTTCTTCGAGCTGCATGCTCTGCCCATCTTAACTTCCTGGATTTTATTTCATGAGAAACGGACTCACCAGTTTTCATCTGTCTCTCCTTCTCCTCATTCTTAATTTGATCACAGATCAGAACTATTTTCTCTGGAATCTTTCAATACTTTTTTTCTTGAGTGCTAGTTGTTGTCCAGGTCTTATAATCGTATAGCAGAACTTGTTTTATCACTGCATTTTTATGATTAATTATTAATTGATTTACGTATGGTAAATTAAAATAATGTAATACAATAAATTATAATTTATCATATTTATGTAATTACCATATAGATATTATTATTATATACTCGGATACAATTGAATTATCGTTACCCTTCAGATATCGTTTCTATCTTTCTATTATCTAATTTATAACTTCTTCTCGATCTACTTCTTTGTTTTGTTTTGTTTTTTATTGAAAAAAATATTCTGCCACACTCAAGGTCATTAGGTATTAGAAATCTAAATATACTACATTATGGCAGATTGCTATAAAATTAAAGGAAAATAGAATGTATGCGCTCGAACATCTATACGATTGTCTATTCATTCAATTTCTTATTTAATGACCCTTTTGAATAGAGGCGAAGTAAATAAATATTTCTTATTTTTAGTAAATAAATATTGATTGTTGTTATAATATTAACCCAATATTACTCAGCAATGATTCAGATTAGTTGAAAAGAATGATATGTTTGAAAATTAAATAGACACTCTTTGAAATACCTTTCATGAATATAATTTTATAAATTTAGGTGTGATATTAATGGTCGATATAAAGAAAGTTAGTAAATAAAAAAGTTCTGTAATTAATTAAATACATTTATGGTGGAAACGCGAAATATTTTACTAAAAAACTATTTTCACATTTCTGTAAATTTTATTTTTATTGATTTTTATCTGTGACACTATTTCAACTGTATTTCAACATATTTCACACAGAAACGTTTCTTAAGCAGTTCTGATTTTTTTAAAAAAATTGAGCAGTTAAAACTTTTTAAAACCAACGTGCAAAATATTTTTTTTTATTTTTATTTATTTACATTTTAGCCTCTACCCCTAAGGGTCATTGGCTTTAATTTTTCCTTTTTACATTCTGTTGTAGTAATTTACTGCCTTTAAGAATTCGATTAAGTTTAGGACTGAAGATTCTTGATCTTTTAGTATATCTTTTATAGTTTTGCTAGCTGTAACTTTAACTGTATGTCATTATAATTTGTGCAATCTATCAACAAGTGTTTCAATTTTGAGTTGTATTGTTGCACATTTGACAAGTGGGTGCTTCGAGACTGAGCAGATATCCTTCCGTAAATGCGCAAAATATTTGACTAATAAAAAATCTCAATAAATATTAAATAAGTAAATAATGTTGCCATCACTACATGTGATTTGAAAGACAAATCCCTCTACGAGTGGACTAAACCCCGCTAGTGTTGACTTACCTGTCCGGCCCTCGGTCTTTCCCTTTGTCTCCTTGTAGGATAATTAAACTAATTAAAGGTGAGTGGACACCTGGTGGGGATGATCTCTCCTCTACCAGTTTCCTTCTTGAGGTTACATCCTGCCGGAGAGTTGATCCGTGTCGAAACAGTAGAAAGCAGTCCCCTGGAGTCCTGAACTGGTTCTCCAGGATACAGGATATCGCACCATCCCAAGGAACCGAGTATTCACAACAAGAGTCATTTTATAACATTGCACTTATCTTAATATGCATTTATTAATATGTCTTTCGGTTTATTCCTATGTACGTCTTGAACATAATGTTCTTTTACTGGTTAGTAAAATAAACATAATATTTTTATTTTTTACCTAGGAAAGATTTTTCATAGAATAAAAAAAAAATATATCGATTGCTTACTTCGCAATGCTAATTGACATTTTCGGCGAAAATGTGTTAGGCACACCATAGCTTTCAGAGTTTTGTATTCTATACAACTGCGCAAAGTAATTAAGTGAAATGTAATTGCCATATAGATAGTATGTTATTCACAAAAGGCGCAGGTGTTTTTTTATATCCTGGATACAAGTGATATGTTCACATAATTCTTTTTAACCCCCTTATAGTACTTTAAAAGTAACGTCTCACAAGGTTTAAGTACACTTGATACTAAGTACAGCTGGTAAACATTGCCGGTAAATGTCTCTAATATAAATCAACTTAAATTGTAGGGGTCACCTTTGCTGTAGTGGTTAGCATAGAAACTAACTATACTAAAGGTCGTGGGTTCGCCTCCCGAGGTGGTCCTAGGATTTTTAATGGGATTAAAAAAAAATATTGCCCCTCGGATAGGCCATAAAATGGAGGTACCGAGCCTGTACGATGTCAGGTACTCATTAATGATCCCTATCCTAATTGTACCTCGATAGGCAAAATTTAGGACTCCCACTGTAGCATCGCATAGCCTTAGTGGCATTAAGTGACGTTAAAACAAACAAACAACTTAAATTGTATTTTCCTAAAGTTAGTTTCCATATACTTAGCACTCACTTCTGTGAAGTAAGCCATCGATCGATGCTTTAAAATATTGTAAAACATTATGTCATATTATTATTTAAAATATTGATGTTTGAAAATATTACTGAGGATGGCAGAAATTTTGCCGTCAATCGCAAGTTCTAGAATCTGGACTTCAAGATCTAAGAAGGAAGGCTGGATTATTATTAGAAAGGAAAGGATTATTTGTTTTATAAAGCCTGGATTTTGTTGAGAAGTTTGGATTTTAATCATATTGGTCTAAACATGGGTGACAGTACTGTTCTCTGGATCTTATCATTACAGCTTTATTATATTAATTTGCAATTATAAGTTACATTAGATAATAAGCAGAATGTGATTACCATCTGAAATAATATCAAACATAGCACATCAATATAACAACTTGTCCTATTGAAAGTATAGTTTTTATCCTGCTTCCCTGACAGGTATCGATTTCCTTTTTTTATTTTTAGACATAGTAGCAACCATATCACTGTCATACAGAAATTATCAAATCAATGATTAATAATCTCTGGTATTAAATATTAAATGATTGCCTTTCATAAATGGATTATATCAATATGCTATTCATTTGTTTATGCTATTGCATCATAAATAAAGATATAAATTAATTGAATTCATTATTTTGAAATGTTGTCCACGTATGCCTACTTAACAGTTGGGAGTAATTATTGTTTTAATGGATTTTAACAATCAATTGATTTCTAAATATCAAGACGTTGTAATATAAATTATATTGAAATTTTATTTATTTATTTTTATTCTTGATGAATTATCAAATTTCAGGGAATTATTTCTGTTTTAATTCTTACTATATGAAATTTTTTTTCTTTATTCCTATCGTGATAGCTACCATCCCTATTGAATGTAGATCATTCTTCAGTTATAAATAGAATTTATACAAAGTCTAAATCTTTATTCTTTTTTACAGACTTGAAGACGTCGGTGGACGCTGACACAAGATGTGAACATAATGGAAAGGTGAGGCTCTTCACATAAATTACTCCAATGTTTACCTTAGAATACGAATGTCGATTATGGGGATGAGAGGTCGTATATATCCCAACAATCAAAGGCAGGCCAAACACCGGGCGTGTGGGACGTGCGTAAAAACTTTTACAGCGTCGTAAACGTCAGCCTAACGACTTACAGGCCCTAAACGCGGACTTAACGCCTTTCGAATGAGCTGGTGCAGTAGCCGGTCTCGCTCTGAAACGTCCCTCTTTATTGCTCCTCATAAAGGAGATTAGATATAATCGTAAAAATCACTAAGCTTTTCATAGCAAGTGCCGACTCCGTTCAGTTTTGTATACCTGACGAGATGCCTGTAGGTATGATTTGATTTTTTAATTTAATTTTGTATATTTTACTGATTTCTTAAAAACTGAAAGAATAAATAAAGAAATACCAGATTTCACTCTTCTATCCAGGATAATTGTAAATTTCAATTTACCTAAATAATTTTGATTACGCCACTGCTAAAAAATACAGTAACGTTATTTTAAACTGTTATTTATTTTCAATGATCATTTTCTACCAAAAATTAAGGCATAACTTCCCCCTTTTTATAATCTCACCAATTTATTTCAGTTTCTGAGTAAAACATGGCAATTGATAAAAATAATTTCGATCAAAAATATTTTTTACACATTTAGAGTGATTTTAAAAATTAAAAAAAAAGAAGCATAAATAAGCAAATTTTGATGAGATCATTGATACAAAAGAGATTAGTGTTATCTACTTTTTTTTTGTTACTCGTACAGTAACTTATATCATTCTACAAATTTTTATTTAAATTCAACAACCCAGATATTCATTTATTTTATTTTCCGTTTACCCCCCCTGAAGTTAAATCTAAATCGGTTCATTGGTTTACGTGGACAAGTAATTCTTTGAAAGAGGGCCATTGATTCAATACATTAATAGGTAGAAATGTTCTTGATTTTTTTGATCACGCTGGATATTTTAGGGTATAAAATATTTTACATTTCTGATATAGCAATACTTTATAGAATAAAACCGCTTTCTTTTAAGTTTTAAAGTACTATTATATAATGTAAAAAAATAATTATATGAACCTGTATCTGAATTTCATATTTTTGCTCATCATTCAAATATAAAACGACGTTTCACGAATTCTTCTTCACCTTCACGGTCTCATAGCTTCATATCATGTAGTAGGTAATCCATTCCAGACCAATGCCTACATTTAAAATTTTTATTATTTTAATGGTAATGAAGTTATTGGAGTTTATTTACTGACTGTGAACCGATCTCAGTCTTTAATCCAATTCAATTCTTAAATTTTATTTAAAATCTATAAGATATTGATCTCTTGTAATGTAACGTAATATCTTTATCCTGTATTTGTCCGAGTTGTTTTAAATTGATGTTTTGTCCATTATTTTGTCTCCTCCTACTTCGTTTATTTACTGTTATTTTTTGAGTTTAAATCTGTTTATTTCAATAATAAATAATGGATAACTTATGATGTTCCATACGTTACATTTTCGGAATATAGGACATGAAGGAGTGCATAAACTTTTGTATGTGCTGATTAATTGTCATACTTGTTTTAATCATGACTTTTTGCAGTCATTGCTTCCTTTGGTAATTAGAAGAGATAGAACAAAAAAAAAAAAAAAAACCTTTACATCATTCAAAAAGTTCAGACAGTGTTCTAATAAGGGACCAATTCAGATTATTACAGTGTAGCTATGCAAAATATGACTATATCCTCATATCATATCATAGGTATATGTAACTAACTTATCCGCAAAATATTTGCTTTTCCAATATTGAAATCCCGGGGAAAAATGGGTGAGGGCATGAAGCTAATCTAATAAGTGGTCCTCTTAGTAGGATAATATAAAAATATCACTTATAGATGAATTAAATCTAAAGTATTAGAGGCAAAATAATAAAACTCCTAATATATATTTATTGAAGTAATTTTTTTCAGTTTCCTGGTCCCTTCCTAAATCCAGGCAAGAAATGTGAAACAAAATCCGTTACCGTCAGAAATCTCCCCATGGCTTAGCTCTGTTTGCTCAATATATCTGCCAATGGATCGGTAGCAATCCCCACCACAATAATGAGAGCTGGGCCTTTGAGCGATGAGTTTACACTGGAGTAACCGAGAGGAGTTGAAGACCGTTACCTGGTGCAATGCACACCTTTGTCCTCCCTACCTGAGGTACAATGGCTGTCAGGTCGGCGATGAAGACTTCGGGAATGGAGTCACCTTCATAATGGCCCTCTCATTCCCCGTGGAGAATCTTCGGGGGGTTCCTCTTCCAAGAGAAGTCTCCTGAAGAAGGGGGAAGAAGTAGCATGAATAATTGATAGACTCTGTTAGGGAATCCACAAAGGAACCCGGAGAGGGTCGGCCCATGGCGACTCCCCACCACTGACACACGACTCCACAATACATTTCCCACATGGCAATATTTATTCATTGCACAACGGAATACATTTCCCACATCCATATACCACTAGGAGGGTGAGGAGATATGATGTGTAATTATCTATTCTGAAGGGATTGGACTGGTTTTTGATGACTTCTTTCGCAGGGAACACTCAATGCTACAGAGGGTCGGGTGAAATATGACACTGACTTGGGGAACAATTAATATAGCATTGTATGAACAATTTAACTAACCGTGCGATAGTCAAATTAACGACTGTAGGTACTTATACTAAATTAAGTACTACTATGTCTTAAAATTATAATTGCCAAACAATATTATATTCAGTAGAATTGGCTAATCTCTTAATGTAAAAATATTTTATGATGTTGAAACCGAAAATTCCCTTAAAATGTAAAAACTGTTATTAAGTTTTATATATTTCGGATAACTGAATTGTTGTTACTTCTTGTAGTTTCTTATAATGCTTTAATATCAGCTAAACGTTAATATGATCCATTGACACAAAACAGATTTTTATGATTGAGATTACTCAAAACTATTTCTTATACCTAATCAATCTAAAAATATCTTATTAATTTGAAGATTATAATCATTATAATTAAATTGAATTTTTGTTTTCTCCATTATTAATTGAATCATCATTTCCAAATCCCCAAACTCTACCATTTTAAATATACAGAGACCTAATTAAAATTTTACTATTTAAAAAAAAGAAGATGATTTTTAGGTTTCCTCGTAAAACTTTTCAAAATCGATTAAAATCATTACAAATCCATGATATTTGGTTCTCAATTATATGCTTTGCTCACATATAAATTCTCGGATATAGGGTACTTGAAATATAAGAATATTTATATTTTCTTCCTCACAATTCGATTGATTGATAATTCAATTATTAAGGAATAACATACTTTTTTTATATTAAATTTAATGCATTTTCATTTAATTTAATGAATTATTTAATTTCGTGAATAATGTTTTTAATCACCAAAATCAACAAAATTCAAATTATGTCGTTAACATGTTCTATTTATTCACTAAATTGATAACGAAACATTTTGTTTTGTCAGAAAAAGCATTTGTTATGTAGAGCTTTAGAAGATGCATTCAAATTACTTAGAATAATTATTGTTTTTACAGGTGTAATACTGTAAAAACAATGATATTACTTTGTAAACTTTTGTCCACAAATGAATCAAAAGTAAAAACATGAGAAACTGTAGCATGTGTTTGTAAATCACAGACTTTATAAGATTATTATCATAATTGATTAATGCCTTATGATAAAAATCCCTAAATAATGGATTGTTGATATACCTTAATTATTTGGCGGGTCGTGATTTTTTTTTTGTTGCGATTATTTTAGCATCTATAAGCCATATTTATCTGTTTTCAGGAAACAGATTATTATTTATTAATTATTATCTCGTTTCTTGCGAGGTGAATGTAAGAAGTTAGAGATTCAGAGGAGCTCACTGGAAGGATCAAAGACCTCAGGGTAGGGTCCCTATTAGGGAAATCGGGTTCAACAGGATTTATGAGGAAACGGTTGAAAAGAAACAGGGAAGGAGGGATCGAAACGAAAAATAAATAGAAAAAACGTCGAAGAAAAACAATTGAATAAAGAACAGGGAAAGAATTTCAAAATGAAAAAAAAAAAAAAAAAAAAAATAATATTTTCGCTGAAATTGAGTCGTTTCATTGCAATTTAGTTTCAGAATGGTAAAAAACTTTATATAGGTACTTGTTCTCATTTTCCTAAAATAAATATAGGCTCAATCAAAATAAAAGTTTATTTATTATATTATAACTAAATTATAATAAATAGTAATTTTGAAATTATTTGTTCCCTACATTTATTTGATGATATAATGGATATAAGGCTTCAATATTTTTTTTTTTTTTTTTTTTCATAGCCTCCTTTTTCTACTTCTTTTTTATCTCCTATTATTCTATTAGATTATGGCTCATTTTACTTCCTCTTCCATAATTGCAATAAGTTTTAATGACTTATTGTATTTTGAAATATTAAAGTAGTTTGCCATTATTCTAGGATTGTTTCTTTTAGGTGATGGGTTCTCCTTCTATTTAAGCTTATTTTACAAACTAATAAATCTAATTAACATAAATTATTTTCCATAATTTTACTATTTTTTCCATCTTTTGGGCATCGAGCTTGCTAATATTATGTTGCAAATCTCATTTCCCGCTTTAGATGTAACTTATCGAAGAAATTCGCTAGCTGTACATCGATGATTTGCGTAACTTTCAACATTTGTAGTTCTTCATAATAATAATGTTTTGTTTTTCTCCTTCTATTTTAATGAATTGCATTCAACTATTTTTCAAAGTATGTAGTTTTATAATGATGCCAGTCTTTTATAAGGTGATTTTGTACAGTTAGTAAACTAAGTGCTGTGTTCCAATGTTACAAGGTGTTCCATATAGTACTTAGTGATGGTTTTGAAATACACTTATAAATCATTCATCATCATAATTTTTAAACGAAGCTAAAGGTTTCTGGAAAAGTTTGAAAAGTATCCGGAAAGGTCTCTGAGTGATTTCTAGGTTTTATCAAAATGAAACAAAAAAGTCGTGTGACGATCTGAACATATCCTCAGATAGTTTTGAAATACGATCTGGTTGTCCATTCAGCTTGAAGTTGGCAGACATATTGAAAAGAAATAATAATGATTTAGGCTTTATCAACATTAACCTCAATTTAATATCTTCAACCCATCAATAATTCTTGGACGTGCAACTGTATCTTGGTCTTGGGCCCTTTTTGAATATAGGCTACTTCCCGAGATCCTAATATGGATCGCTTTAATTGATATCTACTTTTGATTAGCATAACTAAGCGAGTATAGCTATTATACATTCACAATAACCTACTAGTTCCAAAATAACGTGGGGCCTATTTTGGGTCTGTGAAATGTTGTGCCAGGCAGCTTAATACGTTCAATAGAAACTCTGTCGTGCCAGACTGCAATAGTTCAGAGGAAATAAATTGGAAACTTATTATGGATGAATTTCGGACGAGTCGCCATTTTGGGTATATCTACGGTTAGGATTAGGTTGAGAAGTTGTATGGCGATGAAATATTCATATCCGATGATAGTTTTTTCGTAACCTCAGCTGGTTACAGGACAAGATTCTTGAATTATTTTACTTCTTGAATGTATTTAATATAAATTGACAGACTCAATTACAATTACAAATCAAGAAATTCAAACTTCGTAAAAAAATAATGGTATAGAAAGGTATATATATTTTCAGAGGGGCCCCTTATATATTTTTATATGTATGATTTATTGATGAATCCTAAGATTCCTTCCATCGTCTACGCTTGTCCAACACTTAACCAGACCATTATAGATACTTATTTACCGTAAACTTATATAATCAGCTTACTTAGCGTTTCTGTAACGTCAGCTTTCTATGCATTGTTAATTGTACATAAAACAATCAACTTCACATCCAGGTTCTTCATCGCACAAGGTTCTCTTACGAACGAATTCTATAAGCTATAGTTCCAGAAGTTGTTGAAATAATTTGTATTATAGTCCTAAATTAAAATTTTGGGTTAGGTAGAAACTTGAATTGAATGTCTATAAAGTCGCAAGACCTAGTGTGCCTACTTATTTAATTTTCTAAATAAGCAACATTTTTTCTTTTATTTTAACAATTTGTATGTCACTCACTATTAATAAAAAATATTTTCAGATATTCCCTAGGTATATTTTCAATTTTTTTATTAATGATACCCTAAACATTCTACAACTCAATTCAATGCAATCAAACATCAATAATCAAATATCGAAGTGAATGTTTCATATTTCATTTATACCTAATAATCTAACATAAAATAATCAATAAATGTATACAGTATCCTATACATAATATAGATGTTAAATCTTAATATCAATCGAACTCGCTTTTTAAATTACTAATCATTCACATTCTTCAACTTTAAAAAGACAAGTATAGCGAGCATATGGAAATTATAATACTTGACATGCTCATAGCATTTAAAAATATTATTGATTAACAAACAACCTAAAATGCATTTTCGTTTAATTTATTGTATTTGAAATTTCATTAATCAGTTTCAGTATCTTGTCTAAAGGGTTTCCAGGGTCTGGGGCAGAAGCATATATACTTGATCCTGAGTCCAAAATATTGGACTGAGCTCTCTCTGTTATCACCCAATACTTCGCCAAATATCCATTTTGTAAGATGGAACACCTATTGTTCTTCATTCTGAATGTAAAGTGTCATTATCGTCAAAAAATCACATCTATACAACTTTTACCTCCAATAGCAAAGCACAAATTAGCAAAGGGAGGATAGCATAAGGTTGGGGTAGACAATTACGAGGACAGTGGTGACATTAATACGATCTGTTTACAAGAGGAGAGATGAAATGAAGACATAACCAAATGCCGGGGTTCATAAAGCGAGTAGTAGTTTGCGGAGGAGGCGGTAGATGGGGCTGAGGGCGCGGGCGCGGATTGGCCCTGCCCCCACCCCCGGGCCCTGGAGGGGCAGGATAAAGGAGTGATAGCAGCCCGGCTGATAGCCCCCTCAGTCCGCTCCAGTCCGCGAGTCTCTACGCGTCGCCCTCCGCCGCTTTATAGCTTATCGTAAACGCTAACGACACCAGTCCAATTCTCTTTTATGGCTCCTTCAGGGGTCTTTTATTGCTCTACCGCCGCACTTGAGTGACTTTATTGTTGTTTTGTGTGGTCAGCCCCTTCATCGAGGGGCAGTACGAGTACAGTTCGTAGTACAACTGGATCATCATTGGATTGCCGAAAACAGTGATCTGTCAATTGACAAAATGAACTCTTATTTCGAACAGACGGGTTTCTACGGCCACCATCATCAGAGTGCCACGGCAGCACACCACGATCAGACTGCAGCAGCATACAGGTTCCCTCTGGGGATAGGTATGTCACCTTACGCATCGACACAGCATCATCATCACCACTCACTTCATCAGAGCAGGCCACCGCAGGATTCGCCATACGACGCCTCTGTGGCCGCTTGCAAATTGTACACTGCCAACGAAAACCAGACAAGTGTCAACTATTCTACAACAAAGCCTGATTGTTCCAAGACAGAATCTAACCATCAGAACGGATATGCGGCGGTGGTAGCAGCGGCCAAAGACGTTTGGCAGAGTGCCTCGTCGACACCGGGCGCGAACCCCCTGGTGAGGCCGGCCGCTTGCACCCCGGACACCCGGTACCCCGGTTTAGGAGACGCGTCCCCCGGAGCGACTTCCAGGACGTCAAGCGCATCTCTTGCACCGACCTCTTGGAATCAGTGCAGCCTCAATACCGCTACCACACAGCCGGCGGGACAGCTCCACCAGCAGCCAACCAACCACACCTTCTACCCATGGATGGCCATTGCAGGTACCCAAAAAAGTATTTCATTCATAGCATGGCCGTGAAAGTGTATGCTTTTCGACGAAAAAGCCGAGAAAAAAAAATAAAAAGATCTCACCATTGGTAATTGAATCAGTTCTCTTCACTGTAATGAGTCGTGTAATGATTTTTGCATATTGTTTAGAATTATTTAATTTATATGTGAGTTTGGTGCTTCACCTGACGGCGAAGAGCCCACGTGGGCGCTATTCTCCACATGACCCCTCCACCGAATACGGTCAGCTTCATTCACTAAAGCCCGCCTGATAAAACCATCCTCACCTTGTCAAATGTCCTGGTAATGACTGATATTATTTTATCAGGAAATGGTACTTATTTATCATACAAAAAGTACAATTAAATAAAAATAAAATAGAAAATATTGTTGGACAAAAATTTCCTTAGATATATTTATCAGTCACTCCTAATAACAATTACCCTACCCGAAAAAAAAAAATAGAATAAAATAAAAATCCTGTATTATACCTGACCCCAATATGAGGATTTAACTTTTAAAAAATTGTGTAAAAATTTAGAATTTCGTCTAGACTAAAAACGAATGGAGGAGTGCAAAAAAAGAAATGATTTGCAAAGAGTTTCCAAAGAAGAAAGCTTCTTGTAAAATGAATAACTGGTAAAATAATTATAATAGACAGGATTGAAAGACCTGTATTTATATAATTACACATAAAAGGAAAAGATTGATAATCATCTATTCGGAAAATTTAATTTTCGGTATAATTAAATTTAACGAATTAGAAGTCTCTCTATCGAATTTCCTGAAATAGCCCTAAAAAAACTTGGAAGCTCATACGAATGCATTAAAAAATTGTAATTGACTTTAATGAAACCCGACAAACCAGTTCCTGCATGGAATTAAATTAAACGTCTGAGAGATAAATTCTCCAGTTTGTACTCAGTTGAGTTGCATTATTCGCTTATCATAAATGTTTAAAAAAAAAAAAAAGGATGCTATTGTTTCATTAGGAAATTTAATTCTTGCCTCATAAATTTCTATACAATTAATACAATATATTTTCATATAAAAGTGTTTAAATGCCGCTTCGATGTCGTTTGAAAAAAAATAAAATAAATTAAACTTGATAGATTTATAAATTAAACTTAAGTTGATTTTATAATATATGAACCCGCTTTTTTATATTATTTTTTTATATAAAAGATGATAGCAATGATGTCTACGTATCTGTACAAAAAGGAGTAGTAACATAGGTTTATGTTATAGCTAGGTTTATATGATAGCTTAGTTATAGATTACAAATATGATTGAATAGGAAATTAGATATCCAAACCGCGAGAAAGTCATCAAATACTATTATTTTCCATTCTCCATTCAAATACTATCGTTCTGAAAATAATTTTTTCCATCTATTCTAGAAATCATTAATCTACATAGGTTTTCAAGGTTTTAAATGTTTTTCATGAGGTGTACAAAAAAAAAAAAAAAAGATTTAATAGAAGTATAATTTATATCTTTTTTTATTTAAAAACAATGTTATTTGGGATTAGATTTTTTTCTTGGAATTCTTCAAGCATGGTTTGCAAAAAAATTACTGATGAAGTCCTTATGATCCATAAGTTAGCTACTTAATTTAAAAAAAAAATCTCGTATATTCTTTTTATATTTCAAAGAGCCAATAATGACATATGTAAAACTATTTTTCTTTTCAGATTTTGTTCTGTGGTAATAAATTTAACATCGATTTTAAATTTTTTTGTACTTCACTTTATTTTTTCATTTTTAATCTATGCCCATCCATATCAGGAAGAAAAATATATTCCAACATTCAATTGGATTATTTAGGAAATTTTTATATATTAAAATAAACTTTTAAAAATGTATAAAATTTACGCAGGAGATTAAAATATTATAATTGGCATCTTCTATGATTGTTTATGCCCATACAGATTGAGTAAAATAAGATTTTGAATTATGAGCCATAAATCTGTAAAATCGAATCAATAAACGGAACCCATTGATTTTCCAATTGTGGCCTATAATTACCGGTGCTGTAATTTCATCTAGACTTTTTTTTTATAGCCGATAGATAAATACGAACTTGGAAAACGGCACGCTTTGCCCTAAGTTGGAACTTAACTCGGGTGTTTCGTGGGTTGACCCCCCTATTTCACACTGTTGGGCTTCCTAATAGCTTCTCCTTGCTTCACTATATCATTTTGCCGGCTGTTTGGGCTTCTACGGTCTACAGGTATCCCCAAGTTCCTTTTCGTATTTACATAATTGCCATGGAATTAAGGAAAAAAAATTAAAAACAATGTCGAATTAATTGACACGGCAAAATAATATATCTAAATTAATTATTTACTCATAAATGAGTTCCTTCGACGAATACAGCGTGATGGACTGACAAATTAATTGTTAACAAAAAACTCAATTTCAATATTTTATTCAATAATTAATCTTTTATGTATAATTATTATATTTATTTATTTTATAACAAAACATTTATTATAAAGCATTTAAATTTAAAGAAGCAATCAACATTTGAAAAATATTATTTTCTCGAAAGTTACAACAATTAAGTAATTATTTTTTAAATTTTAACAGTGTAATTTAGATGTTATTAATCTACACGAATGCAGTAAAAGGTAAAGTTTTGTAGTAAATGGATTTTATAATTTTTATTAACTAATTATTTGATCGCAGTAATAATTAAGTCGATACCAGCATATTAATATAATACATAGCGTCACAAGGTCCGGTTGACTGCTTAATGTTCATGATACAGTTAGTTAATCATAAAATAATATTAAAAAAATAAAATGATAATGGTCTCTAAGAACCCATTTAGATACTAGTAAATATGAATTTTTATTCACATCGAAAGAAAGAAAATTATGAGGTAATGAAAATTTTTATTTTATTTTTTAAATTTTCAGTGTGTGTCCGAATTGATTTGACTGTAAAACGTGATGAGGTATATCTGTAATGTTAATTACAGATATTATATTTATTTATATTTGTTAATTTAATAAACATAATAATTGTTTGATTTGTTAATTTAATAAGCATAATAATTGTTTGATTTTTCCATGCTACAATTATTTTGTTTAATCCATATTTGTATTAGTTTAAGGATTAAATGAAGGGAACCAGAGGTTAAATTAAGGGGGAAAATCATATTATTTCATTCTCTGATATATTATTTTGATATGAATTAGGGGGGTAAAATATAAAGAGTAATATTTTTAATACAAATCATTCTTAATTTTTTTCAAATAAAATTTAATGTAAAAAGAGGTCAATTCTAAATAATAATAATATAATATAATACCTATTCCTTTATTTATTTATAAAATATTCACTTTAAACAGTAAACCTTCACTTAAATATTTAAAAATTAGAATTTAGCAATTTATAAAATATAATTATGATATTTAAAAAAATGAATTTAGGCATCTGAAAAATTGATAAAAAAATGATAAAACTTCGCTAAAAATTTCGATTTCAGGCAATTTAGAATTTCTTTTTCCTTATATTTTCATTTTTTTTTCTGTTTTTAAAAAGTTTAAAAAAATTAGGATCTCTCCGTGTAAAAATACATACTAAAATAAGATCAACAATTATATATTAATATGTAAGAAAAAATATTAAAGGAATAACTCATATTTAAAATCAGTTCTGTCAGAGAAAGACATGTTGAAGAAAGATTAATGTTGCGTGAGGGACTTGAAATAAAAAACTGTTAATAACATTAATTGCTTCCTTCTACTGTTAGCCTTTAAGATTCCTAATCTAAGCCGAAGTGTTGCATAAAGTGGCATTATGGTTCCGCTATTAAAGTATATCAGGATTTAATTATTTAACTTAATGGGTTATCATGAGTTATCTCCAACTATCAACTGTCAATCACCTCAGTGTGATATAAATTCCATATAAATCAATTAACTACGACCTCTTTGTCAATATTTCAAGTTATACTGATGTTGGTATCTGCCTTAGCTCATCATTTATTTTATAAAATAAACCGAAATAATACTAAATTCAATATATCTTTAATGGCACAATGTTAAATATAGTTAATGTAAGAAATGGTGATTTGGAAATTATCACCATCAGCCGTTAGAATCACTCAGGTATGGTAAATGTGGCGTAATCTTTAGGTAAATTATAAAAATATACTACTATTAAACTGTAGCATTTTTTTAAATATTATTAACATTTTAAAAATAAAATTTATAATAAGGATAGTGCAAATAAAAGGTATATTTAATTTCAATAAAATTGCCTTAATATTTAAATTCACGTCCTACCTACAGAACTATATGATCTTGAATTTCGTTCCTCGATTTCAGCTATTCATTTCAGAATTTTTGTTTTTTTTAATTTATATTTTATACATTAATTGATAATAAATATTTTTTCTTGAATCTTATCTAACTCAAATTCGCATTAGTATTATCTAAGGAAGGGAGGGGATAAATTAATGCTTAATGTTGCTATAAAAAAAAAAGTATCGACATCGACCAATTGCTAGAATAATTTACTTAAAAAAATATTGTTTTTTTTGATAAGGATTATTTTTTTTTATTTTTACCAATGAATCTTAGTAAATATTAAACTCAATTTATGTACTCCAACACTATAAAAATACTCCCTTCGCAAAAAGATGGGGAAAGTTCGAGGAATTGCAATGTTATAATCAACTATCATTTTTTTTAAGCATTTAAAAATTTGTTAATAGTAAAAATAGTCTCAGAATAAAGGACCAATAGAGCAATAGGCCGAAATATAAATCTTGATAGCTTATGGTTGTATAAGATAGTTCTAGAGGTTGCCTCTAGAGCGCACTTAAGTCCAATTGGTAACCATGTAATGAAGAATTGATTTTACATCTGTCATATACTTATTTCAATCTTTTATTATACTTTAAGAAATTTAAATATTTTCAGCAAGCATTTTTTTTTAATTAAAAAAAATTGGTAAATCTATAGATCATTTTTTTTTTTAATTTTTAAATACCCACTGAATATTCCTGTGATGGATATAACGTGGATATGTAACGTACTTTTCTGGTAAATTTTTACCAGAATTTTTATTTTTATAAATATCTTATTTAATCTTGCTATATAAATATATATATAATCTTGGTACGTGACTAACTACACTTTACATACTGACCTCCATCTGCCGACAGTCGACCAAAAAATAACGACACTTTACAAACGATTTTTTAGTAATTTGTACGGACATCGAAACAGTTTAATAAGCAATATGGCTGACATTCGCATGGATACGAGAAGACTAAAAAGGCGCTGGATGAGGGATCTGCTCTCTTAGACAGCCAAGGTAATTGACTCAAGCCAAGAAGGGGGTGCTGTTGGGTGCTTTCCTTCCTCATGCCTGACATGTCATTATTTCATCTTACCGCCATCTCATTCGCTGATTGTCCGCACTTTGCAGACAGGTGCGAATTAAAAAAAAAAAAAAAAATCTTCATCAAATAGAAATTTATAGTAATTAATAAAACTCATTATGTTTTAAACAATCATAAGAATAGAACCCATTCTAGTTACAACCAAAAGACTTGTTATCGGTTGTTGAAACAGTTCTGATAATCAGCGATGCTGAGAAATGTGTCAAGTAATTCATTAGGGTAGATACCATCGTGGTTGATTCTGTGCTGGACCGCTTGAATGGAACAGCTGATCTCTGACCAAGTTTTATTGAGTAAGAATCCAAATTTAGATAGTACATAATACACTGTTGAAAGTTAAGACTACGTGTAATACCGTAGAATGAGAAAATAAAATAAAACTAAAACTATAACTTGTAAAAATGTAACTTTGTCAGAAAAACTATCATATAACTGTAGAAAAGATAAGAACGACTCGAAAAAGACGAAAATTCGAATTTTGCACGATCATGTAAACAATTTAATTTACCAACTGGATGTCTTTTACTTAAGAGATTCATAATTTTCTTAGCGATTTTCTTAATCCAGTATTATAATTCAGTAAAAAGTTAATTGCGCTCATCAAATGCTGCAACTCGAAAAGCAGAATTGTATGTTCTACATTTATCTGTATTCTATATTTTATCTGTAATATAATGCAATGTCATAAGAACAAGCCTGGCGCTTACATTACAGGCGCTGAAAAATGAGCCTAATTTATTTTTTCGACAAAATGGTAAAAATATCAGATATTTTATTATCGATTTTGCTTAAACGACTTTAAATTAGTCACGCGAGGCGAAATTCTCTTTTTCTTTGCAAATTCGTTTTCGGGTTTTAAGCGAAAAACTCAAAAATTACAATGAATTTACATTGTAGGGACACGCCATTTGGTATGACCAGATTGGCATACTTGGTCATATCCATATAGTATATACCTTAAATACTATAAGTATTTAAAAGTCCAATATTTTTTACAGTCTCTCGGTCTATAAATCCACTTGCAAAAATACTAACCTATTAAAAATTAAATTATGTACATTACCGTTATTCCTCCGGACAAGCATGTATGTTAACAATCTACGTAAATTAACATTTTTATTATATTAAAAAATAAAAACTTTTACACAGATACAAATATATCAAAATATTTTATCACTTATATGATGATAAATTTTGTTACTGATAAGAAGGTATTTCATTAGGCATTCTTCTATTATAAAACTATTTTTTTATTATTTGATTTAATTTTTTCCCAAAGAAACCGACCTTGTTAGTAAACTGATTCAGCATGGTGCCCCATAGACATAATGACACATGAGGGAAAATGATATATTTTCATTGTTTGTTGGTACATTGGTAATAATTAGATAATTTAAAACAAAATAATATTCAGTTTTTTCCTATTTGGAATATAAAAATAATAATAATCCCTGATGGTATACTTATTTTTTATTATTATTATATTTTTTTTATTTTTTTTTTATTTTTTTTTTATTGAAAGAATTAATACATTCTGCCACAATCAAGGGCATTAATATTAGAGCTGTAAGGACACATTCACTCAATAAATATATATAAATGTACATAAAAAGAAAAAAGTAATAATCATAAATTATATATAAACCTAGAAAAGGGAAATAAAAAAAATTAAATAACAATCAGAAAAATTAAAGAACACACATTCATACCTAATTTTTTATTATTAAAGTACAAGAATATAGGGTTTTAAAAGTAGTTTTATATTAATTATGTTATTAATTAGTAATTTTAAATACTGTTTATGGCCTGGATGTCATGAGGGTTTAAAAAATCAAAAAACATACAAATAAACAAAAATATCTCAAAATCTCTCCCTTAAAATTCATGATCCAGTGACGTACAAAAGGCTCTCTGCTGGCACCATCTAGCGGCAAAACGCTGAACTTCTACAAGCTTTAAGTTGACATCTGAATTGAGTGGGTTGTATCTGTAGGCTTTGGAAACGCATTAAATAATAGACTCGTTGCTAAGAATTAATAAGAAAAATTTTATTAATTTAATAAGAAAAAGAAAAGAAAAAAAGGTCGTAAACCATAATCAATTAAATTAAATTATTAATTTAATAAGAAAAAGAAAAGAAAAAAAGTTCGTAAACCATAATCCAGTTAGTTCGATTTGCGTTGCTAAAATTAAAGTTAACCCATAGGTATGTTCAAAAATATCGACAACTTTTATAATAAACTTTTATATTTTTCATCGAATTTATAAATGTATTTATAATCCAGCATTTTAAAATTGATAGGCTTTTTGTTATTAATAATTATTACGGTTAATTAGAATAAAAATATATTTTCAGTAATATAAAAAAATAATAGTAAAAAGCTTAATTGGTAATTAATAAATTTGTTTATTATAAATTATTCAGTCCCACTTTTTTACAAAATTTTAAGTTATGAAATATTCATTAATCATTAATAACAAATTATATTTTATAATAAAATGATAACCCTCATTGTATGTAAATAAAAATGAATGTAGATAAGACAATAAGAAGTTAATTAATTTTTCATTAGCTTAAATTGTTATTGAAATAGTGTAATTTATGATTTTTATCGAAATTATTTTATACTATTTATTATTTTGTATCACAATCGGATTGAAATATTTGCGTTGAACTTTAGTTTTTATTGACTTTTTGTACAATGCTTTATGGCAGTTTTCTATATTAAATTTATCATTTATTATTTTACCATTATTTATTACAAATAAGGAAAATCATAACAATAATATCCTAGTCTAATAAGGTATTTTATTAAAATATGAACTTATTAATAAACGAAACTACGTATATAAAAAAAATTCCGTTAGATAAAATCTTGAAACATAAACATAGCTTCAAAACTTGGTTAATGCAACCTCATTGTTTACATTCATGTTTTATTAGCTTAACGAATATATATATTAATCAAACCTATTTTAAAACAAAAAAAAATTAACAAAAAATCTTCATTTGTTAATGGGAAAATAGTGACAATTACCAAATGTATATTTAGATATGAAGGTAGATTTATGTGTTATTTATAATCTAAAGTGTTAATTTTATTCTCCATATCTCTGATCAATTTGGTGAGATGTTTAATTGATGAGAAGATTCTAATCATAATGTTTACTACGGGTACTTTTCAAACGTAATTCCTTTTGACTCTTGCTATGCAATAATTTTGCCATAAATTACCTCTAATCTCTCGAGTACTATCAAGCTATTCGATGTAGACGAGACTTCTTGTCGTCTCTAAGATGCCCAGCCGATGGAATAACTAGTTGCTTTGATAAATGAAATATGCCCTCTCAAGCTCGGAGGGCAGCTGTTATAGATGCGTAGGTTGTTTGAGTGCATAAATACAGTAATTGTTGTATTGCCTGGTTGGGCCTTTGAACATCAATCACCTCATGCTCCAAGATACTTTACAATTAGGTCCGAAGCAGCTCACTTTAAGACTTAGTAATATATTAGCCAGCATGTTTGAAAATATATCAATATATATACATATATACATTAATGAACAAATATCTCAAATAGCCCTACTTTCATATGTTTAAGGTCTTAAAAATTGAAGATAAATAAACACATAACAATAGAAAACCCTTACATTTGATGATATAGGTAACATATATTTCTTTAAATTTAATTTTTTTTAATTTCATTCACTTTTCAGAGGTTTTAGGCTACTTTATCATAATCTCAGTTTATTTTGATTCATCCCGAATATCTAATAAATTAATAAATAATATGGTGAGTAAAGCAGCATAGGAGTGGAGTTTTAAATTTGTCGAGGTTACATTTGTCGAATATGAGGAAAAATGGGATCCATACAAAAGAAAGCAAAGAACTCAAAAATAAAAAGTTGAATGAGTGTTTGTGTTATGATGTCTTCTCGTTTCGAGCTATATCAAATTTATGACTTTTATAATAAATGAGTAAACTAATTTAGGATTTTAATGTTATTGGAAAATATCTCCTTTTGATTTATTTATGAATGCTAAAATTATGAATTTATCAATAAGAAATTAGATAAATGTAAGTGGTTGTGATAAATCTGATAATAGCTGAGTATAAATATTGAAATATTTTTATTAGATCTATTCCACCATATTAGCACAAATTTATTGTGTACATAACATATACTTCTGTAAATACATTATGAATTTGAGCCAATTAGAATCCATCAAGGAATTTCGTCTTTTGGTCAAATATCATATGAAAAAAAATGTAGATTTTGTTTTTAATTTTTAATTTTTTTAATTTTGCTCCCCAATAATTACTTGCAACAACTTTTCCATTTCACGTGACCTGGTTGGTAATTTAAAATTATTTTATAAAATAAATAATTTCTATAATTATTATGAAAGCTGCCTATCAATTGAAGAACTTAGCGGAAGAACATGTTATGTAATAAATGTAACAAACAAATGAGCCCAAGATAAAAAAAAATAAAATAAAATAAAAAGCTTTAAATCTTTAATGATTTTTGTTTGCTACATGAATCTGTTTCACAAATTCAGCAGTTTTTTATTATGCAATTTAGTTATTTAAAATAAAAGAATTGAGCTATGTTTTAAAGACATATAGGACATAACTTAGAGGAGAAAATAACATCTTCATCTTTACAAAAATCTCAATTTCTTCAAAAATTTCACATAACATATTAATCCAATTAGTGCTTCTCAATTAAAGTAACTTATTCTGCCTGATTTGATTACATATTATTTTTAATGATCCTATATTATATTAAATGATACCTATGTTACTATGTACTGACTTTACGTTAATTTTATGATATTTATGATCTGGAATGAAATTTTAGGGCGAACTATCTATCGGGATGGATTCAACAATGATCCACATTTTTTTTTCCTTGTGCAATTATTAATTGGTCGAAATTCGCCGTGAGGATGGTCAGCTATAAATCAGAAGTCCCAGATCGAATCTTGGCTCGGAAGGGGGGGATAGAGGGGGGGCAATAAATTATATACCTGTTTTTAAATATCGCCTTAGTCGGTCGCTGTCACTGGTGCGATCGTCCTGGGTGGTATCCTATGTCCGGGCAACTCATCCGAGACACTACAAGACAACGCTACATGGCGAGACTCAACAGCAAACGTAACTGGGAGATCGTAAATTGTATTCCGCATTATTTTTGAGAAACCCTATTAGAAGACAATTTTATGTTCTTGATTTTTTAAATATAGCAATTTATTTGACACTCGATCGTTCGCTAACTAGCTGCATAACGATAATTTTTGTCTACATATGTCCTAGTATTTTCTAAATGCCGATATTATACATATATATTTATTCTTTCAAATCGTATTTCTTTCATGTTTCACCTAAAAAAAAAAGAAAAAAGAAAAATCGAAATTCGTAGATTAACTGCAACTTTGAGGCCTTGACTTTTATAGTTCAATGAAATTCTAGAAGGTGGTGGTATTAATTATTCCCGTCGTGCAAATATTAGACAAATGCTAGAAATATTCTAATCAATATAAAAATACCTAAAAATGCTTTCTTTAGGCAACATATTTCTTATGCTAATTTATCTTGACACTATATAATGACGCAGCTCAGGTTTCAAATAGATTTTTCTTGATTTCAGCATTGTCGTTTTTTTTTTTCAAATATATCAGTGCAAACCATTTTTTTTTCTGTCACTTCACATAGAAATCTAGTCTTATAAATCTAGACTTATGATTTCAATCTCCTCAAATAATCGATTACATTTTTAATCAATAACTTTCTTCGTAGCTAATATGAAGTACAATGTTACAATTCATATTTTAGAGCTGCTGTAGGTTATCCATTTTATATTTTTTCAAATGGGGAATTTGAAAGTGATAGTAAGGAAGTAATATAACTATTATTAATAAATTCATTTCTGTTCATTGTTTTTTGCAATAAAACATATTCTTTCAGTTTACTCTTTAATTAAAGATTGAAATTTAAATAAAATACTTATAATTTCTAAATAGTTATCGTTTTTGATATATTATAAAAGAATTAATAGAATGTAGAAATATACAATTTTTCTACGGGCCACTAAGACATTGATTAAATAAAAAAAAAAAAACTTAATTTCCACTTCAATTCTAACTAACGATGAAAATCAAAAATAGAAATACTACACTAAAAATAAATTTACAACCATTGTATTGTATTATATTTTTCTGTACATGGATTAAACAGATCTTTAATAAAACAATTTTAATTACTTAATGCATAATTTAACAAATGCGCTTAATTATTGGTTTCAAAAACGCGACTTGCTTGTTCGATGATGTATTAAGTCCCATTTCATTTAGTTTGTTTCTTAAGAGAAAACAAAATTAAATCAAAGAAATATTTAAATAAAATGTTTGTCACTTTTCGAGTCTTCCTTTCTTCGACGTTTACTGTGAATCAACCTAGTGGCCTTCTGAAAATATAACTATTTATTTGATTTTTAGTTATCTATCCAACTGGGATATATTTTGGCCGTTGTTATAACAAGGTCCAGATAACTAGATACAATCCCTCTACTTGGGTGGGACGCCAGGAGATGCCTAAGGTTCATTAGAAAACAATAAACTCATCTATAATTATCGCCCCCTAAAGGCTCATAGCTTCTTACAAACCTGCTCCCAGGGTTCATTTGAATGTTATGATTCATTGGATATTCTTCCTATCCTCCACCCACTTACCCTTGGATATCCTGGAAACACATGAGTAATAACCAGAAGGGTCTTAGTTATCGTTTTAAATATGTTTCTATTTATGTAAATAGTAACGTGTTGTAAGGCGTTGAATACAACGTCGGCGTCTTTGAATGTAGACTATACAGTCTCCTAACGAATTATTCAGTCACTTACATAATTAATCATTATTAAGTGTAAGTCTAAATAATACAGCCAATATCCATAATATACATATTCAATGTATATTATAGTTGTATAATATAGTTTCTTCAATTTCAATTGAAAATGAAATACTTCAATTTCAATATTATGAATATTGGCTGTATTATTTAGACTTACACTTAATAACACTGGCCTACATAGTGGTATTAATTATAGTGGTGTACTAGACTTAGTCTCTTGCCTGCTTGTAAATATGTTTAAGTGGACAGTCAATATGCTTACAAAATATACATCCTTGTAAACCTCTTTGGTACGTTAGGGTTAACTACTGGGAAGCCAGTAATGTGATTAGAATGTAGTCTGATGGAGAATTAATTTTTAAAAAGTTGACTAATTAATTTATGTAATTTCAGACTCTGACGACGGCCCTGGAGGTCGAAACGTTTGTAATGAACAAAATAAAATAAACAGTAGGAAGATCCATATTACTTTTCTTTATAATTCTACACATATTTATTTAATTAATTTTATAAATAAATACATATATTGCTTTTCACATTTATTTTTATGTACTTTATTTTTATATAACTCTTTATTACAGCTTGGAAAGAGAGATGATATAATATGTTAAATAGAAATGATTTAAAGTAAATTTAACAAGAATATTTACTTCTCTTCTAATAATGACAAAAAAAGAAAAAAGAAAAAAAGAATCTATTGTAAGAGGCATTCAGTTGACATAATGAATAACTCCAATATCAAAAACATTTTTCTGGAAAGTACATTTAAAAATATTTGACTTTAGAAAATCTGTAACTTTTTATTTTTTTATGTATAGTTTAGTAAACTTTTACAGTTTAATGTTGCGGCCATACTTTTACAAAATAAAATAGTAATCATTTTTAAGAGATAATTATTATTAAAAGTGCTTTCCTTAAAAATATTAAAATTTGAGTTAGGTCTTTGAAACAACTGATAGATAGACTCATTGCAAGACTAGTCTTAAAATAAACAGAAGAATATATTAATATATGTCTTTCCAAATACAATGTCTGTTTTATCCGATTGTTAAAATCACGATTAATCACTATCGAAGTCTATATTCGGTCTTTAAGTTTATAAGATAATTTGTGAGGAAAAATGCGATTTTGAGTTAGATGAATCTTGTATTGGATTTGCGATATATTTGAAATAAATATGTACTCTGCTACTCTCTACTTGAAGGGAAAATATAAAAAGATTGCTCATGAAAAAAAAAAAAAAATACTCCTCGTGGTTCGTTAAACATAAATACAAATTCAATTAATTTAGATGAATTAAATAACATAAAACTTTTTTTAGTGTTTTAAATTTTAATTGAAAAAAAAAAAACAATATCAAGGTTCAAACACGAAAAAAATTTAATCTTCACCTCTTGACCCAGACGGGTACTATCAGTATAACCAACCGCTAGGATATGAATGGTACCCTAAAAAAAAAAAAATATCCATTTTATTTTTAGCACCGAATTTCCATAGTAGGATTAGATTGTTAATAAAATACCCCGTGGGAGCCTCGGGGTGTTAGACAAGGAAGAGGCATGTTTTTAAGACGGGTAGTAATCCCCGGCAACGCTCATTACCTTTGGCATCGTATAAGTTTTGTTATTCTAGACATTTTTTGATTCCATTTGGTGATTAGAAAAAAAATTATTCTAATCGCATTTCTTAATAATGTTAATTTCACCTTCGGTTCCCAGACTAATTGCCATGATTCGACACTCGAAATATAGTGTTCCTTCGCTTCTAAAAACGTTTGACCATTAAAGTTTCACTATCTTTTTTATAATTGGCCAAAAAAAAGATGTTAGTGTATAATTCAAAATAATATGGATGCTAACGTCGAACAGTGGAAAATTTTATAATTCAGTGGCAAAAATTCTATAACTCCTAACTAAATTACGATATTCGAATATTTTTTTATTCATTAATGAGCACGTGATTTGTTTTATCAATCAGAACAAAAAAATATAAATACCTTCTGGGCATTTTAAATTAATTCTTATATGGATCCTTTATTCGCTTTAATTTAATTTAAGAGAATCAAATGAGCCATTATTATTATCTATTGAGCTTCCTTCTCATATCTAATAAGTCTTTTTCAGGCATTTGCACCTTAAAATAAGCTATGTTTGAAGATGAAAAAATCCAAAAAATTAAATGCGCTATTTTTTAGAACTTTTAACGGAAAAAATATAGTCAAATAGTTCAAATAGAAGTATATTTTATGATTTAGTCTAATTCGAGGCAAGAAATAGATTGAATGTTCAAATATAGAGAGTTAAATCTTAAAATCTAATATTGTCGATCGATTCATTGGATCGATCAAATACTATTATGGCATTTTACCACCCTTTATCGTCTACCACAGAAAAAAAATTAAAACCAAATATTGCCAATAAAAGAATTAATCGAATTGCTTTCTTTTTCCAATTTATAATCGTATTTTATCCAATAATTTTACATTCATTTTTCTTATTTCTAAAATATATTTAGTGCAATTATATTAAAAATTTATTGAAAACTAAAGTTAAATCCTATGAATCAATTACATATATTTTAATATAATTATATCTATTTTTTTCTTGAAAGAATTGATAGGTATCTAATTTTTTTACAGGTTAATGTTGTTTTGCGAATTTTCATTCAAACAAGTCATTACTTTATGCCTTATTACTAAATGGAATACACGGTCATTTACAATTTTAAATACTTTGATGATTATAAATATAATAGATCAACAATAAAATTAGATTATAAATATAAAAATATAATAGATCAACAATAAAATTGCAGCTTGATAATAATTCATTTCACAAAAATAATTATACACATTAATGACGTTAATTGTTATTTTAGTTATATCTCCGGAATCACATTATTTACTTTACTAATTCAATGTTGTTATTATTTATATAATATAAATATTATTATAGTTCAATTGACACTATTTGAGTTTTAGTTCATATCATTTTTATTTGTTGTACTTTGATTTATCTTTTGCATGAAATCTAACCATGAACTACTTTATTGTTCGTTTTAGCCATTTTTTTTTTTTTTCTAGAACCTATTCAATATAGGAACAGAATTCATTGATAAAATCCCCCATGAATTGATGGATGAATGCCAGTTTTCTCTATGTTAACAGAATCTTTTAATCCTTTTATGGTGATCGAGTTGATTGCCTTATCGTCAATGGCGTTCAATTATAATGTCTCAATTAACATTTTTAAATCGTTTCTTAATTAACCTGAGGTAATTATTAAACTTTTTTTTTTTGTGTTCTGCATTTTTAATTGGAAATCCTACCTTGAATAGTGATTTCATCGTTTTCTAGAAAAGCTATAGATCACGAATTACTTACTTGCATAAAGTGAAGAAGCCTTGGCAAGAATCCCGATGTGGTATTCTTGATTGAGGTAATTGCCTGAATGAGGTAGTAGTGATGACACTTTACAAATATCTCAATGATTCAATGAGGTGTCGTTTATTTAATGTTTTAAAATAAATTGACCATAATAATACTTACATTATTATTATTAACGAGACTTGCACCTTACCTGAGGTGTAATTATAGTAGTAGCTCTTATAATATAAAAGAAAATTATTTTTTAATTTTTAAAAATTGAAAGCCTTCCTAAATTATTTAATACTTAATTCGTAATAATACGGCAATACTTAATTATTTAAAACGACAAATATTGCCAATTTAAATTCTAACCTTAACGATATCCAATAATTACTAAGAACCTAGATAACTGCGGGCATATTGGTGTATAGAGACTCATTTATCAGCGAACCTAGGATCTCAATTGCATGATGAATTAATGTTGAAACCATAATTAATTTGCAATTGATACAAAACTGGTAATAAATAACTTTTATCTTTGCTTTAAACTTAAATGAAACTAAATATTATGTTGATGCGACAACAACATAGAAAAATATCTTATAATAAGAAAAAAAATGTGAATAGAAAATATTTGATTTCACCTGCCTACTCTAAAATTAATTAATTATATAAATATATCAACATGGCTTAGTTATAGAAATATATTTCATGAATTTGATTTCTATGGCAATTTTATGCCAATAAACTAAAATTAACAATTGTTTCCGCAATCATACTTACACAATGCATCACCGTCATACTCATCTAACGCAGCTTAAATGAGAATGAACTTACAAGTTCTTCTATTTGCTACTTGAATGATCAGCAATGCGATCTGCAATAAATTCTATTTATATAAAAGAATCTGAATTAATTCGATAAAAACATGAACATGTTGTCGTTTACCTCCGAATTACAGATATAATGATTTATTTTGATTAAGTTATTTTGTATTTATTATTGTACTTTTTAAACTATATCCTGGTTATAGTTGGTCATATAACTAAATACATTTTTCCTCATTTGCATGGTTCTCTTCTAATCTTTAAATATGAATAAAGTAACAGGGAGCAGGTAGGTACTTACCTACTCGCTTAAAACTAAAATACGTACCAATTAAATATAATGAATTTCATTATATTATTTTTATATTGAAGAAAGAGTCAAGAAATAGTAAATGGATGTTTTGGAATATGAAATATTACAGCGCTTACCTTATGGAGGTCAAGGTCGCTATTGATATAATCAATCTATGAATGTTATTGAAAATTGTCTATTTTTTTTTTTTTTCTTTCGAATAATATCTTGGAATTCTTCTCCTTAAAGAGTGGAAAATTCTCTCCTAGTGGCTCCGAGGAAGAAATATATTTTTATAATCGAAAAATGAAAAGAACATGGCATAACAGTGATCCCTGCTTGACACCCGCCACAAACGCCTTTGACCTTTGCACCAGGGGTCATCGCCCGCAGTTATGCCGTAACCCAATTTTCACTTGCACCCTCGGCGAGTGTTTTGGCCCAGGGCCTACCCGAATGAAATATCACCCCGCCCGCCTCTACTAGCCGTTCCGAAAAAGTCTACTGTTTACACTACTGTATGGATTATCGTCCCCACGCATCTCAATTTCCATATTTGTAAAAATGCCTAAGATAACAATAATCATCAATTTATTTAATTAACAAAAAAAAAGATTAATGGTTCTATACATAGAAATAATACAAAAGAATTCATGGGAAAGATGGAATTCTTTTTCTAATATATGCAAATTATAGATTGATAAAATCTTTCTATAGACATCAACACACCTCCGGGAATTATCAGTTTGTTCCCTGCGTTTGTTATTAAAATTTTTTGTTATACATATTTTTTTTCGAATGTTAAAATCATATTAGGCAGCTATACAAATTTTATATATCAATCAAAAGCTTCAACGAAGTCTACGCGAAATAATATATGGGACCGCTGGACTAAAAACATTGTTTGTATGACGTAATCCATTCACATGAGTTACGTCAATCTTGCTAGCAATTTTTTTTATTCAAGGACGTTATTATTCTCTGCTCTTTGTTGTATTCTTTGTTAGTATTCTATTAACTTCAGATTAATTTTTAGAAACTTTTTATTATTTTTTATTTTATTTTCACATTACCATATTGTAGAATAAAAATTCTCTCTCATTCTGGCAATGTAATTTAATTTTAAGTGCTTGACGATTTGCATATCACGTCACTTAAGACTGAGTGGGCGTATCTCAGGGTGGAAAACGTTAAGCAATGACATTTTAAGTAGAATCGTTAATAACGCATTATGCAAATTTACCGAAAGCACTCGTTATTGCCTTATCTCTAAAAACATTTCCTTTACCGACAGGTATTATATTTTTACAAGCTATGACTGTTCGCACAAACAAACATTGTAAATATTATTAAAGATTGTACAAATATATATAAAAAGGTGTGTATATAATAATTACATTAAAATGCGAGAGTAGAAAATATAAGTCTTTTGAGATAGCTATTCTCATTTATAAAACTTATTGTGGCAGGCTTCCAATTGCTTCCACGATTTTCTTTTGACTCAAAGCGGATGGTTTGCTTGAAAATAACTTACCCTATGGTAGATCTGGATGTCTTACTTGTATTAAAAAAAAAGAAGAAGAAATAAATAGGAATATAAAATAAATTATATAAAGATGATGAATTTCCTTGTTTAATTTAATTTTGATACGAAATCTTGTAAAGGGCATCGTTGTTCTTGATGTCTTTAAAAAAAAAAATATATATTAAACAAGTGTGTAGAAAGAGACTATTAGAATTATATAAGTATATAGAAGGTAAGGCCTCAAAGACTTGTATTATTTCAAAACTCACCTAATCATGCAGATAAAAGCCAAATTTTCGCCTATTGAGGGTACAAGGGGACTCAGGAAACGTTCTACAAGCAAGATAGAAACAGACTGGTCAGTCTTATGAATCTACTCTGAGGCCTAACCTTCTATATACAAAGAAAAAATTATATTATATATAAAAAATATATTTTTATGTATTTGTGTGGGCGTGCTGGTAATATATCGAGAATAGCTCTTAATTTTATTTTAATAGGGTTCTTCTCAGCTTGAAAAAAGTTAATAGTTTTTATTTAATTATGATATTCTGATTTTATGAAAAATATACTCAACATAAGGATTATTGCAACTTTTGCATAGTTTTGTCCTTTTTATTTATGGGTTTCGCCATATGGTTTAACTTTACCGTACCTAGGACCTCTCGTATTTTTTTTTTCTCTCTGGCTAGTGAAAATATTAAATAAGGTAGTAATTAAAGACCTGGAACATATAATTACTTATTCTATTTTATTTTATTTATTATTGTACTTATTAATGCTTTATCCAGGCTGTTGTTGCTCATATAATTGAATACACTTATCACTTTCATGGTATCTTCGAATCTTTAAACATGGATTAAGTCAAAGGAAGTACTTACATATGTGTTGGTTTAAACATAAAATACATGTTGAGTATTATGGATCCATTGTATTATATAAACATATATTGAAATCGATTGAAGGCAGAGTGAATGTATGTTTTCGAAAATGAAATATCCTTTTTAAACACTTACCTTGTTGACTTCATGGGAAATTTAAACCATACCCTTATACATATGTTTCTTTATTCGTCATTCATATCCAGCTGAATGTGTTTCTACATCTTCGTATCCTCTTCTTCCGGTTCTTCTTATCCGTGACATGCCCTTGGCCCCATGGCGCTGCCCTTGCCCCACCCCGCTCCCCCACCCACGGGCTACGCCCCACTTAAGGCCCCACATCCATCATGGTCGTTACTTTTCAATTTCGGCGGTCCACCCGATCCCGATAAACACCACTCTTTTAGCCCTGGATCGTGATCCTTAAAGGATATCTTGATGCATCACCAGGCGGCCCCATTGGTAACTCACGAAGGGACTCCCCATAGATCCCATGAATTAGGGAATAAATTGAATCTATTATATAAGACCATTTAGTGATGGTGTAAACTGTTGTTTTACACCAAGAGATTATGGTACGTTGACCTTTTACATCGCCTAGAAATGAACCCTTAGAGGATAGATTATATTAAAAGATACCCAGAAGAGTTTTAAATATTCATATATATTTTGTTTTTCTATTTTTGGTAGTTAGTTTTCCTGGACGTAAACATTTTCTAACAATAAAATAAAATAAAAATTTATTTTGATATTTATAATATTGTATGTTATTTTGATGGATATAATATTTTAATCATTTTTCACCTGCTGTTTTAAGTATTCCGATGTCGTCCATTTTTTTTTTTTATAACTTTAATATTTTTAGGTGCACCTGTCACGGATGAAATAAAATGACAATCATCAAAATTTATATTTTTTTCTTGTTCAATATTCGTTTCACTGTTAAATATCTGAATTAATATGTCAACCGAACAGATGTTAGTCTAAATAGAGTTTCGAGAGATAAATTTTTTAAACTTATTTTTTCTATAATAAATAAGCAGACCCGAATAGTTGATTTTTCAATATTTTTTTCGACAGAGGTTCATTCATGTTGTCTTATTAACTCTTGCTTAAATTTTAGCCTGTAAACTATTTAATGAATATAATATATCTTCTATAATCATAGAAGTTAATAGGTTTTAGGTGATATAGTGATAAATTAAAATATGCTCTTTAAAATCTATAATATTCCCACAGTTATAATTAATTATATTATATTATCGAATTATGATTTAAGCTTAAATGTAGAGTTTATATAATAACGCTAATATCATTCAATGGCTGATTTTTGTATAAAATAAAATGATAATGACTGTCCTATTGTAAATTGATTAAGAATAAGATAGTCATTATCTATTCTCAGATAATACAATTTAATGTGATGGAAATTTGAATGTTCTTAATTAAAAGACTTTTATTATAATTAGAGACCGGATTCTCGTGCAATTGCACTTTTTTTTCGGTAGCTTGAAATTGATCGGGGACAAGTTATTTACACGAATTAAGGCTTCCTGATTAACATATGTAAGTTTTATTTTGCACGAAATTGCACGTTTTGAGGGTTGCTGCACAAATTTGCACATTTTAGGTTTCAGTGCACGAAAGTGCACTTTTTGATATTTCATTAAAAATATTGATTTTTTTTTTAATTTTTATTATAGAGAATAGTTATGATTTATTTTAAAATCACCAACAATAATACCGATATATGTATGTATTTATAATTTATTTTTCTATCTAATTTTCTAAGAAAGAAAAAATTATTCACGATTTCAAAATATTTCTTCGAACTCGTTACGGAAATGGTATTATGTCGAACAACGTTCCTTTGTATTAACTTTCTTAGAAGTTCTAACTGGATTTGACTCAACCTTCCCACCTACTCCTTTATTTCCATATCATTCTGAAGTTGAGTTTAGTTCGGTAAACAAGTACAAAAATTTTCACTATTGACCTATGGCCTAAAGTGACAGCCAGCCAATCTTCCAAAATCAAATGGATAAAACCATATCCAGAATTGAAAGAAGACGGGAAAACACGCAGTTAACTGCAGCACAAAAATCCAAGCGAACTCCAATTCAACAATTACAACAAACAAAGCTGCTCGTCGTTAGACAATAACAAACAGTTTTTACCGATTTATGTTACGCCATGGTCGCTTCCAATATTCCATTCAATAAACTGCAGTCTAAGTCCTTTAAGTGTTTTTTGCAAAGATACACAAAACAAAACATTCCTGACGAGAACACCCTAAGAAAAAAATTACCTCAAAAACTGTTTTAAACATTCTGTTGAAGAAATACGAAAAATAGTTGAAAATAATTATATTTACATCATGGTAGATAAAACAACAGACCTACGGGGACTTAATATTTGCAGTATAATTGTTGGAATCCTACACCTGGAGATTGAACCCAAACCATACTTTCATGCAAGCAGCTTCCAAAAATGAACTACGAGACTGTCTCTCGATTGGTAAACGACAGGTTAGCAATTTTTTTCTGTCCAACATCCTACCAAGATAAAATCCTTTTATTTTTTAGCGATACCGCTCCGTATATGGTAAAAGCTGGAGAAGCATTAAAAGCTTTTTATTCAAATATGGTACATGTAACTTGGGTAGCGCATGATTTAAACCGTGTTGCTGAAAAAGTGAGGGAAATTTGCCGAAATATGAACAAACTTGTTAATAATGGGAAAAACTATATTTAATAGCTCCTCACCGCGTTACAGCTTATAGAAATAGTATGGACTGCCCCCTTCCCCCAGAACTTGTGACTACTAGATGGGGAACATGGATCGAAGCAGCTCTATTTTATTCAGATCATTTTAATAATTTTAAAGAGTTTGTTTCTACTCTTGAAGATGAAGCAGTATCTGTGCAAAAAGTAAAATCTTTTTTTTTAAATTTTACATCTGTTGCATCAGATCTAGCATTTATAAGATCCCATTTATCGGTTCTACCTTCGCAAATAAAAAAGCTTGAAGAGCAAACCTTAACGTTGAGATCACAGATTAATATCATCGAGAAAGTTGGAGATGAATTTACGAAGCATAATATGGAAATATACATTATTGTAAATTTAATACGATAAAATTTTAGAAATTTCTATTTGATAAATTAATATAGTTAGTAGAAAATTACGAAAATTTATGTTTTACTATATATATATTATTTGTTTTGTTTAATTAGGATTCCTAGGAAACATTTTTTTGTTGGTTTTGTAAGCACATATGTATATAACAATAATTATATAAATATGTTAAATTAATATTTGATTTTTTTAATTATACACCGCCTCTTCACACAGCAGAAGGTTGAATTGCACCTTTGTCAGTGTTTTTTATTTTTATTGCACGCTTGTCAGTGTTTTTTATTTTTATTGCACGTTTTTGCACGTTTGGCTAATTTTTATTGCACGTTTTTAAAATTTTTACTGCACGAAATCCGGCCTTTAATTATAATAAATATAAAAAATCATTATTAATAATATCCATTTTTAGATATTAATAAATAGATAAAGTTAACATTAAAAATAACTTCGCCACACTTGGCGTTATGGCGACTCTAATCCCAACTGTTCGAGATCCTGCTCATCATTCCTGCATGGTCTCTTGACCTGCACCTGGTACAGGATCCGCCCTAGTGTCCGGGTTCGGTACTAAATCGTTCTAACCTACTTTTTATTAAAAATACTTTTTATAGCAGGCTTGTGGATTCACTCAGCCTCTAAATGGCTGTTTTCAATTTACTGAATTTTCGACATTGAACGTTCTGCGGGAATATTTTTTTCGTTGCTCTCTAAAAAAAATGTTATTATGAAGTATATTAAAAAAAATGTAAAGTGGATATATTATTGTGTATTGTATAAAATACAAAAAAAAAAAAAATATGAATAGGATACCCTTATTGAAAAAATAAATATGGCAATTAAGCATTCCAAATATTACCATATCAGTATGTCACCACTATCCATTTGATTGAAAATCATTCTTTGGAGGATAAGAGCTTCTAGAGTAGGCCGATTTTTTTAAGTGTTTCTTTTACTGAAGGAATTAAAAAATAAGCATTAACATAAAAAGATGAAATATCATGATGGACATTTTCAACTAGGTCAAATGTTTATAATTAATAAATTTAACTCTATACATTTTTAAAATATTTTTTTTAATTTAAAATAAAATTTAATAAATGTTAGCCTTGAAAGGAAGGTAATTGCTCCCCATCCGTATTTGCTCTTGAACGTTTCATTAAGTAACACTACGTGTGAATATAATGTGTTTGTTTTTTTTAGCTTAGCCGTTCATTATCCATAATGCTCCAATTGCTTACAGTCCTTTTTCAGGCATTTCATTAGTTGGAATCACTCATATTAATAGGCATTGACACATAAAAAAATATTGTAGGAGCTATAATTAGTTATTTCTCTATAAATAGATACTTGAGAGCCAAACTACGTGAAAACTAAGCCCCTGAAAATAGAGTACCCAGTTTTATGTGAGCAAGTTGCCTACCGTAGCCGAACCGACCGGTCTTGCTCTATTATATTTTTTTATACCCCGGGGCCTCCTCAGTCTTGGAGGGGATAATTCTGACCTTCCTTGATCTATTGGCTCTTCCTCGAGCTAGCCGATGGATTTATATGCACCTCTCGATTAAGAAATTAATTGATAACGGATCGTAAGATATGTAACCTCCGGTCTAAGCAGATTTATGTTGTCTCAGGTATAGTGGTGTGTATTGGAGGTGACTCTCCATGTTGTGCATTGTAATCACCACCTGTACCAGTGTCGAGAGCAAGCATTAATGTCGCTATTCTAATTTGTTTATTTAAGCCAATTCGGTTTGCGATTACAACAAAAAATTTTAACAAAAATATATATTAAGTTGCATAAAGTACCTATCTTAAACCAAAAGATATTTGAGACGGCCCAGTAATAAACACGACTAGTCCCATTATACTAAAAAATGATTCAGACAAAAAATAAATAAAATAACTAGTCGGGGAATCATTTGAAAAAGCCTTCGAACTGGTGAATTACCCGCGAAAAGCATGACGACGAAACCACGAAATGACGTTACAGTAAAAAATGTTATAATAAACCATGATAGTGAACCGTATAAAAAAATAAAATAAACAAGAGAGGGAGTGTGAGAGAGAGAGAGGCTCTATGTTAATTTTCAAACTACGATAGCGTTTTGCCTGCTCCAGGAAAATTACGCAAACTAGATCGTTATTTCGATTTTAAATAAGATTCATAACCGCTCTATATTGCAAATGTACTTGCTCTTTTTGAAAAGTATACATTTTATAATTTGTTTAGTAATTTTAAAAGCTAGTGGTTTAGGATTTCAGAGATAAAATCAGTTTAATTTAATATTTTGTTAGTAACGAAATATCTAGTAATTGAACTGATTTTAGATTCGTAGATCTGATTCACTTACTTTCCTTTCTGTTTATGTGACATGATTAAAAAAGCTATCTCAACTTATTTTAATTTGCTTTTGACAACTTTCGCTCACTAAATGAATCTGTTTTATATTAATATAGAAAATTGAATTTAATCCAAGTAAAACTGAAATTTATGAACTTAAAAAAAAAGTCGTGATTTAATATCGCTAAGACCAAATGTCTAATTAACCTCAGATCTCATGTATTTTTCCTGATTATGTGTGCTCTCAATTCGTGAAAAGATCGATTTGAAGAAGTTCATCGTTTTCGCTTTGTTGGTTAGAATCTCTTTAAAATAAATAATGGTTAAAATGAACATGTGAAATCTTGAATTGTTAAGGATTTACCTACCTGAAATGTTAGTATTTATATTCTTAAGCAATCATATTTTTCAACCAGAGATGTAACTTTTTGAAAAATCCTTTTTCTTTCTTGATCCTTTGAATAATCATACACATAGATGCATGTGTAAGTCTATTTATAAACAAGGAAACAAACGAAAAATAATTTATTTGTCTAATAAATTTACCTTATATGTTTTGTTTTTTTTGTTTTTTTATAAATCAATTAACCACAGCTACTGTTCTATTTTCCTGAAAGCAGTCCTATCAAAGCTAACATATCTACGATAACAACCTCTACCTGAAAGCGTTTGATCTTTTTCAGAGATACCGCTGAGAGGATCTCTGATATCCGTATCCACAACCGCCCAGGAGTCGGATGGGGGAACCAGGACGTGAGGATGGCATTCCCCGGCCTAGTAAATAATCAGAGTAACCAATAAATCAGATCGTAGTCTTATTTCCCTCAGGAAGATGGGAAGGGTTGAAAGGAATTTGTCTTAGGGAAAAAGTGAGCCCATTAGAATAATAAACATGGTTGCTGAGGGGATTGGGCCTTTCAATTTTTTACCATCCCCAGAGCTCAGGAGGAAGTGCCGACGTCTATCGAGGACTCCAAGAATGTCTGTATTACTATGATGAATTGATGGTACGATCGGAATTGCAGGGGGTTCTAAAGTAGTTGACATAAGACGACATCAATTGCAGTGTGGATATGGGAACTAATATCATACTACTGATTGATGGATTCTGGGCGGATTTCAAAATATTGTGTGTAGGAATTTAATTCCAGTTAAAATGTACCTTCCACATTTCTTTTAGATGTGTAGAAATACAACGTTATTCTAATCATTTATAATTTCTCCTTGTATTTTCTTGTCTGAAAAATTTCAGACGCTATCTCTGTAATCAAATTTTAAAAACTTCATGAGTAATTATGTATATATCTTGTTATAATGATAATAAAGAAAAAATAATATCATGTCACCTACGTTGCTTATATAAATGAAAAAAATGTCTTCGGAATAACTCATAAGTTTACAAGAACCCAATGACACCGAAGATTATATCCGTGCATGTCGGATGCATACCCCCACCGGGCACTAAGTTCTCGCTCACGATCCGCATACTAAACGCGCTAAGTGGTCATATACGCAGAAGAAATAGCAATTTATCAAAGAGGGAAATGATAAATAAAATTAATAATTTACTGCCTATTTATTTATTGAGCTGAATTAATTTCACACTCCTTTTTACAAGTATAAAATAGAACAAACGTTTCTTTAAACATGTTCCTCAACAGAATCATCACTTTTCCATCTTCGTTACTTATGCGATGTCCCGATCACGTATATGCTACTTCTGATTATTTCGTTACTCCGGTGACAGCTGAGTTTGGGTCATGAACCTCAAGTTGACACTTGGTCGTACTTATTAGCATATGCATATGCCGCACTTATTATGCAGAACCCACCGCCCGTTTTCAAAGTATAATTCCTCGAGTATTCTCTATTACTATTTCCTTTATTTATTCTAATGAAAAATTGATAACAATAGTTAAATTTTTATTTTTAATAGCTGCAATATATGTAACTATATTTACAAATACTCCCTTAAATCCTTAAGCTGTCCTGTAATATCCGTTATTAGAAAGTCTATAATTTACCTGTCGTTTTGGTGAGTTTATTTTCTATATTAAGGAGAATTATGGTCGAACGAAAAATACCCTAGCATCGACGAACAAACAACATGACTGTTGCAGAAGTGTTTATATTGATCTTGTAACTTCTATCCATCCATGTTAAAATTATAAAAGAAATATAGCATCAAATTTGTAAAAGAACGTTGATATATCATCATATTTGGAGAAAATTCATTGAAATTATAGGAAGTAACCGCTGATTGAATGATAATGTAATAATAGCGCCACCGTGGACAAAACACCGGATGCGTGTTCGGGACACTTTTACACGCATTGTGAATGCACTTTTAGGATTTTTTTTTTAATTAAATCTCTCTGGGCACTGGGATCTCCTTGAGTTTTTCTTTGCCTCCTACATGTGGGCGGATAAGCTCGACTCGGAGTTTTCAGGGCTTAATGTAAATATTTAAAAAATGTTTGTAATGAATGCATGTACATATATATTTTTTCCTTCAGTATTTTCGTTTTTCATCCATTTGTATCTCCATGTCGGTTTTTTATATTTTTTTATTCTTTAGTTGCTTCTGTGTGAATGGATCCTTAGATCCACTGATATAAATGCCCTTGAAAATAACTCGTGAATTTCTAAACCAAAATGTACGATAATAAATACATATTTATATTCAAAGTTCATTTATGTATTTAATAATTTAAGATTTTTTGTGAGAGCTTATTATAACTAATTTATTTTTTTATTGTTTTTAGTATATTTCCGAGTATTTGTAATTTTGTTGAATATATATTTTTTATTGTAAGAATTTTATTAATCGCTTTTTTTTTTCTTTACAGGTAAGCAACATCCTTGTACATATTATACTGTGAGTAAAAAAAAATTACTAATTGCAACCTTGTTGTAAACGATATCATTCTTACATTGTTATGTCAGGTTTAAATTAATTTATAATCATTAAATGCGTATTGAGAATTGAACTACCGCTTGATTTCATAAGTTTTAATGAGCGATCGTTAAAAAAACATCAAAAACGTCTTATGGGATTACCTATTACGGACGGATGAACTTTTTCTATGATTGTACGTTAATCGGTAAATATTGATATCTATTTATAGATATGAAAATAGTGCTAAAACCTTTGTTTGGTAACCAACTAGCATTGTACATCAAAATTTCGTTTATTCACTCAAAATTTATTTTGATAATTTAATTATTATTTTTCCATCATACTAAAGTATATAACAATGTCTACCAATCTAAATATGGTCTAAGAGGTAGCAAAATTCTCCAAAGAATGGTGGGTTTCTGTAATTCCGGTGTAGTTGGGAATATGTTTGGCGAACCCTACGCAGGCCGAATTCGAGACAGGTGGGATAAATCCGGGGTTTAACGGTTATTAATAACGGAGTGTTAAATCCTAAACCCCAGCTCGTAAAGTAGTCTCTGATTAGAGGCGACTTAAACTTCCATGGACCTAATGCCAGCTACCCTTAATTAGGGAGTGTGTGCTGTGTGATATCGGAAACTTGTATTTATGTTACCATGCATGTGGTGTACTTGCCGTAATAAGTGTTTTATATTAATCGAATGATTTAATATGATGTTCGGGTAATTCTTGAGAGCTCAGAGAGTAAGTAGTCAAAACACCTGAAAAAAATAATAAGATATTATTTGTCAAAATCAGTTGATTGTCCAACGTTAACTAGTCTGCATACAAAAACATTAAAAAAATAATAAAAAAGACCAATATTCACCAAAAAACAATAGTGAATTTTTTTTTTTTACAAACAATAGTAATCCAATCAGTTGCTCGGAGTTAGTGGTGGCAGTTATAACAATGTATGACAGATGGGTAAATATAATTTTATATCAATCTATAGCAAATAACCTTTCTAAACACAACATAAGATAATTTTATTTACCAGTTTTTTAGAACTTAAAATGACGCCTCCAGCAACAAGTTTTTTATTTACACCCTTAAAAATATTTTTATTCTAAATCACCATAAGAGCATTCCCAAAGTATGATGCATGGTAGGTACAAAATACAAAAAAGCTAAATGTAATAAAAGAAAAAATTCTATGTTATGTTATAAAATTATAAATTACAATTTATAATGTGTTGAATAAAGTACTTTTATTCAACACATTTATGTAAATGTGCTTACAGGCTTGAAAATGGTTCTAGAAGGCGAAAAGTTGCCAGAATTAAAAAAAAAATTTTTTACTATAGTTTATTGGTGAATATTGGCCTTTTTTATTTATCTAAATGTATTAATCACCAAACCTCGATAAAATATGATAAGAGAAATAAATAATGCCAAATAAATAATTTAGCCAACAAAAATACAAAATTAATATTTTCATTATAACAAAATAAACAAATTTCTAAAAAAATATATAATCAATTATATGCATCAATCACAATCATTTTCCAAATGAATCATAATGTACTTTTATTCAACACACTTACTTATAACTTATAAATTAAACCATAAAAGATAAAACGAAACAATGGGATATAATGTCAAAAATTAAAATAAAACGGAAGAAACGAATCGATAAAAATATTTTAAGTTGCATCCTTTCTTAAATTGTATTTAAAAAATAAAAAGATACTTATTATTATTGGTTAATTAAAAAAGAATATTCTGCTTGATAACTTCGATTTTTCTAATTGTTTTAAATTAAATAAGGATGCATCTTGATGAAAGGTACAAATTAAATTTCACAATTTAAAACAAATTTAAAGAATATTTCAATTAATATAATAATGAATATTAATATTAATAACCTGGTTAAATAAAGATGAAATTTTGTTTTTTGTTCTCTATAGAAATCCATATAATTATAAAAACCGTTATGATCTTGCTTTACATTGGTTTATTACGAAATCGACCGTAAAATGAAATTTCCTAGGTGAAACCGGGGTATACAGCTAGTAATAAATAAAAACCATTCATTATTTTATTAAAATTAAAGCAGTAGCAATTTTATATTTTAATTTTTTCTAGTAGCAGTTGATTGTCATGCTTACGACTTGCGTGTTCAAATATACGTCGAAAATTAAAAAACGATTTTTTCTCTTTGATTGATCTTATTAAAATTGAAATATATTATTTATTATTTTTAAACAAAATTAAAATTCAAAGAATGTTAGAATTAATATTAAAAACATTAATTTTATTTTTTTATTACAAGGAAGCCGACTTTTATTAATCGTTTAATTATAATGCCTGAAATACATGCAAAAGCTGTAATTAAATATGATTTATGTTAAGATATTAATTTGTTTGTGATCTGTTTGCTATTCTAGCCACATTTCATCCTGACGTATACTGAAAATCACCCCGGGCCTGACTATTATAAAACCCCATTCCTCAGTATATCCTCAACTATTAAGGATTACGCCTCCTCATCTTTCGCCAAACAATTTTAATTAACGGTATTTAAATAAACTTCTCTGAGTATTTCTTGATCGAGAGCAGTCCGAAGGAACCAACGTCATTTTTTTTTCCGTAACAAAAGGTAAGAGTTATTTATGATCTCTGTTAATATATACCTTCCCGTTGGAGTGATGAATATCTTCTGAATGTAAAATGGTTTCCGAACTCATTCTATCCATTAGCGTCCTACCACGGATCGTAAATTTAATTTTTATTTCTTTATATACGACGAAATGTGCTATTAGCGTTTAGTATTTGGCTCTAGCTTTACGAACGAATATTATATCAGGGCTCTTGTAATTTGTAAATTTAATGTTCTTAATTAAATAAATTCAGACCACTTACCAATATTCACTAGGTACTTGACAGGGTTTTTTCTCTGCTTTCAAAGCAGTGAGTTGTTTTCCCATAATTATAATTCCACTAAAAGATATCTGGAAAAAAAAAGATGAAAATATACAATACAAGTTATTGTTTAAAAAAAGTAGTTTATTAAAATACTGTCAAGGTCAATGCTTGAAGAATAACTAAACAAAAATAATGATCATATTTTATTGCAGTATTAATGCTGCTAATATACTAATAATAATTTTAAAATTATTTTTCCAACTTGCATTCAAATAGAATTATTTTATTACAAAAAAATATTTCTCGATATAGGTATCGATAAAATTCAAATTATTTCACTCCTGATAGGTTTTACTAAATTCTCGTCATTGTTTACTTTTTCATCTACTGCAAGTAAAGGAATTGGGATTCCGAAAATGCCATTAGTGCAAGTAATTTAGACAATAATTTATTTATGATAATAATGAATATTAGATAACAATCGCTGTTTGTTCGTCCTGATCTTCCTCAAGATTCAATTTCTTCCGAGCAGCTACGAATTCTAAAACCGCTAGCCCTATTAAATTCTTGCATCCTTAAGTGTGCATCTTTGAGTCTCACCGCTTTCACGTAAAACCTGATTCTTCCTTCAATCACGGCAGTAGGTAATTATTTAATTCTTTATCAATTTTAATTGAATAACGCTTACTGCCCTTAATGGAAAGAGATAATTAGAATTATTTGAATATGCTATAAAGTGTTTTAAACGGTGTATTTTATATATACAAAAGTTTCGGGTTTTTACCATCTCTTTCATCGTCCGAGAAAAAAAATTCGCAATATACTAAAAAATCACGGATTTAGTAAATGGACGATATTGAGCTTTTGTTCGTAGAAAATAATAAAAACTTCAATAGATTTTGGGTTGAAAATAGTTGAAGAAATAGTATTTCGCACTTAGTCTCACATATAACCTATACAATATATATATATATATATATATATATATATATATATATATATATATATATATGTACATGTATATATGTTTTTCTTTAATAATTATAAAATATAAACTGTAATTATAATTGAAATACTGTAGGTAAGTATATATATATTTTTAAATAAGCTGATAATTTTTTTTTTGTGTTGTAATATCAAATGTCCAAAATAGGCGGTGTATATTTTTACCTCGTTAATCTAGAAAGCTAGATTCTAGAAATTAGATCTAGAAAGCTAGAAAGCTAGATAATCTAAAAATTAAAATTTCACTTTTAAAAACTTATTTCAATAATAACAGTAATTATATAATTATTATTATTATTACTAATCATTGCATACCCTTCTGTAATTGTAGCCTGTGGATTTAATTACCCGTTTGACATGCAGGTTTATGTAACTCCTATGATCTTGGTTCCGTAAAAACTAAAAAAGAAAAAAAAATAAGTGTAAGAGAACACCTGCAAAGTTAAACGCTCGATCATTTTTCGAACAGCTGCTAAATTATAATTTTCTATTCCTCTTAAAAGCTTTCCTCCGTAAATTCCCTTGTAATGACAGAATTTTTATGCCAGGTGGATTGTTGAACAAAAAAAAAACAAAAAAAAAAAACGGAGTACCTACCATTTCTACCCTAAATTCACGTAGAGTTCTAAGTAAATGTAATGATTTTAATAACTAAACTGTTTTTCTTTTTTCTTCTAAAATGATAATATCGACACTCGGATGAACACAAGGGTCTTGTGGAAGGGGGGATGCCAGGTGCAGAAGAGGGTGTGCCTATGAAAAAACACCCCGCCATGTTGGTGTGTCCAATGGCTGCTAGGGTCGGACAATGCAACACCAACCGATGTTTGTTCAGTTCTAGTTGTGCCCTTGTTGCTGTTTGTTGTTGAGTAGAGTTTGTGTGTTTTCTCAGTGATCTCTGTGTTTCTTCTCCGAGGAGGCGCCGGGAAGAAGCGTTCCTGCACAGGCAGTCTTGATTCCATTATCATGGAATGTTAATTGGAGGATTTAGATAATTATACTTCGGAAAAATCTGCTTCATTATATGTTATATTTAATTATTTTCATTCTTTATTTAATTTATGTTGTATGTTAAGTTAGTTAGACTTAGTAGTCATTATACACTGTTGACCAGTAGGTTGTTTTAAAAAAGCGTATTTTGTTAACCATGAACGGTTACTGATCATGATCTTACAATTAAATCCCTAATTGGTTCAAACATTTTCCCTTTTTTTTCAAACTGATCTTGATAAAACCGTCAAAAAGTTTTCATCTGTGTTTAGAGAACAAAATAAAATAAAACTTTTTTTTTTATTTTGTACCTTCTAGATTTTATAAAAATAAAAAAAAAGATTAATTAATCTCATATAGGTATATATAAAAAAAATCAGATAATTTAATATTTCAAAATATATAATTTAATCGAACGTAATAATGATAATGTAATAAAAATAACCTAACCATTCATTGAATTATTCTGTAGTAACCGATTTTAAGAATAATCCGTTATCCGATTAATAATCGCTAGAAATGTTATTTTTCAAACGTCCATAAGTTGAATATACATATTAAAATTCACAAAAAAAATCCTATATTATTCCCTGTAACGGACACTTCATACTCCGGTCAAGATTTAATAACAAATACCCTCTCATCCGGCTTCCAACTTACGTAATGGACACCTAGCATCAATCTATAATCCTACTCCCCGCAGCGAAAACATTTGCGGGCCGGACTCTTCATTAGATCCAACAGTTTCTAAGAGATAACTGGTATCTGAAGTAAAATTATGATTAAATGGTTAATTAAAAACGATAGCAATTATTTTTTTATTTTTAAAATTGATTTTTATCATTCAATTACATCGATCGAAAAATCATGTTATTTTCAAAAAGTATGATTGGAAGTGTTACGAATGAAACATATTCGATTAATTTTTTTGATAAAATGATTATTTAGTTAAAAATAAAAATATTGAAAATTCGATTTTATTCATATTTATTTAATATGTAATATGTGGTAATATAATTTACCGATCAGTATTTTTAAAAAAGAATTACTAAAATAGATGAACAATTCGGGAAGTATTAATGATTAAAGTAACGTCAATTAAGAAATCAAATAATGCAATAAGGGTTAATTTAATTTAAGGCATAGATTCAAACAATTAATCACCTGCAGGATTATAAAAAAGTATTTATTTTAAACAGTTCAATATTATTTTTCGAACAGCTGTAAAAAAATGTGTTATGATTCTAGTGCTTAAAACAACGTACAAATAAAATGATCATCTGTTTTTACTGTTATGTGTAATGTTTATATATCATCAATCATCAATCTTTATATATCATCATCAAAATATTTGTATAGATTTTTTTTTATTAACGAAACAATAATGCTTCAGAAAAACAATTCCAATATGGAAAAAATGTTCGACTCATCTTTAGATTAAAATGTAACCTTCTTCTCAAATACTCAACTTTTTTTTCTCCGTATTTGGGTTATAGGTTTAATAAATTTTCTGAATTTTCTGCTGAACTAAACGGTTAAGCCAATAACAATCGATATAATTTAAAATCATTTTATTATTATTATTTTTACATTTGAAACAGCTTAAATAGTAACTCCATAAGCTAGGTTAGAAGCAGTAATGAGATTTTTTGAGGTATGACGGTAGGAACAAAATCATTAGGCGGGCCCCAAAACGACTCTACGGTAAATGAATCATTTTAAATGACCGCAAAGATGTATTTCACGCTTGTGGTTTCACGATTTAAAGCCCCCCTCCTCTTTCCAAACTGCCACCGGCTATAAATTTGGATCTGGAGTCGCGATAAAAATTACCCTAATTAAACGTGGCCTAATGAAAAGACTGCGAAAAAATATCCGTAAAAAAGTCAGTTTAATTGTGTCTGTCAGAAGTAAGAGAAATTGTATTTGATTTTCAGTTCGTTCATTTTTTGTTTAAGATTTATTTCAAGAGATTTGGGGAGGTACCAGTGGGTGGCTTTATATACCATATATATATATATATATATATATATACATACATAATTTAAACCAGTGAGGTACATATTTATTAGAAAATTTAATACTTCTGAATATTAAAGTATAATACAACAACCAGCTCCAATATTTTATCAGAACTGTTGTTTACACTATTCTTAACTGTATCACATCCTGAGATTTAGAGTAAACCAGCTAGGATTTTCGTTTATTAGGTAATGTATCCACAATAATACACCGTTCACAATCAAAGTCGTCTCATCTAAAAATAATAATAAAATACACGGAACAATAAATCTTCACAACCTTTAAAGAATCCGTACAATTGTTGGCACATGAATAATTTTAAATAATTTTTCAAAAATTAAATTACTAACTAAATTATAATCAATTCTGAAGGTTTGTTTTCCTACTTGACTCGGTTTTAAGATTTCCCGCTTTAATCAAACAATGCTGAATCATAATCGTTCTTGGATTAATAAAGTGTAATTAGGTACGGTACCAGAAAAAATGGGGGGGGTGGAGATATTCGGTTTAAAAAGAATAATAAAGAAAAAATACATAAAACGACCACACATTACACTTATCGATTTGTAAAATGAATTGAACTTAATCCATATACATAATATGCGTAAATACTATACCAGAAATTTCGTAAGAATTATGCATGATTCATTTTACTAATAATTATTTTTCTGATATTCTCTATATACACCCACTCTGGGACCGCCCCTCGTTTAAAACTTAATTGTCAAGAATAGGGTATTTAATAGTTGTTTTAAACCGTGTAAAATTAATTAACTAAGTCCTTCTATTTTTTAGGTATTATGTTAAATGCCAAAAAAATACAATAAATGCACTACTACGGTTGAAAAAAAAAAATGATGTAATTTTGAAAGTTTTATTTTTTGTTCTGCTCATAAATAGCAGAAAACTTTATCATTTATAATATTCCTATAACACAATTACAAACTGATTTACATATATAATTAATGAAAATAAAATTGATTTTCCTTAAAAACTAAATATTGTTAAAAAATTGTTCACTATATTTTAAGTTACTGCAAATTTTAGAAGAATTTAAATATATATTTAACGTAAATCGTAGTTTGAATAGTTTTTTTTTTCTATTTTTTTTTTTTTTTTTTTTTTTTTTTTTTTTTTCTATCGTGATCATAAATATCCATTTTCAGTAGAAATTCATGGCACAAATCACGCTTAACAAGAGCTTATCATATCAATTTCACTGCTTTAAACATTCCGTGCTTAGGTATTATACGACTTTGTATTACGTCCCAAGGGGGAAGGGGGTGTGTTTGGAGCGTTCTGTAATCGGTGTCATTATAAGGGCAAATTCGTGTTATTAAAATAATTTTAGGGACTCGGCTCAAAAGAGGAGGTAAAACCTCGGGTTTCGATCACGGCAAAGTCTAATTAAATTAAACTCGTTGGACCATTACTCAATACGGCATCGTAAATAATTAGTTGGGGATTTAAGCGTGGCATGGAAATAAAATCATTAATTCGCAGTTTGGCGGGAATGAATCACTTTAAACGACTGCAAAAGATGAATTTCGCACCCCCCAAGAGATTTAGAGTATAATGGCTCCCAGGGACCTCAATAAATTCGCACTGTTTGAGAAATCCTTTTATTTTACTTTTTTTTAAATATTTATATTTACAGCCGTTATATCCATTAATTAGCCCATATTATTTAATATTAATTTGTAGCAAATAACAATTTAATAATAACAATGCGCATACCGTTATATGGAACAATGGAATCGGTCATAGCGTTGAGGATGGGATCATTCATTCATTCACTGGACGCCAACTGGCTATGACGTAATTCGTTATTTATAGTATCAATATCCATCTGAAAAAATATTATCACACCTGTATTAAAAGAGTAAATTTTTAAAAGTATAACCTCAACTCTTTTTTTAACACTTACTTAATTATGAAGAGCTTTCTATTAAAATTTAATAATTTTTCTATAAAATGTTATTCTATTCTTAAAAATTATTTATTTCCTTTCAAAAACTTTTTTTTAACCTTATCAGATAGGTATCATATATTAAAATTTTTAAATCAAATTTCCCTTATTCTACAGGAAATTCCCCATTATTATGTTTATGCAATAATTTAATATTTGATATAGTAAAATTTAAAAGAACCTTCCTCTAGTATATTTACTTTGATCAAAAGTAATTATTATAATTATGCTTGAAAGACAATTATAATAAATAAGGAACACAACGCGTTGCAACATATCTGTTAAATAACATTAGATGGGAAAATGCCTCACCCTGAATTGAATAATTTGCCTCGAGCATAGCAATTTGACTGATGGATCTAAACTGCCCCAGTTACCCGGTTTTGCTAGTCTACACCCTCGACTAGACGAATCAGGAAGAGTTCAGGATCGGGAGCAAGCGTATCAATGGCGGTCTGGAGCCGAGCCAAAGGGATGGCTGTGTCTTTTGCCCTCCTGCCTCACCTTTAACTTCCATTCAGGATATTAAATCTGAAGCTTTTATTCAATTTTCTCCTTTTTTATTCAATTTTCTCCTTTTTTATTCAATTCATGTTCACTTACACTCCTTTATTTAAAGTGTTTATACATGTTTCTCCGATAATAATTCAGAATATTGTCTAAAAAAAAAATATTATTTTTTTTCTTAAAATAAAATTTACAAGTCAATTTATTTTATTCTTATTTCACTGATTTGATAATAACACTCCTAAATTAATTATAATTTAAGAAAAAATATATAAAATGATGGGATTGTATAAAAACAAATATTCTTTATGAGTTTTCTGACCATGACGCATTCACATTAAGTATCTAACTTTATTTATTTGTTTTAATGCCTTTACCTGTCAGGAACATTAGCAAAATATCTAACTTAATAATAATAACAATAATAACAATTGGTTTGGAATAGATATAGTTAAATTTACATAAAATTAAAAGTAACAAATCTGTAATCCGGATCACGAAGGCCACCATGTAAGATTTTTTCAATTGTTCAGGACAACCAATTTTCTATAAATTTAAGCTATTAAAATTTGTTTCTTCGTCACTCTTAGAAACAGGTTGATGAAAGTTTATTATATTATCATTGACATTGATCAACAATTTGAAATATTTATCAGTGTATCTAAGACCTTGGTGTTATGTTTAAATCAATAAATAAAAAAAATGGACTTTACCTCCTCCATAGCGTGTAATACATATGTCACAAAAAGTGATTTTTTAGCCTCCATAATCGATGTAACCAAAACACTGAATTTAATCCAGAATTAATACCTCTTCCTCGTTCAAACTTACACTATTTCGGTAGGTACTTAATCAAGTACTTGGACTTAAGATCCTCCTGCTTCGGGCAAATCAGCTTCGCCAAGTCTTCTCGTCAGCAACATTCATCAATTGGCCGGAAGTGCTTACAACTTCCGCCCCACCTGGCTCCTCTTGCACCAATACACACCCTAGTGCGCTAGTAACTCGACCAAAAGCAGCATTTTGTAGAACACCCTGAAATGATAATAATGATTATTATTTAATAAATATATGAAATCATAAGTAGTTTCATTTTTAAGGGGATTATGATTCATGAATACATTTACTTAGATATTATTCTTGATTGTGAAATTATTTTTGCTAGTTTTTATATATATCTTTAGAATTATTATAATAGGGTTGAGTGGCCAAATTAAGATTTAATACCCTACGACTTTTAAATGTTGTTTATAAATGAGGGGGTTGCTAACGACCTCATTAGCGGAGGGGGTGCCCTTTTGTCTTTAATATGAGCCGGTTAGATAAGGTATTCAGCCGTATCAGGGAGCTCGAAAAAAGAATTTATAAAAATGTTTGTTATTCTTTATAATGCATTAATAATAACACTAATGGGGGGATCGAATCACTGTAGTTTCGCGAAAAAAAATCAACAAAATAGTTATTAACAATAATAAATAAAATAATTAATTGTCAGTAGTGAATTTATCATTTATAATAAATTAAAAATATTTTTAAATAAATAATTATAACCTCCACCACTAACTCTAAGGTTCTTGGATAGAGTACTGTGAAGTAAGTACTGCTTCCTGGTCAACAGTCATGCAAGGAGGTGATTTGGCCGGGTGTGGACGCTCAACCACCAGGTTTCTCTCCCATTTTTTCATTTAAAGCCTACTTTATAGTGGCTGGGTATGTCCTAAGAATAGAAAATATATCCAACCGTAGACAGAATCGAACTCGGGACCTTGAGCCCAGCACATCAAGTTCAGTGCCTTCTTATGCTGCCCCACTTCCTAAAAATAAATGATTATTATCCAAATTAAAATTAATTCGTTTCAAGAACGTGAAGAGTAGAATCTCATAAATTAAATAATAATAAATGAATTGTGAGTTTTTATTTGATAATTTTGTGTATTCGATAATATTTTTATGTAGCATCTCATGGAACATAAACTCACTGAGCTTCCATCATAACTACTAAGTGTGGTTTACAACCACAAACTTCCCCGTTAAGAGAATAAACTGTTTATTTTTACCGCTTGGTGAATTACGGGGATGCTTCTGTAGTATTGGTGGTTCTTAATTCATGATGGATATAATTCAATAATAGTTACCTATTCAAATTAAAACAATAAAATGAATAATAAACTCTTAATTTCATAACATGACGAATGGTGACATAATTTTTCAACACCTTAGAATAACCAAAGAAAAAAAAAATATTTGGGTTGATGTTACTGGGGTTATCTTGGAATCTCATTTCGATCGAGTCCAATGGAAACGAATATTGGAACATTCGAAAAATTCTCAATAATTCTTTGTATAATTTTCTTGAGCAGTCCAAACGCTAAAACTATATATTTTGTAGTTATCGGGAGGTTTAATTAAAGTTATTAATTAATTAAAGTCTGTAGATATTACATAATTTATTTCACTGCATTACAGTTTTTATGTATTTTTAAGTAACTGTTCAATAATATATTAGATAATCATATATATATATATATATATATATATATATATATAGTATATGATAATGTTTCTATTGTAAAGTTAATACCCCTGCACTTTGGGGTATGAATGAATGGCTACATTTTATAATTCATTATGTTTGTAATTCTAATGTTTAAAAAAACCTTTTTAAATAAGGTTTATAATAATAAAATAATTATTTTTTCATACTTTGGAAGTGAATTTTTATCGTATAAATAAGATATAAGTTAAGGATGGTGCCATACAAAAAAAAATTAGTTTTATAAAAACCTCACTGATTCTTTTTCCCAGTTCACTCTATTCATCTTCGTCTTTTATCATTAAAAAATCAAGAATTATGTTCGGTGGTGTTATTTCTCTGTCGATTGTTTATGCTCTTCAGGCCTTTAAAAATAGACATAAAAAAAAAAAAAAAATCGTGATCGATCTGCAAGCATAAACTTTCATATACTCCAATCAATCTCTATTTTTTTTTCTAAATAAGTCATCGAAGATCGAAAAATAATATCTTGATGTCCGTGGATTCGAATTAATATTTTACTGCTTTATTTTATTTGCCTCTACCTAATTAGAATCAGTCGTGATGAATCAGTCCTTCAAGCATGTTTTTACCCTCAGCAATTAATTGCTCATGATTTTTCTAACACATGATAAAACGAAAACTATTTTCATCTATTACTTCAAGCATGATATATTATTTCTTTCTATCATGTTTTAGAAAAATTATGACCCAGATTAGAAGTTGGTATTTAGGGTTCCATCAACGTCATATTTTTTTTTTTCATTTTATTCGCTCTACTTTTCCTTGTTCAACTGTAATAAAAAACACGATATAAACCACAAAAATGGTGTAAATATTTTAATAGAGCTGCTGTGACTGGGGAGATATTGGACAGGGAAGACAGCTTATCGTAATGGGGCCGTGCCTCTACATAATGTGCTCCTTCCAGAACAGCTGATTTAGTAAACACGCTTTTCTTAAATACTCGTGAGATATTGCACCCCTAGTGCTTTATGCTTTATCCCGACCACAATTTACTGCCAGATAAAACGTTCACTCCTTACACCTCTCCAAGAGCCCTTAGACACACCCTCCGCAGATCTCTTGGAGTCTCTTAATAGCGCGAGCAGATTTTAAAGAGCGCGATAAGGGTAATCCTTAATGAGGTACATAGAAAAAATTGTTGGGAAGGAGTTGGAGGAGGGTGGTTTTATTTTTTTTTATTTTTTTTTTCATGTTGTGACGATAAGTCTAAGCACGTGATAGATCATGCTTACAAGTTTATTAGAGCGCAGGATCATAAATAACTCGGGACAGAGAAGATTAAAACTCGCAGAAAAGAAACCGCGGCATTATCTTGGAGTTGCATATTTTTTATTTCATTTTTTTTCTACCAATTACTCTTTTGATTTTAACACTTTAGCGTGTAACATTTTAAAATGCTTTATTTATAGAATTTCAGTAGCTAATGATACATCATATTTATTTTTAAACGTTCTGTGAACCTTTAATTGATAATGAGTCAAAAGCAAGTAGTTGACATTGAAATATTTTTCCCCTTGATTAGAACTATTTCGTAAACATGTAAAATCCATCATAAGTGAAACAGAATTTCATGTATTAATTGGAACAGCAATCCATTCATTCATTCATTAGAATAAGTAAATAATTTTCAATCAATAATGTCTGAGAAGGCTTCTCTACCTTGAATAATAATGGCATTAAAAGTTTTATAACTGCAAAGGTAGCATTGTATTCCTTTCGCCAAAATAAAAAATATTGTATAATTGTTTTATTATATTACACGCCCATAATTACAATGTAGTCTAATACAAAAAAAAAATTGAATTGTTAAAAAATTTTTTTTTGTTCACCAAATTACCTTAAATTAAATTAATTCAATTTCATTTGAAAGATACTATCAAAAACGAACCCTTAGACAGTAGTTTTAATATCAACATTATATGAAATCCATTTAGATTAAATAATGTGGTGTAAAGTAAAAAATAAACTCTTATTTATGATAATATTTTTTGACTTTGACCACCTCAATAAATATGAGCCCATTATGAGTGCTGTCTTCATATGAACTCTTGTAATGTGGGTATTACTTAAAATAAATAGAGGGACTGTCCAAAAGTCTTTTAGAAATGCATTAACTGTGTATGTTTATATATTTTAAGATTGCTGAATCGTGTTGAATGAATGGCATATATGTACATATAATCTTTTTTATTTTGATTGGGCGCTAATGACCCAAGATGTCTATCGTATATCAGTTGCGCCTAAAATATTTTTAAAAAACCCTTTTCAGTCATATCAACTATTCTTTGTTAATGATAATATCACTTATTATCAGAGACTTGGTGTCAAAACATTCTATTCTTTACACATAACAGCCCCTACTACCAATAGAAGACAACAATAGCAGATATAGACCGATATAGTTATGAATTTCCAAAGCAAAACTCAACTTCAGAAAGCGGAACATTGAACATTGAATTTTACTAATAATATATATTTTTTAAGAGTATAGAAAAGTCTCTTCTATGTTTCAAAATCAGTCCGTGAATGAATATCACATTAGTAAATTAAATAATTAGATAGAATAAATTGTGATGAAATTGATTGTAGTTTCAATAAAATATATAACACAATAGTGGATTGATAATGATCCCTAGTGGAACACCGTAATGCTGATGTAATGGTTTGAATCGGATGATTTTAATTTCCTTAATAATTCTGTAGTATCCTGCTAAATAGTATTATTTTGTTTTTAACGATTACGAAGATTTTTTCTTCTGTAAACAGTTTATAAATGATTGACTTGGATGTTTATTTAGCCCTAAGATATGATCCAGGACAGCTCCAGTTAGTCTAGACGGGGACGGCTTACCCATGATCTTCGACTTTGATAGGAGATGCGAAATAGAGACAAGGTGGAAAGTGGATTATAGACGGCTAGGTTTTGGAGGCCAAGCTGGCAGAGATATAAATCAATAGCGGCCTGCGACCTCCGCCGGTGCTAGATTTACTATCCCCGCTCTGTCTGCGCTGTCCCTGGGGGACTCCGTTCCTGGGCGTCTTCGGCAAGGGGCGGTATTCTGACGATGAGGAGTTCTGCTGGAATTCTCTTCAGCAGGCCCCTCTGAGTTGTGATACTCAGATTTACATTTGTATTTTACATATACTACATTTGGGGTAATGAGGAAATAATACTCAACCAACTAATTTCATAAGAAAAAAATCTGGTGCGTGCGCGCAACACACAACTTTCACTTACCAACTTACTTAGATTAGAAATTGACGTGTTTTGCTAATAATCATTTCCCAAAGTCACACATTTTTCTACATTCATATCTTATTTTTGTTAATCGTTAAAGCCGTTTTTGAGTAAATAAAAAAACCTGTGAAAATGATACAAAATTTATTAAGTAAAGTCCCCCCTCCCGTAGATCAATTTTGATGAAATTTTTACAGTCATATCTCGGGCATATAAATACATCAAATACCAAGTTTGATCAAAATCGTTAAAACCGTTTTTTAGTAAATAAAAAAAACATGTGAAATGGTACAAAATTTATTAAGTAAAGTCCCCCCTCCCGTAGATCAATTTTGATGAAATTTTTACAGTCACATCTCGGGCATATAAATACATCAAATACCAAGTTTGATCAAAATCGTTAAAACCGTTTTTGAGTAAATAAAAAAAACACGTGAAAATGATACAAAATTTACTAAGTAAAGTCCCCCCTCCGGTTAATCAATTTTGATGAAATTTTTACAGTCATATTTCGGGCATATAAATCGATCAAATACTCAGTTTAATCAAAATCGTTAGAGCCGTTTTTGAGAAAATCGAAAAAAACGTAAAAAGTTATTAAATAAAGTACCCCCTCCCTTTGAGCAATTTTGATGAAATTTTCGCTGTCACATTGCGGGCATATACCTACACTAAATACCCAATTTCAAGTTCCCACGGTTTATAGTTTTTGAGCTAGTCTGTTCACATACACACACACACACACACACAGACCATTTCGCGGGACTTGGTAATTTCGACTCAGGGGGTCCCAAAACGTGTATTTCCGTTGAAAACCGGAAGTCGAAAATTTTCACGATCGCAATACTTCCACTTACTATATATTTCATATATAGGTAAGTGAAAGTAAAAAAAAAAAGCCGAACCATATCTATTGTCACCTACTAGTAGAGATGACAATAGATTTGTCAATATTATACGTTCCCTGGTTTTAAAGCATTTTTTCGGGTTCTGATTGTAGATTGAAGTGTTAATTAATGACCACTATCTATCCAGCTGGCTTCCTTAATCACATGTCTCCGGACTGTTGATATCTACAAGCTATCAAATATTTTGAATATTTCAAATCACGCAGGTACAACTCGTTTGTTTTCCGTAAAACGTTGAAACGGCGAATGTGTGACTTCAATATTTATTTATCCTCCAATCACATGATGAAACAAGGAAAAAATATCACTTTTAAAAATTTTTAATGGAAGTCGACTTCCTGAAAAGTATTGTTAGATACTTCCTCTAAAGAAAAAAAATGACTTATATTAATCTGTGGACATTTCCAACATTTTTATAGCTTTTCGTTTTTTTATTTTTCTTATTAGGTACCTACAATTACTTTCATTTAAAATTATTAATATTTTTTATCTTATTAGTATTTATTAAAACGTCTCTCTTTAACTTACAGATAACCATCACAAAATAATAACCAATTTGCCATATTAAGTATTTTATTTAATACTTCTCAACCCAAAAGATTCTTCTTCAATTCAAACCAACAATTCAGGTGCTTTGGCTGAAATACTTATTTTCAATTGTAGGAATATACGGCTGTATTTTTTTAAATAATGAGCGATTCAGCTCAAGGCAAATATAACCGTCCTTGAATCGCCGACATTTCCAGTAATTACCTTTTATTTTATTTTGTAATTTATATTAGCTGCTATAACCGCCAAATTGGAATACCGGTAGACGATAATCGCCGTACCTAATGTCGGTATTCCCCAGAGTTTCAAACCCATTTTCATCTGGTAGCACAAGCCAAGCTGTCCTATCATCATCCATGACAAAGTCTGAAACAGTAAAACTCGAAGCTGAATTCCGGAGGATATCAACAAACAGATGTGTTTAAAACACCTGTAAAGACAATACATAGATGTATTCCTTGCAGTGAATTGTATTATGGTATTATTGAATCATTGATCATTGAAGAATTATTAGTCATTATTTATCAGTTAATGAGCGGGTTGGGAATTAATCGACTACGGACCACCCACAGTCAGGGTTGGTTCAATTACTGAACCGGGATGTTCACTTGATACGTTGCGACCGAATTTCATTTAAAAAAAAAAAATATTATATAATTTTTTGAAAAATTGCAGATCATTCCAGTATGAGATGACAAATGATACTTTGAAGAAATTAGCTGCATTTGGTTTTCATAAATTTTTATTTATTGCGATTATTTTAAGTTTTCCTTGTAATGGTGATTCTAAAATGTCACGATTTTTTTTTTTAATCAATATTTTTTAAACTATAAGGTCTTCTCTTCCGCTAATACAATGCAAAGAATATTAACCTTACAATAACATTTTTTAGCTAATAAAATATGAAATAGCTGTTATTTGGAAGAAATTTGTTGTATTTAGTTAAAATTCTAAATGATATTATGTTGACATTAAGAACTCTGTTGATCCATACATTTTCATTTTTATTATAAATTTTAATTATCAAATTAAGTTATAATTTTACTTACGAATCATTATATCTTTCCCAGGGTTAAACGTTTGTGATATTTCTGATGAAATATATAATTTTTGTAAGTCGAATGCATTCTGGTAATTGGTACCTTTCCCTTTCAATATACGTCATGATTTATTTCTTCAGCCATCCACGAAGTCTATTTTTGTGAACACCGACTAGGTGTGTCTCAAGGCTGCCGTCTCGTTAGTTATGTTCTGTTGTTACCCATATACTGTACAATTAATATGACTTGTTGAATATTCAACAAAATACAAATATTTTTGCGAAAACTTACGTTATTTTCAATTCATTTTTCTCATATTAAAATCACAGAGTTTATCAGAATAGTTCGAGTTGCATTAAGTGGGACAAATAAACATTAAATTGTTGAATCCTTATCTTGCACGAAGGTTTTCCCAAGTATTTAGCAAATCAGAAAAAAAATATTAAAAAAAATAGAAAAATGGGATTACAGTTGTAATTGATATCCTTGATAAACTATCTGGTTATGCCAAGTATTTAATCGATTGTTGAATATTCAAATATGCAACTAAACCAATACTACTGTTTACTATATTTATATAAACTAAGATTATTATTTCAAGGAACTGTATTTACAGATCATTGAAGAGTATTTCTTTTCATCTTTCTAAACAATGTGTATATATATATATTTTTTTTTTTAAATCTTCACGGTTAATTGTTATTGAATCAGGCAATTATATGAAAATTATCATGGGCCGGCATGAAAATATTTGTATATAAGAACTGTAAGAATTTTGTAATTACAAATAGAATCATGCAGGTAAATCCAAATTTAATCTCTTATTTCAATCGATTTCGTCATTTTGAATATAATTTTGTTTATCATAATTGATTTATGTAAATGTTATTTATCATCTTGGTTTTCAAATATTTATTTTTTTTTGTTTTTTATATAGGTAAATATAATAGTAATAGGACAATCTTAAATTCATACCACAAGACAATTTTATGATTTTGTGTAATTTTATATTCTGTTATTCTAAGCTGAACACGAATTGATTTCAATTTTCTTATATGTTCTTGTTTAAATTTTTTCGTTAAGAAATGAAATATTTAAAGCTACTAAAATATGATTAATTTTATAAATAATATCTAATTCGTACCATTTTTTTTATTAAATTAACTCAGCTCTGATTTTGACATGAGCACTAGCAAAGATTTGTGGAGACAAAGAAAAACGCCGGCAAAAACTGAGACTGGGCTCTAGGTCTTAATTACTGGGGTGTAGGCACGGGGTGGGAGGTTTTTGAGGGATGGCCGCAAACCAACCACCATATCTCCACAGCCCCACCCTCCCTACCATGTTATATTTAACAAGAAAAAAAAAACAACAAATATACAAGATAATCTTTTAATAATGATAATATATTTTTTTTATTTATTGTAATAGGCATTTATTATGGCTTAATATACATTAGTTTAATAATAATAATAATACGAAATAGTAAACCCTTATCCACTAATAAAATTTTTCTAAAAGTAATAAGATACCCATTTAATGTAATTATAAAATCACCAAAAAAAAAAAACTTTTCGAAGGCTACTAAAAAAAATTATTAACTGGAAAAACTACTTTTTCATAAAAGGAATATGAGTTATAAAACAAAATCCGATAAATATTTTTCTCTAAATTCTTCCAATATTGATTAATATAAAATTAATAAATTAATTATCAGGATCAATTCAAGTGAATTCGTAGAAATTATTTACTCTATTAATAATTATATTCACTGTCTTTACTGATGAATAAATAAAACTGATACTTGATGTTCACTTGTCATAAAATATTAATAATTCATAAATTTCCAGTATCAATTTTAAGTCTATCATAATCATAACCACAACTAATCTTCTAGCTTTGAAGGTTTATACAAATAATTGACTTATATTATTATATTTATATAGTATATTATTATATTTATTATCAATTGAATTAATTACACTGACAATGCAGTAGTTTACAGGAACAAAAAAAGGACTGAGTAATATCACGTAAAAATTAATTCGTTTAATGTTTAATGAATGATTATTATTTTAAATAATTAGAAACCTACAATAGCGAATGTTCACAAAATAATTAATAAGGTTATTAATATTAGCGAAAACAATTCCTAAAGCACATAATCCCTTTGACTGATCAGTCGATATGATCTTGTTATTAATAATATTTATTTGAGGTCTTCAGTGGGATGATACCTACTATGAAATTGTTTTTTAAGCATGTATCAGTTTTTAATTTTATTATTTACAAGTTATCATATAAGAACAATTATCATCTCTGTTATTTGGGTCACCGTCAAGCGGAATTGAAAGCAGTTTCGCAATCAACAAATGACTCGTAACCTACACCTCCATTCAGTTGTGAGCTATATCCTGGTTTTTACTTCCTCAGTAGCAAACTCATTACAATATAAATTGTCAATGTAGTCATCCGTTCCTTATTATCCTAGTTATCGATTAATTGAAGTATTTGTATATCGATTTGTAATTTAAAGTGTATCACTTTGATGGCCTACTTGTTATACAAGACCGACTTGTAGGACAATGGGCCGGGCAAGGTCGAGCGGAAGTGTTTTTTTCTCAGGTCTCGCTTTAAGCAGAAGAAATTTGACTTGCAAGAAGGCAGAGAACATTAGATCAGATTAAGAAATAATTTATGCATGATATCATCCAGGCAGTTGTTTCAGGAGATCAAGCGACGAGCTTATCTGTCGGCACAGGGTAAAAATATACTATTAATCCTTAGTTATTCTGCGACAAATAATTTAGTATTCAAATAATTTTAACAATAGTTCGCAGTCACCTTCGAAAAATAATATAAAGAATTGGTATTTTCTTGTGAATTGCTGTACGACATCGTTTATACGTACCTACTTACTGGGATCAAAGGCAATCCAGCTAATCGAAAGTCCGGATAATTCGATAATATGGTTAATAAAATAAAAATCCACAAGTAAACAAATTTAAAGTTATTAAGATAAAAATACACTTTTTATATCTGAATTACATAGAATCGTTTAAAAAATGCATTCGTTAAAATAAATAATATTTTTTTACATAATTTCATTTTCGATCAATCCGCTTAAAGTTTCTGTACAGTCCGTTCCAACTACATCAATATAAATCTAAAAGAGAATTTCGGTGAATTAATACTTAAATTGTAGTTATGAGTGTTAAAACCATCTACGTGAACTTATATTAAAATAAAATTTACTAAAAATCTGATCCGGATAATCTGGATAACCTGTTAAAAGAAGAGCGGCTAAAGAAGTCTGATGTAATGATATTAAAAATAATATATAATTACGCAATTCTACAATTTATTGTTTATATTTGTCCATACGTTAATAAGGTCATTGTAGGTAATTACTTTAAAAAAATAGAAATTACGATTAAATTGGAGCGAGGATTTGGTTCATGAAACCAGCCGTTAATTACACAACTTACCAAACACGACATTCCGTTTTGAATGATTATCTGTTGAAACGTTTTCGGCCCTATCTCATCTGATACATTCGTCTGACCGGCACGCACGGTGGAACGAATGAGCTCGGACACCATTTAATTTACCTTTGCTCCGTATTGAAGAACAGCCCCAAGTGGCATTGCAATAAATTGGAGATTATAATATCCTTAAAAGGCTATTGCCCGTTATGCTGAAATATGATTGGTCTAATGTCAGAGCTGCTCTGCAATACGATCGGATTGGTGTTTGCAATGAAACCAATTCGCGCCACTTAGCTCTAAAATCTGCTGTTTAACCACAGCTTTATTTATGTATTTTAACGTAATATTCCATTATACAATCGGGAATTTGATTAATTGTAAATTATGGACTATTAGTTAATTTTATTCAAGATTTCTCCACCAATAGATATTTTAATACTTTTTAGAAATTGCTTTCATATTAGAAAAAAAATGGTACCCCTAAATAATATTGGAAACAGTAGCTACTCCGTCTGTTAGGATTTATAATTCCACTTAGGTGAACACGTTTTTTGGCTTTTACACTAAAAATTCTTCTTAATTTCAACCAACTGATTGTTCTATTTAGCTTCCTCTATTTCTTTATTTGAAAGTATAATAATTATCAGAAGTGATTTTTCCTATTTATCTTTAATTTAATCCATGATTAACTCCAATTTTATATATTTTTGTCGATAAATAATAGGCTTCTAGATTTCAGTTGTTTAGAACAGAAAATTTCTCGGAAGCTGAGAAAGAGGCTTAAATATTTTGAGTTAATAAATTAAGTTTAACATTATATCTAATGTACCGCATTTTATAATATGAATAAATATATGTCAGAGATATAATTATTAAATTTAAATTTAAGAATTTCGTATCAGCCTTTTAATTAATCATAATTAGTACTTTATAATAAATATAGTATTGTTGTAAAAAAGAAAAAATGATCGATAGTAAAAAAATAAATTTTTGATAGACTACATCAACAATTGTTACTTATTCATGTACTTTTACTCATTTTTGGAACTAAAAAACTAAACGAGATGTTGCGTTTAAACTACATTTTTAACAATAGTGAATATTTTTCACTCAGGTACTTTTTTTTTTTTTTTTTTTTTTTTTTTTTTTTTTTTTTTTTTTTTTTTTTTTCCTCAACCTCAACCATTAGGTATTTTTAACACATAATGGGGTTACAGTTTGTGATACTAAGTTTTTGTTTGTCTCTCCATTTTTTTCTCGACTCGTTGATGCAACCCTTCCTATTTATTTGATGGAATTTGAGTGATTTATAAATTTCCGAATATACAGACTTGACTTTCATTATCGCAAGTCCGTAATCTACAAAAAATTGATAGTTTTTAAGCTATATACAATAACTTTTCTCCCTGGGTTTTCTGGGAGATCTGAATATTTTTCCGGACGGGAGGGGAAGGAAATCTTCAAAATGATACCTCAATCATCGAATGAGATCAAGTATCAAGAAATTGATGGTGTAACCTAAAAAAAAAAAATATCTCCTAGAATAATATGAAAGATGGTCTACACACCGTACAAAAACGAGTTGGTGCGTATTTTTTATCGTGCTTCTATAGCCATAACGTGTTGTAAGTATAAAATATTTTGCACTATACCAACTGGAAGCTGGATTTGCACTCGGATGCTAAGACGGCTATTTTGAACTAATGAGGGAGTGCCGGCACGAAGGGTGCTATGAGGCCGGTGTACGACTGTAAATCAAAGAGAGCAGGCAGCCGTGCCCCACAAAATACAGCTAGGGCTTTTAATCAATAACCCCAAGTGCTTCCAACAGGACTGCTACAAACAGTATGCTTTTATATCCTCTTCCCTTTACTTTAATATTTATATTTCAAAATTTGTAGAGATATGTCATTCGGAAAAAAAAAAAAAAAATGCTCATTCTAGTGAAGGCTGGTTTGAAACAATGATTGCATCGATATTCGATTAACATAGACAAGATATAAGCATTATAAAATATTGTCATTGAAAAGTTGAAAAAGGTCCTATGTCAGAAATTTTCGATTTTGCGATTTTATTGGATGTGATTTTTAATCAAAACGAGCTCTGGGGTCCTAAAAGACAAAGTATGTCACCAATAAATAGAACAGAAGAATCAAGCTCAGTAAAAGAAATATTCGAATTTCAGGAATTGCTTGGTCATTAATCCTGAGTGACACCAGTCTACAAGGAAAATTTAAACTCTAACACAAATACAAAAACTAAAAAAATGAATTGCAAATAAAATGATTTTTGTGTACGACCTTCTGCAGAATCAACGACGATATGTGATTCCTATAGTATTTAATAAAAATAATTATTAAAAAAATTCGTATATATAGAAATTTTTAAAATTAACATTATTCTTTTCCAATTTCTAAGTGATTCAATCACTTAAAATAAATCATTATTATAACTTAACTATCAGCTCTTTAGAGGAACTTAAGTAGATACAGAAGAATAAAAAAAAATGCTGGAATTTTTTTTTTAATAACTGCTTCACAATGATTTTTAGAATTTAGTAACCTCATGCTTCCCAAAACAAATGTTCTCGTGATAATTTTTATAGTAAACAAATGTTTGAACTTCATAAAGCATTAGGTAACTCCTTCGCAACACAATGCAACGCCATATTAATTACAGTTGAAACGTAATAAAAAAGTTTACTTAAAAAATATTCTTTACTTCTGAATATTTATATATAAATATTTATTGAATATTTAAGATAAAAAGGAAAAAAAAAATCAAGGATTCAAATCTTCATTGAAGAAAATCTAATCGAAGATTTTTTTTCTGTCAAAATTAGCAAACATTTTCATCCACAAGTTTATCAAAATTAATAGGTTTCCATTAAGATTATCTCTTTCTTTACTAATTATAAAGATAATTGATATTTTATTTTATTTTTATTTTTAACTGCCTGTTTGTCAATCGTTAAAAATATCACATTCTTGTGTACTTTAGGGTTTAGAAGCTAATAGAAATTCGGAATCTTGCGTTTTAAAACAAAAATAAACATTAAAATAAATACAAATAGGATTTTAGGCTAATGAAAATGAATTTTAGTAAAATTTAACCCTTCATTAAATTTTAAAAAATAATTTAATATTAATATTGCTAGTGATATTAATATATATTATTGTATGTTATATTTTTTAAGGAACACAATTAATGTTTTAAAGTTTTCTCAATGTCCAAATCACAGAATTTTTTTAAAAATAATTAAGAAATATATTTACACTTTGTAACGTTAATAAGGCCTTACTCCGGACAAGAAAGGTCATGGAACGTTCGGTGCCACTCGGAGCCAACGTTCACGCGTGTATCGACATCAATCTTCTCACAGTTCGATCAATGTGGGAGGGGGGGGGGTCCGACTTGAGGGCGCCTATTTTCGAATTAAAATTATTTCAGACATCTGAAAATTCATATTTATAAAAATAAAACAAAAGTGGACAAATTTTCATAATGGGCGACGCGGTTTTGCCATAGCATGTAAGTTTCTCTATTTATATACAATTTCATTTAGGTAGTTAGATGTTGCGTTTAAGTTCTGTTATTCATTGCATAGAAAATCGAGTCATTATTTGTATAATCTTAAATGAAATGCAATTATTTTGAATTAAGCTGTCAAATGATTGAAATATTGCACCGAAGCGTGACTCAACCAACCGCTAATATAATTTGTTCCAATTTGAATGAACACTGATAAATCAACAGCCGTTGACAACGGGTTGAATAATGTGATTTACGGGAATATTTTTCTCATTCCTTTGCGGTTTTTCGGAGCCGGCGGCTGAGGTCGTGCTCCAGCCCCGTTCATCTTACTCGTCTCCATAATTCCCCCTTGTTCGGGGAGGTCCGTCTCTTATCGTGACCCCCAGCCGTTACGCATACATCTCCTCGCAACAACCTCCAATCACCGGAGGAAGAAACTATGAGGGATTTTCCTTCTGGAGCAGTTTTTCCGACGCAGAATCCCACGCCGAGTACCCGACCAACACTAACGGCAAGAGTTACGACCCTGCGGAAATAAAGTCCACTTCATCACTGGTTTAAATGCTGCCCTGTCGTAATTATACTGAGAAATATCTTTAGGCTTTTGGATGAGGAAGTGGCCCGAGGCTTCTAGGGGGGGGGGGAGGGGGTTTGCTCCCCTTAACCCAGTCTTATTGTTTTACAAAAACTGAATATTTATTAAAAAATAATAGATTAATGATAGACGGAATATAATAATAATATTCGTAATAATCAAATTTACGGATATATTATTCGCTTTAAATTATTTTCGAAGGAGTCTTCGACTTTTCGCTTAATTAACTAACTAGTAGGTTTCTAATATATTTTTTCACATGTTTCTATTTTTAAGAAGAATCGGTCAAGTAAAGGAAAAACCTCTCTGGTGTTTTAATTATTTAAATCATTATCAATATCCTCTGCTTTATTGAACTAAATGCTTTCTAAGATGTTCATGGATAAGAAATTATTGAAGAAAATGCGTATCCAGTTTTATCCTGTCACCTGCTTCAATTTGACTATTATAATTCATTACAAAATTTTAAATTAGTTTGGTTTTTGAAAATCGGTCATTATTATTATTAATAATAAATTTTAATAAAAATAATTAATAAAAAATAATTAATAAAAAATATTAATAAATCTGTTTGCTTATTCTTTTATTTCAGTTTATTCGTGAAGCAATATGAAAAATGTCATTGTATGGTATTGATATGGAATTGTAATGACATTTATTTTCATACTTCATTGATTTGCTCCACACTTTTAAATTGTTAGAACTTTATTTTCATAAATTAAATTAAATTTTGTTTTTGTTAAAGCATTGATCAATAATAAATATTATTTCATCTTAAACCTAATTTTTATTAGTTCACCTGGTGAATTACCTATGGGAAATTACTTACCAAATTAATGTTATAACTGATTCCTGAGCCAGTGGGGTCTGAAGCTTGACTCTATAACAAATGACGAATAATGTTAACTAATGACGTTTATTATTAAGCACGGCACTGGAGCCTAATGCGACCTCGTGCAAATGTGGAATTACAACGTGTCTCTGCTCCTGTCCATGGCAAGATGGTAGATTTATTGGAAGGGTTCGGTCCGGCCCTGACTAAATGTACCATTTATTTACTGTCACAGCGGTGGGCCCCGAGTGGCCAAATGAAGACAAACACTGACAATCAAATGCAAATAGGATAGAGGGCCGGGCTCTTATTGGACGCTCAGTTATCATTAAACCAGCCAATGAGGAACATTTTTATAAATTACCTCGAATTGTAAGAAAGGGATCCGTGGGAGATTGGTTCGGAATTGGAATCCCTGGCTGGATTAGAAGGTCGGTCGTTTGAGTTTCCTTTAGTCGTGAGCTATGTCACCGATATTTTTTCAACTTTATTCTATATTCAACTATTTTTATCACATTTGATAGTACTCAAGATATAATAATTGACATGTTTGTTTGTGATTAAGACAGACTTTTCATTCATATATCAGTACTACTTAGCAATAATAAAAACCATTCAAGCATTAAAACACCCCACCTTGTGTGTAGAAGTGAACAATTAAATCCATTCATGAGTTGACAATGGTGCGCTAACTTATTATTGTTTATTCTCTTATCTGGTAAATCAAACATGTTCAACAAAACTCTTTCTTATAAGTATTAGTAATAGGAAACCATTGATACCTAAAGTGATTGGCAAGTTTCCAATAACACTGGTCTCTGTGTTTAACTCCGTACGAGTAAGAATAGCTTCTATGAAGCATGCTTTTAATATTGAAATAAATCTGATAAGGTCAACTGTTTCAAGGCACTGAGAAAAATTTGCATAAATAATTCACTGTTAGATTCATTTCTGTATGACACAGATCTACAATGTTTCAAATAATGCGTTCTATTGTATTTTTTTAAATATTTTATAGTAATTATTAATGTATATTCCTTATTTCATATAACTTAAAATTGTACAGGATGTTGATTTTCGTAATGTTTATTGTCTCCTTTTAATTTCTAATTATTCCAATAAAAATAATTCTGTAAATTTAAGTATCCTATACATAGAGTCCAATAAATGGAAAACCGAAGACGAAGATGAAAGGGAATGGCTTAACATGGGTGGTGAGTAATAAAGCGGTGATTCCACGTTAACAGAGGCTAATGGCTTGTAGGTCTATTCCACGTTTTTTTCAAACACTTGATGAAGCCGTCTCCGAAAGGTCGGACAGGTACCCTGACGAATGGCCGAAGGTAAAAAACGGACCAGGAGGAAGAACCGAAATGGCTCTTTTAGTGAGTGAACCGTTGGTTTGGATATCCTCATTGTTCTTGGGCAGATGGGACGAGCTCTCGGGAAACTTTGATTCTCTTGTAGATGGTCGGCATCTGCGGAGAAAGCGCCGATCAGGGATATGAGAAGTCAAATTAGCCTTCGTTCATGGCCAGGAACCAGTTCCGCAATTCTATCACTGATGTTCCTTTCCTTGAAAATCACTAGCGATATTATTCAGATATGAATACTATATGGTTACTACAGATATGGTTACCGGATTACTACTTCTGTTACTCAAAAGTAACGGTATAGTTATATAGATTTGACATTTGCTAATTAATATTAATTTAATATTTAGAAAATGTATATTTAAAATGTAATAAATTGTGTAATACGAATTCGTTTCTAAATAAATGATAGTACAAGTAACATTACTATCGAAATATATATATTAAAATTAGAAGAATTACAACTTAATCACTACTTTATAATCAACACAATAATTTTTTGCAAATCAATAACTGTTTATTTTTACGATAGGTTTTCTGTTCTTCCCATAATGTATGTTAACCATTGAATTTGGTCATATTGTAATTATCATATTCTTTATTCTGAATAGAATAAGATACAATATTCGACTTTAGGCCTGCCTGTATTTGATAACATTTTTGTCCTTAAATAATTAAAAATAGCAAACATTTTTTTTTTTTTTTTTTTTTTTAATTTCACTATATATTGACACAAGAGACACAGCATTATGGCCCAAATAGAAATACCATATTTCTATCTGCAAAAGTATAAACGAATATTTAAGAGTTTACAATAATTTTATTTTATGATTTGACAATAACTTTCTTTTGTTAAATTAAAAAAATAAAATTATAATCAATAATAGAATATTCAAAAAAATTAATTCAGCAGGCTTTAAGAGGCTTTTCTGCAAAAGCATATGCTTTAGAATTGTTGGGTTCACCTAGGGCAATTTGACCATCTTGATGGTGAAAATAATCCAATTTATTTTTAAAACTGTAAGAGCAATAGGGTTGAAGATTTGAGGCACACTGCCAAAATAGTTGGAAAACAGTCCTTAAAATACGGACGAAGTTCATCATGCGGCCTGGCCGAATTATAAATTATAATTTATATAAAATTATAATTATCTGTTAATTGTTCCCCTTATCTTAGTAAACTTATTAGTTTGTTGTAGAAGACATATTAATATTTTTATTTATCTGAAAAATATAGCTGAGATTTATAATTATAACTAATAGCAATAGACCATAAAATAACAGAACTTTTAATATAAAGACTAGAGAAAATCCTTATTCTGAATTTAAATGTTAAAATAATTATATTAGAAAGTATTAGTTCGAAATTTTTAACTTCACTAAATTATTTAGGATGTTTTATTACGTTAGATGTTATATTACCTAAATTATTTAGGTTTTATATACGTTTATTTTTATGATTGAAGACTTGTTTAGGAAAACATAGATTTTAAGAAAATGAAGATTTTTATTTAAATTTCATTTTACTTGGTCACTCAAGATATGATCAGGTATATACAACAAAATGCTATCAAAAATCAGTAAATAAAAATTATTCTTGTAAAATTAATTTAAAAAAATATTGTTTGATACAATTATACTCATTATTTTATTATTTAGTTCATAAATATTTTCTTTAAAGTATTGTAAAGAACTTTCAATTTATTTTTTATTTTCGAAAATAGGAGTTTAAGTTAATATTATTTGAATTGTTAAAATAAAAGAAATTCAAGCCAATGAATTAATTATAGCGATTTATTATTAAGGGGCTAATATGAGAAGGGAAATAAACATATTTACATATATTCTTAAATCATTTTTTTAATAATATTTAAAAAATTATTAATCATAAATTAATATTATGGAAATAGGCCCATGAGTATTATCGAAAGCTATAGCTATATCGAAGCCGGTAGGAATGCAGACTACGTTTTCGGGCCGGTCAGTAGCGGGCGCGTGGTGGGGGTAAAGTGGTGGGGGTCTTTATGACTTCTTTACCTGCTCCCCCTCCTCTAGTTTACGATGTAAACAATGGCTGTGTGACCTCTGCGAACCGCTTGTACACTTTCGTTGTCCTCTGGTACCGTGTCCTCTCCTGTCAGTCTTCTGTCTTCTTGGTCTTCGACCTCTTTGAACATCGGCCATCATACCCGGACCCGCCCAGTTCGTCATCCGTCAGTGTGTTTAATGGCCGGCCGGTGCAACCGAGTCGCAAATCGATATAACCTGTAATAATTTTCAGACGTTTAATAAGCAAAATTATATTTCTATTCATAAAAACGTAAAACGATTGACGCACATTCTACATTAAATGTATACATTTTGTGCCATTTGTCTAATTAAACTTCATTAATCAAATGAAATTGAACTATAGTGTAATAATATTTTCAAAATATTAGTGTCTTTTTTAATGTATTTTCGTTATAAGTATTTTTTTCTCTAAAAATAAGTGTTTGTACTAATTTTGCTGTCGATTAATTTGAGTTCCAATATATTAGCTGCAAAAGACTCATTCCTATAATTCAAGTTAAAATTAATTTACTTGTAAATAATTGTACAAATAACGAATTAAACCAAAAAAAATGGATAAAATTAAATAATAACCGTACTATCTTAAAAGAATATTAGACGTTTTTATAGCATTTTTGAATTGTGTATATTAATGAAAAAAACGGTTATCCTAGAGAAAAAACAATTTTGGCTTCCCTTACGAAGGAGGTTGTAATTTATATAATCATTTGTTGGATGTGTTTAAAAAATATACATATAGTTATATCTAATAGGATATTAACTACAAACCTAATTGTTTGAATAGTATACCTACAACTTTAATAAATGTATAATTTAATTATACATTAATGTAATAATGTAATTAGTTAGTCGCACATTAATTTTACGAGTATTTTAACATCCCATATATATCGACATTACAAAAGATAATAATTAAACATACATAATTTTTATTTTAAAAATTTATCGGAAGAATCTAGGCTAAAAAAAAACACTATCTGTTATCTCAGCCGCAATCAATCCGGCGACGGAACAAATAATTACGTATTCGAAAAACATAGAATTAGGCGTGCTCCAATTTTTGGACCGAACGGACTACTTATTACGTGATTCCTCAAGCTTGACCCGATTATTCATGCATGAAATTATTTTTAAATTAGAATTTTGTCTTGAAGACATTCTCTTACGACAATACTTCATTATGGTGTATATTTTCGTATATAAATGCGTATATATTAAATACATAAGCTATTATATTGGTAGGGTTAATTAAATCTCGCCTTGGTAGATCCCCAACGGGCAGAACCGAACCGATAAAGATCCAAAGGCGGTGGGCAGCAGTCCAAGCCAGCCGGCCCGAGATGAAATAGCACTGAAAACATACACCCTCAACCTTGTGTTGTTATAATTCCGAGTACCTTTATCGATTATTGTTTTATTGCTTTATGTTTATATTTGCTTATAACCAACTTATTTGACTAGCCCCTACCTCCCCTTCTAACCAGATTTAAATAACATTATATTGGATTAGAAATTCATCATAATATACCGTAAACCATTTTCTCATTCAACCACAACTAAATTAAACCAGAAAATCGATTAATTTTTTCATTAGAGCATAAACAATTCTGCAATTTAGTTGTATTTTTCGTTTGATGCCTTAGGATTCTTGATATTAAATAAAAGAGAATGATAATAATAACAATATGTATTGTATTAACAGCTTTGGTTAAAAAAAAAAAAATTAACTTAAGAAGCCTTTAAACCTCATTGTTTATTCATGACCATTTTTCTTTTAACAAACAGAGAGTTGGTAAATGCGTAGGGTACGTGTCTCAATTCTATGCAAAACATCTACGCACCCGAATTCCATGCATTTCATCAACAGGGGACGACGCCACAATTAGCTTCCTCTTTGAGCACGTACCGTTTTGTTTCCTCTTTTCAAAAATCACATCTTTATTAAATTTTTTAGCCTTCAAATTAAAGGGTGTATTGAATGCTCCCGTATTTCTAGCCTATTCGTATATATATTTATGTATAAATAAATAAAAGATGGCCTAACTAATAGAACTTTTCAAAACTTTAGAACGGTTACCAGTAAGATTAACGCATAAAATTTAAAATTCTTGTTAACATTTTTTTTTTTATTTTATGAAGGTGAGCAAAACCAACAAAGTTGACGCCAAATTTCATCCGGTGATGAATAGAAAACTTTTAAGAAATTACAACTCCATTGATTTATTTAAATGCTTTCCCTGCCCCGCGCCAACCCGTAATTATTTAGCGCGAATTTCACTTCACCCGACGATTTATCGCCGCCATTTAAACAAGATCCGGACCACGTCAATCGAGGAAGAGAAAGTTCAGTTCTCGTGTATTACGGGACCGTTCTTCCGACCTTGCCTTCATCTATCTGTTCTTGTGCTTTGGGAGCAGCAGAACACAAAAAGGTGTTGAAGTTCTTCTCTTTGCCTCGGCTGATCTATGTGCTATCACCGCCGCTGCGTGTGGTCTTATCGGAGGATTTACATAAATCTGACAAATGAAAGGGTTTTAGGCTTCGACGCTCCGAACCCAAAATCTCCTCCTCGTGATATATGTAGGCCTGTATCGGGTGGGGTTGGTGTCTATGTGTATAGGCTTGAGTACCATGGTTAATTCTGGAAGGGTGACACGCCAAATTATATTTTTCGGGGGGACACTATGAGGATAACTAACTACTTAATTAAAAAGTATAGGGCGATCAAAAAAAATGTCGGTATTCGGTTTAAAAGTATAATATTAGACTGTGGAGAAAAAAAAATTCTATTAAAACTTTTCACTAAATAAACTTTAAGGGTTTAATGGCTAGTATAACAGTAACAATGCCAAAAGTTTTGGAATCGCATCCCACCATGTAGCCTTAGGATTTTTTTTCAGTAGCATAAACTCCTTAATTTTACCTTACTTTGGATGGGACGTGAAATCCCTAGCCTGTGCGATGTCAGGTATTCGTTAAAGACCCCTTTCCTAATTTTATCTAGACAGTCAACATTTAGCTCTAACACTGCAGAGCATTGTCAGATTAGCCTTAGTAGCATTAAGGGACTTTGTTTAAATAGACATAAGAATGTATGTTCTGCTTTTATTTTAAAATATTAAATGGTATAATAATTTTTTAACCTCAGTAATTTATTTGTTTTTTATCACTTCTATGTTCGGATGGTCACTGGCGTTCTTTTTTATATCCGATTATAATAGGATATTATTTTAAATCGGAGAAAAATTGTGAGTGCTGTTTTTTCGTCTTATAATATTTCCTTTCTAAAATAATTTGTTTGTTTTTGTGTTGTTGTTTATTCATCCTTGACACATTTTAATTTAGTACAGTGGATTAAAGAAAACAAATGATCATGCACATACAAAAAATATAATTATTTAAAAGTTTTTGTTTCCTATAACAATACACATGTTTGTTTGTAAAATCATCCATTTGTTTTTATCTCAACAAGCCGTCATTGTTCTATACTTAAATTGTAAAAGCTGGGATAGACAAAGCAAGTGATCAAGACACAAGTACAGAACGTCTTTTGGGATTGTGGTTAGTCAGTGCTCTCAATGGTTTAAGTGCCACCAGTCACGTAACAACCCACAATATTCGTAATACGATCATCCGGACCCTATAAGACGAAACAATGGTTTTTAAAATTCATTTAATTGTATTGTATTATAAGCATTAATTTAAATGATATTTACCTATAGTTATATAAATAAAATTATATAAAAATTTAATTTTAATAGCGTTTTTGTTGTAGCGTTTTACAACAACATTTACATATAATAAACGACTGGTGTAAACTATGGAAGATTCGACTTAATCATGACAAATCCAAACACATAACGTTCACTCTTCGAAAAAATACCTGCCCTCCAATTTATATAGAAAATTTCCAAATTTCACAAACTGACACTGTACAGTATCTCGGTCTTCCCTTTGACAGAAGGATGACATGGGGCCCGCATGTTAAGATGAAACGTAAGACCCTTAACAACCGACTCAACCAACTCTACTCACTTTTTTCTAAAACTACAAAACTGGGACTAAGACAAAAATTAAATACATATTTATACTTGATAAAACCAATATGGACATACTCTTCACAGATATACGGAACAGCTAAAAAGACCCACTTACACCGACTTCAAACCTTTCAATCAAAACTGTTAAGACTTATAGTTAAAGCACCATGGTACGTCACTTACAAAACACTACATACTGACTTACAAATAGAAACAGTCGACCAACATATAAAAACACTTTATAAACGTTTTCACACTCACTTACAAGGCCACTTCAACCGACTGATTAGCGACATGGCAACAGGTGATATACCAATAAATAGGAGATTAAAAAGGCGTTGGATGAGGGATCTCCTTCGTTAACAAACCAGATTAACTGACACAAGCCAGGGAAGAGGTACCGTTGGGTGCCATCCTTCCCCATGCCTGACATGCCCTTATATAAATTAGTGTAGCTCTCAAATTAGCTGATTGTCGAAGTTGTTGACAGACGCAAATCAAGATTTGAAGACAAAAAAAAAATATATATATAGCGTTTTTAAATGATATTTTATTACAAAAACACACAGGGGTGGATTTAATACAAAAATTGGGGGGGGGGGGGGAGGTCACGAACCCCTGTCTCTTAATCACGTGGCTGACAGCACTATTTTTAAATGAGATTATTAACTTAAAAAGGTATTAAAAAGGACTAAGTATTAAAAAGGACTTGGATCAAAACAACTAAAAGTGTTATTTTTGGACAAAGTAACTATCTAATTGCATTATTCATTTAAAAATGAAATAGCCAATATTTGAGGGGGGTCATAACCCTTGTTACCCCCACCCCTCCCTTCATCCCCCCAAGGAATCACATAGTATAATAGGTACTATTTATTATGTATTTCCATATGACATATTTCTCTGATACCTTAAATTATATCACCTGTTACTTCTTACTGGAAGAAACGGTTCCGTGAATCAGCTTGATGTGAGAGTACACTACCGACGCACAGTTGAACGCAATCAATTACATTGAATCCTAATATATCTGGACACTAACCCGCCCTAAGGACCCTGCTTAGATAATCCTGGGAGATTGATGTCCTCTCTCTCTGATTTATAGGGATCAATAAGAGCATCTCTAAGACGAACGGTTCCTGGAGGCTTCAGCTGAAGAGACACTTCTCCAGTTACAAGAACACTCCTTGTTATTGTAACCCGAAGGAAAACACGAAATCCATCGACGGAAGAGTCCTCTCAAAACACGTAATTTGTTTATAAAACAAATTTACTGGCTACCGAATCCACGATCATCGTCTGAGATCGGGGACAGGAGGCGCTCTTCGTTGTGTTTACTCAAAACATGAAGGAAACATTTCTAAAAACACGTTCTGAAAGGCGTAAACAAAGATCGAGGATTCCCACGGAATCGACTGACGAAGTGTTTGGCCATTTACAAAGAATGCATTTCTTTTTTTTTTCTTTCTTGCTAAACAAAAAAACATATTTATCTAGATTAAATTAATACGTATAACTACCTATTATTATATATAAAAATATTTTATCATATATCATTTATAATATCCCTAATGTTACAAGTTGAAGGTGGAATTCCAATCCTATACGAGTTGTAACCTCACTTATTTAAAGATCTTGATAACTTTAAATGCTTAAAAAGAAAAAAAAAGGCCATTATATCCTGATGGTTTAATCAGGCTCAAGGACTATTACGAATTGGTTTTTGATTCCTGCCTATAATTTGAAACTTTATGAGTGATAGTAGATATGCATATGCTATAATTTTAATAAATAATTTGTATTGTAAGTAAAGATTTTACTTTAATTTTTCAGTTATTTTACTTAATTACTACTTAACTTCCTAGAAATGAAAATTTGATGAATTACCGTGATTAACTAAATTGATTTATTTCCGGTGGATTTGAGATCTTACAATGTACCTAAAATTATTGTTGAGTACTTTTTATAAATTATATATTCTTAAAAAAATATTTTTTTGACAAAACCTCATAAATTAGAGGCTGATAAAGAAATATTTTGATTTTAACTCTTTTAGAACCAATATGTTTTTAAAACCTAAAAAAAAACTAAAACTAAATTCTGACTTTCCAATCCATGCGTAATTATTAAATTTTTAATTTTCTCTTATATTTGAATTTAGGTCCATGATTATATCCTTATTATAGACCATTGAATCGATAGGATGAATGTGGATTAATGTGATAAGTGATACTTTTTTTTTAATTCTGAGAAAACTGAATTCGAACACCTATATTGGCTACAGGATACGTGTATATTGTCAATTGGCAACCTCAAATATATTATATCAATATATATATTATATCCAAATATTGAATTTTCGGTATGGAAGAAAGAAAATAATAATGAGAATATATCGCTGTAATATATTATACTTATAGACAATTAAATTCTTACTATAATAACATTTATCACATTCATCCACTAGGCCCTTTTTAAATCTTTCAAAAGCATGTAAAGATTTTTATTGGTCTAAGCTCACAATTTTTTTTTTTATTATTTATTTGTTTCTTTTTCTATCATTTACGTTATCTTTGAATTGTTTTTTGTAATAGCTCATTTAATTGTCCATTTGGTGCCATGACCATCATTTGACCCTCATCCGTTGATTAAATATCTTAAATATTGCTACATAGATATATTATTCATGAACAATAATAGCTTCATTTTCCTAACAAATATTAAAAAATTTAAAACTATTTAAATTATTATTAGAATATATAGTAAGTAGACTAATAGAAGTTATGGAACAGGATCCGTTTTTTTCTGTTACCGTATACTTTTTATATTTTTAAATAGACAATTAAAAAATTATTAAGTACTCATATGTAACAAAATTGAAGCTATTTACCAGTAGAATAAAATATATATTATATTTTAATGCTGTCACTCATCCGAGTAGCTAGGATTTAGTGAGTGAGAGAACTATCAAGCGCTTAACCGGACTTCACAGAAAGTTGTTAGTAAGTTGGAATTTGGTCAAGCAACGTCAACCGTGTCGTAACAACCTCCAATTAAGTCGGCCACCAATTGGACGCAGTGGGGAGGCCAGTTTGATTTAATGACCACAACACGAGGAGGATTTCACTGCTCACGGCTGGAATTCATCCGGAATACAAGGAGTCTATTTAGAAAAATATCCGTTTAAAATGAATTTATGTCTATTATACTCAACACTCTATTATACATTCAATGCAGTAAAACCTCGTTTATCCGGCTCTCTTTCATCCGGATCAGATTTTTAGACCTATTTATTAGATAAAGTTTTTAACACTGATAGCAAGAATGCAATTATATCATCAAAAACTCGCTTTGAATTCGATATAATGCCGACGAAACCAGACTTGTAATTAAGGTTTTACGTGACCAAGCTTCATTCAAACACCACTCGTGTTTGAAACAAAAGACAGTGGAAATTATTTTTTTTACTTAAGCATTTATTTAAACAATTCTTCCCATGTAATTTTGATATAAACAGTTTTTATCTTGATAAGTTTAAACTCGCTTATTTATTTGTTTTATTAATTATACCCGACGAATATCCAATGATCCGCACAGCAATTGTTCCCAGTCAGTCTGGACAAACGAGGCTGAATTGTAATTCTTTTGATTGACCGCAAATTTAGATATTTTATAAAAATATCTTAATACAACCTGTTGAAACTTTAATTATTACTTCATTAACGAATCCTGATCCTCCCTCCCATCCACCAACTCGTTAATAAGAAAAAGTTTACCCTGCCATAAATTATACCATGTAATAATTACGGCTGTTTAAAAAGTTTGAATGACGTATCTGTGCAACTTGAAAAGTCTGGAGATTTATCATTTGACTTACGGCTTGAGGAGGTACTTTACACAGTGTAGACCAAACTTTAAATCAATAACGTAGCACTATCCAGCAGAACCTGATACCGAGTTGAGCTCGCAACCTGGAATCGATTCAATATCTATAATGATATAATGATAATGACAGCATCAAAATACAATCGATATAAAAATGTTTAAAGTTTATATGGTTTAGACAAATAAATAAGTATCTAATTCGTTGAGAAATAAAAAAAAACTGTCTTCTTTTATCAACTAAATATGATCTCAGCTCAGATAATTTCATAAATTAAGTACCTTACCTATTTTTATTAATATGTATATAAAATGAATATTTTAAAAGAATATTAATCTAATAATTTTAAATTTAGCTAAACTTATACCGACATTTACTTATTGATCAATTTTGAAGGAATCACATATTTTTGTTGAAGTCATTAATTAAAATTTATTATAAATGAAAACAGAATACTTTATTTTTGCAATTTAGGTGTAATAGTTATTATTTAATCAACTGGATGATTTTTTTAATACTAGCTGAACCGTGCGAAGCATTTGCACTCTAAACTACTTAAATCTCATTTACTTAAAGTACACACCGTATATTTAATCGCATGTTTTTGCTTGTAACTCGCAAAAACCAATGAAAATCGGAAAAGTATATATAAAGAAAAATTTTCCTCTCGACAAACTGAAAAAAAATGGCACCTTCGAGAAAGCCCTGTGACCATTTTGAAATGTTCGCTGAGAATTGCAGTTTTTCGTCTACAAATCGATAACGATTTAAATCCTTAAATCCTTATCGATAACCCCACTTGATTAAAGTACAAGTAAGAAGGGGTTAATCGAAAATGTTCACCTTGAAAACCTATAAAGATTGGCACTATTTAGAAACCTCTACTACCAAACCTGTATTACCAAAACCGCGGTTTTGCGCTTATAACTTGTATGTTTTTTCGGTGTATGGGTTTTAAAGGAAAGCTTTAAAATGATGCCTTATTCATAAAATTTGATGAAGTATTAAGGAAGTTATGGCGTACCGACAAAAAAAGGCTTTTGATGTTATGTGATAAAATGTTTTGAACTAATTATTTAAAACTGATTTCTGTTAATTAATTTTTAACTTATTTTTGAAATTTCACGTATTGTAAGTAATTTGAATGCCGCTAAAACACAGGATAGCTTACGCTACAATAGATTCTGATAAATTTAGAAAATATTCAAAAAGAGAGGCCATGATAATCACTTCTAGTAAATTATGTCGTTATATAATTAATATGATATAAGTTAAATAATAATAATAATATAATATGTATTTACAACTCGAAAACAAAAGAATGATACTAAAGGTTTATTTTTTATTATAAAAATGAATAATAATACATTGGATTTATGAAATTCAGATTCATCAGAAAAAAGTAAAAAAAAAAAAAAGTAATCGTATGAATAGATTAAAAAAAATAATTTTTACTCGTTTTATTAATATGTTTATTGATATTACAAAATAGTAATTATAATAAAACACAGAAAACTTACGACATGCCGAGGCACAAGTTGACGCTGAGGTGCCGAGTCCAGTACTGACTCTTTATGTTCGGTGCACGGCCCATACCCTAAGTCTCTTTTCTCTTTTTTTAACAATAACCCCAAGGTTTTTTTTCTTCTTCCTTTTTTCACTTCTTTTTGCCCTTACCTGAGAGTGACTGACCCGCGTCACCTACAGTTAGGGGATGTTTTACTGCCTTCAATGACAGTCTTTTACAAGGAGAGTCGCCCCATTGTACCGAGGGTACTCGGCCTTGGATTACGCTACTCAGAATTACGTGGCCGTTGGCTCACTTTCCCTCTTACCTTTTTTTTTTTTTTGGATGTTTAGACAGAACTTGAATAAAAATACTATTTAAAATTGTGTCGAAGAATTTATATTTTTTCTAGGCCTCGCCATTAATAATTATTCCTAAAGAAGGAGAAGGAATATCATTTCTTTTTTCAAGCATTAATGCGAATTTTATTAATACTTTTTAAATATTTTATATAGTAATGTTCGTTTCCCCTTGGGTCAGATTATGTATTTAAACAAAAATTCTGTGCTGCAGAAAAAAAATATCACACAATTACCTAACATTTCTAAACAAAGAGCAATGCGATCGCTATAAAATGTAAAAAAAAATTAGTTCATATAATTAAAATGAATCGATTCCAAAAGTAGGTCTTTAATTGCGCAAAAAAACAAAATATTTATTCGATGAAATTCCTATTTATTGAATGAAATTAATTTTAAAATCATGAAGGTAAATTTTGCAGTATCATAAAATTATATTATAAAAAATATATCTAATCAAATCATTTCTGTTAGTTGTAATATCATGAATGTCTCCTCGACAGAGTTATCGACAGATTATTAAACTAATTTATATAATTTATTTATAGATTTTTAAATAAATATTATTTATTATTATTATAAATAAATATTATTTCTTTATTTATGTTTCCCTCTACTCTACAGTATTATAATTTGTTACTGAATTTACGTATTCAAGTAGAGTTCGAATTTTTTTTTCTCTATCTTCCCAAATCTCTTTGAATTATATTTATTACATAGAGTTTTTAAAAATATATGATAAAATGGACTTTCCCATTTCGAAAGTATCAAAGGAGTTTCTCAAGGATGTTTCCTCATTCCTATAATATTTACCGTACAGTCATAATAATAAAATTGTTATAGTAATTTCGGATGATGTATTTGGTCTTGTGATTAGGTTGGTGTGGTCGTATAGTAAGTATAATCTAGAGGTCGAATGTACTGGACATTTCAGCCTAGAATTCCCACAGAATCTTTCTAGGTCAAAGTCGCCATAACAATGATTGTAAAGGTACAAGTCCCATGAAATTCAGTTATGAAATGTGTGTACTATATACCTAAATCGATGAATATAATTCGAAATTTTTATATTACGATTATTTGTTAATTTGACATTAAATGATGTTTTTTTTATTTAAAAACTTATAACTAATAGATTTTGTGCTTAATGAACCCTATTAAGGGCTGTAGTATCGAACTTGGTCTAGGCTAACATTGGATCTCGGATCAGCTCCTGAAGTTCGTGGCGCGGCTTGCCATCCGTGTCTCATTAGAGTGGTAGTCGGTCGTGTCTAGATGGCTCTGATACCAAGGCACCGACCCCTTACATCAGTTTGCTCGCTAATAGACCAAGGGTATTATGTATATATCCATGTATTTAGTTAGAGATATATAACTTTATACTAGCATACTTATATATATATATATAATACTTTACCTTGTTAGACTACTCAAATGAGAACCCCATTTTAATAGTAATAGGTCTAATAATCAAAGATATCTGTATAGTGATTTTTCATCAAATCGGATACATAAATGAATGGTTTTTCAGCCATGAATGATATCTCAAGAATGGCAATGTTTCATGAAGTAAAATACCTATATAAATTTAAAAAACTTTTCAACAAAAACTAATTATTAATTATAAACAACGAAAACTGCATTTCTTCTTTATTTTATAGTTTACAGTATCATTTGACGAATGGGGAGTCTACTTTCAAAATGGGATCAGTCCCTATTATTTTAAGTTCTATTTTAAAAAATATTAGTGTTATAGTAGATCAACTCTGGAAGCATTTTTTTTTTTTTTTTTTACATTGAAAATTTCTTGACAGTTTGGACTAAAAAGGCCACAGTAACAAAAGAATATACCAACCAAATCATAACTAATATATCATCTGCAATTATTATAATAATCGTAATATTATGAGTGTACGGTAAATGATACAGCAATGGAAAGACTTGCCTGAGAAACCCTCCATTGATTAGTTGTTTGTTTTATTTCCGAAATGCGATAGATTCATTTAATTTATATTTTTTAATAACTTTGATAATATGGATAAAGTTAAAACTTGACTTACCCTGAAAAACACAAAGCTACAGTGAAGGCAGACATTTTATTTAATTTTAAGGCAGACAGAACGTTATAACCTATTTAAACGAAAAATTGTTCACTGTTTGAAATTTTTTTAGTCTACATTTTTAGAAAAAGTATTTATACCGTTATGAAAGTATAAGTTGCAGCAAATCAGTAAAGAGGATTCTCAGAGAAGTCTCCTCATTTCTATATTGATTACTGTGCACTCACAATATTAAAATTATGAAATCCAAATTACAATTATGTAAACCAAATAAATAAAAATTTGGTTGTTGAAGTCATCTATGGTTGGTTGGTGTGATTTTGTAAGGTGTATAAGTTGAACGTCCTGGAAACTCATTTTAATCTAGACAGTCAAGGGAACGTTCCTAAATCAATTTCTAAGATAAAAATGGTTCTAAAGTGTACGTGCCATAACACTAAACTGTTTAAAAAATAGATAATAGATAAAATATTCTGTAACATATGATCGATTATAAACCAACGATTATTAAAGAATTTATGGGTAATATATTTTATTTTATGATGTCTCCTGTACCTGAACGCAATCACTCCCTAGAGGCCTAAAAGAAGTTGGATGTAGGAAACTCCCAGTGACCCACATCGAGAACAACGCCTGGAACCGAAAAGGTTTTGCGAAGGGGTCCTCTGAATAGAAAGACCTTCGTGGAGGAGTGCAGTTTGGTCCAGCCGATGTGAAGAGATGATGTGTGTATATGACGCGACGGCATGGCTAAGGGCTATTCCCCACCGAACACTTGGACCGTTAATCGCGGGCTACCTCGTAACTATAGCTTTGGTGATTCCACTGATTCATGTGCGTATCCCACGGCAGGTTCATCTTCGGCGAAGAAGATGGTCTATTGCCTATGAATCCTCCAAATCGATAGGTAGTGCGACAAGAGCAGTATTAACAGAGTGAGACAAACTATGGTCTAAACCAGACACGAAATCATTTCCGCACAAGTATTATCGGAAATAAAAAATCCATGAAATAAATTTAATATCAATAGTAGAGATGAGAGATGGTCAACTGTTCTTCAATTACGATAGGTTAAATAATGGTCAGGATTTTCAGTTACAATGATATTTATTATGGTAAGCCAACGTTTCGATCCAACTTGTGGATCTTCATCAGGGCTAAAAGAAAACAAATATATGAGTATCTATGCTAGAGGGTGACAATAAATGGATACATTACAGAACTGATAATAATATAAAAGATGGTGTATACATAAATATTAAAATAAGAGGCTGGTAAACAAGATAAAATAGAATATGATATTTACCTACTGAGTCCAGGTGGATACTAAGACTAAAGGTAAAAAAAAAAAAAAAAAAAGGTGAGAGGTAGTGGTAGGGGGTTAGTTTGCCGACTTCAAAGGTTTATGGCGGGGAAATCCAACGCTTTTGAAGTGAAGGCACATGACAACTGAGTGAACAAAAATATTTAAAACTAACAAAATATATGGTACTGTATACAAATAGTTGTGTCTGGACTGAATAATAACATAAAAATGAGATAATACATAAGTAACAATGCATACAAATATGGAAAAAATACAGAAAGAAGCATACAATACAAAAAATAATAATAGTACAAGAGGTACAGAGATAATTGCAGGTACATATGAAATCAAAACTAGGATTTGAGGATGCGGAAGATGTTAGAATAAGTGGATGAAATTATCTCTTTATCTGTTTTGTGATTTACCGGGTTATTTGTTTCTAGATGGATGAAAATGGATTCTGAGAGGAGACGTTTGTCGTGGTTAGATACAGTTGCTAATATGGAGGGGTTCTCAAAGTCGAAGGAATGGTTGTGGGCAATGGCATGTTCTGCTAATTTAGATGTAGACGAATTACGCGTGGAAATACTGTATTTATGTTGATAAATACGTTTTTTTAAATAATTTTTGGTTTCACCTATATAGCAACTGTTGCAATTAAGCGTGGAGCACTGGATACGATAAACTACGTTACACTTGTCTAGGAGAGGTACAGGGTCTTTGAGTTTTGTATAAAGATTTTTTAATTTATTGTTATTTTTTAATACTAGGCGCATGTGTGGGAAACTCGATGAGAATGATTTTTTAATTTTGTTTGAGAGAATGGGGATATATGGGATAGATCTGTATTGGAAAGTAGAAATCGGAGGTTGTGAAGAGTTGTTAGAGAGATTTTGAGTTTTAGCATTGTTATTGATAAGTGTTTTTATTAAGTGTTCAGGAAAATCGTTAGATTGTAAGATATTTTTCAGGCGGATTTTGTTATGACAGTGAAATTGTGGATCAGACAAGGTCAGGCTACGGTGGATGAGGTTTTTTGCGACGTTGATCTTTTGGTGATGTGGATGTTGGGAAAAATAGTTAAGGAGTCGGCCAGAATAAGTGGGTTTGGTGTACCAATTAGTGGATATAGAATGGTCCGGGTTTCTGGTAATGGAAATATCTAGGAATGGAAGGGTACAATTGGTTTCCAATTCTATAGTGAAACGGAGACGTGGATGGTAGGAGTTAAAGGCGGCGAGAATATCAGTGATATATGCTGTAATTCTGGATATTTTTGTTTTCAAAATAAATATTTTCTCCAAACTTCTGGCCTTGCAATGGGTAGCTGTCTAGCTCCCGACCTCTCCGGTATTGTCCTCAACGACCTCCTTGATTCTGTTATACCTAAATTCCCCAACGATATTTTTTTCATTAAAAAATATGTAGACGACCTCCTATTGATTCTCAATCCTAACTCTATCACTGATATTCTCGCCGCCTTTAACTCCTACCATCCACGTCTCCGTTTCACTATAGAATTGGAAACCAATTGTACCCTTCCATTCCTAGATATTTCCATTACCAGAAACCCGGACCATTCTATATCCACTAATTGGTACACCAAACCCACTTATTCTGGCCGACTCCTTAACTATTTTTCCCAACATCCACATCACCAAAAGATCAACGTCGCAAAAAACCTCATCCACCGTAGCCTGACCTTGTCTGATCCACAATTTCACTGTCATAACAAAATCCGCCTGAAAAATATCTTACAATCTAACGATTTTCCTGAACACTTAATAAAAACACTTATCAATAACAATGCTAAAACTCAAAATCTCTCTAACAACTCTTCACAACCTCCGATTTCTACTTTCCAATACAGATCTATCCCATATATCCCCATTCTCTCAAACAAAATTAAAAAATCATTCTCATCGAGTTTCCCACACATGCGCCTAGTATTAAAAAATAACAATAAATTAAAAAATCTTTATACAAAACTCAAAGACCCTGTACCTCTCCTAGACAAGTGTAACGTAGTTTATCGTATCCAGTGCTCCACGCTTAATTGCAACAGTTGCTATATAGGTGAAACCAAAAATTATTTAAAAAAACGTATTTATCAACATAAATACAGTATTTCCACGCGTAATTCGTCTACATCTAAATTAGCAGAACATGCCATTGCCCACAACCATTCCTTCGACTTTGAGAACCCCTCCATATTAGCAACTGTATCTAACCACGACAAACGTCTCCTCTCAGAATCCATTTTCATCCATCTAGAAACAAATAACCCGGTAAATCACAAAACAGATAAAGAGATAATTTCATCCCTTATTCTAACATCTTCCGCATCCTCAAATCCTAGTTTTGATTTCATATGTACCTGCAATTATCTCTGTACCTCTTGTACTATTATTATTTTTTGTATTGTATGCTTCTTTCTGTATTTTTTCCATATTTGTATGCATTGTTACTTATGTATTATCTCATTTTTATGTTATTATTCAGTCCAGACACAACTATTTGTATACAGTACCATATATTTTGTTAGTTTTAAATATTTTTGTTCACTCAGTTGTCATGTGCCTTCACTTCAAAAGCGTTGGATTTCCCCGCCATAAACCTTTGAAGTCGGCAAACTAACCCCCTACCACTACCTCTCACCTTTTTTTTTTTTTTTACCTTTAGTCTTAGTATCCACCTGGACTCAGTAGGTAAATATCATATTCTATTTTATCTTGTTTACCAGCCTCTTATTTTAATATTTATGTATACACCATCTTTTATATTATTATCAGTTCTGTAATGTATCCATTTATTGTCACCCTCTAGCATAGATACTCATATATTTGTTTTCTTTTAGCCCTGATGAAGATCCACAAGTTGGATCGAAACGTTGGCTTACCATAATAAATATCATTGTAACTGAAAATCCTGACCATTATTTAACCTATCGTAAATTTAATATCAAAATTGTAACATAACGAATTTGTTATTTAGTTGATTTATTCAACGCTACTAAGGATAATCGGACGATGCTACAGTAGAAGTCCTAAATATTGCCTATCCAGGTATAGTTTGGATGAGGAACCGTAACGAATTATTTCTCACATGCTCGGGAACCCCATTTTACGTCCCCTGTGAAGGACGGCATAATCAAGGATTTTTTACTCCCTTTAAAAATCCAAGGGACACATGTAGGGCTACGAACGCGAGACGTTGTGTTTATTAGGTTTTCATACTCGCCACTACACCGAAGGTGAACTAACCTATTTGTTACATATTACACTGATCTGTTTGAGACAAGTATTTATTTTGATTTTGGGATTATTCCCCCAAAATGTGTGCATCAATTCATACTTAAAAGACCCGGAACTCTTAATTAAAATATATTTAATTGGAGTGATTAATAAATAAACTGTCAATTTGATAACTGTGTAGGATATTTAAAATTACTATACATTGAAAAATAAATTTAAAAAAAAGTTCGTTTTCTGAAACAAAACATGTTGAATTCCTAACCCAATGAATTTAACGAACAGCTTCGCATGCCTTTATTTCGAGATACCTGATCACGAACATACGTAATTGCTACACATTATTACAAGCAAGTTATTTTCCAACATAGCGAAAACACTTAAGAAAATCCTTCACTATAATTATATCCTTTTCTTGCTGCTTTTTTGTTTAAGCAGGTGTGCATAATATTTCCTATTATTTAAAAAATTATTTCGGGGGGGTAGAATAGAAAATGTACTTAAAATAAAATCTGTATTTACCTATATTGAAATTTGCGAAGAGATTACTATTTTATAAAATTTATAATTATTTTCTTTTTATTAAACCTTTCAATTATATTATATAAATTTTAAAAATATAATTTTTTTTATTTATTAGAAAAATCTTAGCTTTGAGGTTTGGATTAGATTTTCTGATATTTTTTGTTTGCTTAGAAATTAGTTAGAAATTTTTGTACTACTTCTGAACAGCGGCTCGGATGCCGTTTAGTAAGGTGCCCATCACAGTTAGGCCCGATCTTAACCGAAAATTGCCTTTTTGAGGGTTTATTTATCTTTGAAGAGTGAGTTTAAAAAAAGATTTAATAAAGATAATCAAGGTCCTTTTTAACAAACAAATGCATGATAGGAGTTCAATAATACTACAATCACCTAACCTTTTAAAATAGGTCAGAATTCTTAAACATCATAATTCGTATATGAATGTTTATAAATGTTCTAACATAGGGTAAGTAATGGTTTATTACACACTTACCTCTCCAGGCCAAGATAGATGTCTAATCGAAAAACAGGAACATCATTTAATTCAATAATAATTTTAATAAATCTGGTTGGGGTCCTAATTTTTTATACATTATAAACCCATAAAACACTTTTATCAATCAAAGGTTTTAGTGTTAGAAGAAACTTTCATGCAAAAGAGGTTCCTTCGGGATATGTTAAAAAAATTCTGAATGTATTCTGATGAACGTCTGCCGAAAGGAACGGATTTTCCTGTTGCAGACGTATATATGGTTTTAAGGTCATCCACCCATTTAGTGGGTTCTAATCGTTGCCTGCTCAGCCGACTGCTTGGTTCTATCCCACATTCACACCTCTAACACCCACTCCGTTCATACGTCACCTGCCCTACTTCGTCACCGTATAGCAACTAAGTTCAAAGGTCTATCAGCGACATCTTAAACATCTGAAAAAAAAAAAAAATAGCTGCTTTCATTCAATTACTTTATAAGATTTATGAACACAATACTAAAAAAAGAATAAATTTTAAATCATGTAAACCAACATATAATCCAAAATGCTCCAAACCCCGATGGTTAACTACGAAGCTGAAGTATATTACAAAATTCAAAAATTAGATTCTTTATAAGAACTATAAAAAATGAGACAAAAATTTTTTACATAAAGTTCCCGCTCCATATGACAAATTTTAATTAAACTTTTGCTGTCACATCGCGGGCATATAAATACATCAAGTACCCAATTTCAGGTTCGTTGAGCGGTTTCTACTCCGTTCACACAGACACAGGCACATACACAGACACCGTTTCGCGGGACTTGGCTATTTGGACTCAGGGGACCATAAAACGTTTATTTCCGTTGAAAACCGGAAGTCGAAATTTTTCTCGATCGCAATACTTTTCCTTACTTTTAGTTTCATATGTACCAATGAAAGTAAAAAAGTTTTCCAATCTGTTATACAAACATTACCTTGGTGTCAAGCAAGTTCAAAACTGATTTTATATTTATTTATTGTTACCTTCTAATGTAAAGATATTAAGTTGTAATCAATCATATATACTTTATGATTCTTGCAGACTGCTATAGTCTCTATGAGAAATCTCATATTCGATAATTATTTTATCTATTAGATTGGAAAAACAATGTTACTTGTTTTAGTGATATAAAACTTATTTTTATCTGTTTCTTATTAATAGTAAGTGTACCCGGCTTCGCTCAGGGAGTTGATGTGGAACTATGTTATATTTATGATAAAGGTATAACTTCAAATAAGATTAAAAAAATTATTAAAAACATATTTCTAACTGATACCATTGGGGTGAAAACCGAAACCTTTTACATGGATAAGAGATAGAGGGCTATCCAACCATAGGTAACTTTTTAGATATGCCGGCACGCTCATTGTACACATTTTTTTATAATATATATTGATTAGCAAGACGAACATTAACATTATATAGATGATATGCAAGTAGTGCAGATTACATCGACAAAAAAGAGATTCAAAAATAAACCAAGCATTTTTCTTTCGATCCAGAAGAATCGATTTCTCTTTACTTCAATGCATTGTAGTGTTTTTTGCCGTAAAAACTGATACCTTCACCCATTATAGTATTGCTTTTAATGGTTTTATTTATTAAAGTATGAGATTGCTTATCGTTGAATTATATAGGTCAACTTTTGGTTTAATTTTTGAGCTTCATGCTGCTTAATCTAGTTATTAATTAATTAATCTTGGCTTGGGATTTCCTATCCCATTCACTCATAAGTTCCCCACGCACGGGATAATTCGGCACAACTGTTATCTCGTACCATAACCCATCTCCTCGCCCTAACTGGATAAAGATCAGTGAGGTGAGATTGATAGCCGGAGTTGCCGAACCTCGGCATTGATAATTAATCCCAGGCCTAAGTGCTTATTATTATCTTTTTTTTTTTTTTTATACGCCTCTTCTCCATTCCTTTTTGTGGTCGTGGAATTTCTTCTTCGGTTGAAAGGGAAAATTTTGAGTGGGGAGGAAGTAAAGGGGCTTTGATTCACAGTTGCAGTTAAGGCGACTTTATCATAACACATAGAATAATAGTTAAATATTTATAGGAAGATTAATTGCCGAGATAAAGATCCGGACGATTTGCATAAGGCCGCGTTAACGGTGTTCCCATCGAAACAGGATCTCGGAAGCTGTTTTTACGCGTTTTTAATAAGTTCCAACTTTCCGGGTGCAATCAAATCGATTAATTGATGGAAGCATGAAAGGAGCACTTATTTAATTTGGCAAAATTAAATTAATGGTGAAACATCATGCTAATTATTGTAGAAGCGAAATTATGTAACACACGTTATAAAAGTAGATTATTTGCGTAACTTTTTCAATTATTAAATAATTTTTAGTTATATTTTTGGACAACCTCTATCATGGAAAAAGAAAAAGAAAAGTGATAAGATAAATTATTTAGAACAGATATGGTCCATTAAAATTAATTTTGACTTGTAAAACAAAATTAATAGGTACTTCTTTAAAATGTTTAATGTAATTAACATATTTTCTAAAAATATTTCTTTATTCATGAATAAAGGAATTGTTTAGTACTTTTTTTTCGATCCCGCTAAATATATTGATATCTTACACTGTTAATCAATTTTTCCCTCTTAGTAAAATAAAAAAATGGCTATGGATATTTGTCATTTTTAATATAAGTATCGTTTCCACCCGTAATTGTATCGAATCACTGTTTGTAATGTTCTTTTGTATGCGATCAGGGAAATCAAAGCGAAAAGAATAAATTACTGTTTGAGTTTAGTGATGAATAAACAAATCAATTAAACGTAATAAGAAAAGGACAAATTAGTGGCGCATGCTAACGTCAGAAACGTTTATTAGGCTTCGTTCAAGACCTAGATTCGCGTTGCTCTTAATGACCTCAATTTTTACTGATACCTTCGTAAATAGTGATAGGATTTTTTTTTTTTCGCTTAAATGCATCGAAAAACGGGAATTTCATATTCAATTTTATTTTTCTTCATATATTAATTCGTACCTGACAGCACACCATAGGCTAATGTGAGCAGAAAAATTACTTTTAGCCCCAATTCAGATTCTTTTTAGTCGCCTTCTAACAGGCATGTCAGCCATGACCATGTCTTTAATAAATTCGTTATTGTGATCTTTTGATATGAAATCGAGAATACAGATTACGTAAATGTTGGTCCATAATTGGGTGATGTAAATCGGCAAATAGAATTTTGTTATTTACGAACGTGATAAGTTTTAAAACAGTCGATTGAATACATTATAGTTTTTTTTTTTTTTTTTTAGTACGTGTTTTTAGTTAAGCCTAAAATATATGATACTCATCTTCTTATGCAATTAAGTGTATGTGTTTAGTTTCTGTTTGATGTTTAATGTTCATGTTTGAATAAACAGAGAACTGTACTTAAGTATATTAAGTGTATGTATTTTAAATTTTTAAATTCTTGAATGGGTTCTCTCTCAATTCTTGCAATTGTTATTTAAAATCAATGTTATACCTATATAGATAATAAAAAGTTTTGTTAAACATATATCGGGGAAATATTGGAGGCCACACGTTCTCTTCGAAAGGACAAGAACCTGGTGGAGAGGACCGGCCGGAAAGAAGTTGCGATGAAATATTGTAGGAAAGGGCTGAACGATTTATCGATGTTAGTGTACAGCAATATATCGATAGCCGGTCCTAGAGGTGTGTAGGGTTTGTGGTATGTGACCCAAAAGTTCTCCCCTCCCCGGACCCTAAGACAAAGTCGTTAATTTCCCAACTACCCTGAGAGACTGGTGGTGGTGGTATAACTCACCCTTTATATTAAAACATAGGTAAAACCCTTTATTTATTGTTTAAAAAAGTGATTTAGTGGTGGGAGGGGGTGGAAAAGGGGGTGGGGGGGGGGAAGAGGAGCCCATGTGAAACTGTTTTATTGTTTCTGTCAGCTTCTGCCGGCGGCATCCATCTTTCCCCGTTTTGCCCCTGTTAGATTTCCTTTTTTTTTTTTTATTTTATTAATATTCCATTTCCTGTGGGAAAATATTCAAATAAGTGTTTTTCGTTTTTTGGCAAGTACGAATAAATCTTTTGCATAAGAAAAAACTCCTAATTACAAAACAAGTTCGGAAAAAAAGTATGAAAAATTACATTTTTTACAAATCCTTACTTCATTCATTCAAAATTATTTAATTTTTATTAATTTGATTTCAATGTCTCCATTTTATGAACTTATTACGTAAATAATATCGAATTATTATTAAAATAGATAATATCTTAAATATTATTTCTGGCTATCTTAAATTTTTTAGAAAGGATTTTAGACTTGATAATATTTTTATTATTATTTTTTTTATTGAAAGTTCTACTGCATTGATGTTTTTGTTTCATTCATTTTTGGATTCGCAACTGCCAACAGAAATATTTAAAGAAAAAGTTTTTTTTTTTTTTTAAATCAATCGTATAAGGAGCTTAGTTTATATATATATATATATATATATATATGTTTTTTTTTTTTTTTTTTTTATTTTAAGAAATATATTCAATTTATTACATCATGAAATTCTGACTAAGCTATTTACTAACTATTGCTAAAAAAATCAAGTTTATTCCGATTACGAGTTCATTTTATTAAGAAAATTTTAAAAATATTTTCATTAATTATCATAATATTATACGTAATGATAACTTCTTGTTTTGTAATTACTTGTTATATTTATAAAATATAAATTACTAATTATTTCAAATAAATTTTACATTAATAATCAATTCACCTTCCCTCAGCTCACCTTTATAATAGATAACTGAAATAAAAGTGGACGATTCTTCATTAGCCAAAAAATTCGACTAATATTTCTCTAACTGTTGTAGATTGTCCAAAGTAATCTAGAGTTAGATAAAGCAAGGAAAATTGATCCCAGCCACAACCCTTCTACTCCTCATTGTTAGTAGATATACTTGGGTTTTAATATGCTTTATAGTTTTAATTAATGGAATTAATAGTAAAATTATAAATAAATGCGATGAAAAACGAGTAATTTGTATTTTATTGAAGAAAAGCAGAGTCCTGGTAATTCATTCAGCGTGGAGCTTTTTTAGGACTATCATACAAAATATTGAATTATCCTTTTTTTTATTAATAATAAAATTTGGTATATTGTGTCTCCAGGAGAAAAAAAATAAATATTTTTCTCAAAACAAAACCTTGAAAAAATAATCACTTGTAATTACATATTTTTTAAAAATATTTGATACGTTTCATTGTTGGATCGATAAATGTAGGGTTACCATATCAAATTTTGTAATTGATTGCTATAATTAATAATCATTTATTAATCTGTAATAAGCATTTAAACCGCACTCTCCTTGAGCATCTCATTACCTGGATTGTATAATGATTTTTATTAGTCTACTTGATTACATTAAATCACTATTAATTTTCCTGATTGACAAAGTACAGTTCTCAGATTAGTCACAGTGATTTCGCATTCGTAAAGTTGGTTAATTGAGATATCAGAATGTTGTTCGAGTTGTTGTAGTAATTGAAGCAGATTATTAATGGATTACGATGTAGCAATATTTCATACATCATATAATTTATATCGAAATATATATTCTTAATTTTAATTATGAATTAAATTTTAAATATCTATGAACATTTTACCGTGTTATTGAAATTTAACATTAAATTCTAGTACCATTACGCAGAATTAACGATTAAATACAATTATAATTATATTTATATAATTACGATTAAAACATTTAACATAATTAAGGGCGAGATAAAGGGTTTTTAGAGAAGAGCCCTCTGTATAAACAAATGCCCTAGAGGGGGATGATAAATACGCCCCTAAGCGGGCTAATGGGGATATCATGGAGGAAGATCTTGTTGGGCCGGTGTAGTGTGGGGCCCGCTCGTTAGGAGGCGCTTTTTCCCGCCAAAGGGGCGGAACCCCGCGCGCGGGTGATTAATTGCCGCGTATTGATCACTAGCTTTGGCGGCAGCGAGCGAAACTTCGCAGTTCCGCGCGAGGAAGCAGAACAATAACCGACAAACTTGCCGACGATTGTGAGTCCCGTGTATTACAATCTCATCTGGGAACTAAAGGAATTTTGCCGGTAACGGAACATTTTGATCCGGCTTTTTTCTTCTTTCACTTATTCCACCATGAATAAAATTAAATATTATTGCATTAAGATAATAATACTTAATATATTTTTAAAATTTCTTATAACATATAAGTTTCGCAAGAAACATCCTACACACGTACCGTCACTAGTTTATAATATCATAAGGAAAAAGTATATTGTTTTCGACAATCTTGTTCTCGACAATGTTCTGTTTCAACAGTTACTTTACCATTATTTTTTTTCATTGACATTTAATAAAACATTATTATACTTATACATATATTTTATTAATTTTGATTAAATATAATTTTGATAACTACTGAAATTACTGGAATTCCTTGTCATACTTTACTTCTAATAATATATATAAATTTTTAAATAAAAATAATATTCTATATTAATACTTAATTTTCAATAGAACTATTTATTAAATTATTTACAGTCCTTTTTAGAGTGTAATGAGATGGTTATTTCTTGAAGTCATGACTTTTATTGGCATGAAAATATATAGTGTAAATAACTCAAAACACCCAGCAAAAGAAAATTTAAAAAAAATAAAAATCAGTAAAAAGCTATAATGAAGTCGTTCATCTTTAATTGTTGCTAAGATTGTAATATATCACTCACTCCTTTCAATAACGTCATAATTCAAAGGTTGTTTACTTTTAGTCAAGTATTTTTGTGATCCATTATTTAAGCCTCACTTTTTTAATTTTTTGTACTACATTTCGTCATTTACACCATTATCAAGATTATAATGGTGAAATTATAATTACAATATATTTGAACAATACACATTAAATTAATAAAAGCAATTAAATAATGAAACACACCCACCTGTGACCTTAGAAAATATTTTCAATTAAATAACACCTAACACAAGCATCAACTATGAAGTGTTGGAGAAAAACGTTATAAATTAAAGTGATTTGATCATTTTTTTTTTTACATTATATTCTTCTTTAAACAGAGAGAAAAAAGTCAGTTATTACTTAAAAAGATCTGTTGCACAGTTAAAAGCTCAAATGGAGGCTTAAAATTTATGAACGCACCTTATTTTACTTTTAATCTTTAATTCAATATTCTGAAAAATCAAGTTGAAAATTTTTTCAAAATGTAACTGTTTTGAAAGGACGTTTGAGAGGATAAACATGTTTAATGTTTATTATCATTATATACAATTACCATTCTTAGTAATATTTATCCAATAAATCATTACAAGTTATGAGAAGATGACAAATAAGTTATTTGATATTATATAAAAAGAAAAACAAAAAAAAACGTTAAATTGTAAGAGATTAATTAACAGATAAGTTATAAATGATATAAATTAACGTTGTACCACTTTATATTTACAATTATATTTTAATCGTTTTTATATAGTACAATATGATTATTAATATGTAAATATATAATAATATAATTATGTCTTATGTGTAGTTACATGCTAATATTTTATCGTTAAAAAGATCTTGTAATATTATTATATTATTCCAAATAAACTTTATTTTGTACTTATATTTATTATTTTAACCTGATTTTGAATAATTCCTATCAAATATTGTATTTTTTAGTTTTTTTTTTTTTTTTATTATATGTACAGAACTCTGAGTATATACCTACGTCCTATAAATTTCCAGTTGTTTTTTTTAATTTAGTATTTAGGTTTCTCTTTATTCAATATTATTAATTTATGGTCTATTTTTTATTTGAAATTGTTTCAAAACGTTTAATTGAATGATTTCACACTGGCCGAAAATGGAAGGAAGGAGACCAATTATTGTTTCAACACAGCATTCAACTAAAAGTATGAATTATTTTTCAAACGGCGTTTGGATTACTTTTTATCAGATATAATGAAGGGGTCTTCTGTGCAATTAAGAAAGAAATAACTTCGCTAGGATATATCTTTAAGATGTTAGGAAGATTTATGATGAGCACGAACAATGCGAAATGTTGGTTTGTTATTTTTATTAACATAAAAGATATTTTTTATTAGTTAATTTAAGCTTAGAATTGACCAATTCTTAATACGCTTACTTATGCTATTTAATGGATATATTATTTTATTTGACCTAATTTAAGATTCCTGCGATTTCCATCAATAACAAAGTGTTGTTCTGTAATATGAACAGGGATATATATTTTTTAATTATGTTTTTGTGGATTTTTTCTTTTTCTAAATGCTTTTAACAATATACTCATGCATAACAAAAATCCACCTGTCGTATCATCGTGATAACGCTATATACAGATCTTTATGGCCGTGGCTATTTAGCAGGCAGTGAATCATGAGGACTTGGCGGGGGCGGGAGACATACCGTCCACGTGATCTATCGGACCTCCGCATTAACTGCCCATGAGTTATTGCTCTCATAAAAACCACCCTCAGTCCGGTAACACTCTTTTTAGTGCAACCCTCAGTCCGGGAAACTGGAATTTTTACTACATCCTGGACGAAAAAGGCTGGAAAAATTTGCCAATTTTGTTCTTATTGTTTTTTTATTTTTTTTTTTGTGGATATTTTAAGGTTGGTGATATTCTTATTAAACAGTATAGTTAATGGGAAATAAATTTGAGATTGGCTTAGATTTGTTTCTTGATCTAGCTCATAAAAATTTATGTAAAAAAACATACGGAAAATATGTATACTAAATTTTCAAGAATTTCTTTTTCATAATATCACAATTCATGCGTATAATTATATTAAGAAATAAATTATGAAAATGGTATTAAGATAAATGATATAACATTTAACCCTTTGCACTGGAGGTCTCCGGAGCGGAGCCATTTAAAATTTGTCTTCAAACTCGATGGCTCCGCTACGGAGACAATGCAAATAATTTTCAGTTTTTAACATATGAGGACATAAACAAATCGTAAAAACTATTTATAGGATATTTCGCTTTTGGTGATAAATGACGGTCGCGGCTAGCGGTGTTTTTCATTATTTTTATAGTACGTTAATCTTATAACATCGGCTATATTTTGTGGTTTTAATTCATCTTTTATTTCCTCAATTGTACAATAATTTAGTTCGGGGCACCAAATAATCCCTTAACTTTGATTTAGTTTTCCATGGGCTTCTACTTTAACCGGAAAGTTATTAAGTAGATTTTCACATTTTAGGAGCTTTTCTGATTGGATAACTGAGAAAACTTCAACTATGAGGGTCCCATTTCGTAATTTTTTAACTGTTTTTACTTCTCCAATTTTTTATGCTTTTATATATAAGGAACGGCGAAACCTTTGTGAAATCTAAGGGGGTTCCATCGTTATCCACTCCGGTACTCTTAATTATCTAAAATGATGTATAATAAAATTATAAAAAAATATATAAAATTTAAAAAAAATATAAAATTAAAAATTTTTTTTTTGTAACTATGTGTTCTTGAAGCTTCACAAATACATAAAACCCAAATTTCATTACAATTCCTTACTTGATTCTTAAATTTTACTGTATAATGTTACATTTCAGAGTGTACGTTCTCGCGAATAAGTTGCGTCGAGTTGCCGGTAGGTAACGTCCGAAACGGTGCCGAGTGCAAATGGTTAAGCTAATAGAGCCAATACAAATTGGTAATGGATTAGTGGATATATATTGAAATTATTTTTATCTCCGATGAATACATTTTATTTGTTCATTCTACAATTGGATACAAAACAAAGTATCATTGTTTAATATCGCGTACCAACTCTTAAAAAAAAATTTGTTTTCATATTACATAGTTATATTGCATATCAGTTAACCTCCTTAGAAGTAACTAACCTTAGTTAATTGCAAATAATTGGACACCAACCGGTCGCAACAAGAAGCGTGATCATGCTGGCGAGGTCGACCGTACAGTTTCGAAAACTTAGCCTCATTCTAAGCTTTGAAAGACGCACGTTTTTTCCCGAATGCACGCATATATTTCAGAAGCGCGATCTATTTAATTGACGTAGTATCCGATCACACGGTGCGCGTCGTAAAAACGTCGCGATTGTCTAGCGGTTGACATTTTGCGTTAGTTAATCCCTTTGTGGAGGGGAGTAAGGCACGACCGCTTTTCGTGGACTGCTTGCACGACATCAATCAGCTGTTGTTTGCTTCGGGAAAAGGTTCGGGCGGGAATTTTCATTTAGGCGGGAAATCGGCCCCTATGTCTGACCTTTTTTTAATTGGGCCTTGTTTTTAGCCTGGAAATTTCCGATAGTAGACAAATCGTTTATAGTTGTGTGAAAACATGAATTCGAAATGTATCTTTCATAAAAAAAAGGTTTTAATCACATCTTTTATTTCACACATTTTTAAATACAATTTAAATACAATATGAAAAAAATTAAGTGAAATACAAGCACAAATATTAATACATTTACTAAAATAAAGAGGGGCCTTTTGCTAATTTTGAAGTTGTATTGAACAAGCATTCCCATTCTAAGGAGGGGAGGAACAAAAAACAAAAAAAAACCGTTCATAACTGTAATTTTCAATATAAAAAAACTCAGGAAAAGGTATCTTTATTTTTATTCTGTAATGCTAAATTTAAACTTATGTATAATATTTAGGTATTGCATATCATCTGCAGTACATATAATTAATCATAATGTTATGTTAAACTAGCTGTATGTCCCGGTTTCACCCGGGGAATTTCAATTTTTAAATGTATAAAATCAATAAACTGAGACTTTTATCGACTCAAACGGTCGATTTTGTAAAAACCAATGTAAAGCGAGATCAAAACGATTATTATAACAATAAATAATATACCCAGAGATCGGCTGAAGTTATGAAATTTTAATATGGACAGGTGTTCGCACCTGGTCTGAAAGAACCACTGAGCGAAATTTGGAGAGTAAAGAATATCAGCTGAAGATCGGCTGAAGTTACGCAATTTTAATATGGACAGGTGTTCGCACCTGGTATCAAAGAACCACTGAGCGAAATTTGGAGAATTTAGGACAAACGGTATGGATTTCAACAACAAGAACAAATAAACAAACAAACAAACAAACAAACAAACATAATTTCAACTTTATTTATTATAGATATGAATATAATTATTTTTAAAATACATATGATTGGTAAATTTGGTTAAAAATGTGGTCAATTGAGTCAACAACTAAATAAGTGTGTCCAGTGCCAAACCAAATATTCTGTTTGATAGTTAAGCAGGCTAAGAACATCTGTAGACCAGTAGAAGAGAGATAAAGAGATCTTAAAAAGGAAATGGGACAGGCGTGTATTTAAATGAACAGGTTGCAATTATCGAAACCAATGGAGTTAATAAAAAACGTGTGACATCCTAGATATATTTCATTGCTTTAAAGCACCGTCAGAAATTTTGCATCTGTGAGATACACAATAAGACCTTACGATTCTCGACCATAAACTTGAGGATTAACGATTTAATTCTAGTTGACATTCAGAGGTTTTACAGGCGAAACCAGTAGTACTCGTTGGGGTGCAGGAAACGCGATGCTCCAACCAGGTACCTACCTTCTTAAAAGTCTGTCATATAAAACTTGATACTAACTGTGCGATTCGGATTTTAAAAATGCTTGCACAGTTCTGAAGCTACTTCGCCGACAATAAAGCGCACGTTTAACTGCCATCTGAATCGATAAAGCGATCCCTCGTTCGCCGTTCCGTTAATTTTCTCCCTCTCGGAATGCGGTTTGGAGTCGCTTCCGAAATCCTGAGGTCTTCGCGGGTTATCTCCCATCTCTTCGGTTTCGCGTCGATCCATTTCCCTACCTCGGATTGGCTATCCTGGGCCATTATCGACTGCAGGACGAGACGGAGGTTCAGTCGGAATGCCAATGCGCTCCCGTTTCTGATTGTGATTCCGGGGGTGGCTTTGCATTTGGGGCTCCTAGGCGCCACGGGACACGTCAGAGGGCCAATGACATAATTGGAATTAGTGGCTTGTTCCCCCGCCTAACGGGAGTCACCGTATCCTTGTATTTTAAGTTTGAAACAATTGATTCTTTAAATTTTAATGTAGGTATATCATTGACACTTCAAAGTCAATGCTACCTTTTAAGGTTGCTGATTGCGCATTTTAATTAGTTAAAGAACAGTTATTTAATCTACATTCCTTGTATCGTTTATCCATAATATTTTGTTGATTGGCTCTTGATCCTTTAATTTTTTGCGATCAATGATACATTACAATGCAGATAAACTTGAATAACGTCCGTAATACGTAAACACGAGCGCGTGTGTTTGCAATGAAGCAGGCCATTTTTAAAAATTAAATACTTTTGAAATCTCCGACATTTTGTGACTCTTTTATTGCTTTCTCAGAACTGTTTTGAATTTCTTGTTAGATTAATCTGTACTCAATTACTTCTCAGAAAGTTTACTAGCACTAAAATGATAGATTCTGAGAACTTTTTTTTTTCACAATTATCACATGCACTAATTATATAACTGAAGCGTATTAGAAGTCGAACACAATCATCTCTTTGTCAAACAGCTTCCATGTTCAGATTTTATCATGCTATTGTTATCAATTAGTTTTCTTTATATCTAGTAAAAAAATAAAATCAGTTAGAGAAAAATCATGAATCATTTCATACATCAATTGGTTTGACTCAATCTGTATTTATCTAGAAATTATTGATTTCATTCTTATTTCATACCTCAATATAGGAGCTTATATTGTACAGTAATGTTTTATTCAAGGTTCCTTGTCATATCTTTCGAGGGTTCAACCTTACCGAAGTTGTAAGACCAAATTATAGCTTGTATAGTTAATGTCTATACTATTTATAAAAAGTTCACAATTTTGATGAGTAATAAATAAATGTGTTCCTAGCTCCATTTATTTATAGGTACTTTCTGATAAAACAGAGAAGGTGGATAGAGAGGGGAATCCTCAAATATAAATAATTTTGAACTCGAACAGGTCCGATATTGTGATATACATATAATTTAATGAGTTATTAAGTTTGAAAAAGTAAAAACCGCTATCCACCCAGGTTTGTGTTTGAACAGAAAAGAAAAATTAATAGAAATGAATAATTCAATATGTTCAATGAATAATTTCAAATTCCAAAGAGATGGAGAAAATTAAACATTTCTTACCTAATAAAAAAAAAATCACATTTATTTAGACTTATTTCGTCCTTTCTTGCATAGTGATTGAAAGCGAAATATGTTACCAATAAAAACCTTACTAAACATGTCAGGATCAGGATCTCGTATCCAAGAGTTACCCGACTTCTAAGAAGGTCCACATTTTGCTGTTGTAATAAGCGAAGGCCAATAGTATCTTTTCACATTTACCAACATCAAATGTGTGAGAGGACGTAATCAGAGCAGTTAATACGATTGTATTAATGGTTTTTCTGCTTATTCTATGATTTTATCGTTAAACTTTTTGGTTGAATTGATAACTTCTCAGGTTTTCCTTCAAGAAAAAGCAAACTCATATAAAATTACACTAATTCAACAACTTCATATTACTACTGTTTTCAATAATTACTACTGCACACTTGTAAAATTATAATTAAAAAAAAAATACAGGGCAAATATGATCCAGATGGACGAAAAGCCCAAACCTTTGAGTAAAAAATAATTGACGTCTAAAAATATTATAAAATAATTATAAACAGGTATATGGAGGGCTTATCATAAATATATAAGTCAAAAATGTTGCTTCGAAGCGTTCTGAGCTCACAACCTTGCGATACACCCGACTGATCAACTAAATTAACGCTTCCTTTTTTTCCGAGTGTTAGTGATCCTTGTAATTAGTTCAACCATAAATATTCTTTAAACCATGTTACAGTCTTACCTTCGCAGGTGTTATGATCACTGAAAGCTGCACTCTCGATTATTCAGTAGTTTAGTAAAGTATAGTCAAGATACACCGGGGAAGTGTAAAACGAACAACTCGACTAAGGATTTAACGCTACCGCTTTCGGCACAACTCTCCTCCACCCTCTCCGCATTATCATGCAAATTAATAAATAGGCCGGTATAATTCTACTCTTTAAAAATTATCATATTAAATCGATTATGTCTCCGAGGAAAGGGATTACAGTGGAACAAGGTATAAACAATGGTTGGAATTAAAATAATAATAAACTTATATTATAATGTAAACATTTTTTAATATTAATTCGAGATACTAGATAGCATATTTAACTTGTTTATTTACTTTCGCCATTCAGGGGACACACGATGAATCATTTGGATAAACGGATACTCGAGAGCTACTTTTACCAATCAGAGTAACATCTTCCATAGCTCAAATTATACGTTTCGAAATAGTATTTCGGCGTCAATTAGCTTGAAGACCTCCGGGCGAGCTTAATAATAGCTACACTAGGACGACTAACAGGTTCTCAAACTCATGGGTTATGAATGAGTATAAAAGAGAAAAAAACGTAATTTATTGACCAATCCTAGATGGATGGCCTGCACTAGATATCAAATCAATACCCCCCCCCCCAAAAAAAAAAAAAAATAAAAAAATGAAATGCTATTTAGTTAAATGTGGAAGATCTTTCATAAATACTTAAACAGGAGCATTGATTTAAAAAACAACAAAACTCAAATAAAAATACTACCCATATTAATATCATCAACTACCTTGTATATTTTACAGCATCTACTTACAGCTTTAACGGTTGTGTTTTTGAATAAATAAGGAACTATTTCTTTCATATGCAAATTCAATGAAAAATGGTAATGGAGACATTTCGTCCCAAACGGAAGTTGGTTAAACAAACAATAAATTTATGAATACAATTCCTCACTATTATCATCCCCTAAGAATTTTTAAGAAAAGAGTAGAGCATTTCGGTCTTTACATTATTATTGAAAATAACTGAGTGGTTAATAAACATATAAACGTATATGAAATTAGATGATGAAGTTCATATCGTCAGTATTTAATAGATTTTACACACAGAAATACAGTCCCAAAAATAAACTAAGACCCACAGATTGAAAAATGAATAAAAAAAAAAAAGTAGTATTTTAAAATCAATCTTGATCAATAACTTTAAATGAATATTAAATAAATTCCTACATTAAGTTTAATTTTATTTATATAAATATGTTTACATAATCATATAAAGACTTAAAATATTTTTTAGTCTTCAGTATATAAAAAAAAAATTGTAAAAATAGGTACATTATATATATATTCTTCAATTTATCATTTTCTTTTGAAAGCTTTATTAAAGGAACAGGAACTGCAATTCATCAGAAAGATTGCGGAAGATTTCTCACGGTTTGTTGGGGGTCCTTGGAGTTTGAAAATAAACAGGTCCCGCCCGCTGACTAGTGCAGCCTACCCCAGCGCTTTCTAATGAGGCTCAGTGGAACTAGTAAGCTTGGGGCTTAGCTCTTATGATACTTTGTTAGGACTTTTTATCAATCAGAATATAAATTAATTACAACATTATAAGAAAAAAAGTGCATTAATTTTCGGTCTACACGACAGAAAAAAAATAGACCTTCCTATAAAGTCTGAGCATCTCTGCATGCAATTATTATTCAATTAATGTATCTTTTTGTACTTGACACTATTTTAATATTTGTTTGGGTTAAAAAAAATTTAATATTTACTTATATCAAAAACATTGTAAGTACTGTTTCTTATTAAAGATTTCTAAAATTTTGCTGGTAAAAAATCTAATTTTAAATTTATATTTTTATTTTATATGCAAATCTAATTGCATTCTATCTGGTGTGCATAACAAGTTGTATTAGTGTTGTAATATACACTGTGGTAGTGGTGTATATTACCAATATAATTTCAAATACTAATATTAACTTAAGTATTACATGATTATCATTCATTTTATGTTTAAATTAAATGGATATTTAAAAAGAACTAAATATCAGAGAAAAATATTTATGTAAGTTTTTTTATAAAAGCAGATCAATATATAGCAATGAAAAATTTTTAATATTAAAGAAAAATATTCATATGAAATTTTTAAAAAAGTACCTAAGAAAATTATTAAAATAGACTATTTTGCTCTCATTTGTAAGCTTCTAATTTTAAAAATAAACGCACATACGGAAAGTATTTTGGTAAAACTACCGCTAGTCAATATTAAGTAATGGTATTTTGTCATAATAATTTAATTTGAATTTTTCTTAATTTTTACATGATTGATGAGTTTAATTTAAATAATCTATATAAATAAAGATGAAATTCTGTTTGTTTGTTTGTTTATTTGTTCTTTATAGAAATTCATACCGTTTGTCCTAAATTTTCCAAATTTCGCTCAGTGGTTCTTTCATACCAGGTGCGAACACCTGTCCATATTAAAATCGCATAACTTTAGCCAATCTCTGGGTATATTTTTTTTTGTTATAAAAATCGTTTTGATCTCGCTTTACATTGGTTTTTACGAAATCGACCGTTTGAGTCGATAAAAGTCTCACTTGATAGATTTTATAGATTTAAAAAATGAAATTCTACGGGTGAAACCGGTATATACAGCTAGTATTATATACTTATAAAGTATGAATATAAAAATATAAACTAAAAAAAATCTTTTTATTTATTTATTTTTTTTATAATCCAGTTTTATTATATTCGATTTAGAAATTGAGAAAAAAATAATAATCTGATTATATTGGGTGCTTACGATTTTAAAAAGAATCTCTTAATTATAGACATTTTGAAATTGTTTGTTTACCAATGATAATTAACATTCACATTTGCATTTAACTGCTAGATCAAAACTAGTTTTGTTTTCTTGAGGCAATCTAGATCACTTAATTCCAAAAAAAAAAGGTTATGTAATTATCATTATGGTCGGCCAATGAGCAATCAAACTTAAAGTTTTTAAATATCATGTGACCTAAATATATACGCGAGTGATGTACTATTTGTTATTAGAGAAATGTATTAATTCAGTTTTATTATGCTTTATGTAAGGATGAGGTTATGTATTCCAGTTAATTTTTTTAAAATTACTTTATTTACCTAACGTTTCGGGATTCTGGCCCATCTTCCAGGGATACCTGTAGGATATTTTTAAGAATCCACAACTGCCTGCTTGACAAAAAAATATTAATTCTTGAATTTGAAGCATATATATATATATATATATATATATATATATATATATATATATATATATATATTTTATTGTATTTATTTCCTTCTTATAGTACCCTATAAGAAGGGAGTTTATTTTCCACAAGTGCCATACAATATATGTACATTATATGTGCTTTATGTTGTACAATATATTACATTGTTATGAAATTCAAGATAACTAAACAAGAGTGTACAAAAAATTCAAAATATATAAAGTTACAAAATATATAAAGTTACAAAATATGACGTTACAAAATATATAAAGTTGTAAAATATATAATCTACAAAATAATATTAAAAAGAGGAAAATTACTTACATAATGATGCTGAAGACAGGATACTTACAAACTAACATTGAAAGACAGGATAATAAAATATAAATCTGAAAACAGCATTCTGAACTATCTTTCATCACGGTCAAAGCCTATCGATAGTTAGAATTTATGTTTTCCATTTGCTCATACATTTGTTTTGCCAATAATTTTAGTGCTAAACTATGTTTATAAAATAATTTCTCTCCTTGGTTTATATTTTAATTATTTGTTTATTTGTTTATTTATATTTATTATTATAAAAAATAATAATAAAATAGAGATAATTAATGTATAATAATTAGTAGATAATAACAATGCACAAATCAGATAAAGTATACTTTCTATCTTGAAAAAATGGAAACATTTTGTGATCGATATAGTGTTACAAAAAAAAGTTTTAAATTATAAGATATTAACACAACCTATTGGCTAAAAAAAAAAGACATTGCTACCTAGATCAAGCAATATAAGAAATTTAAATATATTTTCATCAGCATATACATATAATAAAAGATATACAAATATTAAGAAAGTTAAACATTCATCCATGACAATTATATATATGTATATTTAATACGGAATTTGTATATAACTGCTCCCAAAATTTGAATACCTACTGAAACGGTTGATGAGGCGGAGTTGACTGGGGCGCTACCTCTGAACGCTCTGCGTAACTACTAAAGAGCTACTATCTAGCGGCTGAGAAGGGAACTAAAGACCAACGGTGACGTATTATCGATTCTCACTTCTCACCCTCTTTATCAGGCCTCTTCTGCCGCAGCTTCGTAATTGTTGCGCCGGCCACGCCCCCCTTCCCGCCCCCCTGGTGCTTGAGCCCGAGATAAAAATCGCTATAAATCACTTTTGTAAAATTATATAAATCTTAAAATTGCCTCTTACGACTACAGATGAGGTAATTTCTGTTTTGAATAACATGTGAAGAATAATTTTTTTGGAGAAAAAATTAATTTTACACATAAAGAGCCTATGCAGTATTTTCTTCCATAAGCTTGTTTATGGAATGACATTTCTTTGAAATATTATAAAATTTTCTTCATCTAAAATGTTAATCTCAATACATAGTGTTATGTTAAGTAAATGAGATAAGTGCCTATTAAAAGAAATATTTGAAAATGAAAATAAACAAAAAATTAATATGCATTCTTTAGCCAGGCAGATGCAAAAATAAAAATGTTTTTTATTGAATTATAATTAATATTGATATTTATGAAATGTTTTCATACACTCTCAGCACCTGTAATTCTACTTGTTATACTAATTTATATTACCTAACATAATGCGATTAACTTATTTATTTCGTACTTATGATTGATTTAATATTACATACAAAACTTAGGGAAATTTTATATTGATATGACTATAAAATATCATCAATAAAGTATGTAAATTTAATTTTAATAAAGCAATAAGAATAAATTATAATGACCTTATAATTCACTTTTTTAATATATTATAACAATTTTGTTCCATAAAAAATCAAATTATACCTTTAGCTGATTCGACCCTTTTACCCAAAGACAAATAAAACGAAATTGTTTTCTTTTTTATATATATAAGAATTTAGTTTTTTATGTGACCATCATAGATTTTAGCTTGACCTGTCCTGTAGGTACTGAATTCTATACATCTTTTCAAAATATTTATTTCAATATAAATACCTCTTATTTTTCCACAATTCATAAAAAATATGGGAACTATAAATTCATGTCAATTTTACTTCTAAACAGTGATCAAATAACGCCAACATATCAAAATGTGTGCCGAAGTAGTTGATGAATGAAAGAGGCCCGATAAAACAAGATGATGTATGCCCTTAGACCGGAAAACGTGTGTACATCATATTGGAGACATCGTTGATTAGGCTTGTTCCCGCATTATCAGACCGAGATAGTACGAGCGGATTCAATTATGCCTCAAAGCTAACAGTAACGCCACAGTCTGCAGACATCCCGGTCTTAGAGATAACTAAGAGATAGCCAACGGCCACCAATTAAACCATACAAAAAAAAAAATCATACTGTCTTGTCGTATGATTATCGTGGAGTTGATAAACTTGTCTATAAATCAACGAAGACGCTTTGCTGGAGTTTCATGAATATTTCGTACTTTACTAGACAGCTACATGTTTTTATTTCAACTTCTTAAGTGATGAAACATATAAATATATATATTTATTTTTTAAGAAAAAGAATTATGGCACATCTTGAGTAAGTATTATCTAAGAATTTCCAGATTTTTTTTTGTATGAAATTAAAAAATTGTAGTCTTTTTGAACCTGCTATAATATATAAATCTGTTTTCGGAAGAATATAATTAGATAGAGTACCTATAAAAAAAAATCTATTATCCTACAGCGAAAATTCGATAAATGGATTGACTGCAGCATGTGGAAGTTCGGAAAAATTCTTTAAATCAAACAATTGACATTTACAACTTATGCGTTTACTGGATGTATATTCACTGGACACATTTTTCGAAAATTTTCAACTTTCTACAAACTAACTACAAATATTTGTATGCTTTGCTTTTTTGAGTATCAACCATAATGGGTGTTTGGAAAATGTGCTATGATTTAACCTGCTAAAGGAAAGGCATAAGCAAATATGTTTTATAAATATCACTCTATTTATTATTATTTTTTTTACTTTTCAATACCGAAATATAAATTTAACCGTTCGTTGAATTTATTTTGGTTTTTTCCAAGTTCGAAAGACAATGTATGTGCCAACATGGTTAAAAAGTATAACAAATGAATTATGGTTTTGGAAAACAACGCTCAGTGTAGGTATATTACTATTCATTCACAAAACTTTCATTAATTGGAATGCTGATGAATACAAATAATTTTCAGATTTTTAAAATATGGTAGGTATAAGATTCATTCAGTGAATAAGAATTAAACTCATAAAGATTTTTCGTTTCCTACCCAAATTAGGGACGAAGAATTTGTAATTTTTTTTTTCTTCAACCGAGGATTTAAAAGAAGTTATTAGGTTTAAACCTCTCATTTGTAGTCATCGCTAAATGAAATCTAAGTGAAATAGATTATAGATATTTTGAACTATAGATTTTTATAATGTTTGGGATATCTTTTTCCAAAAAGTTTACAATAATAATTTTGTTCCGAAATGCTCTCGTAAAATTATAGGCTTTATGTAGATTAACAGATTAGGACGATTAAAACACGAATTTAATTCGTGCATGGCGAAGGCTGATAAAGAATCTGGGTAACTGATCCTGAAAATCCGAATTTGATTAATGTATTTTACTATGATATACCTGATGATTATTTATTCATATAAGTTTTTGGTAACGAGTTTACTATGAAACCTACAAACTTTTAATTTTTTTTCCCTAAAATATGTATTCATTAAAAGAAATAGAAAACTACACATACACAACTAATTAACTAGCTTTATGGTTATACTCCGCCAACGAGTTACCTGTACATACTACTTTCAACCTTAACAATTTAGATTAAAAAATACGTAATTAAACTAATGTGCTCTTTTATTCATAAATATGACGGCAAAGTGACATATATCACTTTTATTATAAAAGAAAATTTCTCCACAATCTGGAGTCACATTCGTTATTTAAAATTTTTAAAAAGGCAACAAAACGTTATAAGAATTTTTTATATTAGTTTTAGAGAAAAAGACGATAGGAAATAGTATTAAGTCAAAAACCAACTAAAAGCAAGCAAGGAAAAAGGTCATCTACTAATATAAAATAGAACAGTGCCGAATGATATTTTGCCATCTTAGTACAGATAAACACATTCAATTCAAATTATTATTACTATTATTTTACTACATTAAATATTAATTTAATTTTAATTTGTTCACAGGTACGTTTGGTGACTTAATATTAAAAGGTATATTATATTTCTGTGGTTGAAAGAGATAAGAAGGAACAAGTGAGTGAAAGTTATATATTTAAGTACTTATTATGTTAAGACTTATAATTCCAATTAAACAGTAATTATTGGTAATTCAATGTAATAACTGCTTTGAAAACTATGCTTGGATAATTTTGCTAATGACAAAAATGAGAGACCATATTTCACAGTTACAATCGCCGGAGTCGTCTATGTTTTATTTCATTTTTTATGGCTGCTCCTGTATAGTGGTATTTATATATTATTGTACCTGCTCTAGCCCTTTTGAACAGGTACAAATCGCTTGTAAGCGGGTAGCAAAGCTACAGAGTCATAATTCATCTGCGTATTGACAGTGTAATTATGCGAGGTGACCGAATCCTTGCCGAAGCACCTGCTAATGCAAACCCGATTGCATTCCGTGATTTATGGTTTGTGCTAGCAGTCATAGGCAATGAGATATTATCTCATTATTGGTCATTTTCCGCTTCCTCGAATACGTTCTTGTTTTAGTTTAATGAAAATTTAATATATTATGTGTATGTAACTTAGTTAATTTTAATTGATAACAGATATCCGTCTAATGCATCTAACTAATTTGATGAACCATTAAATTCTAATCCATTAATTTACCATCTATCAAGAACCATAAAACCGTTGCGACGTGGTGTGAAAGTAAAAATATAGGCAAGGATATCCTCATCTTAAAATAATTTTTAAAATAAGAAAAATATTTATTTTAAGAATAAATAATAAATATTTAAAAATAAAAACAGATAGGTTTAGATATTTATTTTTTTAGTTTATTTCAGTCATTAATTAGAAAACAGAAGATAGCCTTGTTTGAAAAAATGAGACTTTTGATATTTATGATTTAAAAGTGGCTTTAATCACAAATTTAATGCTTCTAAAAATATAAATTATTTTCCGTCAAGATAATTAATATATATTCGAATATGTAATGAAACCTATCTAGATATAAATGAAAAAAAAACAGTTTAGATTCTGAGTCTTCTGCAAGCAGTGTTTCATTCAATTAAATATTAGATTTGCCGGAATCCAAGGGTAGTTTCCGAATCATTGCAGTCATGAGAGATTATTAACAATGTCTTTCTGTGATTATCTGTTGTGTTCAGAATGTAACGTAAAATAACTTCATAGCTAAATTAGCTATGGTAAGCTAAAGCTAAAATAGCTACTTCTATTGGATAAAGTGTTTATATATTTCTAAACACTATGGTTGTGTATTAGAACAAACCTTCAGGGCTAGCTCAACGTAAGCCATCTTAGGCTTTTCCCTAAAGGGAAAAAAAACATTATCTTTTCTTAGGTGATGTATGGCCTCAGGAAATCGTGTGCTGTGATTTTAATGAATCGTGAAGGGATCGTGGGTGGTCCAGGTATGCTGTGTATCTCCAGTCTGGTTGATACACCAGGTGTATATATAAATTTGAAGATTGGTGAATTTGATATGAACGATTCTAACGGAACATAGAGGGACATTTCTATTTAAAGCTAATTTTTGTTGGCGTTTTCTCGCAAAACTGTTTCTACTCCTTGTTTTTGTATAATGTAGAAAATTATATTTTCCCTTTCATCTATCTTTATTCCAGACAGCCTCATTGCTGCCCTTTGAGAAAAGCCACCGTGTAGATTTAAATACTTCAGAGGCAGACCGAACTATTTTCGGATCTGACAACAAGACTGCAACAGTTGTTCTATCGGGCCCCTGCTAAATTTACTGCTGCATTCTCGTTTGGTTAAAGTAGTGCCAATGTTCGCAAGTTTCGCTTTTGTGATTCTGTCTCTCTTGCATTCATAAATCACGACAGTTTTTAATTTAATCTAGGTTTTATTTTAAATATGGTATTTTCAATCTGTAATACTTAATTATGTGTAATTAATAGTGAATACGTAGTGTCAGAATACATATGATGCAGGTTTAAGAAAAAGTTAAAAATCAACAACATACTCGTACGTGGAAGATGGTCTGATATATTCAGATAACAAACAATTTCTTTCTTTTTTCTTTTTTTCGAATTATGATAAGTATTTTAATGTAGTTGAGAAAACTCTGCAGTAGTGCTTACTTCTTTGCTTCAGGGCCGTAATTAGTATTATTATACAAGAGCTCTCCAATCTCGGATATTTTTTCAAAAATAACTGCTCTAAATTTCCATATGATACAGATTAGCATGATAAACTCCAGTCCTATCCGAACCCACTTGTCTTTGGCTTTTAAGATTTATAATAATTTCACTAGGAATCTGAAAATATGAGTGAGTCCTAATTTCTATTTATCACAATTCATTGATTTTTTTTATTATAAAGTTGTACAATATAATATTTTAAAGAAAAAAAAATCCTTATCATCATATTTCCATTCTTCAATCCTTATCATAGGGGATGCAGCCTCCCTTTCATTTTTTTTTTTCTTTTAAAGATAGAATTTAACTTAACTGAAAGTAAAGAAGAAATTTAAAGGACAAATAATATTCATGAAATCTACAATGGACTGGACCCGCCTATCCTTTCGTCACTACTGAATCCCCAGACATAGCCCCTCTTCCAAGGAATGCGAATAACAAACAGCGGAGCCTCGCCCCTAAATTCCTTCAGGGAGCTACAAATGAATGTTGCCTTAAATGAACTATGCCGTCTTCATTAGTCACTAAACTCAGCTAAAAGAACATTAACAGTTGTTCGTTATTTTATATAATTAGACGAAACATTTGTAAAATATTCGAAATGCAGTAAATTTGGTTATGTTTGTTTAACGTACCTTTATGCTACTAAGGCTAATCGGACGATGCTACAGTGGGAGTCATAAATTTTTCCAATCCAGGTATAATTAGTATAGGGATCTTTAACGATTACCTGACATCGTACAGGCTCGGAACCTCCATTTTACGTCCTATCCGAGGGACGGCATAGCTAAGGATTTTTCACACCCTTTAAAAAATCCTAGGGCTAGCATGGGTCGCGTACACTTGATCTTTAGTATTGTAGGTTGCCATGAAATTTGTTTATTCTGGCCCGATTTATATAATTTTTCTTTGAAGAGTTCCATTTTATTATGTAACTGTTCCCTGAATTTTTTTTTTGGGTGAGGAAGGGTGTATATGCATTTTCTCTGGTTTGAAGGAGAAGGCAGTGTTCAAAATAATGGCTCAATTACTGAATTCAATAATATATCATGGAAAATATGAGAAGGATATTAAAAAAAAATAATAATAAATAAAAAAAAATGGATAAATAATCTATTTTTAGATTTTGATTTATTCATGGATATTAATCAGATTAGCAGAGAGTGCTTTGCTTACGAAGTAGAACACAGAGAAGTGGGACTTGGAAGGTCTTAAGTGAGATACTAAGCTACTCTATGAAGATGGCCGAAGAATTGTTTTTGTTCCTTAACAAAATAAACCTTTATACCAAAATTTAATTTTATATTTCAATGTTGTTTTTTTTGCACTTTAATTCATTTATTGTATTATCTTTTTTGTACTGAAGTTTCCTATCAATATTTTTTGTTTCTGTCTTCCTGATGACATTACCTTAATTCCAATTCCAATTTTAGTATATGTACCGCCGAAGCGATATATTACCTTAATTATTTCTTATTTAACACCTAACTTCATAAATATGGTGGTACTACCTTCTTTATTGTACTGTGACATTCATAATTTTTTTTGCTGATATCATTGCTCAATTGTATGTATTTCATTTACTCTTTTTATTTCTCTTCAACATAGTCAATCTATTTATCTTCAATAGGGGCTATAATTACCCAAGTGGTTGAAGAGCCCATATTAGTTACAATTAAACAAATTAATAAGAATTATCTCTGATGTATTGTGTCCTCGCTAATAAGAAAAGTAAAAAGCGTGGCTTTTCAGCAGAATTTTTTTTTTTTTTTACAAATACTTCTTTCAGTCTCACTAATTGGCAGTGTCGGGACGATCCCTGTAACTAACGAGAAGGGTTGTTTTTGCCCACCAGAGTTCTCTAGGATAACTTCCAATAATGGCTACAAGAATTTTACCCCTTTTTGGAGAGAAACCCTTTATTGGTTGAGACCTTGTTTTGTCCGTATACTACTTCAGCTTTTTATATTTATTCCCTTTGGTTATTTGTTCCTCTTCTTCTTTTGCCGTTTGTACATTTCCTTTCGTAATAGAGGTTACCCTTGGTATAACCGATGGTATGGACTTTCGTGTGAGAACTGGCAATTGCGTAAATCATCAATTGCTTCCTTTGGTCTTAGACCGTCTTGGAAAATTTATTGATATATATGTTAAGCATATATCTTATTTCTTTGCTGGAAGATTCTTCTCAAGGGCCTAAATATATCCTGTAAATCCTTGGCAAAAATTGATTTATCATATTTTATTTATTTATCATTATTATTATACACTTAGAGTAACATTAATAGAAAGGACTAAGAGTAACATTCTTCATTCAACAAATTACAAACTCAACATAAATTTTCTGAAAAGTCATAGATAACTTCCTAACTAACCCTCTGTTGGTGTCACTAAAGAAAATATTTGTCCTGCAGCTGTTTCCTTTGACGTCCATAATCCTTAAAGATTGACTTAGCGGACGGGACTCTAAGCCCCCCTGTGACGTTGAAAAATAGATGCAGATATATATATTTCTACTCTCTGTTCCATAAGGAAAAATGTTTAAATTTTTTAAGGTGGGTATTAAAATATTCATGGAAACATAAGAAAAGTACTTATAGGTATTATGCTATCTAATAATTTTGGTGGGTTGAATAAAAATGTATCTCTCTTTAGTAGGCAAATTAGGATGCAATATTTTTCCTGAAAAAAATGTTTTAGGGGAACTTTCTATAGATAGTATTTTTCGAAATGATTATTTTAAATACGATAATTTCTATATTTTGCGTCGAATTTCTGAATAGAAAAATGATAGAAAGGTATTTATGGTACAGTAGATTATTATTGACAGATTGTATAAATATATATTTACGTGTCCGCAGATGTCTATAAAAAAATTAACATATGACGTAATATTATTTATTATAAATACTTGAATTATCTCTCGTTGATATCTTCATCGCCTAATTAGCCGAGTATCGTATTAAATAACCGGCATTTAAGAATTTTTGTTTAAATTTTAATTCTTTTTATATTTAGCTATCTGGATATAAAGAATACGTACACATATAGACATTAAAATATAGCAATTTACCTCTATAAAATTTATATTAATTTCATACAATTATTGGATTACATTAAAATTACCTACTACTATGAGTAAGTTGACGTTAGATATCTACGATTCTGCCTACAATTGTAGGAGCAGCCAACTATTAGAGTGACATTTTATAAAAGAAAGCGGCAAAAAAAAAAAAAAAAAAGTAAAATATTGTAAACTTTTAACATATTTCTATAAATTACGTAATTGAGGTTGTTATAAGAATTTATCGATAGGAATTCACTATTTCTCCATAAAATATCTATTCTTCAGAAATTTGATTTTCTGAAAATCCTATCTATGAATAAATCGGAAAAGAAATATATATTACAGCATTTCTTATTAGACGACATTACTGATTTATTTCTTTATATTACAAAAAAAAAATAAATAAAATATATGTAGTTATCCAATAATAGCATAACAAATTCGTTACTTAACGAATATTTAATTCTTAATATATAAATGGGGAAGAAGTTTTAAGTCCATTAGCTATACCATTATAACGAGATTGTAATTCTAGATAGGAAAGAAGAATAAATTTCCAGCTGTTCTAACAAGGTTGGGAGGGGGTGCAGTGAAGGGGTTTTAAGGGTGCTGCGTAATCCTAAAATAAGACCCCCAGGTTTAGTGATGTAAATTAGTGAACTTATTTAATTTATTGAGAAAGTAAGCTGCCTGGCCTCTTCAAATATTTAGATAGGCTGATTTAGTAGGGAGCGTTGTATATTGTGTCCGAGGTAGTAAATTGTGTATCAGGTGCTCGAAACAGGTCTGTTCGAAAGCAAGTGTCGCTGTTTTTTCTCATCAAACGTGTGATCGACCCAGGGAAGATATCGATGGTATGAAGATTGCCCGGGATATTAACAGGAGATATCGTTGAATCGTGTTGTTTCTCTCTTCTCCTTATCGCAGGTACGGTTGTGCTAGATAGAAACTAGAAACGATAGATAAAGCATTCATAATGTCCCTGTTTTCGTTGGCGGTGCTGATAGCTGATGGATTTGTTGCTTTTGATAAATTGTGTTGACGTTGATAATGGTGCAATAAATAAGAGCAATATGTCACTTTTATGTTGTAATTCTTATCGTTTTAGCTCGCTGCTTTGCAGAGAAAAATACGACTTTGTAAAATACTATTTTAAGTATTTGATCCCGATAAAAAAAATATATCGAAAAAGGTAAACATTTTTACTGCTTACATAAAGATTATAAAATTATTCTAGGTATTTTGTAAATTATATTATTTTATTATATACTTGTAACTGAGACTTTACTTTTATGATGGAATATATAATTTAGATTAACCAGGTTTCTGAAATAACAAGAAAAATAAGGACGTACATCTTAATTATTTTACTTAGAATTAGTATCAAAATCGGTCTTAAAATTGAACAAAACTTCAAAACTACCCAACCGATCCAACCTCCATTTTAAGAAATACGAGTTGAAACATTTCACTCTTGAATTGGTAATTTAAGAAACCAATTTTGGTATCAATGGATTCAATGGAAGCATGAATATAAAATGTTTCTAATAAGAGATACCCTCAGCTTCAATTTTTTTTAGAACTTAATAGAAATCATAATAAGAAAAATAATTATTTTGAAATATATTTCCGGTACGCAAGAAGCCCATAAATAATTTAGTACGGTAATTCACTTCACAGGTCCTATTGCTCAAACGAATGATTAAATTATAAAGATAAATAGATTTTAATTAATTTATTTTCTCGATTAAATATTAAGGCTTAAAGTAATCACTACTGGTAATGTCTGGTGCTTAATATAAATACTATTTATTTTTTATAAATGAATTTTTCCTTTTTACATATCGTTATCTTCTTACCCATAATAGCGGACAGTGCTTTATGGTGAGTACTGTTATTTTGGAGGGAAAGGATAGCACTAAGGAACCCATAAAGAAGAGCAGGAGGATGTCGGAAGAAAGCACAGCAGGGTAAAAAGAGGAGTAAAAAAAAAAAAAAAAAAAAAAAAAAGGAATGGAGGAGAAGGGACATTGTGGAACTGAATGAGACATACGTATGCTGGAGGGGGTGGTTTCCGCCCCCCTCCCCCCCCGATGGCTCCATGCAAACAGCTACCAACCCCTTCCACACTGGAGTGGCTTCCAGCATTTGTCAAAACACACTTCCCCCGCTATTCTTATCTCCTTATTTTATGTAGATCCTTTATTTCTTTTTCGTCTGTTGAATGTGTTCTAGTCCACTGTGCCAAGATACTTCTTAGGCATTCCCGTCGAAACAAGTCTTTATTTATAAGCCTTCCTCGTCCCAGAATTATAAAATGGAACATTCTAAGAATAATATGCCTATAATTTATAATGGAATTCTCCCATACCAGACGCTCAAGTAAAAGACCTTGTAAAAAATTTACTATATATCAGTTATTGGATTGTCGATATTTTAAATTTTACTACGCGATATTGTGTACATCTTTATCAGCACACTTTATCTTTGTTAATAACGTTTTCTCCATTTCTCAAAATCATTCAAATTTCTTTAGCCTTTTTATTTTACGAACATACAGCTTATATTACTGGAATTCAACTCTCGCTATGGTAATATTTAAATAAAACAATATTAATGCGGTAAGTTATTTGAAATATATAAGTACAATTTCGCTAAAATAAAATTTCACAAATCTTTTCTGCCCACCGAAAATATTAATTTGGACAGAGATTATTTCCAATCATTAGGATTGCTTTATATAAATTGGTTAATTTACCTTTATCCCCATCAATTAAATTTTGTTCAAAAATTCGTCATTTGGTCAATGCAGGCCTCTTAAGTGCGAAAAATGGATTTTCATAAACAAAATTGTCTTTTTCATACCTATCAATAAGAAATACAACAAGATACAAAGATTTTTTCATGTTTTACTGCAATGTTTAATTTTTTTTATTTCAATAAAAACTCTTTTATTTTTTTTTTAAATACATACATTCTTTCAAAGTGAAGGATGATGAAATGAAAGGACAATGAACATTCACACACATTTAAAAAAATTTAAATGATAAAGAGATGAGATCATTTTTATACTTTAAACATATTTTTTAGGGCTACTAATTTTGAAGCCATTAAATATTGGCTTCATAAAATTAATAAACATTTTTGATTTTTCTTTTTTTTATTATTTCAATAATGGTGTCATTTAAGGAAATTTTATATCCTAAAATAAACTTTTTTTTTTATTACCGATGGATTCATTCCATAATTATATAAATTTATCCGAAATTCGTGGCTGATCTAATGGGCTCGGGGACCTTAAAAGCCTTTAAGCCGGGGGCTGTGGCTCCAGAAACCACCCCCGGGGGCTTGCAGTATCCATTTAACCCCTGACACGATTTCATTAGACCGGAGCCAGCGTCATTCCTTCTCACTGCCTTTTCTTGCCTTGCTTTTATTTCTAGCTTACTCCGGCACAAATTGATTGTCTCTGCAATGTATCTTAGTCTCTGTATCCGCTCAGTGAATTAAAGGGGGGGTCAATCTCTGAAGAAGTTGGTTATAGGAAATATAGTTGAATCTATTTTTGCGATATATAGGTATATATATATTTTTTTTTAACTTCAGACTTATTTGGACCTGCTGATGAGACATAAATTGCAGTATGTTGGCATTAAAATTTAATTTTGAAAAAATCAATAAGTAAATCTGTATGTTATGTATAAACTCGTGATATGCGATATGAAAAATTCAGATAAGGGTTGGTTCGTTCTCTAATCGCTGAACGCAGAAAAACCCCATCTGCGTGATTTACGTATTTTTCTAAATTAAAAAAAAAATCGGGAAGGGTTATCACCCCAACGCTAGAACATCAGTTATCAGATCCACGTGTTGCAGGGACGTATGGCTTTTAATTTAAAAAGCGGAACAATACTGTGTCTGATGAAGCCTTGGTATGACTACGGTATTGAAGTCACTTAAAATAATATAGCCAAATTTTTTTTTTCAACTATATATAACATTATAGATGATTTTTTTTTCTCATTTTAATAGATATAACTAACAGTTTATGTAAAGCTTAGTACCTATATTATTTTACAGCATTGTTTTTAGCCTTATGAATATTGTATAGGTTTTTAAAATATTTTTTTAATTCGAAGCAATAAGAATACAAGTACATGTCAAATAAATCATAAAGATTAATGGATTGGATGAATAAAAATGACTTATATAGTGCCCATTCATTGTTCGAAATCATAATGTTCCTCTATCACGAAGGAGTTGGTGGAAGCATGGTTTAGCTTCAACGAGCCTCTTCACGTGAGTAATTCACTTGTAGGTAAATTGTAGGACCGGATCGCAATAAATAAATTCAAATTGTGTATAAATAAAAAAGGTTTAACCATTATCTTTATTATTATACTGATTGAATATGTTAAAAATTAAAGGTAATTTGGGAACTTTAGAGCAAAAGTTGTTTGCTGGGACTTTAGGCCGTAAAAGCCTTAAGATCATCAACAGTTCGAAAACAAAAAAATGTTCTGTAAATAATTTTTTTTTTTTTAATTTTACATTTATTGCAATTTAAAATAATACATTTGTAAATGTATTCCCTTCTCAATATAAAATAAAATAAACTAAAAAAAAATACAAATATATTACAAAAAATATTACAACTAGCAAACATGAAGAAAAATATAATGGCATGAATAGAATTTTAGAGAAATTTTACTCATTGGTAGCTTAATAATTGTATATTATAAGATCCCTAGTAAGGAATTTAAATTGTTATAATACTGATAAAAATTTCGAAAGCAATATAAAAATAATGTATAATAATAATAAAAAAAAAAAAAAAATTGTAAGCAGTGTTTATCCTGGAATAACTGTAGTCTGAGCTGTTGACGTGAATGAAGAAGTAGCTGAAGATTGAGTCTTAAAGGGATGCGTAAGATTTTGCAAAAGAGGGCAGAAAAACTAATGGAAGCTATCTAAAAGAAGTATGGGAGGAGGTACACAATTTGGAAGCCTTATTACACAATCTGGTGTCTAAACAATGGACAGATGGATGTGGTAAAGACATTAAGAATTTAGAGGTGCTTTTCAGGTTTTAGAGCATTGGAAAGGGTATCATTTTTGAGAATTGGTGCTTTTAATGTCTGGCAAAAGGGAAAAGAAGACCCAAACCTTATCTAGAACTGTATATCGTAAGAATAATATCATTATCAATATTTTTGTTTACAGGAATGAATCTTCCAATGATAATACTAATTACCCTCGAGGCTTCCATTCATGTCTTATTCATCCAGAAAGCCGAGTGTTTTCCTATCTACCATAATGTCCCTCGCTATCTGCGCCGGATTGGTTGGAACAGTTTACCGGCACGTTCCTCTGTCACTTCTGAAAATAGAACATCAGTCAGCGTTCGGAAAAAAAAAAGAATAGAAAAAAAGTGTTTGCTGAGGTAATATTGACCTCATTAAGTTAAGGCATGCAGGGAATGAGCGTCAAATCTGCCGAACGTGACCAATCTACCTCCGCGTAATCTTCAGCAGATTAGCAGCTTGGACACGTCCGCCTCCAGCTCAAACTAAACTCTTACCTCAAACCCGTGGCAAATTGATGGCGGATTATTCGAGGAGCGATACCGCCGGATTAATTTATATAAGGCTTCCAATTGAGCTTTATGGGTCCTAATATATAAGATAACTTTCTAAATATAATTGTAGGTCCTAGATTAGAATAGTTCTTAGCGACATTCTTTGAAAAAATCTATTTAATGTGGTAAATTTTAATGCCATTTTTAAAATTCAAATACTTGTATAAATCTGATGAACCGGTAAAAAATTAATAATTCTTCCTCCCTCCCCATTCTAAACTTGTAAACTTTATGTTATACTGCTTCATGTACTACTGAACACCAGAGAACAGTATGTGTTTCAAATTTAATTAGCCCCCTTCCACCAATTTTCCGACGTTTTTATGCTTATCTCGCTATTCAAGGCAACAAGATCATAAAAATCGGTCCGTTCGTCTTTCATTTAAAAATGTTGCAACTAACCGAATTTATCGTGTAAATTTACCTACAACAATGAAAAAAAAATTATATCTAAAAATTATAATGTAGTTAGAACAGATACAGAAATTCAAAGAGCTATTTAGCATTTTAGAATATAAAAATAAAATTAATCCTTCAGATCCACATAAAAATATTTTTTCATACTTTAAAATTGATTTATTCAAAATGGGTAAAACTTCAATAACACCCCTTTTGTTCTTGGATCCACATTTAAGATTTTTTCAAACTCGAAACATTTTATCAAAAGTTTGCTGAAATGCTTCCTATTACACTTATTATATCATTTGACCACTGGGTTATAGTTAATGTAGCTTAGCAAGTATTATGGCCTTATAATTTTTTTTTAAAGGTCTGTCTCAAAAAAACGAATGTTCTATCCATCATCACGTACCTCATATACATTTTGTGTAAAAATCTAATCAGGAACGACATAATTCAAGGCTAGTTTATTCAGCAACGGCAATGGGGCATCCCCCAAAATAAATCCCGTACGTTTCCAATCTGGATGCATTACTTGTTTAAAAAGCCATTTGGGGGCAGAACAAAACCACTATCACACTTCAACACAATGGCCGACCTCCGGGCAGATAATTCAGCAGCAAGTCCTCGTTCATATGAGCTCTCTTTGTTTGGTCTCTGACCACGCCGAGTTATTGGCCCGACGGTAAACCGAGGTGATAAGGGGAAAATGCCAGTGTATCCATTTTTTTTTTTTTTTTTTTCCACAGGACATATTTTCTACTATTTTATTCCTGCCCTCAGGGATGGAGCGGCTTCAGGCCATGTGCTGGCAAAATCTTTGTTAAATTTACGAGGAAATAGTGGATATGGTATCAGCTTTTTATCTTGATAGCGGTAATTTATTCACCGGTACATTGTGGTAGTCGATGCAAAGCTAGTAATTACATTCATACCACTGTTGAACTCTGAATGAACATAGTTTACCCACAAATCATTAAAGGAATAAAAATGTTTTAACATTTTTTTTCGGTGGAAGCAATTGTTTTACTATTGAAAAAAAACGGCGAACTTTGCATTTTATTAAAATCTGTAGTGAGAAAGTTATTTACTATTAGTACATAAGGAAATAACTGAAGAGAAATATAAAAAAACAAAAAAAAAAAAACATGAATGACAAATTAAGTGTTAAATAAAAAAGGTAATACCATAAGTAAGAAATAAGGTGTAACATAAAAAATAATTAAGGTGATGCCATCAGAAAAACAGAAAAAAATATATAGATCGAAAATTTCAATACAAAAAAAGATAATACAGCCATTAAATTCTATTTTAGAATGATATTTAAAAACAGATATTTTTTTCTGTAAACCATTTCCTGTAAGCTTTAATCCAGTAAAAGTGATATTTCTTCTGATTTTCACATTTCTTAAACCTAATTTATTTTTTTAAAAAGAAATTTATAATGAATCTGATGTGTATAGGTATATACATACAATGTGTTTTTAACATATATGTTTATAACATATATAACTGATAAATATGTTTTTAACTTAAAAGAAATAGTTTTGATAAAAGACAATATTTCGTGGGATATGATTTTCAGTCCCAATCGTTGTTTAAATATAAAATTGAAAAATCGGCAGAAAAAAAAAATACAAATGGAATGTTGTTTTTTTAAAAAGGTCATCACGATGTGTTTGGGTAATTTGACCAAACCTTACCAAATTTTTAGGGACCTTTCTATCCTATTTTATTCTACAAAGGATATATTTTTTTTTTCAATTTTTCTCCACGAAAAGTGGGTCCCAATTGGGTCTCTCAAGATGACTGTAATTCCACCAACGACTCCAGTTATAATGACAGAGCACTCTATAACGATTGTGCGGCAATAAAGTTAAATTATATTATTTTATAAAAGGTCTATTGAATTATTCAAGAACCGAAATGGTGGATCGGTAGGCCCCGTGTGAGGTAATTGCTCGGAACGTGAGCGCCGTTCGCTTATCTCCGTGAGCCAATCGGGCGATCCCGGTGTGAAACCACCCTGGAGATCCTTCCAAGATAAACGCATTACCGATTTCTGCTACCTGGGGGTCATCCAGGAGGATTGGGTGGGAAGTCAAAACTATCTCGTGTTATGAAGCAGCTGGAGTTCCGAAATTGGAAATATTAGAGCATTATTAAGTAGCAATATTAGGACCTATTAAGTATATCTCTTACGATATATTAAATTAAATAGGAAAAAAAACTTTTCCTCTACAACCTTGACGTTTAACAGATTTCAGTAATCCATAAAAAAGTACTGTTTGTCGACCAGCAGATGAGCAATGATTTGACTAATGCACGCTCAATCGTCATGATTTTCCTCTTATTAAGGTTACTGACTCATTATAAATTATATTATAAGTGTTAGAATGATGAAGGTGAAAAAAAAAGAAAAAAAAAAATTAATAACCTAGAGACATCTATGCAAGATAAGCTACAAAGAATACAATTTTAAATTGTGCATGAAGTAGATTTTTTACTACATGTGTAGGTATATATTTGATTAAGGTATCAAACTTAAATCAGAAGCTTTCAGGAATCACTGATATTTGAGCGGATTTGGGGAAAATGTACGAATATTTTCTGTCCCCGGAATAGAAAATCCTGGTAGATGACTAAGGACTTCACTTCCTTGTTGATGTGTCAGAAAATGTTTACCAAGGCCTTAATTCATGAGTATATGAATAGCTCATAACAAATACAAATTTTATATATATATATATATATATATATTTGTGCTTCCGCTTCATTGATTAAGATGACGTCATTATCTGATGTTTTATAATGTGAAATGCCCTTTTATAAACCTTGGCAGATTGTCATGAAGATGTCTTCTAAAGCAATGTGATTTAACAGGTTTGTAGTAGTTAATATTTTTATCAACGGGCTTCAAAAATGCATAGAATGTAAAAACAAATGACAGAAAGTAGGTCGAATACATTTTCTGGTAAAAATGGATCTGACCGTTTTAAGTCGCTCATGGAAAGTTTTATTTATATTTAAAATACATTTTTCTTTTTTAACTTTAAAATTATTTTTGATAACTGATCATCTAATACCCTCAGTCGTGAAATAGTCAAGGCTGCGAATAAACTATACACAATGATTCTGCCACAATATTGGTGGATCTGGAATGAGCTGGTGATTTATGTGGCACTGCCGTGATATGTCCTAAAACTGATGGGACCCAAGGGAAGCAGGCAGGTACCCATAGCTCCACCATTCCTCCGACCTTCCCACCATCCCTCCAATACTTCCCTCCATTCCTCACCAACCATGGCAGGCTAAGATGGCAGGTTGAGCTATGGGCATGGCTCCCGGTCCACGGCTAATTGGGAAGCTGATTCTTGTTATCTCGCCTCCGCAGGCCCTCTAATCCTCCGTGACGGATGGCTCGGGCTTAGTTACTGCTCCGCGATAAATTTATATTAATACACTCGAGGGGAAATATATATCTCGATATCGGCCTCCCAGCCATTTAGCAATAATGGGGCCCATTTTGGTGCGGGATTGTCTTCCTCGCAGCTATTTGGAGGGAATCGGTCGGAAAATTGCGTGACTAATGAAAACAAACATACAGGATTTTAAGTGAAATTCTTCCTGTTTGGGATCAAGTCGGGATTTATTACAATCATAAATTTTAATTAACGATTTAAAAAAATATATAGGGTAAATAGGGAAAAAAAGTATATAGAGAAGTAGAAAAAAAACCTATCTAAAAGAATCAATACATGCTATTGTAGGTACCCCATAGAATGTTTATTTTTATAAATCATATATATATATATATATATATATATATATATATATATATATATATATATATGATAAAAAATTAAATCAGAAATCAGTCATAATTTTCCTATTATGACTCATACTTTCAGCAAATCATCTATTAGGTGAATCATCCGTTGACCTACAATATTTTTTTTGCTAAGAACTTCCTAACTTTCATAGCGAGTATTCTAAGACTTCTACTCGTAATCTTATCTCGACGAGGGGGGAAGGACATAAGACGCCCCTTAGAAATTTAGGCTAATTGGAAACGATGACCACGAAGAAGATAGCCGAGACGAACATCGAACATAACTTAAAGTTCTAAGAGCCGAACAGTGTCCTAGCAATTAGAAACGGTGACTACACAAATGACAATCAATGAGGTGAAAACTGCAGTTGGACAAGAGAACAGGAACATCTTGAGGCTTGTTAACGAACAACTCTAACGTTCGGGTGGTAATTTTCCTCAAAGGTGTGTCAATAATTTTTTATTTATTTATTAACCGAATTTCTCATTCGTTTTACTATTGGGTGGATCCAAAAGTTCGTTCGGTTTTTGTTAGGAGTAAAAACAGGGACGGATCCTGGAAGGGGGGGGGGTCACAGTGGTCATGTATACCAAATACCTTCTTCTATAGCAAAAAGAAACTATAAATAAATGTTACCTTAAAAAATTGAAATATGAGATATACGCATTATTTACATTTTTACCATTTCCTCCAATGAACCAACAATAGAGATTAATCTAATAAACCATTGATTGCCATTAGTTTATAGGAAAACGTTTTTCCATATAATCGCCTAAAGAGAATAATAGGTTATTTAAATTCCTAACTGGTTTCGAACCCAAGAATACATTACCCCACCCACCCCGCAAAGGTTTTAAAGATCCCTTCAGTGGCAACTCCTGAACTCCTCATGCAAATTCACTCCCTCAGGGACCATCTTATCGGCCTCCTTTTTATGAGATCTCGAAGGCTCTTGAGTTGCTTCTGTAGGGACTCTATTTAGGAGAGGCATTCACTTACAGCCTTGATAACGTTCTCAAAATGTAGTTTTGGAAAGATAATTTTATCATTAAATACTCAAAATTACTCTATAAATCAATTGTGTGTTAATTATTTGTTTATGTGCAATTTTTTGAGAATTTATTGGATACATACAGAGCCTTATTAAAGTTGTGAGGGTTTCGTATTGTGACGTGAAACTAAACATGGTGAAAATAATAGTGATTTCTGATTCTCGAAAATTATTTTTATTTTCGAAGAAAATAAATGTGGGTTTATTTTCATTATATAAGATCAAGATCAGAAAGCTGTAAGCTAAAAAAAGTTGAATTAGAGAGGAAAGGTTGTAATGAGGACGCATTTGTATATTTGAAATGTTTTTACAATGGCATCGAATGCACCTACCTAAGCTTGTTAAAGAGAAAAATCCTTACAATTCTTGGTATGTACACGAGGCAGAATTAAGGATCTTTTTCGTTGTTGTTTGATCGTAGGCTCTATTGGTATTCCTCCACAACACTAATGCATTCCTTCCCTGTTTCAACTTGCGTCGATACAGGAGCGTGCCTGGCTTTACAACTAATCCCCGTTGAATGAAATTAGTTTATAGGGGGAAGGGAACTCGAATTTGATCATACACGCCATTTATTTTGTATAATTATTATATTGTGTTAGAGTATTTTATTGTAGTCTTAACGATTCTTTGTTTAATTTCCCTTGTGTGTTAGATTTTTTCCGTAGGGAAACAGCAAAAGAGACCCAACAAGAAGTGATATTGATTCAATCCATCAAAAACTCAACAAAAAAGTTTTGATTATATTTTTTGCAGGATGAGGAAATATTGTATTGAGAGGGAGAGAGTATACGTAACAATAACATCATGAAGAATGTATTAATTGCAACCTTAAATATTTCTTCAGTTTTTTCACCGTTGATACCGTATTCTGTTATATTAACCTATTATCTATTACCGGATTGTTCTCTTGTTTAAAAGTGCGATGGAATCCATAAATGATTTATTAAAAAAAAAAAAAACTTTAGTTATGTCATCGAATATAATAAGAAAATATATTATTAAAATGGAGAGATCATATATTTAAATAATATCATGAGGGTATTAATTTAAAGTTAAACATTTAGATTTTTTTAATGTGTCCACAGTATTAATACCACGTTCTATTTAGTTATCCTAATTGAATAAAAAATAAAAAATAGACAATTACTGGAATTAATTTCAATCCGACCATTTACAAAGAAAAAAAAACGAATTAAATTAAAAAAAGGACTTTGAACATCTTATCAAAATTTTGTTTAAATTATTATTTTTTATTATGGGAGGAAATGGCATATTCACATCCCTACATTATCGGTAAAGCAAGATCAGTCAATTTACATATTAATCAATACGCTTATAGGTAATAAATATAAATTTGATTTTAAATACTCAGTTCTAAAAGGAAATTGAACACTTTTATTCTCACGGCAAGACTTACTTGGTGTCTTTCTTTCTTTTTTGAGTCCTTCGAACCAAAACCTCTCGAAATCCTTGATCCCACTCTGCGTCGTTTTATCCACTCTTTGAATACGAGATTTCAACTTCCTCCATTACAAATCCTTTAGAATTCGTGGGACCCCTTATTTGGAATTCTTGTCCCATTTACATTCGTCAATCTTGCTTCTTATTTTATTTTATATCATTATAATCCTTTTTACTAACAGATGATTTTTATTTAATCCTTGATAAATATTTACCCAAAAAATTCACTGATGCTGAGAAAAACAATTTATGATGATTTATACAATTTTTAATTATTTAGATTAGTATAGAAGCTTTAATCCTTTAAACTGGGTAGAAGGCGAAGGAGGGAGTTGATATTCCGGCGCCGTAAGGCGATACTCGTGCCAGACAAGAATTATCTCCATCAAACGCGAGGTGTGAGTCAGTTCTCTTGAAGGAGAAAGCTAAGCCTTATTGGAACTGAAAAGCCTTCCATGGTACAGGCAGTTCCCATCATCATGCAGTCAGCTCTGGTACCGAACCAATGACCCATGCTAAGCAGTCCGCCAATAGTCCGCAACTATAGTCTAGTATAATTAATTATAATTGTGGTATGATAGTAGATATTCGTTTTTTCATAACTTGGTAACTTCATTAAGATGATTACTCCAATGAGTATGGTTCGAAATATAAAAAAAGATATGCAAATTTATAAAACATTAAAATAATTTATTTTATCCATTACATAAATAGGGCTTGATTTCAAGGAAGGCGTTGAAATCTCTGTAAAATATAATAAACTGTGGAAAATCCTATGAACATTGATGAAAACAGCTAATGCTATCATCAACTGGGGTAGATCAGTATCACAGAAAATTGAAACTATCCTTTTACAGAAAAACCAAGTTAGCTGTTTTAGAAATTTGAAAAAAGACACAGGTTTTTGTAATTGGCGATATATAACCCAATACATTGTGAAATATATGATCATATTATGTATTCATTTTTTTTTCTGGACAATCTTATTCATAAAGAGTGCATCTCCTTTTGGGACTGGTTCTAAAATGGAATCACCAATGATTGATTATAATTGATATAGCTAGCTATAGTCATAAGCCATTGCTATGAATATACTTGACTAATTACAAAGACCAATAATTAATAGTTAAATCTCATTAGTTAAACACATAGGTATTACTCATTGTTATAAATTTACACACCAAAAAAAGGATTTAAAAAAAAAAATTACATGAATAGGAAATTGGAAAGAAAACATTGGCAATTGCCGGGATTCGAACCCGTGTCTCTGCATCATCAAAGCAACGTTCTGACCAACTGAGCAACCAAGGCAAGACCATCCCAGCCTCGACAACCTTAATTAATCATGCATGATTAAAGCTTTTTTCTATTATAAAAAAAAATCTGATGCGTGCGCGCAACACACAACTTTCACTTACCAACTTACTTAAATTAGAAATTGATGTGTTTTGTTAATTGCCACTTCTCAAAGACACATTTTTCCACATTCATTTCTTATTTTTGTTTGCTCTACAAAAAACACTAGTTTTTTATTATTAAATTAAAGTTTTTACTTGTGATAATTCGGCAATGCAAGCGTAATACTCCCAGTCGTCTGATTTTATAATTCCCTATGTAGTTGTTGAAAACTTCATTTACCATGGAACAAATAATTTCCATTAAATGAACAGATTGGCTTTAATTATGAACAATGGTCTGTCATTAAAGGCGTACTCTGCATGAGTGGGCTCAACGTGTTTTATGAGTTGACTGAATATTTTTCTTTTTTTCTCCTCTATATGTTTACTTGATTCTCATATTCAGCCATTTCTTATTTTTAGGCGAAACGAGAGACAGATAATTTCTCCATATAAATAAATACAAAGGTACTTTATATGAAAACAAAAAAGACCCCTTCCTCATTTAAGCCCCCTCAGAACATTTTAATAATAATAAAGCTTACCTGATATTAAAGAACACCTAATTGTCATTAAACACGACGAATTTGATGAAAATCGTTATGGCCGTTTTTGAGATAATCAAAAAAAAGGTAAACAGTTCTAAAAGAGTTATGAAATTAAGTGCCCTCTTCGTTTGACCAATTTTGATGAAATGTTGGGTATCACATCTTTGGCATATACATACATCAAATACCCAGTTTGATCAAAATCGTTAAAGCCGTTTTTGAGAAAATCGAAAAAAACAGGTGAAAATGATATAAAATTTATTAAGTAAAGTCCCCCCTCCGGTTGATCAATTTTGATGAAATTTAACAGTCATATTTCGGGCATTTACATACATCAAATACTCAGTTTGATCAAAATCTTTAATGCCGTTTTTGAGTAAATAAAAAAAAACACATGAAAATTATGTAAAATTTACTAAGTAAAGTCCTCCCTCCGTTTGATCAATTTTGATGAAATTTTGACAGTCATATCTCGGGCATATTAATACATTAAATACTCAGTTTAATCAAAATTGTTAGAGCCGTTTTTGAGAAAATCTAAAAAAAAAACGTAAAAAATCTTTAAATAAAGTACCCCCTCCCTTTGACCAATTTTGATGAAATTTTCGCTGTCACATCGCGGGCATATACGTACACTAAATACCTAATTTCAGGTTTGCACGGATTATAGTTTTTGAGCTATTCTGTTCAAACACACACGCACACACACACACACACACACACACACAGACACACACACACAAACAGTTGGTTGGCGCACACAGCGGGACTTGGTTATTTCGACTCAGGAGACCCCAAAACTTGTTTTTCCGTTGACAACCGGAAGTCAAAATTTTTCACGATCGCAATACTTCCACTTACCTACTATATATTTCATATATAGGTAAGTGAAAGTAAAAACCCGTAACACTACAACCACTACAATGAAGGGTCTTGGGTGAAGTACTATGTAAAGAAACATTGTTTCTTGTTCAGCAGTCGTGCAAGAAGGTGATTTTACCGTGATCACGCTAGAACGTCAGGTTTTTTCAATTAATAGTTCCCACATTTTAGAGGCTGGGTTTGCTCCAGGAGAGTCTCTCGGCCACCGATACGATATTCTTTGACAGAATATTAAAGCTATTCTTCGCCAAGCCAGATTCGAACTCAGCATAGCAACTCAAAGCCTTACCAATTAGCAACCACGCTCCCTATTATTTTTTTCTATTATAGCTGTACCTATTATTGCCTATAGCCGGCTATAACTGTTTTCATTACATTTAAGATTTTTTTTTTCTTTAACGGGATCACCATACCAATTATATGTATTATTAATTGAGTAATATTTTCTATATTTTATACAACTTCTATATTACTCTACGACGATATAATATTTAACTTTCATACCTATGACTGGACGGAACAGGCTTCCATCCTACTGTAGAGCAGAGATGCGTGGATTTATTCCCACCCGGGGACGCCCACAGAACCAACCACTTGTGGGACGGCCATGTGTGCCACATTCCGGGCCCCCTATTTAACACGTCCCGTTGTTACAACACTTTCCACGGGGAGCATTCAAGAGGCTATGTAAATCATGTAATGAGGCGACATGTACCTGATGTGTCCGAAGGGTTTCTTTTCACATAACTCATAACGGCTCGGCGAGAAAACCACTCAACGTTGGCGGAAAAAAAATTTATGAAAATACATTGAAAATATTATTGTACATAGAAGATATTGAAATACGGGAAAAAGAAAACATCAAAATTCAGCATCCAAGATTTACAATTGATTAAAATTAAAAGGTGATTGACTTATGTGCCAAACCTACTGGATGCAGCTTTCAAAACATCTGAAAATCAATAAATTTGGAGACTCCCTAACATCTAACTATATACAAAAAGTCTTCTAGCATGTTTGCTAAATTCGCCGATTATTTACAATAAAAAATAACTACTTAATTAGTCTTAATTTCCCCCGAATAGTTCCGCTTAGAGATACGCTATATCATTTATTTTATTTGATGCACCTGTAATAGTTAATTTTAAAAAATGTATATCTCAAAAAATAATAAAATGCATAAAACAAGGTCACACATTCATACATATATATTACAATATATAAATACATCTTGTGAAAATCCGACTCAAGCTTTGCAGCCCACTTGTGAAAGGCGAAAGCAGGGCTCGAAGAAATCACAATGCTTTCCTCCCATCCGCATCACTGATTTAAATTATTGGAAATATTTTTTATTTTTATTTTTAGCTGCATTTTTTTCGTTTTATCTTTGGCACCTTTCATCCATTGTTTAGAGTTTTTTTCTAGTTATTCCTTTGTAAATTTGGAAGCTTAAACTTCTATTTGTCTGTGGTTTTCTTACTAAAGACCATTTCGTATATTTTTGTGAACCTTTTACTGAAAATGACAGTCGTTCAGTTATGTTCAGAGTCAATAGACGGTCATTAAGCATTATAATTTGTTTTCATGTTTCAATAAATCTGGCAATTGATAGCTCAATTTGATCTGATTGAGATTTACAACCTTTTATCTTTTTTAAAACATTCCTTTCTACCCTTCCTGTTTTCCAACAACCTATTATTGATCGAAATATTTATTTTTTTAAATGATTGCAAACCGACGCTGATTTAATCGTACCTATATCGAAAAAGTTTCCATTTCTGTGTATGAGTAAAAGATATTATATTCGATTTTTGGTACCTCAAGAGAGATTTATTAGTGAGACCAGGAACTATGTTTTTTTTTTTTAAATATAAATGATTGGGTCACCGATAAAAAAATGGATATGAAGCATGATGATATGCTTTTCTTTCATAAATGCATCCCGATTATTTATTAAATGCTAGTTCTTAATAGTTTTATGTGTATATAATTAGCAAATTATAAATCGAAATAATTAGTTAACCTTTTAAGAACCGGTGAAACAATGGAAGTAAGTAAAAAAAAATAATACGTTAAACGGACATATTAAGAGGAAATATGTATTTGTAAAAGGCCTTCGCATGATCGATGTTGCCGAAGCTTTTTAATTGAATGCGAGATTGAGGATTTATGACTACAGTTCTCTGTAAATGGTAGCGGGCTGAAGTCTCGCAACGTTTAAATACAAAGAGTTAATGGATATTATTGTATACATATATTTTTTACAGCTGGGTGCTATTGCTTCTTACTATGCACCTATATGAAAATAAATTTTAGCGTGAATCTTTTTTTTACAACTGTTCATGATTAAGAACTACTTCTTTGACAGTAGAATTATTAATTATTTTCATAATTTTGTTTCATTAGCCATGCCGATTTTTTTTTAGGAATAACAAAAAATCCGAAATTGTTCTGTTGTACGATTCCGTAGGATTTTAAACTGTAGTTTAAGATTATACTATTTCGGTTTTGATGGAGACACTCTGGGAGGTAAGGGGTCACCTACGGTGTGGTGGTTATCATGGCAATCTACAACACTAAAGGTCGGGGGTTCGCGTCCCGCGGTGGCCATAGGCTTTTTTAATGGAAGTAAAAAACCCTTGGCTATGCCGTCCCTCGGATAGGATGTAAAATGGAGGACCCGAGCCTGTATAATGCCAGGTACTCGTTAAAGATTACTATCCTAATTATACCTGGATAGGCAAAATTTAGGATTCCCACTGTAGTACCGTCCGATTAGCCTTAGTAGCACAAAGGGAAGTTAAACAAACAAAAAAACAACTCTGGGAGGCAGTTCTCCACATAATTTCTAACAAAAATATTCATTTGTAATGAAAAGTCCAGCTCCGAAAGGAAAGGGAATGAAGTCCATTTAAGTATAATAAGGAAAAAATCACTTTTAAAAGTTTTTAAAAATATACAAAAGTGCACCATCTTAAAGGGGATATTTTCTATGAACATGAGGAATTGGTTGAGTTATTTTATACCTACACAACTTTCAACGCGTGCATATACATACATCGTGCTTATATATTAATGTATTGCTCCTATTATCACAACTTATTCAACATTTATATTTTCATTTTATTGTACGATACGTATAATATATTCAGTCGACAGAAAGATTAAATCCAAGTTCAACATTTTTCAGAAAAAGACTTTTTTTTTTTTTAAATTAGTAACATTTCATATATTATTAATATTATTAAAAGTGCTTCCTGAAAGATCTTGGAGTTACATCATTTTTTCTACAGAACGCCTCATATATACAGATATCTATATCTATAGATTTTTGCTCTATGGTTTCGTCGCTTCCCATTTCATTAATTAAGCCAGAAAAAAGTACATGACATCTATACTTTTTGTAATTCTTAGAAGAGTAAAAGACCCAGAATAAGGTTATATTTTTTATTCATTCCTAAAAAAAGGTTATATTTTATCAATCTTTTTATTTTTGCATATTTATTTAAAATTTATTTAGCGTATGTATATGGCATGAAATCTGTAAAAATTTGAAATATACGATCCTGTTATGGGGTTATTGTGGAAGGGAAAAAAATATAGCGTATAAAATATACTGATTTACAAACGTATTCTCCTATCAATAATTAAGTTTATTTATACATATTTTTATTGTATATAAATTTAATAAACAAGACTGTATTCGTACCTTCCATGGTTCACATGTTTTACTAATAAATTTAACGCGCGCTTGATATGTAAATAAAAGAAATATTGTGAAGTGGATTGAATAGATGTTAGATTGCCTCACTGCCTTCGATTACTTTGATTACTTCAGTATTCCAACTTGGAAATACTGTTATATATTTTTTAATAATAAATGCTTTTTATAAATATCTCACAGACTGGAAATATATGAAACAGTATAACTACTGTAACATGTATAGTTCATTAGAAAAGGCCTAGATGTAGAGTGAAGGTGGCTGTGGAGGGGGTAGAAGTGGGGAGGGAGGTAATGTATGCGGAGGTACTAACTCAGCCGGAGCCACACTGCCCACGCCCGATAATTTTGATTTATTATTTCGATATAAATGCTCCCTTTGACCTGTTGGGTGTCGGTATTGTCGTGTAAGGGTCCGGTACCCACACAACCTCTTTAGCGCCTCTCCAACCATTAACCTCACCTCCCGGCAGACCTCATGACCGATTAGCTGCCAATTCGAATTCAACGGCCGCTCGTGTCGAATCTCTCGACTTCAAACAAGGCCCACTCCGGTGTAGCAGGAGCTCTTATCAATTGGCGGGGAATACTAATGAATACGTGGATGAAGCCATCAAGGGAGATATAATCAAATTATTCACTTCTGAGCAAGCGCCGAATGGAAATGCCGATGGTAATTCTTCCGACTTAGCTCGCAGGGCGGGAATCGAGATGTTGAGATAAGTTAATTGTTGGTGCTCCTTGAATGATTTATTTTAAAGAGAAATTTCAATTGTCAAAATTCCATTATCAAGCAAAAATCAGCATCAAAATGGCTATATTTTATTTTTGAAGTCATTAATTTGAATTCCCTTATTGCAGAAAAGAAATATTTATTACGCATTTTATTGTTAATTACACATCGTGCAGAGCAAGTTCCTCATATTCATACGCCTGTCTACTCATTTTTTTTTTTTAACCTAGACGACTTGAGCTTCGATTTTACAACATGTATCAAATCCTTAAAAGCCTAGATGATGATGTAGAAAGTGAATAAATAATTGATATGTATATATTTATTCCACTCCCTGACTTACTCGTTGCACACTGTATTCGGTAATAACAGGGGGCAACTGTTTCCTCCATTGGCCATGAACTTAAACTCACTGATTACACGAAAGGAAATTGAATAATATTAACAAATCACAATATTTCGTTTTTCTCATATTTATTTTTAATTTTAATTTATTTATTAAAAATAAAGAACCTAATTGAGAAATGGTTTTTATCTAACTCATTATAGCTGAGAAGATTAAGTAACTTACTATTACAAATAACTTTGAATTTAACTTTGTTGCATGAGATCGGTTTTTTATTTAACTTTAATGCTGACAATGTACGTAATTATGGAACCTTCTAAAAATTTATCTTTTCCCAAGGAAATTGTCGTCATTAGAAATTCCCCATCTTTGTTTTATCTTACCTACGTGCATATCGTGACCTTTTTTTTTTTTACAAAGTTATCCTGATGCAATAATTTTTTTAAGTATTTGACGGTTCTTTTTCTTTCTAGCAATAGAAAAACCTAACTAACCAAGCAAAATTAGCAAAAACAAAAATAATAAAAAAGTAAATAAAAAATTCAGGCACAAGTTCTAGAATCATAAAAAACCGTTACCCACCTATGAGACTAACTCTTATTTATTCTTTATTTAAAGAATTGAATTTTTTAAAATCATATTTGAAGTAAAGAATAGAATTTTTTTTCTTCAAAAAGTAGGATAGGTACTCATTTTGCTCTTGTCTATTAATTGTTTGTCTTTTTATTAATTTATAGTTTCTACTATTATTTGAAGTTTATAGGTATAATTTATTTTTATTTGGTTTTCGTGCAAGGAATCTCAATAGTTTAGCAATTTATTTATTTATTCCATAAGTCGTTCACGTTTCGGAGCAGCTTTCCCATCTTAAGAACACTCATACTTATATTTTAGATATACACGTTACCTAAAAATATTGTTAAATGTTAAAAGCTGAAATGGTAAAAAGCTTCAAAATACTTAAATAAATAATAAATACGGAAATTACTAAAAGTTGATGTTCCTTGCCCGAAAACCAAAAAATAAAAACATAAATTGAATTCTTCTCACAAAAACTAAAATAAAATGGTATAATTTATATTAAGAAATAAATTAAATAAATAATCAATTAGTTTATTTATCTGTTTCGAAGAAGGTAAAGGGGAGGGAAGATAGAAGCCGGAATATGGATGGCTGTGGAGGCGTGGGTGCCGCTTGAGATGTCGGGGGCTATATAAGACTTGCGTGGAGTCCGATAGCAGCTCGCACTTGAGCCCAATGGAAATTTCACTCTGACAAAGTTCTCCCTCGCTAAGAGACTCAGATAAAGTCCCGATTTATTCCACTTCTTCACTATCTCTCCTTCTCATTCCTCCTCCTTCTTCTCCTCCTCCTTTATTTATTCCAGCCCAGAGATTTATCACTTTTATTTCACCTCCTATTCGAATGAATAGTAATGAAGGCTCCGCGTACCCTTATCTAGACATGTTTCTTTTTCCCCTGTTCCTTTTTATATTCAACCACCCTCTGATATATTCCCATTGTAATTTCCGAGGGTGGTAGTCGTCGGATGGGAAGGGTGGCGAATTTCTGGGCGTATTTGGACCGTGAAATACGGCCCCGCCAAGTCGGAAAAAGGGCGTAAATTTCTCGGAGTGGTCGGGGCGAGGGCGTGGTCCCCGCCCTTTTTGTTTTAAAAAGCCTTCAACTCAAACCCCAACTTGGTCCTCCTTCCTTAGCCATTACCTTCCCCTTTGGAATCCTAAATGCCTAAGTGGCCCCGAGGTCTGGCGGGAGGGAGATTAGGGCGTATAATGGCCTTATTGTTGGAAGATGTTAATCACTGTTAGTGTTGAATTCATCGCCCGAAATTAGAATATACAGGAATAATTATGAGGAGAAGTGTCGATAATGCTTATCAGAAATTTATGTCTAAATTAACTAGCATCTATGAACACCGTAAAGCTAAGATTCTCCAGAACAATGTCAAACGCATTTTTATCCGTGTCATTATTCCTCTTTCGATTGGATAAACACTAGTCTTAAAGTTAGCTTATTGGTTATCAGAAGAATTATGTGTCCTATCCTTTCTGATTTAGTCCAAGTCTAATCCTGGACAATTTTATAAGCAAAATTTTTATATTTTGCCTGAGGTCTTTCAACTAAGAATCATCTAAACTTCAGAGGAACCTTAAGTTGACGGAATAACTTTCATACTGTTGGATCATTATTAATTAATTAGAATGGAGTTGAAATAGTTACTTCCATATGTTTTAAGAGATGATGTAATTCTTATTAGTTTGTTTCAATCAATTCATTCTCTAATTAGCTATTTTTAGGGAGGGATTTTAGGGAGGATTTTTCTGATCGAAAGTATAATTACTTAATACGGTGTGGTTGTAAAATTATAATGATGTTCTAAAATAACGAAAATAGTTTTTTTTTTTAATCACTATCCAGCCTATGGAGGACCTCAGATTTTTTCCCGCCTCAGTAGCAACGCTCCTGGAGGCGGTTGTTGGAACGAGATCCCGCGGTATCTGCCCCACGCGGGGGCGGTATATCTTCTCCCGCATTATCTGGTAGGCTGTGTAATTGGAGAGGAGGGCCATTGTTCAGAGTCGGCTGGTTATATGATTTACTAAGAGTAACCTCCCTCCCTCACTCTCTCTCTCTCTCTCTCTCTATCTCTCCCTCTATCCCACCTCCCTCCTAGGCTGTTGCCTCCCGATATCTCGGAGGTGTTCCTCCTAGTACCTCCCGGGAGGCGCGGGTCCTCCCATAAACCAGAGAGGTGTTTTAATCACCGGATAATGACCCTAGGGGTTCACCGTGTTAGCTCCTCCTATCGCTTTCCCATATTCACCGCTCGTATTGCCTTACTAGTCATTTTCTCATTACTGAGTCTTCATCATCATGCATCACGGCAAATTATCCTTAGCTTAATTGCAGCCCCTCCCCTTCCTACACATTTGTTTTATTCGCTGTTAGATAAATTATGGGGATTTATTATCTATTAGTTAGGACTATTTAATTGATGACATTACTGCTTCCTATAATTAATGAAAAATACAATATAATTTTTCAAGCCAAAGAGTGATATATTTTTTCGATAACATCACACTGTCGTTAACCCATCAAGTCACAATTCATTTTATTATTTCTTAATATTTTTTATTGCGAATCGGTATTTATGTTATTATTAATTTATCATTTATCTTATTAAAAACTTTCTAGACATGATATTACTGCGATAATAAACTAACTAAATCATATTCTATAGCGAACCTCTAATCTTTTTATAGAATTTATTGCTTCATATATGACCCCTATATCTCTTACACTTCATTCTTGTTTTATTCTTGAAATATAGCAAGCCCATTTATCTATCTATCTATTTTAATTATCCCTGGATAGGCGAATTTTAGGACTCCCACTGTAGCATCGTCTGATTAGTCTTAGCACCACAGAGAGACGTTTAATATACAAACCAGCTAAAAAACTCTATGGAAATCAGTATATTCAACAATGAATGGATTTATCATCCTTGCTTGATTATCCATTATTTAATTTCGAAGGATTTTAATCTATTTGATCAAGCCAATTGTTTCCAACGTGGTTTCTCCTTAATAATTATTAGCGTAATTAATTAATAATTCTAAATATAATATGGCCTTGTAGCTTGGAGTCTCGAATAGAGATTTATACATTTGTTGATCTATATAATTAAATATATGGATGCGTTATAACCTATTTAGAATACATAACTTTATTCTGGGAATAAGCCGTTTAAGAATAACAGATATGAACATAAATGAAAGTATAAAAATTGATATAGGGCCATCACCCTGCTATTAGTAAAAATACAAAACATTTGATGCCAATAAACAATTATATAATAAAATTAGATTTTTAACCTTGAGTCGAACTTTTGTGATTTAACAGGATTTGCCTGTGAATTATAGTATGTTGAAAAAAAAAAGAATTTGAATAAGAATTCTTTTTTTAAGGGGGATGTTTATTTAATGTTTTTATTTGTTACAAAAATTTTTATTGCTATTAAAAATCTAAATTTTTTTTTAAATTAAATTATAATGTATAAATGAATTATAAATTAGCAGAGGCTAGTTAAATATTACAATGAGATCGGAGTTATAAATGATATTGGTTTAGAAGTAAGGAGAAGGATTTTGAAGGAGAGACCTGGTAGGGAGGAGAGGAAGGATAAAAAATAAAAAAGGAAGAAGCCTGTTCCAGAGACGGTGAGTAATGGCCGCTTCTCTTGATTTAGTGAGCACCGTGGAGGCTGCGATGTTCAGGGCTACATGTGTCTCGCTGTTCTCGTCTGCGTCGTGACTCCGGGTCGGAGATGGACCTTGGGGTATCCGCGCCTCCGATCCGTTCCGAGATCTTCACTTTTTTTTTTTTTTATTAATTCATTCCTATTAGGAAGTCACCTTAATTAATTATTACTAATATACAACTATATCAATGCTAAGATGAGCAAAGTTTTAGCAAATCTACTACTAAAATGTACGATTAATGTAAGATGTATCAACCGTTTACCATTCGTACGGTTGGTACTAATTTTATTTTGTGCGAGAAAAAAATACACTCAATGCATGGATAATTTTTTTTTTCTTTGTTTAAGGACAAGTGGACCATTAAGGTCACTATCGTCCAACTCTTAAGGTACATTGTTGACAATTTAGATTATTAAAGTGATAGTTGGAAATTAGAAAAAGATTTGGATTTTATTGGAGATGATTGGTGATATAGTAGGTACTAATAATAATACTGGTTCCTAGATGTCATGACGTTAGAGAAATAATTCTGGTTCGGTTGTCGGTTTAAATTATCATAATTTTTTTTTTCAGAAAATATTATTGCTATTATTACAAGAAGATATTAATTTTATTATTATATTATTTTTAATAAATTTAATCAGTTTCTGATCAAAAATATTTTTTCTCGACCCTATTTTTTAAAAATATAATATGGAGCGTTTAATAATGCTCAATAATGCTCTACATCATTATTTAAAAAAAAGTTATTAATATCCGAGTTTTTATGTTTACTCCGGTCCGTTGTTTAATAATTCTGTCATTTGTCAATTCCTAGTTCTAAGCTTTACTCCAAGATGTTTGGAACAAAATCCATTTTAAGGTCTCTTTACGTAAAAACCCGAATATTATCGAAAGCAGACGGATTCTACCGAATCCCCAACAAATAATTGCCTATCAACTCATATTTAAAAAAATATATAAATATTATCTGGAATCTTACAAAAGAAACTTTATTCTGGAACAAGGTCCTTTCACAATTTTAAATATTAATAGAGATCTTTAGTAGGACAAAAATAAAGGTACCTGAAAGAAGTAACAAATATAAGTGAGGCCTTTTTCCATGTTTGGATTTTTCCGTAACATATCTTGTATAATTAACTACGAGCATAAAATTTATAATTATTATCTTTACTGTAGGAAATTAGGATCCATTAACGTTATTCAGTAACTTTCAGTATTCCTCGTTATTCTTTTTTCAATATGACCGAAGCTATAGTGAGCTTATTAATATTTTTTTTCAGTATTCTAAACATTTTTCAATACTAGCAATTCATCGGATCAAGTAGCATACAGACACACCATATATATACGTATAAAAATATACCTGTATATATGCGATGTTATTTTAAACTTTACTATTAGATCGAAAACGTCAGAAAAATTAACATATTTTTTTCCGCATGCATATAAAAAGGATCTTTATCCGGTCGAGGGGATGTAGCCATTTAGCATAAAATAAAAGTTGATCCTGTTGGATGGGTGTGTTCTGCAGTGCTGCAGCCAAGCGGGAATGAGATACACCCCCATGGGACCACCCCCCAGCAATATATGTTGGGCCCTCCCGCCACCCCCTCCCTTTTTAACAAACGTCCAACCCCGAATGATGGTGCATTTTACACTGTCGAGGTGTTGCCAGTTATTTAACATCTCGTTTATTTTAATTTTTAGAATGTTGAAAGTTTACCAACTATTTTTATTAAAATTATCTTATATTTTCATTATTGTTGAAATTTACAGAAGTAATTTATAGGACAATTTACTACTTCAACCTTGATTTCTTAATTATTTTATATTTGATTAGTTTCTCATTAATTCTCGACTCAGTGGCAGAGACAGAGACCTAACGGTCTTGATCTATGGTCAGATATGTGTAACAGTTTTTAACTTATCTGTAAATTGAGTGCAGGTCTTAATGATTGTATTTTTAGTTTAGTTGCATAACATATGATCATTTATGTTAACGATTTACTAATCACCTACAGTTAGTTTTCTAAGCCCATTTAAAATAGCTGTATAAAAGACTCCGGACTTAACTGAACCCACTCGTTTCCGATCTTACTTCCACCACCATTTCCTCCTCAGCATTTGAAAAGAAGATGGTCTCGAAACCATATTTAGAAATAAATAGTATTTGAGTGTTCCTAGTGGAAAGTTTCCCTGACATCCGGTTCTTTCATTTTTTAATCATTGTATTTCTTGTAAACACATTCGTAAATTTTAAAAATAATAAAAATGAAAATTATCTGTTTTTTATTTAAAAATATAACTATATTTTGTTTTTGTTTTTCTTTCGCTGTTTATTAAAAAACTCTTGTTCTACTTCAATATTGCGATGAATAATTGGGTCTAATGGTAACGTTTTAAATAGCCTGTAATTCTTAGCTAAGTAAAAGTTTACAAAGAGGGATGTTTGGAAGGGTTGGCGATTGGACTGCTAGCTAATTGGTCACGACTGGCTGAGCGTGGTACAAATTGTCTCTGCCACGACCTTTGGCATCCCTTCCAGTGGGCACATGTTCCAGGACAACCCCCTCGAGCACCAAGGTCCTGGAAGGGTAATTGAATGTAAGCTGAGCGAAGGATAACAGGCAGGGACTTTACTTCTTAACAATAAAAGAAATAAAAGTATCTATTTTTTTCAATATAATATAATTTTTCTCAAACTGCTATTTAATGCTACCGTTTCAAACTACGTTTTCATATAATAACAAAATTAGATAAAGTTTTCTCTATTATCTCTTAGCGTGGTCGTAATTCCTTTCTCGGTGACATGTTGTTAACATATCAAACCAAGCGATAGACGAAACTACTTCAATTAGTTAATTGAGGAATGTAAAAATGAAAGAAATATTTATTTAAGGTTTTTTTCTGTTATTTTTGAAGGAGATAAAAATAAACAGTATCTCGTTAAAATATGTTATTTGTTAATTACATTTAATAAATTTAAAATTCCTATTTTTAAATGATCTAAATAATTATTTAATACAAAGATTGTTTTCCTTCTTAAATTTAACTAGTTGATCTCATTGGAATTGAGCGATTTTAATATTATTACAAAAAAAATTAATACTACTAAACTCAAATACAACATTTTATAATTGCTAATTTGCAGGTTGTAAATCTCAAAAACAAGACTGAAACTTGATTATATTTGTGTTTAATAATATTAATTAATTATTAATTATTATTTGTAATTATTATTACATAAAACAAATGTTTTACAATCTGTTTTGTCGTTAGGAGTTAAAAATGTACACAATAATGACATTAATTTTCTTCTTTTCAGGTAATATTTCTGGTCCCGAAAGTTTGGTTCTCTACTAGCATTGCACAGGTATTGTAATAGTTTAAATATAGAGCACAGATCTCTTGAATAAAATTTATCAGATATTATTTAATATAGGTACTTTGTTATCAAAAATAAATATATTACTCTTGATATTTTATTAATGGTTAAATAATCGAATAAATACTAACGAATTTGATAACTCATTTTTATTTATCTATTATTGAATTAGCCTCTTTATTATTTAATAATTAGTCGGAAGCCAGGAAAATGAGTTTTGGGCTTATAGTTGAATGACTATTGATTTTCTCTGTAAAATCATGTTTATATAAATTGTAACATGACAAAATTCAAAATTCATTTAATATCTGTAGTGGCATTATCAATTTTTCTTTTCATTTTAGTTTCGGATTTATGTGAAATGAATATATTTCTATCGAATAAATAAGCGTTTTTTTAGAAAAAATAAATAATATTACATTGTGTTTCATTTTGTTTATTTCTTTTCATTAAATTAATAATTATATTATGAGCGCCTAGTGGTGGAAGCTATTAATTTTCTTCATTAAAATAAATAACAATAAATTTCTTCATTAGTTTTTCACTAGTATTGTATACTACAATACTAGTATAGTATTGTCTTAATAGCTTTAAACTATCAATATTATCTACAGCTTCACATCAATATTAGCCTGTTGAACAATTTGTTTGTTTAACTTCCCTTTGTGCTACCTAGGCTAATCGGACGATGCTACAGTGGGAGTCCTATATTTTGCCTATCCAGGTATAATGAGGATAGGGTTCTTTAACGAGTAGCTGACATCGTACAGGCTCGGGACCTCCATTTTGCGTCCCATCCGAGGGATGGCATAGCTAAGGATTTTTACTCCCTTTAAAAAATCCCAGGACCACCACGGTCTTATAGGTTGCTATGCTAATCACTACACCACAGGTGACCCAAATGTTAACTAATTTAATTTATAAATAAGACCAGTGAGTCAAAATAAGTATCAAGTAAGCAATTAGTATTTTTGGACCTAGCATTTCTTTTAAGGGAGTGAAGTAAGAATGTGTTAAATGTTTGGAGGTTTACAATCATGGAAACTTGTGGGCCAAAAGAAAGATCCTCCATCTAAAATTAGGATGTTGCGCTTTTCAATCCATTCCTTAGTCGACCTTAGCCGAATCTGGTTTCCAACAAAAACATCATCCTTTTTATTTTACCGATGAGGGCAGACTTCCAGAGTACGCGCGAAGAATCCGAAGACTCCCCTGGCAGAGGACATTCTCTTGTCACCGGATAGGACACAACTCAATCCTGGATCAAGGGCGAGGGATGTGAGTCCGGGATTGGATAACCTTTCAAGGGTTTCCTGAAGACTTCTTCAGTTGCATGCCCTTGCAATTAGCTCTGCTAAATGCTCTGATTAAAATAATCGGGATGCCGATCGTAATTATGTTTTTCTTTCACCTTCTCTCGTTCAAATATGGGTGAGGGGTTGGTATGAAATAAAAGAAAAAAGTACTAGTCCCTAGGGGTTGACAGCATTAAGTACCTATATTTTATTTTTTTAACGTTTATCTTTTCTGAAATGAGTCAGTTCGTGGCTTAATCTACTTAACAATGTGGTCTGATCTGCGCAAATTTACTTTCATGTAACCTTTCCTGTACTGCTTAAAATAGTTTTGATGTTAGACTAGGAAGGTCCAAAGTGCATAAAAAAATCTAAAGTGCAAGACGGAATCGAACAATCATTAGGATACTATGGTATAAAATGTATTGGCGATGAAACTGATTGAAATAAATTATAATACAGTAATTCACACGAATCATGAATTACAGTAACTATTTCTTACTATACTTCGAAACTGTGATAAGTGGAAGACATGATCAGTCTATCATGGATCTTAAGGAAAATATCTTCGAAGCGATCATATCGAAACTTCCTATAGCTCCTCTTTGCCTATTCTTATAAAGACTCAAGAGGATTTTTGGGTCAAAAGTTCAATAGTTTTTCCATATGGCAATATTTATAGTTAAAAGTGCAAAAACTAGTTATTGACTACCTGTGGATTTAATTGTGAAATCATCCCTTGAATTAGTTTGCTAAACACTTACTTCATAGATGACTTAGAGGACTCTTCAAACATTAGATTCATATATATTTTGAAATAAAATTTACTTTTGTATTTTCAGATTTACTTTTTTGTCTGAATAATGTTTAATTTGTATTATGAAGATTCCAGAGGTATTTGAAGGTAAAAAAAAAAAAAAAAAAAAAAATTAGATGATATCTCATATGTTTAAACTGAATGACATTAATTCGGCTCTATTAAATCGCATGGATGTAGGTAGCTACTTAGCCACGTGAATTAATAGGGGTGAAACTTGGGCCGAATAACACCCCCACCAGTTATACATATATCTCTGATAAAGGGGATATATATGTATCTTTTACTTTAGCTAATACCCTATGGATTAATCCCCTATAAGGTATCGGCGAATCGCCATTAAAGCGCTGGGAGACCAATATAAAAGATAGGCCGGAAAGAAAGTTTAGATATAAAAAAGAAGTAGGAGGAGAAGAAGAAGAAGAAGTGGGGGTTGTGGGCAATAACTCAGGCACCACCCCATTGTGCCCTTATTGATCAACAGTTCCACCGCCTTACTTCAACCCCCTCTCGCACAGGTCATATACCCACTTTTTCCCCGTTTTATTACCTTTTTTTTATTTTTAATACTTAGTTTTATTACAGTTGCTAATCCGTTTTACACCTGCTTTGGCGCTAATGTGCGTGTGAATATTATGTCGCTCGGTTAAAGCTTTCGTGTCGGCGTAGGAGGCGTTGGGGGAACCGACCCGCAACCAATTATTGCTTAGTTAGCCTCCGGTTCTATGTATAGCATTTTTTTTACATGTAACCTAAAATTAATTTTTTTTTAACTCAAAAATTTTTAGTTTTAGTATATTAGGGTAAACCATAAAGTTATTGGCACCCTTAAGACTAAATGTCAATGGTGACATTAAAAAAAATACTTCTTATGAAGGGATCTAATTGAAACTTCCTATAACTCCTCTTTATCTATCCTTTTAAAGACTCAAGAGATTTTTTTGGGTCGAAAGTTTAATATTTTTACAAAATGGCAATATTTATTGTTAAAAGTGCCAAATCCTGTGGATTGACATCCTGTGGATTTAATAGTGAAATCTTCCCTATCGTTCGTTTGTTACTTACTTCATAGATGACTTAGAAGACCTTTCAAACATTAGACTCATGTATATCCTATACAATTAGGACTTGTTTACCTATTTCTTTAAGTTAAAGTTGGGGTGCCAATAACTGTACTGAGTGCCGATAACTGTATGGTTTACCCTGCATACTTAATTGCAAAAACGTTAACCATGTATTATTCTACGATATTGCAGTTTGAATTTGGTTCTTAACTCTAAAAATATCATTTTCTACTTTTATTTATCAATTTTAAAGGATACAGGCAATCCAGGGTGATGTTTGACGATGTACAATTAATTTTTTAATATATTACTAAGAACAGTTCAATATAGTTTGGAATGATTGAAAATGGTAGAGAGAGAAAAAAAAGGAATAGATAAAAGATAAAAATAATGGTACAAAAAATAAAATTAAATGAAGATAAACTAAAAAAGTAAACTTGAAAATTTCGACTCTTAAAAAAAGATTAAGGAATATTGTATGGTAGCGTTTTCCATCGAAAGCTTTATTTTCAATTGTTAAGTGTTTGGATAACAGTATTATATTTTGATACAAGAACCCTGTAAGTCATAAAAAGAGTCCTTCGAGGCCTTTTTACTGGGCTAGAAAAAAAAGAAGAAAAAAATCGTATTTTTAAGTTTGGTCACTATCAAATAAAATTAAAAAGAGTTGAGTTTAAGTAAAATTCGGGATACATATGGAAACTCAATAGTAAATCAATATCATATTTACCTATTACAGATGCCATAATTATAACTAATGGGATTTTGAGTGTTTACGATGCTGTAACGGGATATGCAAAATTACTTACGCACTTTTTACTTTTTCTATTTTTCTGAAAATCGCTAACCCACTTCAACAATAATCTTTCCGTACTATCAGAATTTTTTTCTCGATAAGATCTAAAGTACTATGTTCAATGATTTCATATACTACCAATTAACTACAATAATTTATTGTAGAACACCTTAAAATACTTGTATTTTTTATATTAAATGACTTGAATTTATGTCTTTAAGCCTTTATATTAATTTGCGAATTTAATTAATTATTTCTTGGTCATTTACAATAATAACATGTGGACCTTGAACTATCCATTTATTTATTATTGATATTTCTTTTAAATTATTGTTTACAAGTTGTGCACATTGATACATAATATTATTTTTTCCCGAAGAATTTTTCATGCGTTTTACGCATCCTGTATCCCTTAATCAATCGTGAGAATAACAACGCAATCTTAACAATACGCAATTATTGTTGCAACGGTGGCTAGCCGTTAGTGAATCGATTAATCACGTATAATTATTTTATTCAGCTTAGGATCTGTTCTGGTCATGAAAGCAAAAAATAGTTAAAGAAGCAAGCAATGTTGCAGGAAGTCGTTGTCAGGTTTGCTTTTGTGAGAGTCAAGACTAGCAGTTGGCCTTTGAGGTTTCTTCGCTACTAAATCAATGCTAATAATCGTACGACAGCCCTATTACTACGTAAAGGCCTATTGTTCAGGCCCTTGTTGTCTATTCTATTCTTAGTAATATCTTCCGTTTGTCTTGAGTAGATTTACTAGGGCCACTTGATCCCATGATCGGTATTTTCGAACGATTAAAATACTGTATCAAAAATCGAGTGCCAATTGGCATTAAAATGCTTAAAATTTACATTGAATAAGTATTAATTTCAATCTTTAAAGTCGAAAACAATATTTCAAAATAATGAAATAAAAAAATCGTGCTCAACCTAAACAATACATTTGATTTATTCAATTTGAATTATGGACGGTGGTTTATTTTCATTTTTAATCACGTGCATTACTTTTTTTTTTAAATTATTTCTTCACTGATAGTTTCTCCATATTCCTTTTTTTTTATATATATTTTTAAATGTTCCTTAACAGTTATCGAATGTTTGTAATCGTTATTATTTGAATAAATTGAACGGTTACAGTGCTAATGACTGCTACTAATCGTCTGCCAATTACAATTTGTAATTGTAAGCATCTACTGTATTTAGCAAGATGCGTAAGACAATTGACAAATTGTTAGTGTACTTATCTTATACTCTTTGATTACACTCAATGAGGCAATCGCGGAGATTCGAACTGACTCCTTGAATTTTACAACCCCTGCAATTATCTTTTACTACTCAATTTCATTAATTAGCACAAATTATCTCGAATCGGTTATAATTTATCCTGAGATGAAAGACGAACTGAAGCGCGCTAGGAACCCAATTAACGGTAACTAACACAATGACCTTTAGGCAACACCGTTCAATTAACTACACCCAATTACGGCTCACCTGTTATCAACCTAGATGTATTCATGATGTGTTTTGATTGGCTGTTGATGTTGTGTATTATCATAAGCTGAGTGTGGCAGCGGGCCAAATTTTGATAGTAATTAGGGGTACCGATGAATGGATGAATACAGAAGAGGGAAAAAACAATAGGTATCCAAATATCATTCAACGATACATAATGTATTTGTTTTGAAAGTCATAATTTGAACATCTAGAATCAATTTAACATGAAAAAAAAGCAACCTGATTTTTACTTTAGAAGATTTATATTTAATGATTTGTTTGTAATTATGCAATCGATTGTTTAAAACTGGATCCATAGGAATGGAAGAGACAGTAGCACCACCTGCCAAGGGACCGGTTATGCAACATTGCTTTTTTTTTTTTCTTTTGATTGTTATTAAGGTCAATTTGAAACCATTTTATATTTACATGAAACATCCTATTCGTATTCTAACTGCTTCAGATATATCAATGCGAAGCTTAATAAAGGAAATTGTCGTTAACTCAGTTGTCAACTACGTATTATTTAAAATAGAATGGTTAATATTTTACTCAATGAGGTTCTCAAATATTAAAAAAAATAAAACATATGAAGTTATTAAACTCTGGATCAAGAAATTTACACTTTTTTTCGACCATATTATTGTTAAGGTATATAGGTTATTTTATGATTTTGAAATATTCGTCCTTTAGGCTAATTTGCCTGTCCAGTTAGAATAAGTACCTGTCATCGTACAGGCTCAGGACCGTCCTTTTCCGTCCTATGCAGAGGACAGCATAGCTAAGGATTTTTTACACCCATTAAAAATTTCTTAGGCCCACTGTTTTACGCATACCCGCGACCTTGGGTATTTAATGCTGCTATGCTAACCACTACATCACAGGTGTCTCTCACAGGGCGTTGCAATTTCTTTGTTAATTTAAATTTAACATTTTAGATTTAAATACATATACATATATTTTGTTAAATTCATTTTTTGTTACTAATAGACAACGAACGTTTTTCACATTTTTATTAAAGGTGATAAGTAGTTGGGAGTATTTCTGATAGTATTAAATCCAAAAGTTTATATTTAATTAAAAAAAAACATTTTATAAAAAAAATATTAAACCGACTTCGAAACCTAGGAACCAGTAAAAATAAATTCACTGAAAAGTATGAAATAATTACCTTCTGATTTTTATGAATACACAGCAAAATTGAAAATGGTATAAAAAGTGGAAAAGTGCAATAAGACGAATAATTTTATTTTGGTTTGTACAAATACACACTAATTGTTAATAAAAATTATTAAATTTAAATATTCAATACTATGTTCAATACAACACAATCTTTTCGGAGGCGGCGCAAAATAGAAATAACATGTTACTGATACAATTCGATTAGTAGGCATTGAAATCAATAGCTGGGAAGAGAACATCCATTTAGAAGATTTTCATAATGTCTAGTGTAAAAAATTTTAAATTTTGCGCCGCCTCCGAAAAGATTGTGTTGTATTGAACATAGTATTGAATATTTAAATTTAATAATTTTTATTAACAATTAGTGTGTATTTGTACAAACCAAAATAAAATTATTCGTCTTATTGCACTTTTCCACTTTTTGTGTATTCATAAAAATCAGAAGGTAATTATTTCATACTTTTCAGTGAATTTATTTTTACTGGTTCCTAGGTTTCGAAGTCGGTTTAATATTTTTTTTATAAAATGTTTTTTATTCAACAATTTTTAGTTGGAGAAGATAACAAATGTAGAAAACCGTACGTTGGTTTGAAAATTTCGTTGGTAATTGGTCGTTGATAAAATAAACGTTGGTTTAAAAATTTCGAAATCTTTTTAGGTTCTAACACGTTTGTCTTTCCTAGGTCTTTTTATTATACAATAATTGTATAAAATTATTATGAAATACACGTTACCTTTTCAATTTTATGAATACACACAGAAAAGTGGGAAAGCGGTGCTATTATACAACTTTCAACACACTACGTTTTATGATTATAAATGGATTTTTTTTTTTTTTAAAAAAGATCAATGTTCAATTGGGAAGGGAACACATAAAATTTTTTTCCACAATGACAATATTTTTCCTTTGCTAAATGTCGTCAGTATTTACGTAGAGAATCAGTGTTCCGAGATGTGTCGAGTTAAATATACATAAATACATAAATCCGGCCATTCCAAGATGAAGTAGATAAGTCACTGAACAGTCAAGAATTTGGCCGGTTTTAGACAAGATATCGTTAATGGAGAATCGATGAGGATGCTAATATGACCTATAGTAAATTTGAAAGTAATTTTTAAATTTTGATTGCTTGAATATCCTTCTAAAAACTATGGCGATATTAAACTCGACTTCATTGGATTACATCATTGGATAGAAGTCCCTGCAAAAAAGGGGCAACGTTAAAATTTATTGATATCAAAAAGACTGTCTCGCTAGGATAGAAGCAACAGGGTTTGGGACTCACATATGGTTAATTTATTATTACGAAGGATATTATTATTCTCAGTATTAGACTACTGACTTAATTCCAAAGGTTGATTCAATTGTGTTCGTAATTCCTTTCGATGAATTTTTGACTAAATTTATTACCGAAGTACTATGAATTATATCCTTCATAATAAAACATTATTCAGAAAATAAATTGCTAAACAATGTTGCTTCAATTCTTGTGGCGTAGCATTTATCATCATTTTTAACAATCATTTCCATGACTGCCAAATTTTTGCTGAGGGGACTTTCATACAATGAGGTTGTTTTCGGGTAGTTATCAAGTTTTATTTTGTAGTTTTTATTGATGGATGAACACCAGCAAAAGCCTCGATAGTTGTAGAAACAAATATTAAAACCGATACTAGTAATCCGGATAACATAACAGAAGTGTCACCCATAAAGGATCGGCACAAGACCTCCGGCAAGATATTCAACAGTAACCGAGTGTATCCGGAAGACAGAGGTATCTGAATCCTTTATTAAGTCAACTGAAAATGAGCTTTTCCAGGAATTATTGTATTCTTTTTTAATGTGCATAGTCAATAAAAGATAGAAATCAAAATCTAATTTAAATCAATAATAGCTACGATTTTAAATTTAAACGATCCTTCGGGAGCTTGAAGAAGTCTTAAATTCTGCTTTAAAACGATTACCAATACTCAGTCTTTCTTGGAATTCCACGAATTTTGTTGTCTTATGCTTATGGTGTCCAAACGTTGATTAGATCTAAATAAAGAAGGTTTACTGTTATCGGTGAATATACATCTATCTAATATTTATGCTAATATCGCTACAGAAAACGACAGCGATATTATATTCTGCTGATATTTATATCTTCATTTAAATCTAATGTTGAAAAATTAGTTAAGGTTATGTATAGGTTTGTTCCAACAAGCACGTAAAACACATCGATAACTAACAGACTGCTCATGTTCTCCCCCCACTCGTTTGATTCTGTTGATTGGTGGGTTTTCCCATTTGATTCATCCAGCAGTAATACAATATTTGGATTTGTTAGTTATCAATTAGTTTTAATAGCTTGTTGGAGCATACCTTATGTTATATATGCCATATGTTTTTCCAATAAGTAAACAATTTGAGCGATAATTAAATAATTATTTTCATGTTTTTTCCCGATAACTTCTTAAATAAATTAGGAACCCCAAAAAGGTTTAAATGGGACCACCTTGGGAAAATACTCTACAAGATGCAAAAGGTTTCATTCCAATTGGTCCACCCATCTCTGAGTAATCGGTGAACATACATAGAAAAAAAAAAAAAAAAAAAAAAAAGGCATAAAAAAAAAAAGTCACATACGTATCGAATTGAGTAACCTCCTCTTTCGTTCGAAGTCGGTTAAAAAAGAAAATAGACATGAAGTTGTTTAATTCCAGGGATAGATATATTAATTAAAGATATTGGTATGTTAATCAATAATTAATTTATCATATGCAATAAAAATGATTTAAGAACCAATACCACCTTGCCATATGCCATGACTTGTGAAGTTATCAATAAACCTTTAGAAGTTAACCAATTTTGTAACTATTTTTTTTTCAAGATATTCCTATTAATTAGAAAATTATGGGAATAATGTATTGCTAAAGCACCGGTCACGTTTCTTAGTGAGTGGATAAATAATAATGATTTACGATATCATTATTTATTTTTAATTTATTGGGAAATAACGTGCATTGAGTCCATTTTTTCATTTAGCTCTACACAGGACAGCTCATTTACTGTTTTCTGACACTTCCATTGGATAATTTTCCATTTAGTACCCTATTAATGTATCAGATTGAATATATTATATATATTCGGTGGCAATACTGAAATCAATAGGATACTCGTTTCGGATGATGTTAATGAGTTTTATATTCATTTTTTTTTCTTGTTATACATTTCTTGTCGATTCTTGTGCGTGTTTCATTCCTAATATAATTATCATCTGCTTGAGCCACCGGGATTATATAATTCCATTTTATCTGGAGGCCAGTGGGATACAGTCGGAATGGGAGCATGGGTATTTGATTTACGGCTCGGCGAGCGCTAAGGGTTGAAAAACACAGCGTTGTAAATCAGGGTTGATGAATCACCCCACGCTGCCGAGTATCGAGTGGGGCCGCACGCAATTCTCGTCAACCTCCGCGCTCCTGCCCAGGTGCGGGTAGTAAGTGCTTACCTGCAACTGTACTCCAAGACATAACGGTTAATCGAGGAGACTAAGGAATCTGTGTTGTTAAATGTTGTAAATGTGCGACAAACGCTATAAATATTTATTCAATAATTAAGTAATAATAATAATGTTTATTTATTTGGCTCGCCTCTACTAGATAAAGCCATTGCCATGAATTTTATCTTATTTCTAAATAAAACTTGGATCGATTTATTAAATCATCTGTAGGTAGTTTTATTAGAGATTTTATCAGATAAATTAGGAGAGAACCAAGAAAGTGCTCACTATAAAGAACATATTTTTGAAGCAATATTACGAATCAATTAAAGCCATTTTTATTATGACTTCCCATGATAAATGGTTTGTTGCCTTTACACTCTACGAACTTTACCCTCGAACAGCCTTCACGAAGACTGTTTAGGTATTCTAGCCTAAATACCTCATCTGTTCAAATGTGTTCGGGGGTAGCGCTAGTGTCACTTTTGATTTGGGTCTTCCCAAGTGGCAAGAGTTGTTTATGATACTAGTATGTAATTCGTCTCCTATTTTTTAATTTTTCAGATAAAACAAAAGATATTGATAATGGAGATTTCTTCATCTTATGTTGGGTGCGTCACACATATTTGTTCTCTAAACATCACGTTATGTATAAATGGCTGTTCGTTTAACGCCGGTACGGCAAGGTTCGGAGGAGAACCGAGGGTGAGCTTCGTAGAGTGTAAAGGCACCTAATTAACATTATTGCAAAAAAACAAATGCTAAAAATTAGTGCGCATATAAAATAAAAACCCAAAACTTACAAAATATTACACAATGAAGCAATTTGACTATATGATTTTTTAGAAAAAACATAAACTTTAATTTTAATTTTTTTCCTAAGTCATATTTTTAAAAATAGGCTCTCCCATATCCGGGGAATAATATCACATCATAAATGTGTGATATCATTTTATTGTTTTTTTTTTAAATGGTATAATATAGAGGAAGCCATAAAAAATATTCATTGCGCTATTGCTATGCCACTTTTGGGCATGGTCTACTTCGGAATGTTATGTGACCTTAATATAAGCCTAGTCCCATCGCGTCCTTTTCAGTTAAAGAGGAGTTTTATCAATTTTATTGTATCCCTGCTTTAAACTAAGCCAAGCTTGCTATTAAAACATGAATAAATCTCCAAAAAACTTTCAAAAAGGCCTTTTTATTTTATTTCACTAAACTGCACCTCAATGTCCACCCCCAGAAGTCGCATAGCGATACTAGTACCAACATTTCTTTTTATTGAATGCATATAACTCTAGCAATATTCAACGAATTAAAAAATTAACAAAGGTGGTTTCATGATGTGAGGAATAAGAAAGCCATTGGTGATTAATTAATATCATCTATCAAGTTTAAAAGAATGAATTAATAAAATCTCTGCGTTAATATATCTTTGCTCACCCTCCCGTAACCGGGATAATTTCGCCCTTCTTTCGAATTCGGGAAAGTCTACTGTACCTTTCAGGTATTTAAAATGTAAAGTTTTCTTCTGTTTTCGTACACCAACATTAATTAAGAGTTGGGTAAACGTACTTCATTTATGTCACTACTGATTGAAAAGATGGGCCTGGTTTGATGTTTAGTTCGTCAGGTGACGCCTTACCACCTTCATTACTTTCTATTTGCTTGTAAAATATTCAAATTAACACGTGAATTTTAACAATTTCCCCTGCTAAAGCTTACAATACACGTCCCCTTCCATGCAGAAATGACATTACGGATGTAGTACCAAACGGTATTCCAAAGTATGTACCACTATACTTCAGCATTGATTTCAGATAATAATCATTAAGAAAATAAAGAACAAATTAAGTTGCATCCGAAAGGATTGTTCCCTAATGGATATAAATCAGGTAACAGATGGTCGCTTACTTAGCCCATTGTTGTCCCATCCATCCTCATTTTACCGTTGCCATTGATTGCTAAAATAAAAAAAGTTTGCATATAATCGAAGCCGGGTCGGAGAAGTCTCAATCCGCGTAGGGACAAGGCATACAAGGAGTGGGCGTGGTTTTTCAAAGGGAGAGGAAGGGAAGAGGGGGTCACAGTTTGACTTATGCCAACCAACTCCTTGAAACACATTCCACTTGTGTTCCTCAGCTCGAGATAAAGCCGCTCTCCTTCCCGGGATAGCTCCTTAGTCACTTTTGAGAGTGTTTTATTGCTTTATTTTATTTTCATTTGCCTCCTTCCTCCTTTTTGTACTTTTTGCTTTTGGCTATTTCCATCTTTATTTTTATTTTTTTCGGTTCGTGTACGAGCGGAGAGGGAAAGAGAGAGAGAGAGTGGTCGGATACACCCGGCGGACACCTCGGATAGGAATCCAGTCGCATATAAAATATACCGGACGGTTCTGGATACATATTTCATTTTCGTATAGATTTGAAGATTAGTACCTTTTTTGGTATTAGATATTTTGAATCCAGTAAGATGACATAAAACACTCTTCTTCCTTTTTTTTTCTTTTTTTAAGCAAATGAATGGATATCCTAATCGTTTTTGCGAAAAAGAAAATAATAAAATACTAATGGCCTCTTGTGATAACCTCATAGCTCATTTTTTGCCGTTATATTCGATTTGAATGAAAAACGCTTATCCGATAACTGTTTCGTTATCTAAAAATTGTTGTAAATCCCATAAATAAGATTATATCGATTTAATACAATTTAAAAGATTAAAAGTAGATATAAAGGATTTATATCCAATGTATATTTAAATAATAATAATAATAGGAATAGGAATTCAGTTACTTATTCATCATCTAATCCCACCAAATTAACTAATTTATGAAATTAATTTGACGGAATTTCAGTGAAGGAAACCGATCGACGAAAAATAGAAAATGAGTTAAGATAGTTTTAAACGCGTTAGGAATTATAAAATATAGCGGTAAAAACAATATAATTATAAAATACACACAAAGGTTGACTCCTTAAATGAAAATTAAAAGAAATAATGAATTAGTTATTTCTAAACAAAAAGCATGGGCGGATCCAGGGGATCACTAACCCCACAAATTTTTTTATGTGTTTAAAGGAATAGTGCAATAAAGTGGTTACTATGCGCAAAATATACCACTTTAGGTTATTTGGATCAAGAACTGTGATCTTAATACAAGGTAATAATCTCATACAAAAAAGGTGCTGTAAGCTATGTGATTATGAGACAGGAGGGTCATGAACCACCCCCAAATTTCTTGTTAAATCTGCCCCTGACAAAAACAACCATTTCTTAATTCATGGGAGTATCTCGATTGAAAAATTTTAGTAGGTATAATAAATCGAACAAATCAACCCAGCAAAATACGAATTTTCGATAGCTAAGGAAATGACATGTATACATTAATGGAATTTTCCACGGCAGTCTTTTTTAAAAGATGTAAATTTTTTTAAAAATTTAACTATTGCAAAAATTATCGTTAATGATAAATTTCGATTTATTTTATGATGTTAAGCTTCTATCAGTAATATAGTCTTACCATTTCTTGAGGGTGATAAATAATAATGTTTATATAAATCAGTGACATGAAAAGATCAGGATATAGAATATTTAATTCTTTGTTTCAAAAAAATATATATATGTGTGAGTCTAGAAGGGTTTAATAAGTAAGGTGTGTAAATGGAAATGGCTGTAGGTACCAAATTATAGATTTTGAAATAACAAAAAAAAATTATCTAAGATCAAATTGGATTCTAAAAATAAGAAAAATATTAGAGGCATGCTCAATCATGAGATGAATACGTTTTTGCTTTATAATTTAAATATAATTACCTTACACCTTCAACTTCATTCTTTTCTCTCACTTTTTCTTAAAACTATTTTTGACTACAATTCCAGCTGAATCGACAGAATAAATATTTATTATAATAGTATAGCTATAATGAAGTTATCATTAATTAATTACTATAAAATGTTTAAATTATTCTGTTGCCTTACAAATACTATATTTTTCCTGTCTTTCATTTCTTTTTTTACTTGCATGATACAAAACTCATGACAGGCATTTCAAATTTTTACTTTCACTTACCTATATATGAAATATGTAGTAAGTGGAAGTATTGCGATCGTGAAAATTTTCGACTTCCGGTTTTCAACGGAAATACACGTTTTGGGACCCCCTGAGTCGAAATAACAAGTCCCGCGAAATGGTCTGTGTGTGTGTGTGTATGTGAACAGACTAGCTCAAAAACTATAAACCGTAGGAACCTGAAATTGGGTATTTAGTGTAGGTATATGCCCGCGATGTGACAGCGAAAATTTCATCAAAATTGCTCAAAGGGAGGGGGTACTTTATTTAATAACTTTTTACGTTTTTTTCGATTTTCTCAAAAACGGCTGTCCCGATTTTGATTAAACTGAGTATTTGATCGACTTATATGCCCGAAATATGACTGTAAAAATTTCATCAAAATTGATTAACCGGAGGGGGGACTTTACTTAATAAATTTTGTATCATTTTCACGTGTTTTTTTTTATTTACTCAAAAACGGTTTTAACGATTTTGATCAAACTTGGTATTTGATGTATTTATATGCTCGAGATGTGACTGTAAAAATTTCATCAAAATTGATCTACGGGAGGGGGGACTTTACTTAATAAATTTTGTACCATTTTCACATGTTTTTTTTATTTACTCAAAAACGGTTTTAACGATTTTGATCAAACTTGGTATTTGATGTATTTATATGCCCGAGATATGACTGTAAAAATTTCATCAAAATTGATCAACGGGAGGGGGGACTTTATTTAATAAATTTTGTATCATTTTCACGGGTTTTTTTATTTACTCAAAAACGGCTTTAACGATTAACAAAAATAAGATATGAATGATTTGGGTGACATGAATGATATGAGTGACTTTGGGAAATGATAATTAGCAAAACACGTCAATTTCTAATCTAAGTAAGTTGGTAAGTGAAAGTTGTGTGTTGCGCGCACGCACCAGATTTTTTATTCTTGTTTTACCCCATCTTTTGATTTATTTAGTTACCTATTTCCATTCCTTCATTATTTTTATCACGAGGAAATCTCATTCCACTCTATACTCTTCAAGTCCTGAGTTCCAATTAAAAACTACTCCAAGTCCTAAGTTATTTAATTGCTTTAGGTGCATTAGTGGCCTCTGATAATTTCATCGGATCGAGAAAAATAAATTCGATAACAATCGTAAAAGGGAGCTATTACTAATTACCTACGCCTCGTTCGAAGACTCCAGTATTTTTTTATTGCATCTTGAATTATATTCTCATCAGATACATGGGATGGTTATTATTTAAATATGGAACGTTGGAACAACTGTTTGACACAAATTTTATATTTGGAAGATTTTTTGACTTCTAGGAACAATGCAGGTAAAATTAAAGAAAAAAAAGATTAATATGCAAAAAAAACAAACTATTTAACCCATATTTTTCGGTGTTGGGTCACCAATATTGGAAAAGTTAACATGTCTTGAAAGGTTAGTTAAATATACTTATAATATTAATATATATTCTTTATTCCGTCGTTTTGAATTCTTTTTCTCTAAATAATCAAAAAAAAATAATTTAAACATATTTTTATTTATTATTTATTGGCTTTACTCTACAATACAATACATGGCTTTACTCTAATAAACTTAATTGTACCATTATTGGAACACTGGGCATGGAGGGGTTTCTGAAATTTTATTAATAAAATAAAGTACTTTTTTTCTCTCTCTCTGTCTCTTCTAATTTCAATAAAGAAATTTAATGAATTTGCAACAGGTCATGATTGAATCAAACATGACATTTAATCAACATATTTACATACACAGATTTCCATAATGGAACGTACAACATTTTTCAACTCCTCCATTTTTATTGTAAAAATCACCATTTAAACTTTCTAAGCATTTTTCTAATAAATACAGTAAAATACGGGAAAACAGTTAAAAAATCTCTGGCCAAAATGGTTTAATAACAATCACTGATTATGTCACTTGTTAGAAAAGTATTTTTCAGTGTTACAACTAATTATATTGGAAACTCTTAGGTCTTTATAAGCATACAAAATAAATTACCATAAAACTAAACGATTTTTGTAAGCATTAAAACCATATTATTTTAGGGGGCATTTATATTTAACAGGTGACGTGCCCTAACAAGCATTCGATGAGACCTGCTACACATTGTTTCTCTCTCTCTCTCTCTCTCTTTCGCACACACACTCTTTCACTCTCCCACCCTTAGTCTCTATCTCTCTCTAAAGCTATTGTTCTTCTATCAGCGTTGTCATAGCAACCTGCAGAACCTTGTGTCCGATAAATCGATTTATACTCCTCCCATACAAACCTAAAAATAATGCAACCGCTTTGAAATATGGTCTCCAAACTCACTCCGACGGTTTAGAGTTTCTTGTTTTGGATCCTTTTAGTTAGTTATTGTTCAAAAACAAAACCCGATCTATTTTCTCTCTCCCTGTTAATCTTAAATTCGTCGAGATTTTTTTTTTTAATTATTTGGTTTATAGGTTCAAAATGTTGTAAAATCCAACATCAGAAGAATGTCTCGTAATGTCGATATTGTTAGATTAATTATTTAGTAATCGGTGATTATTTTTTAACATTTATTTATTTTTTTCATTCTCCTTCCAAACATTACTTAGAACTTATTTACATGGAGCTAATGCAATTGTTTTTATATATTTTTTTTTATTTACTTATGTATTTCTTTTTTTTATTTAGCATATGAAAATCAGGAAAATATTTTTAAATACCTTCATAGCGAGCTTATAATGCTTAGATGTGTCGAATTTCCAAATTAAAAAATAAAATCTCATTATGAATCAATAACAGTCCATAGAAATTTATTCAAACGGTTCTTCTTATCTAACTTTTTATTCCTTTAACTCTTTTAATTAATATTCCATTGATCAATTTTCAATATTCATTTACCAATAAAAGCATTTTTTTTTTTTTTTTTTTTTTAACAAATGAATTAATTTATTTCATGAATTACAGTTAATGATGTGTTTCTTCCGTGGACATTGTTGGGGGTGGGGATAATATAATTCTAATTATTAAGAAAAAGTTAAAGAAAAATTTACTTTAACAAATCTATAAATCTTATAATTGCAATGTAGCACTGTTGGGGTTAGTGATACTGTTTTTAAATTTAAAGTTGATTTTCTTTCTTTTGAAGTGTTATGTTACCTTTTTACTAAATTTTCAGATACATAATGTATTATCAAGAATATAACTATAGATGCGTTTGAAAGTACTGGTGATTCAGGATTAAGCGAAAATGTGGCTATTTTTAATTCAACTTAATATTTAAGGACTTAACTACGTGTTTGTTATTTCTTTTGAAAGCAAAATTAATACATGAAAAAAATGAGGTAAATACATATCCAAAGAAGTTTTAACAATAGGTACCTACATTACTTAATTAAACTCGTCTGAATAAATAATATAATTGAAAAAATAAATGTAATATTTTTCTTACCCCTAAAGAGTTAATAGGGGATAATGGTGAGATTATGGTTTACTTACTGATGCTATAATCCTAGTGGTTAAGGCCCAAAGACTACAAAATGTTTTTTTAGGACCGACAGGGTAAGAAATAGCTTAGGTTAATACATTCAAAAGTTTCTGGAAATAAATCAGCGGGCTAAGACACTCAGGAAGGCCGTGTCCCCAGAACTCGATATATCCCTGTCTCACCTTCTCCCATAAATCCAACCGATAAATAGCACCTCCACCTAAGTAAACTTTTATTTTTTATTTCGAAACTTTTCTTCTTCATTTTTTCCCCATCTCTTTCTCTCCCTTCCTCTCTGCCTCTTCCTATTCCTATACGACGCACAAGAGCTTTCCACGAGGAGGTCATCCTGGTTTTACTTTTACTCGTCGTACGGGGAAATCACTCCGACCGTTGCTCGGATCCGAATGGAATAACGATGACTTTAAAGTTCTACGAAGCGGCTAGAGAGAGTTTGCCCATTTTTTCAGTATTCCCAGGCTCGAGGAGGCTTTTTCGAATTCAGGCGAGCGTTCCGAGAAAGAGAGGAAGAGCTGAATATTCAAATTTTCTTCCAGAAAGTAAACTGGGTCACCTCTATCTTTGTAGAAAAAGAAACTTAAAAGCATCCAAAAAAACAAAAAAAAAAAACATTTTTATTATAATATTTTATTATTGGAAATAAAAATTTAAATAGGTTTTTCAATTTCCTTCTACTACATATTTTATAAATGTAACTATAAATTCATCTAACATTATATATATTTAGGCCTTTTCTATATTTGTTTTAACGCGTCAAGGATCCCCACACAAAGACACAAAGATAGGATTGGCTCTAATTCAATTTAGATAATAAATTAAATCAAGTTAAAAACAGACTCAAATAAACTTTCATACTAAGAAGCAACAGTTATATTATTTTAATTTCATCAGCCTAACTACATTATGGCTTTATTTTAACCTGAGTATTTATGGCTTTTTAATGATGTTTAGCCGACTATTAAATGTACCTACTTGTTTTCTAAAACTAATTTAGAAAATCCTTAGTAGACTAGGATGCGAATGAATAAAATTTTTTGTTATTTACTAAAATATTCAGTTTACTTCAGGAACTATGTATCCAAGATAATCCAACAGTTTATCGCTATTCTCAGGAAATTGAACATAACTAAGTATATTCATTAGAGATTTAAATTTTTCTTCAACGTACATTGATACTTGTGTCACCATTAAACTTTATCTATCTTTATCTTTATATTATTGTATACTAATTCAACACGCAAGGCTTTAAATAGTATAAGAAATATTAATGATAATTAAAACAACCATTTATGACTCAAGTCTAATAAAAACTTTATTATCATAAATAAATTCTATTATTTAGTGATTCATACTTGTGTCTTAACATTTTATGAAATATTACTAACAGAACATGTACCAAAATGTCTGATTAATATAAAAAAAATCAATACCAATTTATATATGTAGAACCTAATATTCACATAACCATCACATTTACTTGATATATTCTCATTAATACAGTTGTAAATTTCAATAAATAAATACATCTGTTTGATTGATGCTTGTTCTTTGTTATTTATAAACAATAATTTATACCTCTCACTTTTCAGCCCCGATATACAGTATAAGAAAGAGTCCTTTTACTTATATCGTATTATACAATTGCGAACGTTTTGAACATAAATAAATAAATGAAAAGACGGTCCCATTATAAGGTTATTGAGTACTTTAATTTTTTTTTTATCTGAAAGAAAATTCGATTTTTCTATTAATAACTAACATTGTTTCACACGAACTAAAAGATGAATATACAAACGCCTAATCTGCTAATTACTTACGAAGTCAATTGAGTGGGTCCTATAAAGGAGGAAAAGGAAGACAAAGCGAGAATCGGGGCGGATCAAATACCCACTTTCCATAATAATAGCCAGAGAGTGGGGGGCCTAGGGGGGTTACAATTGTTTCCACCAGGGCGAGGTAGTCAGAGGCCTAATGCTTCCACTATATCTGTGTCAGTAGGTACCCCACTCTTGGATTAGTTCATGAATTAACGACATTTTTTAATTAACTCACCTTATCAACTGTTTAATAAGCTATCAGAATTATATGACAAACGAAAAAAAAATAAAAAAATTGTGAAACCCTCTCTAGGCTCCAACATGATTTGTTTAATGTTTATTAAATTTTGTTGTTTTAACAGCCTTGAAGTAGGTATTGAAAAAAAAAAATACTACCTACCTCATTCAAGGGCATTTAGAATTAGTGCTAAACATCAACTCACGAAATATACCTATAGGTAGATACAGAGTAAAGTTAAATAAAAAACCAATTACATCTATACTCTGTAAATAAATAAAAACATTATACATGTTTTTATATTAACGTTAACATAATAACGACAGAAGAAGGTCAAATACTACATATGCACTAATACCTAACAATAAAATACTAAATTGAATAAAGAAGTAAAGGAAATAAGAAGAATAAATAAGAAATTAAGAAAAACGAAAAGAAATTCAAAGAAATAATAGAATAAAATTATTTAAATTTAATTAAAACTTTGTAGTAAATCGATACATGTTATTTATAAATGTTCGAACGGGCTTATGGAAGGGTACTTACCTACTACCCGCTCCATTACTATTACTATTTTAATCATATTATTATTTTTAGTTTGATTGGCCTTTTAACAATCAATGAATTAATATTAATATACATCAAGAGAGTGACTGCTACCATTACTAATAACGTATCGTTATTTTTTAAAATGTCAAATACTATTACCTATTACCAATATTTTCCTTTCTTTTTTAATTTTAATATTTTGTATTTATTATCTAAGACATTTTCAAATTATTTTTTATTTAATTACTTATTCCATCAATTACTATATCTAAGCATGATGTTACAGTATATGATAATAATATCTACTGAGAGGAAAATAGTATTCACAAAACATCTTATACCTAGAATAAACCAATACATTTTTTTATATAGATATAAATAGTTAGTTATTTTTTTTTTTTATATTATACAATGTACGAAAAGAAGAACAAATTAGTTTATTGAATTATTTGTTTTACACCGACTGTGTATAGATTAATAATTACATTCTAAGCAATTAAATTATTTATTCATTACAATGCTTTTTTTAAATTATAAAATATTTTATTTAAACAATTTTTTCATAGAAATTTATGTGAATTTTAATGCTAAATCTAAGTCTTATTTAATATTTTATTTATTTGAAGTTATTTAGTCCCTTTGTATATTAAACTTTTCAAGTATATTTAATATAAAAAACTTCTTTTAATACGAAATAATGCATTGAATAAACAAAAAATCGTTTAAATGTTCTCTATTAATTTAAAAATAAAATTTAAAAGATACTACAATGGTAGATGGGTGGCGACCATTGTGTAATGGCAGGCCTCCAGCCAGGCAGTCCTGCCGAGCAGTGAGGTCCCGCCTGCCGGCAACATGGCCGTACATCTTGCCTTCATCTCTACCTCACATACTTAAATCCCTATTTTAAATGTATTTAGCGAAATATTACATATATTATTGATTTTTTTTTTAAATTTATAATTATTTTCAAGAAGAAATAAAATTTATATCACTGAGGTATTCATTTTAAAGAAATAAAAATCTTAATGGCGGAAAACTCCATTATAATGTAGTAGTCATTTTATTTTTTAAATAATTTCAGGACCATCTTGGTTAAAAACATATTAAATTCAACTTCTTAAAACATGAATTAATATAAATATGCAGATAGATATTTTAATTTTTATTATTTAAAATGCTATGTTAGTTAATATATATATATTATATATAAATGTTAGTTATTTTATTAATTTAAATTAAAAGATTAGAAAATATTATTATATAAATTTTCTTGTAAAGATTAATTATCATTATTATAAATTAATTACCTTTATAAATGAACTAGTTTTACTTCCCCAATAGTTAGATAACTAGCCCCCAGTTAGCATTTTGAGAAATGAACTTTAGGCCCTAATAAGCCGGATTATTCAACAAACAGAAGTCTAAAGAAAAATAGTCAAGATATTTCATTGCACGAGACCATAACTTTCTTTAGGAAAGGAAAAAATGATAGTATTTTTCGCATGAACAGTCATATTTTTAATCCATTACTTATTCATTCATTACATTCTTCTCTAAAAACTTTAATTTAATTTAAATTTTCATTAAGGTACTGGGAATCATCATTAATATTTAATAGAACATAGGTTCATTATATAAGTTATTTAACATTATTTATGATCGAATAATTTTTTTTTTTTTGTATGAACGCCGACGGTGATTCTTAATGCTAGAAACGAAAATAAAATAAACAATGTTATATATTTTTAAATAAAGGAAGAAGTTCCAACCTAATTTTATAATTGATTCCACGGTGAGGATTTTATAATTTGTTTTTTATTTACTATAATTAATATTGCTTATTAAAATGAATCCAAATAACTAAAATTTGTTCGATAGTATTTAGCTGATGAAGCTAATAATAGTTTCAGATCTACGTAAATTACAGATTACTCTCTATTTTCTATTTTTATAAATAATCCTACCTATTCATATTTATTTTCAGTATTGATAGTAGGTACTTATATGCAGAGAAACATTCTCATATTTATGAATTATTTAACTTATTTATATATTATTATTTTAATTTATACATACTGTAATAATTTAGACTTACATGTCTGATTGTTACTTTTTTTATAAACCTAAACATATGATTGAAAGTGATGAGCTGTATGAGGCAAAATAAATAATAGTAATTTAAATCCTTGCTTATTTAACAATAAGTCTTATGAAGCTAAGAAAATAATCACTCATAAAAATAAAGCTAGTACATACCTACCTAGTAGTTTTTGAGAATGCCTCGACTATTGTACCTAACCGTTCTATTTATTTTTATATTATTATTTCTATTTTAATAAATAGAAAATTTTAATTTTTATAAATATAAAAATAAAAAACTTATGATTGAGACAAACAAGGTGATGAGCTTCCGACGCAAAATAAATAAATAAATGATAGTAAAAAAGGAATAATAATAACATAAATCCTTTTCTCTTTTAACAATAGTAATAACACTGATTTGTTACTAAAAGAAAGTACGAGATTTTTTAAGAAAGTATTTACTCATTGTAAACAATATCTTGGAGTAACTTTTAGACAGTTTTGACTTGTACCTTACCGGTCTAGGTTTATGTATTTTTTTAATGTTCCTTAGTCGACTTTTTATAAATTTTTTGGAGGAGCGTTAATACAGAATTTTCTTGTAACAAGCCGACAGTTGGCCGGTAACGAACCGCAGCTTCGTCTATCTAGGAACAGTCCATGAATAAATGCATCCTAAATCAGGAATTAGCTGGCGGATTGTCAGGAGTTACACCTACACCTACTCCCAAGGGACCATTGCTCACACTTCGGAACAATTTTAAAATGGAGTCATAAATTTTCTTCTATGCAAATGAGGACGAGTCTTAGGTAACGATTTAGAAATTTATGAGCGTCGGTTTGTATCTGTAGGTACAGATTAATAACGTGATTAGAAAAAGTGCTGCGTACCGCATATGAAATGTATTTTGAATTGAATTGAAACTTATATTAATATCCGGAAATGTTAGAATAAATTGCCCTAACTTAAAATGAGGAAGACAATATCCAAATGAGATATCAAGTAATTGTTACACTAATCAAAAAAAAAAAAAATGTAGTCTCAATGTAGCTAATTATTAAAAGCGACTAAAACTTAAAATAGTTGAATTGATATCTTAATTCTGCTTAAGTTCAATTTACTCTCCCTCGAAATATATTCTTTAAGATAAAAAAAGTTATTAGTTAGATTTCTTTTTTATAACTAATTTTTAATCATAAATAAAAATCTGTAGAGTAAACTGTTACTCTTTAAAAAAAGGGTTGTAGGTTTTTCTTAGAAGTGAGGTTTTTATCATAATTACTTTATCACAACTTTTATGAATCAGGTTTATTTTTTTCAAGAAGTAGGTTTAAATAAAAAATCTAATTATTCAAGATTCAGCAAAGTTCTTCTAACTTTTTTCCCTATAAAAATTATATTTTTTTAAATATTACTTAATGATTATATTTAAATAGTATACTTAAAATTGGATATTTATTATATTTATTTGGATTTTAAGTATTTAATGAGTATGATTTTTATTTTTTATAGGGATATAAATTTAACTATGTGACTTTTAAAAAAACGAAACATTAAGAGTGGATCGATACAGATCACGATTAAAAAATTAATATAAAATTAAAAATAAATAAAAGTCACAATGATGATCGATATTTGAATACCTACATTCATTCCTGGTTTTACAAATTTTTGATCACAGAGCACCACACACTAAAAATTAGCACACGAAATCAGCACTAAAGGAACCCACTCCTTACACAAGAAAAAACAGCACAGAAAAATCTCAGAATAGAGTATACTTGTCGGAAGAAACAGACCAACTGACCTGAAGAGACGAGTAAACCCTTGCGACTTTCTCCAGGCTTCAACAATGCCCGGTACCTCGGTTAAAAAAAGTAGGTAAAAAAAAAAGTAAAAAGAAAAAAAAAAAGGTTGGAAAGGTACAACAATAAGCAACTGCGAAAGGAGAAATTGAACGGTAAAAAAAGCCCATCAAACAAAAGAAGAAAGAGAGAAAAAAAAGGAAGGAGAGCACCGAAAACGATAAACGAGGATGGTCAAACAGTTATTATTATTGTACACAGAGGTCCTTCGGCGTAGGCCAGGTACCCACCCGAGGGGGACTTGTGAAGAAAGTAAAAAAAAAAAAAGGACATGAAGTAAAAAGGATAAAGGACGAAAATGAAAAAAAAAATGAAATAAAAGGAAAGAGGTAGAGTGATTAGAAAGAGATTCCTGAGGCTATTACAGACTCGGCTTTGAAGACGAGGGTTTGTTAACATCTTTTAAAATATCCCACCTCCGCTTACAATGCCCTATTTGAACACCGCATTAGAATAATATTTATTATCTTGAGTCGTTAAAGTCTTCAAGGGATGGCTATCTATTAGTAAGAGGCGATTTCATTCCTTTATTGTTAACAGTTATTGATTCAGATATATCATGATTGAAAAGGATGATTAAAAAATGAATCCGACGTTTAATTAATAATTAAAAACACTTTGACTTAAAAAAAAAAGAAAAGTAAAATGAGTTTTAAAAGCTTCAAATTTATTAGTCGAACTTTATACTGGCTGATGTTACTTACCCATTGAATAGCAACCTTCATTGATTTTATTCATATATGTATTTTTTTCGAAAAATTTTACTTTAAATTTTACATATATATTTTATTCCACTGTTAATAAATGTTATACTTATAATAATATATAATAATAAAAATAATAAATATTATTTTATTCCACTGTTAATAAATTTATCAAAACACTTCGCACTATATTTGATAAATAATTTTTTTTTATCAGAAATTATAATTCATCAAAATTCTATTAAAAAGAATTAAATCAATTAAAGTCATCGCCAGTAAATTGACACTTTTGTTATTTTGTGCTAATAAAAAAAAAATATCTAACCATTGCAGGTTAAAACACCCACGGTGATCAGTGTATCAATAGTTACCTATTAAATTAATAAATATTTCGTATATTTAATTACTAAAAAATATAGTAACTTTATAGACGAAACGAACGGCAAAGGTAGAAAATAAATAAATAGGTGAGTTAAATTAATTTTATTTTAAATTGAAATGGACTTTTATGGAAATGGAATTTTATTTTAAAGGAAATAAAACCTAAACTAAAACTTCAAATGTAACTAAAACTTCAACTATGATAGGAGAGTGAATATTAAGAAATTATAAGAATCCAGTATGCCTAAGCATATTCAGTATGTATAAGCAAGGAAATAATACATTCGTCAAAGGAAAAATAAATTTAAATAATCAAGTCCATCATTTTAGGAAACATACCTAATTCTCAACTAAATTATCAAGTACAGATTAGAAAATGTTTTTCTTTATTTTAACCTTATATTGAAATGGTATTTATTTTTAATTATAAGTTATTCTAATGAAGATATTGTAATATTATTATATTTGCATCAATCAATTACCTATTTATTTATTAAGGAAACATTAATTACTAACAAGTATTTGAATTTATCTTTACATAGTAAATAATTAATAAGGATTACTAGTATAAAGACAGTAATTATTTAAGTGTGTATTAACATTTATGACTTGCTAAGCGATATATTATTGTTTCAGGTAAGAATACGGCGCGTGCCATTAAAAGAAGGCTCACTGGTTAGGTAATTTATTATCCAATTTGTTTTATTTTTATGGGCCATAAAGTTGGAGAGTCGGGGGAAGGCTTTTGGAACTTATCCACCATCCCACTTACTATTTATCTTTTTCCCTTCTTCTCATTCATTCTTGTCAATCATTGCCTACTACTTCTTATTTGTTTATGTATTGATACCATTTTCTTTATTTATGTCGGATTAATACCATAATTAAATTTAAAAAAATGAATATTATTAATTTCATATTAGCTGTACCATTAAATAAAAAATTTTTTTCTTCTCGACGGTTATGAAATATCAATACCTATAATAGACTTTTTGTCAATAAAAGTTTTTGTTACTCCAGAATATCGAGGATAAGTCATAATCATGCTTTTTGCAATTCAAGACCGATAAAAAATTCTTTTACAAAATGGCAACCCTAAGATTTAGACTAATTTTTAAACTGTTTAAAAAAATGGGCTATCGCATACTGGAAAAAATAAAAACTGTAAAATTATAACTAGAAAGTCCGTGTCGATACACCAGAAGCTGTATAGAAAATTTTATTTATGATAAAATATTATTTTTTATACCAAATATTACCCTTATTGTTTCTATAAGAAATAGAAATAATTTCATTATTATTATTTGGTTTTTGTATTATGTCTTGCGTTTTTAAAATACTTTTTTATCAAATACCTAATAACTCAGAGTAGCTGACAAAGAAAAAAAAATTAAATACTTGATTTCTACTAATTGCTTTTAAATATTCTTTACCATATTCTTTTGTGAGTTCAAAAATAAATTAGATTGAATGGCAATCATTTTTAAAAAAATTAAAAGCTTAGATAAATTTTACGCATAAAAAATAATAATAATCCTAACATAAATAATTTTTAAATATTTAATATCAACCAATAATTTTTGTAAGTATTGTATACCTACCTATACGTACCAATATAAAATTTGAGTCTACCAACTGATAAAAAAATATTGTGTGTCATGGAGATTTATGGAGACTTTTTTAATTTTTTATTATGTTTTGAAAATCGTTTATTATTACTTAAAAATGTTTATATGAAATATAAATCATAAATTTATATGAAAAACATAACTAATATCCTCAGGATATGGAGTAAAATAAAAATCGGAAGGAAGAGATATTATTGATCTATACAGTGAGATATAGGTCATCTTGGGAAACACAATTGGAAAAACCGCCCCTATTCGCCCCTAACTCCTCCCGATTCTCCACTTGATGTATATTCTACAGAGATTTATTCTTCTATACCAGGTATCGATTAGTATATTTTTACTTTTTTGGTTTTAACTGTAATATTTTACTTTAAAAAAGCTTTTTATTTCAGAAATTTAAATAAAATTATAAAATATTAATTAAATATGCTCTATATGTTCCAAAATGATAATCTAAATGATAGCCATAAATATAAATGCTTACTAATTACGTATTATATTTGAATATTTGGAAATTATATACTTATTTAATATGGTGTTGGATTCTTTCTTAAGTCATAACTCTTCTCTTGAAAATGATAATCTTTCTGTGGCCCAAACACATGATTTTATTTTTAGGAATTAGAAAACTATTCAACTCTTACTGTGTTAAACTGCATAGTTCTGTGGTCTGAATTTGAAAGCATACATTATTTTTTACATGAAACATACCACAAACAATTAAACATTGCTATAACTATTTTTTCTAAAATATTTTTTTAGATAATAAATATTTGGAAAAAGAATTTGCCCATACCTGTATTTTCTTTAACTGCTTATCAAACACTCATAAATTGATGCACCATAATAAGATAAACATTGTACTCATACCAAATTTATGGTTATTAAAAATCACAAATATGTTAGAAAATGACAGAAATATTACTAAATAAATTAAAAGGTTGAAAAGAGAAGAATTAAAAAGAGAAAACACATAATTTCAAACTATTTTATTGTGCCTCAATACAAAAAATATACTCAATCTAAACAAAGTCAGATCCAAGCAACAAATTAAATTAATATTTTCATTCAACTTACTTGTCATCGTTATGAATCGCTCATTTGAACTCTTTGTGACGATTAAATATGAAATTAAATAACACTAAACACAGAAAACGAAGCTCAGATGATGCTCACACTGTCCTCCATTTTGAACGCTTCGGTTCCTTGTTGATTTCTCTAATATACTGTTGAAAATAAGACGCATTCTTGATGAATACGATAAATATTGAGTTTATTGACAGATTAGATACAAAACACATACATTTTAAGTGTTTTTAGTTAATGAAATTGATGTAAACATACAGAGAACATGAATGGCACAGCTGTTTAGAGAAGCGCATGCGCCGGACGCTTGGAGGGGACTCCACAATATGGCTGACCTGGAGTTGAGGCTTTCTCTTCTTGGCGGCAAATGACACCTCAACTCTCGCCTAAAGTTTGAAATGTCTTTCCTGCTTTTAGATTTCTGGATATTTCTTGATCTTATCGATTTGAGTATGATTAAATATTTTCTTAAATCTTTATGTTTATTTATAAATAAACATAAAAAAAAAAATAATTTGGGAAGATTAATTTTAATTTTTTAGATAAAATTAAATATAAATTTTTTTCATTCTTTTTCCACGTAACCGTAAAATTATTAATTGCATATATTTAAATAATTTAGATTAAAATTTAAGAGGTAATATTTCATAAATTAATTATTATTTTTAATTAGATCACATATTATGTTTTTTTAAACTTAAATATTTATTTTTAATTCGTAACAATTATCTATGTGAGGTAATGCATCTTATTTTTTTTTTACTATTTTTTTTTGTTTTTACTGACAGTTAAGAGAAATAAAGAAACATATTTATTTAAAAAAAAATATTGTGAGGTATATAAGCATTCTTTATATCTCACAAGAAAAATTGTTGAAAATTAAAAGACATTAAATTTTGGAAATTATTTTAAAATATAGAGAAAATTTGTAAATATTTTACAAAAAAATAATATGTTTATTGATAAATAAAATTTGTTTTTGATGTTAATTAATATGTCATAGATTGAAGGTTTTACTATAATACATATAAGTATATATTTATTTATTAAGGTTTACATTTCTGAGGGTAGGCCATTTAAAATTTGACACTTTACATGAATTTCCTGATAAAATCAACAGCTTATAAGTAGGTATTGAGAGCTAGAAAACCTGATGAAATCTTACCAAATATGGATCAATTTTTTTTGCTGCTTTTCTGTAAAATAAGGCCTAACCTAAACATATTATTATGAATAAATATATATGTACAATATTAAAAATAACCCATAATATTTTGCTGTTTTCTATATTAATTAATACTTAAAGTATTATTCGATTTGTTATTATTGTAAATTTACCAAAAAAAAGTTACTATAGGCTAATCATCATTGTATAAAAAAAAAAATTATTTATTACATAATTTTATTTTTTTATATTTTATTTATTTATTTTAATTTTATATTATTATTCTTACTTAAGTTTATATAATATGCTTAGCGTGTGTGGCATTTAAATAATCCTACTAACGTCCATCACACCGTTCCGTATAAGGAAAGCTTTGATTGTCTTTTTGATAGGGCCCCGGGTTGTCGATTTTTGCTCTTTGGCCGACATAGCGATTGACCGGTAGGACTTACACGGGGCCATTTATAGATAACAGCTAATGAATGCAGTAGCCTGATCATTAGTGCAATAAATATCCGTGGCGGAAAGTGGGAGCGCTAGTAATGTGAGGTAGGTATTATGTCACCACTTCTTTCGGTATCCCAATCCTATTGAGTGAGGAGTTACAATTGATTATTTTAGACCTGATAGAATTTTTTTTCTATTTCTTTGTATCGTGTTCGCACCTGGTATGAAAGAACCACTGAGCGAAATTTGGAGAATTCAGGAAAAACGGTATGGATTTCTATAAAGAACAAACAAACAAACAGAATGTCATCTTTATTTATACTCGTATAGATAAAGTGTTAAAATGTATAAAATTTAAGTAAAATAGTACAAAAATAGATTGGTTCTACATTAGGTTTCTCTCTAACTCAAAATAAGGTAATTTGGGAGGTTTACTTTGAAGTTTACCCCTATCTATTCTATCCAGCAAGTAGGTAACAACTTTAGCTTCAATCCTTTAAACCTCACAGATCTAAATAATAAGCCAGTTATTAGCTAGTTTGAGAGTCCAATTGTTGTTTCGACAAGGTTATTCTCCTAGGCATAAGGGTTCAATAAAGTATTGTAAATAATTGATGAATGAATTAATGCTTCCAATAAGGTTAATAATGGATGTGCATAGTTAGTTACTTCGGCAGAGATAGATTTGTTTAAGTTCCTTCGTTCCTTTGCCTACAAGGATATATTACATTTCGTTCTTTCCTTAACAAGGATCCTGACAATTAGTTGTCTCTAAAACAATTTGGAACTTGAACTGTCCTGTCAACTTCACTTTTGTCAAAAGGAACCAATACTTTAGTTTTTCCTCTTCTAAAGGGCGGGTTTATACCAATCGAGATACGGCCCTCCATACTCCTGGAAGTGCTCTTCCTCTCACCAACGTTGCCATAGCCGGCAGTCCCTCGGGAATCTCCCCTGTAATAGATCAATAGCGCAACAGCGGTCGTGCCCCGAACGGCAACGCTGAACTGTCTCGTTCGCGTGTCTTCTTCTCCGCTCATGAATATTGAGTACAGATCGCTGTTTTCATCAGGCGTCGACGAAGCATCAATTAGTAGCTAAACATTTGTTTGAAGCAGAAATAGCAATCCCCCCAACTTCCCATCAGGACTCCCAAAACGGCGTGTTGATTGGAGGTGGACCCGCACTTATCGGGGGATCTTATCTTTGATTGGGTGGATGGAAAGGTCATTGACGTCGGACCAGTTTTTAAGAAATTGACTTTTGATTGAACGTTCCTAGAAAAACTATTAAATTGTGGGAGATGCAGTAATTACTGGATTATCTGAGGTATTCCGATAATGCTGCTGACTCCTACAATACAAATTAATTCCCTCGATCATTAGCATATGCGAACACCCGATCATGTTAACTGTATCTATACTTAACATAAAATCCGTTTTGTTCAACTCTGGAACAGGGTTCAAAAAATTGCGCTTTTAATGGTCATTCTTTAAATTAAACGTGTTAGGTAGGTACTTTTTACATTATATTACATTTTTTTCTAACGCTGATTTTCAATAATTTTCCTCAGGAATAAAGCAACTGCAATCATGAAATTAAAACTAATAAATATTAGAACAGTCGCACTAGTAAGGAACATACGAGTACATGATTTGGCGAAATATTTACTTCTCCTTTCGTGACGTACTAAATAGACTTAGGAATCAGCTGTGAAAATTTGTTTGTTTTTTTAAAGTTCTGTCTCCATGCGTTTCAAGTCATACATGTGTGTGTCGTCATTTCGTAAAACCTATCTTCATTGACAGCTCTTAATTTGGCCAGAACGCAACGTCATATGAAAAAGAAAAAAAACTAGTTGATGAAATTGAAAAGTTGATCCGGAGGTAATTTTTTTTATAAATATTATTGAATTAGGTTGGAAACTAGTGGAAGCTCAAAAAAATCAAATTAATGAAAGGGGTGGGAGATATCTGAAAACGGCCAAATTTGAGTAGAGTTTTGTATTTATATATTTATTTTTTGAATAATCAATAAACAATTACAATTGTCGTATTTCTGGCGGTTACTATACCTGCACCTGATGCCTTCGTTGTACAAGTAACAATGTTGTCCTCTCAAAAGGATAGGCTGCATCGCAATAAACCTGGCCCCTCTTTAGGAACACATCACAACAAATCGTTATTCAAAGAGAGGAGGGATGGGGGGGGGGGGGGTGCATGACGACGCCCGAGGGTCTACACGGTAGCTGAGAGATTTTACTGCGACTTTTACTGCCCATTCAAAAAGTCGTAAACCGGCCGAAGGCTTCGCGGTCTCCACCGCTCGGAGTTATGCCACTATAATTTTTAACACCTGATTCACAACGTTGTTAGCACACGTTTCAAAACTATTACCTACAATTTAATTAGCAGCCTATTCTGAAAGGTAATTTTTCAGGGTGGCTAAATAATTGAAAGCAGTGAAATGATTTTTTATGTTTATATATTTATTTTTTTAAAGTATTATAAATCATATATATTTTTTTATTTCATGTTGATTTACGTCGCTTCCGTGGCCCAGGCTATTAGCGATGTCTGCTATTATTAAATGTAGGGCATTCATTTTCTACTCTTGAGGTATCTAAGGGTTTTTCAATACCACTGTTCGCTTTGTAGTGATACGGAGTTATAATGTTGAGGTCTCGACGTTCCTACGAGTATTTTCGACATTGGAAGAGGTGTTCCACTGTAAGGGAGTATTATCTCAAATTTGGCAAGTTGGCGGGTGAAGTCCTATAAGCAGATGGATATAAGTCAAGTTGGTGTGACTTATTCTTAGCCAGGTTATTATGGCTGTTTACTTTGGAGTTAGGTTCTTTGGAGGCAGCCAAGGATGGTTGTCTTTTTTGACCAGGCGAAAGTTATTACATTGCAATTTTGTTCCACTCTTCGTTCCATTTTTCCTTGATCATTTGAATCAAATTGTTACGTGAAATCAAATCCTATGAATTTGTCTGTCAAGATTTGGAGAATTTTTGTTGAATCGTTATACAGCTGTATCAGTACATGTTCTGAATGTTTCGAGAATGCACTATGCTCTTCTAAAATGTTTGATTTCGGAATAAATATAAAAAGCAATGTATCTTTACACCGAAGTATACGATTACTTTTGTGTCACTGTATTGTCACTAGTAGTTACTTTATGTATTGTTGTTTATAGTTAAAATTTTTATTGTTTGTTTGGCGTTGTGAATAAAATTTTTTTATATATAAAAATTATATAAACTCACATTTGTGTTACAATATATAGAGTTAGGGAAAATAAAGTTAAAATTTGATTCTAAGCCGCAAGGGTCAATACTGGGTCCCTTACTTTACAATGTATACACACATGTTCCTAAAAACCCCGACACTTTAACAGAATCTACAGGCTGTAACATAATAGTTCCAATATTCCATTAACCCCTACTTTAATCATTTACTTCATTTAAATAACCATAAAAAACTTTGGAAATCAAATTAAACTATGTCCAATCACAACACATAACACATTAACGGAATAATTGTCCATAAGTTTGTATAGAAGTGCAAAAAATTCTTACTCAATATCACAATACCTCGTTGTCCAAAGTAGGTACGATGAGTTGGACGAATATTTCACAGAAAGTGAAAATCTCTATACGCATGGCTACTGAAACCCCTACGGTGATACCCATGATTCACAAATTTATAAATCATCAGAGTAGTTATATACCCACTAAATAGTAAAAAGCGTTTTAAGAGTATTTTTTAATGTGAGGACTTTGTATTTGCATAGGGGAGAAATACCCAGATAATATTGGCTTTTTGGTCATTCTGGCTTTCATCCAATTTATCCATCATTATTATCCATAATTTAATTAAGTAAAAAATCCAACGTGAATTCATGGTTTGGTTTTAATTGAACTCGTGAAAACATATTTTTCTTTTAATTATCCACAAAATGCAATCGAACATCATACATACGAATTGTTGACGTTTATTCCTTGTACAATAAAGGTTTATTTAAACTTACTTATTATAATTTATAAAATAGTTTTTACTGTGACCAAATTACTCATTCCGTGTGATTTTCTTACCTTCAATCACAGATGCTCTAATCCTTGGGACAGTTAGGGGATGAGCTACCGGTAGGTTGAAGGATTCAGGACGGCAGAAGGGAAGGGAGGTATTCCCAATTAAAATAACCGAAGATGGGAATGCGAGAGGAGGAACAGAAAAGGAATTGTGGAAAAAAACTGGGAATTCTCAGAGAAACTTGAAGGAGGAGCTCTTTTTCCGAGTGTCTACCATGTTGGAATTTTTCTTATAAAACACGTGTCCCTTTCCGCCATTTTTGTGAAAACAACTTTTCTTTACAGTTTTATGTTTTTATTTCTAAGTCTATCGTTCAATAAAAAAAAAATAAAAGAAAGAAAAAAAATCAATTGAATGAATGAATGATTGAAGAATAGAATTCATTGCTGGATTACGTTTGTATAAACCATTTGTTCTTATTCAATCAACACAACTGATGACATTTCAATCATTGCTCTTACCCAATCATAATTTAATAATCCTACTAACTTCTTTCTGTAGGAAGTAATTTTTATATATATATTTTTAATGAGGATGACCGTAATATAAATATCACTGTTGCTTACAACACTCATTTCATGCCAAAAAAAGTTTCACTGAGGACTTTGATTGATACAGAGTGTAACTAAATCTTTAAAACTCATATAATGTTGTAAAAATATTAGGCCTGGTGGAACTAAATTATTATGATAATTTATATATTTGAAAAAAGGACTATATTGAGAAAATATGTCGTATTATTATACTTAATAGGCGCAGGACTACGGAAACCTATGTTTCGAACATAGAGTAGATCAAATACGATATTTATAAACGCATTACTAGTAGTGTGTGTTATAAAATAATTTTAAACTGCGATCATTATTTTGGGAACCTACCAGCTATTACGGTTTAGTGGTCAAGCTGTTACCAAACAAGTTCATAAAAATTTATGACTCTGATATGTTTTTAAATCATCTTTAGTGCTTGTATCTTACGTTCATTTATCAACATAGCTACATTAAATTATGATACTATAATTATTGCGGTAGAAATACAATCGATAATCAGATTACCCATCTCATTAATTATTTTATAATTTTTACGAGATAATATCAAAATGAAAAACAGCAATTAATTTTAAAAATTCTATATGTATTTTTCCGATGTCGATATTACTAAATATAGGTATGTTTATTCTGGTTAAATGGTCAAATGAGTAGAAGGAGGGGTTGCGGAGATATTTATTTAGCTTTGAATTTAAGAATAATTTTTATTTTATTTTATGTTTTTGCTAAAATACAGATACTATTCCTAGATCTGTTAAAATATTTAGTTTATAGTTATTTTTTACTTAGTTAATACCCATTTACTTTTTATTAAGTCAGAATTTCCATGTTAAAACTTTTTTATATTATTTTAGCATTTCAGTTAGTCAAACTCTTAGAGGGGTCCTGGAAGTAGGCAATAAAAAAAAATAGGACAATACATACTTTCTATTTCTCTGAAAATATCTCAATTTGAAAAAAATTGGTAACTAGAAACCTTTTTCATCCGGCTGTCACTTCAATTATATCTACTGTTCTTCGAGGAAGGTAAACACTTCATACGTTTTTAATAAGTCAGTTTCCTTTAAACAATTTATAACTGATGTGATTTTAGCTTGATCCTCACCTAGATTATCCTATATATCGTTTGTGAAACCTAATTTGGCTAACGTAAAATACTTCTGGCTGTTATAGGAAAACGTAAATGTGGGTTAATTTTGTGTGTTAAACTTTCAACAGTTTTGGACAGGTCTATGTTCAGCAATCACTAAAAGAAAAAAAGAATGAAAATTCTTTTAACGAAATCCAATTCAATTATCCGCAAGGATGGAAATCGAAGATTGAAATTTCAAAACAAGACAAAGGCAAGCTTTGTTTTGTTTCGCCTCATTAATCGGTTGTTTAATGACGGGTGACAATGAGGAGCATTAGCACGTGTTAGTGTTGTCGTACGTGTCTTCTCAACTGACAAAAACATCAGTGATTAACCTAACCACAGACTCCGGAGCAATTAAAGAGTCGACTCTCGCTGAAATTGAAAGTCTAATCATGAGCATTAAGAGTCCCCTGGAACAATGCGCCGATGACGAAACGTCTATTTGGGTGTGACATGCCACATTGCCGTGGAACGATCAATAATGCAATGAGCAGAGCGATGGAGATAGCTCGATGGATTATTTATTTCCAGGTCGCCCCTCCTCCGTCCGCATCTTCTTTTTTCTGCAATTCCTCCTTGGCTGGCTGAGAGAAAACCCGCCACTTGAGCAATTACTCTCCGCCATTTGGAGCGAGCGAGAATGCGAGCGAACTGGCTTCCTCGCCCGTAACAGGGGCTCTTGAGAAACGGTCCGTTGCCTCTAGGAATTGTGATGCCGGTTTGAAGTTTCCTTCTTTTTCTACTTTTTTTTTTTAATTTATTTTTATTTCTACTCCTCAACAATTAATTAACTACTTATTATTATTTATTGGGATCATTGCGGCTGCAGCCGAACTGTGTGTGGAGGTCCTATGTCAATACTTTACCTCCGTTATTCCTAAAGAATAAGTTTAAAGCACCTAAATCAATATTTTAGTCAATTTAAAAAAAAAAAACAATCAGGGGGTAAACAACAACTAGAAATCAGTTGTCCATTAAAAAATAAAAACTATGTTTCCCATGTAGAACTCTGTGTTTTCAATAATTAAAATATGTCTATTAATATTATGGTCCTCACATCCGGTTTTTATCTCATTTAATTAACTTTCAAAAGTAAATCTAAAAACTAATCCAATATAGAAATGTATTTAAATTAATGTAGAAACAATAATATTTCATGAGGTCTAACAATTGGTGTTGAATTATGAATTATTTTAGGATATTTATTACTATAAAAGTTTTTTCTGACTTGAGTGATCGATGACTCCTTTTTGTTTTTGTTTTATTTTTACGGAATAAAGAAAGAAAGTATGTGGAATAAACTATGATTGTTATGACATTTTTCGAAACATAATGCTTATTAGAATATTTTTTGGGGAGATAGTGGTCCGTAAAAAAAAGAATATTAAAAAACATTTATAAATCATAAAAACAGCACACTTATATGTATGTTTTATTTTTTAAATACTCTTAGTTAGTCATAGCGACCATTGCTATTACACATTTTTCCAAGACTCCTCCTGAATTACGCCTGCGCCAAGAAATTCGGAAGAGGCTTAAAGTTTTTTTTTTTCGTTGACATGGAATAACCCTCAAGTAAAAAATATCTAGATCGGCAGTTGAAGAATAACTATAACTGTATAAATATTAACTTATAGAAACGTATTATTATTTTGGTTTTGTTTTTTGGATAGTCTCAAACCTATTCACATCAATACAATTCAATTTTTCAAAACTAAACTACACCTAGTAAAAAATTTCGAGTACCTACCTACACTAGCAAAAAATTTCAAGAATGGAGGAAGTGCTAAGTGTTTCTTGTTGTTTACATTGACCATGGATAACCTTCAGATAAAAAATATTATTTTTTCCTTTTCTTGAGGTTGATTATATCAGAGAAAGAGGTAATGTTATCGAACGATAAATAGGAAAATCGAGAACACGAACATTACTCAAGCGGCCTATGGAATCTTAAATCAATCCTGGCTGTCGAAGGGACTCAATAGTAATTATAAAGTGGGGTAAGACGACGGGGCCGGAGGAGTACTGTCAATTAAAGTAGACCCGTGGACCCGGCTATCTTGGATCTCGCCCCGCCGCGGCACTAAACCTATCAGGAGCTTCCACAGCCAATTGAGAAAAGGTACAATTCAATCCGCTCCCCCCCCCCCCACACCACTAATGTAGCCAACTAGTTATGCAAATCAGTTCGCCTCTCTGACTTCTAGTACCCTCTGGTGGTCGTAGTCCGAGCTAAAATATCTTTCTTCCACCCTCTCTCAAGGATTCATTGCCTTGCACTGGATGGCCGCTGTTCGTCTAAGCTTTATTATTGTTAGAAAATGAAAGCAATCGGGTTCACCCTAGTTTTTTAAATAAAACTAAAGGTCGATATTATTCAGAACAAAAACGGTGGGTCTCTTGCTAGTACAAAAGTCATTAAAACATGATGACTTACTTAATAAAGTATGTTTAAACACAAAATGCTGTTTATGACTGGTATACAATGTCTAATCCCCTAATCAACAACTATACTAATGGTTGAACACTCAAGTTCAACTGGCATTAATGACTTACTGAAGCGGTCTCTAAAAATATTTAGTAGGAGGTATTTGTCAGTAAAAAAATTGTATAACATAATACATATAAAAATCATTACGACAGTACACTTGTTAATTTACAAAATTACAGGAACTAGAGAATGAACTAGAAAATTTGAGACATTAGATGTGTAACTTTATTCTATCGATTTTTCCTGAAATTTCCTGGAGGAGGGGGGATGGTCGACTACCCGATCGTTTAGATTCAAGTAAATCGTTTGTGCTCTACTCATTGTATTCCTTGATCTTACTGAGGATTTTTAGTCTCTAGTTTGGCCTTCGACCTTCCACTGAAGTATGGATATAGCTTGATATGCAATCAATGAATATTTAAATGTTTGTTACTTGAAACGTAAAGTGGATGAAGGTGATGAGTAATATTTTTTATCTGAGAAAACTGAACTTGAATCACCTCTATTCCCCACAAGGCAGGCGTATATGGGCGTCTCTATAAAGTAGCTTAGAGCCAAATATTGAATTTTTGTAAATGAAAGATTGAAATAAATGTAAATATATCACTTTAGTCCTTTATAAGGGAATATGAAATGTTTGAAAATATGAAAACTAGATCGACATAATTTACATATACCCACTCGACTTTTAACCATTGTCTTAAAAACATATTTCTATTGTTTTGTTTATCTTAACTTATGATAGTACTTCATTAAATTTTAAATATGTTTATGGCAATTATAAAACTTTTTTTTTTTATGGTTATGCTTCTAGTGCGTACTATTGCCTTTTTGTTTCTTAAATATTCCATCATAGGAACTACAGTTTATAGTAAATATCTCATTAGTTTTTATATCGTTACTTTCAGATAGTCATACGACTTCGGCCCACGAATATATTACAAGAATATCTAGTTTAAAAAAAAAAACAAAAAAACAAAAAACTTTTCAGCTTTTAATCAGTATTATTTTAAATTAGTTTTAACAAAATGTTTCAACATATTACACCAATGAATTTCCAATTTCCCAAGGGACAGGCCGCGTTGAAATTCAAACTAACCCCGAGCTGCCGGTGAAAAACATCTGCCCCTAAATGCTGAACAGCCATTGGATAGGGTTAATTTGAAGCCCGGTAGCCATCTTGAACCCACCCTTAGGATCTCCCTGGGGTAGGTTTTGTTGTCACCTGGTCCCAGGTGTAGGGGCTTGTTCTCACATCAGTATTGTCGTGGATCTTACAAAGTGTTGTTGCCGCTGGATTCTTACTGGAGGATCTTACTCTTCAACTTGATGTAAATATATAATTTTACTAATTAGTTACTACATTAATCAGTATAAATCTATTGGTGTATACTGCCTTCGATTATACTTATGCATGTTTGAACAAAAATTGGATAATGTAATACTGGTTAATGTATTACTATAGTAACGTAACTGCTTTTAACTATTTACCTTTATTTTTTCAATTTGTATAAATATTATCATAAGTAAAAAACACCCATAGATTACATAATAAACTCAAAGGTTTAAAATACATCTGAGCTCTACTTTTTATCTCTTGGAAGAACCATGGAACCATGGAAGAACGCTGGGCCTACGAGAGACAGTTCTTGTAACTTATGATCCGGGACACGATCATCGAGAATGTCTCCATCGGAACTTAGCGTGACCAGGGATGGCGACGCCTCACGTGATAGTCTCAAGAAATAGAGACCATCTGGTAATGCTTTATGATAAATAACATCACGGGGGAGTTTCTCAATCTATAATGGAAACACTCGTCCAGCATGTTGAGGAAAGGATTCAAGATTAACCGAATTTCTAAAATAAATTTAAGTTTTTTTTTTTTTTTTTTTTGTTTTTTTTTCGGGACTTAAGGCTTCCACTGAAGCCCTATACTGCCCATACTAACACCCATGGCACTGGGTGATACTTCTCCTACGAAAGAAAAGCACCACCCAGGGCGGGACTCGAACCCGCAGCTCCGGCATGGGAGTACGGCGCTTTACCGCACAGCCACACCGGGCCCCTAAATTTAAGTTTACATTACTTTAAACGTTTAAAATAGGTTTCATTTTAAATAATATTTTTTTTTTCGGGTATCAATGAAAAAAAAGTTGTTTTATTACTTGTAAAATGGGAGAAATGCGTACACTTAACGTTTAAATACAATTTATGTATATTTAGTGTTTAGTTTAAATAAATTATTTATGTAGATGAAAAATAATAGGTTTCAGTTCACCACGGTTATTTATATGTACTGATATTGAGTTTTGAGGATCTGGTGCTATATAAGACAATGTTTTCTGCACTGATCAATCAGGGTAACAAGGGAAACAAAACAGATCGAACGATTCAATTAGTGTGATAAATTGTTTGCATATTCATATCTTGTGCCTGGCGTGATGTAACTAAATATAAAGTAAGTGTGACAGTTGATTGTATTTTCTTGATGATTTAATTTTTTTTAAGCATCTTCTAGGTTAACAAAGGTACTACATTGTTGCCCATTTTAATAGATCATCATAGATACCCATAACATATAGCAAATCTGGATTAATGGCTTTTATTTAAAAATTGATATTCTACCAAGATGTAGTAGTTTATACTGCTCAATCCTTCTAAGGATTATAGTTTTATACATTAACATTAAAATTCAGTATAGAACTTAAGCCTCCGATATAACTTCTTACCAGGAAGCAGGTCGCATTAGACTATAATTGATTTTTTTCCTCCGTTAAAGAAGAATAAATATATATATTTTAAGCAGTCCCTTTTAATTTATGACATTCTTCTTGATGATCTTGCAAAGATAACTACTCGCTCAGCTTATTCAGAAAACACTCAAAACTTAAAAATTGGTCTATAACGTTTAAAATTAAACGAAATTTTATTTTTAGAATTTTAAATATAAACAAAATCACATTTCCCAACTTATATGATAATAATGTTTAGAAACGTATATTAATATCCAAATACTTGATTACTGATTAATGGGAGGACATCAGAAAGGTGTCCTAACCATTCGCATCTCAGTAATGAAGAAGCTAAAATAGGGATTTAGTGAGTAACCTCTAATTTGCGATTCAAGTAAGCGACTTCACCATCTCGCTGTCACAGGTGTACGTTCTTCTGGAGCCGAGGCAAGCCTGGAAGCGAAATAATCACTTAATTTATATAATAGCCGGACAATAAATAATACTGGAAGGAAGATTAATCTCCAGGGGGCAGGAGTGGTGGGGAAAGGGTGAACGACAAGCACAAGGTCCTCTCCCCCCCCCCCCCACCTTCCACCTTCCAACATGATTGATTAGGATTGGATGAATTATACATGGGCTCTTGTTTCGTAATGGCCAACCAATGGCGACTCCCGTCTCCGCGTTTTTTTTTTTTTGTTTCGTCCGAGGAGAGAATTTTTTATCCCCCGGAGGAGCCGAGAGCAAGACACGCTCTCGAGACGTTTTAATATCTCAATGCGAAGGCATTATGCACCTGTTTACATTTTGTTGTAGTCAAACAAGGTTTTTTTTTTTCCCTGATAGAAAAATTGTATGACCAGAGGCCATGCGTGATAAAGGCATTAGCTCATAGTTTATGTAATCGATGTTTCGTACATAATGGAAGATTTCCTTTTATTATTTTTCTTTTTCGCTAAAATAAAACATAAAGAAATCAATAAATAAACTATTTCATTATAATACCTTTATGTACACTCATGAGCTTTTCGAAATAAAGGCAAACGTTTTCTTTATTTTTCTATTTTTTTAATATTTAATTTTTTTCTTAGTCTTAAATATACAATGGGAAGCATTTTGAAACCATTGGCGGACCCGGGGGGGGGGGGGGTGCTGTAGGGGCTGCAGCCCATCTTTAGAAAAAGTTTTGTCATACAGAATTTAACTTTACTAAAAGCACGTAAGTAAGATAAAGAAAAAATAATATGCAGAACAAGCAGAATTTTAGCTGTAGGAAAGGAAGCTAAAGGTAAAAAAGCTGATTGACAGATCCAGGGAAAACTGGAGCCCCTGCACCTTTCCAACCGTCTGGTTTCGCCCATGGTTAAAACGGGAGCGAAACTTACCTTTTTGAAGACGTTTTTGTGTAAAAAGTATGTCTATTGTGGGATGTGTTGATGCTCGAGTAATGCAAGAACTGCTGAGCACTCTCTTAGAATAATAAAAAAAACATATTTTTGTTAGGTCACTATTCCAGAATTACTAATTCTACATTTACTGCATGTCTTTAAATCATATAATCTCTTTCAAGAATTAAATGTTTCTTTCCTTCTTTATTAATTTTTTCTCTTGTTTATCTGTGATAATGTTTTCTTTTTTTGCTTGAGACATAAACAAAACTGGATCGAAAAATCAGATAATTTTTTTCTTATTTGAATTAATATCTTAGCTTGAAAATATAAAAACCTTTTATGGTATTAGATTTCTCACCTTGTTCCATGGTATACGACCTTTCATCTTCTGATGAAAAGATAAGTTGGGATGAGTTACAGTGTCAAAATCTTAAGAGATATCCTTTATCCTCGCTGGAATCCAGAAAAAACAAACAAAAAAAAGCAACTCATAAACTGTGAAAACCTTCCAAATATTTTTTATTTATTGCAGCTCTAATAATAAGCCGTATATATATAGGTCTAAACAAAATATCATTTGATATTTCGGCATTATAGTTTTAAAAATCATAAATATTTTCAATTCAATATTCAAATTGCTTATTATTTATTAAGAGCTGTCCCTAAGACCTTTCGCTTACAGAACCAGAGCTGCATCAGATCCGAAGCTCCGGTGGGAAAGAGGCCCCGGATACGGATCGCCACGACCTGACTTTAACACGTTCTCCTGTGAGCCTAGTTTTTCAATATCACTTCTTCGACTTCGTGGTGGTCTCCGATGTTCAAGATACCTGCCGAAAGAACTAAATCACGAAGTGACGGATATCGGAGAATGCCCGTCTCGAAAGTCTCAAACGCCGAGCCGTTTCCCTGTTCTTAATAGATTATTTTTTGGGGGATTTCGAAAGATCTAGGTACTATAGGAAAGTGAAATGAATATGGTGAGACGCAAATGGTTTTGCTATTATCATTTATTTACCCTAATAAGCATTAAAATTTATTATTATAGTGAAATTAAATTCAGCATTCAAATTTTTTTCAGTTGTGTATTGTTCTTCCAGCTGCGCTTTATCCGCCATTATTCGAACTTTCACCTATTTTACTTTGAGCAAGTTTACAAGCCGTCTCACTGTCATGACAAAAAAGTGCCCTGTCTAAATGGCAACCTTAGTCCTTGCCAGAGTACTTTCGAGATCCGAAATTACCGGTTAAAGGGAGCAGCGGTTCCACTACCCATACTGAGCCTCCCTTCCCAATAGAATTATCTCTCGCGGGATCTTGGGCTAACGAGACCGCGTGACCGAATGTATTCAATCTTGCAATTCAATCACTTGACATTTCCTTCCTAGCCAATCAGGCCAAGATCTAACGTTGGGTGCTTTCATAATGGAACCCTAAGAAGTCATGGAAAGGTAGGCCCATTTCCTGGGTCAAAAAAATGAGTAGTTGGATGTTTTTCAATCCACTAATTTCTAGCCGTCATGTCCTCTTTGACACACTCCTCCATCCATATTTTCTAAAGTCTTCTTTCTACTTCTTCGTCTATCCTCTTGGGTGTAATTTTGCGTTTAAATGTGCAGAAGTGAATTCCACGCTTTCTAAAAAATGGATATACATATTGGCTGTATTTTTCCCATGTTATGCCACATACCAGAAAGATAGCACTAGTGCAGCAAACACCCCAAGGTCCATGGTCGAGGAGACCCACAATACAATAAATAGCCAGAGGCTCACGGTATGCAGTTATAAGGTGGTCCTCCGCAATATATTGTATCGCCTGACACCTACTTCTACGTTATGGCTGGGTTTGGGTAAGTAACTGCAGTTTCCACCATTCTGTGGCCGTCCTAATGTCTTCTTAGCACTCCTCGTTGTAACGGACTGAAATATGTTGGTCTAATATCGGCTCTACGTGAAATATATTACCGCCATGGACAATTCGTAATTTGCAAAAAAAAACCTAGAGTGGAGCCTGTTTGACATTTCTTTGCTTAAGATGGATTTTCTTTTATAGAACCTTCAGCATTTCTAATATTCCAAAAAGTTTTTATTATGAAAGCCATCGATAGTTTCACAATAAACACTTCATGGGAGATCTTAAAATTAACTAATTAAAAGCCAAAAATTCCAAAAAGTAATGCTTTTTTGTGTTGCATCATGGAGGATATTATTCATTTAACCTTTATCTGGAGTTATTATAGTCATTCCATAATACCAATGGTTTGGAATCCAACACATAATGAATTTTCAATGAATTACTTTTATCAGTAAACATTTTTTTATTCTTTTGCTAGTAGTACTTTTGTTTTTAAAAGGGAATGTGCCAAAAAATAAACAAAAAAAAAACTGATCTCGCTGCCGAAAAAGCTGAAGAATTTTGATGCAATGATGGGATCCAATTCAATATATATTCTTCCATTTCGGAAAACCTTTTGCCAGGTATTCTTAATTTTCAGCATAGGTACAACTTAGTGGCGGACCCCTGAGAGGTGAGGACACCGATCAACGATTACCTACTATTTCGGTATCTATCTTTAGTTATTTTTTAACTCCTTAAAAGTAAAATGGATGGTACCTAAACATTTGATAGAAATTCACAATTATGCCCTAATATTTTAAATTACGTCCTTCATGACCCATAAAAATTTTAGAAATAAAAATGTGCACCCCCTCAGAACATTTCTGCTCCGCTACTGGAACAACTACTCATTCACGTGAATTTGTATGATCCTAAATATTTTTGACTTGAGAATCCTACTCAAAATTAATTTATCATATCGGTGAATAATATTGTGTACACAGCCAAAGTGAAAAGTGTTCTTTCGAATGAAATACTCTCCAGTAAAAATGAAATGGTTTTTAAGTTATATAGGATTTTCACTCGAGTTTTATCCTCATTTTTTTTTCCTTTCCCCAGCTATTATACAACTATGGAAAGATGCGGTTTTCCGTCGCCCCTCCAACAGTGGAACAATGGAACCTATGTATGATTTATACCCGACTCTTACGTCCGTGCCAAAACTATTCACACCCTAGTGAATGTTTTTCTACCGTCTGAAACTTGGCTATTTTACATTCTGGCAGTATTTCCAAAAAGTATAAATCCCAGGGTTTTTGACCTATTGTTTCCGAGGATCAACGAGGTCAGAAAATATATATTTTTTTGGCATCGAATGATAAACTGGAAAGAGAAGATGGGATAAAAAAACAAAAAGGGAAAATATGGTGGCAACTGCAAAAAAGCCGTTAAATTACTCTCTGTTTTCTAGGGTATTACATATTATGTTTTGAGAAAGTATTGTTATACATTAAAAGTTGAATTCACAACATTGATGGTCCTGGAAAAAATTTGGGTTAATTTATTTACTAGTAACTGCTCAGGTTTATACAATAAACATTGGACTGGAATTCTTGAAAATGTATTATAGAAATATATTTATGAGATAAAATAAATATGCATTTGATTTTTACACCATGCCTATGAAAAAATTTGTATGTATATACATTGGATATTTTTAAATCTAGGGATTTATACGACAGGGTGTGATTTAGATGACCGTGCTGGTTTGGCTGATGATCCCAAGCGGAAGGCCCATGGAGGATATATATCTCTTTGGTAATGAGTGCCTGGATTATAGGCTTTGCAGATATAATCCTCTTTGTTTTGACGAAGGGGATTTCCGGGCTTTGAGGTCGATACCGAAACCAAAGCTCACCTGACCGTCGGTAAACTAACCCCCTACCACCACCCCGACCCCTCCCACAATTCGCTATAAATTGCACAGTATAATAATTTATAATTACATAATTTTTTAAATACTTCAACCGGTCATTAAAGTTATACATTATTAATGATTTTACCTGCATATGGCTAAATAATTTCTTTAATATGTTTCCACTGGCTGCATCGTTTAATGAGTGTTTTTTTCTATCTCAGGTGATTTACAAGCTTCGCTAATTGAATACTTATGTTCGCTCGACAATGAAACAGTTTTTGAATTACATCACGTATGAGAAAAACAAATAGAATGATTAATAACCCAATCTCTGGCGGTCATTGTTTGAAATCTACATTAAAAATGGTATCATTCTCTATTTTGCATCCTTTATTCATAATTAATACTTTAGTTAAAGCAAGGATTAGTTAAAGAAAAATTGTTTTTCTATAATATTTTTTAATTTTTTTTTAATTATCTACATTTTTTTTTTTAACATATACAATTTTTTTTTTAATATCTATCACTAAGTTATGAGTTTTGTAACAATTGTTTCCATAATAATTCTTTATATAATCTTTCGATTATAAGTTCCTAAAACTCATTTCTAATTGACTTTCTTTTACCTTAATATATCTTTAAATAATTGAAATACATATTTAAATAGGTAACGCACTCACTACCGCTTTCGTGCAAGGATACACAAATATTTTTCTGTTATAGAAAAATTAATTAATATTTATATATGAAACTTTTTTCACTTGCATTCATGCATAAACCTATATTTGGTGATTTGCAAAGCAATCTCTATTATGTAATTAAAAAAATAATTAAACTTAAAAATCATAATGACTCGTAAAATTTTTTTGTAATGCTGTAAAGTAATTCCCTTTTTTGTTGTGATATCTGAAAATTTCAAAGTGATTCTAGAATGGTTTAAATATGCGCGTTCTATAATGCGGGATAGGTGTTTCCAAAAACTACCAAAAAATATAAAATTACCATTAAAGTACTATTATATTTAAAATATTTCGGTTTCTACGGCTAAGTAAATATTATTAGCATTATTAAATACGATTTTATGATTTGAGATCCTGACCAAGCTGCATTGACCGTGTACGGAATTGGAACGATGAAAACCCAAAACGGAAGAAAAGAAGGATATATAAAATAATAGACAATAAATACGAGAGAACGGAGGAAGTACCTGGAAGTGCGAAGGCGTGCACAGGAAGCCGCCGGTTCTGGATTTATGCCTCCTATATGGGAGGGAAACGAGGGAGGGGGAAAGGGTGAAGGAGAAAAAGGAGATGAAAACATGGAGGAAAATGGGAAAATCCAAGCCATTTTCTTCTTGCCCCTAAAATGCGATTCTTATTAGTAGGCACTTGGTTGAAAGGTATGTCAAGATCTTTCATCACTAAAAGACATTTGTATTTAGAAATTTGGAATTCAATACTAACATATTATAACTATCTAGGTTGGTAGGTGTTAATTTACAGCAGTTGATATCAATATTTGTTTTATCAATTTATCTACTCAGTCGAACTCTTGACGTTAAATTATAACATACGATTACAATTAATATGTACGTAGCATTAAATGTAGCGGTCCATCAATAATTGCAAATTTACTGCTGTTAAAGATTGCTGGGAAATTATAGTACTTCACTTCTTTAAGAAAAAATATGATAATCTGTCATAGAACCGTGTATCTGATCGAAGATACGGCAAAATCCAATTTGCCTGATGGCTTAATCTCGATCCTTAGCTGTTTGATTGCTGAGTGCCTCATTTATCATTTCTAATCATGGCCGTAAATAATAGTATTTCCTTACTGATTTTGTCAATGTTTTTTTTTCTCCGATAATTATAGCGTTGATACAATATTTTTAAAGTAGTAATTCACCTAGATTTCATATCAATATACCAGAGGCAAAAATCTTTTACAATACATATATAAAAATACGCCATTATTAAAAATTTGCTTAAATATTTCGTAACACATAAGTCTGTCCGTCCAAAAAATATCGCACTACTCAAAAAGTAATTTCTTTTTTTCACACACTTTAATTATTACTGAGAACTAAGATTAGAAAGTAGATCCGGTGGAATCATTAGACAAAATAATTACATGTTATATAGACATGGTGGTATAATTTTCAAACAATGGAATTTTTAGGGAGTAAGGTACAGTAGACTTCATTCAGCTATGTGTGTTGTAGTCAGCTCATCTGTGAAGGGTGGGAGGACTAAATCAAGGGGGGGGGGGGACTAATTTAAGTTCATAGAATTTAGTGTTTATTCTGAAATGGTTCTTTTAAATTGTTGAAATTTTACGATAGTACCTAATTTACATTGCGTAGTTTATATTTTTTAAATACATTTTCAATATATCTTGGTTAATATTTTTTTAAATACATTTCCAATGTATCTTGATTTATATTTTTTAAATACGTTTATTCTTTTTTAAAAATATATGTGTGTTGGAGGGGACAGTTTCCACATCTTGTTTACACCTTTGTTATTTATTCACCTTAAACTAAGTGGGTAGGGTTTCAGAGAAAATTAGAATCAAAGAAGAGGAAAAAAGATAATTCTATATCATTTGATTTTATAATGAACTTGTCCGTAGTATTTTACTAATATGGAACGTTAATTGACTGAAGAAAAAATTTATATGATTATCATATTTAAATAAATTAGTTTTCCTAGGTCTGCCTTTTTCATTCTTACCGAAAACGTTTGATTTGCATAAAGTAAGGAGAAACACTTTTTCAAAAATTACATACATACTTACTTATTCAAAAATAAATTATAAAATATGGTTGCTCTTACACAACGCATGTCAAACATCGCGTTGGACTCTTTGTATAATATTGCATTAAATAATTAAAATACGTAATTACTTAAAATAAATACTAATATTAACTCATGGCAATTACTATATAAAATAATTATATAACAATATTGATAACAACATTAAAATACAATTAAAAATATCAACCAACATGCAATAAGCGCAATTAAGAAAAATAAAAGAACAAAAAGGAGCATATAAGATAGATTAAACCATACAGATATTGACACCCTTAAGGACTACTGTGGTGAAATACCTTTTAAGAAGGGATCAAATTGAAACTTCCTATAGCTCCTCTTTATCTATCCTTATAAAGATTTAAGAGGTTTTTTTGGGTCAAAAGTTCAATAGTTTTACCATATGGATATTTATTGTTAAATGTGCAAAAACTAGTTATTGACACCCTATGGATTTAATTGTTAAATCTTTGGTTTGTTTGTTAAAGTCTTACTTCATAGGTGACTTAGAGGACCCTTCAAACATTATATTCATGTATATCTTGAAATAATATTAGGACTTGTATACTTATTTCTATAAGTTAAAGGTGGGGTGTCAATAACTGTGTGGTTTACCCCAAAATTATATTTAAAAACTTAATCAACAAATACATAACTTAACAAGAAGCACCAGACCTAAAATAAATAAATAATATATGAAAATTTATACGCTTTCAACATTCACTAGGTCACCCACTACCATAACAGTAGCGACTTATTCCTAGGGATCATAGTACTGTTCTCTTGCAACGTCTTTTCGACTCCATCCTTATGGTATAATTCTCATCGATTTATCATGTTTTTATTTATCAAGAATGTAAGGTCGTGCAAGGAATTAATCACTTAAGTAAGATAACACATATATATTTACATACTCTATTAATATCTATTGTTTTTACAAGTTTTATTATGCCCTTTGTTTTTGTTTTTTTATAAAGAGGTTTGCATATTTTTATAATCATTAGTTTCTTGCACAATTAATGATTGCATTGATATTATAGAGGTTGAATTGGTATCCCTAAGTAAAATTTTAAATTATGTAACCTACAATTGGATATCCAATAATTAACGCCTACGTAACAGTTGCAGCAACTAGAACAGCAACAGCTTCCCAGCCGATACAAAAATAAACGTGAGACGTTGTTCCCATAAATTATTAATAATTTAACGTCGGAGAAGTCGAAACACGGCCACCTTTATCTCTAACAACACTTGGCGTAGGTGGACCTCATTACGCCATTAATTAAGGGGAGAGTCGCGAAGCGCATGCGCCCGCACCGTGGGCCTACCCTCGTAAACTAATGCCGACTTCCTATTGGTCTTCCCGTTTCCCGGTAATTGGCTGAAAAGCCAATCAATCAGCGGCTTTTAGAAGATCTTTTTTCATTTTTTCCCAACAGCTGACCTCATTAGTGCTTCTCCTCTGACGTGCCTTTGATAGGGAGACGGATTTACGGCATGGGGGCCAACAGGTCTCTCCTTGCTGTAAATTTCCAGGCGACAAAAACCTTATTTACTGTCGACTTTTGTATTCAGCTCGGATGATCGTTATTTTCCTATTTCGTTGAATATATTCCGTGTTTTTCAGATGAAGCGAAATAATCTCTCCGAATCTGAAAGTCAATCCTGGTTTAAAAAAAAAAAAAAAAAAGTATACATTTAGAATCGGAATGAAATTAGCTGAATCAATAATAACTTGGATTTATTTTTTAAAATTTTAAATATTAGCATTATTGTAAAGACATTTTTCCCGTGTTGGATATACATAGGATTAGCCGCCTTCTCCACCAGTGCCTATGTTGGGTTTATTCTTACGAGTTTTTTCCACGTAGCTCTGTAGCTTTGTCCATTCAATCTACCCTTTTTTTTTTTTGTTCCTAATCTATCCATCCGCTTTCTGGATACACGAGGTATCTTGCCTACTATTGGGCCATTTATCTTCGCCATAACCATCTTAAGGTGTCTTAACACTCTACGAACTTTATCCTCGAACCTCACTCACCCTCGAACAGCCTTCATGAAGACTGTTCGGGTATTCTAGGTACTTCATCTGTTCGCCTTTTTTCGGGGGTAGCGCTAGTGCCACATTTGATTTGGGTTTTACCAAGTGACAGGAGTTGTTTGTGATACTAGGGTGCCGTTTGTGAGTCATCTCCTATTTTTCAATTTTCAGATAAAATAAAATATATTGATAATGGAGATTTTTTTTCATTAGGAACTAATGTTGGGTGCGTCAATCATATTTGTTCGCTCGACGCCACGTTATGTATAAATCGCTGTTCGTGGAACGCCGGTACGGCAAGGTTCGGGGGGAAACCTGTTCGATGGTGAGGTTCGTAGAGTGTAAAGTCACCTTTAAACTTAACCTAATCGCCTTCTTCTCGTGAGGTATGTACTCATCAGTCCCCTGGAGTAGATCTTTATTGGTCATCCTCCTCTATTAATTTTTACTTTGATCCCAGATAACATAGAGGACATTTCTCTCAAATATTTTAACATCTTTTTCAAGAACGCTTAGTTAGTAAATCTCACAGTCGTATAACCGGCGTGGTTTTATCATTGCATTATAGAAATTTTTATCATCATCATGATTACAAAGATGAGTTATAAATATTGAATTGTATCATTTAATTTATGGTTGACTACAATGTAATTAATTCAAATATAAATTGATTTTTGTAGGCGAATGAAGTACATCTTGATATTCTCAGAAATTGAGCAGGATCATAGCCGACAACCTTACTATACATTTTTCTTTTTTATATATTTTTAAAAGACCCAGGACTTAATTTATCGACCCGTCCATTGAATCTACCTCCGAAACTTATTAAGTTTAGTATTCACAATTAAGTTAAGTGGTTAATGAAAGTTGTAAATCTCGCCTGGAGCTCAGAAGGGCTAAGGAGGGGTTGCGGTGTCCTCCTCAAGCCTAGGTCCTTATGATTCATCTTAATTAAATTGATCCTGGGCCTACGGTGAATTAGAGTCCCGTCCCGAGGAATCCTTTATTAACAAGCCCTTACGGATTTATGCTCCGGCTTGATTTGAATTGTAATTTTCCCTCCTTGAGGAGCTGACTCACCCCGAAGGGCTAAGGAACCGCATCTGCAACCCTTTGGGGGTCTCTTGTTGTTTGTCCAATGTTCTAATTGTTTTTAGAACGATTACTCAAGCCTTGCAATGGAAATGGAAGAGAATAAGGGTGGGTTTAAAACAGCGGATATCGCAATAAAAAAACAAAACAATTTCAGTTATCATTTATTAATGTATGGACCTTAGATTAAAAGAAAGCGGAAAATGTGCTGAAAGTTAAAAAAAAAAAAAAAAAAAAAAAAAAAAAAAATATCGAGCGTCCGAATTAATGTTGTCAGGTTTCGTCTAGATAATCCAAAATTGAGGTTATCAAAATTTAATGAAATCTACACGATAAAAATCATTGAAACATACACTTACTTAGCGACGACTGATCTTCTTAAATATGGTGCATTAATTTAATGGTGTTCAGATACATTATTTTTTTTTTTCGATTTCACTGCTTACAATATAGGGACAAGACGTTTCTTAAGGTATATTTGACATTCTCTACTGTGAGAGGTGCATTGTCACAAATTTGGCAAGTTGCAAGTCGGTAAGGACCAAAATGCAGGGTGTAGATTTTGTTTTGTTTTTTAAATTAAAATTTTAACAAGATCAATAAGCAATGAGATGATCTAAATAAATTAAAATATATTTAAAAAATAATATGATTTTTTTATTGATTTTTAGGGGCTTTAATTTAATTTTTTCGATTTCGACACTTCAGCGTCCAACTGATTGACCCTCCACACTTTATCTACTGGACTTCAAGAGGATTAAATAAAATCTTATCATCAGCTAATGAATCGTATCACACAATACAAATAGTTTTATGTGCTATATTTATGAATAGTTCTTTTTTTTTTATTATTTGTTTGGTTGGCTTTATTGGCGTAAAACTGTAATGGCTATCAACGTTGTTTAACTGTAATTGCATTTAATTATTTTTTGTTTATCTAGTTGAATTATATTATTAATATAATACCTATATGCAATAAATAATCATACACTCTCTGCGTAATAAGATCTCAATTGGAATAGTTATTTTTGAATATAATGTTATATAATATAACTGATTTGAAATAGTATAAAACGAAATTTCTGATAAACATTTCGAACATCTCCTATGCATTGAATGTATGGACTTGATAATAAAATAAAAACCATTCCGTATACATTCATTATCAGAATTACCTACTCATAGGCTGTTCCATCATGAACGAATTAAGATCTTGAACTCAATTAAACTAGATGACTTCATTCGTAACATTACATTAACCATAATTAGTACCCGAAAAATTCAGAAAAGTATCACGTAGTAATTGCAACAGCGTTAGTGGTTAGTACTTTGATAATTATGTGTCTTAAAAAATTACTCTGTCACGGTGAGGAAGCAAGAAGACCTTACCGAAAATGATCTGGTCTACATTAAGAGGGCAATTATTCGCTCGCTTATCATTAGCTAAAACGCCTGTATATAAATATAATTACATAACGTTATTAATGGCTCTTTTTTATTACTGCTATTACGCTGACAAATATAATAAGCGGTATATGTGATCCCCATTTTAATTTTTACTACAATACATGATAACTGTTCAGAGAAGGGTTAAACATAGATTAGTTATTTAAAAATATAAAACTATTTTGAATGGATTTGAAGCAAATTGGAAAATGTTGTCCTCCTGATTGTTAAACAAAAAAATACTTTAATAGGTAACATTGTAAAAACAGTTTAAATACTGCTGCACTTTACGAATTTTATATCCTTTAATCGTCACTTCATTTTATGCATTTCATATTAAATATAGTCAATATTTTGAAATCGCTATTAAAATGTTAATTCTATCAATATTTCTATTTATATTCTCCTAGTGATGGCAAGCTGTTAAAATGTTTAAACCTTTAATTTACAAATTTGAAAAAAGTGAAATTTTTTAAGACATTTGTTAGGATGTATGCGGTTTTTGTTCTTAAAACATAGCTTTTTCAATGACCATACTACTGAATATGCGAAGTAGAAAAAATAGCAAAAACTTTAAATGAAATTATCTCGACTTGTACGCTACATATGGTAACTTCCATACACTCTTCTATTATAAGCATTTACCTATAATTTATGATTTCCTATTGATTTTAAAATTGAGGTAAAAAATACCTATCGTTCATCATTGGTTTGTTAATTATTGAAAAAATTTAATGTTTAAAACTAAAATCAAATCGAAGGATATTGATAAAAATCCAAAATTAATCCTGCGATTATTAGGTACGAATTATATGCGGGTCAGCTTATGCATTTTTGGAGCTGTTTTGTTGTTTAAGGACACACAACTAATTTGGTCATTAGAGTACATTATCTGTTAGTTTAATGTTTATTTTTTAATATGAGATTATATTTTGTTGAAGATATTATTACTATTTTTTTTTTTTAAATATTTGTTGTGTTATCTCCCGGAATAGTAAATTCGTAAATTTTGGAAATATGATTCGTATTCGTAGGGGGCAGTCTTCAAAGATGTGGCCTTGTTTTGATATTTTTAGACATTCCATCGTAGGAAATTAGTGTGTGAACAATATATTTTCCCCTCGTGTTTGAGGTGATATTATTTGCTTCTTACTACAATGTTATGTGTATTTTCTTCAATAAGTTAAATTTACTTATATTAATTCAAGTTTTTTTTTAGTTTATCCACTTCATGTTTTCTTTAGATAACTGCGATCGATCTGCAAGACCCCTTCAAACCGCTGTGTGTATTATAGGCTCCTAGAAGCAGGGACGGTGCCAGCCCATTCTCGCGGCCAAAGCTCCTGGAATTCCGCAGCCGTGAGTTTATTTACTTTGGAGGGGGATTCGGAAGGCGGCTGGAGATAAATTAGAACAGTGTCGCTAAGATTTATGTTCTTTCCACCCTCTGCCTCTGGAGGGTGGAATCCAAACCATCCCCGGATCGCCTCGGGGTTGAACTCTTGCAAATTTAGCTGTAAACATTTTTTCAACCTTTTTTTGTTTTGTTTTTAGTTTATTGTATTTGAAGCGTTTTTATTAGTTGAAATATTTTTATTATTAGGCATTCTTGTTTCGTATGTATTATGTATGGGATAGATTATTTATCTGAGCTGCTACTTGTAGCCTTAATTATCGAATTCCATTCCAGGACCGGTCCCGGCTACAAATATTATCTCCGCCATTGCTATATCGGAATGCCGGAGGAGCTGCCCCCTTCTTGGAAGCGGCGGCCTAGCAAAGACTCCTAGGATGATCATTGTATTGTAATGGCCGTCCTATCAGCGTCGGTTCTTCAGCGTTGTTATGAGATAGTGCCTCATTAGCTCGGAGTATGGTAGCCCTTTGATTTGCTTTACGTTATCTTCTATGGCTTGGTGGAGATGTATGTTTATTAGGGACCCATCTATCGAACTTTAAGATAACCGATAAATGTTATTTCGTGATTTTAGAGAATTGTATAACATCCTGCGTCGTCTGATTTTTATGTTTCTTATGTTAACTTTGATCTGATCCACCGTTAACGAGTCTTTCTGCATCTTCCTGGAAAAAAGTATTTTTTAAAGATTCCACTGCAAATAATTCCAAGTTTAATTTACAGGTTAAATTTGGAAAAACGTGATTGTGAAATCTAGGGTATTCCTATATTTTAACTTCAGTAAAATTCTGCAAAATACTATAAAAATAGATTGTCGAATGAAGTTGGTAATTGAAGCGTGGAAATGCATAAGGGTATAAGTGCCTTAGGAAATTCTTACAGAAATGGTGTGACTTATACCCTCTAGTGTGAACTACGTCCAGTGCTTACACCCGTGTCATCTTTCATACGTTCAATGAACTCTTTTCTAACAACAAAGCATTGATTATACCCATTTCTGAAGAATGGCTTTGGCAATATAAAAAATGGCAAAAAAAAAACTTTTTTTTATTTTTTTGGCACTTAGACCCTTATGCATTTCCACGCTTCAATCGTTAAATTTGACCAACTGTCATCAACTGTCATAGAACTATCATAAATATACGTGATTTTACTTTTTTAAGTGATTTTACTTTTTATATCTTCTATCCTAGGAAAATCTAAGCTCTACTCTTTGTTTTTCTAGGATTTTGTGAAATCGTCTCATTATTAATGTGTCAACATGTAGATAGATAAACATGGGATCATGGGAATGTGGCGGCCAAATTAATAGAAATCTTGAGCATACTAATATAACAATATAAGCCTAAGATTCAAAATATATAAATTAATAGACATCTATTGTATCATAGCGAAAACTAAATAAAACTTTATCTACAATAAGGCTGAACACGCAATAATCAATAATAATGCCTTATACGACACCATTAATACAATAAATTTGCAAATATTAATAAATTATTAATGGATATCTATATAATTACTCAGAAAAAACGAAAAAATCCTCGAAAGAAAAGATCATTCTCACACTTAATTCGGAAAGGAACTTAGTATTATCAGTATAACGTTGCTATAATAATATTGAATATGAGCTCTTCAGCGTATACGTATGCTCAGTATATTCTTGACTTTGTTAATTCCACTGATTTTTGGTTAATTGCTTAATGCGATATTGCGAACCATACCTAACTTGTTCCCCCAATTTCTATCAAAATTACCACCACCGCTCCAGGAAGTTTTAAAACAACACTCTTCCTATTGTTTAGCAATCTTAGGTGCTAATGACGGTTTCAGAGGTTTTTCGGATTCCAGTGCGGTCGCCAAGGTGTTGATTCCTAGCTGGAGAAACGCCAGCGCATTGAAATGCCGGAGGAGTGTGAGGGACGAATGCTTTACGTAACCCGGTGCTTGTTGATGAGTTGTTGACACAGAAAATGATTGACTGAATTTTCATCCGTCCGTCTTCCTTCTTAAGGCCTCATGAGAGACGTTAGCTGACTTCAAATCCTTTAGTTGCAATATCCTGCGTTATTCAATCAATTACATTACAGCTTACGATATTGATTGTTAATAACATAGAAATGAGCTATTAATAACTATATATTCGGTATAAGAAATAAACATCTGTAAGGCTAAAAAATCAATTCGTTTTACAAATACCTCTTATATTAAGAGCTACTAGTTTTCTAAACTGTCTCTATTAGACACAAAATTACTTTTTTTACTTTTTGATTTGACGAGAATTGTAAAATTTGAATATAAATAAATAAGATAAAGAAAATTATTGGACCACAACTTAATCCTATCAAAGCAGAAAAAGAAAACAATATAATTAAAAAAAAGTAAAAATCGTCGAGGACTTTTTACATTTAAATATGCAGCAACTAAACATAAGCGAAAGTACAACGAAGTAAGTACAAACGTACAAACGAAGAAAGTATAACGAAACAATAAATTTGTATTAAATTATTGAATTAATAATAATAAAAGAATATTAACGAATATCGATTACTTAAAATTTATATGAAATGGGATATTATTTTGTATTTAGTCTAACTAATGAGTAATACTATTTAGTTACTGATTAGTTTTGTTCCAGTATTTCATTCAACAAATATCATCCTTTTTATTAATGTCTCTAACTAATACAATACCATATATCACACCATTACACTTCCCCTGCTTCTCATAAGAATAAAACATTGCCACAGCCTGATGGGATAAAAAGCTAGAAATAAATGCTCTGGAGCATTAGGTTTAGGGACAAGGGAGGAGTTTAATAAAATTCCAGCAGAGCCCAATATTGTCCTGGAGCCTCCAATTTATGCCCTCTCCTGTGTGTATATTGGACTGACCAGTACGTGTCCCGTCTCCTGATGCCCTGACATACGCCATTCCCTCACACATGTCTCTTCCACCACAACGGCATTATCTTCTAAGGAGGAACCGACCCCCTCCGGAATTCCGACATATGAGGAGCGATCTCTCCACCCCATTTCTCCCTTGTCTTAGGTCTTTATGTTGATGATATGATCCTGTGGAGAAAAATAATCCCGCTTTCATGAAGTGGAAATGGTACTTTTAAAGTGACGTATTAAGACTTTTATAACGACGATTCCCGCAATGCTTATGATGTATAATGTGCATTAATACCTTGAGATCCGTATGCGAAAACCCATTTTCTTGTGCTTAAGTACCGTGAAATATTTTAGTGTCGATGCGCCATTACTAAAATTGAATATAATTCTTCAACCCACCCCCTCCACCACCGTTCAAATATCTGTATTCACATCCTGTGAATACAGAATTTATAGAAACAAAAATATGACTGTAAGATGATTATAATTAAAAACGATATTTAATAATCTTTCTTGATTAATTATTTACATTAGGTATTGGTTTACATAAAAAATTTACACAAAAAATTGGTGAGTCTCCATGTTAATAATATTGTGAAACAAACAAACATTATTATAACCATAAGATAGCCTTAAATTGTAACAGTGTCATTGTAATAGGATTTAAAATACTAAAACATTTTAATATATTTTTATCATTAGTACACAGTACCATGTATAAAGGGGGATTTGAATTTTTTTTTTATATCTTACAATAACTGTTTCATTACTCCCCTTGAACCCAGCTTACAGAAATTCTTTGAGAAATTGGATGTTTGTTATGAACTTTGCAAAGCCTGTTATTTTCAAATCCTTTACCTCTAGGAATGAATGTTATTAATGGTTTTTTCTTTATAAGAATTTAAAATGACTGTTGTCTTTTTAAACGTTCTCTGAAAGTTTCTTAAAAGCATGGATTTTATTTTCAACCGAGAAAATTTAGGAAAGTAACAATTTTTTTTTTCCTCTGAACTACTAGAAAAATTCTGGACTTCTTACCTAAACTTTAATTATGAAAAATTATTTACTAGTAAGAGGTGTGTGAATTGAAACACTCAGCTACAAACTTATTATTTCCTAAGTTCCTTCAACATGCTGCAGTTTATCTTGATTTTCTACATTCCTACATACTCGTATGTATAGACTTATAAATAAAAGGACTCTGCTACGGTTTGGATTTATTACACTAAGGAGATACGATCAGTATTATGCTCAACCGGCTGATCTATTTATTAGCCTTAGGTAGGCGGTTGTTACCAATAGAGGGAAAACCGTAGAATCTGAAAATAACATGAAATAAAACTGGTTACCAAAAATGGAATCTCTCTGATATATTTATCTTTTTGCAACCCTCTTTTGATTACTTACTTTCAACCCTATTGAGTACACTCACGAGTACGATTACATGACAACTTATGTATGAGGCAACTGTTACGATGTACGCAAGTTTATTGTCTATCGCATTACGGTTTCGGCAAAGGATTTTATTGAGGTTATTTTTGGAATAGGATCCATTCCATTTTTCTTCGGGGGCAGGCAGTTCTTGGCGATAGACCAAGGCGATAAATACTCTTGATGGACTTGGTAAAAACTGCCTGAGTGAGACATGGCCCACAGCCAGCACGATTGTAAAGTGATGATATAATGGCTTATAATTGTAGGAATAAACGCGGAAATATTCCACTCGAGTAATTTGATGTTTTATGGTCCAGGTGGAAATATTTTAAAATTTATTTTTCCTTGTTATTGTACATTGCATTGATATGTGTACCAAAATAGTTGATATATTTAGATTAACTTATTATAGTAATGTTTACATTTTTTAAGCGCAATTAATTAAATTTTAATGATATTTTTCCGTATGATTGCAGGTAAGTTCGAGCATGGCCTTGAAGACCGAGCTGTTGTGGAACCGGGTAATTATTTTAATTTTTTTTGTAGAGTTTTGAGTTTCAATGTATTCTAAAAAGAAAAAAGAAAGATAAAACAAAGAAAGAAAATTTAAACATTGCCGAAACTACAAGAAAATTAAATTAAAATAAAATTAGAACCTTTGGACTTTGTTGGGACCCAAATCTTGTGAGATAAATTAAGGAGCTATAAAGAATTAGAAAGATTTTTTTTTAAATACTGGATTTGCGATGTATCATTAATAAGTGTTTACCAGCATATTGCGATGTGCAGGTAGCAAGCATATAGACGTTGAAATAGTGCAGGATTAGAAAATAATTCACTATTCTCACGAATTTTGGTAGATCCAGTTTGGGATTTTTAAAGGATTGAGAACAATTATGACAATTACCATATAATAAACCAAAATCAAAATAGGATATTGTAACAGGGAGGGGCCTTAAAACACCAGAAGAAACTAAAAGTACCCCGGGCGGATAAGATACGAGGAACAAGGCCGAATGGAGGATAAAGGCATTATTAATAGATGAAGAGTAAATTTAAAATGAAGCTATGGGTCCTGTTTTGCCATCCCTCTTCCTTAACGACGAATATCTGTCAGGGGATCCCGTGAGTGGGTACACAACGTGGAGGGAGGTTCGAGGCTAAAATTAGGAAGCCGATAAATCTGTCAGTGTTAGTGTGGGACTGTTTAGTCTTAGCATCTTAGGGCCGTTACGGGGTCTTAGCTGCTAATGCAAAAAGCCTGTCTAGGACATTTACTAGCAATTACTAGAGACCGCTAAGTGCTGCGCGCGGCTTCCGAAGTGTCGAGTCTCTCTCTTCAATTAGGGCCTGTTAGAATCAGGTGTTTGCGTGCTAACATAGCCATAATGACTTGTCCTTCCGTTAGCACCTAGAAATAAAAAAAAAAAATCCAAATTCAAAGTATTTTATTTCTTAGACTAGCTGAACTCGGCTACATTTTGTTGTGGATAACTTTAATATAAATTTTTAAAGAAGAAAAGGACGTGTTTCGGTGAAATTTACAGAGGCAAATATTTATATGGTTTTATGATTGCCAAAAAGAAAAACAAATATATGAGTAAAATTAAGGTGTATATAAGTAACATAGAAAATATGAAGTAAAGACCTACAGAAGGAATTAGAAGAAGAAAAGAATAAGAATAAAAAGGAATAGTGCTTGATAATAAGGTTGATTACATACAGTAAGAATTCACCACATAATATGTTATGATGACATGGATATTATGTATAATCTAACAATTATCGTAAAATTATGAAAAGCATTTCCCTTTTCAAAATAGAGTAACGTTAAAAACATATCAAATTCATGAAAAAGTAACTGCAAGGTCTTATGTTATAATTATTATTAGATTTATTCCAGGCCATGATAACATATTATTTGATTTATTTATTTATTTATTTATTTATTTATTTATTTATTTATTTATTTATTTTACATAAGCCCACCAACAGGCATATGCCCAATTACAGGTGGTAATGTGTACAACTTGTTGATTACATCGTAAATCATAAAGAAAAGGGAAAAAAAAAAAAAATACAAAAAAACAAAAGAAACAGAAAAAAGAAAAAAAAAAGAAAAAAAAAAAAAGAAAACAAGTCAAAGCTCTGAACCTATTATTTGAATTCCTTCTAGAAAATATCCCTTATTCATGAAAATATCACTCATACTTAAACAATAAAAAATATAATATCAGGTAGTGCACTTATAAATGAAATGCATTAGGAATACTATAACCTAATAAAACAATATCTAAAATAAAAAAAAAACATAGATATATATACATACACATATAAACAAAGTAATCTTTAATACTTCTTAATGACTAGTTAGGGATATGAAGTCAAGTAAAAAATAAAAAAATAAAAAAATGCTTAGAAAACCTATCAATATACACATATATATATATACATACATTTATAATTATACACACACAAACGCAAATATACATAATATATGCATACAATATATGCATGGATCCAACTGAAATGCATATATTTCAGTTATGTATACATTAGGCACTAATATGCGAGAAATGCTTCCACAGAATACTTTTGATCTTTCCCAATCCAAAACTGAAATCAAGTTTAAGTACCTCACATAGAGATTTCCAGAGGTTAGTGAGTTTATTTAGTGGAGAATTGTAACAAGGCTTACACATAGGCATATAAAAGTCCTCCTTCAACCTGCTATTAATCCTACCAACTCTAAAGTCTAGTTTTCCAAGCATAGTAGGATCATCAAGACCTCCCTGGACTAGCTTAACTAAGTGAGATATTGACAAAATGGCACATCTTTCTTCCAGAGTATGGGCTACACCAAATTCATTCATTAACCCTTTAACCGGGCGGGACGTATATAGGCGTCCAACCTAAACTACAGCGCCAACGGGCAGGACGTATAAATACGTCCTTGAAATATATGTTGTGCCCTGGAACGGGTGGGACTTATATTTTCGTACAACAGAGGTATTAGTCATCGATATATGTAACGACGTGAATTTACATATATATATATATATATATATATATATATATATATATATATATACATATATACATATATATATAATTTATAATATTTATAATAATATATTTAATTTATATTTATATATATATCTTTTGTACTCTTTATATTGGTTAAGGCTGTAAAATTTATAATTTCTTAATTCGATACTTTTATATTTTTGTTGGTATTCCTTACTATTTGTTTGTCATTTTGTGTTTTCCTTTATGGTTTATATATAAATAAACGGAAACGAATATATTCCATAGCCTTTCAATTTATTTTAAGCATAAATAAAAAAAATAATAATATGAAGTTACATTGCACCGGGCGGGACGTATATACACGTCCTAGTGAAAGAGCTCGCGCCCGTTGTAGGATGCGTAATTTAAAAGGGAACTCCCCGGTTAAAGGGTTAAGTAATTATACGAAACTTCCCAACCCGGATAAGAACCATACTTTTTATAGTATAAAAATCTTAAGAATCGTTTTTGTAATTTTTCTAACAAATATAAACTTTTGGCTGTTCTAGGAAACCATATAAAACATCCATATTCAATATGAACCCTTATAAGTGAATTAAACAATATTAATAAAGTCTTTGGATTGTCAAATTGATTACATGTTCTTTTCACAAATCCAGCCAGTTTATTACATTTCATAAATACATTGTCAATGTGCGTTGAAAACGTTAGCTGTTTGTCAAATAAAATTCCTAAATCACGGATTGTTTCAACCCTATTCAACGGTTGTGACCCTGCTTGATAATTATGCATTGTTAGTGCCTGTAATTAATGTTGTCATGTATGTACTTCATATCTTCTATATTACTTATACATATACTTCAATTTCACTCATAAATTTGTTTTGTTTTAGTCCTGATGAAGACCGGCATATTTGGCTCTAAACTTGAACTGTTTATAAACTGGAGTGATGTTGGTAAAATCAAAATGTTCTTTGCTTTGACATTGGATCTAAAAAGTTCACCTTTAACGAAAAACCCGAATTTTAAAGTTAAAAGTAATATTACATAAATAAAACCTTTCTGGTAAATCATCGCCAGAAACATTTTACTAACTAATTCGGGCACGTATAGCTCATGAAAACCTTCTCCGAGCATGATTTGTACGTTTTGAAAGTTTGAAGGCTTTAGTTTTGGACAATTAAATTATTGAGAATTCAATACTTATATATAATTACGAAAGTTTGGTTTTAATATTTTGAGCAGAAAAAAAACTTGAATACGATTTGACGACTGAGAAATTAATGAATCATTAGTTCTTTTAACGATTCAGATTATTTCCATTTTTTTTTTTTATATATTTACATTAAATTTGTCATGAAAAAATATTTTTTTAATAGATCCAATAGGATACCTACTTTGCCAAATAATTTTCCCCATTGAGGTATCGAAACACGGGAAAGAGAGAGGATTGACCATCGGGAACCACCCCGAAGAGTAATCGCCTCGGATATTGTGGCGAGGAGATCCGTTCTCATTGGCTGGGATTTAGCAGCTTGACAATAAAACACCGGGATTGGGCTCCACGTCCATCTTCATCCAGCCAATGGCCGCTCGTAAACCAATCCCTTCTCTCCTGTCTATTAGCCCGTTTTATGACTTACTGCATCCCCTTTTGTTCTCATAAACGGATCCACGTCCTCCGGGAGTCGAGACGGATCTTCAAATGAGGCGAGTGTCACTTATGACTGGATTATGAACAAAATAATTCCCATAATTACTTATTAATGGGCGTTGTCCTGACAATCCGTTAGATAACCTAAATATTTCCGAGTTCGAGTATTTAACTTAGGAGCATTTAACTCCCTTAATATTCCGCCCTCTTTGCTGGCAGGGAAAACCCGTATAGCCGTTATGGTCGGAACACATCTTCTTTTATATGAAATTCATCTTCATATCAAAAAATTGTCTTTTCTTCTCCAATGCTAAGGAATGTAACAAGAACTTGTTTTTTTTCATGACTCGGTAAAGATTGATTAGTTTTTTTTAATTTACTTAATTAAGTTCTCATTAAGGGAAAAATACTTTGTTATCTATTTATTCATGGAATTGTCATGTATTTAAATGTTTTTCACATTGGCAGCTAAACCTTCACTTAACTTTGCTTAACCTGATAAACGTTGTAGGCCTAGAAATCTGAAAAAAAGGAAAATAAAAAACCTTCGTATGTCCTCTATTAGGCATATCTTGTTACCTGCTACGGCTTTGTGATGAGCATACTTTTACTGGAGTTATGCTCCAGAATCTATTTTTTTTTCAAATTGTATAGGGTAGTTAAATAAAACATTATAAAATAAGTTATTTTGTATCGCATAATTGCTGTTGTTATTATTTTTCCTCATGCATCCAACGAAACTTCTGAAGAAGGTGTTATGGACTAATTATGAGCAGTAACTTGATTTGACATTGTTACAAAAAAAAAAAAAAATGAAAAGTACCCAGAGATTAAAGGAACACACATGCACAGATCCAATTAGAACATTGTAAGAGACATTTATTTAATTTATTTAATCTGTTATATTTTTATACCGTTTATAAATTTAAACATTGCCCTAATAACTCGCCTGAAGAAGAGGGAGTTACGGACCGGCTCAGCCATAACTCCTGGAACAACTGGAGGCCATGTGCTGCCACCAGCGGTCGATGAGTTTGTTATAAGATTTCCTGAGGAAGTATAAACTTAGTGTAAAGAATTTTGAACCGGCGTCCGAGTACGAAGTTGACTGAAGCAAAGTAGGAAAATAGGAATATAAAGTAGTTCGGAGGTTTTTTTATGGATCGTTGTACCTCGTGGCGAGGTGGGGGTGGTTTTTAGGAGGGTGTTCTCGGGGTGGTCCAACTTGCCCATTTCAAGCGCCATATTGACTTTGAGAGATTTATGTCCGCCCGTTATTAGATAATGCTTCGCCCGGGGAAACTTTCCCTAGGATCTCTCTGAGAAATTCTTGGTGGAAACTTAAAGCATTATGAAGAAAATTGTAATTTCAATGTTTTAGAAACTTTCTCAGAAATGATTAATGATTGGTATAATAAAGATAACATGATTCTCTGAATCTACAATACGGATCTCTCACCCACCATTTCTTCATTTTTTATCATTAATAATTGGCAAAACATCTAATTTATTTGGGCCCTGAAAAAATAATTTATAGAAGTAATCGGCCACCTAGCACTGAAGGGATTGGCTACCTATGATCCAAAATATTTAATAAAAATTAGAAAATTATAAAATAATTCCACAAGGTCCGTACTGTATGAAGTACCAAAAAGTTCCAAAATTTTAAAAACGACTTCAAATTATATTTTTTTGGGGAAAATTGTTATTGAAACTAGGAGGATGAAAAGTAGGTTCTCTCCAAAACTAGTTTACAATTTAACGTCAGTGGGATAACATACGAGACGAAACGTGATGAATGAAAAAATCTGACCAAGAACTAGTTATAATTATTATTATTATAACTAGTTTATTTCAATTATTTTGATGTATTTATTATTATTTCAAAAGTATTTTGATGTAAAATCTACCAGTTTTTAATTGAAACCATCAACAGCGTAGCGAAATATTTGTTTATTTTATATTATTTCATAGGTACTTATAATTATTTCTTGTTAATCCCAAACCCTATTAGGAATATTACTCTATTGAAGGGGGAGTCAAGGGAGGAAGTCAGAGGGGTCATTTTAGAGTATTTACACATATTTTTTTTTTGTATTTTTAAAGGAATAATGCAATTAAATAGCTATTAAACCCTAAAAGCAATAAGTACTTTTGGTTGTTTCGATATCATTTCATCCTGATGCAAGGAAATAATTTCATAAAAATTTCGAAAACGAAAGTGGTGTCAGGCAAAAGGCAACACGTGATTATGATACCGGCCGGGGAGGTAGTGACTCCCAAACTTGGTGTTAAATCCGCGCGTGATTCTATTTAGATTTAATTTCTAAAATACTCCATATTTTAAGAAATCCCATCAAATTCTGACATATTTAAGCTTTTACATCATATTTTTGAGAAAAAATAAAGTACTTATATTATTCTATTTTTTTTTTTATTTAAAGAAATACTCCATTATCAGGCATGAAAATTTCGAATAAATATTTTGTTGGATTGAAATTTATTCAATGCAAAACGGGACTCTATTCAAGGGAACGATAGGAAATGATCGCACTAGATCAACTTTTTTTTTTATTTGCGGAAACTTCTGCATTGTCTATTACCCCATATTTATTGCCTTAACGTCAACTCGTAATTATATCAGATTAAATGTACCATAAATACATACTTAGACTCCGACGGAACAAGAAATGATAATGTAACTCTTGCAAACATTCCCGCTTAAGGAAATTATAAATCGAGCAAATGACTGGAACATGAATAGAAAACAAGAGAATTGAATTGATCGTTTGTTGTAATTGCCATGATCTGATATACCGTGTTTTTGAACTCCAGGTCCTCAATAGCGTTTCCATTAAATCATTCGTAAATTTAAAACTTTTCATTTATTCATTGTCTGTAATCTTTGAGTCGTTGGAATTTATAATAAATAATGTCTATCAAAATAATTTTTTTTATACCAATTTTAAATTATTAAAATTATTTTTTGTGGTTTGCGTAATTCTCGGTGAAATTTCAATTTTTTTTTTAAATTCTATGCTTTGTTATTCTTGTTAGTAAAAATTGTAAACCTTTTTCTGTTTATCTCTTTTTGAATTTTCCATTTTTGATGGAAAATGGCTATTCAAGTTTTCAATTTTCAAATAACATACTTGTTAAAAAAAAAAAAAAAAGCTTTCCTAAGATGGCAGATTTCTTTTTTTTTTTCCAAGAGTTACGTGATTTTTTTTAAACAAGAGTAATGTGAATTTTCAAGTAATTTAGAATAGGAGAGGGCTTTTTCAAGAAAAGCCATGGGATTGGTTCTACGTATTTACTGTTGTACCCATACGTAACCTCAATAACTTGAAAAGAAAAGTTTTTTATAGAAGACAAACATTTATTTACGTACCATTTATTAATGGATTATATCTTATATTCAATTGATGCATCCTAATTTTTTAAATAATTGATTCAGTTTTATTGATATTAGTAGACTTGTTTTATCCCATATTTTCCTATATAAATTATATTTTGCCCAAGTTGTCTCAACATTTTATGGCCGGTTCCCCACCATATTTATAACCAAAAACCATGTTACTAGCTTTTTGGGTCTTTTTTCACTGAACAGGATGAAATAGTAATAAGCTTACAATTACGACCATATAACCACCCAAAATAGGATACGCCCAGAAGGAGCATATCGATAGCTTTACTAAAAAGTTAATTAAATAATAAATAATAATTTAAATCCTAGTTTGATGAATATCGATAATAGGCTAAAACAGTTGTTGTGAAATGTTATGTAAATGTAACACTACGAACTTCTTAAACAAATCCATACAACACCCTCGATGTCTGACTAGGTAAGATATGCAAAGCAGTGATTACAGATAGTACGTATCGCAGAAGACAAGGGATACACAAAGGATCTTGAGGAAGTCTTGATGAACAAGGAGCCATTGTCTTAGACAAAGACCTTGGACGGAGAGGCGAGCTTTAATAAACCAAGTCTGCCAAGGGAGGGGGAGGCGCAGCTGCTGCGCCCTGCCGAGGAAATTTGTTATCAAGTTTTAATTATATAATTCCCCCACGACCTCCTAGATTTACCGAGGGGCTCTTCCGGCGGAAGTAATGGGTGCCCTCCTGTCTTACCGCACCTCTTCTCCCGCCCCCGCGTGAAATATGTTCCCGCCTTCCAACTCCCGCCGAGTATTAGTTCTAATTGGACAAATAAGTGATATATAATTTAGCTACTGCTCCTGTATCCAGTGAATGGAAAACTCATTGACCGATCATGAGACTATTATATTAGCGATATTCTGTGCTATAGGGAATCTTTAAGATTATTTTTCCTTGGGCAAAATTTTTCCTTGCATTCTCTATAATACGTTAATATAATATAATAAGTTGATAATTTAATGAATAGCCATTAGTTAAGAAAATCTGAATCCTGATGAAATATATGAAACTATATAATATACTGTAACGTGAAACAAAACACAAAACATATGGTTAAGGATAGTTATAGACTTGTTGTTGGAACAAACTGTGATCGTACATGTTTTTAACTACAATGTTCGAGTACCACCTAAGCTGGCCTAAAACCTTCTAGGCTGTACTCATTACGACTTAATGTAAGAAGCGATGGACTTGAGAGTTAGTCTTGTTCTGAAGCTCAAGTCACATGGTCTTTTCTGTGCTACAAAGGTCACTTTTTGTAACCTATTTAATTATTTGTGTTTCCATAATTTGTGTAGCATTGAAAATTGTTATTTACGCTCAATGAAAATTGTTTAACACACATAAGTGTTAAAACAAATACAAAAACCATGACAAGAAAAGAATTTACAATAAGTATGTACTACTTCAATTTCATTAATTTTCTCATGATTAAAAGAATTTGCCAAAGCCTTCCAAGGTTTCAATTACAAAAAGTCATTATAAAAAATTAGGTAGGAAAAATTTTAAATTTTGATAATTTGGCGTCTGGTGCGAGAACATTATTCTCACATAATTTGAGGGGTGGATAAATATGCATAAGATCGAGCATTCAAAAAAGTATTCTTTTGTGCGCCATTGAGGGATATGTTTATACATACAGATGTAGGTAAAAAAGGAGAGAGCAACAAGAGAAACAAGACAGGCAGCGTTGCCAACAATGAGTAAACCAACCCCGATAAACACAAAACCCCCTCGCGAACTGTGTACTAGTGCCATTTAGATGGCTAAGGGGTGGGGGCAGCATACAAAGGGCTTTTTATTAAAACGGTCTGCAAAAACACGGCACACCTAGCGCCCTCTGCGGGGGTGTTTATTAACAGGGTGGAAAAAACAGGTGAAGCGGTGTCCCTTGGGTAACGCCCGCTATACAACAGCAAGCGCGCTCATTTTTTACATTTAAAAACATGTCCGTTTAATTAAGAGTATTTCGCACCTCTCATCTAGGCCTGCTTATGACCGATGCATCTCTCACTTTAATTTCATTTTTTTTTTTTAATAATATTCAACCTATATTTTTGGGAAACTATTCAATTGTGTGTTTCCTCACATGTATTAGCACTTCGATTCCTTGATAAATAAATCCTTTAGGTTCTTTGCAGAAAGTAGAGATTAGTGGCGCGCCTTAAGCAATTGCAGAGCATTGTAGGCAATTAGACTGGGCGTATCGTCGTTGATACTGCTGAAGGTTGTATGTCAATCAACAGCTAATTTACAGGATAAAAAAAAACATTTTATTTGCAATTAATTTTCTTACTTTTTGTTTTTGATTATAAAAAAAAAAAAAAAAAACATTAAAATTTTTATTGTATTCATTCGTAATTTTTTTTTTTTTTGTTAGTTTAAATTTTCCTTATATGCTTGGGGTCCCCCAGAGTTAATCCAAACGAATCCTAAAATTCGAATATTTTTTACTGTGCATGATTGTTCTTTTATATTTACTGGTGACATACTTCGTCCTTTAGGACCATAGAGCAACTCGTTTTGATTAAAAGTCAATAAAATCGCAAAATTTAAAATTTCTACATACAACATTTTGCATTATCAACGACGATATTTTTGAGTCCCCTCCATAAAATAGCACCTATGATGAATTAAAATCCGCAAGAAAGCTCCAAATTTTATGAAAGGATTTATTTCTCGATGATTAGCCTAATCGAAGGATAAATCATATTTTATATCTTTAATTACATAAAAATCATTTTTATATTTAAATACTAATTCATGAATAAGAAATGGCTAAATAAATACGCAACATCAGAATTCGCTATCCTAGTATGATAAATCGTTATTAATCTAAAACAGCGTTTCCCAGCCTGTGATACGCGAAAAAAAAATATCAATGACGGATGCTAAAAAAATAAAATAAATCGTCGACATATCATAGAAATATATTTTTTTTCATTAACCCACAAAAATATTTTAATTACTAATATTATAAAGTAAAACAGTTAAACAGTTACAGGCGATGCGCAAAAATCGGGCAATTGATATGATATTTTTGAAGAACAGTTTTAAATTTATCCATAAAGCACCAGGAACTTGAGAAGTCGCCAACAATACGGTGGAGCAGCACTTTCTTTTAATTAACCGCAACTTAACTTACAAGTTTAGCGAATGTAGCATCTTATTTTAGAAAAATCGTTTAACCCCGATTTCATACATACTTCTTTCAATAAGTCATCCGGATCTGTGGATAAGAATCTTTTTTAAATTTCTAGCAAAACACGAACAGTGACATATCGCTGACTTTCACAAATGCCAGGGTCACCAAATAAAAGTTATAAAGCGAAAAAAATAACAGACTTACGAACACATATTTTATGAAATACAGACATTTTACAATTTCTTACAATTTAGCGTGATGTACTACCTAAAGTGGTGAGCCATAAGTTTCGCTTATTCAAAAATAAGATTGGTAAACTTTAAAAAAAAAATCATAATGATTATATGACTTAAGAAAACAATCAAATATATACAAATATGTACATGTATGTACTTCCAAATATGATTGACAGATGCTTTGCTTCCATATATCAACAACGAACACCCATCCCCTATCCCCTCCTCCACCTCCAGGACTGTAAATTAGCCGGCAACAATTACGGTAGGGCTAGGAGCTGGAAACTTGGCGGCTCCAGTAAATTGGGCTCAGGGAAGTTGGCGGCCCCCACTTGTCATAAAGGAGCACGGAGCCTAATTAACTCTATTGCTGCCTTTATGGAAGGCTATCTCCCTCCCTCTATAGGGCCTCCTTGTATTGTATTGCTACAACTCTGCTTGCTTATCTGTCTTGGCGGTTGTATTTTCGCGGTTTCTCTTCGATCTGGGTTCGAGTTTGGTTTCGAAATTTTTGGTACCAAGCTGTAGGTCTTAACTCCTAAACTCTTCCAAACACAGGATCAAAAAAACCAATAGGTAGATTTTACACCTTGTCGTAACTACTAATATGTCTTGTACAAGGTGATCATATCATAGATTCATTGCCAACAAGATGGAATCAAGGATTTTTATTTATTCAATAAAATATTAACTATGAACAAGTAATCAGAATTTGGCATCAGTCATATTGAAAAAGTTGAAACTTTGAATGAAATATCCTCTATAAGAATTTTGAAAGCTAATTTGACGCATGTCTGTTATCCGAATTCATTCGGAAATAATAAATAAATAAACTACTAATTGAGGCACTGACATGGAAAAGGTAGTAAAATTAAAAAAAAAAAGATTTTGAGATTTTCATAGAAAAAAGAGTAGTTTAAAGTGGCTTAGTTGCTATGAACACCGGATGATGTTTTTTATAAATAAACTTAATTTCAGCAATTCAAAATAAAAATTTAAAAATATCAAAATAAAAATGGGTTTTCTTGTCCATGGGTTGTACTACCTTATCCATGTCAACGCCTCAATTATTTTTCTGTGTGATATTTCTGTGTTTCAAAAGCCTAAACGGTTATCTTTCTAATGATACTAAAATGATAAGTCAATTCAGATTACAAAACGATCATTTTTTTTATTTTAAGGATATCTGAACAGTTCCAATAATATTCAAGAAATGTGGAAAAAAATACAGTAAACATCAAATCACTAACGGACGCAATAGATTTTTCTAGCAGACATAATAGAAATTTATTTGTAGGAAAGAAATGATAACGGATGCTTCTACTCAGTCTCTTGAAAAGTTGGAATTTTTCTCTTCTACCCAAGAGGCCAAAAACGATAGATTTGAAATACTAGACCAAACAAATATTTACTTATTCTAGAGGAATGGTGATTTTCCTTTTTTTTTTTTTTTTTTTTTGGACAAATGCATTGAAAGTCAGCAATGTTTCCTGTTCCTGTTTGTGTTAGTTACTTAAAGAAGGTAAAATAGCACTCACTCACCTTATGTCACAATACTGGACCGGTACATTACGCAGGTACGACGAGGCTTTAGGGTACTCCCGCATAACGGTCCGGGGACACCCCTAGGTGCGCCCGAACTTTCACCCCGCGGGGGGGTGAGTTTTTTACCTCCGACATCCCCGTAACGGGACAACCCTCGTCTCTGGTAAAAGGAATAAAAAGAGCGGGATGAAAGGGCAGCCTGGGCCAACTTTCCAATTCCGGGGCCTTCCAAAAAAGTACCACTTTCTAATTTCTGCGTGCCCACCCCCTGATATAGGAGGAAAGGGAACAAACAAAGTGACCCTGTTCGGGAACTCTTTTCAATATAAGGGATGTTCGGAACTCTGTAAAAAAAATAAAGGAAAAACTTCCTACGCTTTCTACAAATTAAAAAAAAAAAGAGTGGAATTGGGCCAAAGAAGTCAGGTACTGTTATATCAATGGAGAAGGATCAAAAGAAGATCACTGAAGAAAACAAAAAACAGTTACCGGAATGTCTATGCGCAGTTGAACAAGCCTGAATGAAGCATGTCATATACCTAATTAATAAATTAAATCACAATTTTTTAAAAATTACTTATTGATTTAATAATTATTTATAAATTAACTCTTTTGTTGATTTTCAAATGCTGCAAGTAACTCAATTAAAAGGTTTTTGTTCGTATATTTCCTTATACCCTAATAATAATTTAATGTTCTATAACTTTAGATATTTAAGTTTCCTGTTTCACCTGAGGCTTGTAAGAAATCAAAAGAAAATGAGAAAATAGAATTTATTTATACGAAGAACCAGTTAAAATTTGTTTCTTAATTTCTTAATTTAAAAACAATAAAATTAAAATTAAATAAACAAGTTTGTAGGTAGAGGCTATTAGAATAATAGAAAAAGAAGGTTAGGCCTCAAATTCTCGTATTATTTCCAAAGCTATCCTTGCATGACCTAATCTTGCAGATACATTCCAAATGTTTGCCTATTCGGGCATCTAGTAGGTTTCTATCTTGCTTTAAGAACGTTTGTAGCCCTGAAGATGTCTGAATAGGCGATAATTTGGAAGTAATACGAGATTTTGAGGCCTAACCTTCAATATCTATTAAAATTAAATTAATCCTCGATACAAATCTGGTTTATACGATAGCCATATAACTGCTCATAATGATATAATTAGTCATCAGCATAAGTTTGTCGACGTTTATAAAATAATGATAGGTATTCCGGATGGGATATAATCATACCATGATTATAAAAAAATATCCCATGAAATTCGTCAAAAGTTTTTTTATTCAAGGTTTTATATGATAAAAGATGACAGAATTTTAATTATTCCTTTTTATATATTTTAGATAATGCAATTATATTTATTAGACAGATAGAGTAGTGTATACTTTTATTCGAAATCCGTTTTCTAATATATACCACGACTTTTGCCCGACTCTGGATTAATTATATTGAAACTTCATTTTCAAAAATAAATTAATTTATTTGGATCGAGATAATTTAACTTAATACATTTATCCCCTCCTTCTTCCCCTGCAAGAAAACTACCCCCGAGCCTTGCGGGACGTGATACCGTACACGCCCGGCGGCCTGCGATACGGCTGTTTGCAAGCAGTAAACATGGGGCTTGGACCGTACTCAGAGCCCCTCTGTACACACATTTGTGTACGCTTGTGTAATTATCGATACCGTAATATGGCTGCTTTGTGGGTTTGCTCTCGGCAATGTTTGATATCTCGCCCGCTAAGCCCTGAGGAACATGCATGCCTCTCTCTACCTCTATAAAACAATATGGATAAAGCAATACGATACGACCCCAATATATTCTCATCTTGTAAAGTGCAATTACACTGTATCCGGATTATTGAAGGGTTCGATTTATGTGAGTATCCTTTATGTTAGGGGAAACTCTTGTTTGGCTTACCCTCGTCTTGTTAATACTTAATAATAAAATATTTCTAATTAGTTCAAGCAATTAATTTCTTTATTTTTATCCCAATTAAGTAATAAGAACAATAAAAATAAGAAAATGTATTAATTTCTAGCCAATATAGCAGAATTATTATTCCTTAGTGGTTAGTTATAATTTTTACTTTCACTTACCTATATATGAAATATATAGTAAGTGGAAGTATTGCGATCGTGAAAAAATTCGACTTCCGGTTTTCAACGGAAATACACATTTTGGGGTCCCCTGAGTCGAAATCACCAAGTCCCGCGAAATGGTCTGTGTGTGTGTGTGTCTGTGTGTGTGTGTGTGTGTGTGTGAACAGACTAGCTCAAAAACTATAAACCGTGCGATCCTGAAATTAGGTATTTAGTGTAGGTATATGCCCGCGATGTGACAGCATAAATTTCATCAAAATTACTTATAGGGAGGGGGTACTTTACTTAATATTTTTTTAGGTTTTTTTCGATTTTCTCAAAAACGGCTCTAACGATTTTGATTAAACTGAGTATTTCATCTATTTATATGCCTGAAATATGACTGTAAAAATTTCATCAAAATTGATCAACCGGAGGGGGGACTTTATTTAATAAATTTTGTATCATTTTCACGTGTTTTTTTTATTTACTCAAAAACGGTTTTAACGATTTTGATCAAACTTGGTATTTGATGTATTTATATGCCCGAGATATGACTGTAAAAATTTCATCAAAATTGATCAACCGGAGGGGGGACTTTATTTAATAATTTTTGTATCATTTTCACGTGTTTTTTTTATTTACTCAAAAACGGTTTTATCGATCTTGATCAAACTGAGTATTTGATGTATTAATATGCCCGAGATATGACTGTAAAAATTTCATCAACATTGTTCAAATGGAGGGGGTACTTTACTCAATAAATTTTGTATCATTTTCACGTGTGTTTTAAATTACTCAAAAAAGGAAAAAAAAAGAAATGAATGTGGAAAGATTTGTGACTTTGTGAAGTGGCAATTAACAAAACAGGTCAATTTCTAATCTAAATAAGTTGGTAAGTGAAAGTTGCGTGTTGCGCGCACGCACCAGATTTTTACTTTCACTTACCTAAATATGAAATATATAGTAAGTGGAAGTATTGCGATCGTGAAAAATGTCGACTTCCGGTTTTCAACGGAAATACACGTTTTGGGGCCCCCTGAGTCGAAATGACCAAGTCCCGCGAAATGGTCTGTGTGTGTGTGTGTGTGTGTGTGTGAACAGACTAGCTCAAAAACTATAAACCGTGGGAACCTGAAATTGGGTATTTAGTGTATGTATATGCCCGCGATGTGAAGCAAAAAATTCATCAAAATTGCTCAAAGGGAGGGGGTACTTTATTTAACAACTTTTTATGTTTTTTTAGATTTTCTCAAAAACGGCTCTAACGATTTTGATTAAACTGAGTATTTGATCTATTTATATGCCCGAGATATGACTGTAAAAATTTCATCAATATTGATTAACCGGAGGGGGGACTTTACTGAATAAATTTTGTATCATTTTTACGTGTTTTTTTTTTTGTTTACTCAAAAACGGCTTTAACGATTTTGATCAAACTTGGTATTTGATGTATTTATATGCCAAAGATGTGATAACCAACATTTCATCACAATTGATCAACCGGAGGGGGGACTTTACTTAATAAATTTTGTATCATTTTCACGTGTTTTTTTTTATTTACTCAAAAACGGTTTTAACGATTTTGATCAAACTTGGTATTTAATGTATTTATATGCCCGAGATATGACTGTAAAAATTTCATCAAAATTGATCTACGGGAGGGGGGGTTTTTACTTAATAAATTTTGTATCATTTTCACGGTTTTTTTTTATTTACTCAAAAACGGCTTTAACGATTAACAAAAATAAGATATGAATGTAGAAAAATGTGTGACTTTGGGAAATGATATTTAGCAAAACACGTCAATTTCTAATCTAAGTAAGTTGGTAAGTGAAAGTTGTGTGTTGCGCGCACGCACCAGATTTTTATTTTACGAACCATTTGGAAATTCTCTGTTTCACTAGACTGTGTTGCTTATAACTATGTTTGCAGATCAATGTCCTTTTAAACACAGATACTAGAAAAACTAAATTAACCAATTACAAACAGACAAACGAGATTAACCTTTGACATTCTTCAAATGTTATTTAATTCAAAATTTTAAGTATGTTTCATCATTATTATCTGTTTCTATTATGAACACTTAGCGATGGCAGCAATTTAAAAATATTTTAAGGGATTTACCTGCTCGTTCGAATTTTTTTTTTTTTTTACAGTAGTATTAATATATTACAATGCATACATAAAGTAGTTTAATACAACAGAACTGTCTTTTGTTTTTTAAATAATCTAGATTTCGATGAGAAGAGTTGCTCAACACTACGATTCTATTAAAGCGTTCATTTCCCACAAAAAAAACATATTAATATTATTCCTTTATATATATTTGTAGGTGACCGTTTAGCTCTTTTATACAAAATTTATAGTGCATTTTATTCTCCAAATACACTTCGCTGGGGAGTGCATTAGTGCATTCAGGAGCTGACTTATTAGGGATGATTGCAGTGTCATCAGGAAAGATAAACCGAGAAGCAGTTTATTCCCATCTTATCAGTCCATTACCATTATTATTCCTCTTCCTAATTGTTCCAACTTATTTATTCAGTTGAGTTCCAACCAATTCATTCTCTTCGGCATGGCAATGGTAACCTGTATTGTAGTGGCGAATAGATTTCACAAATTGACATTTGTGTTTTCACAACTTTAAACCACTGCTATAGGCTTACGAAAAATAAAATAATAAAGTTAAAAAAAAAGGTCGACGAACACATGTTTCACTAGAGGACCAGAAAAATCGCCACCCCATATAGGACGGTTCTAACACAGGGATATTTTTTCTTTTTTTTTAACAATCCAAGCCATAAATTTCGACGCCCGTGTTACAATTTTAATCTCACCCCTTTCGGTTTTGATCCCGCCTGTACACACAATATCAGCTGCTACCCTCGCCATATTGTCTTATCCAGCTTTCATCAGTTCAATAAATAATAAAAATATTGTTCTTCGGGGATTCATATTTCAGTGTGAGGGGATCGGCGTAGTTGAAATTGAAATAAAAAAATAAATTAAAAAGCATTGTATGTTATTATTATTGCATTTCATGAAATTTTCATTCAATGCATTTTATTGTTCTTAATATATCCTGATTTTCTAAAAACAAATAATTAATCGGATATTAATATTATTCAAGACTATTGATTATGCAGTAGGTACATGCCATATCACACAAGACTAAATTAATAAATTTCACATTATTTTTATAATCACCCCCTTCGAGGGGTCAAACTGAATAACCATCAAAGAAAAAATCTATTAAAACCAAATATTATTATAAACCACCAACTATTAAAAATGTTAACTACCCCAATAATATGTTGAATGAATCCAACGACGAAAAAAAAATTCAATTCAAAATTGTCGACAGAGGTATTTTATAATCATAAAATTAGTTCATAGTTAAGAATAAAAAGTTTAACATGTACAGTTAAGTTTTATCAACGTGGCTAACCTTAAGTCTTATCTTAATTTACGACTAGGAATTTATTCTTGCTGTGATTAAATCAAATTCAATATTAAAATTAAGATATTTAAGAAAATTAGAATCTGTTCGTTTTTTTATAATTCCAATTTTGCACGTGAGGGTTTTGAGATCCGTAATATTTACTTTGAATTATTAATTAAAAATTAAAACTTTTATGTTCAATAATTATGAATTATTACACATTATAAGGACTTTATCAAATCAAGATAGTTTGATCCAGATTTTTACGATTTTTTTTTTTTATTTTGGTAGATGAATAGTTTTCAAATATTGATAATCAATATTTCTGGAACTTATTATCCTGAAATATTTGTATCTGTCATTAAAATAGTGTTTTTAATTACTCCTGATTTGGAATTAAGGAAACTGCACCTCCTTGGTCCCCCTTTCGGATGCAACATCGTCTACTTTCACATTATTCAAAATTAATACTGCATAGTTGTCATTCGTTGTTTTTTTTACCGTTTGAATACACGTTCCCAAGACTTCCAGTTACAGCCAGATCAACCGATATCCCCCCCCCCCCCATAACGAACCCTGGAGAAGTCAGCTCAAATACGGCAGCAGATGCGGATGGAAATGCAGTTATCGCTTCTGCATCAGACGTCGTTAGGGTTGACGTTGAGCTACTGCCTTATGCTAAACCGAAACGCCCTTACGAAAATGCACTATTGGAAATTGGTGTTTTCTTCCTCCCCCTTACAGAAATAGCGTTTCCCAGGATTAGCTAATTGTGCAAAGGGTTCTTGGGATTTGCATCCGTTGTTGGCCCTATGCAGATCGATAGTTTTATTTATTTCTCACCCCCTTTTTTTTCTACTACCCCCTCCAATCAGATTTACTGTATCGACTCTCTCTCTCTACTTTTACTGATTGAACGAGGCCGTTTATTCGTTACTTTATGAGGTAATTTCTCAAACGCCGTTACACACTTAAAAGATTGGGTGGGCGTTTTGGGTTTATTCGGGTGATTCAGTCGGAAATGTATTCATCGAGTTAAGCATATTATTCCTTTTTCTTAATGGAGATTACTCTATTCACTGATCGGAACTTGGCTGATGTTATGCTATTTGGTTATGGATTTCACTTTGCATGGAGTTAAGAGGGGATGGAATTATTGAAGCACCACAATAAATTGAAAGCGTTTATTTATTGTTGAGTCAAACATACAGGTCCTAAATAAGTACAATATCCTAAAGAAGTATTTGAATCAGCCTAAAGAAATAATAATATTACTATATACCTACGTTATCATTTAAAAACATCATTTCCTTAAAATAATTTTTAATTGGAGGACAATACACTTACTCTTTTTTTTAGAAAAAATAAATGAATCAAGAAATTGTAATTATAATAAACAAGACTAACCTATTATAATTTAAAAAAAAATGTTAATTTTTTTAATATTTACTATTGGAAAAACTAGGATAAATTAAATCATAAAAAATCCTACGTTTTACCGTGAAATATATAAAAAATAGAATTATTCTCATAATTCTGGTATATATCTACAGCAAATATACCGTCATTACATTAAAAACAAGTAGGTTTGTATATAAAATCTACAAACTTTCTATTTTTGAAAAATACATTTAGGCATCTAAGAACTATCTTACAAATTTCTTGGACTCATTTTTAAAACTAATTTTTAAATACCAAATACGTATATATTTTTCCTTTTTTCTCTTTATATTCAGAAATCGCAATGGTATTCACTCTAAAGTCAACGCTAAAATAAAATTTGGATAATTTTAAATGGATAAATTTTAAGTGGTGTGATTAGAATACAAATATAGTATTTATTATGAAATGAAATGAAACATAAATTTATCATCCTGGGACAGTCCTTGTCCATTTAGAATATGTTGTAAGCATGGAATAAATTGAAGATGTCATTGTAGCTTTACATTAATTTCATTATTTATTAATGTTTTTAATTAAATATAAGAAGAAATTTGAATTGGTAGTAGACATGCAAATGAATATAATGAAATCGTTATGAAGAGAGTGCAATAGTTATATACGCAGGGATAATATATTTATATTCAAAAAAATAAAAATAAAGAAGAATAAGTAAGGAAAAATAAATATATTAACAGAGAAACAAGAAAAAAATAAACAAACTTCAAGAGTTTCTTAACTCTCCTTACGCACCGGTTACATAGCTGATAATCCGGATATGCAAAAATACAAAAGAATGGTATGCAGAAGAAGACTAAGGGGTTCGCAACTATTTAAAGCATTATTTATCCGAAAGAGCCAATGGTAATGGGAAGAGTCGTTTGCGTTTCAGAATAAATACAAAGAAAAAAAAAATAAAAGAAAAAAGAGTTGGCGAAAGTACCTAAATAAATGGAAATCCCTTTTCCTCCTTTTCTTTTTTTTTCTTTTTTTGCCTCGGGCGAGGGAGGAGGAGAAGAAGTTATTTCATGCAATTCAAAGTAGGGATGGGGAGTAAATCTCCGCTGTGCCTTCGGGGCCTGTGGCGGTGCAGTCTGCTTCTTGCAGTTTAGCCTTTGACTGCGTCAACCGCTGTTTGGGATTTTTTATAAAATTAATGCATATTCACCATTTATTGCATACAATGATTGATATCAACGAATCCTTTACAAAGGTTCCATGATATATAAATCCTATATCCATACTTCGGCGCAACGGATAATTACCAGAAGCCATACTAAATCGAACGAGGAAATCCGAAGCGTGAAAATTGCTTAGGTTCCGCCGGAGTCAATTCAACTTTAGCGCTCCCAAGGCGGTGCTCCGATGTACCCATGAATCCATTCTCATCCATATGCATGCTCCTAATAACAGATGCTGTGTGGATCATGTCACACGATCTGTAGCTCGGCCATCTTTCGCTGTTTACGTCTCTTTAAAAGTTGCATAGGCGACTTTCAAAGGACCGACGAACAATTTTACTCTATGTTTACTGGATGAAAATTATTGATGAAATGTTCAACTTAATAAAGTGATTGCGACACAGATATATTTTTATTGCATGAACTTTAAGTAAAAAAAAAAATATTATAATATTATTATTAAACACAATCACTAATGACCACTCCGGGTTTGCAATCTTCAAATTTGTAATATTTGTAATGTAATTTGTTGCACATACGTGGTTTAACACAACTAAGTTAGCAAATCTCTCGGCCAACGCCTCAAATGTCCCTGGATGGAATGTAAAGGTTTGTGTTAGATCTTAGTGTTTTGCTAAGGAACTAACGCCATAGAACTATCCTATATGTCTATAATGGTCGTATTAGTACTTTGTAGATTGTAATGTGTTTAGTTAATGATAATTTCTAATGTTGGTTCTCCATGTCAATCTCTTGTTGTTTATGTCAATGTCGTTGTTTATGTCAATGTCGTTGTTTATTTAAGTAAAATAAGTGAAAGTAAAAATATATCTTTATGGATTAAATGTATTGATGTATTGTATGTAATGAGTTGTTTACAATTAAATTTTTTAACTTTTTAGAATTTGTCCCTTTTTTTTCTGTCTTAATTTAACTGCCAGAGACTGCCAGAGATACACGCCGGAGCGCTGGTACATCCATACCTCATATGCCAGACCACAGTGCAACTTTTTGAGGAAGAACTCAGCAGCTGGGACTAATGCCTGTTCAGAAGAGGCATAATTTAATTATCCTGGATGGAGACCCGTGTCTTCCCCAGGGACCTCTCTCGAGCTCAGGTGTTAATTCCGGACCAACTTCCACCTCATCCTCTTAAACTTAAACTTGCTCCTTTGGTCCTCCCGGGATGGAGCAAGTAGCGCTCTAACTAACTGTTAACTTGGAGAGATTTAGTTAAAAAGCAACAGACAACGCTTTCTCGGAATTAACTTTGGCATTTGAGTTACACAGTTCTGAATGTATGATATCTGCCGAGGTTGCTGCTTGAAATAGTAAGCTACGGATAATTAAGTATTTAAAATGATAATAATAATAAGCATATATTTTTTTCGCTTATCAACATAAAACATTTTTAACCTCTTCCACACAAGAGTTAAACTCTACATCTATTCAACAGCGACCTCTAAAGTTAGTTTTTATCCACCTATATAAAAATATATATAAGCAATCTCCGTTGTAATTTAAATATAAGTATTATAAAGAATAAATAATTTGACAACCTCCCAAAACGTGGGGTGGGTCATCAACCTTAATTGAATCTTCAAAACTTTTCGCGTGATTTTTCTGAATAAATCTTGGACTTGTGTTGAACCCATAAAGTATTTTTTTGCTCTTAATAGAGTTGGAAGGCACGCAGTGCTATTGCTAGAAGTTGCCTAAATCCCGTTAATATGACAGTAACTTAACCTTCTAATATAAAAATTGTTCTGAAGATGTAAACGTAAAATTACTTAACTTTCTAGATGCTTTGCCATTCAATATGAACCAGTATACGAATTGATACGTATTGTTGTAATTCCGAACATGCAGGTTCATTGTAGCATTTTAGAAATACAAACATTATTAACAGGGCATTTAACTATTCAACATAATTTAATACTATGCGGTCGGGTAAATATCTCAGTTTTAAAAAATATCCTGATAAAAAGAAAACATAGAATAGTTTCACGTATCCATTTAAAATAATTTTAACCGCTACGACATAAAATCCAGTAACTTTGACAGCACGATTAATTTCTTTACACAACATTAATCCTTCTTTAACGATCTAATCAAACACATAACACTAATTATAAAACCCTCACCGAGAGGTACAAATGGTACTAGGCGATGGTATCTGGGAGAACAAGAGAGTACCTTTTGTGTACCTCGTAGTACCCAGGTACGGGTACTTGGAGAACCCTAATCAGCTCTACACCCTGAAGAAGTTGTGGACCTGATCCGATCTCCGGACGTCAACTCTCAAGCCTTTTGCCATCCTGTAGCTCCTTATCGACCGATGTAGGTGTCGCTATCCTCGAAGACTTCTTCGGCCTTCTTCTTAGTCTTTTTAATAGTTCTTGTTGTATTGCTCGGGCAAAATGGATTCTCAGAGGATATATTCTAATCTTTTAGTAAAATAAAGCCGAAAACTATTTCACTACTAAAAAAATTCTTGAATGATCTGATTCCGTTTTCTCTTTTTGGATATCGGTTTATTTGTATACGCTGCTCATTTTTATTTAAAATCAGATCTTTCTTACAATGTTTCTGACACTGAACACATTGAAATTTTATGAATAAATGGAGATTTCAAGAAGGTGCATTTCCGTATCCATCCGCGGTTGTTCAACCCCGAAAGATAAATAGCCCATCTCATTTGGAGGGACGGGGGATATCTGATTTGGAATAATAGTCACAGGATCGTCGGCCAGGATCCGTGGACCATCCCTGGATTGATGAGATGCTAACCCTAGCCATATATTTCATCCCCTACTACCCAACCCCTCCCCCACTCGCTCAGGGTTTTTGCGATGATCCCAATCAACGCCAGCGGAATTGACTCTTTATGCAGAGCGGCTGATTTGTGGTACTTTTAATATCGAGTCCAATTTAGCATTGTTTGTGTTCCCTTGGAAGTTATATTTTGAGATTGTATAAATTTTTTTTATTTTATATCAACTTTTATGTAAAAAAAAAAAATCTAGGAACCCCCTCCAAAAAAATACTACTGAAAGAATATATTTTATCACCCTCACCTAGATCTAGATGACTAGATAACTTATAACTAAAATTTTAAATTGAGTAAACTTTTGAATAACTAGATTAAATTTTAAACTTAACCGTACATAATAACATACGTAGTTACTCTCTTTTGTATTGCGAATCTGTTAATTATTTATTCTTCGATGAAAATGAATGGAATGTTAGATTTGACGGATTTATTGGTGATGGAAATACATGATTGAAACTTAAGTCTTATTTTATGTTTCTTTTTTAATTAATTTATGCTCACAAGGCTTGGTGGATCCAACACGATAAATAATGTTTTTACAGTATTACGAGAACAGATAAACACTGTTTTTCTATAATAAAAATATTTATAAGTTATTAGAAAATAAATAAATAAACATAAAATAAATTGTTAGTGCATAAAGATAAGAACTTACATTTTATTTATATTTTTGTGCTGTAAAATTAGTCCTCAGATTTTCGAATAAGATTTTTTTGAACTTTACATTAGATATGGGATTTTTGAAATGAGCTACTTAATTTTTTTTTTCTACCTGAAGTATTATGTTCTTAAGTAATCCAATAATTAATTTCATGAATGAAATGAAAATGTAAAGAATAAGTATAACCAATTATTTTTAACATTTGTTTATCATAAATGGATGACGAATAAAATTGTAATAGTTAGCTCATTAGCTAGTTAATACAATTAGAATAGCCAAACGTTCTATAAAGGACATAATGGAGTTTTCCATTACAAAATCTGTCGTTTTTTTTTTTTTTTATCCTTCGTCAATACCTATGTCATTTTATCGTATCAATAGAATAAATGGGTTTAGTAAAAACCCAGAAAAACAGACTGATTGGGTGGTTTTGATTAGAAAAAGCATTGGCTGATTATAAAAAAAACTTAGGATAACTATTCTACTGGATCAATTAACCGAAATTACCTCGTTAGTTAGAAAAAAAAAAGATAAATGCTGTTTCATTGAACGAAATTAGCTCTAATTTCATTATTAATTACGAATCATGGTAGTAGTTTCTTATGAAAATCAATTGAAGTTATTAAAAAAATTTCCATTGGAACGGAAGGCTAATCGAATTATCTAATAAATAATTCAATTTCACAATATCTAATTGGACATTTCAAAATGTAGTAGTACTTAGAAGAATATGAAATAAGAAAAAAATATTAATTATATTTTTGAGTGAGTTACACTTTTATAGGTCTAAATATACATTTTATATAAAATATATATATATATTCAAAATTTTATGCCTAAAAGTCTTACCCTTTTGAATTGAGACCTTATTTGATATCATAAAAATGTTTCATAAGTAATTTTTTGAAAATGATATTAAGGGGAAGTGGAATTAGTGCGTCATATGGAGTGCCGATTTCAAATTCAAACGAGCATTAAAAAACAGCTTTCAATGCTTTTTTAATATTTTTTTAATGCATTATAAACCCCAAGATCTATTCTTTTCAGCATTATATTTAATTTTTCTTTAAACTAAAAATTTCTATCAGGGTGAAGTAAAAATGATTTCAAGTCCGATGTATGATATCGCTCCGACGTATGATATCCCCCAATTGGGGGATTTACATGAATCTCTTCTAAAAACCATTCCAGGGAATCGATTATTTATTGGGGTAATTGCAAAAGTAAAGAACTCCAATCAATTTTTTGCTCCTTGAAAGACAGAAACAGACTTTGCAGAGGCGATGAACTTTAACCAACTATGAAGCGTCCCACAGAGGTTACACACTTTGCAATTGAGTTCTATTGTAGATAAAAGTTAGAAAGTATGAGGTTCACATTTCATAACACAGAAGGTAGTTGATTTAATAAAGCACATAATAAGAATTAACTGACTAATGGACTTGCTTCACTTCACCTAAAATAGTTATTTTTTTTTTCATTTTTATAGTTAGTCCAACTCCTGTCTGGTTATATGAGTCTTTCAGTTGACAGAATATTTTAATTCCCGAAACATTTTTCAGGAAAGCACTTGTACCAAAAGTATTTGTACCTTTTTATTTTGTATGTATATTTTAGTAAATTGATATGTTTTAATATTTATTATTATTTTAATATTATAAAAATTGCTTTTTTGAAAAATGTTGAAAATGAAGTTAGTCATTGTGTCAACTTAAAGACGCTTATATTCAAGGATTAGTTGTCTCTGAGTATTATTATTAGAAACTCTGAGGATTTTTCTTGCAGTATGAATCTAATGAATATATCAACAGAAACAAATTTGGTATATTTTTTTAAATTATGGGGCTATAAATTTCAAGTGTTTATTTATGTTTATTTTTGTATTTTTTATTTAATTCATGAAAGAGCCTACGAGCCTTTTTTTTTCATCCCGTGCGCATGAATTATATTATATACATAGGCTAGCTGATAAAAGACTCCATCCTCCAAGTGACTTTGTCCTTTTTCTATGTTGCAGGTAAGCCGGACTTATGCGAGGCACAGAAGGAGCTGCATTGGCTGTGGAGTAAGTCATGATGATTTAGTGTGAGCAGGTCCTCTGGAGTCCTCCCCTTGCTCCCTTGAGTTGTGGACCTCTTTCCATTAATTAAGTTTTTATTCTCATCATGATAGGACATCGACTCCAGCCATATTGGTTGTGGTGGTGGTGGACCGTCGTGCTTTTGTTGTCCCCCACCATCTTTCCCCTCCCTCCAACCACCACCAAAGCATCGGCAAGGCAAGGCCCCGAATGCCTCATGCTTCTTCCCCACTTAACGGTATTTACCTTAATCCTTTTGTCTTCATTCAAGGAATTCCGTGGGGGGGAAGGAACGTTTAATTCTGGAGATCCCCCAATACGGAAAATTACTTCTTTTATTGTGACTGTGAGGAATCGTTTCGCATTTCCTTGAAACGATTATTGACTTGAAGTGTATATGATGATTTACAAGTTTAGATCCTTCTTCCTATAAACAGTAAAGAAACACGAATAATGAAAGATTAGGATAAAGTAATAACAGAAAACCCTATAATTCTCATTTTTTGCTTTTATTTTCTATTTTATTTGATATCGTCGATTTACATGGATTCCAACACACGCCCTTTTGAAATCAACAACCGAACTCCATTAATTCCAACCTTGTTTCCTCCTCTATCAATGATAATTTTTAGAAATATTTAGAAAAAATACTAGCAAAATTATTCCCAGTTGAATATAAAGTATTTTAACTTCCCAGTATTTTACGCAAGCTACAAAACTTTTTAAAACTCCTCGAATGGTCCGGTTCCAATATATTTTATGATGACAAAGACAAAATTATGGCTAAATTTATTCACTTGATTAATAAAGCAAAACTATTTTTATTTTCAGATTACACTGTTTGGGGTACAATTAGAAAACTGAAAAAAACTTTAATAAGAATAAGATTATTTTGAAAGTAATAGTATCATGGTCGGAGGTGAGGAGTGTGTTATATTTCAGAATATTTTCTTTTATAATTTTCCATCTATTTTTTATTGGATTGAGAGGATATTATTTTTAAAAATATAGTAATAAAATACAAATTCAGTAATTTTATATAATCTTCCAATAACTGGGTCACCAATTACATTGCGTTAATTAATTTTTTTTTTGGGTTTCCTTCCTCCTGATTAGAATCATCCTTCTTCATGCTCTTCACCACACCTGTTAATAGCCATGATACCATTCCATCCGAAGACTCCTGGCCCCAGAGGCCTGTGAGTATCCGATCAGACGACCCTTTAGTTTTACGAAGACATCCTGCTAGGCCGGACCATAAATATGAAATTCCTCCGGCCTTGTTGGCCTGATGTATGTTGCCGGCCATAAGAAAGTTGTCGACTAGCCGGGCATAACTCCGTGGACTCTTCTTTGGCTGAGAGTGCCGCTCCTGGGATAGAGTTATAAAGCATCCCGACTCACCCTATCAGCTTCCATTCCTCTTCACAGAGCATTATCTTAATTTTTAAAATGATCGATGGCCTCCTGTCTGGATCCGCTTGATAGAACTGTTTTGCTTTCTGGTCCGTATTCATTTCGGATTTAATCTGCCCCGCCATCCTAGTAATATCTCTCATCCGTTTCTCAAGCCGTTCATTCTAAAATTTAAACGTCAAGGCCCTCAGTAATAAAGAGTTAGGTTTATCAAGGTTGGAGATTAAAAAAATGATTAATTTATTTAGATTTTTCATTTATTACACTTACAAAAATAAACTTTTAATTATTTATATAATTTATCAAAAACTATTCATTGATATTTACAACTGCATCATAAAATAAATAAATGTCTATGTAAAAAAAAAAAAAAAAAAATCAAATGAATAAACTCCTAGAGAATCTATCCATCGCTAGCTCTCTAATAATAATTCTAAATTAGATGGTCCCTTGGACAACTTCTTTTCAGATGTCTCGGTGTATCGTCAGGAATAGAGGAGGAAGTTAGGATGGAAACAATGTACATAACATTAAAAATTTATGTGGTACAACTAAAAGTGTAAATGTAAAACAATGTTTCATCTATAATTAACCCTTATGGCTACAGTCATAATTCCTACCCCTATTTTTATTATATATTTTTTTAAAACTAATTTGTTTCCTCATAAGCTTATGTTAAGTTAGTCGGTTTTTATTTTTAATAAATATTTAAGAAGATTGATTATGTGTTATTCATTAAATAATCGTCTTAAGCCAACTCAAGAATGCAAACTGGGAGGACTGTCTTAGTTTATAGATTATTAACATAATCAATATCTGAAGCTACTTTGATTTTTATATATATTTAATTAATAGATTTAGAGCTCAAATTGTAAATATTTATCATATTTTTTTATTCAATGATGTTTCTGGATTTTTATACATTTTATATGATTGAGCTTTTCTATTGATCAGAATGATTAATATAGAATGATAAATATATATAGGATAAATGAATGATAAATTATTTAGGATGAATGAAAAATATAGGTATATATTTTTAAGTGGATACTCATGAATCGTCTGCTGTGAATTATTAGCTTTTGTTAAAGTTTTTATAATTTTTTTTATTATATTTACTACATTTTACTTTCATTCACTATCTCCATTTTAATGAATATTTAAATGAAAAAGTTATAAAAAACATATTTTATAAAAAAATTGACAGACGAATTTGAAGAAGTAATTGATTTGATTATAGTATGAAATTTGTCTGTTAATAGTTTATTCAATATTTTCGTCATAAAAGTGTGTGTCTGAAAATTTGAAGCAGAGATATTGGTGGATAAGCCTCTTAAACTTTACAGAAGGTAAGAGGTAGAGTTTATAGAATTTGGTTTGTATTAAAATAAATCACTGATTTAAAGTGTTTCACGATCAATGGAATATGTATATTAAATTTTATTGTATAATAAGGTTACATTATTATTTATAGCAATGGGAATTTCTTTAAATGTAATTTCGTAAAGGTGCGAGGTATCATATGGGACTATGCACCCGAATTGAGCACACGATAAAGTGTTTTGAATTAATTATTTTAATAATCAATTAAATTATTTTTGTTAATCAGTATTAGTTCATTTTTATCAATCAATTTTATTAATGTTGATTAATAATTTTTAATTAGTTTAATTTAATTTTTTAAGGGGGAAACAAGTGGTTGTACTGATCTCGGCTAAATCAGTTCATGCATCGAAGCTCAATATTTTATTGACTTTTTATTTAATGACTATATGCTTATTTACTACTGAAAACAAGAAACTATAAACTTGTAGCTATACATTTTAGAAAACGAAATAATATGCTTATTATATGGTCTTATGCTTTATTATTTATCTATGATTAATTTGTTTATCTGGCTAAGTTGTTATGCGTTTGTCTAACTGAATTTTAGTGTGGTTTGATGTGACGAAACAGATTGGCATACGTCGGTCCTTTAATTTTCTTTTCTTTATTTGAAATTTAACCTGAGTTAAAAATAAACTACTAAAAATAATTGGTTTACGTCGAATATGTATTTGTTTATGAACATTTGTGGTTTTCATTAGGTCGATGTTAATTAGCATTTAGAGATTCTGATAAAAATAAATCTTTTTTTTAATGAAAATGGCTTGGAAAGGTGATACACGAATTACTGGTAGATTGCAAATTATAATATCTTACTGTAACTAGACGAATTCTTGAATACATAAATTCATGCATTCATAAACCAAGAAAATTTGGGATTTATGTCAATCCTCAAGTCCTCCCGCCATTATACCCAAATTTGATTTTCTTTTCCTCCGAGAAAACCCATTCCCTCCGAAATGACCCAACCAGAGTCCGGCAAGATAACGGCGGGAGTCCCTTGCGCGCGGGTTGAGTTATCGCTTCCCCTAATGAAGGAGGGGGTACCTCTTTTTTTTTGCTATTTCCCCGCCCAACGTCGCAGATTAATTCGTAGGTAATGATCTGTCTGCTGATTGCGAGTTATTGCCATCCTCTCATTGTTCTCATTTCCTCACATTACATTCCTCTATTAACATCTCTAGCAAGGGCATTACCGGAGGTGATGAATTATTGCTCGCAATGCACTTTCGATAATATTTTGTGCATGCATATTAATGCTGCCCTTGAACTTTTAAGTCCCATGATGAGATATCCTTAGGAACTGGGAGGGATGTTGTTATTTTCTGAAGATATCATCTTCAACATCGTCTTAATCTGAATATGATAAATCTCCAGGGGATGAAAAGTGTAAATAAATAATTTAGGAATAGCCTATCAGTTGACAGAATGACTAAATCCAATTTCATCATTTTTCGGGGAAGCACTTTAAGTAATATTCGTCAATATTTATTAATATTTTATTTTGTTTGTGTGTTTAAGCAAAATGTTATGTTTTAAAATTTCTGTGATCTTCAATTTCACGAAGATAAATATTATTAAATGTTCTTTCATAATCAATGTTGAAATTAAAGTTAGTCATTCTCTCAACTGATAGGCTCAAATAACTCATTCTGGCGATATTATTCAATTAAAAAATAATTGTTTTACAATTTTGATCTATAATAACAGAAGTGATCTTTTATCTACTAACTTAAGAATTGAACTTCCGTTTCTACCACACAATCGTTTCAATCTATTTATTTTGTAAAGCAGATTCCTTTTATATATATATATATATATATATATATATATATATATATATATATATATTTATTGAAATTTAAATCTGTACATAGATTTCTTGAAAGTAAATATAATTTATTTCAACAGCGTTTAATTTATTAATGAATTCTTAATCAGTGATCTTCACCATACTACTGCTATTCCATAATGAGTCCAAAAGAGTTCACTTTAAAACGATACCCATTTTCGGTTTCTAGGATTTATACGGACGAGGCTATGAATGCTGAAATCATATCGCCTGAAAATATAAGACGATGTATTATTCAATGAGAAAAAATGCATTGACATTGCATTTATTGTCATTGGAGATCAATCTTCTCCCCGTAATTTCCAGCAAAAAATTAAATAATTAATTGGAATGGAATGGAATGGAACGCTTATACATTTTTTTAATTTGTTAATTACATTAGTATTTATTTAGCTCCGATGGCAGAATGGAGTTTTGGATTGGAAAGGAGGTTCTCAGGAAACTCTGAGGTCTTCAGGAAGCAGACTGCCTGTACCACGACTAACTTAAAAAAAGAATCGGAGAAGTTAAACAACATGTTTTGAGCGCCTAAAATACCTGTCGGTTTCCCTCTGAACCCATTTATTATGGGTGATACAATAGAGATATTCAATACTACAAGTTCCTGAAATTTGTCATTTTACTGGTGGTATAAACGTTTAGTTACAGTTCAATAATGCTGGCTAGTTTAAGTGATATCTTGGAATCTTAGTTAAATGTTTTAAGAAAACGATACTTCCTGATGTAGCGATATTACACGATACTCCCTCCCTCACTGAGCAAATCACTCCATCACTTCCTAGCACTTACCCGAAGATGAAAAAAAACTCTTCGAACCCAAATGAAAGAGACAGAACTAATAGAAGCGACCAGGGTTGAGATGGGTTCATTATCAGCGGAACCCACTAACAATCCCTTGGCTGGGCACCTCGTTACAAGGCCCATTGTCTGACTGCCTGTCCCTGCGATAAATTCTCTCGTTCACTGACCGGGGCTCCAATACCTCTCTTTGTCCCTAGGGCTGGATACACTTTATCTATTCTACGCTTGGAATATTCACAGATGTCTCTGAATGGAATTCGTTGCTAACGGCTTTCCGATAGCCAAAAATCTGGTGGACATTGATGTATAGGTGAGAGAACTTTATTACCTTTGGTCAAGAACATTGATTTGTGATTGTTCGGGAATAAATTGCCAATCCATGAATAAGCTTAGGATTAAATTGATTATCAACTGAAAGGTAAGTATGGGAGGGATACCGAATGACACACACTGGATTTAGTGGGTATTATTTTTTTTAGACGAACAGTTCTCTGACCGTAGAACTTTTGATCCCTTAATTTTTATACTTTACTTGGAGTTAGTACTGCTTTTGAAATAAGCATCACATTGTAGGAAGAAGAAATAATATAAAAACCCACTTTGAGTTCATGTTAAAGTCTTATAAATTGCAAAAAAAAAAAAAAAAATCCCTTTTCATCTATAAAATGGCTACTGCATCAAAGCGTTCACTTTGTTGTTTCGTTTTTGTTTTTTCACTTTAAAGTATACTTTTTACACTTTTATACATAGATTTTATTTTAAAAAGTTTTCTTTATAGCGTCACAGAAACATTCCGCTTCCCAATTTCCGTATTCGTCAATAAAAATACACATCATTTAATTAAGGAAAAAACGTTTTCAAGTTTTCAAGTTTCAAAAGTTTTCAAGCTACCGTTATAATTTAGGAGACCGGTTTATTGTAAAATATGCATAAAATAACCTTACTTTCAACTCGAATACAATACAGTCTTCCTACTGGATGACTTTTACCATCTACTTCTCTCTCAACAATGTTTAGGGGTACGAACCCAATGAAGCAGCTTTATCCTGAGTTTCATTGTAATAATTTCATCCTTATTACTTTTATTTTTTGCTTCTCATTGATGATTATGAACGGACGTTTAGCAGGAAGATATTGAGATTAGTAGGTTCTTCCTCATTGCTGGAGGTTGGTCATTTTAGATTTGGCATGCGGAAAAAATTAAATGAAGATCAGGAAAGTAATAAAAATATTGTAGATAGAAAATACATGGGTACATGTAATTAAAACCTTGTTATGTAACTGCTCTCTAATTCTTTGTTAAATACAATTTGAATTTATTTGTTTAATATTTATTTATTAAAATAATTATTTTTCTCCTCCACCTCTGTCGGTCATTTAAATCACCAAAACCTGGTATTTTATGCTCGATTTCAATATTTCATGAGTTTGGAATATTTATCTTTATATATATATATATATATATATATATATATATATATATATATATATATATATATATATATATATATTTCGCATCTGGCAGAAGACAGTTTTTCTCTTTGTGATTAAGTGATTCTATTCGAGATGGTCCATTGGGGTTAATCTTTGTGCCGTTTGGTTTTGATAAGTGATTTTCCCATTACGTGAACTTAAAATTTCAAGATATGTATACATGACCTCAAAATAATTATTTTTTATGATAATCATTCTTCCAGGTTATTTCGTAAAATATATTTCATAGAAATGTGTAAAATTCATATCATCGCCTATCGCCCATTAGATCTCAATGAAGTGGGATCGGTAGTAATAAAAGCTATAAAGTTATTTATTACTTCAAGAGATGCTTGAAGGAATTCGATGACGAGGCAACAGCTAAGAATCTTCTACTCTCATATGAGTGGTGCCGTATTTATATCAAAGAGCCCGCTCTCGGTAGGACATAAACAGCCATTAGGTTCTCATGAGGGACAGTTAACACCCCCTACGTGGACTGAATCCAGGCCCGGGGCATCCCTCATAATACCGCCCCCCTCTCCGTTCAGAACCGATAAATAAATTTTTCATGATATTTGATTGGGGGGCGCTTGGCCGGCGTTCCGTGCTTCCTCGGAGGAGGATGCGCTGAATTTTCATGAGGATCAAGGAAGCCTTTATTGTCGACCGCAGCGGCAGGATGAAAAGGAATCATGAGCTGAATCTGTGAAAGAGGTCCCTCATAAGTCCGGGATTGAGTTATCGGTTATAGAAAAAGTGTAAGCTTTATTTTTATTAATACAATTTAAACTCCCCGATTTATAATCTTCTAAAATACATTATTTGGAGTAATAAACTTATATGCAAGTGATTAGGGGGTTGAAGCCATCAAATTAATCAAACTAATATAAATTTGAAAATATAATAATAATTTGAGAACCAACGTTTCGACCCATGTTGTAGATCTTCAGATGGGTTCTATAAATGTTCAGCTGAAAACTGGTCGATATTTTGCTACTAGAGTAATTTGATGGATAAAGGAATATCACATCCTTTTTCGATCAAATTACTCTTTTACCCTAAAAAGTGTTCAAATTTTATTGACTTAATATATTAATTTAAAATCTGCAAATACCATTATTTTATGTTTCAACATTTGAACATTTAATAAAGAATTTTGGGGATGATAGAGATGTATAAATAAAGAAACTTGATTCTCATTATACACGATGAGTTTAATCAAAATCGAACAGTGCTATTTTTAGTGCTATATTAGTGCTATTTTTAGTGTTATTTTTGAAAAAATCGCAAAAACGTAAAATTGAGACAAAATCCATGAAATAAAGTGCCCCCACTGTTTGGTCAATCTTATGGTAATGTATTTTTGCTGTCACATCGCGGGCACTTACATACGTCAAATACCCAATTTCAGGTTCGTATGTTTTATAGTTTTTGAAGTAGTCTGTTCACACACACACACACACACACACACACACACAGACCATTTCACGGGACTTGATTATTTGAACTAAGGGGACACCCAATCTCGTATTGCCGTTGAAAACCGGAATCGAAAGTATTCACGATCCCAATTCTTTGCCTTACTATATACTTAATATACAGGTAAGTGAATGTAAAAATATGTATTTTGAGCAAAAGACGTTTACCACTATTTTAGGGGAAAAAAGGAATTTGATCAAAATCCCATATTAGAAAATTAAATCAGACCATTTTAAATAAATCTATTAAATGTCATAGTGTTATAAAAAATTAAATTTGAACGGTATTCCTGTGCATATTTTATTTACCTAATCAATTTGCTTGCATAGAATTTATCAGGAGGATTCTGATTCAGCTTTAATCGAAGAGGTATTTCTTCTTCATTTCAAGTCTGAATAAATGTTATAATGCTGTCAAAAGGCTTAAAATTTCATATTGTTTCATCATTAATATTAGTAATTGTGGTTAGTACGTCTCCTTTTTGTTTAATACTGGTAGAGTTAGGCATCCTTCAGAGAAATTCTGAACCGCTTGCATGGTGTGTGGTTTAAATTAAGATTCTTCAGCGCCTTGCCGGTGTCTTAAATGTAAAAGGAAAGTTGGTTCTAGCACCTAAACGGTATTGATCGCTATAGCTTTCATTCATTATATAAGGATTGAAACCTCGTGTACTGGTTTGCTACAACCTTACGCCATTCTTCTTTCTTAACAAGACCTTCAATGAATCTGCATTTTAAAACCATTGCAAGCAGATATGGAGAATGATACATATCCGATCAAGATTTAAAATTATGACGACAGTCAGAGCTAAGATAATTGAAAACTACAATGGAAATAAAGTCTTACAGATATTAGAGATAGGTCGGAAACGTATAAACACGCTGAGTTGTGTTTCCCGTAATACATCGCGGATATGAATATTTATCTATTGCTCAATTAAACAAGCGCCAGTGTCATGCTCAGGCTAAAGTATCTCGGTGAGTTATCTCGTTAAGATGACAGATCGGTTGCATGAATCTATAATTCAAAGATCTATCATAGGTTAGATCGTTCATTGATCATGGCCTAGGAAGTCGTAAACTATGTCAAATAAAATTGAGCTGCCATAATAAATATTTCCTCTAACGGCATTCATATCATATTACATATGTCTTCTGGATTGTTTTATAAACTGAATTTCGTCCCAGTAAATTATGTTTTTGTTTCTGTTACCGAAAAACAATATTTTGTTTTTAGCTAAATCATTCGAAGGTTTTGAAATCAGTATGTTATAATTCAAATCTGGTCCCCTTATTGATAGATAGAAGAATTTAATGTGCATATTTGATACATATAGATTTTTATTTTATTCTATTAATATAATTTATTTCCAATCCGTATGCCTTATCTCATATTAAGGATATTTTGCCTTGTCATTAATTGGGTTAATAATTAAATTCGGTAAAAATATCATAACTCAGAAAATAAATCGGGATTTATAATTAGTCCATTAAATTTAGGATCTAGGTGACTCGTTGGTTACGAATAGAGTTTAAAATTAAAGAATATTTGAGGCTTTACAGGATGTTTTATCAAATTATATGTATAGGTAATAAAAATAAATTTGTATTCATAAAAAATAATAACTTACTTTGTGGGTTGAAATAGCTTCAAGCGTATCAAACTATTTATAAGTATTACTTTAGTTCAATGATTACCTAATTAATCACTACTTAATTGTTATAAATGCTCACTACCATATAGCTTTAAACGGATTGTACAATGTCCCTGTGTAATAATACCAACAATGAATATTGTGAAAAAATGAGGGTGATTTAAAAAATGGTATTAGCAAAAAGATTTTATGAATCAATAGCATTAAAATAGAAAAAAAAGATCATGAATCATATCATCATAGTTTTCAGGCTTATAAAAGATATTTTTTAGTTTATTTCTTATTTTTAAAATTTGGTTTTTGTTTTTTTGCTAGGATTTAATGTAATCTTCATTAAAATTAGAATAGATACTTTTCAAATATCAAATCCATATCTATTTGTATTATAAGGTTCAGCAAGTCTTAGATATATTTTTTATCCAATCTTATTTAAAATAACGAATACATTGACCTTCCTAATATCCTTGTACAATTTAAACCTATGCATCATTACATCAATAGATTTATTACTTAACATTATCTATCATGAAACATGCCGGTAGGCGTATCAAACTAGCGTGACGACATTCAAATGCATCAAGAAAATGAAGGCCTTAAATCGCCGTGACGTAGATGGGAGATAGGGAAATTATCGTGGGATAGAGCAAAAGTGAGGCCGAATTCCTTGTGACGTCAAGATGAATAACTAATGAGTCTTAATTTACGTCAAATCAGTAAGATTTCGTCTTTAAGTCTTTTATGGGGGGATGCCATTTATCTTATTTGCCAAATTATCAATATTTAGCATAATAGGTGTCCATCACCGATATACATAACCTAAGGTTATAAAGGTAGAAATGATCCTTTTATATACAGATATTACTCGGAACGTTTGAGATATACATGCTACTACACTCAATTATCTAAGCCCTTGTAACTTGAACCCATATTTGCGTGACTTGGCCCATCGCTTATTCCTATTTAGATTCACTTAGACTGCCAAAAGATTTCTATTTATGTCCTAAGGTATATCATGAAGTTAGATGAGGTAGCTTTTCAGGTAGTTACACAATCACCATTAGCTATATATCAAGAAGAATTTTCCAGCAAACGTTTCCTATTTCTGAACAAGTCAGATCACTTGCAGAAAAAAGCATTATAATTTTGGGGCTTTTTATTTGGCATTTATTTTTCCAAGACCATGGTTTGCTATATTAAATTCGTATTTTTTTTCTTAAATATCGTTGCGTTAAATTGTTAAGACAAAATAATTGGAAATTAATTTATTTTACTGCTATCTTCATAAGGCAATTATAGGAAAAAAAATATATAGTTAGATAGATATAGTTCTCAATTTTCCACTCCAGTTTCCTATTTTGCATTTTTCTTGATATCTTCGATATCAAATTATTAGATTTTCTTAAAATAAGTAACTCATTAAAGTGGCCCATACTTGAATCTTTATCAAGGAAATGAGTATCTATAATTTTGCTTGAAAATTTACTTTTCGAAAAACAATTATTTAGAGGAGTATAACCCATGATAAAGGTTCTCATGATTTAGTATATCGTAAAGAATTAGTGTTTTTAAGGATGGTTCAGGATGAAGGCCGACAATTTTAAAGAGAGGAGATTTAACAAAGATCACTCTCACACATGGATGTACCGAAGGAGAGTAATTCAACGTCAGGGCTGACCCAAGGCAAATGACAGAATAAATACTTTCTGGCGCAGGTTTTGGTCAAGAATGAATGGATGCACAGTACATTATTCACTGAGCTTTTCATTCGCTTGAAAATTCATCAAAATATGAATAAAATGGCTGAAATTAGTAAACAAAATTGTGTCTCCAGCTTCCAGAAACGACATATGGAGCTAAGGTCATCCTTGTGAGAATAAATTCCTCAATAGCTACCGGAATGAAAATGGCGGGTAGGCGTTCCCGAGATTCTGGACGAGAGGCAGGAATATAATTCTTCGAGCAGGACCTGTCGGACATAATTAATACATTCTCCAGGACACCCCCACAAAGACAAGAGATTCCTTCGTGTAGCCTTTCGTTGGAGCCGTAACTCAGCGAAGGATATCTCTATATTATATCTTTGCCCTGGAGCCGATGATATCTTTATTATCCGGGTGCCATTTCTTCGATATATTATTTAGTCCTCGAGGTGGGTGGTCCCTAATCCGGTTTCGCAATGCGGAGACTTAATGTCCTCCCGTAGGCGCACAGAGAATGAAGACAAATGGGTAAAGGAGAAATAGTGAAGCGGCTTGTATGCGGTAGTCGAGGAGTTCTTGTTCTGTTTTTTGCAAGTATTTTTTTTTCTCTCTGCATCTTGCACTACATACGTGGATTATCTAGTCTGGAATTAATGCAAGGAATTTTCATTAGTCTCACGAAAGGCTATAACGATTTTTCAATGTCGCCGGAATGTACCATAAGGACAACACAGTAAATTTTTCAGCCCTTGCTTTATCAGACTTACACGTTCGAGACTAATGCATGGATTCCGTATTCGTGAGTTTGATATTACACAACTATATCTAACCTTCCATGAATACCGAGTATCAAAATCCATCCGTTCAATACTACTACTCAATACTATAAACATCTAAGTTATCTAAAAACTACAAAATAACTACGTTTTAATTTTTATTTTATTTATTTATTCATTTTTTTTTAAAAAAATAATAGAATTAATAGTTGCCTAAATCTCTGATGAAGAAGAATTTCTTACTTCACCTTGACATTTTTTTTTCCAGCATCGCTTTTTAAGTCCAAAATAATTGTGTATATTGAATTTCAAATTTGATTTCTTAAGCACCTAATTTTTATTTCTTTCTTTTTTTTGCAAAAGGGCATATATTGAGAAATAATTCGATTAAATATTATATATATATATATTAGAGTCTTATTAGAAAATTACTTAAAAAATGGTACCAAGATGGTTTTCATTAGTTTTGAAACTAGATAAACCATACTATCCCAGCCAGTCATAAAATATCAGCTTTATAGAATTTATAAAAAAATTCGTTCTTAGTAGCATTTACATAAATATTATTCACTTTTATTTATTATCATGCGAGATGCAAGAAGACCTGTAGAATATTAATTATATAACATCAAAGAACATTCGTAATGTGTAAATAATTAGTATTATTCCTACATTCTATCAAATTTATTCAATAGCACAATCAAACTCTGTTCTAAAGATAATCTTTTCTGAACAGTTGTACACCTGTTATAAAAGCGTTATTACGAAGATAACATCGGCGGCTTACTCTTCAACAGAAGTTGGACTATAATAATATACTCATAATCATAAATTCACAGATACAATCTGAAAGACTTGAGGTTTTCGTTTTATTACATTAATATATTTGAATATTTCTGCTGCTAACTTGATTATTGCGGGAGTAACAATTGAAAATCGGAGTTGCTTAAGTGTAATAAGCAATGATTTTGTTTAATAAATTTAATATGGATTGTAATACAATAATAATGCTTCTGGTTGGGCACATACGATTTCATTAGATGTACCGTCATCTGTTTCATATAATTAATAAATGTAATTCATTAATAAAATGCACATTATTTCGAAAGCATGTGGAAACTGAGAAGGTACCATTTTCTTCGTGATCGAGTCCTCCTCTGGCAGACGCTACACTTTGTTCCAATGGGGTACCTACTATCAGTCATTATAAACCTGATGATTTAATTGATAAATTTATTGAAAGGGGAATGTAGATAATTCTTAACCCCTACTATGCGGAGGGATATTGAATTGCTAGAGAAAAAGGTCAATGAGTTCTAAGGATAAAAAAAAAAATGCATTATAATAAAAATATCATAAAAAATATATATACAAAGTAGTACTGCCATACTGTGTAGGGTCGCTGTCACATGTAACACAGCATACCGGCCAATCTCTACTGGCATATCCACATTGTTTTGTATTTCTTTATAACAAAAAATATGTGTATTTTGTACTAAAAATTTCAAAAATGCATAGTTGCAGAATAATTCATTATGGTTATTGGAAATTTTATGTAATTTTTTTTTAATTTTCAAGTATTAGAAATAAAAATATTTCTGCTGAGCATTAATCTCCCCCTAAGCCTGCTATGCTATTTTTTGTCTGACATGTATTTATATGTACCTATGAATAAAGTACAAAAAAAGAAGTTTAATTTTTAGGAGTCACTATTTAACTTATCGAGTATATTATTATGGTTCATTTTACATTTTTATATAAAGTACACTATTAGGTATATGGTATCTTATTACCTGACATAGGCTTCATTCTTACTGACCATTGTAATCTTAATCATCATATTTTTAAAGTTTTCACCTACATCTCAATAGTAGTTGCTACTTCACATTACCTCACGTAAAGTATGCATATTTTTATCTCAGTTTTCGTTTATTTTTATTTACTATTTTTTATTTATTGCATTAAATTTTAATATAATTTTACACATATATTTGATATTTCTTTATATATTTCTTCTCATTTGTTGTTGTCTATACTTCCTGACGAAGACCTGATATTTGTGTCAAAATCTTAATATGTAAAACGTACATATTTGTGTAATTTATTTTGACCGCAGACTCCACTTCATTATATTTACAGTTAATTATTATCCATCATCATTAATTAACTTATCGATATAAAAATTAACTGTGGTTATTCGTCTTAATCATGTACCGTATTTATATTTACCTCACACACGTCCTTATAAAACCACAAACAATAATACACACACCCCCACTATAACAGTTGAATTCCAAAAGTCGTGCCAGCTCCTCCAGTCACTCTATATTGTGCGCTTCCTCTGTAATGCCTACTATATATTCGGTCTCCGTCCGAAACCTCCTCCCTCACAAAGTCCTCTCCTAAGTCCTCCCTGATCCCGGGACTTAGCCTCCTCTCTCCCTCAGTTAGAGGGGCCAGGGATAAGCCTCCCGGAGCTAGCTAAGTTCCCTCCCTAATGAAGACAGTGACTCCGTTAATATGGGACAAGTCCCGGAGCTTAGAGTTCCACAGGGATCAAGTAGGGAAGTTTAATTTTCCGACAGTGAGGAGTCGACTGAGTTCGGGTTATATCGAATTATTACGAGCTAGATGACAGGGATATCAGGGAACTGTCCGAGTAGTGAGTTGATGAAATTCCGTTTGAACTGCAGTTTAATACCGTCGAATTGTAGTTTGGAAGCTCGTTTCAAATCTAGCTAATATTAAGTTTAGTGATTTCAATTAACAATTAACTATTTCACCCACTTCCCGAAGTAACACTGTTCAATTAACTATAGCTTAATTAATACTTGATTTCCTAATATTAGAATTGGGCAAAATTCATCTTTCGATTTAATTTAGTTACACTAGTAACTTTTAATGGTCTGTTTTTAATTATTTACTAAGATTATCTTTAAGTACTTCTCAATCCCAATAGTCATCGCTTATAAATATAATATATATGATAGGATAAGACCTATTTATAGCATATTTAAGAAATATATATTTATCATTAAAAGGATGTATGAAACAAATATTCCAACAATACTCCTTTAAACTTTCCTTTATCTTTTTGCAAAGTCTCCAATACACATCTCAAATTACCCATTTATTCAGAAATTTTCATATTTCATTTAACTATGCAATTCAGATTTTCTGCCAATAGTCCTTTACTTATTAAATTGTCTCTGACAATTTCTTAGTTTTGAAATAACGAATATAAGAATGAGAATAATATTTTTTTTCAAATAAATTCTTTTTGATTAATGATTATAGATCTATATTAACAGATGATCATTAAATACTTAAAAGCAGTTACTTTTCAACCATTAAAAGCAACTGGTGTACTTGAAGCAAAAAAAAAAAAATACCTAAGATAACTTTATACATTTATAAATAATGGAGATTCTTAACTTTTCTCTTATGTTAGCAGTCTAGGAAAAACTGTTTTGCCACCTACTGTTTGATTCTTTGGTTTTCGAAAGAGTGCCTGTTCAAAAACCAACCTTATACTGATCAAAATTATTTTCGGAAAAAAATATGTTTCCGCTGGCTTATATTTTATCAATTTTCTTTATATTTTAAATTAAAAGAAGTTTAGATCTACATTATGTAAATCTAATCATCGAAATGATTAGTCCAGTCAGCCTTATTATGAATATCAGCCCACGTATGAGATTCGAGATAAAAAAAAAAAAAAACATCTTGAAGGTTATTTCTATCAAATCAAACCTACGCACTATTTTAATAATTATTGCCTGTAACGTACAACATAATTATATTATGGTTATGGATTATAGTTTATATGATGTTTAATTAAATTTTATAGGTATCCACTTTGTATATTTATTTTGGAATATATAGAAATTCAATTAAATCTGTTTTAAAAGGATTGTTAGAAATAAATTTTAATAAACGTCAAAATTTCGAGAAAAAAAAATTAATAGACACTCACGACAGCATGATTCATTATTTTACCCATATTTGTGATTGAAAAGGATAATTAAACCCATACACTTAAAAAGGAGCTAATTAACTATTTTATTGTTATTTTTATTAAGTTTTAATGAGTTTAAAATAAGTAACGCATTAATTAATTATTAATACAAAACCGGGTCGTAAGTCTCAAGTATCTCAATATTTCCTGCGCAGATGGTGTATCGTGTGTATGGCCCGTTTGTCACCGCTACTCAATTAGAACTGTCAAAGTTGTATTGATACCTTCCCTACTCTATCTCAGCTTCAATTAGACATTTTAATTGAAGAAATTCGTTTACATTGAAATCAGACCCGCGCTACTTATTTCTCTATTTTATGTCCATTTAAGAAAATATATCTATCTGACTAAGGAGCAAGTCATGTAAATATATTTATCTACATTATAGAAAATTCAATCAATATTTCATCGAATCATAATATAATAATAATATGGTATCATTCAATAATTACAAATTACAATAGTAATACATATTAATATTATCCCTTACTGCATAAAGGAATGATTTACTTAAATATAATGAAAATATTACACATTTAATTTTAATTGAAAATTTTATTTGGCATAATAATTTTTCATCTTAACAATTTTATTAAGACTAATTGTAAGATGATTCATTTAATTCAATTTATTTATATTTCTTATCGAACATTATAGATTAAGGTGCGTTATATTAAAATTAAGATTAAAAAATTAAAAGAAGTTAAAAATATTGTTTCCTGTTTTTTTTTTTTTATGTTCAAAACTTTGTGGGCTTTAATTTATCTTTGCAATATTGAATTTTAATCGTAAATGTAGATTTTTAATTTCAAAGGAGAGGTCCAAAGTTGATGGACCCTGCAAAACACTATACAATAAATGTCGCATTTTTATAAGAAGTTAGTTGTGGAAGACCAGATCTGATTTTTTTTTTTTTTTTTTTTTTTTTTTTGAGCTAGTCTGTGTGAATTCATCCCTCATTGTAACTATTGCAGATTTTATTTATTTATTTTTTTTTTCCAAGGCAATTATACAATAACAACAGCGGTGGGTGTAAATGCCTGAGCCTGCATGTCGGAGGAAGCTCCCACCCCATGTTCGCACCCGAATTCCTCCTCGTGGCCGACAGAGAGGGCTAGGGAATTACCATAAGACAAGTAGCGATATAATAACCGGCGGGTAAATAGGATATGGAAATGTGGCGGGGGTTATTAAGGCGGGAGTCGGTCTAATTGGCCGAGACCACCCGCGCGGGAATGGCGGCGAGCATGCGCGATAACTCATCCCAGCCTCCCCTCCATTGCCCGATCACGATTTCTGTTGTGAATTTCGGATTCTTTATGAGCTTTTGAAACCCGATCGTATCATTTGCTTACTTATGGCCATCGGTGCTCCCATAAAACACCATAGACTTCTAAAACAATTACCAGGCGTTGAGTTATGGCAAGAAGCTAAGCACGCTTTTAAAACTTATTGGGGAATGATCTTAGGAAGGCTACTGAAACTTAATACAACATTATTCCACTACGGAATTTTTATAGTAGGATATCTTCTACGTTGCTATATGCTTCAATATATGAAAGAACATAAAATACAAGCTTAATCAAAATCGTACGAGCCGTTTTTGAGAAATCGCAAAGTGAAATATTGAGATAAAATGTCCCATCCATTTAATCACTTTTTACGAAATATTTGCTCTCACATCCTGGACATATATCTCAAATGCCAAATTTCAGTTTCGTTAGACTACTCGTTTTTGAGCAAGTCTGCTAACACATAAATACACAGACCATTTCCCGGTACTTGGTTATTTGGACTCAGGGAATCCCGAAACGCGTATATCCGTTGAAAACCTTTTGCCGTTTTGGAGATAAACGTGAAAATGAGAAAAAATTTATTAAGTGCCCCCTCCGTTAAATCAATTTTGATGAAATCAATGCTATCACATCGCAGGCATATACCTACACCAAATAGCGAGTTTGATCAAAATCGTTAGAGCCGGAAGTCAATTTTTTCACTTTTTGACCGAACAGGTCTACAACAGATCTAACGAAAATTATAATAACTATATTTCAAATGAATTATTCATGACTTTTATTCATGAGAGTTTTATTCATTACGAAGAAAACTTCTCTATACTCCATTTTAGCCCCGCTACCCATTCTGGGCTAAATTCCATCTAACCACTCATTCACTGGAACGATAGAAGTTTGATTTGAGTAAATTGTAAAATTCATATCCCATGGATATTCAGATATTGGGGGAAATCTCATATATTAATCTTACAATATATACATATATAAACTTATATGTGAACCTGAATGTGAATCAATTATGTGATTGAGTGACTAATTTCAAAACTGTTCATTTTAAATTGAATAAAATACGAATACTCATCCTTTTGAATAAATGATAAAAAAATCAGTTAGCATTTCCTATTCAATAAAAAAAGTTATACTTTTAAAGGAACAATTGTTTGATGGCTTTGTGAAATAGAGCCATTGTCTACATTAATTTTTCGTTAATATATTTCAAAATTCCCCAATAAAATTTAATCTGCGGGACATCCTGTTTATAATAAATACATATTTATATATATGTGTATATCAAAATGTATTGTCGTAACTTTATTATTTCAATACCACATTTTGAAAATATATAAATATAGGTTTATCAAGTATGTTACCATAGTACTACTGTAGATTATTTCGGCACAATTTTGACAAACATCACTTTGCACATGAATTGCCTGATTTTTATTTTATTTTTTTAATTTATGTGATTATTTCAACTTCCCTCCAAGTACCCAACGGTACTTTTGACCATAAGTCTACTAGGAAGAGAAAGGTTCTGCATGAACGTTCTGGATAGAAAAACGAAGAGTTGAACCTACATCCTAATACAACCCGCAGTTCATCAGTCGTCTGACGCCCGGTTCGTGATTGAGTAAATTGTCCAGGGCCTGGAATCACGCCAAGAAATCAACCCTGGCCCATAAACTGGAGCTAAATGAGTGGACTTACATAACGGTGCGTTCGCTGCGAGGGTGAGTTAGAGCTCTGCTGAAATAACAATATGGAGGAAACCCTAAGTGAATTAGACAAGATGAGAGTTATAGCTTGGGCTAACGGTCACGGAAAATGTCTCCGATATTTCTTGTCCGCCCGATGACTAAGCAGTTCTTGGATTTGGTCTTGCGATCAGATAACTCAAGTCAACAAGAGATAATATGGTACCAGGCCATATTGCTTGAGTGTTGCAGAAAAATGGTATTGTTTCTTCCATAAATATATGTTTATATATTTTTCTATTTAAGTCGTAATCTTAACCCCTTTCATGGAACGAAAATGTAAATGTCCTTGATTTGACACTGAAAATATAATCCTGACAATAGAGGAAACTTCCCAAAAGTTTGAAATATAAAAATCAATAAATTTTTTATTAGATTTGATCCAAAACAGCTACCTATATCTAATTTTTTTGTTATTTATTTCGGTATTCACCAACCATAAAGTGCAAGAAATAGACAAAGAATGGCATGAAGCGTTCATGTATAGAAACTACCCATTCGATGCATTGACAGGTCTCCAATGTGTTAGTTCTAAACACCTAAAGGTCACGGGTCCCTTTTCATTCACCTTGGAGAATTATCAGAAATCGACGAGAAAGATGGAAGAGGATATATATTTTTTGTGTTACACTCCTTAATATTTGTCAAATAAACTTCTATATGAAGAGATCTTTTTCTATTTTTAGATAAATATTTTTTAAATATGCAAATTTTATTTTGGTTTTATATACTGCAATGCTTCCAATTCCTTACTATTGTTTGTATTTTCCAATAAGAGAAAGCCAACAACGGGGGTTTATGGTTTATGCTCACGCTCGGTTCCTCGAACCATGTACTGTGTGCACGTACATGAGTCAGTATCCAGGGCTACATGCAACATGTGAACATAACTCATGCTTCTCCTAACGCTGGTCTATCATTCACGATTTCATTACTGCGGAGCGCAAATCTAGCTTCGAGGCTAGAGTTATAGACCCAGCTAATTTTAACAGACATTGTAGTCCTCAGATCCACAAAAGTTATCATCTTTATTGGGATGGTTATGGATGAAAAGGGCATTATTTTACTATTTTAAGCATAACTAAGTATGTATGCTTGATATTTTTTATTTATTTTACAATTGTTTGATAATATTTATATAAATATTAATTGTCTCCTAAGATGATGGTTTATGTTTATTTTTTGGCATTAATAGGAATTTCAGAATTTGATTTGTACCAATAGTGCATAATGCATTGGCATTCATATTGACTAACTAGTTTGTTAGAATACATATAATTATAAAATATTTAGAGCTATGTTAAAGCGATCCTTTCATGTCAAATATATTTATGAATTTGATTAATTTATTTTAGTTATTTTAGAATTTATTATAGCTAGGAATAGCTCAGATATATCTCCTTGAATATATTCAATCCGATACTTGCCTAACGATTCGTTTTTTAGTATTAGATGTGTAGGTACTATCACTAATACTGATTTTCTTTACTTAACACTTAGGGACCGTTATTTAAAGCTATTAAGCTCTTTTTGTTTTTGTAAATTTTCTTTTACGAAATTCAAGAAATATAAAAAATTCAGACCTTAACTTACTCGGGTGCGAATACCTGGCGGAGTTCCTGAATTTAATTACAATTATATTGTGCAAAGTTTTGGTTTTCGAATTTAAATAAAATTGGAGAAATTTTATTCCTGAATAAGTAAGAAGAACTAAAAAAGAATATCCTTTCATTGACCTTTATACCAGATATGGCTTGATTGTCCTGACTAATGACTACAGGAGCTGAACATTTCCAGAGCATACTCATACGGTTTGAATTGTAAACTGAAACTAACGTTTCCCCAGATATTTATTATTATTAATAAATAAAAAACTTATACTACCAAAGCAAACTGACCCACCATAAAAGGTAATCGTTGAAATCATTCAGTCTTGCTGCTATATACACGCTCCCACATACATTTTCTTATGGGCAAGCTGTGCACACATATTTCATTGTTAGTGTCCGAGGTTTTCTCTCTTATTTAATGCTCCTGTTAGATTTTTTTTTTAAAGTGAATTCTGATCGATGAGTGAGTGAGTCATTCTGTTTTAATTTTGCTCCCTCAGAAGGTGACTGAAAACAGCTATGTGGTGAAAACTCATCAGAGGATACCAATACTTCTTAATCTTCTCTCTTCAGAGGATGCTTAACCTCAGATAAAATAATTGTCTTACCTTGCCATAATGTCAAGTACTTCCTCCAGAGTTCGTCCAGGAAGACTTGATCAATAGCAGTCCCACTGTCCTCTGATGTGCTAATGCAAACAGAAGAAGAGTGACCTGTGCAATTACTCATGGCAAAAACTTGAGCAGACCGCAATAACTCCCGCCCCTCACTGCGGAAAATTGCTTTTCATCCCTCGGCGGGGCTATATTAGCGGGAAATTGTGGACTACGCTCCGGGAAATCAATGGTATCTGCACGTTCTTGATTAAATTTCAGATTTAGTCTCTATGGCTCCTTGTCACCGGTCAAATTTATTTGCTTCTTGTAACTAACTGGTTTTTAAAATATTTTTTTAAACAAATTATTAAAATAAATGTATATATAGCTATGAAAAACAGTTCAATATCGGTATGTAAAAATCTAATTGCTTTGGTAATTAAATCGATTATTATTTCATTGTTTTGAAATATTAAGATATTTAAGTTTTCGTAATTTTTATTTAGTTAGTTAGGTAAAAGGCTTCATGATGCTTTCAGCGTAAAAAGATAAGTGATCCCTTGACTTTCTGAGACTTCGAAAAATAAATTGAAAAGTGGCTTCTGGTAATTTAGGTTCTCTCTTATGCAATCATTTTATTGTTGATAGCTAGTAAGTAAACCATTTAAGTATTTAAGTATGTATATATATTATTACTCAGATCAAAATATTTTACATTATAATAAGCTATTACCTTGAACAGTTGACATAATTTTTTAGTAGATTCTTTCATAGCTGATTTTGACTACTTATAGATATTTCAAAACTATTCACTATTTTCACTATTTTTTTGTTTATTTCGACGTTTGAATCTATTGGGTTATTCAAGTTCCTCTGTAAATATATTTAACATTAGTGAAAATTATAACAAATATAAATATACATAATATTTTGCTAACATTTGTTTACATAATATATCAATATTATACATACAACTTGAAATACAACTCTCTTGTATTATTTAGACATTTGTTAAAATGCATCGTTTCCTGATACGTTTCGAGATTGAAAGCTCTCCTTTCCCTTGTTTAGGTTTCCTTTGCTCTAATTTTTTTATGCTCTCTTTATTTCTAATGCCTCTGTCATTCCATTTCGAAAAGTAAATATACCTTAATATTTTTTTTTTATTATTTAATATTGCTTTTTTTAACTTTATACTGGTGTGACAATGTCAACAAGTTTTTTTTTTTATGTCCCTAAAACTACTGGTCTGTAACCCCAACTTTCTTCTTTACCTGGTGAAATACCTTTCCTGTTTTGTACTCGGGATAGAAAGTGGGTCCCTCAACCCTCTGATGGTTCCTCGTTTTTTTCATTTCTTTATTGCCGTTTTTTTTAGGCCCTTCCTTTCTTTATTGTCCCCTAAATGACGGGTTCCTCCGACCCTAATACATGGGGCATTTCTTCAGTGTTGTTCAGATATCCTAGCAGTACACTTAAGGTTCGTTTTCTTCATTACTTAAAAATGTTTCTTTATGCGGAATTTGCCATTGTCCTGAGATAATCGATTATATTTAAGTAATTATCTAACTTACATACAATAATCTTTAATTCTAATTCTGTGATTTTCTTTAGGCAAAATGCTAGAAATTTTCTTTAAAAAACATTTGGAAGTTCAATATGCTCAGCACTTAGTTCTCAGTTTTATATTTATTTAAAATGTCGATTCTTATATTCAAAACCAATATCTGTTAAAGAATATCTGATCTTAATTTTGTGCATATTTCTTATAATTTTATCATACTTTATTTATTATATAAACCAAATTTTTTGGAATGAAATTTCCTTGATAATATATTTATATATAATATATATGATTATTATATATTTCTAAATTAGGTTTTCTCCTTATATATATTGGTTGTACTTCAAGAAGGATTTGGAATTTTTTTTTTTAATTTAGTATGATTAGATTAAATTAAATTTATTATTGATCGAAAATCAACAGTAATGTTGTCATACTCATGATGACATGAATTTAATATGATTAGCTCTTATTTTTTATTTCACTTTATTACCTTAAAATCAAATATCTTTTAAAGAATATAATATCTTTATTTGGTTAACGTTTCTTATTAATTTGCCATTTATTGTTTATCATAGAAACCGTATCTATCAATATGACATGTCCTTATTTTTTCATTCATTCATTATACCTGAATACTTTTTAAAAGTATTTTTAAGTTGTATTGTGAGGATTTCTAATATATTTTCAGATATTTATCATCTATTATATTTCAGATATTGCTTTTCCCTCCCTATAGGTACACGAAAGAATCATTTGCTTCTGATAATTTATATTCTATAAAAATAATTAACGTCCTTCAAGAATTAATACAGATTATCTTCGATATATTTCAGAATTTTGCACTATCGCGGCCATGTTTTATGAATTTTTTTCTAATTTTTCACATTTGGGTACCTACTTCTAGATATGTTAGGAGATTTCCAGGTTTAGGCCAATCTTGAGTTGGCACATCTTTTATATTTATTTATTATTTTGATATTTTAAATTATTAAATTGTAATAAAAGATAGAACGAATCGATTACTTATATTTAATTTTTATTATCTATTTATCTTGTGGAGATAAAGGATTCTTAAGAAGAATGTTCCTCCGTCCATTGAATGGCTCCATTTTAGGATCGCTGGACCGTAAGAGACAAATAGAGAATAGAGTACAGAAGATGGGAGGCAGGGCGTGCCCCTGAGTGACTCCTTGGCCCCTCGGGGGCCTAAATCAGGGACCCCGGGGGCGTGAACCAATAAAACTGAGGGAATCCGCCCCAATCGCATCTGCCAGCGGCTCAATAAGCCTTCTAACAAGTATATTGTCCGACCCGATTGTAACGGCTGCCAAATACAACAACAGCCGGTTACAATACCGAGATATTGGCCAGTTCATAACCGATTTTAGTTTCTCATTCATTTTGAGGTACGTTAGGGAAATGACGTGGTCAGTAGATCAATGTACATACCTCCAATCCACCCTAGTATAAAATATATTCATATTCCTCTAAAAGAAAATATTCGTTAGCTGTAAGTTTATTTTAATTTTTTTTTAACTTATTGATATAAATATTGTTTTGCAATATGGTCTGTATTTGTGGCATTCTAATTCTAAACAGAATCATTTTAAATGAAAACAAAACTCACGTTGACTGCTTTCAACAATACTCCTTAGATGATGTGAGGTTAATTTAAGTAAAAAATAAAAATGTTCCTTACATATCAACTTAATATCTTACCAACAGCTTACGATTACTTTTCCTTGGAAGAATATGAGAGAGATTATATTCTTCAAAAAGCTGAATGTAACAGTTCACTTTTGTTAAAAACTTGAATTCTGAGTGTAATATTCTTCCTTAAATTAATAAGTTGGTAATTAACTTATAACGTTGACTTGCCTAGAATATAAAACTCACAGATTTGTTGGGCGCCAAATATTTTTGAAACTGTGTTTGAATCTTTATTGGATTTTTAATTATTAAGTAGTGTGTGTAAATTGTTTGTTTTAAAATAAAATATGATTTAATCGTATACGCCATTAACATTAGAGGTATGAGTGCAATTATATTGCTAAAATATTTTATTCTATCAAATAAAAATAGTGTAAGCTAATAAAAGCATACTTCATGAAAATAAAAGTATCCAAAATAAATTCTGTAAGATTGTAGTGTATTAATCTACTCATCCCTATTAAATATTAATCATGAAATTATATAAAATTTAATGTAAGAGAGGGGTAGACTTCCCGATAGATAATGATCCGCTTAATACATATTTTAATTTAAAATTTCCTTAATATGGGTTCGGATGTATTGGAAACCCTGCTATCAAATTATCCGGCTTTAATAACAGTCCTCCGTCCTCATTATCTCTAGAAGAAGCTGTATTCGAGTCCGGGCAAAAAGGTAAAAAAATACTACGGAGGAGATGAGAGGGTTTTAGACCTACCTTACCATTACCGAAAGGGGCTGCCTGATTGAGACATTTCGATCCAGCTTACCTTTGGATCGCTCACTTCTTACCGATCCGTGTACACCAACTAGCCTTCCATTACTCGTAGATACGATCTGGTGTGCAGGCGTCTTGAGTCTCGCCGACTACCAATTAGACCTTTCATTCATCGCTCCCCTTGTTTATTCTCTCGATTGATTTCGTTACGCTTTTGCTTCGGGACAACCTGTTCTCTCGATTCCCTCTTATCTAGAATCGCAAATCAAAAAACTGGAACTCCGAGGGCACGTCCTTCTGATAATATCTTGTTCAATTAAGGAACATGAGAAACGATTATTTATAAAGTTATAAATAAAAATTTCAATAGGTATATAGAGTTTTATGTTACACGTCTTGATTTTGGCAACTAATCTCTATAAAACATTCATTGATTTATTTCTTCAATAAAGCATTTCGTCGTTTATAATGCAAAATGTCAATTGCAAGCCGATTTTCAGGAGAACAAAATCATTTTATTAGCAATTCTTTTTTTTTAGTTTTTGTTTGATTATCGAAAGAAACATTAAAATTGTTATTATATTAATTTGTATTTTTTTTTTTTTTTTTTAGATTTCAAATGTTCCTTATAGCCTGGTGTCACTCAGGATTAATGACCAAGCGAATCCTAAAATTCGAATATTTTTTTACTTGGCATGATTCTTCTTTTCTAATTACTTGTAACAAACTTCGTCTTTCAGGACACTTGAGCAATTCGTTTTGATTGAAATCCAATAAAATCGCAAAATCGAAAATTTCTGACACATGACAGAATGACATTGTAGTATCATCGACGATTTAGTGTTTGCTTTTCAAAGAATCTTTCCCACGTCATGCGAGAAACGTTGTTTTCTCGATCGAATCATTTACCCCATAAAATAAAAAAAAAATCATTTTTATTCTCTATGAAAAGGTCTACAACAAATAGTCGCTTACGTTAATATATTTTTCTTTTGTTTTTATAAATTCTATACTACAGGAAGTTACAAGGGTTTAAAGATAAAATTGTACACCCTTTTTAAGTTATTTTGTTTTGGTTTACACCCAATTTCAAAATAATTTCGACTTTTTGGTGCTAAGCTTTTCGAGAAAAAAATTATTGCCTTGAATCTTTAACTGTTTTTAAATCATTAATTGATTAACTGTTTTTTTTGTTATGAAATTCAATATAACAAATATTTCTGTTACTGGTAGCAAACATAAAATTTAATCTTGTTATGAATAATTAGTTTATCTGATTTGTTGTTTTTATTATTAAAGGAAAAAAAAGGAAAATATTTTAAAGCTGTAATAGCTAGTATTATCTAATTTCTTAATTTTTTCGTTGTCCAACTACCGTTGTTTAGTTCAGTTCTTCACGAATATTTAGTTGAGGAGTAATCTTTGGTATTCTCGGTGAATTTATAAAAAAAATCATTACATACATCCTGTATTTGTGGATTTAATTTTATTTAAACGTTTTAATGTCATTATTTAAAATAATAAAACAATGAACAATATGAGTCAAACATTCAAGCTGTTACACCAATAAAAACCGACATGAATGGTTTTTCGAAATCATGTTCCTTATTCTTCTATTTTATTTTACTTTTGGATATAAAGGAATTCCCGTTTGAGTAAGAAGCATTAATGGATAGAAGGTCAGGCACATTTAAAAAAAAAAATAATTAGCACTTAAGATAAAAATTTGCGTCACCTAATAGCACAAAGGAATGTTTATATACATTTTTGGAATTTTAATCTTTTTTATTGAATTTTTTTAACCAATTAGTAAAGAATGAGTTGTAGTATTATTTTTGTTCTTAGACTAATTTTAATTGGCAACAGCTACTCAAGGCATTCTGGGAGCAAGCATTACTGGTTTTTAGAGCATTAGGAACATGGGACAGGTTCCCCAAAACGCCATTTAGACTCGTTTGAAGACAAAAATACGTTTTCATTTTCTTATTTATTCAAATCACCTTATAAGGATGAAAAAAATACCATGGAATGTGATTATGTAGTCATATTCTTTTATTAATGTTCAGATATATTGATACTTCTTTCAAATGATCATATATTTTACTAACATTTAAATAGATTAATTTTGACATAAAATAAATTAATTTAAGTTTATACCAATTTAACAGCTATGAGAAACAATTTTTCAAAATTTTAATGTGGATATTTAAGTGTATGGAAATTACTTTTATAATAGTTTATTAATTTATAATAGAGAAGATAGATGATTGACTGTAGAAGTTAATGTAATGGGAATGATTGGGGGTTAAATATAACAACATTAAATATGCAATAACATATAGGATGTTTCGACCCGAGGTTCAGTTTTTTAAATAGTTTCCTTGATAGTTTTCTTGCAGTAATTTTAAATGCCAGCCATTTTATAAACCGTTTTATTTTTAAATATTTCTATATTGAGGACAAACAGAAGCGTTTGGCGTCTCAAGCTCCATATTCATCTATAATAATTAGTATTGGTATCCTTAACTAATTATTGAATTAAGGGAAAAAACAATGATTGCTTAGAGGGAAGATGAAAATTCTCACTTGAGAAATGATAAAATATATCTGTCCCAAATGTTTTTCATCCTAATTTTTGGATGTTCATAGGACAATGCTTTATGTCCAGTTTTGTACTAAAATATTTTAAAAAATATATTAATTTTTTTTCTTATATATAGTTTTGCAAGCCCATGAATCATATCATAAATATCTGACCGAAATCTTTTTTTTTTTTTTTTTACTCTTAGTCATAGATTAACTCAAAAGATTTTGTTCAAATAAGCTCTGACCCTTAAGTCTTATTCGAGTAAAGGATTATTTGAACAAACTTAAAAATCTTTAGAGTTAACCTCCTAGCTTATATTCCTATTATAGCTCCTAGCATTGTAGTCAGATGCATGCAAACCGGTAGAAGCTCCGTAATGGGTCAAACGAAGCTAACAGGAAGAACTTGGAACACGAAGAAGGGTAAGAGGAAGACGCGAAGTGATGGAAAGGCGGCCAGTAATGATGCCTGATACATTATGATACAGGCGGGACCGGAATACACAAAGGCTACTTGACATACAGCCAGCAGATACATAAGACTACCTAATGTATCCCTTTATCCGCCAGTGTGGGAATCTCGTTATTGTGAGCTTCGGGCCCCGCTCTGATCTCTCATCCTGTCCATTGTCGAGGATGACTGGCTGCGACCCCCCCCCCCCCTATTTGAATTTCAAATAAATAAATAATGATACATATCACCGAGTCGGTCCTTAGCTGGGGTATGGTCAGCCTAGATTCTACGCCGGAGGTAGGACGTCTGTTCCATGTGGTAGAGTCTTAATGAGCAGTCGAACTGTACATATAGGAACAATTAGTAATCGGTGTTCGAAGGTATTTTTTATTTCACCCACTCCAAAAACAATAGCTTAGTTTCAACCTAAAACCAGATATTTTGACGTCCTAGTGAATTCTTTAGCACTTACCTACATGTGATTCCTAATTCCGTTTGTCTCTCACCAGGCACATTTTCTAAGTCTACTGCAAACCGCGGTCCTATAACAACTTGCTTTCCAAAATTACGTTTCTGAATGAGAGTTAACCTTAGTAGAAACACGTAGACTATGGATCATAAGTACAAAATAATTTAATTGGGATAATCGAGAACCTATCACTCACTGCTCCTAATATCGTACAACTGCATTGCAATTTTATCGTACAAATGAACTGTAAATTCAGCGGAAAAACTTGAAAGTACTCTTTTGCCTGTACTGATGATATTTACTAATATCATGTAAATGTATTTTTGAGCCCACCAATTCATTAACATTAATTTTTTTTAAATTTTGAAATTAAAATTTAATTTTTGAAGATGTGCCAGAGTTATGATACTACCAGAGCAACGATGTATATAAAATATTTGTAATACGTATACGATAGATTCTGCATGAAATATAGGAATTAACATTATTAATCAATGATATTTTGGATTAGATTAGATTAGATTGATATTTTATTTGGACGGTCAACTACTCGGTTATTACGTCCTTTTGATTTTTAAGTTTAAACTATTTTAATGTTTGTGTTTTTATATTTTAATATTATATTATATTGTTATATTTTATAATGTTATATTATATTTTAATGTTTGTGTTTTGTCACTCTTTGGCTTCCTTTTTTTTAATAGTTTTTCATATTGCTATTAAGTGGCATATATAATTATTTTACATGGAGTGGTGGTAATTTAAATATAAAATGTATGAAATTTTCTGGTATTTTTTTTTTTTTTTTTTTTTTTTTTAATACCTTATTGTAAACGCCTATACATTTCGTCAGTTCTAACAAGGCATCAACTGCCTCCGATGAATCTCTTAACGCTCCGGCTACATCACGAGGAATCCTAAGTTTATCTAATTGATGAGAGGTAGAAGGGCATTCTTCTATAATATGCTGCTATTCTATAATCTTATTCTATAAGATAATATTTTGGATTTGAAATAACGATCGACAGATTTAAAACAAATAATTGTAATCACTGATAACAAAGAAGGTAATATTTACTACAATAAGCAAAAAGAAGGGTATAGTCTCTTGTTGAAATTATCTTCTGTCAACATGTATGTATGTCTTGCAGCTATAGTTGCACTGATAGGGAAGCAACAGTATATTATTATTATTTTTTTAGTATATTATTAAAAGAGAAATTATTTGTTGACTGAATTATGGTTTGTAAGTTCGAAAATATTCTGAAAACCGATTGCGTGCCCTGTATCTTTCGCGATAATTCGGCAGCGCGGCGGTAACTCAAGGGATGTATTGTGCCGTCCTCGGCCAGCTTGGTAAATCCCTGGCGCTAGAGCCAGGAGAAGATAAACAGGCAAGTTTTCCCATAAAAACGGAGTTTTCCTTCGCCGGGAGTTTTAATATGAGTTCCCAACTAAATAATACATGATCCTGAGCGGCGTAGAAGAGCTGAAATATGCCTGTTTGAGAAAAAGTTAGAGGAGCCGCTTCAATATGTGGCAGGAGGGGGGGGGGGGGGTAGATCCCGGGTCCCATGTGGGCACAAAGGGCGGATGGATGTAGTCCGGAGGACCCAAAATATATTGCCTGACATTTTCTGCCGGCCCCCACTAAATTGCTTTCGGCCAGAAGAAAGTGGCTCGATCGGGGGAAATTCGTTATTTTCTTGCACGAGTTTGTTTTCATTGCTGTGTAATTGCTTCCCATGTTTGTTCCGGATGATTTATGGCTTTATTAAGTCGGCGGATGTTCATTACATATTTCATCCCCTCCCAGCTTTCTCATGCCGTTCATACGCGTTCCCTCATATCTCTCGTCGTTCGTTTTCATTTTCTTCAATCTAGGATTATTCTTTCCCTTTCAGCTTTGTTCGTACACTCTTCTCTTAATACTAATCAAACTATGCCATAAATTGTTACTTACTTTTTTATTGTAGCCTTTTTGTTTTTTTCAATTCGGAACCTGTTTAATGTATTTATAAATGAATAACTCGTCTGTTGATAAAAATATAAAATGATGGCCCATGCCTGATGGAAGCCCGGTAGCCAGGGGATACAGGAGAGGTGAGAGTTGAAGTAGAGTGGGGGCCGGACCCCCTCCACAGGACACCGACAGGACAGGCTACCCAGCCAATTATCTTCCAGGCTCGGCCGCTGGAAACCTGGAGAAATTCCGCCTTCTCGAGAGGAAGAAAGAGCAAAAACAGGTCCTCAGAGGAAAACGCCGCTCTTCCAATTAGGTCCTTGGGACTCACCCCTCTCGCATTATTTATTTCTTATCCTTCGTCCTCCGGCTAATTTTAATTGGCTCCTGGTAAAAGCCATTAAAGACTTTTTTTTTCTCTCTTCCTCCCATCCTCCAGGGCGTGGTGTATCAGGGGGAGCGAAGACCCCGGAGCTTGTCAGTCTTCTATCATCTGATTGAAGACTCTAACGAACTTCCGTCTCTGATTAGTTTTTTCTACTTTTTCGATAAGGTGCTTTGGAAAGTTTAAGATTCTTAAAATTCTGATTGGGTAAATTCATTCTAAATAAATCTTCTAAGATTCTATTTCCATATCATTTAGGTATGGAAACCGTACGAGCTATATTTGTATACCTGTTTTTCAAACAGTAAATTTCAAATAGGAAAAGAAGAAATGTGAGAAATGAGTCTTCTAATCCCATTTGAAATTTCGTTTGTGTTTGATAGATAGGTGGTTTTTTCCATGGGTAAGTAAGTTACCATTTACAAAATACTTCTAAAACCTTTATGGCCATCCTTGATGGAGCCATGGGACACCCCCAAAACCTGATAAAAAGCAGAAAATTCAATCAATCCAAATTGAAGCATTGCATATGGATACTGAAAGTGTCCTGGGGCTCAATATTACAACAATCAATAATGCAACATAATACTACAAAAAAAATTACCAGAGAATGACTAAAAAAAATCAATCCTTTAGCATATTTTTTTTCTTCACACCTCAATCATGGATGTTATGGGAAAACGTTTAGGTAGCAGGAAGAATATACCGGTTTTGTGGTGTATTATACACAAGAAAAATGTCATATACAACATTTCTTCATCTAACGGAATAATACTCCTCGTTTCTTGAATGGCCGTTATTTTATAAAATATACATCTATGTGTATAAAGATTTACAGGTTGTGTGTTTTCTTAACAGTTCTACTCTGAGGAAGTGTCGTTACCATTCAAATATAGTTACTTAAATTAACGATAGTAATGGTAATTTAAGAAAAGTCTAAGATGACTGATAAAAATTAATTGACAAACATATCCACTATAAAAGGTATAATTTTTTCGTAAAAGCAATCTAGCATAACCAGTAATCGTTCTCTCTACTAAATGACAAGTCATTAACAACTATTACAAACAGGAAGGACCAAGTCCAATATCTGATCCCGGGATGGACTAAGCACACCATTCAAGTCCCTCGATACTTCATCCCGGGGCCTTATCTCCTTGGCTCCCAGAGACCACTTACAATGGCAAGTTGGAGATCTATAAACCTTTAGCTGTGTCAGCTGTACGGAGTTGTCGCTTGTTGGAGAAGATTGATGATAAATGATAACGTCGTCGGTTGATATTATCTTTGAAGGGAAGTTCTTAATGATTATCAATATATTAGTGATTCTGTATCTATCATGATGATTGAAATCCCATCCATAATCATACTTCCTATATTGCGACGTTGGGTTCAAGTTACTCATGACCGCTGAAATTTCCGAACAAAAAAAAGTTCCAGGTAGCCACACTGGTCAAAATGAGACCATATGAGGTTGCTGAGGTAGCCTGGTGAGGTGGGGGAGCAGAAGATGGCGGCAAGAGCTTCTATAATTGGTTTGGGGCCTAATTGCACTAATGAGCCCCAGAAGAGCGCCATCGCACCCGACGTTTCGGTGGCAGGTCGGCGTACTTCTTCAGCTGTCGGCGTGGCGTATGGTTTCCTCCCTTTTGAGATGATGATTTATGAAGCAATTACCGCAGCCTCCTCTGAGAAAAACCTCAACCGACTGTTTTTGTTTCCTTTAGGAGCGGCTAGCTCCTTATGTAATGGCTTGAAGAATGAGTTTGATGGTGGATGAGTCTCAACGAAATTTATTTCTCTGATCATTTAGAATGCATACTTTAAATTTTCATGTAAACAATTCAATAATATTCAGTGCAACTTAGTGAAATCTGCAAATACTTCTTCACTACAAATTGTTTTATTGATTTTAATTATTGGTTTGAACTAATTCAAACGAAATAACCCTTCAAAAATTGAATTTTTACAAAATATTTTTTCCTACAGATTTTAGAAAATATTACTTATACCTAAAACATTGCGTTACTTCCACATAGCTTCTCAACTACGACATTTACTCTTTCTCTGAAAATACTTTTTCTCAACTATCTCATTATTTTCTGACTTATGCCCCATGATTTTCTTATAATATTTTCCAACAAAAATAGTCATTATAACTAGCCCAACTTTGCCTCTAGTGATGTGTGTTGTATTCTAGGACATAACCGTCAAACATTTATATATATTTCTTTTAAAATAAAACTCTTCATTTAATAATGTTGCATACCGTCTCATTCCAGATAATGGTAATATTGAGGACACACCCTACACAATGACCTCAATAACTAACATTAAATACTTAATAAACCTGGCATCATTACTTAAAATGATACCTGAGTTTGTTACGATGAATATTACCTAACTGCCAAAAAAAAAAAAAAAAAAAATGAAAACATCAAAATATTTTCTAAGATATGATAACTAATCCATCGCTCAATAGAGTAAAAAATCCACATGGAAGGATCAAGCCCTTATTTATTTACATAATTGGACATGGATCTCTTCAATAATTCTATGACTATCTAGGCACATCATTCCCAACTATTTTCTATGAATTAAAGGTTTTTTATTCTTCTTCTCTGAATTACACAAAACTTCATATAACTATTCACTCCGACCTTAACTTTTATATTAACAGCGAAAAACAAAAACAATAGACACTTTAAAGAGATGCACCAATGATGTTAAGACTAGTGATGTAGAGCTGATGTTACTCGGCTGACTTTACAATGGCAACCCATATTTATTTTTTATTTAGAGTTTTTTTAAGTTTGTTTAATTCTTTTATTATTTAATTCTAACCAAAGATGTTTATAGAGGCAACTCCTGGCAGACGGTATTAACCATTGCCATAGTGTGTTTTTATTGTAATATATTACTTTGTATAGCTTTACTATATAATAAAACATGATTATCTAAATCTATCTATCTATCTATTCCCAACTATAGCGGCCATTCCTACTGACCAGTCATTGTTGATCCAGGAATCTGGCCCTGGGGGAAGAATAACTCCTCCTGTCAATTATAGATCTCGCTACTGTACATCTGTGATACATCTCCTTGGGGTCGACTTAATTATTAAACTCCCTTCCATGGCACCGTAAGCTCTAAATCTCGAGGTGTCCAAGCCACCGTATTGGCCCAGGAGTCGATAACCGATATATATGGATAGGGCAGAGAGTAATTGGTAATTGATAGCTTCGCCATATTGCAGCTTCGTGCAGAGGCTATTTATTACGTATGCTAATAGCTACTAATACACAGGCCGTTATCCGTTGGCGAAATCTCTGCTTCTGATGATTAATTTAGCGGTAATAGGTGGGCTGGGTGTAACTAACGGATGCTTAGCACAAGGCATCGCAAGAAGAATAAGATGGATAACTGACATATTCATGGGATTATGTAAATTGAATTAAGCTTGCGCTTCGGGCATTCTCACCTTGTAAATTAGCATTGCAGTGGAATAATGTTTTAGATCGGATCGCTTCAAATGGAAATATCATTTAAGTTTCATTGCCTGCTAATTTGTTCTAATATCAAGTTTAAATACCTTTTGCTGTTATTACCTGAATGTGATTTGATCAAAGGCAGTGAAGTTTCAGATGAAATGCTACACTGATTATTCATTACTTCGAAAAGTCTATTAAAAAAAAAAAAACTTTTGGGGTTATAAGGTTTACAATTAGAATTCTAGTAACTATCACGGAACAATCAAATATCTGAGATGTAAAATCGCTGTTCTTTTAACTAGTATTACTAGAATAATTTTTTTTTGTTTTGGAACATGGAGCGTACAAAAAAATTTTTTTATGTTTAAGGTGACTATAGTCAAGCGATGTTGCATCCGAATGATAAAAAAAATCTGGATATTTTATTATCTGGAATCATGAATAAATCGAGCGTTTCATGAGAGTTATCTACTTACCTGGTTCAGTACTTACCATTTTTTAAGATTACAATCACATAGATAATATGAAGAAAGAATGTTATAAATTAGGCGTTTCATAATTGGTCATATCCAGAGGGGTCGGAGGGAGCCATCAAATATATGACAGACGAAATTTTTCAAATAATTGTTGTAAATGGTTGTTAAATTTATAAATTTTGTTTCATATAAAAATTCAATGGGTCATATCTGTCATTTTTTTAAATGTTTGTTAAATGTATAAATTGTATTTCACATAAAAATACAATTTGTCATTACTGTCATCTTTTTAATAAAATTATTCGATTCATAAATTGAATTTCATCTAAAAAGATTAATTTACTGTAAAAAGTGAGAAATGATTTATCGGTTTTCCTTTGTTCAATCTCGCCCCGCATATGAAAGCTGGGTTCTCACTTAAGGTTATATCGTGACTATTTAAAGTAAATCTGAAAGTGGCCAGTTTTTTTATTAAATATATTTAACAGAAACGACAATATATCGCAGTACTATAACTATGAGCTTCATCAAATTCCTGAGTTTTAAATAATCCATTTGATAGACAAAGGGAAAATTGTAGAAGATCAAACTGGGCCAAATCAGCAATGTCAGGCCAGTTTCTTGGTAATAAAAAAAAATGCTCATTCAGGAATCGTGTTTACTAACAGTTTCATCAGAGGGACACTTTGTTTCATTAGAGACATCTGTAATAGGTGTCTTAATTTCGATTAAATTATTATGCTTTAATTTGATTACATTTATTGATGTGAGAAAAACGAAATTAAATTCATTATGCAGATTCATTCATACTAAAAGGAAACGGTACAGAAGTACTTGTTCCTTCCTGAGGGATGTCGAACCACGAATTTATTCCCTTCCGCCATTAACCCTAACAGACCCTGTTTTACCCCAGCTTTTTAAGGGTAATCACCCCCGCCGCCCCTAGGACCCGCTGCCCTCACTGACCCCTCTAAAGGTGTTCCATCTCCTCCCCGCAGCACTAACGGCACCCATTCTTCGGCCTCCGACAAGAAGTGGCGGTAAATCTTGGCTGAAAGGTACCCCGGGGGTCTGCTACTTGACCGCCTCCTCTAAATTAGATTCTAGATTTAGATTTATTGGATGCCAGCTGTGGAGCTATCCGGCGAGCCTTATGGCTTAGCTAGTTGGATTTTCTATTCTTATGATATTTTCTACTAAGGGAATATAGAAACGTTTTAAGAGAAGAAATTTAAAAACTACAACCTTAATATGAATTAATTAATTGAATTTAAAAAAAAAAAAAAAAACCAACCATAGAACTAGAAAAGATATTTATACGTATTAAAAATAATTTTTGATATTAGTGTACTAAGTTCTGGAAATATGAAGTATTGTTCATTCCTATATCCTATTTACGAAGTTTACAAACTCACTAAATACTTCACTTTTTATTTTTAAATATCGTATTTTGATTCACCCAATGAGATGTTCAGGCGCCAAGTATGATAGTAGTTCCGAGCAGCACATCTTCGTGATCTTGATTCAGGAGGCGAGGTATCTTATCCAAATCCTTTTCAGTCGCTATATATAAGACATGTTTTCCTTAGCCATGTCGTTATTGTTATTGTATTCTTAAATATGTACCAGATTCTTGTTAAAGAGTGAGCTTTGCTACTTACGTCCCAATGAGCGAGCGTCTGTTTAAGTCATCAGTGTTTTGGATTGAAAAGTTCGTGAGTTTTCAAGTGTGTCACCATATACATTTTTAAATAATTGTATCACCAAGAACAAACAAAAAAAGTCGATTTGTTGGTTCACGGTCTCCTGTTTCAAAATATTATCTTCATAACCACCCATCTTTATTTATATGATATTTCGAATTGTTAATTTTTTCTTTTAGTGTCTTTCCTTTGCTTTAATTCATTATGATTTAGTCGAATTTAATGTACTTTCAAAATGTCTGGCAATTTATTTTAGCGATTAATGATACATTGAGCATGTGTAGGATCTTGTTTTTAGATTCGTATGCGAATACAGTACACAGTATTGGAGGCGGTCTGAACCTTGGGGTACTCCAGGGAGCCCTGCGTAACTCAGAAAAATTGTCGAAAACAATGCATATTATTGACACAAACTTATATTCTTGATTCTAAAATTATATCGCTGAATGTAGATTGTTTGTTGAAATTTCCTTTTTTCCTTTCATATAGAAATTTTATTATATTTGGTCATTGATACGAAATAAAATTGTCAGTAGCATTGAGGAAAAAAAAAAAACTTATTGAATAAATAATATGACATTTCCAAAAAAATCTATTTACTTACTTTTAGTAATCTACTTCTTTCAAGGTAGAGGTTTTTAAAAGGGATTTAAAAGATGATAGTTATGGAAAGATCATCATATAATAAAAAAGCGATAAATGAAATATGTTTTTATTAATTTAAATATTGAATTAAATAGTGAAAAGGAGCGCAGTAAATATTGAGGATGATATAAGCCTAGGAAGTATTGCTGGGGTTGGTCAAGGCGAGTACAATAGCCCCAGAGAACAATGGCCATTCTATCCCAGTCTTTGTCCTGTATCGCTTTGCACCTTTAGTTTCTCTGGCTTCGTTCCTTCTTCCGCGCCAATGGACCACCGCAGTGTTAAACTAGATAATAGAAACAGTAAAAATATATATCATGAGCAGAAACTTATCGTGGGTCAAACGAAGTTGAAACCCCAATTTGTAATTCCTGAAGACAGGGAGCAAACCTTTCTCTTGAGAAAATTTGATGCTAATCAAAACGTATAATCATCTGATATATTGTGGAAAGTGGAAAGTAATATTCAGAAGGATTTTTAAAAAATCACACTATGGCCCTTATGCGTTAAAGTGGTTACTAAAAATAATCCTATGATCACACCCGACGCGAGTTTTTTCTCCGCACTAAAAATGTCATATTTAGAGAGGGTAAAGTATGCCACAGGCCGTTGATCCAGGACTGAAAAATATAATTAAATATCTCTCACAAACGAAATCGAACCTTTTAAAAAATTAGTTATAATATTTTTAGTCATTTCATTCCACATTAATGCTAATAATACGAATTTTATTCTGTACAAAATTTTTGGCACTACATCCTTTTTAAAATATGTAGACGAATAATTTACTTTAGTTATATATACGACCTATTTAATCTAACATTTCAAACAATATTTAGCGTCAGTAGTGGATCCAAAAATGTTCTCATGGAGTACGGAAAACCACTTCTTTAATTTTTAAATTCCAGGAGTCATGAAGAACCTAATTCAAGATATCAGTATATAGCAAAGATTTAAATTACATTATAATGTTTAAGTAAATACAATCCATTTTCTTCCAAAATTATTTAATAATTATTAAAAAATAACCAACCATCTATTTAGATACTAACCACACGCGTCATACCTTGGGCGTTTACCTATTTTTGCAGTTTAAACAATTTATGAAGAGTCTAAGGAGACTAAAGAAGAGAAAAGCAGTCCCAATTGTGTTTTTGTTATTTGTAAATCTCAGTAACAACAACAAAATTAATAGAATATTCGCTCGGTAAATACCCAATTTATTCCAGCATAAAATGAAAAAACCTGGAATCTTAGTACGCTTAATTTTTGTTCTCGTATAGATTATTGGTTTTAATAAGTCAAGACAATAACTGAAATAAAAAGTGAAGGATACTCATAATTTAAAATTTTAAATTTAAGATCCCACTTAAAGTGCATAATTGCATAAAAACGCAACTCCGTGCAGAGAATATACATCCTCTCTGAAAATGCCTGTAATCAACGATGCAAACTATACATTTATGCCCCTTAATGCTCGGCAATTTTATATAAGAATTTCAAATTTCATAAATAAACACCGCCTATGATTAAAATAATTCCTCACGTTTTACCTCCCCCCTTCTAAAAGCATTTTTTATCTAGTGTTTATATACGGTTCAAAAAATTTAAATGCCACAAGGGAAGAAGGGCCTTAGGACAAGGTGCTAATTAAGACTGAGATAGAGTAAGAAGTTCGAAATATATCTTCTTAATTACAATGAATTAATTCGGATTTTAATGGACCTTATTTTTTATTTTATTTTTGTAAAATACGTGACAATTTGCATGAAACATGGCCCCGTCGGGAGATGCACTAATGGCAGATAATTTTTTTTTTGTCTTCCATTTTATTCATTAGGGTAATAAATTTATTTGTTCGTGCTTCATATAAAAAAGAAAAGAAAAATGTAAGAAGAAAAAATTCTATCGTGTAATAATGATATTGTAATCAGATTCAGATACATTCAAGGATGTCTTTTATTTATTTTTTTTCATTTATTTTTCTCATTTATTCAATAAATTCCGAATATTCCGCTTCAGATTATGCAGATTCATTCAAAACACTATTTTTAAGATTTAAACAGGTACAGAATTTATTTTACAAAGAAGATTATTATTATAAAAAATGGATTATAAATGACAAAGTAGAATTTAAAAAAATGAATCGGCCTAAAGATAATGATGATTTTGATGGAAGCGGGGATGATGGGAAGAATTCAAATGGAGTTTTTATTTATCAATTTAAACCCTGCATTGAATTTCATGTACAATAAAAAATTCAATTGTACTTTCCATTATAACTGTTTCGAATTCCCATTATAGTGATCCAGTGTCGCCAACTTTAGCCTTTTCCTTCTACGCCCACTCCCCCCCCCCCCCCCCCAATCTCATGGTTTATTTAAAATTGAAATTCCCCGTTTCTTGGAGCTGAGATTTTTTAAAAAATTCTACTCCCCTCTTCTCCCCTCCAGAGATGATCAGTCCCGCATCCTGAATATAGATGGACTTCGGGGGATAAATAATACATAGACCGCCTGTCCGTTTTTGTACTCCTTCTCCCCCCCCCCCCTGGAGTAAATCCGTTATGGAAGGGTCAGGAGAGGATGGCGAAGGCTGCTGGAGTCTTGGAACCATCTCCTCACTGGAAATAATAAAAATGCGATGAAGGATAATAAAAAACGAACGAAGATGAATAATAAAAAACGAAAAAAAGTTTTAAATACACAAATACTTGAAAATTTCGTAATTATTGCTTATAAAATGTGCTAATAAAATATAATCTACAAATTCTAGCAATGACGTTATAATATATTATTTATTTAAATACCAGGTTGTAGCAGACCAATCTATTTCACTGTCTGAAATAATGCGTTTGATCATACGTGATTCACCTACAATTCATTATCAATACTAATGAATACTAGGATTTTCACTCAGAGAAATCATAAATACAGTATTTATTTTATATGTAGTGTGCATAAAAATGACACGGCTTTAAATATTTATAATATTGACGAAAGTTTTTATTTTTTATTTATTACACTGAATATTTGTTTATATTTTTTTTACATATGTATGTAATGGATTTTTTTAAATATAATTTAATTTTTCCATTGATCGATGCTATATAAATACCTATTCATTGAAACAAAAATAAAAAATATTTATATTTCTTCAATAATTAATTTTATCTCACCCAGCTCAGCATTCTGTAGCCTGTATTTGATATAAAAATTGCTATTGCGTTTAACAGAGTACCTATTGCGTTTGATAGAGTACCTATAGCGTTTTATTATGTACAAAGTTTATTATGTCCGGTAGAAACCTCTCTTAGCTCGCCAGAAAAAAAAAAAAAAAAAAAAAAAAAAAAAAGAATATCATACACACAAATAAGTGTCATAGCTAATGGTAATAGTCATGAAAAGCAAACAAAAATGCTCTTAAGATAGCTAAGTATGTTTTGCTCACTAAATCTGCATTACATTTAGTATTTGAAAAAATTGACGAATTAACTAGAGACAAATATTATGTATGCCATTATGAATACATTTGGTAGTAATTATTTACAGATATTCGAACACAATGGTCGTTTTTCTCACTATTAATGGGCTAAGCAGACAATAATATGGTTCAAAATTTCGCCGAGATTTAAAAGTTATTTAGAGGACTTAGTAAGGGCAATATCATTAAGGCATTAATCCGCAAAGCAACAAAAAGAAAAAAAGAAAACTAAGCCCTCACTAAATAAAAGCCCTGAGGACCCCTCGGATTGTATTAAGTGGAAAAAAGCGGCAAAGAATTAGAAGAGTTAATAAAAGAACCCTTTCAGAAGGGAGAATTAAAGAGGGGAAATAAGAATTAGAAAAAATATATAAGATATTCTCCCCGGTAGCTTCTCTTTTCTCACTCTGTACCAATTAAACTCTGAGGATAAATTGTCAACCGTTTGAAATATTTAGGGGTGGTCTGGGGAATCATCCCCTTGAGACGGCCCCCCTCCTCCTTTCTTTAAAACAAGGGGCGGGATTAGTTTTTAAAGGTTGGGAAGCTTCAATCTGCCTTGTGAAAATATGGTCCGTTTCTAAAAGGGCGAAAGAAAAAGCAATCTTTTTAGGTTTTTTCATTATAGTTTCGCAATACCTCAAATATAAATTCTTAATATATTGAGATTTCTTTTTTTTTTTTTTTTTTTTCTTTTTTTTCTCTTGCATAGTACGCCCTATGCAAGAGGAGTTTATTGAATAATTGTGCGTACTCCATGTAAAACTACATATTATACGCATACAATGTACAGTTCAAATTTTCTCTGAACAATGTAAAATTTAATAGCAGTAAATTAAATGTTTACCATGAAAAGATACATAAATAAAAATAAAAATAGGAACAAAATAAAGTACAAAAAGAAGAACAAAATTACCTAACTAAATAATAACAGCTTAATAAATTAATAATAATTAACATATCCTAATACAAATATATCCTAAATAATTCTTAAAGTTTGCCAATGACCCTACTGGGTAGAGGCAATAATAAATAAATAAATAAATAAATTCTTAAAGTGGAATACATAGAAATAAATAAAATTATATTGTAAAATTAAAAGTGTAAATAATATATAAAAACATAAAATAAAGTAATTATATATTGAGATTTAAATCTGTATTAGGGGTACAATATCTTAATGGATCATACAGACTATTATCTGCCGAGTGAGGTAATTTATGGATTGAATGGTTATGTACCCAAGAAGTCGCATATCCAACTTCCTCTAAGACGTCCCTGACTGAACTTGGTATAGTAAGAATGATAGGTTACAAACTAGAAGATTAGTTGGTTTAAAAATCACGACCCACTCGGAGCTTAATACCGCATCATAATAAATATTTAATGAATGAATATACTTTACTTGTTTTCGGGGAATACTCTATACCAATAGAGTTGCTCTAACTAGGTAAATACGAAGTAGAACTACTAACATAAGTTATAATAAATATTTGAATAGACGAATATTGTAAATTTATCAAGAAATTTTCGACCGATTTTAGACTGTATGATCTTCGATTATTGTGCCCCAGAGTGTACTCTACTTGTAAATTGACCAGATTGTACTTGTAAATTGACTCAATAATATTAGTAAACAAGTGTGTTGGAAGAGACTGTTAGCCAAATTTTCGCCTTTTCAGGCATCTTCAGGGCTTAAACTCCGAAAATTTGGCTTATATGTGCATGATTAGGTGAGTTTTGGAAATAATACTAGACTTTGGGGCCTAACCTTCTAGACCTTAATAATACTATAATGTATAGAATAGATAGTAGTATAATATAGATAGTATATAATATAGAATAGATTTATTCATTTATTTTTTATTAAAACTGGAAGGCTAGAAGTGAAAATCATTTTAAAGGAAATAAGAATGAAAAATTATTTAGGAAAGTGAATATCATCTAAAGGTGTTTATTTGTGGTATATGATCTATTTTAATTGAACCGTTTTACTGTCATTCTTCAATTGATGGTAATGGTGTATGCAGAGCTTTATTATTCGTTTTTTATTAAGTCTGTTAAGAACTGTTATTTGCTTTTTGAACACGCAATTTTTAGATTTTATTCCTCGACACAATTTCTATCATGACTACAAACCATCCGTTTCCAACCTTTTCTTTTTCAGGGATACTAATCCCCCCTAATTACTATTTTTCCTCTACATATTTATGCTCCGAAATTAATCAAGCCACTTCTGCTGCGATAAATAGGAGTCATTAATCCTCGGAAACTGCGACAGAAGAGAATTAAAGGGAGAGCGGATAACGGAACTGATTAGGGCAAAAAGGACCCAAGACGTAAGTTGGGCCCAGATCCTCGCGGATAAGCCGCCTTTTGTTCTATCCCAATTTCCGCTCCGCTATCACTTCACCCCGCTGCTTTATTCTCCTTTAATAAAGGCTCTTGTGTGTTCCATCTGAGCTCCAAGGGGGTAACATTATGCTACTGTTTAAGACATTTTCCTTGAATGGAATCCCATATCTTCAGCCGTATGCCGGAAATAGTTATTTAGGATGCAGCTAATTGATTGAGAAAGCGACGTAAGGGTTGGCCAAGTCGTAGATGAGAGATTGTGCTGAAGCTTTTAGTCCACGGCTTTTGGTGTTACCATCACTGAGCCTTTTATTTATACTCAAAGGATTGATCCAAAAAATGAATGCATGATTGAACTAAGAGGGGGGATTCTTTTGCCTTTATTTTCTAAAACAAAAAAAAAATAACATGGAAACTCAAATCAATCAATGTTCATTTCCGCAACTAGCTTGCAGTTTAGAGTTATTGTGATTTTTTAAATGTTAATGTCATGAATTTCAAGAACCATATTTTTTATCTTCTATGCGTTAAGTAAATTGCATATAATTCTTAGTTTCGCTTAATTATACTTTTGTTTCTCTTATTTTTTCTTTAAATAAATTAGATATTTGAATTTATACACGAGTTAGAAGAAGGATTTTTAATTTCCGGAATAAATGCCAGTTATTAATAATATTATAAAAAAGTATGAAGTGAACATTGATTGTTACAATTTTTTTTACTAGGTTTAGCGCCTCTATAAGGGTCATTGGCGTCTAAAACTAAATTTTAGCTTCTGTCCTAGTGTCCTCTTTAAAAACAGAAGCAATCAAGTGACTTTTTCTTAATTATCTCCCAAGGCCACACAGTAGCGGATCCAGAAATTTCCTGAGGGGGCGCACTTTACCTTTCATGAGTAATAAAGGACCTAATTTAAAATATATATTAGTTCATAAATGTTGAAATACAATTCATTTTCAATTAATGGACTTGAAAAATGACTAAATATAGCTCATTTTATGTCGAAATAGTAATAATTTAGTAGTGCCCTCACGTCTCAGGGGGGGGGGCGCCCCCCGCGCCCCTCCCCTGGATCCGCTACTGATGCCACATTTAAAGAGAGAGGGAGGTACATTTCCTTTCTATGTTTTTCAAATAGAGATCTCCCTATTGACAGGTGTTTTACGGTTTATGGAATGTTGTTGCTTTTTTCACATGTTGGAGGTTCTAAGAGATCATGTAAGCGATGTCAGATTTCAAGTCAGCACAACAGCACCTCTTCCCTTCTCGATATTCTGTAACTGTTTTTTTTTTGCTCTTCCAATATTTCTAGGAGTATGGATATATCAAATATTCGATCCTTCTTCACACATGCATATATTTTCGTCCGGCCAATGGAATAAATCATCGACGACGGGCTAAATCATTGGCCGAAAAGAGGAATAAAGTGGATCGGTGACACGGACCGCTCATGACTTACAGGATCATAAAGCACTAAGTTCATTAGCCGATAATCTAGTCCTGAATTAGTGGGCTGCTAAAAATGAATCAGCCATAAAGTCCGAGAGCGGGGAGGGGGTGTTTTGGGGGGGAGGCAATATTTGGACTGGGGCTATCGTAAACAGTCGATATCCACACCCACTCGCCCACCGTATTTTCTCTCATCGCCTCGTTTTACTCTAGTTTTACGTTGCTGATAGTAAATAAATAAAATTTATTTATATTTACTGAATATAAATTTATATTTATTTATATAGTATTTTTAATGACTTCTTTATAAAATGTTTTTTTACAAATTACCGCAAACAAATGGATGGATTTATTAAATTCAAAAACATAAATAAATATATAATATACATACATTCAGCAATGCTGTAGAACCTGGGTTCAAAAATTTTGGACTCTCTGTTTCGCTAACAATTATTCTCTCAAATATCTTGCTTCAAATATACTATCACAACCTAGTAGCTCCCAAAACATTGCTTGAATAAACCAAGCCTTCCCTCACATCGAATCAGTCCTTATAACTAAAACGCCGTGAATTAGTGATCAGACGTACGTCCCTACAATTCGGTTAAGTCCCGTTCTAATATTTAGCAGGAGGACTTATCTATTCGATCTCATTAATATTAATCCCTACTTCCATTAGACGGAGGACTTTAATGTAAGTCCTAAGTCCCTAAGTCGTCTCCCGCTTCCACTCCAAGCTCCATTTACCGGGGACACTTTGGTACTAATGAATTTATTCTCTATTTCGAGACGGATTGATAGTGTATACTCATACATGTCTCAGAGCATATGTATAAATATAAATGACTTATTTTGTATTAATGAATATTTTCCTGAGGTACGGAAAATTATGATAGTATAGTATAGTAGGTATATTGTATAATATATGGTAAGCTTTTTTTTTTTTTTAAATACGACATATTTGTAATTTAAAACGAATTACAAGATGTAATAAGAATAAGATTAATTAATTATTAATAAGATTACGATGTAATCTTTTAACTGAATTTAAAATGTTCTTATTGATTTCGAAGTTTTCTCTCAGTCTTCTGGGAAAAAAATAAAATAAAATAATTTCCTGGACGTATAAATGTTTACTTTAGGTATAATTTTCTTTAATGATGAGCAAATGCCCTAGAATAAGGTAAATACTTATTAAAAATAAAAAAAGGAGGATTTCATAGTTTATTTCTTTGATCTTATTTGAATTAATAATCTTATTTCATTTTTTTAATTGAAATAAGTGGGTGTGTTGCTATTCGTTTAATAAAAGATGTTGGGTTGGTATTGATATAAGTTCGTTGTTCTTTTTCCATACCTTAACACATTTTTAATATTTTTTTTTATTTGTGAAGTTTCTAACTTAATTTAAACAATTAATTCATAATTAAATATGATCATTGAAAAGATAATTAATTTGATATATATATTTAAATTATGCAGGACAAAATGCTTAGGCCAAGAACTCATTAAAAACCCCCATTAAAGATTCATGTTTGTTTTAAAAACACTTGATAATTTTCTTCGAATTAAGAGTCGTCGAAAATATGGGTAGCAAGTGGCTACTGGCTACTTTTAATATTTTTACAACAGTATTAATATTTTTACTTTATGAAGTTCAGAAATTTTTTTATGTGTAAATTAGTGTTTACGATTTTGGCAAACTGCATTTTTTTTCTCCAGGCATTTTACATTAGTAATTCAATTACACTGAATTATCAGTTTCCACGTATAATTATCTTCTTTTTCTTTTTAAATCCCGCTATTTTTCCCATTTTCGGCATTAACGGCTGTATAAGAAGGGGTTAATGGTACGGATAATTAGGCCGTTAGGTTGGGAGCACTGGGCGCTGGCCACAATGGATGGTGATCCTTGTTTACGGCTGAGCATTGGCGCGCTCTTTGTCCCGTAACAAGCCCCGTGGAATTTTATTCAAAAATTTGTCCCTCCGTCCGGAGCCGTCGTAACAAGAAACGTGACCCGACCGAGAACTCAACCCTCTTATTAGTGTTGTTAACACGACTTAATTTGCTTCCAGTCCCCAGCAATGTCCGGTAGCCAATGTTCTCCTTGAGGTAGTTTGTAGGCTGGCCTCGATACCACATACCAGTATTTAAATATGTGCCTTTATTACAAATAGAAATGAGGCCCTTAAAGGACAAGGGGTTTAAGTGGTTTTTTTTTTTTAAATCAAGTTAGTGCGGAATATGGAGCGGTAGCAAAAGTGCCAGCCACTCTTTTGGTTGCAAATAGATCAAAGTGGATTTAATGACGGTGATAAGGTTAAATAAATAAGTTTGTTAAAAACAAGCTTGTCAAAATTCGTTGAAATGAGAAAAAACAATAAAATGTTAACAACTCCGATAATTATTAATGGACTTTTGTACTAAAACAGCTTTTGTTGAAGATACACTTATTTTTCTTTTCTTTTATTTAAAGGATAATTACAAGTCTGAATTGCGTTTTTAAATTAAAGAAAACATTTATATTCAATGAATTTAAATAATATTTTGCACCCAAGGTTTCACAACTCTAACGATTGGTTGAATTTTTTTTTTCTTCAAATACAAAAAATTTTACCAATTCCAATTATTTTTTGTAATAAAATGTGTTCCGTTATAAATTGCATGTACTAATCTTCATTTTCCTAAATTTTCACAAATATTCCATTGGAAAAAAATCACGAATATGGAGGAAGCCTAAGAAAACAGGGTAACCACTAACGGGGTAAATATCACCATTTCAACCCCTTCGCCGAAGAACACCCCCGTCCGGATCCTGTAGGTTTTATAAACCAATTAAAACTAAGAGGGTGCCCCTCCCCCGCCCATCTCGGTTCCTTGGGGGAATTTTTTTATTGGTCTAATATCTAATTGGAGGGGGTTTGCACCCTCTCGGTGAAATAATGGAAAACGCGTCATGAAATTTATTGGCGCCCAACAGCTCCCTGTAATTATCTTCCAAGTTCTGTTCAAAGCCCTAAATCCTCGCCCTTAATAAAACAACGGGCCCTCCTCCCAATTTTATCAGGCCCTTATCAGAATACACAATTTTATAATTCCGCCTAAATCAGGTCCTTTGTGTACTTGGGTAATTGTAAACGGGGTCCCTTCCTGCTGAACATACTGAATTTTATCTTGAGAAAAAAAATTCGAACTCAAGATGCATTTTAAAGAAAGGAAAATATCTTCTCTTGGAACATCACTGATCTGAGCAACTTGATATAAATTACTATAAAAAATAATGGAATTTACAGATTTCATTCACGTATTTTACTAATTAATTTTGTAATTACTTCATTTGTATAAAGCTGAGAATTTGATCTAAACACAAGTCCTATATGAGCTTATAAATATTTATTTTTATTAGTATGTGTTTGTTGAATATTTAAATATATATAAATATTTATATTATATTAATTTATTCATTATTGTGGATGACCACCCTTTTTTTTTAAATTATTTTAAATAATTTATTTTTGAAGAGAAAAGATTTGGCTCCGCCGGGAATCGAACCCGGGTCTTCCGCGTGACATGCGCGGTATGCTAACCATTACACCACGGAGTCGCCTCCAAGGTTAGCATACCGCGCATGTCACGCGACGGACCCGGGTTCGATTCCCGGTGGAGCCAAATCTTTTCTCTTCAAAAATAAATTATTTAAAATAATAAATATTTATACTTTCTTTTTTATTAGGTGAAAGACCAGATACCTTTCACAGAATAGTATAGTATTGTAGAAATCGTATCATAATTACTTTTCTTGTGGCTATCAACTCAAATATGTAAATAAGTGTGAATACGATTAAATAGATTTTTTTTTTTTTTGCTTCTGTATTTTTTCTTTTCTTTTACGTATTTATTTATTTTTTATTTTCTCCTTTTGTATTTCCATATTTGTTTATTCTTTTATTGTGTGTGTATGAATGGATTCTTAGATCAATAATATTAAATGCCCTAGTGTGTGGCACATTGTATTGTTTCTTTTCAATAAACAATAAAAAATTACAAAACATAAATAAACTCAAATAATACTTGTATTTTCGTGAATCCGACTGATTCCAATCTTTATATAAACAAGTACATGCCATTTAATTGACTTTAATGTGAATAGTAATTTAATAAAACTCGCCTTGTCCACTTTTTAAAACTATCAGTAAAGCCTAAAAACTGTTTTATTAATTTATATGGATACTTTAACTGATTGTTTTCCTGCAGATATTGCTAACTCTATTGGAAGAACGGAAAAAATAGCTAGTTTCGATTTCTGATCATAATGAATGCAGTTATGAGGGTTCGTAGGCACTTTTTAGCCAAAAAATCCATTGCTAAATAAATTTAGGCATCGTATGGAAAGGCCGATTTTGTATTGCCGCTAATTGTATATAGTATGTATTAATATGATCCAATAAATAAATAATCATGTGTTTGTTATAAATTATTTTAGAAAAATTATATTTGTTCAGTATTTTACCCTAAACTGGAGGATAACATTCTTTATTTTACTTATGTTGAGGAGTCTGAGTTTCCTTCATTTTCGTTTTCAATTTCCCGGTAATGACAAGAAATATTAACTGATAAAAGTAATAAAAACATCTTTGGGTGTGTATATAAGCGTAATGACAACATGTGTGTATGTGTTATTGCGGATAATATCTCTTCGATAGGGCGCTGAGCGGGAAATGGGTGGGGATTTTCTTCCTTTTTTTTTCCTCGAGGCATCTATTGCAGGCAATCTTTTGCTCGGGCGAACACCCTACATGTTGCTCCCCTCTCCAGGGAGATACGGTACACACAAAAAAAAATATTACGTCATCTGAAATTGCATTTGGGGATAAGATAGATATCTGTCCCTCCCTCCCCACTACCTAGAAATGAGACTTAGATCCCATCTGCGGCGCAAGTCTTCCTTTAAGGATGAATTATCGGTTCTTTTTTTTTTCTTTTTCTTCTCCTTTCTCCTCTTCTGTCTGTTATCTCTTTTCCTCTTTCGGGGTTTCTTTATAAAAATTTCAAAATGACTGCCGCGCGTGAATCATTGGTCGCCATCCACGGAGGGCGCACCCCCTACAAGGGCCATATGGCAGCCCGTAGAGGATTAAATGTGATTAACGGGGTTGCAAGTGCGTATTTTGCATTATCGAACAGTCTCCAGTCGGTCTGCAATCTACAATGCAAGCCTCCATAGCCATCTACAAATAATATAGATTACGTGACTCAATTTCAAAGTTCATATTCAGCCGATCAGCGTCCGATTCGATCTGCAGAAGAATATGAACGACAGACCAACTGTCAGTGAATTAAATGCAAGAAGTGATAATTTTCAGAAATAAACATTACTGAATGTACTTTTAGATCTGGAAAATCATTCACTGTTTTCCCAAAAACCCTTCTTGAACGAAAAATAGTCAGGAGTTTTGGTTTAGAATGTATTCTTTATTTAAATATTCTACGTTTCGAACGAAGCATATTTATAGGTCTTCATTGGGGCTACGATGTACACGTAAACTGGAAAAGACCATTGACGGTTATAATTTCTTTGAATGCGTTATTTTATTGTTTATTTATTTATTGATATTTCATATCTTAGGTGAATCTTTTTAATCTATCATTTTTGAAGATTTCATAAGATAGTGCTAATGATGATATAATGATACTTACCTCCCCCCACCTGAAAAAGCAGCAAAAGTTACACGGAAAGGTTTGCTGAAATTTTTAAACTTTCATTCCGTCTTAAAATCCGTTTAAAGAAAAAATGAATATTTTTATCAGTTAACTGTATAGTTAAAATTTAGTTTTCTGTCAACATCTTTTCTTCCCTGAGTATAAAATAAGATGGAAATAAATCTATGAGGTATCATCTTGTAGAATATACAATTGGTAAATATTAGTTATGATTTAGTGAAGTTTCAATTACTCCATCACGTACATTAGTTCTGCCAGTCATTAACAATCATCTAATACTTATAAAATTAGGCCATAATTTGACTTAAAAAAAAAATCAGGTTGAGGAAAACATTAATTTTTAATTTAATTATGAATATCATATTGAAATGATTGTCCACCATGAAACGAATAAATTCAATTTAAAAGTCTTTCTCAAAAAAAATTAGATTAATGTTTTATTCATTATTCCTCATCAGGTTGAGACCGACCTCCAATCTCCCGAAACTAGTAAGAGGATTATTCCTGAGGAGAGAACAACCTAAAGTTTCCTTGAGGAATGACTACATTTTTTCACGGTTATATGTCAGAGATGAGGGATGGCGACTTAGCCCAAGCTTCAGGATTTAAAGGATAAGCAGGATTTATTTCTTCAGGATCCTTGATCCGACGCTATAAGGGCTTTCCAAGGACGGGCTGAAAAAGGACCCATCCATTTCTTTCTCGGAATCGCCGAAGAAAATGTGGCGAACCATCCTTAAAAGAAAAGAAGGAATTTAAATAAAGAACCCTAAGCATCGACATTATTTAGGTTTTTATTTAAAAAAAAATTATAAATATAGTACAAAATATCTATGAAACGTTTCAGTTTTGGAAATCATACCCTAGAAACAATTCTATTATTTATTTAGATCCCTCTAGAATTGAATCAAAATTTCCCTTAGTAAGAATATTTACCGAAAAATAAACTACAATACAACAAAAAGTCCTATATTTTAAATTACATGCGATTGCTTTAATAACATCAGTAAAACATAAAATAACCAATTTAACCCTTAGAAACAAATAATCAAAGCACTATTCAGAATTCCTCGAATCAAATAATATGCTTTAAGAAGTTTGACATCACATCATTGACGGAGGTATATTAATCAACTATAAAAAACTTAAATTGATGTGGTTGAACAATGCTCTTTTTCGCCATTTGGCACGAGTGTAAAACAAGCAAACGAATTAAATGCGTTATTTTTAAAATACGAATTCTTTTGTTTTTTTAATTAAAAAGTTTTTTGTATGCTTTTATTTTAAAGGTTTGTCTCGTCATCACAGCGTAATCGTAGCGAACGATATCTGTACGTATATAGCATATAAAGCGCCCAGCAGGCTAGTGGCAGGATAGTCAGTGGGGGGGGGCATATAACAACATCCCCTGGAAGGAAAAAATAAATGTAACTAGAATAAAAAAATGTATCATGTAATAGCTATTCTGCACTACTATAAGGGCCTAAAAATTTAAATTTAAATTTCATCCGATTTTTCCGGGCGGAAATGTTACAATCTGAAAATACCATTATTAAAAAAAAATATTAACTCAAATCGGGTCCAAAATAAGGCTTAATTTATAATAATAAAAATATTACCTATGGGATTTTCATACAGACATCAAATGTCATTTCGAATATTAACCTGTCCTATTTATATTTGGTGTTGGTTTCTTTGAATTATGTAAATCTATATATAGGTACAAAATAAATTAACTATGATTGCCTATACAACTTATAACAATTTTTAATTTCCTTACTTTAATTTGGCAAAGATGAAATTAATATTTTTGGCTAAAATGAGACTATGTTGGTGCTTTGGACTCTCCTTTAAGTTAAAATTTATTTAAGATTATTTCAAAAAGTTGCAACTTCATTTGTATCTTCGCCAATATTAATAGTAGATGAACATTATCTGTGATTATATTATCGCATACTTTATGCTTAATTTTTACAAAATAAGTTTAAAAAAGTGTAAAAATATCAGCACTTGTTTAACTTATAATTAAAGTAAGATCAGTTATAATCCCGTGGTATTTATGATAGGTACTAAAAACCTCCTCGTTATACGGTTTTTATTTATTTTATTTTTTTCAGAAAAACAAAATTGTATGAAGTTTCGATTACCAGGACACATATTTTATTAGATTTTCATCGATTATGATATCCTTTCCTATGGAAAAACCGATTTCCCATCCAGTATGTTTTCCGCCCAGCTGTCCGCCTCCCCTCCCCCTGCCCCGCGATATCAGGCCCCGATATCTGCCGCCGATACGGAGCCGGGATAGAAAGGACACTCGTGGAGAGGGATTGCAAGTCATGGTAGGCCGGCCATATTGGAAATGTATCTCCTCACGGACTCGTGACCGGAGGGCGTGCGGTGGCAGCGCGGTCCCCCGCGCATAACTGAATTATTTTAATTATCAATAAGGTAGTGGGGGCTTGAGTCATGCGCAGTAAACAATAGTACTGGTACCGTATGTCGGGTACCGTTGGATACCCCGAAGTACAAGGCACTCCGTCCGGGAGGTTACATGGGAACCGCCCGATAGCGCTGAAGGCTCGTATCACGATGTCTTGTGAATACGGATATTAACAACTTATGGTAGTATATGATTTTTGGAACAATATCGGAATAAATAAAATGAAACAACAAATATTTTGATGATACTGACAACAGTAATTCCGTCAACTGTGGTGTAGAAGCATAACCCGAGGTGGCCGTAGGATTTTTTAATGGGAGTAAAAAATCCTTGTCTATGCCGTCCCTCGGTAGGACGTAAAATGGAGGTCACGAGCCTGTACGATGTCAGGTACTCGTTAAAGCCTCCTACTTTCTTAATTACACCTGGATAGGCAAAATTTAGGACTCCCACTATAGCATCGTCCGATTAGCCTTGGTGGCATTAAGTTACGTACAAACAAACAGTAATTCCAAATATTACTATCATATGATCAGACCAAACCTACCATCACCACTAATCGGTATTTAAAGCTAATTAAACGATAATGAAAATTGGAGCATTACAATCAATAGTACTTACTATTAGAATTTATCACTTATTATCTCATTTACTAGGTTCATTCAACCATTAGTTTTTTAAATGCGAGTAATTTAACAGATTTTACATAAATATTCGTGAATGTATTGGGAATAGTCTTCATTTTTTGTCAGAATAACTGTAAAATATACCTAATTGATTTAAAAATTTAATGTTTAATGAAATTAATTTTTGCCATGAAAAATGAATTAGCTTATTTAAAGTCTTTCGTTTTAGTTTATGATATTCAGTTACAATGTTTTTTGTTTTCTTTCATTTGTTTTTTATTTTGGGCGATAAAAATCCAACTTTATTTTCTTTATAAACTCTTTTCTTCATTTATTTTATCATGTACGACGTTTCGGACTTATTGCTCATTATCAAGTACCTAAAAGGTAACATTGTTATCTAATTAAAATATCACACCAAAATATGTGTACCTACAAAAATGGCAGTTTTCTCTATTTCGGTTTATCGTAGAAACAAAAACAATGATATTTTCTTAATCAGCATTCAATTTCCTAAAAGATGAGCTAGGTTTAATGCGCAAACACAACATTTATTAAAACTTAAATTATTAATAGTTTTTGAAAATTCCTCGCTCCTCACTGGAGCACCCTAGAAGCTGTCAAATTTTCTAAAAACTGCGGAATTTAGTTAGCTTTTTAATGGTGTAACCCATGATACAATTGCACAATATCTTTTGATTCTATAAGAAGCTTTTCTGATGAAAAACACGCTAGAGAGTAAATACTTGATTGCTTCACGTACCTACCAGAAAAACTACTTCATTGAATAAAAGTATTAGTTATGCTATATTCTTGTCGATATGTATGAGGGGTAAAGAGTTGTAAAGGTGGCATACCTACAGGCCTATTAGCATTATTTTTCCAAAATGCAGAATGGAGTATATGAAAAAATTAAGTGGTTGGCCCAATATATATAATTTTATAAATTAGATTTTACTTTCTAACTTTTTAATTTTTTCACAAGCATGGCTATTTATTTAGTTGTTTTTCTTTCAATCTGATTTTATTGTCGAATGAATGTAAAAAATATTGCAGTAGAACTGAAAAAAATGGGGTAGTTAAACCGAGAAATTGATGTTATTAAATTTTTTATTTTTCACTTCAGGCTGGAATTAAACTTATTTGGTGTAATGTTCTTTCTTTCCTTTTGATATTCTGAATTTTACAAATTAATGATGTAAGATTTTCATTTTTTCTGAAAAATATTGGGTTTAGAATGAAAAATATGACAATTGAGACATTATTTATCAGCACCTGTCCAACCTGTACGATATCTGATGAAACTAGAGCAGATAAACTAAAAGCTCTTTTACCCCCGAGGGCAATGAGAGAAAGCAACAGATTAACAACTAGTTAGCCCAACACGAACTGCAGTTAATTCTGAAAGATTAGAGGACTACGTGACCACGGGTCTCTATCCAATGCAAGAGGATTTGCAGCTGACGTGACACCGCAACTCAAAGGCCAATAGCTAGTCAGCTTTCTTATGTGACAGTACCGCAAAGTCAACGTGAGGATAAAAATCTATCGATCACCCACATCGAGGTATAACGGGACCCATAATCAATATCTCTTCCTTAATTCGAAAATATGAAACGAAGTCGAGTATTCATTGCTGGTTATACCTGATTAAAAAATACTACCTTGCTTTTGAATAATCTATCATACCTTTGGGAGGGTACTTATTTGAATTCCCTTATTTGATAGCTATAGAATTTTTCCCATAGTATATCCTGAAGGATGAAATATCGCTATGTATGTTATATAAAAAGTAATATTAATGTAATGTAATATTGATCTTTTTGAATTTGATTATTGCTCTTTTGAACTGATTTTTAAATTATTCCAGGAATACATTACATACATTACACATCATCAGCACTCAACTTAATTAACAACTAGCTTAACTTATGTAAAAATAATAAAATATGAATTTTTTTCTTCCTGATACATTCAAAGTAAAAAATACGAATTTTATAACGTCAAACAAAATCATACAATTAATTCTGTTTCATTGGAAAAGCATTTTGTTGGAGCCTTTACATTCGTGCAATCGTACGTGACCAGACGTTTTTGAAGTACTTGGACATTTCATAACTTTTAGAAAACTAATCTGAACATGTCGTATGTAAGTACCTTTATCTATTACAAAACCTTTGTTCCTCTGACTCCCGTTTTCCTGAAAACGAATGCTTTTCGGTTTCTTCGATTTATCACGTCACGTTTCTTTAAAATCCAGAACTCTTGAGAGCCAGAAAAGTGATAGTGAGTATAGTGTAACCATACTTCCGCAATATTCTGCGATTCGTAACTAATTAAAATTTTATATTCCTAGTCTTCCATTTCAATTTTTTTATTTTTTATTTATTCAATAATTCCATTCGATTCTTGAGTAAGTTTATCTATTCATCATGCATAAAATACCACTATTTGGGAGGAAAATACCCTAATTTTCTCCCATAGAAACGTAACTCAGCCCCATAACCTGGAAGCAGTCCAAACGCCGACAAAGCATATGATAGAATTATTATTTTTTTCAAAATTATGTTGGCTATATTTAAGCAACTTCCTCTTGGTTTATGAACGTTCTCAAATGTCCGATAGATAAATGGGTGTAGGATTTAAATCCATGTAGCAGCGGAAGTAACAAAGTAAGGTTTTCACCGAATGAGAAATATTATTTAAAAGATTTATGATTTATACTCGACCGTTTATATGATGGATTTATCACTTAAAGATGGTTTTATCACTATTTGATAAAATTTATCATGAACCTGCACTTAAAATTTTCATTCATAAGGAAAAAAATTGAAAATAGTTACAAAAGTCATTTTATCATTTTGACACTTCATTATTATTATTATTATTTTTTTAACTAGCGTTATTAAATCGTCATTTTCTTTTAAAATAGTTTATAAGACGTTTTATATTTAACTTATTTATTTTTGATCATTTAAAGATTCTTCGAGACATTGGAATAATAGGATTTTTATTGCTAAAATAAAATATTAAAATTTTTTAGTAAGGTGATAATTACTTACTTTAACTACTTTAATTAGTATTTTGGAACATTTTTCTTGCTTATTGTTTCAGAGAACTCTTTCATCATTAACAAATTGATTTTTAAATATTTTAATAGTTGATGACGTGTTATATACGTGAAAGTATATATTATACTACTAATATATTAACTAAGAATAGGCAAGTTAGAGCAAGCTTTCAACTAATCGACAACTAACCTCTTAAGAATTCAAAAGCATCAAACTATTTAACTTAAAAATTGCATGGATGAATTAAACCTAAATCTATTAAAATATATTTTTCTCTTTTATGTAAAAGTAAATGAAATTTTTTAAATACTTAGGTCAGTATTTAAGAAATATCTAGATTGTGACATGTGAGAAATGATGTGTTACCCTCAATCAGAAGGAGTTAGATTTATTTATGTATCCATTAATGTGACTAAAAAAGTATATAGAAAGAAATATATATAGTACTTCTACAAGAAACATTAAAAACTATATTTCTGGAAAATGTATAATAATTATTATAATAATGTTGGATGGAATGATTCGTTTGGCCAAATCAAGGATACCTACCTATATAGTTTTGTGTCTCGTAGGGACTAAATCAGAAAATCCATAAACATCTTACCCGTTACTCATAGTTAACTGATCTTGTTAAGAAAATCGTTGTTGTCTTTCGATAGGGGTAGATCCTCCATGATCCATGCCCTTTAATGAGTTCTTGTAAATTGGATTTTTTTTTTTTTCGTCTTTCCAATTCTGAAATCAGGCAATTGTTTATTACTATAGGCTGTTTGAGACTCGCGTGTAAAGCTAACTCGGTTGACCTTTTAACTCCCGGGGATTCCTCACAGTTGGCATTTATTTCAAGGCTAGTGACATTTCAAATGCGGCATTTATATCCTAGCCTCGGTGAACCGCCCTTTCGTTGCTATCCGAAGGGTCTTCATCAGCTATCAGGGACACCTGTTCAGTGGATCTAAGTAGGGAATCGTGCATTACTAGTTTGGAAGCTGGAATGATGAGGCATGGATATAATTTCATTCGAGTGGAAAATATAATCAGTAAAAAATATGAGAATTTCATTTCATAATTTCTGGGTAATCTTAAAATAGAAAAGAAATGGATATATCTATAGCCACAGAGATTGACTTCATAAGTTAGAAAATATTTGGATCATTTGCGAAGCATTCTGCACAATATGAAGTCGATAACTCACAGCTCAGAATGTTTAGCAGGTCTTCATGATTACTGTGTAGTTTTAAACTTCTTCATGATATGCCAATGCCTTCTAAAATGGTCCCTGTAGTCATAAGTCGTGTAAACTATTTTCCACTTAACGATTTATACCCTCCTGCTATATATACATCTTATGACAATAAAATAATACTCATCGTTTCGTGTATACGTATTGTAATTCCATCTCAGAAAAAGGCATACATAAACATTATAATTGTAATTTTTTTCTTAAGTACTCAGAATCAATGCAACAGGAATTGATTATGTGCATTTTTTTTTTCTCCATATTTGATAACATGCCATGATAAAATCCCATCTCTGATAAAACTGTTCAACAAAGAGCAACCGGGGGTTTTTCTTCCCTACGACATATTTTCACTGAATCCGTTCGTCAGTACCCATTTTTTCGCACCCCCCTGATATATTGTACGTCATAAAACTCGGGCTTATCCTCTTGGGGATTTGCTCAGCCTTGATGCGATATACCATGTGAGGTGTATCCTAGGGTTTGATGGATCCCTAACCTTATGGAAGTTGTATTTGTCTGTGTTACGTTCATAATCCCAGCGATATCTTAACCTTTCGAAATTATAACTACTATAATCTGTTATATGTTATTTTGTGATACGTCTCAAGCTCGAATGATCTTAAAGTTGTATTTAGAAAAAGCTATAGCTACCAAGTCTTAACTTAATATAAAACACCAGTTTATGCAACTGGTATCATGGTAATCATTAGGTCATTAAAATTTACCAAAAAGTGATATTTTAAAGATAATTTTTTTTTAAAGATATTATATTCTTACATTATTCTCATTTTTAAGAAATTTTAATTCATCTTAGATATTTACTTATGTTAATATGTAAAGGTTTCATAAATTTATTTATTTTGAAAATGGTATTTTAATTAGTATTTGAAACAATAAACATTTCATATAAGGCTAAAAAAAAAATACGTGATTGACATCCAGAGAAGTTTCGTCATTTTACAAACAGTGTAGTGTAGTGTAGTGAGCTCCAACCTAAACTGTATTCACAAGGGATATGAAATTTATTAACTCCTTGGCTGAAATATATCGGGGGTGATGCAATTTATAAGTAGGTAATGCAGACTATTTCGATCAATAAAAGTGCTCTAAATCATTTATTTTATTTTTTATATTTTCTAACCATAAAACCTGCATTATTTTCCGGACAACCCAATATTTACTGTAATACATATTTAAAAATAAATAATAGCTACCTATCACGACACCAATTAAATACCATTAAATAGAGCGATTTCTGTAATGAAATACATATTGAAATACAGTAATAGAGTTTTGAAATAAGCCGAATATTCGGATAATAATAGCCCTTGTGTAATTTTGTTCCCATTAAATACTACTTCCTTAATCGGATAATAAATAATTAAATTAAATTATAAATAATAATCCAGGATACATTAGTTCCGCTTTCGGTCTTAGAAATTGATTATAATTATATTGACATCAACAATTATGTGAACGCATGAGCTTCAATTGCTATTATTAAAATAACGAAACATTTATATATTATGTTGTTTTTTTTTTTTATTCCGTGATCATTTTAATTTCGACCGTTTGATTAAATAAAAAAATAAAAAATTCAATGAATTTTATTACTGATAACTGTGGATCGATAGATTTATAAGCCTATTATGATTTATATTTCTTAACTTATTCTTGTGACATCAGGGAGGAGAAATGTGTCTATATACCTAACGTGTCCATGTGAACTTGTCTTAATTTTTAAAAATTCAAAAAGGAAAATCCTTTCATAAAATACCTACTTTAGTTTAATTTGCGATAAAAACAATCAGATTAATTTGGCATTCTAGCCGAAACATTTTGGGAAATGAGAGGGTATGAACACTCCAATCTGACACTTTTTACACATATGAAAGTAAAAAAAAATAAAAATAATTAATTGCAATAGTCAATCATAGATATATTTAAAAGAAATATTTAAGAAGCTCAGTAGTATATTATTGATAGCTACCCTTGGAGCGGTTAATGGGGAACACAAGAGCTCATATACGGCCATAAATATCTAATACAGTAACGTATGTTCCAGCCGCTAGAGCCCCAACCGTACCTGGAATGTAGTCCAGTAATTAGGATAGAGCATTTTGTCTGCAGGCTAACCACTCCGTCCCTAATTCCTTCTCTAATTACATCTAATGCTATGAAAATTTGATTATGTGCCACTCTCGTCATAAAATTCCAGCAAAACATCGCCTCGTTTTGCCCCCTCCACTTATTAGCAAAGGGAATTTTGAACAATTTGTTTTCTCGTTTAGTAAACGTAATTAGGGTTGGTTACTTTTCGAAAATTCATGGCGTCATTCGTTGAAAAAAAATGCTATATTTTAATTTTTTTTTTAATATAAGAACCTCGCAATTTTCCTTTTTTTTTTCAATTCCCTTTAAAGTCACTTGCTTATTATGTGTAATAAAAGTACTTTTACCTTTCCTGTATAAAATTATTTAGTTTCTATTATATTCATCCTCACTCATATTCCTTCTCATTTTCTCCTCCTTAAACTAACGTAATGGAGATATTTAGAGGTAGGGTCAGAAAAATAACTCCTGTGTGTAGGTATTACATATATTATTGTGTAAACGTTTTGAAACCGAATATTCGAATCTTCAGTGCTTGCTCGAAAGAAGTAATTTTCCGAACTCGACAATTGTGGTTCATTTCTGCAACTTAAAAGCGTGTTAATTTTCTGACCGCATACCCAACCAATCCTATTACCTTAATTTATACGACAAACTATTCCATCATTATTAAATAAATTTACTTTAATAATTCCTTCTTTAATAAATACTGAATAGAATAACCATTTTATTACTCATCAACATAAATATTTTATCTCATCAAAAAACTTCTAGTGCACCTTACGAAGAAAAGATTGTGAAGAAATCGTGTCCGCATCGACAACAACAACGCACGACAAAGATAAAAAATGGGTAAAATACCTAAACATAAAAGTAAACCAATAAAATGACAGTAATAATAAAATTAGTGTATGTCCAGAAGATTTTTTAGGTTCAATTATGATGCAAATGAATCCTTATAGAATGGTATAAGGATCGTAAATTTAAAAAATGAGACAAAATTTATTAAATTAAGTGCCCCCACCTTTTGACCAATTTGATGAAATTTTCGCTATCACATCGTGGGCGTATACATACATCAAATACCCAATTTTAGGTTGATAGGTTTCTTAGTTTTAGAGCTAGTCTGTTCACACAGGCTCGTACACAGACCATTTCGTGGGACTTTTGTTAATTGTACTCAGGGGACCCCAAAACGTGTATTTCCGTTGAAAATTTTTTCACAATTGCAATACTTTCCCTTATTATAAATTCTCCCTAACTAGATAGACTCAAACCTATATGGGTAAGTGAAAGTAAAAAAAAGCTATTAACTGCACAAAATCATGATTCTAAAGAGTATGTAGTTTTATACTCTGTTCCTCAAAGAAAATGTTTCTTCTCCAATAACTCTCGTGGAAAACGGGTAAGTTTTCCTTTTGGCCTCTCCTAATGACCATTCCCTGGAGACATAAAGCTCATAATGCGGGACAAATGAGGCACCATAGAGACATTGCAGCGGGCCTAAGACGCTGCAGTGTTGGTGCAGTGACAACACTAGATCTGGCGGCCTATCGGACGGTTTTATCGCCGGGCTCTTGCACATATCGACCGCGGAGGCTGCAAGTAATATCCAGCCTGGATCCTGGGCCAACTTGGACGGCTACCAAACTCCCCCAGACAAAAACCAACAGCGATCATATCTGTTAATGGCCGCGAGCTAATTATACGAGAAGGCAACTATCCTTTAACAAGCCCCTCGCCCATTATGGATGGTAATTGCTTTATTATACCCTCTTATATTCTGAATTTTCTTTTTCGTCTTCACTTACATCCAGAGTTTTTCTTCGTAAATTTCCTCATCTCGCCAGATACCGGATGAAGTGTCACATATTGGAATATTAAGGGCAATCTGTCTTAATTTCCTTTTCATTGAAAATTTGAAGGGAAGTGTCGATTACCCAAACCTTTAATTGTTGGGACGTTCTATTTTTAGATTCCAGGTTCAAATAAAAATTGTAATATAGCTCTTTGGTAATATTGAACACATTCTTGTGTATAAAAGTTAAATTTAACCATTGAACAAAATAATATTTACAAAAAATAACAGTAATATTTTTAAAAGTTAGTCGAGTATAGTTGTGAATAATTTAGGATGTAATATTTTTATTAATCATAAGCACTTATCATACTTTACAATTTAATTTTCTAGGAGTAAAATATTAAGTGGAAATACTCAATAAGTATACTTACTATCAATAAGTACTTATTTGAGAGCAATATTTATTTTCATACTTTCATGAATTTGTCTATATCTCTGTTTTTATAACAAAAATGAGGCCAGCCAGTTCTACTGAGCCCCATTAAATTCTTTTTTTTTTTGAAATTTTACAAGAGAGTAAAAAACTATATGATCTACATTTCTTATAAAAGAGAATGGATTGTCTAGGAAACTATATTTTTATAAATTTGTTATTTGACGGTATGTCAAGAGGCACGATGATCGCTTCAAACACATTTCAAATTTTAAATGCCTGACATGTATAAACGAAAAAAGACTTTGTTTGTTTTAACGTCACTATATGCCACTAAGGCTAATCGGACGATGATACAGTGGGAGTCCTAAATTTTGCCTATCCAGGTATAGTTAGGATAGGGATCTGTAACGAGTACCTGACATCGTACAGGCATTTTACGTCCTATCCGAGGGACGGCATAGACAAGGATTTTTTGCTCCCATTAAAAAATCCTAGGGCCACTTCGGGAAGCGAATTCGCAACCTTCAGTATAGTTACTTTCTATTCTAACCACTAAACCACAGGTGAGCCTACAAAAAAAGAGTATATAGGTAATGCTTGTAAATTTTCTACTTTTTTTTAACAGTTTTAATAACTCATTGTTTTAGCCACAGATGGAGGGCATATCAGGCTTAAATTACAAAAACAATTAAAAAATGGATTTAATGGGGTTTGGCATATCGCGCCGCAAGTATAATATCCACACTATTTTTAATGCTTCATGAGTATCCATTTTGATTTATATGTGAGTCTACAAATAATTGCAATAGATTTTTGTCTAGTTCTTAGTCTTCATTAACTAAATATTTTATTTTCCTTTGTAAGTAATAAACCTAGTAGAAATGGATTAGTTATTCCTTTAAGTTAGCATACACCATTGTTTTCCTGTGTTGCCATTTTATGACTTGGTCAGTAATCTCTGTCCTCTCTCTTCTTTCAGGAGCCAACGGCCTCAGAAGGCGCGGCCGCCAGACCTACACGAGGTACCAGACGCTGGAGCTGGAAAAGGAGTTCCACACCAACCACTACCTCACCAGGCGGCGGAGGATAGAGATGGCACACGCACTCTGCCTAACGGAGAGGCAGATCAAGATCTGGTTCCAGAACCGGAGGATGAAGCTGAAGAAGGAGATCCAGGCCATCAAGGAACTCAACGAACAGGAGAAGCAGGCACAAGCACAGAAGGCAGCGGCTGCGGCGGCACTGGCGGCACAGCAGCAGGACCACTAGGAGTGCCTAAACCTTCCCTTTATAATATAAACATTGTACAGTAACTGTAAAGACTTCTGTCGTCGTATTTAGTTCGATTGTTTTCGTTTCTACCAATTTTTTATTCCCCGATTTAAGTGTTTTATTTTTATAAATATTGTAATTATATATGATGTGTCGATGTGTATAAAAAAAAAAAAATTAAGATGAGAAATATTGAAAATTTTAAAAATAGATTATAATAATCATTGTTTATGGATTATGAAGAAGAAACGGAGGTGTGAATATGAAGATTTTATTTTTTATTTTTATTTTTGTTTGTTAGTTTCAATTTTTTTGTTTTTAAATTATTCTTCAACTGATGAACATCAACACGAAGAAAAATAAAAGTTCCCTGTGTGTGTGTGAATGTGATGAGCCAGCCTTGTATGTGAATGTGTGTGTTAAAGTGTTTTCTGTGATGGAATCACATGGCATCCACATCTCTTCCTGGCCATCTCTTATTATACACCAGGTAACTGCTTTGTTAATAATATATTTAAGAAATAAATGTACCTTATAATACTGTTTATTTTGTGTTTTTTTTTATTTTCTTGTTTCCTTTTTATTAAGTTAAACTACAAAAATAAATTAATAACTAAAAAAAATGGAGTAATCATTAACAACAAAAGAAAAGAAAAGAAAAGAAAAATAAATAAAGAAAAAGAGAAAAGAAAAAGGAACGCAAAACAAAAACATGATAACAATTGAAAAAAAAAGAAAAGAAAGAAAGAATAGAAAAAGATTATATTGCATGCTTTTAATATTTTTTTCATTTAAAAAAATTGATGTTTTGCAAATTGAAAAAATATCTATTAGAATAAAAAAAATTAATTATATTTGAATTAAGAAAAGTGTGTTTAACATTTGAAAATTATAAGCAGCAAGGATTGAATTCAGGTAAGTGGTTTCGCATTAATTGTTTTATAAATTAACATGGTTTGTCATATCACTGGTCCGGAAGTAAAATGAATAATATAATTACATTATTATTAGAAAACATTGCCAAAATTTACTTTGATGAAGTTTCTAAATCGTCATGAGTGAACTTGCTAAATTTGTCATTGAATCTAAGGTTCATTCTATTACGGCGAATTGGAATGATAGTTTTTTGTTTTGATTTTACTTTAAAATTTCAAAATTCAAGCTTCCGGCACAGCGTTACATCTAAATCAGTAAATTAATTTTTTTCTTAATGTTTTAAAAATTGCTAAAATTATTACCTCTACATGTTCAAATCACGAGCATGAACTGTCCTGACTAATTATTTCAATCTTCAAATAGAAAAAAATAAAATAGATACAAAAAAAAAAAAAAAAAAAGTGGATAGTAGCAGTTCGTCTATAGATTTTCAAATTCATCGTATTTCTAATGCTCCTAAAAATTTTGTACTCTAATTCAAAGTTTTGACAAAAAATAATTATATTTTTAATGCCACATTAAGGCATGAAATATTCGTGCAATAATCTTCAAATACCAAGGTAGGTACTAAATGTATACTGAATTAATGGGGATATTCATCAAAAATAATAATGCAATGGGCATTAAATTACTAAATTCTGTAGAAATATTTATTGATTTGTTTAATTAGGTACATATTTAATATTTTTTATATTACTTAGACTCTGAAGACAAATTACTCTATTATCAATAACGGTTGTAAGGTTAATTTTATAGCAATCTTAGCTCAGATGGTCTAGATTTTTTAATCAGTATATTTACGAAAACAATGTTAAACTCTCAATCATCCCTTTCCAATAAATGTTTGCTGTTTGGGTGATACAATTGGCTGGGCAGTTGTGAGAGCGTGCCAGAATTGAAGGCCCTAATGAGCACAAAATCGTATCAGGTGTTGGAGGGTGTCATTTACGGGGGCTTTAGGCCCCTCCTTGAGAGGATACCGGGATAAGTTACAGCTCTTTGGCACGATATCTCGATTAAGCTATGTTGTCTTACTTTCCTAACTTACTAATCTTTTTAAAAAAGTTGGAAATCTTAGAAAAATAAGCATACAAACATTATGATACGTATGTTTTGAAGAATTAAAATTTACAATAGCGTAAAAATAAAAAAAAAATAAAAAAATTCAACGTCCTTTAACTGTCGGAAATAAGGACACCTACATTACTCTGATAACAACTACGATAATAACAAGGGCTCGGTAATTCATGTTGAAATATTTTTTTTTTCTGAAAACATTTCCTGAAACTGAAGTAGGTTTATTTTGAAATAAATACAAGGTGGAATTTATTACATAATATAGATTTCCATCAGTAAATATCAAGTATATGAACTGCTGTTTCCAGACAATCCAGTAAGCCAAACTGTTAAAAAAGATAATGAAACAGAAAATAAAATTGACAATAATTATACAATCCAAAGATATGCATTACTTAATTAAAATTATTTGTTTCACAACGCGAATTTTAAAAAAAATGGGAATATGTAACTCATTGTTTGGTTTAAAGGGAATTCATCACGACGTCGTTTTACGATTCATTAAGACTTTAGTGAAAGTTCCTAGCATTTAATAATTAAGATTATTATTAATAAATTCTTGGGACAAGAATGATATGTACGTTGCAACTGTATGAGTAGTTTTATATACCTATATCTAATTTTTTTTGTATTCATATATTATTAATTATATCATGAATCTTAAAATATAAATCCCGGATTATAGTAATTTGTAAAATATAGAGAGTGGATTATTTTTCCTTGAGATTAATGATAGCCTTCCATCATGCTAGAGGGATATCTGAATGATCTCGGCAAAAAAATAATTGGCCTTAGGTTTCGGTGCTAGAAACAGTTCAGTTCAGTAACCTTAAAAGATCTCTGATCTAAAAAAAAAAAAGAAAAAAAAGGAAATTGTAAAATAATGTAGAAATGCTAATGTTTCTACGCTGAAAATAAGACATCGTATACAATTAAAAAATATACGCTGAGTTTGTTAGAGTTGAAATGTCATAATACATTTTTTTCTTTTAAAAATAAAAAGATTAGTTTGAAAAAAATTAAGCAATCGGTACCTAGCCGTCTATTAGGAAAGACAATTTATTTGTTCTATTTTCAACATTTCTTGTTTGGGCTTTATCTGTTTGAACTGTGACCTCACCTGGGCTTGGAAAGGTTAAAGCTGTCACAGTAGGAAAGGTTAATTGGATTGCAAAAACAAACATATAAATATTTTTAAGTATTTGTATTTAATTATATTCATTGACCTCAGGTCCAGAAAATTCCTTTTCCAGTTTGTACCTAGTAAATATTAATTTGAATTACTTGGTATCACTTATGAAACCCTGAAGCTCATTGTTAAGAAGCGACAAAGGCAAAGAAATCGAATCCTCGAACCTTAATGAACTATTGAACACCAAAAACGCGAACCCACCGCGAAATTTTATGGACTATGGGAGGCTGTTATTGGGTGGCGAAGTAGCTGGAAACTTTATAGAGTCATGTAGTTGGTGTAAGTTATCAGGGTGCAATAAAGCCATTAGGAAGGCCGTCGCTTATTGGTGGAACCGCCAGCCCGCCAGATTTATGCGCCCAATCAAAACTTCCCTTTTATAGCTACCAGCAAGGCTGAGTTAATTGTAACAGTTGGATGATGCCTGTATGTCTGCAGAAGCACAGCCCACCGGGGAGTAATATTAATCCTTATCTCTATATATCGACTGTATTCCTTTGATAGGCTTTGTGCTGAGATTACTGATGAGTTTAGCGTGGTGAAATGTACTGAAAGTATTTCCTGCAGTGATAAAGGAATAATGGTAGTATTATAAAAAACGGAAATAATAATCCCTATAATTTTTATTTTAAAGACTGGGCAGTAATTAACCCTGTTAGATTATGTAATTTTGGGTTAATTTTTTTTTTGTTGATACCTTATAAAATATTTTAATCAATAGGATTTTAATATTATCATTAAATAGTAAAACGTTCGGTTTTAGATGTTTCTTACAGGTATTGTCTTTTAATAAACATAAATATAGGAACATTTATTCACTAAAAATACTATCGGGAAAAGAAAATGTTTTATAACTGAAATTCCTGACTATCAATAATCATTCCTGTACTCTATCTTTTATTACCAGTTTGTATGTTTATTTTGTGTTTCTCAATAGCTGTTATCATTAATTATTTAACATCATGTTCTTTCTTAATTGTAATGTTAAATTAAATTTAATGGGTTAGTATAATTATTAATTAAATTAATATTAAAATATTTAATATAATTAAATTGGTTAATATAATGGGTTTTCCATTTCTTTAAACCTACTTACTCTTACTTTTTAAAACATCAACAACCTTTCAAAACTCTAGAGAAAGGTCACCTGTGGTGTAGTGGTTAGCATAGCGACCTACAATACTAAAGGTCGCGGGTTCACCTCCCGATTTTTTTCATGGCCCTAAGATTTTTTAAAGAGAGTAAAAAATCCTTGGCTTTGCCTTCCCTCTGATAGGACGTTAAATGGAGGTCCCGAGACTGTATGATTTCAGGTACTGTCTAATGAATCCTATCCTATAATTATACCTGGATAGGCAAAATTTTGGACTCCTACTGTAGACCCGTTGAATTAGCCTTAGTGGCATAAAGTGACGTTAAACAAACAAACAAAACTTTAGAGACTTTTGGATTTTAAACTCTACAACATACTCCTGAATATTACCTAAATTTTATTCCCTGCAATGCTCAACAAAATTAAATTTACTATCGCACTAGATCACAAAAAAAAAAAAAAAAAAAAAAGTAATGTCTACTCTCTTTACAGTAGCTACTTCCTTAACTACCTGCTAACTAAACAAGACCAAGCGAGTTGCCTTCCGTTTAGAAACCTCCATTGCAGCCGAACTTGCGCAAGAAGTGCGCAGGAGAGCTACTACCACGCAGGGCACTACAATGGAGCTTAATATCTCAATCAGGTATAATGAGAGCCGTGTTGCCCGTGTTTTACATATAATAAACACCACTGCAGGCTCTATAGAGATGTCACAGCGGCCTCATTCTATGCTAAAATCGGCCCAACCTAAGGAATGCATTGGCGTAGGTCGTCTCTCCAGCAGCCCTCCGAGAATACCCAACTAGCTTCCGTTGGCATCTGCTCTAGAAGATTCTTCATGGATGGAGATTTTAAATGGAAAATATTTGAAATGATATGCATAAGGCAGTTTTTCGAAAAATGCCAGTTTTCTTAACGCTGTACCACTTGATTTGGAGAATCTAATTGAGATATGTACATTCAATTTATTTAAAAGCACAAAACTCTTATCACTACTTTGCAAAAGAAGCATAGCATGCGGAGCTATCGCAGGTACTGCATATTCTAGTATATTATTGTTTTGTAAAATACTAGAGTATAAGTACCATATAGATTATATTTTAGGGATTTGGTTAATGTTAGAAAAATGTTCCTTTATTTTATAAAAAAAAAAATATATATTAAATTTTATTTATTGTGAGGACACCTCTCTCAATATTACGCATTTTTTTCCTTTTATCATATAAGAAAATAATTATAATACCTTCAGAATTGATTTCCACTGTTATGTAGACGTAACTTAATAAATTTAATATTGGCCATCGTGAAGAAAAAATTGAAGCTTAGATTATGATTTAATATAGAATTCAATATCTTACAAATAACTATGTATTGTAATGTTAAATCGATTAGCAAATAAAAAAACATATGGCGTAAAATCCAAAACCATTTGTTGGAACAAAATAAGCGGTTGAAACGAACTGTTTTGGTCTAGATCTTTCGTGCATAGTCCACGCTGGCGTAGAACTGTCCACATTGTTCTGGAACATTGCAGGCCTGACTATTTACGATTATATATAAGGAGCAGTGACTGAACGAGTTAGTCGAAGTCTGTGTCATGACTGTGTAGCTCAAGTCATCTGATTGTGTGTTATAACGTTCATTCAATCATTTTTGTAACCTGCTCACATATTTAAGTTTTATTAATTGGTTGGCATTGTGATAACTGTATATTCTGTTAATAAATATTCTTTAACCCACATCAGTGTTACAGTAATATACTGTTATTTTTGTTATTATTATGACACAATCATGAGGCTTATAGGTATAATTTCTCAATGCTTAAATTTAACGTAAATCAACAATAATTAGTACAAAGGAACGAAATATATTCTTGAAATGTGACCATTGCCTTAATTTTTACTTCTGATACTACCAGTCAATATCAACAACAAAAAAAAACCGAAATGTTTAGGTTCCATTGGCCTGAAGATTCGGACCACGTTGGTTACACTAGATAGGCGACTCATCTCACATTCAATTAAAGGACGATATATCAAGCAATTGCTGATCTCGTATATCACCCAGGAGCATTAATAGCCGAGCAGTGACGAATGGTCTTCGGTAGATTGGAAACAAATATTTGATAAACAGCAATCCAAGTTCATTAGTGGCCAACAATTGGATATACAACTCCCATATATCCAATAGTTCTTTGTTTCAGCTTTAGAGACAATTTATTGTGTTTAAAAAAATTCATAGTGATATCTAGATAGTCGTTTGGATTTAAAACGGGTACCAAATTTAAGGATCGTTACATGTCCCAGAGCTCATTTATTTACTAACTGTTAATTTTTGATAAGCCTAATCAAACCAAAAAATATTTACCTTTAATAGAAACAGAAACTAGCATCTTTAAAATAGTGAGTAGATTGTTTGGTGCCTGAAAATAAACTTAAATATTTTTCCTCAATTACAGTTAATAAAAATATCGTACTATTATTTATTTAGCAATAATAAATTTATTCTTAAATAACGCTGATTAGAAATTTTTCAGAGTTGGGGATGTTTAATCGGAACAATTTTAATAGTAAATTATTTGTTAAACAGTTTATAAGTTAAATATAAGTGATTCATAAACAATAAATGTATTTATTTTTTTCGTCAGAAATGATTGATAGCAAATAACATTATCCCTAAATTTACTATTTTCAAAAAATTACAATACTACTACTACATATACAGTTGATGAGTATTACAAGAAACAATTGGATCAAAAAATAGTTAGGTATTTTAGTTGAAAATGTACTATTTACTGTTTATTTTATGAATGTTGTTTTAAAAGTTTATTTCCGAAATTCCATGTGCCAAAAAATAGCTTTGATTAAGAACTTGCTCTCAGAAATAGAACACTAACACAGTATTTCTATCGAGAAAATAGCCGGGATTCGGATGTTATTAAAAGACAGTTTCCTATAGGTCAGGAAGAGATAACAAATCCCCTCTCCAATTGGCGAGCTGAAAAACCCAGTGTTTATGCCGAGATTACTCAATCTCCTGTAAGCCCCTGTAATTTTCGTATTAGCTCGCCTGCCACGGTGGCATTCCACCAATTCCACTTCCTCCACTAATTATACTACCATTCCAATCAATCCCTGATCACTAATGACTCCTGCCGAATTTCTAAGCCATTTGTTTCCAATTAGTCGGAATTATTATGGTCGAGTGGTCCTCCGGGACGGATAAATCTTTGTAGTTAATCTCCTGTAGGGATTATCGTTGTGAATAATATTTGGGCCGATCTATCCTGGAAAAGTTTTAATTGGGTAGGCATTCTTGAGATATATGTTTAACTTATTTATTACCATTATTTGATTTTCGAGGTTTTTTGAAAGTGTTTTAAGGGCATTAAAATTCTTCACGCCACATACCATATGAGTTTCTAGCCTGAACTATTTTAATTAAAATAGCTTTTTGGACCCCTAGAAAGAAACGATTATATACTATGTTCAAGTTGTTTTTGCATTATAAATATATTTATAAATTTGGAGAACTAAATGTTATAGTGGTATAAGCTCCATACTTATTTTTTAAGTTGTTTTATATTTGATTTGCGTTTAAAAAACTTTATTTCATAAATGTTTAGTTAGAAAATCTGAAAAATAATATAAGAAAACTACATATCAGATCCAAACAGTTTTCCCATGAATAGCTCACTATTTTTCCAAACCATTTATCCAAATATTCATAGTTATTGTCTTGGTCCTATTGACTTGTTGAACGTTTGACGCATGTATTTTTTTTTTTTTTCAATATTTTGAGGATTTCAAATATACTCGTATTATGTACTGATTATAATAATACTCGAAAAATAATACGATTTTACTAATTATTCAGTAATATTTGTTTGTAGACGTTCCACTCAGCTATGTAAATAAGCATTTATGTACAAATCTATTTCTTTGAAAGGATTCGGTTTATTATAATTCTACCCAAAAAAACATTTACTTATTTTATAGTGACTGTCTCAACATTATTAGGAAAATATATTTAATTTTCTTGGAGATAACAAGGCGTCACAAAATAAAGATTTAATTTTGCTTACTAATCTCGATTTATATTCTTGTTAAAAGTGCCGGAAAAGCCGATTTCAGGCAAAAAAATAAATAAAATATAACTTTACTGCATAAGAAAGGTAAATTATTCCTGCATTTTACCCTCAAGCAGTGTATGCATAATATGCATGAGGGGAAACTATGTAAGAGGGATAACATGTAAAATGCACTCCTAGCCATCGTCACCTATTAACATCCAATTAAGTAACATCAGAAGGTTGGGATGATGGCGGTAGCCGGTGTAATTTGGTTAGGGAGGGGGGCGCTGTCGAAAATATTTAAATTATCTTAATAAAGCTATTACCTCTAATAGCAGCCCTGTCGTCGTTATTCATTCTCGGCCTTGCTTGTATTCTCTGATTTTTTTTTTTTTGTAGAATATATTTTATTTTTAAATATTATTTAGCGTTTAATTTCCATAGATTTGAATGAAGGAGCCACTGCTTATATAAAGCTATTCAATACAGAATTTTACTAAGTAAATTGATATTTTTTTATTTTTAATTGTTTCTATAAAGGCTTTCCTAACAGGGACTGAATGAAATATATTATTCAATTATAAGCCTTTTTTGTTTTACATGAATAAAACCATATTAAGAAACTTGCTTTTCTTGTTTGAAAATCGACTAAGAAATTGAAAATTTCAACCATTGATAGCCAAGTATAGAATCAAGTATTAATATAATATAAATATAAATTGGAAAGTATTTTAAAATGTCTAGCTAAACTCTTCATAAATTATGTGAATGAACGTTGAATATGAATCGTGTTCTTTAGCTTACGAGTGAAACACTAAAATAAAAATTTTCCAACTTTGAGTTATTTGTTTTGATCTAGTCCACCTCTTAGGAAAAAATAATGTGGTGTCCTTAATGTATCTGCTGAAATACAAAAATCCTATTTTAAACAAAAATATGACAGTGGGTTTTACGAGTTTAAACATTTTAAAATTTTAGACCAGAAACAATGAACTTGACCTTGTGTGTTTTAAAGCCGATGATATACAAACATGGACCTAGTGAACAAATATAATTATTTATTGAGGTATTGCAGGATAATCTGTGTTAAATATATTTTGCTGATTTTTTTTTTTTTTTTTTTTTTTGCTATTTCTTTTGATAATATTTTAATTTCTGTAAATATTTGTTTAGGATGAATTTACGATATTAATAATATCTTTTATGCAGAAGCTTTATACCTCCAACTAATTTTAGTTTGAGGAAGTATTTGGCCTAAAACCTCTGTTAAATATTAATTAAATAAATAATATCTAATAATAAAAAACCAATTTAACACGTTAGATGCGGCATCGGTCCCCGGGGCCCGATGTATTACATTCCCTTCTTAACAGCCGATTTTCACATGAAAATGTCCGAAAGTCCGAACACTTCAAACACTCAAGTTAGTCGATTTTTAATGAGATTATTGCATTTTAGTACAGAAAATGTTGCTAACAGCTGAAATTCTGTTGTTTTTCAGAATCGGACTTCGAGGTCCGATTTTCAATAAAGAATGGCGTAAATATCGGCCTGTCCTGTGCCTATTATGTCTAGTTCGGATCCTTACCAAGAGATAATCCCCTTGAGACGCTCATTTAATTCCCTTTTAATGAAAAGATAACGCTTTCGTCAAAGTATTCCCATCGGACCCCGACGTCCGATATCGTCTGTGGCTCATACTAGCAGTCAGAACCCGGGGACCGATACCGTCCAATTCAGGATACCCCTGAAATACGCCACCGCACCTAACGTGTAAAAAAAAAAAAATACTCTTTAATTTATTACTTACATAGTAGGAATTTCAAAGGAGACAAATTTTTTTCGATATGTTATTAAGTGGAGGAAAATAAGTAACAATGTCTCCATTGCTTGATTGGCTGCCTTCTCATGCTTATGAAGACCATATGCTGCTCGTCTCTGCCATAATTCGGCTTTGACATGAGTGGATCTGACTCATAGTAGAAAAAGTGCTGGCTGCAATGTGGCGCCGAGTGCCCTTACATTATGTAATAAGCAGGTCGGATTTTTCACCGTTTGCACTTATGTTAATTGTGTCTCGCAATACGCGTTCTTTCATACCTGCATAGGGCTGTTCGGTGTTGATTGAAACGTTATGGACGAGCTGACAATATATTAGCAGTTAATTACTACTCCGTTGATGTAGAGGCTTAGAAAAAAAAAGGAAGCTTTGTCAAGTATGCTTAATGAATATTTATCAGGCGAAAGCAGATGGAAAAACATATCTGTTCGAGTTAGCTGTATTTATAACTTTGTAAAGAAAGAAAAAAGAACAGAAACATTTAACTTAGGTATTGAATGTTATTTTACCCCCAAGAAATACTGAGTACTCATGATTAAAGATTATCATACCTTCATTCTTTGAACAGTAATATGAAATTTCATTGCAACAGTTCAAAAACATAAGTCAGTTAAAGGTCCATTTGGCGAAATTTTTAGAAACATGAAAAATTAAGATATTGCTTGTTTGGGCGTCTTATTTCGATCATATATCTTTGTCTGTTATTTATTTCGCCATACCACGCCTTTCAGCAACACGGGTGTTGGCATCATTAGTTAGATACATCAAATGATGGGTGCTGTTAAAAATGATTGGAATTATCATACTGATGTTGTTTTTCCTTTCTTCAGATTTTTAGGTCCTCCTTCCTTATTCCTGGCCCTCTTCTTCATTTCTTCCTTTTGGTGGTCTTTTCATGCATTTTTCGTCCTCTAGGTTGTCTTTTTAGGATTTTTATTTTAAATTATATTTATCTGATCTCTATTAAATGAAATTAATAATAAAGCGCATCTACTTTCATCTTACGAACGTAAGAATAAAATTAAGCAAATATCGACAAGTTTCTGAATAATTGATTAAGATAGACGGCTAGGTCATACGAATTTAGTTACAATACAAATTTAGCAGTTTGATTGAAACTATTTACGAAATAGATATGCACACTGTATTGATAAAACAATTTTTGTTTATACGTATGAACATACATATGTAAACTTTTGGTGAGCAATCATTTAAGTGATGTTTAAGGCATATTTTATTTTATTATTCAGTTAACATTTATATTGCTGGAGAAAATGGTTTTTCTTTGTCATTTCATAACGAATATTTTTTTTTTAATATTATTTATTTTTATCTTTCAATTATCGTGCGTTTTTGCATTATAAATTCATCTAGTGATTTTGCCGTTAATAAATAACATTTAAGCGATGTTTAAGGTATATTTTATTTTATTATTTTTAGTTAAAATTTATATTTCAGGAGAAAATGGTTTTTCTTTATTATTTCATAACTAACATTTTTTTTTAATATTATATATCTTTATCATGTAAATATAGAGCGTTTTTGCATTACAATTTCATCTAGTGATTTTGCCATTGTTATCGTATTTCCTAAATTTTTGTACTCGGAACATATTATTAACATAGGGACATATTAGTAACAGGTGTATTCAACAGGTGTAGGACATATTAGTAACAGCTAATAATTAAAAATATATTGGAATAAAATTAATTTTTATTTAAAATAAAATTAAATAAAAATAAATAAATAAGAAAATCAGAATAAAAAAAATGATAGGAAGCCATTAACGTCGGTAGGAGGAGACTTAGGGAAGCCGCACCTTTTTCTGGGCCGGTTGCCAGGACAACGGCGGTACCCATTTTGTCATTAGAGTCGACATCTTGCGGCAGTTGCTCGAACTAGATGTCCTCATGTAGTTCCAAGGTTCGCCGCGAGAGTGCATTGAGCTCTGTAATGAATACTTCCCTCCAAGGAAATTAATTTTTGAATATTTAAAATTTTATTGATAACTATATAACTTTTTATCATCTATTTTAAGTTATAATAATTTTTTTTTATTGCTAATTATTAAATGCTGGGAATGAACTATAATGATTTAAAAAATCTGTATAAATAAGAATATTGTTTCATTCTTTTTTTAAATTATAAATAGCAACTCCTTTAATTGTATTGATCGAAAAAATGTTTGAACTATCGGCATGATATAAATAGTGTAAATAGAAATATTGTTTGATTCTTTTTTTAAATTATAAATAGCAACTCCTTTAATTTTATAGATTGAAAAAATGTTTGAACTATTGGCATAATATAAATAGTATAAATAGGAATATTGTTTCATTCTTTTTTAAAATTATAAATAGCAACTCCTTTATTTTATTGATCGAAAAAATGTTTGAACTATCGGGGTAATATAAATAGTGTAAATAGAAATATTGTTTGATTCTATTTTTAAATTATAAATAGCAACTCCTTTAATTTTATAGATCGAAAAAATGTTTGAACTATTGGCATAATATAAATAGTGTAAATAGGAATATTGTTTTTAATTATAAATAGCAACTCCTTTAATTTTATTGATCGAAAAAATGTTTGGACTATTGGCATAATTTTTTTTTTTATTGAAACTAAAATAATAAATTAATTTATCATAAGTTTATATTTAAGACTGGAGTAAATATATAAGCACAATAATCATGATTTTTTTCTATATTATTATATATTGAAATTATTATTTTTATTATGTATATTATAATAAATGATATCAATATACACACATATGTATCTAACTTTTTAAATTGTAGCTCCAAACTAAATCTTTCTGTAACAATCCATTTTATATACTCAATAAAAATCAATAATATAAATAATTTATATTAAAATGAATACATTTTCTTGTTTTTAATATGTCCAGTGTTGATTTTGTGTAGGTATTAATGTTAACATAGTTGTTTTATTTATAATTTATTATATCGATTGGTTTTGGTTTTTATATTTATCAGTAATTTCTAAAAAATTTTAATACCTGCCACCCATCAGAAATTAAAAGCCAAAACGCTATTTTCCCTTAAAAAATATAACAATAAATTGATTTCCCTTGATATATTTCTTCTTATTTAAAAATACATTTCATCTTAAAATAACTAGGGTGGTGTTATAGTTTGAAGTAAATTTGTAGTAATGTACAGCAAGCAGTTCATAAACGGCGAAAACAAAAAGTATTACATATTAACATTATATTTTCTTAATTCTATCATGGCCTCTGAACCTCCTATGTTCAGTTTATTAGTTGAGTGCTACCAATGGGTCAATCTCTTCATGCTTGTTCATGATATATTCTTTTCTTATTATTATATTTACTTGATGTATTTGCTGTAAATAAAGTTGTAAATTTCAACAAATTATGTTTCTTTCTTTAAGATATCATAATTTAAGAATCCAGTGCCGTATGCAAATAATAATAATTTAAATTTTACACTCACTTGTTTGTTCTAACATAAATTATGCTTTATTTTCTTCATATTTGTTTGCATTTACCAAAATCTAATTTACCTCAACAATTACATTACGAAATTAGAGATAAATTAATAAATCGAGTAGGTACTAATTTTAAAAGATAAAATAATAAGATATTAAGAGAAAATACCATTATAAGAATTCAGAAGAATTATTTTATATTTTAAATACTTTTTTTATTACTAATTTTTAAAACATTAACATTACTTATAACCGAAAATGTAATAAAATGATGAAAATAACCTTAAATCCCTTTGAAATAATCTTAGAGCCCTCCATTTGACCAACGAGTCCAGCAGTTTGCCGCTAGATGGCTGCACCTATGCCGCCGAGACGTACAGCGCTGCTATGCGGACTGTAGATGAACTATCAGAGCCGGAGCACAATGAACGGTAATGGAGCCGCTTTATGGTTTGTTTGGGTCCGCCCAAGGTCGCTTAGGCACTTCCCATTATGGCCTGTTGTCGGCCTTCTCTTGCTTTATGAAAGGTCTCACGAACCGTTATTGGGGTAGTTCCAGAATGTAAATCAGTGCAACTTTTTTTCTTTTCTTTTTTGATAAGGTCACAATTGAGTGTGTAAACATTGCTATGCATGTGTAGTAAACTCAATGATATTCACTTTTAACAATTTTCAACAATTAACATTATTTCTTATTTTTAAGATAAAAGTATAACATCTTGGGATCGCTTCAGTATGACGGGGGTGTCGGCAGATTTGTATCAAGATCGTTTCGAGCAGACTTTTAATGTAATCTGACCGTTGAAAATAGCTAAATATTGAAAATCTTGTTCAAGTACAAATTACAAAAAAAAAAAAAAAAAAAAAAAAGACTATAAAGAAAATCAATATTGTAACCTTTCAAAAAGATGAAAATGGCGAATGAGACAAACTGGGACAATTTTTTTTTTTTAGCTCTATTTTTGTAACGTTAGAAACACGTTAAATTACACATAGCTAATATAAAAATCTGGTGCGATGCGCGCAACACACAAGTTTCACTTACCAACTTTCTTAGATTAGAAATTGACGTGTTTTATTAATTGCCATTTCTCAAAGTCACATATTTTTCCACATTCGTTTCTTATTTATGATTTTTATTTGCTCTCTAAAGTACACTAATTTTTTTTATCATTAAATAAAAGTTCTTGCGATAATTCGGCAATGCAAGCGAAATACGTGTTTACTCTCTTAAGTAACATTAATCTTTTTATTAATAAATGAAAATTTTTATTTCCATAATACGGTTAATAAAATTTTGGCTGTCACATATACATACATCAAATGCCAAGTTTGATCGAAATCGTTAAAGCCGTTTTTGAGTAAATAAAAAAAATAAAAACAAGTGAAAATGGGACAAAATTTATTAAATAAAGTGCCCCCTCCGTTTGACCAATTTTGATGAACTTTTGATTGTCACATTGCGGGCATGTACATACACCAAATACCGAGTTTGGCCAAAATCGTTAAAGCCGTTTTTGAGTAAACAAAAAACAAACAAAATTCTTTAAATAAAGTACCTCCTCCGTTTGACCAATTTTGATGAAATTTTTGCTGTCACATCGCGGGCTTTTACATACAACAAATACCCAATTTCAGGTTCGTACGGTTTATAGTTTTTGAGCTAGTCTGTGTGAACAAATCAAATACACATACATGTGTATGTACACATGTGAACACACACGCACACACACACACACACACACACACACACACACACACACACACACACACACACACACACACACACACAACACACACACACACACACACCATTTTGCGGGACTTGGTTATTTGGACTCAGGGGACCCCAAAACCGGAAGTCGGAAGTTTTCACGATCGCAATACTTTCCCTTACTATATATTTCATATATAGGTAAGTGAAAGTAAAAAAATCGTTAAGTGCATTGTTAAATTTATAATGTTGGAAAGGAAAAATGTATTAGGATACAATTCTTTTCAAAGTTTAGTTATAAATTTAGTTCAATCAATGTTTTTAGGCTATGGCAGAAAATCTTTTGTATACTGCCGTGGATCGTTAGCAGCCTTTGTATACACATAGCGAGTGCACGTGAACACCTAAGTTTTACCGTTAACCATCATTTCTTTCACAGTACCGAACCCAAGACCCTCCTAGTAGTGCTACAGGTATAATTTTTAAAAGCCTACTATTTAGAGCAATCTTTAAAGCATACACAAATATGTAACGTTTTAAAGAATGTTATAGGCCAGGAAGGTTTCAATATGTGACTATGGAGATTTTTAGAAGAAAAAAATTTCTTCTCTAGATAGCAAATAGCTCAATGGGAATACGAGTGAGGAATACACTATACGATAAAATTATAACATTTTAGTAATAATTACTACTATCACACATTATAAAAAATAATTATTCTTAAAATTTCAGAAATTACATAATTTTTTTGACTATCTGCTGAGGATTGTACATTAGACTTAAATAAAACAGGCAGCCCTTGAGGACTGACCGCCTGCTGCAGGTGACTTCCAGCTGCAGGTGCTTTTCCTAATTAGGTGAGGGATGCTTGGTGACGAGGAGTATTACCTTAAGGAGGCACTCAACCCTTCTAGGGCATTAGGAATAATTATGACTTATACCTTCCGGTCCCTCCTACTGTAAATATTTAGGTACCCGTTACAGGTAAAATTTATAACACCTCTCCGTGACCTGTTATTTCTCTACTAGTATAAAAGAAAAAACCTGACTTGTAGCATCAGTATATTTTCATCAAATATTCTCAAGAACCGGTTAATAAGTGAACAATCTGAAGATTGTTAAAAAAACTTAAACGTGTAAATATAGCTACTTCTTCCATTTTTATCGCCCCTGGTAAAATTGACCAAAATAGCGACTCAGCTTTCGGATCAAAACTTAATCGTGTACCTGTCGGCATAAAAACATATATACCCGGCTAAACCACTAAACCGATTTAAACTTTAAATATATTATTCTATTTGCAATAGTATAGCCTTTTATAGTAAAAAGAAAGCTATTCTTTGTGATCTGCATTTGCCGATTTGTATGCAAGAAACTAAAAAAAATATTTAAAATTTTCATGCATTTCAGGCCACAAAACCCTAAATACGTTCATGTATTAATTACTTTGTCTCCACGGGAATTTTAAACCTAAGGAGCTCGTTTTACACAGGATTTAATTTTCTACAACTATTAGAGGTAACATTTCTTATTTGGTGTAGCCCTGTACGAATTGCAGGATTTGGATCATGAGCGTAATTAATTTTTCCGCTAAAATGGCGAATATTGCGGATTGTTGATTATCAGTTTTGGCGAAAAGACTTAATCAGTTTTTACTTTGAGGATCTCAGTCGACACGAAATTTTATGCCCTTTTATTTAAAAAAACACATTGAATAAATTTCGAAAATTTCAATTTCTTTTACCTATAAAATTTGATCGCTACCGATCCGAGGTGGCAAACCTTCACATTAGTGTCTATAAGATCAAAAACTTTCTTCGAATCAGACACTTTTTTGACACTCAGTTCCCACTCTATAACACCCTAGAGGTACGTGAGTTCTACGAAATGGTATCAATAGTGTGAAAAATCATTGCCGCTTCGTGGCAAACTGAGTCTTGTCACGAATACGACGACATATATTTCTATAGAGGGTTCATATATTGATGGAAAACAATAGATGTCGGGGATACTGTACACGAAAAGTTTAGGAACTGTGTCATATCGCCTCTAGTATCACAAGCTTTCGAACCAGGGGTACATTTTTGTGATATTTGATGACATCACAAATAGTTCTTACATTGTTGCCATACAAAAAAAAAAAAGTTTCTGAAAACGATTTACAATTAAAATTATTATCAAAGACTCAAACATCGGAAATATTTTTTTCTTAGCGAAACTGCACTTCTCGTCTATGTTGAAACTGAAAAAAAAAAAAATTAAAAACATAGAATATAGGGAAATACGCGTTCTTCATCTAACGGTTCAAATAATTACGTTTTATTAAAATGCCATGGAATATCAGCTAGTAAAAAGGACCATTGTATTCATAAGGATATAGGGTTTTCTCGAAGAAAAATTTGTTAGACTATGTAACGAAGATGATATGTTCTGTGTGATGATGTTTCCCATTTAATGTATCATGCGTAGGCCAAGACGACAAAGGGGGGATTGCTTTTAAATTGGTATGTTAGAGTTAGGTATTTGGTTGCATATATTTTAGTTTCTATTTTTCGTTTCTAATTATTATTATTTATCTTGTATGAAAGGATCCTTTGAGTACTAATATTAAATGCCCTTAAGTGTGGCAGATTGTATTATTTCTTTATTAATAAAAAAAAAAAAAAAAAAAAAAAAAAAAAAAAAAAAAAAAAAAAAAAAAATAGTTAGGTTTAGTGGTCAGTCAGTGAAGGAGTTGTATAGGCGATTGATTGTGTCGGTATCGAACCTTCCAGCTCCCTTAGGCAATCGATCAACCCGGACTTTTACTTGACAATTCAACAGTAAATTGTCAAAATATGTTATATTTTCATTTTATATTACTAGTATTTTTTTTTTTTTTAGCTTTATTTAATGATTACAATATGTTTATATTTTTAAATATAGGTTAATATAGCATTTAAAGATAGGGCAATTTCCATTTTTTTTTAAATAATGAGTGGTGGATGCAGAAGAGCTGTTGTGTAACTTGACAAGTTACGTAAGGAAGATGCTTTTAGCATGTCGGAACGTCAGCCTCAACGAATTATTTTTTATTTTTTATCATGAAATCACTGAATTTTTCTCCATAATTCGTCTTTGCACATTAACTGAAGCCTACAGCAACCATTGCCATTTTTATTTTTCACTATTTACAATAAACAATCAATTACAATTATGCAGCTGTAGGTGAACTCATGTTCGATCGATGGATCGAGGAGATAAATAAATAAGCATGCCAAGTACCCAGGGCATCCATATTAATGACCTGAGAGCCGAAGAAGATGAATACAATCGATCCGCGATCCTATTATACATTCGGAAGTGGCTATAATCGATATAGAAGCCGCATCGAACAGGTAAGTGATCGGAACAGCTGAGGGGCTACTAGCAGTCCTGAAAACGTTCCCCACGCCAGCTGGGCCACTTAATGACCCCATAAACAGGACAGCCATAAACTAGAGCCTCGCTATTTTACTGCCTTTTTACAAGGCCGTAAAGTGAGTGTAGTAGCCTTGGGCTTTAGTCAATGGGTTCTTCTCGCGTGTTTGGTTCCTTCTCTTTCCGTTAATATGCTACATCGCCTCTGACGTGTCAATACTAGTTCTTATCTCTGAACTAGTAATTAATAGAACTCAGCTTGTTAAATCTGATTAATCATTTTCCGACTAATTAGTATTAATAAAAAATGCTGACTTTTAACATCTTTATGACCGCATTGACGGATTTTTAATAATAAGTAATAATATTAGATGTAACTTTCTAAACAGATTGTATGAAATATTATATCCATATAACATTTTTAAATGTCTGCATTTAGCAATTTATTCGGTCGTTTGAGAATTAATACACTTTATACCGCCAGAGCAGACATATATTCAATGGCAATTCATATTGATCAGTATGTTGTGTGATTAGCAGCCCTGTGCTAATGATTTACTCCAGAACTTCTGTAATTATTAATATTTAATAGAGAAAGGCAGGGATCTCGTGTACTCCTGCTTTTCTTATTCAAGTCTCAATTTATTTTTTCAATGAAATAAAATGTTAAAATATGCTCTCATATTGTTATTTATTTATATGTTGTAACGTTAAACGAAAACATATGGTTTGGAATGGTTTTATACTTATTGATGGAACGAACTAGTAGTTGGATGGAACAAACTGTCATAGCACGTGTTTGTGACTAAGATGTTCGAGTACCATCTACGCCGTTCCGCGTGGTCCTAGACTCTTCTCTTTACGACTATTTATATGTAGCGATCGGACTGGAGAGTTAGTCTTAGTCTTGTTCATATAAATATCTCTGTATTGCGAAGTGATAATTTCTGTAACTTTCTTAATTTTTTGTTTCAATATTTGTGTTCTCATAATTTGAGTGGCATTGTATAATGTTCTTTTCTTTAAATAAAAATTTTGAATTTTTGAACCACATAAGTGTTACAATATTTTTTATTTAGAGTGGGAATGTTTTCAATCGTCAATATTACAATAGTCTTGGTTGAGACACTAGATAAGATCTAATGAAGACTTTCGTTCTAAAAGATTTTTCATAATAAAGGATTTTTAAAAATAGGATTTTCACCCGAAATATTCATGTGAATATTGCTTCAAGAATATAGAATTAAAAATGTCAAAAATAAATTAATATTGCTAGTTGATTGAAATATATTTAATGTACTACCAAAATATAATTATTTATTGTCTATTTATGCTAGTTCTTATAATATGAACTTTGTCTATTTCCCACTGTTTCCGGATAATGGAGAGCTAGGAAGTGATGAAGTTGTCTGGCCAGTGTCAGGCGGTGATGCAGAGCCGGTCCATGCGGCGACAATACGGCCACTTCATAATAAAACTGTGTTCTATATTGACAATAAGCTTCGGAATTTATCACGCCAGCGAACACGGTCATGAATCCTCCGGTTGTGTTGCCAGCGCTCAAAACGACGATACCAACAACGGCACTCTCGCTATTAATCAACAATAGGTTTGTGCCGCTGTCTTTGTAGACAATGTCGCGTAGGCCGGGTGATCAATGCCTACATTTGGTGCCTCGTCTGCGTCATCCGAGGATACAAATAAATAAATTATATAGCCAGCTGTGTGCGGATGTATCCAGGGGTACACACCGTCCACTCCTAAAACGGTACGTACCATCCATTACCTCGGATGCATTATACAATATTGTCACGTACCTAATGCGACACCATGCATCACTCCTCTTAATATCTAACACCTATTTACACAACACCTCAACACTTTATCTAATGATTAGATTATTAATAGAAGGATTTCTTAGACCCACGCAACCGGTCACTTGCCTAAAATATTAAAGGAAATTTAGGGCAGTTATTTTTATGATAATTCTTTATTGATTGGAGGCTAGACAGATATTAGTCAAATTTTGTTGTGATCCTTTTATTAAACCCAATTTGTCAAATTGTAAAATTTGAGGTTAATAAAAGGATATTTTATTAATCATATTTACCTAATACTTTAATGCACACTTATAAAAAACATTCAAAATTGAATTATCGCGTTTGATTTTTTTTAATTCCATCATAACCTTTATGGAATCTTTTACGGCATTCAACATCTCTTCTGAATTTTTCTATATTGCTTATAACGTATTGTGACTTTTCTAAATGCCCGTTATGTAATAGTTATAATTTTAAGATGATTCTTATTTACAGGAAAAATTTTCGTTGGTAAAAAAATTCGAGAATATTATCCCAATATTTTAAATTAATTTATTTTTTAATAATTTATTTTTGAAGAGAAAAGATTTGGCTCCGTCGGGAATCGAACCCGGGTCTTCCGCGTGGCATGCGTGGTATGCTATCCATGGAAGCGACTCCGTGGTGTAATGGATAGCATACCGCGCATGTCACGCGGAAGACCCGGGTTCGATTACCGGCGGAGCCAAATCTTTTCTCTTCAAAAATAAATTATTTAAAATAATTTAAAAAATAGGTGGTCACCCACAATGATGGTTAAATTAATATAAAATAATTTATTTTTAATGTATTGAACAACATATAATCTAATTTTTTCCTCGAATTAATTTATAGTTTGTCTTCTCTTTCTTAACTACATAAGATAATCATGAAATGGCCTAAAATCTATTCATTTCTTTATTCTGCCATGTCAAAGAAAAAAATAAAAGCATTGAAAGTATGATAAAAATTCTATAACTTAATATCTTTACTATAAAATAATATCTTTTATTTATTTATTTTTGAGGTGTGTAATAGTCAGTCTCTGTATTTATCTGAACTCAGAAGCCCTGATGAAGATCATGTAGGGATCGAAATGTTGCATTAAAAAAAACAACAAAAAAAAACATTAAACTGAAAATACTAACTAATAATCATCCTATTTATTTATTTATTTTTTATCGGCATAAAGTAGTTGTAAGGTTCAGTGCCTACCATGTTCAAAAAACATATGAATAGAGAGCAAATATAAGAACCAATAATAATTGATAAATGTAATTGGTGAAAAAAAATAAAGGAGTTTCTTTTTTCTGTTTGCAAGGATTCCAGAAATATTACAAATATTATTAATATTACCTAAAAATACATGACGGATAAATATCTTTTTAAAGAGATGATTTTGATGCATGATAGAATAGTGACAGAAAATGATCATATGCTTCATATATCGTTTTTCTTTTTCATTTAATTTATAATAGTAAAGAATACAATCGGTTATTTTTATGTAAGACATTATAGAGAGGGGAGTGACACTGTGAACACCCTCTACCCCTACTCCTGGGTACCCCTCCGAAATTAGGTTCTCCAGAATGTGGTTCCATTAAATTGCCCCTAGATAGCCTTCCGACGACCGGAATAATACCGGCGCGAAATTAAATGGCAGTTTATATTTTTTGTTCATTCATGAGCGCCCCTAAACTTATGCTTTATAAACTAATGTATAATTTGGTTTATAAGAGTAATGATTTTAGTGAATTTATTTTTTTAATTAGATACAGTTAAAGTATCTTTGACATTTGTACATCAGTAAAATAATTCAAGTAATATAATGTACAACTCATACAGAGGTACCCAATAGGTATCCATAGAATAGTCAGAGAGAACAAAAAACATGGAATCAAGCACAAATGTTAAAAAAACCGATCTTATGCTGATTCCGGGAACAAATGATTTTGATATCGTTGCTTTACAAGTTATTACTTTAATTAAAATAAAATAAAATATTCTTTATTCATCTAATGGTTCAAAGAAATTTTTTTTTTAAAAATTACTTGGGAATATTGAAAAGAAAAAAGGACGTCTCTGTATTTATTTATTTTAAATATACACATTGAATAAATTTTGTTTTTTTTTCAAATCTTATCAAATAGATCTTCGTTAGTGTGATTAAAAGATGTTCTGTGAAATTCTCATCTTTATTACTAAACTATAGTTGCAAATATAAATAGGTTATATAACATCGGATATTTGTCATCCCAGTGGAAAAATCAAATTCCCTTAATTTCCTGGGCACAACTTTTAAAGTTTGAACAGTATTAATAATAAAATCAGTAAATAAAATTAGGTTTTTATAATAAATCAATTAGATTTCGTATGTTTAAGTAATATAGGTGAAGTGGTAACTTATAAAGTATCTAATTAAAAATAAATGGTGCCCGGATTATAATAAGATCCTATAAAAAAACGTTAAAACATAAAAAAACAAAAAACAACACCAATGTACCTACCTAATAATATGAAAGTACTAAACGTAATTTAATATGTTATTATAATTATTTGTATAATTAATTATATGTTTTCCTAAATTTTTATTGGTCATATTTCTGCTACTTAACTTTTGATCGTTGGGCTTTCTTATTTTATATTTGCATGAGTTCATGTATAAATTATAAAGTTTATCATTTGTATAGTAGAAATATATTGTGGTAGGTATGAAAATAGTTCTTTTAACAGCTACTTGGGTATAGTATGTCGAAGGGTCTTCCCGTGTTCAAAATAATTCCTAATTCAAAGTAGTAATGAAATTACAAGGTAGATTTGATGGGCATTAGGTGCAGTGCAGGGTTGGTTCCATAATTTTTTTTTGTTTTGAGGGAAGTATACCGGATTAACAAAAAAAAAAAAAAAAAAAAGGATAGTACCTTTATTACTTTCATAAACATAAATACCATTATGATAGACATTTTTCAAGAATTGGCAAAATTTATTCCAATCATTTTTTTTTTTTTTTTTTTTAAATTTTGGAAGGGTATTGATTCCCAAGATCACCATCCTGGTACATGTGTGCGGCTTTATCATTGTAACCCTTCTTTTTGGGGGATTAATCCATTAAACGAACAATATTTCTCTACAAAAGATAACTTTCTTCGTTGATGCAGAGCTTGAAATTTCAAAGAGAGGAAAAGCCTGAGCTGATGACGTTTATACTGTCTAATTACAAACTGAAGGAATTTAATTTAAATTTATAATGAAGAGGAAGCCCGTATCATTCATTCCGCCCTTGCTTAGAATTAACATGTTAAGCTCGCGTGGCCGCTTTTCCACTCCAATAATTAACCCTTGTCTGTCCTCCTGCCTTTTGATGGCCTGGAAATATTGCGCAAGGGCCCTGCCACTCTTCTTATCTCGCCATCTTGTTATTTATCGGTGCAAATGAGCCCGTTAGCTAGGCTGAAAAAAAAAATTATAATAAATTAGGAAGTGTACATCTTTAATTATTCGTTGTAGTTTCGTATTCCACTCGTGTAGTATCGCAAAAATATCTAAACCTAAATATATTTTTTTCGTCTCCGTATTCATCAATAATGGTTGATTCACTGACTAAGGACAATTTGAGCTAGCAAAAGTATTGATTTTTAACTGTATTCTAAAATTAAAATTTTAGCGAAACAGAAAATTTTATATATTGGTTTTAAAGTGATTACACATTTGATCATAGTAACAGTAATTAATCAATTTTACTGCAATTTTTTGTAATTAGAAAATTTTACCCCTGGTATTGCAAGACATATGCGGTACACCATATTGGTCTAGCAAGGTATTTATAAATACAAAAATTTAATTGTAATTTTCCCGACGGCACTACTTTTTTCTTGACTAGAAATTCATTCATTGTAAGAAATAAGTGTAATTTAAATTTTAAACTTAATGGTGATTTTCCAAACGCATCTGTATCTTGAAAGGATTGTGAATTTTAATAGGAATCTTTAGAAGCGAGCATAACAATATGGTATGCTTTTTTGAATCATACCGCTGAAAGAAGAAGTACAATTTTTTTTTTTTTATAAGGGCCTCTTTCTTTGTCGTCACAGTTTTATTGGCTTTTCTGACAATGCAATGTGTATTTTTTTTTATGAATGACAGTATGAGAATTATACTAATTGTTAACAACAAAAAATAATGTAATATACAAAGTTGGGGAAAAAGCATTTAAACATCAAATTCCTCATCCCATTCCTAGTTCTGAATATTAAAATAATTACCAAGGCATGTCTCCTCACCACAAGGTAATTTGTGTGGCAACTTAAAATATCAAAGGAGGGCTTCATAATGAGCATTGACATCGCTGCTTACGAGTTGACGATGAAGCTCAGTGCAGTCTAGCAGTGTTATCTGTTTCATCTAGATTTATTGTGGCTAATTCTCTTGCTACAATAAAACTAGTTAACGAATCTATTTTCCCTTTCCCTTTGCGGGGTGATACATTTTACAGACATCTATAGATCTATCTATACCTAATTATTTAAATTTCATTTTTAAAAAATCATATTTAAAATGCATTGTTATTTAAAATAAAAAACGCAGTTTTCTTATTTCCTCGCTGCTCAGCCCCCCCCCCCCCCTCCGCCACCACACATTTCCCTCATCGTTCTTCATTCTTTCATAGAGATATTTGCTCGTTCAAGAAATAACATGCAGCTGAGTTTTGGGTGAAATAATTTAGTAATTAAAACGCAAACGTTTAATTTTTTGATTAACTGTAATGAAAAATTTCAGAACTGTAATTGGCCTTTTCTAGGAAAACGAATCATTTGCTACTTTCTGTAAAAAAAAATAAAAAATGTATATGTAATAAAATTATTAGTCATAGAACCAGTATATTAATTTTTTCATAAGATATAAGATTATAATCAAATTAATGTTGAATGGACACTAAGAATTTTTATGAATTGAACTGAAATAATAGGAATATTCGGGAAAAATGTTCGTAAAAAATAAAGAAAAACCCTGTGCTATATTTCTTTAATAACAAACGGCGGTAGCGATAAAAGTATAAGCGGATCCTTCCCTGAACAGAGTGCGTCGGCTGTAAATTTTTGTTAAAGTTATTGCTATATGTTTTTGATGGTTTCCGCACACTCTTCTGATTTATCTTTTTCAAGATTAATATTCCTTCTGTTCCATCTCTTCCCCCTCTTTACATGCATATTTTCTGAAGTGGGTAGAAAAAAGGAAGGAAATAAAGGATTTTCATTCCTATTAAGGAATGAAAATTTCACCATTATATTTTCACTTTGTAATACGACGTTACTTGAAGTTTCATTCGAAAATCTTGATTTTTACTCATCACACTTGCAGAAAATATGTATATTTTAGAATTCTAACCACTATCACTAAATCTAATTTTCACATATTTTACTTTTCTGAATTTTTGGCCATCTTCATTACTTTATTATTATTATATTTTTTAATATATAACGATAACTATATGATCTTGATCAAAACTGTCATACCAACTGCATATCTGCAAGGGCGGTTCCAGGGGTGTCTCAGTGATCATGACAACCACCAATAATTTTTGCTTTTTCATTTTTTTTGTATTTTTAAGCGAATAATGCAATTAGGTAGTTACTAAGCCCTAAACATAACACTTTTAGTTGTTTGGTAATAATCTCAATTAAGTAACGGTACTTTCAGCCACGTGATTATGAGACAGGGGTTCATGGCTCCCCCCCTCCCCCCCCCCCAAATTTCGTGATGAATCCTTTGCATGTCTGTCAATATACTTTTAATACCTACCGTCATGCGTTTCCTATTTTTTTTCCTCTATATTCACTTACTGCTCATCTTATCATAAAAAAGAAAAGTAAAGCTATAAATTAAAAAATAAGCCGTCAGAAGAATACATAGTTTTAATTTTATTATGTAGGAAAACAACATTGTTGATCATTTTTTGCCTGTTTCTCTGTAGTTTTTTTCTTCTTTGAACCGTTCATACTCCAGATATATATGAAATTATTTAGGTAATTGTTTTTGGATTTGATCTTTGTTTACGCTCTATATTAATTGCATGTTTTTTTTTCATTTAGAACAGATTATTTATTTATTTTTTATAATTTTATGTGTCTTTTATTTGGGGTTATTATAAAAGCCAAAGAAAAGTTATTTAGGAAAAGAAAAAAAAAAAGTTTTTTAAATTTATTTTATTGGTTTATATCTAATATTTTAGTAACTAATTTATATATACTTTTTTTCTCTCTCTCTCTCTCTCTCTCTCTCTCTCTCTCTCTCTCTCTCTCTCTCTCTCTCTCACACACACACACATACACACACACACACAAACGTTCTCTCTTTCTCTCTCTATTTAGATACCAGTTCACCTTTGTTACTTCTAGGTTTGGCCTCGATCTCAACTGAAAAGGTTTTGGAGTTTATTTATCTCTGAATAGCGAGCCTAGCGATACCTCTTAAAGTCCCAGCCCGAAATATGCCCAGAAGTAACATAGGATATGCTTGACCAAAATTGATAATAGACATTAAATTTATCCTCTATAACTTATGTTGAAGGGAAAAATGAATAAAAAAAGTTTATCTAGTCTAAAAAAATATTTGAGGAGGTATATTTATATTTTGATTTCTTAGAGATCTGATAGATCAAATTTCTGATAAATCAAATAATGTAGTAAAGCATTATTTTTATTATTGTAATAAATTATTTTTTTTTTAATTTTAATTTTTATATCAGTCTATATTATGTTATTATTAAAAATATCCGCTGATATGGAATATTAGTGAGTAATATTTATAATTATAATTGATTATTTTGGGGAAATAAATAGCCATAAATAAGATGGAACAATAAGAAGATATAAGTTAGGAGGAGAGGAAGAGGGTGACGGAGGGAGAAGGGCGGTGGGAGGGGGTAGGTTGGAGGGGGAGGGGGAAAGTTTTATTTCGGCGGGCGGGGCCGGGGATTTATTGACCTGCTATTCAGTGGCGCTGCCTAGCGGATTTCCCCACTAACTCACCGCCCCGCTGTGTCTTCTGTCTTTCTTAATTTTCTGCCCTCTCCGATTAATGTTTTGATACAACAACTTCAGAACTTATTCTACTTGTTTCTGAATGGAAATTTAATGGCCGCGGAGATGTATGGCGGAGTCTTTGAATTTTATGTATAAAGGAAACGACGATGAGTTATCGTTTTCTTAAATAAAACAGTTAGGATTAACAGGCATTTTTCATTCTGGCAGCAAGAATAATCACACAGATTCATAACTTTGTAGCTCAATAAATATCTATCTATTTATATGTTATTCTATTTATATACAAAATTGTTATCCTTTTGGACTGAGTCCCAGAATAAAATTATTTTTTTCTACTCTACCAATTTAAATAAAGGTATAAATCTCTATGTAAATTATAAATAAATTATTTTTTTCTCAATTTTATACAGAGTAGTACATTTTGATATATATAATATAGCCATAAAACTTTTCAATAAAAATAATGATTTACTTCACATATAAATTTTTTTTGGGGGGAGAGAGGGGGTAAAAGTTAATGTTACACATTATTACTAACCTCCTTTGACATACATCAAATCTATTTACCTACATAAAAATAATAATAAATATGTTTTGTATGTATTTTAAGTTGTTTCTAGGAATAAAAATATTATAATATAATAATTATTTAATATTACATAACTATATATATAAAATGAAAAATAGTAAATGACAATATAAAATGGAGTTAGAGGTAGTTGACAGAAAAATAAGAGATATAATTTTTATTAACATTAAAATAACTAAAAATGGAAGAAATTCCGAAACTTCGGTTACAAGATTGTAAGATTTTTTAATAAACATGATATACAAGGAAGAGTTGAGATTCGCCCCTCAATTGAAGATTAAAATTATATTTTTATCATATTCAATTTTATTAGCTAACTCTTTGTTGATATGATGCAGTAAATATGATGTGTAAATTTTTCCTTTATTACAGTGGACATATTAATAAACATTTCCATTTCAAGCGAACATTACAAATTATATTGAATATGACCCTTTTAATTGACAGGATGACTAACTCCATTTTCAAATTTTGCAGGAAAGCACTTTAAATAGTATTTCTCTATGGAAAATTCATACCTTGTTATTTTGTAAGTATACTACTGCATAATATTTGATTTGGGTGGTAGATAGGTCAGCGTAAAAATTAATACAATAGAAATGGTGCGAAGTGCGGACAGAAAAGAAACAATTTATAATATGGATTTGTTACATACATAACTTTTTTTTGAGGTTTCGACTCTAATATCAGGTATTTATCAGGGATTCTTGAACTTGGATATGAAATTCGGATGGAAACGTCGGCACAAAGATATACGTACATACATATTTAACATCTACATATTAGTGTTAATTTTCTGACCACACCCCTTTCCCCCTCTATAATAAAAACAAAGGTAAAAAAATGTTTAAATAACATATTGAGCGCTAATGATGAACATAAATGTAACTTTTTTTTTTTATATAATAATTTATTTATTGAAATTTACAACTTTATTTACAACACAATAAGTAAATCTGATATATGTACATCAATAACACGAAACGACGTGTGGAGAAACCACCCATTGGTAGCACTCGAATATTGTTTTAATTTAGAAGATCTCTAGGCCATCTTCTTTTCAGAGGCCTCGGAGGATTGTCCGGGATAGAGGAGGAAGCAAGGCTGGAGACAAGAGGGTTAGGATGAGCCGGGAGTTCACTGTGAAAGGTCTGGTATCTGGATCGGGCCAAATTGGTGATATAAGGAATATTAAGGTCTTCATGGATAATTTTATTTGGGACGAAGTAAGGAGCATTCAGGATTTTACGAAGGGGTTTACTTTGAAGGTTTTATCGGTGAGGTAAGAACGGATTAAAAGGAAGTACGTAGAAGGGAGGATTTGACGGAGTTCGTAAAGCAATCCCGGGTGCCAGACTCGATCGAAGGCCTGCTCCACATCGAGAAAGACTCCCGTGCAATACATATGCTACATATGCTCGCTCCAATGTGGAGGATATGACATCTACCACACGATGGCACTGTTGAATAGTGGAGTGGGATTTCCGAAATCCAAACTGATGGTCAGGAATCACAGGATTTAGGATCGGGTAGAGAGGTTTTAGGAGTAGTTTTTCCAGGATTTCCCCATTATTGGTAATAATGAGATAGGACGATAGGAAGATGGGTACTCAGAAATGTAACTTAGTAAAACATTAAAAACCCTCCAAATATGTTATTGTCCTTTCCTATTTGCTTCTTGTGATTAACATAAATTAATACGCCTGTAAATTTTACATAGCTTTGATTTACCTGTTTATTATATTTTAATATTTATTTTTAGCTGGAGAAATCGCATTTAGCTGTCAATCTCACCATCCTTATATCTACCTAAGTTTTTATTTTTCAGAATTGCAGAAAGAACTTGATTGGTTAATGCAATAATATAGTATAATAATAAGAAAATAATAATATTATGTGGGAAGCTACCAAGTGTATTTCTGTTATGTTCTTGTCTGGAATTGCCTGGAACGGATACAGTCAAGGATGGTTACACATGTTTGGATCGTCCTAGGCCTTTCTGGATTGTTCCGTATCAGATCAAATATGTGTTAGCGACCGTCTAGTGGCTTAGTCAGCATGGACAGCAAAGAATTCAGTTACTTTTGATTCACTGTTCTGTTAGGTTACATTTAACTGTTCCGTTCCAAGAGATATTATTAGAGTTATAATTGAGTTGAATTAATATTTCTCTATTAATAAATATTTTTGGATTAATAGGTATTGTAATTGATAGCAAAAAAAAGTAATATTCATCTTGGGTACCATCCCACTAAGGAATCAAGGGAAACGAAAAAGCCGATCAGGCAGCATATATGGCGAGGCCGGAGAAATAAAGAATTCTTATTTTTGAGGATATTGAACTATATATATATATATATATATATATATATATATATATATATATATATATATATATATATATATATATATACATATATATATATATATATATGCAAGAAGAAGGACCTTGTAGGTTGATGTGGAAGAAGCTATAAATTTAGCCAGATTTTCAGGATAATTAACGACCACTCGGGATTCCATCGCACAGCGAGTTGTAAGTGTGAGCTCGCCCGTGTGTGACTCGCGGCGTTAAGGGAGAATAGGAATAAAAAGAAAATAAAGGAGGCAGAGAGAGAGAGAGAAAGAGAGAAAAAGATAAAAAGGAAATCCCACATTGTCCGGCGGGTGGCGTGGGGAGGACCACTTTTCAAAAACAGTAACACGAGGAATGTTATCTGGGCTGAGGAGGATAGGCGAACCGGACCTTACTACACGATCTGAAAACATCGCCTCTTCCGCGCACGGCCTCTGTTAATTTGTCTGATAAATTTTATGAGATTTTCCTCGCCGCTATCAACTTGTAGGTCATGTTTACAGCCTGTTGCTGGTAAGTGCTTTCCTTTAGGCGTGTCGCTTCCATACGCTCCTTCGCTGGGAATCCACCTTCGCTTTCCAACAGCCAAATCATCTAAAGTTAAAAAAAAAAAAATCATTAAAAATATTAAAAAATGTTTTCGTTAAAGCATATATGTATTATAACCTTAGCTGTGCTACATAGTAATATTGCACTTCATTTTTTTTAATTTAGACTAAGTGTAAAATACAAATAAAATCTCATGCCTAGATGCATCTAAACTTAAGTGATTTAAGCTCCATGCAATGCTCAAGGAGAGAAGGCTGGCTCTTCATTATAATGTATGCACGCGAGTGTAACACAAGTTAAAATTAGTATAAAAATCGAAAAAAAAATACAATGATAAAAAAATAAAAGAAAAGAATAACCTAAACATCTATATACAATAACTTACTATAAAACTAAGGAAAACAATAATATAAAAACTATACTTAACCGTTTCACATGAAAAACGAAGCAATTCAGACTTTTTCAACTATATCGGCGTAAAGGTATTGATTTAAGGAAGTATCATATGGAGGAATTGGGTATAATCAATCGATAAAGTTTGCTGTAATTAACGAATATTTTATATATATTTATATTTTACTAATATCATGTTTTATAAAATTTGATTGGTTACACTCGGATAAATTCTTGAAATCGTATTTTATTTAATTTTTTAGGTTGGGGATGGACCGTCCCCTCCTGCCAATATATAGGGGGGACGCGGTAGTGCAATCATGCATTAAAAAAGAAGAAAGACAGGGAAAAACATTTGTCCATCATTACATGGCAATTCACAAGTCATATATCATGTTTATCATTGCCCATAGTGGCAGTGGATCCAAAAACTTGGCCTCATTAGTTGTTATCGACTGGTTTTCATCTATTGTTCGTGTTTTTTTGTGCGTATTTTGATTGAAAATTTTGTTCGACTTCAGACATTCATTAAAAATCCCTATACCAAGTGTACCTGCATTGGCAAAATTAAGGCTCCCTCTGTGGCACCGTCCGATTGGGCATAGTATCAAAAAGTGGCGTTAAGTAAATAAACAAACAAAATTAGTCCTTGTTTGTTAAATAATCAAAATTCTTCCTCGATGTGAAACTAATATCCTAATAAGATCCCCTTTTCCTCACCCTGGATTCAATTTTAGGGCCTGAAGTATAAATTTCATTTCATAAAAATTTTGTTGATCGTCCTCGTGTCTTTTAGTAGTATGTTTTGTGAATCAATACCCAAAGAAATGGTGGTACCAAGTTGTTAACTATGAATCCTCATTTCATTAGTTAGTGTATGATTTTTTGTTATTAGTTGCAGTTTATGAATAGTTTAACAATAAATTTAATAGCCTAATTAAAAAGTAGTATAGAAGTTGTCCGAACAAAAGAATGTAATTCAGTGAGGTTAAAGTAGATTTCTTTGAGACTTGCTAATCAATACGAATTGCGCTACTGGCTCAATACAAGAAGTGTCCACGACTCCCAATTTGTCCCATAAAGCAGTAGGCAGGGATTCTTCTCCCTGAGTCATGTCCAGATTCAGACGTCGATGAGACGGGTATCCCGATAGATGGCGTCTTCGGAGCCGGCCGTAGATTTAAACCGTCCGACGTACAAAGACTCACTGACCATTATCGATAATGAATGTAGTGTGTCCCCTTTTTTCCTGTCCACAAATATATCCAGGAGGAGGAGGAGGGGGGGGCATAAACTAGAAAAAGGAAAATCGAAGGGAGACCGAGCACATTACTCTTGGAAAACTTATTTCCCCGGAGATAAAGACAACGGTAAATCTCGGTTTTTCCGACCGTGGAGGGGGTGGGAGGAGACAGTTTTCATTTGCCCCAGCGTCGACGGCGCTCCAGTGGCTGATAAGATGGAGATAGCCGGTGATGGATGAGCTGTATTGTCGGCGAAGAGGCTACCTCTTCATATCCTATGCCCTTTCTTATTCCGATCAATATTTCTTTTTTGAGTAGTAAAGTTCCTTGGCTTTGGAAAAAAAATCCCCCTAATCGAGTATGCTTTTCGCTTTTGAGAGTATTTCTTTTTCCTGGACGTAAATAATTCGACGAAGGCTGAAATAGCTCATAATCTATATCTACATAGGATTATGATAAACATATGATCAATAAGGATGATTTCATTTTTCTATTCTACTTTTGAAATTTCAATATCATCACAAAATCACAAAAATTAAAATCAAATAGTTATCATTTAGTGTGCATTGAGAAAAATCAACGGTACTTATTTATTATAAACGATGAGATGAAATGCAGATAAATCTCTACATCATGTACTCCATACCTGATGATGATTGATTATTTAATCGGCTATAAATACAAATAATGAATTGTGCACGATTAATCCTAATTAATTTGATTTGATAAATTATCATGTAATTATGCGACATTAATCATGTACTGTTAGTATTGGAGCCAGTTTTCCTGATAGACTAAGTACTTGAAAAATTCCATGTAACAATTGTTGAATGTTAAATAAAAAAAATCATAATTTATGATACTGTAACGTAAATCGATAAGCAAATAAAAAAAAACATATGGCGTAAACTCCCAGACCGTTTATTCGAAGAAAATATGCGGTTGGAACGAACTGTTTGGGTCTAGATCTTTCCGTGGCCTAGTACACAAAGACGTGGAACATTCCATCGTTCTGGGACATTCCAGACCAGACCATTTACGTTTATACTCGTATATAAGGAGCGAGTGACTGAACGAGTTAGATAAGTCTGTGCCTCGACTGTGTACTCGTAGCTCAAGTCATATGATTGTGTGTTATAACGTCATGATTTTTGTAACCTGCTCAAGTATTTAAGTTTTATAAATTCGTTGGCACTGATAACTGTATATTTTTGTTGAATAAATATTTGTTACCCACATAAGTGTTACAATACTTAGAATTTACCTTTTTAATAACTTTTAGAATTTACCTTTTTTTATAACTTACTGTTATGCCTCATTATGCATTGTTTTGTTTTGTTTCATTCATGTTTGGGCAAAAGGGGTTAGGTCATAAAAAAACATTTTTTGTCTCATCTTCTTAAAATTCATAATTGACTATAATTTATTCATTATTCATAATTTATTACAGTCTCTGTTGAGAGAATATAGTTTAATATATTATGCTGGGATAAAGAAATACAATAAGAAAGAATTTATAATGATAATAACTTAGTAAATCGTTGTTTAAGCTTCTCATTTCACGACAACCCCTATTAACCAAACACCGGTGATTTAAGTTCGTTTATTGTTGTTGTAAAAATTCATAGTATCTATATTTAAGTAATATGTGCGTTGTTGATGCTGCAGAGGTCTAGGCACCAGTATCGCCGGACAACTACCGCATACCGGCGACACAGCTAACATGTGCATTGTATACAGTAATGTATAGTATGTACAGAATACAATATAAACTACCTTCTGGCAGTGTTACTGCTAGAAGAAAAATAAAAACCTTTTTAATAATTCTTTATTTATAAAATGATTCATATTTTTAATATATATATATATATATATATATATATATATATATATATATATATATATATATATATATATAAAACAAATTTTAATTTAAAAAAATTAAAAACATATTTTTACATTTACTAAAATAATGTTTCCCTTAAATGCACGACAATATTTGAGGATTAAAAATTACGATGAGTATAGATATTTAAGCAAATGCTCCAGTAATTAGAACTATCTCTCAACTGATTGAAATACAGTACTAACGAAATTGTAACTAGAAGGGAAATTGAATAGGCAAAACAATAACAGGTTGTGAGCTCACAGCTGTACACGAACATCGCCCATCAAACACCTAACAATCAAGATCTAATTCCAAACGGCTCAGTGAGCGGTTAATTAATGTTGCGGGCAATAAATCGGGCTGGAGGGATACAACCCCCCTAGGAAGGGTTATAGGCGGATGGCCAATCAAATTTCGGGGGTGGCACCCTCAGGAGAGACCTCAAACCACCCCTCAACCAATTCCCAGAATAATCATAATAAGATATAAATAAAAGTATCGAGGAAGCGTTGACTGGATCGGAATAATGGCTTTAGTGGCATCTGGGGCCCACTAACCCGCGAGCGGGAAATGTAATTTGGTCCCCCCTCGCTTTTCCGCTTTTCCCGGGTCTCCGGTCGCTTTTCCCACCTCCCTCAAGACAAACAGCCGGCGAGCTATTTTTTTATTTAAATGCGGTTTAAAGCGGCCCTAACCCCAAATGGGATCTTAGGCCTCCCCGCCTGTTTCGAGGATTTACAGCTCCGGCTTTTACACGCTGTTGAAAATTCACATTCGATGGACGAGATATTTGCAATATTTATTTTAAATAATTTGAAGGAAATAAATAATTGATGGAAATAACTGAGATCCGATAAATCTTTATTACATTACTACACATACAGAAAGGTCTCGGTGAAATAGGACATCATTTCAAAAAATCCTGCAAACAACTTGTTTAAGCGCGATATCCAAATAGTATTTTTCATTCCAATCGCGCTACCCCGAACTTCAGGAGACATGATTTATTCATGGTTATTTAGGTTTTGCGTTAAAATTACTCGTATGCAAGTAATCCTGAATTTTATACATTCGTTCTGTTAATTTGACCTTCATTGTGTTAGCGATTAGCTAAGCTGGATTAGTTAAAATCTTTAAAGATTGTATAATGAAATAACCAAATGTCCTAAATGAAAAAAATTGGGGCATTTATAAATTTTAAATCATATTTTATTAAAAACAAAGATAACTGATTGAATTTTGATGATTCATTAACTTTGGTTTGAAGTACGATATTAATAATTTCAACATAAAAAAACAAAAAGTAAAGACCAATTCAAGCCATTTTTGTCTTGATTATTGTAATTTTTTTTTGTTTTATTTTAAGAAGTAATAGTCTACATAAGAATAGACTCTCCAATAATAAATCCGAAATTCACAATATTTTTTTATTCGTCTTTCAGGAACCGACAAAAGTGGAAAACATAGATAACTAATATTTGAGAGGTCACCTGTGGTGTTGTGGTTAGCATGGCAACCTACAATACTAAAGATCGCGGGTTCAATTCCAGCGGTGGCCCTAGGAGTTTTTAATGGGAGTAAAAAATCCCTAGCTGTGCCGTCCCTCGGATAGGACGTAAAATGGAGGTCCCGAGCCTGTACGATGTCAGGTACTCGTTAAAGATCCCTATCCTAATTATACCTGGATAGGCAAAATTTAGGACTCCCACTGTAGCATCGTCCGATTAGCCTAAGTAGCATACAAATGGACGTTAAACAAACAAACTAATATTTGATTTCAAATTAGCTTTTACAAAGAAAAAAGGTTTTTTTTCGGGAATTGTTAGTTATTTTGGTTGAAAAGTGAACAATAAATCCCTACAGGTTTCTCTACACTGCATATATTTCGGAGAACCATTATCAATGCAGTAATGATTCTTCACATTTAATTTGTCCGTCAAAAAATTATATGGATAAACTAAACATCTTATATAGAATCTGAACTTCTTCTAGGCTTTAATTTCATCTGTTTTGAAATCGAAATAGAACTAGTTTCTTGAACTACTTCAGATAGAAATCTGAACAAGAGAGAACTTAATTGAACTTAAATTGGAACTATGAGGCAGTCTTAATTCCACAAATTATATGGCGATTTTTACGTAATCCCTAACTATATAATTTTTAACGGACAAATTAAATGTGGCGAATCATTAGTGATAATGGTTCTCTGAAATTATGCAATTTTAAGAAACCTGGAGGGATTTATTGATCTCCTTCCAACCAAAATAACTAACAATTCCCAAAAAATATTTTCCACTTCTCTCGGTTCCTGAAAGATGAATAAGAAAAAAATATTCTGAATTTTGGATTTATTATTAGAACATCTATTCTTATGTAGATTTTTATTTCTTAAAAGAAAAAAAAAAAAAAAGTTACAAAATCAAGACAAAAATGCCATGAATTGGTCATTACTTTTTGTTTTTTATATTTATGTTGAAATTATTAATACTATGACGAATTATTATCGCTCTGATGATGGTTCACCGTATTTTATGCATTTTAGATAAACATGTTGGGACTTATTGGTTACCTTTCAACGAAATTTACCTTTGGTTTTATTACCATGACATATTGTGATTTATTTTGGTGCCCAATTATGTTATTTTAGATGAAATTGAATCGGACTATTCTGAACATAGAATAGTATCACTCAACTGTTCGGAAAAAAAGAAAGAAAAATACAAGAAATTCTTAGTCATAAATATTGTATGGAGCTGGGAAGTTCCATTATTTTGGAGAGTGAAGGTGGAAGAACTAATGGCTTGTTTTAAAGCTCTTATTACAGATGCCCCACCCCGCCACAAGTGTCAGTGATATATGCCTACTCTAATACTAATGCGTTTTTATAGTTAACTCTGTAATACATAGATTTTCCATAGACATTTTTTTTTTAAATTTGGAAATGCTCCTTATCATTGAATCTATTTGAAAAGGAATACATTGATTTTTATTTCTACTAGTTCTTCACTAAGTGCTTTTAAGTTTAGTTTTAGATTAAGAGCAGTTGATTTCATTAATAATTTCATTAAAACTTATTATTTAGAGAAATTTATTATAAATTTAGGTTCCGACTAATTCGGATAAAATTCATTGTTTTTGTTTTTTCATAATACGAATTTGTATTTAGTTGAGATTATTTCCTGTTTGGTTATATTCAAGGTAAACTATCATTACTGACAGTCAAGAAAGTTTAAAAGAGAAAATAAATCATTCGTTTATCATAAAAACCGCACAAGTGTGCTTTACTACCTCACTGTTCTTATCGTCTTTTTCCTCTGCACGGTCAAATCTTGTAATAAAAATGGAAGAAATTGAAATGTTGATTAATAAAACATAATATGCTGAAGAATTTATAGTTTCAAATGATTTAATTAAATACCTGCTCGATTTGAGAATTATTTTTACAGGATATTAATTAATTGAGGAGGAAAGATAAATCAAGGTTTCATCAGGATACTACTAAAATATAAAAAAAAAAAAAAAAAAAAAAAAAAAAAAACCAGAAAAACGGATCAATAACCATTGGCAGTAACATAAAAAACGCGTAACAATGAAATAGTCCACAACCATTAAATAGTCCTCACTAAGGTGAAAAGTACAACAAGTAGATGATAAAAAAAACATCACTTGGATGGTATAATAAATCGTAAGTGATATACATATATATATGTACTATAACTTGATTTTACACTTCAATACTGTTATTTATAATGTACGTGAATAGAAATCATTTTGGGTTTGCATGCCGATATGTCATCATTAAATGCATAAAACAGGTATTAATATCCTTACTTTTCAGGTAAGCCCTTGTAAATTTAGAACAGTATTGGTACAAAATTAGGTTTTCACTATCAAGAGCTGAAATGTCGTCAAAAAGACCGAAATATTACTGATTACGATCGTTAAACCAACTTAATAGTTGTTAGATTTGAATAATTTTTAACCGACCGTTTATAACAGATTTTTCGCTAATTATAATAACTACATTTCAAATGAACGCTTGATTTATACACTTGGAACCCGCTCCAAGCTTGTTTTCAACCATTTAGAGTTAAGACTCGGGTAAATTCGAGTTTATCACTCATTCACTGGGAAGAAATATATAATACAAAATTTAAGCTATTGAATCCTGAGGCAGGGTGGGGGTTCGAAATTCCTGGTATAATCAGAAACGACAGTAGTTGTAATTCGTTTGTTCCGACTGCGTTTATAATTTAAGGACAATCAATACTTTCGCATATCTTATGCTTTATGCTGTTACTCTAGCAAAAGACAGATCGGCTAGGCGTGCTGACATGCTCGTTACAATATCTCATACACTCTTCAACAGATGTATCCGAAGGGATGGAAGATGGCATACTGCTACACTGGCCTCTTGGGGAGTGAAACCAGACACCGGGACCATTTGCATACAGTAACCGGGCTCCAGATGCTGCGGCCTCATCTGCCCCGGCCATGCTCTGATCTATAGGCTCTTCGCTATTACTTTGGATTTATGGTGTGTTGGATCCTGTGTCCTATAGCAGCGCTCTATGTCAGCTATAGGCTAGGGGGTGTCCTATTGTTCCGGATCATTGCTTGTTCGGAGGCGCTAGAGGTGTTTGTTCTTATTGGGATCAGCGGCACTCTCTTTTGTATACGGAGCTTGTCCCCCATCGCTGTAAATCTAGGAGAAAATTGTGGAATAATATACGATAGCCGGTATTGAGAACGTTCGACGCTAATGGTAAATTAAATTTAGTAATCAGATCGTGTGCAGTGGCGGATACGGTAAATTTTTTTATTTATTTATTGATAAAGAAATAATACAATCTGCCACACTTAGGGGCATTTAATATTAGTCCTCAAAAGATACAACGGTTAATTTAGTAAGTAAAATATAATGCATTCAAGATAAGCTTAGATTTAAAAGATTGAGCCTCCAATTAATCTTTTAACTTACTTTTTTTTAAGTCTGTTTTAAGAGGAATAAACGTAAGATTTTAATTTACAAGAAGAAGAAGTTATTTTTATCTACGACGTTTTTCTTAAAAATTTCAAAGGAGTTCCTTGGATTGAGCTGAAGAGTTAACGATCTTGCAGGTATACGCTACACTTTTAGGGCCTTTTTCGTAATTAAAAATAAGAAATACTATTTTTAGAGATATGACGTTATTGAAAGGTTAAGTTTGGGTACAAACCTTTTTACCTTCCTTTATATCTTTTTAATTCTTTTATCTCAATGAAGAAACGATTTTCTGTAAATGTATTAACTGTTAAATATTCTACTTTTATAATAATTTCAGATAAAGCATTTATGGTAAAATAATCCATTCCGCGGCTTGCAATTTGGAAGTAGCAGTTCCTTCTTGGTTTATTATTATTAGGTATTTAATAGATACCTACATTACATATTTTCAATTCATCGTTTCATTTACCTTATTCGTATTAAAGTTCAACTTTAAACTTTTTTAAAGTTCAACTTTTAACTTTTTTAAAGTTCAACCTTAAACTTTCAAATTATTGACTGTTCTTTTTGCTTTAAATATATGTAAGATTGATAGATAGGTTGGGTCAATAACAGATTTTATTATTCTGGAAAGAATTAACAAATAGTAAAACATTTGTTAGAAAGCTTTTAAACACATTACACAAAAATAGGAACAATAAACATACCTGGAAAGAATAATTAAATTACAAGATATTTTCCCAAATGCAAAAGTAGAAAAGGTAGGTTATAACAGATGGGCTCAACAAACATAAATAGTTTAAATTAAAGATTCGTAATAAATAGGTATGTTACAAGTAGAGAGCAACTTTACATATATACTTTGATTTTTGGAAATCTTTTTTCTTAAGTATCACAGTGGTCTTACGGAATAAGCCCAAGAGCCCCAAGAAGTGGATGGGCGTCTCAGCCTAGACCGGATTAGATTCTTTAAAAAGCCTATGGTTCTGTTCCATGGACCCGATATCAATGAGCCGATGTAAATGAGCCGGGGCGATATAGCGGTAAATCTCCGCCTACGGAACAAAACCTTTTAGTCGTTCCTTGTCAAAGCCTCGTGGGAACTCCGGGCGTCTACACTTGTCGGGGTTTCTCTCTTTGAGGCGACCAAGATGTTCTGGGGTTGTACTTTTAATTGTGGTGTGCATAAAGTTAAGTAAAAATTAAGCATTTAATGTACTTTATAAGAACATTTTTTCATATCTATTTATGCTCGGTTAGTTCGTTTCTATAATGAAACCTACCTCCTACTAAATATAATTCATTGTGATTAAACACGACAAATTTAATCAAAATGGTTAGAGCCGTTTTTGTGAACTCTGAAGTTGGGAGAAAGTTCCCCTTTCGGTTACTCAAATTTGATGAAATGTTTGCTATCACATCACCGGCATATACCCACATCTAATATATAATTTAATTTTTGAACAAAAACTTGTTTCTGAGCTTGTCTGTACACATATACTCACACAGATCTTATCGCGGAATTGGTTATTTGGACTAAGAGAACCACAAAAAGTGTATTTCCATTGAAACCAGGAACTCGAAATTTTTTACGATCGCCAAATTTTCACTCATTCTACATTTCATATGTAGGTAACTGAAAGTAAATGGCTTTATTAAATAATATTAATATCTCCATATGTAATCGTTTTTCCTCTTTCTTATATATATTTTTTTTAATTCAAAATTAAATTGATTTAGTGGGAGGATTCTAATCTAGTTAGGTCGAATGTAAATGTCGGATAAACGAGTGTAATTAAATAAAACTAAACATTCTAAAAATGTTTTTACTTCATTTTTACACCAACATTTTTACTTGAGTTGTTCTCTCCTCATCAGGGGGTCTAACAACAATAACTTTTGAGAAAATCATTTATGAATTAATATGTTATATTTATTAAGGATTTCACTGTGACCTTTATTCATGCTATATTTCAATAATGATTATGGGTGGAAATTGAAATTGAAAGTGATTAAATGATAAATAAATTTATAAGGAGCCAACCAGTACCTACACTCTTTAATTACATGCAACGTACAAATTACATCAAACTTTGAATTGCAAAACATTTAATTATGCCCATTAACAATTAATACGTGAAATATTGAACACAATATCTACGGCGTGTTGCTTCGATTCGGATCAACACCCTTTGTACCCTAGTGTACTCCGAGGTACGAAGTTGGAGCCATAAATTGGGGTGTACAGATGGCTGGGCAGCACTCCACCCCTCCCATACCCCCACCCACCATTCCTGGTACAAGCTCTCTGCTGTTTGCCAATGTCCATTAGTTCATTTGATGAACATTTATTTTATCTAATATTGTCAAATATATTTCTTTTCTCACTAATTGAAAAAAAAAAAACATACAAACTTATTGTTATTAAATAATATTTCTTATGAGATGATGAAGATCTCAAATATACACCAATAAAAACAACCCGGAAGAAATTCATTTTCCACTGTCATATTTTATTTTATTTTTGAGAGTACCTACCTATAAAACAGAGACCTAACCAACTTTTTTTTTTTTTTTTTTTTTTTTTTTATCACCATTTTAATTAACCACATATAATTAGTTTTATTTGTATTTTATTGTTTCATCCACTCTGAACAAAAAAATTCAACCAAGTTTATTTTTAAACAGGTATAAAGGACCAAACAAAAAAAAAAAACAAAAAATTGCCAAAGTAAAATTTAACTTTATTCAGTCAATACAAAACGATTTCTGTATTTATTGGCGAGGCATTCGGTAAGCCGTCACCTTTGGCGCTGATTTTCATTCAATTTTTAACGTTGTCTTGAATTAATTAAAAATTGTCTTCTATTTCTTACTTTTATTTTAGAATTTTAACAACAGCTTCTTTCAAATGCGTCGTATTATGAATATATGTACATATATCTCCATAAATGACAATTAAATTTAAATATTTCTTTAGATTTAAAATTAGAGATAATTTTTCTCGTAGCGTCCCGATTGTTATTGAAAAAAATGTAGGAATAAGAACCACGTATGATAATGTTAAAAAAGTTATAAATATTTTATCCGTTTTATATTTTATATTATTAATGTATTGATCGCCCTTAACTTCAATTTAATTATAATTTCTTGTTGTAAAATAGTTGTTAGATCTTCTCATAAGGCAACAACAAATATCTACTATTTATATGATTTTTTATACCGATCTTTAGTATAATTAACAAATTATTAAAAAAAGATACTGTATCTAACATTTAATAACGTATAATGGTTTTAATGGAAGTTAAGCATTATATTGTAAATACAATTTATTTTTCTCATACACTGCTTAAAATATTTGAGAGAGGAGAAATGATGTTTTTTTTTGTTGTTAAATTTTCATAATTGTTTTTAAATTTTAAATTATTAGTTTATCCTTTTTTTTTTTTTTTATTCATTTATCCCTTTCTGGGACCATTTCTGATATACTATCAATTACTATAGAGGTATAAGCAGCCTATTAAAACCAGAATGGGAAGATATCTATTTATTCTAAAGGTGCCTTTACACTCTACGAACCTTACCTTCGAACACCACCGTCGAACAGCCTTCACGTCGACTGTTCGGGTGTTCTAGGTACTTCATCTGTTGCCTGTGTTCGGGGGTAGCGTCTTGTGTCACTTTTGATTTGGGTTTTTCCCAAGTGACAGGAGTTGTTTATGATATTAGTGCGCCGTTCTAATTCGTCTCATATTTTTTTATTTATCAGATAATATAAAATATATTGATCATGGAGATTTTTTCTTCATCATAAGCTAGCGTTGGGTGCGTCAGCCATACTGGTTCGCTTAACGTCACGTTAAGTATAAATGGCTGTTCGTTTAAAGCCGGTACGGCAAGGTTCGAGGAGAACCAGTTAGAAGGTGAGGTTCGTAGAGTGTAAAGGCACCTTAAGAGGTTTAGGGCTTACCATTATAACTTGTCAACTCGGCCAGGCCGGATTCGAACTCGCCATCATGACCGTTTAGTAATATGTCTATAGATGGTTTTAGAAATCCAACTAATTTTTCGGATACAACCTCAATAAAAACATTAATTGTTCTTTAGTGTCGATTTATTTTCCAAAACAATCAGGTCAAGAGTTCATCATTTTGTTCCATACTAACACATCAGAAATTATTTTCTTGGAAAATATTAGTATAAAAAATAATAATGGAGGTTTAATAATATTCTACGCAGTATTTATTTTCATAAACCCTAAGCCGCTGCTCATCGCTCAATATCAGTGGCCACGTTTTGCATCCGTATAGGACTGTTAATAAAAAATAGGAAATAAAATTAGTAGTAAATAAAAGGAAAAAAAAATAAATTTTCTTCGATATCGACCTTTTTTTTTTTGTTTCCTAATTTATTTATAGATTTTTCCGAGATTATTCCGAATCCGTTTTTGTAATTTTTCGGTGGCTAAAACTCAAAAACAACAGAAATAAATTCGCGAAAGTTGTAAGAAACAGGAAACGCAGTCGCAAAAGGAACCGTTATCGCACCCTCGTTCTGATCGGCGTTATCTCATTCCCCGAGCCTTGACTTACATGCTTTGATTTATAAGCCTTATCTTTCCTTGTGTTTTTGCTTGTCTACCGTTGAATTGGTCCCAGCGTTCATAGCAGTTTATCATAATATTTTTTCTAAAGAAGTGATACCGATCTCTAAGCGAATACGCACTTTCATTTCAGCCTATAACCATATTCGGATTAACTTTTAATAAAAGTATAAACAATTTCTTCAGAATATTTTACCACTTAGATTTACGGATTTTCTTAACGGTTATTGTTATTTTAACGATCAAAGAAAGTTTTTTTCAGGAATAATTAAATATGAGCAGTAGTGTTTAAACAGAACGCAAGTTCATATTTTGCCAGGTTTATTCCACCGTCGTAAATAACATCAGATTTATATCTCAAGTACTAAGAAGATATATGAATTAATAGAAATCCGAGATAATCTTCCCGTTTAATTCTGAACTAAACACCATAAGACATCGCACGAAGAAAAATAAAAGGAATAACGAAAAGCTTTGTAAGGAATAAGAAAACAAAAAGCGTCGAATAGGTGGTAAGCCGTGAATCCCTCATCCCTTATCTTCGAGCGGACAAGACGGTGTAGAAGGCGACACAATAAAACATTCGCCATCTTGAAACACAAGACGATGCTATGAGTAATACCCAACCGTGTAAAATTAACCCTAATAAATCTCCGAGCAGTCCCAGTTCCAGTGACAGTAACACATACCTAACCGGTTACGACACGCGATAACACAACATCCATCTCGGTGCCGTTTCGGATAATAAAATGGCGTCTGTGGAGGAAATATTGTCCCCAGTTTGGGCCGGGTCCTCCGCTTGTTCGAACTCCTACGGCCCTAGGGTCGAGGGTATAACTCACGGCTACAAGAGGTACCGAGGTTCGGTCAGCCTTGATGGATGAGGTGTCTTCAGCAGCGATGAGGATCATCCCTCAGCCTGGAAGAATGCTGGGTCTTGGAGGAGTTCGTGGTGGATTCCGAGGACCGCATGCGAGACCGCATATGGACATTCTTAACCGAACGTTTAGCAACTTGTTGAAAGAATAAAAAGGTTTTAGGTTCAAGGTCGGACGCCAGGTTTTAATTTAGTCCTTGGCTAATGTATTGCTAATTACCAATCATTATTCAGTCATAGTAGTATTTTTCGTCAGGAACTCATTTTATTCCAAAGCTATCCGTATCCCTAAATAAGTTTATTTTACTGCTGAGTCTGAGTGTCAAAAATATACTATCCAGCCCAGTTCCATACGTTCTTTCAAGTTTCCCTGGAATCGTTTAACCTAGAACAGTTTGTTCTCTGAACGTTAGAAAATGGAGAATAGTATCTATTCTCATACTGAAGCTGTGTAGGAGTTCATTGTAAAGAAACAGATCCTATGCTCAAGGTCCAAAATGTCTTCACGGCACGTTAGACACCAGCTGGCATTGAATCCTATGTTACCATAAGTCACTATAACATAATATAAGAAGATCGTTACAACAAACAAAGTGTTTCTTTTGGATAATTACAAAAGAAGTTTCAACTGCATTCTCAATTTCATTGTGTATCTGCAAAATGCGACTAGAGAAAATAATTCTTGATCACAAATAGTCGACTATTGGGGATTTATTACCACTGGTACTAACTGTAACTTAAACTTACCCCTCTATCTGGATTAACACATTCATCCTATTCATAAAATGATATGTTATTTTGTCCCTTACGCGAAACCTAAGCGACTAATAATATTGTGAATATATTCTGGCGTTGTAGGTTTTTTCATTTTGATTCCAACAGTATGCATAACTAAAATTTTATAAATTTTGAGTTGTAAACATCTTCTTACCAAGGTGTGATATGTAAAATTAATCAACCTTTATTATATATTGCCACAAATCTAAAAATTGAATTGTGCTTACATTTTCTTTCTATAAAGTATTCTTTACAGAATCAAATGTCATATAGACAATTAAATTAAGTACTATAATTTTTAATAAATATACTTTTTTATTGTGGGCAGATTCGATGCTCTCTACTATCAGAAAAATTTCAATTCATCCGTTGATTCCTACAAATAAAGGACATCGTCAGGTATTTATTTGTACATTTCTTAATTTAATAGCAAACCGTTCAACATACATAAACCTTACAACAGTTTTAACCTGTTTCAAATATTTATTTTTCTAGCCCCACTTATCAGAAAGATTTATAAAATAAAATATCTTTACTTCCATGTTATTTTCTAGGTTATCATGTTTTTCAAGTTACACGTGTCGGCTGAATAATTCATGATTATCTATCTCCATCGGCTCGTAAAAAAGTTCGATACTGTCAACATCCCCATCTCGATTTTTATTTTCCTAAGCTCAGTTCGATACTGACTCACATTTATATCTGGCCACTTGTAACCACTCCTTCATTAACATGAATACATTTACATGTAATTTTGGAAATACACAATCTTTTTGTCAGTTGGATTCTGAGATTAAGCACGAATAACATGGGCAGATGCCGTCTTCATGCAAACATGTAGCCAGTTGCTGTGTTTAATCTTACCGTTTTAAATCATTGAATCAGTATTTGATGTTTATTATATTATTACTCTATTTTTTTTTTAATTGGTAAACGCCTCTACCCAAAAAGGATCATTGGCGTCGATAACTAAATTTTAAATTCCGTTGTAATTTAAAATATCCTGTGGTCTTCAAAAACTGAAACAGTGTAGGGACTCTGTCTTCTTATCACCCAGTGCCTCTTTTAAAGTCCTCGGGATATTCATTATTTGTCTATATTTTTTTACATAAGGAAAGAAATATGATTATAAATTTATATAAAAAAAATATTATTCAATGGTAATCTCTGATGTAAAAATTATATTGAATAAATTGTTATTTAATGGTAAACTCAGATGTAGTTACCTGTAGTTTGATCATTATTATTAATTATAATTTTATATTTACATGACGGTTGACTATAAAACTCCTATTCAAGAAGAAAGTTACTTAAAAGTTGTTCAGTGCTGCAACAGCAAGAGAATTTCTTCTCCATCTTGAGTTATTTTTTTTACCAATGGGTTATAATTCCTATGTAATATACACTATAACTATAATACGTAAATTTCCAATGATATTTCGATTTAGTGATTCACATTGATGGTTGTCTTATTTTTTTCATTATATAATCAAGCTTTAAATTAAAAATATTCTGCCCAATAACCTACAAAATACTTTTTTTTTTTAAATATTACAATTTAGTACTTGCCCATTAAGCTCTTAATTGGATAGACGAACTGTAAGAATTTTTTATAATTTATTCGTCACAGTTTTAAGTTTATGTGGAAATGAACGAATAATCATAATACTAGGCAATAGTAATAAATTAACATTAATGACTTACACGTAGATAGGTATAATCACTAAAGTTTAATAACTGTACAATTTGTGTAGGATTAATAAAATAAATATTGTTCGCTAATGAGAATTATTTCATAATCATATGGTTGGTTTATGTCGAAATGTGGCTAGCTAGTAACATCTTTTAAATGAAAAGTTTCTATTAATGAAAAATCCTATTTGTAGGTACCTTATGGGGAATGTTTTTAATATAAACAATACGATTTTATGTTAACACTAGATCTATAAAAACTGATTTAATATAACCGATTTTTTTTTTAGGTCACATTAGGCTCCTAGAAAAATCACTGGTTATTAACATGTAATCATAAAACAGACAAGACCCGTAACTTTTTAACAAGATTCATTATGAGAGTTTATTTAAAAAAAAAAAAATTATCTTTAAGCTCATCGCTTCTGTTAATAACGAGGATCCAATAGCTATCTTGGGCAGCTAAAAGGTTTGCCTTAGCCGATTGATCTTATATAATTTCAGTGCAATATAAATTGGTTTCCCCACGTTTTTCTTTTTATTCATTTTTTTTTTTTTTTTTTTTTCTGAAACCATTAATTTACTCGTATTATTAGATAAACACAAAAAACTTCATTGATTGAAGATGGTTACGGTGGAAGAAAGCCATGAGACCACCGGCTGGACGGAGAGCTAAGTGATTCGCCCGCGATCCTATCGCACGGCTCCGGGGGTTTCGGTTAAGAGCTGGCTGGCCCCGGCACCCAAAAACAAAACCAAAACCAAAAAGCCAACAATTGATTAATAGTTAGGGCATTGATTTAATATTCCATAGGAGAGATAATGAAGTCATAAATCATATGAGGCTTTGAATAAAAAAGGACTCCTGAGCACGGAGCCCAAACCCTTCTCCCTTTCATTAGAGCTCCTCTTGTTAGTTGGAGGCGGCTGATGGTGCCTTGAGATCTCACCCCCTTACCGATATTATTTTCTTTAATTTATCCGGCTCTAGTCCAGGTAGCCATTAGGCTGAGGAAACGGGTGGCTTTCGAGGTGGCTTAATGGTAAAATAAAATAGGTACATGATCTGAGATAATCATCCATGGCTCTACATGTTGTCGAAAGACTGAGTTTTATATAATATACTTATAGTATACTAATATTGTATATCGGTACCTCGTAAATACACCATGTCCATTTTTTGATGAATACAGTTTGGTACAATTTTGCCTCCCCCCCTCCCCCCAGTTAAATATATTACAAAAAGTTCAGTTACGTTCAGGATTAAAACCAAGTACACCATGGCTCGTAAGAATGACTCAGATACTTATCATTTATGCGATATATCCGTACCCATAACATAAAAAAAACTGTCAATTTTTTTATTGAATCAATTTTGTTGCCAGGTATGAGGTTTTTAAAATGTTTTTCCCCAGATGAAAATATTTCTAAAATTTAGGAATATATTTAAATTGAAAAGTAAAACCATCTGGAATAAAACCGCCGACACCATTGTTTGATATAAGTTATTTCCTGATTATCAGCACCTTGCTGACAGGTGCGAATCAATTATTAAAGTAAAAAAAAAAAGTTATTTCCTCATATGAGCTTCAACCATACTGCCCTAGTCTCATAGGTTATAAAAGCCACAAGATAGTTGAAAAAATATCATACAATAATGACGAAAAAGGCTGATTTTTCGATACAAAATGTTTTCCCTATTTTGATCTCCCGGTTTTCATTTCGAATTTGAAAACTTCTCTGTTAAGAAAATAGCTGATAAAATAGAAGCCGCACTCTCTTGGTAGCCAGAAACGTTTGGATTTTAAAAATGCTATTATACCATAACAAAGTGTCACCTTCCATGTACCAAAGTCACCACTATTTATGGTTTATATTTAAAAACAATGATAAATTTTTCCGATTATCAACGTCATTGACAATGAAAAAAAACTTACGTAAAGATTCCTCAACAAGTAGCAAAAAACGACCATTTATTTAGCATTTAAATCCATAGTGCTAAATTTAATTAAATTAAAAATGGGCATGGTTTACTTTCGGGGCATACCTACATGTTATAAAAACATATAATATTTTCATATTATCATTTAGCACCAAACAAATTAATGGATTATTAGAAAATGGATTTAAAAGCCTCAGTGCATTACACAATCTCATTACTAGAAAAACAGAAACAAATAAAGATAACATTTACTATTTACCATACCACTTTAATAAAATACTTAACTGGGCCAAATATATAAATGATAAAATCGTTTTCAATTCTTTCTTTTCATGCTAGAAGTAAAAACAAAAATCAAACAACGGAATGATCATGGGAGAAACAGTCAATCGAATTTCATTAAAATCGAGTATAAATATAAATCTACATTTTAAATCAATTTTACAGTAGGATTTTTTTTTGTTGATAGTTAAGAGTGCGGTTTATTTAGTGCATATATGGTAAATGGTAAATTAATTTGTGGATCTTTCCTGGCATGTTTTTATACTGACTACTGTAAGCCCCTTTTAATTTTTTTTTTTTTTTTTTTTAGAAAAAGCATTTTTGGAACTATTAAACTTCTTCACTTTGTTGAGCAACGTTTTTAAAATGGTGTTAAAATCAGTAGTCATGTTATTGATGAATTAAAAGGAAGAGATTAGCCTAGAGAGGTGTAACCAACCTAATCTAACCATAGTGAGTTGGTCTATGGGTGCGCCAAGAAATGGCTGTTGACTCTTGCATACGGATTCGATCCGCCTCTGCAAGATTTGAATGCGACTGCGGACAACGCTGTAAAACTCTCGTCCCTTATTATTATTATTTTTATTGCTCATTATTTCCCAATTAGATTACACAAATGAAGACGATGCTCGGTAAAGCTGTTAGAGGGTGGAGCACTACCCGAGCGTGAACGGGACGATAAAAGAGAGGACATTAGCCAGGTGATTAGGAGGCTCTAATGACTGAGTGGGGCTTTATCGGCAACCTGTTCCTGCTCCGCGTATGTCTTCCTCTAAGGCAATAATTCCTACAGTTAATTGGCCATAATTAGTCGTCTCCTCCTAATGTCTCTGTATCAAATCAGGTAAAAATTATATTCGATCATACCTTTGTTACGAAAAGGAAAATATGGGTTATTCGCCACAGTTCAAAACGTTAGTTAATCATATTTGTTGTTAAAATGTTAATATTAAGTTACTTCTGAAAGTCAATTTATGTATTTAGATGCCACCTCCAACGTAATTATGTGCTTAATGTAGTGGTACGAACCGTTTGTGAATATCATTGGTAAATGATGATGATCCAAAAACTGAATGGATACCTTCTCCAAAAATTCTGTTCCCTCTTCAAATATTTTTATTTCAATTGTCTACTGTATTGTCTAAAAATAAAAATAAGTTTGAACAAGAGTAATGTAGTGTAATTATAGACTGTTTGGCAATAGAAGGAGCATAAAAATTCAGATCTTAAGGATGGGGTATGAGAGGAAGGTTCGACTCCCGGCGGAGCCAAATCTTTTCTCTTCAAAAAAAATAAATTATTTAAAAATAATTTAAAATGGTGGTCACCCACAAATTAAGATTAGATTAATGTAAAATAATTTAAAAAATTGACGTATGTCAATAAATATCATAAATTGGACCAAATTTGTCCACCTCCCGCTACTACTCGCAAAATTTGTGAGATAGGGGGAGTAGGTATCAGTGAAGAGGAAGGATTTGCTCTGCCTTGAGCCGAGCTCTGTGGTGCAGTAGTTAGTATCCGCGCATGTAACGCGGGAGACCTGGGTTCGTCTCCCGGCGGAGCCAAATCATTTCTCTTCAAAAAATAAATAATTAAAAAATAGAATTTTAGTTTTGGGAAAGGAACATAAAGTTAAAAAAGCTGATTAGCAGATCCAAATGAAGGACTGTGGGGCTGCGCCCCCCCCCCCCCCTTTACGATCGGCTGGATCCGCCCATGGTCATCAATACAATGTTTTAGTTGCAATTGACGAGCTACTGCCAAGAAATGCAATGATAAGGGATATCCACTTCATATAGGAAAAATGAAAAGCATTTTAAAAAAGCCTCGAGCATTGACGGTTATCTAGTCAACTGTGGTATCGTGGAAAATTAAAACGTTGCTAAATATTGAACAGGAATAGAAGCAGCAAAAAGGTATTATTTTTGAAGATTGTTTATATCAATCAAATAAAAAACCTTTTTTCTGATTGGGGAGATAAGAAATAAATTGAAATTATCAAGAAAGAACAAAATTATAATGCGTCGACTTAAGGAGCTTATTTAATATTATATTATGTTAATAAGGGCTACTTTTATTCATTTATTTAACTTCACTTTATACCACTGGATGATGCTGCAGTGGAAGAACTAAATTTTTCGTATCCAGGTTTAATTTGGGTTGGGATCTTTAAGGAGTTCCTGAAGTCTTACAGGATCAAGATCTTCATTTTACTTTCCATCCGAATATAAGCAAGGATTTTTTACTCTCTTTCAAAAAATTTTAAGGGCACCATCGGAACCGAGACCATTGGCATATGATGCTGTTATGTAAAAAAAAAAAAAAAAAAAAGCAAAAAATGTTATGTACGAAAAATTCATTGCTTAGTCATTCTTCTTCTCCTTGTAAACAAAGTCTCCTCTGTTGTAGAATTACTTGAGGTTAAGTTGCTCTCTCCCTCCACCCGAATCCTTAGAAATGATAGAGATTATTAAGGAATAAGCACATCAAAATGAAAGTAAGATGTAGCGGAAAAAATCTTTAAAACTTATTGTCGGATCAATTGCGAGTTAATTCCTAAAGGAAAAGGAAAATATCCTAAGCCCAAATACGATAATTTATACTGAGCACTAACATAGAATGTAAATCTCTTAAGCGCGGTTATTCTAATTCGAGAACAACCCTTCTTCACCTCCACATCCTCGATATGGGCTTATACTAACCAGATTTTATTGCTTCGACTTTGATCCCTCAAGATATATCACCGTGGTTCTTATTAGAATCTCAAATCTCTAGAATATGACGAAGTGGGTGGTGTGTTATTTATTAATGGAACAGTTTCCATAATATAAAGCTACATAGAACGATTAAACGATCATGGCTTACACTGAAAATAAATTAAAGTCTTGGCTTCGACAAAACATGATGTTTTATATAAATGAAAAATGTTCTAAACTTTTTTTTTTAAGAATCGTTTATAGTAAAAGTAAAATTAATAGATATAATACATTGTTTTCAATCAATGTTGACATAATATGTAATTGGTTTTTCCACCCATATTTAATTGGTAAATTTTTATTTACTAAAAATATATTTTAGATATAACTATATTTGTTTGTGGTTTTACTGAATATTAGTAACACAGGTAAATCATCAAACTTTGATGCCTTCAAGTTACCAAATCTGAGATTTATATTATTATTTATACATAAATGGATTGATTACTTTTTTTTTTAATAATTAGAGTAGATCAATGTGAGTTAAAAAATATATATGTGGGTACTTTTACGTTTCTTGTTTTTGACCAAACAGATTTGTGACATCCTCAATAATCATTAATTATAGGAATAGAGTCATCTTAACTTTGAAAGGTTCTATCATAAATCAAAACTTGTACCTCCCTAATTTCTTTATTTATTTCGTTTATTTTTATACTAGAATTCACCAAAATTCCTGATTCTAAATTTCAATATTAATAAAATAAAAAAGCTACATAGAGAGAAAAAAGCTATATAGGAAGAAATCGAAGCAAGAAATTATTAATTTAAAATATTTATAATACCTAGAATCTGCATGGTTTCGGTTTATCCATTATCATGATAAAATACTTTTTTTCAACATAGTATTAGGGACTGACAACTAAATAATATTTTTTTACAGTAGTAGAATAAATGTAACAAAATAACTACATAAAAAACTAAGTTGTTAAGGAATCACCTTGGTAGTATGTACTTAATTCAACTTAATAGTATTCTTTTCGGATGCCTTGGAATTTTTATTTTATGCCTTGGATTTATAATCCTTGCCCGTACAAGTACTGACTTACTGATGCGCAAGGAGTTAGTGATTAAATCTTTCTAATTTACAGGTCTTTTGATAAAAAGCAGAATAAATACAGGCAAAAATAGGAGCTATGAACTTTATATGGATAATTTAATCATTTACATCATAAGGATCATTAAGAAGTTATTTAAGGTTTTTAAGATATTTTATATGATCCTCGAGAATAATTTTTGATAAAGCATCGGGTAATTGTAGTAACCATTATTTAATCATTTAATCGTTAATTAAGTTTGTTGTAACGCTTAGATATTTTTTTTTTTTTTTTTTATGGGTGTAGGATTTTTATGAGTGGAACGATAAGCTAAATTGGAGATTCTTAAATAGCGGCCGATTTTCGGCATTGCGGAAATTCTAATTGCCACTTTCACTGAAAGTATAACAAGGGTGTTGTATATCTCGTTTAACCCACATACTGCGGTAAGCCATCTTGTAAAAATTCCCTCTTAAGAGTATGTACTCTGCTAATGAAATCAAAATAACTTACAAATTAACAAAGGGTCATTAACAACATCCGCTCGCCGCCTTATCTCATCGTTATTTATTCCTTTTAATTATTCCGATAAGTCATTCCACCTCGAGGCAAGCTGGGGGAAAAAAACCGCCAACCTAAACAGCAATTAACATAATCTTTTGTGTCTCGCCTTCGGTTAATTCCGCTATTATTAATTAAAAACAAACGGTGAGGGGTTGTGGTGGTTAGGGGGGGGGGGGGTAGTGTGTGCCGGTGAGTTAAGATAAGGGCGCGCCGTTAGCGAGTAGTAATTCATGGCATTTTAAAAATTGCAAGCCCCCCTCCACGTTGGAATCCTGACGGATGGGGGCCCGACACAATTTGCTGGGCAAGATATACCGCCCCCAAGATATTGCCAGGTGCACCCTTTGCTTTTAATTTAAAAAGCTCTTCCTCCATCCCCTATTCTTCTTCCTTCTAAGTGCTCCTCTCCTCCACTATATATTCCATTCCCGTTTTTTTCATTCTACCTTTTTTTCCCCCGTTCGTTTCCTCTTTCGGCAATTTCACTTCTTATGTCCCTATGTATTTTATCTGTTCCTTTTAAATAAGACTACCTTTATTTCCCTTCCTAGTTATATAACACTAAAACAGGTTATATGGTATAAGACACCTGTTCATTCCAATTAAAGAACAACCATAAGTAATATTTCCGTTAGAGATCTAGTTTATCAAATATGCGGCTCAATTGAATATCATTGGTAGAGCAGGTGGATTCACTGCCAAGCAATTTTTCTCACAACTTTATATCCTCTTGTGGTGGCTGGATGGCCATATTGGCAAACTTGTTAGAAAATACGCGTTGCCCATAGTAACGTATGATTGGGATCCCGAAGAAAGCAAGTTCGAAACCCTGGCCAATACAAGGTTCCCCTGGCCTAGGAAACCCAGTATAGCCTAAAATGCGAAGAAGGGGAGGAACAAAAAAAACAAACAATAACTTTATTTCCTCTGTCAATGATTAGATATATAGATTGATGATGAGCTATTTATACGACATTGCATAGTCATGACAGTAACATTTGATTGTGAGGCAAAATGTACCCTAACAATGCAAGTTAATTTCATTTTGCGTCTAACATGTATGTTAAGTAGAGCCATGTAATAATCTTTATAAAAACGCTTTATCAATTCATACATTATTATTTCTTTCTAAATCATTTATTAAAATAAAACACATCAATAGTCGAAGAAAGACGCATTTACCAGAGAAATGGCGTAGCTGTATGACATCATAACGATATCAGAAAGAGTATAGAGCAGTATTTCCTTCTCTTGGTACAATGCTTGAAAATTGTACTATACAAAATAATTTATTAATAAGATTATTACTTTATAAAATGTTTGGGGAACAAAATGCCCACTCATACCATTAATTATTTCAATTACATACTATAAATTATTTATTAATTCGAAATAAGCGTTTAATTTATGTTTAAACTAACCAAACCACACCAAACGTGCATTTTAACTACGTGTCGTGGCTGCATGGGCGCCACCGCCGAAGGGGTCATGGGGGTTGCGTCCTCCCAATATTTTGGAAGCAGGCAACTACTTACACTCTAACTGTGACATTAATTGGCAACTTTCATAAATACCTTTGAAATACATCTTTGGAGGAGGAACTGAATGTTTGATTCGTCCTCCCTCCCCAATAATTTGTGCTGATGACGCCCGTGTGTGTGGCTGTATTTGAAACATTTCAACCAAGAGACTGGCTGTCCAATCTCATTATAGATAACAAACACCCAGACGACTGCAATGTATTTTAAGTTATTAAAAAAGAAAAAAAAGAAATAGTATTCGCCTTTGATTTATCAGTTAGCGCAGTAATTTTTTTATAATTTTATTAATTGATTATTTTTATTGTCAGTTGGAGCTTTTATTATTTAAGTATTTCCCTGCATTTTAGAGATCCTGGGCTTTGCGTTGAATAGTAAATGTTTCCTATCTACCAGCAAAAGTCAGTTTCTTTACTCGAGTGAAATCTGCAATGGGCAGTATAGGGCTTCATTGGAAGCCTTAAAGTCCCAAAAAAAAAAAAAAAAAAAAAAAAAAAAAAAAAAAAAAAAAAAAAATCTGCAATGATTTCTTTTGAGAGATACATTTTGATCTCCAAAATTCGACTTTACAAACTGAATTCAGATATTAACACAGATCAATGATCTAACTACTTCCCCATTTTCGATTATTTTCTTGTTCTTTCTATTTGATTGGGTTCTTGAATCGTTATTATTAAATCAACTTTGTGTCGTTTTTAGGCCTTTGATGTACCTAGAGATCATTTAATTAATTTAATTTGAATGTATTTACAAGATTCCTCTTTGACTTGTCGCGAATCCATAATGCAGAACCCCTGTCCTGCACGGCCCTGCAGCTCGGTACCCCCGGGAGATATGCGCACTCCAAAGAAGACGGCGCATGATCTATTGTTATACTCGGGAGTAGCAGCCTCCTCGGCCATTCCTGCTGTTTCATGGGTTCCATTCTTCCTCCACCTTCTCCTCAAATATATATCCCCCTCCCACCCCCACTCTCTCCGTGCCTTTCATAAATATGACTTAGGAGACATCTCTATTTTTCGTTTTGAACAAGTTTTCGTACCTCGTAAATCCGGCGGGGCCATCGGCCACATTTCACCCCGTTCCTCTGCGGAAGAAAGGAACAGCACAAAAAAAGAGAGAAGAGATATATCAGACCAACTGTAAGCTACCGTAAATCCTCCTTGCCTGCCTGTCTAATGATTTATCAAGGTGTCTCGCCTGGAACCTCTAGGGATAGATACGGTGTTAAATCATATTCTTCTATGGGATATTCGCCGGATTTCTTTTTATTATTTCCACTAGAAAGGTGAATAGTGTGAGAAAATTGTATGTTAAAATATTCTTACAAATTCCCTATAAAACAGATATTAAAATTAATAAGTTTTCTTAATATATGTAAAATAATTTAAGCCTCCAGACATGTCATACATTTAAGAATTAGGGATTTTATGATCAAATTAAACAGAAAAAATATATGATTTTCAAAATAAAAATTTCAATTTTCAGTAATCTGGATAGTCATATATATTTACATTATCTTCTTAAGAAGCTTAGAATTTAAGAAAGAATAATATTAAATTTATATAGTGATAGAAAGTCCATGATACGAAATTAATAATTTAAAAATAAAAATTTAGACTTTCAGATCATTTAACGGAAACTACTGCTTTAGTAACAACTGTCTTGCTTATTTAACTTTAGAGAAATATTCACTATTTAAAATATTTCATTAAGTTCAAGGACCTCATTCATGGTTTATTTTAGAAAATAAATGAAGAATCTCAGGCAAGAACATATCCAAGTCCATTGTTATTAAAAAATGAGTTTTCATATTTTTATAACATACCTATTTTCTTCCAGTTGATTCAATAATGCATCCTAAGATTTAGTTCTTTCATTAAAAAAAAAAAAAAAAAGTAGTAAGATGAATTCAATATTTTTTACTATCAGTCGTAGAAAGCAACATATGCAACAAGAGATTTGTGTAGTCATAGACAATTTTACTCACTAATATAAATTTGTTAAGTTGTGATCTTATTTCGTAACTTAAAATGACAATATTTTTTTCATCCCTCCGAAGATGAACGAGACGATTGAAAGAAAATCATGAAATTAGGTAAGGTAGTGAAGAAGCTCTAAAAATAAACATTGTAGGTAGGCATTAAATCCATTCACGGTTGCTGGAAAATGCGCAGAGCTTAAAATCTCAACCTGCCTTCGCCCTATGAGAAAATATAATATATTCTAAACGCTTGAAGATAAATATTTTCAATGCATCTTGTTTCTCATACTTTTTAAAATTCCATCTCAACGCATCCGTTCTTCCTGATTCCTTGCTATGCAGTTCCACATATCTTTATGATCTTCCTCAAAGATTAATGCGGTAGAGGATTCCTGACTACCGTAGTTTATATGATCGTGGGTTTACAACTTCTGTATTCGAAACCTCAACTGTTGAGAAAATATCCTTACTTTAAGTAATCTTTGTTAATAGCATAAATATTGAACTACTGGACAAACTAATGGATGAATATGGTATTATAAAATTGTATTAAGGAATGCAAACGAATCAAAACATAACAAATAAATTATGAAAGAAAGACACGATGCCTGGCCATCCATAGAACGCAGGTTTATGTTGATTTTTTGACCTTAAATAAATGAATAAATATTTAGATTAAAAAAAAATCATAATCTTTTGTGTATTACTTATTTCTGTACCTCAGAGGTAAACTGTCGTAACTGACAGTGTTAAATTTTTAAAGGAGAGCACTTTGAATTTTAAATTTTCATATTTCTTGTCGTAAAAAAAAAAAAATAATAATAATAGGTTATATAAAACACCATTCATCAGAAGTATAAATAAGAATAGCTTTCGCTATAATATACACCTTTACAATTAAGTTTCATCAATAATTGGAAACTCGAGAATTTTGTAGTTACAACAGTTTACCTCTCAGGTACAGATTTAAGTTTTTAGTTCTCAGGTACAGATTTAAGTATTTAGTTATATTCTTTTTTTTTTTTCTTCATTTTAAAAGTTCTTCTAAATATTAAAAAGGGGATTGAGTACCCCGCTCGGAAGCGGAATGAGTTTGAGATTGTTGATTGCTGAAGCCCTATTTTAATAATATTGAAATTGTCCCAACCCTTTGGGAGGAGGCAGCTGTTTTTCCTTCCCTTCTTCGTCCTTAATTTCATCCCCGTTCCATTCGGATCCAGCCCTCGTTTAATTTATGCTCCGGATGCGGTACTGAAGAATTAGCAGATTATGCAGCCCTTAGGGGGTGCTTCAGGCAGTCATTTTACTTGCGTTATTTTACAACTGAGCCCTCAGATGTAATCAACAATCGTAGATTGATATATAAAGAGAAAAAATGGAGCCTGTCTCAAAGTCACAATTTTTTCCACATTCATTTACTTATTTTTGTTTGTAGTATGTAATTTTTTTTTAAATCTAATTTGTTTATTATTAAATACAACTTTTTACTTGTGATAATTCTGCAATGCAAGCATTTAATTCTGCACTACTACAATTCGTCTGATTTTATAATTCTCTATGTAGTTGTTGAAATCTTCATTTAGTTACCATGAAACGAATAATTTCCATTAAATGAACAGAACGGCATAAACAATGGTTTGGTCATTAAAGGCGTACTGCGCATGCGTGGGCTCAACGTGTTTTATGAGTTTACGGAATATTTTTCTTTTTATTCCTCTATATTTACTTGATCTTTTTAATATTTCATATTTAGCCATTTCTTATTTTTAGGTGTAACGAGAGACAATTAATTTCTCCATATAAACAAAAACAAAGATACTTTATAGGAAAACAAAAAAGGCCCCTTCCCTATTTAAGCCCCATTAGAACATTTTAATAATGATAAAGCTTACCTAATATTAAAGAAGGCTTGATTTTCATTAAACGTGACGAATTTGATTAAAATCATCAAAGCCGTTTTTGAGAAATTACAAAAAAAAATGTAAAATTAGGAGAAAAAAAACTACGAAATAAAGTTTGATCAATTTTTTCTGTCACATCGCGGGCATGTACGTAGATCAAATACCGAGTGATATCAAAATCGATAGAGCCATTTTTGAGAAAATCGTAAAAAGTTATAAAATAAAGTACCCCCTCCCTTAGATCAATTTTGATGCAATTTTCGCTGTCACATCACGGGTATATACGTATACCATTCATTTTTTAGTACTTGTACTGATGGATTTTGTAGTATGCTGTACTGATGGATTTTTCCTAAATAATCGTTGAATATAATATAATTTTATAAACCACACAGAAAGAACTCATCAGACTCTGAAAGGAAAATCAGAATGAGGTTACCTAATTATGCCTCCACAATGTCTGATAAATGGAGAAAAAAATAAAGGCAACGTTTTTTAGCACGAAAATATAAACATCATTTCATGGATCCACAACCAGTAAAAATCTAGGAAAAATTGTGACGAGACATAAGAAAAAAATGAGACAATAACATAGTTGAGAAAATAGTAGTAACTGGAATACTACAGGACCTGTTGGGTTCTCTACATTTATACATACGTTGTTTTGTATACAATGTATATCTTGCATATCTAATTTGCTTCTCGTTTAGAGATATTTATTTCTTGTATCACCATCTTATCATCATTATTATCATCTTCTGTATTTTCAATGTGAAAGGAGAAGCTGTATCTTAAATTCCGACAAAGTTTAAGCAGAAGTTTTATCAGGACTAGAGAAGAGGCCCTCCAGTGACCAGCAAAGCGTGTAACCCCCGAAAGAACAAGGGCCCTGAATAACATAATGAACGGGCTGGCGAAGAGAAGTGTGGGGCGTTAAATTCCTCTAATTTATTAGCGCCCAGTTCCGTTTTATAAATGAAATTATTCGGCGGAGCGTGTTTTAGGACCGCGTCATAGAGGACTCTCTTAACTGTCGGTTCGGCGCTTGGCTCCTTTCGAAAGGAATAAATCTCATTTATTCCGGAGACGAGTAATGAGCCGAAATATTATTCAGAGCTCATTAAATCTGCCTTCATTAATAAGGAAGACTCCCCACTTCTTTCGGGAATTATATCGGTCCGTATTTTAATTGAATTGTGTAATTTCTTCTGCTTTTTGCGCGGAGGTAATGTTTATGAGTTAGTAGAAGGCTCAAAACGATAGTTTATAAAGATATCTAGAGCCTCTAGACTTACATAAATTAACCACAGCACACTTTAAATGATAAGAAATATTAGGATGCATATGAGTATGAGATGCAGGTAAAAAACTAAATCCTTTTGCCTTTCGCTGATTTCATTGTCATCAGGACAGAAACAACCTAATTCACCTATCGACAAAATAAATATAACGCACCACTCATTATGAGACTAATAATTACAAGAATGACATTCTCGTACTAACTTAAGGAAAAGTCCAACTTGTACACGATCAGCCGAGAAATATCGTAAATTTATATAGCAGTAGGGGATCCTGAGGGGCTGAGGGGGCGCACATTTTTATTTTTGCAATTTCATAAATCATGAAGAATCTAATTTAAGAAATTAGAACATAATTTTTTTTTAATTACTATTAAATGTTTAAATAAAATTCATATTCCATTTCAGGACTAAATATATTGGATATTGGTGGCCTTTCGTTCTTAAGATTAGGCGATTGATGTATGGCTTAATTGCACTGTATTTATGAACTCTTAAATAAATTATTTTAGATAACAACAGTCAACAGTGCAAAGTAGAATTTCGGTAGCACAATTTCACTGTGTATGTGACAATTTCCAGTACATAATGTTATTTTTTATTTTGAATACAGAGATATAACCCAAACTACATCTTATATTTATGAATGTCTGTGGAGAGTGTCGGAGCAACTATGGAGGATTTCAGCAACTGTGGATCAATTAGCAAACTATATAGAAGGGGTCATCTGTGGTATAGTGGTTAGCATGGCATCCTACAAGCCGAAAGGTCGAAGGTTCTCGTCATGCCGTGGCCCTATGATTTTTAAAGGGAGTAAGAAATCCTTGGCGATGCCGTCCCTCGGATAGGACGTAAAATGGAGGTCCCGAGCCTGTACGATGTCAGGTATTCGTTAAAGATCCCTATCCTAATCATACCTGGTTAGGCAAAACTTAGTGGCATAAAGTGATGAACGAGTAATCGTTTGATGTCTTTAGCTGTTGCGTTTTGGAAGATGTATGTTAAAAAAATAAAGACTAACCCCTAGGCAACATCAATACTACACTGTCGGGGAGTATTGTGTACGTTATCCCGCCATCCGGCAACTTTGTGACTTATTGTTTGTTAAGTCCCTCGGTATAAAATAACCGGTGCTTTTTTTGATCGGATAAAGATTAAACGGTAATAAAGGGAGGGGAAAACCCTGGGCAATAAGGCCCCCCACGCCGGAGGACTTTTATCGAAAAAATACGTTAATGGGGAATAAATGTAAAAAAGATTTCCTCGAGGAGGGCGGGACAATGAAAAACACATAAGGACAGGCTAGGGAAGGGAGCAAGGATTTCCTCTAAGCAGATAATTTATTTTGGAAACTTCTTCTCAGGCCAGGGAATTTGTCTGACGGAAAAGTTTCCTTCTTTGGTAGCGTGTGCTCTAAATGACTTTTAGCCCTATAAGAGGCGGTTTTTCTTCTCTGCTATATTTTATCTTTATACGTCATTTATTAATGATTTATAGCCCGAGGGGTTCTGGAGAGTTTGATTATATTTGCTCGGCGAGGATTTAGTGTATTCGCCATCAGAGATTTGAGAAATTTTCGGCAACTCGATAAATTAAGACTCGAAATACGAAAATTCATTTTTATTTTTACCATTTATCATGAATTTAATATTAGAAAATTAGATACAGATAATTCTACAATTGTATATAGTTCCATCATTTTGGAACATTACTTCCGCCTGTATATATTGCATTTATATATTTAAATAAAAGTGAAGATTAAGCGAAAAAATATTTTCTGATTCAACTATATGCAGCTTACATTCATCATACCAAAATATGATAAGTATAGCAATGACAGATTAAAAATTTTATTTGATTTTTTCCTGAATTATCCATCAACTATTACTCGATTTTAATGAACTAAGACATTTCTGTAAAACTTAAACAGCCCTTACCTGCAGCCTAAAGTTTCTGTCAGATTCAATACGATAATTCTGATGAAGACCGAAAACCTAGGTTGAAAGGTCTTCCGAGATTTTATTTATAATTATTGTGTGATTACTTGTATGATTGCATCCCGAAAATTGGTAACGTTTCTGTTATGCCACTTCTGGGCGTGGCATATTTCGACAGGATATGTTATCTTACTATAACTCCCTTCGCTTCACTAGATTCCCTAGCTTTTGGATTCCCGCTGGATAAGCTTGCTTTTAAGGGATTAATAAATGGTACTATAGCTTCGCTATGAGATTTCTAGGTGTGTCTAATAGGGCCGTTTAGTGAGGCCTCGGACTTGACTGAAAGAACCCCTTTTAGGGTTTATTTGTCTTCGGGGGAGCGGTAGTCGAAAGCTGTGATCTAATGAATCCCTAGATGTAACATAGCTCAAGGAGTATCCAAAAAAAAAAATCTTCTATTACTATCTTATTGCGGTCAGCGAAATTCCTGTCATTAAAATGATAACGTATTGAAAATCGGATAAATGAAATTTGTCTCATATAGTTATTTAGGAGTCCCTCAAGAGCAGATTTAATTGTGTTTGTCTAATTAATATATCTGTGACTAAACCGTAAAGTGTGTTAAGTCTAAATTAAAAAATATTTTTTTTATTTGTTTGAACTTGGCTTTGCAGATTTTAGCACATTTATTAGTTTATGTAGCACTCAACTTGCGAGCTAAGAAACATGCGGGCCAAGTTACCAGAGCTGAAATGAGGTATTTGAGGAAAGTGGCAGGTAAAACCAGACGAGACTGTTTTCGAAATCTCGTGTCACACTAGGAATATGATCTGATGTCATCGAGGAACGCCAGCTGAAGTGGTATGGCCATATTTGTAGGATAGGAGAAGGCAGAAAGGCATGCTGGCTGATAGCCCTTAGGAAGCAAGGCCCTTAGGAAAGCGACCCTTTAGTGAGCCAAGACTAACCTACAATGAGTATATATAGATGTCCTCGCAAAGGACCGCAACAGCCGGATTGATCAACTCCGAAGAATGGCCCAAGATAGAGAAATATCCAAGAGATGGACTGAGGCTACTCCACGCCTAACAGCACAAAGGAGGTAGAAAAAGAAATTTAAAAAAAAAAAAATGTAGCACTCTACGCGGTCAGCAACATCCTGATGATTAAAATTCAATCATCAAAATGGCGCCTGAAATGTGTTATAAATCTGCAAATTCGTGAGCAAACAAATTAATTTTTTGTTTTTTTGTTTTTGGACAGTAAACTCTTTACGTTACATCCACATAGAGATAATATTAAACATATTCTTTATCGATTTATCAATGCATTAGATCATAGAAAGGTATACGGAATTATGGCCGATCGGTAGTGTGTACCGGTAGTGGGCACAGAATTCGGATTCGGTTATTCCTGGTTATTCATAAGAAGGAGACGGATAACCCTACCTAGAGGCATTGATTGAAACGAGGGGAGAGAGGGTGTTGTTAAAGTTGGAATACAACGGACGCAAGATAAATGTTGGACTCTGAGGCCCCAAGCCGGGGTGTCGGCAATGCATCATTTCCCAGTCCTCTGCGCGCCCAAAAGGAAAAAATAAAGGAACGGACTTCTAGGTCCTGTTCCTTTTGCTTTATCCTGTATCCTCTGGCCCGGACACAACAAGTGAGAGCTGAGTCCCTGTAAAAAGTAACACCCTTCTTCATTCGGCTGGGATACCATTCATCTACTAAGGATAGGAAAGGAGAAAGGATTCCATATAGGGAGGACTTCTTAACTTTATGGGAAGGTCCATAAAATTGTAATTTGAAAATACTTTTATCACTTTTGTACTACAAATGCTTCATCAGTACAAAAAAAGTCTTGGTTACGTGATCCCTCTTCTGATTTTCAAAGAACTGTTACCATCATTCACTTTAATTAGGATTTTTTTTCATGTATTTTACAGCCTAAAAAGTCTTTTATAGGGAAATATTTTTCTCTAGGTTCCCTTACAGATAGGCTTTTCATACCTTTAGTTAGATGCTTCGAGTACCTTGACCTTCGATCAGCTGTCTTTAAAATCACCAAATACAATATCCTGTTTTTTTTGTACTGTTGGATGTGTCAATTGATTTTAGCCTATCAAATACTAACCGGTGATTATAAAATTGTTTATAATTATGGAACAATATTGAATTTATATGATTTTTTTTATGTATTCATAACTATCATTATAAATATCATGAGGTTTTTAATGCTTTTTATATTGAAAAATAAATTTATTTATTTACTTATATATAATTTCGGGCTTTTCGACCACCTGGGTCATTCTCGCCCTATAATACAAATTTACAATTTTGCAATAAAATTAAAATGCAGTTAAATACAATGGAGTAAAATTACTATAGAATTACAATTTACATATAAAATAAAAAAGAAAATACAAGTACAATACAATACCAATACAATATGAATACAAGAAATATACAATACGAACACGAGAAATATACAATTACAGTTACAATTTAAAAAGTCAGTTAAATTTTATTGAATATATTATTCTGTTTGAGGAACAGTTTTACAGTTGCTTACAGCTTTTTGTTCCATTTGAAGAGTTTCGTCGAGGTTTTCTTTTAAGAGTTGCCCTCGGGAAGTCCCGTACGCAAAGCATTCAGTGAGGATATGGCTAACTGTGAGTGGAACCCCGCAGGAACTACATTGAGGAGAAGGTTTCTTGCACATCTTCAAATAAATTAATAAAGTAAAAAAACCGTATCCATAAGCATGAACAAATCAAACATTGTTGAAGTTTTACACCTTCATATTTTTAATTTTCTTTTTCAAATTTTAAAGTACAAAATTTCAATATTTGCAGTTGTGTCGTAATAATTATTCTTCGGGAGCTGCTATAAAAGGTTCATAGTGATCTAGAATATCTAAATTTCATATAAGGCTAAAGGTATTTAAGAAGTTACAAGTGATCTTGGCCGAATTTTAAATCAACAAAAAGTTGTTGATAAAATTAATATAAAATAAGTTCTCTCCCATGGTCGTATTCAATAACGTGTACATTTATGCATATTGATGTCTTCTATAAAAACAAAATTGCCAAAGTTTGAAGTTTAAAGATTTTATCAATTTCGCTACTTATATATCAAATAGCAATAGCCGGCCATGCTTACTTTAAATTAACTTTTAGGAAAGTAAATAAATATTTTCTGGTGAAATTCACCCAAAAACATCATTACACATAGTAGGCGACTTAAAATTGCTGGATAATAAGAAGGGATTATAAATTTTCTTAGATTTGTGATGCCTTTTTCATTTTGTACCAAAGAAAGAAAGCTGTCATCATGCACAAAAAGAACATTTATTTGTATTTTGATATATTAACATAAAAATTATTCATGGCTAAACAGCAAATTTGTGTAAAAGCTTCAGATTTATCAAACAGCTACTTTTCGAATACTGAGTTAAAAACCATAGGACCATTATAATTTTTAAGTATAAGATTAACTTGGTAATTTTTGTATTTATTAGATTTATTTTGTATTTGTATTATTTGAAGATTTCTTACAATGTTTGTATATGCCTAGATTCAACTCTTCCTAACATTTTTGAACCCTTTCATAAAATTTTACTTGCAACATCTATCAAGCCAGACATCAATATGTTTAGATTTTCATCCAGGAAGGTGGAAAGAATACAACATACTATGATATTCCCTTTTGAAATGTGCATCTAAGGGTCACTCCCCGTAAACCACCAAGTACCCCATACTTCGCAAGGACCCTATACCTCGGAAGTACCCTATGCCTCGCAGGCTCTTCGACATGAGTACCAAGATTATGGACCGCCCTTCAGGAGCAGCCATCTCGTACGAGGACGTACACGCTGCAAGTATCCTCCAAGTATTCACACCCTCCGGAGCAGCGGCGACCGAGGGGCACTACGTCATTGTCCCCCCCAGGCCCGGCATAAATCTCGACCTACAGGATCACGCTTCCCGACGCCCCCACACGCAGTCTTCTAGCACGGCCTCCTAATTATTATTTCATTATTATCTCCGGATATTTACTGCGGCCGGTTCCTTGTACCTCATCCGGTTAACAGGTTTGCCAAGGGTCGAAGTTTGGCGGATGCCTCGACGTTCGTGATATATTTTCTTCGGTACTTTCGACATCTTAATAACCGAGGACATCCAGTATTATAATGAGGGTGTGATGTATGGCTCAGGAAGAAGATACTGATGGGGCTTGAGGGTCGTTTGCTTGGTTGTTGGTCAGTAGTCAAAGCTCAAGAGATCTTTGACTCTTGCCCGTTAAAAAAAAAATAGTTGACACTGATCGATATACTGCAAATTCGTGCATGTTTACTTCAATATGATGTTGTAGCAGTTAGCGGTTTTTTCGGTAAACTAAACGATTTACATCAAGATGGGCAGGATATCATTTTATTGAAGAAAGAGGTTCCAGAGAAACCTCTCACGAAGCTTCGTATTTTATTTTATTTTTTTCTAGGTTAATTTCCGTATTTTTACATTATTTTTGTATGTATTTGTGATGCCAGTATACTGCAGTGATCAAAGCAATGGACTCTTATATCAAAGGTACCTTCAAAAATACATTGCTACCCAATTGCCCACTTTTGCCTGTTTTTCTTTTACAATAATGCCGTGTTGTCTTTTCTTAAAATGGTAGTTTATTATTTACCCATTGACGGTGTTTTTCCAACAATGATGTTAAAATACAGTTGTATAAGGAACAATAGCACAAAACGAGACACAAAGAAAAAGAGAATTTAAATGTCAGGAAATTCTAGATTCCAGTCTTGGGAGAATGTAAAAAGACAAAACAATAAAATATTATCGTATTATAATTAACCTTTATCCTATTGAAAAAAAACAGATCCATGAAAGAAATACGAAAATTTTAGTTGAATGTAAGTGTAATTTCTAAATTATCAGAACTTTAATTTGTGAATAATTAGGCAACTACTGTGATATTAATATTACTTATGTAATACATTTCTGAAATTTAAGGATTATCCTATTAATTGTACAAAGGATTGACAATAAATATGTAGATACAAATTTCATCGAATGTCGAGATTTTAGGGAAATGGTCTAATATATATGCATATAAACTCAACAGCAAAAAAAAACCGGACACTCACATTATCCCTCATAATTCCAGTAAATTCTATTTGATTTTTAATTTGTGGTTAGGGTTACTTTCTTTATGGGTCACTTCAACAAAATCTACCAAAAATTTAAAAAAATGTATTATTAATTGTGTATAATATACGAAAATAATTTTTTTTTCACTTTTTCAGAAGCTCATAAGTATTCATTTTTTAAACTTTTATTAAAGGTACGCCCTCCTAATATCACTTATTGCCCGCTCTTGCACGGGTAAGTGCTCTCATCCTGTTAGGCATAGAAGAAATCAAATTTTGGATTAGTTCCTCTGGCAAAGCATCCCATTCATCTCAAAGAACAATTTGGAGCTCATTTACATTACTAGGGGGGTGGATGACGATTCCTAACACGTCTCCATAAATTATCCCACAAATGTTCTATTGGATTTATATCGGGAGATCGTGCAGGCCAGTCCAAAACTGAAATTCCTACCCTCTCAGTATCGAGAAATCTGTCATTTGACTGCTTCCAAAGTCCAGGATAGACTTGAAATGGTGTAGAAAAACCGTATTAGCACAGATACTGTACGGCAGAGACTGAAGGAGCAAGGGCTTGCAGCAAGGCGCCCCGAGGTAGGGTGCCTACTCCTGGAAAGACATAGGAGAGAACGCCGATTATTCGCTGGCCGGCATCTAAATTGGTCTTTTGAGCAATGGGGGCTGTTTTGTTTACCGATGAGTCTCATTTGGGTCAGTACCGCTCAGACGGTCGTGACAGACTGTGGAGACGACCAAGGGAGCGATTCGCTCTATACACCCTGCGCGAGTCACAGCTTTTAGAAAGGCAATCATATGGTTTGGGGAGGAATAAATTTCCACGCCCGTACTGAACTGATTTTTATTGAAATTAGGGCACTGGGTGCACACAGGTGCATTGAGGAAGTACTCATCGAGGCTGTTATCCCATTCGCCCCATTTATTGGTGATCAATTCATTTTAACGTAGGATAACAGTAACGTAGGGTCGCCGCACACTGCAAGAATAGTCATCGAATACTCGGAGCAGATGGGATTTTCAGTTTTGGACTGGCCAGCACGATCTCCCGATATGAATCCAATAGAACACTTGTGGGATAATTGAGGGAGACGTGTTAGGAACCGTCATCCATCCCCTAGTAATGTAAATGAGCTCCAAATTGTACTGCGAGAAGAACTGGATGCTGTGCCAGAGGAACTAATCCAAAAATTGATTTCTTCTAAGCCTAACAGGATGAGAGCACTCACCCTTACAAGAGGGGCAATACGAGTTATTAGGAGGCCGTACCTTTAATAAAAGTTAAAAAAATAAAAACTTATAAGTTTCTGAAAAAGTGAAAAAAAATTATTTTTGTAAATTGTACGCAAGTATTAATAATTTTTTTTAATTTCTGGTAGATTTTGTTGAAGTGACCTATAAAGAAAGTAACCCTTACCACAAATTAAAAATCAAATAAAATGTACTGGAATTATGAGGGATCATGTGAGTGTCCGGTTTTTTTTGCTGTTGAGTTTATATATGCATCACTATTTAAGTGATGTTAAGGAAAACCGTTTTTGTTTCTGGACGCAAATCTGTTTTTCTTTACCAAAGCAATTTTATAAGTTTATAAAATACTTATGGCATCATGGCATCACAAATGCCAAAAAAAATAATACAATAATGCGAAAATTATTATTCTAGAAAAAAATAATAAAATACGAAGCTTCATGAGAGGTTAGTAAGAGTCATATTTGTAAATTAACCTTAAAATGTTTTTCTATATATCTACAAATGAAAATTATGATAAAAGATAAAATACCTTCTAAAATTCGTTTGCCATAATTTTGAAACTTAAAAGATTTACCTTCAAAAATATATTGCTGTAATTACAATAAAATATATTGCTGTACAAAAATATATTGACCCAATTACATCCAATCCCCCTTTTCCTGTTATTCTTCTGCAACAATCTATGAAGAGATAAGTTAAAACCGAAATTCCTTTTCATTTTATTTTTTACTTTTTTCCTTTGGCTCAACTAATGAGCGTGCCATTATTTCTCCATTTGTAATCCGGTCCTAAACTAGACTCAGAGAAGCAGAATTACGACTGGATCATTTGAATCTCTTTAATCACAATTACTCACAGCTAATGCTTTTTTAAATTTCTTTTTGTACGCCAGAAAAAAGTGTGTGGGTTTTCTTTAAAAAACAAAATGTTGGAATAATGTAAGAGTATACATCTTTATTGCTTATATTGTATGACACACAAAACTCTTATGTGCTGAACAAGCAATTTAGATGTATAATAATTTAGAAATAAATGTTTTCTTTATTTATTACAGTAGGTATAATTAGTATACTTATTACTTTAACTTACCTATATATGAAATATATAGTAAGTGGAAGAATTGCGATCGTGAAAAATTTCGACTTCCGGTTTTCAACGGAAATACACATTTTGGGACCCCCTGAGTCGAAATAACCAAGTCCCGCGAAATGGTCTGTGTGTGTGTGTGTGAACAGACTAGCTCAAAAACTATAAACCGTGGGAACCTGAAATTGGGTATTTACTGTATGTATATGCCCGCGATGTGACAGCAAAAATTTCATCAAAATTGCTCAAAGGGAGGGGGTACTTTATTTAATAACTTTTTACGTTTTTTTTTCGATTTTCTCAAAAACGGCTCTAACGATTTTGATTAAACTGAGTATTTGATCTATTTATATGCCCGAGAATATGACTGTAAAAATTTCATCAAAATTGATTAACCGGAGGGGGGACTTTACTTAATAAATTTTGTATCATTTTCACGTGTTTTTTTTATTTACTCAAAAACGGCTTTAACGATTTTGATCAAACTGGGTATATGATGTATGTATATGCCCGAGATACGACTGTAAAAATTTCATCAAAATTGATCAACCGGAGGGGGGACTTTACTTAGCAAATTTTGCACCAATTTCACGTGTACATATTTTTTATTTACTCAAAAACGGCTTTAACGATTTTGAAGAAACTGTGTATTTGATGTATGTATATACCAAATATGTAAAATCCAACATTTCATCAAAATTAGTCCAACTGAGAGGGCACTTTATTTCATGACTTTTTTTTCCAATTTTTACCTTTTTTTCGATTATCTCGAAAACGGCTTTAACGATTTTTATCAAATTCGTCATGTTTAATGAAAATTAGGTTTTCTTTAATATCAGGTAAGCTTTATTATTATTAAAATGTTCTGAGGGGGCTTTTTTTTTGTGGGGGGGGGGCTTTTTTGTTTGTTTGTTTCTTACTTATAAAGTACCTTTGTTTTTGTTTACATGGAGAAATTAACTGTCTCTCGTTACGCCTAAAAATAAGAAATGGTTAAATATGAGATATAATAAAAATAAAGAAAACATAAAGAGGAGAAAAAAAGAAAAATATTCAGTCAACTTATAAAACTCGTTGAGCCCACGCATGCGGAGTACGCCTTTAATGACAGACCATTGTTCATAATTAAAGCCGTTCTGTTCATTTGAGAAGTGGCAATTAACAAAAGGCATTAGTTTCTAATCTAAGTAAGTTGGTAAGTGAAAGTTGTGTGTTGCAAGCACGCACCAGATTTTTTTTTGTTTCAAAGACAGCGAGTATATTTTTTATATTGGATTGATAAGAACACATTGAAATAATGAAATATGTTTTTTTTTTTTTTTTTTAATTCCTAAGAATATACCACAAATTTCAAAGGAAAAAATAAATCAAAAATATAATTTATTTGTATTTGATTTGATTTTCATTGGTTCTTCGGCGGATAAACTTATGAGTTGCGGCTACCTTTGTCATATCATTTTTCTTAGTAATTGTTTTTGTTGAACGATTATTACCAGTTTTAATAATCCACAAAATTGACTTAAATGACCCACAAATTAAGAAAAACAATAAATATCTATAACACTTTTTTGTTTACATTTTATATTTTTATAATTTTTTTCTCGCTACCCCACTTTTTTTCGCCTTTGCGAGGTCTGTGACTCCTAGGGATTTCCCCCAACTATTTTCTATCAATAAACGTCTAATTTTTTTTTTTTTTGTCTGTGTATATTTTTTTTCTGATCCAAAAGTTTTACTTCTGTTAACTACTTGGGGAGAAAATATGAAATATTTTATATTTATTTATTAAAAGTAATAATTCATTCTGCCACGATCAAGGGCATTTATATTATAGTTCCAAGGACTCACTAATTATGTAAAAATGTGCAAAAATAAAAAATAATAGATAAATAGAAATAAAATGTAAACCTCATTCGTGTAAATAATGAATGTGAAATAAAATTATGGTCTCACAATACATTGCTAGAAAAAAAAAAAAAAAAAAATAGAAGCCGTGGAAACTACGTGTTTGATTAGGAAAGTTTATGAATATACGCTGTATATATCTTAACAGTAAAGAACCAAATTTGGAGGTTACAATATTTAAAAAAAAAAAAAATGGGTACGTAGGTATATTCTGAAATTATAATCATTATTCAATTGCCTCTTGGAATTTTTAAACGTTTTTCGAAGCCAGCTACTCACATAGGCCTCTGTAACCCCTCTGTAACTAATTAGCATTGCGCAGTAAGAAGCACGAGAAATAAAATGGTTAAAAGTTTCATATATGGGTATGTTCCGCATGAAATGTAGAAAATTCAATTCCCGGCCTGTTTCATTCATGTATGACCAGCAGCAGAATTGCCAGACATGTATATGTTAATGTATAAATATGTTAGCCCCAATTCATTATCTCCCTTTAATCAGGGTTATGTATCGCTCCCAAGACCTAGGGGGCCATTCCTCGAGAGAGCATCCTCTCTCTCAGAAGCAATGCCTCTTCCGCCCTAGCTGGAAATTTACATTTCCTAAGCCTTCCAGGTTACCTCTCACCAGCGAAATTGCGAAATGTAATTTACCATTCCGCCTCCCCTATTTTAGGGCTAAGTAACGGGCCCTTGTATTTTTCTTTTTCTCTCCTTTTTTTTTTTCTTCTTCCGTTTTATCTCTTGACACGTTTTTTCGCGTTCCTCCAAGAGAGGAAAGAATTTCCTACACGTATCCTTATATTGCAGCATTGCATCATCGGGCTGGAGGATTTATAAGGTCTGTGTTATTTTGATATTCCAGCTCTGCTTTTTCACCCTCTCCCTTACAGCGAGTGCACGGGTATGAATACTTAATAAGTACCAGAGCACGTTCCGCTCGCTGCCTAGGACTAGTCTAAGATAAAGGGTGGAATTATTCAACGCCTATTGGGCTTTCCTAGCCTTGAGTTTATTAATGAAAGTTCCAGAGAAGGAAGTATAATTATAAGGGGAAAAAAATCAATTCATCCCTTTTTGAAACCCTTAATAATTTTCCCCTGATTATTTTTTTTGTTGCTGAATTAATCCAATTCATTGATAAAAACCATAAATTCCTTAATCTTAACATCTTTTGTTCTCTAATTGTCCCTGTATGCTTTTGTCATGTAAGTTTTTTTTTTTTTTTTGGAGTACATAAATTTATTATTCACATACCTAAATGAATAATGATTTTGATTGTTATACATATTCTATTCTGGTGAATTAAATATCCGAAAAATCTATGATTTTTCACAAATTTATGATTTATGATTAAATAAATAAATACTTTTTTTTATTTATTAAATACCTTTATTTATGTTACTGGAATATTTATTGCCTTCTGAAAATAAGAAATAAATATAATTTTAAAAATTCTATTATACACTGATAAACAATTTTTTATATTCTTTATCTAATTTTAAAAAATGTAGTTTATGATAAATAAAGTCATATTTTTCCATTGTTAATAAATTATAAAATTTTATATGATTTCTGACAGTGTTTTTTTTTTTTTTTTCAGGTAAGCTGACAGGACTTAATTAAACATTGAACGGTGTTGGGGTAAGTTTGGCATGTGTAATATAAACTTCATGGAAACTAAAAAAAAGAAAGAACATTATATTTTTTTTAATTATTGATAATGTAGTTAATTAAATACTAACTGAAATATTCCACAATTGTTAAAATCAGAAAAAAAAATTAAAACAAAATAAAATCAAATTAAAAATATCTCCCTAAAATCAGTTTCCTAACCAATTTTTTGTTCTCAATTTTAACTACTGTACAGTAAGCATTATCTTTATCGCAGTGAAAGTGCCCTAAAGAAATTGTAATGCGAAAAAAACCATAATTTCAAATCTAGGGAACATTAGTGAAAAATAAAAAATCCTAAGATTTTTGTCCTTGCGTACAAATAATGTAGGAAATCTTTTTTCTCTGCTGTTTTTATGGCTATCGAAAAAAATGTGTTAAGTAATGCTTTGATAATTGATAAATTTTATAACTTGATCTATATGCTTTTTTTATGATATAGTGAAGAAATCAAATAAATTCAGTATGCATTTTTACCTCTACCAACGCGTATTGTAGTTGCTTTTGTTTAATTTTAATATTAGTATGAAAAATTGCCTTAATTTTATTATAAATATTTTTTGTCAAGTCATGCTCGATGTGACCAAAGTTAAATCTTGTAACGTCTATTAATTATTCTGAGACTTATTTCAACACATAAAAATATCCAACTGGTCGGGATGGATATAAAACTACATTTTTTCTTTCGGAATCTATTCAAGTGATTTATTGGTTATGTTTAGTATATTTTAGTATTAATAATATAATAGATTTACTCGTAACGCGAGCATTAAAAATGCAATGTACCGTGAACCGAACTATATATTTTTGATGATGCATTGATCTTTTTCCTCAAATTTAGATTAGAAATAAAAAATGTTAACTTACGAGCAGGAAAGGTTCAATTCAAATGTGAATAAAATTAATTAAAAGAATAACAATTAACTTTTTGAAGAAAATTTGTACATTTAAGCAATTTTATACCACAACAATTATTATTCGTAGAGTCCTCAAAGAAATCTGTGAACTTTAAGAAAAAGTTTACAGGTATTATTTAATGTTATATAGCTGATTCGCTGCTGCAGTTTTTTTTTTAAGCTGTTTGGTTTAGCCACTTTTCATCATTGAGCAGATGTAAATTCTGATGATCGTTTTCACTGTAATCGACTGTTAGGTATCCTTTATACTGTGGATATTTTTAAAACTAGAGTACGTCGTCAGGTAATAATTTTCATTTTAAGAAATTTCAAATAGTTTACTGAATAAAAACGTACTATTGTTGTTTTTAATTAGGCTCCTAGTATCTCCAGAACAACCTCATCATGATTTTAATGACTGATATTACTGAAAGATATCATGATTGTAGAGTAAAGTACTTATTGTAGAGAAATCCGGAATGAAATTCCACCGATTAATACAGTACCCGTTTGACGCAGGCGTGTAAAGTTGCACCGAGAAAGCATGTATGATTTACTCCCCTTGGTATAACCCCATTATAAAGATATAACCGTCTCAGCGACCGGGAGGAAGAAAAATTATAATCCATAGAGTTATGTATGAGGGCGAATGTGGGCTTGCGTGCTCCGGACCGACGATATATCAAAGTCAGGGGGCTCTTTGCTCTTTTTGGCCCCCGTGAGAACTTACCTATCCGCTTTTATTCGCCATCTTGTTATTCCGAGTCCGGTTAATGAATAATAAATCGCCGATCTATCAGGCGTCGTAGATGTTGCGGAAGTGAGCGAATTCAATGTCGGATCTGTAGTTGTCTCGGTCGCACAGTGGGACGAATCGCCAATCTAGGCGGAAATAGTTAACATCAACGAAATGAAAAAATCTTGTCGGTCTCTTGAAAACAATAGTCTAGCTAAGGCATTTACAAATTATTAATCACATTAAGCAAGTATTAACAGAATAATGGGGGTTTGAATACCGTAGTTCCCTCATAAGGCTTAGTCAGCGTATTTCCAAATTATATTGTAAAATCAATAGAATCATAAAATGGATCGTGTTTTTTTGAAAAAAATTTATGCTAGGCAATAGAAGACGATTCAGAAATTATGTTTATATAAGTTCTTGGTTCTTTAAATGTGGATATAATACAGAGTATCCTCCATTCTTTTCAATAGTCGATAAGCTATATTTTTTTCTTATAAAAAAAGGGGTTACTAAAAATCTACACCGATCTACACCGAGATATTTATACGGAATATATTCCACACTATATAGAAATAAAGTATTCATTATGAACTGCTAATACCTGCTAATAAAGGTGTGCGCTTTTTTTAAAGGTATAAATCTCTCATTGTTGAGAGCCTATATTTTTAATATTTTGAGGCAATACGGAGGTGCTAATGAAATTTATAGATATATAGAAAACCAGTTTCATTGGAATACACTACGGCAATCTCCGAAGCTATGAAAAAACGAGATTCGATGACCATACGTACAACAATTAAAAGCAAATAGCAAGATTTTTTCCTTTCTAGGAATAAGAAAGAAATAAAGCATGAAAACAACAGTGTACCTTAGGTATCTACAAACCATTAATTCCTTAAAACAAATACTAACGGAATAACAAAAGAATAAACACGCCACACTCGTCACAATAAGTCAGATAATTTGAACATCTTATTGATGAAGCGGCAACATAGATCAGCGAATTTCATATTGTTTTGGAAAAACATTTATAACACGGTATGGAAAACGATTCGGCAAGTAAGTTTATATTTATTTGGCTTTTTAAGTGTGATACACTTAAGGATACATAGTACCCTTCTTTATTTCCAGTAGTCAACTTAGTAAGCTACTTACTTTAAACTAATACTTATTTAATTTTTATTAATAAAAATGCGATAGCTAAAAATCTATAACGTCTTAGATAAATAGACAGATATTTTCACAGAATACAATCAACATTATATAATGACAAATTTTTCATTACGCATTTCTTATTCCTGCTAATGTATGGTACGGTGTTTTTTTTTTCAGGTCTAACGTGTCATTATTAAGATCCGATATTTTTAATATGTGGGAACAGCACGGTCGTATAGATGAAATGTATATTTCGGGTTTTTTTTTTCTTTCCTATCTAATTACCTCTCGCATAGGTAAATATTAAAAAAGTCTTTATTTTGTGGTGTAGTAGTGGGGGATCGACATCAGTAAGGAAAGATTGGGTACGATTACTCGACTCAAAACGAACAATAAATAGGTTCAGGGAACATACCAGGTCTAGAATGTATACCGTAAGATACCGGAAGATTATTCCGATACGTCAGGAATCATCCTTTTCTTAAATATTTCCCGAATATCTGGGTTAATTCCAAGGACTAGGGAGCATCTGAAGGTACAAGTTTTAAGGGGTTCAATTTATTTTAGGATGGCAACGAGATTGGATGTAAGGCATTCTACCATGTCGTCAATTGAATCATAGGAATAGATGGGTCCTATACAACGGGATAGTAGATCAAGGCATAAATTTATTTCATCTGCTGTCAGGTAATCTAGGTTTTTCCAAGATATATATTTTAGAAATAAAGTAGGATTCGAAAGATCATTGGAAATACGTATTAAGTCGTGGCTAAGTACATATGTAAGTCGTCGCTCACAGATTTTATGAGTATAATACTAGTTGTTGACCAAAGTCCTCGAAAATATGATCGATATCAGTAAGGAAAGATTGGGCATGATTACTCGACTGGAAACGAACAATAAATAGGTTCAGGGAACATACCAGGTCTAAAATGAACTGTTTTTTGGGAGAATTGGATAGAATATTTGTATTGAAGTCGCCGGATGTATGCATTCAGATGGATGGATCCAGATCCATCAGATTCAGATGATTCGGAATGAAAAACAATTTTTTTTACATTTCGGTATTAGAATTTAATAAATAAATTTTTAAAAATGTATTTGACAGTTAATGTCTTTTTTTTCTTCTTGAATAATTGAAAATTGCATAAAGAAATATAAATAGAATTACTCCATTATTTACAATTTATCTAAATGATTTTATATTGGTTTCTAATTTTTTTTTATTTTTTTTTTTTATTTATTTTTTTTTATGACCATTGCCAAAAACCACTATTTTGACATTTATTTATTAATTCATACTTAAATGCAATTTTCTACAAACATAACCATAAAATAAGTCGCTTCCAGAATTATTTCCCCCTAGATTGGCGATTCGTCCCACTGTGGGTCGGTGAGGAATGCTACCTGGAAAAAAAATCATATAAAATTTTAAACGAGGAAGAATAAAAATTAATAGAAAAAAAAATTATTCAGGAGTTCTTTTTGAGTAAAAAATCTAAACCAACTGAATATATGCCTCTCCGTAGAAAACTTCTGTTCAGTTGATGCTTCCCCCTACATTATTATATACAGTTTCGCTAACTCATCTGCCTGATTTTTTCCACTTCATAGTAAATAACAGTCACTCAAAAGTAACTGTATTCTTCGGTGTTGAGGCCTTGATGAACCCACCGGTCGATCGCTTACTTCAAGTTTTTCCATTAGAAGTCAAATGTAACATTTTCCAAATCAATTGTAACCTTTTCTAAGTCTAATGTAACCCTTTTCAGGCTTGAGTTAATCACTAAATATTATGCTTTATTTATATTTTATTTAAAAATAATTATTATGATTTCTTTATTTGAAGAAATAATTAATTACACATTTAATCATAGGAAGAAATCCTTAAAGAAATTAAAGTAATTATTTTTAAATAAAAACATAAATAATTCACAATATTTAGGGATTCATTCATGCCTGAAAAAGGTTTTTTTTTCAAGAGAGTCGTAGCTACATTGTTGGTGGAGTTATCTTATATAAACATCGTTTTGAAGATTTGTAAAAAATTCAGTAGGGTGAATCGTTTTTTGATTTTCTCTAGTATATTATTCAATTATTATTATTATATTTGTCAAATGTATGTCTCGGATCGTCGACGGTGTGTGATTATATAATTTCTATAAGTATTCCTTTCACTTACATATGCTATCATTTGAACAATGTATCTCAATAGCCTCTGCTCTTTACAAAGATTTCATACTAACTTATACGGACATGACAACTCTTAGATTAAAAAGGTGTTGAATGAGATATATCCTCAATTAAAACGTGTTAGGTAAGAGGGACTTCTTGGTTAATTCATCCCTATGGATGACATGTCATTAGATTAGCGTTGAAGTCATATTATTTGCTGACTATCTATCACTTTTTGAAAGAAAAAAAAATTAAAAATATCTCAAAAAATATTTTTAAGTATAATGATGGATTACATAATGTTATCCTATAATTACAAACAGACACCAGTAGATTAATTAAGTTTTATCTTACTTGAATAAAAGGAATAATTTAATTTAATAGTTTAACGTATAAACAGACCCTACAACTACAAAAGTATTTCTCAATGACCTATATTTAATAGAAGATATCTGTAGGTATATTATTGTTTTGAACAGTAAATGAGACGTTTTTTTGTTGTTTATTTAACAATTACTCTAATTTTGTATATAAAATATATAAATAATGTATATATTCGTTTAAGCAATTAAAAAATTAATAAACCTGTTCTTATAAGGATTGTTATATTCAGTGAATACATCAGAGGAATTAGTTCGAGCATGAGATGGCGCTTCAATTACACAATGATTTATGTCCGTAGTAAGGTTAGGCTGCTCTAACGACAAAATTACAGGGTCTAAACTTTTTCGAACCCTAAACCAGTTTTCGGACGGGCGGCTGTGGTTCGGGGAGGTAATGAATCGCCGTATGAATATCGTGAGCTGTCAGAATGCAATCGCTTGTAAATTATTTTCCATGGCCTCCTTGATAGGGGAGGGGAGCTATTCCAATTAAGTGTAAAACAAAACTTAAGCTTTCACAAAATATCTGAGACATCTTAATGGATTTAATAATACAAATATATGTCCAATGCGACCACGAAAATGCTGATAAATAAAAAAATATTTTTTTTCTCTTCTGTAACTATCAAATAATACAATAAATTGATTATTTTAAAACGTTTATTAATAAAATTTAATTCCAATTTTCGACCTTTTAATCAACCATATCAACTCTTTAAGAGCTTCCAAAATGCCTTTTTCAGAATGGTGATTTTTCGTGTTATTTCAGTTGAAATTAACCATTTACATTTACCTGTTTGTAACATTTTTTCTTTATAGATTTATCTTTTCTTGTTTTGATCCCTGAGTTATAACTGGTGCATGAACTTTAAATCTTTGAAGTTTTTATTTATATCGTTATATTATTATTTTATAAATACGAAAATATAGTTAATAGATATTTTAAGTTCATAAGGAAAAATGAAATGTATATTGCTTTTTATCTTAAATTAGACTGTCAATTATTCAAAAAAATATTTTCATTTCGCACACTTTACTTTCAAACACGTTGTATCTCAAAAAATATGATGTTTTAGGGAGTACATTTTAAGTTGAATACTAGTTTTAAATGTTCTCAGAATTGATCTTTATCTTCCGATAAAATTTTAGTGCGTTTAGATTAAAATTACCGACAACAATGACTTTTTTCCCCGCTTGATGGAGAACACAATATGAAATATTTAATAGTTTAGACCGTCACTCTTGATATTTAAACATCTAATTGAAAATTTCATTTATGTTGCTTGGATCGAGTTCAAAGCATAATATTCTTTCAGAAAACTGTCATACTTAATATAGGCAATTTTTGAGGTTTGAAGATGTTGAAAAAAGTGAGCAGTGACAGCCCCAGGATTTTTTTTGGGTGGAGGTTGGTCGGTATAAAAAAAGAAAAAAAAGAAGTAAAAACATAGTTAAAGCGAAAAACCAGAACTCTTATTTATTTACAAACATAGTTAGAACGTTATTAAATTATAAATTAAATATAAAATGGAGGTTTGGATAAGTAATATGATCATAGTAAATTTGTAAGAATTATACGCGTACATGTATTCCAATTTTTTAAAATTATTTTAATTATATAAGTATAAGTTTAATTAGTTTTTTTAATTAGGAGCCCTTAGGCTCCCTGTGATCTGAGACCGCCTAAAAGAGTGAGCGATATAAATTTGAACAGCAGCTTGTCAATTAAAATTGCCCTTTTTTTTTCTTCGTTTCATTCACTGTTTTTAATGGGGAGTGTTTAGGAGGTAAGGACTGAAACATTTCTGCACTGGTCTCTGCAAGGGGTTCCGCAGAATTCTGTATATGGGGGGCAAGCTGATAAAATTCTTATGACTAGGGTCGAGGTATTCTGACTATGTAATGCTTAATTAATTTTTCAAATTAAAGTTACAAGGTATTCAAAAATTAAAATATGTTTTTTTATAGTACTTAAAAGATATAGTAAATGAATAAGAATTTATTTAATTTGTAGGTTTTGTTTCTCATATTTTTAGGGGGAGGGCAGCTGTACGTGGTTATTTTTATGATGACTTAATGAAAACTACTTTATAGGTTTAATCGTTAGAATTATGCCTTAACTATTTTAGCTGGAAACAAAGTATGAATGTCATCAATGAATCGGAGAATGAATAGTGGATGGTTTAGTGTATGAGCACTGCCATGAATGAAGAATGCCGGTAATCATCAATAACGGCGGGAACATATTGCCGCCATAAAGCCGGTCGCGCGAGGTAATTAATCGCCAGTAACTACTATTACGGTAAGGAGCCCCTACCCTCTCCCATCCCACCCCCACCACTCCGGTATATTTAGTGATGTCACTGGGTGGGACTCAATTAGCCGCTAATTGGGCGAGAACACAATCCCTTCAGAGGTCATCCCTCATCCGGTGTCTTGGGGCTTTCAGGCTTCAGGTGGGTAGCGACCGAGGGGACGGAACTTTCGCCGAAGTCGACATCCTATCCGTGGGCTCTTCGAACATCCAATAATGGTAAGATAGTTAATGAAATGCGTTTTGATTGTACTTAATTAACTCCAATTTATAATTTATCGTAATCCCAATAACTAAGGGATGGAGGAAGACAATTTCTTAGGAGGCTGCACCAGAAAGAGGCCAGAACATCATGAAGGGGATGGGCATAAGGGGATGGAGAATGCTTGTTCGGGACAGAAGAGAGCGGCGGAGGCTTTTCAGAGAAGCCTTAAAACAAATAGCTATATTATATAAGACTTTAAGGCACAGTTACCTAGTGTAGTAATTTAATTAACGAAATGAAACTACTGTGGAAGTTTATTTCAATTCTATACACCTCTAGAACCACGTTTCGTTTGTGTGTAACTAAAAACCGATTTGACCATATTAAGGAAATTTTTAGATTGCTTGAGATGTATTTTTATCCCCGAATAAAAATTATTAAATTAAATTAAATTATTATACGATATTAAAGTGAGAGAAAATGAAAACAATTCCCAGATAAATCGCTGGATTAAAGTAGGGGGCAAAAAAAGTAAGGTGTTTCATCGAAAACTGGGGAATGATAGATAATATCGAGGATAAGATGAAGAACACAACTGATGATTTGAAGAGACGACATAACTAATACAGCAGGCCTTAGATATGACTTCTGATATAAACAATTATTTATTTTGTTGATCTTTTCATTCATTTTATTGATAGTTTATTCAACTATTTTTTCTAAAGTATTAAAAATTTAATTTTGTAATGGTATATTTCGCTGGTCTCACAAAAATAAAGTGATTTTTTCAGTCATTACTATCGCGGTCTGTAAACGGTCTAGAGTAACTAGAGGCAATATGAGGATAATGAAAAAAAATAAACATATTTTTTTGACGATCCATATAAAGATTTTTTTCTTTTAAAGGTATGACATAATTTAAACTCGGTAAAAACTTCGCTTGAATTCATACAAGCTGTATAGCAAATTATTCTCTCAATCTAGTGATACACTTTGTAAATTATAATTTAAGCAAGCTTAGAGCTAATCTGATTATATTTGAAATACCGATTGCGGGGTATGTTTATTTTTTCGGATGATTTCTTTAAATTTCATTAAATTAATGTACGTACGGAGGACATGATATCATTCCGTTATGTTAGTTGGATCCTGCAAAGTAGATCCAAAGCATTCGCCAAGGCTAGGCAGAAGATCGTGGCCCAACAACCGAGAGCTAACTGGAGCGAACAATCGCCATAATTACAGGCTCTTGGTCGGAGCTTCTTCAACCCGCCAGTTCTAAATTACAAACCCCCGTTCTTCTTCGCTTATTTTTTTTTTCCCTCCCTCTTGCGCCGTCTTCCTCCTCTCTTTTTTACCCTCTTTCTTGAGCCCACCCGCCTCCCGGCTAATTACGACCGAGATAGATAGAACAAAGCCGAAACCGGGAAGATATGGAAGTTACAATATTAACGCTATTCCAAGCAATATACCACACTCGGGATTAATATGCAATAATTTACATCTGCTAGGGGCACTATATCTCCAGCTGCCTACCCCCGGACCACAGCTGGTCGTTTTTCACAAGTGCCGTTCATGATTTATCTGCCCTAGGAACAGTTTTAAGAGTCCCAAGCTCCTGGCTGTAATTAGTCTTAGTTGAGAGTTATGTTCAGGAATAAGACTTACGGCCGCTTCTACATCTCTACCAATTATGTCGGAAAAGATATCTCTATTCTCGTTCTGTCGTCGTATATATCCAACGCCTCCTCTTTGCTTCTGTTCTCTTATTGGGGCCCATGAGCGTTGGTTATGTCACATTAATAGAGCGTAGTTTATGAGTCTCATAAATATATTTCTTTTTCCATGAATAAATTGATCTCCTTTTATTGGTTTCGGAAAATATATATTAATTTTCTATTCATTTCAAAGCCATTGAATTTCCATTTAATGCAATATCCAAACTAATCATGTATTAATACATTTTTCTCCCTCTTGAATCGTAATTATCTTTTTGCTTCGTTTTTTTTTTTAATAAATATAATTATGAGCATTATTCTAGTATTTGACAAACTGGATTAGGAGAATACAGTAATAATAGAAACACAAATCATTAACCCTAAGCAACATATTTCCTGTGACTCCTCAAAAATGCGAGTTACAAAAATGTCGCTTAAAGTTAAATTCGCTCACACTTTTCAACTAAAAGAAATACCATTTTTAGGAGGGTGAATCTATATTTTAAAAGTGGAATAAATTTTGTTTAGAATATATGACTCCGATTTAAATTCTTTTATGCACATCATTTTAGATAATACTAAAAACTTTTCATTTTTTCTGAAGAAGAATAAATCATTGTTGCCAAATACGACTTGGTAATACAATATTTGATTTATCACGTTTTTGTTAAACAATTTCATAGACATTACTTCATTGAGTTAAAAATTTGATGATCTTGAAAGGCTTTATTACGCTCTTAGAACAATCATTGCCAAAAATTGCAGATTTTTGCGATACGACTTTGTTGAAGAGTGAGCAAATTATTTGTATAATGTTTAGTCTAGTCCTGCAACTTAATTTAGTCTTGATATATCAATCTTTTCTTCATGAACATTTGTAAACTGATTTTAATAAACATGAAAAACAGAGGGATTTTAATAAATATGAAAAAATAAACCTCCCTAGATCTTTAAAAGAGGCACTGGGGGATGATGAAGAAAGAATTTCTACACTGTTTCAGTTTTTAAGACCAAATTATACTAAGACAGAATTTAAAATTTAGTAATTGACGCCAAAGACCATTTTGGGTAGAGACGTTTAACGGAAAACAAAATAATAATTTGTAATAATTTAAAAAAAAAAAAAAAATTGGAAATTCCCTTTGAATTCATGGTAGAGAGAAAAAAAAATGATGGCAGACGTCTAAATCGTTTCCGTGGATTTTCCCAAATTTTTCTATAGAATTTAAACCGCGAAAATAACGTTATAATAGTTTAAAAAAAAAATTGTAATTAGGTGCGCCTACCTCTTCCCACTGTTGAATCGTATTTTTTTAAATTTTATTATCCAGTGAAATTTATGATGGATTTTTTAAATATGACAACTATAAAAAAATATAGGCTACCAAATTTTAATATTTTATATTTGGGGTTAAAATGTCATTGTGACTTTATATCCATTCACTATTGTTGAAACTAGTAATCGATAGTTTCTTTGAAGTAATCTTGTTTTATGTTCGAATTCGTCCAAACTGAAAACCAAGAACACCTTTCGATAGCCCACCCGTATGACGACCGCGATATCTATGTCATACCGAATGACGCTCCTCGCCCGTGGACGGCGCCCTGAGAAAGTAATCACCCCCAGGCTCACTAAATCTCCAGATCTCATTACAAGTTGCCGCTCCGATATTAGGGTGGTTTTCCCTATTCCGAGGGCATAACTTACCTCGGGGGGTTGTAAACCATCGCTGGGGGCACCCGACCGATAAATTCGTTCCTCCCTCCATTCTCTTCTTCTTCGGCCAATATTGTCTCCTCTCTCTCTTCTTATATTTCCTCTTCTTTTTCTGTACTTTCTTTTATCTTCACTCGATTTACCCCTCCGTCTCAGTCGCCTGAAGCAATAGCACAAGAAGCTGCTTGCCTTCCAATCTTATAAATTTTAAAATAAAGTATTTGTGATTTATTTCTATTAAACTGCCTTAATCTTCACTCAGTTGTAAAAATGAAAATTGTACGTAACATTTACTAAAGAAAGTAAGTTTCTCCACATTCCTAATTCTCATTTGTTATTCGTAATTGTTTAGAAGGTAGCAAAAAATCATAAGCATTTAATCAATGTAATACACTCCAAAACAATCCATTTATTTTTTTCCAGACCTTACATATCTAAAATAGGAGCTTTCGGCGCCTTTGCGCCATATTCATCTAAATCCCCTGATTTCTCATGATAATTTTTATAATCATTAATGATGAAGTTGTTTAATTGTAATTGTATTTTAGATGAATATGGCTCAAAGGCGCCGAAAGCTCCAAATGTAGATATATAAGGTCTGGAAAAAAATATATGGACTGTTTTGGAGTGTATTACATTGATTAAGTAAAAACATTGTATGTATATTCTAACTATTTCTGAATCATGAGCATTTTTTTATTTTACTTGTGAGAAAACATCGAAAGAAAAGTGTTATAAGTCAAAAATCACCTCGTAACTAGCAAATTTTTTTTTTGGTAAGATTATTAGAAGCGACCTATGAAATTTATCTATCTTAATACAGAAATGTATATTTCCTAGGAATCATCATGTACATAAAATAATGATTCTGAACGTTTATGTTGATTAATTTCACACATCCTCAATTTTTTTTTTTTTTTTCGGCGAACATAGGTTGACAACTCCAGGCATAGGAGTTTATAAGTAGAGTGGTATATACTAAGAAGAAGACCAAGAAACTTCATAAAATATATTTTTATTTTAACTTGAACAAAAGTAAATGATGTGTAAGGGAAGAATAAAGTATGAGGAAGCGCCACAATCAGAACAAAAAATACATTTAGGATGTACATTCACCGCTAAATCTATAATAATTGATGACTGATATCATATTCATTGAACGAACCATTTTTTCTCTCTTTTTTACGCATGAAAAGGAAAATTGACGGACATAAAAAAACGGTTTTGAATTATTTAGTTTCAACGAAGATGTTAAACGTATCTCAATTAAACGTAATTTACACGGAAGATAACGGGATGTACTAAATTATGAAGTTTTTGAAGTGAGTTAATAACTTTAGGATTTCACTACTATATATGGCAATCTGAACTACCTAATTATTTGAGATTTAATATCTTATTTCTTTACTTGAAAAATGTTTTACATGGAATCTATTCACAGTGAATAATAAATGGATATCCCGCCTCAAATATTCTCTAAGAAAAAAAAATCAAGGTACCTACCAATGCGTTTTGATCGGGTCAAACGATGTAACTCACAGACATAACTGATTCGATCATGTACCTATGATTCTAACATTAATTTGGTTGGAATATAAATTAATTGATTATAAATTAAATTTATGACAAATTCAGTTTGGGTCTCTCTTTTCTTTTTATCAATTGGCAAAATTGTTAAAAGTCGTAACGCACTGATAATAGTTGTATAGTGATAAATATCCTCAAATATACTTTTAATTTTTCAAAGCCGAGCTAATTTTAAAATGACTCAACATCACTCTTTTAAAGGGCTTGAGACATGTTTAAATATCAATAAAAGATAACAATTTATGGCAGCAATATATTATGAGGAGTCTCTCTGTTGCGTGCATTATTGAATTTGTTATTTGGAAGAGAGTGGGACAGGGAGATAGGAGGAGAGACAATGAGATATATATAATTTGTGCGGGGGTCAGCCGGGGGTCCCCTGGTAGGGCAATACAAAAAGAGGACGCCGTGCCGTCGCCAGGGCAACGGGAGACTGATGCCTGGAGCAGGTGCTCTCCGGGCAGATTGAATTTGCAAACTGGATAAACTTTTAACATTATAAATCTCCTAACAGCGACGCAACTTATTAAGCCGGTGTCCCTCAGGGAGTCAACTTGGACCCTTCTTATATAACTTATTCAGGGCGAGGAGGCGGGGCTTAAACTATCTTCTAGGGGTGGCGGGTGGGGGGGGGGGATTTAAATTGTCAACTTTACATTACTTGGCAATTCTAAACTCGAAATGTCATTTGTCGGCTACTTTTTCTTTCACTTCCTCATTCTGCCGGGTTTGCTCTTCTGCTCTCGGTCTGAATTAGAAAGTACCTAAAGTTTTTCATTATTCCCTTTCTTTTTATCTTTTTTTTTTTCTTTTTTGAAATGACTTTGAGCCACTTTCGGATTTATGGCATTCGGTTAGCGATTTGCATTAGTTTCCACTACCTCCCTCGTACAGAAAACTAGTTAGCCAAGTTAGATTTGAAAGCGGGAAACCTCTTTGAATTCAAATTAATTCCAAAAGAATTACCATATTCATGATCGACATAGCACTTCACATACATAAAATAGAATGTTTTCAAAATGGCTTGGGTTTTTACCCTGTTTTCCTTTCCTTGATAGAATAAATTCTTTGCCATGTTAAGATAAATACTCTAACCTTTCCAGTATAAAATATTACAAATCATTAATATCTTACTATGACGTACATCTTTACATAACAATTTTTCCTCACTTAAGTAACTGTTTGTAGCATATAAAATATCTTCTGAGACTGTGTCGGTTAATCTCTCACGGATCTTTCTGAATAATAATGTATAACATAATACATGTAAAACTCAAGGTGTGAAACAAAGTAGCTTAATATTTTATTTTACTCGTTTCGGCGGGTCCATTGACGCAATCAGTAAAATACTTTTCTAATATTTTTTTACCAAACTCCTCCAACGAATTTTTACTAAGATCCGTGAGACTGCCTATGTAAGCAACAGCAAAGTAGCTCGGGTTTAATTAGTTAAATGTCCATTAGAAAATACGCCTCTCTAAAAATATATATATATATATAAAAAATAAGATTGCATATAAGTATCTATTTTTTATATTTTTCCTCTAAATAGTCCTCCTATTTACCTGATTGTGGAATAAAGTTTAAGGAAAAAGGTGCCATAAAGTGAAGAGGCAAGGCCGTAGATTGAGGAAAATGAGGTTGAAATGGGCGCGATATGAGGCGAAGTGGCCCGGATTTAGAGAAATGAATAATTCCCGAAGGGTCTGGTGCATTATTTATAAGATGGACTGAGGAAGTCCGGATTACCGGAGGAAGTATCAGGGCTGGCTCAAAGCCGCTATCGATTCCTACTTCCTCCGCGGCTCCTTGATTTAGCTCCCACTTCCTATCCCTCCTTCATTTACTTTTATTAGCCACCAATTATTTCATTATCGTTTCCCAATTGTTCTCATGTGATAATCCTTCCGTTGGGAATTCATCCTTTGGTTCTTCGTTCCTCTTGCGGGAATTTTGCTACCGCGCTTACTGATTGAACTTCACACCCTCACTACATTTGTGTATTCTATCGCTAACTATTGTTAATTTTTGAAGACTCTCAATCAATAAATAATGCCACGGTTAAATACCAATAATTTGTTCAGATAAGAGTAGATGGTTTTGGCTATGGACCATTAGTTGGACAATTTGTTTGTACCCATAACCAGGAGTATTAAATGATAAAATGAACCCATTTTGATGAAATTGATACGTTTGATTTCAGATCGAACTCAAAACAACATAAAAACTTAAACACAAAAATAAACATAAATAAAATATGATAAGTATAATGATTTTATAATTAAAAACACAATGAAAAAAATAATACGGTGGATACTTTATGCATTTATCTTCGTGGTTGATATATCGGATATGACAACATTATTTTCAAGTTTTTTTTTTGTGATCTAAGGTTATCAGGTACGGTAAGGTTACTTATACTTAATATAAGTATTAACCTCAACTTAAATTCAAAAAGCTTGAGAAAAAAAGGACTGTGGTTTTTAACTAATAACAAGTTTTAATTTTTAATGACAAGGGCATTCAGCCTAATTTATTGAAATTATTTTGTGGTCACAGATGTTCGTCTTGATAATGGCGTGAGTGCCAAAACGTCAACAAAAAAACTTGACTAATATCTGTTTGGCCTCAAATCAATAAAGAATTATCATAATTATTTTTTTTTTTAATCCCGCAAGAGATACGTGGGGCTGCAATAAAGTGACTCCATAACTTTATTGGATGAATTATAATTAAGCTCAATATATTAACTAGAAATGAATTGTAGGAATGATATTGATTTAGTTGATCATTGTATTATTTTTTGGGAGGAGGATGTATTTTGTTTGGGGCCTTATGAAAGAGGAAATCATGCTTGTATTATTGTTATGTGCCAATTTTTCGTTACTTTAAAGTGGTATTCGTTCCTCCTAACATTTTCCCATTAGTGAATATATATGGGATGATTTTTCAATCTCCGATGGGGTCCAACTAACATTTATTAACACTTCTTCTGAAATCTCTCCTTTATATAGTTCGTGATCGGAGACTATGATCCATGGCCAATAAATACCAGACCAGCAGCATCCCCAATCTTCCGGCGCACGTGCTGCCCTATTCGGAAGCGACACATGGATAAGTTATCTGTTCAATTAGAGATAAGGCTGGATGCCCGCGGGCACGTGAGGCCGTACAGTATGTGACCTCCTTGAGAGAGTGAGAGCCGCCTCCCCGGCCCTCCTCGCCTCGGGGCCTCATCAGGCCCTCCCTATCTTCCTCCTTATCCGTCCAACATTTCGGATCCTCCCAACTCCCATTCATCGGCGGCTCCTCATTTCCTACTCATTTGTACGTCCAAATCCAATTCTGAGGAAGCGCTATCCCTTGAATTATAGCAGGATAATTACTTCGGCACAGATCTAGTGGAACAATGCCACTTAAGGGGACAACTAATTGTGGTGCCTTGTCATTAAGATTATCTCCTCATCTTAATGGCTCTGTTGAAGCTCTTGTCATTTGACTCCATCTCTTTTCTTGGAATGGATGTTGTCGTTTAGTAAATTAAGAAAAAAAAACCATTTCCCATTCACAGTTTTTTCTGAGCTAGAGGAATTTTTCGCGTGTAAGTCTGCCAGTTATCTGTTTCCTGTTTTCTATTCACAAATTGATCCACTTCTTTTTATTCCAGATATTTACCTTTATAATTCATTATTAGTATTTAATGGTCTCCGGTAAAGTCTCTATTTTGGATTGGATTCATGGATCACTCTTATTCCTTTAACAAAATGATGAGAAGCATTTCTTTTTTGCACTTTTTTTTTTTTTAATTTAATTACGAATTCGCGACTATCAGCAAGGTTCTGATAATCATCGAATGAGATGGTCGAACAAGAAAATAATAACATATCAACCATGCGGAGGGAAAGCACCCAGCAGCACCACCACTTTCTGAGCTTGATTCAATTACCATGGTTGTTTAAGAGAGAAGATCTCTCTTAAACAACCATGGTAGGTTTTTTTTGTCATGTATCTGGGTACTTTTGTAATAAATCAACACTTTTTTATTGAATTTACAATTTTTTATTGAAATGGAAAAGTCCTTTTAGCTATGCTGATTATCAGTGAGGAGTATGCCCATATCGGCTTAAGTAAGTATTATTATGATAAATATTAAAAAATTATAATACCCCTCATAATACATATTAGAATAATATCTTGGGCAATATCATAGAGTAAAAAAGAGGCATAATGACCAAGCAGTTGATCGCCCATAACAAACAACCTATACTATACTACTCAATAAACGCTACTTCCTTACTTCCGTACCTCACCCAAAACACCATGTGTTGTAGTGGTAAGTTTTTTTATTATTTTTTATTTTCTGAGATAAATGATGTACTGTTCAACCTGGCAATTACACGGTAAATAAATTCTCACTTCATGTGCATAATTAATGGTGTTATAACTAGCATTCCAAGCTTGCGATAAATATATCATAGCTATGTGTAAATTTATGACGCATTCAAGATATAAATATTGCTAGAAATCAATGTACAATCAGCGCACCGGGAGTATAAAAATAGATTTGTTACTGCAAGTTATATATAAAACAAACTCAGGTGCTGCTACAGGCACCTAATCGTTACCGGTCGCAAACTGTTCTAAGATCTTAATAGTCATTAAATAATGCTCAGAGCTGCCTGCATTATGGAATAAAGAAAAATGACTTGTTCTTTCTGAAAGAGGCGAAGGAGCACTAAATCACAAGAGAGCATTGCATGTGCTCAAGTGATAAATAAAATGGAATTAAGTTGAAGCTCAAATAATCTTAGATCTTTCGAGCCCGACTTAATAAAATGGTGAGCGAATTTTACAACTTATTTGCGAGATCCAGCACCAGATACTTGTGCATTGGCCATTTATGTATGCATATTTACAATCGACTCATTTCACACCTAGAAATTTATACCCTAAACTTAAAAACCGGTTTGAATATTTTATTAGTTCATTATGACACTATTGAGGCTCAGATAAAAAATAATTATTATTAGTTTCAAAAATGTTAAGATTAATTTTGTACATATTTAATTAGCAATAAAACGCTAATAATAGAAAAACTTTCATCAAACTTGATTAACAAATTGATTATAGTATATAAGGTATATAAGGTTCAAAGCGCTAATCAAGAAATGTCATTCTGTAATATTAATCGTTAACATCCAACACTCTTTTTCAAGGGGTGATGTGATCTATATTTTTGTATTAGTCCTGCAAATCTCTGGTGTTTCAAATTAGAACCGCTATTATTTATGATCAGTTCCAATATTTCGTATTTTATAATTATAAAACTGAATGAAGAACAGCATTAATGCGTTTTAGTAATAGGTAAAAAATGTATTGAGTTTTATTATTTTATATCTTTATGATTTGTTCATGTTCCTGTTGTGATGTTGTAATGACTCTTTTTTACTTAGCCCTTTCTATTCATTCTATTTTAGTTTCATTAGAGGGAAATAAAAGTACTCTATGAATTTTCTAATAAAAATGTCCCTATTTTAAAAATATTACAAACATTAGATACGCTTCATTGGACTGATTGATCTTCTTGAGCAACCCAAGAACTCTTCATCCGATAATACGTTCAAATATTATACATAAATGTCATTTCAAGGTAGGACCGATCGTACTGTAAGAGACAAATTTGTTTCAATGTGAAGTAATGTTCTCTCAAACATTCCTCACTAAATAAAAACAATTAATAAATTAATAAAACCCACATTTGGTGTTTTGCATATAAAAAAAAAAAAAAACTTAAGAAAGGTTTGTTAATTTTTTTTTAAATTAGGTTTTCATCAATTAAGCGTTTAAGTTTCGTCAGTAGCAACAAAATAGGGGCTGCTGATTACGGGCATTGAACCAAATGAATATTGATCTTACAGGAAATGAAATATATATTTAGAATAAACCGCCACCAAGCTTCTCTCAAGGATACACTATATATTTTTCCATCCGTTCAAATGGTTTCTAATATTGAAATTGAAATTAGTTTTAATTACTATTCACATATTAGATGAATAATGTCCCACACTATCTCATTTTTGGTCTAAATTCAACTGAACCGATTGTTCTCTGGGATGACACATATGGCAAACATAAATGCTCTAAAAATTTAATTTATAGTTTTTCTCGTTCGTATTTTAATTTTTTTATAACATGAATAGGTAATCAAAATAAATTTTATAGTTAACAAATTTCCTTTTTACATTTGTCTATCTTATTGTAAACCATTTAGACGGATTAAAAAAATATATATCAAATAATTATTTTTGAAGCTTAACGTCTTAACGCTCTTCCTTATATTATATATATATACATTTTTTTTAGTAATTCTATCAGTACTTCATATTCATATTATACACATCAGGGCACATTTTTCTCTTAATAAATAATAAAATTATTTTTTATACGGTCCATAACTTCGGATGAATTATTGATAAACCCATCTTATAGTTGTAACTTTTATATTCCATACTTATATATAACTCAGGCGGCGGTTAGGATTCAGCTTTAGAGCGCTGGGCTTTCGAAACTATATTATTATAATATATAATATCGAATGCTCCCGCTGACGTACGTATAATCCGGAGAAGGATTTATGCCGGATAAGAAGAGGCTGAGCACCTCCTTATCGCTGCCCTCGGGATAAAGGAGTAACGGCCGCTTGCGCAATGATATACGCGGCCCTGCGCGCAATGCATTGCTATCGCCTCTAGTGCGGATCCACAGGTCCTATCTGCGGCTATTTCCCGCCTCCTTATCGTCACCGTTATTAAGGAATATCTTTCCCCGCCAAAACGCTTGGAATACGCTATTTATTTTTTCCCTCCTAGCGGGGAGGAGCACAAATTTTACTGCACTTTAATGCCTCCTCACTCCCCACCCCTCCTTGTAAGAGGGAGCCTATCTGGCGGTCGGGTCGCTCTACAAGGGGGTGACTCAATGGAAAACATCCCTTTTGTAACAGTTAAAGAAACATCTTATCGCTTTAAAAAATGCAGATTGCTCTTTCGTAGAGTAACCCAGTGAAATTATTAACATCTCGTATTCCTTTATTCATTTGGACTACTTAGCTTCTAATCATTCATTGAAACTGAATGTGGGCTTCAATAATATATGAAGACACAAGTGAATGAAGGTGATCAGTAATATTGAGTTTTATAGTAGTAATATGAGTTAAAAAAAATTGAATTTAATCATCTGTATTTACAATAAGACAGGCGTATATCGTTAATAGTTACCTCTATCAATTAGCTTATAACCAAATATTGAATTTTTCAATCAATGTGGATTGCGTACCTCACACTCAACAACACTAAAATTACACAGAATGCATTACTGGAGCACTTGAGCAGGAACAATACGCTGTTGGTGTATATCTGTAATGAATCCAAGCATTTAATAAAGTTTGGAACCAGCGACTTCTCTTCAAACTTAAGACCGTTCTACTTACTACATATCACATTAGACTACAATCCTAAATCTCCAACCGGTTTTTGTCTATCCGGCTGAGTGCAGTGATTTCTTCAATCTGGAGTTCCGCAGGGGTCAGTACTCGTTCCCTTACTATACATTATATAAACACACGACATCCTTGCAAACCCCCAAACATTAACTGCAACCTATGCAGACGAGACACTTTTTATAAAACACCATGATTTTATAAAACACCACCACCTTAGACTACTAAAGTTAAAAAATCACTTAATACATTCGAAAAAATATTACTCACTTTGGAAAATCAAATCAAATCACAACAAATTCACACTCCGACGAGATACATGCCTACCAGTTTATACTGGCGACCAATAAATTCCTCAAACAGACAAAGTACGATATCTTGGACTAATATTTCACAGAAGATTGATTTGGGGCCTCCATGTCAAAATAAATAACAGACTTAAACAAACGGCAGAAAGTACTGTACTCTCTGTTTTCAAAATCATCAAAATTGAATATCAGACAGCAACTTATTACGTATTCATACTTACTGAAACCTTTATGTATATAAGAATCACAAATTTATGGTTCAGCAAAAAAGACATACTAACAAAAACTATAATCCTTTCAATAAAAAAATTTACGAATAATAACGAACGCACCTTAGTAACAAAACGCTACATACCGACTTAAAATAACCATCTACCGACTTACAAATAACAACCCCCTATTTTGGCTTTCATAGCAAATTGCACGGACATAATAACTGACTTAAGGTCTGGCCACACATGTCCGCACCGGATCCGCACCGTAGCAATAATAGAGGTTATGTTCAGAATATTTTTAATTTAACTTACATATTACCTTTAGTTATGCCTAAAGTGGCCTGTGTCTGACATGTGTGGCTTGAACTTTAGGCATAACTAAAGGTAATATGTAAGTTAAATTAAAAATATTCTGAACATAACCTGTATTAATGCTACGGTGCGGATCCGGTGCGGACATGTGTGGCCAGACCTTTATTAATGTATGACCACGAATGACATGTCATATATGAGGCGACTAAAAAAAAAAAAATTGGATGAGAGACCTCCACTTCTGAAAAAAGTCCGGGATTGTGTGCTGCTAGGCACGATCTTCCCTCATGCCTAAAAATGCCAACATACAGCAGTTTATATCTCATTTGCTAATTGTTACTTAGTTGCGACAAATAAAAGTATGAAGTTAAAGAAAAAAAAATTGAACAATTCCATTTATATATTTTGTCTCAGCAACATTGGAATGACATGAATTTTTAGGTATTGTATTAAAAGATGCTTAACAAAAAAAAATCTCCTATTCATTAATAATGCGAAATACTAACAAATTTCACATTGAGACATTATTTTAAATACGTTTTTAACGTTTCTATAAAAAGATAATGGAGAACTTTTTTTAAATGTCAATCAAAAATATTTGGAATTTATTTCATATTTATAAGTACATTTTTGATTAATGCTTCGGAAGATGACGTAATTTCTTCTAATTTACATAATCCTTCGAGATACCTCATCAGTGGAGATGCTCATCAAGGACAGTATTGACACATGGCAATCCACAGCAATATATCAAACACCTCGACGGTTCCAATCAAGCCCGGAAATCGAGCGGCCCCAGATGGATAGATGGATATCTAGCTACGGCTCGGGGGTGAAATACACGGAGCTTATCTCGGATCTCTGGAGCTTTGGGTAGGAGGGGGTGGTTGGCAAGGCCCCCGCCGGCTGAAATATGGACGGAGGGGGATTAGCCTGAAGGATGGCGTCCTCAGTCCAACCGGCAGCTATTGGGAATGAGCTCCTCAGGATCGGGTTCAGCTAGTAGAGCGATCGACAGGAAGTCTTAAGTACGCTGGATGAGGCATTATGATGTTTGATGTCACTATTTTCGTTGTTTTAAGTTGGAGTCGTCAAGTCGAAAAAAAAAGAGAAAAGAATTAGTTTTGTATTTCCTGTAAATAATTTTAGTGAAATAAATTACAAGATTAGGAGCAGTTACTAAAGAATTCATATTTCTAAAAATTTATTTTTATTCCTTGCATACAATTTTTTGTTTTCCTTGGTACAGGACGAGTAGTTCAGTACGTTTCCCTCTCTGTCGAAATTTTATACCGCCATCAAAACGTAAAATAATTTCATTCACGTGCCCTCTAATACAACGATATGTTTGTTGAAAAAGTAATCATGTTTCCAACATGATAAATACATTTAAAGATGTACGTGAAAATAGAATACTGGATTTCGCACATATGGAAAATTAAACAGCTAATCCACTAATAGCTCTTAGCTGCCTTGAAACATTAAACAAGTTTGTGAGACAAAGTTTACATCAAAAGCCTCACATAAATAGATGGGGGACAAACTTTTATCCCTGTACTCCTCGGGACTAACCCTTTCCGGGCTAAGGGAAATATGTTGAGATAATTTCCTAATGGAGAAAAGTGGCCGAGTGGAAGTTATAAACTTGGACACGGAATTTTAATCAGGGCACAAGATGTAAAGGTTGCCTGTGGAAGGGCGGAAAATTTCGTCCGGAAAAAGCTCTGGGAGCATTAGTGCACTCCTTTGGCTCGGAGCAAGTTTTGATTTATGTCCGAGCTTGGGTTCCAAGCTTCCTTCTCGGCTCTTGGGAGACGTGTTCAAAATTCATACGACTTAGAGATTTTTCTTAGAAAGTTATTTTAGAAAAAAAAAATAGCTGAAACTACAAAATATATTTACATTCGGCCACCAAAAAAAAAAAAATAAATAATAAAAAAAAAATAAAAAAAAATAGGGAATTATGAAAAACCAAGGACATACTAATTTCTTTTCCACTCCTAATTCTAGTACATTTGTTCTTTAGTATAATGTTTAGTGATGATTAAAATGTGCAGTTCATGAAGTTAAAAAAAAAACTTTTTTTGCAACTCGTAATGATTCGGTTCATAACAAAGTGTATATACCACAATTGTAAGTGCACAGAAACCTATGTACCTAACTGCTGAAGAATGGAATTATTAAAGCCATATGAATTTCATGTGAAAGCCAGATTAACAAAAAAAAAAAAAAAAAAAAAAAGAAGGGTCCTATTATTTTTTTTGTTTGTGACCGAGTGTATATTTATTTTTGTAATAAATAAAAGAAAAACCCTCTAAACAAATATTGTAATAATATATGTATATCAGTAATAATATGTGTAAGATAAAGTTTATAATTAGATAATTATAATAAATAAAACAATATTATCGTCTGTCATTCTTACGATATTTACATTCAACGAGGGAAACTTCTACTGATGATTTTCTACCCACATATAGAAGAAATATACAGATCAATGTATATACAGAAATATAGATATCAATCCTAACATTGTAGGAAATAATCTAATAAGATATTTGAACATTTATTTTAACAAAGAATGTTATGATGTAGTGTTTGTGTATTTTTTTTATTGTTCTTTATATTTGATTTTAATTGCCATTGTGTTCAATTAATAAATGCAAGACACTTTACAATCAAAATTGTTAAGAGTTGTAACAAAAAAACCATGGTACGTGACTAAATAATGACACCTACATTCATATGCGGACAGTTCATCAATATATAAAATTTTTTACAAACGTTTCCACACTACCTTACGCGGACATTATAACCGACTAATAAGACATATGGGATATTAAACATATATGGGACATGGGATATTAAAAAGCCATTGATGAGAGATATCCTTCGTTAACAGATCAGATTAACTGAAACATTCCAGGGAAGTGGTACACTGATGAGGGCCAAGCTTCCCTATGTCGTATTCTAATAGCGTAACAACCTAAAACATTTGTTGACAGTCAAAGGTATTGTTGAGAGGCTCGAATTAGGATATGAAAAAAAAAAAAAATTATGTTTTATATTATAATCTATGTAACGAATAATAATTCATTAAAGAATAAACATCCTTGCACATGAATATTTCGATATCAAAGTTATCGTGAATGGGGTAGGTATACCTACCTTCGGAGAAAATCTTTTTCTTGTTTTGAGGTACTGAATTCATACATTTTGTATTAAGCATAATCACGAATTTTCTTTATTCAATTTAATTTTTCTTCGAGTGCCCAATCGGACATATTGTCCTATTGATACTTAAAACCAAAATCAGCTGTGCATATATTTACATGCTGGATAAATCAATAAAAAAAATCAGGTTAGAAAAAATGCATTGTCTTCTTTTTTGTTACCATATTATTTTTGTGTGCTAACGGTATCTCGCGGCAGTGGCGGTCTCCGGAATTTCGACGAAAAAAAATTAGTGTGATGAATTAAAAAAATTAATACGCATTTATCTTTTACGAGTTTTCTAGGGAAGTTTAGTTTAATTTTGACTAGAATTTTTTATACAGAATTTTGTATATGAACTAGATGTATAAGCATATTCAAATAAAGTGTGCTATTTTTACGCTGTTTTTTTTTTTTCATACCGACCAATCCCCCCCCGAAATGTTTTTCTGGAACCGCGCCTGTCTCGCGGGATCATGACATACCTACCCCTCCCCCCCCCCCAAAAAACCTCATAGAGGCCTCGAAGAGACGAAAAGAAACAGAAGAAGAAAGAAAAGAAGAGGGTAACATAAGAAAAGAAGATGGGCGGCGCCGCAATGCTTCTTATTGTTTATACTGAACAGATATGGGGGCGATAGTGCCTAATATATCCAGGCAATATATCTCCCCCACTGTCCTACGGTCCTCGGGTAAACACTCCCTTTTCCCTACCATTGCACCCCGGCCCTACGGAGTATCCTTCACAAATTTTCATATCCTTCCTCCTGGACTCTCCTACTAATATTTCCCTCCTCTTAAGTCTCAAACAAATCATCTTAAGGAAGGGGAGGGTCAGTTTTCCAGTTTGTCTCATATGTCCGCCGTATGGTGCCCTGGAGAAAAATCTTTGTTTTTCCCCGTGCCCCCTCGCTCCAGTGGGATGAATCCACTCGGAATGCTCTTCATTCCAGCGGTGATTTTTATAGATTACCGCCCCTATATGGGAGTTTATCAAGTTCATAGAACATTCCAGTAATTCTTTTTATATTTGTCATAAAGTTGAATTGTTTCGTAAATATGTTTTCTTTTTTCTTCTTGTTTTCTAATAGCATCTTCTTCTCGTTTTCGTTGAATCTCAGCTTGTCTCGTAAGTGCCTCATTGCGCTACATAGAATATGAAGCCTATAAAATCTTTAAATAATCAAAAAGTAATAAAATAAAATAAAAAACGACTAAATAAATGGCATTTTATGAATTTAAATTTAGATTCAGCTGAGTGAAACTATTAGTTTTTCCATTAAAGTTTGTTAAACAAATAAATCATGAGCAGGTTCCACCGTGTTGTATTGTAAATATAAGCATCCTAAGCATAAATTATTATTTATAATATCAAATGTTCATTACAGATTGAAAACTTTATGCACAATATTTTGAATCAGCATCAAACACATAAATAAATAATCCAGTTGTTCACTGAGAAACAAATTAATAATTAATAATTGGAGGTGTCCGTTATCTTAAAATTCCCAGTGAGTGCTCTTTCAACATAAGACTTACGAAGTCACCTCATAGCGACTTTTTAAAGTGGGAAGGAAATGAATAATATTATTTTTAAAAACTGTATTTTTTTTTTGTTGACACTTGATTGACTGTTATAGACCAACAGAAAAGGAACGCTGTCTCTTTGTTATATATTTTATAAAAAGACTATTTATTCATTGAAAATACATGTTCCATGCCTTTATAAGGCATACTACATATTACAATGTATGCAGATGTTTACAAATAAATAAGAAATTTGTTAAATTACTACATAATAAGATGAAACAGAATAATAGTAAAAAAAAAAAAAAAAAATAATAGTGATAAAGAATATAAAAATAAAAAAAAACAAAAGAGATAGAATAGAAAATAAATATCACCTATAAGCACAGCAAGTTTTATGAGTGCCTTTCTGTTGTTAGTCAGTCGATCAAAATTATTTTTTTGTTAGGTGTGCCTAATTTATATATATATTAATATGAGTATATTGCACAGTAGTAAGTATAGGTTATGAGATTACCTAGCCATATTTAATTTAAACGTACCTCTGTTTTTCTTGCTAGATTAAAACACATCGAAGGATCGAAATGAAGCGAACCACAAAATAAAATTTATCTGTCCAGTAGACTGATGAAGTCTGAAGATGGGTGGTCCAGAGGCAGTACATAACGGGTAGGTACAATTCGGTAGCCTATACCCCCCTTATAAATAAATATCCCCGAAGCAACGCTCGGGGAACAATTGCCGGGGAAAAGGTACTTTAATCAAAAGGGTAAATTGAGGATATAGTAGAGGAGCAATAAGTATTAATAAAAAGGCGTGGGATATGGTCGCTTTGGTATTCCGTGAGTACCGCCGTGTAAATAACCCATAAGACCGCACCTTGATTTAGGGCGGGTTATTTGGTAATGCTTTATCCCCTCGGATAGCTAGCTGCACACTGCCCCCTTCCCTACATCCCTCCTCATACCTAAATCAACAGCCCTTAGTCATTTAGTCCGTCTAGTAAGAGTAACAGATCTTTGAGCAGGTAATGATCTAGTATTGTCTTTATGAATAAGAGTTGATAGTTCTAGTATTTTTACTGGTCTTACTGTTAACAAACATTTTTAAAGTTACATACATTTTAGACAGTTTTTCTCCATAAAACTGTTTTATGAATACAATATAGTTTTAGCCAAACTGTAAAACCTTATACAAGAAAGCAAATCCGTCATACCAGTGAATAAACGGTTAAATCTGATTTCCTCACTCTTCAGGGCACGACTTTTAAAGTTTAAACAGTTTGGCTTTAATATCAAGTTTGCATCAACAAGCTATGTAATTTGGTTAAAAAATGCAAAATAAGTGGCTTCTTATCAAGGTCATTATACCAGCTGAATAGATTTTATTAGTAATGAAATATAAGGTTTGACTAATTTCACGAGTTCATCGATTGATTACTACACATTTAACGTGAATTATAATAATTACATTTCAAGTGAACGCCTGACTTATACACTCATTCAGTAGGGGAGAGCGGGGTTGGTTGGCAATAGTTTTCACTTTTTTGATTGTTGAGTCGTTCCTGTTAATATAATCCCAATAGGGCTGATACCATTGTAAATCCCAACTATTAGAGTACTTCAAGTATTTTTTTCAACACATAATATTTAACACTATCATCATAGAAAATTTAAGAATTCGTCAAGCCAGAGTATGCCAATTAATCCCCTGTGTGGGGCAGGTTGGCCTTGAAGATGATGTTATTTGGCCATCTCATTCAAGTACGTCCTGACACATATTATTGCTGTTAAAAACTGCCCTCTAATGATATAATAATTTTGATCGGTTTTTAACAGCTATTAAGGGAAAACAGAATGACAAATGGATGCATTCTACCATATTTATATCAATTGAACAAAATTATATTTTGTTTTATAGTTAAAACAATGTAAACAATTTTTTCATAAAACAAAAGGAATTCAACACATCTTCAAAAACTTTAGGTAAGATAAATATTTTCTGGTCCTTTAATCGTATTATGAGAAAGTGTCTGCGGTGCACTAGTTTCATTTCCATGGTAGCCAGGTGTGGCTGGTTCATCAATAAGCTTCGATTGCGGCTAAAGGTGATGTTTAATGCTATTATCTTTTTCGTTGTTCATTAAGATTCCGTTTAAGTTTAGATTGTCGTCACTTTCTGCATAGGAAATATTGCTCTCCTCTTCCTCGCTGGAACTAAAGACAAGTGGTAGTTTCACCTTTGTTAATGGTTATCTTACTTTCGTGACTTGCTACTGCGCTAACAAACCCCAGTTGAAGATAGCCAACTAACCCCATAGGAGAAATCATATGAAAGATGGCTGCCAGGACAGGGGAGAACAACCAAACAAGAAACTGGTTAGTTGAAAGGTTAGGTTTTTCAAAGTAGTTTGGGGCTATGTGAACAGAATCGGAGTCAAATGTTTTTCCATGCCTTAAAACCAAATTTACTGAAAATATAAAAATTTAGTTAAATGTTGTATAATCAATTATTGAAGCACACTCTTCTCTACACTGTTAGCATTAACTTAAACCGGACTTAAACCTCAGGACAAGACTCCCGAGGTCGAGCGGGTCACATGGTACGATTGTGGCGCCTTAACAACAGGTGTGACGGAAATTATAAGCCAAAGGCCAACCTACCCCCTATGCCAAACAACCCCTCTCTCCCCTACGAAGAAACCGCCTCCGTGCTGTTTTTTAGCCACTAAACCCACTTTGGAGCAAATTCGATTTAACAACTTATTCAATGAGATGACAAAAATAGGGTGATATATTTCAGACAGAATACTATAAGTAAAAACCAGCATAGCGATACGAAACGCTTGTTTATCTATCATATGTTGTTAAACACCGTGATTATGGTAAATTGAACTTTAAACACTTTTGCTGTAACTTAATTACATTTAATTTACGAAGAAAACTAAATAAAAAGTACTACGTAAGGGTTAATGACACTAGTGATTTTTTTAAACTTTTCATTACCAATTGATACAGAAATAATGCTAGAATGTGTAATAGTCAACTGTTTTTCTTTACGATAGGTTGATTGATAGTCAGTAAATTTAAGTTTTATTTTTTATTTTGATAAGGCAACGTTTCTTTCCCTAAATGTGAATCTTCATCAGAGCTTCTGAGTCCAGAGTACTACAGAGACATCCTTTCTATTACTCAGGACTCTGAAGCCCTGATGAAGATCCACCCATAGGGATCGAAACGTTGGCTAACCAAAATAAAAATAAAGATCAAACTGAAAATCTTAACTATCAATTAACCTATCGTAAAGAAATTCTGCTACTTAATGTTCTCTGGTTTATACTTTCAATAAATTTTACCATCTTGAATGACACCTTGAACGGGTATCTGACCCTTAAGCAGGTAACAACTGACCACAGAATGGCTCCTGAATAAAAGATGGTGTCCTTTGGCATTCATATCATGGTGGAGCACATTCAAGATAGTAATTGAGCACATTCAAGCAAAGATTATAATTATCTTTCTAATATAATTATATAATATAATATAATCATATAATATAACAATATAATATAATAGTAAGCATTATGGAATGTAATTAATGTATTATTCAGAGGATGGAAGTTTAAATAGCATACTTTAACTTTTCAGGGTATAGTAGTCCATACAGTAATTAGATATTATTTACCTCAAAAAAATTCATGGAAATTTGGTCACTCAACAAATGCAGATTGCAATTCGACTATCTCCAGATACTTCCAACGATCTTCAATGCCTTTTTGTAGTGAGTGTATTAGTGTGTATTAGACTCAAATACTTGAGACTAAAAAAGAAAGTTATTAAACATGAAATTTCCGAAATGCATCTTTGATTTTTAATAAGCAAAAAAAAGGTACTACTTTGTTTTCAGAGCTTGTTTAAAAATTTAAAAAACCGACTAGGTGCTTACAATCATTAATAATAGTATAATAAAGAAAAACTTATCATCGGAATAAAGTATCGGTTCCGTGGTAACGTATAGTGTGTAAACAAAATAAAAATTATGTCATGCAATTACTGCTCCCATAATCATAAACTGTTTCCCTTACCATTTGATTCTTACACAAAACTTGATTGTCGATATGCATTTGACAGATGAGAATTCGGTTCCCCAAGAATTGAATAAGGAAAAAAAAAAAAAAACAGTTTAAAATAAAATAAAAAACCAACACCCATTTCAGACACTCAGGAATTGCCCCTATCTGCAGCCCTATCTAAAGGATATCTCTTATCTACTGGGCCGTTCTTCAAGCTAGAACAGAAGATAGAAAAGAGTAGAGGTAACGGTCATAAATTATTGGTAGGACAAGAACCCAATTCCAGCGGGGGTTGGGGGCGTGGCCGTCCAATAATAGGGACTAATTAGATTTGGAGGTGAGGTGTCAAGTCGGTTAGCAATAAATCAGGTACCATTGTGATTGGCTGCCCGAGGTGGCCAATCCCGTCCCGTCTTACCTGTTCGGATTCGGTGAAAAATGGGGGATGTGTCCTTTCGTAATTAATTTATGTCCTTCCCCTAGACAGATGGTCCTCCGTGGTCACCTTTGACGCAGGACTTCTTTTTACTTCTTTTAACTCTAGTGGTCCCTCCATTTTTCCGCTCTATGGTTTTTATTTCATTTTCAGGTATTGCCCGTAGTCTAGTGAAGGGTAGCAGGTGATTTATTTATGAAAATATTATGATTTTTGCATGATAATAAATTAAAATGTATCTACTGGTGTGAACTCACCCATGTGAAATATTTTGAAATATCTAAAGCATTCCTAACCATTCCTATTCCTAGAACCAATATAAAAATAATTTAATAAAATGTAAGCAAATATTTGAAATAATTGTATAATGAACTCTTTTGTCTCAAATTAAAAATAGGTATTGATTATCAACTCATTTTTTAGCTTTAGTGTATAAAAAATATATAGTTAACTAAAGACTTCAGAAAAAAATATAATTTGAAAACAGGAAAAAGTTATGAAATTATTGGACCATTAATGTACAATAATGCTGAATTTTCAGGACAATGCGTTTTACATTCCAATAAACCGAATTGGCTTATTAACATTTATTGATATTTTAAAATTTATGTATTGCTTTAAATACTACCCTATTAATTAATCATCTGCAAGCATATTTAATTTATAATTTTGTGCTCCATATAAATTAAAATCATATCAAATTAACAATGAAAACTAATAAATATAATTAGGTATAATTTATACAATATGGGAATAAATGACTAAAGTTAATCAATTTGTTTGATACCCATAAAGTAAATGTGAAATAACGACCGAAAGCGTAATATTAACGAAATTAACTAAAATTAATTACAATTCAAGCAGACTTATTAACAACTTGAGATAATACTTGAAAGACGAACTACACAAAAGAATTTCAATTAGAATTTTAAAACCTTGACTTATTTTTAAAAAGTATATATATACATTGTTATCGGAACAATTCTTTATAGTCCAATAAGAGGCCTATTATATGAAAAAATATCAAGAAAAATGTTAAAAAGTAAGTGCAATTTGATAGTATAATAGATTATATTATTTATGGTAGTAACTTTTTAATACCACTACGTTCTGATTATCGATATTTACATGATTAGTCACCTTTTTTTTTGGTGAGTCTTCTTGATGTTAGGTTGGGATACATCGGATTTGAACAGAATGTGTCATGCTAAAAAAGAATATACCCAGACATCGGCTGAAGATATGCAATTTTGATTTGGACTGGTGTTCGCACCTGGTATTAAAGGACCACTGAGCTAAATTTGGAGAATTTAGGACAAACGGTAAGGATTTCTATAAAGAAAAAACAAACAAACAGAATTTCATCTTTATCTATATAGATTTATCTAAATTTTCTATTTATACAGTAAAAAAACATATTATAAATACTAAAAAAAAAAAAAAAAAGGAATGGAAACATCTTTTATTTCCTCTTAGATTTCTCTTTGATTTCCTTCCAGTATCATTCGCTCTAGCATGCTCGTCACCGTTTGAACAGGAAGGGCTATTGTCCTAGTGATTTGTGGTCATCAGCTGGGGCTCCTTCAGTATGAGCAGGGGATTTGAGGTCCACCCACGAAGCTCTGTCATTAAAAATTCATTTTTCAATCACCTACCACCCGGCAGGAACAAACCCGTTAAAAATGAAATATGGCACTATAATCTCCCACTACCTGTTCCCACCTGATAAACTGCCCATTTTTCACACAATATTGATCCCAACCTATTGGCTCGCATCAGAGCCCATTGTATGCTTGTATCCGTAGATTAATGAATTCTATATTCTTCATATCTGGTTCCTAAACTTTATGCGCATGTTCAGTTAAGTGTATTATTTAAAAAAAAAAATGTCCTGAGCATGTTCATGTTATTTCAACAAAAAGTAAAATATGATAAACCTTTCTTCAAACAAAACGTCTTTCTTTATTCAGTACGCAGCTTTCTTAATTTATAATTATTCAGCAATTGATTTATTATTAAACCGATGTTATATTTATTAGTAATATATAATTTCTTTTTATTTTTGGTGAAAAAGGATTTTATTTATTTATTCCACCTGACTGAAACATTACCGAAACGGAAAAAGATAATTCCAGGAAAAATAAAATAATTCGTGTTAAATTATTATCGTGTTAAATAATTAAATCGTATTTAATTATTCAAATGATTTTAGTAATTAATGAATTACTAGATTTTACTAATTTATGAATTAGGTCTAGATGCGCCCACAGAGACAGAGTCTCCACTGTGTTTGAATTCTTAAAAAACATGTAAATTATTCTAATGAAATTTAAATTACTGTCAAACGCCAATGACCCTATATGGTAGAAACGGAAAACAAAATAAATAAATTTATCAATGATGTTGAAATAGGTATTTCATGATTTAACAAGATTTTCTTTGCTAAAAGGCTAATTCTTTTTCTATATTATTAACTTTTCTGTAACGATCAAAACTGATAGATTGAAAAACATATCAGATTCATGATTGAATGTCATTGCCGTGGTTTTGTCTTTACTATAATGTGCCTTTGTAAAAAAATATGCACATTTTCATTGTGTAAATAAATCACAAGAGAATGTAGTATTATCGATATTGCAATTCTAATCTTATTTTTACCACTTCGGTGCCCTATTTACAAATTACCTATTAACCATTAATTTCAAACATTTTTATTATTATTTATTTTTTTCGAGCAGTAAAAATACCTCTTAATCTTTGGCATTTTATTGATCACATACAGCTCACTCTAATAAAACAAACATTATTTTTCAGGTGTTTGAATGTGATGTTAAAAACTAAAATAAAATGTATCCTGAATGATTATCAAGCCTCCTACTGAATTTTTTTCTATGCAGAACATTGCTTTAGATAATAACTGAATTTATTTCTATTTGTGAACAATAGTAAATTTATTTGTTATAAATTTTAGATGTTTCCTACTGATTAATGACGTTCCTGTAGTAAAATTGGATTATTATAAAATTTGACTATCAGGCAAGGATATATTTCTTCTTCAAAGAATAAACATATTTAAAAATAGCCTAATTTTAATAAGGAAAGGAATATAAGCGATATACGCACATATGCGATTCCCGTCCGGCATCAGTACACATGGGGACCTGCCCAACGCAGCCCCTAGCATCAATTATACATGTTTTAATTCCAACCACTCTCCCCCAGATACAGGCTGTGCCCTAATCAGAACAACGCTCTCCGTGGACTCCCGGTTTTAACAATTATTGAGGACTTAACTTTTTTGCTAAGGGTTGCTTTTTTTTTTCAACCACTCCACCCGTGAACGGGCCCAGGGGGACGGCAAAAAATATATCTTAGGGCTTATCTGTTGTGTTTAATGGAGAGCAATTCCATCGGAATCATTTGTTCTCAAATGCATCCGATCATTTAAGGATCCTTGAATGGAGTTATCTCGCCATTACGCTACTCACATTAAGTTTTGAATCATTTTTTTTTTTTTTCCGCTTCGATAATGAGCCTAATATATTTTTTTTTTTATTTGTTTTATAAATTTCACAGTCACTTCATAAAAACATCTGTCCCCTTATTTTAAGAAGAGTTTTATCAATTTAATGGACCGGAACTTTGAGAATAAATGTTTTATCCAATAAGGTTTTTTTTTCTGATTTGTCTCATATATCAGTAGGTTTAGTTTACCCATGGCTTGCATACATACAAATAAATAAATGAAATTATTTCGAATATGTTTTTTCGATGACCATCACAATTATGAATGACAAAAAATTTCCCCTTCTCAACGGCTTGTTGAGGAGCGCACAGTGGGACGAATCGCCAATCTAGGGGGAAACAATTCTGGAAGCGACTATTATGTTAATGTTTGTAGAAAATTACAATTAAGCATGAATTAATAAATAAAAGTCAAAATAGTGGTTTTTGGCAATGGTCATTAAAAAATAAAATAAAAAATAAAAAAAATTAAAAACCAATATAAAATTATGTAAATAATGGAGTAATTCTATTTATATTTCTTTATTCAAAAAGAAAAAAAAAACATGTTACGAGTAACTATAAAATACGTCAAATACATTTTTAAAAAATTATAGATTAAATTCTAATATCGAAATGTAAAAAAAAAAATGGTTTTTATTTCGAATCATCTGAATCTGATGGATCTGAATCCATCCATCTGAATGCATACATCCGGCGACTTCAATACAAATATTCTATCCAATTCTCCCAAAAAACAGTTCATTTTAGACCTGGTATGTTCCCTGAACCTATTTATTGTTCATTTTGAGTCGAGTAATCATGCCCAATTTTTCCTTACTGATATCGATCATATTTTCGAGGACTTTTGTCAACAACTAGTATCATACTCACAAAGTGTGTGAGTGACGACTTAGCCACGACTTAATACGTATTTCAAATGATCTTTCGAATCCTACTTTATTTCTAAAATATATATCTTGGAAAAACCTAGATTACCTGACAGCAGATGAAATAAATCTATCCCTTGATCTACTATCCCGTTGTATAGGACCCATCTATTCCTAAAGAAAAAAACCTGAAATATACATTTCATATATACCGCCGTGCTGTTCCCACATATTAAAAATATCGGATCTCAATAATGACACGTTTACACCTGGAAAAAAAACACCGTACCCCACATTAGCAGGAATAAGAAATGAATGTAATGAAAAATTTGTTATTATATAATGTTGATTGTATTCTGTGAAAATATCTGTCTATTTATCTATGTCGTTATAGATTTTTAGTTATCGCATTTTTACTAACAATAATTAAATAAGTAGTAGTTTAAATTAAGTAGCTTACTAAATTGACCACTGGAAATAAAGAAGGGTACATCACACTTAAAAAGCCAAATACAGATAAACTTACTTGCCGAATCGTCTTCCATACCGTGTTATAAAATTTTTTCCAAAACAATATGAAATTCGCTGATCTATGTTGCCGCTTTATCAACAAGATGTTCAAATTATCTGACTTATTGTGACGAATGTGGCGTGTTTATTCTTTTGTTATTCCGTTGGTATTTGTTTTAAGAGATTAATGGTTTGTAGATACCAAAGGTATATTGTTGTTTTCATGCTTTAGTTCTTTCTTATTCCTAGAAAGGTAAAAATCTTGCTATTTGCTTTTAATTGTTGTACTTATGGTCAACGAATCTCGTTTTTTCATAGCTTCGGAAATTGCCGTAGTGTATTCCAATGAAACTGGTTTACTATATATCTATAAATTTCATTAGCACCTCCGTATTGCCTCAAAATAAATCTATATATAAATAAATCTACTTGTTTTAATTTTAAAACTATTTAAAAAATAGCTAATTAAATCTTATATCTCGGCAAAAGGCAAAATCAATAGCGAAAACGTTAAAAAATAAACTCGATATGTATTTATAAATAAAAAATCTGGTGCGTGCGCGCAACACACAACTTTCACTTACCAACTTACTTAGATTAGAAATTGACGTGTTTTGCTAATTATCATTTCCCAAAGTCACACATTTTTCTACATTCATATCTTATTTTTGTTAATCGTTAAAGCCGTTTTTGAGTAAATAAAAAAACCCATGAAAATTATACAAAATTTATTAAGTAAAGTCCCCCCTCCCGTAGATCAATTTTGATGAAATTTTTACAGTCATATCTCGGGCATATAAATACATCAAATACCCAGTTTGATCAAAATCGTTAAAGCCGATTTAGAGTAAATAAAAAAAACATGTGAAAATGGCACAAAATTTATTAAGTAAAGTCCCCCCTCCCGTTGATCAATTTTGATGAAATTTTTACAGTCACATCTCGGGCATATAAATATATCAAATACCAAGTTTGATCAAAATCGTTAAAACCGTTTTTGAGTAAATAAAAAAAACACGTGAAAATGATACAAAATTTATTAAGTAAAGTCCCCCCTCCGGTTAATCAATTTTGATGAAATTTTTACAGTCATATTTCGGGCATATAAATCGATCAAATACTCAGTTTAATCAAAATCGTTAGAGCCGTTTTTGAGAAAATCGAAAAAAACGTAAAAAGTTATTAAATAAAGTACCCCCTCCCTTTGAGCAATTTTGATGAAATTTTTGCTGTCACATCGCGGGCATATACCTACACTAAATACCCAATTTCAGGTTCCCACGGTTTATAGTTTTTGAGCTAGTCTGTTCACATACACACACACACACACACACACACACAGACCATTTCGCGGGACTTGGTTATTTCGACTCAGGGGGTCCCAAAACGTGTATTTCCGTTGAAAACCGGAAGTCGAAAATTTTCACGATCGCAATACTTCCACTTACTATATATTTCATATATAGGTAAGTGAAAGTAAAAATCTGGTGCGTGCGCGCAACACACAACTTTCACTTACCAACTTACTTAGATAAGAAATTGACGTGTTTTGTTAAATATCATTTCCCAAAGTCAAACATTTTTCTACATTCATACCTTATTTTTATTAATCGTTAAAGCCGTTTTTGAGAAAATAAAAAAAACATGTGAAAATGTTACAAAATTTACTAAGTAAAGTCCCCCCTCCGGTAAATCGATTTTGATGAAATTTTTACAGTCATATCTCGGGCATATAAATATATCAAATACCCAGTTTGATCAAAATCGTTGAAGCCGATTTAGAGTAAATAAGAAAAACACGTGAAAATGTTACAAAATTTATTAAGTAAAGTCCCCCCTCCGGTTAATCAATTTTGATGAAATTTTTACAGTCATACCTCGGGCATATAAATAGATGAAATACTCAGTTTAATCAAAATCGTTATAGCCGTTTTTGAGAAAATCGAAAAAAACCTAAAAAGTTATTAAGTAAAGTACCCCCTCCCTTTATGTAATTTTGATGAAATTTATGCTGTCACATCGCGGGCATATAGCTACACTAAATACCCAATTTCAGGATCGCACGGTCTATAATTTTTGAGCTAATCTGTTCACATACACACACACACACACACACAGACCATTTCGCGGGACTTGGTCATTTCGACTCAGGGGACCCCAAAACGTGTATTTCCGTTGAAAACCGGAAGTCGATTTTTTTCACGATCGCAATACTTCCACTTACTATATATTTCATATATAGGTAAGTGAAAGTAAAAAAAGTTTGGTTAATTAATAGTTCCATTTTAGGTAAGCGATTTATATTTAGTTAAACGATTAATAACGGTTTTATTTCTACATTTAATTATAAATTTATAAACTTTGGCCACTACTAATTAATCTATATTTGATTTGTTATATATTTTAATTAATACTACAAATGAAAGCTGTCGTCATAGAGTAAAGGAATAAAGTTTGAGTTGTTAAATTATATGTTCATGTACTCAATCTATAACCAAAAAATCTTCTCGCATTTCATTTTTATATTATTTTTAAGCAAAGTTGCGTTATTAAAAAATATGATAGCGATAAGATTGGTTAAATTTCAAAATCAATAAAGAAATAATTCAAAAAAGCAAAAACATATTTATTGGGAGTACTTGTATTTAATCTTTTAAGTTATCGACTGTTTGTAAATTGTTTATGTTGTAAATCAATCGACAGCTCCTATGCCATCTGCAAAACTATAAAAAATAGGCAGTTTATGTTACTTTTTATTTTATAATAAATAAACTAAATCGTGATAAATTAAAATGGCCAATTTACTTTTCTAGCATTAGTATAATGTAGGCTTACATTTTGACATTAGAAACTGTTTTCATTTCTTCTTTTTCAAGTTTTTCGTAGCTGTGAATATAATAGTTATTAGAGAAAATAAACAGCGATCATTTTAAGTAAATGCTGAGGACTATTGCACAATTGTACTAGTTGGTTTACAATTCATAGTCCAAGCTCTAGTTTTATTTTTCTCCAGCCCGAACGGACAATGGTGGAATGTTGATCCTCTTACAGTCTACTCCAGAACCTGATCAGAGAGCCTGGAGGGCACCTGAGAGTATTAAGTCATATGTCATGGAGCATACCTGGTCATTATAGATATGAGGCAACACAGGAACCCGGGCACCATCTGATAGGAGCTGGATAAAGATCCGCCCTGGAGTCGCCATGATACCTTCCATTTCCTCCTATTCAAGCTTATCTTAGTGAATCTCTGGTAATATGCAACAGCCATATTATTCATTGTATAAGAGACCAATCCATGGACACGTATATGATTGAAATGGTTTCCACAAAATAAGCATACTTCGCGTTCCACATTGAAAAATCTGAAGCCTATATTTATATTTTATTATATATAATTTATTTTTCATCATGAAACCTCTTTTATTTTACGTTTTGTCCAAATCAAAAATTATGCTATATCAAATTGTTGGACCAGAATTAAGTTTATTTTAGTTTCAGTTCAATTCAATTTACAATTTCATTTTTTTGTTACAGTTGTTCTGGAAATACTCCCAATGCTCTTTTCTGCTTAAATATTCCATTTGTGATAAATGAACCAAGAGATGGATCTTTTCAGTTAAGATTAATAAACGAATTTTTCATTCATTTTTGAGAATTTTTTGGATGGGTTCTCTACTCTTTAATACCGTCAAATTGTAAAACTAGTCCATTAATACTATCTTATTCATTTATTCATGTTCATATCCATGTTACATAAGCCAGCAGAAAATCAGTAATTGCAACAATTAAAGGAAATTTAAAATCATATACATTATACGTTTTTAATTTACCTGATTTTTTTTTCCCACTTGTTCTATTTTTGTTTTTATGAAATCCGTTTAACAAAAAGTTCAGGATTTTCGTATGAAATAATTTTAAACCTTTTGAGAAAATAACATGCTTACTAGAAAAAGGATAGAAATAAAGAAAACATTCCATGTTGCTTGATTACCTATAAAAAATTGAATACTAACTCATCACGAATATAAATCACCATACAAGCCAATTACCCTTCGAAGTAGAGGCAAAATAAAAATGAAATAAATAACTTTTGTACATGTATTCAAATCACTTTTCTAGAGGAACCGTTTGTGTGAATTCAGTTATAGTTTGACTGATTTTTTTTTTAAATTTATTAAAAAACATAACTGTATTCATTCATTCATATGACAGCAACTAAAATCAATGTTGATAGAATTTGATAGAATATTACAGAATCATTTTTTAAGAAGCCAATGAAGACGAAAATAAAAAAAAGTATAAACTGAATGATGATTTATATATTCAGGGCTATCCTATAATTATAGCATTAAAATGTTTTTAACAATCACCTTATAATATACTGAGGTTGTCGGGGCTCATAATTTATATCATAGTGTCTACAAGATTTACTGTTGTTGGTCTTGAAATTTATTAAGATAAAAATTACGAAATGTTTTAAAATGAATTCTCAGAAAATCTCTTGTCATTTCTATGTTTGTGCTTCAAATTTTATATAGTACGTTGTCACAAAAATCTGAATATTTAAATATTCAGAAGAAAAGTCCGTAGTTATATTATTCTACATTATTCATTTTTGTGACATTTTGGTTAATTTATCACAGTAGAACCATATAATAAAAGGAATGATGTAAATAAAACATGTGGGAATAGTTATCATATTCTAACACTATTTTCGGTTTAAATAATTTTTATTATGCTAAATAATAATTCAAAATATCAGACAAACAATAAAAACTCAAATTATTAACAATGATACAAAAAGTAATTACTTGTAACGATACAGAAGCACAAAAGCAACCATATGATTCCATCTTCAGTGCAAGGCTAAGACTCCAATCCATTGCTTCTTATGTTTCGTCCGAAATAGACAATTCTAGAATGGTGTAAGAGATTCTCGAAGATTCTACAAAATCGAGAACATGTACTAGAACAGTTTGAGGCTCCCCACTTGTATTAGGAACTTATGTTTAACTTTAATTATTGACAAATTATATCTAGTCATTGTATACTTTTCTATCTCGTATTTATTTTATTTATTTTTTATTCCTTTTCAAGTTCTTACCATCTTTTACTATTACACTTTTTTTTTACTTTTATACATTATTTTCGGTAATATTTAAAAGAAAATATTAATTTGTTTTTTGTACAGGGATTTTTTCTTTTGTAAACACTACATACGATTATTTTTTATAAGTAATGAAATTAATTTTGCAATTAAGTTTTCTACTTTTTCTTTCTTTTTTTCTCTTTCTCGGGAAATTAATTTTGCAATTGAGGTTCTATTTTTATTTTATTTTATTTTTCTCTTGCTATGTCAACACCGCTCCGGCTGACGGGTACGTCCCAAGCCGTAAATGCTTTGAATGAATTTTTGTATTTTCCTTTTTATAAATAATAAAGCATTATTATTATTATATTATTACTAGAACAGTTAGGTGCATGTTCCAACAAAAATTATAGAACTATTTTTGAATGTAATAGACAAAACATAAACATATTATCTGATGTTACACTATTATATTAACCAATGGAACAAATGAAATACAAAATAAAAATCTTTTAAGGCACTTTGTTTTAAAATAACGAACCTTTGTGTTCGATTAAAATGTTCAGATTTCCATATTTTTTTCATTGCTTATTGTGAAGAATTGTTTACTAATAGTATACACAACCCACTGAAATAAATTCTCCATTAATCATAAGTTCAAAATTATTCGTCAGTGGCTAATCTGAAAACAATATAGAGAACTTGCCTAATTATCGATATTTTATTTTTGGCTTTTCATTCGAAATCAAATTTTCAATTTCACATTTTTTTAAAAATCTTAATTACTTTTTGGTCGAATTATTTTCAACTTTTGTTTCATATGCGATCTGTTACCTTGTTACTTAACGAAACAGGCTTGAAACCGAACATATAGTAATTTCTGCACCTAACAAAAAAAAAAAAAAATTATAAACAAAAATAAAGAAACGATACAAAACCAAACCCTCCTCAAATTCACATCCCATCGAATTCAGTCCCGAGGAATTCAGTCGTATGAAAGCTTGATTGTGAAATAAAATATATGAAAACTAGGAATAACTCACTTGTGATCCTGCGGGTACCTCGTACACAACTGAGCACAGCACACGGTACGGTACCTCAATGCACGTCCTTGGCAACGCAGGTACTTAGGTCAGTGCTGTAAAAAGCTTCCAGTGGTTCCGTTAGAATCCGGCAATGAAGAGGGAAAAAAGGAAAAAAAAAAAAAAAAAGAACAAATACGTAAAAAAAGGCAAAAGGCCTGTTTTTACCTAGTTGACAATAAAGCTCTTGGCCGGTCTCCATTTGGCATTCATTCGCCGTTTGTTGACCTCCAACCAACAACGGGCAACTCTAGCTCGGTTACTTTGTTTATCTGGGAACCACTCGCGGTCCAATAATTTACCTTCTATAATGACAATATCCATCTTCTATTTTAATTTTTTTAAACTATATATAGGTGCCAAGTACGACAAGAGAAATAAATGTGAGTGGTATTTTAAAATCCAAATCTTTGAAATTGAAAAAGTAAATAAACAGGTAAAATAAACTTTAAATGAACAAACTATGAAAATTTCATCCAGATTCAAATGTATAACTGCCGTTTTTACTTACAATATACAATAATGTAGGTAATGTATGATTATTCATACAGATAATTTCATTTTTTTATAAATATTTTCTTGGGTTTTAAAAATGTAAGCACGAATGAAACACTAAATAATCGACTTCCAGCTACCAAAACTAATCAAACGCTTAAGAATTCATTACTAATGATTTACTGTTTTTTAGACACGGCTGTACCAAAAAAAAACATTAATAGTTTAAAAATAAATTAAAACAGCAATAAATTTGAAATATATATGTTTGGCATGATCCAAGATCTTATTTAAGAGTATATTTAATTTTATATCTTTAAAAAATAAATTAATTGCCTATACCACAGTAAGAATGATTATTTCATATTTAAATACACGTCTTCAGTATCGCTGTAAAGCATTATTCTAAATGACGGATGATATTTATTTCAGTAAATATATATTTATTATTATTTTAGAATTCATATTTGTTTTATTTTTTCAATTAGGTTTGACTGTTGAGAATAATCATTTGAATTATTTCTGTGATGAATATCCTGCTTCTGTTCATCTTACATTTACTAAACTTAAGTTATTTAGGCAAATATGTATTTTACATGTACATTAGAAAAAGGATTATATTTTTAGACATTTAATATTAATGTAATAAAATATCCATGTAGGTATATAGGTAATACTTTTCAATTCTTATAAAAAGAAAGGAACCTCAATTTCACCAAAAATTCTCCTCTATTTTTATATTGACGAAGTAGCAACGGAGTAAAGTGAATTTGAACAGGGTGCTGAAGCAGATTATTCGAAATGAAAAGTTATTTTAGTTTTTAAATTTAGGTAACCTGTGTATCGTTTTTAAACAACTCTACGTAATTTTGTTAAAAGGATTAGCTTGTTTGAAGACTTGTTTTTTATTACCAATTTCAGGATTATCAAGATTTTCGATTTTCCTGATTGCCTTTGGTATTTATGTAATATATAGAATAATTTTTTAACCAGTTAGTAATCAAAGTTACGTTCTCAGATTTTTAATACTACTTATGCGACAACCATGTTGAATAAATACATTCATGTGATTGTGAACTGAATTAAATAAACTTTTAAAAAATGATTTTACAAGCGCCCAACTTTTTCGATCGCAGTTTTCTTAATTCTAAGATTTTAGATTTAAAACACACACACACACACCCTTTATATAAAAGATCATGGAAATCGATACACAGACATGCCTATCCGATACCATTAATTATACTTTGCGATTAAGCAATGCATTGGAAATTTTTTTTTTTTTCTCACTCCTTCTGATGATACACAGAGGGGATTATTAGATATAAATATTTTTTTAGCCAGCTTATAATCAAACTATGAGTTATTATAAGTCGTTCCTTCGGCTCCTCACGAAAGTTTCACCGATCCTATCCTACCCGAAGTCGCTTGATTTATACCCGCTATCACCGGTTATCACGAGGCGGTGCCCTCGACAGGGCCGTGTGTGTGTCGGTGTAATCTTCACGAGATACCGGACTCAAGAACCCGTGGAATAAATCGTGAAGCGACGGATGCGATGATTACCAGCGAGGCTCTGTGGTCCCAGGAGATCGGAACGTATAATTAGGAAGGTGGGGTCCACACCCCCCTCCCACAGCCCCCCTCCTCCGACAGTATATATTACACCCGGGATAGAGCAATAAATTATAAAACGCCTGTATTATATATTAACTGATAATGAACTGAGCTCCGGCTATGATAAATGACTTTATCTTTGAGTGTTGGAGTGGGGGTATACTACTCCTGAGGGCTTGTACCCGGCCTCTTTCTGTATTTTTTATTAAGACATATATTACTTTTTAATCCATTCAATACCGCCTTTTATGTTATTGTAATGTATATTCTCTTTTAGTTTTTTTTTTTTTTCTAGTGGAAAAATAGTATATAATACAGAAAAAAACAAAACAAAATATGAAAATTCTAAGATGTACAATTGACGCAAGTCCGTCTGTTGAGATATCCTAGATTGTGCCCTATGAGCAACTCAGGCCATCAAGTTTACAGATTGAATACAAGTCTGTTTCTAGAAACTGGTAGACGTTTTAAACATAAATTATCAGCTTAGTTTCTCTGTTATCTATTACTGGACATATTGTTATGTTAATATTTTTTATTTGATTTTTAATTTATGTAAATTCATAATACAAATAATGAGTTGATTAGAAAACGAAAATAATATTTCAGTTAAATCATAATCATCTCAATTCTGTATAAATGAAATGAATTAAAACAGCCATACAGAGCATTGATTTTTCATTAATTTATAATTATTTTAATTTCAATAATGTTGGACATTATTACTTCTGGACACGGAGTTAAAATATATTACCGGATTTATTATATTCGAGGGGATTTATTAGGAAGCCGGACACAATGAGACCCCCAACAATATGTTGCAGGGCACGTCGCCATTGTATCAACACGTACCCGTGGCTCAGATGAAATACTGGACCCTCCTTCATCACGTAGGTTCTGTCGATCGTTACTCATCCACAAGATCTATAACTTCTATCTTCGGGGCACCTCCACCTCGGGGGATTGTTCAAGAGGGTTGGTTCCCGCTCTAGGGGAATTGTCAGCAACAATGAGGGTCTTAAGGGTAGCCGGTGGAGGAAATAGTGGCTACTGTTATGAGAAAATATTGTCAGTGGCGAGTTCGAAGGAACGTTTTGAGTTAATTTTCTACTCGAAGCCTTGAAAAGATATTAGTTGTGATTTTTCATTTTATTTTATATTCTAAATATACAAAAGATTATACTAAGCACTGGTTACAGGGTTACGTTTATGGAATGAAGTTTTTAACCAGACTTTGCTTCGCTATTTTTACCCCCAGAGGCCGAATTGGACGAAATATACCTGCTTACGAGGGTTTTTTTTTTTTTTTAATCTATCTTGGAAATGTAAAATGTAATTGCCATATTAATAATAATTAATAAGAGCAATAATCGTCACCGATTGATAATCATATCAAGATTGATAAAAAATGGACTACTTGATCTTTGTTATCGCAATTAGCTTCGAACCGCGAAGCAATGTTTGGTTCTAGACTTTTTCAGGCCATTATACTCAATAGATGTTTACAATTGAAAACAATGTAAGTATATTTGTATTTAAACAGATGCCAAGCCGCAGAATAATAAGTGCAAGTTTATAGTTAAGCTAAACAAAAAAAATATTAATGATGCGAAAAGATAAATAGATCGTATATTATACACAACCTTAGGGAAAGTTCTTCATATATTAGGCTTCATATTTCATAGTTCAATATACTAGATATATATATAATTTATAAATGTGGTTTATGCTTTAACTAAATAATAATTTATTTGGAAACCTTGGCATAGAACGGCCATGAACAAACTTTGATGAAATGTTTTGAGCTTTAATGTAATACCTAAAAATATAAATAAAAAAAAGACAGCATTTAACTAATACTTGTTGTTCTTGTTATTGTAGATTTGCCAAAGTCTGCACACACACACATATATATAAAAAAATAGTTTTATTTTTTTTAAAAAAACTTTTTTTTGCAAATATGAAAAGAAAGAAGAATTTAAAGACAAATAATGATTGAAAATATAATCTAAGCAAGGATATTTTGTAAGTATATTAAACAGCCTCCATTCCAGAACCCATGGAACAACGCCATCTGGTAACGGAGGGGGTAGGGTGCGCACCCCTATCTGTTGGAGCATCCCTGAACTACGCAGTCCATCCCTGTACGCCTCTCCTCCACGCCCTCCCTCCCAACCCCCACCGCTTGCGAGTTAATAATTAAAACATATAATTGATTATTTTAATTTATAATTTATAAGTAGAAAAATATATATTATTTATTTATAATTAGAAAGGCAATGCGGTAAATCCGACTTTCTAATATATATTTTTCGATTTATAAGTTATATCAGCCTATTACAACCATAGATAGCAAATTTAAGAAAAATACCATAAGCTATGAATATCTAAATAAATGTATTTATCCATTTTACCTCGAATTTATTTATCCCGATGATATATTGGCGTATTAATTCACAAATAACATGCAGTAGAATATATTAAGATATTAAGATATTTAGGTGCCTAACTATAATACAAATCTAGGCACACTGAGAAGGCTAATCTAGAAGAAGATGCTATCTCAATTCTAACCAATTCTGAATTTAATGAGTTAATACCTATGTAAATTAATCAACCCATAGATCTTGACATTTTTATTTTCTGAAACAAAATCTGATAACTTGGAAACATTAATAGTGGGGACATTTTTTTTATAAAATCCTGTTAAAATCTTCTTGTACTGTAATATTAGGTGCTTTAATTATTGTTTTTTTTTTTTTTTTAAATCTGTGAGTTTATTCATCTGCATATCATTGTTTATAAAGATAACTGAAACGGCATTGTTTACTCGCTACGTGAAGATATATGGATATATAAATGGAAAATATGGAAAAATAACCACCAGAGTAGACTGGATGCCGGAACTGTGGCGCGGGAAAGCTCGCGGATTTTTGGCGGTTTTCTCCCACCGACTTCCTGCGCTATTCGCTCTTCCGCTCCCGCCAGAATGGAACCCTGTGTTATTTATATAAATAGCCAAGGACTGGATGAAGGATACTGTAGGCCGTGGATTTATAAGATGGGTCCCTCAACCATTACTATTCATTATGCACTTAGTTCTCCCGCTTTAGGATTCTATTCTTTATGGCAGGAGAGATGGATAGCTCTCCGGCCGGCAATAATGGAAACGAGAATGTGTGTAAGTGTTTTATTCAGGTTGATGGCTGGGTGTGAATGTCAAGTTTCACTTCATCTTACTTAATTTTTACGTACATTTTAAACTAAGTTAAAATAAAGTTACCTACGTTATAATGTCTGAGTGAAAGTAATGACGTACAAGAATTGATTTTAATTGACGATTGAACATGCCATTAATTTCTAAACACTATACATCTATAATATTATTTTTTTATGGAAACATAAAAGTCTACTTTATTTTTTTTTTTAAGTCTGCTTCATAGGACTGAATAATGAATGATGATTTCGAAAATAGCAAGCAACTTTGCAGTCTGAAATCATAAGGTTTATGTGTAATGACAAGATTTTTTGTATCTATTATGTAAAGTTTTTGAGACACAGTTCAATTTGATACTCTTTCTAATTAAGTAAGGGTATCTCCCAGGTCCACTTCTAATATAAATTCAAACTGCTTTGTTCTAAGGACCTCTATTGCTAAGAAAAATAAATAATTTCAAATATACATCAACTGAATTTAATTCCGGGGTCACCTGTAGTATAGTGGTTAGCATGGCAACTTACAATGCTAAAGGTCGCAGGTTCGCGTCTCACGGTGGCTCAAATATTTTTAGGTAGTAAAAAATCCTTGGCTATTCCGTCCCTCGGATAGGACGTAAATTGGAGTTCCCGAGCCTGTACGATGTGAGGTACTTGTTAAAGATGCCTATCCTAATTATATCTGGATAAGCAAAATTTAGAACTTCCACTGTAGCACCGTCCGATTAGCCTTAGTGGCATAAACTGATAAAAAAAAAAACAGAAACTGTATTTAATGCTAACTAAATATGGACCAAAGAAATTTCTTCCAATCGATATTATTTTTACGAATGTCACATGTTGTATATTCACTTGATGTGAGGGAGAGTTGCTGTAATCAGGGTTTTATTTAAAATGGAAGGAATCTCTTCCATTTTGGTTTTTTTAATTAATTTATTTTGTCCAACGTTACGGGCATCGGCGCATCTTCAGGGGATTATCTGCAGTAACACTATTAAACACTCGGGAACATCATTGTCAAAACTTTTATATAATAAACTCAATCATTGATTAAACTAAGGAACATTTAAAAACATTTTTTTTTTCTTTTTTTGTTGCTTGTATTTCCATAGTCACCATTGCGGAGTGTTTAATAATGTTACTCCAGATTTTTATGTTACTCCAGATGTGTTTAATAATGTTACCCCAAATAATGTATTATTTTAGTAAAAATGAGGAATATTGGCTAGAAATAATATTTTAATTGTTTCTATGTGGATAAAATGTTATTTTAGAAAACATGAATTACTGTGTGTGAATTAAAACATTTTTCAGTCTAAAACAAATTATTTAAAAAACAGTTATACACAATATTTTACGTGTGCCGATTTTCATGAGATCCCAGGTGCCGTCACTTAGCCTTTGGAGCCTTGAGGCAATGAGAGACCCTAATTCAGTTGAATATACCAGAAGGGATATGTAATAACGAAATATGACGTTAGACATGGATTTTGAAATAGGCGTTATCGAATAAGGGAGGAAATATCTACCAAGAAGTTCCCTTGAAAGGACCCATAATTTATAAAGAAGAATGTTATTCCTGGAAATATATACGGAATATACAGCAGTAGTAGAAGAAGGGTGTTTTCTAAAGGATCTTTCCGGGCAATTGAACGAGAAATATAAATCCTGAAGAGGGTCTTCGAACTGCATTGAAGCATGGTCCACTATGAGCATCGGGTGCATTATAATGCACATGACATTTGCGGAATATATATATTTTTAATATATGCCTAAATAGTTTGTAAAAATAATTTAAAATTACAATTTTTAAATGTAGGTTAGAATTATAGTTGTAGGTTTACTAACAAGCATTTTCTTTTTCATTAATTCTTGCAACGGTTTCCGTTTTTAATCCATCATCAGGCTGAATCAAACACCCGTATTAATTAGAAATCATATCCACATAAAGTAAAAGACATGAACACCTAAAAAATTATTAAAAATTAAAAATAGGTAGATACTTACACCTACACACTAAAAAGAAAAAAAAAAAAAAAAATTGCATTTTAATTTTATTCAAATAATTTTATTAGAAGAGAAACGATCACCACGGCCGGGAATCGAACTCATGTCCTCCGTACAACACTCCAACGTTGAGGGCTGCAAAAATCTTCGTTGAGAGCTTTTAGTGCAATAAAATTATGCCTGATCCAGTTATTTAATATGGTATAATTCATTGACCAAAGGATAACTACATAAGTCGGAAAATAGTTCGATATGAGTTCTACATACTGGAATCATTTCAGAAGCGTTCGGATCATTATGAAAAAGTCACAGCTCTAAGTTTACAGGTATTCTTCATTACTGTGCTGTTATCAAGTTTTCGATAGTTTTCAGATGGATTCTGAATATATTCTACTCCCAATATACATAAGTAACTCATAGGAAAAAAAGATTGAGTTTTATGGGAAACAAGAAAATTATTAAAGTTTCCAGATATACTAGGCTGTTAACTAATAATTTTATTCATAAAATGTATAATGTAGATTGTTACCGTTTGCTAAATGCCGTCCAATCGTACCATAATTTATTGGATATTTCAAATATTTAGAAAAGGATAAAGCGTGTTCGCAGTTCCTAATCCGTTTAAACTTGCTCCAGTAAAAAATTAAACGTGAGGTACAAGGAGGTGATTGAATAGAACGGTCCGTTAGGAAAAGTATAGGCATTAGCGTAATGGCGGATGATGAGAGTTCTCCTCCTAGCCTTGTTGTTACCTTGATTGAATAGAGTCTCTCTATTACTCGTCCCCGAGGCGATAACTCGTGAGTGTAATTTGGCGAGCTTGCCGGATGGTCGAACCCATTTTTGTGTTGGCAGGTTGGTATTTTTGTTATTTATAGGAAGGTGCAACTCCTCCCTGTCACGATCCAGTTCTTGTTCCTTGTCGTGTCGCTGAGGTTTCTTCTTATGGGAAGATCTGGTTGGCTGAGTCCTGTGCAAGAGAAGATGGAAGAGAATTAAGGAATGAATAACTTGAAGGAATGAATGGTATATCTCAAAACCTACCGAAAACGTAGAACATATGTTCATATAGGCTCTACTTCCTATGAGTAGCTTCTTATGAACACAAATAAGGCTTAAGGCCTATAAAAAATAAAGATTAAATGGGAAAAGATGTGGTTTAGAACAACAGAAAATAAATTGAGAGAAATAAAAAGTAGTGTATCGCAATGGAAATCATCCGTCCGAGGTAAACGAAGGGAGGAAGTCATCCTAACGCGGCTGCGTATTGGTCATACTAGAGTAACCCACGGCTATCTTATGGCGCGTGAGCCTCCACCTGGCTGCCAGACTTGCGGGTGTTCACTTACAGTCAAACACATTATAACGGACTGCAGGACATACGACACATACAGGGACCTCCTAGAAATACCTATTGACCTACAGAAAGCATTGCAGGACAGTGTGGAGACAACCGACAAAATATTTGAATTTCTGAAACTAGCAAAACTATATAATAAAATATAACTATTGATAATTTTACAAAAAAAAAAAAAAGTAAATAAAATATAACAGAAAATGATTGTAGGCGAATATGACCCAAGTGGTTGCCATTTTTTGTAAGTTGGGAGCCCAACATTATTTCGCTTTTTGACTGCGAGGGGCAATTACCAAGGACCGAATAATCTGGTTTTCACGTACAATTTATAATACAATAAAAAAGACATTTTCAAATCAATGTTCAAAAATTATCTTCTGGTCTGCCATTCGCGAGAACTATTCCTGAATGTGTGTTTTATCTTCTTATATAATACATTTAAATAACATAATCTTTTCTTGATACGTGTTTTTTTCAAAAATGAATTCTAAACCATAATTTTACGCTTGATTTAACAAATCGCGTGATATATATTTTGATATAGATACTGTATCTATTTATATTAAGTGGTGATGGGTTTTTGGTAATGGTTTTTTGGATGTTTCTGATGCTTTGGTGGAGATATGTGCATGGCATGTTGGATTTGGAGGTAAATTAATGTTAATTGACCAATATTTGTTTTCACAAATACAAAAATTAAATTAATTAATTTGAAAGCCTGCTCCTGTCTAACTCCAGATTTGTTTTGTTTTTTTACAGGCCAGAGGTTTCTCGAAAGAAAGAAATATTCTAGAATAGGATGGGAAGCTTCGGTTCTAGACTCCATGCTGGTTGTACACCGTCTGAAAAATTAAAAACTTCAATAAAATAAATTAAAAGTGAAAAAAACGAAATGAACAATTTTCGAACGCACAAGTTCGATATCTTCAGCCGTGTAAATCCAAAGATAGAGAAAACCTATGTGTTGTAACATATTCAAAACATGGCGAGAACTATTTTCTTATGATTTTGAAATTGTACATTCAATGTATCGATATTACCTAAAGTGTTTATATTATTGATATATAAATATAAAAATATAAATATTATATATACATAAGTATAGGCTCGATTGTGCCATTTCATTATTATGATCTTTATTATAATTATTTTTTTTCGATATATGTTTATAATTTTAAAGATTAAATTTTATTTTATTTGTACAGATTGAAAAATATTATGTGCAATAATTTTGTTTAATAGTCTTTGTAAAGTTTGGCCTTTGTAATATAGATTTATATATAAATATATATAATTTAATTTAACGATTGGCGGATCTATTGTCAGCTGTCAAATCAAAATGGAAACGAATATACGTAATTGTATTAGTCCTGAAAAAGTATACTTCATCTATAGTTGTAATATTATATAAATATTTGCTAAGATTATTTAAAATAAAAAATTATTATAATTATAGTATTAATAATAAAAAAGAGATAAAATCGTTTAACCATGCCATATAAGATCTCTGTTGTGTAGTGCAGTTTAGGTGACATTAGTGTAGAAAGCTAGATCACAAAAAGAAAAATAGATTGTAAAAACAAAAAATATTCCTAATTTTTTTTAAACATATATAATTTTAATGTGGGATCGTAGTTTGGCGAAAATATAAACAGCTAGATAAAATTTGTTTTTTCTCATACTAAAAATTTTAGCAAAGAAGAAAACTAATGATCAATAAATTAAATAAAATCAATATTGTGTACAACAATGTGATTACTATTGTTTTGTTCTTGTTTATTATTTTTATTTATGTTGGGTCTGAACAATATTTTTATCATCGGCATTGGGACTTAATTTCTATATTAGTTCGATTTGGAATAGTTCTGCAATACTACTATTGTTTATGCAATGCATAACGAACGATTTTTGTACATTAAAGCTTTTATAAAAAAATAAATAAATAAAAGACCATATCTTCTACTTCCTTTAAGAATCTGTATAACATTTACCGTCCAGAGGTATACTACGACATTTTGTCTGATAAATACATAAGACTCATCCTTATCAATATTGTGTACAATTATTCTTGAAAAAAAAAAAAAACATTGATCAGTCCTAAATGCTGGTTGTTGTTGTATCATAAATGTCTTGTTGTTTAAAATATTATTTTCTACAAGAATAATTGGTCGGCTATATCTCATTATTGAAAAGGGATCGTATGTAAGTGCTGTATTTAATGTTTATAGGTTACATTTAAATGTGAAAGAAAAAAAAAGGGTAGAAAAACAAAAAAAAATAATATTTTTATTTGTTAATTTGTTAACGCTTTTAAATGTTGCTCAAAAAAATTACAAAATACATTGTGTATACCATTTGAAAGTGTAGTAGAAACCTATAAATGTATTTGGTATCCTATTGTGTGTGTGTGTTCAGTGTGTTCTGTAATTTATTTTAAATAAAATGAAATATTGTACACAAGGTGTTTTATTTATAAACAAGCCAATTTTAACTGAATTGTATCAAATAAACAACAATTAATACATTACAACCATTTATTGTTACATGATTCGAAACATAAATAAATCAAAAAGTATGAAGAGTGAGCTAATGAAATTTTCACTTAAACAAACTTTATACCGACTATAAAATATAATAATTACGAAGAAATAAGAATTTTATAAATATCTTTAAAAAAAAAATAATTGCCATCGTTTTTAAACTATTGGATATAAATAAATGACAGTTTAAATATAAGAAAGACACTATAAAATAGATTTCATAATTTCATTTTTCTTTTTTTTTGTATTTTTTTTGAGATTCGAAAAATTGAAATTGGATAAGAAGATACCTATAGTGAATAATGATAATTAATGGCCAAGATTCAATTAAAAATCTTGCTAAAAAAATTTGACCTAGTTAAATACAGAAGGTAAGTTGATAATTTATAATTTATTACTATAAGAGATCAACGAATTTTGACCAGATAGAAAACTGGTACAGTGTGTGATTATAAGACTATGTAAAAATATGCAGCAAGGAATGCCCAAATACAGCTAAAGTATTTGAATATATATAACTGATCTAAAAAAAGAAATCGGAGAAGTATAAAATGATTTAATGAATATTATTTCAAAACTGATGTTGTATGTTATTTCCATGAACGAAAATATTAAAACATAATACATAGAATCAGAAACAATAAATGAACTTGAAAAGAGTATAATACAATTTAGATTTTTCTAGTCGATATCAATAAAATATCTATTATCACTATTATAATCACTATTATACAAAACAAGTGGTTTCAGAAGGAAAATAATGCTTTAGAAGGGTGAATCAGGGCTAAACTTTCTAAGGGTTTAGTTTTATTAGAGTTTAGCTTTATAAGGGTTTATTTATCAGCTTTATATGGGTTATGCCTAGTTTATTACTGCGAGAATACATGTTCAGATAAACTTCGGAAGCAATTGTTTTATTTTATTTTTGTTATAAAATTATGGAATAAAAATTCAATATTTTGCCGCTATACTGTTTCTATATGTACTTCTAAATAAGGACATAAAAGTTTAATAGCTATTATATCAGAATCAAATTTTATATCTAAAAAATAAAATTTGATATGATAGTGAGTCAAACAGATCCATAAGCCATTATTAATTGAAACTTAAATAAGTTAAAAAATTACTTAGGCTCGCTATATCCCCTAGACCGGAACCAAGAATACATTTATCTGATCCACGAATACACTTATCAATAGGGTGGTAAATACACGTGATATCATTAATCACACGGTGAAGGTATTATTAAGTGAAGGTGGGGTGGTTTCAAATTGGCTTTAGTTTTTCCAACAGATAAATATGATAAAGAATAACTTGGTGGTATAATCTAATAGAAAATTTGCTATATAATGTGCGCTATATAATGCGAAGTGCGGCACGTGTTGTAAGATAGATAGATAGATCGATAGATAAAATACTGTATTTTGTAAAAATTACAATTACAGGAGGTCTGGCCTGAGTTAAATACTAGCAAAAAGGCAAATCAAATTACTATCACCTTAGTTCTAATTCTGGATTAAATTTTATAATAAAAAAGAAAGAGAGAAAAGAACAAAAAAAATACTAATTACACTCTTAAATAAACTAAATTAAATTAAAATAATTGATTACACATGTTGTAATCAATTATTTCTTGTGCTTTGATAACACTGAATGCGGTCTGTGGTATTAAGTGCTACTTCATACATTCTAACTTCATTCTACTTCAGCACTCTAGTGCCGAATTGAGGTTACATCAAGGAAGGACGTTTCATAGTTGTTGGACTTGTTGAATTAGGTTTGGTGTTATATCAAAAATACATGGCATCTTCAAATACCCTTTCTTTCTTCTAATTTACATTAATTGCTAGAACCTCTTAACTTTTTTGCATATAACCCAATATATAATCAATTTTCTGTAATGTTTTTTAAAAAGTTGTATGCACTTACGGTTTAGTTTTGTTCGGTTGAAGTTTAGGTTTGCACTCCATATGACGCAATTAATCCACTTCACTTTATATGTAGTCTTACAATTAGGTTAGTTGTGTTTTATATTTAATATTATTATTTATCGCGATAAAAGCCTGCTGTGGGTTTTCTTCTTTCATTAAGGCAACACCCTCTTCAATTCTACCCCCGATTTCTCTCTTAATGTTCTCTAATACTACTTAAGTAGTCCGCCTCCTTCTGTCAATTATCTTTATGTCCCGGTAGTATTCTTCTCTGATTGCTTGTTTTATTTTTCTTCCTTCATCTACGCCTATTTTATATCTTTAGTATTTTTTAGGCTTATCCATGTGACTTATTTGTTCATTCTCGACCATCTTTTTCATGAAACTTTGAATTTCAACCACCTTCTGTAAAAGTCCTGAATGACTTCGTACAGTAACTGAATCTCTTTTTTTGTTCAGTAATTGTCTCCTACCTTCTTTGGTCTGTGGAAACAACATATTATATTTATATGTTTTCTTAGCTGCCACCCCGCGCCGGTGAAACCCCAGACTGCCGGTGATAATACTGTTGAAGTTTATTATTCTCCCAGAAGGTCTTTATCATTTTGTCTAATACCACGTTGCACATTATTATCGATTTAAATTATTCGTTTTACATAATTTTTTTTTAATATATATTAAAATGAAACGACAGGGGTCACCTGAGGTCAACAAACTAAAGGCCGCGGGTTCGCCTCCCGAGGTGGCCCTTGGAGTTTTTAGTGGGAGTGAAAAACCCTGTCTATGCCGTCCCTCGGATAGGACGTAAAAGGGAGGTCCCGAGTCTGTACGATATCAGGTACTCGTTAAAGATCCCTATCCTAATTATACCTGGAAAGGCAAAATTTAGGACACCCACTGTAGCGTCGTCTGATAAGTCTTAGTGGCATAAAGTGACGTTAAAACAAACAAACAAACTGCAACGTTCTTACACATTTGTTTGATGAAATCATGTGTGTTGTAAGCCACCACAAAATTTCTATTATTATCATTTATTCCGTCGTAATGCTCTCTCCTCCCTTACAGAAGGCTCACCTTAAAGGAGACAGCACTAATTAAATCCTGAGGGGTTGCAGTGAGGAGACAGATAAGGAAGGACTAAGATAAGGCAGGACGAAGGATTATTGCTGACAAACGGCGGGCCTGGATAAGCCCACTGTAGCAGCTAATCCATGGATTTAGTCCTCCTCCCTGGACCTGATATATCGCCTCCAGATATTCAGAGCTTAGTTGCCATGGGGGCCGGTGAATTAGGTTACGGATGGCCCGGTCAGCTTTAATTTCTCTTCGGCGCAAATACAACTCTATCCCATCCCAATTATGCATAGGCGGAGGACCCGCATAGATGTGAATATTGTTCCTTGAAGGATGGAGTTTATAAAATTGATCGACGGGTTTTGTTTGTTTTGCGGCAACCTGTTACAAACTAGTGATTTTTCAAAGAACACATACCTAATGTATAAAAAAAATCCGTTTCATTAAATCATATTGTAACACTTCTGTGGGTTAAACAATTTTTATTAAACGAAAATAATAATTTACAATGCCTCTCAAATATTGAAATCACAAATACTCAACAGGTTACAAAAATTATCAGGCTCATGTAAAAATAACCACATGAGCTTCAGAACAAGACCAACTCTCCAGTCCATCGCTCTTTATATTTTAGTCTGAAGAAGAACTGCCTGGAAGGGTTTAGGTCAACGTAGATGGTCATGGAACATCGTAGTCACAAACATACTCTAGAACAGTTTGTTCCAACATCAATTATAGAATTATTTAAAATTATATGTTATGTATATGTTTTGTTTTTTCTTTTTCACGTTACAATATTGTAACACTTATGTGGGTCAACAAATATTTATTTAACGTAAATTTACAATTATCAATGCCAAACGATTAATAAAACTCAAATATTCGAGCAGGTTACAAAATGATAACTTTATAACACACAAATCATATGACTTCAGCTTCGCAGTCAAGTCACAGACTTACTGGCCCAGTCACTCGCTCCTTATATATATTCGCAAAACGAACCTTCTGGATGGTTCGAGATCCTCCTGGGTGGTTCCAGGTCTCCGTCGTAAAGATCTAGGCCCATCCACGTGCTCCAACGGTTTGTTCCGACCAATAGTCGTTCCAACAAACGGTTTGGGATTTTACACCAAATATTTTTTTTATTTGATTATCGATTTAACGTTACAATATGATCCACAAGTAACATCTACATTCATAAGGTTTATAATATTTTTGTGGGATTCAATTTTTCTTCGAGGTGATGATTTTTTCCAGGTTAAGGACGGAATTCGATAGTGGGAAGAAATGCGTTAGTTTCTTTCAGGAACATGGAATTATGCCGAACGTAAAAGGATGTTCAAGTGAACTTCAAACATGTGTCACCAACCCTTTTGTTCGGTTGAGCTGTTCTAAAGATGGCTGTTGAAAAACCTTTGGTATAGGGCAAGGAACAGGGTTTAAGGGCTATGTTAGCAACAGGTAAAATTATTTGCTTTTTAGAAAATATGGTATTATTTTGAAATCAACTCAATTATTTTATTTTAGGTTACATTAGATGAAACTTTTCGTCGTAAAATCACGGGTTAGCAAAATATTGTTAAATAAACATGACCCGGATTGATTATTTTAATAGTATTGTAACAACAATGTGGGTTTAAAATAATGTTATTGACGTAAAATTATATCTCGTTTATTGACATAAATTTACAACTTCAAAGAAACTCAAATTAGTATTAACGTAACTACTAGTGACATACTTTCTTACTTACTTACCGACGGGCACTACAGCTCTTGAAGAATCTTGGCCTCCTCCACAATTTTTAGCCACTCCTGACGATCATTTGCCTTTACCCGCCATCTTCTCACTCTCATTTTTTTCAGGTCTTCTTCAACATTTTGCAGCCAGGTCAATCGTGGTGGAACTACTAGTGACACAGTGACTAATAAATAATCATATACTTCAATGTACAGAGTAAGACTAATCATCAAGTCCATTGCTTCATATATTTAGTCCGGAATCGAACATTCCAGAATGGCCTAGTACATTATTCTCACATCCAGAACATGTGATTTTGTATTAATACAATTAAGTAACGGTTCCAAGAAAAGCCCGGAACTCTTATTTGTGTCCCTGAAATAATTATCTGGTTTTGTTTTTCACATCAAAATATGATGTTGTACACTTTCTTCCAAGAGTTCAATATGGATTGAGGCCCTAAAGAGAAAAAACCTAAGAGGCAACGAAATGATTTTCCAATTGGAAAGAGTTGTCTTTTATTTTTTAGATTCTGACACAGATTGTGAAGTGGATAGAAAGTGATGTGTAAGTAATAGAAAATATTTAACTAGGCGACAGAAGAACTCAATAGAAATAGACAGAACGTGGCAAACAGTCATGCTATGAATGAAATAATTAAAATGAGAAGAGCATAAAATAACTTGAGTAGTATTTTATAATTTTTTATAAAATATAATTTTTCAACTTTATTCGCCAATATTCTCTGCTCTTCAGAATAGACTTTTAAAGCAATAGGAAGCTAAACACGCAAAACTTCCTAATTCTTACCCTCCTTATGAAATATCAAGACACTCACACCTGTTTTTGAATATGAAAATTTGCATTATGCACGTGTCTGACAGTTTGCTGATCGTGATAAATCTTGTTGGAACAGCCTTACAGAAAAGCAATGGTGTGGTTAATGCGATTCTCGCACCAAGACGTGCCAATATTTTTTTTCCATAAACAAAAAAAAAAAAAATAATCTTTTACATTTTAAAATATGTATGTAAAGAGGCGTATAGGATAATTTATTTTAATATATGATGATGAAGAAGTCAGACGAAAAGAAAGCAATTATTAACTTATTTATTTTTTCTAAAAATACTGGTACATTGAATAGGCATGATCCATCATCACACAGAGCCTTTTTTAATTAAGAGTTAGCCGTTAAGCCAACACAAACCCAATTTTTATAAACCATAATTAATAAATACGTAAATGTATTAAAAACTATTCATATAATTTTATAAAAAAAATTTCATACCTCTTTTTTACGAAAATCGAACACCTGTTCATCAACATAAAACATTTAAACACAGTCATACAATGCCTCACATTTTACACAATTTTAACCAAATTAAATCTATCTTGTTAGGGTAGTGGAAAAAATGCAGGATGGTCTCTCAATTTATGTAATGTCCTAATAAAGTCGATTGAGACCCCAAGAAGGTGGAACGGTGATGAAGATATTGTACTGAATAAATGGACGAGGATTCATCGAAGTCACCGAAGCAACGCAGACGTTCGAAAAATAAGAAATTTCACATAAGTATGAAGGAACGGGAAAACATCCTCAGGCAGCTTGAGCAGGGCTATCAGGAATTCGAGAAGGTGAGGTGCGAGTGCGCTACGACCTGGGAATTGACAGTGCTTCTCATGAAGGTAAACACATTCAGGGCTAAGCTCAACGACATCTTCGAAACAGGTAACATAAAGCACTCCGCACTCATGCAGATGATACAAATCCTCAGGGATGAGATATGCCAACACCTCTCTACGGAAGATATCGACAGAAAGGAGATGAGGTCCCTGCTGAAGAAGATGCAGATGGTGGAGAAGCTGATGCAGGACCAATTGGAGAAGAATACGGAACTAGCCATCCGCCCTTGGCCGCGAATTTCCCACCGGAAGAGCTTTCAGCGCGACGATTCCCCTGTCAGCAGTATGGAAAACTGTTTTTCCAATTGACAAGTTTCTTATAATGCACCAATCCAACATCTTCTTCATGTATATTTCACGAGGCCGTGGCTTCCACCTTGCAACTCAAGATGTATGTAGTAACTACTGAACGTCTTTCCATTTTTGTATCAAATTAATTAGAATGCTTTCATAAATAACTCATCACATGGTATATTTAATTTTTAACATAACTCTGAAATCAATGTCGTTTTGATAAAGTCCACAAAAATGTATTAAAACACCCATACAAATATAAAGGCCCGGTAATCTGTGTTGAATAAAACTGTGTTAAATAAAACTGTGAAATAAAAAGTGTTAAATTGTTATTACGGATATCCAAATATTAGCAAATTGGCTTAACATCAATTACAAATAATTTGAATAGTTTTGATGAAAGAATTCATGTAAAAACACCAATTAAAATATATGATTTTTACAGTAAGTATGGTGTTATGTGGCTTAGTTTTACTATAACCAAATTCAATCTCCTCCAGGATCTTCATTCGAGTCTTCCAGCCTATGACTCTCCATACATTACCAAATTTAGGTTATGATATATATATTACCTATTATATCTTTAATATCTGAAGGATCACACTTGATTCAAATTTCATACTTTCTGTACACCTTGGTTTCAGTCACTAAAATGATGATTTTACCAAAACATTACATTTTAAAATATTGTTATTATATCATCAATGAAGCTGCTCTTTTGGTTATGGCCACCAAAGTCTGACTCGAAAATATGGAAGAAATCAGTTCCTTGGGTAAAATCATTCAATAGGCCAAACTATGGTGAATTTTTTTTTTTAGATATTATGTTGTTATCTAACAAATTATCTAGTTGTTACCCGAAATGATATGAATACGTTTGATCAAGTTCAATTCATTTTCTTCAGTACCTGTTTGTGCAAACTTATTTCCTTTGACACGTTTATCAACGGCTATTATCATCCGAATTCTAGAGGAAGGTTACAAAGAATGTGTAATTTCCAGTATCTAAATTAATCGAAGAGATTCAGTGATCATATGTTTCTACAATCTATGTATTCTTTTATTATCATCTTTTATGATCATATAGCAACTTGGCAAGATAATGGTTTCAACTTAAAATGTATCAATTTTGAGTTATGCATACCGTTGGAATCAGCATGACAAAATCTACAATTCCAGAATATAGTCACAATAGTATTAATAATTCCGTTGGCATGAGACGCTTTTACCTTATTCTTTTATGGAGAGGATGGTCGTTTTAACTGAGACTACTTTTGATCAAAGACTATTTTCCCTAGTCGCTGTTTGTAGGTACTAACTGCCCCAGTGGTAGACTATTTGTGATCAAAGACTATTTTCGTTCGTAATCCACCACGATGTTTGAATCTCCGATCGACCCTGACCAACCCCGGCCTCGCAGAATGCTACGATCCTCCTCCACCCGCTGACATGATGAAGCTATAATCCTCACTATGGCGGACCCGGGCAGGTGGGGCGGATGAGGGACTAAGCTTGATATAGCGGAGGAAGAGCGCTCCCTACGTGACCCCGCAAAGAGGGTACATATCATTAAGTGCCCCCCTAACCCCCCCCCCCCGCAATTTCTTATATTAGTCCTGTGCCTTGGGGAAATTAGGACCCGGGCCTGCTCCTGAGGCCCCATTCATCATGGGCTTCTTCTCATATGTGCTTCCTCCTAGAGGGGGCGGGGGCGGTGCTTCTTGAATTTTTTTCCACTTTGTCATGTCTTAAGTGTCTTTGTCACTGGAAGGTATTAGCTCAAGCAGCACATAAATCTTCGAAAATGATTATCTTAGTATCAGTAGCATAAGAAAAACAAAATTGTTAGCTTAACAATAATAGATCCTTATAGAGGTTTAAAATCTCCTGCATGTCAGCTGATGCTTTTTTATAGTTTCGTTTATTGGGGTCATTATCAAATAAACGGCAGCTTACAATTGCAGTAAAATATTGGTCAATAATGCTCATTCAAATTTTGTGTTAACTTGAAAAAACAATTAGTCCTTTTATATCCTCATTCATATTAATACCATGAAGCCCAGTTGAAAAATTGGAATTTTCACTGAAGTCTGGATGAAAACTTCAGTGCTTTTTACAACGATATGTGTACATTAGAAATCTTGTGCAAACTATAAAACTGCTGCAGAGAAAAAATAATATTTTAGTGTCCGAGAATTGCACACGAATTACGATATTTCGTCGGGTTGGAGGAAAAAGAGACGTTTTTGGAAAGAGGGTTTAGTGCCTTTCACGTTTCCGAGAACATTTAGCAGATACTGCCTGCCATTTGAATTCTGACGTCTCAGTGGTAGATTGAAGCCGTCCTCGGGCATTCTTTGTTATAGCATTGTGGATATCTGTATTGCACCTCATCTACGTTAGAGGTACAGCTTCTGTGATTAGTTGCATAGCGCATGGGTCATATTTACAATATTTATACTAAGTATAGATGCAGTAATAATATCTGAAATTGATCATTTTTAAGACATTTTATTCCGAAAATCATACCTCACAGCTGTTATGCTTTCAAGTACTGTGGCATCATGAACATCAGTGCATGATCGAGCTACATTTTTTTCATGATTTTCAATTAGGCTAGGTTTCTATATTACCACTAAATATTATTAAAATGATCTATTTATAATAAATAACTATTATTAGTTGTCACTCATGAATATGGTTAATAGGTCATATTGGAAAAAAAAATTGACAAAGTTTACCCATATATCTTAATACATAGTTCTGTAGTGAAGACAGATTAGAGTTTCCAACTTCCAAGTAAGTCCTTTACTTAGTAGAAAGCAAGAGATCGGGAAGCCGTGGCTGGAGAAAGAGTAGCAGAGGCTGTGGCGAAGTCATGTAGCAGCAGTATTTTTCACTAGATCACGAAGAGGAATGACAGATCGGGAAGAGGCCAGCGGAATACCAACCAGTCCGTCATATATTGATCCTCTTTCTTATTGGCCCCCTGTAGTTTGTTGTATATCCCAGCTCCTAGTTGTTGTGTTTTTGGATTAGGCGTTTTTAAGAACATAAAAAAGAGTTTTTGTTCACTATTAGTATTTATTATTTTTGAATAATCAATAAATAACTACATTTTAAGAGAATAGATGGCCACGGCCAGGAACCGCACCTGAGACGCTGCATTACCGTTGTAGCGCTCTTAACCATTGACGTAATCGTGGGGCCTATCCCAGCCATTCAACCCTCCTATCCGCTATGTCAGAATCTTATTGACAGACACTCATAGTTAAACATTGTATATTCATTTTTATTATTTTAAAGTAATTATTAAATAATAATATTTGAAGAAAAAAGATTAAGAGAAAAGAAAAAAATAATATAGAAGAGAAAAAAGAAAAAGAGAAACGGCCGGGAATCTACCCGCCAGTTTAATTATGACGGTCGGTTAATTAGATCCTAACTTTGGACAATTGTCCAGCCCCCTGTTATTTCGCTGCAATGTGGGAGACTACCGTCTAGGGATCGTTGAAGAGAGAGGATTGACACGGTTAGGATAGGCCCCACGGTTAGAATAATGGTGAAATATAAAAATAAATTATTGATTTTGGGGAGTTGCTTAAAGGATTAATAATTTGGCTGCTGGTGTTATTTTGTTGTTCTTTAGTGTCTTCTTTCCGTTGCTAATTTTTCTTTTTAGTTATTTATTTTGTATTTACTCATAAATAATTACAGTAGAACAGTAGCGTATTTAAGGAAAAAAAGTGCGTTGTTGCATTACTATTTTTTTAAATCAGGCTCTTCACTGCTCATCCCCCGTTTAAATTGTGAATCTACAAAGGTCTAAAATCGAATTATATGCACTTTAGTCTATATACATCTGCAGAATAAACTCATTTATCATTAATAATCGTTCATTAGGGCTTCAAACTTCTAATAGGATATTCAGTTGATTAAAAAAAAAAAAAAGAAGCGTATTCAGAAGAAGATGCTACGGAATATTTTCGAAATTTCGTCGTAGTTCCATCAAGGATAGTGTATGACAATAGGGATGTTTTTTCTATTGATTCAAACCTATGGTGGTATCTAGAAAATATCAATAATAAACGTCCACTAGATTAAGTTTGCTAGATCTCTGCAAGATTCGATAGATTAAGAAAAATCTTAACTTCATCATTAGAATTGATAAATCTTTTACTTCATAATTTAACGTCTATTAAATGCGGGAAAAAAAAAAATAAAGCGATGAATTCGATTTTTTTTTTCAAAGTTTGGTGGTATTTAAACCCGTTTAATCTTGTCATATAATTTATAGTAATAAAATAAATAATTAATAGGACAGTGTAATTCAACTTCAAACAAATTAATGAATACTAAGCCTATTTATTTTTCATTTTGCCTATGATTATAGCTTAATGGATAAAGGTGCTTGCAGCTTACTTGCCTAGGATAGGTGGAGCGGGAGAAGTATAGCTCTCAACAAATCTGAGTTAGAAATAATAGGATAAAAGGAAACCATTCTTATCAATACCTCGATATCAACTAGTTATGCTTCTATGTATCGATTCATTGATAGTTTTCGGTTCTGAAGACACTGTGATGCGCAATGATTACTTTCAGAAGTTTCGATTTATTACGCAAAACGCAATATGATTCTCTTCTTTTCCTTTTGCGGATGATTGGCGGATCGAACATGGCTTTCGTTATCTGATAGGTGATTCCCGTTACAACAGTTTCTTTTTCACTATTTCCTATACGAAAATATTCGAAATGATACGAATAAAATACACGGATTATCGAAATTAGTGGCTCCTTTTGACATTAACATGGAAGGAATGAAGCTGTAGAAGGGACTAATCCATATAATTCGGACGATATATCATAAGACTACCTCCGAGATTGGATCCTTTGAAAAGATGCAAATCCTCCGTAATAGATCACTTTAATACCCGATTCCCTTATTCAGCCCCTGAGCGGGCCAGATTTATAATTCCATTAAGGATATGCCCTGTCTTAAAAGCATCGCTCGGCTTAGCCCTAGCAAAAACACCTGCGAAAGCAGCACTTTTTTAGAATTATTGCTTAACATAAAGATTTATTTTTGACCCCCTTTTTTTATTTAAGGTATATTAAGGCAGAGGAGTCAGAAATGAATGTGGGGTAACACAACTTATTATTAGTTCAATTCCTTATTTTATTTCGTAATTTACTCACTTCGCTTGGTGAATTGAGTTCCTCTTCCTAAACTAAAGCTAAAGTCTGATTATTATTATATTTATTGGTGTATTGTTTTTTTTAATTATTTGTTTATTTTACTTTAAGAAAATTAAAAATGTCAAAATAGATAATAGATGTTCGATCATTATTAGGATGAGGAATATGTTTTGAACTATAATTAGTTTAGGCTTGTTCGTAATTTTTTAGTATTTAAATTTTGTTTGCACTTTTATAATTGTATTTTTTTCTGTAGAAAAGGGGATTGGGTCCAAGGATAACTGAGTTTTACACGCAGACGAGATATGTGGATTTTGAAATACTCTTATAAGGAAATATTCATAATACCCAATCATAGCATTAACTACCATCGAAAAATTACTGGATATGGTGCATTATGTAATTTTTAAAACCAATATAGGCATTTCTTGATTTATGGATTAATATTTCGGTACCAGGCTATCTTAAGCATGAATTATTAATTTTGTGTAAATAGAAAACCCATGACCACATTCGATCGGCACATGAGAGCCAGACTATCCTAAGACTGGTCATTGACTGGTTCAATAAAATTCATACAATTAACACTGGACAGTCTGGCAGGTACCAATGTACCAGACGCGAAATTTGACAATGAATTCAGTATGTAAGATTTTATAAAAATCGATCCTTACCTTGAAATCCATAAAAATTATGAGGACTAATGACATACTGCCACTGAGGAACTGATTCAAAAAGTATTTAGGAACATACAGAGTTAGGAAGGCCTTAATTTTGGAATCAATATTAAAGGATGCAAAGTATAGATAGGACCTCTCGTATTAGCATCAGGAAGCATCCTGTGTTTGTAATTTTAAACTTGGTTAAATAATTAATTAGAAAAAAAAAAGAAAATGTTGATTCAAAAAGCGAAACGTCGACCAGAGGTGATAAAAAATCAGTGTTAATGATAAGCTAATCTTTTTTTATTATAAATTACTTTGATTTGCCCTTTTATTTAGTTGGGCAATCCTTTCGGATGGCTATTTCGAAGGCATAGCAAACTTCCTAAAGCACTCTATTGTCAATTGCGAACGTGAATGGTGTGAACGCATACTTAAAGCATCCATATGTTTATTTCTAATGTTTTAGGGTGTAGTTTAAGTATTCTATAATTACGTTTTGTATTAATAGTGTTAAGTTTACATTAATTTGTTCGTAGAATCCTAAAAGAAATTAACAATAATTAAATAGTTTATTAGACGAATGATGAACTTAAATTTTTGTGTCTCCCGTTTCCCAAATGTTCAATGAATGGGAAAACAAATCTTAATACTTTTAATTCGAATCGTTACATTATTTTTGGCCTATTCCATGTTTATGTACCTCCGATTAGGTATGGAAATGTCTTAAATATTCAACTGGTAGTATTTTTTAGTTTCTTTTATTCAAATGATTCAGTAATAATGTTATATATCATAATAAATAGTAATAATTCCTATCCTACTGATTGACCGAGATAGTACAATATGTTTGGGACCATCTCTAGATCTCCTGGGTATGTGGAACGAGTTTTGAGGTGTTTGTAGAATCAATTTGATTGAGGAAATTAAGGAGTGAAAATTAGAATGTTTAACCAGCAACGGTCCAAAGGAATTCACCCAACTTCCAATTTGGACATTTTCCATATATGACGAAGATACATATAACAGTTGGCGGAGCAAGGCTGCTGTCAGGTGAATGGAGAATATGCAACAAAGAGAATGGTTGATGGAGAATACGATAAAGTAGATGGAGATAGGATAGAGGATAGAGCAGAGAGTGCAGAGTGGAATAGAGCTGTTTATAAATTGACAGGTGTGATATAGTACCCAGGCGGGATCATCTAAGATTTACTATCTGAGCCAGCCAATGGTCGTAGGCCGCTGTCTCTCGGACCAGTTAGGCTATTGCTTTATTTAAATCCCTTTAATCTTGTCTTGTAACATATGGTACCTTGTACACTAACTAATACAATAGTAAATTACCAAGAGATCAGTAGCTCTTCAAGCTCAAAAATATGAATTCTTGCAAAAATTTGTAGTGTTTATATTTCCCTTACAGCCGAAGGTGCTCTACAACTTCATGTTTTAAACTAGTTCAAGTTGTTAGAGGTAGCAACATATGTCTCTAAAATTATCTGCACTGTCCAATAAAAAATCAAAACAGTCATCGATATGAAAACAAGAAGAAACCATGGTTACAATTATGTTCCACATACCTGCGTTGACGATATATGCAAATCACATGGGTTGTTGAATATACAGTTTTTCAATTTATAGATGGATAGTAATCTGTTAGTATTGTCTTGAGGTTTTTGTTTCAAAAGTTCCTGTTGAAGTTAATTGATAGTTTAGATACATTTCTTTCTAAAAAATAACTATTAATTTTTGGGTAATTACTGATAATGTCATAGTTTCAGAAAACTTATACCTATTTGTACGAATGCAACTAAGAAAACGTTTGGAGTAAACGCTTTTCAAAGGTTAAATTCATACCTTTGGAGCCTAATTTATGGTTATAATTCTAGTTATTATTATTTCTAAGCTTTTACAGATCGGTTAATTATATTGCATACATTTGGCTTTTAATAAAAAGAATTACATTTTAAAAACTTATTTAACAACAATTTACAGCCAAGATAGAAGTTGAGTTACATACTTTCGCAGTAAGGCAATTTCTTATCATCTGCCTTTTGTAATGAATATAGTTTCTTTTCAAAATTGCTTTACGAACACTATTCTTTTGTTTATTAACGTTATTTGTGAAGGATAATAGTTATTTTGACAAGTATTTTTTTTTTTTTTTTAAAACAACACCAGTAACAATTGGTGTTGTTTTTATTTATTATTTTTGTTGTCTTTATTTCTTCTTGTCCTCCATTTTTGTTTCTTTTTTTGTAGTTTTTATTTCAATATGTATTAGCTTATTCAGTGGTGGCTTGCAATTAAAATTTAATTGTTAACGTCGTAAAGTAAATTTCTATAAATAAATACAAGAAGCTAAAGTTTTACATATCGGCTGGTAAAAACAGAGTGGTCGGTTTAATATGTAAGAATTACGTCATTTAATAATTTACTAAGGGAATATTGCCCTAAAGATAGAAATAGAAATTTAATCATTTTATGATTGTTCCTTAGGAATCTTCCTAGGAACTTAATTCGATGTAATAAATAAATAGGAACCGTACTTATTGTAGTACTCATTAATTATTTTTTTTCACTGGAGTTACAACACGCATTATGACGGCTTCTAAATCGTATCAACAACTTTGCCATATAACAACAACCCTTAACCAATATTAAGTAGTTATCGAAAAGCTCAATAAATAAATAATTACCTGATTAGTTCCTTGCAGGGGGTTACCTATACTGTATTAGTTGGCATAGCCAAGTTCTCTACCCAAGTTCGTGGCTTCCTATCCTGGCAAGTGGATCTAGGGTTTTCTAACTGGAGTAAATAAATCTTGGCTTTGCAGTCCTTCGGGAGGTAAAATGAAGATCCCAAGCCTGTGTGATATCAGAGACCCTAGGTAGGAAAAATTTAGGTCTCCCATTGTAGTATCCTTCGATCAGCTTTACTAGCATAAAGTTACTTTTTTAATTATTATTAAGAAAATAAATACATAATAATCCTAACTTGTGTAAGTACCAATTTTAATAATACAGTATTCAGTCTAATATTTTTCTACTAAGTGTATTTTTAAAAACAGTGGCTTCCATTATATACTTCGACAATACTTGAATCTTTCATTAAATGTTGGCGCCCGAACATGCGTTACATGAGCATGTTGAAAAAGCGATGAAGAGGGAAAGGAGTTCTAAATAACTCCAGTTGATGAACACTGTTATAATTAAGCGGGACAAATTAAGTTTAAGCGGGAGAAAGCCGCATTGTTAGGGAGACACTTAGTTTCCGAGGAGGCTACTAAATCAACACTACTCCTCCAGCCCCCTCTCACGACAAATTTTTTAATTATACTAGACCAGCAGTAATTTTTGTTGAGGCCAGTAGTCAGGGTGCACGGTACCAGCATATTTATGGTGCATTTAACAGATTACTCTACGCTCGCTTTTAATTATCCCAGAATGCCTACCTGTATAATATTATTTCAACACCAAAAATGTACTCTTATCTCTCACGCAAAATTCTTAAGTGAAACTTTAGTATCACTTAAGGCAGTTAATTATAAGTGCATTATCTTCTTGAAATCCTCATTAGGTAACTTCCAGAAGAGGAATTATATAACTTTTAATATTTGTTTATTAATAATGGGAGGTCAAATATTCAAACTCAAATACGAATATTAAGCTAAACTGGCAATAAATTTGATGAAGCTTTTCTCTCATTCACCACTTCATCATTCCTTACTTAAATTTCTCATTTTACATTCTTCCTCAATGTATCTCTAGAAATCATCACTTGTATTTCCTTTTCCTGCATCTTTTCTCTCATGATGTACATATATTCTTACAACAACTACAATTGGTAACAATCACAAAATAGTCATGCTTGAGCTGGTCCATTAGACATTTAATTACATGATCTATTTGATTAAATTTGGCGTCCATATTTGCCATCCACATCCTCTTTTATTTCAATAAGAATTGATATAATATTAAATCAATAATCAAAATGGGGTGATAAAAGGTTATGCACGTGCTTTATTTTCTCTCTATGTTTTAAAAGTTTTATTTAATGTTTTAAGTGATAAAATTAAGTTATTTTTACTGCTTTCACTTCGTATTAGTAAGTATAACAAGTGTGCGATTGAAGGAAGTGAATCTTTTAGTGAAGCGGGTTCATCCGCTTAAACAATGAATGAACCGCAAGGTTCTAGTGGTGTACCTATTGAAATAGACAATAGTTATGGTACGGGCCACGAAACAATCTCTTGGGAGGTTGTTTCAGGTAGGAAAAGACAAATGGTATCGGAAAGAGACCCTCGGAAGCATCCTAAGGTTAGTGATACAATTGTTTTACAAAATAGTTTCGCGCCTTTATCGAACCTAAAAGAAGATTCCCAGCCACCAAATAAGCCACCTTTAAACACTAAACCTCCACCAATACACTTAAGTGATGTTAAAGACTATAGAGCGCTAGTAACCTTCCTTCAAAATGAAGGGGGTTAGTGTCTATCCAGAAAATGCAGACGTGTATCGAAAGTTTGTTACCAGTCTAAGAAAAGGAGGTGTAGACTTTCATACGTACCAACTCCAGGAAGATAAAAGCCCTCGAGTGGTCATAAAAAACCTTCACTTCGCTACACCCGTAGAAATCATCAAACAAGAACTAGCAAACTACGGCTATGAAGCTACAAGTGTAGTGAATGTTATTTCACGCTACAAAACTCCACTCCCAATGTTTTTTGTTGACGTGTCAAAAGCAACATTCAACGAAAAAATCTTTGAAATAAATTCTTTAAACTATACGCAGGTGAAAATAGAAGAGCCACGTAAGAAAAGAATGATCCCTCAATGCGTGCGATGTCAAGAGTATGGGCACACGAAAACATATTGCAACCACCCCCCGAAATGCGTGAGATGCGGTATGGCCCATGAAAGTTCGTCATGTACCAAGAACCGAGAAACTGCGGCAAGATGTGCTAACTGCAATGGACCACATCCCGCTAATTACAGGGGCTGCATAACGCTGAAGGAGCTGAGGAAACGTCGCAGCATCCACAACATTCTTCAGAGGCCCCCGAAAGTGCAGGCCCCACCACCACCCAACCTCGATGAGTTTCATGTTCTACCTCAGCCGCAACAGCGTCAGCCACTTCAATCAGGCCCGAGACTGCAACAACAGAGGCAGCGACCAGCTCCAGCACCACCGCAACAGGAATTTACAGGTATGAGTGGGAATTTTATCCACCCGGCTCCCCCAATTGAAAATGGCTCAGGTCAGATATTAAATTTGATTAATGGACTGAATAACCTCATCCAGCCCCTCTTTGGTCTACTTCAACAACTCTCGCAAGCTACCCTCGCCCTGAGTCAGCAATATGCCCCTTAATCAGTCAACTGTGGGCTCCATGTCTGTTATACTGTGGAATGCAAACGGACTGAATCAACACAGGACTGAATTGGACATATACTTACACGAGAAACGCATTGACATAGCACTCATGACAGAAACACATTTGACACCACATTCTAGATTTTACATTCAGGGTTATAAAATCTACCGGACAGACCACCCGGACGGTACTGCACACGGAGGCACTACCATACTCATCAGAACAACACTCAAACACAACTTGATACAAATACCCATAACACCGCACATCCAAGCTACAACAATATCACTATTTACTAAACATCAAAACATTACTTTTGCTGCGGTTTACTGCCCTCCTAGGTATGTCTTGTCGTCTGCAATGTGTAGTCACTTCCTTAAAAGTCTAGGTAGATGCTTCATTGCAGGAGGTGACTTTAATGCTAAACATGAGTTCTGGGGCTCAAGACTGTCTACCACCAGAGGAAGGAACTTAAGGTATGTTCTTCACGAGCTTTCATTAGACACCTTATCACCTCATACACCTACCTACTGGCCCACTTCTAGACGGAAAACACCAGACTTACTAGACTTTTTCATTACTAAAGGACTCCGAGCCACACCACATACCATAAGTACTAGCTCAGATCTTTGTTCTGATCACTCCCTCGTGCATTTAATCCTACTAGATGAGCCCTGCCAAGCTACACAGAGACCGTCTCTAATAAACGTAAGAATGGATTGGGACGGATATAGAAGTTTTTTGGACAACTCTCTCTCAGTTCCTCTTTCTATCAGGAATGAAAAGGAACTTGAAGATGCTGTTGAATGTTTTACAAAGAACATACAAGAAGCAGCTTGGTCTTCATCAGTATCCAAGCCCAGAAAAACAGAAAGTCTTCCTATGTATCCACAATACATAAGGGATCTGATAAGGGCAAAGAGAAGAGCTAGGAAAATTTGGCAGACTGACAGACTTCCATCAGATAAACAAGTTTACAATAGACTCAATAACGACCTCAAACGACAGATTCTAAAATTTAAACGAACAAATTATGACAACTATATTACTAATCTTTCGACTGACGATGGGAGCTTGTGGAGACATACCAAAAAACTTACTAAGCATCGTGAGGTGCCGGCACCCCTCCGGAGGGAGGATGATTCATGGGCTGTGGCTGACGGAGAAAAATCAGAACTCTTCGCTGACTACCTATCGTCTGTTTTTATACCACACTTAGAACTCACAATTACTGAACACGATAGCCTTGTACATAACACTCTAGACATACCACTTCAACTTACACCACCTCCTCCTTCCTTCACACCAGCACAGGTCGCTGAACATATCAAAAAGTTACCTAAAAGAAAAGCCCCTGGACATGACTTGATTAACGCCGAAGTGCTCCAGCAAATGCCCAGGAAAGCTCTAGTGTTTCTGACGACTATTTACAATGCAATACTGAGAACTACTAAATTCCCGTTACTATGGAAATACTCTCACATAACTATGATTCAAAAGCCAAACAAAGACAAAAACTTGCCCTCATCATATCGACCAATCAGTTTACTTCCAATCTGCTCTAAAATTTTGTACAATTGTCTATTGTACAAAAGACTTATTGACATACTAACAAACTTGCATATAATACCAGACCATCAATTTGGATTCAGGACACACCACTCAACTATACATCAACTACACAGAGTCACAGACTACATATCCACGGCACTAGAGCAGAAATTATATACGACTGGTGTATTTCTGGATGTTGCTCAAGCGTTCGACAGAGTGTGGCACCAGGGACTTCTCTATAAACTCAAGATAATACTTCCACCTACCTACTATCTTATTCTTCAATCCTTCCTTACTGACAGATTTTTCTCCGTTAGACAGGGTTCAGAGATGTCTTCTATACGGTCAATCGCAGGTTCCGTGCTCGCCCCATTACTCTACATTACGTACACACACGACATTCCTTGCAGCCCTGAAATTTTAACAGCAACATACGCTGACGACACAGCAATCCTAACAAGGCACGAAAATCCAACCCATGCATCACAGAACCTTCAACATTATTTGACAAAATTACATGACTGGTTTAAAATTTGGAAAATCCGACTAAATCACGACAAATCACAGCACATAACCTTTACTCTTCGACGTGAAACGTGCCCTCCTGTTTTCCTTGACAATACACAGATACTACAGACAGACACAGTACACTACCTTGGTTTGACATTTGATCGAAGGATGACATAGGGTCCACATATTAAGAAAAAAAGGAAAACTCTAAGCCAAAGATTAAAACTTCTTTACTCACTTCTTTCAAAGCATTCAAAACTAAAACTAAGACAGAAATTAAACACCTACACTTACTTACTGAAACCTATTTGGACCTATGCATCACAAATATATGGGACGGCTAAAAATACACATATTAACAAACTACAAATCTTTCAGGCAAAAACATTCAGAACAATCACTAAAGCACCATGGTATGTTAGCAACATAACTTTACACACCGACCTACACATACCGACTGTCAACGAACACATACGAACCCACTACAAAAGATTCCATGACAAATTACAAGGACACCCCAACTCACTCATTAATGACATGGCCACAACAGTGATGCCAGGTACCGCCCGTAGAAGGCTAAAGAGGAGCTGGATGAGGGACCTCCTCGTCTAGTGATCAAACCTAGTAACATTCAAGCCAGGAGGAGATGCCGCTGGGTAGTGCTCTCCCTCATGCCTCTCATGCCATTATTATAAATTTATTGTCAGCAAATTCACTGGTTGTTACTATTATATTAATTAACAGGTGTGAATAAAGATTAAAAGTTAAAAAAAAAAAAAAAATAATCAAAATGCAAAAACCTAGGCATGCTCGTTAATAACCAATACAAATATAGATTCTTTTTCGAACTATCCAGCATATTTTTTTTTATCTTTTTATGAAAAAGATGTGAAGGGTCTTTGGTTGTTTCTTCATTTTTCATAGAGCTAGTTCTTTACTTCTTTTGTTCAATAGCTTTTTTCGGAGTATGATTTTTTTTTTTAACTTTTATTTTTTAATTCACACCTGTCACTCAGCCTGCGACAAAAAGCAGTTGATATATAATAAAGATATTAGGCATGTCAGGCATGAGGGAGATCGATGCCTATGGGCACTTACGCCCAACTTGAATCTTTAAGACAGGTTATTCTAGGAGATCCCTTAGCCAGCTCCTCTTCAGCCTTCTTCGAGTGTTATCTGGCAAGTGTGTTGTGGCCATGTATTGTATAAGTCTATTGGGATGTCCATAAAGTTTATCATGAAATTTTCTATATGAAGACCGAATGTAATCATGTACTATAGAAATGCGTAAGTCTGTATGTAATTTTTTGTTACTAATAAACCATTGAGCACGAGTGATAAGTCGTAGCGTTTTTGATTGAAAAGTTTGTATTTTTTGAATCGCTATATCGATAGCGCTACCGTCTTCCACCTAAGACGCTATATTTCTCTTCATAATAATCATGGAATTAAAAAAATACCTAATAAAATTTTATTTTACTTATGAATAAACTGCGGATTGTTCTACACTTCTATGTTGTTTCTTAATTTTAAAAGTTTCTCCAAAAAATATTCATTACCCAGAAACAATAACCCCATCCTCAAAAGTTTATATCCTTATATAAATCCCTTCCTAACCAAAAGAAAATCTATTTGTGCACGCCATTCTGGCCACCAAAGGCTAGAAATCCTGAAAATCTCCTCATTAGTTTCGTCTCTCAAAATGCTGTTAGAAACTTATTGTTATCCTAGCTTTCACTATAAAAATGTTTGAGATTTATTTCACTTTGCTTGCCATATCTTGTATAATTGTGTTACTTGGAATAGTACACTAAACAATTTTTAGAGAGGTGTGTAATAGTCAACTGTTTTTCCTGGCATACGCAGTCTCTCTTAGTGTTACTCTGGACTCAGAAGCCCTCATGAAGATCCACATGTAGGGATCGTAACGTTAGCTCACCAATAAAAAAAGATGGAACTGAAAATCCTGACTACCAATCAACCTATCGTAAAAATATTATCTATGATCCTAATACTTCTTTCAGCATGCATTTAAAAAAAAAGACAAAATATCCGTAGATTGAAAACAAATTTATCCCAGCTCGGAAAATGCATAAATAAACGAGGGGCTAATTTTTGGATAGGTCCAGAAAGGGATGATGCAGGGCCTTGGGGTGAGTTATGCCCAGTCGATAGCTGTGATTGTTTTGTCAACTCCCGCCGACCACTCCCCTCCCCTCCCCCCCTTCCCCCTCCCGTCCCCTCTCCCCCAAAACAGTAACTCAAAAACTTGGTCAACGTTCCAATTTACTGTCTCTACACCAACCGGCACCAGCTGAAAAAAAAAAAGTCGATTTCGACCATTAGCTATGAACAAAGTCATGTAATAAATGAGTTTGTTTTTTCTAGATGTATTGAATTTTATGAAATGTATAATCAGGAATATGAATGATAACTGTTAATTGTCTTATTCATAATAAAAAGAAAATAGACCGCATGGAAACTGGAAACCAATGATCAAGGCGGGAAGAAGTTATCTTCTGCCACCTCCGCATTTGACATTGTGTTCAGGCACGGTCACCTTTTGCGTCAATTAGAGACCCCAATTTAATTTTCAGATGCCGATAACAGTGAAGCAGATTAAAGCAGAGTGTTGTAGTTTCACCGAATTGCGAAGTATCTTGAAAGTAGGCATTGCCTATAGTGAAGATTCTCCTCAATAGGCAATGCATAGGAGAATGTGGATAGCCTTTTTGAATACATCTGATTTTTCTACCTGTTTGAAATAACTCTATGGTAGCATTTAAATTGTTAGAGTTACACGCCAATGACCGTTTTGAGGAGAGACGGTCCAAATAAATGAATCGTTAATTTCTGTGTTTTGTTGGAAAAAAATTGTTCCAAGATTTTTGTGGTTAAACCAATTTCAAGACATGGATACGGCTTCCTAGAGGATCCTTCAAATGCATATAAATAAATACAACAGGGAAATTAAATGAGAATTAAAAAGAAAGAAAAAATTACACGTTCTGAGTTGTAAAGAAACTACCCATGGGTATTAGAATTCTCAATTACCAACAAAAGTTTTTTCATAAGGTACCGAGACCAATTTCTTTTCAGACGACTCGGTGCGATGTCAGGAATATGTGAGGAAGCAAGGATAGAAGCAACTGGGTTAGGATGCGTATCTACTTACATAGTAATATGTAAATACTAACTATTTTATTTTTACTTAAATTTGATTCAAATTCAGTAATCATTACTTTTTTTTCTAATTGATTGATGACACTGTTTGTTCATACAATTGATTTATATTTAAATAAATAAACATTTTAAATAATTTATTTTTGAAGAGAAAAAATTTGGCTCCGCCGGGAATCGAACCCGGGTCTTCCGCGTGACATGCGCGGCATGCCAACCATTACACCACGGAGTCGCTTCCAAACGGCGCCAAATCCTTCCTCTTCACTCTTCCCGGCGGATCTTTTCTCTTCAAAAATATATTATTTAAAATAATTTAAAAACAAGGGTGGTTATCCTCAATAATGATTAAATTGATATAAACTTATTTTAACATTTTTTCTAATTCCTGAAATTAATGTTTTCACATTGAACATTAAATATGCTTCTTCGTTCTCTAGTAAGAGAATTTTATCTTATATTGAATTTAGTGGCTGTATGTGAATCATTCAATTTGTATTAATTTTTTAAAGAAAAGTACTTTTTCTTTGCTACAGCTTATCCAATTGCAGCCATTCATTGGATTGTCCCTCCGGATTCCAGAGGCTTCTGAGAAACCGCCCCCGCAATTCGAGGTAGCCGCAGGCCCATTACAGGGGACGTTCTTCATTAAGGAATTTCATTAAGTGTGAAGGCATAGTTGCCCCAGCCTATATCATACGTCCTCTCTGACGAGGATGGAACCCGCTCCAGGAATCTCAACTGCGCCTCATGTACTACACCATCTTATATTAGTCCTCCCAGAATATATCTTCCTTGCTGTATGGCTGCTCCAAGAAGGTTTCAAGGCACTGTTTCATAAGAGAAGCATTGTAGATATAAGGTTGCACATAAGTCAATAAAGTTGAGGAGCCACAGGTTTGGCAACTAAGCAATTGAAAATAAAAACCACGGTTTATTTGGTAATGTAATTTATTTAGTCTGTTAGGTATATCTTTTTGTAATCTTTAAGACTGACTGCATGTACTGATTGTGTTATATCTTTATTAATTATAATACCAATAAAGGGTATAAATCCGTGGATCTTTTATAAGATTTATTGATTGGATACAACAAAAGAAAAACAAAGCGTACAGTGGAAGCTTTTTAATAAAAGAAACTATACTCCATTAATAATATATGTACACATATATGTTATATAAAAAAAAGTAGCATGCAATAAGAACTTATATCTAAGTACAATGCCTGGTAATATGGAACGAGGAGCGCTGAGAACAGAGCAGCTAGAGATCTCGAAACAGAGTGGTTCTGGAAACGTTATAATCTGATAAGTCACCTCTGTTCGGTGGTGGGGGATATTTACAATTATTTGGCAAAGTACAATTACTTCGGGATCTACTGAGTGTAACTTTAACCTTTAGTAATACATTAACGTATATAATAATTATTTGTCTCCGTTATCTACCTTATGCCAATATAGAAAGACCTTATCGTCTATAGTTTGAACATGTATGGCTTAACTTATTTACGAGTTAAAGGAATTACATATAATGATATATAATATTAATGAATACAGTAATACATTAATGAATACAATTATAATTTATACAGTGCTGCCATAATACAATTACAATTACAATTAGCAGTAAAATTTATTTATAATAATATACATAATACATAATATTATACATGACTTAATGATTATATGTGTGGATCACCACAATTGGATGTTCATAACACGTCTTATCCTTCGAAAAATTGATCCGTTTCTGTGCACCATGATCTTTTGTGCATTCATTTTTGCAAACCACCCTTTTTTATCTCGAGGCCAGCTGTTTAGAAATGATATTTTGATTAATATATCGCAGACACTAACACATTGGGTCAAGCGAATTTTTCTCAGATGATGAGGAACTCATAAATCAAGTTTTATTTTGTACCATAGTTCGTTTACCAAGTATTTCAATGTAATCTCACAAGTGAAGCTAGGACGATGTTCTTTGATGATTTTCTTGATCCATTTGTCTCCAAGTTGAATTAGTCAAAAATACCCACCCTGATTCTGACACTACCCATCTTTTAAGTCTTCGTTACAGTATACAGCACGTAACTTTTATGTGTGTTTCTAAAGAATTTTTTCCTAACGGAAAAAAAAGAGAGGAGAATTTTAAGAAAATGTTCACCCCGTGATTCCATTTCAAAATGAAGGTTAAAAAAAAAAATCAATATCCGATCAGCTATAGGTAGGTACATTTTATCAGAGGCGGATTCAGCACGAAATTTTGGGGGAGGGTAATGACCCCCCCTGTCTCATAATCACGAGGCTGACAGCAACTTTTTTAATGAGATTATTACCTTGTATTAAGAAGGACTGCGATCGAAACAACCAAGAGTTATGCTTAGGAAATAGTAATTACCTATTAGTATTATTCGTCTAAAAATACAAAAAATTTGAAAAGCCAAAATAATTGGAGGGATTATGACCCCCGTAAACCCCCATGGACAGTAATTATAACAGTAAGGGGATTCAACTTTAATAAGTAAAAAAAAATAAACATTGTTGTTAGGATCACCCACTAGTAAAATTCTCATTTATTTAGTTGCTAACTCTATATTTAGAGACTGAATATTTACAATGATCAGCTTGTAAAACTTTGATGTCATAATTATTGATTAATGGTAGAGGATTAATTGCTTGGGGAGTACGATGCTCCCTCCTACTGCTTTCTATTCGAAATTGATCCGTAAAAAAAAAGAAATGATTAAGTAATCTTGCTACCGCCACATAAATTTTCGATCGCAGTAAAAAATGCGCTCCTCTTGTTCGGCAAAAGGCCTGAAACAAATTTATAGCAGGAAATGGATTAAGACAAGAAATATATGGAAGAGGAATGAATTAATAGTCGGGTGTTAAGAAAAAAAAAAAAGAGAAAAACCGATCGGGCATGTCCTAATAATCGAGTTGTGTGTTACCGCTAGATTTGGGGGAGTACAGGACGTAAATAGCGGGAGAGGGTGGGACGAACCGGATTTATACCTTAACCGCAGCCGAAATTGAGATTAACAGAGTATTGTGCCCGTCCAGCAGGTGAAATACACACCGGACCTACATTAGTCCAGATCCTTTAATTCCTATTGGCCGAGAATTATTGGTCCGTTTTTGGGCGATAAAGATGTCCTGGAATCGGCTGCCATTAGACAGAATTTTCCTCTGGCAGGATATAATGGTTATTGGGTGTCCTACGCGCAGCTGCCCGCGGAAGGACGTTTTTTGTCGGACCCTCCTCAGGACCCCACCGGTGTATCTCAGGGCGGATGAGTTAGGACTCAATTGCTCGCAATACTTTGACTAATGCTGTCCTCTTTTGCTAGGGGGTGGACTCGGATGATTTGTTGAACAAGAAGATTCATGTTACGTCTCCTCTTTTGGTTCCATTTTTCTTTCTTTTTTTTATTCAGAATAATGCCGGTTAAAATATTACCGCCATTAAAAAAGTCATTTAAAGGAAAAAAGGAAAATAATCATTGCGATTATTTTTAGCTACGTGTTTATATTTCTTTATAATAAAATTTAATCTTACAATCATACTATAATCTTTTCAGATGCCTCAGAGGGCTATTCGCAAAAGTGTAGCAAGCTTGGATGGAAACAATTAGATTTGAAGGAAAGTGGATTTGATTATTGTTGAGTATTGTATCTAACTGTCATTAAAAAAAAAATGATTGAGTTTCAATCAATTTGGTAGCTTTGAAAATGCGGACTGTATTAGGTCAAATTAATTAATTAGGTTAAAAATGATAAAAAATGAATAGAATGTGAGAAAAATTGGTGTGACTGTATTTAATAAAGCACAGAGGTTAATGATATGATTACACGAAATGAATTTGGATTATGAAGGATAAAGTAAGCTTGTGGGCTGCATGCTTCCTTTCTTTTCCTTGGCTTTCTGCGGTGTCCCCTCTTCTCTTCATTTCCAAGCCTCTCCGTTCCACTTCTCAGCTCGGGGATCTCTGAGTTCTACACCATGATCTTCATTATACTCATTATAATAAAGAATGTCCGGCTGCAACACAAACTGGGAATGGCGATTGGAAAAAGATGGAAAAAGACTGAATAATGAATATCACTATCGATTATTTTATAATGATTGTTTGTTCAATGAATCTAAAGTTGAGCGATATCTTATGGAACGCGAACAGGGAAGTGGAGTTGAAGTGAATGAAGAGGAACAAATTGGGCCAAATCCTACAATAGCTATAATATTGGGCTACAATAGATTATGTTTTAAAAATGTTTATTTTTATAAAGTCTTTTCTGAAAACTAATGTACAGGAAATGAGACAGGGTACGATCAATAAACTGGGACCATATATAAGAAGCGATGGACTAGCGGCTTAGCCTAACCTTGAATAACGAAGAATAATGTTACTTTTGAGCCACTGCTCTGTCACAGCCAGTTACTGTTTTGTAATGTTGTTATTATTGGAGTTACAACAGTTTTTTGTTTTTTGTTTGACACATTTGTGTTAAATCAATGAAATGATCAATAAAATAATTTAAACCCGCATCGGTGCTGGGATTATATTAATCTCTATATATATAAGAGGCTTTGTCCTGACTGACAGAATCAACGCAGAGCAAAAACTACTAATGATAGAAACTTGAAGTTCGGAATTTAGATTTTAAACGCAATGTAGGTAACCACTAAGAAAGGAATTTCAAAAATGTAACCCCTAAGGGGCTTAAATGGCGAAATTGTCGTTTAACTCCAACGGAAATCTATTGTTGAGATTTTAAACCATATGTTTTTTATTTGAATATCGATTTAACGTTACAATATTATTAAAATAGACATTCACATGAAATATAGCTACTGATTATTTAAATATTAGTGGTAATCAAATCATGCCCACTGTAATTCCCATGATTGGGGATGGTGCGTGTTTATTTCTATCTCTTCTCTCTATATATAAGAGACTTTGTCCTGAATGATAGAGTCAACGCAGAGCAAGAACTACTAATTATGAAAACTTGAAGTTCAGAATTTAGATTTTTAACTCGATGTAGGTAACCACTAAGAAAGGAATTTCAAAAATGTAACCCCTAAGGGGTTTAAATGGCAAAATTGTCGTTTAACTATAACGGACACCTATTTTTGCACTTCGAGAAAAAATATCTAATTTGGACTCATTTTAAAGATCTTGATCTACGGGGCGTCGAAAACAATGTTTTAAAGCCGAAAAATGAAGCGTTCACGACGAGTAAGTTGTTTCGCCGGTTTTAGTGAATTCTCTCCATTGCGCGCCTCCTTCTCTTCTACCGAGCCGGCAGCTTTCCCCTCCAATCTTCCACCTACCGGAAGCTCCGATTCTACTAAATCTCCTTAACATCAGTTAACATATTATATTAGATCAATACCAAGATAATGGTCACAGAATTGGTTTTAAAGGCTCGCGGGCGAAGCCGCGACGGGGTATGCTAGTTATTATATAGAGGTAATATTTATATTACTATGCGATTATAATGCTTACAAATAAATAAATAAAAGTTGAGGAAGAAGCTATACTGAATAGAAGGAGGTAGAAGTATAGAATGGAAGGAGGGCTCTGGGAGGGGGTGATAGGGCTCCTACTAAATCCTTCCCTTGAGCTATTGTCCACTTCGCTCATTCCTCTCAAGCTTCCTCTACCAATCCTCTTTGTTACTCAATCTATTGTTCCTCTTCCCTGTTCCGATGTAATAATGCTCTGTTAGAACCGATACACTATAATTATAACATGTTTCAGGGAAAAAAATTTGTAAGCATCAAGCTTCATTACACACATTAGTTAACGTTTTTAGACTTACTCGAAGAACGATAGGATAAAAACAATGATTATAGAGTTTTGTTTTATTTCTAGAGTTTATTTAAACAATAAATCCAATCAAGTCAGGGTTGAATCAAGCATGAAAAACTTTGAAGATATCAGGAAGTCCCGAGAGTGCTTCGGCATAGTGTGAGATAAGTCAGCTTCGAGAACAAGAATGTTGTCTGTAGACGCGAAGAACGGAACTTAGATGCTTCTATCGAATTATGAGCTTAGTTAAATCAATTTAATATTCCTTTATTTATTTATTTAATGTTGCTTAGGCTAATCGGAGCATGCTACTGCCGGCGTTCTGAATGTTGCCCATGATATAGATATAGATGTAATTAGGATAGGAATCTTTAACGAGTTCCTGACATCGCACGGGCTCTGGATCTCCATTTTACGTTCCATCAAAGGACGACGTAACCAAGGGGTTTTCACTGTCATTAGCGGGATATGAACCTACTACCTTTTGTTTTAGAGATTACATTTTATGTGGATAAGGTTAAAATAGACGTGGAAATTCTATAGTATATATGAACCGATTAAAACAATTAAATAAATATTTAAGGGACGTAACTTTATTCTATTAATTGTTTATAGTTTCTAGAACCCACGCCGCATCATAAAAGAAATGGGCCAAAATTTTCAGAAATAAAAGGCTGAAACTAAAGCAGAAATAATCTTAATATGGAAAACCAATGAGACAAAAGAAGGAAAGTGTCATGTATCGCTCAAGCTCTTTAAATAAAATATTTTTAAAAATATATTTATTTCTACTATACAATTATTCGTACAAAAAAAAAAAAAAAAAATCAATTATTTGTCCTCGACTTCATAAGTAGACTCGGGCCTAGGAGCTCAAGAAATCACATTAAATACCCCCACCTCCCTCCCTCTCAGCTGCCGGTTGCCGAGAGCACGCCATATTTCTTCCTCCTCTCTTTTTTTTTCTTTTTAAGAGGGCGAATTTTCGTGAGGGGTTGGCGTCGGAGGGTGCAATAAATAAAGATGGCGCGGCAATGCGTCACAACCACCCCAGACTCTTATCGGCCCAGAGCAGCCTCCGCTAAGTCGAATTAATACTTGCCATAACTCCTTCACGGTATCTTCTCCCTTCGGCAAATAGCCCTGCCTGGGTAATTAGTGTGCCAGCTATTTTAGTCTCTTCCATCAGTAAACAGATCCAGTCGGAAGCACAAGCATGGTGATTTACAAACTAGCGGTGAAGGGTGAGTAATTATTGCAATGATATTGGAAATGAATGAATGGGAGGTTTGGTTCCATCGTAACTCCAGGGGCTCAGATTAAAGCAAAAATTTTGGGGAGAATCAACTATGCTTCAATCCAAAATTTGATCCAACTATTCTATTATAACATAATTTCGAATTATGCTTGCCGGTTTATGTTCATATGTTTTTCAATAAATCAGCTATAAACCAAGTGCGGATCCAGGAGGGTTATGAACCCTCCCCCAAATATTTTGGAATTTCAATTTTTGATAGTTTAGATCGCAGTATTCTTAATACAAGGTAATAATCTCATTAGAAAACGGTGCTGTCAGCCACCTGATTATGAGACAGGTGGTCATGACCCACCCCCCAAATTTCGTGTTAAATCCGCCCCAGCTACAAAGAGCCATGTTTTCTTACAAAAAAAAACAAAAAAACAATGGTGTACTGGAATGAAAATGCGGAGAACTATAGTAATAAATAAGATAAATGTCAAATCGATAGAATGAATACTTGATATATGAAGTGAATTTTAAAATTAAATAAAAACAATTATATACGAATATCTGGTTGTAACAATGAAATGCTTGTTCGAAGAATGATCACACTCAAAGTGAGTAGGGTAACGACATTCGCTGTTGTTAGTCCATAAACAGTTTATTGGAACAAACCTCGATTGGGGTCAACTGTGTTGTAGTGGTTAGCATAGCAGACTACAACACTAAAGGTCGTGTGTTCGCATCCCACGGTGGCCCTAGGATTTTTTAAAAGGAGTAAAAAATCCTTGGCTACACCTTCATTCCGATAGGAAGTAAATTTGAGGTCCCGAGCCTGTACGATGTCAGGTACTCGTTAAAGATCCCTATCCTGATTATACCTGGATTGGCAAAATTTAGGACTCCCACTGTAGCATCGTCCGATTAGCCTTAGTAGCATAAAGGGACGTTTAATAAACAAAGAATCCTTAATTTTGATTAGTCTGTTTTCGAACTAATCAGGTTTCACAATTGAATCATGGATTACAGAAATAATGCTCGATGAATCAAAAGGAAAAATAAACAAATCAAGCTTAGGATCAAAATTGTGGAAGGGACATTCGCAGGAGTTAGTCCACAACTAGCTTTTTGAAACAAACCTGCAACTAATCCGACAATTAAATCACTAGGACCTTCTACTAGGATTAAGAAAGGTTATGCGGAAATCGATTCGAAGTTTCGATAAATTACAAAACTGTTACGTATTTATAAAATCTACATAATGATTTAGATGATTTTAACTTCTATTTAGTTTACATTTTAATGGGTGATTCTGAGGATGAGGTAATAACCAATCTTTGATTCTATAGGAAAGCTAAAAATGGAAATACACAAAAGGTTCACAACATTAATTCCTTCTTTTGATAAAAATATTGTCCTTGATCATAACTGAGGCTTCTTTTCATAACCTTGAGTGTCATACTGACCGACAAGAAATAACTTTAGATTATCATTCAAAACCGAATTTATATGAAAAAACCCACCGAAGTAGTAAATGAACAATTAGAAGTATTACAGTAAAGGAAACAACTGTAGCAATAGGTTAAAAGTTTTGTAATACACATACGATATCTTTATTTCTTTGTTTGTTTAACTTCTTACCACGTACTATTAGTAAATATGGTTTAGAACTTAACACTAGAGAGAAAAACAGTAAGCAGTTATATAATTCTCTTATGACTCTTTGAAAAATTAGTTCGGAATGATTACCAAAATGTATGGGAAGTGGCAACAAGTAAATCTTTATGGCGATTTCTCAAAAACTCTTTAAATTTTATTTAAAATTGAAAACGACTTCTTCTTCTATCAAACAGGGTTTTCAAAAGGGAGGTTACATCTGAGATGATCACATGATTTTAAATTTGCATTGTTACTAAAAAAAAATTATATTAGTGTTATACTATTACCATTTATATTAAATTATGTCAATCGTAAAAAAAAAATCTGTGGTGTATAAGGTAAGAATGCTGTGATTTTTTAACTCATTACCGTCCGGGAAGATTTACGTATAATCCTTGAATATTATGTTTAAGGGTATTCTGCAGTCTAACTTAATTCTCAAATGTCACGAATCTTCATAGTTCATCGCCTACGTAATAACGAATGTCTTCTAGCGGGGTCTGCAACTCGCCATCTTATAAGGTTCGTCCGACTTGTCATAAATTTCAATCTTTAGCTTTCCCTAAGCTACCGAGTATTAATTAATATTTATTTATGAATTTAGCATCCTTTTGTGCATTTGAGGTTCAGAATAGTGTTAACATCTAATCATATACCTAAATTTTGGCTAAAGCGTAATGTCTTCTAGTCCTAGCTCTATCCTAGTCCGCAATCTTATAACTGTTTTATCTAAATTATTGATTTCAAATATAGAAAAAAAAAATGATCAAAGGTTATTAATTTGTATTGTTTAAAGGCTTATGGAAGGTTAAACGCATTCAAATAAATCTCTTTGCAAGTATAACCTCCTTATTACCATTCTCATTGGTTCTCCATGGACGATACTCCAAGTATAAGGTGCGGACCCCTTTTTCAAATGATTATGGCTCCCTACCATGCTTGCACCCATATGGAAATCAATACTGCTTTATCCGGTTCATTAACTTACTCAATACATTCACCTAAAGTAATATTGTGTTGGATTAGAGATCACCTATCCTAAAGGAACTTCGGGATGAAAGCCATCTTGAATTTCTATCTCCATCTATCCTGAAAACATCGACGACATGCATGACTATACATGCAAACATCTTCATTTTTTAAAGTTCATTTATTTTAGAAATTCCTCATTCCCTATATTTCCCGGCATTGATTCCATTTCGTACGCTATCAAACATTGTTGTATCAGTTAAGAAAGAAGGTGATATTACCTAGGGAGAAACCTCACCTCCACCGAAAAGATTTTCACATGTTTTTCAAGGGCATTTGACATTGTTGAGAAAAAGCATTTTTTCTATAAGCTACTTGCGTAAATTCAGGCACTGCTGACTGCTATTCTCCATGATGTTTATGACCTGACACTGCACACACTGATGAGGCGCTAGTCTTAGTGTTACACTTAAATAAAAAAAAAAAAACATATTGAACAATTTATTTGATGAATTTTTATAAAACTAAATAGATCAATTTTTAATCTGCTGAAAGGTATCCATTAGATTTTTCTGCATTTAGAGTGAGCCTAGCGAGCAAAATTCGAAACCCAAGTTCTAATTAAGCGAATTGAGGCATGTGCTAATGCGATGGAGGTTCGCATCGTTTTCAACATCGTATCCTTTTCCAATCAAAAATTGCCTTAATTAGCTTTATTACTATCTCAGCCTTTGAGAACCGAATCGAACCCCTTCTTCCTGATCTGTTGGTTGGTTGCTACCGATCAAAAGCCAATCATATTTTACACACCATCAGTATTCTTATAAACTGTAGTTCCTTAGTCAATCCTCGATAAATTTATGATGATGGAATCTTAATAATTAAATCTTTTAGGTTCCAAAACCTGTTCCTTAAAGTAATTTTAAAATGATTTTTACCATCAAAAACGTTGATCTTGAATGGAATAATAAACCATAATCACTTCTGTAACACCACTATTGGTAACTTGTAAATAGATTGAATTTTGCAATCTGAAATCAGCAAAGTGCTGTAGGACTATTTGTATTCACGGTATATTGCCGTATTCTTATGACGAAAATTCTTATGATTCGTCTTACTGGTGTATATTTGATTATAAGAAGCCTTTTTTTTTATTTATTGAATCCTTAAGAAGTGTTTACTGTAAACTTGGCATATACAACAGGTAATAGAACAACGTTTATTAGGTGCTAATTTGGACTGGATGTGGCCCATTGTGTGAAGTCCGCTTAGTTTACTAAGACCGTTTATCAAATCAAGTGAATAGCTCATATTATTCCATTTACATAGTAAAACACCTGTCAACATTCCAAACTTGTACTAATCGATTTGGATGCCCGTAGAGAAGGATGATATTGTTTGAATCGCCTAGAATTCGAAGATAGTGAAATTCGCATAGCAAAGTTATATTTAATTTTTTTTTTTTGTTTCTCGAAGAAATTTTAGATTCATTATTTCATAAATATAATTATTACTATTATATCTGAATTATTATCCATTTTTAAATTTAATTCACTATCAATTTTACTAAATCTTTATAACGACGATACAGTCTGCTGAAACATCGGAATGTGCGAAAGGAAAAACAACCAACTGAAAGCTGTGACTCTGAAACAGGAATACAAAGACAGTGAACAGTTGGATGTAAGAAGCATTTTTCTTTTACAGTATTTTAAATGTTGTCGTTGTATTATTGTTTAGTTTTTTTTTTCTAAACAAATTAATTTATAATTTTTTGCCAAAAGCTTTATATTCTCAATATTTCAAATTATTACTTTTAACTTCTTCTTCCTCCTCCTTGGCGCCTTTCAACGTGGAGGGGCCTCATCAATCCATTTTCGCAAGCCATCTCGGTCCTTCGCCAGCGTCCTCATAGCACCCAGCTGCTTGCCTCTCATTTCTCCCAGCTTGGTGATCACGTATGACCATATTTTCCGAGGTCGACCCCTCGGTCTTTTATCCGTCAGTCGCCTCGAAAAACTTCCGGGGCTCCCTTTCCTCGTTCATCCTCACCATATGCCCAAACCATTTGAGTGCTTCCCTTTCTAACGTTTCTATTATTGATGTCGCCCTTAGTTCTTCTCTAATCCTTTCATTACGGATATGGTCTCTCCTGGTTCGGCCAGCAACTCTCCTTAGGTATTTCATTTCGGATGCTGTTAGTCTGCTTTCATGCTTATCTAGTAGGACCCAGCTTTCACATCCGTACCGGGTTGGGAGGTACAGCGTATTGTATATAATCATTTTTGTCTTGTTTTCGACCTCCCGTTTCCCTATGACAGTGTTACATATTTGATAATAGACGCCATTAGCTTTTTGAATTCTATTAGATAGTTCCTGGTCTATTTTCCCAACCCTTTCAACAACTGTTCCCAAGTACATATATTCATCAACCACCTCCAGGGTCTTACCTTTACAGTTTATCTGTATGTCTTCAGCAGCTCGTCCTATCTGCATAACTTTGCTTTTAACCCCGTTTATCAGCATCTCTTTTCTTCCTAATTCTGCTTCCCATTCTATGATGGCTTGCTGCAGTGATTCTGCAGAGTCTGCTATAAGGACAATATCATCTGCATATACAAGAGCTTGGGCGAGTATTGTTCATTTTCCTATAATTGCTCTTGCTGTCTTCGTTAGCAGATTTTTAGGATCTCATCCATGAATATAATGAAGAGTAATGGGCTGAGACTATCTCCCTGTTTGACTCCTCTATCCCTCCTGAAGCTCCTGGATTCCTTCCCATTAATCCTCACTATTCCTTTTGAGTCTTTATATGTAGACTGGATTGCTTTAATAAGGTCTCCTGGGATGTTCTTCTTTCTTAGTGCGTTCCAGATCTCACTCCTAGGAACTGAATCAAATGCCGCCCTTATGTCTAGGAATGCCATATGGATGTTTTTGTCTCGTTCCCATGCTTTCTCCATTATAGTCCTCAAAGCGAAAATGTGGTCCTGAGTTTGTCTTAATGGCCTGAAAGCCGCTTGTTCCTCCTCTAGTAGGTCCTCCACGAGACCTCTCTATCTTCTCTCAAGGATAGGTGTGTATACTTTGTATACAACTTGAGATAGACAGATGGGCCTGTAGTTTAGGCATTCACTTTGGCTTCCTTTCTTAAAGACAGGAATGATGATGTTATATTCCCATTCTTTAGGTATTCTTTTTTCTGTGTATACCTTTTGGAATAGGCCCTGAAGAGCTCCGATCAGACTTTGCCCTCCATATTTTATGTATTCGGGCGCGACATATATTTCCCATGTTTCATTGCCTTTTTTTGCTATTCAGAAATCGTTAAGACGTTGGCCATTGTTATTTTTGACGGTTTCTCCTCCATGTCTCCCCTTTACTCCATGGGCTCTGTTGAAATCGCATCCTATTCTCGCGTTGAAATCGCCCTTAATTATGACATCTCTTCCGTTGTTTTGAGCTTTGATCACTTATGTCTCCAAACTGGTATAGAATTGTTCCTTTTCCAGTATGTCTAAGTCTTCTGTAGGGGCGTATACTTGTATTACGGTACTTTGGCCAATGGAAGATTTAATATTGATGACCAACATCCTGGAGGATACCGGATACCATTCTGCCACGTTTGAGAGGAGGTTGTTCTTCATTATCACTCCGAAGCCTTCTTTAGCCCTTATTCCTATTGGGACCCCAGAGTACATTAGGATATAATTTTTTGGCAACTTTATCTCCCCGCATCCCTTCTTTTTCATCTCGCTTACACCCAATATATCCAGATGGTATGTTTCCATTTCTTCCACTATTTCCATCTCCTTACCAGTAAACGTCCTTATATTCCAAGTAGCAAGTCTTAAGTCCTTATGAGCGCCGCGTCGTATCCGTTTTTACTGATTGAATCCGAGGCCGATGTTTGAGCTTTGAATCTTTTTATCGCTTTTACGGGTAATTGGCCCGGTAACAGAGGTCCCGTAAGATTGGAAAAACAGCACCCATTTTTACATGAGCCCCCTATCTCTCGTTAGCTCGCCGACCCAGTCCTCCGCAGGGATTGTTTACCGCCACCTTGGGCTGGGTTGCTTGGTAGGGTCCACCACCGACAGGTGAGAGAGGAGTTGTGGTGGAGAGGCTAAGTGGTTTCTTGATGATACCATATATTGCGCTTCCACCACCTTGGACCCACTACTTTTATATTTTACCCACTACTCAAGTTCGTAAAAAATGAAAGCTAAATAACAAATTTTAGTTATTTATGCGCAACTATTTATGTGTTGTTTTACTTTTACCAAAAATAATAGAATTTTGTAATATTTGGTAAAAAAGAAGTGTTATATGTATACAATACTATGTAATATGTTAACTTTTATAAATGTAACCTAGTTTTATTGATGCATGATAAGTATTATAAATATTGATGACAAATAAAATATTAAAATGTTCCTACTTATTCATCTGAGATTATTTTGGCCTGTATAGGATAGGTATTTTAGGGCGATAAATGTCTGAATTATTACGCCTGGAGAATTATATACTAATTATATGATTTATATTATTTTATTTTTATTTATATAATTTATTTTTAATCTAAAGAGTATTTTTTTATTTTGTTTTATAAATATTTTTTGTAAATACCTTCCCTACATTACAATGCTAAAATTTCGGGCTGCAAATCGGTTTCGGACCACAAAGACATGTAGTTGGCATTTCATAATCGGATAATTTGCAATAATAAATCATGTATACTTTAAAATTATTTGTCTTGCCTTTCGTTTGTCTAACATCCATCCAATATAAACCACAAGAGCATTCTTCTAGGACCATCGCATCAAAGAAAATATTGCTATTTAATTTTTTTATTTGAAAGGATGCAATCCTAAAAACCAAAAAATCAGAAAGAAAAGAAAGAAAATATTTTTTTCTGGGACATCTAGTCCCCTAAGAATAACAAAACGTGGTCAAATCCAAAGCCATTTGTCTGGTTAGTTTAAACTAAAACCAAAAATATTAAGAATTAAGCATATGCTTAATTTTAGTTTTGTATGATTGGTTTTTCTTTAGCATGATGGAAGAAACAATGAAGTTTTCGACGACAGTTCTACACGAGTTTTCGTCTTCAAAGAAGTCTCAGGCTTGGATGAAGACGACTCGTGTAACTTAGGGAGGAGGAATTCATGGTGTAGTAAGTTAGGACTTGTGAAGAAAATTAAACTATCAGAAGATGGCACCGCTTTGGTATGAATATAAAATTGTTTCCTACATTACTAGAAACAGTATCAATAATGTTAAAAAGCTGTTCAGAAATATTATGTTTCCAATCTTTAAACATTAAAATTTTATTACCAAAATATTAAATTAAATAGACGGAAATTCAACTGTAAACACAGGCCTTAAATTTTATTGTTTATTTCACTTAATCTTCATAAGTTCCTAGAATTCTCATCAATATTAAAAAAAGAAATAACATCCCGGTAATTTATAACTATAGTTTAAAATTATATTTCAAAATCAATCAGTAACAAAGTTGTTGCTGCATACTGTTATGAAATTGGTTACTGCATTTCTTAGGTGCAATATTAATTATTGATCAGTATATATTCAACTTATATTGTTACTAAAAAAAAAATTATCTTCCAATCTATGGCTAACAATTAATTCTTAATCTTTTAATAATAGTAGTAATAAATTCACTTAGAACTTTCTACCTTTTTACATAGCTATATATATAATGATATATATTACGTAAATAAATATGTAGTCTGTATTAATATACGGAATAATATATATATATATTTTTACACACTTGCGTGTAAATTTGTATGCAATGTTTAGTTACAAACATTTAAATAGTGAAAGGTCCGTGAATCCACTTAACAAATCATTTTTTACACGCGGTTTGCCTTTCCTTTCAACCTGCATTTTGTGTGTGCCTTGCGGAATTTACTTTGTTCGCAGCAGTTCATTGCTCTCAAATTGGAAGAATGGGACGCGCGTTTGTTTATTGTGATTAACGTTCCATTTGTTTTGATTTCGCGAAGAAACTGGAGACTATAATGTCAACAAGCATCCTGAACAATACGGTTTTTCTGAAAAAAGGGAATAAAGAATTATGAATGGAACTTCCCTTGATGATGGTTCAGTTATTTTACAACAGCGTGGGAGAGAAACTTTCGCATTGTCTTGAGATTAAATAAACACTCGCTTCCGAAATCCTGTTTTTGGTCGGAAAATGGTATCATTCAATAGATGGCTGTTGTGAATACACGATTCCTAATTAAAAAAAGATGGCATGAGAATTGAAGAGAGATAGCAAGAAACAAATGTCAATCACTTGTTTAAGGTCGGTCTTTCCAAGTCATCTTTCTGCCGAATCATAAACAATAAACTGTAGTCTGTTGAATGGAAAAGCCGTTTATGTGGGTTAGAACACAGGTGTCAGGGTCTGGTGTATGGTCGCGATATTTTGATTTACGACATTTTATTTTTTAATCAGTCCTATAATCGCTTTAATTAACATAGTAGAGTAAGTTACCTTTGATCGAGATTTCCTATGTAATCATAATAGCTGTGTCATCATCATAGGTTACCATTGTTGTGTTAATTGTTTAATATGCACCGCTTGAAGTCAAAGTGATTAAAGTTTTAATTTCAAATGAATGGCGTGAGGTGTACTGCGCTGTGCAGGAAGCGAAGGTGTGACTTCCTTCACTCTTTCAACAAATACCAAGTTCATTATCAAAGGAATTGTTTAAGCTAATACAAGCGCTAAATTCAAGATTGTGACTTACACAACGTTTACTTTAAGCGGCGAATGTTAAGTTGATTTGACACTTGTGATGAGCCATGCTTTATCCGGCCGTTACCGGACTTAGGAGGATCTGGCGGACAGTTAACGACACCGATAGAGTAGATATTAGAAGAAAGAATAAAAGTTGCCAAAGCATTCTAGTAAAAGCATAACACCAGTATATTTTATGACTGGTAATTTCGGCAAACGAGGATTGTATTGAGTGATATTGTGTAATGATGGAAATAGTCCTGTAGATAGTATAATCCGTATCTAATTGTTGTGTTTCTGTAAGCTACTTCAGTTCTTTTTTTTATGCAATTTAGTGTCAAATTAGGTTTCATTTGTAGTTAGTCTGCTTCTGTTCCACAGAAGGTTGGAAAAACAACCCGTACATAATCATTTATGATCCATAACCAGGATAAAAGACTTATGTGACTTGTAACGGTTGTAGTTTACAGCAGAGAACTTTCTGAGCGACGCTCTTTCTAATGCCTGGCATCCTTGCTCTATGATACTGTCTTCAGTTGGGAGCGTTGTATGGGACCTACGTTCAGTTGATTTATCTAACTTCTGAGCTATTTCCGATTCTTTAGTCTTAATTTTTTTCTAGTTAGTCGGAGGATCTTGTTGGCAATAGGACGTCATTTCTGCCCGTGTCTTTTGAAATGAGCCACCATCGATTTTTTTCCGGTATGTTACACAACTACGTGTTTGATTGAAGTAGGTATTAAAGGGTGGCCAAGTTGAAACCGATTTTATTGTGATACCTTTTTCATTCAATGTTCCTTATTAAAAATTGAATAACTCATTTTGGAATTAATTGGAGTTCCTTATTTCTACATGTACAGGTATGGATCCCGGAAGTTGAAATGTGTGAAAGTCTGTACCATATATCCCTTATCATGGATCCAAGTATCTCTTGAGAACTTTTGCGATATGGACTTAGTAAATGTGGCTATCTGGCGATATGACCATAGATGTTCAACCAATACTTTTTTTGAACCACTGACACTGACGTATTTGACCGACCATTAGGTTCTGAAAGTTTTCCAACAATGAAATATAATAGGATATTATATATTGAAACCTATTTGGATATGAGTTGTGGAAACTTAAGTAGCGGACCTTTTTAGTTACTCGATCTCTTTCTACTTCGAAAATAAGGCTGCGACCTGTAATAATTTACTCGAATCCTTGTTTGTCCAACTCTTTCTATAAAACAGAATCTTTTATCTTTTCGGTACCCCTACCTGGCCACGTGTGACATGCAGGGGGTTACTCTAGAGGTGTAACCAACCTATTCTAACCATGGTGGGACGGTCGAGATTTATTTATGGGGCCTCCACGAAATAAAAGTCAACCCTCTCTGGGCGGATTCGAACCGCCGCCATTCGGCTCGAGCGTGCCGGTCGCGCTCCTTCACGCTCCATTACCAGAATTCGCCACTTCCATTAGGATAGTTTCAACAGAACCGGAGAAAGGCCTGATTATATTGTAAACTTATTAAGATTAGTCGTAAGTTCATGCTCTACCTGCCTGGTGGTGGCTCGCTCTAAGGTAGAAGTTGTCAGATTCCCTGAAATAGTTCACGACGACTTGAGGGTAGGAGCAGTGTTCAGCAAAAATTGGTTTGACTAACTGTTATGGCTATGCGAAGGAAGGTGCTGCTGATCTGCCACAAGAAGGTTATAGTTAAGGAGATCCTGTGTAAATGCAAATTAATAACCAATTGATGGGGAAAGTCCAATATGATTCGCAACTCAAAAGCTCCACTTATATTGCCAGAGAGCTTAAATCAAATCATGGTGTTGCCAAAAATTATATTTAAGTAACAAATTTTCAATACTGAAGTATAGCTCACGATAAAATATATTTCAATAAGTTGGCGAAATTTTTAAATTTTACTATTTTTTAAATTAGATTTCTGAATCATTCGAAAAATTTTGTGAGATTCACAAGAAAGTGAGGCAGAACGAAAACCGGCCCTACTCGTCCGATGGGCGTAAGGTTCCCAAACCTCACCTACAGGTACGAGAAATTCGATTATTTTATTTTAAGAATATGGTGTAGTTAGAATATTCACAATTTATTAAGGATTTGATATGTTATATTTATGGCTCTCTATTATTATCTTTACAACAAAATGGTGTATGATATTACATGAATGAGTTTACTTATGTTGCAAAAAGGGAATATTAAAACCAGTTGTCTCTAAACGAAAAACAACGAATCTTATTTAGAATGCGGGCACCAGTGATAGATCAGGTGTTCGATGAGTGATTAGCCTCTTCAAGTAAAAATAAAGAAAAAGAAATGCTGCAATGTAAATTATTTTTAATGAATCATGCAAAACTGCAAATAAATGATACCATTTAATTGTTTTTGTAGCATTACCATAACCATTTCCTAAAATTATATTTTAGTTTCACATAAAAGAGACTCGCATCCGTTTCTTAGTAGTTAATTTAGTAGTGAAGATCACTAGTGCCCTGATTCTTCACAAGACCCGAAAAAATTCCTATGAAGTTTGATTAATGACTAAAAACCAAAACTATTTATTGAATACGATCACCAAAATACAGGTAGTATTGTCGATTTGGGACAATAAACTGTGCAGGGCAGATTGTGTAATGTTACTACATGTTTTCAAATAAATATAGTGAGTTACTTTTATTGTATAAAAGTTCTATAGTATTTATGAAGTAAACACAAAAAGATACATAAAGATAGTGACAGTAAGCAATTAGTCAATTGGATCTCATAGGGAAAATTAGAACACACTATTTATTTTTACAGCGTTTATGATCTGAGTCGTTGTCAGTCCGCGAATCGGTTTCGAACCGTCAATATATGATGTCGGATGTATTTCTCACGTATCCATTGCTATGTTTTAAGGCGTGAAACCCTAGGATCATCAACACCTGCATTCAATACTCGTTTGTGTAAACAGTTATGAACGTCATAAATGTAATTGCTTGTAATATGTACGACCGAAAAATTTCAAGGAACTATTCAATCGATCTTTTTTTCGGTACCCCTACCTGGCCATGTGTGGCATACGGGGGGTTACTTCATAGGTGTAACCAACCTATTAAGAATTAGCTATTGCGTATCTTACATCTAGAACAAAAAACATGAAGCAGGGAGAAAAATGTGGGTGAATCTACTTCGCTTTCCAAATGTTTTCGGAATAGAAAAAATGGAAGACCTAGGAGACGATTGGTTAAGGATATTTCACAAGACTTATGAAATGAATGAAATCAAAAATTTTACTTTATTCTGGGACATTTAGTCCAATCACATTTTGACAATTTTTAGGGAGCGTTTGTCTGGCTGTACTATATACAATTATGTAAATTAAAACTAAAAATATACACTTTAACAACAAATGAAAATTAATCTTAACTTCATTAGACACCACATTTGTAAAAAAAAAAAAAAATAAATAAAAAATAAAAATAGCAAAAAAGAAGAGTATCATTATTAGAATAAATAAATGATAAAACTTACAGTTTACATATTTGTACAAAACCTTCAAAACTAAATCAAGAATAATAATAACTTTACATCTGCACGGAAGATTGATGTTCCAGGAGGTAGAGAAACAGGAGATATTTGAACGAGGGTAGGGAGGAAGCTTGACGAATGGATACGGGTAAGGAATTCCAAAACTGGGTGGCACGAATAACGAAGGATTTATCGAAATAGGCGGTTCTATGAGTGGGGATATACAAGTGTGTAGGTTGAGATCTAGTATTTAGCTGATGGATGGACGAACGTGGGGTAAGGAGGTCAAGAACGTGTGTGGGTTTTTTTGCTCTTAGGATTTGGAAGAGGAAGGAGCCGAGCAGGTACCGTCTTCGAAAATTAGGAAAAAGGAAACTTTGCTGGGAATAATATTCGGAGATGTGAGAGTGTCTCGGGAGACCAGGGATAAATCTCATGAAACGGTTCATCAATCTTTTAAGTCTTATCTCAAGCTCACCAGACGGACCACCACACACCAGACATCCGTAATCAAACTGTGAAAGGATAAGGGAGGATACTAAAAGACGACGGGTACTTTGAGGAAATGAGTCTCTGAACCTATGTAGCTGCTTGAGGATTGTGATGGATTTGCGGGTAATTTGGGAAATTTGATGATTCCAGGTGAGGTGTTGATCGAAGGTTATAACGAGGTTGGATGGATTGTTTAAACTGGATTGGAGTGTTATTGATAAACAGTGATGGATAGTAGGGAAGGGAATTGAGGCAGGGTTTTGTGCCGATGAGCATTGCCTTGGTTTTCGCTGGGTTCAGGGATAGTTTGTTTTCTATTGCCCAGATGTTAATTCTATCAATGTCCTCCTGAAGTTTACGTGACGCTTCTAGCAAGTCCGAAGGATGGAAGGATATATAGATTTGTAGATCATCTGCATATAGGAGCAATGGATAACGTTTTTGAGATCATTTATATAGATGGAGAATAGGGTAGGAGAAAGGGATGAACCCTGAGGTACACCTCTGGAGAGAAACAGGGATGATGACTGTGGTTTGTTAGGGATAGTAACTGATTAAGAGCGAAAGGAAAGATAATTATGAATAACATACTTATTTAAACGCATTATCCTTATATATATAAAAATCTCGTGTCCGTATGTTTGTCTCTCTATTTCTCAGAAACTACTCAACCGATTTTAATGAAATTTGGCTCAATTTATATAGTTTTGGCCAACTTACCGGACCGGATAGTTTTTAAATTGATTAGTGATCAAAATAATTCTTATATAGCGAATTACTGCAAATACAGTAGGTCGTGTTATGATTTATTAACATGGCTACACATGTCGATTTAATAACCTTTTTGTTTACAAGCATGCTATTATAATTACGGTTATAATAGTTTTGTATTGCGTTATTAGTAAGTGCAGTTATTTGGTCTTATTGTTCCATCTTTATATTCTGCAGGCAAATAGTAATAAAAATCTTTATATTTATTCTTAATTTTGAATTATGGATAAATCAAGAAAAGGTTACACCAAAGTCTCAAAAGTGTATGTATTTTTCCTTCCTTTTCCTTTTTATTTGTAATCTTTCCAATTCCTAACTAAGTGCTCAAACACTTTGCTGAGGTCCACCCCGATATCAACTTTTAGAAAAGTAAATACATTTTAGGCTTTAATTAGAATAGTCCTTATATATATGTAAAATTTAAAAAATGTCAGCGAAGATTTTGTATTGTACTATGTAAGTGCAGTTATTTGTTCATAGAGTTCCATCCTTATATTCCACTGGCAAATAGTTGTAAAATCTTTGTATTCTTTCTTAATTTTAATTAAAGAATATAAATCAAGAAAACGTTACAACAAATTCTCAAAAGTGTAGATATTTTTCCTTCCTTTTCCTTTTTTATTTGTATTCTTTCCAATTCCTAGCTAAATGCTCTAACACTGTGCTGTGGTCGACCCTGATATCAACTTTTAGAAAAGTAAATACATTTTAGGCTTTAATTAGAAAAGTCCTTATATATATGTAAAATTTAAAAAATGTCAGCGAAGATTTTGTATTGTACTATGAAAGTGCAGTTATTTGTTCATAGAGTTCCATCCTTATATTCCACTGGCAAATAGTTGTAAAATCTTTGTATTCTTTCTTAATTTTAATTAAAAAATATAAATCAAGAAAACGTTACAACTAATTCTCAAAAGTATAGGTATTTTTCCTTCCCTTTCCTTTTTTATTTGTATTCTTTCCAATTCGTAGCTAAATGCTCTAACACTGTACTGTGGTCGACCCTGATATCAACTTTTAGAAAAGTAAATACATTTTAATAACTTAAAATAGGCTATAATTGGAATCATCCTTTTATATATGTGAAATTTAAAAAATGTCAGCGTAGATTTTGTATTGTATTATGTAAGTGCTGTTATTTGTTCATAGTGTTCCATTATTATATTCCACTGGCAAATAGTTGTAAAATCTTTGTATTCATTCTTAATTTTAGTTAAAGAATAAACCATGAAAAGGTTACTACAAATTCTCAAAAGTATAGGTATTTTTCCTTCCCTTTCCTTTTTTATTTGTATTCTTTCCAATTCCTAGCTAAATGCTCTAACACTGTGCTGTGGTCGACCCTGATATCAACTTTTAGAAAAGTAAATACATTTTAATAACTTAAAATAGTCTATTCTTATATGTATATGTGTAAAATTTAAAAAATGTTAGTGAAGAATTGTAATTCTTTCTTAATCAACAATTATTTGAAGTAGAAAAAATTAAATCTCAATGGAATACACATAGTTCCTTTCTGTTCAGCAGAGGTATATTTTTCTTTATATGTAGAATTTAAAACATGTTAGCGAAAATTTCTAATCCCTTCTTAATCAATGATAATTTAAAGTAGACAAAATTTGATCCCAATAGAATACAGATCGTTCCTTCCTTTTTAGCAGAGTTGTAATTATCTTTATAAGTAAAATTTATAAAATGCCAGCGATGATTTATAATCTCTTCAAATTTATAGTATTTTGAAATTATTAGATTAGAAATAGGTTTTTAGAATATTTTATACATTACTTAATTAAAAATAATCAATATTCAAATTAAAATATGTCCGTCTGAATTTAAAACAATTAGTCTAAATAATAAAAACATGTGTTTCTTTAAATATCAAACATCCTTTAAACATCATTACATATGTAAAATTTATAGAAAGCCAAAGAAAATTTTAATCCTTTCTTAATCAACTTTATTTTAAAGTTGAAAAAATAAATTGAATCCCAATGGAATACAGATTATTCCTTCCTGATCAGTGTAATTATCTTTATATGTAAAATTTAAAAATTGTCGTCATATGTCGATTTCATAATGTTTTTGTTTATAAGCATGCTATTGTAATACAGGTTATCATTATTATAATTTTGTATTGCGTTATGTGAGTGCAGTTATTTGTTCCTATATTATTATTTTCCACAGACAAATGGTAATACAAATCTTTGTATTTATTGTTAATTTTCATTAAAGAATAAATAAATCAAGAAAAGGTTACAATAAATTCTCAAAAGTGTAGGTACTTTTTCCTTTTCCTTTTTTATTTGTATTTAAATTAAATTACAAGCTAACCGCTGAAACACTTTTCTGTGGCCCACCCTGATATCAACTTTTAGTAAAGTAAATACATTTTAATAATTTAAATTAGGCTATTATTTGAAATAATACTCTATAAATGTTGTAACAGCACCTACTGTCATAGGTGTAACCTAATAGAAACCTTACTTGGGGAGTCAGTGTTGCCAAAAATTAGTGAAAATTAGTGAGACAATAGTGGCTACACTGCGGGTAACAGTCATAAAAACTCACTGGGTGTGTTTTGATTAGGTGTTGTGGGTTACTTTGTGATTTGCATGATTAAAGAACTGCATAATAAAGACTTTGATATTATATTTTCAGTTGATTTATTTAACAGAAGTTTCTTTATTTTCATTATTCGTTTTGTTATTATTATTTAAATAGTGTTTTTTTTATTTTACCAAACCTTTTTATCATTTTTATCCCGAGATCTAAAATGTAAAATTTAAAAAATGTCAGTGAAGATTTGTAATTTCTCCTTTATCAACAATAATTTAAAGTTGAGAAAATTTAATCCCAATCGAATAGAGGATGTTACTTCCTGTTCAGCAGAGTTGTAATTATCTTTAAATGTAAAATTTAAGAAATGTTAGCGAAGATTTTAATCCTTTCTTTAATTTAAAGTAGGCTATTATTGGGAATGATATTTCATTGTTATTTTACCAGAATACAATTTTTTACTTATCTTTAAATGATTGTTGATTAAGAAAGGATTACAAATTGCGGCATTTTTTAAATTTTACATTTAATGATTATTACACCTCTACTGAACAGGAATAATTGCTATTTGGGTAACTTCGAGTTTCAGATTTATCCGCCATAAATATGAGAGTACTACTGCAAAATAATCCACCGGCAGATATATTTTTTAAACAATTGCTCTATATTGGAAACGGTGAAATAGAGCTGCATCGAAATTCAAAATTTATCAAATTACCAGAAAATTTCTGAACTGTTGTAGAGACGAAAAATGAACAGTATACGAAATATGAAGTGTCTTTCCTGATATTTTGAACAATTATTTGGACTATAATTGGCTGGGTAGTCGTGCTATTTTGGCAGCAAAAAATGTTGATTTCGATGAAATAAACTTCCAAAATCAATTGACAATGTTCTAGATGTAAAAGAAGCCGTAAATTTCCAAACTGAATTTTTTAATTCCCTGGATATACACCCAAACAATCTCCAGTTGAAGATTGGCTCACCGATCATTCTTCTTCGTAACTTAAATCCACCTCAATTGTGCAACGGTACACGTTTGGTCATTAAAAGGATCACAGGAAATGTTATTGAAGGAAAAATGTTGCCTGGAAGGTTTACAGGAGATATCGTCCTGTTGCTACCTATTCCCCTGGAGCCGTCAGAATTTTCAATAAAATTTAAAAGGCTTCAATATCCTATTCGTTTGGCTTTTGCCATGACCATAAACAAATCCCAAGGGCAAACAATGTCCACTTGGACTTTGAAAATCCGTGTTTTTCCCTTGGGCAATGGCATAACTCACTTAGGAAATGGGTATCGCCTGCTCACGTGTGTGGAAACCATCAAATCTTTGGTTTGTGTTAAAAAAAAAAAAAAAAAACAGGTTAACCCAAAACATTTGAACAAATTAGTACTTGAATAAATAAAAATTCTTAATTGTATTATGTAAAAACTTCTTTAAGAAGAGATTTCTTATCACTCAAATATATTGCTAAATTAAAAGCTTCAACACACCACCCTCCTACCGAACACTTATTAGCCGAAGGGTTGGGAAATCGAGGTCTCAAAGAAATTGAGAAAAACGCCTATCAAAAGGACATATATGACGCGTTAACCAAGATTGGCATGACCCTGAGCAAAATTAAACCCGTTGTTAAACTAACAATACCAAGTTGAAGTAGTCAACTTTATCAAATACTTTTAAATGGTGTAATGAATGCTCTATTCTCAATCATGTTGGATTTTGATTAGCTGAAAGGTTTTCATCTTTATCAATGAATATTGGTATCACTGTATTTGTTTAAAAATATTAGGATATAACTACTGAGCCACAGCAACGCGTGGCCGGTCTGCTAGTTCAAAATAAAAATCATATATTGTATTGGTTGACTTGCTTCTTTAATATTATTGAATATGATTCTTTTGCGAATTTTCGTCAGCCAAATGTTTTAAATTTAATTGTACTGTTAGTTTTCCCCTTTAGGGAATTCCCGAGTTTTTAGAAAAAGATACATATCAGTTTTATATTTTCCTTTACTACGAGTATTATTCAATCTAATGTGGCTTGACTTATGAAATGTCCGCCCATATCATTCCTAGCTAAATGATAGGAATATGTGAGATTTAAGAGCCTAATATTTATCCCGAAAATATAGGCAAATAATTTTGTTGTTGAAGTTTAAAACCAATAACAGTATTTCATTTAAGGGATTTTAGTAACTGTCACTTAAATAAATTTATGAAACTGTCATTTCATCAATGCTATATTATATCCTTAAAAGAAAAAAAGAAATTGTTTTTTTTTACAAACAGACAAGTGAACGGTTCAAATCCATAAATCTAAAATAGTATTTCAATTACTGCTTACTTTATAATTGCTATGATGACTCCAAATTGAAATTTTAAAATTTCTACTTCACTATTTGGTGAAATCCAGTGGCCTTTTTATAAATATTTAAATTTGATATTTTATCTTCCCCATCCCCTAAAACTTCCCTTTTTAGCCCAATGAATTCAATAGAAGTGTGTAAATTTGTATATATTTTTTTAAATATCGGTAATATCTCTTTCGTCAAAAAATGGCTATTTGAAATACATCCTTGTAAAAGAAATCAATATTGGCTAAGCTAGACTGCTGGAGAGATACTGCGGTTTCTCTTGCCTCAAAACTTCAGCTAATGTAACCGTAAAATATGCCGTACATGAGTTCATTTTGATTGAATTATTGTACCTGTTTTTCAGTATTTAGTCATTAAGGTGGATCAAAAATTTTTTTCATTTGATAATTGTAAATCGATTTTTTCAGCCAACAGCCGAACGAGGTCTCAAAAAACAGCAAAGGCCTACAACGGCCAGCAAATTGTCAGATATTGCAGCGAACAAATACCCAGACTCCATCTTCAAAGTCTACATCCCTGAGGGAAACAGGGTCATCAAGAAGAAGAGGGTCGTCCCCTTGGCCGATGTTAAGCCGGCAACTCCAGTGAGGTCTCGAGCTGCGGCCTCTAGAGATTCGTCTCAACTTGGTCATCGCGGTGATAAGACCCTCAATCCGCGCACAGTCGGTCCCCCAATGAAAACTAAGCACTCAATAATGCCCCAGTCGATACAGAATACAAACCGGCTCCTCCACAATGCAGGGGGAGAAAATTCAGATGTCCAAATGGGTAAGTTGGTTGTCCAAGGCCAATCGCCTAAGAAGATGACCCATATAACCGATATTTCCTTGTCAAAAGAAGAGGAGAAGAAGAGGATGAGAGAAAGAGAGGTGATGAGGAAAAGAACAATGGACGTGGTAAAGTTGGCGTTTCCTCTAACGGGTAACGATGAAACGAAGCCGAACGAATCAGGAGGTCCTGGGTACGATTCAGAATTCAGTGGAGATGAACATTCGAAGCAGAAGGTGCAGAAAAGCAAGTCTTCCTTGAAATCATACTCCTCGGTAACATCCTGCGGGCAAGCAGTGTCTGGGAAGAGGTCGGTCACGTGGGGTGAAAACGAATGGTCGGAATCTCCAAATCAGCGCCACAGGGAAAAGCAGTATCAAAGGAGAAAGAAAAGAATTGTGAGTAAATTCGAGTATTAATTTCAACATTAAAAAAGTTTTAATTAATTTTTAGTGTCCTAGGAGGAGCTAATTAAGGGGTTACAAATTTAAAAAATGTTTGCAATAGTACAGGATAGAAGGAGTATAAAATGCTAAGTTAAAGTTAAAGAAAAATACAATATTTAACTCTTAGATATTCACCAATTCGGGTGAAATTAGTTACAATTTTACTTTTGTAAAAATAATAATTAAAAATTACAAATGATGCTATAAACATTGTAATAAAAATAAAAAATATGCATAAAATTAAAATGTGTAGACTGTTGGAGTCAAATGTAATTTTTGTTGATCCAAGATGTGAAGCTTGTAATTCATGAAATTTAAAATTTTTAATCTCTAAAGTCGTATTTAAAAGTTGAGGGGCTTGAATATTTAAAGTTTGCTCATCGAATGATGTTACAGAACCATGAATTTTACGGGATGAACGTACAGTTTTATTGTGATACAAGATTGAATTAAAGTTTGTTTTAATTAGATAAATTCGTTTGATATGATAATTTACAGTGTCTTTTTTCTTGTTGAATTTGAAGATTATCTGGGTTGGAGAATGCCTTGAGAATGTAGGGTTTTTCCTACTCTGCATGGTATTCTTCCTGGCGTAAACGTGTGTAGAGACAATTTGTACTGGATGATTTTTGTAAAATTTCTTGAATACAGGAATCGCCATGGTGAGATATGTCAGCTGCATAACTGTGGTGAATGTTGTTTCTTTTAATACAATGGTGAACATTGAATAATGAAATAATGAAACGTGGTGAATATTAGAATAATATCTTGGGCAATATCATAGAGTAAAAAAGGGGCGTAATGACCGTGCAGTTGATCGCCCATAACAAACAACCTACCTACCTACAATGGTGATTAAGAAATTTTATGTTGTTATTAATATTTAAGAGATATGTAAAACTTGGAATTACTGTTATGATTTCATCCTTTACAATAGGTGGGAATGTGAATAAACAAATTAGGGATAGTTTCTTATAAATTGTGAGAGTGATAAATTTTAAATAATTTCACTTTCTTACAAAGTACATTCTACAGATATTACATTTAAATTGAAATGGATATAGAAATTTATTATTATATCTTTTTTAAATCTTGAAGAATGTTCTTATATTAATTATAGATAGATATAGAATATTTAATTTACAAAGGTTAAAGATTTTTATATATATACAATATTCAAAGGTTTTATATTTTAGATTTACCATTGTCTCTTTGATTTTCACTCGTTTTGAGAGTGCAGGGTTCTGTCTGCATTATGGCATATTTCATGTAAAATCAGCTGAATGATATTTATTTAATTAATTAATTTAAAAAGTTCAATTAATTTAATTAAAAGTAATGAGAGCAGCATTAAAGGCGTATATTTACAACGAAAAAAAAAATGTGGATAAAGAAATTTCCAACTCGTGTTTTCCTAATTTGCTCTAGGCAAGTTCGAACCCACCAAACCATGACATCGATTTATGTATTTGAAATAGAGTATTTGAAAATCTGAAAAAAAAAAAACATGATTCCTCTGCTACTGTTTTTATTTTCATTGTAATTTTTTTCAAGCTCTAAGTAGAAATATTAAAAAATGAGAATCTTTGTGTTATTATTGTACTCAAGTGATACAGCGTGAATAGCGAGTGTAAAATAATTAGGTAACTTAGGTGATTAATACGACAGGGTAACAACTGTGCATCTGAGGTATTATTCCGGTCCCGTAGGATACAGAGATGCTATTAACTAGACTTAATTAGTTTCACTATTTTAAATTGCCATCAAAAATGTTAATTTAAAATAATATTAATAAATGAATTTCAGGTTCATAGTCATCGGAATTCGAGCTCCACACACATTCGCAGAACGGAAATAAGAAGCAGTAGTGTATCAAAACCACTCTCCGGCTCCAGAACTAACCTCAAGTCTGTAAAAGGAATGATGTCTACCTTGAACAAAAGAGAAAAGAAAAAAATCTTAAAGTCTAGGACTCAGAATGAATCATCGGAATCTGCTGACAAAAATGAAAGCGAAACAATAAAAAAAAACATTAAACATACAAGAACAACGGTAAGTGACAGCTATTCAGACAATGACCAAAAGGATGAAACCGACTCTGATGTTCTTCAATGCTCAAGAGAGAGATTACAAACTCAGAAACTTGTAAAAATTAAAAAGTCTTCTAAACGGTGTGACTGTGGAAGAGTTATAAACAAAAACGAAGCAGAATCCGAGAACGATGTGGAGCCCAAAACGGACCGAAATGCAAGAAATAGTGAAGAAAGCAAATCTGGTAAATGTGGGGACCAAAAAAATATTCGTACAGATAGCGACGCTAGCTTTCAAACTAAAAGAACGGCTATTATTAGAAAACATAGCACAAAAGAAACATTCACGCACCATCAAATGGATGATACACATTATCAACAAGAGAGCGACTCTGAACCAAACATAGCAGTTCCTAATGAAGAAGATGTGTACCATATGAAAAGAGGAAGGTCATCCCCATCACTAAGGAAAATATCAGCTGTTGACGTTTCTTACGGAAGTTCTGATTCTGAACTCTGTTTTCGAAAAGATAATAATAGGCACCATACCGACAAAAGTTCCACAAAAAGTTCTTCTGCCGAAAATATTGATGAAAAGCCACTAAGAAAAATTTTCGACTCCAGTAATACTCAAAATGAAATTTCTCAGAATGAATTAAGGCCGCTAACTCCAAGTACTGAAAAAATCAGCATAGCAGGCTCTAAATCATCAAGTAGATCAAAAACTGTTTGTACCACAAGGATACCTCAGCAAAATATCGAAATCGCTGAAACTTTTACTGAAGGTTTTAAAAGATCTAAACTAAATATGAAAGCACAAAATTTAGAAGAATTACGAAGGATGCAAGACGATCAACTGAAATATTTGACGGATGAAGACAGCTACTCAGAAAATCTACTGAAAGAGGATTGTATCGTAAATTTGAAAACGGTAGTTCAGAAAGGGACTGAGAAAACAAGTGACAACGTCCAAAAATCAAATATTACATCCGACCATTGTAAATCCCCCATGTTTACAGAGCGTCTTGGCAAGGAATATGTTTTTGTCGATGCTTACAATATGGCCACTAACAGCTCAAAGTCCTTATCTGGTGAAAACTCCTGCTCGGCGCCCTTGATGCGAGAGGCCCCAATGCTTAACTTACAATATGATGATGATAAATCTGCAAAAAGTGATGTAGAAGGATCCGATAAAAAATTAAAATTGCCCAGAAAATCTCCAAATTCATCGACTGAAATTTCGAGCGAAGGGAACATTAGTACTAAATCATATCCTGCATCTGAGAAAAGTTTTATTAGTCAGCATGAAATAAGCGAGTCAGTTAATTACCAAAAAGAACAGCTCCAAGATGACTATAGCAAATCTTTCAAAGTATCAAATATCAAAGATCAAGGCATATCGAGGAAACTCCCTTTAAGAACTCTAAGTTCGATAGAAAATATTGTTTCTGATCTGAAAAATACTGATCCCATTGGCACTTCCCAAAAAAAAATAAATGCTGTTGAAAAAGAAACCTTTGCACAACATCAACAGCCAAAACAAATATCATCTAAAAAAAGTGAAGAAAAGAATAGCGGAACTTCTGAAAAAGTTCTTAGTCCACTTTCCCTAAAACAAACTGAGGATCGAAAACTTCATCTGCAAAAAATGCTATCCAGAGGTGAAAGTGTTGGCACCAGTAGAATGGCAAACCAAATAATGGAAAAGTGGAATTCCACACAAAAGTCCATTTCTCAGAGAAAAGAGAAAATGCTTGCTTCTCTAAGAGATACAAGACCTAATGGAACCGAACGAATCCCAACTTCAGAATCCAACGACACTCCGAAACTACTTCCCTTGCATCATGCTAACCGAAATGCTCAATCATCGATTCATAAGATCGATCGTCAAGTCATTCAATATACCGAAGATCTTTTATCTAAAGAGGAAAACGCTAATAATGCCGATGAACCTCTAAGTTACGAAACTCGACCAATTGAAAAGCCTGAATCGGTCAAAGATGTTCATGATCCTTCATTAGAGGATTTTGAAACAACGATTAAGTTACCGGGAGCAAGATTACCTCAACCATATTCATCCACTAATATTCTAGATCCTTCCGATAGACACTTGGAAGAGTCACTTTCTCCATATACCACTGAATTCACACCTGAAAAGCCGTTGTGCGAATCGCATGATTCGGGAATCCTAGCACTGCCATTCGAAAAAAAATTAAGCTTGACTAATGCAAATGAACAGATTTATGCTCCGACAGGCTCTGATCTGGATGAAGAGATTCCCGAGAGAGATTTAGCCGTTACTCCACACATTGATACAATAACTGCTGATCAAACTTCTCCTGAAGACTATGACAATGCAAGGAGTTCAATTTCAGATGTGGATAGCACGTACGGCTCCACACGGAGTAATGCGTCAAATAACGAATTTAGACTGTGTTATCAATCTCAAAATCAAGGTATGAATATTGAGGTTGTTCATTCACATGATAATTTTGTTACTACACAGTCTACCACCGTTTCAATACCACCTATGAGAAGAGAAGAAGCTGTTTTATCACAAAAAAAGAATGTACAAAAATCAGTCAGCTATTCTCGTCCGACATCTAGTAATGTAAGGTCTACATCAAAAAGAAGTAAAGCCTCCTCATCTGGAAGTTCTAGAAGAAGTGCTGAGCCAACAGGAAGACCTCCTTCAAGAAAACCACAAATGGTATATACCTCCGATGAAGATAGTGATCAAGATATAATTAATAGTTCTTCGCCATATCATGTAGAATGTTATAGTCGAAATGTAAAAGAGCCTCTTAAAAAACCTACATCTAGGATGTATTCAACATTAAATCATGCTCCACACCCTGGTCAAGAATCGATAAAAACAGTTATAAGAGACCTGGGCGGTGTTAAAGAAGATTCGCAGAGCAATTTGAGTACCGATAGACCTATGTCGAGTGGACAATGTTCAAGCCGTGGGTACCAAAGCGGTTCATCGAGGCCCAGCTCTGGGAAGCAAAACATACCTAAAATGTCTCCAGGATCAGTAAAAATTCTAAAGGAGAAATCGAAAAACAGTCCCCAAAAAAGTGTTACGCCAACTATTATCAATGTCCAAGGAAATGTATCGGAGAGTAGAAATGCAAAAATGAGTTCATGGGCTCACAGCACAAGGTTTCCGGAAACTAAAAAAGAGCCAAGATCTCCTACTCAAGATAAAAGGGGAGCAAGAGTTACACCTCATACTGGCTCCCCTATCAGAAACAAAGGAAATGAGAAACCTCCATTCCGATATTTTTCTCGTAATAAAAATGAAGAAGACATGTGGAATTTGCAAAAATTAAAGAACTTTGCAGTCAATAAGGCAATTGAAAATTACCTCCCTCCTTGGGAGAGAGTGGATTTAACTCCTCCTGAAAGTGCATTAAGAGAAAGAGCGACAAACGAAAGGAGGCTAGGAATAAAGTCCAGAATAACAACGAGAACTTGTAGCCCTCAAAGCTCAGGTACTGCAACACCAACAAGTGGCGCGTCACCCATTTCTCACAACAGAGACCGCTGCAGAACACCTGTCTATGAAAGGACATCTTATTACGGAAAAACTCCAACAACTCCCAGAACTCCAGTCAGCCCCAGTACTCCAGTAGGAAGAACTGCAGTCGGTGGTAGAACTCCGGCCCAATGCAGAACTCCAATCGGCAACAGAACACCAGTTGGCTGCAGGACACCAATCGGTGGTAAAACAGCAAATGAATGCAGAATTTCAGCCAGTGGTAGATCGCCTATTGGGAATTCGAGCCCAGTTATGGGAAGGAGAACGCCAACAAGCAACTGTAAATCGAACACTCCAGAAAGATCTCCTGGGGAACGGAGGGCGGTTGAAGAGAAGAATTATTTTCCTCTTCCTGATGAGAAACTTCACCAGGTATATTTCTTGTGTAATTAGAAATAAAATGATACATTAGGAATTCGGGGTAAATTAATATGTATTATACATTACCAATTTATGGATCTCGAATTATTTTCGTTGGAATACGTCAACCTGTCTAATCTTAACACTTAGCATAAACAAATAGGTAATATTATTTTAACATATGCGTGCCCATATCTTTTTTAAAAAAATCTGCCCCTTTCTAGAAGGACTGGATTACATTAAGATTATTTTAGATGATCATAAAGTGATTATATTTATAACAATACATGGCATTGAAATGCAGACCAACTTTCAGCAATCGAGGAATTTCGCTCGAAAATGTAACTGAAGAGAAGAAGAAAGCATATAATAAGTAATTGGAAAATATGAAGTATGATGGAATGTTTCCGAAGGTGAGCATATTTGAATTTAAAACTAAGAAATTTATCTATTAATACGAACAGCTCATCATAATATTCTTCCTAAAATATTTTATTTTCTACATATGATCGTTGAGCTTTATAATTTACATTTACATAAATTTATTTATAATATATAACGGGGACCTCATTTCGGAATATTGGGTTATTCTATTTTTGGCAAATATTTTTAACATTTTGTTTTATATTTTTTTTTATAATTTTTGATTGGGGAAATTCTGAATACCATTAGATCTAATTTACTTGGATCTAACAAATAATATCTTATAAACCTATAATTTTGTTTTATGGTATATAATTCGTTCTTTACACATATATTCGTAATTTTGTAGTATGGTATAATATAACTAACGCAATTCATAATTTTTTTTTTTCAGGAAAATTATCAATGATTTATAAATAGAAAAACTAACTTCATAAAACCTCATCAACAACTGTTTTGTTCGTCTGAAGTGCTGTTTTGAGTCCTGTCACATTTAGTATATATATCCATATGTTTGCATAATAAAATTTCATAAAAATTTAATTATTTTCTCTTATTTAATCTCTTCTTTCGATTTTTTTCCAGAAGATGATAGTGTATTACAAATAGTTTAGATATGTCATCTCTTGCTCATTAATTTTTTTGCCTGCAAACCTATACTGTTCATTGCATTAAGAAGAAATATATTTTATTGTTTTCAGTGTTGTGCAAAAATTTTATTATAGCCATATATATGAGCTTTTTTTAGTATATTAGTGTTTTTTAGCGTTTGTCTAATAATTCTGAACTAATCGGTAGTTTCTTATATTTCTGTCTTGTGAGAGGATGTATTAACATAAGAGTTAAGTTATAATGAAATGAAATACAGCCTACATCGTATTCTTGGTAAGGTGCCAAGTAACTTTGCTCGCGCAATGATCTTGAACTCGTCAATCCTGAAAAGGAAGGACAATAGGGGAGGATAAGACTTTTATTGTAAGCATAGAGGCTCATCTGTGTGTATTATAATGACAAAAGATTCTCCGGAGTGCCTTAGAGCTGTGCCGTATATTTCGCTTGCATCTTCCCTTATTACGGAAGCGATAAATCCAAAGCGGAAGTCTAGGGGTGGGGGAAGGGTTTTTGCTTAAGGAAATAATTCCTTATTATGTCCTAGTGAATCGGAGCCAAACCGCGTTGGCTAGGCAGGGGGAAAATATCGTAACTTTTGGCAAGGAGCGGGAGTAGCCAAGTAAATCCATCAATAAAGGATTTCTTTAATTCGTATATTTTTTTATACATATTTATTAACCATAGAATATATAGTAAGTAAAATACAATGAATGAATGATGAAACCGGCTAATATCCATCTGATTTTTAAAATAATGTGAATCTAGTCTTGTTTTAGATTATTACTAGTGTTGCGGCCACAGGTAATTTTATTAAATAACTAAAAATAATTGTTAGACAAAATTAATTGTTTATAGCCAGTATAAACAAATTGTTTATAGCGGCCCAGTAGCTACGTTTGGTATTAGCCAATACCAAGCATAAGCCGGGCCAGTGTAGCCTTACGTGTGCCGTAAGAGAGACAGGTGAGGTAGCAGCTACCTAAGGAACTTGATCGAGCCAGGCTCAAAACTGCTTCAGGAGCACAGAAAGTTGGTCCAGACAGAGAAGTTGTTTCCACAAAGACGGTAGAGGACATTAATATTCATTTTTACTTTCACTTACCTATATATGAAATATATAGTAAGTGGAAGTATTGCGATCGTGAAAAATTTCGACTTCCGGTTTTCAACGGAAATACACGTTTTGGGGTCCCCTGAGTCGAAATAACCAAGTCCCGCAAAATGGTCTGTGTGTGTGTGTGTGTGTGTGTGAACAGATTAGCTCAAAAACTATTAACCGTGCGAACCTGAAATTTTGTATTTAGTGTATGTATATGCCCGCGATGTGACAGCGAAAATTTCATCAAAATTGATGAAGGGGAGGGGGTACTTTATTTAATGACTTTTTAGGTTTTTTTCGATTTTCTCAAAAACGGCTCTAACGATTTTGATTAAACTAAGTATTTGACGTATTAATATGCCCTAGATATGACTGTAAAAATTTCATCAAAATTGATCAACCGGAAGGGGGACTTTACCTAATAAATTTTGTATCATTTTTGTGTTTTTTTTTTTTATTTACTCAATAACGGCTTTAAAGATTTTGATCAAACTGGGTATTTGACGTTTGTATATGCCAAAGATGTGACAGCCAACATTTCATCAAAATGGGTTAAACGGAGGGGGCACTTTATTTCATAACTTTTTTTCCAATTTTTACCTTTTTTTCGATTATCTCAAAAACGGCTTTAATGATTTTGATCAAATTCGTCATGTTTAATGAAAATTAGGTGTTCAATAATATCAGGTAAGTTTTATCAGTATTAAAATTTTCTGAGGAGGCTTAAATGGGGAAGGGGCCTTTTTTGTTTTCCTATAAAGTACCTTTGTTTTAGTTTATATTGAGAAATTAACTGTCTCTCATCGCGCCCAAAAATAAGAAATGGCTAAATATGACATATGAAGAAAATCAAGTAAACATATACAGGAGAAAAAAAGAAAAAAATTCCGTCAACACATAAAACACCTTAGGCTGACGCATCCGCCGTACGCCTTTAATGACAAACCAATGCGTTATAATTAAAGATGCTCTGTTCATTTTATGAAAATTATTTGTTTCATCGGAACTAAATGAAATATTTAACAAGTACATAGAGAATTATAAAATCAGACGACTTGGAGTATTATGCTTGCATTGCCGAATTATCACAAGTAAAAACTTTTATTTAATAATAAAAGAAATTATTTTTTTTTTTTTTGTGCAAATGAAAACAAAAATAAGAAATGAATGTGGAAAAATGTGTAACTTTGAAAGTGGCAATTAACAAAACAATAATTTCTAATCTAAGTAAGTTGGTAAGTGAAAGTTGTGTGTTGCGAGCACGCACCAGATTTTTTGTATATATGTCGAGTGGAAGTTCTAAAAGATATCAATTTAGTTTTTTTTCTTTTAATTGTTTTTATTGTAACCAGAGGCATATATATTTATTTTATTTTTTTTTGTTCAATTCAGGATTTTTCTTTCTTTTTTATTAAATGTTGACAAGGATCTTATTTATTTTTTTGTTTTCGATAAAAAGAAAATTATATGTAAATATTAATTCATTTATAGTTGTGTCACAATAAAGATATTGTATTTAAAATTAAAATCATATTTAATTCTGCAATTACCAGAGATTTATATTTAAATAAGGTTTAGTTTGAGGAAATTCTAAATTCAGAATTTCCAAGCTGCCTTAACATTTGGTCCCGTCCGGGCCGGATATATACTAGCATATTTACATTACATTTAATGTTAATACTATTTCGTTAGGTCCTCCGCTTTGCAGAATTATCTATTATACAACTATAAACATAAATTGCTTAGTTATTATTCTATTATTATTTCATTTTTATTCTATTACATAATTGTTCTATCGTTACGTTCACATATTTACAGTGTTTTCTTTTCAGTGTATTATTTTTATAGTTTTCATCACTAATATTTTCATTTTTTATTCTCATTTTATATTCATTATATTATTCTATAATTAATATATCACCATATAAAATTATTCTAACGCTATAAACAGATATTTATAATTTTTTCTTTCCAGTATAATACTTTATATTTCTTGAAAAAAAAAAAAAAATATTGTCTTTTCAGTGGCCCGTCTGTAAGCACATTCCGCAAGCCTTTCTTTTATCTATTAAATTATTTTTCGTTTGCTAATTATTTTCTTTTAATATTAATTCAATATGGAGAAACTTAGTGCTAAAGAAACCGCCCAAATTAGTAGTTTACGGTCTAAACTTAATAACTTAGCACATAAAATAAAAGATATTGCAGAACAAGGTCGACAAATTGCTACAAAACCAGAAGCTCTCTTTTTATTCAAAGGCATGTATAAGGAGTTGAGGCCATATTTTTGTACATTTAACGAAACATATGATAAATTATCGGAATTATTTTTTATAGCTGAGTTAGGGGCGCATTTTCCATCTGAAAATGATAAAAAACTTCAACAAGCTGCAGAAAAATATTATTATGAGTCGTGTGCAATATATGAAGAGCACATGAATCCAACTCCGTCATCTTTAAGTATGGCTAGCGTCACCAACACTGCTGCTCTCAATACTAATTCTGTTTCACTAAATGATTCGCGCATTGTTAGGGTGCGTCTTCCGCAAATTAATTTGCCGTTATTTGATGGAACTCAATCTGATTGGCTTATATTTCATGACACTTATAAATCGCTTATCCATGATGAGATTTCTCTTTCCAAAATAGAAAAATTTCATTTTCTTATTTCATGCTTAAGAGGCCCAGCCCGCACATTAATAAAGGGAGTTCAGTTTTTAGAAGGAAATTATGACTAGGCTTGGAAGCTACTGACAGATACATATAATGATAAGCGGCGCCTGGTTAGTACTTATTTAAAATCAGTACTTAATTTTACACCCTTCCGATCTAAACCTACAGCTAGCAGTTTGAAACACTTTCAAACAACGGTGATCGAAAGCATAGCCTCTTTTCAAAATCTAGAACTTCAAGATCCCGAAAATTTTATTCTCTTTTTCTTGGTGCTTCGTTGCCTAGATCCCCAGACAAGAAGAGACTTTGAAAACAAATACTCCCATTTGGACTTTCCCTCTTATGAAAATCTCAAGGATTTCATCAGATCGGAACTTAGATCTTTGGAGATGACTTTTGAAGACTTCGATCAAAAGGGCACCAACATTGTAAAAAAATATCCCTTTCCTGAGCCTAAACGGTGTTTACTATTTTCGGAAGGAGGCAAAGAAACAAGTGATCGACCAAGATATAGTAAGGGGCCTGATAGGGAAATTACAGGAAGCAAGGAGGCTTGTCCTGTTTGTAAATTGTCGCATTCATTATATCATTGTAATACATTCAAAGTTGCAACTGCACAGGCGCGCATTAATTATTTAAGAAATTGGAGCGGTTGCACTAATTGTTTTTCAACAAGACATCACAAAAACCGCTGCACATCTACAAAAAACTGCCGAATTTGCAATCGCCGTCATCACAGCTGGCTTCACGTGGATTCATCGGAACTGGAAGGAAAAAGAGCCACAACAATGCCACAAAATACTAAAGATGACAATACAAGGACTTCAATGGGAATTGCTTCTTCTTCCACCGCAATTAGCAGTGAAGAGTCAAGGGAAGGTGCCATACTTTCCGGAATCACAAAAGGAGAATCTTTCGTACTACTAGGAACAGCATCAGCCAGGATAAAAGATCTTAATGGGGATTATCAAACAATCCGTCTGCTTTTGAATTGTGGAGCTCAGCGCTCTTTTATCACAGAATCATGTGTGAAACGTCTAGCCGATCTGGATAGTCCGAGGAAGAATAACCAGGTTTTCTGCGGATTAGGTAACAATCCTATTACAGAAGGCAAACATCAAGTAACATGCATCTTGGTCCCTCGTGATAGTCTTCATCCACAGCTACAAACAGAAGCCGTAATTGTCAAGGAAATAACGACTCACATGCCAAATTCCATATTGCCTCAACATGTGATAAATTATTTTAAGGACTTCAACCTAGCAGATCCTCACTTTTGGAAAACCGGCGAAATCGATTTTTTACTAGGAGCAGACTTGTTCAGCGAAGTGATTATAGGAAGGTCCACGATTACTCCAAAAGGATTCCCGAATGCTTTGGAATCAGTATTCGGCTGGATTATCAGTGGGTTAGTTGATAGCTGTAGTCCATTCAACAAGGTTTCAGAGAGCTCAAATGCTCTATTGGCCGTTATGCCATCTTTGAACGATTTAATGGACAAATTTTGGAGGGTGGAAGAAATCCATTCATCAATTCCCAAGGCCAATATTTTCAAAATGAAATTAAGAAAACAAGCTGAGGAATCAAACCAAACAAGACTTGCATCACTAGCACCCTTTCTAGATACACAGGGTATCCTCAGGGTGGGCGGTCGCCTCAAGAATAGTCCTTTGGGTTTCGAAGAAAAGCATCCCATCATTCTACCGCCTAAAGCACATCTCACCTCATTAATCATTGATCATCTTCATAAAATGTATTTGCACGCCGGCCCTCAGCTACTTCATTCTCTGATATTAAGAAAATATTGGATAATATCAGCACGAAAAGTCATCCGGTATCGGGTTCATCAATGCCTAAAATGTCATCGCTTAAGAGCCACCAACATTACACCATTGATGGGAAGTTTACCCTCATATCGCTTTGAGCAGGGGAGGCCATTCATAAATGTAGGCATTGACTTTGCAGGTCCGTTTTTGATAAGAGAATCCATGCGTAGGAAATCTCAAACTAGAAAGGCATACATATCCTTATTTATTTGTATGAGTACAAAAGCAATTCATCTTGAGGTAGTCTCCGATCTTACTACAAATTCCTTCATTGCTGCCTTAGAGAGATTTATAGCACGACGCGGAGTTCCTTCTTGCCTTTTCTCTGATAATGCTACCAATTTTGTGGGTGCCAGTAGACAACTTAAGGAACTTTGGAGTTACTTCAGAAAAACGGAAACTCAGGAAAGAATTTTGAATTTTTGCAATTTAAAACAGATAGAGTGGAAATTTATACCTCCTGCTACTCCACATTTTGGAGGACTATGGGAAGCTGGCGTTAAATCCATGAAGAGCCATTTGATGAGAGTATTACACGAGCGAATGCTTAATTTTGAAGAATTAAGCACAATAGTGACGAACGTCGAATCTATTCTAAACTCACGTCCTATTTGTCCACTCACTACTACTCCAGACAATACAGACGTGTTAACTCCGGGCCACTTTCTCATTGGAGGACCTCTATTGGGGACTCCTGACATAAACTTACAAAGTGTACCACTCAACAGATTAACCCGACGGCAGCTGGTCAAAAGGTCAATACAGGATATCTGGCAGAGATGGCGCATGGAATATCTAAATACTCTTCAGCAAAGAGTAAAATGGCGCAGGAACATTCCTAATGTAGAACCAGGAATGATGGTGTTGCTGCGAGAAGCCAACGTGCCTCCTCGATGTTGGCCAATAGCACGGATTCTTGAAACCTACCCAGGAGATGACGGCAAGGTGCGCATAGTAAAATTGAAGACAGCATCAGGGGAGTATGTAAGGCCAGTAGCAAAGGTATCCCCTTTGTTCAACGAAGAGGAGAACGTTTAAATGTTCAAACTTACTTAAGTAATAGGTTTAAAATTTTTGTTAAAAATTTGGTGGGCGGAATGTTGCGGCCACAGGTAATTTTATTAAATAACTAAAAATAATTGTTAGACAAAATTAATTGTTTATAGCCAGTATAAACAAATTGTTTATAGCGGCCCAGTAGCTACGTTTGGTATTAGCCAATACCAAGCATAAGCCGGGCCAGTGTAGCCTTACGTGTGCCGTAAGAGAGACAGGTGAGGTAGCAGCTACCTAAGGAACTTGATCGAGCCAGGCTCAAAACTGCTTCAGGAGCACAGAAAGTTGGTCGAGACAGAGAAGTTGTTTCCACAAAGACGGTAGAGGACATTAATATTCATTTAGTGTATATATGTCGAGTGGAAGTTCTAAAAGATATCAATTTAGTTTTTTTTCTTTTAATTGTTTTTATTGTAACCAGAGGCATATATATTTATTTTATTTTTTTTTTTTGTTTAATTCAGGATTTTTCTTTCTTTTTTATTAAATGTTGACAAGGATCTTATTTATTTTTTTGTTTTCGATAAAAAGAAAATTATATGTAAATATTAATTCATTTATAGTTGTGTCACAATAAAGATATTGTATTTAAAATTAAAATCATATTTAATTCTGCAATTACCAGAGATTTATATTTAAATAAGGTTTAGTTTGAGGAAATTCTAAATTCAGAATTTCCAAGCTGCCTTAACAACTAGATTATTATTATTATTGTTCTTCAACGCGTATTATAATAATGTAATGTTAAACAAAAAAAAATATATAAAAAACATATGGTTTAGAAGTCCCAGACCTTTTGTTGGAACGAACTAACAGCTGGAACAAACTCAGAGCATGTATTTGTGACTACGATGTTCGAGTACCATCCACGCCGTTCCACGAGGTTCTAGACCATTCTCCTTTCGACTATATATAAGGAGCTATTTACTGGGCAGTTAGTTAAGGCGCACATTGAACTGTGTCACGCAGGCGACGCAGAGCAGAGCAGGGCAGGCGGCACGAAAGAAAAAAAAGCTGCGTCGCATAGTTGACCGCGCACATTGGAGGCACATTGGCGTTTCTGTGCCGCAGTTTTCCGAAGGCAGGGGCTTATTTTGTGAAAGTATGTTAGATTTCTTGGATTTAAGCTCAGAACCTGATTCGGATATATTGTTGGAAACAAAAAAAATTGCTATATCAAAAGTCATGGGAAAAAATATTGAGATAAAATGCGTATATGGAATAAGGACCCAGGACAAAAAAAGAATTTGCACACAGATTTTTCTAAAATTTTTCTTAAAATTTCCGTGTGAGTCTGGTGGAGCTCATAATTACATTGAAGTTACTATTTAGCCTGAGGAGATCCAATACTTAAAATAATGACTTATCGTGATGTTTAAAATCAGTTCTGGCTATCTCTAAGTTTGTAGAAGCTTGTTCCTTTTAATAGGCTGAAAATCTTTGCTTGTACAATGCCTCTTAAAATCCTCTTATACGATTTTAACTTCATAATATCATTATGTAATAAATTTTCATTAATTTCTTCTTTATTTTTATTAGAAATAGATTGAGATTATATTTATTTAATTTAATACGTTAATTATATTAATTTAATTATGTTATTCACTATTTTGTATACTTCTATTTTTTTATAAATATTTACTTTTGTTTTTTATGTAAATCTTGTCTTTTATTATCCACCAATACTTTAATTATTTGGCCAGTTGCAGTTTTATACTTTCACTTACCTATATAGTAAGGGAAAGTATTGCGGTCGTGAAAAATTTCGACTTCCGGTTTTCAACGGAAATATACGTTTTAGGGTCCCATTAGTCCAAATATGTGTGTGTGTATGCGGGTGTGAACAGACTAGTTCAAAAACTATAAACCGTACGAAGCTGAAGTTGGGTATTTGGTACGAGTATATGAACATGCCGCGATGTGACAGCAAAAGTTTCATCAAAATTGGTCAAACGGAGGGATTCTTAATTTAAAGAATTTTGTCAAACTTTCAATTTTCTCAAAATTCATCAATTGGAGGGGCACTTTACTTAATAAATTAAGTCTCACTTTCACGTGTTTTTTTATTTTCTCAAAAACGGCTTTAGTGATTTTTAACCGACTTCGAAAGAGGAGGTTACTCAATTCCATACGTATGTGCCCTTTTTTTTTTTTTTTTTTTTCTATGTATGTCCACTGATTACTCCGAGATGGGTGGACCAATTGAAACGAAACCTTTTGCATCTTGTAGAGTATTTTCCCAATGTGGTCCCATTAAATTCTTTTTTGGGTTCTTAATTTCTTTAATAAGTTATCGGGAAAAAACATGAAAATAATTATTTAATTATCACTTAAAATATTTACTTATTGGAAAAACAAATGGCATATATAACATAAGGTATGCTCTAACAAACAATTAAAACACGTTAATAACTAACAAACTGCTCATGTACTTTCCTCACTTTTTTATTTTAACTTTGATTGGTTGATTTTAAGCAATGCTTAATAATGTTTCAATGTTCGATGAATCGGTTGGAAAAGCCAACCAATCAAATACAGAATCAAAAGAGTAGGGGGGAAGCATGAGTAGTCTGTTGTTAGCTATTGACGTGTTTCAGGTTCTTGTTGGAACAAACCTTTAATATTATCGGTTTTTAATTTTGTTTCTGCAACTGTTGAGGCGTATAAATGAAAATGGCTGTTAAGCGTCGAATTCTTGATTATGAGAAAGAAATTTAAATATTCTATGAAGGTTGCCAAGATTTTCAAAAGTCAAAACGTCATTAAGTGTTTGCGTTTCCTGCAAAGCATGAGTGCGCTTTTCAGGACCTAAGTCTAGTGTTGAATGAATGCATTTTATTGAAACAGAAATGACAATGGACTTATAACAGTATGAGTTGGATGTGTTTATGGGTTTTTCGCATTCGAGGCGGCCATGCACTCAAGTACCGCAATAACTAACGTATATGTTGTATATTATATTACCCAATAAATGAAAATTTTCCTAGGAAACATTCTCCCAGTAGTAGTGTGATAATAATTAAATCGTCTTTACAGACATTTAAAAAAGAAATTAAAATTTCAAGGTTTGCCAATGTTCATCCATCAATAAAACTAACGGAAAATTAAAGTTGATATATCTCAGAAAACAATCACATTGTATGAAAGTCCACGCAGCAAAAATATAGCAGCCATAAAAATGATTGCTGTCAAAAAGGCTACTCCGCTAGAATTGAAGCTGTAGTGTTTTCTGCAAACTTTTCTGAATAATTGTTTATCAAGAAGGATATTCGTATTAATAAGGATATTATTCGTACCACTTCGCTCTCAAGTTTATTCAACAATTCATCGAAAGGGATGACGAACACAATTGACTCGACCAAGAAATATTATTTAATTGACGTACCTACATCATCTTGGAGTTATGTGACAGCCGAGCAAACTCGATACCTCCTCTCGGAACACACATGTATGTATGTAAATGACAATTACTGACAAAAAATTCAGCAAAGGAAATTATTGTAATTGTGAAAAAAAAGTTTTAAGTTTTATGTGTCGTCCCAATGAAACATTGGTCTTTTACAAAAAAGTCCATTTCTAATCAAAGTAGGCAGGGTGTTGAAAGGAGTGTAATGCACGCCCAGCACTTGATTTTCCGCGCGTATTCATAAAATTGAAAAGGTGACTCTTAATACAATTACAATATAAAGGCCCGGGATAGACGAATGTGGTAGAGCGCTACCTGGGTTGACTTTTATTTCGCGACGGACCCACAGAATAAATCTCGTCCTTCCCACCATAGATAGAACAACCAACTAATGAACCAAACTCTCCTGTAGTGTCCGAAGAACCCATTAAAAAAGAAAAAAAGAAAACGAATACGAAAACCAGAAACCAGTACAAAATACACTTAAAATCCGTATACAAAAAAAAATTCCATTTACTTACAAATTACAACTTATTGCTTTCTATAAATTATCTCCCGCCACTAAAAATTATGAAATAAAAAACATTTTATAAAAAAAATAAACCGACTTCGAAAACTAGGAAACAGTAAAAATAAATGCACTAAAAAGTATGAAATAATTACCTTCTGATTTTTATGAATACACGACAAAATCGAAAATGGTATAAAAAACGGGAAAATACAATAAAACGAAAAAATTATTTCGATTTGTACGATTACACACTAACTCTGAATAAAAAGTATTAAGTTGAAATATTAAATACCATGTTTAATCCATCACAATTTTTTCGGAGGCGGCGCAAAATTTAAAATTGTTAACACTAAATATTATGAAAAATTTATCGAATTTCTATTTTGCGCCGCCTCCGAAAAATTGTGATGGATTAAACATGGTATTTAATATTTCAACTTAATAATTTTTCTTCAGAGTTAGGGTGTAATCGTACAAATCGAAATACTTTTTTCGTTTTATTGCATTTTCCCGTTTTTTATACTATTTTCGATTTTGTCGTGTATTCATAAAAATCAGAAGGTAATTATTTCATACTTTTTAGTGCATTTATTTTTACTGTTTCCTAGTTTTCGAAGTCGGTTTATTTTTTTTATAAAATGTTTTTTATTTCATAATTTTTAGTGGCGGGAGATAATTTATAGAAAGCAATAAGTTGTAATTTGTAAGTAAATGGAATTTTTTTTTGTATACGGATTTTAAGTGTATTTTGTACTGGTTTCTGGTTTTCGTATTCGTTTTCTTTTTTTCTTTTTTAATGGGTTCTTCGGACACTACAGGAGAGTTTGGTTCATTAGTTGGTTGTTCTATCTATGGTGGGAAGGACGAGATTTATTCTGTGGGTCCGTCGCGAAATAAAAGTCAACCCAGGTAGCGCTCTACCACATTCGTCTATCCCGGGCCTTTATATTGTAATTGTATTAAGAGTCACCTTTTCAATTTTATGAATACGCGCGGAAAATCAAGTGCTGGGCGTGCATTACACTCCTTTCAACACCCTGCCTACTTTGATTAGAAATGGACTTTTTTGTAAAAGACCAATGTTTCATTGGGACGACACATAAAACTTAAAACTTTTTTTTCACAATTACAATAATTTCCTTTGCTGAATTTTTTGTCAGTAATTGTCATTTACATACATACATGTGTGTTCCGAGAGGAGGTATCGAGTTTGCTCGGCTGTCACATAACTCCAAGATGATGTAGGTACGTCAATTAAATAATATTTCTTGGTCGAGTCAATTGTGTTCGTCATCCCTTTCGATGAATTGTTGAATAAACTTGAGAGCGAAGTGGTACGAATAATATCCTTATTAATACGAATATCCTTCTTGATAAACAATTATTCAGAAAAGTTTGCAGAAAACACTACAGCTTCAATTCTAGCGGAGTAGCCTTTTTGACAGCAATCATTTTTATGGCTGCTATATTTTTGCTGCGTGGACTTTCATACAATGTGATTGTTTTCTGAGATATATCAACTTTAATTTTCCGTTAGTTTTATTGATGGATGAACATTGGCAAACCTTGAAATTTTAATTTCTTTTTTAAATGTCTGTAAAGACGATTTAATTATTATCACACTACTACTGGGAGAATGTTTCCTAGGAAAATTTTCATTTATTGGGTAACATAATATACAACATATACGTTAGTTATTGCGGTACTTGAGTGCATGGCCGCCTCGAATGCGAAAAACCCATAAACACATCCAACTCATACTGTTATAAGTCCATTGTCATTTCTGTTTCAATAAAATGCATTCATTCAACACTAGACTTAGGTCCTGAAAAGCGCACTCATGCTTTGCAGGAAACGCAAACACTTAATGACGTTTTGACTTTTGAAAATCTTGGCAACCTTCATAGAATATTTAAATTTCTTTCTCATAATCAAGAATTCGACGCTTAACAGCCATTTTCATTTATACGCCTCAACAGTTGCAGAAACAAAATTAAAAACCGATAATATTAAAGGTTTGTTCCAACAAGAACCTGAAACACGTCAATAGCTAACAACAGACTACTCATGCTTCCCCCCTACTCTTTTGATTCTGTATTTGATTGGTTGGCTTTTCCAACCGATTCATCGAACATTGAAACATTATTAAGCATTGCTTAAAATCAACCAATCAAAGTTAAAATAAAAAAGTGAGGAAAGTACATGAGCAGTTTGTTAGTTATTAACGTGTTTTAATTGTTTGTTAGAGCATACCTTATGTTATATATGCCATTTGTTTTTCCAATAAGTAAATATTTTAAGTGATAATTAAATAATTATTTTCATGTTTTTTCCCGATAACTTATTAAAGTTTTATATATCAAACTCGGTATTTGGTGTATGAATATGCCCACGACGTGACAGCCAAAATTTCATAAAAATTGGTCAAACGCAGGGAACACTTTTTTGTTTTCCTTCAAAGTACCTTTGTATTTGTTTAAATGGAGAAACTATCTGTCTCTAGTTTCGCCTAAAAATAGAAAATGGCTAAATATAAAATATGAAAAAAATCAAGTAAACATATACACGAGAAAGTTGTGTTGCGCGCATCCCACCAATTTGTTTTTGTTGTAGTCAGTTAATCCCTAAGGGATCTCTTTAGAGAAAAAAGTTTATCCACTCCATTTTGTATGAGGATATAAGTAAATTATGTCGAGATTATCGAAGAGAAGTTATATATACATCAAATTTCTTATTAAAAACGTTCCTATCGTGACATCGGTCTATTTCCCACTCTTTCTTATTGATCGCGGGTTTTGATATTTTATGTAGCAATTTCTTTTTACTCAAATATATTTTAAAAAAAGAAGAAATATACATTATTTGTTTGTATTACTAAATAGCCATAAAGCCTATCTTTTTTTCGGTGAAAAAAAATCAATCAAATTTTCCTGAGATCATAACTTGTTGAAACGTTTAATGAACTTCTAGTATCTATTAGAGGAAAACTTGGTTTTCTATTTTTTTAACGTGTCACGGTAAGACGAATAAAAACTAACTAAAACCGGAATAAGTAATAAGGTACAGGAATAAGTAATTTAATAAGGTATTACAAATAATATACAAATATTCAAACTAAGTATCTACCTTTCGAACTTCAGAAAGACCCTCATCAAAATTATCTATTTTTTATTAAATGATTTTACAGCTAAATTTTTCATCCTGGAATTGTTTAGTTTTAGAAATTCAGAACACTCGTATCAAGCACATTTGGAGTAGCGAAAAATTTCAAAATCATATTTCGATTTTAAAATTTAAAATAACAGAATATACATATATTTTTAAAAAAATTAACTCCCTAAATTTACAGAAGAGCTTCATAGTTACATTAACCTACTTAAGAAAGAAGCAGGACAAAATTATTTCACAAACAAGAATATTAAATGATAATAATAGGAATTGAAATAATCAAATATCGAAAACTGCGTCGCATCGGCACAGTTTTCTGTGGTAGATCCACGAGTGCCACATCGGCCTGCTCTGCTCTGCTCTCAATGTGCGCTCGGCCTCACAGGCGACGCAGAGCTGAACAGGGTGTGCAGACACAGACCAGGGTAGGGCAGCACACAAAAAAAAAACTCCGATCTTTACATTTTTTGGTAGTTGATCTTGTAATTTTCCTATTATATTTCATTTTAAGCTAATGATAATTTTATAATAATTACATTATGTAATTTATTTATTATTTTTCACCAATTGAATTTTATTTTTTGGATTTTTGAAACGCCTATAAAAAAAAAAAAAGGATTATTAATGAGAATCGTGTTTTTCCTATGGAAGGATTTTGTTTATAGAACATCCGACTCCACAAATAAAATTACTGTATACAGTAATGGTGACTTGTCCATTGTAGAAATAAATTCCAAGTAAGAGTAATAAAACAAAATGTATAAATTAAATTGCGAAATTAAATAAAATCTATTTTCTTACTGTGTATAAAATGGCGTAAAATATATATGATATGTAATTATGTTTAATCTGAGAAGTGGAAGTTTTTTATAATTTTATTTTGATATAATATTTCAAATTGTAGTTATATATTTTAAACCTTTTAAAATCATTATTAATTAATATTTACATATAATCTCTTTCCTAACAAATCGATCAATATGCTACATATTATCTCTAAAAAGTCGTTTTTCATCGTTACAGAATAACTTTTTTGATACTAGATCATACTAACTGATTGATTAAAGTGTCATTTTAAAGATTTCCTTCACTTCCAGGTGGTCCCACAGAAAACGATTAGAAGAAAAGATGTGAATAAAAGAATACTTTATTTGTATGTAGTTCAATAACCATAATAAAATATTTTTTCGTCGATTATGTGAATGCAAACGTGAAAGGTCTCTGTATTTCCTACAAATTTATAAAAAGAAAAAAAATCCATTAAATTCAGAATTAAATCCTACTACATGGTATAAAGCCTCTTAAGCTAAATAGCATTTTTTATGAACTTGCTCGCAGGGTTTGAAATCGATAATTTTATTTTTCAAAAAACTACAAATAATAATCATTATATTTTGATGAGTGATGCTGATGTAAAGTGATGTAATTTTGATGAACCAACATCAACTACCTACTAGAAACCATGCTTCACGCTGTCTTTGCTGCAGAAATATATCCCATCAAGCCAAAACCACTATCTTCCAAAACATTTCCTAGAATACTGATTATATATTATGCTACGATTTAGGCTCACATTATTCGTTAATAATAGACTAATAGAGAGACGTTCTTTTTAAGTTAAAAACTACCTAACCTTACCCTCCAGGTGGGAAAAATAGAAAGTACCCCAGAGAACGCCAGAAGAAAAGCTATGATTAAGGCAATACTTTATTTGCTCATAGCTCAAAAACTATTAATTTTTGTCAGTTATGAAAGAGTGAAATTTCCAAACGAAATGAAAACATGAAAAAATAAACATGAATTCGGACCATATGTTACGAACTTACTGCCTTTTGAATTTTGGTCATTTTATGGTTTATATTGCGAAAAAATCCTCTTCTTCATACTATTAAGTTTTTTTTTTTCTTTAGTCTCAAATGAACGTGTAGTATGGTATGCAAATTAATCGCACGGGCCAACGATTAATCTATTTAAATAAAGATGAAATTCTGTTTGTTTGTTCGGTACTTTTCTGTTATAGTCACGTCCAGAGAAAATGTTTTTAGTTTAGTTAGTACATTGCTTTAAGGAGAAGCAGTGTTGCTAGTCGTGAAACGCAAAAACCGAAGTGTTGCTAGGGAGGTAACTAAGAGTTAATTTCACAACTGTTCGCTTACTGGCAACACTGTCAGGAGAAAACAATTCCATGCCGAATCATTTGTTTTGACTAGATAATTAATCACGTTAAATATGGTTGAGTACCAGTATAATTTAAAAAATATTTTTAGGAATATTTTGGATGAGGAAACTGCGGTCAGATTTTTTCAACAGCACAATATTATTCCTGAAATGAGAATATATAAAAATAACCATGAGATGAAGTTAACATTTAAAGGTAAAATTAAATGGAGGTGTCATATAAAAACATGCAGACAAGAGATTGATTTTATTCAGAAAACATGTGTTTTATTTATTAAAAGCAATGTACTAACTAAATTAAAAACATCTTCTCTGAGCGTGACTAAAACAGAAAAGTATCGTTTGTTCTTTATAGAAATCCATACCTTATGTCCTAAATTCTCCAAATTCCGCTCAGTGGTTCTTTATACCAGATGCGAACACCTGTCCATCACAGTGATCAAGAACAAATTTAAATAAGAAAAGATAGGGTACCCCATTTTTTTTGCTCTTAAGCTTCCGAGAAGTGGTGCAGAGTAGAAATACGCCAGAATTAAAATCGTACAGATGGCACTTTTCGCGCAAGCGCAAAAAACGCTTTTTTCCCCAAAAAATTGTGTTTTTCGCCGTATTTACATGTCTAATGCGCTGATTTGACACACACGCACACATATTTGAAACAATTAATAATGAATATAGGATACTGAAGAGTATATAAATATCTGAGATAAATTTAAAAGCAATAGATACTAGGAAAGTATTATAGTAATATATAATTACAAAATCTTAGTAGTACTGATTTTTTATTATAATTAAACAATACACAAAGTCAAAATAACATTTTTATTAAAAAATGTTTACTATAATTGCAAAAAACAATTGAAAAGTAAATACAAAGAGTTAATTACCAAACAAAAAAAATGTGTTAATACTTACTTACATATTTAAATTTTTACATTAATCGAATAAAATAAATTATTTAAATGTGACAGCTGTTAGGTAAATATTAGTTCATTTTAATTTTCAATAAATCCTGCACTTTATTTAACAAACCACCGGATATTTTATAAACAATCTTTTTCTTTTCTAAACAAATGATACAGACTCTGCACCGATTCTCTTCATGGGTTGCAGCATGATTCAGTTTCTTTATTATTAAAGGTTTTACCATGTTTAACAGATTAATTTTTTAAGATGCACTTAACTCCTAAGTAATATGAAAAATCACATTTTAATGAGAAAAAACTGTATGAAGAGCGGTCGAAGTGAATTTTCTTTAGTTACCGATAGACTATTCAAATATAAATTTGGAATTTGTAATTTCTCCGTGTATAAACAAATAACAATGCAATTGGGTCAAAACTTTTTCAATATTTACATATTATGCGATAAGGTCGTTCAATCATATCATTCAATAATTGTAAATAGTGTCATATAACTCTTTACACTGCATGAAAAATAGAAGACACCGGATTCGCTAAATATTATATAAAAAATATGCGGTCTTCTGTATTTTCTCTCTATTTTTCGCGCAATGTAATTTACTTTTAAAAAGCCTATTAATGTAATATAAGTTATGTTGCCCGTACGCATTGCTTACATATGTGTGTTTCGATGTGTGTGTGTGTGTGTGTTCGTAGTTGTAAAATTAGTATATCACACATGTAAAAAAAGGTGAAAAACACAATTTTTTGGGGAAAAAAGCGTTTCTTGCGCATGCGCGAAAAGTGCCACCTGTACGATTTTAATTTTGGCGTATTTCTACTCTGCACCACTTCTCGGAAGCTTAAAAGCAAAAAAAATGGGGTACCCTATCTTTTTTTATTTATTTTTGTTCTTTATCACCGTGCCATATTAAAATTGCATAACTTCAGCCGATTTTCAGCTGATATTCTTTTTTGTTATAAAAATCGTAATGATCTCGCTTTACAACGTTTTTTTTACGAAATCGGCCGTTTCTTTAGAAAAATGAAATTCCCCATGTGAAACCGGGATCTACAGCTATAATCTATGCATATAATGATGAAATTATGTTTGTTCTTTAGAGATATCTATTCCGTTTTTCCTAAATTCTCCAAATTCCGCTCAGTGTTTCTTTTATACTAATAAGGGGAGGGCACAGCTATGGGGTCGTCGATTGGGCCCATTTTTTTTCTGGTTATTCTACATCGAAAAATAGTCGACATGTGTCCGAGCGTTCCGTCCAATGGGCCTTAGGTTTTGAGAAATAAAATAAAATACCTTCAAAATCCTTTATTTTTTATCTTGAGTTTGGAAAATGATATCGCCATGATTCTTTCACTAATTCATTTATTTTAGAGAGTAGATTAAAGGAAAAATACAATCGTTAAAGAATTATTCATATTTCTTCAATTTAATTTTAAAAAAGCTTCAAGTTTTCAAGTAAACTAGCTTTATAATTTTTTTCACATAAAAAAGAATAGCAGAATTGAGTTCAGCACCTCAAGAAACCCTGATGTCTTAAATATCATCCAAAACAAAAAATAAATTGTTTTTCCTGTCAGGAGAAGCTTAAAAATGTTTCAGCAAAATTGTATGTTTAGTTTCAAAAGTCTGCATCTCGTGTTGAGCTGATCCGATTTTTACGTTCTTGAGCTCGTTTCATAATAGAAAGCTTTCTTTTTCTAACCATATAAATAACTATTGTATTATCTCGGGAAGCTCTTGTAAAAAATGGTCCTCAAAATAAAAATTAAATTCAAACTTTTCTTTATATTATGTTGATTCCTGACACGTAAAAATGTCTCGATTAGGTAAAAATGTGTAACTCAAAAGCCTTTATTTACCCTATAAATTTGATGAGAATCGGTAGAATTTTCTCCGAAATATGGTCGGATTTTTGGATGTTTAACGAAATTGTAAGGGTCTAGCCTTAGCGAAACTATTAATGCAATTTTTGCAAATCATTCCTAATTGTTATTTGTTATTGAAAACTCTTACAAACCTCTCTCTCAAAGTGATCGACTAACTTTTTATTTTCATTCATTCTTGGATTTTTTTTTAAAATTATTAGTATTGTTTTTGGTTGTTACTCGGCTCATTTGTTTCATAACAGTTTTCAGAATCGTTTTGAGGACAATCAAAAAAACCTATAAGTAAATTTTGGGAAGATTAAAAAACCTAATCGAGACATTTTTACGTGTTCAGGAATCAACATAATATAAAGAAAAGTTTGAATTTAATTTTTATTTTGAGGACCATTTTTTACAAGAGCTTCCCGAGATAATACAATAGTTATTTATATGGTTAGAAAAAGGAAGCTTTCTTCTATGCAACGAGCTCAAGAACGTAAAAATCGGATCAGCTCAACACGAGATGCAGACTTTTGAAACTAAACATACAATTTTGCTGAAACATTTTTAAGCTTCTCCTGAAAGGAAAAACAATTTATTTTTTGTTTTGGATGATATTTAAGACATCAGGGTTTCTTGAGGTGCTGAACTCAATTCTGCTATTCTGATTTATGAGAAAAAATTTATAAAGCTAGTTTACTTGAAAACTTGAAGCTTTTTTAAAATTAAATTGAAGAAATATGAATAATTCTTTAACGATTGTATTTTTCCTTTAATCTACTCTCTAAAATAAATGAATTAGTGAAAGAATCATGGCGATATCATTTTCCAAACTCAAGATAAAAAATAAAGGATTTTGAAGGTATTTTATTTTATTTCTCAAAACCTAAGGCCCATTGGACGGAACGCTCGGACACGTGTCGACTATTTTTCGATGTAGAATCACCAGAAAAAAAATGGTCCCGATCGACGACCCCATAGCTGTGCCCTCCCCTTGTAAGTGCGAACACCTGTCCATATTAAAATTGCATAACTTCAGCCAATCTCTGGGTATATTCTTTATTGTTATAAAAATCGTTTTTATCTCGCTATACATTGCAATTTCACTACCCACTTTTATTTACATGAATCTTTGTTCACACCTAGAAAAATAAGCGTTTTAGTTGTGATGGTATTTAAGGTTCAATACCTTGCTCATCGATATCTCAATTTGAATTGAGTCCGGAAAACACGAAGTCGGAGAGCTTTGCCAAAAGTGGATAATAGCGAGATATATTTCATATTAATACAGACCCTAGCTCCCCCATTGTTGAATAGACTTGCGTATGTATTGTAGTCAGCCAAAAAAGGAGCAGAGACGTATTGTCTTCTAGGGCTTAGAGCTATCTCTGTCAGAGAACGAAGTACTATTGAATAATGAATCTGCAACTAACAAATAAAAGAATTATTTAAATTTTTGCACTGATTGCATATGAATAAAATATCATGAAGTATAGGGAATGCAGGAAGAGCATGGTATCTTGTTGTTAGTTGATGTTGGTTTCTTCAAAATTACTTCAATTCACATCAGCATCACATTTGACGTTTTAAGCTGACTTGTCAACTTAAATTTAAAAAAAAAAATTATAACTTATAATTTATAATATATATAACTTATATTTATATAATATATTTTATATATTATATAATTATATAAAGTTATATAATTATATAACTATATTTATATTTATATAATTATATAAAGTTATATATTTATATATTATATAACTGTTGTGATTATAATTACTTATAATTTATAAGTAATTATAATCACAACAGTTAATACCATATGTACCTTATGTACGATAGACAAATTACTTACGTTAAAATTTACTTAAGAATATCTTTTATAGCTCCACTAACCTATTTTTTCCCTGTTTTCCATTAGTGGAAAAGGTATCTTGTGGAAAAATTATTGAAAAAACAAAAAAAATTCTGATCAATATATTTTTACTTTCACTTACCTATATATGAAATATATAGTAAGTGGAAGTATTGCGATCGTGAAAAATTTCGACTTCCGGTTTTCAACGGAAATACACTTTTTGGGGTCCCTTGAGTCCAAATGACCAAGTCCCGCGATATGGTCTGTCGGTGTGTGTGTGTGTGTGAACAGACTAGCTCTAAAACTATAAACCGTGCGAACCTGAAATTGGGTATTTTGTGTAGGTATATGCCCGCGATGTGACAGCAAAAATTTCATCAAAATTGCTCAAAGGGAGGGGGTACTCTATTTAATAACTTTTTACGTTTTTTTCGATTTTCTCGAAAACGGCTCTAACGATTTTGATTAAACTGAGTATTTGATGTATTGATATGCCCGAGATGTGACTGTAAAAATTTTATCAAAATTGATTAATTGGAGGGGGCACTTTACTTAATAAATGTTGTCCTATTTTCACGTGTTTTTTTTTTATTTACTCAAAAACTGTTTTACCGATTTAGATTAAACTCGGTATTTGGTGTATGTATATGCCTGTAAAAATTTCATCAAAATTGATTAACCGGAGGGGGGACTTTACTTAATAAATTTTGTGTTTTTTTTATTTACACAAAATCGGCATTAACGATTTTGATCAAACTGGGTATTTGATGTATGTATATGCCCGAGATATGACTGTAAAAAGTTTATCAAAATTGATCAACCTGAGGGGGGACTTTATTAAATAAATTTTGTATAATTTCCACGTGTTTTTTTAATTACTCAAAAACGGCTTTAACGATTTTGATCAAACTGTGTAATTGGCGTATGTATATGCCAAAGTGATAGCCCGCATTTCATCAAAATTGATCAAACGGAGGGGGCACTTTATATCTTAACTTTTTTTGCAATTTTTACCATTTTTCGATTTTCTCAAAAACGGCTTTAACGATTTTCATCAAATTCGTCATGTTTAATGAAAATTAGGTGCTCTTTAATATCAGGTAAGCTTTATCATTATTAAAATGTTCTGAGGGGGCTTAAATGGGGTAGGGGCCTTTTTTGTTTGTTTGTTTTTGTTTCCTATGCAGTATCTTTGTTTCTGTTTATATGGAGAAATTAACTGTCTCTCATTACGCCTAAAAATAAGAAATGGCTAAATATGAGATATGATAAAAACCAAGTAAAGATATAGAGGAGAAAAAAAGAAAAAAATTCAATTAACTCATAATACACGTTGAGCCCTCGCATGCGTAGTACGCCTTTAATGACAGATCATTGTTCCTAATTAAACCGTTCTGTTCATTTAATGGAAATTATTGGTTTCATGGTAACTAAATGAAATTTTCAACAAGTAAATAGAGTATCATAAAAACAGTCGACTAGGAGTATTATGCTTGCATTGCCGAATTATCTCAAGTAAAAACATTTATTTAATAATAAAAGAAATTAGTGTTTGTTATAGAGCAAATGAAAACAAAAATAAAAAATGAATGTGGAAAAATGTGTAACTGAGTGAGAAATGGCATTTACACAACGCATTAATTTCGAATCTAAGTTGGTAAGTGAAAGTGGTGTGTTGCGCGCACACACCAGATTTTTATATCTCAAAATCATTATTATTTAGTTAATGCTGCCAATACATTACATGAAATTGCATAAATATAGATAGATAGATAGATAGATAGATAATTTATTTGTCTTTGGGGATATTACCCCATACAAATAGAGTAAGACAGCCTGTACAAAATATCATAACTAAAAATTATTACAATAAAATTATACTTAATTAAAATAAAAAGTTAATAATACAATTGATACCTTACAAATGATTATAAACATATAAAATTGATCAATTAAACATATATTCCTGATATAAATAAGATAAACAAATATAACGACCTTGATTAAAACATTAAAATTATAAGATATTAATCAACTAAATATTATGATAGATTGTTTTTTAAAAAGGTACAGCATGAACACATGTAAATGAACTAAGTTTATACTAATTCACAAACAGACTTGTATTCTATTGTTATTATCCTCTTGTTTAGATAAGTATTTATATAACAGATAGCTGATTCAGACGTTTACTCATTAATAATAAAAGATCTAATTCTCAGACTACTGATTATATAATAATATGTTGCTTTTATTATTAATGGATCGCTAAACTGAAATAAATTCGCGAATTCAGCTTCTGTTGCATTAGTAATAAACGGTATGTAGTGATTGCGGAGAGAAGAGTATATAGGGCAAACCGAAATGAAATGATATAGAGTTTCAGATGTTTTCATATTACATATAGTGCATACTTCTTGTGGATTGATTATATATACATTATTTTTATGGGTAAATTTTATCTGATACTTGCCCGATAGGCGAGCTTGGGTTATTATTTTGACTATATTAAAAGAAAGGTGAGGTAAAGATAAATATTGCTGTAACTGTAGAGTGGGATTGTACATAGATTTGTAATAGGCACTGTAATTACTATTTATGAAGGAATTTTTATCTATATTTATCAGCATTTGTTTATATAGTTCCAATGTTTCTTTTATTTTTCGTTTAAAAATATTCGGGTTGATTTCAAACAGTATATGACATTTGTTTATTTTATCTAAAATATTGTAAATTTGTGTAAACCAATTGTATTTAATAGATGGACGGGTTTGATGTTTTTGTTGAAGTTTCACAAAGCAAATTTTTGTTATTCTATTGTTATCCAGAGTGAGTATATTTAATATCCAATTTAGGGTTCGTTTTAAGATTATTATGCTAGAATGTTCTATATTATATTCCGTTCTTATGAGCCATTGAGGGATATTTTTATTTAAATTAAATAAGTTTTTATAAAAGCTTAAATGTGCTATCTCGACGGTTTGTAGGTATCGCAAGCTCCATATTTCAGCACCATAGGATAAACTACTGTTGATAATTGAGTTATTTAGACGCTCCCTGCTATCCCAAGAGTACAATTTAGTTTTCCTGCAGATGTCTAGTACGTTATTTATTGTGGCATTAGCTTTTGACTGAGCAAATTTTGACGCTCGATGAAAAAGGGCGGAGGAGGATAAAGGGATACCTAAATAGACATGAAAGGGAACCGTTTCAATAAGCGATCCATCGTAATAAAATTGTTTTAATTTTTTCTTTTTGCCTTTATGAAAGTATATAATTTTAGTTTTGGACGTATTTACTTCCAGATAGTTTTGTTTTGCATACGCTGAGAGTATATTTAGTTTTTTAAATATGTCTGTGTAGGAATCACCGATAATTGCCTGATCATCAGCGTAACTAGGGCATATTACGTCACAATTTTGAGTTAGCTGAAAGCCGGTAGCACCATTTACTTTGAAAAAGTTTTCAATATCCGAAATATATAAACAGAAAAGAAAAGCTGATAAAACCTCCCCTTGTAAAACTCCTTTTGTCAACTTAATATTCTGAGACAGCCTCCCTTCACTTTTTACTCTTATTACGGCATTATCATATAAATTTTGAAGCAGTTTTATGATTTTTATGCTAAATCCGTAAGTGTGCATTTTGTACCATAATAGGCTGTGATTTACGCTGTCAAACGCTCGCTTGTAATCAATAAAAACTATATATAGATTTTTTTTGCTATATTCTAACTTTAATTGTGCTATGGAATTTAATAGGAATAAATTATCTATACATGATCTGCCCTTTCTAAATCCACATTGTGTATCAGGGAGTAATTCTTTTTCCTCTGCCCAAACAGTAAGTCTATCTAATAGAATTTGTGTAAATATTTTTAATATACTATTAACTAAGGAGATAGGGCGATAATTTTCCGGTTGGTGTTTATTTCCTTTTTTATAAAGCATTGTGACATTTGATTTAGACCATTGATCCAGGATTTTTTCTGATAACATAATTTTATTAAACAGTGAAACTAAGTATAGTTGCCAATTTTCCGGCAGATTTGTTCCTAATTAAACCGTTCTGTTCATTTAATGGAAATTATTGGTTTCATGGTAACTAAATGAAATTTTCAACAAGTAAATAGAGTATCATAAAAACAGTCGACTAGGAGTATTATGCTTGCATTGCCGAATTATCTCAAGTAAAAACATTTATTTAATAATAAAAGAAATTAGTGTTTTTAGAAGAAATTAGTGTTTACTAAGGAGATAGGGCGATAATTTTCCGGTTGGTGTTTATTTCCTTTTTTATAAAGCATTGTGACATTTGATTTAGACCATTGATCCAGGATTTTTTCTGATAACATAATTTTATTAAACAGTGAAACTAAGTATAGTTGCCAATTTTCCGGCAGATTTGTTCCTAATTAAACCGTTCTGTTCATTTAATGGAAATTATTGGTTTCATGGTAACTAAATGAAATTTTCAACAAGTAAATAGAGTATCATAAAAACAGTCGACTAGGAGTATTATGCTTGCATTGCCGAATTATCTCAAGTAAAAACATTTATTTAATAATAAAAGAAATTAGTGTTTGTTATAGAGCAAATGAAAATAAAAAATGAATGTGGAAAAATGTGTAACTGAGTGAGAAATGGCATTTACACAACGCATTAATTTCGAATCTAAGTTGGTAAGTGAAAGTGGTGTGTTGCGCGCACACACCAGATTTTTATATCTCAAAATCATTATTATTTAGTTAATGCTGCCAATACATTACATGAAATTGCATAAATATAACATACAAAAATTTATTTCAAGAGGTAATTTTTATTCTTTGATTAATATTATAATTATCCCAATTGGATCATTATTATTTATACCGTATCAATGATAAATATCGTACGATTACCGCAGTGAGGCATTATTATTTTCAGTCAAATCGATAAACATCAAATATTAATTTAAATTCTTCTTCTTCTATTGGCACGACAGACGCTTAGCCAGCTCAATCATTCTGCCCCAGTATTGTCTGTCTATAGCCTGTCCAATGTTTATTCCAGCTTCTCTTAAATCTGCAAATACTCTGTCCTTCCATCTAGATCTAGGTCTTCCCCTTGGCCTGGTCCCGACTGGAGTATTTTTGTAGACATTTTCCATCCTAATAACTTGGCCAAGCCATTTAATTCGTTGTATTTTGGCAAAATTAGAGATACTGAGGTCCTGGTATTCTTTATACAGCTCCTTATTCTGACGCAGTCACTAAGAACCATTTTCTTTGACAGGCCCCATTATCCGCCTCAGGATCTTTCTTTTCGAATCGATCCACCTTCTGTGCAAGGGACTTGTTGAGAGTCCACGCCTCATAGGCATAAGATGATTAATTTAAATTATTGTCTATAAATAAAGCATGCATTTTAATTAAAAATCAAATATTAAGCATTATTTATTGTTTTTTGAAAAATATAATTATTGATTTCAAAGACTGCAAGCAAGTTTATTAAAGGCGGTATTAAGCTACCATGTTGTAGGATTTATTCCAGTTTGGACTAACTGCTAAGAGAGTACAATTGTTGAAAAGGAAAGAGTCCCGGCTAAGGAGGGAGGGGCTGTATTAAATTTGTAAGTCAAATAAATTCCGAAGCTACTTATTCAGAGCGAGGAGAAAGGCAGAGGGCAGTCCTCTTTTTATCGTCCGGGCTGATTGAACCCTCGCCCGAGTCTCCAGTTTGTCTATGGCTTGTGAAATAGGTCCCAACGTGCCTATACACGGGTACAAGTACTAGTAGGGGGGTTAATTGGGGGATATACGTTCCAATGACGTATCAAACTGATGCTAAGTTTATGTTACAAAGCAGATATTTGGTGTTACATAGGTAGTAGGACATCTTGTTAATTCTTTCATTATACATTTGTACATTTATTTGGCATTTTACATAAATAAGCAGTGGAGAAATTACATACTACTTAGGTATCTGGTGGTATAAATACCTTAACATGGGCATCCGCATGGAGGCAGAGGCTAGAAAACGTGACAAACAATAACTACAAATTAAATAAATTCATATTAATTTACTTTATTTATTAAGTTTTACCTATATAAAAAATATTTTAATTTTAAAATATCTACAATTCTTATTTGATACATTATATGTCAGTGCCTGATTTATAAGAGCCTGAGATATGACAGGGGAGCGGCGCCCCCTCGGAGGTGAGTAATCCAACAATTACTATTTCTATACAAAAAGGGCTATCTTTAGTAATTTTTTAAAGTCCTTTATTGAAAAATGGATTATATTTAAACGTTTAATAGAAATCTGCTACGTAACTATACACTAATACTTTAAATTAGATCCTTCATGATATGTAAAAATTGAAAAAATAAACTCCTATCACCTGTTGTTCAAAACAACGCGACCCTTATTTTGAATTAACCCTCTTTATTCCATCTGATGTTTAAAAAATAAAAACGTACGCCTCCCCTCAGAAAATTTGTGGATCCGCTACTATTATACGTATATACACCATAAGTCAGATTAAATAAAATATTTAGCGTTGGTAAGCAATTAAGGCTCAACCCTTCCTTAGATATAGACTTGAAAAACCGTATTAATGACCACAACTAATGCTTCTGCTGTAAAATTTCAGTCTTTGAGATAGTGAAGGGCAATATAATATTGAGTCAGGAGATCTGAATCGGTGTGGAAATATCGACTACAAGAGACACACATTTTTTGACCACCATCCTAACCCATCTGTTTTTTTTTAATTTATTTAAATCAAGTTACTATTATTATTATTATTATTATTTATTTTTTGTGATAGGATGACATGATCATGTACGTAGTAGTCCTAGTCCAACATAACAACTGCGCACAGCTAATCGCTTATACTAATATTACTTCCGGCACTGTCTGATGCATTTGGACTGTGAAAGAAATGTATATTTTATAACATTAAGCCCACCTACGAATTGCCATAATATAGCACACCAAGATAAGAGATAGGTTGAAGATATGGTGGAAAATGGCGCAGGGGATCCTCTTCTTGGAGCCGAGGACTGACTTCTGTAAAAGAAGATATAAAGGGATATAGAGGAAGGAGGGGGCCGGACATATGTGTTCCTCTCCAAGATTTAGGGTCTCAGTTAAGCCGCGCGGGGAAGATGGATGGAGCGACTGTGTCTCAAATTTTTATACCCGCATTTTCCAAGCCCTAAACCATGGGATTTGTTGCTGCCTCTCCTCTATTCGTCAGGACCAAATCCGCAGGCCACGCCCTCCCAATCTCTTTACTAAATCACGCCGGCTCATTGCCTATTGGCTAGGCTTTTTTAAATATATTAAAATAAAATCCAATCACTTTCAGGGTCGATATTTTAATCGTTATATTAAATTATTTCGATCATCACATCAAATTTCAGCTTAAATTATCCGTCCTACGATTGGTGAAAAAATGTTTGATCACTGAAAAATAAATTTGACGAATGAATATTTTTTTTGGGGAGAGTGTAGATATCTTAATTAATAATGCACAGAGCTGCCTGCTATGCTGTTCCCGTTTTCGATTCTTGCTGTGGAAGTTACTTTTTAGGAATCTTCCTCACGGAGTACTCTGGCTGCAATCGCCTCGTGTATCAACCACTTCTATCAACCACTTTTCCGGTCGACCTCTCTTCCTTCATACCCATTTTTGCTTTGAAAAAAAAAATACTAAACACTTTTCAAGATCCATACAGTAAAAAATTGTGCACTATGGCAAATCCCCTTTTGACAATTAATCACCAAAATAATTCACAAAAAGGATCCGAGTCTTCTGATAGTTACTAAACCTTTTGTTAATTCCCTTGTTTAGTTTTTTTAAATTTGATTCCATATAAAATCAATTACCTACTTGTTCATGATGATCCGCTACTGATTAATTTGTATTTGTACTTAGATAAGACAATAGTTTTTTTAATGGTTGATATTTTTATAATCTAATTTTTGATTTTGATATTTGTTACAATGCGGAAAGATTAAATTAATATTTTCGAGTTAACAAAAATATTTTTTTTCAGAGGTAAATGTTTCATATTTTATGGCATCGAAAGAAAAATATCACAGAAAAAAAAGTAGATAAAGAAAACAAATTAAATTAAGTTGAGCTGTATTTTGTCGAAAATTCATACATAAATAAAATTTTATGCGAAATGACAAATTTTCACTTGATTGACGATTAAGTTTTTTGATTCTAAAATAAAGGATCGTTCAAATGGAAACGATTTAGATAGGCTATAATTAGTGGCCATAGATAGCCAATAAGTGAAATAAGATTAAATTCACGTAATGCGAAATTACGCAGCTCTAAGACTTTCAGAAGACTTCAGTTTAGTATTAATGAATCATTTTAGGTTCCTACCTAAGTAAAAAAACATGACATAAAAAAATTACCTTTTATATTCTATTGAACAGCCGATCGATCCGAATTCATCCGTGATATTCTTTTAAATATGATATCAATTTCATCTTAAAATATTATCTATAAAAAACTGTTTTTATCGTCCATAAGCTACGTTTTGGAAGTAATTAGCTCTTAATTAAAAATAAATATGGCCTTCTATAAGTGTAAGTCGTAATTAAAAAAATAGTTACCAGACATGTTAATCATTTTCTTTTTGCAACTAAACATTAAATAGTGAGTTCGCAACAATTTTTTTTTTTCCTACAGGGATGTAATACAATGGCCGTTTCCTTTGAAAGAATCTATTTATGTACAATATGAAACTTTCTTGCAAGTAAGCTCGCATGGACTTGGCCCGAAGGTCGGTTGGAGGATGAGGGCTTCTGGAAGAAAGTGTTAATTGGCCCCGGGTTTGTAGCCTTGCTGTAGAGCTGTATTTCACTGTAGCACTAGCGGCTTGAGCTATGGCACTTTGCGGTCTCAAAATTCAGCCGTTCCCCGGCCATTTATTTCGGGAGTGGTTCGCCGCACCTACGCGGATTTATTTTGATTAAGAAACTCCGTGGAATTATAGCGTAGCTACTATTTTCGGCTCCTGTCAAGCCGGCGAGTCGCATAACTCACCCCTAGTCCGCCCGCCCCGAATAGCTTGCCGTAGTGTTTTCGAAATTGGGTACCCAGTCGGAGTAATGAGTGGTAATTACTTCTCTAGGAGATTTATGATACTTCTGTAGTCGCTCGTACGGTTTAATGTTAAATTATAGGTAAATAAAATAGGTAATGTTTATTTATATGATATTTTCCAACCTTTCGTTCTGCCATTGATGTAAAACAGTCAATTGCTGAAATCATCACAAATACAAAACCGAGAACCGTTAGGCAAAATCTGCCATTATATCCATATAAATATTTCTTCATTTTTCTGTGACTATCACTTTACTTAATTTTAAAGATTCCATTGCTTAACAACATTATGAAAATCTAAAAGAAATCCTCTGGTTCCGATATGTGCAAATTAACGAAAGAAAGTAAAGGTCGCGGGTTCACGTCCCCCGGTGGCCCTAGGATTTTTCTAAGGAGTAAAAAATCGTTAGCTATGCCGTCCGTCGGATAGGACGTAAAATGGAAGTCTCGAGCTTGTGCAATGTTAAGTACTCGTTAATGATCCCCTATTCTAATTATACCTGGATAGATAAAATTTAGGACTCCCACTGTAGCATCTTCGGGGTACCCTTGGTAGCATAAAGGGACGTTAAACAAATAATCAAACAAAAGAAAGTTATGTAATATATTTTTGAAACGGAAGTAAAACAAAAATTTTATCAATGAGACAGGAGCAGGTGGGTAAAAAAAAAACTAATAATACTAAATAAGTAGTTTCCATTGCTTAAGTGGGTTCCAACTGATCTAAATTTAATTTGTATAAAAACGATTTGAAATATTTGAGATTCTGATGCATTTTTGGTCGTCAATAAAATTTAGCAAATCAGATCGAATATCTATAATACCGTTTGTATTATTTTCCATTGCATCGGATTTCTTAATGAATCGGATAAATGAATTAAAGGTGAAAGATAAATTATTACTAACTCATAAAAGTACTGAAAAAATTAAAACCATCTGAGATTGATAAAAGCAAAATAAAAAGAAAGAAATGAATATGAAACATTGAATTGAATAACAAAATCTAAAGAATCATGAAATTTCGTCAAGGAATTCGTCGCGACTGTAAACTTATAAGTTCCATGTTTTCCTAAGATTATAATACCATTTTATTTATTTCGCAATAATCAAATAAATAATGTTTCGCAATAATGTTTTAATAAATATATTGTACGTGAAAAGAAAAACAGAAGATTTTTTCTGTTAAAACTTACAGTTCCACGCTCTTAAGGGAACCGTTACATAATGTATTAGTAAGTAATCACATGTTCTGGATGTGACGAGACTATACTAGACCTTTTTGGATTGTTCCATTTCGGACTAAATAAAAGAAATGAGGCATTGTGGATTAGTCTGGCCATGGAAATCAAAGCACAAGGTTATTTTCAGTCACTGTTCCGTTTCTGTGTCTTAATTGTTTGTTTAAGATTTTTGTTTTATAATTATATGTGGATAAAAATTATTTAAACCCACTTAAACCATTTCAAATATGAAAGAAATACTAAAATAATAATGCAAAAAACGGTTGAGTAAAATGCAATGTATCGAGGATGATGATATGGTAAAGTAGATTATATATATGGTAAACGGTGTTTATATAATATAAAGATAACCCGATAGATTGAACAAAACGTTTTTCCAATGATAAAAGCTGTATATGAAATACAATTATTTTTTTCAAGGGGGAAAACTCTTGGTAACTAATCGCCGCACAGTGGTCCCGATTCACTCATTATGGTGCAAAAAATCCCAAAAACCAACTTTTTTTCTGAATCTAATCATTTTTCTTGGTTTTTATATGAATGCTGGACCTTGGAAATATTTTTGAAACAAAAATAGAATAAACTTTGTGGAATATACAACATTACAAAGTTCTATGTTTCTGGCACCCCCATCCGCGCCCTTTTTGCAGCCCGGTAACCAATGGTTGTATCATTCACTAGTTAATTTCTATCAATTTTTACTTATGTCACCTTGAATGTGCATTCCATATACAATATACAGCCATCCAAATGATTTCTGTATCCATTGATTTAAGCGAATGAACTATTTTTTAAAGTAAACAATTCTGGTCACCTATTCTTCATATTGGGGGAATGTCTAAATAATTTTACCCGCGATAGTCCGCGATGTTTTTGCCACTACACGTTATAGAAACTATCTGAGTTTCGATTTGTATAAGTTTCACGTCCCAAACGTCACCACAACATCAGGAAAAGGGGAGTTTTTAGAGATAAAGTTTGAGTCACGGCCGGCCGGCTCGAAGGGTGCGCTACCTTAAAATTATATTTGTGGTCCTAATTTCTGTTGAGTTAGTTAATAAATCGCTAATTACAGGGAAATGAAATGTTCTGTGTTCAATTTTTATTTATAATATTAAAATTCTAAACTTATATAATTGAAATTCAATAAGTGCATTTTAAAATGTGTTCTTTTTATTCCACTGTTGTATACGCTTCAAATTATTCCCAGTGAACATTCTTATTATATTCTTAAGTAAATGTGCACATTTGTTTTTTTTTTCGTGTTTTAAAATGTCGTGTTTATTAAATTATAAAAATAATGTACCTAATACAAATGCTCTAGTGATGGCTTATTAAATGATTACTTAGTATGAGTAATTCTGAAGAGAATTAAAAGAGTTCTTTTTGTTACAAATTAAACATTTTACATGATACCTTAGTATAAAATGAAGTATGAATCTATATAAAACAACTGTACTATCCTGTATACACTAATAAACTACAATAAACTACTAATAAACACAAATTCTCCCACCCCTCCCTCTTACCCCCACCCCCACCCTTACCTATTTTCATTAAACCTATATAAAAAAACTCTACAATCCACTAATAAACACAATACAAAGTTTGAACAAAGCTTTGCCCACTAAAAGTTATAATATTAGTAAGAAATTCTTCTACCCGTCTCTCTTACCCCCACCCCCACCCTTACCTATTTTCCTGTAACCTATATACAGCAACTCTACAAGCCACTAATAAACACAATACAAAGTTTGAACAAGTATTGTCCACTAAAAGTTTTAATATTAATAAGCAATTCTGGATCCGACCTTGGCTAAGTAAAAAGTAGGATTATACGAATATTTAAAAAATTCGGTAATTCGGAAAGTTCGGTATTTTCTAAGGCTGCAAACGGATTGTTGAGTTTTATTTTTACTTTATAAGGCAGCTGATTTAGTGAATCTTTGGGATTCCACCATTAACTAATTCCTCTCACATCTAATCCTTCCAGTGCAAAATCCTTCTTAAAATCCTTAATGCTCCTTTTTTTCACAAATAAAATTATCCGTTCGTATTATAAATTCGTATAATCCTATATTATATCCTGTATCCTATATACGAATATTTAAAAAAAAAAAATATATTTTTTTAAGGGTTCGGTATTTCCTAAGGCTGCAAACGGATTATTGAGTTTTATTTTTAAAAGTGCGATGTCGAACTGGAGAGAAACAAAAGGTTGTGGTATAACTATTTAGATCATTTAATAAAAAATAAGTTGATTTTGTTGAAGATCTATTATTTTTTTTTTTTTTATGTTAACATGTTTTTTTGTTTTGATTCATTAATCAAATGAATGAAGCCTACACCCTCCTGTTGCCAAGCCTTTACCAATTCATCTGATCCGCAGGAGGTCTTGGTTATTAGATTAGGCCTCAAAACTGTCAGAAGCTTCCTCGGCTATATATAAAAAAAAAAAATCCTGTTTACCCTCTTTAAAGGTCTCTTGCATAATTCAGAAGAGGAGATCCGGGCCTCTGCAAGTTGGATTTATGCGAGTTTGCAACTCCTGATCTACGGCCAATCCATACGTTAAAAACTTAAAGGGGAATAACCCCCTCTCCTCGTTCCTAATATCCCTCGGATGTTACCAACAACTTCACCACTTCTTCACCAATGGCCGGAGGGGGTGGGGACTATATTGACTCTACCGAATACTGTATTACATCAGGGTTTACCCGCCCCGAATTTATTTCGTATATGACCCTCAACTTTGGTTCTTTATGGGAAAACAAGATGAAGTTATACGGAGCCAAATCTGATAGAAAAATTATTCGCGTCATTCATTATCTCCGAAGAGATCTTGTTTTGACAAGTACAAGTATAATCAACTTTGAAAACGATCTATTTATTAATTTGCGTTACGTTACGATTTAGTGGGATTTCCATATTTGGTACACTTTTTCACAAATCTTAAAAAATTGGAAAGGAAAGCCTTAAAGACGAGATCATTTATTACCTTCCTCACATCTGTTATTCAATTTGAAGACTTATTTCTTGTATTTGGTGAACCGCATTTTATTTTATTTTATTCTTCCTTGGGTTTGCAGCTCTTAATGGCTATGTCCTCCCGACAATGCCTCTCTAACACTCCCTTTCTGCAGCTCGGTTTCTCCAATGACATATTTCCATCCTCTGCAGATCATCCTCGACCTCATCTATCAATCGCAGCCTGGGCCTTCATCTTCTTCTCTTGCCTCTCGGTTTGCCGTAAACAGTTTTTTTTCCGGAATCTCTCTTCTTTCACCGTTTCATCAAGTCCTTGCCATCTTATACGGCTAGATTTCACGATACTGACTATATCTGTCTCATTGTAGAGTTCTCGTAGCTCCTTGTTATTTATCACTCTCCATTGGCCCAAAGATTTGTCGAAGATTCTTTCTTTCTCAGATCCACAGCATATTCTCGCATTCTTGTGTCACCACCCAAGCTTCCCTTGCATTAGTGACGACTGACCTCACTAGATCGTTATTCGAACTGCAAAAAGGCATCTATTGCCTGCAACGGTTCCAGGTTTTATTCCACTGCGATGTCGTCTGTCTGCGTCACTTAAGCACCAATTCGAAAATTTGCTTAGTTTTTTCAAGTAATGCAAAACAGATTTGCGTTTGTAATTATTTAAATATTGAGAAAGGTAGTAGAAGTAACATCAATGTACACAGTTCAAACATAACAAAAAAAAAAGCTTTATTAAATTAAACATTAAAGAGGTCATATATTTGGTGATAACATTTCTATTCCAATTTAGTGGAATACATAGCCAACCCAACTATAGAGCTAGTCTTACGTAAGGATGTAAAACAGCGACCAATAGAACCATTCAGTTCCATAAAGTTCTTTGATTGAAAATATTTCAAGGAAAAAAGTCCTGATGGGATCCTAAACCCGAATAAAAAAAATTATTTTGATCATAAAATAATAATTTATCTTTAATTCTTTCTATAAACCATTCTATACTGTTCCCAGACCTAGATGATACAACAAAAACATGCCCCGAAACTACTACTATCTTTAGAGATAGATTTTCTATGAATTCTCAAGATCCCAGAATGTTTTTGTAGCAAGTACTGTTCGAAAAATTTTGTGGGAGATTTTATATAGTATTTAAACAAAGTGGCTTCAATAATTTCTTAATGAAGATATTATATTGCTATTATTTTATTTAAATTACTTTTAATTACTTATTCTTTGTGTAAAAAAAGGTATAGGAAGACGAAAGGATGGGCTAGAAAAATCTTGTCAGAAGATGTTAAGACTGATAGTCTGTAAGAAGGCTTGGAGAGGAGGAATTTGAAATCTATGCGTAAACGGCGAACTAGAGTTTAACAGATTTTAGATATTCTTTTTTTTTCTTTTAGGTATCCTCAAAAATGTCTGAAAAGACAAGATACCGCCCGCAGATTCCATCTACTAGGTTGTTACAAAAGTCCTTGTTCACAAAATTAATTTTATTCAAATGTGAGTACAAAATTTACAAATCAAATTTATTCTTCAAAATACAGGCCATCATTTCCAACTACTTTAACCCATCTTTCAGCCAAAAGTTGTATGTATATGGATCATCGACGACTGAAGGACGACCTGATCTAGGTTCATCTTCAAGGCTTGTATTCCCAGAATTAAACCACCTGAACCAGAATGCGGCCGTGTTTCGATGCACCACACTTTCCCCTTCCGCTGCACAAATTTCCTCGGCTGAGGCCTTTGCACTAAAACCTTTTTTCCAATAATGCCTAAGAAGGCCGCGGATGACAAATTTTTCTTCCGACATTTATAGTGAAATTTAATAAACTGAATGAAAGGCAGGGACAGTTGGCGTACATAGATAATTAGAGGATTAGTTAATGTAAACATTGTCATAAGAATTGTATTCGTCAGAGATTAAATAAGGATTAAATTAGAGACCTCAATGTAAACAACTTGATATGCACAAGGACTTTTGTAACAACCTAGTAAATTAAAAGGCAGCTGATTTAGATGACAATAATAAGACCGATCTCGATTTATGTAGTGAAGCTTTGGGACTCCACCAAATCATCTAATTCCTCTCACATCTAATCTCCTTGCAGTCCCATATCCTTCGTAAAATCATTAATGCTCCTTATTTTTTCACAAATAAAGTAATCCATAAAGACCTTTATGTCACGAGCTAGACACAAATCCTCATACAAAACCTCCCAACTTATCTTAATCCACTTGTTTCAAACCTTGTTTAAAAGATGGTCTCGGGAGCTGCTTACATAGAAACAATATCTGAGTTCTACCAAGGGGTGGATACGTTCTCAACATTCTTTTACAAGCCATACAAGCCATTATTGTATTAATTCCATATTGCTTATTGTATTGTTATCATACAGTTGTCAATTTGAATAAAGCAATAAAAAAAAAAAGAATTTTATTTTTACCAATATTTGGTCAAGTTTTAGATAAAGAGAGAATATAAAATCTGCCTTTGTCATTTAAAAGTTCTTATCAAGTTTTCTTTATATAAATTTGAGTTTGAAAGCGTTTTCAATTTATCTAACTGATTTTAATGAATGTACAACGATGTGGATGTTTCTTACGACAAGTTTAGATACAGTTGCGGAATCCTGTGAGGTCTCGACTTGTATATATAGCGCGGATGCAGCACACTCAGTCAGCCGGTTGTAAATCAGGATAAATTGAAATAGATTAGTGAATGGAGGAGATCGGAAACAAAATAGTGGAACTGGGGAGCAGTAAAACACTTTAATAAGGGATGTTTTGCACATTTAAACTTCACTACTAGCAATATGTTGACCGCCACCAGGATTTGTTGCCATACTAACTACTTCCCTGAAATATCACCACTTAGGCCCGTAGCCACTGATCTGCCCCTAAATTATGTTTTCACCAGCCCAACCTTAAATATACATCACTCTTGCACGACGGGGGTGTATTTTTGTTCGGCATGTGTCATAGTTTATAATTCTTTTTCCTAAAATTAAAAGAAAAATATATTGGTTTACTATTAAAACTTGAAATATATATACCTCTCATGACGGTAAAAATTGTCTATAAACATTTTTGTTGAAATCTTCATCTATAGTATATTACCGTTTTCGTAATAAAGATGTATCGTTTATAGTTATAATTTTTATATTTGTTCCATCTAAAAGATTATTTCCTAATAAGAGTATGAACGCGATCCAAACAACCAAAAGTATTATTCCTTTCAGCAAATAAAAAACCACTCAACAGCTACTTTAGGCATCATCTTGAAAAAAAAAAAGTAAGTTGTAAGCCTGTAATAAGAAACAGGGCAGCTCAATAAACATTCTTAAAGACGACTCATTACATCAAGCTTGGACACCACTTTAATACATTTCGACGTATGCAATAGTGCTCCAACCCCATGCTACAAAAGAAAAAGCACAAAACGCAGAGCATATTTCACAAATAAGCCAACTACAACTTTACAACTTTCTTTGATTTTATATTTATTTAAAAAACATTTTTTTCAATTTACTTTCTTTTACGTTAATAGAGTCCTAAAAAATAAATAAATATAAATGATGTTATTTATTCATGGTCGTTGGTTATACAATTAAGATATAATTTTTAAACTATTATATTAGAAGATAAAAGATTCGACCACGGCCGGGAATCGAACCCAGGTCCTCCGCAACGGTGGGATCGCAGAAGAGAAAGATTCGATCACGAACGGGATGGCCCCACGGTTAGCTCAGTGGTAAGAGCGCCGGAACGTAGATGCGGAGGACATGGGTTCGAATCCCGGCCGTGGTCGAATCTTTTATCTTCTATTAATAAAATACTATTAATAAAATAGTTTAATAAATATACATGCTATTTTGCTATATTATTATTGCATTTGATATAAGCGTTTCCTTTTCTCTGCACTTTTAATATGCACTTGCGTAAATTTTGATTTACATTTTTCGAAATTGTATGCAAAACATTAATTTTTGCGTTGATCAATAATTTAGTTGTATCGACAGAAAGGATCTGGAAAATATTTGTTTACCGAAATAAGTTATTATGATTTTTCCTTTTCAAAAGAGACCGAGAAAGTAGAAATATAGAGTGACAAAAGCATGCTCCATTTTAGCGAATAAAGTTGGCATATCTGCGTGATGAGTCCGCTGGGAAAAGAACAATCTCGCGAGGGGATAAGACTATTCAAAAAGTTTCATCCAAGTGCTATTGATTTATCTACTCACTTTGTTTAGCTGGAGGATTATTTTCTATACTATCGACATTCCAGAGAATTCTTTTAATTTTATTAGTTATTGTACGCCATATTAACCGGAGGATTGCTATTATTACTCGGAAGACTACATTTGGGTCAAGAACAATCAAATGACTCAATGCCTCCGTAGGGGAATAAGAAGAACTTTATCGGAAAAGTGTTTATGCAATGTTTTGTTTTTACAGCGGGCCGTCACACGCTGTCGTGAACCTTCAAAGACGATTATGACCCATCATAAATGTTTTTCCTTCATGGGAGACACTTAAAAAACATCTGTCCCAGTTGTACACGCCGATGTTCCATCAAATTTCTTTTTGCACCCCTTAGCACCTCTCCGCTTGTACGATGGTGCGAATGGGCTGGATTGTGGACGTGATGGGATAGTCAATGACTATGGTAATGTTGTCCATTGATGCCTTTTCTTGACCCGCTGAGAGTATCAAAGAGGTCGACATGTCTTGGGGGAGAGACGATAAGTCAAGATGCTCAGCAATAAAATTTCTTTACATTAAAAAATCGTATCTTCTATCACGTAATAAAAAATAGTATCTGAATCACATTTCTCTGAACCGGATTACAGGTGTTAATTCCCTATGAGCTTTGTTAACTAATAAAGTTCTGTTATATACCTCCATTGGACCATTGGAGAGTAAATTTATATAATTTTAGTTTTTTTAATAATATGTACTAGATAGTGATACAATATCGAGATTAAAAATTGAAAATTTATTTCTGTGCATAAAACATCGGCGATATTAATTTATTCTGAAAATATTTGTACTTGAAACCGCTAAAATACTATTCAATATTAACAAAGATAATGAAAATAATCATCTCACCTTTTCCTAAATCTTCTATCAAGGCCAAATTTTCATTTATAAATCATGTCCAAAAAATGTTGATTCCACTTTATTTAGGGAATTAATGAATCATTGCTTATGAATGAATTAATGAATCACAATAGCTTCTTCTGAATAAATTATCGATTTTTTTTTTTTTTACTTATGAGCGAACATAAATTAATCTTATTTGTAAACTCTAAAACATCTTATGCCTTTAGAGTCTGGCCCGAACTGCCATAGAGTGAAGATCGATCCCGTGCTTATTTGCAAAAGTATTGTTAAATCGTGTCAGATTGAAACGAAATTTAAGTGAGTTACGTGTAAAGTGTTTATATTAACAGTCTTTAAGTTTCATTTACTAATTGCGACTGGAACCTCTAATAATTAAGTTTTATAGTATATATAAAATCAGGGCTCTCAGGGAGATAAGAGAAGCAGGCTGAGATTGGAATCCCCCCACCGCGCTGCAAGAGAGGAAGGTAGCTGTAAATATTTACAATAAGGTTTCATTGCAATTTCTACTAATAACAATAAATATGACGGTTACAAACGAAGAAATACTTATAACTATTAATAAAAATAACGAGGAATCTAAAAGCGCGTTAAATAAATTAACTGACAAGGGGAGGTTCTGAGTTGTAACTCACAGATTTAATTGCCGATTTTTGTGTGGGTAGTAGGGACCTATAATAGAGCAAAACTAGAGTTATAGCCGCCCATGAGCATTGGGAGCCGAGAAAAAAAATAAAATATAAAATAAAAAAAAATCTCGTTTTATTTTTTTTCTCAGCTCTCAGTCAAGATAAAGAAATAATTCTTTCATGTAAAGTTGTAGTTTTCTATGCTATTTGAAATAAAAATACTTTCGTTATTCTCAAGAGACGACCCAGCTTCAGGGTGCTCAAAAACTCCAAAAAAATGACGAAATCCACTGTAACTCAGTGGGAATTTTTTTTCGTTGAAAACTGACCTCAAATATCGATTCAGCGAACCAAAAATCCCTTCTGTGTGAAATTTTATCAAAATCAAAAAATAAAAATTTTTTCCCCCTTTCGAGGACGTTAAAATTTTAAAGTTGAGATTTTGTCAAAAACATCAAACAGTCATAACTTTTGCTGTAATCAACCGATTAAAATAGTAATGGCATCACTAAAATCAACGTGCATTCTGCTTTCTATCCATCTATATAACATAGCGTTTAGTCCAGATTTTAGTGGACAAAAACTGGCTTGAAAAAAAAATTCCGAGGTCAACTATAACTTGAGATATCTCAATAAGGGGACATCCTACGACCTCCGCATTTAGGCTAAACGATTCAGTTTTACAGCTTCTAGGGGCCCTTAAAATTTGGTCACAATCGGTGGCAAAATCTGTGAGATAGCACGAATTATTTACGTTTTTTAAAAAATTGATAGCCTCTTGCCTCTAAAATTCTACCAAATCTTAGGGGTAAAATTTTTTAATTTTTGATTTCGACCAAATTTGGTTACTACGGGGTTTTCGAGATGAGGAATCTGAAAATTATATCAGTTTTTAGTTTAAAAAATTTCCTCACCTATATTTTTGAAAATGTCTTCCAAAATTTTCGGAGTAAAAAACGCCTAATTTTTTATTTCGGCCGAATTCGCTATTTACATCTTCAGGTCTAAATCTAAATATAATAACAGGTTTTGGTTGAAAAAAAAACCTCTCCTTACTTATATATGCAATGCTGTGTTGACTGACCGGACTTGGAACATCCTGGAAATGCCCGCCAAGCTTCTATTTGGTTCTCCTTACTTATATTTTGTTTCATACCATGCGTTCCGTATTTCGATTCAAATGCTGACGTTGATAATTGGTCTTGGATTAGGGAATGAAGCTTTATGGCATCTTGTATTTTTCTTAATCAAATTTGAACTTGACGATAAAAATAAAAATCCGTGTTGATGTCTTTAGTAAGGCAGATTTACTTCGAAAGGCTAACATTGTAAACAAACAAGGTTGTTTGGGTGAGAATGAGCGTTGACAACACAAAACAATAATCCACCGAACGCACCAAGGTTCAAAGGAGTATCAAAAGTAAACACGAAACACTGCATTAATTTCCGGACAACCCAATATTTTCTCCTCTATCAGTTTTACTATAAACGTTAGATCCCTTAGTACAGCTTTGTTTACTTGAGTCTATTAGTATTTCTGGACATCTAAAGGTTTTTTTTTGCAATTATGGAGTCTATTGTGCTATTCGCTGATCCTCTATTAAAAAAAGACTTTGCAGATGCTATGTTCTTATTTCAAGGTAAGTTTCTTACTATTTGACAATTTCGATTGACCTTCCATAGTTTAATTATAAATCTATTTTTTCCGTCAATAATAATTCAAAAGTTGGCGAATGTTTGACTTGATATTAGTAATACCTTACAATTATTTTGTTTGTTTTATGGATTGATTTTTGGTACTGAATGCTCTCGAATTTCCTCCCGGGCGGAATTCATCTGCCAAAGTTTGATAGAGGAGCTGCAAGGAATAGTCGACGAATATAGAATCTTGGAAGATGAAGAGCTATATCTTGATAGTAATGCTGAAGGTGGGTCGGCATTTCAAGAAAGCTCATCCCAGGAGGATGACTATTCGACTCAGAGCTTCTTTGAATCGTATGAGCCCGACGAAAAAAGAGACAGAAAAAACCCCATCCCTTATGAGGTAAAGCTAAAAGTGGTAGCATTAGCTGATCAAAACCCGAATTGGTCACTTAAATCTCTTCAACGGCATGGCTCTAAACTGCTGCAGTCAAACACACAGCTGCTGAGATGGAAATCTGATGTAGAGAGCCAGGGCAGTCGGCTAGACAAACTGAAAAAAATTGAAGATAGTGTGTTTCAGATGTTTTGTGAATCAAGATCACAAAATCTGGTGGTCACAGCCCGTGATAATCAATTCTGGGCAATACGCTTATCCCATGAAATGTTTGAAGATAGTTTTAGGTTTTCTGCTTCACCTTCTTGGCTGCGGAGATTCAAACAGAAGCACGCTCTCAGTCACAGAAAGATAACAAACTATGTGCCAAAAGGTAATGTAAAATCGATCGAGCAGATACATAGCGCCGCTGAAACTTTTTCAACACAGGTAAGAAACTTTCTCACGAGCTCGAACTTGAACTACGATATGGCTATAAACACGGATCAAACTGGATGTGAGTACAGACAAGATGTGAAAGGTACCGTCACTTTTCGTGGTGAAAAAAAAGTCCAAGTCTGTATAGGAGACTTGAACAAAGTTACACACAGTTACACAGCGCAATATTCGTTGACCGCGTCTGGAAAGCTTTTACCTCAAGTTTTTTTATTTTTGCAGGAACCCAAAGGTTCGTTTGGTCCACGAGTGCAAGAAAAAGTGCACGAAGTTGAAATGCTTTATAAAAATGTGGTAGTAAGTAGCTCCAAATCCGGGAAATTAACCACTGATATATATATGTCATTTCTAAAAACCATCATCGTGCCTTACACAAGGGAAAATGAATTTTTGCTTATAATTGATTCGTGGAAGGGACAAACAAACAAATCGATATACGACCAAATATTTCTTGATGGGGACTCAAACTCTACGTGCACCCTAAAAATCATTCCTCCAGGTTGCACTCCTTTGTGTCAACCGTGTGATGTGTATTTTTACCGACAAGTAAAAATTTTTATTAGAAAAATACAAAACGACCCTTCTTTGTTAGGAACTGGACGTCAATTAAGCAGTCGGGAGGATGCCATAAAAATTCATTCCTTGATCCACCACCAACTATCATCATCGGCCTTCGAACCAATGCTGCGGTACGCATGGTATGCAGCAAGACTGGTCCCATCTACCGAAAAACCAACTTTTAAGAACGTGCAGCAAGTGTGTTTTCCCGCAGAAGTTGTCAAAGAAAAATGCAAATGTACAAAAACTTGTACAATTAAATGTTCTATTTGTAACATATTTTTGTGCTTTACATGTTTTTATGATGATTACCACCCAAAAACCTGCAGAAGTAATGAAACATAACATTTGTATTATATAAATAAAACGTTGAAAAATTATCTATTTCTACTTATTATTTTACTTTTTACACACTAAATTTTAAATAAGGCCATTTAAAAAAAAAAATATAGGTAAGGAGAGTTTTATTTCAACCAAAACCTTTTATTATTTTTAGATTTAGACCTGAAGATGTAAATAGCGAATTCGGCCGAAATAAAAAATTAGGCGTTTTTTACTCCGAAAATTTTGGAAGACATTTTCAAAAATATAGGTGAGGAAATTTTTTAAACTAAAAACTGATATAATTTTCAGATTCCTCATCTCAAAAAACCCGTAGTAACCAAATTTGGTCGAAATCAGAAATTAAAAAATTTTACCCCTAAGATTTGGTCGAATTTTAGAGGCAAGAGGCTATCAATTTTTTAAAAAACGTAAATAATTCGTGCTATCTCACAGATTTTGCCACCGATTGAGACCAAATTTTAAGGGCCCCTAGAAGCTGTAAAACTGAATCGTTTAGCCTAAATGCGGAGGTCGTAGGATGTCCCCTTATTGAGATATCTCAAGTTATAGTTGACCTCGGAATTTTTTTTTCAAGCCAGTTTTTGTCCACTAAAATCTGGACTAAACGCTATGTTATATAGATGGATAGAAAGCAGAATGCACGTTGATTTTAGTGATGCCATTACTATTTTAATCGGTTGATTACAGCAAAAGTTATGACTGTTTGATGTTTTTGACAAAATCTCAACTTTAAAATTTTAACGTCCTCGAAAGGGGGAAAATTTTTTTATTTTTTGATTTTGATAAAATTTCACACAGAAGGGTTTTTTGGTTCGCTGAATCGATATTTGAGGTCAGTTTTCAACGAAAAAAAAATTCCCACTGAGTTACAGTGGATTTCGTCATTTTTTTGGAGTTTTTGAGCACCCTGAAGCTGGGTCGTCTCTTGAGAATAACGAAAGTATTTTTATTTCAAATAGCATAGAAAACTACAACTTTACATGAAAGAATTATTTCTTTATCTTGACTGAGAGCTGAGAAAAAAAATAAAACGAGATTTTTTTTTATTTTATATTTTATTTTTTTTCTCGGCTCCCAATGCTCATGGGCGGCTATAACTCTAGTTTTGCTTTATTATAGGTCCCTACTACCCACACAAAAATCGGCAATTAAATCTGTGAGTTACAACTCAGAACGTACCCTTGTGAGTTACTGAACTCGTTACTGGGTGAGGTATCAGAGTTAAGGAAAAAATGTCAAGACCAGGATACAAAAATAAACATCCTTGAAAAAGAAATAAAAATGTTAAGAAATGAGAAAAAACGAAATAACTTTCTAGTTTATAACTTACCGTATTCTGAAAATGAGAATTTGTCATTAAAAATCATAAACAACTTTCAAGAAATAGGTGTCTCTATAACCGAAAATACGATTAACAATTGTTTTCGTATAGGAAAGGGACCAGAACCCAAGCCTGTACTAATTTCCCTTAACAGTTATATCGCTAAGAAATACATTATGACTAAAAGAGAGGCTCTTCAGCAGAGAGGCCTAAGGATCAGTCATGATAGGACTAAAGAAGAAAGAGAAGAAGGGAAGCGAATTTATAACTGTATAACTAAATTAAAGCTAATTGATAAAAATGCCATCTATAAAAAAGGGTTCTTTAAATTCAGAGGAATTCATTATCGTTTAGAAGAAGCAGAAGAAATCGCTAATACATCCCTCGGAAATGATGATGCGGTAGAAAACTTAACACAGAAGAAAAGAAAAATAACTGAGAAATTGCAAGAGTTTCGGTTCCGCTACAGATCGAATTCGGACTCCACTTCAGAACCGATTCAGATGGAGGCCTCATGACCCATTACTCTCAAACCCTCGGATTCTACAGGTCAACTGGATATTAAAACTGGTAAAGAAAATTATACTAACACATTAACAACTAATATAATATTTTGTAATATAAGGGGCTATTCAAATCTACTAAATGTAAACCCTGATGATGTGAATATTTCAAATAACAATCTAGCTGTATGTATAGTAGAAACCTGGCTCACAGATAATAATTTTATTACTCCAATTTGGTTAAAGAACTACACCCCTGTTATTAGTAATGCTATTAAAAAAAAACATACAGGTAGAGCAAGCGGAGGCATTATTACATTTATAAACAAAAGCATAGCTCATAGTATTACTATAATAGAGTCAAATCAATATATGGTTATAGTAAAATTTAGTATTAAACATAAAACTGTAATCCTAGGAAATTTTCATTTCCCACAAGAATGCGATTTTGAAAACAGATAACTTTACTTATTTAATGTATAATATAATAACTGATTTACCTAACAGCTATATAGTTTTATGTGGGGACTTTAACAGTCATGTAGGCCATTTGAATAATTTAGATAACAGTTTATTTGAAGATTCAAACTTCTACGGAACAAGAATAGCTAATCATAAAAGTATTAACAAACGCGGTAAATTACTTGTTGAAGCAATGGAGTCACTTGGACTGTTTTTATGCAACGGGCGGTCACTTTCTGATAGGCCTGGCAAATTTACCTATATCTCAAAAAAAGGTAGAAGCACAATAGATCTGGTATGGATAAATGAAAATTTGATCGAGTTGTTTTTGGATATGAATATTTCAATTTTTACTGATTTTTCCGATCATTTAGCCTGTTTCTTCAGTATTCGCTACGATTATGGTCCATTTAAGGACACTAAATTTCATAACCAAGCTCAAAAATCATGGAAGAATTTAAAATGGGACAGTAATAAGGCTGAATATTTTAAAAAATTTATTTCTTCATCAAATAGAATATACTTCCATTCAAAAGACATGGACGCTGTTTATGATAACTTTATAACCTGCATGTCTGAATCTTTGATTGATTCTGGCCTAATGGTATACAAGAATCAAAACAATAAGCCGAGTTTTGAGGCAAAAAATAAATGGTTCGACACTGAATGTTGGCAATTAAAAAGAACGCTCCGAAGAAAATACAGATTAATGTTAAAAAATAATTTCTCTCAAAATGTAGTAATTGAATACCTCCAATTTAAAGATAATTATAGGAAATTGTTAGACCAAAAAAAAATAGAGCATAGAGAAAATATTATAAAGAAACTACAGGATGTTAAAAATAGTACTGAATTTTGGAAAGTAATCAATTCTCTTAAACCTTTTAAAATGCATTCAAATGAAATAAGTATCGATCAATGGGTAAAACATTATAGTTTATTGTTCGGACGAAGATCAATTCTAGAAATTAATTTTTTTTCAGTAACTCACCCAGTTTTAGACTTGCCGTTTACTTTAGAAGAACTACAAAACTGTATTAAACTTAGAAAAAATAATAAATCCCCAGGTCCCGATAATCTTACCTCTGAAGTTTTCAAAAACTTGACACCGGAATGGGAGCATTATATACTGAATCTTTTTAACAATATAATGGAAACTGAAAAAATACCGGATTTGTGGTCTAAATCAAAATTAATTCTTTTACACAAAAAAGGAGACAAAAAAGATTTAGATAATTATCGAGGCATATCCCTCATCAATAATATAACAAAACTATTTACAGCTATTTTGGCATATAGGTTACAGGAATGGGCCGAAAGGGAAAGCCTGATCCCAGAGGAACAAGCAGGGTTCAGAGCGGGAAGAGGTTGCGTCGAGCATATTTTTTCACTTATGGCACTGATAGGCATTAATCTTCGCACTAAAGGGAATTATATTTTCGCTACTTTCGTGGATTTCAAGAAAGCGTTTTACTCCATAAACCACTCTCTTCTGTGGCAAAAACTATTCGACATTGGCATCAGCGGTAAAATAATAAGGATTTTAAAAGCACTGTATGACAATGCTGTCATGCAAATTCAAGCCGGCGACAAACTATCTGAGGGCATTAGTATTACTTCTGGTCTCCTTCAAGGGGAGAGTCTCAGTCCTACCCTATTTATCTTATTTCTATCAGATATAATTAGGTTTTTTCAAAATAATGGTGCCAGGGGTGTACCTATTGATTCTAAAAATGAAGTTATACTGCTTCTATTGGCCGACGATATAGTGCTTTTAAATACGTCCTGGCATGATACACATACAAATTTGGAATTAATGGAGCTATACTGCGTCCAAAACTCGTTAATTTTAAATCCGAAAAAATCTAAAATATTAGTTCTCCATAAATCCCCAAAAATGAAAAAATTAAAGCCTCTTTTTTGGAATGCTAATGTTCTTGAATACACAAAATCCTACACATACCTAGGAGTACCATTTTCATCCTCCGGAAAGTTCTTTCTGGCATCTCAGCACTTTATTGAAAAATCTAACGTTGCAAGTGCTAAAGTGAGGGACATTCTCAGAAAAGGTAAAAGCCGCGCATGGGAAACGAAAATGGTACTTTTTGACTCTATGATATCATCAACACTCCTGTATGCTGCAGAAGTTTGGAGTTTAAACTATTATAAAATGATTGAGTTAACCCAAATAAAATTCTTAAAATATCTATATTTCTGGCCTAAATGCACGCCAAATTACACGCCGCAATCCACTCATAGTTACGATTCTAAAGAAAATTATCAATTTCTGCATAAAAACGTTGTCTCTCCCTGACTCTAGACTGCCACGTAGATGTTTCGATAGACTAGTGGAACTAGATAACGAAAAGCAAGACGTGTCTTTTAATTGGGTAACACAAGTAAAAATGCTGGCTATTGATCATCACATTGAAAATTTGTTTGCAGTTGTACATAACCCCGGTGTTTTAATAGCTAATAAAAAAGATATTTTGGAAAAAATATCGAATCATTTATTGTCGAAAGACATTGACAGAGCTCTTAACTCAAATTATAATCCAATATATAGATCCATATGTAGCTTCACCAACCCTGAACCTGAAAGTTATTTAAAATTCAATATAAACATAGAGAAGTTAAGAACAGTTAGCCAATTGCGAATTTCTGGTTTCGAATTCTTAAAAATATTTTACAAGAATTCAAGACATGTCATTAGAACTGACGAAGAATGTAAGTTCTGTCATGAAACTATAATTAATAGTTTAAAGCATGTAATATTGCACTGCCCATTTTCCGATAGTATAAGAAAACGGTACTTGGAAAAATATATGGTTGAGGGTGATGAGGATTTATCAATCCAAAATATACTTACCGTGGATAGCGTGGGGAAATTGAATGATATTTTTTTCTATTTGCAATCAATATGCCAATGATAAACCAATATGATGTCAGTTTTTAATTTTTTAATCTGTTTATGAATATGATGTCAGTTTTTTATTTTTTTTTACTTTGCTTATAATTTGTGATACCAGCTTTATTTTCTTTCTTTTTTTTAATTTATGATATCAGGTTTTAATTTTGTTTATATATGATACATTTTTTTAAATTCGTTTATAATTTATCTGTAAATACTTGTGTTGTATATTAGTGAGTGAAATATTGAAATGTGATATAGACTTATGGATAAGTTGTAATTTTTGCTTTGTTTTTGTTTTTAACTTAATACTAACCACATTAATACGAAATGGGCCAGACTCAATGGCTACATGTGTAACATTAAAGCCAATAAACCTTAAATAAAAAAAAAAAATAATTCGATAAAAAAAAAAAAAAAACATCTTATGCCTTTAGTTGTATTCGTAAATTGTTAATTATATTACAATTTTTTATAGATTTGTTTGTGATTCGAAGAACTTTATCAATAGGCAGAAGTTATATAATTTTTAAAATTATTTTTTTCCGCTCTCCCAATATTTACTAAGTATTTTAAGTTTACACAACATATTTATTTCCATACTTGTATTACATTCATGACCGAATATTATTAAAAAATAACAAAAACTGGTCGCATTATATAGGGACTGTATAGAAATATTCTTTTATGTGTGAAGAAAATAAAAGTATTCATTTTCTTTTTAAGCAGGCAGTATTTTTAGTTTGCTTTTTATATTATCTTCAAAAGAAATATTATCAAATGTCTTCTTAATTTGAGAATTAGTAACAAGCCTTTATTGAATATCATAGCTAATAATTCCAATATTATTTCTTACTTTTAAAAGCGCATAAGGAAAAAGAAGGGTATTACTTTTTTTAATCTTTGTTTTGCAATGCTTATTCAATTGTTTATGTATTTGTGGAGATGAAATATTTTTGCTTTTTCATTAATCCGTCTTATCATTTATCGCTTTATCTAAAATTTCAGTTAAGGCTTTCCATAACATTGCACTACGTCTTTTTTTTATTTTATTACTTAGTCATACTGATAGTATTAGAAGCTAATAGATTTATTTAAACTCTCACAATTCAAAATTCTTACATTGATATTGTTTTAAATTTATAATTGACTAATCATTTTATTATCATTAAAAAAATATAAATTTAGATTTTATTAACACAGTAGGTTCAGACTAGAAACCCTATTTGTTCTTACTATTTTCCTTACAGACCTTTACAGTTAGGTATACGCGTAGGAAAATCAAATAGTCTTTTGTATGTTAGCAGAATTTGTAGTCCATCTCCAATGCGGCTTAATGGTATATTACATGCCTATATACATATATATGTAAATACACAATAAATACAACTTGCATCTAAATACGTTTTAACAATATACGTAGGTACATGGATAAAATATAAAGTTAGTATATGCTATATACTTGACAAGGGCACATATAACTTCAATCGACCCATGTTCCTCGAGACTCTTCTACTGTCGATAGAGGGTGCCATAAATCCACCCTTATCTTAGGGCCTTATTGCGGAGTCTATTCCTCCGAACCTTAGCCGGCCATTCCACAGCGGGGTAAACATGAGAAGGACTTCTTTTGTAGAAAGTACATTAAAAGTTTGGGAATGACGGAGAGGTCCTGGGAGGCGAGGTCCTTGCTACTCGGGACGAGGCCGAACGATAGATCTCTGTCCCAGAGCTAATCTACAATTCCCACCCTCCCTCACCTCCCACCCTCCTCCATTTCGTAATAACACCAATTAATCTCACCTTCTCCCCGGTCTCAGGGTTTCATCCCCTTAATGGACAAATAATGATAATTTTTTCCTCCCTTTATTTATTTGAATTAAATTGCGGTCGGAACGTGCCTTTTAGTTCAATTTATAAGAGGGTGGGAGGACTTTATGAAAAATTTACAGATGTTCCCTTCTGCATGCAACTGAATGCTAATCTAATATGAACTTTAAATAAAGATGTATAGTTTATTTATTATTTGAGGTGTTTAAGCCACTAGGGTCATTTAAACTATAACTACAATAATTTCATGCCGAAGCTGCTCCTATATTTTTTCTACCGGTAACCTTCCGTTCTCTTAATAATTCACGGGGATCTATAAAAGATTTTTATTAATTATGGATCATATTAATTAGATGAAACATATTATTGCTGAATTCAATGTGTTTACTAACCAAATGCTAAGTGATAAGTTTCAGTTAATGTTAATTATTAACTAACAGGCTTGCTTATTCTGACTTAATTAATTTTTAATTAACTTTTCAATAATGAAGACGCAAGTTGGAGGACCCGAAGCGGCTGACCCAGGCTTCCCGAGAGACGGTGCCGGGTAACAAGCCTATGATTATTCACAGAGAGAACTGGGAATGCCAAATGAAGTTCCAAATTAGTGGGTCTGTAGCTACCCGTTCCTCTGTTAACTAGCCATTGCTAAAACATGCCTCCTTTCGTATTTATTGCTTCATCAAATATTTCCACCAGTCAAAGGGCCCGTGTTGAGCCCCAGTGTCCGGTCTGTGTAGCCATAATTAAAGGTTAGCAGAAATCCAAACTCCAAAAGTAACGTTTGTGAAATTGTAATTTGGACGTTATCTTTGAAGTAATATTGGTTGTGATTGACTTTGGAATTATGAAGAACTTTCTGGTTTATGATCTTCTTAATTCAACTCTGTTAGGTATTAAGCTAAATATCTATTAAAATTTCATTCACTAAAAAAATTACTTAATAAAATTCAAGTGGGAAATTGTGCAATACAGTTTGACTTGCTACTCCAAACATGTAACATTGACCATAAAAAAGTAAATATGAGTTTAAAATTCAAAGAAAAAATATACATATTTTACACGGTGGAGAACTTTTTTCATTAGAAGTTTTCTGACAGAAGCTGCGATTTGCAACATGGATCTGATGTCAGACGGCCAGAACAGTAAAACATACTTGTACTTACGAGTTAGGCCACTGCATTGAAACCTACCCTGTTATTTCGTGTAACCTAATGCTATCACTGTTTTGTCGTTTTTATTTGAATCAGTCTGCATGATGTCGGCGATCAGCGAATAAGGTGGAGGGATGAGGACACAACTTGTCAGGCATTGGTAAGAAAATTACTCAGTACCCGACTTGGTCTTATAGAGGGTCAACTGTTCCTTGGTGTTAGTTAGTGTGTACATTTTAGTTAGTCACAGTTTAGTGTACCAGGGTGCATTGATTAGCTATTGAGTCGTAATAGCTTTGGAAAGAAACCTTGAATTTTATTTAGGTCGGTACTTTTAGCTGTACTGTATTTTTGTGAAGAGTATTCATATTTAAAAACGTCCATTAAAAAAAAAAGTGCATTTAAAAATTACACCCATTCTATAAAATATTACCATATTTTGTTAACGCAAATAAAACAAGATCGTCGTAGAAAGTTAAAAACCTAAAAGTCGTCTTTTTTGAAAGAGTTAAAAAGCAATAATTGGAGGTAACTGCTATTAAACTCATCGCCATTACTTTAAGAAGAAGATAACTTTAGGGGTATTCTCTGCGGGTCTAACCCCTTTTAGAGGAATAACGTGATCTTTAATCCTTCCGCCACTTCCCAGCTGGGAGAAGTGATATATTATAGTAATAAAATAAGACTAATTCTGAAGCCAGGACCAAATGATATATATTCTAATACTTTCTACTCCTGCTTACAAATTCTCTGGAGCGTGGAGATATTTCACTTCAATTCCGGTGTTATATTCCCCCGATGAGTGTTACAAATATTTTTAATTAGGATTAAACTTGTTTTAATTTCGTCAGACGATCCATCAGTTTAATGAATTGAAATTAACTGCAGCTTTCAGAATTAGTATAAAAAAAACTGAAAGGTTACCCCCCCCCCCCCTCCTGGCTACCGCGACCAACGTTTTCAATGCGATCTCTTGTCAGTTCTCGCGAACTAAAATTTTAAAAACCGTAATTAATACGGCTTTTTTTTTCGCGACTAGTTACCTCTCGCATAGGTAATTAGTCCAAAAATCTTTATTAGGTAAGACTATAGATTGGGGAGGGGGGGCGGGTTATCCCCGACCCCACCAGGAACCACCACCGTCGCCAACTAGTTGGCCCCCCCGCTTCAGTTAGCTCTCGCACACCTAAATTGTCATTAACTAATTACTATGGGTTTTTTTTTTCCTAGCTAATTACCTCTCGCAAAGGTAAATATTCAAAAATTCCTTATTATGTGGTGAAGCGGCGGGGGAGGGCGGGTGGGGTTTTACCCCCCCCCCTCCTGGCTACCGCGACCAACGTTTTCAATGCGATCTCTTGTCAGTTCTCGCGAACTAAAATTTTAAAAACCGTAATTAATACGGCTTTTTTTTTCGCGACTAGTTACCTCTCGCATAGGTAATTAGTCCAAAAATCTTTATTAGGTAAGACTATAGATTGGGGAGGGGGGGCGAGTTATCCCCGACCCCACCCGGAACCACCACCGTCGCCAACTAGTTGGCCCCCCGCTTCAGTTAGCTCTCGCACACCTAAATTGTCATTAACTAATTACTATGGGTTTTTTTTTTCCTAGCTAATTACCTCTCGCAAAGGTAAATATTCAAAAAGTCCTTATTATGTGGTGAAGCGGCGGGGGAGGGCGGGTGGGGTTTTACCCCCCCCCCTCCTGGCTACCGCGACCAACGTTTTCAATGCGATCTCTTGTCAGTTCTCGCGAACTAAAATTTTAAAAACCGTAATTAATACGGCTTTTTTTTTCGCGACTAGTTACCTCTCGCATAGGTAATTAGTCCAAAAATCTTTATTGGGTAAGACTATAGATTGGGGAGGGGGGGCGGGTTATCCCCGACCCCACCAGGAACCACCACCGTCGCCAACTAGTTGGCCCCCCGCTTCAGTTAGCTCTCGCACACCTAAATTGTCATTAACTAATTACTATGGGTTTTTTTTTTCCTAGCTAATTACCTCTCGCAAAGGTAAATATTCAAAAAGTCCTTATTATGTGGTGAAGCGGCGGGGGAGGGCGGGTGGGGTTTTACCCCCCCCCCCCTCCTGGCTACCGCGACCAACGTTTTCAATGCGATCTCTTGTCAGTTCTCGCGAACTAAAATTTTAAAAACCGTAATTAATACGGCTTTTTTTTTCGCGACTAGTTACCTCTCGCATAGGTAATTAGTCCAAAAATCTTTATTAGGTAAGACTATAGATTGGGGAGGGGGGGCGGGTTATCCCCGACCCCACCAGGAACCACCACCGTCGCCAACTAGTTGGCCCCCCGCTTCAGTTAGCTCTCGCACACCTAAATTGTCATTAACTAATTACTATGGGTTTTTTTTTTCCTAGGTAGTACCTGGGGCCGGAATGGCCGAGTGGACAAAGACAGTTGCAATAGTTAATCAAAGTTAAGCAACGTCGAGCGTGTTTAGTACTTGGATGGGTGACCGCCCCAGTTGGGTGACCACCCGCCGATGAAAGCCACGAAGTCCGAACTCCCCCCTCCCCCCGGGCGTGATGAGGCCCGTCAGTCTACTGGAGACGCCTCATTACAGGTCCTCCAAGGTCAACGGGGGTTATGTGTTGGGTCAATCACCCAACCATGTAAAAACTTTACCTGATTACGAAACCAAAAACTAGCCTCGGAACTAGAACTGATAGCCTCGTGGAATGTTCGGAGCTTATACAGACCTGGAGCCGCCCAAACAGTAGTGGAGGAAGCTAAAAGGTACGCTACTGACATAATAGCCGTACAAGAAGTTAGGTGGCCCGAGGATGGTGAACTCACTATCGATGGGTACACGATATTCTACAGTGGAAGGAACAAACAAAACTTTACCGGAGGAACTGCCTTTATAGTAAGCCCCAAGGCTCGGAAATCAATCCTAAGCTTCGCCCCTATTAGCGATCGGATAAGTGTGCTTAGATTCAAAGGAAGATGGTTCAACATCTCCATCATAAACGTCTACGCACCAACCGAAGACAAGGACGATGATATGAAAGACGATTTCTATGAGCAACTTGAGCAAGTGTACGACGGTATTCAACGGTATGACGTAAAACTAGTCATTGGGGATTTCAATGCCAAGATCGGAAGTGAGCGTCAGTTCCGGCAAACAATTGGATCGCACAGTCTTCATGAAACGAGCAGCGAAAATGGAGTAAGATGTGTAAGTTTCGCAGCTGCTAAGAATCTGGTAGTCAGCAGCACCAAGTTCCCGCATAAGGAGATTCATAAGTATACATGGACAAGTCCTGGGGACAGGTGGAGGAACCAGATCGACCACGTGCTGATCGACAAGCGACACCAAAGCTCCATTCAAGATGTGAGGAGCTTTAGGGGAGCCGACTGTTCGGACCATGCCTTGGTGGTAGTCAAGTTTAACCAAAGGCTTAGACGAATCCAGAAGACAGATAGCGACCTGAAACGAATAAGATATGAAATCCAAATACTAAAGGATCCGGAGACTCAATCACGATTCCAATTAGAGCTGTCCAATAAATTCGAACTTCTCGACCTAGAGAGTACGCCAATTGATAGTCACTGGGCGGAAATTGAAAAGGTCTTGAAGGAGACAGCGAACAAGGTGATATGAGTCCAGGCTAAACGTCAACCAAAGAAATGGTACACGGAGGAATGCCGTAAGGCTGTGGAGGATAAAAGGGCACTGAAGATCCTCAGCCTAGGCAAAAGAGACAAAGAATCCCGAGATAGATATGAAGCTGCTCAGAAAGCAGTAAACAAGACACTGAGAAAGGCAAAGAGAGAATTCTTGTCTCAAAAGCTCAAGGAGATAGAAGATAACTGGCAGGGCGGTAAAATATGTGAATTCTATGCTGACATCAGGAAAGAAAGAACCGGATACATGGGTAGGAGCACTCAAATGAAAAACAAACAAGGCAGACTGACAGCAGTCAAAGACGAAGTGCTTGGAATTTGGAAGGATTACTTTGAGCAGCTGCTGAACAGTGAAGATCCCTCAGAGGATGAGGACATGGACCACGCTGAGGACCATCCCAGCGATGTGGTAGAGGAGCCGGATCTACTGGATGTGTGGATGTATGTGGATGTACAGATGGCGATTGAGAAGGTAATGCGGCGAAAAGCCCCTGGAATAGATAGCTTACCTGGTGAGCTATTCAAGGAAGGGGGTGAGTCACTGACGAGTCATCTACACCAACTCATCCTGAAAATATGGAGAGAGGAAAAGATCCCGGACGAATGGAACACAGGTCTCATATGCCCAATTCTGAAAAAGGGATCCAAGTACGAGTGCGAAAGCTATAGAGGAATAGCACTACTCCCTATCGCATACAAAATCCTGACCTACATAATACTAAACAGAATGAACCCATACTATGAAAAGTCCCTTGGCGACTACCAAGCAGGGGTCAGAAGAGGAAGAAGCACGTCCGATCAGATCTTCATCCTAAAACAGATACTCGAGAAACGTTGGGAAATAAATCAAGATGAGCACGCCTTATTCATCGACTTCAAAGCAGCCTACGACTCGCTCGAAAGGAGCTGTCTTTGGAAAATACTGACGGAACTGGGTTTCCCAGGGAAATTGGTACGATTAACACGGGCGTGTATTAATAGATCCCGATGCCGAGTCCTGGTACAAGGAGAAATGACTGAAAACTTCGACGTGAAGTCAGGATTAAGACAAGGCGACTGCCTATCCCCGATGCTGTTCAACCTGGCCTTGGAAAAAGTCATCCGAGACTGTACCAAGGCAAGCGGGGGAGTGCACGTGGGGAAAATGCATAAGTTCCTCGCTTACAAGTTAATCAAAATAAGACAAAGTATATGATAGTAAGCCGGAACCTACACGTAATCGACGATATAAGTGTAGGAAGCTATACCTTCCCTAAAGTAGATAACTTCAAATACCTCGGATCTACAGTAACCTCAATAAACGACCTGTTTATTGAGAGAGGTCGATCAACGAAGAGCCAGTGCCAATCGTGCGTTCTTCTCGGTTTCTCGAGTCCTCAGATCTAAGAAAATCTGCCGCCCACTGAAAATCAGGGTCTACAACACAATAATCAAACCCGTGCTAATGTATGGGTGTGAAACTTGGACATTGACCAGCACCTTACAAGCAAGAATCGAAAGATTCGAAAGGAAGGTGCTAAGGACAATTGTAGGCCCGAAGTGGGATAACGAGCTGGGACTCTGGAGAAGAAAGACTAAAGAATAGCGCACGATATGAAAGCTAAGAGGTTAAAATGGGCGGGACACGTGGCAAGAAGCAACCCATCAGGCTCCCTCAACATAACGATGAATGCAACAGTGGTCGGCACCCGACCGCGAGGGAGACCCAGAACTAGATGGGCTGACATAATCAAGAAGGAAGCCACTGAACATCGAGTGGTGAATTGGAAAGCCATCGACCAAGATAGACAGAGGTGGAATAGGCTAGTTGAGGCGGCTAAAGATCTTCAAGGTCTGTGAGCCAACCGAAAAAAAAAAAAAAAAAAAAAAAAAAGTAGGTAGTACTAAGACGTATTAGGTGCTTTTTTCGAAGAGGAGAAGCTTGGTGTTAAAAAACTGGACTACTGTACTAAAGGTCCCGAGTTTTATCAGTTCCTATATTGAATAACGTATAAGAAATCGAATCACTTTCATATTGACATATCATAATCAATTGATTTACTGATGAAAGCAGGAATTGCAACCGCGAAAATTTCATATCTATATCCCCGAGGCATACAAAACCACGCCTATTTGTTTATTTAAATTAAATTTGACACTATGGATTTAAATACCATGTTGCTCTGCTGAATTCTTCTTTTTTTTTTTTTTCATAACATACATGGTTTTTTTTTTTTTTTTTTCATAACATACTTACATGGTTTTTTTTTTCATAACATACATTTCTTCATAACATATGTGGTGAAGTGACTGGCATTACAGATGAAAATGCCTGCAAACCCAATGCCATAGTTTAGATAGTAGGTACGTAAAAAGGAGAAAGCTAATCCAAAATCGTTCGCAAAATCTTCAAAAAACCTTAAACTTCATCTATAAAGACCTTAAGGTTCCACATGTCTCCGATTCGGCCAAATAAAATCTAGCATTTCATTATTTATTCCACTAGTACCCGAAATCTTTTTTCCACCTTACTTTTTCTCGAATGCTCCGAACGTCCGAAACGAGGATGGATTCATGACTATGTGGTTAACAAATTTACTACATCTACTTATTGATACTTTTTCAACAAGGTTTACATCTCATTTTAGTTCGTTGAACTCATCTATTGTATTTCTATTTTAGTTGGTGATGTTGTAATTTTCAATAAATAAAATTAATTAAAATATTTTTTTTCTACCTATGATATTAATTATAAAACTCATACAGATGAGAAGTTGAAAGTCTAAATCTGGACGAGCACCCCTGGGACATCCTGACGCGCAGACAACACAACTTTAGAGTGATTTACACTAATTATAGAGTATCGTGCATGTTGTACAATGGCTGTAGCCCCACACACACACATGTACATCACTCTTCTCCCGTGTTAATTAAAAATCAGGCTGCTCCAGTACCTGTCAGTGAACCTGTAAACTGGTTCTATACTGCTAGTGGGCATAGAGTCCCCCTGCTACTAGAGGATTTTCGAGGCACTAAAAAATAAATAAATAATAAAAATAACATTAAAAACAATAATCTCTCTAACATATTTATGTTTATATTTTTTTACTTTTATATATTTATATTTCGCGTATCAAATACTTGGTTTAATAGCAAGCTACCTGTAAGTGTTTCCTTTCTTATTTGCTTGATACTACTGCCAATCATGATACATAATACATTTAATTTAATAATGTTTGTTGTAAATAAAATAATTTAAGGACATTTGAAAGTCAGGAGTAAATAGATATAGAAATAGGAAATACCTTTTGGTGGTACCAGCTTTTTAGTATATTTGCATTGTGATCAAGGTAAGAACCAGAAAAGGAAAACTCGTTTATTATTAGAAGTGTAGTATAAAGTCTAATTATTATTATTCTTGCAGGAATTGCCTTTTGCTTTGTTTTGTTTTTAGGAAGAATAGGTTATAATATAGTAAGTTACTTTATAATATCATCGTTTTTAAAGAGCGGTGAAAAATGATAATTATAAAACTGGTTATTAGTTTATTAGGAATTAAGCTTACTGCTTTGTCTAAAGTAATATAAGTATTTGGTTTAATAGCAAAGCTCTCCAAAACGTTACACAGTGATATTAATCACAGAGTTTTACGCCCTATTTTCCGCGCTATCAAACCCACCTTGTGATTTAAAAAATCTATTATTATACTTAGAATAACTCTTTCTATCGATTAATAGCTCGGGAATATAGGCGTTGAGTTAATCATACTTAGCGAATCGCACATTTCCTGTGCATCCACCAGAACGAACAATGAAAAACCTTGACAACACCCAACTGATACCCAAATGGCAACACCGAACGTACCCCACGACCAGGTGTGGAAACCATGAATCAGGAACATGGTCGCAACCAACCGGTTCCAACAGACTCACCCCTCATAAAACAGTTTTTTGTTTGAGAAGAGCCTCGTGATGGAGATTATATTCCTATTTATATTACACACTTTAAACTGATACGAAAATAATACATTCATTAACAATTACATTCGAGAGAATGTACATATATTTTATTATAATTAGTAAAATTAAATAAACAATTACTGTGTTCTTCTACTCCAATTTATACTTAGTGATGATACGACTTTAGTTTTAGTAGTGCTTTGAGATTGAGATTGTATTCCTATTGTAATATAAATCGGCATATAATTTCCATTTATAAGCTAAAATCACTGGGCTAAAATTGGAGAAAAGTTGAAAAGATAATTTTAAAATCGTTAAATTGTTTATTTAATTTAATATTAAAAAAATATTACATTCATTTACAGTTAGTTGCATTCTATCATATTCAGGTTTATTTTATTATTAGTATAAAAATTTCTCCAATTTATGTGCTGTGAGTGCAGAAACGCCTTAAATCTATCTATGTTCACGGATGATAAATTTACTCAAGGTTTTCAAAATATTTTATGGTTACGTACATTATAGAACAATATAACAACTAAAACTGACACTTTAACACAACTTACTTAAGAATAATAAAAATATTTCCTATTACCCTTTTGATCGAAGGGTTAGCTATAAATATTTCTTCAGATATTATTATTAAGGTAATAATTATATTTTATCTTTAGTTTTAAAATTTGTCTAATGATAATTATTTATTTTTGTTGCAGGAACAAAATGGATTATCCTTTATTAAGGTAAATTTCGAAACTATTTATAATTTAAAAAATTCTTAAGCTATATGTTCATTATTGAAATCGTCTATATATTATTTTTAAGGATTATTTTTGTTTTAGCTTGTACTTTTATTTTTTTGTAATTATGCATCACGTAACTTTTTAAGTGAGTTAGTGGGTGTAATTTAGAAAAAATACCGTTTAAAGATACAATTTTGTTTACTAATGTTGTCTTTATGTGGTATTTTAGATTTTAGGGAACTAAAAGTCGTAATTTGCTCACTTAAAATAAAATATTAGGTTTTCTTATTGCGAATATGTTGGTCTTTCGTTAGTATGCAAGGAAGTTTTTCTTTCATGTTTTATTTTAATTTAAAACATTTTTTCCAACAATAATTTCATTTTATAATTAAGTAATAAAATGAAAATGAAATGAAATTTTAGGACATAAGACGGATGTTTATGAAAAAAAAAAAAAAAAAACTACTTATGTGAAATCTATAAAACAAGCAGGTAATACAGAAATAAAAAAAAAAATTCTTATCCTATTTAAAATTTTATCCTTTATTGGAGTATTCTAAATTTTACTGATTATTTTTTTACATTTATCTTGCAATTGTATTGTTAAATTATCATTTTTACCTACCTAAAGTGTGCGTTTATGTTTGTTAGTAGTTATAATTTAGTAAGTGCAACGTTTAAAATTTAAAATTTGTATTTTAACATTAACTATATTTCGTATCATAGATTTTAGAGGAATAAAAACATTTACAAAAAGAATTATATTTGCTTGTCTTACAGCAACACAAGTTTTTTTCAATATTCAAAACATTATTTCAAAAAACAATTTCATCACCATCCTTCATTATTTAATCAATTTATCGATTACAATGGGCCAAAGATATTTATATAATTATAAGATTGATTAAAACTTTCTCATATAAATAACGATAATCGCTGGACGCAACAATAAATAAACAGTGTCTTTCAGAACTGCATGCATTTAAACAGGACTTTAATAGCCCAAGATGGGACAGTAGGCTCAAGTTTACAAGGTAGTATCAAACATGGCATCATGACAATTAGCATCATTTGCTTGAACAAAAAAAAAAAACACCATTTTGAATAATAAATTTTTTTTTTTGGTTTGTTACCAGTAGGTAGGTACTTATTTTTCGCCTTTTCTCTTTGTAAATTATCTTTTATAAAATTAGCAACATTAGCCACAAATACTTTCAATGTACTCCCGAATTTAAAATTACCTACCCTTGACATCGACGCTCGTGAAAAGCAGACATTAGTGAATAATTCATAAGTTTGTGTCGAGGCTGGAACCTCGCCTTTGGGCTGTTAGCTCAGCGCCACGTCAGATGTACTCACGTGCGACTTCACACGACACCTGCATTAATTGCAGTACAGAAAGACCTGGTACGCTGGCCTAACCGTGCCCTGAATGGTAAGCAGCTTCCACAGCCTGTGCTACAGGATTGCTATGCTACTGATACAAACATGCAACCACGCACGCAAACTCAAATATTTTTTCTTCAGTCCTATCTCAACTTTTATTTATTTGGAATAAAAAATATTATTTATAGTAGAGAGGAATTTACCTTATAATACAATAAGAAAGAAAGGAATCTGTTCAGGTGAGAATCAGCAATTGATAAGGAATTTTTGCTAAAAGTCATTCATTGTTAGAGGATTTTATGAAACAGTTGTATTTAGGACTCTTGAGAAATTCATTTGTCAATTATAATACACCCAATATTTTCAAATAAAGTATCCGGGAGTGTCTTTCAAATGAGTTCAGTATAATTTTCCAAATCGTTTAGGAAATTGATGAAGTCTCGAATAACTTCCTGAGAATCGGAATCTAAATATTGTTAAACAGACATTTGGATACAATGCAGGATTAAGTTTAAAGACTATGAACATCATTTTCGATTTTTTTTTTTTAAATTTCATTAAATATTTTTTAAATCCATCAATATCTTTAGATTAATTTCCGTCAGTGAAAATTAATTAATCAATTAACTAAATATTATAATTCATTAAGACCTCAGAACTTCTAATTTAGAAACATCACTGAAGTGCTACCAATGGTTAATTTCTTTACAGGTTTCTTAACCCGTTTATTTTATTTATTTTTTCTGCCCATATTTTTATTTGCAATATGTTTGTAAATTTTAATAAATATAATTCATATTTCTACTACTGCTGCGACCACCACTAAATCACATTATCTTGTAATAAGTCTTGGTCCCCTAAGAAGAATAGCCTATGGGACGGCCGCAAATTTATTGCTGGAGGGGGTCCCGCAGGATTTCGACAACATCCTATTAAAATGTTAAGCAGTATCTCGTTTCAAGTCGCCACTCTTGGAAGATTTTAGAATAGGAATTGGAAAGAACGATGAGTTCATTCTTTTCAAAATTTTTGCAATGATATCTTTAAACGAAATTAAACTTAAGTATATAAAATCACAACCTGCTTGAAACTGTTTTAGGTTTAAAACGATTTTTTAAATATAAATAATGTAGATATTAGTTGGTCGTTTGGAAAGTAAAGTTCCGTTTAAAATTACGTAAATAAATAAATGGTTTATATTCTAAAAATCAGAAAATAAATGTCCCTGAATTTTTACTAAAACGGCTGCTCATTTACTCCAGAGAAAATTTTATCTTTTAACAATCTTTTGTGATTTAGATACTTCGATGGCCGTTCCTAGACATAATGTCACTGTTGATGTACCTGTGAATGAAAATGGAGAAACCTATTTGGTAACTTAACCATGAGCGTACACCCCTGGAAGGGTGGGTGCAATAATTTTTTAAGCTTTTAAGGCGGGAAGATGTAATAGAATAATTTTTTTCAAGCAAATAATTGTAATAACTTAGTTGATGAAGCACTGCTACAATTATACATAATTTTGGTTTCATTCACCTTTTCCGCGGTAAGATGTCACAATCTGAACGACCATAGCTTGCCCCCCCCCCCTTGTTTTGATCCTGGGTACGCCCTTGAACTTAACTTTAACTTTTAGATAATTTAGATAACTCTAAATGAATTATATTCACAAAAACCTTTGAACCTTTAACAATAATTACAACATACATGAATTTCATTCATTAAAATAAGCAATGAGATCGTACATAATAGATTACATGTGTCGTATTTTTTTACCCTTATCGTATTATTGTCGTATTTAGTATTAAATATTAATTTTCTGAAAGTAAACTTATGTATTTATCTTACAATTAGTTGATGATCAAATTATTTAGTAACGTAATTGTAATTAATATTAATATTTTATATTACTATTTTATAATTATATTAATTGAATTGACAAGAATCAGATCCAATAACTGTCTTCCATTGAGACAAGTGTGAATATAGAGAATATAGTTTACAAAAAAAAAAGGTAAAAAGATAGTTTACAAAAAAAAAAAAAAAAAAAAAAAATTAAAATGTAATGATTCTATTATAAATCATTATAAGGGTAAACGCATATCTGAGATAAAAGGGGGTAAAATTTACACCTGCGCTTTAGCATATCAAGCAATTGTATTTTAAGTGAATACTATTATTTATTGTTAAATTAGTTAATTAATCATACTCTTACTCACCTTCAAGCTGATTATGATGAACAAATTTATTGGTAAAACTTTTTAATTAAATTTAATTCATTTGCTCAAGCCACTGTGAATCGTGGAGAAACATTGAATTCGGTCGGGCCCCATGCAATAATATGAATTTATTCGTATTTTTAACGAGTCATACTGTAACCAATCTCTTGTTCCACTATTAACGGTATACTATTAAATATATAACAAAAGAAGCTCTGAATTAATTATTCGTTTGAACGACTCAGGGTAGGACATACGAGGCTCACGCACATCCATCTGATAACAAAACAAACTCCGCTCAAATGTCTAAAGTGTGATGAAAGATTCACAGTAGTACAAACATCTTCGAAGTTTGCACTTATTACAAGAGAAGGCTACAAGACCAGGTTATACCCGCAAATATTTCCACCACATTGGAAAATGAAGAAAAGTTCTTAAATAAGGTCATTTCTTTTCTCACCGGGGTAGGATTTCTTAAGAGCATTTGAAACTTTCTTCTAAATTTATTTTTTCTTACTTTTACCTTTTTTAAATTATCTATTTTTTTTTTCATCTTTTCTTAATTTATTAATCATTACATTTTTTTCTAGATCAGGTTGTATCTCTTCGTCTCTTTTTCTGATTATTCTTGTTCTCAATTTGAATTTTTCTTTATTATTTATTACTAATTATATTCCTTGAAAACTTGCTTCTAGCCTAACTCTATAAAAACTCAAGATCAATAAATACCAGAGACATTGGGCAGTGACCACAAAGTAATTATAATGGAGATGAAAGAAGTGAATTTTTCTGGAATATTATACAGTAGAAGGAACTATAAAAAAATAAATCTAGACAAATATATCGATACATTAAATAACCTAAGCCAAGATGTAAATAATAGGGACTTATGTACTATTGAAAAAGTAACCACCACTCTAAACTATGCTGGGGAGACATCCATACCTCGATCGCATCCGAATAAACATCATAAATTTAATCCCAAAAGTTGGTGGAACGATGAAATAGCTAAAGTATACAAAGAAAAGAAAACAGCCATAAAAATTTATTGTTCAAACATGACCATCGAAAACCACAAAATAATGAGGGCAAAGATAAATAAGTGTAAAACTTTAATAAAGGAAGCTGAAAAGACTTCTTGGCAAAACTTTACAAATACCAATCCCCATGATTATGGAACTATGTGGAATAAGCTTTCATGCCTAAGAGGAAGATATAGAACAAATCAGAACCACATAATATCTAACAAAACTCTGGCGATAACGTTCGTAGCAAGATTATGCCATATTTTCGAACTAAGGCAACATCAGCAATATGGTTCTTCAGATAAATCCGACATATTAAATCAACCTTTTGTCGAAAGAGAACTTGAAGCAGCCCTTGCCGGCCATAAAGGGACAGCACCCGGCCTAGACGAAATCAATTACGAAATGATAAGTCAAGCTCCTAGGTCTATTAAGCTCGAGCTACTGCAGGCCTTTAACCGCGCTTGGCAAAATTCGAAAGTTCCTCCAGCCTGGAGAAATATTTTGATTTTTCCTATTCCGAAACCTGGAAAAGACCCTTTGTCAGTTGATTCATATAGACCAATAGCCCTAATCTCTTGCTTAGCAAAAGTTTTCTACAATATTGTTAAATCAAGGCTTGAGTGCTTCTTGGAAAAAAATAAAATCCTCAGCAATGTTGCTACGGTTTTAGGAAAAACAGATCCACCATCGATTGTTTGTTATGGCTTGTCAACGAGGTGGGTGTCGCTTTTAAAGAGAAAACAATTATATTAGCTGCTACACTACATACTGAAAAAGCATATGCCAATGTTAAAATAGCCACTCTTAAAAAAATATCCTAGTAGATATTGCAATGCCTCAGCTTATCACAAACTGGATAATCAATTATTTATCGTATCAAACCTACATTATCCGCACAAATGAGGGACCGGTATCTTATGATTCGTATAATGGCCTACCACAAGGAGATAGCCTTAGTCCAACATTATTTAACCAAATACACATCAATTACTATCAAAAACCCTCCTCCGAACTGCAGAATGATACAGTACGCAGATGATATACTTTACTGTATAGTCAAATCCGCCAACGAGGGAAAGACCGTCTTGAAAAACGCTTTAAATACTGTTCCTTCTTCCATTCCTTCAGTGCCATCAATCTAAACATTAATCCCAGAAAATTATGCCTTATCCCCTTCACCCGAAAAAGAAAAATTAATATGGATGATTTCAAAATCAGTTTAAATAACTACACAATTGAACCCGTGATCAAAATCAATTTTTTAGGAGTAACATTGGATTGAAAATTAAACTTTAGAGAACACATCACAAACATATACAATAAAACCCTAAAAAATATAAACATTTTAAAATCTCTGGCCGAAGTTTCATGGGGTACCTACACATCCTTTAAATATGATGACACTATATAAATCTATCTACGGTCAATTATCGATTGCGCATGCCTAATCTATCAAGAAACTAAGTCTTCATTAATTCAAAAATTGAATAAAATCCAAAATTTAGCCTTGCGGATATGTCTCGGAGCTTTTAAAACTACTCCAATAAACGCCCTGTTAGCTGAAGCCGGAGAAACTCCTCTACCTTTGCGTAGGAAGTGGCTGACAAAAAAATTCTTAATAAAAGCTGCCTCTGACCGGTCCAACCCCATAGGAAATATTATTCGAGAGGGAAAATTATTTTTGCCAAATTCAAAAAAATGCTGGCTCGAGTTACAACATATAGTTAACACAATCTATGTCTCTCGTGGACCTCTAGATCTCTGCACTCATCATGCACCATGCATAATAAAACTTCACACCCTCAGTGAAATAACAGACGGATACGATAACCACATTAAAATTTACACTGATTCCTCTAAGACAACCAATACATGTTCAATAGACATTTATGTCCCGCAAAAAAATATTAACTTGTCATATTCTATCCCTAATAAATTCAGCATTTTCCATGCAGAGCTTCTAGCAGTTTTCAAGGCTGCTGAACATTCTAATATCAACTACACAAACAGGAGCATCGTGATTCTAACAGATTCAGCTTTTGTTTGCCAATGCATGAAAAATGCACATATGTCCCCTATTACTAATTACATATTATTAAAAATTCTAGATTTGATGGCTCATCAAACAACACATTTTCATACCAGTGGGTACCAGTACATGTGGGTCTACACGGAAACGAGACCGCAGATAAAACTGCTCGTGACGCTAGCAAAGCATTGGTGATTAACGCTAAAGTCCCCAAAATAGATTCTTTTCGCTCATTGAGGGCAACGATTTTAGATGAATGGCAAAACTTGTACGATTGGGAGTCCCTAAGTAAGGGGAAGGATCATTATTTAATCCAACCTAAACTTACCCTAAAGCCATGGTTCGCCATTATCGGTAAAAATCTAGAGAGAAGCGAAGTAACCAACTCAATTAGATTAAGAATCAATCATGGACACACAAAAAAAATTTTAAACTTGATAAAAATAAGGGAGTCACCGAATTGCGAATTTTGCGAATCCAAGTCGAGGATCCTCTATACTAGGTGATGTCCTGCAGGCGGTTCAGTGCTCAGAGGAGGAAATATATCGAGGGGTCAGCTCTCAGTATCTCTAACATAATAAAAGAGCTGAATATCAAGGATTACCACCGGCTAATAAAATTTATCAAAAAAACAAAGATACGACTTTAATAATATGTAGATTATCTCTAACCTAAGCCAAATAAAAATTTATATATTTCTGGCTAGATAGGATTTGGATAAAATCTTAAATCCAAAAAAAAAAATCAATAAATTTAAACAAAATAATATAGATTAAAGAAAGGCTTTTATGACCAAAAGGTTTTACGCCTTCATATTAAAACAACCAACCAACCAATTATTCGTTTGAAATAATATGTTAAAGCAACGGAAAATATTAGGATTTGCCCTTTGATGGACAGAGTACAGACAGGAGAAGCTATAGACATGGGAAGGAGGCGAAGCAGGTCATTAAGGAAGGCAGTAAACAAATAGGCCGAGTTGGCGTGTGCCGTGAAGTTTATGGGATCGTAAACGTCACCAGCAACAAGTCCACTATCGCCGCTCAGACCTCCCGCCATAATCTCTGTCAATCCTCTTCAATTTACTAGGACCCTTTTAGTAGCTGTTTAGTAGCTTTATCTTCTGTCCCATAGCCGTCTTTACTACCTCCTTACAAACTGACTCAATGGGCGTCTGTAATAACTTGAGTCTTTGTTTCTTTAGCAAGAGGAAGCAAGATCAGAGCATTTATTATTATTATTATTTTTTATTAATCCTCAAAAGCACTTGAGGATATAAGAAAGTCAAAATATACAGTATTTTTTATTTTACTATTAATATATGACTTTTTTAGTGTAGAACCACTATTCAAACCCCAAACCTTAATAAAGTTCTGACGATAATCATAGTTCAAGTGATCAAATATCCTGATGGGCCATACATACATCGTAGATTTTATTTGTATTTTAATTAATACTGGTAATATTTGTTTCCCACCTAAGATTTTTTTTATAGATAAGTTTCTAGTCAAATCAATAACAAAATTAAAAATTGTTATATGTTAAGCTAAAAAAAAAAATCTAAGAAACACTACATATGGATTTTTTAAAAATAAATACCTAAACTTCGTTTAACTATTCAACCAATAATACTAAATCGATAAAGTTCATGAATGATTTATCTTAAAAAGTATGTATGGGTCATTCTCCCAATACATACAAATTCATGTCCCAATGAGATTATATTATTTGTGTGAAATTGCTAATAATTCAATTGCATCCACTGGTTAATAGAAGACCTCAGCTTGTTGTTCAAGAATTTTTATCTCAGTAACAATCTGTTTATAGGCCTAAATTTAAACTTAAAATGTCAATATCTATCTCCCTCACCTGTCCCAAAGCTCAAGTTGCTGACTTTGATGGCGGAAAAAAGATATATATATTCTTTTATTTATGACCTAATTTTTTTTTCATACTTGTTAGAAGGTCTTAATTATTTGGTTTTACGGTATATTGCTATTTTCGTATTATGGAAAAAAAGTTATGATCCATAATCTACCTGTCCCATAGATGCAACCTATCTCCCTCACATTGTTTTGAAATCGGGCCTCAAAACTTTGGAAACCTTTATTTCATTATAATTCATTGCTGGCAACATTGTAACAGATTCCCGTCTCAACAAGGATAAACTTTTTCACAGAAGTTCTGCTCTCGTTTCCTCGTGAGGTTGTTTTTATCGGTTAAAACAATAAGTGTCGTTTAATTTCCTATCTCCCTCACCCACTGATATTTCCTTAAAGGTGAGTTTGATTCACCTTATATTACGGTTAATTTGTAGGTTTACAAGGGATTTCAATAACCCATAAATGTTTTTCATAAATGACTTACATGGAATGGTCTCTTTTAATATAACCTCAAAAACCTATCTCCCTCACATCTATCTCCCTCACTCGTGTGTGTGTAAGTTTAGTTTAGTAAAACCTGAACTCTAAACTTATTTAAATATTTAAGGGAAATTGATTTTCAGGTTTGTTTTGAGCACTTTTAAATAATATTTAGAGATTACAAAGACTTAATTAGTTGACACGTATTTGTTTTGTTTGTTTGCGCGGTTTTGCGCTTATAACTCGCAATCGAAGGCGAAATGAGTGATTTTTATATTTTTCCGGTATATCGGTTAAGGAAAGCTTTAAAATGATGACTTATTCATGAGATTTGATAAGTTATTAAGGATGTTATGGCGTACCGACAAAAAAAAGGCCTTGAGAAATAATATATATATGTTTCTATGAAGGCATTTTTTGTAAACACCATTAGCAGCCTACTTTCCAACAATATGTGAAAAAAAATCATTGGAAAATGTTATTTTTTCTCAATGAAATTAGAGCAATGAAATTTGAATGAAATGGGAGAATGACCCGTATATCGCTCCTAAAAATTTATGTTTTTTCATACTTATTCCCTATAATTTTGTCTTTATATATTTGTATTTATTTATTAAGTTTCTGTCGTATTTTCTTCCTCATAAAATTCTTGATTAGTCTATTGAAAAACAAGTATATCACTCCTAAAAATATTTTTTTTGATATTTTTTTTCTTCCAGAGTATACCAGAGTATAATTTTGTTTTTATATATTCGCCGATGTTTCGGTCGTATTGCCATCCTCTTGAAAATCTTGATTAATCTATTGAACGTATCTATTGAAATGAACGTCTTAATTTTAGCTTTTCCTAAAAGACTAAAGTCTGCTCTAACGGGACACTTCTCTATCCATCTATCATTGACTATTTTATTTATTACACATTCTTATTACACAAAGTGATTGAAAAAAGGCCTATACGTCGACAAGTATATAAAAAACAAAATTATAGGGGTTATAATCCTGAAAAAAAAAATGTATTAAAAATAAAGAAATCTTTAAACCCTAATGACACACACTTTTTTCAGAAGTGCGTAAGTTACGATTCAAGGTTAAATTCACGAAGTCCACTTTGCCGAGTGAGCTATGATTATTTATTTCACAGTGTTTACTATAAAAATCGTAACCATTATATTTCCTTTTCTTTTTTTTTTTTTTTTTTTGGTTTCAAAGATTCTTGGTTCCAAAGACTTAAGCCCGGAAGATTGAATCCTTTGTTTCCAGACTTTTCATGATAACTAAAATTCTTAATCGAATACAAAAATTATTCGAAAAACAGATAGCTATGTACATTCGTCTACTTAATTAGAATCGAAGTTTCTAGAATACCTCCAGGTATTATGTAGAAATGCTACTAATTTAAAACATATATCAGTAAGATATAACTTCAGCCCAATATAACAGACATGTTAGAAGAGCGTATATACGGAGAATGAAAAGCATATATGCGACGATTATTTTGTCTAACTCTGGTGTCTTAAACCGGCTTAAAGTTGGATGATCACGCACTGCTCTTCTACGCCTCCTAAGCCCCAGTTTCAAAGGCCGAAGTCCTAATAGAAGGTCCTACGTGCGGGTATTAGGAAAACAATATGGGCCGGAAGGGAAGACAATGGTAGCGCCTAATTCGGTGTATCGTGGGGCGGTAGGAGAGAGCCCAGAGGCGGCAGAAAACAACGCCATTGTTGGCGGGGGTGGCACAGCTCCAAGAGCCGCCGCCCGCAGTTCCGCCCTGCACTGGTGCAGTCGGCATTTACATATTCATGTTTCTGGGGCGTCTTAACGTTGTTTAATACCCTTCTGTCAGATGCATTAGTAAACAATTGCTAATTTGTTGCCTTCTTCTCCGGTATTAAATTAATACAAAAAAAAAAAATTGAAAATAAGCGTTAGTAAAGTTCTACTCTTTTGAATAACCTCGAACCAAAAAGAAACGAAATCGCTTAAATTTTATGTACCAAATAGGCAATTTCCTTATTTTTTAAGGCATCTGTCTTTTTTTTCTTTCAATACTTCTTTCTGTTTATTTATAAAATAAAATAGCTCTCTTATTACCTCTGTACCCTGTAGGTACAGACGTAAAAACAAAAATAAAAGAATAGGCATTTTCCTGTTTTCCTCCGGGATACAATATAGTAATCATTTCCGACTCAATCAGCGCACTACAGGGATTGAAAAACATGTACTCACACCACCACATCGTCCAGCGTATTCATGAATACCTGAAAATGTTAGAAGAAATAAACAAGAGAATTTACTTCGTCTGGGCCCCGAGACATATAGGTATTGTCGGGAATGAGATGGCAGACAGAGCCGCCAAAGCAGCTTTAACCCTCCCAGGCAGAGGCACAGCTATCCTAACCGCCCAGGAATTTGCTCGCCCCCTTAAAACAGTAATAGAGGAAATATGGCAAGTAATGTGGGAGGAGAGCAAATTAAAATATTTAAAAAGGGATGTTAAACCATGGGCTACATCAAATCGCAGTAAGCGCAGTGAAGAGGTGCCTATTGCTCGCCTCAGGGACATACCCGACTGACTCATGCGCACCTCATTACCTCTTGAAATCTTCAAGATTACAATTATCTAATTGTAGATTACAAGATTACAATTCAAGATCATTACCTAATTATCTCTTGTGGATCTCTTATCCACCCCCTTTGTGCTCCAAACGTAATAATACTCTAACCGTTAGACATATTTTCGAAGAATGCTATTACTATAAACAAGTATTGAACAACCTCAAAATACCATCCGATGTTAGAATTGCAATAGGCGATAACGAATCTGAAATAGAAAAAGTAATCAAATTCATTAAAAAATACAAATTAATAACCGAAATCTAATTAGCTACCTTTCCTGCACTTCTACAGATCCATTATAAGATATCTGCACATTGTGTTACCTCCCTACTTTACTGTTTCTTTTTATTATTTTATTACTCTTAATATCTATTTATTTATTTTTTACATATCGTGTTGAGCCTCTCTTATCCAAAAATATCTCAAGGCGTTGATGACCTAGACTTTGTACGCCTAAAAACCTAAATAAACAAACAAACCTCCGGGATACAGAAATCAAATCAAAACAAATGTCAATTAAGTACTGCATAATTGTATGAATACTCAAAGGAAAACGAAAATGATTAAAAATGTGTCATATGTCATTCACCTGTTGATTTTATATAAAAATCAATATTCGAAATATTAGGCTATTAGGATAATTTGACAAAGGTAAAAATAAAAAATACCTACATTTAATTGTTTAGAAAGTAGTAAATAGAAGTAAGTAGAAAATTTGTCATCGAATTGTATTTTAAAGAATTTTTCCATTCATTTAACTATAAACTGCTAATCCTATTTACACTCAAAATGGAATATTATGTGTCTTGAGGCACATGTTTCGCAGCTGGGCTAATACTTGGAATTAGCAAAAAAAAAGTAATTAAATTATTAAAATGTTATATGTCCAACCTATTATTAGGGATTCTTATATAATAGACGCTTTATTTATTCAGGACTGTATATAATTTTTTTTTTTTTTTGCACAAACATTAAAAAATATAAAAGGCGATTTGTGCACGCATATTTGTAATTAAGTTATTGTTGCTCAAGGAAGAATCATTTCGATATACAATGATATAATGAACTGAAAATTGGAATAATTGTGCTTACGTTCGTCTGGTTCCGAGTTGCATTATTTTGAAAAAACAAATTAATTTATTATTTATTATTAGTAAAGCGGCTTAACAGATAACCTTAGTAAATCCACAGATGCAAAATCATGGTGCATGGATGAAACACACCATTCCTTAGCAGCGGGTACAGATATCCTGTTAAAGAATACAACAGTACTAATAAAAGATCAGCCCATCCCGCCTGAACTGACAGAAGAAAAGCTCCCCTGAGATGCTGATTTACATCCCGGCAGTACATCAACGTCAACTGGAACGTACCCTGGAAAAACAGAAACTCCAGACATGTCTCTTCTAATAATATCGGCCATCTTATCTACGGGGCTTAATGTAAGTTCCTCTTCACGGGCAAATGAACACCTCTATCTGAAAATTCTTCCTCGGATCTTATTCCTGCCCGGTATCTTGTAGCTTCCACTTCTTGAGCGTCCTTATTTGCATCCTTAAATTTTTTTTATTATTTTTTTTTTATCAGCAGGTGAGGTCCCGCTCCTGATCCGAGGTAGTATAGATAGCATCGCTGGACAGTGGAACAAAACTGAGAGAAGTGATTAATGAACTGATAGGGGCGGGAACCTGCTAAGTAATGTATCCGCAAAGAAGTAATCCTAAATCTGCATTTCAAAATTGAATAAGAACATTAAGAAAAAAGTTTAGAACCGAAAAATAAAAACAATTATCCAATTAACAATAAAATGTTCCAGGATAAATTAAAATAGAGTTTTAAGAATATTTTTTAATAAAAAAATTATTGTACAGGAATAAAGAAATTCTATTAAAAGGGATATCAATTCGAATCCTGGTGTTTCAATTTACAATATATTTGAAAATATCGCTCAATCCTTACGAAAAAAACGAAAGCATTGTCGTTCTAACTGTAATAATATTGTGAATTACGATGGAAAGTAAGAATACTATATACCTTTAGGAAGACCTTATGATATGGAAACAAATTCATAAAACATGAGTTCTTAAATTTATAGATGCTGCAATGTAAGCCAAGAAAAGCTTACCGCTCGAAAAAAAAGATGAATGACATCACTTAAGGGCTCTACAGTTGACAAAACTTAGCTAATTCTAAAGGCTGCCTTTAAGCATACATTTGATTACGAGTGTTGGATCGAAAGCAAAAATTTGTTTTCAAGATTGAAAAGAATGTTTCGAATATTTATATTGTTTTACCGAAAAGTCTCGAAGGTGTTGTGCCGCAAGTAATTGACCAACTTTTCGAAACTTCATATTTCTTACTAGAGCAATGAATATTTAGTATTTATATATGAATGATCTGAAAGCCTTGTGATTTTCCTTCATTTTCACAGCATGATGAAAATAAATGTCAAGTTGGAGTAGAGTAACGAGGTTATTATTACAAAGTATCGTGCATGTAATGGTTACCTTATAGATACTATTTTAATTATTAATTATATTCTCCTTACTTCAACTGATAGATTTCACTAACATAAAAAAGTGTATTTTATATTTTTTACTGAGGTAGGAGCCCATATAAATGTTAAAACATCTTGAGGATTCATATTTATTATGTACTTATTTATGATCTGGCTGGTGGTGTTAAGGTGTAATTAATTCATGAAATTTGTTTCAATATTTTGTTTTAAACGTAACTATTCCTTTGAAACCCTCCCTTACAAATCATTACTTCGAAAGATAAATGTTAATAAATAAAAATATCTAGCGATTGATTAAAATCATTTATTCTGTTTTCTCAACTCGGTAAGGTGCCCTACTTTAACTTGTAATAAACGTTTTTCAACAATTTTAAATTTATTGATGTAAATTTAGTTTTTATATTACTTAGTGCTTTACTACTTAGTGCGATTCGCCGATATGAAACGGATAATCTATTCCGCGAGGGATTCTATTAGTCAAACTTTTTTTGTGACGAATCGTTTGAATTCTTTTTTTTTCAATTACATTAAAGTACACTCCGGATACACAATGGAGATATCCTAGCCCTCATCATTTCCAATTTTTCTTCTTTTTCTGATGTCCCCCCTCCCTTTCGAAACAAAGTGCCCTCTAAAATAGCCACTAGACTCTTCCATTCTAAATATACGTGCGATAACTCAACGTCGACACGAAGGAGGTGACGCCAATGTGTTTACCATGGGCGCTTCGGAGGAGGCTTTTTAGTGATTTGTCGCCGATGTAAATAGGCTAAGAATAGCCAGCATTATCGGGACTATCCATCCTTCGCCCAGCGTCTGTCCACTTACCGCCCAGAGGATCTGTCTTTGAGTTCCGTCCGGGGCAGTACTTTTTAGATATATTTATTCTAGAAAATCTCGTGAATATCGGAGGCCATGTTGACTAATATTTTTGGAAGTACACTCAACACTGTTTTTATTGAATTAAAATCTTTTAATATTATTTTTAAAATATTGACACAAGTTAATTAAATATAATGTGCAAATAGGTACGTACTATTTGAATTCAAATGCAGACGAGGAATTATTGGATATGAATTCACCAAGAAATTAATCCGGATCTAATATAACCTAAATTCTTCTTCCTCCTTCTTTCCTCAAATGGACAGGGATTAAATGAAAACTGTAAACTCGACGATCTTCTTCATATCTCCCAGATCAACGTAAAGCTCGGTCGCTACGTCGACACGGTTTGTTCAGATCAGCTTCCTGATGCCCTCCAGCTGAGACCACGCCTGAGGGATATGCTCCATAGTTTGTTCCCCTGTTCGGCATGCACAGAGAGAGCTCTCCCCAATATTGGTTCTTTAGATATTTTCGTTTTTTTTTTTATAAGCATGAAACTTCATCCCGTTCTAAAGCTAAAGAGAACAACTAGCTCCTTTCTATGCACTTTACAGTGGGAATCTCCTAGATAATGGTCTATATGAATATCCTTCCATTTTTGTCTCAGTGCTGCTTTGCTTAAGGATATATACAGTTCCCAATATAGTCCACAATACCCCGGTATCTATTGTAGTACTACTTCACTATTCTGGAGTTGGAGTTTTTCCACTTTTTCTGCAAGAATAAGAAGTCTGGATTTCCGTAGATTGACTTCTGAAGTAAGAAATACGAGTAGGAATGGATGAGAAAATTTTGAGTGAGAGTTTATTTACTGAAAGTTATAGTTGTTGGTCAAGATCATTAACTATAAGAGGTATATTTATTGCAAGCCAAATTCGTAAAAATGGATTATTAATGTCACTATAGATAGCATTACTTTGGCATAGTAAGGAGATCTCAAGATTCCTAAGAAATTTTGGCTTAAATACAGGATAACGGAATAAATGAATGATTTTGTGGATTCAATGGGTCCCATAATGGTTCTGTCACTGATATGATGTCTGACAAATGTAGAAAACAGAATCTACATCCAGTTTCTCGTCGGTTCAGCCTTTCAAAAGGATTCCAGGTGAGACCTTTGTCAATATGGAGCGGATATAATGATAGAGACTAATGGAATATTAGTTGTGATGTAAGCAATGATGTTGAAGGATTAAGGTAATTTGATGTTTTTCAATAGTATTGAATGCAACTTTTGTTGATATTTATCTTGATTCTTAAATTACTTTACTACTTTCAAGGTCTATGAATTGTGATTGCAAAGTTTTGGATGCAGCATTTCAGTCATTATTCAGAGATAACTTACATGGCTCATCCATCATATTGAGTAGTGAGGACCTTCTAGATAACAGGGGCTAATATTATTATATTATACTTTGATATTATACTTTATTAGGATATTATACTTTGAGCAGTGTATTTATTTCAAGTTAAATAGGAGTGATGTATCTTCCGACTTTAAGTTGCCTATCTTCTATATATTATTTCTAAAAGGTGTTTTTTGTTGGTACGCCAAATTTTTTTTTGATACTTGTCCATATTCGATTATTGGAGTTTCATTTTAAAGATTGTCTTCACATCCAGGTAGGAATAGTAGTCAAATATTCCCCCTAAAAAAAATCATAGATTATGTATCAATTAAATAAATAATAAACTTGGAAATAAGTATAAATAAAAATCGTTTCTTATATAATGCCTGTGCCTCTAGACCTTGTTGTATACGGCACCTAAAATGTAATTAAATAAAAATAAAATTATATAATGCCGATCAACTATTTTTTTTTATAGTTACTATTATAGACATTCCATCTTCTTTAGGATTATCATAATTTATTGGTAAAATGCTTTGGGGGATGGGATGACATTTGAAACGGAGTAGTCAGAGTCGCCTTAACATGGATTTTAATTCATATTATGCGTGATAAGGATTGATTAAAAAAACAAAAAAAAAACTTCAGTGAATATAAGATATGTTTCATTGGGACACTATGTTATTCCCAATCAATTTTGCAATCCATCCACTTGATAATGCAAGGAAATTTGCAATCAATTACTGCTCAATTATCAGTTGATAAAAAGCAAAGAAATAAATAAAAAAATTAAAATGATTTTTTTTAAAATAAAATATATCATTTTTCATCATTTAAAAAAAGTAAAAATAAGAATCTTTTCTTATATAATGCCGAACCACTATCATAAAAAAAAGAAAAAAAGACCTCTGACTTAAGGACCATCTTATCTTACTTACGGATGGGGGGGGGGGGGGGGATCATCATTCATTTATATTTGTCGGGCAGTAAATCAAGATTTATGACGAGTCTAGGACATGGCCATTCAGGACATGTGACTTTATACCCCACGTCAGGGCGTACGCTGGACCGACTCAACTCTTTCCGCCCTCCGCTCAGGACCAAGACTAGTTAATTAATAAGAAATAAAAATTAGGTACGAAGGAGGCCGAGAGAGCGAAGGGGAAGTGTGGTGGGGGGGCGGCACAGGCGCAATAAAGGAGGCACATATGGCAAGAGATAGATGTTGCCCCTCCCATCGCCCCCCACTCCCTTCCCCTCCGCCCCTGCTTTATGGGCAGGCCCACTCGTAAACCATTCCCCCAGACAATACCACAACACCTTCGCGAGAGCAGCTCTCCACCTCTCCAACGCTAACCTACATTATTGCCATAATAAAATATAGAAACCTCTTCATTTTGGACCAATTAGTCTCTCTATATATATATTTATTACTACGAGTTTTCTATTTTCATTGATAAAATTCTTCTTGGACATTTGTATTTTTATTTATTTTTTTGGCTGATCGGCCCTGCCGGTTGCAGAAGATCTTTTATTTATTTCATTTTTTTTTTGTTGTACCGTGAGTGTGTTAAGTTTGTTGCCGGTAGTCGTACTCGGAAGCAGATCCTCAGGAAGGAAGGAAGGACCTTCAAGACACCGGAGGCAGGCCCTACTTAGGTAAGTGAACCTTCCCGTAACATCCCTTCCCATGCTTTTTTTCACAAAAAACGACATGCAAACGATCCAACTCCAGTAACAAAAAAAAAAAAAAAATGAGAACACAATGACAAAAAAAAGATGCATGACACAATTATTACTTAGAAAAACCAACTTCAAAAATTAAAAAGAATCAAGGTTATTTTAAGTTTGAATCGATACAGAGCATTGTTGCAGTCGGCACGCAATAAACCTCCCGCCCGCTCCGCATGAGATATGACTCCCAGCGTTTGTTTATTGTTTGTTTTATTGTCTCGCATGTTGCTTTATGATTTTTATTTATTGTATTTGAGCTTTTTTTGTATCATTATTTCTGTTCGTATCCTCTATCGGTTGTGAATGTATATGTTTTTTTGTTTTTTTTTTGTATATATAATAGAATTTTGTAATGACAGCGTTTTATAATTTACTACATTACCTGTATTTTGATCAAGCAAATTATGATTAAACGAAAAAAAAATTTATCTTGTTAGCAATGGGAATGATTTAGAGTCTTATCAGTAGCAATAGAGCTTATCATGTAACGGAACAATCCTGTACCAACTCCTGCATAGCCCTCAAATTCCGGTTTCAATGATCCATTTTTTAAATATTTCACAATTTACAGTTTATCCAAACAATTTAGTTTTACTGTTTAATAATTATGTCTATTAAAAAAAGGATCTAATTACTTATATGTACCTGTTGAATTGAAAAAATATACTTTTTATATTTATATTGTTTTATTTAAAAATCTAAAAAGACATTGCAGTGGAACCCTTATCATTTTAAAATTAAAAGAGTGATTCATTTATTAATAAATGAGAAATAACAAACTAAAAATTATTTCAAATATAACACCAACTATAATAAACATACTTTTATATGTACTTACAAAATATTTTATTTGAGTAGTGTCTTGTAAGCTTTTTCTTTGTATTGCAATTGAATGCATTTATGCAACTAAATATATATTTTTTCTTAATGCATAAAAAGAAGCATGCAACAGGATGCAGAATTTAACATAACAATATGAATTTAATATTGACAAGTTAAAGTTAAAGTTCATTGAAAATATCAATTGAAATAGATTACTAAATATATTATTCATACAATTCATAAATTTAATTTAAATACTATAACAAAATATATACTGTAAAATAAAATGTAAAAAATTTAAGTAATCAGTTTGATTATAAACATAACAAACAAATAATCTATATAGTTATTTATGTATAGCAATAATTGCATAAGAAAATCAATTAATTGTATGGAATCTTTAATTAAAACATTAATACTCTCCAATGGATTAAGATACAAATTAAATTACAAATGTTTGTAAATAAGTGTAATATTAGCGTGGAATAAAGCAATTTTATTAATATGAAATCATTATTCTAAATACTACCATAAATAAGAAATTAAAATAAACAAATAAATCAATTTCATAAAATCATTGCATGCAATATAATAAATAAAAATGCAATATACTGGAGCAAAATAATCAGTTATATTTATTTTATTAATCTTAATAAAAATTGAATACTGCAGAAGCATACAAAGGAATTATAAAATGGATCTTCATCTGGTAACGTCTTTTGAAATCATATGTATATTGAGTTATTTTTATTTTTAGCTTTATCAGTATTTAGCACAAGCCACAAGGTCAAAAGAAAAGAAAATTTTAAAAAGCAATTAACGCTTAAAATATTTAACACAGGTACTCGAATTAATAAAAAGTTAATGGTGTAATACTAATGAAAACATCTTTCGTTGGACCTGAAATTTATTTAATGTACCATTATTTAATAAACTGTAACTAAAGTTTGTATCTCAAATGTTATTGTATACTTTTCAGTCAGGATATGTAAAAAAAATTGCAAATTAATCGGCAGACAAGTATAATAATCATTTTATCATAAGAACAAATAAATTAAACGGATATTTTAAAATGGTTTAAATAAAATTTAAAAAAATGTATTTATTTAAATGGCTCAATATTTATGACATGTTATAGAAAATATACCAATATATAACACTGTAATAATAAATTTAAACATGTTCTTATTTCAACATGATTTTATTAAGAGAAAAAGAAAACAATTTATGATGAAAAGATTATAATGGATAAACAAAACAGTTGTAAAAATGCATTGACACAATTGAATTTAAATTTAATTAAAAATCACAATTTTCTTATTTTAAATATTCATTGTACCTCCACGCTGAAAGGCATTAAAGGAGGAAGGGAAAGAAGAAGAAGAAGAAATATTCATTGTACTTAAAATAGCAAGCTAATAATTATAAATTAAGTGCCGTCTGAATCTTTTATTTAAGGGAACATTAATTCAAAAGCATTGCATGAAAATTAGTAGGACCTTCCCAGGAACAGATAATCGGAATTTTTTTAAGTCTAGCAAATTTTAAATTCTCTATTATATGAAATTAAATATCAATGATATAAGACAGTATAATGCTATTAAATAATCATGCTAAATGCTCATTTATACTCTTATTTATCATTTAAGCTCATTCACTGATTGTACAGTTTGTTCAAAAAAATCTTAGACCGCTGCTAAAGTTTTGCTTACAAGTCTAAAATGAAAAAAATTGCAATAAGGTCTAATATTATATGATAGGTTTTCCGCCTATAAATGCAATACCAACCTTTAAAACAATGAATAGGTTGCATTATTATAATACTGCTATTTCTATTGCAAACGAAATATAATTTAATAAATAATAAAATAATTACTTTCTAAATAAAGTACCGAGACCAAATTATTTAACATCCCCTTGAAATTGAATTAAACAGAATTTAAAAAGACATATTTTAGCCGGTATATTTTATTGCCGATATTTGGCAAATTATGGGACATTAAAAGTCCGATAATCACAAAAATAAAAGATATTTTGAGATATTTATTCAGGAATTCAATATTTGACATGGTAGGAATTTGATGGTTCATCTGAATTAAAAAAATCTGGCGCGCAACACACAACTCACTTCATGAGTTTTGTTAATGCCACTTCTCAAAGTTACACATTTTTACACATTTATTTCTTATTTTTATTTTCATTTGCTCTATAAAAAACACTAATTTATTTTATTATTAAATAAAAGATTTTACTTGTCTTAATTCGGCAATGCAAGCATAATACTCCAAGTCGTCTGATTTTATAATTCTCTACGTACTTGTTGAAAATTTCATTTAGTTATCATGAAACAAATAATTTCCATTAAATGAACAGAATGCTTTTAATTATGAACAATGTTCTGTCATTTAAGGCGTACTAAACATGCGTGGGCTCAACGTGTTTTATGAGTTGACTGAATATTTTTCTTTTTTTCTCATCTCTATGTTTACTTGGTTTTTATCATACTCATATTTAGCCATTTCTTATTTTTAGGCGTAACGAGAGACAGTTAATTTCCCCATATAAACAAAAACAACTGTACTGTACAGGAAACAAAAAAACAGCCCCTCAGAACATTTTAATAATGATAGCGCTTACCTGATATTAAATAACACCTAATTTTCATTAAACTTGACGAATTTGATGATAATCGTTAAAGCAATTTTTGAGGAAATAAAAAAAAACACGTGAAAATGATACAAAATTTATTACGTAAAGTCCCACCTCCTGTTGATCAATTTTGATGAAATGTTGGCTATCACATCTTTGGCATATACATTCATCAAATACCCAGTTTGATCAAAATCGTGAAAGCCGTTTTTGAGTAAATAAAAAAAACACGTTAAAATGATACAGAATTTATTCAGTAAAGTCCCCCCTCCGGTTGATCAATTTTGATGAAATTTTCGCGGTCATATCTCGGGCATATTAATACATCAAATACCTAATTTCAGATTCGCACGGTTTATAGTTTTTGAGCTAGTCTGTTCACACACACACACACACAGACCATTTCGCTGGACTTGGTTATTTGGACTCGGGGGACCCCAAAACGTGTATTTCCGTTGAAAACCGGAAGTCGAAATTTTTCACGATCGCAATACTTCCACTTACTATATATTTCATATAATGGTAAGTGAAAGTATAAAACTCATTTTTAAATAGCAGAGCCAAAATTTCAACCAAAAAAATGTAATCTATTTTTTTTTGTATTTTAAAAAATCTATACCATTTAAAAAACTAAACGGTAAACAACTACAGGATCTTTAGATTTTTGTAGAAGCATTCTAAAATTCAAAAGTAAGGCACGGGTTTTCAAAAAAGACTCTTAAGGCTTTGTTTTAAGTATTTATTAAGCATAGCTACATTGTTAAATCGTTGCTAATTATACTGATTAAATAATGATAACGAAATGACCATAATTAACAGCAAACTATTTGCTTAGTTTGGATTAATTATATTATTATTACCTATCTTTTACTGCCTAGATTAAATTTAAATTATAAGAATTAAATTTAAAAAACGGGGGAAGAACGTTATAATTGAATTAAAATAATCTATACTTTTTTTTTGGAAATTAAAGAAATAATTTATGATGGTAATTATATATTCTTATTGCTTGATTGGATATAATACTTCAAATAAGCACTAGCTTTTAACAATTTGAATAGGTTTTCTACATCTCTCAATTTATTAAATTCTTTGAAAAATCGAACTATTTTTTCTGGTAAATCATACCGAATAATAATACCGTATAGATTGACTGGCACTATTCTGGCTGTTTCATTCTTTTCATTATTATAGGCGAAATGAATAATCATATTAATTGATTGGAAATAAATTCGAATTTAGATCATCTACAAAATAGATATGTATACATCATTAAAATCCGGAATATCATTCAAATGAAGAAATAAACAATATTAAATGAGGTTAATGAGGAAACTTCCTTAATGAATGAGGAGGATAAGGCATTTGTTAGAATGAAAAATATTTAAAGAAAGCAAGTCCTCCTAGAATTATTTTAATAATTGTTTTTTTTGAGATTTGTGTAAAAGGGAAGGATGGAAAAATGCTATGGAAGGATTTTAATGATAAAGTATTTCGGTCCAAAAAAGGCACCAAGATGGAATTAAATAATTGAGGGCGAAACCAAAAATGTTATGAAGCTATTTAATAATTTCAATCTCTTATTAATATTATTCTTGTATCATACAAGTTCTATACTATATATATCCATAAAAAAGTTATGTGTCTTTTTTAGCCAGTGGGGGAGGAATTTGGAAGTATTATTAGACGATGTCGGATTATTCGGGGGAATGAACTATGCATTCATAGGAGCTGGTAGAAAATTGAGATGTAGTTTTTTTGTGTTTGCGTCAAAAGAATTAGTTGGTTGATCCGAGCCAGTTGTAGAGCTAATGTTGAAATAAGGTAATGAGCTTCAAGGGTTCTATATGGATTTTTTGAACCTGATTACTATTAAACCATAATTGAAAATTTTCTATAACAAAAAGCTTGTAAGATCTAAAATGGTGGTAAACAATCTTGCCCCTCAAAGTTTCATCATCGTCGTAATTCATTTCAACAGTTCTAAGCAGCCAGAATTCAGTTGACCACTCCATTACATTCAAACACATACTGGAGGCACAGAACAACAGGATTGTGAATAAGGTACGGAATCGGATCTTGATGCTTCGGAGTTTCAAAACTGCAATTTAAAAAAAAGGGGGGGTTAGTGTTTGCTTTGGGATTCTATACTTCAATAAAAAAAATCTGGTGCGTGCGCGCAACACACAACTTTCACTTACTTAGATCAGAAATTGACGTGTTTTGTTAATTGCCATTTCTCAAAGCCACATATTTTTCTACATTCATTTCTTATTTTTGTTTTTATTTGCTCTCTAAAGTACACTAAATTAAAATTAGTTACCTCGAAACAAATAATTTCCATTAAATGAACAGAACGGCTTTAATTATAAACAATGGTCTGTCATTAAAGGCGTACTCCGCATGCGTGGTGGACTCAACGTGTCTTATGAGTTACAGAATACTTTTCTTTTTTTCTCCTCTATATGTTTACTTGATTTCTTTCATATTTAATATTTAGCTATTTCTTATTTTTAGGCGTAACGAGAGACAGTTAATTTTTCCATATAAACAAAAAAAAGGTACTTTACAGAAAAACAAAAAAGGCCCCTTCCCCATTTAAGCCCCCCTCAGAACATTTTAATAGTGATAAAGCTTACCTGATACTAAAGAAGACCTAATTTTCATTAAAAATGACGAATTTGATCAAAATCATTACAGCCGTTTTTGAGATTATCGAAAAAAAGGTAAAAATTGGGAAAAAAGTAATGAAATAAAGTGCCCCTCCGTTTGACCAATTTTGATGAAATACATATATGTTTGGCTTATCTGTGTCATGAAAATTTATTTTTTCTGGAGGAAGGCAAATTTATCATTATCAATATTATTATTATCTTTTTTTCTTTTTGCTTTATCGCAACGGACTTTGCAGTACTCCTTCCATCAGATTCTAGGACCAAATAACTAGATCCTCCTAATAAATTGCTAGAGTTGTAATTAGGCGAAGGAATAAGATAGGAAGAAGGCCGAGAGGGATAAGGAGTGGGAGGAGAACATCTCAATACAATACAAGGCTATAATAAGCAGTCTCCGGGTCGTAAAGTTTAAGTCGGACGTCCCAGCTCCCTCCTTGCTTATTTAAGACCCTCGCAGCACTAACGTAATCATTAACACTCCCATCTTACCTCGGATGTTTACGACGTATTTTGACTCGAAGCGGCAACGAGGGTTTACGGTCCACGGAACCGATTATTTGCCAAGCAATTAAAAAAAAGGAGCGGATTTATAACTTAATATCACCGCGAGGATTTTTTTTTTTTTTTTTTGTTCGTTAACAATCTTTTGATATTCGGCTTTCGTTGCAAGGGCCGAATCTCTTCCTCGAGATCTTATTTATGAACTAGCCCGGCGTGGTTTATTCATGCTAATGAAGGGGCGGTTAACTTTGTACCTGGCTACTCACAGGTGATAACACCTTGTTTATGAGTGTTCTGATGTCTGTATTAGCTCTGAGTTCGGAGCCGCTCGAGCTTTCCCGAACGTGCTCGGCAAAATCCGAATAGTAGCAAGGTACCTGTGAAATGAAGATAAAAAAAAAAAAATTTGTATAAAGATAAAAGTAATCTTAATTAATTCCCTAATCAATTAATTATAAACTAATGATAAATAAAAGTATCTTAAGTTTTTATATTATCAAAAAACAACTCTGAGTTTCAAACATGCACTAAATTGTGCAAACTCCTTTCACTAACTCCTATAATTAAATGCAGTTTTTCAATTTTCAGTCTTATACAAATATCAAATAATAATACAAATTTCAAATTCAAGGCTTTGTTCAGCATACACCATTTAATCCTTCGATAAAATATTTAAAAATGAAGATTTGAACAGAGCTTAATAAATATAGAAATATAAATCTACTTAGTGATTTTTGATAAAAACGATCATACGCTTTATTTACATACTTCAATTATTATTAAAATAAATTAAATGAAAATATTTCGACCCTCAAATTCTGCTTACTTTTAATAAAATTGCAAATAAAGTGGGTGATTAACATTGCATGGAACAAAGAAATAAATTTAAGGGCAGTTTTAAAGTTAGATAAAACATAAATTCGAATCAAGGTTTATTAACAATCACTCACACCCTACTTGCTGATTGGTGCGAGTTAATAATGAAAGTAAAAAAAAAAAAACTAAATTTAAATTATGTTTTCAAACTTAAAAACAAAAAATACAAAGATTAAATAAAAAATTATCAATTATAATAAAGATGATTATTCAATAATTAAATAATTTACCGTCTTCCACAATATGTTTGAATGGTATAAAAAATTGCCGAATACTTGATGAAAATAAAAAGAAATATTTTTGAATGATACCCCCTTTGTTTTTGAAGAGTTTTATAATTAAACGAATTTCTTTCTGTATTTTAAACAAATCAGTTTAAAAGACAAGATTATATTTCGATGCCAAACTGATTTCTATCTTCTAATAAACTTATCAGTTGACCGAAAGAACATATTAAAATGAAGAAAACTATTATCATTTGTGTCGCTTAGAAAATATTTTTCTTAATTGAATATTCCAATTAGCGCTAATCTTAACGGTCTAATTAGTCCTCAGTCAACCATTATACGCTTGACCCTTTGCGCATATTATTGTTTGTTTTTTTTACTTGGTTTAACGCCTCTTCTCTTTTTTATACTTTATTTTATTTTACTATTATTATTTTCTTTTGAATTTGAAGGAAATACAAGTATTTATAAGATTATTTTTTTATTTTAAAAAATAAAGTTTTTAAGTGATACATTTTGAGAAAGAAAAAAAACAATGCCATTTACATACTCCCCAAGTGTATATATTTGGTTCATAATGAAAATGATAGATATAGTCATACACAGTGTTCATCAGCCTTATAAATGTTATTTTAAGTTTATTAATATTTTATTTTCTCGGAACTCAAAAAATGTCGGATAATGTAATCCAAAATATTGTATTTTTATTACATTTATTAGTGCATGAAAATATTAGCAGGCAATTTTATTTGATTATGTTCTGCCGCTATCTACGCTTAATTAGAATGTTTCATAGGAAAGGCGTAATTTAGTTGTTATTAAATGGCCTTAGCAAGATGTTGGATTTTCTGTGGCATGTTTGACTACAATTAAAACAGCTTCGTCCTAACAACTCCATGATATGATCCATTTTGCATGATAATATGTAAATTCATCGTTAACACACGAAAAATCGCCTTTCTGCTTAAGCTTAAATCGTTTACAAAACTAAAAACGGTCAGAGAGAGCTTTATTTTCTCTCTGCACATACAAAGGTTAATAAGTAATTTAATTCTCACATATTTGTATTACACAGCTTATTGGACAAAAGTGTAGCTAAGAAATTATTCTTCTTATTTAAAATTCCTCCTTTTTAAATTAAAAGCAAATGCACCTAAAAATGATCAGGTTTAAAATTTGATAATTATTTTTTAAATAATGATGGAATTTTAATAATGATCACGCACTGAGCGATCCGCTATTAAATACTTAGTAATGATTTAATTGGGGTAAAAAAAAATCAGAAAAGAAAGATTACCGTTCAAAAGATACATTTTCATGTGATAATTAGTCTTTTCAACTGAATTCATTACTTTTTCTATTCCAAATTAGTTATATAATTTAACATATTTTGGCCTGGTGTCTTAAGGATTTTCTCAAATTTATGATTTGGAAATTAAACACTTCCAGCTACACCAAGGCATTTTTTATTTTTATAAATTTTTTGTAAGCGAAAATTTCTAATAATCGGAAATAAAAATGTATTTTTGCTAAAAGTTGATAATAATATTCTTCGGCACCTAACACTACAGACTCAAAATATATCATGGAGAATATTAAAGAAAATTTTAAATATTATTAAAAAAAGTGTTATTAGAAAATTATCATTTTTTCTAATAGTCAAAATTTTTATTCAAAAATGAAGATCACTCTTGATAAAAACTATCAAATTTTAAGATTTATAAAATTCCAGATTAAATTTTTGATTGGTTTTTATTTTTATTATCGGATTAAAACCATGCATGTAATGAAAGTGTAAGTATAAATAGGGCAATTGAATATTGTATATCGAAGTCTATTTATTACATAACCTTCGACGTTGAATATTCAATATAATGACCTATTTAAATTATGAAGTACGAGGTCCATGAGGCAACACCGTACCTTGAGGCAGATAAATCAGAGTAAATCCGGTTGCACAGGCTTAAAGAGGGCCGAGATCTAAAGAGGTAAGGAGCCCGCAGACGGTAAAGAGCCGGGGTAAGAGTTTACGATGTGCTGAGACACCTCGCCCCACAGGCCTTCCACTTTTCCCCCCTCATTGCCCCCCTTATCCCCCCTTCTTCGTCCCCCCCACACCCACACCTACATTCACACACAAACTCACACACACGCTCACACAGAAGCCTCAATGAAACCACTTGTTCGCCCTCAACTTCACATCAATTGTCCTTTATATGTGCGCTCTCTTGGGGGCCTTTACCGGGCCGTTGCTAACAGAAATCTCGGCTGCTTTATGAGGCATTAAGGATCATGAGCGCTATCATTTTCCATTTACAGATCTACTAACTTTCTTTGTCTGAAAAGGAAAAATAGCATGTAATTTTGAAGAAACAAGTAATTAATCAATAAAATCAATTTGTGTTACTGCTACTAATGTGATGATAATTAATTCATTATCCCAGTATATAATTATCCGAGTATATAATTACCACATATTTTTTAGCATGTACAAGTAAAAACCTTTCACAAGATCTTTTGTTCATCATTTCCCTTGAACCTCGTTATAATAAAGATAATATTCCAGAATCAATGTTCCCGTATTAGATAGGACTATAATTGAAATTAAAGCTAAATAACTATACATCACGTCATTGCGGTGATTTATTTATTAATTACAATAAGCAAAATCGTAACTGCAAACCTTTATTTTGTGAGTAATTAACCAAAACATGCACATTAAGATCAAAATTCGGAATTAATTATAATGAAAATTGGTTAATAAATATGTATAATAAAAAAGAATAAATAAAATTTTCATTACATTAGTAATTAACAATTCAGATAAAATAACAATAATTTCAAAATTTTTTTTACAATTTTTGTTCATAAAACAGGGTAAAACTGTTTTTAATAATTAATTTATTTTATTTTTTCCTAGTATAAAATTTATTATTGATTATTCACTGTTCATTAAAACACTAGCTGGCGCAAAAATTCATTTCACTTTTAACTTGCAATATCAATATATTTTCCAAAACAATCACTGGCCCAAAATAAATAAACTTTGTGAAATAATTGTATTGCAGTTTGGTATCAGCTGAATTCACTCAGTATGAAATCTCTAGTAGGCTCTAGAACCTTCCACTGACTTCTGGAACGTTCTATTTTTCATTGAAGTTCATACAATTCCATGAAAAAATCACGCATTATTCAATTTTTAATTTACGAGTAATATAACAAATATGAGTAATCATTGGAGTGAGTAATCATTAGAATATATAAATATGAATAGGTATTATTGGATAATTTTTGTTTAGGTTTTAGAATTTAGAATATTAGAATAAACTTAGAACTTTTTTTATATATAATTTAAGAGATGTTCTGTAAATTAGGAGGAAGCACACACCTTCCGCATGACACACATACATTCTATCTCCGAGTTTCTTTAAAAAAATTTCAGAAACCGTACATAAAAAAAAAAAAATAAATAAATGAAAATAAAGTTTTCTATAATCGCTAGGAAAGTATAATGCTTTGGGTTACCCACGAAAAATACGAAGAAGAAAGATTTCAAATCTTTCTAAGATTTTTAAAAAATAAAAAAAAAATATATGAATTCCTATTTTTAATACTAAATTCAAATACTTGCCAATTTTTCGTTCTTTTTTCGAACGGAGCCATTTGCAGATTGTGAGTCACGATTGATTGAATAAAATCTGATATGCTTATAATTAAAATATATATATATAAAGACTAACTAATAATAAAACATACCAAACAGTCTTAGAAATTAGAACCAAAATTAAGTAATAAGATGTGAATATATTATCTGTATATAAAGAAAGGTTATACTTGACACGGTGTATTAAAAACTATATAAATATATAATAAAATAAATTATATATTTATATTAATATCTTATAATTATTAAATATATATTATAATCATTATAGTTTGCAGTTTAGTGCTTTTTTAATTTGAATTTGCTTAGAAATATTTTTTCTTTTCTTTTTTGTTTAAAAATAAAACTAAGGTAAATTAAAAATAAAATATTTCTTGATTTAGATTTGATAATAGTTTCTATTTTTATAAGATAATCCGGAATTCTTTCCATCTAACGAAGGTTGAAGGCCCCACTTGCTCCAGAGACCGTCTTCTTATATCTGAGGTCACATTCCGTTGCACTAAAAAAGAATTAAAAAAAATAGATGTGAAGGAATCTCAAAAACAGCTCGATAAATCTTTTCTAAAAGAAAGATCTAGACCACATCTGGGTCGAAGAACAGATAACAGTTATGTAAACAATATTGTTCCGAATATTGTAAATTGTTTAAACATAGATACGATTTTACTTAACGTTGGCGAGTTGGTTTTTCTCCAGTTTATAATAAATTTGGCTTATAATTTAACTTACTTAATAATATTTTTTTACAAATTGATATTTTAAGTAATTGTAGAGGTGTTGAAGGTTTTTGGCACAGAACAGTGTTGCGGTGCCAAAAAATATCCGTGAAATTTCGCATCTAACGTTTGACTATGCACTCGTTGATATTTTTATCCATGTATTAATTAGATGAGGCTAATTTTAAAAAATATTGCTAGCTTTTATAAAAGAACATCACTGCAAGCAGAAATTAAATTTTCATTCAAATTTCATAATTAATATTCTCTAATAAACCGCACACATTTTTTTTATAATGCAGGTTTTTCTTAGTGTTCGGAGTATATTAACTTTATAACATACTCCGATAAAACTGATTTTTAAAAGTGTCTTAAAACAAGTTGATATATTAGATGCCTGAATATAGTTATGACGAAGAAGCGTACATCAATTGCATCGATTATTCTGTTATGTATCCTTTCCATAAAAAAAATTCACCTTTCACTGACATATGCATAATCTTGACAATCACTCCTTATAATTTCGTAAAGTTTGGATTAACTTGTACATAAAATTTTGTGGTAGTGAGGGCATTCTTATTACCGAGAAAGTAAACACATCGTGCTCTTTAATGATTCCTTAACCACCATGTATCTATTGTATTATTTTGTCTGCTGTTCAACCTAATAACTAAAAATCGGTCTGTTCTATTTCCAGTTCATAATGAGATGGCAATTTTAAAGCTGAAGAAGCAGCAAAAGCTGCACTGTTTACTCCACCGTCTGACTTCTTAGAGAATCCCACCAGTAACTCACCCATGAATAACATCAAAATTAAAAGATAAACTGGATTAGGACAACTTAATACGAACTAGAAAGAAAAACTCAGTTCTACTACGGACATTATCTATTTAGAATAAAATACGAGAAGAAGTCATATTGTAAAGGCTGTGAACATAACAACGTACCTCAGACAGTTAAACACTTACTGACTGACTGTCGGCAATTGTTGGGTACCAATCTCGGTATACGGTTCAATAACCGTACGTTTTCTGAAATATTTAATAATAATAATAAAAAAACACACACCGCTCATTCATTTCTAGCTCGTGATTTGTCAAAAATCAAAAAGTGAATTTTAAGTTTGAGCTATCAATTAAACTATTTAGTATGCAGCAGATTAGATTTGATAATAACTAACTACTTAGGGGTCACCTGTGGTGTAGTGGTTAGCATAGAAACCTACAATACTAAAGGTCGCGGGTTTGAGTAAAAAACCCTTGTCTCTGTCGTCCCTCAGATAGGAGGTAAAATGGAAGTCCCGAGGCTGTACAATGTCAGGTACTAGTTAAAGTCCCAATGTAACATCGTCCAATTAGCCTTAGTTGCATAAAGTGACGTTAAAACTAACAAACTAACTACTTTTTCTCTTTGAATAATAAATACAATATGTGTTGCTTGGATTCAGATAAAAATTTGAAGAGAATACAAAGATATACCTACCACTCCTTCAGTACATTCATAACTAAAATATCCGAATTTTTGAGTTGTGACGTTGTTAAAAGGAGCAATATCAGCAAATCTATAAAAATATTAATATGTTTTCTACTATCATATAATGTTTTCTTCTCTCTGATTTAATTCTACTAGTTTATTTACGGCATTTATCAATCATTATATATTTAAAAGGTTGAACTATAAGTTTTAGGCACTCATCACACTTCGGCAATCGTCATTATGGGTTGCCAGTAACTAATTTTAAAAAAATTATTTCTTACCATCGGTAGTGGGGGAGAAAAATTCAATCAAGTATTTTTACTCTTTTCTACTCTTAGCTCTTACAACATAGGAGATCTAACAATGAAAGGGACACAAAAAAAAATTAGTTCCATAGTAATGAGAAGATAAAAATGGCTAACAAGTCAATCGAAGGAAGGGAATAAGTCGCTAAAAGTGAGTAATAAAGGACGAAGGAGAGGGTGAAGAAGAGGAATAGGCTGGAGGAGTACTTAGCGGCGGAAGGCTAGATGCTAATGAGATGGAGGGAACAATGCGAGGGGCGACACCTCCCTGCAATAGATAAGGCGCGCGGGACACAGCCCCAACTAATTCACTCCCTAGCTATCACAACCTTTGTATTAAATGTCTTCAGCTATTGTATCTTGGCATTAATGGTATCTTCGGTATCATGGAATAGAATTGGCGTCATAACGATAGGCGCAGTTGGAAGTACGACTGTCAACCAAGGTGTCAACCAAACCATTCAACCTTACTCGACAAGCAGTTTGAGGTCGGATTAGACTTGTCACGGAGAAGTATAAATCAATATCAGCAATTCTTCTGTTACGCCACTAATAAACCAACTGCATTACGAATACATGAATTATTTATAAAAAAAATCTATGACTCAATGATTTTAAATAGCCAAGGTCTATCCTAGACCTCCATCAATCGTTGTCTTGCGGAGGAGTATTGAGATCGACCATAACTCAGCAGAACCTTGATTTCGGTTTCTATTAATAAAATATATATCTGCCTCTTTTCTTTTGAATTAATTATTCATTGGTCGAGTTGAACTAAACAAAAATAAATTATTTCGGAAATAAATCACTGAATCGATTATCGCATACCTTTTTATACATTTGGGAGACCCTTTTGAAGCACTAGTATCACTTAGATTATGGCTTTATCCATTCATTGGAATCGAAGATAAAGCTGGAGTTTGGACTTGAATGGTGACAGTACCTTTGACTGCCGTTGGTGACCGAAGAGCTCAGCTAATAGTAAATCCAAGAACCTTCATAATAGAAGCTCAACATTTTAAAGAATATTTTTTAAGTTATTTGTAGTAGTATGAAGACAAGTACTAGAATGAGCCAATGGACTGGTGGCCAAAGATAAAAATTATAATGAAAAAGATTAGTTAAGACACTCCTAAAGAATTCATTTTAAAAAGTATTTACTTTTCATTACTCTTGCCACTAAAAATCTACCCATCAAATATGATCAAGGTGAAAAGAGACAGTTTTAGAAATATTTTCATGATTTGTTATGATAAAAAAAAAATTCAGCCTTCATGAGTTGTGGATTATGAGTTTTCCTTTAGAACTAACAACATGATTTTATTATTTAATAAAACATATTAATTTTGATATCTTTAAGAAAAATATTCACAGAGACCAATGAAATATAGGTGGATCTTAGAATATACAGAGGTAATAAGTATTTTTTTTTTTTTTTTTGAATAGGTAAATCAAAGTTAAAGTTTGAAAAACAAATTCTGTTGACTTTAAAGATTAATTTTTAGGCAGTTTATAAATCAAGAAATTCTAGATTGATTTTTAATTTGTTGTTTTTGAACTAATTTGAACAAATTGTTGAATTTGTTTCGGCGCTGAAAAGCATAAATTTGCATTTGCAACATTGCAAAGGGTAGAGTAGTGTTATTTATAAAATTGTTACAATTTTATCTGATTTCGGCGAAATTAGAAAACAATTCTTTTTTGGGTCTCATGGGAATATAAGAAGGCTATTCCACATAAATGTTTCTATAGATAAATCAGTGGTGTGTCCCTAAGAAACCCTTTACTGTCAAATTTGAGATTACCTTTGGTTTCAGTCCGTAATTTATATCAATATCCAGAAAAAGAAATAATACCAACAGTTTCTAGGATATAAAACGAGAGGTGGGTCATATCCGGTGCTTACCTTCCTTTGATTGCAGTAATGATCTTTAGGTTCGTTCAGGCTAAAAAGACGACCTTTGGCGAGGCAAAGATCGTAAAAAACAGAAACATTTTTGACCTGAACGTTTTGCACTTAGGTAACTTGTCCTTGACTCGTCCTTAACGGTACATGTTCACTGTTAGTTAGGTAACACCAACTTTGTCCATTGTGAGGTCCGCATTCTCGGAAAATGTCCTATTGTTCGCTGGAATAGGTCCGTTAGGGATCTTTAACTTCTATAATGGACTGAAAAGATTCACAGGGCTCTGCTGGTTTGGGATGTTTTGCTGACCCTGATTTTTTAAACAGATCTCACTATCTCATCATATATTCCAGCAATTTCTGTTTTGTGAGGAAACGGTACTGGCATAAAAGGCTTATATGTTTATTGTTGGTGTACTATTTTTTGGTGTACTGGTGTATTGGTGTACTATTTTTTTCTACTTTACCAAGATAGTAGTGCTGCGAGTGCACCGATAGTAGGTATATTGATAAATTCATAAGGTTATATTTTTAATTGGATATGTATATAATTAATAGATTCGTTAAAACCTACTGACTGCCTTGACCTCTTTAGATTGGTAAAGAGATTATGGATATAATGAAAGTAATAATTTTAAATAAATCAATAGGTTAAAAACCAATGTGTCAAAATTATTTAAAATTTAATAAACTGGTAAAAACCTCCAAATATAACTTTATCACCGGAAAACGGTATTTATTTCAAATTTGTTTAAAGTTTAATAAACTGGTAATAAGTTACTAATTAACCCCCTTCTCCCATTTCCATATGTTTAATACTTATTCTGCTATTCGGAGTGGAAATGAAAATCAAGTTAATAAAAAATCATAAAAAAATAGTTCCCGATTAAAAAAGTGTATGGCTCATCCCACTTTGTTTTATGTATGTAAAATTGATTATAAAAGGCCTAAAACTAAAATTGATAAAAAAAATAAAAATTATATGGAAATTCAAGTACCTGATTGAGATATTAACAATTAAATTAAAAAAAGTCCTTCAAATCCACATAAACGTATTTATCCACCTTCAACATTTATTTAGGTATTCCAAAACGGGAAAACATCTATTAGTCCCCTACCCTTCAAAAGCTGATATACAAAATTAATTAAAATACGATGCATAATTATGGTATTGTTTCTTTGATTTTTCTTATTACCGTACCTCTGGAGAATGTATAGAATCGTGAGATAGGAATCGTCGTTTTAATAGGAAAAAAATACAAAACAAATTCTTGAAAGGATTCTAATGTAATTATCCAAAATTTTTGGTGGGAAATGTGGTTACAGCCGTGATGCGAAAAAATAAATAAAAATTAAATTACCTATAAAATGCATTTATTTTTTTTTCATAATTGGATTATTTAAATCGTTAAAATCCTTATCTTTCCTAACACACGAGATCAATGATGATTAAACAACCATTAGGTGACCCCCAAAAGATAAATGATTCAGATCATAATAACGGTATGAATAAAATTAAAATAAATTAATATATTGAGGGAACATTGATGACAAATTAAATGTTAATTGCTTAACTTTTTTTTTTTTTAATTTTATATGTTCGATTAACAAAAATTAATTTTGAATTACTAATATTTCCTTCTCTTAATTTGTATATAATTCATGATTTCATTACTCAACAAAAACATAAATTTATTAATTTATTTTTTAAATTACTTTACAAAACATTAAACAATTTGTTAATTGAATTTTTCGAGCATGGAAAACAATCAATAAATGTAGCGTTCAAGCGAACGAGTTTGAAAGATTTTAAGGTCAGAGATCATCTGATAAGGAACAGGCTGATTGAATCGTTATCTCCTTATCTTAAAATAAATCGTTCATTCAGTTTTACTTTTTTTTTTTTCAAAACTACTATAGACATATAATAATGTTTATAATTAAGTAGTGCTAATATTATGCCGCAAAATGAGAGTACATACCATTTGTATTCGATATTCATAGTAATATAATAAGGAAAACTACATCACAACTCAACATCATGCAGATTTTTGACATCTGTGGTTAACTTTTCTTGTACAAGGATATTATTTAATAATAAAAACTTTCTGGGCCGATAAGGAAATATATTTTAAGATGATTTAAATTTTCTTTTAATATTTTTAAACGTTTTAGTACGATTTAAACGATTTAGTAGATCTCAACATTTTCCTTAGAAATAATAAGAAATATTGACGAATATATATTGAATGAATATATACATAAACGTAAATTTCTCAATTAATTGTAAGGTGATATTAGAAACTTATAAGAATGGGTGGATGATCACATTTTTGTTTCCACATTATTTCAATATATAATAATTATATCCCAGTAATGATATGTAAACTACATCCGATTCCTGTCATCAAAAGATTACTAAAATATTTTTAACCCGATAAACAATATTTCTTAATTATTTACTTAAGTAATCCAATTAAAATTCTACAATAATTTTACTCAAATATGTTTCGGACTATATACAATAATGAATACCATTACTAAAGAATGATCGTTACTTAATTATGAAATTTGAAGCCAACCTGTCAAATTGAATTTGGGATTTTCCTGGAAATTTGACTTTCAAAATAACGTAGATAATATCTTGAGTATAAAATATAAAATAACGTAGATAATATCATATCTACTAGATATGATGTAGGAACTTGAATAAAGAATTAACATTAATAATACTCTTGTTAATATTGATTTATTTTTATTTTTTTAACCATGTTATTCATCTACTTTCTGCAGACACATAATATAACATGGAAAATATTTTTTAAAAAATTATATTTCTGATTTAAAATGTATTACTTGAAAATTATAGTTTGATGATTAGGATATGATTTTTCAATTATGATCAAAAATAAAATCACTCTTGTGAATGGAAATGGATTTTTTTTTGTATTATCGATTTTAAAACCTGGTATAAATGATCACCGGCCACGGTCGTACTCATATCCGTAAACAGCTCAATGTCTTATTTGCCAAACTATTCTGTTACATATTTTTCCCATAGCAGCGATAAAATAAATATGAGACAGAGCCTTGTATCAGCTGACTGGTAGAAGTGTCATTTCCATATTATCTCGGTTGTCGTCTAAACTGCTGTAAGACATCGGGGACTTCCTCAATATGCCGCCGCTGCATACCAATCGCCGGCGATGCTAGTGCATGCTCCACCAGCCTCCAACAGAACGTGGTTCCAATTTTATCCAATCTAGCTTCGTTTGTGCCCAGCGTCAGCTTTAATCTGGGACCGAATCAGCGTTGTCTTATCTCCTCCATCTTTTCACACCGTTCGTCATTAAGAGGACTTTTTGTACTGGTTTATTTGTGTATGCAGATTTTTCCTTACATTTGCATGTACCTTTTTAATTACCATGCTTTACGAGATATTTATTCATCCGTTGTAGCAAGAACAGGATTATTTCATGTTCTCTGATCCGATTTGAAAAAAAAAAAAAAAACTGTGTAGATATTATCGGAAAAAGAGGCATATACTCAATACGTGATTAATGGACGTACTGTGTAAAGAACACTCGAACCCTAGCGTATCAGGCAGTTTTTATTTTATTTTTATTGAAATAATGATGTAATGATTTAACTTACGAACTAACTAAGGAATGATAATCAGAACAAAATAAATAACATTACAACACATTTTATTATCCTAAGGACCTTAAGTGCTAGTTCATAATCGTCAAAAACGCAAATATTTTTCATTTTTTTTTTTCGAAGAAATCATACCTTAATTAATTTCTCAGAGATTAGTAGATAAGAAATGATAATAAGAAAAAAACAATTTTTATTCGGTTAAGGATTCAGCGTAGATATTTTTTTTTCAGTAACTAATTTGTAAGTTTGTCACTAATTTGTAAGTTTTTATCTATCATTATTTTTCTTTTTAATTTAAACATAAAAAAATTCTTGACAAAATTAAGAGCATTTTTGAGCAAATGTAGTTTTATCAAATCTAATATTTATTTTTAAAGTTCTTAATTATTTCTCAAGAAGTGAAATCGATGTAGCAATATTCTTACTGCAAATGTATCAAGAACATAAATAAAAATTTAGATTTTCGATCCTGTTTACAATAGTCATGACCAAAATATATTGGTGATGATAAATTAGAACTTATTTTATTGTAGAAATTAAATAACTTAGAGCACTGTTAGTTTTGTTGATAGGTTCATAGAGAATTATATACCAGAATTTGTGATAAAAAAATAAAATATAACTAAGCTAATTTTGTATTTCATTTTATTTAACCCCATTTTTATACGATTATTTTTGTTCTTGGCAGTAGGATTCGTAACTTAGACGCAGATTCGTTCTATTGAAATGATTTACATTAAACTGGTGTTTTTTATATCTGATTTAATGTATTTTTTTTTAAATTAATAATAACAAAACAAAATTTAATTAATCTCAAATAAATGCAGTATTTTTTTTTCTTTTCTGATTTACGCGAACTCTTAACCACCAGTGTTCAGTGACTTAACAAATGAGAAGCTGTGATGCAGGAAATGCCTGACTCATTCGCCATTGATTGCGAGGCTGACCAGCCTCTATTTATTAATTAACCTCACCCCTAATGGCTTATCTTATCAACCCCCTCTCGACCTAACCCCCCTCCTCCCACACAAACTCTCTCTTACTATCAATTATACATTTGCTACACTAATAGTCTCGTTATGATAATATTACCCCGCTGTGTAATATGTTGTGGAGCAGGAGCGCTATTACGCTCTGGGTAATATGTTCGTGCCAAAGCCCCTGATTCTACCTGCCCCCAGTTTAAGATTTATTACCTTATGTAATTCGGGCCCTTGCTAGGTCCAACAGCTGACCAGAAAGCCTCTAGTATAGTTACCAATCTGATTTTCACCCTTAGGCAGTTGTCAGGCTTATTTCATCAAGAAATAAGAGGTATTTATGTATATAAACCATTGGCTACGCCGTTCAATAAATAAACAAACAAAAAATTATTATTACAGAGTAATATATTATAGTTATGAAAACATCTTATTCTTAAAAAAACACCTGAACATTAATTCATGATTAACCATTCAGTTGATTTAGCTTTGATTGTTTGCGTCATTATTAAATGAGATTTTTTAACCCGAATTCCTTGCATTACTCAATTCATCTGCATAAATATATATGGGTGTGACACTGAAAGGATTTATACTCTCCCCAGAGCTACCGAAGCCGAAGGTGCAAGAATGCATGGAATGCAAGCTGATATTGCACCCCATAAGAAGGTTGCATCTATTGCACTTATCTGCACCTCCACCATGCAACTCGTTATATCTTTGCCGGCTTCATTAACAAGTTGCCTTCCCGCAATGGTAATGTCATCCCTACATGGGCCAGAGTGAGATGTTCTTCCACCTTTCGCCGTCATACAACTCACACATTTTTCAATTTCAAATCTGCATTCCAGATAAAATTACTTTTTAATGGAATATGGGCATACTTTGCTTCCATAGCTATCCACAACCACCTAATAACGTATCTTAAATCACATTTCTGTCCCCCAGAAATAATCAACAAAATGTTTAATTTTGTTATTGAATTAAATGTAACATTTTGGATACCTTGATAAATAGTTCCAATTACTTTTCAACGTCAAAAACGATATGAAAAAAGAACATTTAGCAGTCTCTATAAGTAATGTAAAGAATTTTCATTTATGCTTAAATACTGTTATAAAAAGATGAATCTATCGGTTTTTAAGTGAGTCTAATTCCTCTAACTTATCTTAATTATTTAGTAATTTATTTGGTTAAAACATATTAAATTACTTTGGCGCCTAACATACACGAACTATCTTCTTCTGACTTTTCTGTGTATATTTTCAGTAAAGTATAGGATGATTTCATTTTCGATAAATATTTATTTTAATTACTAAATTATTTTTGGATGGAAGTACCCAATGAAATAACTCTTTTACTAAGTGGATGTAGTACAATAAACAACATATATCAAAAGTGTTGGTACAATGAATGTGGTTTAAAAAAAAGTAATAAAAATTCACTAATTGAAATTAAAAATTACTTCTTGAAGTATCAACTTCCTATGGCAGTAATTAATTATTGAAGTTTCAAACGAGTACTGATTCATTACATCAATGGAATATTTGTGAGGAAACATCATAATGCAATTAACTGCCGCAAGTAGTGCATATAGGAAACCTGGTTGTCAAGATAATAATGCATCCTCATAACTATTGTTTAACTATTATATAATTTGTTTTTATGATTTTAATGCTTAAATCTAATTTTTGTAAGTATTCAATTTGCATAAATATCGAAATAAAAATTATACATACATTAATTTAAATAGTGAACCTATATATTTATGACTGCGTTTATAATGTTATTTCACTTTATTTAAATTTTATCAAGCACTATTATTTTACTATTATATCTAATATTATATATGTTTTCCGGAAAATATCTATTACTTAATTGAAAAAGTATGTCTCTAAATACACTAATATGAATTTTCACATGCATTAAAAACGGCGGGTGATTTATTTTATTTTTGTTAATAATTTTTATAAGTAAATCAATAACTTTATTTATTCTGGCGGACTTTTAATTTTCATTAAGCATACTTAAATAATATAAATTTGTTATTGATGCATAAATAATAAGTATTAGGAGTCTGCATTTGTGATTTACTTAATATTTTTTGGTGAGATTTAAATTAATGTAGGCATATTAGGAAGTAGGAATAATTGAAATAATTCGAGGGTAAAGTATATATATTTCATTAAAACGATACAAAGTTAAATAAAATTAAGTATTAGAATGTGAAAGAGAGAACCATGATGTTTTACGGTGCCATGTTGTGAACGGTAAATGTGGCTGACGGTTAGTCGGGGATCGGCCATAGTTGTTCCGCCATCTGCTCAACCTGCCCTGCCCGGCTCATCCCAAGGTTTAGATTTATTATTAGTATCACTTATCTAGAATAAATAAAATAAAAAAATCATTATAAAAGAATAAAAAAATAATTAAAATATAACATAATAATTTTTATATATTGTATTATAATAGCGCAGAAAAAGTTCATTGCAAACATTGCAAACATAAATAAAAATTGGTATATGCTATGCTTTATTACTCATTTTTGTATTTAATAATATTACTTTATGACACGCTAAAATAATTTCAACGACAAATATTCTATTCTTAATCATAATTTGTCTGTAATATAAAAATTATAAGGTTGGAATAATATTTTATTCACCCGAGGTATATGGTTGGGTAATTAATAAAGTTATCTTCATATTTCACAAACATAAAATTTTATATAACTATTAAGACATAAATTACAATATTTAAATCGTGAATAATTAAGCAATTAATATATTCAAAATTTATAAATATAATTGATACCTACTGAAGAACTGGAACGTAGGTAGAAATCGGGGCAATTTCTGTAATTTGAATAATTTATTTAATATATGTATTAATATTTAAAGAACATTTTTTTTTTTTTTTTTTATCTCTGATCCAGTTCCTTAAACAATATTTTAATTTTGTTTCGTTTGTTTCTTTAATTTTAAACCAACAACAGCTGGAATACTCAGAAAATATATTAAATTAAAAAATTCTGTTCAGAAATTCCTTAATCTGTTCCTTACAATAATGTCAAAAACCAATATTTATTATTATTATTATTATTATCTTTTGTATAAATATTTATTTCTATTGTTTTTAACTAAATGTATATGCACACTATGCATTAACTTTGCTAAATGTAAATTATAATACAAATATTCTGATACAAACAACTAATTTTGTTTTGAAAGAAAAATAATCTTTTTTTCGACACATGAAAGTTATTTTAATTATTTTTAAACCTAACCGACACTAATCAGATGACGGTTGAACCAGTTTTATAACAAATATTTTTTTATATTAAATAACAGTTTCGACAATGACAGAAGGACTTTAGTTAGTATAGTGTTGACGGAGTAAGATGGGGCCGATTACTGGACGCAGAAATTTTTTTGTTTTTACCAAGGCGCCAAAAAACTTGAACCTAGAGCCACCCCTTAAAGGAAACCTATTGATGTATGTGACCTACATATGTAGGTATCTATTCTTCTGAGAAACCTTAGTGAAAATTTCAGACTTATGGTGAAACATTCTAGGTACACTCGTAAATAATATAGAGGAAAATAGGAAAAACAAAAGATTATAAAGTTTTAAAAATTGTGCCTTCGAAAGGTTTAGTATCAAAGATTTTATTAATTATTTCCATACGTTTTGTTGTTTATTTATTTAACGCCCAATGGGGAATACCTTAATCATTTATTTTTATGGTTGTGTAACTTGTAGGTAACTTTTTAACTTTTAAATTTTTTTTTTTTTTTGTAACGGATATAAAGTTGACCGGCATTCTGTCATCTAATGTAAAGCTTAAACAACTATTTACCAAGCTATTAAAAAACATTATAAATTCTTTCTCATTGTATTTCTTTATTCCAGAATAATAAATAAAACTATATTCTTTCAACAGAGACTGTAATAAATTATGAATAACGGATAAATTATAGTCAATTAGGAATTTTAGGAAGACAAGACAAAAAAAACTGTTTTATGACTTAAGCCCTTTTGCCCAAACATGATTGATTTATTATATGCATTTTATATACTTCAAAAATACAATATAATTTAGAACAGTTACAGTCCCAGGCCTGACATAGAAGAAGCAGGTTCGCCGGGAACAGCAGGCGGTTTAGGCATGTTTACACTAGGAAAGCTAGGTCGTAAGTCCGTCTAAAAAGAGCGTCCGATACAGACTTTTTTAGAAGGGGGCTTCTTTTTGTTACAAGCGATAACACAATAGTTTTAAATTACAAATATATTTAGCAGAATATACAACGTAGAGCATTAAATAATAATTGATACACCAATCATGAAATACAATCTATTGCATAGAGCATCACACTACTTTCTTAAAAATCCTATGGCCACGTACCCCGCGAGATTGGGTATAGTAGGTCTTCATAATAACCACTACGTCGCAGGTGACCCCTTGCATACGTTGTTATATAAAGTAGAGTAAGTAGATTAGCGAAGTAAACAGATGGTTCAAAACTTCAAAGAGCCATGAAATCTAGCCCCCTTGAGCAGGAAGCCAAGAGAGCATAACTTGTCACTCCTCCCACTTTCCTTATAAGAATTTATGAAAGTGGCCGAGGAGCAAGGTGCATTACAAGTGGTTATACAAAGATATACAGCTCTTTTTGGGAAGGGCGCAGTATACTCAGTCCTTGTTATTTTGTGCGTTTAGCGTCTTGGCGCTGCAATAAATTACTTCTTCCGTGGAGGGGCCCTTATGAGCTCTCCGGAGGACATCTTGTGAATCCATGCTAATGTTTTAGCCGACGGAAAATAAAAGATGTCCAGAGGGCTATCAGATGCTTATGGTTGATTAACAGCCCCATGCGCAATCGAGCAGCAATATTTCAAAGGGAACGATGAACGGTATAGCTCGGGAGTATATCATTTATTTTCTTAGTAGGTAAAATCAAGTTGGGAATGTGTTCTGAAGTAAATAATGAATAACCTTACCTATCATATAAAAATATAATAGAGTATTAGTAGTACATACTTCAATCGCGAAAAATAATAGATACTGTATGATCAAATCTCGTTCTTGGCTGACCACTTTTGTCAAGGATGTGTATTTATCTTATTCATAAAATATGATAACCTTTTAGAAATAGAGAATAGTCGGCTGTTTCTGCATAAGATTCTCAGGGTCTTCATCTATGCTAGATGAGTACTAGGGCGTTGCACATAGACTCAGTCTCGACAGGTTAATGTCAAAACTTACGCAGTTTTAAATAAAGAAAATGTATTGTGATAGAAGTTTCTTACCATCAATCATCCCTGAGAATATTATAACCTTGTAAATAGAAAGGAATTCTTCAAGCTACATATAAGGCACTTCAGTACTAACTATTCTTCAGGAATTCCATTACACAGCTGTAGTGACAATAAACTCCAATTGAAGTTTGAATTCGATGAAGGTAAAAATTCTTTTTTCTAAAATCAATTCCGCTTCATAAGAAAGAGTAAACGAATATATGTTTGTATATACTACTCCCATTCATATAATTTCAGTGTTTAGGTTCCCTAAATATTGTGTCATGTCACAATAGCATAAATACCAATCAAGCCTATCCATTTGACAGAAGTACATAATGATTTGAATCCCGTTTAATTCAGGACTGGAAGATAATTAATTAATACCGAATATCCGTACATGATATAGTTATATTTCAAGTAATTAGGGTATTAATAATGCCGTTGTGTAATGCATTTGTAGTTTTCGATGCTTAACCAATCAAGATTCCTTAGAAGTTTCCGATAACGAATGTTAATAATTTTTTGTACCTATTTCTTTGACACTTCAAGGAATATGCTTAAATAAACCAATTCCTATAAACTTTATTTCACTTTTATTAATAAATGCGGTAAGCGCACAGTCCCTGTCTAAAAGAAACGAAAATTATCAATAGATCTGGTTAATTAAAAAAAGACGTTTGAGTGCTACGGAAAGCGGTCTCTTTCCAGCTTATATTCCTGCTAGATTTTAACATAATTATTGTTTTTATAATAAACAGTCGGTGATCCAATAAAGAAAATAAAAACTAGTACTATGTTCATATTATTTTAAATTACATTTTCCATTAAGTATTTAATTTCCATGACAAATACGTCCATTCTCTTATCAACGTCAATAACAATGTGAAAATCTGTCTGTATAAAAAACGAACAAACAAGTTTTAAAAATTTATTCAAAGTGTTGAATTCAATCTCCAATTCAAATAAAATGGGCATTGTTTTATCTCCAGGGTACAGATCTATACAAACTATTAAACAAAAATCAGGCTTAATATATCGTTATCATATTTATGATGACTACTACTGATTTCTAATAGCGTTTAATAGGATGCTTTTAGTAACGCTTTTGCTTAGAATTAAATAAATTAACAGACAAAATTGGTAGTTTTTGTTCTTGAACACTTAATTAAAACTAAATTCAAAATAACTTATATGTTTACTGAATATTTAAGCTGTCGACTGGCTTAAATTGTAATTTGTTTCATGTAAATTATGCAGAAAGTTATTATTGGTAGTAATGTCAATTCGAATTCAGATTTTTAAATTGATCGACCCCTTCATCGTTTTTTACTGATTCGAAAACTTAGCCATGCCCTCTCCCTTGTGTATTTCAGAAGGGTGGCAATATTTATCTTAAAACTCGATCTCCTCTCTCTCCAATAGGAATATAGATTGAAAGATTAGGAAAATCTGTTCGGGGCTTGATTCATAACTCGGACTATCTCCTTGTGGAATTCTATCTCAATCAGTGAAACGCTTAAAACTGAATTATAGCGACAGAAAGAAAGAAGAAAAATAAAACAACCACTAATAAATACGATATCGATTGATTTTTTATTGCGTGAAAATGATTTCTCGCCTTGGCTCTCTACTGATAAATATTAATAAAGAAATCTACATCTTTCAATGGGATCTTTCTTATCTAACACAAATTACTCCTAAAATTAATTTATAAAAAAAAAAAAATGAACTAAGTGTTATGTCAGATTCAAAGCATTATCACTTGTGTTTTGAAAGACATTTAAAAAAGGGTCTGATGAAAAAGAGATGAAATTTCACATATATAATAGATGTCGAGAATAAAAAGAAATTTTTAAGTTTTATGACTTCACGTTATTTTTTTTTGTTTTAGTGTAATTTTTATGAATATAACCTTTCATGGGTTTTATTACCCAATTCGAACAAAAGAGGAATCAAAATATGACTTGATTCAGAATCAGGATGATGAATCCTGATTCGGAAACTGCAAGAAAAAAAATCAAAACTGTAAAAAGTTTTTGATTGACAAACTAAATTTCTGTAATGTATTCGAGCCTTCTTTGTAGTGTTTTGAAATACTGAGAGAATTAAGTTTTGACTGAATATTTTTTAGCTACATTATAGACGTTTAAAAATAGAAAATAAATACAAAAAAAAATGCAATGGACTTATCTCATTTCTGAAGTAAAAGTCTCACGTAATATAAAGGAAACATGTTTTAGTAAGTCATTTGTGTGAAAATTTCAATAAAGGTAAAATGATTTTTTTTTTATTCTTTTATTTTATAAAATATTTACAACTCTAATGGCAATTATACATAAGGTATATGTTTTGGCTATGAAAATGCTAAGAGATAAGAGAAGCTATGAAAAATAATGTCATGAAAATGCATGTTGATAGATTACCCATTGGCATCACTCAAATAGTATAACTTAATATTAAAAACGAAACAATGGCTTCATGAATGTAATTACATTAAATTGAATGCTTGATAATATCCATAATATTGAACAAAATATTGATAATATTATAATACAATTATATTTTTCTAATTTTCGGTAATATCTGTGAGTGTAAAATCTGATATTTGCTTAGTATCTCTGTCTGGTCTTCAAAGTCGTTATACATCTGTAATGGATAGAAAGACGTCTTTTAAAACGTCTTGCAGTTTTATCATTCTCCCGTTGTGCAAAATAACTTCAAAATCAATTTATTATGGGATTTTTTTTTTCCCTGCGACTTGTGTTGTTTCAACTGCCAAGCAATCAGATTCCGCTGAAAATTTATTGTCGACTAAAACTGGAACCTCATCGATTTCCCACTGAATTAATTTCTTAGCCTGATTATAAATAATACAAAAATAAAAACGGAATTCATGAATGAAAAGGTGTTGTGGCTCTCTCTGACGCAGAAATTGCGGTTGATGCCCAAATCCCAAGAAACAAAGTAATCATCTGCAGGGTTCCTTTTATATAAAAAAAATATAAGCGTAATTAATGGAAAATTATTTATCTGGGAATAATTTCTTCTATTATAATGAGGGAGAATTCGAAATCCAACATTCCTAAACCGGACCTGGATTAGTTCGTGTTTCGAATGCCTCAGGGACTGCAAGAGTTGGCCGACGTGACGATATAAAAGATTAACTTAGAAGGAGTTCTTGACTTTTATTACTCTAAGGATTTCTTTCAAAGGAAATGCTGTAAATTTGATTGATTTTACGTTAAAAACGCATTTGTGGGTTGTGTATTTTCTTAGCAATTTCATATCGATTGATTAATTATTAATTAATTTTTTGATAAGTATATTATCGTGGGACTAAATAATATTATTAAGTTTTTATCTTCATGGAATAAGCCAAGCTTAGGGAATCTATCTTCGTATTTTCTTTTTTGTTAAATGCGAGGTATAGAACATTCTTTTTAAATCAAATTTATTTCTTTATTTCTTAAGTTAAGATAAAACAAAAAAAAAGGGAATATGACTTTAATAAAGTAAGTATTACTTTAATTAAGTAATGTTGCAGAAAATTATCAAATACATATATAAAAGAAGGATATGGGACAGGTGCGATAGTATAACAGCCTACTTATTTTAGAAAAATAACATAAGAGGATATTAGGTTAATTATTCTAATTTTCAATTACCGAAAACTTGCGTGATGATCATTTTCCATAATAACACTGGTAAACCGTGATCTTTGATCAAGCGGTTGCATCATCTACTGTGAGCAGATATTACAACATTGATAGCAGGATGAACGTAATTCCTAAAGACACTGAAACTTATTGAAAACACGATTTGTTAACTAAAATAATAATAATTATTACGCTATCACCATATTTACTCTAATCAAGAAAAAGGTCAAATCGCCAACTACTATCAGAAAGTCGACCATCTCACAATACATAGGTATTCATAAATCTTTTTTATATGTTTCATGCTTTTTCTATGAACCCTGGTTTCAAAGTTTTTTGAAATAAAAATGCCACAGAAATATGATTTCCAAATAAAATTCTTTTAAAAATCTTAAAAATGGGGTTTTGACGAAGCAATTTTTCATGTTAACCCCTTCTGTACACCTTCGCGTGCTATAAGGTTTCGAAAACTGTGATTGCAATGCATTTTTTAAAATATTGTGTAAGAAGGTACGAAGCTTTCTTAAGACGATTACTGCATACAGAATTCCTGCGCCTAACTCCTCATAAATCTTCGGTACCCTTATTTTGTTTTGTAGTCCTCTTCGCTGCCTACCGAGAACACCCTTCTGTTCCTGGGCCGCTTATTTCGGGAACGGGAACGGACTCACCTGCACCTGAATATGAATCGATCATCCCTGATGAATAATTAATGCTATAAGAGCCACCCCGCTCTCTTCCTATGAAGAATGGCTCACTCTTGGCAAGCGTCATATTTTTATTCCAACATATGGCAACCTTCCACGTTCCGACGACACACCCCGAGCAGGGAATATATCAAATATAATGTTCCTCTTCCCTTTGATCGTCTCGGGTGTAAAAGTGCATCCATTTAGTTAGACCTTAGCATTAATTTGTTGTGGTGCATGATCGAGGAATGCAATGCTGTCCTCCGGGCATGATTCACATTGCGTTGGGTGCATTCTTCATCCTGGATTGATGAAGCAGCTAGGTGTGTACAGCTAATAGGAAAGTCATGTTTGCTTGTATTTCCCTGATTATATTAGTCCGGCGAATGCGTACATAGTAATAAAATGTGTAAATAAATAGTGTGAAATAATAATATGCATAGAACATTGTATAAATAAAATATGTAAAACTTTTTCGAGGTATGATTAAGTTTCCCAGGAGGTTGTTGTTTCTTGTTAATATAATTTAATAGCACAGCACGAATAATAAATAAGAAATGTTCACACATCGTAAAAGATTCCCGGGATTTGTTCTGAAACACATTAATTGATTCGTGATTCGATTCCCATTCTCCCCCCCCCCCAAAAAAAAAAAAAAATTATAGTGCCAAATTGCTTTGAATATTTTTTTACCAACATCATTGTTACTTATAAAGTTTCTGTATAATGTACGGTTTAGTGATTGTTGAAATAAAAGCTATTTTTGTGATGCCGCCGCCATTTATTATGGCAACCAGATCTGGATGGAAAACACGCGTTTTCTGATTCATCGTCATGAATACCGTTTTTTTTACTGTGATCTTCCTCTTTAACCTGCTCTATCCACTGATCCGGATTTGCGACGCCCAGGATTTTTGACATCTCAATTTCCTATGCTATGCTGTGCTTTATTTATTTATTAACATTAATCGTTCTCATGGCCAGAAATGATTTTTTTTATCATGTATGATCCTTACCATGTATCCTCGTTACCATTTAATCCTTACAGACGCTTCTGTAGCTGTATAGGTTGCGCATCCCTGATAGTGAACAATCGTAACTCTTCTAAAGAGCGCAGCGCATAATCTCTTCGAACTATTAGAAGGACTTTCTTCCAGTTCACTAGGTCTTGCTAAGGTAATATCGAAGAGATAGAGGAATGGTAGAACTGGACGCAGGTTCCATTGCTATCTAAGTAATTGCGGACTAGGACAGACCAGCTCGCTCTCACGGTAGCCCGAGTTCCATGGATGCGGAATGAGTTCCATGGACTGCGGACGAGTGGCTTTCCTCATTCCTCTTTGGACCGTTCCCTATCTGGGGGATCACTAATGGCATGCAACGGGATGCGGCCGCCTTTAACGGTAAACCCATCGCCACTTTTATTTATAAATAACTTTCTAAAGCCGTTTTTCTGCATCTTTGAGGCGATAATCCACCGCCGGTGAGTATTAGTGGCTTTCTCTAAGACATCACTTAAAAATATGTTACGTTCGCATGATTAGCCAATATCGTCGTGTATACGATAAACTAACGAATCTGAAAAAAATCATTCCTCAAAGAGGCAATTTTTACGATTCTTTTCTAGCTAAATAAAAAAAAGAAAATCATTTTTAAATAAATATAAATTTTCTTTTACAATTCAATTCCTTGACATTATTACAACTATTGCTAAAAAATTTTAAATAATATTTAAAATCACAAAGGAAGGTGCCGAATCGCAATTAAGGAAATGTTTTTTGTCTCATTTGAAAAGTTGAGGTTTTTGGATATTCACTAGTTTATCTGGAAGGACGAACCTAGTGCTCATTCCTTAAAGTAAAAACGTCCCAAAAGTTTTCTATCACGCTTTTTTTACGTATAATCCTCTATTCATGTCATTAACTTTACGGCTTATATATTGAATTAAATTTAAGCTGCACTTGTAAAATCATTTCTTTTTTTCTTTAATTGTAGTTGCTTTTTGTTGAACCTGTCCCTATCAATCAATAATCCCTAAGGCTGTAATAAAATTTGTGCTGAGGTTTTTAGGGATGAGGAATGTTAGTGTTAAGACCTTCTTATCACAGTCTTCATTTTTGTTCCTCGAATTAAGAAAAAGAGGTCTCTCTCTCCCAGACCCAATGATTAAATTTGAAAACGTTCAAATTTGTTTCAGTCTTTTATTTTAAATTTTACATTTTATAAGTTGTTTCCCAACTAAGATATACAAAATACTTTTTGTATTTAGTACTTTTAGTTGTAGAGTACTTTTTTATTTTACTAACATGTGGACCTCCTGTAAAATGAAATATGTCGGACCTTCGATGCTAGATTACCATAACTCCAAATAACCTGTATAATAGAAAATGCGTTTCTAGTGTTTTGTTTAATTTTATTAATCCACCGCGAGGCAGTTATTTAAGTTTAGAAGAGCATATATTTCAGTTTTGGAAACCGCAATCACTACTACTAGTATTGTTTTCGAAGGACATTTTTCAAACCTGTTTCTCTAGCATTTAAATAAAGTAAAGTGAAAAATATTTTTTTTTTTTTTGTGTGTGTTATGGTATTCTTGCATTGAGAACGTGATATTTACTTATAAAAAGCTGAGGATTGCATTTATTTAGTAACTTTCCTTTTAAACACACCAATAGTATCGATACAGTAATGTATGGAATGTATAAATCATATGATTATAAGAAGAATCAAAGTATTGTTGATTGCCAGGAAGTAAATTTGATTGATTGAATTTTACGTAAGACATTACTTTCTTTTTTCTATTTATAAAACTATATTTAATAGCCTAAATCAGCTCATATATGAAATATAAATTAGAGATACAAAAATATTACACGAAACGATTTAATTTAGACCAGATCTGGGAAGAACGACCCCTCGACTCCTCTAAGACGAAGGTTCCCCTCCGCCCATCGTTCCCGACCGTCATTTTCTCATTCCACCCTGACGACGAGCTCAGACTGACGGCTAAATTGAAGGATGCGGGAAGGCTCGATATCCCTGATCCCAGAGCCATCCCGTTGCCCTGTTCCATATGCCCATATACAGGAATTCGAATCCCTTTTGATCTCCACCGGTGACCCGGCCGTCATATCTAATGGCAGGCCTATGAGGGATCGCTGGAGTACGCGCCACTATGCGGTCTGGAACGCGGCTACCTGAGGCTCCAGCAGCTGGTTTTCCCAGAACCCGTACTTGCCGCTCTAGGTTCTTGGAGGGTAAGATGGCGGCATTGTTGTGGGAATGAAGGACAAAATTAATTTATCCCATCCAATATATTTTAAAAAGCTTACCTTCTCAAATCAATTTCTATTATGGTGCAAGATTATAATCAGCCTGGATCAGATAAGATTAAGATTTTATTCGAACAGTCACCGGTGGAGTTATTACATCCTTTCGATTGTTTTAATTTAAAATATTTTTAATGTTTATCATTTTATGATTGTCACTCTACTGCTTCCTAATATATTTTATAGTCTTCATCTATTACTATTAAATGAAATACATATAATTATTTTACTCATTATTTTATATATATTATATATCATTTCACATACATTGTTTATATATAAATATACAATTTATGAATTAGTTTCATTAGTATATTTTAATTTGTTTATTTATTTCTAATTTATTATTTTTTCTATTCTTTTAATATTTTATTGTTTTAATTATTTTTTTTTTTAAGCAAGTTTTTTAGGGAAGAGACTATTGAATTATAGATGTAGAATGCAAGGCCTCAAAGTCTCGTATAATTTCAATAATTCACTTAATCATGCAGATTACATGCCAAATTTAGGCATCTTCAGGGCTACAAGGTTTTCGCAAGCAAGCTAGAAACAGACTGATTTTTTTTTTTTTTTTTTTTTTTTAACATCGTGCACTAGAATTATAAATAAATTTGTACATACAACATATGAAAAGTAAAGGCAAATCTAGGATAAATAATTCATAATTATTAAAATGTTAATAGTTTCAGCAATAAAATCTTTAAGATTTCTTGCATCAGTTTTAAAATTGACAACCTTATTAATGTTTGCAGCTATATATAGAGCTTCATGATATTTTAATTTTTGCTCAGAATTTTCTTTATGCAAGATTATAGTTTTGTCATGATCGAAGCTATGCTTATGCTCGGAAGTGTGTTTAGCTAGGGCAGTTTTAGGTTCTTTTATTCCTTTATTTTTATTTTTGTATTCTGTGCATGATTTTTTGTGCTGATAGATTCTATTACAGAGATTTCGGTAGTCATGCCAATATATTCATTTTGGCAATCCAGGCAGTTAATTTTGTAAATCAGGTTAGAATTAAGACCAGTTGCAATTTTATCTTTGAGCGGGGTAAGTATTTGATCAAGTTTATTGCAGGGTTTGTAAGTGATTTTTATTTCATTTATTTATTTATTTTTTAGCGGGGTGACCCATTGCTTTTGACCTTCTTTTAAAATTCGTCCAGAATATAAATTTAGGGAAACTACGCCCATATATTCTCAAAAGAAAAGAACTTTATCCTTAAGACCTAGGTATTAGTTTTCCTCTTAAGTCTAAATTTTTACAAGACTAAATAATACCAACAAGAGCTTAACTATATTAATCATTCCTCTTGTTTTTATCCTTACCTGGCCATTTTGCCTAATACTATACTGGAATCTTCATAGGTGTCCAGGGTTGGAAGTTGGAGATGTATTCCATATCCATTACAAATAATAAACTAATGATTTAGTAGTATTTTTTCCAATACTCAGAAATGTATTTGAGCATATCTATTTGTACACGGATTCGCCTCATGATGCATTGCAGGTTAATCCACAGATTTAAACATTTAAAGATCTAAAACAAATGTTTTTATTTATTGTATTAAAATAATTGTTAGAGTTGAAAAAACTTTAAAAATAGAGGTATGTCGGTAAATTTCGTTTTATAAAAAAAAAATATTATTTATTCATCATTTGTAAACATTAAAATAAACTACAATTACATACCACTATTTTAAGAATGATTTCATGTTATGCTAAGGATCTTTGTTTCAGTTAATTTTACTTCGACAGAATATCGTCCAAACTTTCAGTTTCTTTCATGTTCTGGTTATAGGGAATTGATGAACTTATAAATGTATTTTCAACACCTATATTTAATAATGTTCGAATTTCCAAGAAAATTGTTGAATCTCATGGTGTAACTGAATATACAAATAATAAACTTCTATTAACTAAACTAAAAAATATAAAAATAATAAACAAAGAAAAGTTTCTTACAACGGCAAACTAGGTTTCGAATGGAAAGAAACATTTGAGTAATCAACATCAACGCTCTAACCACATAAAAATATGGTCTGTACACAAAATTATTGGATGATTAACTGTTGTAAAAGTACCTACTACACGTATTTTCAATTTGACATTTTCGTTATTTTAGATAGTGATTTTCTCTGCACTTTACAGGAGATGATAAACTAGCGACATGAGATGTAGTTAACCCGGCGCTGGTCGCGCCCCTCCGTGGGACACCGTTGGTCGCGCGTGAGCAAATTGCTCACACCTCAGTTTTTGGAGATTCTATTATTTTTCAGCAGCATTCTTCGCAATATTTTTGTTTCTTTTAATTAAGAATATCTTTATCATTAAATTATTAATCTGTTTAAGGTGTTTTCACCAGTTTAATGCATTTATTATAATTTATTTATAGGAGTGGAATGAATAGAAGAGAATAAACAAGAATAAAAGTCTTTATTTACACGATTTTTAGTTTTAAAAAAGAATTATTTATTGTCAGAAAACTGCAGTAGCATACATTACTCAAAATTACAAAAAGAAAAATAAGAAATTTTCAGTTGAAAAAAAAAAATTAAAAAAATATAAAAAATCGCATCATGTTGGTACGTAGGAATAGGAAGAATATAATGTGTACAAATTGGTAATTAGATTAATATAAAAATGAATAAATTAAAAAAAAAATAACACTATTCTAACCTTTTACTAAAAAACCTAAGAGAAGAGACGAAAATACTTACAGTCATTTTTTTCTTCCGGACGATCCTCCAAAAGCCGTAATATCTTTGCAGCACGTCTTGTTCCACTCATTTTCCGAACTAAACTAGCGAAGGTAACAGATACAATATTTTTTCAAAGAAAGACAAACGTCTACTGACAATATTTGGGCTAATTACTGCGGAGATGGGCAAGTCCGTGCAGGTCCGTACAGGTCTCGGAGCGGCCCGCACGGTGGCTCAGTTCTGTGTCACGGTTGGTCGCGCTGTGAGCAATTTGCTCACGCTCCCGTTTTTTCGAACAAAACGTTTTATAGGGGCTTAGCGCGGCAATTGTATTTTTCAAAAACAACTTCCTAAAGTGAGTTAATGTATGAATGACAAATAGAAAAAATATCAGAATTAAATAAAAAGAAATAAGCGAAATACACAAGATTTTCGGCAAGTGTGAGCAAAATGCTCACAACGCGACCAACGGCGGGTTAAAAAAAAAAGATAAACTTATAAAATGTTCATATAAATAATTACTGAAAGTATGGAATGCTTTATTAATTGGCTCCAGTTAGCGACTGTGCCAGACGTCAGTAGGAGGATACCGATAAATAATACACTCGGCTCCCATAAATACATTCCACCGACAGACGGACAGACCATCCTGGTAATTACTGACCAGGGCATTGGCCTTATAGGCAATCCGAAAATACTCACAACTCTAAATCATTTCTTAATGCTCAGAGCTTCTCCTTTCACTTACTTATTAGTTTCGGTTTGTGAAGTTTATTTATATGTGATATTACTCAACCGCGGCCGAGTTTGCCTTTAGTTACGATTTCGGAAACGAAAAAAAAAACATTTGTGTAGTTCAATACACCTAAATGAATGTAAGATGGTGTTAAAATATTTTAAACAAATTCCTCTTTCAATGTTAAATTGATAACTTCCAAAGAATATTTATGATGTGGCCAGAAATAATCTGAAAAATAGTTTAAATATGCGATATACCACATACACCTGTACAAATCTGTCGTAGCTCTAAAAATAAGATTTTTTTTAAAACTTGAATATTCTCTAAACTGGCTGTGCAAGACCTCTTGAAGAGGTAAGTGATCATGTAGTTATGATTCCTGAAACAATTCAACGCAGGCAGCGGATATCTAAAGAAACAAAGAAAAAATCTTTAATCGGCTTTCCTGAATAATTGCTTTTAAAACTGGACGAGCGAAATATTTAGTAATTAATTATGTGCTGAAATAATGGGAATAGTAATGCTATGTTACTTCTGGGCGTGGCCAATATGACGACGTTTAGATTGGTACAGATCTGGACTGAAAAGAACCCGTTTAGATGTTTAAATATCTCTGGAAACCGTTTATCTCTATCTGAAAATGATGCGATGGCTGTTCGCTTAATTACGGCACCAACCTTTCGAAATAGACTCATTCAAAGGTAAGAAGGAAATCTACATTCATTTTCTTACACACGGATATCAACCATCTCGTTGATTTATAAAAATCAAGATGGTTTTTAATTTATTTAATTAAAATAAAAAATTGCTTTGAAATTATACCGCGTAAATCCTTACTTAATTTCCATATTTTTCTGTATTTATATCGCTCCAACGAAGCTCCGAGAAGTCGCCTGTTCTTGTAGTGCTAACAATGAATGAAGAGTAATAAATGCACATATTCATGAATCCGTCATTGTACGCTCTTTGTTGTTTTATCCTTCCCCTGTAATTTCCTCGACTTAATGTTTTTTCTTATGATTTAATTTTTTTTTTTTTAACAGTGGGCAAAAGTTGATTTATGATCAATTTCGCTACCTACGCGATAATTGGTAGTTATTATTTTTTTTTCTTCGATACGCAACCTAGATACGGTCGGTAGGTAAGCAGAATTGAGCATAGGCAAGGTTTTTGGTGTAAAGAAAGCAGATACTTATAAGGAAAGTAGAGCCTTGTACCCTTGTAGGTGAGTTGTTCTCCACTTAATAAAGCCGCACCAATTAGTTACTGAGAGAGAGAGAGAGAGAGAGAGAGAGAGAGAGAGAGAGAGAGAGAGAGAGAGAGAGAGAGAGAGAGAGAGAGAGAGAGAGAGAGAAGTTGAGCTCTCAGTACCGAGAATGTGTCCATCACGACAAAAAAACTGTAGATCTTATCGGGTGACGTGCTTGTCACATTTAGTAAAGTCTGGTTTCTTTTTTTTTTTTCTTTTTTTTCCAAACCGTTTTAATTTAAACTTAATCGTGAAGAAATTCTATGTGTTGAAAAAAATAAATAAAAGAAAAGCCTTGATCGGTGTGTAATGCATGAAGGTATTATCAATCAATGAAAAAATGTGACCACCCTTATGGTAGAGACCACCCTGGCAAACGTCTTAATACAAAGAATAGCAGTCGCATAGCACTTCTGTAACTAATAGGGAAGGGAAACCGACATTAGAGGATATCCTTATTAGTTGTTGAAAGGATTGAGCTATAAAGAAATGATAAATGACCCAGAAGTTTCCGTAAAAAAGAGGTTTCCGAAACTTCGTCAAAATGGGTGGCGCGATGGCCAAATGGCCAAACGCGTTAGAAATGCGCGTATATCGGGAACCCGAAGATAGCAAGTTCAAAACCCTGAGCCAGGGGAAATTTAATAATATTTGGCATCAATCCCCCATCCACTACCCTGGCCCGGAAAACCCCGTATATTCTAAAGGCGAGGAACAATAAAACAAATAAAAATGACTTCAGAATGTTTAAACTCTAAATGAGCGATGGTCAAAGAGAAAAGAGTTTATTCTGTGAACATCCATAGGGTATCCGGTTCTAAAAATAAAATTACTGTATAGATCGAATCGAATTGATTTAAAATATTAATATAAATCTCAATTAATCGTTGCAATAATTCAATTTTCTAATGAAAGGCAATCTGCTAATAAAAAAGGGTTTTTATTTCTTTTAAAAATACTTTCTAAGATCTTTTTCATCTTCTTCAGCAGGCTTCGCCTGGATCCACCGGTGGACGGAAGATAATATTACTTTGCAAAGCATATATTATTTTCCTGTTGAAGTCCTTGCTTTTTGGCCTGGCATAGTTCTGAAGACCTTATGCACTCACCTGTAAGTGGAAACATTCCAAGTTAAAGATGTATTACAACGTGCAACGATCATAATTCAACCCCGGCCGACACGTTAAATGCTCATCCGCGCATACTAACGAGGTGCTATGGGACTTAGTTTGATTTACTCTTCCTTTTTTATGGGATCGCGAAGTGATTAACGACTGTTTATTTAAGCGTATTTTCGCTATGAACATTTAATTGCACTTCCTTGATTAGCTAATGTATACGTAAATGTATTGTGTTAATCGATCAACAATTTTCTTTCGAAACATCAATTAAGTTATAATTCTACAAAAAAAAAAATAAAAAAATAAATAAAAGATAAATACTCTTACCATCTTCTTCCTGTTTGGTGATTTTTTAATCTTATGAAATGAATAAAATGGTCTTTTTTCAAGTCTTAAAACGTCTTACGTTCTTATATACGCTAATATTATACACGTTTCGGCTCCTGGAGCAATTCTCAAGCCTACAAAGAAAAATTTCAGAAGCATTATAAATTTTTGCAAAACATCAAATATTTCAAATTTTAATTTATATTTATACCTACCATGCATCATAATTGATCCACTTTATGTTAGTCGAAACCATTATTACTATCAATTACTAATCGCCTATTATTACTAATCCCCTATTACTATTAATTACTAATTAATTGCCGGAGCCGTCACTTTCCTCCAACTTCACTATGTGTAACTTCCTCTCTCGTTTATAATTCTACTTTAGATCCAACGTATCCATCAATCCTAACAGCCGATTTCCTGCCACTTTGGGATCACTCCACCTCCGCAGGATGTATCCAAGGGGTGTGCACGGTGAGGAAATAAAGATACCGACCGACAATGACCATAAAAAAGCTATTCTTACCATTCATACATATCCATCGGCCACCGTGCGGCAAGGATCAGAAGCTTCCGACCGATAACGTACTCAAACTGCATTCTAATCTCGTAGGTTAACATCCTGAGGGGTGTGAATTCGTACCGTGTCCCATGATCGCTTACCAGGAAAGAAACACGGCATAAAAAGAAGGACGCTTGTTGTTGAAAGTTGTTCTTTTAAAAGGATCGAACTACTTGGGTGGGTCATTGTTTACCATACCACCAGTGCTCCATACCTGATAAATAATTTTAAAAAATAAATAAAAATGGGAAATAACTCTGTTTAGCAATGTCTTTACTTCGGTATTCTGATCTTATTGGTAGTCTACACCTATATTTAATATTAAATGTATTTAGGAGTATATTATATACAGTAACTTGTAAGTCTCTATATCTCCTACATACATTGGAAATATAGAGAACATGTTGAGAAACGTAATACTGTTAAATGAAATACTGTTATTAAATATTTAACTGAAAAAAGAAATAAATAAGACAGCTTAATGAAATGGAAATAATTCCTTAAAACACATTTAATTTCAATTTTTTGTTTAACTAGCAATTTGACACTCAATTTGTAAATATTTAATGTCATACACGGCCACGCTGGCTAGATTTTTTTATTATTATGTATTGTCAATTATCAATACCAACGAATTAATACAACTCAAATATTCGAACAGATTACAAAAATGGTAACGTTAGCACACTAATCTTATGACTTGAGCTTCACAGTCATGTCACAGACTAAGACTTTTCAGTCAATCGCTCCTTATAAGGAGGGTCTAGAACGTTGTCGAATCTTGTGGAACGCCGCAAATGGGGCTCGAAAAATCTAGACCCAAACAGTTCGCTCCAACCTCTTAGTTTATTCAAACAAACGGTCAGGAATTTCAATCATATGTTTTTTTTATTTTTTTATTTAACCATTTAATGTTACAGTATCAGTTTAAGGATAATTGAATATAAGGATAATAAAATTATTTTTCATTTCATTTCATTTCAATTTTTTTTAATATGCCAATGACCTAAGATCCCTAAACTATTTCTTAACTATCTTACATCGTTATAAATAACTATTTTTTTTTTTACCTTACCCCATGATCACGTCTATTGAACAAGAAAATAACTAATGGTTTATTAATAGTCGGAATTAAGAAAAGAACATTTAAGCACTCCATCCTTTCCACGTCCACGTCTCCTTTAAGCATTATTAAAAAACTATTTTTTTTTCTTCTTCAAGTTGTAAGTCATGTTAGCATTAGGAAATGACTTACTCATCATCATATTTATGTACCGATAGAACATATTTATTGATATATGTTTACAAATTAACTATGATAGGGAATATAAAGTTTTTAGGATTAGAATCGAGATAAATTAACGAATCAGAAAACAAACCAATTTTCAATAATTAAGGACTGAAATATTAAAGGGAAAAAACATAAAAGACCCGCAGGCCCCGAAGGAGACTTGCACAGATGAGTCGAACGTACGCTGCAAATAAAACAGTTTCTTACTATTTCTAGATCTCTTACCTGCTAACAGCACCCAATTTTTCGCTTAAAAAAAATAATCTTCTATCTCTTGTTTTTAAATAAAAATATTTAACTAAACAAAAATAAGCAATCAGAGCATGACATTCGAAATACAAACTGTTGATTCTATTTAAGCGTAATATAATATATATTATAAGTTTATGGATTATAGGTATATACATATTTTAATACGAAGATTATGTTTTATTCTCTTACACCATGTTAACACTGGCGAAAGAAGAACTCCATCAACCTTAGAACTACTGTATGTAGACCATAAAGCATATAGGCAGGCATTGGCGATGGTTGCTGGAGGACGGAGGGTATTGGATGAAGAAGTCCTGGAGGGGCCGTAGCCCGCTGGAGTGGGCCCTGGAGATTCATATCTGGTCTGGTATTACAATGGGCAGCACCTGTACCCCAGCCCTTATCCGCCGAAGGAAACCCACTCCGCAGTCCGCGTCGCTTTTATTTACGGTTCATCTGGGAAGTCTCTGGGTCTTGCCATCGGTTCTAAACTCAATAAGACATCTGGTAACAGATACCGCTTGGTGATCTAGATTTTATTTACACATTTGATTACGATTGATAGATTTGATATGATAAACGTTTGAAGTAGATGTAAGGGAAACGGTATATCTCTATTTAGCGTGCCATCCTTCTTATCTCTTAGTAACAGGATTACAATTAGGCTGTATATCTAAACGACTTGTGAATTAAAGTTTATACCGTTACCCGAGTAATTAGGTAGGATATATTGCTGGTACAAATATTTCTAATCATTTCAGTCATCCCAGTTGTTAAGTCAAGTTTCCTTACTTTTCAGGGCATGGTTTTCGTTCACCGACCAACGAAAATTATTATAACTACATTTCAAACGAACGTCCGATACACTTTTTCATTAGGAAGAAACCGCGTGTATGCTTCTTTTAAACCACTTATTCCATTCTGTGCAAAATTCGACCTAACCACTCATTCATTATTTTAACATCCGTTACATATATTTATAGTTATAACTTTCGGCGGTTTAGAGGGTAATCCACCTAATGGTTTTAGAGAATATTGTAATTAATGGAAGCATAACTAAGCTACTATCAGGTTACTGTTCCTAACGGATTTTTTAAAATAACTTCTAAAGAGATTTTAATAACGTCCATAGAGTGGAATATGCTCCTTCAATAATTTAACTGTACTTATGTTTCGCTTGTTCAACAGAAATGGCTTATGACTTATTAAATCACTAATGGGGAACGGGAGTGTGCTAAGAGCACTTATTAAGCCGTAAGGACCTCGACGTAACTGGGTGAACAGAGCATTGCAGAGATAGACCCAATATGGAAGACTAGGATCCAATCTCCCATCTAGCCAATTACAGCGTCTCTCTTCCTTTGCCTCTGTATCACCAGATGTTTTTTTTTTTCCTTGTCCATAGTACCTGTCCAGCACGTCTTCCAGGCATTTTGTACATAGAGCCGGGAAAGTATTGTTCCAGTTGAATTGTAGGAAGTGTTAAAACCATTGTGATGTTTTTATTAATATTTTTGCCTTTGATTTTATGAGCTATAGTTATTTATGCGTCAATATTCAATATGTTTTTTAATTACTCGAATAGACGTTCTTATAATACTTAATAAAATCAATTTCTGCATAGTATTTTCGTAATTTTTTTTGGAATTATATTTTCTCGAATAACAAATGGTTAATATTAATATGTTAAAAAATAACTGAAAAACGTAGGTTCTTAGATTACGTAAAAGCTTGGTTGGCTCAGCAATGAAGTTGCGTTTCATCACATTAAGAATTATTTAATCTGCGACATGTCTCAAATGGTCTACCTCTTTTTTTTGTTCATTGGGCATTTTACTGAAGAGCTTCTTTTTCAGTGGCATAATCAGTTGTTTTTTTTTAAGTGTCTCTTATCCACTTGACATCTTTTTCCTTATTTTGAGTTGAATAGGAAGCTGCTCGGTACTTCAGAGTTCATCGTCTTAGGCCATCTAATCTACAGGATTCTTCGTGAGCAGAGGTTCTTCGAGAGCCGGGTAATGCTATTGGTTGCCTTCAGGTTTCACTGCTGTAGAACAGGACTGACTTAACGGTGATAAACAGCCTTACTTTTGATTTCCTGGACATTTTTTTGTTCTTCCCTATTTGTTCAAGCTAAAAATGTGAAGTATGGGTGAAAATTATCGTGCGCTATTAAATTTTAAAGTTAACGACGTAGTTAAACTAGAGGTTTTTAAAAATTAGCAGCTAAACCCTAAAAGCCTTACCTTTGCTGTGGCGTGAATGAACAAACTTATACTATAAGCCTTCTCAAATTACTGTGGAATAGGAAAGGATAATCACAGACAGAAAACAGGACGAGGCCTGAATGCCATGAAAGCGCTGGCTAGGGATCAGGGTGTATGGCTTGCTTGGACTGAGGCACCTCCATGCTAAAAGGCACATAGGAGGAAGAAGAAGCTCCTTATATCCAAAAAAATGTATTTACCTATTTCATGTCTATCAGTGATTGATCTAGTATGCTGTGTGTTCAACCCTAATACAGCTCTAATGTGCATTAAATTTGTATTGCAAGCTTATATTTTCGTTCCAGAACTATTCTGCACTGCTTGTAAAATTTCAAAGTAACCTATCCATGGCTGCTGATTTCTCTTATCTGTTCCTTTGTCCAGTTAGCTTCATCTAACTCTGGAATATTGGAGAAGAAGGAAGGGTTTCCTCCAAGAAACACGTATGAAGTTAAATGTGCAGAATTAAACATTATAGGTATTGCTGTAAGGAACACTATCCATCCAACCAAGCATGATTTTTACAGTTTTTTTCCAAAGCATTTTCTAATTTAACTGGATGATTTTTTTTTTTTAATTTAACATATAATGATAGTTTACTCTTCCCTGCTGAACAGGAAGGAATTCTCCAGGATACTACCAGATATACCTGTAGAAATAATGTAAACATATATAAAACAGGCTGTGTTTTTGTTCATAATAGTATCTTACTTTTTATTAAAATAAAAATAAATATGGCGGCTATTTGGCTAAATAGCAATGTGCTATGCAAGATTCATCCGCTACGAGTTTTGAGGAATTGCATTTATACATGTATATTATCCTAGGTCTTGTATATAAATAATTCACTTTTACTGTAACATGAAAAAAACAATAATTTTAGGCTTGTTGTTGGAAGGAAGTAACAGTTGGAGCAAACTTTCAAAGTACACGTTTGTAACTACTATGTTCGAGTTCCATCTACGCTAGCGTTAGAACCTTCGAGGCTGTGCTCCTTACGACTAAATATCAGGAGCGATGGATTGGAGAGTTAGTCTTGTTCTGAAGCTCGTGTCATATGACTATTTTTTAGTGTTACAAAGTGATAATTCTTGAACCTGTTTAATTATTTGTGTTTCAATAATTTGTACGGCATTGTAAATTTTTTTTTTGTTCAATAAACGTTATTTAGCCAACACTAAGGGTTACAATATATATTAGTATTTATTTTTTCCTTTTCTCTCTGATATTTTCTTCCGTACTATTCAATCCAGTCATAGTTTTACTTCCAAAATTGTCTTCCAAACCGGTAGTCATCATTAGAGGATAACATGAGTCGACCTCTCTATATGGATCTAATAATGTTTGTTCTGCTTTTTTGTTACAAAGAAACTTCTTTTTTACAATTACAGTAATCTAGGCCTACCTGATAAACTGTAGCTAGTATATGTATCATTTACCGAGGATGCTAGAAGAACATCTAAGGGGAGCTAAATCTAAGAAAAACTACTTACTACAAGCCGAAACCGCCGATATACAAACAGAACGCCCCTTGAGGAAGACCAGCTCCCCCGCGGTTTGTGGAAACAAACACTAGCCGTGTATGTTTGAAGTGTCTTCTCCAAAGCTAACACAAACACCTGATCATTTTAACATTCCCCAAAGTCCGGCCGGCACCCCCAGCCTTCTATTCATTAATTTTTATTGTTAATCTCATTATTTTTAATCTGTAAATATTTTCTTAAAATTTCGTGATAGCAGCTTCTCCGTATTAATTAACCATATAAAATTGTTTGCACCCTTTTAAAATCTCTTTATGCTTTTTCAGTTAGATTTTTTTTTATTAGAATAGTAACTTAAATTTGATCGTTTCCAAATGATGATAAACATTTTTTTTTTCTTTATGTATCCCAAAAAACTACTTTCTATGAAATAAAACAACTCTGTTTATCTAGGTAACATCATTAAAGATAGCAATAAGATAACATCAACGTCTATATAGGTAAGTCATGTATATAAGTATCGTCTGAATCCATTAAATAAAACAAAAAGTTAGGTTATTTTATTGATTATTATTTATTTTTGATATGGAAGGGTTTCACTCTAGGCCATCAAAATACGATATACGATTATATTTGAAAGTGTACGGAGATTGATAGAAGCAAATTTCCTCAAGTTATTTTTACAAAGCAAGTGCTTAAAAATTGGCACCATAAAAAAAAAAATAGGACCATAAGTTAGAGATGCTAGGTATTTGTAGTATACATATGTGTAGTATAAATAAATCACAATATGTACTTATTTGAATCAGGCGTTCAGAAGATCTATATAGATAGATAAAGTTATTTTTTAAGCGACAGTTTTTATGCTGAGATTGTATTCTGTCGTTTTTTCAAAGCATGCGCTGTTAGCGTTATTATCTACTAAACTTATCAGGTCTGTATGTGATTTATTTAGTAATAAGTTATTTTCAATTTTTTTTAATTGAAATGTATATGAAAGATTTGCCCGTTATAAGTTGTATTTTCAAACAAGAATTTAAATTATGAATCTATTTGTTGAGAAGCAGTTGCTATAAGTAGTTGTTAATTGTTTTTCCAATTTTAGGAAATACAAAATATTGGTAAATATAAAAAACGAGGAAATTGAAAAGATATACTTAAAAAATTATTAACAATAAAATATTGATTGTATGGAATATTCAATGAAATTAATTAATGGCTACAAGAATGACTATCAGATGGATAAAATATATACCTGATACATTCGTATAATAACAAAAATCTATTTATGGATGTATCGTACAATAACAATTATTTTTTATAGGTTTTCTGTATTCCTTTCATTTTGAAGATATAAATTCAAATATAATTTTTTTTTTAAATCCTTGTCCTGATCTAGATCTTGCTTCCATTTAAGACTTATTCCTCCAGGATGTTTATTTTCCACAAAATGGCCGAGTTATCCTGGATAAGGAGACAATAAGCGTCCTCTATCTCTTGGGATTATCTTCTGTTCCATGGAGTTGCCGAGATCCTCAAGTGATATTTCAAGGGTTGGTTTATCGCTAACCAACTGTTTGTGATCACTTTGGAAAGGGGAGCTGTATTATTGATTTAACTAAAGTTATCCATTAGACTTTTGAATATATCTAAACATAAAATAAATATTTTATAAAAAAAAAAAGATGTTAAGGCACTTAAGCTTAAAATTACATTTAATAGGGATTTTATTAAAACTGTTCAACGAACAATGTTAACATTCAGCATCTAGTCGGAAAAAATTCTGGTTTTGAAACTAAACTCTTCCGACTCCACCTTGCTAATTTTAATTTTCTTAGATATTTTTAACGTTTAATTTCTAATGAAGTTCGGAAATAGAGATGTTTTTTTGCTGTATTAACAATATTTAAAATGTTTTTTATAAAAATCAGTTTATGAAAAATATTAATCGGATTTTTAAAAAAAAAAAAAAAAAAAAAATAACTTCTGACTTTTCAGAGATATAGGACTTTCTGATAAAGATACCATTTCTTGTTCAAATAAAACTTGTGGTTATTTGAACTAGTTTGGACATAATGCTTTTGTTATTTTTTAAGCTAAGACTGAAAATGAGGCGTTTGGTTTCAAAACCGGTTAGGTAGATCCATTTTATCCATACTTTTTTTTTCAAGTTTTTAATGTTAAAAAAATGTGTGAGACGTGTTTGTTTCCATTCCATTTCATGTCAAAAGTGGTTCCAATCGATCCTATTTTTGATCAGTCCTGAAAAATTGTTGAAAATGGATGTAGCCGGTTTTGAAACCAAACGCCTCTTATATTAATTTAGTTTATTCGGGGTGACAATGATCCTACATCCAACGAGTGATTTCTTCATAAAGTTTTATCATGTTGTTCGATCTCAATACAGATGTTGCATTTGTATTATGATTATCCATTGAGTAAAATTGAATATCTAAAATTTTCATGTAGATTTATAGGAATGTTTCGAATTTTTTTTTTTATAAATAATTGCCCTATTTAGAGATGGCAATAGATGTCGATCACATAATCGGTTTTCCATCACCGGATAATCAATACACATGTTCCCCTGTACTTGAGGTTGAGTTGGATACTTTTTCTTCCGCAATGACAGGGAAGATAAGTTAACCCGATAAGAAGACATCAGCGGGGAATGCTTGGCCCCTCCGAAGGGGACAAGATCTATCTGAGGACGAAGAGAGGATGAATGGAGCGAGCGGGGATAGCTAATCGGAACTGGATCCAATTACAAGCTAAGAGAGTTGTTACAATTGTAAAGGCGGCCTCATGTCGGGGAGGCGGGTGGTCCCACTGCAAAAACCTCCTCGGCTCTGCATCGTCTCTTTTTCTTAGGCTCCGGTCCCCCTTCCCGCCCCCCTTCCTCCTCCCTATCAATAATGTAACTAACTAACTGTTCAGGAATCCTTTCTCTTCTATGTTCTCTCCATCTTCTATCTAAGCCTACAGATATTTCTCAAGGAATTCCCGATCGAAAGCAAAATTTCATGAAACTCTCTGAAATTCTTAAATTTTCTCTCGTATCCAAAAACCTTTTTTAAGAGGGTGTCTCGACATCAACAAGGTGCGACTGAAACATCTGGAACATTTAGTGAAACTATCACAACGAACTACCTACTTTATTATACAAATTTACCTGATAAATAGAGTGTGGCAAATTTTTCGTTAAGACGCTTCCTTATTGAGATATTTATAACAAGATATCAAAGATTTTGATTTCCATAATCAAACGATTTTAGTTTGCCCGGAAGAAGCCCACCAAGGGCAGTATAGTGGCCCTTCGAAGGTTTGAGTTCCCTTTTAACCTATTCCTTTTATGTTGTTTTTGAATAGGTCCTAAAAAAAAAAAAAAAGAAACCTGTATATAATGCTAAAAACAATGTAACGCTGTAAAATCCGTTTTTGTATACCACTCGTAGTTCTCTGGCTATTAGGAACTGTTCGGACTTTAATTAACTTTCTCTCGTTATGCCTAAACATAAGAAATGAATAAATATAAAGTATGAAAAAAATCGAGTAAACGTAGCACAACCGCAAGCCCAGTACGCCTATAGTGACATAATTGCTTAAGGGAAGACTTTCTGTTCATGGGAAGGAGATGTCAAGGTGTTCTGGAACATAGATATTTAATGGAAATTCTTTTTTTCCATGTTAACAAAATGAAATCTTCAACAACTAAATAGATACTTATAAAATCAGACGCGGTGGAGTATCATGCTTGCATTACCGAATTAGCACAAGTGAAAAGTTTTAACAATTAAAAAATTTAGTGTACTTTAGAGAGCAATTACAAACAAAAATAATTATATGAATGGGAAAAAGTATGAGAATTTGAGGAATGGCGTTTTCATATTTATTAAAACACGTCAATTTGTAATCTAAATATGTTGGTAAGTGAAAGTTGTGTGTTGGGCGCACGCACCAGATTTTCAGAGAAATCTGCCTAAAGTAAATATAGCTAAATTTTTTTTCTATTAAGGAAATTTAATGTAAGCTTTTACAAAAGGCCACAATAAGTCAAAAACAACAGAAAATTTCCATTTTCTAATTAGTCCCTTTAAGTACTCCTTAATTAGTTCTCTTTTTTTAAGCTTAATTTTTGCCACAAAAGCCCTTAGTTATTATAAAGTTTCACTTTATCAAAGTGTAAAACCTCACTTTTATTTAAATTTCAACTTCTAGATAATAAGGCTTTGGAAGTTTAAAAAAAGAGAGAAAAAATGAGATGCTGTTCGGATATCATCATATTGGTCTATAGAAACTCATCTACAATTGATCGAAGTATTCATTCGATTCATTTTAAATAAAAATGTAATTTAAAGTATCTACTCGATGCATGTATCCGTCACACATAATACCATTTTTATAAACCTAGTACCAACCGAACTGGGATGGATGTTGAAAGTACGCCGGATAAAAACGAAGGAGAAACGCAAGAAAAAAGTCACCTTGGCACAATTTCTCTTAAATAATCTCTTCTCTGAATGGTTACCGACTCTTATTTTTAAATATTTTTATCCATAACGGTAAAAGGTGTGGAAAGGCGAACCGGTATTTAATAACAGGAGAATTATAACTGACATTTATATCAAAGTGGATCGAAAACAGACATCAAGAATAATTTTTTTATATATAATAATTACAGCATCGTTATTTGGTAATAATCATGTGAATACACCTTGACAAAAAAATAGAAAATTGTGGATTTTGGTATGAAAGTACTCGTTATAATATTACTTTTTGCTTTCATGGTGAAGGAAAATTGGATATATTCTTTCGTAAGCAAATTCAGACAGTAATTACTTAGTAAGCAATGCATACAGCAACAATTAAATTAATAAAAAATTAAAAAAAAAAAAAAAAAAAAGTGTTTAAGATAGAGAAATTATATAAGTTGTAGCAAACATTTGAAAAACAAAAAATCAATAAATTATATATCTTGCAACATCGATGGGTAGGTACATAGAGATAAATTGCTAAATATTTAACATTAATGTGAAAAAATGTGGTATTTATTTTTAAGAAAATAAAAGTTTTGTTAAGTGGTATTTCATTGGACATTTGGTTTCTATATGTGGTCTTAAGTTGTGACTGTGTCGCCTGAGGTTGCGGGCTTACCTCAAGGCTATTCTACACACGTTTACTTTCTGACTCGTGGGCAAACCTATTACTTACTAAACGCTCAGGAGTTAGATATTTGTTCAAGCCTGTAAATTATCCAAGTCATCTATCAAATCACACTTAACGGTATGTATATTTTTATTATTAGTTGGAAGCTTGATTGATTGATGCATTATTACCTACAGTTTTGTTAAAGTCGTAAAAACTAATCAGTTACTATAAAAGTAAAAAATATGATATTTTATTAGCGATTTTTTTTTTTAAATACAGGGTGATATGCTACTCTTGCGACAAACTTCACCAGTAGATTCTCCACCATAAAATGAATAAAAAATTTCATATTGACCATGGTCCAATTCTCAACCATTTCGGAATGATTTCGTTTTTATCAATTTTGAAAGATATCACGACCTGGCATCGGAAAACCGTGATATCTTTAAATCTGAAAATTTCTCCGAAAAGCTGATAGCACCGTTGAAATCTACATTAATTGTTCAATAATAAAATGGCCATTTCAAAATTTTTGGGCCGATTTTTTGTGTTTTATTTCAGCCAGAACAATAAAATAAGTAAAAATTTTACAAATCGGAAAGTGCTTAACCTAATCCAGAGTTTCTAATTTTAGTTTCAGAAGGCAGCAAATTTGTGTGAAAATACCTCATTTAATAACGCTTCTAACGCACTGTTCATTTTTTAATTTGGTGTTTCTAAGACCATGATATCGATGACAAAAAGAGAAAAAATTATGGTTCAAGGATTGTTAATGCTTGAGAATTTACATTTTAAATTTGAAAAAACTAATACAAATTGGGCGGAAGTTATTGGAGATGTACTCATCTGTCCCTACTGAGAATTTCCGGCGAGATTAACTGGCCCATTTTACTTAAATATTATCGAAAACACGCGGCCCACCTTGCTGGAGGATCTTCTTTTACAATTGAGGAGAAAAATAATTTTTCAGCACGATGGTGCGTCTCCTCACTCCTCTAGAATAGTTCAGGCGTATTTGACAGAACATTCGAAACGTAGATCGGCCGTGATGGGACAGTTCTATGGCCACCAAGATCTCTTGATCTCAACCCCATGGAATATTTCGTCTGTGGATATCTCAAGGAACTGATCTATCGCACTGAAGTGACAAACATAGACAATTTAAGAGCAAGGATCTTCGCCGCTGCTGAAAAACTTCGACGTTTTCTTACTTTTGCTGTGAGAAACACAGTTGGGAGTATGAGAAAACGGGCACGTTTGTGTATTGCAGAGTACGGCTTCCAATTTGAACATAAATAAAATGATTAAAAATAAATTTATTTTAAAGATATTGGTGAGTTGTACTTATTAATTTTTTTCAAATTTACAATGTAAATTCTAAAGCATTAACAATCCCTGAACCATAATTTTTTCTCTTTATGTCATCCATAACTTGGTCTAAGAAACATCAAATTAAAAAATGAAGAGTGCATTAGAAGAGCACTCCCTCAACTTTGCTGCCTTCTGAAACTAAAATTAGAAACTCTGGATTATGTTAAACACTTTCCGATTTGTAAAATTTTTCACTTATTTTGTTGTTCTGGCTGAAATAAAGCATGGTTTTCCGATGCCAGGTCGTGATATCTTTCAAAATCGATAAAAAGCGAAATTATTCTGAAATGGTTGAGAATCGGACCATGGTCAATATGAACTTTTTTATTCATTTTATGGTGGAGAATCTACTGGTGAAGTTTGTCGCACGAGTAGCATGTCACCCTGTATATCCATAGTGAGCAAAAACACAAATGACATATAAAGAACAAAGAAAGATATCTACAGAGGTTATTGCACGATTACTACTAGAAAATTCTGAGCTTAGTCATTAGACTCTCAAAAAATATTTTTTTTTCCAGTTTTCATCCATTCAATGGTTAAGGTTAGCTAACCAAATAAAAATAATACACACGTTACTCTTAAACATTTAAAGATATACTATATATAATAACAATATTTATTGTTATTTTATAAAATTATAAAAAGTAAAATAAACGATATACCATTGTGTTATATACTATGTACCGTCAAATGGGGCAACTTTGTGCAAGATTTCATGTCTTTTAAACTTTGATAAAAAAAAAACAAAAAACAATGTTATCGATTCTATTATACAGTTTTTCACTATTATATTATATGCCAGCCTCAGACAAGTAGAGAGCACGTGTGATTTCATTGTTGACATGTAATGTTTATGAATCGCAATTAAAAATATACTTTGCACAAAGTTACCCCAGCTTGGGGCTACTTTGGGAAGTAAATTAAATATAGGTTAATTATGTCATTTTTTGCTTAAAACTTTTCATTGATAAAGAAAATAATATTTACAAATTTCTCAATAAAAAAATAATCTTTTAAAAAACAAAATATGTTTAAAATGTTGTAAAAAACATATTATGAACAACATTCTTTTTAAAAGAAAATTTTATATATAATACTATAAGTTTAGTGTGTTTTTTGTGAATTTTATTTGAGATAGTGTTCCAGTGGATTTTGAACTTTGAAGAAGCATCTGTGATCGACATACCACTCAAAATGTCTTCCAAACATTTTTCCAGCCCTTCTGAAGAGCAGTTCTTGTAGTTCCTTGTTCCAGGCTTTTTTTTATGGTGCCTGACCATTTTTCTGCTTAAAGTTACCCCACTGGCAAGATTTATTTATTTAGATTTAATTTTTTATTGATTTTTACAATTTTTAGTCGCTTATGCTGTATTTTTGTATAATTATATATAAATTAATCAGGTTGTACTTACGATGAATTTTTGAGCGACGCTCTTACATTTCACAGACAAAGTTTGTCGATCTATTTTTCGAATTGAAATTGTGTCCGAATTCAAAAATATAAACAAACATCAAGAGCGATTTAAAAATTGAATAATTAAGCGTGGGCGATCGAGGAGACCTCTAGCTTCAAACACCATCCGTTACAGTAATTTAAAATACAAAATATCCCCGATGCACAAATTGACGGTACCAATACACCATTATACCATTATATTGTATATTATATATTATATTCTATTTCATCAAATATAATTACACAATCTTATATTAAAAACCTAATTAGATCAAAATATTGCAATTAAAATAACTTACTTATTGAACTCCTCTTTCGAGGTGCCCCTCCCTTTACATGTCAGGTCACCGACAACCTAGCAGAGCCCGTACTAAAATGTGTTACAGTAGGTCATGCATGTAGCTGCACCTGCAATAAGCAATAAGAATAAGCACCTTTACTTTTAATACTTATATTTAAGCAAGGTATAAATAAGTATGAAAAAGGTTCTTAAATTTTATAAAAAATTGCGTCCGATTAAACATAGCAACATAAAGTGACGTTATATAAATCTTATTCAATCTAATTTTATTTACCGTTAATAATGAGAATGAAAATATAATACAATATGAGAATCATGTTTATTTATTTTTTTAAATATTACCTACCGAACAAAAAACTTTTTCTTAAAAAAAAATGTAATCAAGAATAAGCACTACCTTCCTTGTTACTCAGAAAATCTAATAATTATTAAAAATTCAGTTATCATAACTTATGTTAAATCTGCTATAATCGGTCGGTGAACAATTAGTCAACAGTAATATCTCATTACTGTTATGATTTATTCAGTTGGTTTAATGACAGTAATCAATAGCTACCTACTATTGTGGGATTTTTTATGAGCTTTCAATGCTTGTTAATGAAAACCTGATTTGATAGCAATACTGTACAAACTGTAAAAGTCGTGTCCCGAAAAATAAAGAAATTCATCTTAACCGTTTTTATTCACTGGAATTATAGTGATTATGGCTGATACAACTGATTACTTTATCCGTAATGTGCTTATAGAATCCCTATTTCCTTCAAGAACTTCCACTGGACTCATGGAATGAGAGCCGAGCGGATCCTCCTTATTGATAGCCACTGGAGCGGTGACAGAAGACTCCAGGGGAGCAGACGGCTCCAGCGCAGAACCGGTTTGTGCCAGGGTGCCAGCCTTTTGTTCTTAAAACTGTGACGCTCCTCCAAGGACGCACCTCGTTTCCGCCTCAAACCGTTCTCGGTCTTGGACTTCCACTGTCTTCGGGAAATATATTAGGCTTTAGCTCAGTCGGTAGGAAATGGACTGGAGACGACGATTAGTCGGTTATAGGTAGAGAAAGTTTCATTATTCATGGTATTCTCTCCATTGAGGAACGGAATATATTACAACAATGGCTAAGGCGATTCCAATGCTAAAACCTTAAAATATTTTATTTTTCCATTCTCACGATTATGATTGCACCGGAGAACGAGCAATTATATACTCAAACCAGGTAATCAAGATGTTTAGTCTTTCTTATAACATTTAATAGTAAGGTACTAGTTTCCCTACGTTAGTTTAATGTGGACCCGATCTCCCATGAAAAGGACCTTTTTGGGGGTCGAAAGCCCTGATCTAACAAAGTTAATCATGGCCCCTTTTTATCTGAAAGGGATGCAATGAGATTCCCCTTATATAACGGTAACATAAACTCCCGAAATGGCTTTGCCCAGAAGTGACATAGGGAAATCTATACAAATTTTAATTTTACACCACCAATCTATTTTCATAAAATGCTTCAATAAAATCTGTTCGATAAATATGGATTTAAGACAATCTGTCTCTTAAGTTTCGATTTATATCAAAATATAATATTTCTAAATTTTGTATTCATTTCATAAAAACCTTCACATGTAACATAAATATTTGTTCTGTTTTTTCTTTTAGTAATAATAATAATTATATAAAAATCTTACAAATATTCAACTTTTTACCATTAATTTTTATCCTATTTCGATGAAATTCAAAAATTTCGGTTTTAGGTGTTGTAGAAGGGAAAGAACTTTAAATCCACATAAATTTGATCTTGGATAGGAAGTATAGATAGGAAGATGGGAGTGAGATTTGTTTTAATTAATTTATTTATTTTTATTTAAACTTGTCAATGTCATAATACCCACTTCGATCTCTTGAAAAATTGAAAGAGTGTAATTTTCACAAACATATTCCTCACCTAATGCGATTTTTTCAAAACATTCACTTATATCTCGTATCTTCCTAGGTCCAGGTATATGATTACAGGCATGTAATAATAAATAATTATATATTTTGAGTTAGATGATATAAAATAATGGTTCACACAAGCTTACTCTTTAGGGCTAACATTATGTAACAAAACATTATGTTGTAGAGACTTTAACGTATTATGTATCGCTAGGAAATATGTAATTAATTAATCGATTCTTAATTTATATTAATTTCACGGATCGATGATAAACAAAAGTGCCCTATGGAGCAGCTATAATGAAGGCTGGTTGTGTCGGAAGCCTATGGTTGGGACTGGTCCAAGCCATAAATGTCATCGCCTTATAGTAATTCCCCCATTTAATTCCTCCTCAACAGAATGCTCTTTTGTTTTCTCCAACTGATTTGTTGTACGTTTTGAAAAACGATTGTCTAACGGAGTCGTATTTTCACACTCTGTTGTGTCGGAACATCCCTTGCCTCGTTGCCTTCGATATATTACGGCATAAATATAGTATAGCGTTCGCTACTCGTTCTCAGTTTTGAAATACTGAAGGATAGGATGAAAGGAGGATTGAAAAAAAAAAAAAAAAAAAAAAAAACGTGGAATAAGAGAGGGTCGAAAAATCCTGGAAATTTATAGGAGACAAAGAGAAACAGCTGAATAATGTGCCGAATAAAAAGGTACTTGTGTAAAATGTTTTATTCAAGGGTTGATTTGTAGTAGGCACTGCCCGGGAAGACTGAATGCGGTTTTCAACTGATTGCATTGCCATCCTACCGCGCCAACTCCGGAAACAAATAGGCCTTTCTGATATATTATTCATAATCAACCTCATCTTTGCCTTCTGATTTTATTATATTATTATAAATTGATTATGCGATTAGTAGGTAAATATGGACACGACGACGAGGCAGTAGTAAAAAAAGCTATGCAATATTTAAAACTACCACAAAGTCTAAAAAACAGATGTTGCCAATGACCCTGCAGGGTAGAGGCAACAAAAAATCAAATAAGTAAATAAATAAATATGAATATAAAACACGACTATTAACGTTAACACACTTGTATAGAAATTGCAACAATACTTCTTAATTAGATGATCCTATGATCAGACGTTTAGAAGGATTATCAGCAATAAAAGAAAAAGAACAATTGGGTTCGAACGGACGAAAATTTCTTATTAAATAATAAGTATCTTAACTTATTTCAATTCATCTTCATAATTTCATCTGTTTAAACATTAAAGTCAATACCTTATTACAGTGAATATAATCCTAAAGATTGATCGTTATACATTTTTCTAGGTATTCTTAATTCAAATATTTAGGAAGGGTTAAAAAATAAAAGTAAAAAAGGTCCAATATAAAGGTAAAATAGATACTTTTACACGCTAAGGACTGGACTTCATAAACAAATTCAGTCAAGTCTAGTTCATCTCTCTGAAGCAGTGGGTCATAAACATTTTTATAACAAAAAGCCAGTAACATCAATTTTTTTTTTTGTAATATTTCTGAAATATATTTTTAAGGAATATAATAAATGAAAAATTATTTCAAGGAATTTATAGCTAAAAAATTTGACTTTTGAGTGATAGAACAATTGGGGCCTTTGGTATACTAAAAGTGAATTCCTCCCAGCTTACTTTACATTGTATAAATTCTGAAAACTATTCAATTTCATTATGCAAAGAAATGATAATAATTTGAGTAAGATACTTGTAAATAGAGACATACGTATTCCATATACGTTGCTGTTCGTACGGGCACAAGGATACTTTCAGTGTGGTCCTGCATGTGTCCAGATGCCCTGTTGAATGAAGCATAGGATTCTAGTGCTACCAGCATCTTAACAAGCTGGACCTATTCCACTGTCATCTCCAGCTGTACCGTTGGTTCTAGACTCGGACAGTTATCTAAAAAAAGAAATTCAGGGTATAATATAAAAAAAATTTCTTACCAAACTTAATTTATAATATGATACCTGAATATTAGCAAGTATTGGACTATGACGAGTAGGAATACGAGGCGATATATATTGCTGCTTACTTTTAGGTTCTTCAACCTCTAATAATTATTATAATTATTATTAATATTGGTGATAAATTAAGAAGCCGTAAACCGTTAGTTGGTGGATCTGACAAGGAAAAGTCAACTATTCGGTGCCAGTTCTATAATTCCTAGTTCCACCTCACTAATTAGTTCGCCTACCATTTATCGTGACGGATAGTTGCGCAATGATCTTTCTCTAGCTTATAAGAGTAAAAATTATAATAATTAAAACCCAACAAAGGTTATGATTAGCTGTTACTAACGAAAATATGTTCACTCCTACCTTTATCATCGCCATGTTTAAAAATCGTCTAATTTTAGTTAAGTAATTAAGTCTTTTGAATGCGCTGAAAGGATCGTAAGATTCCACCTGCAAGATTGTCTAATTTTTAATCAATAAATGAAATTTTCATTAAACAAAATAGTCATAAATCAAAATGAAATAATTAAAATTATTAAAAAAAAAATGTATAAAATCACTAATGTTGTTCAATATATATTTTTTGTGTCAAGATGTGCGGTAGAAACTTAAAAGTGAGCCCCAATTTAGGTGCCCGACTGCTTGTTAGTCAAAGAAGATACCGAATAGTCAAAATAGAAATAGAGGATTTATATTTAGTGCCGGAGGTGAGAAACTATATAGACCGTTGTCCCCGCTCACCTAGCCAAAATATACTGCTCTTCTGCGTTTGATCTATATATCGTTGTCTTTGGGAGAGAAGAAAGGTCCTTAGAATCTAATTTAAAGTATATTATATATCTAGAGCGAATCGTTGATCATTGTGTTAAAAAAATAAAATTAAAAAAATTACTAAGTCGAATATTATAATTCCTCACTGAGACTATTTTTGTACAAATTGTATGTCTGACAAAACTTAGCTAGCTGATCGATTCACCTATCGACTAATTAATAGTAAAACGTAATTGCATCTAGTAATTTGTCATTTGTCTTTCTTGCGAGAAGATTACCAACAAATCCATTAACACGCGCGTGTAAAAAGTGGGAGAGGGGATGTGATGGGAACAAAGTTCGCCAATTCCTACCTCCTGCATACACTCTCATTACTCGCTCTCAGAAAGATTATTCGGAGTTAACTATAGCAAATCCCCGAATACGCGTTGCCCATGGCAACATATGACTGAGAACCGAAACATAGCAAGTTCAAAACCCGGAGCCAGGGAAAAATTTAAGAATACCCGGCATCAATCCCCACCCTCTCCACTGCCCGGGAAACCCCGTATAGCCTAACAGGCGAGGAAGGGGTGGACCAAGAAAAAAAAATTAAAAAAAAAAACAAAAAACTATAACAAATACTATTCATCTCTGTTTTCTCAGTTTGCTGGTGTTCCTCAAGGCAGCATCAACATTCCCATTCTCTATACAGTATACAATTTATTATCAATACTTAAGCCGACGATATATGCAGTTTGCAAACAGTTCATAATGACCCCATCATTGCCATGAATCATCAACAAACATTGGTTTAGAAAATGGAGATTTATAACCAATCTTGAAGAATCTCATCTAATCACCTTTACTCTTCGTAAAGATTTAACTTCCTGTCGTTTCCTTTAACAACATTCCACTTAGTTCTGTCAAATAGATCTCCCTCCACCATGAAAAATATCTTACTTCGATTCCTCATGCAAGACTGCAACCTCGCTTTCTTCTATAGGGAGTCCACCTAGAAAAGAAAAGAAGTGAAGAAGATGGCTCGTGACCTTTTAAGTTAAAAATACTAGTTGAGTGCTACCGATGGGTAGATTCTCTACATGCCTTTTCATGACAAAATTTGTTCCTTTTTTCGTAGCTACATTACTGGATGTTTTTAAATGTTAAGTTGGAAATTTCAATAAAACGAACAAAAAAATTCGTTAACTTCATCAAGTTTTGGTTCCCAGCTCTTATATATTTTTGAGAACCTTTTAGATTTTAAAAGTAATTAGACCTCTTTTAAAATTAATGAAATCATTTTTAATTTCATTAAAATAACAAAAGTATTCTGTTAAGAAATTTCTTCATGGAGATATGGTTGGCTTTATTAATATTCATAATTAACAAAAAAGTGTACAGTGAAAAGTATTCTTCAGTAAAAGTAATCTCATGTACGCCACATGTACTTGTGCATTACCTCGCCTGACCCCAGTGTCCACACGTTCACAACGAACAAATGGCAATAAATGATTTTACATTGATATCTCTTATCTATGCGCATTTATCATTCCATCTAATGTCAGATTGTAACATTTGATTAGCTCTATTTCGAGACACGGATACACGTATGTTTTATATATATTTTAATATGTGTAACTCACAAAAGCGCCATTTCCTTAATAATATTATATATAACAGGTAGGATGAGAGAATATATTTGAATAAAAAAAATATAGGGCGACTTTCGAACTTAATTCGTCAACGATTGATATCCAAAAACTCTTGATTTAAGAGATTTCGAATCTTAGCTCCTGTACATTGTATTGTGCTGGTAATAATATATCAACTAGAAAATACGTTGTATAAAAATGGGCTTAATATCTCACCCCGCACAATATATCGGATATCTGGTGGAATTTAATCAGATGGCGATATGCGCTAATGATGGTCCGCTAACCTTTCGTAATCGTTTCTGATTGGTTATCTCCCCTTATCATGGCATAAACATGGAGGTTTTAATTAAAATAAATGTCAATAATCTTTATCTCTTCTGATAGCGCTGACATAGTGGGATAACCAGGCCCTTTCTACATATTTATACTTATGTTTGTACTGTCAGTGATTTGAGAAGAATTTAAAGTTGTGAAGGTTAGACGTAATTCTTTTGTTCCAAAATTCTAATGACCATTAACATAAATATAGTTGAATTCATTTCTTATATTAACCAAAGACAAGGGCCTTCGCATTTTAAGGCATCCAACATTTACTAGAGAAGAGTATTTTCTCTCATATTGCAGTAAAAACTGAAGCTTTTCCCCCATTAAAATGAAAATGAATTAAATAATTTTCTTAAATTTTAAATAATACAATAAAAATCAAATAAATCAAGTTTTCAACTTTGTCATCTATACTGTCGAACTCAATTCAAAGGATTACAAAATAAATAATCTGTCACATATACACATTCGATTACTCCTTTCAATAACGTGATATCTCAAACATCGGCTATTTTCAGTTTGAATTTTTTTTATTGCGCTGAAAGAATAGTGTCTCCTTGCTAGGTAAATCAAATCTCCTGTAAAATAATGTATGTGGAGATACGATATTTTTAAAGCAGTGAGCGAGTAGTAGAAAAACATCAAATTTTAATTAATATATTGATTCATAATCAATCAATATGATCATCAACTTGTAACCAAACTGAGATTACTGGTGCTTATTAATCTACTTTGAGATATTATTATTCTAAAGCATTTAATGACTCCAATTACATTTTCGTCATTCTAATATTAACTATTTTTTTTCTGTAACAATGGTTTAACGAAATTTAGATGTATTTTAAACAAAATAGAGGTGAATTCTTTTTTGCAAACCAACTAAAGTTCAAAGTAATATTACCTAAGGGATTGTGGACTAATTCCATTGATAAGAAAACACAGTTTTAGATCATCAAATTCATAAATCCTTCTTTTTTTTTTTTCTTTTTTTAGTTTTGATCAGAGCTGTGAAAACTTGTTAATCATTCAGGGGATAGTATGAATTAACCTGCTATTCATAGGATAAGAATAAAATTTGCCGGCATGAAGAATGATTATTTTGTTGGATACTGTTTTTTGTATTAAGAATGTTAATTTATAAAATTATTATTATTTTATAAAATTATCATTATTAGAAATATAATTTTAATCACAAAACTTCAGAAGCAATGAGGAAACAATCGGAAAGGAACTGTTCGGTAAGTTCACGGAGACTTTTTTTAGGCGCCCAAACTCGCCGTGGGACCAGGCCACAAACGAGGCAAGCAATTAAACTGACTTTAGAGGCGAGACTATGCCCGGAGACTAATCGAAATCTGATAGCGGCCGGTCCCCTCTTTGCTGGAGAAATTTCAGGAAATTTCTTTTCTAACTCTTTTTTTTTCTTTAACTTTTTCTTATTCTCACCTTTAATTAACACGTTCCTGATGTGAAAGTCCAATGCAGAGATTTCTGGATAATTGATGCAAAAGTTGAAGCCTGAAAACCGGTCTTAAAATAAGGAAAAAAATAAAGAACATGCTGCTCAATTAATTGTATTTAAATGAAATAAAAAGCATCTAAAGTGAATAATAATAAGTAAAAATAGTTTTATGCGTGTCGCATAAATTATCAAAAGAAAGATTTAAATGTTCATTATTATATTTTTTATAGGTAGTGAATTTAGTAATCACCAATTCTTATTGGTTTATTTTCTTTTTTTTATTTGGTTTGCAAACATGAGACTTTTTTCTGCACTTATGTCGGTTGAATTGGCGAAACTGTTTTGCCATAAGTACACGATTAAACTAAAAATTAGTCCAACATCCCCTCAGTCGATCCAGATGCAATGCCGGATTATCAATACATCGGCTATGGTAGTCGTGAGCGGACGAGGCTGAACGAAATGATATAAAAGTAGATGGGAAGATAAGACTAAGTACGTCGAAAATTAATCGGCTCGCCGGCGCTAGTATCTCCATCGCATCGCGCAGTGTTTATTTTAATTGTAGCCCGGGGAAGGAGGGCTGTTATTAGAAAGAGTGGGTGTGATTTGTGTCTTCATAGGCAGTGCTATAATTGCATAGTAGGCAATATATACAATTTGATTGGCTATCACATTTGGCGCCGCCCACTCCTCTGCAAGAGCTCGGATCCTATTGAACAGGGCTGCTGCACCCTCATTGGCATTGGCCGCTCTGATTAATGAATTTTATCGGACTATCGACCAATGGAAGAACTACTCTTTTTGGTCTATCGTTCTGTCTTTCCGATTGGATCACTATTGAAGAAAGTTTGATTTCATTAGATACTGCATTTAAAACGATAATAACATACTTTCTCTACTAAATTTACATGTAAATGTGATTTATGTATTTCTTAAATGTATCAGCGGCTTTACATTATTTATCTCAATAATTTAGTATTTTGTATTAAAATATAAATTTCAACCCCTTAAAATTTAATTCTAAAGAAGGATTATATATTTTAAAATTAAAAATATTTACAGAATAATTTTTTATTTGATGATGTTTGATAAAACTAATAGAAAATTACTTGAATAGAGTTAAGTTTTAATAATCAGTATAATTATCTTATGTTGAAACAGAGGGTAAATGACCAATGGAGACGTGGCGTGATCCATAACGTACGACAGCATAAAATAATATGCTAATTTAGTGTCTGTAGAATATATCAACCTTTCTTGAAAAGAATATGAAAAAGTAGCCTCATTAAAATGTCAAAAGCAACAAAAAACAATATTATCAGACACATAGTGACGTTTGTTCCGCATTTCTAATATAATAATAACAAATCTTATTAGGAGCGATGGAATTTCTAGAATGAGGTATTATGTGAAAAGGCATTTCTCGGAGACTTGATTAACCGTAAATTCTTACTGGGGCTTTAATAGTAAGAAAAAAAATATTGTGCCGAAGTTCAAATGCAACTGATTGATCAAAACGTGACAAGTAAGCATCAGTTGATTTGGGGGAAATTGGGTACATTTAATATAAACTCAGGACTTTCCATAAGGGGTGGTCCCATTTTTTTTTTTTAAGTTCAATTTTTAACATGCCTATATGGCTAAAATAAATATTATTTAAAAGTTAACCCAATATGCAAAATACAAAGCTACAAGGAAAGCTGTATGACATTTTAGAAATTTACCATTTGATAGCAACGAACAAGTTTTTACATAATTTTGAATTCTTTTTTTTTTTTTTATACAAAGTTAACTTTGATTTTGTCACTAAAGTTGAACAAACGGAGATGTCTGATCCCTTTCCACAACTTACGAATATCTGACACTGACCCCGATTATGACTTGCGATCCAAGTCCTCAAGTGCTCGTTAGAAGGCAGTGACGTAGTGTGATCTAGTGTTAGCAATAATTAGCAAGTGGAGAGATAGGATACGGCGGAGTTAATGAGCAACACAATCCAGGCTTCCACTAACAAGGTGCTCCTCCCGACACCATGGCATCCTCTTTACCATGGACCACTCTCGGGATTTATTGGTCCTAGCCCCGTCAGCCGACATCCGATGGCTGATGGATCTTCTTAATGGAATGATGGCCGTCTCATTGCTTCTAGTCATCTAGCATGTAGAGCCTTTAAGGTTTCCATGTGGTCCTCAACAGGTCAAGATCAACAATAAAAGAAATAGCACAGTTCATAAAGAAAAAAATATTTACCCCTCACTTCGATCAGTGCAGTTGTATATCTGCTTTAAGAGTCACAATCACAATTATTTTTGATTGATTTTCTACTTAAAAATACCGAAGGCTATTAGGATAAAAATATAAAAACTAACTAAACAAAAAAAAAGTTAGTTTTACGACTTCAGTAGAAAACTTCAAAAAAATAAAAAAAGGATTAGGTTATTAAAATTCAATTAAAATTCAAATTTTCCTAAGAAAAGTGTTTTAAGATAATTATTCAGGATAAATTAGGGATTTAAGATCGTTTTACCAATAGGAATTCTGTTAAAAATGTCTGTTTATCCCCGAAATAATCAAAATAAACAAAAAACAAAAACACCAATTGAATCAGTGAAGGCTAAAGATAAATTTTTGGAGACAGGCGAAAATTTGATATGTATTAATAAACTATTACTGGCCTTCCCCTTTCAAAAAAAATAAATATTATACAGTATAAGGATAATTTTTATTAGACCCATTTGCTCTGTCATCCTTTGTCAGCTCTTGTTATAGGCTTTATAAGATAAATTAAAATAATGGTAAAACCTCTACATTGAAGAGCTGCAATATGTCTATAGAGCACTCTATAGTCATATTTCAGGTGGCATTTCCATCATAGACATATAGTACTACATAATATACAAGAGACGGCAGCTACAGTTTATTTGTGTTAAAAATGTTGCTTGGCACTATTTTGCCCCGACCCCTTCAATTATACTAAATATACAATTTTAAATACTCGTGCATTAATTTAATAAGTTAACCTTTGGATTTTATTTTATTGAAAAAATAATCATTAAATTATTTATATTATTGAAATGGCCTTTCGGATTTATTTTAATATAGAACAAAATCTAATACAGCCAATTTCCTAAGTATGGAGGGTAAAATATAAAATTAAATTAAACATATATTTATCTTTCTTTGTTAGAAGACGTTTTTCGGAATTTTCAACCATTTTTTTTTTTTTTTTTTAGGGAAATGAATTCCAAAATAAAGTATTTAATTTCCCGAGTCCATTTTTCTAATCATTTCCTTTTAAGCTTTGAATGTAATTACTCAAAGCAAAAAAAATATATATTATTTAATTAGTAGAGATGAATGATGGTCAACTGTTCTTCAATTACGGTAGGTTAAATGACGGTCAGGAGTTTCAGTTACAATGATATTTATTATGGTAAGCCAACGTTTCGATCCAACTTGTGGATCTTCATCAGGGCTACTGAGTCCAGGTAACTAAGACTTCTTAGTTAGTAGTCTTAGTAGTCTTCTTACTTAGTAGTCTTAGTAGTCTTCTTTCTAAGACTTCTTGAGTCTTAGTATCCACCTGGACTCAGTAGCCCTGATGAAGATCCACAAGTTGGATCGAAACGTTGGCTTACCATAATAAATATCATTGTACCTGAAAATCCTGACCATCATTTAACCTATTATTATTATTTAATTATTTTTTCTAGGATAGTCCTGTCATTGTAGGTCTGATCGCTGTCCACCATGCGATATCAAAGGTTTCTTTTATATCTATGCTGGTCAGTGTTTGTCCAAAGGTACCATAATTAGATATTTATTTTTTATAAGTATTTATTGATAATTATTTGTTGCGCATACACTACATTGCGCAGTTTAAATTTATTTCGTTTTTTGAAGAAAAAAAATTATGAACCCTGTTTATAATATAAACATATTATTAGCAAAGTGTAATATGATGCTGGTAATTTAAACGATAAATCAATATCTAGCCGTATTAAGGCCGCGGACTGTTGGGAGGGGTGGTCACATGTGGCTGAGGGAGAGTCCACTTGGAGAATTAATCCCACAAATTCAAGCTGGGTAATAATTTATCCGGGCCTAATATATCTCCCTAATATATTACCCCCCTCACCCCCGCCAGGAATATTTAATATATTTTCTATGGATTACGTGTATTAGTTAAGCGCAGTATGTACAAGTGATGAATAGTCTCAATGGTTTATCAGATAGTAAAACGCTATTTTCCTTGATTTCCAGTTAATATATAAACAAGTCGTAGTTATGCCTACTTGGCACTTGATTTATACATAAAAAATAATGGCTGAGAAAGAAAGTTTACATTTTATTCAACTAAGACGAAATATTATTGATATTAAATACTATTTAAATGTTTTGAATTTACCGAAATAAACGCCCCGTATTTTTCATTTCTATGAATTATTCGTGTTAAAATTGAATAATGTTAATAATATTATTGTTAAAAAAATTTTAAGTAGACTCAGTACAGATCGCAAGAATATTTGAGAGCTAGGCCTAATAGATATATAGTGAAAATCAAAATTTTAACGTTTCAGAAGGTATTTTCTGTATAATTAAGGGCTGAAACAAATAAAGCAAATATAAAATAATTTATATTTTCTGGCAAAAGTTCGAAATCTATTGGATGCTTCGTCGATTAAATAATAATAAAACCTGTATGTACTTTTAATAACCAATAAATGCCAAAAAAGTGAGTTTTGAATTCAGTTGTTCGGTTCTTGAAACCTTAACGTTAGTAAATAATTAAAACATTAATTCCTATGATTCAATCACAGGATCATAAAGTGGTACGTTTCCACAATTCAACAAATTCTTAATTACGTAAGATTTTTTTTTAAATTTCTGTAGGTGTATCTGGTTTTGCTTATGATAATATTTGAAAATTTATAAAAATGATACTTAACCATTCTTAAATTTTGAATAAATTAATGTCTTAAAATTGTTTCTTGCTTATGTGTTACTTTTTTTATTTGGGCTATCTCTTCGAATACTTAGAACAGCTTGGTTTTATAAAATTTAAAATATCGCACCCTTCGGAGAATAGTTGAATTCGTAGGGAAATCGTTAGTAAAGTTTTTGTTTACTTCTGACTGCCTTCGAACCAAGAAAAAACGCCATAGTTTAAGTTATAGGGGAGCCTACTAGAGTTACCATTAAATTTTATGTACAAAATAGGTAACTTCCTCAATTTAATACTGTTGCTACCTCTAAATTTTGCTATTTTTGAGGTTTGTCTTTATGTGTGCCTAATATGGGTGCGAATTATTGAATGATTTTTTCTTCCATAACTTCACTTCAGGTAATATTTGTGGCACATAGTGGAAATATTTAATTAATACCTATATTTAAAAAAAATATGTTCATATGATAAATCTTATGTGTAAGTCAGAATACATTACTCAGTTAATTGATGTATAGTAAAAGTCAAGGGCATATATATTTTTTTTTTGTTTGTTTGTTAGTTGTATTAATCTTTTATGTTGAACGCTTAAGTATAAAAAAAGAAAAAAAATTATCACTCCAGAGGTGTGAATAATGAAGCAGTGTGATTAATAACGTGCTAGAGACAATCTGTAACCAATCTCATGTGACATGCCACGCCCACGAGCAGAGCATGCAAAAAAAAAATTGGTTCGCGCCTGCGCAGTGCCCGGCCTAGATTAGCTATCTCCGCCTAATGAGGAAGTATCAATGCTCAGGGAGATAGGCTATATATCTCGCGCATGCGTGCTCACAGCTGTTTGCGAAAGTGTTTACATCTATCACGGGACTGATAGGAGATCTGGCCTACATCGCGGCTACAAAACCCTGCGGAGGAGTAAGATCTTGCATTGTCTTCTTATTTCTTTGAATATTTTGCTCAGGTCAACTGGCGAGTGGGATGGTGTGATTGCTTCAATTGAATCACAGATATGCTATGTGATATATAAACAGAAGATATTAAATTTCTTAGATTATTTATTTATTCAGTTAAAAAAAATATACTTAGTTCGTAATTATTTTTTTTTTTTTTTTTTTTTTTTTTTTTTTTTTTTTTTTTTTTTTTTTTTTTTTTTTAACTTTTAATCTTTATTCACACCTGTTAATTAATATAATTGTAACAACCAGTGAATTTGCTGACAATAAATTTATAATAATGGCATGAGAGGCATGAGGGGGAGCACTACCCAGCGGCATCTCCTCCTGGCTTGAATGTTACTAGGTTTGATCACTAGACGAGGAGGTCCCTCATCCAGCTCCTCTTTAGCCTTCTACGGGCAGTACCTGGCATCACTGTTGTGGCCATGTCATTAATGAGTGAGTTGGGGTGTCCTTGTAGTTTGTCATGGAATCTTTTGTAGTGGGTTCGTATGTGTTCGTTGACAGTCGGTATGTGTAGGTCGGTGTGTAAAGTTATGTTGCTAACATACCATGGTGCTTTGGTGCTTTAGTGATTGTTCTGAATGTTTTTGCCTGAAAGATTTGTAGTTTGTTAATATGTGTCTTTTTAGCCGTCCCATATATTTGTGATGCATAGGTCCAAATAGGTTTTAGTAAGTAAGTGTAGGTGTTTAATTTCTGTCTTAGTTTTAGTTTTGAATGCTTTGAAAGAAGTGAGTAAAGAAGTTTTAATCTTTGGTTTAGAGTTTTCCTTTTTTTCTTAATATGTGGACCCCATGTCATCCTTCGATCAAATGTCAAACCAAGGTAGTATACTGTGTCTGTCTGTGGTATCTGTGTATTGTCGAGGAAAACAGGAGGGCACGTTTCACGTCGAAGAGTAAAGGTTATGTGCTGTGATTTGTCGTGATTTAGTCGGATTTTCCAAAGTTTAAACCAGTCATGTAATTTTGTCAAATAATGTTGAAGGTTCTGTGATGCATGGGTTGGATTTTCGTGCCTTGTTAGGATTGCAGTGTCGTCAGCGTATGTTGCTGTTAAAATTTCAGGACTGCAAGGAATGTCGTGTGTATACGTAATGTAGAGTAATGGGGCAAGAACAGAACCTTGAGGTACTCCTGCTGCGATTGACCGTATAGAAGACATCTCTGAACCCTGTCTAACGGAGAAAAATCTGTCAGTAAGGAAGGATTGAAGAATAAGATAGTAGGTAGGTGGAAGTATTATCTTGAGTTTATAGAGAAGTCCCTGGTGCCACACTCTGTCGAACGCTTGAGCAACATCCAGAAATACACCAGTCGTATATAATTTCTGCTCTAGTGCCGTGGATATGTAGTCTGTGACTCTGTGTAGTTGATGTATAGTTGAGTGGTGTGTCCTGAATCCAAATTGATGGTCTGGTATTATATGCAAGTTTGTTAGTATGTCTATAAGTCTTTTGTACAATAGACTTTCGAAAATTTTAGAGCAGATTGGAAGTAAACTGATTGGTCGATATGATGAGGGCAAGTTTTTGTCTTTGTTTGGCTTTTGAATCATAGTTATGTGAGAGTATTTCCATTGTAACGGGAATTTAGTAGTTCTCAGTATTGCATTGTAAATAGTCGTCAGAAACACTAGAGCTTTCCTGGGCATTTGCTGGAGCACTTCGGCGTTAATCAAGTCATGTCCAGGGGCTTTTCTTTTAGGTAACTTTTTGATATGTTCAGCGACCTGTGCTGGTGTGAAGGAAGGAGGAGGTGGTGTAAGTTGAAGTGGTATGTCTAGAGTGTTATGTACATGGCTATCGTGTTCAGTATTTGTGAGTTCTAAGTGTGGTATAAAAACAGACGATAGGTAGTCAGCGAAGAGTTCTGATTTTTCTCCGTCAGCCACAGCCCATGAATCATCCTCCCTCCGGAGGGGTGCCGGCACCTCACGATGCTTAGTAAGTTTTTTGGTATGTCTCCACAAGCTCCCATCGTCAGTCGAAAGATTAGTAATATAGTTGTCATAAGTTGTTCGTTTAAATTTTAGAATCTGTCGTTTGAGGTCGTTATTGAGTCTATTGTAAACTTGTTTATCTGATGGAAGTCTGTCAGTCTGCCAAATTTTCCTAGCTCTTCTCTTTGCCCTTATCAGATCCCTTATGTATTGTGGATACATAGGAAGATTTTCTGTTTTTCTGAGCTTGGATACTGATGAAGACCAAGCTGCTTCTTGTATGTTCTTTGTAAAACATTCAACAGCATCTTCAAGTTCCTTTTCATTCCTGATAGAAAGAGGAACTGAGAGAGAGTTGTCCAAAAAACTTCTATATCCGTCCCAATCCATTCTTCCGTTTATTAGAGACGGTCTCTGTGTAGCTTGGCAGGGCTCATCTAGTAAGATTAAATGCACGAGGGAGTGATCAGAACAAAGATCTGAGCTAGTACTTATGGTATGTGGTGTGGCTCGGAGTCCTTTAGTAATGAAAAAGTCTAGTAAGTCTGGTGTTTTCCGTCTAGAAGTGGGCCAGTAGGTAGGTGAATGAGGTGATATGGTGTCTAATGAAAGCTCGTGAAGAACATACCTTAGGTTCCTTCCTCTGGGGGTAGACAGTCTTGAGCCCCAGAACTCATGTTTAGCATTAAAGTCACCTCCTGCAATGAAGCATCTACCTAGACTTTTAAGGAAGTCACTAAACATTGCAGACGACAAGACATACCTAGGAGGGCAGTAAACCGCAGCAAAAGTAATGTTTTGATGTTTAGTAAATAGTGATATTGCTGTAGCTTGGATGTGCGGTGTTATGGGTATTTGTATCAAGTTGTGTTTGAGTGTTGTTCTGATGAGTATGGCAGTGCCTCCGTGTGCAGTACCGTCCGGGTGGTCTGTCCGGTAGATTTTATAACCCTGAATGTAAAATCTAGAATGTGGTGTCAAATGTGTTTCTGTCATGAGTGCTATGTCAATGCGTTTCTCGTGTAAGTATATGTCCAATTCAGTCCTGTGTTGATTCAGTCCGTTTGCATTCCACAGTATAACAGACATGGAGCCCACAGTTGACTGATTAAGGGGCATATTGCTGGCTCAGGGCGAGGGTAGCTTGCGAGAGTTGTTGAAGTAGACCAAAGAGGGGCTGGATGAGGTTATTCAGTCCATTAATCAAATTTAATATCTGACCTGAGCCATTTTCGATTGGGGGAGCCGGGTGGATAAAATTCCCACTCATACCTGTAAATTCCTGTTGCGGTGGTGCTGGAGCTGGTCGCTGCCTCTGTTGTTGCAGTCTCGGGCCTGATTGAAGTGGCTGACGCTGTTGCGGCTGAGGTAGAACGGGAAACTCATCGAGGTTGGGTGGTGGTGGGGCCTGCACTTTCGGGGGCCTCTGAAGAATGTTGTGGATGCTGCGACGTTTCCTCAGCTCCTTCAGCGTTATGCAGCCCCTGTAATTAGCGGGATGTGGTCCATTGCAGTTAGCACATCTTGCCGCAGTTTCTCGGGTCTTGGTACATGACGAACTTTCGTGGGCCATACCGCATCTCACGCATTTCGGGGGGTGGTTGCAATATGTTTTCGTGTGCCCATACTCTTGACATCGCACGCATTGAGGGATCATTCTTTTCTTACGTGGCTCTTCTATTTTCACCTGCGTATAGTATAAAGAATTTATTTCAAAGATTTTTTCGTTGAATGTTGCTTTTGACACGTCAACAAAAAACATTGGGAGTGGAGTTTTGTAGCGTGAAATAACATTCACTACACTTGTAACTTCATAGCCGTAGTTTGCTAGTTCTTGTTTGATGATTTCAACGGGTGTAGCGAAGTGAAGGTTTTTTATGACCACTCGAGGGCTTTTATCTTCCTGGAGTTGGTACGTATGAAAGTCTGCACCTCCTTTTCTTAGACTGGTAACAAACTTTCGATACACGTCTGCATTTTCTGGATAGACACTAACCCCCCTCACAGATGTTTTCAGCCTGAAGCTGTTGGGGCCACCTTCATTTTGAAGGAAGGTTACTAGCGCTCTATAGTCTTTAACATCACTTAAGTGTATTGGTGGAGGTTTAGTGTTTAAAGGTGGCTTATTTGGTGGCTGGGAATCTTCTTTTAGGTTCGATAAAGGCGCAAAACTATTTTGTAAAACAATTGTATCACTAACCTTAGGATGCTTCCGAGGGTCTCTTTCCGATACCATTTGTCTTTTCCTACCTGAAACAACCTCCCAAGAGATTGTTTCGTGGCCCGTACCATCACTATTGTCTATTTCAATAGGTACACCACTAGAACCTTGCGGTTCATTCATTGTTTAAGCGGATGAACCCGCTTCACTAAAAGATTCACTTCCTTCAATCGCACACTTATTATACTTACTAATACGAAGTGAAAGCAGTAAAAATAACTTAATTTTATCACTTAAAACATTAAATAAAACTTTTAAAACATAGAGAGAAAATAAAGCACGTGCATAACCTTTTATCACCAACAGCTGTTTTTTTCAGTTCGTAATTATAAACCGCTTTTCCAACAAGAATTGTTATTTATTGATGAAAATATTGAAGATATTATTTCATTAATTAATATATAAAATAACCTTTATTCTTCGGCAGGTGGGATATTTTAAATTTTACAAAATCAAGCTATTCTAAATATTCGAAGAAATAGCTCAAATAAAAAAAGAATAACACGTTTTGACAAACTAAAAAAAATGACACCATCGAAAAACCCCTGCGACCATTTTGAAATTTTCGCTGAGGATTGCAGTTTATTGCTTACAACCCTAAAAGAAGGAGTTAATCGAAAAAATGTATATGACTGAAAATGTTCTCCTTGAAAACCTGAAAAGACTGAAGCCATTCTATGACCACTTTGATTTTCAAAATCCGCCGTTTCGCGCTTATAATTCGCAATCGATGGTGAAATGATTAAGGAAGTTATGGCGTACCGACAAAAAAAAGGCTTTGAGAAATAATATATTATATGATTTAAAAATGGTTAAGTATCATTTTTATAATTTTTTTCATAAACAAAACTAAGCACATTACTGAACTTCCACTGAATTTAACTAAAAACTCAATACAACTATAATTAGTTTAATAACTATATGAGCATATTTTATAGCACTGTATAATAATATAACAGTAATTCACTCAAGAATGGCTTTTTTTTTCATCTCGCAACTCAATAGTTTAAAAATAAAATCCAAACTGACTGAAATTGTAAACAACGTCGTGAATGGAATAGAATTAATCCTAAAATGTAAAAAATAAAATTAATTTATATTTGAAATATGAAATCAAATGTAAGTATAAAATAGGATTGAAGAAGCAAGGAAGGAATAAATGAACCCATGATTATGAATGTGATCTATTTCAAAATAAAATATCATGTTAAAAGAAAGAATGCTAAAAAAATTGGCATTCTCACAGAAAGCAATGGATAGTAATTGCGGTAAATACGCGAAACGGAAAAGATCCAGTATTTGAAATGGTTTGGTAATCTTCAATGTTACGTTTGTTTCGTTTTTACTGACTTAATATGTTCAATTATCATTATGCTAAAATTCGTTTAGGATATAATTACTTTATACTCCTTAAGGCAATCAGCATGTTACAAATAATTGCAAATATAACACATTAGTAATTAAAATCTATCTATATTTTTACTTTCACTTACCTATATATGAAATATATAGTAAGTGGAAGTATTGCGATCGTGAAAATTTTCGACTTCCGGTTTTCAACGGAAATACACGTTTTGGGACCCCCTGAGTCGAAATAACCAAGTCCCGCGAAATGGTCTGTGTGTGTGTGTGTGTGTGTGTGTGTGTATGTGAACAGACTAGCTCAAAAACTATAAACCGTGGAAACCTGAAATTGGGTATTTAGTGTAGGTATAGGCCCGCGATGTGACAGCAAAATTTTCATCAAAATTGCTCAAAGGGAGGGGGTACTTTATTTAATAACTTTTTACGTCTTTTTCGATTTTCTCAAAAACGGCTCTAACGATTTTGATTAAACTGAGTATTTAATCGATTTATATGCCCGAGATGTGACTGTAAAAATTTCATCAAAATTGATTAACCGGAGGGGGGACTTTACTTAATAAATTTTGTATCATTTTCACGTGTTTTTTTTTATTTACTCAAAAACGGTATTAACGATTTTGATCAAACTTGGTATTTTATGTATTTATATGCCCAAGATATGACTGTAAAAATTTCATCAAAATTGATCTACGGGAGGGGGGACTTTATTTAATAAATTTTGTATCATTTTCACGGGTTTTTTTTATTTACTCAAAAACGGCTTTAACGATTAACAAAAATAAGATATGAATGTAGAAAAATGTGTGACTTTGGGAAATGATAATTAGCAAAACACGTCAATTTCTAATCTAAGTAAGTTGGTAAGTGAAAGTTGTGTGTTGCGCGCACGCACCAGATTTTTTTCAATTTATTCCCATTTTCATCCAACCTATTACCGATTGATCAGTATATGAGGAATTAAATTTCCAACTAATATATATTTCTGCTAGTGTTACAAAATAAAAAAAATAAAACTTGATTAAAAATTATAACATGAGTATTCAAGCAACAATTGCAGAATCATGCAAAGGAAATAAAGAAATCTATAAGAAATATAAAGTTTGCATTCTTTATAGATTTATATCTTTATTATTTCCTCGTCGTTTATTTATGTATTTATTATTATTTTTCTTTCTCGTAACTCATTCACTTCCGATTACCCAATCACCGGGACTAAATATAAATCAATTAGAGAGGAAAATTATAAATTTGCGTGAGAGAATAAGCCATCTGTTCGCGTAAGAAGTGTCGCATATCTAAATTAATCGAACTGGTTGTTCAATCAGAGGCTAATTATTTCAATTATCTTAATGACATTCAGGAATGCACTGGAACCACCTCCGCCAATAAAGGTGCTCTTCAACAGTTCTCTATAAGGGTCTAGGGATAAGAGTTCTTACAATGTTTAGAATCTTTCATCAAATGTGTAAATACATATAAACCAGCAAGAGATCCTGTGTTTTTTTTAAATGTTCGAATCTTATAAACATTTCTCATATTTGTATCTTATTCATTTTCATACATTGAGATATGCATTAAAGTATTAACTGAGGTCCAGAAACAAAATTCAGCTGGGAACAATCTTTCCTCATGCCTTAAAAGCTTAAGTAACACTGATTTATCTCGTTTGCCGTTTGTCACTAATTCGTTGATAGGTCGGGATTGAATTATGAATGGATTAAAAAAACTGATAAATTCTTATTGTAATAAATAATTAAAAAAAAAAAATACAAGCTATCAATGTTCAATGTTAATTGACAATATTGTATTTTTCTCCTTGAACTTAATTTTAATTTTAAAATACTTAATTTCTCATTATCTGATTATTACTGAAAATTTTTATTCGAAACTTGTTTAAAGGTATTTTTTATACAAACAATATTTTGGTATTGTTGAAATATGCACTTCAGACTATACCCTTATATTTATATTTTTGTAATAAAATTAGGGCTTCAGATTATTGCAATATAGTTCAGATCTGCATTTTAATCATTAAATTTAATTTTTGAATTATTAAATCTGCATAATGTTGTTCTATATTCTGTAGAGGATATACATAATAGTATTGATAAGAGAGGAGCTATATAATAGTATTGATTCAGTAGTATTGTTTAAGTGTTTATAATTTTTTTATGTTCGTGAAATTGACGGATAAAAGTCGTTCCCAGAAGGTTTATGAAGTTATAGTTGATAGAAGTGAAAGTATAAAAATGTAAACACTTCAGTGTTCTTTAAACCCTCATCCCCTAGATAGTATATAGAAATACTTAAGAGTGCTCCTTTCATGATATGCTTGTAAACTTGTCAGCACTATGTCCTACTAATTCAAACATCTATAGAGTGCTTTTTTTTTTCATTAAGGAAGCAGCTGACCTAACTTTGTTTGTCTGTATGCCATGTCCCAATAATAAAAATATTAAATAAATAATCGTACTCAAAGAAATAATGTATTATTCTATGAATAAAAATGAATTACAAAAGGGTTGGTCTACTGTTTGGAAACAAGAAACAGTTTTTAAGACTGTCAACAACATGCTGTGTCCTTTTTCAAATTCCTAATAATCCTTAATAGAGGCTTTAGAGAGCACTATTTTTGCCTTTAAAAAGGCCCTGTCTGCCATAACTTTTCGTGACTGAATGCTGAGATCCAATAATAAAAATGATAATTAAATAAAATTATCTTATTATAAAAATCTTACTAAAAATAAAATAATGTATTATTCTATGAATAAAAATAATGACTACTGTTTGGAAACAATCTCTCCGTGATGATTTATCGGAGCCCCGAACTATGGCCACTGCCCCACGGTGTTCCTCATTAAAATAGCGTGGTAGGAGCCATAAACAAAAGCTATTGTTGAAGGGATATCTATTTAAATTTGGGATGATGGATGGAGGGTAGCCAACCCATCGGTAGCCCCACCTACGTGGACAAAGGAGCATTTCACGCTCGCTTCTTGGTTCATTAGTTACGCAATGCGCTGTCCCCGTCCAAGCCGGAGGATCTATGGTAATTATCCTTCAACCCAGCGTAGAAATACATCTCGGAAGCCATGAGTTCCCACGGGTTAATGATCCGAACGCCATAACTCAAAACCCAAGCATAACCCATTCTGTCATTATTTTCAATAAAGCTCTTTAAAGAAACCCGAAAAGTAATGGATTTTTTTCTAAAAATCCTTATTTTGTCGACACCTATTTCCCCAGAGTTAAAAGTAAGGAAAAAATAAATGAAAATAAACTTTAAAATAAATAAAAATTGGTCATATTTGCAGCTAGTAAATGTCTTTTGAAGGGTTGAGACAAATATCATCCAGTTTGACGTAATATCTTTATTTTAAAAGACCTACTATTTTTACATTTCGTGGCAACTTGGAAAAACACAACACAACAGAAACTTACATAAATCCATAAGACTTTATCTAGTGTTATGATGATTCTATATTTTCATTTTTTTTTACATCGTGGAGTATCTTGCATGACTTAATTTCCATACGGAAACAAAATAAATTATTATGACACACAAATATTTTTTAAATAGACGAAAAAAAAGAACTCTGAACATAAAGTAAGTCATTTTTTTTTTTTTTTTTTTTTTTTACTGATATCATGTAGAGTAATATTAAGGGGGAAAAAATAATGAATTATGTCTTCCGATGCTGTTCATCCCTTGCTCAAGTTTGCATCAATAAAATTTTAAGATCATCTGATTTCTTTTTCATTGTGTTCTTTTATAAGAGCTTAGCTAATTCGATTAGTTTTTTGCAGCCAAATGTTTTTATTTTTATTTTTTAAACATGTCATGATGAGTTCTAGGATTCTAATATTTTCTTTTCCCTTTTCCTCTTCTATTCCTTAACTTGAATTAGGTTTTAAAAATTATTTGATTGAATTAATGAGCATTATTTATTAGAGCTTTATAATTTTATTAAACAAAAATAATAGCGAAGAAATAAACTTTTTTTCTCACTCAATATGAATGTTCTTATAATTTATATTTTCCCAAGAATAGCCCGTGAATTCTACAGTCGATTTTAATTTTTAAAAAACAAAAAAACTAATTTTTATAATGAATTTCCCCTAAATTAATTTTAATCTACCCCCTTAAATAAATTTTATTATTTCTCTATTTTCTATTTTAACACTTTCACTTGCATACCGATATACTAGAGATACTTTATAATGGTATATTTTTTCGTAATATTTTGATGAATTTATTTCACTTTCAGTAACTCTAATAACTTTAACTCATTCCAAATCAGATTATAATAATTGCGACTCGTCTGTTTATTTTTAAGGTACCCTTTCGCTACTTGTGATGTTGATACGAGTACATAATCAAACAGCGGAGTGCTTAGATTCTGTAAATGTTTATATCTATATCAACTGGATTGGATCACCTTTAGGGAATTTAATAAATTATTGATTTTTTTCAATGCGTAGTAGCATCTTCAGTGTTTAAAAATTAATGTTGTATACAACCTACAATGTATCTTCTAACATGGCAGAATGACGTTATTGTAGATTAATACCTTAGATTGAAGTTTTGATTTTGGTTTGGAGCCGTTTTAATGTATTTCTTTTTAAAGAAAAGAGCTGTAATTATTTGTTTATGCCAAGATTGTAATAATAGAACATGGTGTATGCAATAGACTTGATGTGATATATGTCTTTTCCGTGAAATGTCCTGTAGGTATAATGTTTACATTGAGTATTTAGCATATGGAACGTGAAGACCTTTGTACATAGTCATTTGAATAGTTACATGTCCTTTGCAGAACTTTCTTCTGCGTTTCAGGATGTGTTGTTTGTATGAGTGCCTTAGCAATGCTCATTGATTCTAAAACCACACGTTTTTTTATTGCCATTTGGATCACTTTCGTTTTAGAATAATTCAACTGATGATATATGCTCATAATGTATTGTAAATCAAAATATTGTTATTCATAGTTACTTTAAGATTGAACTAAATTTTGATTTGCAAGATAAGAAAGTTATATTTTTTAATCTATTGGATATGGTTTTGTTTTATTTTAACTAGGCAAAGCTTAATATAACAATAACTCAGAAGGCTGCATTGTACTACTAAGAAATAGATCGAACTTGTGAAAAAAAATTCTAAATGTTTTCCAACTCCCAACTATCGTAATCATGTTTAGCTATTATTTGTTCTCTTAAAATTTAATAAAAATAATTATTCCTTTTAACGGTTAGATCCAATAAATGTTGAATCCACTTTGCTGAGACTAGAAGCAGCCGTTCCGTTTGGTCATGCTGGGAAGGGTCTTCTTATATAACATATGACAGGAAATATATCATTTCTTGCTCTATTTACATTATCTGAAATTGTTTTATTCACAGGTGATTGAATAAAGGATATGAAGTAGACCATAATTTCAGAAATAATCAATAAACTATTATTATAAAGCGAGACTCCAGTATCAATCTTTTTTTTTGTATGATCCCCTATAGTTTTTGATTGGTTAAGTGGTGTTTATAACATTAATTGTATTCATAATAATGTAACGTTAATAAAACACACACAAAAAAAAAACCATATGGTTTAGAATAGTAGAATAGATTTATTGTAGGAACGAACTAAAAATTCGAAGAAACTGTCATAGTACATGTTTGTGACTTCTTAGTCAACATCTTTGTATCTTCTTACGACTAATACTTACGACTTATAAGGAGTGATGTACTAGAGAGTTAGTCTTGTACTGAAGTTCAAGTCATTTGTTTATTTTTGTGTTACGATGTGATATTTTTTGTAACCTGTGTAATTATTTGTGTTTTCATAATCAGTGTGGCATTATAAATTGTCATTTCCGTTTTGTAAAAATTGTTTAACCCAAATAAGTCTTACAACAATATAAAACAAAGTTGCAATGAGTCGGGATGTTGTAAATAATTTTAATAATATTGATGATTCATTTTATTTCACAAAGAACTGCGATACCGAAGTATAGGGATCGGTAATAAATTTAAATAAAATTATTTACTAATAGGACCCACATGAAAATATTTACTATATATGAAATAAATTCCTCACAGCATCAAGAATCTATTAGAATTCATCCCTATGCAATATTTCCTGCGTCCCTGGTCACTTCGTGGACACTCCCCCCCCCCCCGATCCCCCCTAGTAATCCACTATCAGTAGATAATTCCCGCCACTACATAACGGCAGACAAAACGGATCCTCTAATTGCGGGCGGGATATCAATTAAACTAATCCCCTACTTATAATATAGGGGGCGGATTCTAATCCTGGGGGCTTATATCGCAAGGGGGGCCTGAGTTATAGTGGGCAGCTGGGCACTTTGTCACCGGCCTCCGGCCTGAGGGCCATCTTGCCCCCGACTTCCATTCGCCCTCTGTACGGAAGCCCTTTTATAAGTGTAGGAAGTGGTCTGCGATATGGAAGAGATGTGAATGAGGACTTTACAAGGAAGAAGGGGAAAATATTACATGGAAAGATATCTGAATTAAATTTAAATCTCTTTCAATTGAAAAATACTGAATACTCTTAAACTTGAATGAAATCTTGTGAGTGAAAAAGAAGGGGTTGAGCCCCCTGAAAACAGACTAGAGATCTCATTGCTTATATCCGGTATCTGGTCAATGTAACCATCGTTAATGATTAATATTTATTACTAGTGAAAATGGTTCGTTTCACATGAAATGTCAGATTTTAAGGTAAAGGGATTTTAGTAAAAATACAATATGAAAACAATATACTTTTATTCGAAGAATTTACCCTATTTTTCTACACATTTTCCCTATCGTGACACCAACTTTTTAACCCGGAACTGAAAAACTCTGAGATTTGAAGTGAAACAAAATCTGAAAACGCACTTTGGGCTTCAGCATCATTTTAAAAATAATTTCCTCTGACGAAGTGGTCTAAATTCCTGAACAGGTGATAATCTGTTGGAGACAAGTGGGTGCGGAAGAACTTCATACCCCTGTTTCTTCAATTTATTCAATTAAATAATTTATTATTATATGCTGTTGACCGAATCCTATTTTACTGGCTCAATTTAATATTTTGTGTCGAATAAATATACGAAAGAAATTCTTCACAAAGAAGAAGAGAAGAACACTTAACTTAATCCACACAACTTAAAGAAAACAGTGTGGATATATACTTCCTTAAATACTATTATAACATAATTTTGTAATAATACCTTTTTTTTTTTTTTCAGGTTAGTCCAAAAACAATGGTTCACGCATGTCAAAGTTTGGCAGGTATTTCTTTTTATTTATTTATTATTTTATTAATTAAATTTTATAAAACCACCTCTAACAGTAATTTCATGTTTAACTATTAACGTATCTTTAATTAAAATTTTGTAAGAGAAATACAAGTGCATAGATGTTTTTACTTTCAGTTAGTTTATTCAAATCATAAAAATATTTTTTGTTTTATTTTCTTAAATTTACATACACAAATAATAAACTATCTAATTATATATTAATCTAATCTTAATCTGTGGGTTACCACCTTTTTAAATTATTTTTAAATAATTTATTTTTTGAAGAGAAAAGATTTGGCTCCGCCGGGAGTCGAACCCGGTTCTCCTAGAGGATTGGCCTTACTTGGAGCTCTGTGGTGTAGTGGTTAGCATCCGCGCATGTCACGCGGGAGACCCGGGTCCGACTCCCGGCGGAGCCAAATCTTTTCTCTTCAAAAAATATATTATTTAAATATATCTAATTATATATTTTTTTTCGAGCAGTAGTTGAATATTTAAAAACTTGTTGTTATTAATATGTACCTGTGAGACGTGTGCTAAACTATTATTCTTAGTTAGCCAAGATATTAATGGCTATAAACTCAATAATAAAACCGCTTAACCGTTCATTTCAGCATGAGAAAAAATAAAAATTTCCTGTCTAAGTATTAACCACATCAATGCTTCATAGAATTCAGATTTATTAATAAATACAAATTTTCTCAGATTTATGAAATAAACATATTTACATATATATATATATATATATATATATATATATATATATATATATATATATATATATATATAGCAGGGTTAATAATCCGCAATAGGTACGCATCGCTAAAGTTCTGTCCATTGCTCACAAGAGTTAAGCAGATGAAGCAGGGCAGACTGATTAGGCAAAGCCACTGCGGATAAAGTAACTTACAGTACCTTTAATTTAGCCAAGCCCTTGGCTCCTAGGGCATATGTTTAATCAAGAGGAACAAGAATTATATTCAGGCCCTTTTAATTAGTTCACTTCTTCCCTTTTCCTCTCCCTACATCCCTCATTCCCTCCCCCACCCTTATTCCTGCGGGTTTAAAATGCTGCTTTTGCCCTAGTTCCAGGATCTGTATTCTTTACAGTATATATACTGAAAAGAAATAATTTCTATAATTTAACTATAGAATTATAGATAATTCACTGTTGATTTGATAAAAGAAATATAGAAACAATAGTAAACATGAACAATAATTACATTATAAAAAATACCATAGTTACTGAATTTTACCTACATTTCGAATACATTTTTCGTTTTTGATTAAATAAAAACAAATTACAAATGATTATATTTTTATAATTATTTTTAAAATCAGTTTTTAATAGCGATATACTACTGAGTAAAAAATAAGTTGAATATCTTTTATATCATCGTCACCATGCTAAAGTAACAAATGTGCAACTAAAAACCTATGCATATTCGTTACTTTAGCATGGTGATGGCAATATCAGCGCAAATCAAATTCCTCAGATAAAAACCGATACCTCGAAATAAAGTTCATCAAAGGGGTGGGTGAGCCTCGAATATACCGTTTAACAATATTAAAAAAATATTTTATTAAATATATTTAAATATATTATTATTAAAATATAAATTATTTAAATATTAGTTTAAAAATATTGAGGAACTTACAAAAGATTTTAGTTTTTTATCAACAATTTTTGACTGACAGGTGTCCCTTGAAACGTACATAACCAAACTACATACCGACTTACTATCAAAAAATACGAAACACCAATTCTCGCTTTCAGATCATATTACTAAACAGAACAAACACTTGAACAATAAAAAAAAAAAAAAATGAAAAGGATATCAGAAGATGTGCGAAAAAGTAATATTTTTAGACAACTTGAGATATAAAAAATATCAGATTCTATCAATGGGACAGCTATAAAATCAGTCGTAAGTCAAGTAAAAAATATGGTGCTATATCGAAACAGAATGATTCAAGGCCAGGAAAAACCAAATTTATTCAAATGATCTCGTTGATTTAATCGGTGATTATATGATACTGTCATGATTTGGCAATGATAAAAAAAATCGCGAAAAATTTTATATGAATCAGCTTAAGTATTTGATAAATATAGAGTTCTACATTTTCAACCCGTGATACCTTTCATGGATGTTATTAATCAATCCAAGACTATGCATTTTGATTTTAAAAGTGTTTTACATTATCTCAGTAGTGGATATTCTGACGTTAAGGTGACCGATTTAATCACAACTTTTCTTAAATTGTTTTTTAAACAACTCAATGTTTTTTTAAATATAGGTGTGGGAGCTTTTTAGATAGTTACATAATTCATGAAGAAAGTTTTAGTTTGTTTCAAGGATATTGAAGGAACCTTTCCCCGACTAAAACTATAGTAAAGCTTAATATAGGATGAAAAATTCGTTGTCATTTATATACAAAAATATTTTATGTTCGAATGGTTAATTTTCAAAAACGAAATAACCCCATACAGCTCGACATTTATCAAGTTTATGCCTGAAGATGGTTCAGCACTTCCAAAGTATGGGTCGAAAGATGTGTGGGCTGACCAAGTAGGTATGATAGCAATAAGTTATGAAAAGCGACTGGTTGTAATAAAAGCGAGCTATGAAACATTGTATTATATTTGATGGTTGAAGGGGGAGCAATACAATTCTGCGGAGAATGCAGACAAATTCGTTGGCGGAGCCCTCTCCTAGAATTCTTTTCCTGTCGGCCATTCATCTTGTTAGAGCCCTAAATTGCTCTTCCCTCTGCCCCCGCTTTTCCTCCTTTTCTCCCGGGTTTTTCCATCCCTTCGCCCTGGATCTGGGCGGGACTTGTGCCCCCTTCCATCCCCCCTTTTCCCCCCCCCCCCCCCGAAGGCCTCCCCTATTCTCGCAATTTCCTTGTCGTATCGCCGCTCATAAATTGAGAGCAACATAGTGGGCGAGGAGGCAAAGAATGGGCCGGCTTGATTTGAATTGCCCCGGGAGGCCGCAGGGAGCAGCGTTAGGGGAAATTGCCTAGGATCAGCCTTCATTACAGCTCACCTAGATATTTTATGTAGCGGTCACTGCCAACCCCTATCCCACTTTTGGAACACTAATTGATCACCGCTCCCCTCGAATTCCTCTCCGCAATTCCTTTAGAATAGCCTGATAAAATCTCTAATCAACCTAGGCCATATCTAATATCCGATCGATATTTAATTAAATCAGTAAAAAAAAAAAAAAAAAAAAAACAAGAGTAGAAAACCTGTGCAACATGAAAACATTGCAAATGTAATTAAAGTGTAATGATAATGACCGGTCGATAATTAACAACCGTAACGCTCCATTTTTGCTAATAAAGTTTAAACTAATCTAAGATATTTTTTTCGAATCTTTTACAATATTTTTTTAATTAAAACTGTTCGGGCGCCACTTTTTGTCTATTTTTATGATAAGATAAATATTATCACTACAATGGCCAAGTGGAAACCGAAATTTTTAAATAAAAAAATATTAATATTAATAAAAAATTGTAAAATTGTTTTTTTTTCATCACTATTTCCAAAAGTGGTTGTTTTCGGTGCGCGGTCGTGGAAATTAGACCAAGATTGGAACCCACTTTTGATAAGTGTTATGAACAATACTTTTCATCATACTCCTCATACTTAAGAACATTAAAACACTTTTATATTTCATTAATAACATACATATATGATATGATATAGGAAGAAATTAAATTGGCAGTTTAACAAAAAAAAAAAAAAAAACTGTTTATTAACCTTAAAGAAAAATACTTATATTTTAACATTAATATTTATAGTACGGGATTTAGCTGGAAATAGTTCGATTAAAGCTTCTTGTACATCTTATGGTAATTACATGCTATTTTGCACTTTAAGCATTCTACTTTTAAAAAAACACAGTATTACTACAAGTTACCTCTCTTAAACAGATGTTTATTAATATGTATTAGTTGTAAGGTTAGCGCACACAAAAGATTTTCCTGGCCTAGGACCGAAAAGTACTTTACGGACTCAAAGCATCTATTGAAAACACATGTTTTTGATGCAGTATGATGTCATTAATAGTTCAATGCACATTAATTAGCATATTGTTAATTTATAATACAATAATTATAAGGTGGAAGAGAGACCTCCACTCCTGAATGGGCACTACCTTCCCTGGTGCTTAAAAATGCTATTATGGTAACAATAAATTTCTTCGCATTTGTTGAGTGTCTCTTGATTCCGATTGGTCAAATTACAAAGCATGAAGTTAAAAAAAAAATATTCAATATCCATTGTTCACGTATATTTATTGCTTCTTCAACGAGTAATTGTTTTTAGAAGTAATCAAATATCGTGGTCATGATCCTCACACACTGTTTTGACTTATTATAAACCCCTATATTTTTTTTAATAAGGTTTACTTACTTTAGGGTCTTAAAAAATTTACTCTCAAACATACTGTAGGACAAGACCAATGGTAATGAAAAAAAAAAAAAAAAACCGTAAACAGTGTCACGGGTCATAATTTACTGCCTGCGGGCCTAACATTCCTCAGGGGTGGAAAAATACCTTGAGCGGGGGGTAATAAATTGTCGACGGCGAGGGGGGGGGCTGAAATTTAATTTGCGCCCTAGAAGAATACCCTCATTTCTCAACAGACCTCTAATTTGAGAGGCCGTGCGGTTAACAATAGCACTGTATTAGCTCTACCTGAATATTAACCCAGTCATAATGCAGTCTAAGGGGGAGCAGGATTCTTTATCGTGGATTCCTTTCAAAAAGAAATATAAAATTAAACTTTTATCAGGAATAAATGTTTATTTTACAGGCCAAGAATTCGTTTAACCTGTATTTTATTGATCACTGGATTAAATGACAAAAAATTACAAAAAAAATATTTTTTCTAAAATATCCGGACGCAGTGCTATTAATCGATGAATATTTTATACTAGCTGTATATTCCGGTTTCGCCCGGGGAATTTCATTTTTTCTCTCTTCCAAATCTATAAAATGAGACTTTTTTCGACTCAAATGGTCCATTTCGTAAAAAAGCAATGTAAAGCGAGCTCATAACGATTTGCGTAACAATAAAGAATATACCCAGAGATTGGCTGAAGTTATGCAATTTTAATATGGACAGGTGTTCGAACCTGTAATGAAAGAACCACTGACCGATATTTGGAGAATTTAGGACAAACGGATTTCTATAAAGAACAAACAAACAAACAAATAGAATTTCATCTTTACTTAAATAGATTGAAGGTATAATTCAAGTAACAAGTTTCTCTTGTTTTGAAATACAAGATATTAAGATTATAATGATAGTGGACGTTGGAAGACAAAGGGCATATGAGACATTTTTCCATTTTAAGTAGATCAGAGTTAAAATTTAAAAAAAATAATTATATCTGGATTTGAAAAAAATAATTTTGTTCTAAAATCTTAATCCAATCTTCGAATATCAATATCAGTTGTAAATGTTTTAGTATTTTTACTTCATGGTATTTTATATTGTATTGTAAATATATAAAACAAGTTCGGATTATTCACACCATTTGTACATCAAGAACGGCAAGACATATTTTTAAGAAGTTTAATTTGTTGGATTTGCCTCAGCCCCGAATGGCAGAAGAAGTATTACAACATAGGATAAATGGGTGGAGGGGGAGGAGATGATTATTAACTTTCAACCATTTTGTTTTCGACGAAATTCGAAACACATTTCTTTCTTAGATGTTATGTTAGAAGAAAGTTAATTTCACAGAAATATTACCAATGGATAGGTTTGGGTGTTGAGGGGAGAGAAGATATTTGTTTTTTACCCACTTCCCTGGTTTTCAAAACACTTATGTATACTAACACTGCCATTAAATCCCCATCGATTTTTTTGCCAATCAAAAGGGAGCCATTTTCACTACCATATTCCACTCAGTTTTTAAAAAATGTCATACGACCTTTCTAAGGTTCACAATTATAATTAATTATTACATGAGCTTAGTCACGTTAGCTCACGATTACCTCATTGCAAATATTCCCACCTGAAACAAGCGTGTTATAAGTCATTTTCATAATCAATTGATTCCTGAGTGAAATGTTAATTGGAACATTTTATTCCTTTCCAAGAAATAATTATTATTATTGTATGCCTGCGTTTTATATCCCCAAATGTGTTTAAAGCATCATTCTTTTATTTACACTAACTACTTTTGCATTGAATGGCTCATATGAATACAACCCATTTGTACTCTATGTCACTCATTTTTAAAAATGAAAAAACGTATGAAAATGAAGTTTCAGAAAAGTTGTTACGCATTTGTTTACACAGTATTTATACATGGTGGTGTTTACACACCAACGGATTTTTATACATAGATTTACATAACACTTCTTATTACGAAATCGGTTATATTAGCATATGTTCATTGTTTTTTCTATGTATTTTTAGCTTCCTTTTTCAACGTAAAGGTTTTTTTTTTTTTTTTTAAGTATATCCCCCTCTTCTCCTTAAAACACCTCTTGGGCCCAATTATTTTACTGTACATTTACAGGAATAGATTTCATTTTCATTTTTGTATAGATTTTTTTAGTAGATTGAAAATAATAAATCAAGAAATAATCGTTGACGTTGGAAATTCTATTAAAGCGACTACAATTTAATGGAAAACGATCGTTCAAAGCGGATTGGAAACACCTTGTTGCAGACTACCAGCCAGGGACGGGAACTGTAAATTATTTTACGTTATTCGGCGAATCCCAGTAATCCCGAATAGGACTGCGATAAATTTTCGAGGGAAAATTCCGACACAAATAGAAGCCTGCCAGAGTCAATTTCTTTCCGACCTGAGCAGATATATCCTCATTAGTATTGGCGGTAATCGCTGGACTCGCTGAAGCCCGTGGGAAACCATTTATCCAATACCAATGTAATACATTTAGCTCTTCTTCATAAATAATAAATTTATTATTTATCTCATTTTGAAATATTTTATTTCACAATGTATCTATTAACCTAAAACGGGTTTCCTCAAGTTATTTCGAAAAATGACACTGGTGAACTTTTTTTATTTAAAATATAATCTAAGCTAGGATATGTTGTGAGAATATTAAATAGCCTCCATTCCAAAAATATTTTGTTAGCTGGGAAATTCTCAATGGTCTGGAAATAATTTATAGTGATACTTAAAGTACCAGAATAATTTAACTTAAAGTTCCAGAAGAAAGAATAAATAAATAATCACTGTTATGTTATCATTTTTATCAAATTAATATTTTTTTATACACATTTCACAATCGTTTCGAAACGAATTTAGGATAGTATTTTCTAAATGTAATATTATTTTATCAAGTTTCATCTGTGTCCTAAATCTAGGAAATCGTTTAGATCAGATTTTCGCGTTTTTGAGTTTTTTTTCCACATAATAAAGACCTCTAAATGTATTTTTATATGTGTTAAATAGTACTACATAAAGATAATGGCTAATATTTTAATTTATTTTAGTATTTAATGTTGAAATAATCAGAAGCCCTAATCGTAATACATCGAGAGGCATCGTTTGAAGTGAATTTATTTCAACAATACAAAAATATTCAATCAGGCATAAAATTATTATTTTTTTAATTTTTTAACGAATTTCGAATACAATTTTTCAGTAATGTTCAGAAAGTGAGAAATTAAGTTTCATAAGAGTAAAATTAAAGAAAGAAAAATAGTCAAGGAATGTATTTAGAATATTCTAAAATAAAAAAACGATATTATGAATTAACATAAAAAATTGATTATTCTTGCATGAAGGGTGTGATATATTTACTTTAAATGGGATTGTTTAAACTTTTATTTTATTATTTTAATCAGCTTAAAGTCAAATATTAATGTGTTGTTATCCAGTACTTTATTAAGAGGCCAAATCAAAACTCGCAGATATCAAACCAATGTATGTACGAAGGCTTCACTCAAAACATGGTAATTTTAACAGAGAATGTAGATTCATAAATCATTATACTTTAGTTGATTAATTATCAACTACTCATAAGTTAATCATAAGTAATACAATAATCAAAAATAATTTTACATTAATTCATTAAAATTTTAAGTTTATTTAGAGAAATTAAGTTAATAAGAGAGCTTGAAACTTGAGTCCATAGCCTAACACTAATTCAATGAAAAGTTGTCGTACCGTTCCCATTCATTGCATTACTTTTTTGTTTCAACCCTAATTTAACACCGTTTTTTTTGGTTTGGTTTTCGCTATCTTTTAATTATTTTTCAAAGACTATAGTATAATTTGGAATAAATAAGTATAACTCCTCTACCAGTTTATCGTGATAAACAATCAAGCAATGCACTCTGAACCGATTCATCAAGGAATGGGTGAGTCCTGAGAAGCCAGCAGGCATCCCAGTAATATAGCATCCCACCCCGAGGGGAATCCACTAATGAAATTGCACTCGTGTCCCAAGTGGGATCCCACTTCTGGCCAAATCCCACCTCGCTGTCTGCAGGTAATCCAGTATGTGGAGTGCGTAAACCCCGGCTCAACTAAACTGTTTAATTCACTTATTTCTGCTCGGCACCATCAATTAACCCACTGAAAATGAGTTTGGAAATGTTAGTTAAGCTGTGTTTCGTGTTTATTGTATCTTTCCCATACCTGTTTTCAAGAAAGGTATCATTACAGAGTAATTTAGAATTTTTTTGCGCTTATGGGGATCCCTAAACCACAAAGAAACTACTTTTTTAATAAATACTTAAATTAATAAATAATATTATTGAAGTAAATTGATAAATATTGTAGGGGAATAGTTATCGTCATGATACTATATTTTTCAGGCTAGCAAAAATATGCTAATATATATTAAATATTAAACTCCAATAAATTATTATAATGTTTTCTCCAATTTCTGTGCTGATGTAATGTATACTCAATTTCTATGCTGGGCTTTATCCAGTATTTCGACGGCAATATTTCCTTATTGTGTATCTCTTCCGACCGTTTAGAACATAGGAGCCACCGTATATCTTCAATATGTTTACACCCTGTTCCACTATGGATTCACTAAATACCAGATCCCAAACCTTAAACCTATACATCCCTTTCTCCAGAACTGCTTCTTTTACATAATTATTTATCATCCGTGGCGCCTGTTTTTTAAAATCCTTACCTTGTACCATAACCTCCGTGAATGTCATCCCTCATTTATTTCCAAACGAATCACTCCAACTCCTCATCATCAAACGACCACAACCATCTTAAATATTGAAATACTTATTAATTAGATTTAAAAATTGGTATGTTTTGACAGATGGACCAAACGAGACTTCCACACATCATGTTCTCACGTCGTTCAACTTAATTCAGTCTTGGGATTTTCCTTCATTAGGCTAGTTTAATAGACTTATTTCCCTGGGAAAATTTGTCGTTGTATGTAACTGAGTGCATCTCCAGGACGAACATAAACTGTCTCTCCGATTAGCTGTCTAGACGGGGATATGATGTAAACCAATTAACACCATTCTTTCATCTGCAAGAAACACATTTATTCATGCCTTCACCAACTTTAAAGGAAAGCACAAAGTATTACTTTGAATACTTGACGCAAAGGAATCACGAAATATCATTTTTTTTAATGTGTGATTACTTTTATTTTTATTTCTTTGTATATTTATATTTGTTGTAAATAATGTATGAATGTGCTCAATTAGCACTATTACCAACGTCTCGAATGAGACAGAATGTAATAATATCAATAAAGAGTTTTCCTTCTTAATGTGTGATTGAAACGAGGTTCGATTTTACAGCATTTTTTAGTTCATTTATGAAAATGTCAGGTCGCCAATTCAATCTGATAAGATGTGTTGAAGATTGATACGATTTTTATAAAAAAATATGTTGAGCGCATCATATCGGACGACCAGAACATTTCAGAAAACATCATCCTGTATATTCCAAAAATTTATCAATAGAACTTATAGCAAATTTTTAATTTCCAAAATACAATGATTAACTTCACTTTTTCTAATAAAAAACAATGTCCATTCACGATAAAATATTTGATAAAAACTCGTATAAAGCAGTCGAAAACATAAATTAAAAAATTACATTTAGTGCAGGAATAAAAAAATAAATAAATAAATACGTTAGTCTCAACCAAACACGATGGGATGTATTTATAAGTGTTCGCACCTAATAACCAATCACTAAAATTTTGGGATTGATACTTCTGTAATTCGTTCTTCTGCTTCTTAGTGAGAATACCATTTAATTTCATTAAACATTATCCATATAAAAACGTTATTTTCAAAAATATTTATCATTAAATTAACAGATATACGTCATTACTTATTCATAAATATTAGTACCAACGTTTTTAATATATATTAAGAATAAATAACACGAATCGTATGAAAGCATGGTCAGAGTATAAAAATTATTTTTCAGAAAAAGGGTCAATATAAAAATGAATATTGAATCCATAAAAATAGTATTTATATCTCTAAAATACAGCAGGGAATTATATATATACAATAATCTAATACATACGCATGTGAAAAATAGAAGTGAGTTACATTAATCACGAACAGGCAGAACTTCATGGAACATCTAAAACATTTTTTATCCTTTTCTATTTTGCTTGTCGACAATCCGAAAAATCAGTGTGAGAAGTATAATAAATTCACGGGCCAGACAGCGATGTCAAACGCATTTGGAGCTCTCTTCTTGAAGAAGAGAGGGATGACTCATTAAATATGGCGCATCAAATGCATGCGAAGGGTGAGACGACCACAAATCAACCCTCCGCCGGGGGTGAACTAACCCTTATGTTAATTCCTCCCTCCCTCAGCGATATTAGACTTGGAAATAACATGGCTCCGCCAATCCATAAGTCTTGCCGGGGCACGTCTTGTATTCTTCAAATGGATCATCCTTCTGTATTGCTTTGGATTAAAACACGAATTTTAACACGATGAGCGCCTTCTAATTTATTATATATTTTTAACTATAGAAATTATACAACTTTGAAATTATACTAATAAACAGAACAATATACTGATTGCTCAAAAGAGATTTGTATATCGTAATCCCCCCCCCAAAAAATACTTTTATGTTGATATGCTATAAGCTACTAGACTGATTATATTGGTTTATAGGTTTCGGGGAAAAATTATGAGTCAAAAAAGTATGTTTCAGTATGATACTCCTATGTCATTATATGGGTTATCTTAATAGCAATTAAGTTGACAATACCTATTATAACTTCTTTTTAGCACGCTATTTTTGCAAGAAAAGAAGACAAAATGGTATACACTTTTAAGATTTTTAGACTTCTTCCATACAAATTAGCTATTTTGAAGATCAAGATACCCTGCAGAGGTTTCCTTATATAATTAATAAATTTTCCATATTAATAAAAGTATTTGAACATTTGTATTTACTGGATATCTTTGATCGCTCTTATTAGAATACTGATGCATCCTTTTCTGTAAGCGGTCCTGAATGAAAATGTTAAAATCAAAATGAGGACAGGAAAAATATTTGTTAAAAAATCGTTAGATTTTTTTTAAATTTATTGATTAGAACGATAAAAATAATACAAATAGGTGAGCATTATAAGTAATAATATATTGCACTAATTTAAATTGTATTATATTATATTATAATATATAGTATTTGTAATCGATCAATAAGTGAAATGGGACTAAGAAGGGGTGATTCGTGAAGCTGATCGAGTAATCAACATTTCCATTAATTTTTAATGTAACATAATTTATCTTAATTTTCATTTATGTATTTTCTTCACTTTGATTTGTAATTATGTATTTTATTTACTATGATTAAGCCAAGGTGCCGCGATTATAATACAATATGTTAGAGAAACTAATTAAATATATTTTTGGTGTCCCATTCTTAATCAAAATAAATCTCGATTAAGCTTAACTCAAAAATGATAGAAATAAAATTCCCTCAGAAAATCATTTTTTTTTCTCATGAATAACAACTTGCTCAACTATTAATTTAATTAATTGCTCATTATTAATTTAATTAATACATTTTTAATTAATTAAATATAAATTAAATAATGATGAATTCCCTAAGTTAAATAAATAAATAATTTCAATAAACGTTTCATAATAATTTATAAATAATGCTGAGATGAGTGAGTGACTAATAAAGCCATGGAATGCACTGGCCGGACACTACATTATCTCTCGTGGCATTATTTATGCCTCGGTATCTCTGAGCCGATAGCCCCGTGACGTCTGACCCCAAGCGGGCTAGAGGGTCGCTGGATTTTCTTCATAAGATCGATTGCAAATAGATTAGAATGGCTTTTCGATAGGGCTCTAAATCATTTTGTCACGTCGAGGAAACTAGAGCGAATAATGATGAAGGTGGTCTCGATTCAAGACCATACAACTCCTGACGATCGAATCATTATACATTTGCTACCTTCGGAGAATTTTCAAGGAGATGTTATTGAATAGAGTATCTGATATTGAATATACCTGGGTTTGTTATACCTAGCTTGTACCTAAATAGTGATGGAATATTGGTTTCTGGTCTTTCCTCGAAAAAGAAAAAACCCTCGTTGGGCAAGCTTCTAATTAGAAAGTAATAAAGAAAAAACCGGGTTCAAAGTTCAGTTTGCAAAAGGACAAGAAAACTCACCCGAGATGTTCACTAGGAAGGAGAGGAACACAAAAACATAAAAAATTTACTAAAAGCCGAGTATTTGCCTTAAGCATAAAGAATATAAATAAAGTAAAGAATAGCGCTAGTAATCTGGTAAAAAGTAATGAATACGAAACATAATTTTTTTTTAATAAAATGACTGACTATAACGGAATCAGTCTTTATGAAAACCCATCATATCAAAAAAAAAAATCGAATTTCGTTTCAATTTCTTTTTGAGCTATTGAAGTTATGTTAAGGCATACGTATCGGATAAAATAATCCGTTCACTGTATTTCTTAACGCAACAGCTGAAATAATATATTTGAATCGATGGGCATTTTTATTGGGTTTTTTACGACCGACTCGATTTTAGTTCTTATTTTATATTTCTCTTTCATTACTTTATAAATTATTGGGTATTGCAAATTAATGGATAAATAAAAATGCTATTTTTACACTCAATATAAGGAATGAAATATTTACTTGTAAGGAATTGATATGCCGCATGGCACATACATGCCCAAAACCATATTAGGAATGATATCCTGCAAGGGGATGGGACTCAGATTTATCAGAAAATATTTTTTGAAACGAATGAGGGGGAAGATAAAAAAGTCTTCTATAAAACTGAAAAAAAGAAAGAAAGAAGAAGAGAAATTGAGAGGATTTTTTTTAAGTAGTTGAATATCAGTGCATCTTGTGGAGGAACTTGAAAATATGTGGCAACAGTCATGACGTCGGCGATAGATTCATCACCAACCAATCTTTCACAGAACTTGATTTAGTTAAAATATTTATAAAGGAACTCTTCATATTATGTATTATCTGGCATGAAATAATATTTAAACCTTTACAAAATGAGTTCGATGCGTCTGTCGTGCCTACGAAGGAGAAAATGAGTTCAAGTTAACCAAAACCTTAGTTCAGTATAGTCTGAGATAGAGGTTTAAAAAAAATAAATTAAAGTAAAATTGAATTCAATAGATATATCATCAATTTTTTATTTTCATTTATAATAGTTTAGAAATGCCTTAGGATTACATTGGATCTTTAATGATAAATTTTCTCACCTAAAACATTTAACTTCCAAGCATTCCTAAAGAAAGAAATACTGAGTGCTATTTCTGGAACTCGGATTGGATTTAAACCTAGTGAAAATTACACACTAGAATAAGTGAATTTCGTACATAGGAAGGATGTCCAAAATTAATTAATTTCAACTCAATTTTCTATTTAAATTCAGTATATCAAAGCAGGGTGGTATGTTATATATATTTGCATCCATGTTTATCTCGGTTGTCATTTGTAAACGAAATCGATATACCGCATAGCAGTACAAAAACTTATCAGATAGATTAATATGTTTGCCTTTCATGGAATTATTAAATGCCTTAAAAAAGCGATTCTACATAACTCTTCCTCATAACCATATCCTGATGTACGTAAAAATGTAAAAACGGCAGAATTATTTAGTCAATATGATGCGAAACTTTACAAAAGCATTATCTGTCCGATGCCTTACTAATTGGCGATAGGAGCTCGTGGGACGCTTTAATGGATGCGATAAAATGGAGGAGCTTGCATCCAAATCGCATTAACCCTCCATAGATTAATAGAGGAGTAGAGGAAACTTAACTGGAATAATAGGAGACCTAATTAAGATTTCTGCTCCGGGCTATCTCCTACCAGGATCTGTCTCTTGTCACTGCCTCTTTTTGTCTTAGCCCTAGCGGACTTAACTATCAATTAGAAAAGTCATTGTTCCCGAATGGCCGGGCATCTAGTATGGCCTTATTTACAGTCCAAGCACCGAGAGATAATTGCAAGATATGCAGAATTTATTTAAATTACCGACTACTAATTCAGTACTAATACGTCGTGATTGTCAATATTAGTTTAACTTTGAAAAATATTACCACTTATCATTTAATTTCAAGTATACTTGTTAATGTATTGTATATAATTATGGAGATGTTTTGTCAGTGAAAAACTGGTTATGTTTGTCAAATTTAAGCAAAGGGTATGTGCTCGACGATGTATAATTTTATAATACTTTTATTGGCGAGTAAAACTGAATAAAAAGTAGAAACTACATTATACCCATAAATCATCATTACACACCTGTCATCCCAGTAAATAAGTGTTTGAGACTAATTTTTCTTACTTTTAAAGACCTGACAATTAACCACCACAGATGAACGAAAGGTCAGTATTTCCATAGCTTCTTAATTTGGCTATCTTAATTGACTAATAAAATGTTCACTCAGAAGGAATTAAAAACAATTGAATTCAATTGAGAGATAAAATTGTTGTTAATATTCATTAATGCTTGATACTTAATACGCAATGATAATGCTTGAACGCACTCCTAACCGACCGGTTAACGAAAGCAGATGCGCTGAAGGCTGTCTCAGGTGTTGACCAGATGTTATTGAACCCCTTTCGACTCATCCTATCGAAATAATTACAAATATAATTTTAGTAATTACTGTTCTATCGAAATAATTGTATTAATCATATAATTCACTATTTGACAGTATGTTTGGACATATCATGACAAATGGTACTTAACCATAGCAAAACTACCTAATTAACAAGAAAATGGGAAAATAAGTTTTTGAAAAGGATTTGAATCGAATTTAAAGACTGCCTTTAATGTCTAAAATTTTTTTGTTATATTCTAAGATTACAGTATTTTTTTTTTTTAATACTCAGAATCATTAGTATTATTTTGTCAAAATCAATAAGATAGTAGCAAAAAAAATTTAAGAAAATAAAAATTTAGATAGGTATCTATGCTATGAGGTACCTATGATAGGTACCTTTATTTAAAATTTTATCTATGCACAAAAAATCATAAACAGTGGATTTCTGGATTGCACAAAAAATCAAAACAATTTTAAAATCTCCAATAGTTCATGTAATGGTTTAATTCATTTATTAAATCATAAATTATTTATCCATGAGTAATATGAATTTTGATTATTTAATTTGATTCGTATTTTTTATTACTTTATTCATTATCGGATTTTGGATATTGAAGTAGTTTTTTGTGCTGCAAGTCAGTTCATGTGGCGTCCAAGAACCAAGTGACAAGGGGAAACGTCTCTCTTTCCTCGCACATTTCTAACCAGGATTGTATAACACCAAACAATATATACAGATTATTATCAAACCACAAAAACGGTTATCTTTTCAGCAGATCAAGACCAAAATTGGAAGTCATTTGTATACAAGAGGTTTTAATTCTTGGATAGCCAAAGCGCTATCAACGAAATGAATGAATAATCTATTGAGTTCTATTTGAATAGTAACGGTGTCTGCCGGCTGCCTCGTTGAACTACTCTCATGTTTAAATCGATTTTGTTATGGATCGATAATAAATATTATCGAACGAGTTGTTAGGTCGCATCTGATGGACGATATCATCGCAATGTTATTAGCGGTTTTTGACTATTTATTTAGTAAGTGCAATAATGTACTACTAACATACAATAATTTATACATATAGGATCAGCTTTATATAAAACTGATACAATCAATCGATTAAAATTTATGAGTTCATAAGCTATCCATACCTATGTTGGATACGTGTATTACACTTCCGATTCATCAAATTTACTATTTAGTATTAAATTTACTATTTGAAAACTTTGGGGTTATGCATATTTGTAGAAAGGATGATTTTTTTTTCCCGAAATGTTTTGAAACAAATTTATTTTTTATAAAAAAAAGTCACTAAAATACTAACGAAAATAATTTACATTTTGTGAACCTTCAAGTCTGTGAGTCAGTCCTAACTGTTTTAAATTTTATTTAAATTCAATCGTTTCCAATAAAATATGCATTGAAAAAGATGTTAGTTCGTGTGATTAATAAAAAATCCTGTAAGCTAATTTCAAAAATCAAATATCTCATGGGAAAATATGTCATCTTCGATTAACATCTAAAGTAACACAAATTTATTTCAACTTTTAACCAATTGATGAAAAAAACAAAAAAAAAAAAAAACAAGATAAAAAACTTAAGAATCTTATCGATAAAATAAATAAATAAAATTAAATTAGTCAGAAAAATTACTGAAACTAATAAATCACTGGCAAATTTAAATAAATTTTACCGGGAACTTGCTGCAGTCGTGTAACTTAGTTGAAGGCAGGTAGGTAACTAACTTAGTTCACTTCCTACAAGTCACCAAAAGACCCTTAGGGTGGGGGTGACAATGACAGGGTATGAACCTTCCGGCCCAATTTTATGGAGGTCTTTTTACCTCTACACGAGAAAAAAGATAATATAAGGCCCTTTTTTAAAACACAAAAAGGGATAAGGGTACCTACCTACGCATCGCATTCCATATGTAGGTACTTAGCACTCCAAAACGGGAATTGAAATAAATTAATTTTCGAAATCAGTTTTATGTCAGTTGTTTTTAATCAATGAAATAAGCATTCAGCTTTTCTTAAAACATTTTTTTTACTCGATTATGAATATTGCGACGTTTCGGATCTGATTGCCGATTATCAACTCATCTAAAATGACAGGATTGTTTAATATAATATTTCATAATACAATACAAATCATATAAAATATTTTACATATCTTTTAGAAAGGTGTTACATTATTTTAAAAACTCACCTTAGTTTTATTGCTTTTACAAATTCGTATTACTTGAACTATAAATAAAGATTCAAGGATCATTCAGGAAATTTGAAGATGTATCATACTTTAACAGTTTGTGGGTTGAAATAATGTTTATTAGAACGAAAATAAGATTTTACAATTTTTTGTTTTACTGTTCTGGTCGTCTGAAATCTGGTACAAGTTGTAAGTCTGTCGCCGCAGTAAGTAGCCAGGGGCAAAATCCTAATACTCAGCCGTTAGAAGAACACTTCTTCTGAAAGAAGTTCAATAAATATTTGTACATTTTTTTATTTTTTATTTTAGTATTAAACTCACATTTACTTTTTATGGGCATTAGAACAATATTGAAACACTTTTGTGGGCAACAAAAATTTAAATGAGATTTTACAATGCCACAGAAACTATGAAAACACAAATAATTGAATAGGTTACAAAAAGTATCACATTGTAACTACACAGCAACACAAAAATAACCGTATGATTTGAACTTAAGAACAAGACTAACACTGATGACCATCGTTCATTATATTTAGCCTGAAGAAGGACTGTCTGGAAGGTTCTAGGCAAGCGTAGATGGGACTCGTACAGTTTGTTTCAACTGTTAATTCGTTCCAACAAGTCTGGAACTCTTAAATCATATGCTATATTTGAATTATAATTATAATTATTTATATTACAGTGCATAAATTACATATTTTCCCTACCAGATTAATGAAGTGTTAATATATTAATAAAACTGCTTAAGCAATATTATTTACAAATTAATGCGTGACCTAATTTTTTTTTTTCATTGAGAAATCCCGATATTTTATTTTGACATTTTTTCTGTAAAAATGTCAAGTCTAACCGTTAAAAAAAAAAAAAATTAGAGTTATATTTCAATTTTGCGGTTTTAGCGACTTTCATGTTACTTGATCAATAGAAATTTCAGTCCAGTTTCAAGAAAAATAATTCATGATTTTCTGTGTAAATGTATTTTTTTTTTCTTAAAATATTTCAAACCACATTCTTTAAAAAAAATTTTCGAATTTTTAAATCCCATATTTCATGGTGGAGAGCAGTCAAGCAGTCTTCCATAGTTGAGAAATAGCAATAAGGATCACAACATATGCTCCTCCTGTAAAATTTCATTTATTTTTTTTTTTTTTTGATTGAAGCATTCTTCTATCAAACGAGCGATTTACATCTGCTGAGTATAGTTTGGCAGTTGAAAAATAGTCATAAATGTAACATCGAAAACGATTCATAGATTTGCCAGTTGAACTGGTAAATTAAGGTAGTTACATTAAAAATCAATCGTTTGAACTGAAATTCTTAGATACGCAAACAAATAAAAAAAAGGGGTGAGAACGCGTAAAGTAACAGCAGCTGTACTCTGATATTACAGATCCATAGCCATGTATTACAGATCAAAACACGTCGAACTCTTCCGATAGGTTGGAAATGGATGTTTCTTAATCATAGTGTAATATGGAGGCCATGTATTAAATTTATTTTCTATCAACACGATTCGATTATATTGTGTTTATGTAACGGAAAAACGATCCTCTGACAACCCCCATGCCAGGTGCCGTGACAGATGTTGGTATCAAAGGTCCCATCAACCCTCTCCGCATCCCCTGGAGTGGTTGTAAATCTTGCTCCTGGCAGGTCTGCCATATCTTCGGTCGGAGGGTGTCGTTCGTAACCCTGGAGGAGTCTGCCAAACACATCATTCAGCCCAGGCCTCCGCGAGGTGTCGTCTGTTTCCCGCGCTTATAGCCCGAGTGGCGGATACAAATTGATTTTTTTTTTTAAGGCAGTGTGAATTCATGGCATGTCGCATTTATATCTAATAGGCCTCTTGAAGTTTCGAATTTATCACTTGGACTAGAAAGGGAAAACAAAATCTGTTATATATCAAGTTTTAGGGGAAATTAATGGGGTTCTTTCAAGATACAATATTAATCCCTTCTGTTCTTTCAAATAATTTATTTTACTTGCTAAAACCGGTTTTTGACATTTCTTCGCCGAAATTTGGCTTATATTACTTACTCATACATGATTTAACATTTTATGAATAATTCATACACGATTTCCGAATTATTATTCAAATGTAAAACCTAAAGGTATTTTGTTCTCTGATTCTTATAATAACTATAAGACTCCCCTAAAAAATTAATACATAAACATGGATGCTAAAATATAAGTAAATTTTAACATTATTACTCCTCAACTCCTTGTCATGTATAGAAATTGTTTTTATATATGTAATATGATCTAAATATAATTATTTTTATAGTATTTAATTTTTTTTTTTTATTCAGATTCCATCTCAAGAATGACCATTAACTGAAGATAATCAGAGAACTTTATTTACAGAAATGCTTATTTTCTAACCTATCCGTATCACAGTATCTTTAACTGTCGATGCATATTTCATTTTTAAAAGTTAAAACATTATTCACAAAGGCATTTTTCAGCTTGAGAAAAAAAAGTTGGAAACAATGCAAAGGATTGTTTACAATTCATGCTTAATTTTATCTATTATAAAATAGTTGTTTTTTTATTTCATTAATAATAATAATAACTGCTCACTTCTTTTCTATATTTTTATTTTTATATTTTATACTCTCATTCAACGTTCCAGGGTATCCTACTCCATCATCAGGATTATTTTGTTCAAGAATGTTCCTTAATTTCTGTCTTAATTGACATATATTTTTGATATAATATATATTATATTTATATAGAGAGAGATTTATATATATATATATATATATATATATATATATATATATATATATATATATATATATAATAATATTTATTTATCCCTATATTTATTGTATAGGGAACCCTGAAAAGTTGAACGAGTGTGTAAAAGACCAAATAAAACATACAAAGGGAATGAATAATAACATTGAATTAAAAATAATCATTTTTTTAATTTTTTTATCCCTTTCATTATTTCACATACATAATATGCGGTCATAATGTGCTACCTGGTCTCGATTTAAATTTTTAAAAACTAAGACAAGTAGACAATCTTCATCGTTAGATTAAAATAAAGAAATAATCAGACTCAAAAAATAATGAAATAAATCCAAATAAGAATACTTCCGCAATTCAAAATAAAAATAATAAATTGTAGTTCTTTAAATATGTCTCTAAATAGTTTAGATACATGTAACCGACTCAATCAATATGTTAATGTAAGAAACATAAATAAATAATTAGAAACAATCAGTGACCTCCTTATGGAAAGGAATTCATTAAAAGGGCTTCCTGAACATTTGTTCAACTCCGCAGTATTTAATATTATCGGAATATACAAATCATATCGGTGTTTGCTGCGTAAAGGGTGTTGAGTACAAAACCTTAGTTTTTAGAAAAAAACTGGAAAAATTTGGTGTTCTTAAACTCGGTCTTTAAAAAAAATATTTACAGATCATTGAGAATGGTTGATAATGATCTGAATGTTTTAATTTACACATCAACGTGTCCTGTACAAATAGTTTAAAGTCTCGTGTACAAGTAGTTTAAAGTCTGCTGTTTGGACTTTTAACACAGCAAACACTAATATACTCGTCCATCCCCGAACACGTACCAGGGGTTTTTCACCTCGACAACACTATCATTTAATACCATAATGAATAAAATCAATTAAAGTTTTAATTACAGACTTATTTTAATTTTACTACTTGGAATGATTGTTATGTAAAATTTTACCATTGTAATACATTTATGAAAATTTTTTACTAAATTTTTAAGGTTATACGCTTTAAATATGTGTAAACTTGATAAACTACTTGTCATATTTTACTATGAAGCATATATAATTTCAATCTCATATTTTCTTTTTTCTTTAATAAGTAAGTTTGTAACATCGTGTGTTCTTGAAAGTAAAACACCCACTTTTTTTCTTCCGATTTCAAATATTGCTCCTACGCCATCCTCCTACCGACCAAGTCCATCCACTTCTTGCACCCAGAGGCTTCTGGCTGGAACGACTCCCGAAGTAGAGACCTCCCCCTGAACGTACCCTTCCCCACCTGCACCCCTGCAGCGGGGGTTCCTCCCCACCAAATCGCAGCCATCATGATGTCTCCCCCTCCAACCGGCAGAAATACGGCCGCGAACCGCAGTTAATATCCTGTTCTGTGTCTGTTGATATCGTGTTACAGCCAGTGTCTCTTGTTCTTCGTCCTTCGTGTTACATGTGTGTCGCCTCGACGACAGCGGTGCACCTGCTACTTTCTTGTTGAACCCCTAAGGTTGGAAAATATGAATATATATATAACTATTATTAATAAAATAAGTATAAAAATGAAATATATGGTAAAAAAAATAAAATTAAATGGTGATCATAATAAAGGACCTGAAAAATTCTTCTATCAGATATTAAATATTAACATAAAACATTTAGTGATTTAAATTAGATAATGGATCTGAAAATATATATTATTCAATGAACATGCCACCAGCAATTAATATTGACTACATAATTCATTAAATAGATCCTTATAATATATTATTAGATTATTAAAAAATTATTATAAAATATATATATATTTATCAAATATATTATAAAGACAAATCTACAAAGCGCTGCCAATGCATCTTATCTGATAATTTGCGTAGTTGATTATTATCATTACTATACACCCTACAATCCCACTAAAAAATTGAAATGATACCTTAAATATATTAAGTTTTACAATAAATAATCACTACATGAAAATGTAGTTATTTATTAAAAAAAAAAGATAAAGTAAGTAACTAGAAATTTTGTTGTTTTCTATGATGTTCTATATCGCGGGATGTAATGACAGCTAACCATTTGTATAAATTTCAAATAAGTATATGTGATTACATTTTTTGCTAATTGTAAAATCCAAGTAGATTGGTTTTAAAATAATAGATACCATCTTAGATAACACCTTTTGAGACGAACCATAGCAATTGATTTTTAGACCAAATACAATTTATTTTTATTACATATGACTTTATGTAAAAAATCAACAATTTTAACAAATATCAGGTTTTAAATCAGTAAAATGGTGGGTGATGGTTTTTTTTATTACATATGATTTTATGTAAAAAATCAACAATCTTAACAAATATTTTAGGTTTTAAATCAGTAGAGTGGTGGATGATGGTTGCGCTTGATAATAATAAAATACGGGTTTTATTTATTCTACCGATGTTCAATTAAACAATCAAATCATTGCTATCAGATAAAAGAGTTGTCAACGTTTCGGTCCAACAATGCAGGCCTTCGTCTGGGTTATTGGGAACTACACTTCAGTGCACAGTGCATCGCACTTGATGAAGGTCTTGCTTGCTTTCTTGCTTCGAAACGCTTGCTTATCAACATAATAAGATATGTTTAATTTCTGTGTTTGTGTGTGTTTTTATATATTGATTAAGTGCTGTTGTAAAATTATTATATTTGTAAATCTATAAGAGAATCTCAATTATCATTTTAAAATAGTCAATTAATAAGACAAAGAATCAATTTAATATGTCAAAACTTTTTCACATATACAGTAGGTGTGTGTGAAAAATTCAATCAATTCATGTTATGCAATCAATTTCACTGATAATCCTGCAATTGAAAGTAATTGAAGTTCTCACTCTTATCGATTTTTGATATTATAACAATACATTAAGTATCACAACACTCTGCATTTTCCTTTCAATTTGATTTGTAGTTTGTTGATTTTTTTTTTTGGGGGGGAAATGCGTAGTTACAAGAAAATAAAATTATAGACGATAAAATCCTTTATTTTTAAAAATATATTAAGTAGAGTTGATTTTTTTTTTTCAGTTTTTTAGATATTTGTATTAACATCTATTATATGAATTATTCACAGGTTAAATACCTTTTGACCAATCGCAGCTCAATTATATACTTATTCTGATTTTATTTTAGTTGTAGAAATGAACAAATAGTCTTTAAAAAAATAAACAAAAAAATCAAATATTCTTGTATACTTTTACATGGTTATTTAATCACCAGATTATTTACTTTTTTTTATTTATTCACTTATAAACTGATCTACATTTAGAAGGCCTAATGGCAGGTTAAAAAATATTCCGATAACTGCTAAAGACTACAATCTGAAATTATAGTAGGATGATTTGATATCACTGAAGCGAGTATAATCACTTAATCCAATGACTGCCTTACAATAGACGTGGCGCCAACTCAGTTAATGGCCAGGCAGTTGTATAACGTTTTGCATTTATGTAGACTCTGCTAATATTCTATTCAGGATATCATCAGAAATAACTTCTTCATCATACCGAAATACGCAGTGATATGTTATGTTTTTGTACATTTCTATGTATTAATACAACACTTGATCTGATATAAATAATTGTATAAAATATATAATTATATAAAAATAATTTATTCAATCTCCGTTTGGCAAAACATAATCGATTAAATTTAAATAATTATATAGAAAATGATATTGTCAATCACTATGAAAGTATTAAATATACATTATTTACTCGCTTAACGATTTTCAAAGGAAATCATTATGATTAATAAATAATAATAACAATGAGTGCTATTAAAATATAAAAAACCAAACAATAATGAAAAATTCAGTAATTAAGTGTTCATGGGTATAGCTATTTCATATTTCGGATATATGATTAACCTTAATATTGAAAAAAAAACCATAAACTTACTATCTGTAAGTGAAAATTCGTATGAAGAAAAATATTACAATACGAATTATATCTTTTTAAATTAAAATATTTTACAGGATATTTATCAATTTTTCCTTCTTTCGATTGTAGTTTCCTGTTATATTATTTTATTATTACTACAAATAATAAATATTTTTTTCATCTAAATTATTTTTAATGCTTTAGTTACTCATATCAGGGAATAAAATATAAAATGTCATTTGCAGACTTGTACGTCGATTTATTATGCATGCACTTAATTATCTCAATGCATTATCTGACATTGACTTTTAATACGTACCTTTGCAAATAGTGGTGCATTGAAAAGCATTATTATAAATTTAAAAACCATAACTCTTGAATAATTTATGGCACTTTAATGTGTTTGTGCAGCATTGATTTGTCGCACACTCAAAAAGCGACCGCCATGGAAGTGATTTGTAAATTAAATTGGAGCTAATTTGAAATAAATGATTTGTGAGTGTGGTACTAGGGAATTTTTCGTTAATATTTTTCAAGGCATCGCATAACTTTTAAACACATTTTCGTGACTTAACTGTATCATACACTAAAACTCTGATCATGAAATAATTATAATAATTTTAAACTAGACTCCTTGCGAATTCTCATCTGTCATAAGACACTCTACGCACCGAAAAACTATAATGAATACCATTTCCTGAATAAAATTTACCGAGAAAGTCCATCATTTATAAATTATTAGCTCTCCCCTTTGCTACAGCGCGCTATAAATTAGAGGGAAGTTTCGAATTGAATTTTCTCCAAATGAAGTTGTTATTTATCGCCCCAAATATAAATAAGTTTCCGCGTGCGGTAGTTTTTAGGCAGGTTCGGCCGGGGGTTGGCGGTCCTAATGCCGGCAGTTTTGGCAGAGAGGAGCCCCATAGTGCCAGCGACCGCTTGCTATATATATGTCTGTGGTCGTCCGTGCCAGTTCTTCATCTGATAAATTAGACGGGTTCATCTGGTGTTGTGATCTTGTGCTGATCTGTGGAAGATTTCGAGATGAAAGAGAAAGGGTTATTCAGGAGCGTTCGTCTAGCCTTGAGGGCACTAAAAGTCTACTTTGTCACTTGATTTCTCTTCACAGTTATTTTTTTATCATTGGATATACGGTGATTGGTATTTCAACACATTGCCAAATTGGAAAAATATGTTCTTCTCGAATGAAATACATTATATACTAACACTTTAAATAAATTTTATTGAATGAAAATATTAATTCACAATGTCAGAGAACAATAATAACTCAAATTATTAAGAGGTTTACAAAATGTAGCAACTTGTAACGATACAGAGACACAAAATAACCATATGATTCGAGCTTTAGAGCAAGACTAACTCTCGAATTCGTCGCTCCTTATAATTAGTCTGAATCAGAACTTTCCTGACAAGCGCGGAAGCTACTCGAAGAGTCACGAACATATACTATAACTGTTTCACGTTACTATATTATTTACCTACTTATTTATGTTTAAATCGTTTTAAATTAATAAATAATACATGGGCATAATGCATATATTGGTATAATACACATACATAAATTTTCGTTTCTTTTCATTAGGCAACTGTTAGTTTTAGCCAACGGTCAATCAATTGTATTCACATTTCTGTCGATCCCCAATTTGTTTATTAGTATCAATAAAGCTCTATGACATAAAGCTAAAGGTAAAAGAAAAAAAAATACTAAATGCAATCCCCTTTAGAAATATTTTATAAAGTCCCCTACTGTTACCTACTGTAGATAAATATTAATATTTCATTAAAAAAACTATTAAAAGAATCATCCACTATTAAAGGAAAATATATAAAAACAAGGAGACAAATGAAAAATACTATTACAAAATATTTATAAAGGGGCATAAATACTGATTCATATTCAAGAAAAAAGTTAAAAACATGCGGAAGAATTCAGAAGGAGAGCACAAATAAATAAAAAAGTAAAAAACAAAGATGTTTGTAAAAAAAAATTAAATGAATCACCAAAAGGTAATGGAATATAAATAAAGAAACAACTAGTAAAAGCTATTGTTATGAAATATTTATAATGGAGCATAAATAGTGATTCATTTTCAAGAAATAATTATAGAGAGGCCGAAAAGTCAGAAGTAGAACGCTAACAAATGAAAAAGTAAAAAAAAAAAAAAATGTTTGTATTGTTATAGGGGGCTTTGGATGACCATAAATCCACATTTGATAAAAAAAAAAAAAAAAAAAATGAACGAAATTGTCAGTATTAATGAAAAAAAACAACAAACTATTTTGAAAAGAAATTAGCTACTAAAACTACATTCGAATTTCACTGAGAAATAAAAATGCATCCAATTATGGCAAATGTCAGTGTGTTATTTGTTTGTTGTTTTTTTTTGTTTTTTTTCAATACTTACAGTTTTTAAAATAAATTTGAAAAAAAATCCATAGAAAATTGAAGATCAAAACTATATTTGAAATAATAATATATCTAACATCGGTAAAACTCTTATGACAAATAGCATAATATTGACAATCAGTGCTTTAAAAATAGTTTCGTTTAGATCTGCATTATTTTATAATGACGGTTTAATAGGGCCTCATCTTGATTATATATACAAATTTAGAAATGTGAAAAAAATAAAACAACCTAATATATATAAATTTACTTCTGTGTTTTCAATATTTGAATTATAGCAGCAATAATAGAAAAGCGAAATGCACAACACAAAATAGCTTCTTTCAGTGGTGACTCCTCCAGGTATTCTTTGTTTTTTTATTCACAGCTGACGCACTGAATAAAAGGAGTCGCAGGAACTCGCCGGAATAATTACGGTCACATTAAGGAGCTATGCTCACCATTCTTTTGCATCTCTGTAACTAGCTAGCATTCAATTTACTGATGTTACTGATAACCTTACTATTTACCTGATAATATTATTCTTGTAAATAATATTCATTATTAATATTTACTCCACAGAATGTATTTTAATAGCGAACAAATTCTTCACAAGCAATGCATTTCAAAATTAATAAATCATACAGTTTAAGTTGAGAGTTGTTTTTTAAAAATAACAATATTCGATTCGATAACAACGATAACATATAATATTCCTAAATCATAACAAGAAATGCACATAATCTCCAAGGATTTTGTTCAACTTTATTAAATACTTGACTTGTTTAATAAGAATGATATTCCAGGAGCAAGTGACCGGTTCTTGCTCTCCTTATCCGACAAATTAATTATTCAATGTTAATTGAGTTTTTGATAGCAGTTTCCGCTTCAGACCGATATTCTATATTGCATTAGATATAGTGCAGTGTGATGCAAGACTCTAATTAGTTTATAATGACCTGCTGAAAATTTTGATGTATGATGATATCAATTTCGAACAATAATAACGTAAACTACTATGAACAAAAAAAGTTTGATTAATTTTTTTTTTGTAATATTTTGATTGAATAGTTACGCATGGTTTCATATTGCCTGATATTTATTTATAATTTTATTATTCTTATAATATTCGTATTCATGCTAAAGAGATATTGCCATAAAGGATGATATTATTATAAGTTGAATCAAGAACCATAATAAGGTCTGGGAAACATGAAAAACTAAATGAATATAAAGTATTATTTATTTAAACTATATTCATCAAAACTCATTTCACACAGACATATATGTCACATATATATGTATTTCATTTTTGTTATGCTATCGAAATAGTTTCATTATTTTAAAATCAATTTTTGTGGGCATGATAATAGCTGAATCAGTTGACAGATTTATCATTCAGGTACAGGCCATTTCAATTTCCAGAAAAATGTAGATAGATATGAATTCACTAATATAAAACCAAAAATTATATATTTTTTAAAAATTAATTTTTTTTTTTATAATCTATATCTTTCGTGATAGGGTAAACCATACAGTTATTGACAATCAGTACAGTTATTGACACCCCAACATTAACTTAAAGAAATAAGTAAACAAGTCCTAATTTTATTTCAAGATATAAATCTAAAGTTTGAAGGGTCCTCTAAGTCATCTATTGAAGTAATACTTTAACAAACTAACCAAAGGGAAGACTTCACAATTAAATCCACAAGCTGTCAATAACTAGTTTTTGCACTTTTAACAATGAATACTGCCATATGGTACATATGCCATATATTGAACTTTTGACCCAAAAAAAACTCTTGAGTCTTTACAAGGAGAGATAAAGAGAAGCTATTGGAAGTTTCAATTTGTTCCCTTCATAAAAAAGTATTTTTTTTAATTTCACCACAGAAATATAGTCTTAAGGGTGTCAATAACAGTAAGGTTTACCATACTTTATCGCATTCGATCATTCAGTCATCATTTTGAAAATTTCTTTTCCATTCACTGACGGAAAATAGTCTGATCTCTCAGAAAACCCATAGTGGAGAACTATGAAGAAAATGAAACTTTATTTATGTAGAGTTCGAAAACTATCGATTATTTAAACGCGAAATGGAAGATAGTCTCAGTATTCTCACAAAAAAAAAAAAATAAATAAAAAAAATCATGAAAATTAGATCTGGTTTACTGACTTTAAGATTTTGTTCACTTTTAAGTTCTAAAGCGAAAAAATCTCTTCTTTATAATCTGGTGTGTTTACTTAGTCTCATATTATGACTATTTGGACACTGTTTAGTATGATCAGCGTATTATTATACGTAAGAGCCAACTAGTGCTTTCATTCAAGTATAAGTAAAATCATTTTCTGTTCTTCTCTTTTTATGGAAAGTAGGTTAGGATAAAAAAATCTTTGATTAATACGAAATTTATTGGTTTTTTATTATTAGGTAATTTAATACTGTATAAATTTAATATTATAAATAAATAAAATATTTAAATTAATGAATTCAATGGATGGAACGTCATGTTCGGTTATATTTGTTCACATATATCTAGATATAAACTATGATATTAGCCAAGTTTCCATACAAGACATCCATTTTCGACAAGCCATAATTCGACCCTGAGGATTGAGCCCTACTTAGCAGAGAAATACTGCGGGTGGGTGAACAAAATAAATCTCCGAAGATTATAGATGTCCTCCACAGTTCTCTTTATCTCGTAATGAAACATTTCTTAGCTGACATCTCACTATAAATATTCCCTCTCCACAGATTTATCGTGTGAGAGCTTACTACCCCTAAATCTTGTTATCAATAGAGCTCTTATCTCGGTTTAAATTTCCTTCCGCGAATATCTTTTTTTTTTTCTTCTTCTTCCTTTTCCATTTCCATTCCTTTATTCTTCACCCCCTTCCTTATCTGGGAGTGTGCCGATCCCCCCCCCCACGAAATCGGGGTGAGGTTGGAAAAGTTTGGCGGTCTTGTCTCTTCAGGACCATTCTGGAGGTTGTACTTCCCCTTCTCATTTTTTTTTTCCTAGGTCGAAAAATATAGCCGGCTTACATAAATCTTCAACTTCAAGACTTATCTTTAAAATATATTTGTGGGCATAAATCAAATACTTGGCTATTTCGGGAGGTGAAATATGGTCCTCCCCCTCCTTGACTGAGTCAGAAATTTGATTTAGTGATTATTTCAAATGAAATTATTAATTTAAAAATTGTAGGTATATATTACCGAGTGCGCACTGTCATATATTAGGAAAATTTATAAGTTCTATTAATCATTTTATTTTATAGCTATTTTATGAGAAAGACAAAAAACAGCTGTGTAATTCACTATTTAATCATTTAAAATAAAAAGGGAGTTCAATCCTATTTGCGATGGGCTCAAGCCTTTGATTCCGGTTCTTGAGGGTTGACAGATTTTTATTGTATATTTTTCCCTAATCGACTAGCCTTTAATGGAGTGTATATTATCCCACCTTTCCGAAACCTAGGTGAGGCAAAACTTCGAATAATCAGGTGAGGCCCAGTGCTCGGCAAAACTTTAGGAACGGAGGCAAACCCACCAAACTGTCTTCGCTCTCCCTGTTCGTTTCATGAAGATATATTCTACACTCATCATTGAAAAACAGATGTGTGTTGCGAGCTCCTTTCAAACTTATACTAGTTTCATCTTTGAAATTCCCATCGTTTTCAACGGACTGGCGAGATTTAGGTACGTGGTACTGGCTGGTAGTGCTCTCGCAGGAGGAGGGTACTTCCAAAGCCAACGACTGCTTTTCTGGAACGCTGCGAATATAAATTATTTTATTGTAAGATCTCCATCTCTGGAACATCTGCATGTATGATTTGCACTGGACATACATGAAAAAAATTCCGACAACGAACCCTGCGGCTACGATCATCATTTTTACCCAAAAGGCCCACTCCATGATTCCTTCATTCATCTCCTCGGCAGTCCCGTTCAACAGCGCGTACAACGTCCAAACGACGCAGCTGAGAGCCAATAATTGGAATAACACAGCGCAAATAAACTTGTTTCGTTCGAAATCAGACATTTCCAACGGCTCCCACTCCAAGAAGGGTTTGGTCTTGCTGTCCATGATAAACTGGAACTTACACAATTCGCAACACTTAATCCCAGACGACTTGATCCACCGCTGGAGGCAGTTCTGATGAACGAAGCGGAGTGACCCAGAGCAGTAGCAGGGGGTGATGAATCCACCTTCCATGTCCCCTTCGCAGTGGCATATCCTGCATATTTCGGCACCGGATGAGGTTTGACTCGATGACTGCGATTCACTTTTACTTGGTCGAAGAGATTTAGGTCCTTCGTCGCATTGACCATCATTTTCCTTGGGTTTAAAAGGTGCCACATTTATTTTCTGAAGTGGCATATTAAATGCAATAAATTATCATAACTCATGTCGTTCCATTTTTACAGAAATTAGTCTAAAATCTTCCGGTTTTTAGACTTGTTTCAACCTTTAATAAGTGTATGACATTGGCACATATAACAGTTGATCGTCAAACAACAATAAAAATTCTTATATATTATCAAAACAAATATAACTAATTCGATGTAAAGGTATTTGCTAGCATTTTTTAACTGAATAACTAAGTTCTTACAATTCGCCTCGTTTCTAGCATGACACTAAAAGACTATAAATTTAACCTTACGCAACTAAAAAATATATTTTTCTATGGAAAACTTTAACCTATTCAAACAAATCATTTTCAATTCCACTGTGATACATTAATCGATCGAGGTTGATATCGTTAGTTTAATGAATACCGATTCCGCAATTTAGATATATCGACTTCATCTGTTATTGATTGAATATTGTTGGAGAAACTAATGTTTGTGAAGGTTAGTTTTGTCTGTTTGTTTTTTTTAATTCATTTTACCAGTATACTTGCACATTATTTATTCCAACGTAATTCACTGATGATTGAGATGAGGAAGAGTGATCCCTCTTTACAAGAAAATTCGGTTAAAACCGATATGTAAAGTAAACAGAAGATCTATTAAAACGAAGGGTTTCTAATTATGTAATGGCCACCCTAAATTAAGATATTTGATTTATTTAAATGTTCTCTATAAGGTGTAAATACCAATGGACATAACTTAGATAATCAATCCATGTAAGTGAGATTATATATTTTTTCTTCCATATGAGTCAAATAAAATTTCTATCTTCACTGTCATTATGAAGTGCCTGTGAAGTAAGCCTCTTGGCGTGAGATATTATTAGCAACCTTAGAATAATTTGCTCACAAACTTTGGATTTTTTAACTTTATAACTTTGAAGTTTTATAACCTAGAACCTGAATGAAAATTCAGAATAAAAATATCAGCAGATATTGTAGTTTATTTTAAAATGAGCAATGAGTTTTTTTTTTTTTTTTTTTGGTGATATATTAGTCTTGTTTTTCTTTAAAAAATATTTAATATGTATACATTGTGTGAATTTAAATGAAAAGCGGTATAAAATTAGCATTGAGTCCACTGTTAGTTCTCATGGCAACCGTCACAAATTATTTTTTTTTTAAATTGAGTACAAGTTTGTTTCAGCAATACCGTCCTGTACTAGCTGCCATTATACAATAGTTCGGCTACAGGCATGTCTCCTCCCGCGATCTTTTGATTGTTTGATTTTCCCGGTTTGGAAGTGGTTTGGTTCTTGTCGGAACACTGAACCATTTTAGTCAAGGTGTACTGCTTATTCAATAGAGTCGGGAACGCGTTGAACTGATCGTTGGAACAAACCTTATGTAAATAATTTTATTTATCAATGTCAGCTTTTTTTCTCCTGTTTTCGATAACAGTTATCGCATATGAATTATTATCTAGAAATTAAAACATCAAGTAGTATTCCTGTTGTCCAATGACTATTTACGATAATAATTAGTTAATAATTATTGTAATTTGAATATATAACACTAAATACTGAACTTAAAGAATGGTAGGAAGAACGAGTAGCAAACCGGACATGGGGGCGATGGCAGACGGAATATGAAATCTAACGACATAGCGACACGCGAGCAATAAAATAGCCGGCTGACATTAAAGCCATCAACACATCTTCAACCTTCCGGGGGACCATTTTTATTAATGTGGCTCTGTTAGCATCCGGATTGATGACTGACTAAAACTGTTTGACGAGATATCATCAATTGATTTATAGTACATTAATTTCATTGTGAATTAAGTATGTCATGTAAAATAAATAAAAAATTAATTAAAGGCGTTACTAATTTTTTTCATTATCTAAAAAAATATTGTTTTTTCATAAATATATCCATTCGAAGCTGATTATCTCTATCTGTAATTAAAATAGTAAACGCATTTTATTTTTATAAAATATGAAATAAATACTTTACAAATTTAGTTAAGTATTTAGGTTTTTTCTTCTTGTAAGTAATCTAAAATTTGAACAATGAAAACATTTACATTCATGTATTGCATATGGATGTGTGACAATTTTATTTCATTTTTACTCACCTATTAGACATATTTATTGCTTGTCAATGTACCACTTCAAATTATGACTTAATGAATATCATTTTTTTTTTTAGATTTTATATAAAGTAAATGAGTTATTACAGTTAAATCTTAGAGTTGAAGTACTAGTTTTTCAGGAAAAGAAAATTTTCTATAAATTTTGCAGAAACATTGCGTCTAAACTTTTCCATTCCATATTCAAACCAACGAATAACTAATATTTATTTTTATTAAGTAAAACTGTGGCATTGACGAATGATCTTGGGTAAATTATTTTTCCCTGTAAATTTTTTTTCATTATTTTGTCTAATCTAGAGATACATTTATTCCTGTACATATAAAGTAAATTAAAGAATTTTTACCGATGCTCTTGACTAAAGATGTTTATATTATCCCTTAAAATAAATAATTTAAAAAAAATTACTGCGTTCTAGTTTGGGATAATTTACTTTGGTAGATTGTTAAACATGAAGTATTACCATACCTCCACAACATTATAAGAGGCGTTATTTTACAATAACATATAAAGATATTAAATAATTCTTATGGTAACCATAGTGATTTATTTATTCAAATATTAAGAAATAAAGGAATAAATTTAATAATTTATTTTAATATAGTAATCAGTGTTTAATTATATACAATATTGTTTCTATAGAATTATATTATACCCAGATTTGAAGATAAACTTTGAAGCCGTAATGTATAGATGGTCATGAAGTGCAATCTATGAAGATGTCTTCAAGGTTGGGAGGGCAAGGCTAAAGTCGCCGGTAAGTTGCGATGGGAAAGCCTTGAGCCACATCCTTGCTGCGAAGTTGTCTCATTTTAATTCAACAGGATACGTTTATAAATTATTATAAAAAAAAAAAAAAAAAAGAAGAAAATAATATTAATAAATTAAAAAAAAACTGATATTTTCTTTATTATGTTAATATATCAGAACGTCGGGCAAGCTATTTGATGAATATCTAATCAGGACAGTGCTTAAGCATAAAAATAAACACAGCCTTGTGGAATATGAGTGTATAATTTTTGCTACTGGTTTTGTTTTCCTTGTTTCATTTTTTTTTTTTTTTATTAAGGCATAAAAAAATTTAAAAAATCATTAGATGGTTCTTAAGTGATGAGGGTTAAAGTAATACGCACATTTTTTGTAATTAAAAAGAGAGTTAAATATTACTTTACTGAATTGTTTTAAAGATAAGAACTCTTTTTAAAATAATTTTTGAGTGAAAAATTTAATTATTTATTTTTATACAGTTTATCTTCAATCCACCTTTAAAAGAACTACATTTATGTTCTTTTTTTGTTAAAAAACAAAATTTAAATTTTACTTTACAATGAAGTAAAAAAAAAAGTCTTAACAAATAATGTCTCATTTAATTATTTACAAACATGGAAGACATGAAGGTTTGAGTAGGAGACTTTAAGAAGAGTTTGGCTTAGTGAAACATAAAACTTTAAATATGAATAAATCCTTGATAGAAAGAAATATTTACAAATATTTTATGTTATTCATTAAAAAGCCTTTTTTTTCAATTCAATGATACCTACAGGAAAATAATTTTACCATGATTAAACTTGTGAAAAAAAATTTACTGTGAGTGCATTCTACAAGGTACAGAACCTCAAGACCATTGAATATGGGATGGTATTTTTTTTCTTTTTTTTTTTCATCTTGGCTAATATACGTATTTTTATGAAAAAGAAACCAATAGAAATAATAAATTGAATAGGTTCATTATGCTTTATTTATTGCAATAATGAATATTTAGTAAATAATACTTTTCACAAGGCCATTTGCCAATGCAACAGTTTGTCGTTATGGAAATAAATTATTGTAATACGCTGCTTGTTGTATGGAATGGAAAATTAAATACTTTTAAAAGCCATGTTTCTCCAACTTTTAACGGAAAGTTTATTCTTCGAAAAAAATAGTTCTTCAACTGGGAGATATTTTATTGCTTCATGGGATATCAGAACCGAAGTTAACGTATATCAGAACTGAAGTTATATTTATTAGGTTGAAATAACTCCATTGAATGTTTCCATTGAAAAGTGTGAGCCGTAAATAATTTATGATAATAAATAATTTTACGTTATTGACGTCATCGTTTGCTCTTCGTACTCTACTCACTATGGAAATTAATGAAGGATGGAAACTGTTAAAATATTTTATTTTTTTCGATTAGAGTCAGGACATTTAATGGTGCGTATTGATGGTCCACTGTGTGAAACCTTCCACTTGTTTACTAAATTATAAATAAAAAATAATTTTAATCTTTGCCAAAATCTGTGGCCCTTTACCCGGAATCGAAATGAGTTGAACTAAGTAGTCTGGCCTGCAATTTCAAAATGAACCTACAATAAGAATTTCATCATTATTATGGTGGTCAAGATATTTGATTTAAAAGTATAAAATCTAAATGTCATGCCAGAAAATGTGCAATTACACGGCAAACTCTATAATCACCGTGGGTCCAATATTTCAAAGTTTCTGTTTTTTAAACTCAAGATGGTTATTGATTTGAGAATTAATGATTTTTAACCTTTTATATCCTACAAATCACTACAATTTTATTTTAAATTTAATATCAAATCTTTGTTAATAACACCTGAAACTTGCTAAAACAAAACACACACTATTGTAAGTCTCATATATAAAGCTTAATTTTACTTATCATTATTGCCTGATAAAAAAATAAATAAAATGATGATTATAATAAGTGGGGTTTAAATGAAATTTCCAAATAGGTACAGAGCTGTCTATTTATCAGGGTTTGAAACTGATTATTATGTTTTCCAAAAAATCATAGAGTAAATGTTATATTTTTTTAGATTTATAAATGATGTTTGATTTATAAATACAAATTTGAATAGTCCTTTAATGTTTATTTGATTGATTAAAAATAATGGTCACTCACTGAGTGATGCGATATAACATTAATAATAATGATCAAATTGCGAGAAAAAAATATTGATCAACAAATAAAAATCAACTTTAAGGAGATACATTAAAATGTGATATTTAGGAGTTTCATTCAAATTCATTACTTTTTCTATTTCTTACTATTTATGGTGATTAACTAATTTAGGCCTGGTGTGTAATGATTTTATCAAAAGTGTTCCCCGAAGAGGGTTGTCATTCTGCAACTAATCGACACCTGAGCACTTGGAAAAAAATTCCAATTTTGAAATTAAACTCTCCAGCTCCACCAAAGCAGTTTTTATTTCTATATCAGTCAAAAGTATCACTCAAAAATTTTAATAATTTTTAATTGTAAAATTATGCCTCAGAAATAATAATGAGAACATGATTTTTTTTAATTATGATGAATTTTATCTCTCTTGATAAAAATAATCAAATGATTTTTAAAACCTTGAAGTGGTTTTGATTTTATTTTAAGTAATGCGATCGAGAAAAATTTCGACTTCCGTTTTTTAACGGAAATACGCGTTTTCGGGTCCTCTGAGTCCACGAAGTCCCAAGAAATGGTGTGTGTGTGTGTGTGTGAACAGACTAGCTTAAAAACTATAAACCTTGCCTATCTGCCATTGGGCATTTGGTGTATTTATATGCCCTTGATCTGACAGCAAGAATTTCATCAAAATTGGTCAAACGGAGGTGGCACTTTATTTAATAATTTTTTCCTCATTTTTATAAAGGTCATTGAACCCCAATTCAGAATTGTAATGCCCCAATCACTCGACTATGGCCCTGGCTTTACGTTGTATTTTTAGTAGGAGATGGATGAGATGTATTTCGGGTCCGGAATCCAGGGCTGGCTGGAAGAGCGGGGCTATGAGGTGGGACCCCGTCAATTAGGGACTCCGGGTCCATGTACTGCTACCCTATCTTCCATCGCCTTTCCTTTTCCACTCGTATTCGGTTATCTCCTAAATCATATAGTTTTTCTTTTTTATTTCCTCTCCTTGTTTTGGGGGGATCCTTAAGCGTTTTACAGGTTTTTCCGTTCCCTACGTTGAACCTGAGAGATTTTAATAACATTGAATATTCGGAGAATAATTAAACGAAAAAGAAACGTTTCGCGAATAATAATTTTTTTTTCATGGGAGAGTTTAAATTATTCACGTATTATCTTTTCTGATGATTATGTATCAGATAACACAGCCCTGCGAAAAAAATAATTTTTAAAATTGTTTATAGTTTTGATGATTGATTATTGTGTAGTTTTTAGTGTTGATTTCAGAAATAATAATGTTTTTTTCTATCACGTAAGGTTTGTCTACAAAATGAGGGTAAATATTTAGCGAAAATCATAAAATTAATATATTTTATATCGGTAATGTTATTAAAATTGCTTTTAACATAACTAAATCTTAATAATACAGTAAGAAAAGTTAATAAGGCTTTACTACAATAAATTCACAAGACTGTATAGTAACGTTTCCTTTTTCCTTAAAAACTTCGTTTAGTACTTTTCCTGCTGTGGAATTGAAGATTTTCCCTCTTTAACATTATGGCAGTAACCAGCCACAATGCTAACGTTCCAGCGTTCTTGATGTTTCTTTTATATCCTGGTGGAATCGTTCTCCTTGTTCCTCACTCACTGCTCCAAGATTTTCCGGAACATGTTCCAGATGAGAATGTAGGAAATGAACTTTAATACTCATGTTACAGCCCTAAAGTTTGTAGTTATTTAGCAGATTGGCAACAATATTGTTGTAGTTTGGGTCTTTTTTATTTCCTGGGAAGCCAGTTAGTTATTTGAAAGACTTCCCTGCTTTCATTTCCCGGTCTTCCATTTTCAACTCAAAGTCTTCATCCTTCATAAGTTTCCTTATATCCGGACCAACAAATACCCATTCTTCAAGTTTTGCCCCAGAAAGGCCGGGAAACTGCTCACGGAAATATCTGAAACACTCTTCTTCTTTATGCAATTCTTTGGCGAATTGCTTCATTAGTCCCAACTTTATATGAAGTAGAATCTTTTTAGGATACACTAAACTCTTTTTCTCAACACTTTAAAATCCAGAAACCAAAGTGCTTCTTAATGGCCATTAGTGTTGTTTTCGGTCATGACTATCCCTTCACGGAGGAAGCAGGGAAACTTTGTGTAAACACTCTGTTGGCCTAATAACATAGAGATCCCTTTTAAATCACAAAGTTCACAGTTTTTTTCGTGTTTTATAGAAACCTGAAAAGTAATAATTTAATGTGTGATTTGTGAGTAAACAGGAGGTGATGGAATTTTTTCTATAATCAGCGAAAAAAATACCATTAAAATCACTAAAATATTTTGAAACAATTTTTTCATCGCAGAAGAGTGTAATCAATGCTTAACGAAAATTAACTAGTATTTTTCATTATGTGATTTTATTTGTTGATTATTATTATTTATGCATAATAATAATTTAAAATATAGCATAATATGTTTACAAATATTATACCTATTTATAAATGTAAAGTTTAATTTAAAAAAATTAAAATTTCATGGAAGATATCAAGGCTTACTGAAATGGTCGCCGCCATGATGACAGTAGGCGTGTAGAGGTTGACTTATGGTGGTCAGCCAAAACCTAACAAAAAAACATTCCCAGTTTTTCTTAATCGATCCTTCATTCTTACTGGTGCATATCATTTAGTATCTATCTATTATTTTTAATAGGGCTTTTTCTTATTGCACTAGCAAAATTGTATATATATTTTTGTTTTTAATTATTATTAAGGGGTTTCAGTTTCAAGACCGGAAATGGTGGCTTTCTCATATCACAATGCTGATCCCTTTTTTTGGGTAAAGCTTCCCGTACGCTACTACGAGACATAAGGGAACTCTCTTCGTTTCTTAATCAGCTTAAAAAGAGTCTCATTCAGCTTTATTAGATCAGAGCTTTAGATAGCCGCTCGCTCTTCAGAGTTTTCAGTTGAGATCGGTGCCAAAATGAACGGCAGAAACATAGGAGAACTAGTACCATTTTTTTTGGTACTAGTTCTCCATTACATGGTACTACATTTTTTTCATAAAAAAAAAAAAAAAAAAATGATTTACGTAATGGAACTTATAAATTATAAAAAACAAAACTTCTTTCCGATATAGTATGGTACAGAAGGTACTTTTTTATTAACGATTTTTAATCTCTTAGGGTGGTAGGATTTCTTTTTTTTTTTTTTTTTTTGGGGGGGGTTTTAATTAACTTCCATTTCAAGAGGATTTGTTTCTGTGGTGAAAAGAGGGGAGGATTTTCTCATTGCTAAATATGTAATATGATAAAAAAGAGATTTTTAATGATAAAGTTTTTTTTTTTATATTTAACAGTCAATAGACATCAACTTTATAAACTACCTACATAATATTATATATATGTATACAATTATTTATTAATGATTATTTTAAGCACCAAGCTATCTTCAAAGCTAATACAGAATATTGATGTACTCGTTTGTTTTATTAAATATTAAATTAATATTTAAATCACAGTTAATTACATAAAATGTAATAAACATGTTGAAAACGAAAAAAGTATTGTAATGGTAGGTAGGTATGTATATTTTTAATCATTATACTGATTTTAAATTTTGTACCAACGCATAATATTAATAAATAATGAATGTAATATTAACTTGAACATAGCATTAAGCAGGATTTTTTATTTTATCTTTTCGTACTCCCAGTCTAAGTAACCGTAACATTTGTCGGAGGAACTGACCCATACAGTTGATATGGATTACGTGTTCTAGGGCACTCATGTTCTTCCTAGAAGCACTAAATTGAGGTCAGTTTTTTTCTCTCTCTTTTTTTAACTTCTCTTTTTACCGCAAAAGGAATAAAAGAAACAGGGCCCAGAGAGGAAAAAAAAAAAAAAAAAAGAGGGAACCGTTTAAAAAAGACAAAACCCCGAAAGGCCGGGGTACCTGTGACAATTGAACCATGGACCGTTATGCCTGGACACAGAGCTAGGGGATGTCCGAGTTTTTTTTGCAGTCACGTTTGACCTTGCACGTGGGCTTCTGACCGCCGGCTTTCGAAATCCTTCCCTGCTTGTTTAGTAATCGTTGGAAATCCGATGGAAAACAGTATACCATCCTCCTGCTGCATCAATAATGAATGGGTTTTGTGAATTAAAATAAATTTACATAATATATTACCAAATTTTATTACTTTATTATCGAGATTTTAATGAGTACTCAATTCATCTATGAACTATTATTCCATTAGGTAAATGAGCGAATATGCATAACCCAACTTATATGGGGAGCCAAAAAACAGTATCTGGCCTCCAATGTAATTCAGCACCTGCCTTTGTTATTTTTAGATGCCTTTTTGGTGAGGGAACATTAGGTAAAAGTCGTAATAATGTCAGGGGTTTGAATCGCTAGGAATTCTACCAATATCTCAATTATAAAAAAGCATTGTAACACTCATGTGGGTTAAATAATTTTTAACCATAATTCTGGAAATAATTTAACGACACTTTTAACACAAAAGGAAACCGTATGATCGATCTTCTGAACAAGACTAACTCTTCCGTCTATCGCTTCTTATATCTAGTCTGATATTGGACTGTCAGGAAAGTTTTAAGCCAGGTAAAATAGATTATTCACGAACATGTACCATAACAGTTTGTTCCAACTATTCAAACAAAAAGTCTAAAACTATTTAAATGTATTTTTTGTTACATTATATTCACAGAATTTATTTACTTTTTTCAATTAACTAGGAATGAATAAAGATTTAATCGTAAAAATTAGACAATCTGTGAGAAACTTAAAATGCAGCCTATTTTTTTATTCAGATTTTTTTCTGATCACAATGACTAAGTCGTGTTTAAACATTTTACCCCTTCGGGCTATCTTATTATTTCTATTACGCTGCTAAGCAAGCCATAAAAAATTCAAAATTATAAGGCATAAATAAAAGACTACCTAAAAAAATAATACTTACTATGGCTTAAAGCTACATTAAATGGTCAATATTAATGTAGCATTATTGACGTTGTCACAATAATGTTGACTAACTAAAGGGGAATATTGAAACAATTATAATGGTTATACTTTTACAACCTTTTCTTTTACCCCATATTACGTCAATAATAGTGCATCAATGATATTGAACATGTAACTTTGGCTTTGAATGTTATTTTATATTTGTATTATATCCGTAAACATAGTAAATATACTTAAGGTATCTTCTTAACATTACATGTTTTCTTCTTACTTGGTTTACTTATTTTCATAGAAGCACATCCCAAAAAAAGAATTACTAGCGCTTGATATTTTTACAAAACTAAACAATGACTCGAATCCTAGGTTACTTAAAACAATAAAAATTTAAAATTAAGAATGTTAATATCTGATAAATCTGTTGAAACAATATTAGGTTGGTATAATTTAGAATAGAATTATTATCCCAACGAAAAATAAAATATCCCAATTTCTTAATTAATGCTTCCTGATTTTCAAAGGATTTTGGTTTGCTCGTAATATTTGTCTTGAATTACATTCTAACTTCTCATTAAAAAAATCAAAACCTACTTATAACAGTTCCATCTACACCTCATATCAAACTTTTTGATGAATATGATTTTAGTTAATTATCAGAGATATTTATGGTGTTTAATATTTCTAGGTAATGAAATTTTCATTATAATTTGAAAAGGTCCATCGCAAACGTAAACAGGAGGATTAAAATAAAACGAGGCAAGGAGGTAGATCGGATTGGGTCCATTTGTTATGTAGGCCTTTTCGAAATAGACATATCCCCGAAAACCAGTTTGTCGGAAAACCAGTCCGGCCCTGCCCCGCCTGCTCTGGAGCTATGGGCACACACGATCCGCTTAATTACATTAATCTTATATGCGCTATTTTAAACAATTTATTTTGTCAAAGGAATAATAAATAAAGCTCAAATCTTAATCTCGCTTCGTAATTAATTCAACGAGGAGGAGTTCTAGAGCGGGTGTGATAAAAACACGCGCCTGGAATTCGATCTTTCGCTTGTTAATGATTAGATATAAATAGTATACAAATCCGAAAAATACGATCTCTTATAATTCGTTCCGATTCTATAACTGTTTAAAAGAATTTTAATCGGACTGAAAACGAAATAAACCCGTTCAGAAATAGTTAAGAAGGAAATATTTTTTCTTGATAAAAAACTTACATAATCAAAAACAAAATAACAAAACCTTCATAGTATTGGTAGATAAGCAAATAGATCAATCTTAATTGAACTAACAAAAATTATTTTCTTAAAACCATCATAAAAAAAAAGTAAATACCTTTATACAATCAGTGACAGACAAAGAAGTAGTGTTTAATCGTTTTAAAATAAATTTAAAAAATATTGTGTCAATGAACTATTTTTTAAAACTACGATTGCCATTAATAAAAAATAATTAATTAATTACTGCCATTAATATACCAATAAACCAAAAGTTTCAATTACAAAAATAAAAATAAAAAAAGGATAAATAAATTTGTCGAATGAGCAGAACATTTTCGAAAATCACACAAACAAATTTTTATACTTTAAAAATAACAATATTCCGGGTGATAAATAATTATAAATCATCCCATTTTTTCTAGTCTTTTTGTTTCTATTTTATTTTTTTAATATTTGAAACACGGATGAAAAAAATATATAAATTACAATATAATACTTAGAAACATGAAATCATGAATATTTCTTTATTCATACTTCAACATCCTTGATAAATTTCATACTGCTGGTATCTGCGTATACTAAAATTTATTAACTATCTATTCATCTCCATTTCTTTTTTTTCCTTTTTTATAAATGTCTTATGAAGTAATGTAATTAAACAATAAAATTGTCATAAACAAAAGCAGAATTATACATGTAGGGGTGTCTGGGTTACTTTCAAAATACCTTATATAATATACATTATAGGTGACATATAACGGGGGTTTAAAAAAAGTTTGAGAATCACCCTTTTATTTCATGTTACTGTACAAACCGTTTTAAGAATGTAGGACCTTGAAGTAATTTTTTTTATCTTCGATGTCTTAATATAGGTTTTTTTCCCTATGATTAGGATTAGGCCTAATTTTGGTACTATTTGATAGTACAGCAGAACTCGAGGTGGCTTATATTCCATGGAAAAATTTAAACACTTCTATACCGACTGCGTCCTTTGCGTTGGCGCCAGCCATCAATAAATACTTCAATGGGAAATAGCCCACGGACGAGTGGCTTTAGTGCTTCCGAGTTAATCCACTGAGTTACATCGCATGAAACTCCCAATGGCCAGATTTAATTTATCCTCCCCATAATGATCCTTTTTTTCCTTTTTTCTTTTCCCTTCAGCCAGCGATGGAATGGAAAATCAGCGAATAATGGCATAACCGATAGCTTTTCGCTCTGAGGGATGTTAGAATCCTTGATATAATGTTCGTATATCATATGTAAGTTTGTTAGTCTTGGATGACGAATAGACTTTTATTGTTGAATTATTAGTGATGATGAACCCAAGATTTGAAGATGAGAAACATTATGAAATGAACACCCGTCATTAAAACCACAAATTCAATATTAAAAATTATATCTTTATAAAAAAAAAAAAAAAAAAAATCCTATAGCAGAAAAAGTACTATACGTAGATTTCAGAAATCGATATCACCTTTAATATAAAAAAATATAGTTCTTTTAAATATTTTATTGTTTTAGCTAGACTTTTATCTGTTTGATAAGGGCAATGATAAACTCATATGGTTTTCGCATTGGTTATACATTACTTACTTATTAGATATACATATTTAGAAGATATCTTAGTCTCTTGCGATATAAATATTTATGCTTTATTTACGTTTTTATTATATTTCTATTATGTGATAAAAAGGAGTCCTCCAACATATCGAATCTTTTACTTTTTATAAATGTATTAAAATCTACTTCCGACACATGAGGCCTTTGAAATCAAATATAATAATAAGCATGCCAATAATTTTGATTTATTTTTTCCATGAAATATTTTTTACAATTTCGGTAGTATTTATGTTGCTGCTATCAATTATAATTTTTTTTCTCTCTTTTCATCAAGTAACAGGTTGAAGACGTAATTAACAATTTAACTTAAATAATCTAATTTAAACAACAACAATTAGAGATATTATTATAAATTGAATTGTTCATAACAGTCTTACATGCTAAGATAAATTCTTAAATAAATTATTATTATTGGGATATCAATACCTGGTCTTAGACTTAAATAAAAAGTAAAAAAAAAAAAAAAAAAAAAAAAGTAAGGGATTCACAATTTGAACGAATGGCCTTGAAAAGACAACCAAAATGCTCAAAGCCTATTAATCCATTCTGAGGTCAACAGTGTGTGATTTAGTAAGAGTGATGTCACAGGAAGCCATTACAAGAGGGTGACGTCACTGTTCGGCCATGTTTTAGCCTGTCATACCCTCTTCAAGGGGCGGTTCACCCCCCATGGCCACCCCCAAGTCCCCATTCCTCAACTTTTTTTCACCTATATTTTACCTAGGCCATTGTATTGTTGTGAAGCGAATATAATTTATTACTATAAATAAGTGCAATAGGAGATAATAGTAAATAAATATTACATAGTTTGTGGATATAACTTTCTTGTAAGTATGCAAAATATAATTTATTATAAACATATAAAAGGAAAAAATACATAACAAATTATTTACGGTTATACATTGTTGTATGGCTTAAAGCCTATTTACAGCCTATTTCTATTCTATTCCGATATAACAAATATTATATAGTACAGAAGTGGGTACAGTTATAGAATTTATTTTATTTTTTTTAATAATTTTTCTTTCAAATTCGAAGAAATGTTGCATCTAAAAGAAGATTTTACATTTCATATTAGAACATTTTTACGTACATTATACGAACATTACGTAATAGGAACTAATGACCTTGGGAAAATATTATTCCTTTTGTATTCTTTATTAAAATATTGAAAGCATATTTTACATATTAAATTTATTATTTATATTCCTACTAGCTAGGGTGCCCGGCTTCGCTCCGGTAATTGTGTGGTAGTTTTAATAACAGAAAAACTTTAAAATAAAGGAAATAGAGAACAAAATTGGCACCTTCTTGTAACTTCAGTTTTAACTTGGTATCAATATTAAGATTCGAGATCTGCAAAGTCCGTCCAAATAAAGAACTCTATATACTTTATAGGGGGTTGAAAATAGTGAATGAGCAATTAAATTTTGTCGAGTTATGCATCGTTTTTGATGGTTTCTGTGATTCTGAATCCTATAAGCCCATTCTAAGCAGTCAGCAAATAATAAGTTATCAGATTATAGTAGACAAATCTGACATCTCAGTTAACAAAAAATTATATTTCGAGTAAAACTTAAGCGCCGACTACTGTGATGGTCCTATTAGATCAAGAAGTATAGAAACTACCGAAGATTCATAGAAACTTTTTTTAAGACCTTTCTTCCATTTCAAACTCCCTTAAGATATTCCCCCGTATTTTGAGCGGTTTCTGCAGATCTGGAATCTTACTACTATTACAAAATGAAAACCAAAATTTCATGAAATTTTAAATGGAATGGTAATCAAACCAACTTTTTCATAACTAAAATAAGAACACTTCACTTCAAACTTTTTATTTTCGATTTATATTCAGTCAATTTATCCCTTCTTTTTTTATGTCTGATTTTATTCCCTCACTGTACTACTAAGAAATGTTCACTCATATTGCATTAAATTTACTTAAGTGTATATTATAAATTGATTAAATTTAATGTGTTGATCAATTAGTCTTCTTATGAGAAAATTAATTTTTTTAAGGAATACAGTTGGTTTTCTAATTAATTGCAGAGATGTAAAATCATTATTTTATTTTGAAAGCAAAGGAGAAACTAATTAATATACGGAAAAAAAACAACCAACCATTAGGCGTTGATAACTTGAAATGTTATACGCCTTAAATAAAAAACAAACACACAAACAAACTAATTATTTTCGCTTAATTTTTTAGTAATTTAAAAAGAACAGGTGAAAAAAAATATAACCTTTACAAATGAACTGGATGAATGAACAATAAACATTGAGTGAAACGCACCCTAGCGCTTCCTGGTAGTCTGGAGCATGAACTAAATTTTTCATTCACAAACTCGTGTGTCGTTCTCAGGTAGGCTAATTACATGGTGCGAGAGGCTTGAAATTCCAGTCCTTTTCTCTTCAATTTTACACCCTTAAGAGAAAAACTGAAACCTTCTTCTCCGTTAGGGGTCATATGGCCACACGACGACATAACATTTTTGGTTGTACGTGAAGTGGTTTTTGAGCCTTATCGGCACGCACATTGTACACTTTGCTTTATAATATATATTGATTAAATCTTATAGAATTTCTAACAAGTTTCTTGTTGCCATTTTTCATTCAAATATGTATTTACTATCTAAAGAAATATTCGCTACAACCTTTGGTACTTAAAGGGTTTCATTATAAACGATTATTTACTATATTGAAAAATTTATTCAATTTATTAAAGTAATATACTTCTTTATGTTTTATTTAATTTGAGGTTTAAAGTAATGAAGACTGAACTAGCAGATTTTGATAATAAGATAAGGAATATAAAAAAATTAAGTTAGAAATTAATGTAATTTTTTTAATGATAAGTTAGTCAAACCATCATGTTACGTAATAAAATGATAAATTAATAAATAAAAAACGCTTACACAAGAATAGTATTTGAAAGCAGTTGATAAGATTGAAAGGAATAGTGAATCAGCTTTCTAACGGATTTAGTAACTCTGAACTAGGAGAAATTCTTTAAAGGCTGGGAAAAAAATCTTGCCGAGAAATCCAATCCAAAAATTTGTATTTTTTTATTTAAAAAACAACTCGTATTTCGGAGTATTTATAGATGCTAAAAATTAAGCTTATCTTTTTCTTAACTAAAATTTATTCGACCTATTTTACTTGAAGCATCTTTTTTTTTAGAGGGGAGATTTCTTTTAAATCTTAATTACATCAATACAATCGGCATGTTTTTTTTTATTTGTTAACTAATTAAAACGAATAAATCGATACTCAGTTCTTTCAGACCAAGGGCAAATAAAATATTTTGGAAAATTATACAAAAAAAATAATGTATATATATACACGTTATTTTGTTGTTGTTATTATCAGCTTATTAGCCGCTAATTTATTCAAGTCATGATCATATTGGACGATTATGGTAAGGAGATGGACACTGGAGCCATGAGCTGGCATAAATCAGATCTAAGGGGAGCGGTTAATACCAGGACCTTCCTCAACAACAACCACGAGTGCCCAACCATTACACCTTATTATACTAAATGACAGTGCATTATCTAATTCAGGAGTCCCCCTGGCGATATCACTACTTCCACTCCTTCACTTTCCTTTTCGAATTCATTTCGGATCCCTCGGTAATTTTCTCAATGAGACATTCATGAGGTCGTGAGGGATATATTCAAAGTAGCTTTGTAAAAGGAAACATCTCGATAATCGGCGAGAATCTAAGGACAAACGCTCTTACTAGAAAAAAAGACAGAAAAAATGTTACAAGATTTTTTAGTTGTTTTAGGATGTTTTAAACAATTTTTATAATTATTTATTTAATTAATATTTTAGTTAAAATATAATTCTATCTTTTATAATATTCATATGAAATGAAACATGAAGTTGAGAAACGTTATATCTTTTTTTTACGAACGATTTAGCCAAAAATAATATTGATTACAAAATCAATAAATTATAAAATATATTATTGAATTACGTCAAAAGTAAATAGAAAAGTTCTTTATTTATTTGTTTCGGAAAAGTTTTTTTGACTATTCCTTTAAGAACAAAATTAACGAATATAGATGGTTGGCTTTGGAGGCTTACTTAAATGAACAAAGGTAAAAAGTGTAAAAAAGAAAACAAATACTAATTAAATATTCCAAACAACATTAATTGAAAACAAAAATAGTTGTGCGCATCTAGTAATTTATAAACATATTTAGGGTAAGCTAAAAAGTAATTTTCATTTTCTGAAAAAAACTTAACAAAGAAATAAAATAATAATTGGTTCCATCGGTTTAAAAAATTATAGAATGGGAAGTAATAATTTATATTTTTTTAGGGACACTGGATGGCTAGAAAGTGATAAAACAGGCGGAATTTAAAGGTGGGGAGGGTATTGTAATTACGGATGAAAGCGAGAATAGAATTCCAAACTAAATTGTATATATTAATATATTTTTATATATTAAACTATATAAAATAAAAAATATTTTTTTAAAATTACGTAACAAATAATAAAGTAACGAAAAAAAAGTGGTTTTATTTTTTAATTGAATCGCATTTATCCTTTTTTGAGTTATGATCATTGGTTTTATATTTTTTGTTCGTTTTTTTTTTTTTTTTTTTTTTTACATATAGCTTCTTCTTTTTAAATATTTTTAAGCGTTTCCTTCGCGGCCTTAATAAAGTACTGTTCAATTGTATGAAAATACAAATTTATTTGTATTTATTTACAATAAATAATGAGTTTTTTTTTAAAGTGTATTAAAAGATATTCACACGTGATAAACTTCATGCTTAATTTATTTTTATTTTAATTTTGTTTACAGTTAGTGAGTAAACAAACAAATAAAAAATTGAATATATATTTTTACATTCCGCTTATTTTGGAAAGAGGTAACCGGAATGTTGCACAGTCCGCAGCCGGTATATAAAAATGCTAACGCCTCCGTCTGAAATCCTTGTTAGAAAATTATCAGATTTCTTCCCTACCACATTTTAGTTTAATATACGAGACAATCGGGTCAGGTGAGAACCGGCTGTTGTAAAGAAAACCTATCGAAACGGAGAGAACATATATATTTTATCAACTTAATTGTTATATTTATTTTTTTCAAGAAACTTTCTACTATTTCTTACGTAACCTCACAGATATATTTTTCAACACAATATTAGTGTAATAATTTTAAAAACATAATTTTATATCTGTGACTATTTTCCATAATCTAAAACACTAATATTGTTTTGCTGAATTTTATAGTTTTTTTTTCTAAAAAAAAAATGTTCCTAAAAATGTATGCAACTTTTTCGATAAACAGTTTATTTAAAAACCGGACCATTCTTGTTTTTGTGTTGCTCGTCGTTACATGAAAAATCCTGAAACAAAGATCAAAAGACCCTTTATCATTTCAATTAAAGCTTATAATTTCTCCAGTTTTCAATCAATAATTTAAATAATAGTAAAATCCCATAGAAAGTCTATAATTTTTTTGTAAGGTGAGAAGTTTAGCTTAAAAAAAAAAAGGTCAGGGTTAATTAAAATTTAGTGATCCTTTGGAATGCAATTTTTTTCTTCTTTATTTTTGTCAACAGTATGATACTCAACTTTCAATAAATAAACAAATTGTTGTTAAAAATCAGAAAAACGGTTATTAGTCGATAAGAGAGGGAGGTGCACTGACGGCCATACATGACGGGAACTTTTTGGTAGGAAATTTGATGTCAAATAATTGGTTTCTTTTGTCACAATTTTTTTGGAACACCCAGTTAGTTTGAATTATTATGTTTTCTTAATTCATAATATTATATTTTGCTAAGGTAAGTACCCATGAGGTTAAGGTGTACACAAAGGTGTACAGTCCGAGCAAGACCATAAGTGCGTTCGCGGCATTCCAGGTAACCACAGCCACCAGGGGACAGTCGGTTTTCTTTACCTTTTTTTCGAGGTTCCTGGTTTTTTTTTTTTTTTTTTCCTTTTCTTCTTCTTCTCTGCAGCTTTTTTTTGTACTCTTTATACTATTTCAGAAGGCATGCATTATTTATGGTGTTGGGGGTAGGTGGGTAAATTTTTTTTGTAGTGTCACGAACTGAATTTTTAATATCTTCAAGAAGGGTGTGTTATAAAGTTTTAAGAAATTATAAATACGATTTTTATTAAAACTAAAAATCGTTTATATTAAACTATAGTTAAAATTATAGAGTGTAATTGATAAGAAAAAGATATTATAAAGAACCTTTGAATCCATCTTCAAAGAAAATGAATCTGAACATAAATATTAAGTCTTGTTAACTCTATCCGGCTTGCACAACATGCTATTAAAAATTATCATAATCTTAATTTAAAAATTAGCAATGCATGCAATAAATTATACGGTTACGTTTTAATTGTATACCGTTTAGTGTTTTTATAGTTATTTTGTTATTCGGTTTTATTAATTTTGTTTCGTAAAGGATTTTTCAAATTATTAGTTTGGTTTTTAAAATGTATTATATGCTAACGGATATATTTGATATGGATTAAAAAAAAACAGTTTTTATATAATAATTACATCTCAGTCCTCATATTAATCAATTTGTATTTAGTAATATTTACGTAAAAGTTTTAAGTAATTTATAATCACATCTTTGTTTTTTGCGTGGGGGGGGGGGGGATAAATAATATTTTGTTTAAAATAGAATTTCTGACATAATATTTTAATGTTTTATATTTGTGTATTTATTTTTATTTTATTCTTACAGGAATATGTTATTTGGATAAGCCATTAATAGCCTGCTTAACTGATTAAATATAATTAAAATTAATATAATGTTTTGTTATTTAGTTTAATAACCAATGATGTTGTTATGATTCATATAATGTATAAATAATATTTTATTTAACTCATTTAATATAGTAGTTTATGATTTACTTGAATAGCAAATAAAATGGCTAATATTCGCAGTCGGCCATAGTGACTGAGTTATGGTCGTAGGAGGGCGTTCCCCTCGCCATGATGGGAGTGCCGAAAACATGGGTTGACCCACTGCCCTCAACCATGGTTGAACCCCTCTAGGGTTTTTTCCCCTGGTTATCTCTAGGGGCCATCGCTTTTGCTTCTTTCCTGATTGAAACCTTCAAGAATCTTAAGGGATTATTGTACATTTTTTATCATAGGCAGGTAATAAAACTTGCCTGCAAAAAAATAATTAAGTAATAAATAATAATTCATTAGTAACATTGTATTATTTCACAAATAAAAATAAAATTTTACAATCCGTTATTAAATGCACATCCTTTACGAAATAGAAAAAAAATAATAAAAATCACAATTCATTTTTGGAGCGATTTCTCTATATAGTCCATCTAGCATATATAATCATACGCATATGAACATAAACTCTATGCATTTGAATCAATAAGCATTATTAATTATTCTCAAGGAATTTCACGATAAACAGCAAATATAACATAAATAATAATAGAAGAATTAAGGGTTTAGCAGAAAATTGAGATGACCCATTACTAATTCAAGTGATATACTTTATTCAATAATATTAAAAAAAATTATATATCCAAGTTATATGTACATATTAGATATATTATTATCATTGTTTTGTTTTTTTAAATGCAAAATAATCATTGACAACAAACAGTAAAATTATTTATGAACTTAACGAAATAAATCAAGTTAATTTTTTTTTAAATTAAATATAATTTTTTAGCACCAAACGAGATGAATTAATGTCGAGGGAATGTAATTTTTACAAAATATAACATTTAATAAGTAATTTATTTTAACTTTTTCTAATGAATTTTAATGTTCACAATCACTAAAGGAAATATAACAGTTGATTATTTCCGGCAATATATTGATATTTTGATCGCTTGTTTATATATGCAATGAAAGGAACTGTAGTGGTGTACAAGCATTTCCGTTTGAGTTTTTATTAAATTATCAAATTAAAATTAAACATACCTACATAAATAATTGAAATTATAATGTTATTATAATCTATAACAAATATCTAACAGGAATATGATAATAAGATCCTATTTTAAAACTTCATTATGGATTATTAAAACAATATTTTATTACTCACATTAATTAAAACTGACCAGCCATTACCACCAGTAATGTAATGCGTTATGTTGTAGAAATTTTAAATAATACAAATATATTTATAATCATCAGGTACTTATATATTTTTTAAATTCTTATTCAGAATGTTATGTAGGTATATAGACAAATATTTTTACTGTACCAAAGATTTCCTACGAAAGGTTTCCTATTTTATACAATCATTGTTGCTAAAGTCCGTTCCAAAGCCCTGGAAGCCCCCAGGTCATGAATGAACTCTTCTCCAGGTAGCAGACTTTGCCTGGAGAGACCGGTCTTGTGTGGGCTGGATTCCAGGACCTTCCTACGGCAGTAGCCAAATCTCCCATCTGATTTATGTAGTCCCTTTCGGTTATCTAGTCGTTTTTCTATTCTTTGGCACTTTTCAAAAATTTCTTTTACTTTTTAAGGATGGCTACAAGATTTCGAGAAAGATTGTATTTAATTATTCCAGGGATTCTATGAGGGATTCGTCCTCGGGGTTCTACGAGAAAAAGAATTATAGATGATACTAAAATATAGAAAATCTAAATGAAAATAATGTATTCAATTAATTTACGTAATAACCAATATTCTATATATCACTAGCAACAATACTATTTATTATCCGTATATATAAATAATAATATTCTTTGTAAGGTTTTATGAATTTCTATACAAGTATTATATGGAAATATAGAAATTGACAACCCAATAATACAGTATTTTTATCTCAAAGGTTGTTTAATTCAAAGATTATAGATTCTGTATATTCATATTTATTCGGTTTCTGGAAAGTAAATTTTATGAATTTAGTGGTAAGGTCCATTTCAACTCACTTGAATGCCAACTATTAAAAAAATAAAATATATAGATATGTTTAGATAATTCCGTTCAATGGAAGTTTTTTCTTTTCTCTGAATTTTCGAATGTTCGACATTCAGTTGGTTACTATATTTTTCCGAAGTACAGATTTCTTATGGGCCATTGTTGATTTGATATTATCTTATCTCTGTAACTGATAAGTGAATTAGTTAATATTAGAGAGGCTATAGCCTTCTTTGATACAGGTACCTATAATTAAAACCAATTAGCAGAGGAGAAAAAGTTTTAGCTAATAATTACACTTACCTGAGCGAGCCGGAAAGAGCTTGGCAACGTTAATCCAGTTTCGCTTAATTGCTTACCTTTTTTCAAATAGATAACCATAAAAAGATATCGTGGAGAAAAAAAAAGACGCAAATTAATTAAAACCTGCGAGATACCATCTCAACCCGTTGATGTGTCCCTTCACAGATACCGAAGCAATTTGTAGCCATTATGAACATAAACGTGCAATAAATCCCATCCGTTATCGAGTCCATTATCAGGCGTAAACGATAATTATTTTGATTAATTAATGAAAATTAGTTAATAGTCCATATCACTCGATGTTATTCAGAAATTCCAAGTGCATTTGCGGTCATTTAGGAAGTGAGGGCATGAATCACTTCCGCGTGTGGCAATGAATCATCGGAATTGAATTCCTTTCGTGACGGATGCGAAAGAATTTTCTTCTGCTATGATCGGACTTTTTCTATAACTATTTAACATTAATTCTTCCTGAATAATAAAATTTACATTTTTAATATTGAATACATTTTCTTTCTTTCCTTTTTTTTTTTTTTTTTCTTAAAGGAAAAGCAAATCTGAGTATTTCATATGTATACATAAATTATAATACTGTTAGTTCTTTGCTGTTAGAGATTTTATAATAGAAAAGTATGTCGTCAAAGAATAGAATATCAGGTAGAATATTAAAATTAAGTAGGTAAATATTAGCATATCAGTTAATAGTTAAAAGTAACCTAGGTTCTGAATTCAATTTCTAGAGGTTAAATAGATCTTTAACCATTTGTTAAAAATATAAGCATATTTTATTATTTATTTTTCAATTTGCATCTAACCAATAGGTTGGGATGGTAATTTATTTCATTTTTTTTTTTTAACACTTTTGTAGAATCTGATAATTTTTAGATAAATGGGTTTATTTTTTTTTTTTTTTTTTTTTTTTTTTAGCAATTTCTTCTGACTCTTGCAACTTTCCGTGTAACGCTGAATGTTTAATTTCCTTCTAATTGATAGATTACATTTGAATTATATAAATATGTGTAATACTGCCAACTGCCCTTATATAATAGTATATTTATTTAGTATATTTATGAACGACTGAGAACACAAAAGAATTGTAAATCAGAAAAAAATATATAAATGACAATTGTAAACTAACCATAAACCCAGGTCGTATTGAATGATGACGCTAATAAAAATCCATAAACGGGATACTTGTACATTTGTGGAAAACTTCATCTCAATTAAATGACATTTTAATTGGAATAATTTCTGTTGTTGAAAATCAAATGCAATATTATGAAAATATAAACAAAAGTACATACAAAAGTAATACAATACAAAAGTTATATTAAGAAAAGAGGTAACGAGTAATTTATTATTATTATTATTTTTTAAACAATTATAAGGAAAAAAACATTAAATTGCGTTCTAAAATTAATTAAAAAGACAGTCAAAGTCCTTTTTATTTTAATAATTCATTATAAATAAATAAAGAGGAATTTCAAAAAATAAATTAATGCAATGTTTCAGTTAATGATAGATACCTACTCAGACCTAAGAAAAAAAAAAGAAAAACCTTGATGTTGGAGTTCTATTACTGTATATTGTATGTTGCATACAATATACAGTAATAGAACGGCTTTCTTCTCAGGAATTATTAGTTGACTGAAAATAATTTAACTATTGAACATTATTTTTTTTATATTAGCCAATAGTTGACATAAAATTAATATAGAACATAAAATTGCATGCCGCATGATTTCATTCAAGATTGTTAAAATGTAAACAAAGCCTTCACATGTAACAGCTCGTCGAAGCTGAGATTATCAGTTGCGGCAACAGAGCAGAGATGGCAGCACTATCGGCGGAGCGATAAGACTTGCTTTATGGGCGGGAAGTCACCCAATTGCCGGCAACCTTCCTTCCCGGGCTTAGTCACTTCTTCCTGCTTTAAATCTTATCTATGTCACCTTGTCCACTCTAGTAACCTTATTTGATAAGATCCTCTTTTATATTAAGTGTTACGTTAAAAAATAAATAAATAATTAAGCTTCAATCGGCTTTATATAAAAAAAAAAATCAAAGGCTCTCTCAAAAACCATATTTATTTACTTAATATTACTAATCACATAATAATATTATAGTTTTGATAATTTTTAATCTACTGGAAGACTTGATCTATATCATTATTCCAATTTTTTGTAAAATAGAGAAATACACATCTTCCTTTGATATGTGTATTTGTCAATTCATTACAACCTTCACAACGTTTCGTGTACTTTCAATCTTCAGGTGTAACGCAACAATTTTTCACTTAATATTTAAAATTTAATAGAGTTAATATACAAAGATTATAAAATTGAAAACCACATATAATTTAAAATTATATATTACATTATATATATTTTACTATATACATTTCTTTTTTTCTTACCTGCTCACTAATAGTGGTTTTCAATTTTATAATATTTGTAAACTAATTTTATCAAATTGTAAATACGAGTATTATGTAAAAAACGTTTTATGAAAAAAAAAAAATAAACCAACTTCGAAATCTAGGAACCAGTAAAAATAATTGCACTAAAAAGTAAGAAATAATTGCCTTCTGATTTTTAAGAATATATAGCAAAATTCAAAATGGTATAAAAAAAACGGAAAAATGCAATAAAACGAATAATTTTATTTTCATTTGTACGAATACACACCAACTGTAATTAAAAATTATTAAGGAGGCGGCGCAAAATAAAAAATTTCCAAATGACATGTTACTGATTACGATTTTATTAGAATACGATAGACATTGGAATCGATAGAGGGGAAGAGAAGATCCATTTAGACGATTTTAAGATTTTCATAATTTCCAGTGTTCAAAACTTTGCGCCGCCTCCGAAAAGATAGTGTTTTATTAAACATGGTATTTAATATTTTAATTTAATAATTTTTACTAACAGTTAGTGTGTATTCGTACAAATGAAAATAAAATTATTCGTTTTAATGCATTTTTCCGTTTTTTATACCATTTTGAATTTTGCTGTATATTCTTAAAAATCAGAAGGCAATTATTTCTTACTTTTTAATGCAAATATTTTTACTGGTTCCTAGATTTCGAAGTCGGTTTAATTTTTTTTTCATAAAATTTTTTTTATTTAATACATTTTTAAAGGCAAGTGATGATTTTTAGAAAGACACGCGTTGATTCTGAAACAATTTCGAAGTGTTTTTATATACAGATTTTTTAATGCATTTAGTACTGGTTTCTGGTTTTTGAATTCGTTTTTTATTTTTTATTATGCACCCCTTCACGGTCAAATAACCACATTTCAGGTGAAACCAAACTATTCTATCCATGGTGGGAAGGACGAGATTTATTCCATGGATCCTTCCCGAAATAAAAATCAACCAGCTACCACCAGCTAGGGACAATATCGTAACTTAAAGAAAAAAAAATGAGACAATTAACCATCTTAGATGAAATAGGAGGTGGAAGAAATTATTTAGCAGGACTTATTTATTTCATGACTGGACAGATCCATAATATTTTTTCTTAATTTTCGAATCACATTTAAGCTTAGTTAATATTTTTTGTTTTCTCAAAAACAATAGTGCGGCACTTACAGACATTTTCATTTATCCGCCTCAATAGTTGCAGAAACAAAACCGGTAATAGTAATCCGGATAACATAACAAAAGTGTCACTCAAAAAAGAAGAATCAGCACAAGATTTTATTATTATGTTGTATATTAATATCCGACAGTGACCGAGTGTATCCGCAAAAAGACAGTGGCGCGTAAATCCTTTGTTTAGGCCCCTAAATCAACTGAAAATAAACTTTTCCAAGAATAATTGAATTCCTTTTTTAATGGGTATAGTGATTGGAAGTCGGAAATCAAGATCTAATTTGAATCAATAATTGCCACTGATCCTTCCGGAACTTGAAGAAGTGATAAAAATCTGTTTTAAAAAGGAATATCAATGCTTGGACTTTCTAGGAAATCCATGAATTTCGTGATTTTACAATTATGGTGTCCTTCCGTCGTTTAGACCTCATTTAGGACTTTTTCTGTTTACGTTTTTCAATGATAGCTTTAATCTCCTTAAATCTATAAAAATAATCTTTTAAATAACCCAAAAAAATGTTCTTGAGTTTTACTTATATCTTTGCAAAGTATTCCAGGAACTGAGTCGAAACTACAATAAATTTGCTGGAACCATAAACAAGTGTTTCATTTTTCAGAAAACGAGAGCGATATTATATTCTACTGATATTACATATCTTTATTTAAATATATTTTTTAAAATTTATTTAAGGTGATTTATAAGGTTTGTTCCAACAAGTACTTAAGACACGTCAATAACCGACAGTCTGCTCATGTTCTCCCCCCCACTCTTTTGATTCTGAATTTGATTGGTTGGTGTTCCCAACCGATTTATCAAGTATTGAAACAGTATTGAGCATTGCTTAAAATTAACCAATCAAATTTAGAATAAAAAAAAATTAGGTAAGTTTGTTAGTTATCAACGTGTTTTAATAGTTTGTTGGAGCATACCTTATGATATATAAGCCTTATGTTTTCCAATAAGTAACATTTTCAGCGATAATTAAATGTTGTACGATAATTTTCATGTTTTTTCCCGATTACTTCTTAAATAAATTAAGAACCCAAAAAAGGTTTCAATGGGACCACCTTGGGAAAATACTCTACAAGATGCAAAAGGTTTCATTCTAATTGGTCCATCCAACTCCGAGTAATCGGTGGACATACATAGAAAAAAAAACACCCGTGTTGCCGAAAGGCAAGGAAGGGTGAAATAAATAAATAAATAAAATAAATAAAAATAGAAAAAAAAAGGCACATACGTATCGAATTGAGTAACCTCCTCTTTCGAAGTTGGTTAAAAAAATTGGTGCAGTACACCTGAAGATGGGGCAATAGGTCTCGAAACGTTATGAAAGTCGTAATGAATTGACAAATATAAATATATCAAAGGAAAATCTGTATTTCAATATTTTACACAAATTTTGAACAACAATATTATACTATATTAAGGTATAATAATAGAGCATTAATTTATATATTTTTAACTATTAGTTGTTGGTTATGGTTGTAACTCAGGCTGCGACAAAAGCTTAAGAGCAATCACAGAATAACAGTGGTATGTTAATAAAAAATTATTTCGTCTTCCTTTATTTTAAATTTGGTGCCATAAACAATTGTTTACTGCTATACACAAGCCATAGGTCACCTAAATGTTACGTCATTTATTAAAAAGTCACTATACAAAGATTTTGAACGATACCATCGATTAAAAAAATTTATTAAAAGTCATTTAATACCTTTTAACACTACTGAAAACAATGTATTTGTGAATTTATCCCCTAACCTACTTTGAATCTGAGATATTAAGTTTTATTTATTTATTTATTTTTTGTATTATTATGAAATTGCTTATTTTATTGTTTTTTATTTTAAACATGTCAAAAATGCTTTAAATTTTTTAAAATTAGGTATATTTTTGTCAGCTTGAAAATTCAAATATGCTTTCTGCTAAAACGTGAGATTTGAAAATTGGAGCTGAATTATTTTTCAACTTTGTCCCCATCATGCCCCAGAGGTGCGTTTCCGAAAAATACGGTTCCAGAAGGGCTATAATTTTTCAATTTACCAATCATATAATTTCGCACTAACATACTAATTGAAAGAAATACCAAAATAAATTTCTACCCTGAACCTACCTAATATTTTTTCTATCATAATGACTAAATGTGTTTTATTTTAATTTTATATGAAATTAATTTATTCTTCCTTTTATAAATTTTGAGAATCAGGCTTCAAAAATTATTTACTTAAAAAAAAATCATCTTATTTTTGAATTTATTAGGTTTTATTTTTCTCTTATTATGTAATATGTAATTATACTTATTATTTAATATAATTTCTTGTTTAATTTTCGGTTAAACCGCTATAGAAAAATGCAATAAAGACGTATATATTTGATTAAAAAATAAAAAATAGACAATAAGAGTCATAAGTATCAACAAATTAGTACCATCATGTTACAAAAATAAAATGAAAAATAAGTATTTTTTGTGGGAGGGTGGGGATAAGTGGAATAGAGGTTAAAATAAAAAATATTTTTTTTTTCATTCCATTATTATTATATAATTAGTGACTCAAGACATATTTGATCTATGGTGACAGCCTTTTGAAAAATGAATTAGTTGTAATAGATGGAACAGTGAGGTGTCAGTTGGTGCAAGGGCTTCTTGTAGCAGTTTAATAAGACTATAGTCGCCTATTGAATAATACATCTCTCCAAGAGTGAAGACTGTAATAAATTGTGAGGGATCAATGGTTATCAGCATGCGCGCTACGGGTTCAGCCTTTCTCCGATAGATGCCGCCACAAGCGCCGGCCACATGGCCCAGTCCCCGCCAAATTCAAATAGCCGACTTTATACCACCATCATATATATTTGGTCACTTAAATTGATTTTCTATTGGTAAATAAATATATTAGAGGATTATTTATTTTATTTTATTAATATATAATTATTAAATTATTTCGTGGTTTTTCATCATAGTCTCAACATTTCATCATTACTTTAAATTAAAATTTTAAGTACAGGAGTTTTTTTTTTTTCCCACCTCTGCCCCCGCTGTACCTTTGAGTCACCCCATACCAGCGGTCTCCATTGAGCTAATAATTTTGATTGTCAAAGCGCCGACTTCGCCGAACTCACCCAAGCTAGCGAAGCTCCGTTAAGACATCAGTTGGTGGGTGAAGTTAATAAAAGTTCCCTACTTAGGGTACCCGCTGCTGGCACCCCCTTGCCCTGTCAAGAGGATGACAGCAAAGCCTATGCCTACTCAATAATCTTAACAACTTATCCAAAATATTAAAATTGCGTTACAAGATCTAAATTTTTCCATATATTCAACAAAATTCAACATAATTAAATATTTAATAAAATTCTAAAAACCCTAAAACATATAATAAATACTAAATCTATAATAAATACTAAAACCTATAATAAATACTAAAACCTATAATAAAACCATATTGTGTGATTCCATTATGTTCTTATGTCCCTAGAAAATCTTTTAAACGCCTCAAACCTTTCCTGGCACTTCACGAATTCCTCGAAGGATGCTGGAGGCCATTCCACGAATGAAAATTAAGTACAGGAGTATTCAAAAATATATTTTTATCTACGAACACGTTATGTCCTATTTTAGAGAATCAAAAATATTTTTTAATTCACTAATTAGTCTTTTTAGTTTTTAGGGATTGATTGCAGAGTGGCATTTACGGAGAACAGAAGGAAATGTTAGTCTAACCTTTCTGAAAATGCCACACATTTGGTTAACTAGTATGCCACTTGACGACGTTAGGAATTAATTAGGCTGTGTTAGCCAGCTAATAATACAACCGGTATCCGAAACTACGATTGATTCTTAATTTTTCAGTTGGATTTTTCTTTTCAAAAAATTCAATAAAATATTAAAAACTTTGTTGCTAAGGGGTTAATTGTCTTTGTTAAATGTATGGCAACTAACTCAAAATGCACTATATAATACGCCAATGTTGGTAGAAGAGCATTTATAAATTCATTTTATGGAATAGTTAGAAATTGTTAACATTTATTTAATATGAAAAAAGAAAAGGATGTATAATTTCTCCTTATGGAATCATGTTTTAACCTAATTTCAGAAATAATTTCAAGCTGTATTTAGGAGGCTCTAGTGATTACTCCATGAATAGGAATAAATTGCTTCTTAAAATAGCGGGAGAATAGCATATAAAAAAAGTTGAAGAAAGAACAGCTGGAGTTTATTTGTAAATACGTTAATTTATTAATAAAATAAATAGAATTTGGTGCATCTATCCCATGTTGTTGTACATGGTACCTTAAATGTAATTAAATAAATAAAAAAGTTGAAACTGGTGAAACGTGTGTTCTTCAATCTTCAATCTCAGATACTCTACCATACGAAATAATTATAGAAGCAGAAAACGGACTAAGAAAGAGGCGTTTCATTCCTTTTGCTCTTCCAAGTGTCCTGGAACCTCTGGTCACGAGATAACGGCTATTGAGTCGTTAATGTCTTCCCCGTTTCCAGGTCAGCGACAGGTTTCCCCCGGGAACAAGGAGATATCGGGAGGACGAAGGAGGTGGAGAAGGAGGAAGTGCGAAAATAAAAAAGGGTCGCGAGAAGATGATAGCAATTAGCTGTCGGGTTTTTTGCAGGGCGGTAGCGAGGCGGGCGGAATGGCATTAAGATAAGCGTCCGTGTGTGGGTGTCACGTACGCATTAACACGTTCGGTGTCTCTTGATACGACCGCTTTCCCACGAGTTTTCAGGATACTCGGCATGGATTTTCCAGTATTATGGTCGTGTAACATAACAGATATCTAAAACTAAAGATTATTCTATTAATAAAAATAAAATCCGTTTAACCCGAAAGGGACGCAAAAAAATTCAAAAATATACCTTGTCGAAAGTAAGAAAATTTAAAAAGCAGTTAACAGCAGCTATCATCATCATTTTTTCTAATAACTATGCAAAACAATTTAGAAATTCAATTTAAATATTTCTAAATGTACCTACCATCACATACAATCAAAAGCTTTGTAGAGGACTTATTGATGAATCAATCAAAACATTCAGTTCATTGCCAACCGTTATAAGTGCTAAATAAACATTTTTTCAAACTGCTTTTACAAAATCCCAAACTTTTTAATAGCACTTTTATAAAATCTAAGATTATGGACTCAATATACTTTACTCTGAAATCATACACATAATTGTAATAAAGAATTATAATTGAAACCCACATATGCAATAGGAAACCATCCAGAAATACAAAAACAAGTACTTGGTTTTATTTTAAACAATTTATAAGAAAGAAATGAATTATTTTTAATAAGCAGTCCAGTCCTAATACGTATGCTATAAAAAAACAGCATACTTATCAATATAAAATTAAATTTGTTTAACAAGAAATAAATTAAAATAAATACGTTAAAATAGGAACAACGTGATATAGATAGCGCTAAGAACACTGCAGCTTGGATTTTTGCTGCGAAATCCAAAATTCTTAAAATAATAATGAATATCTATATAATTAAAGTTGAAATTCTGTTTGTTTGTTAGTTTGTTCTTTATAGAAATCCATACCGTTCGTCCTAAATACACCAAATTTCGGTCAGTGGTTCTTTGATACCAGGTATGAACACCTGTCCGTATTAAAATTGCATAACTTCATCCAATCTCGGAGTATATTCTTTGTTGTTAAGAAATCGTTTTGATTTCGCTTTACATTAATTTTTACGAAATCGGCCGTTTGAGACGATAAAAGTGTCCCTTTTTATATTTAAAAAATGAAATTCTTCGGGTGAATCCGGTATAAAGCTAGTAGTTTATAAAACCTAAATTTAAAAACATTTTTGTTGTTTCAATATTAGATATTATTGTCCAATCGTAGCTTTGGGTTATGATTACGACTCACTCTCAACTTCAATTAATAGACAATGCAGTAGATTTAAATACAAATAAAATTAATATTATTAATACAATCCTTATAATAAAATTTATTATTCATAGAGAAGAAGAATAGCATGATTGGTATTTTTATTTTATTGATTTTTAATGCTATTAAGTATCATTTTTCTTATGATTGTTTAATAAGGAATAGTTGCTGTCATTGTTTTTAATTAATGAGAGTTATTTATTTCTCATTTATGGCAATGTAACGTTGGGTAGCGGTTTTCTCCTCTTCGGTGGAATATAAAAAGAGACAAATCCAAGCCATTATTTATAAATTAAAGTAAAAAAAAAAAAAGATTTATTGAACCGAAATTCGCGAGTGATCCAATCGGAGATAGGCAGGTGGAGCGGTATGTCCCAGATGCCAATTATGGGCAATTAATAGAAGGTAGAGAGAGGCACTAACAAGCCCTTCATTAGACCCAGCTTCGTGGTGGTCGTCTAATAGGGATCCCGTCCTTCAGTCTGTCAGTCCGCTCTCCGCACTTCTTAGGGCCGCCGGTACGTCCAATCAAGTCCAACCCAGTCAAAGCAGACTCCTACCGAAATTATGCCGAGTGCGGCAAATCACAAAAAGTCGTATGCATCATGTTTGTTCCAGCTGTGATAACAATCATATTGTAACGTGGAACAAAATCATGTGATTTTATCTATTACATTGAAATGTGTTCTAGACTTTTTGTTGAAACAATTAACTATATGTTTTAGATATTTCGTGATCTATCTACGTCCTTCTAGAATGTTCGATTTCGGTCTAAATATAAGAAGAATTGGGCTGGAGTCTTAGACTCCCTCAGTACATCAATTCATATTACTTTTGTATTATTCTATAGTTGCAAATTTTTGGAACATAATATGTAAAGTTACAATTGTACCATTTTAAGTAATATTGAGATTGCAAAAATGTTTTTTAAATTTGGTTTTATGAACTATATTAGTTATTAATTCAAGGATTTTTTATTTCGCAGCAAAAATCCAAGGCACAGTGGTCCTAAAGCTATCTATCTATATCACGTTATTCCTTATTTCTTTTATTTATTTTTTTATTAAACAAATGTTCTTTTTTATGTTATGTATATTCTTTTTCTTTCACTGTTTGTTAAAAAAAAAAGTATTTCTCTCTTACAAATTGTTTAAAATAGAACCAAGTCCAAGTTTTTGTACTTCTCGACTGGTTTCCTACTGAATATGTTGGGTTCAATCATAATTCTTGGTTAGAATTATATCTACAATATTCTTGCAGAGTAAATTGTAACGTTAAATTTCCGTAAAGTTACTAATAATTTGAGTTTTATAGTTTGTCTAACGTGAATTATTATTTTCTTCTTAATAAAAATTATTCAAACACAAATTAGTGTTACAATATCATAATTTTAATATTTTCCGTCTTGAGTACTGCAGTTAAGATTAGATCATTGATCTCTAGTATTACATATCGCAGATCGGCATGAATATTGGCATTTTAGTTATTCCTATTTCTGTGCCAATACAAATGAAATATAGTAAATTTAGATCTAGGAAAGTTTCTAAATTATATTAGCTTCAATTCTTTCAAATCAACTCAAATCTTTCTTTTGATCAATTTTAATTTAGACCATTTCGATTTGTGCCACTATACTTCCTGACCAGCAAAATGATGGTTAAGTCTAGGCTAGTAATATCTTATCATCTAACAATGTAAATAAAAATGTATTACGATTTTTATACTACAAAATATATGTGCATATAAAAAGCTTTATAGGTCCTAATCTGTTGGTTTAAAATGCCTCATATCTCCAATGATATTCTGAAATGGGTTACAATTATCAGAGGGATATGACGGTATAAAAAAAAACCAAAAGAAGTTTAAAAAAAAACTTATATTTTATTTAACTTAAATTTTAAAAAAACTAAAAAACTTATATTTTATTATGCTTTTATTATTAAAGCAACACAGCATAATTATTCATTTATAAAAAGAAAAGGTACTTTATCAAGCTCTTAACAAAAATACTAAAATACCAGAAATTACTTAAAAATTAGATGTGTATATTTATTCCACTAATCATCTTATTTTTATAAAATTTAGTGGGGATTAATCCATAACCCCCTATGACTGCACCTGCCCATTCCTGAGTCACGTTCCTAATCGAAAACCCACTAACACAACATTCCTTGGTATTGAAATCGGTGAAATTGAAGTGAATTTCATTATTAATAAACAAAATTTTACCTTTATGTATTAGTAACTGTGATACTCGAAACGGAAAAGACTTCATAACTTTATATGAATGGTTTAATTTTTAAATAACTACATTATTTAGAAGAATTATTTACGAAACCCTTCGCGATGGACTAATTGCCCTCCTCAACTTCATAACTTTATATCATATACTTTTTTTTTCTTGTTGCGCCATTTTAAATATTATATGGGCTACATATCTTTTTTCATAATTTATCAAATTAGAATATCTAAGCATCCTCTTAAAGAATTCCTTCCTCCTCAATGCCAAAAATATTCAGATCTCCTAGATAATATCGGGAAAAATTATAGAAATTACAAAAATAAAAGATCCCTTCATTTCAAACTTTAATCATGTATATATTAAGCTGAAATGGATACATTTACGTACATTAGGATTTATATGTATTTTTGATTTATATTAGCATATCGCTGTACAGAAACAGAAAACTTAACAATAAATACTTTATCGTTCACAATAGTAAAAATTACATTATTATTTGAAGATGGTCTGAAAATAAAAAAAGGAATTTCATCCTAGTAGTTTGGGAGGCGGCCGAAAGGAGCGGCATAGGGGCTGTGGCGCACTAGCGGTACCTTGCGGGAGAGAGCTCAACTACTGGAGGCGGCGCGCTTCTTTATGCCGCCCCACGGTGTCGCCACCATCAACATAAAGCCCTTTTCAGAAGCAACTCCAGAAAATAATTTTTTTTAAAACAGCTTTTATGTTTTATATGATATAAAATTTAGATCCCCTTATATAAATAAAATTTTAGAAAATTCTTATAGAATATATATATAAATAAGAGTCATTTACTATAAGAATTAAAAAAAAAAATAGACAAATTACACGAATATATTTAAATTCTGATTGATAAAACTTTCCAATCATTCAGATCTTAAAATAACATGGGTTATGAAAATATTTATTCAATTTTTCGATATTCCCTATCGAGATTTAATATCAATCTCGTCTTAACCCATTTGAATACAGAAAATCAACTTTAAGTACTTTATTCAAGCAAATATTTCAATGTATCCTTTATAACAAACGGATACTTTTACAATGACCAGTCCATTTTAATCAATAGGTACTTGAGTTATAATAATTTAATGAAAATATTCTACTCTGTTGTTTTTATGCCTGTAAATTTTAAATCCCATATCTTATTATAGTTAATAAAAATAAATAATACATAAGAAATATTGTTTATTCCAATAATTAATTAATGGATTGACTTAAAAGCTATGTTCTGATTTCCCCACCCATGGGTTTGGCAATTATTTTTAAAATCCAAATATAATATATATTTTTTTTTATATAAAGAAAGCTTAACTGCTTTGATAGCTTCTTTATTAATTATATTTTCAAAATAAAATAATGAATTAATCCTGGATTAGAGTAGCTAGTGGTGCGATCTGTGAGGAGTCCAAGGGAACTACAGCGACACAATTAATTGTGTTCTCTAACCGGATCATTTCATTTAACTTTGTTATTAAAATTAATTGAGCAATTTAAAGTGACAATTTATTATTAATTAAAAAAAATTATAAGTTTATGTTGATAATATCATGATATTACAATTAGTACAAGTATTATGTATTTTGTAAATCAAATCCATCCAAAGAAGCCTCCATACTGCCTAGAATTGTAACTACTAATATAAAATTATAAAACTTATAATTTTTTTAATAATAATATTATACTTCGTAATTTTATTATGTCCCATTTCAAAGAAGGAATCATTTCAATTGAAACACAAAGCCAAACCGCTTTTCAAAAATCTTAACCTGTTTTTCAGTTCAACTAATACTGTAGTACTTATGTTAGTTTCAAAATATTATTTTTAATTACCAGATAATTTATTTAAGTATTAACGTAAAAATTTATGATTTCAGGTAAAGAGTGCTTTATTGACTGTTGTCTATTGAAAATTAGGAGTCTAATTTGTATTTCTGGTAAGTAATTTTCAAATATTTTAACACAGTAACATAATATGAAGGATCTAAATGTGGTGTAATAGATTTGATAATTCCGCATAATAAAATTAAAAATTATAAAACTCACCAAAGACTTATGAGGGAATTCCCTAAAATAATAAAAATCATTGCATACAATATTTTTTTATATATTATTATATAATATTATTATATAATATTATTAGTAATATACACAAGAAATATTTGATTATTTACTATTCAAATTCAAAAATATAAGTTTAATTTTTAATCCTGGATTTATACCCATAAAGGATTTTTTTGTACCATTGTGCAACTAATATTTGCATTGATGCCAAGAATTTATAAATTATAAATGAAAATCATATAAGAAATGTTGCCCTTTTTATTTATTTTTAAAATAGATTAAAGCCTTTGAATATATTATTTATATTAAAAGTACTTTATTCTAGAGCTTATTTCTGTTTTATTTTCTGTTAGCAATATATTTCTGGATTTAAATGAATTGTTCATGAAGTACATATGTGAATCATTTTGGTTAAAATTTCAATAACTAGTGGCATTGAAAAATGGTAGAAGAATTGTTGTAGGAAATTTTGTCTAAAAATATAAATAAATAGGGTGTTAATAAGTTCAATCATCAATATTACCACCATTGTACCGACTGAGACAGGAGATGCGTAATCCTTATCAAATAAATACGATTATTCTAAAAAAAAAAAAATGTTCTAGATAGCTGAAAGCATACTGTATTCAAAATTTCTTTTATCTATCTAAATAACTTTATCTCAATTTTATTTTATAAAATGAATACTTTATTATTTAAATTTAAATCTTCATTGTTAATGGATGGTTAGAATCAATTTTTTTTTTTTTCTACTTCTTTATCGTTAGTGCTCCTATACATAGAATTTATTCAATAATGTAAAATAACTAAAATATATTTCATTCAAATCAATACTTTTTTAAAATCGATTTATCATCAAAACTCACATTAATAAAGACCCAATTTTACATTCTTTTAGTATTTTCTTCTGACGATAAAAACACATGTTAAGTGTAATAAATTCCTACTTGATTACCTAACAATAGGTACCTAATAGATAAATATGTTATAACATGTGAGACGTTCCTTATTTTATTCATAGGTGGCGTATGAATCTAGGTATTTTTTTACGAAAAAAATGTTATAAAAGTTATAAATTTAATTGACTTATTCAATAACCTAGTCAGAGCTACCAAACTAAAAAATATCAAGAATCAATTGTTCACATAGAATTTTTAAAAATTCATGTTTTGAAAATGTTTCATTCAATCGCTAACAATTTTTGAATTTATATAAAGTGAAATACACCTCACTTAATAATCAAGTGTAAACTAAAAAGTGATTTCTTGGTTATCCGGAAAATTTCCGTAGAAGGAATTGGCTTGGCAATGATTAGTCCGGAAATCGACACTCTATTGAACATTTACAGTAGGTATATGCACATTTAACGGGAAAACGCTTTAGCCAATATATCAGAGGCACAACTATGTATTTTCTTACTTTTACTTTCGCCTAATAAGAAACATCAAATGTTTATTCAACATACACCACTCATCCCTAAATATCGTTTTCATAGAATTGTATTAAATGCTTACATTAGCACATAAGTATGTAAATAAAAATTGCTCTAAAACACTTAATTTGTTTCATGTATATATATTTTTTGTATAAATATTTCATCCTCTCACTTTTATGTTAAATCCTTTGCACTAAATTGATATCTAAAAATAAAGCGGCTCCATAAGTAAGTCTTTAAAATATTTTCTCTCATTTTATTAAGATCCCCAAGGACGTTGTAGTTGGCTTCATAGAGACGTTCTGGCCGAGGGCGGTTCCTTTGATGAATTGGCACACGAACAGCGTGCACTTCCCAGGCCGACACAATTACATTACCTCACTAGGCAGGGACCTCTAGTTCGGCTGTTGGCCGCCAGAGGGCACATAAATCAGGGGCCTATGACAGATTTATGATGGGGTCTTCTGGCCCGGGGAGGGAAAAACAAAGGATATAACAAACAGAACCTACAAGATCGCCTCGGTATAGTATTCAGGATCCCGATCCTATCCTTAATTTGTTCAGAGCATCTTTATGTAATGAGCAAAAGAGCTTTGTCTCTGGTGGATCTAGTTTCTGGTTTCTACTATGTAAAAAATAAATAAAGAGACCTATAAAAAAAGGCCATGGTAAACATTATATAAACTTTTTATATGGGTAATTTTATTTGTAATTTAAAAACCATACAGAAAGACCGATCTACGATTTTATTTCTACTGCACAAGAATTTTGATTTGACCGCAGGAATTTAAATGATTAATATCAATTAAAGAAAAATATTACCTATAATGGAAAAAGTTCTTGAATGTTAATCAAAAACGATTAAATCAAATCAAAATACCTTGGGAAGTTTTATAAATGCTTGATTCATTCCTTCATTAAAATTATCCTTTGAGAATAAAAGTTTTAAGTTTTTTCTTTATTTATTAAACAAAAAATGCTACTGTGGGAGTCCTAAATTTTGCCTATCCTGGTAGGCATCTTTAACGAGTATCTGACATCGGACAGGCTCGGGACCTCTATTTGACGTCCCATCCGAAGGACGGCATAACCAAACATTTTTTACTTCCGTTAAAAAAAACAAAGCGGAATTTGAACCCGCGACCTTAGATTGTGGTTGTAAGATTATCTAGTTGTTTCTCTTCACTCTTGCAATGGTAATTCTTTTTCAATCTGAATTTAAAAATCTTACTGAAATTATTTTTCCTTGATGCTCTCTTCCCTTCAATAAACGAAATCTTTATTTTTAAAGTTACTCTAGGGTTCGTGAGGATTTCAGAAGGCAAATAAATATCTCTCAAAGTCAAAACGACTTCTCATCGACGAACCGCTGGAAGTAGAATATTTTAACTACTAGATCAGGGTTTTGGGATAGATTTTTAATGAAATTATAAATTAATAAAAAAAAAATATATATATATAAATGTAATGCGGGTAACACATACAAATTATTCCAAACTGCATAACTGACTATTTCAGTAAAATGAGGTTCTTACTCAAAATTAACATTCAAAACCGTATTAAGAATTAGAAATTCCAAAGCATTACACTCAAAAACATAATATGCCTCCGAATTAAAAGAACACTTAATGATTTATTCCCCCCCCCCCCTGTAAATTATAACCCCGAAAAATTTGGCATTTCGTTTCCTTTGGGGAGACCTCTTTATCATGGAAATAACTGAATATAATATAAATTATACAATATTTAAATAGCCCGTTTTAACGAAATCAGTTTATTCAATAATAAATGATTTTAATATTTTTGTCTTAAATCGGGAAGGATCTCCAAGAGAGTGAATCAGTAATATAAAATGTATTCAGAATAGATATCAAGCCTCCAATTGAACTTTTTACGAATCAGTACATCATTTTTGATTATAACGGGCTTCTTTTTTTAAGTTCAGAGTTAAATATTTTACCGTCTTCCTAGGATGTTCCAATCTTACAGCGCATTCAGAAGACATTCACAGCTAGGCTAAGAGCCGATTTTTGAGATATGACGTTGTAGGAGTTTGTTGTGTAATAAACAAAGCAACTTGTGAAACTTGGGATTTATGACTTCACCTTTTAACGCCAAACTTTCAATTCCACATTCAATATTGAACACACCTTGCTAATTTACGACTGGTCTCCTGAAGTGTATACAGAAATGATACGATATGAAACGAAAATTATCTACTTGTCGGTATTTTTATTATTTATGTCTGGTCGATCCTAGAGGTAGATACAAGATGGTGCATCAAAGGTCACGTAAGGGTGAGGAAAATAAATCAATCTCATCTAGTGGCGAAACCTATGTTCGGAAAAGAATACTTTCGCTTGTTATGTTCTGTAGTGTAAATGCGTAAATTTGAGAACAATGCAAAATTATATTGTTGATATATTCCTTATTTAGTGATTGGCAGATAGTATTTTATTTCTTTTATGTACCTTAGGCCATAATTTAAATCCTTTCAAACCGGTAAGGAATTTTCCAGTCTATTTTTTTATGTTTAATTCTAAACATGAACTGATACATATTTATTGCTAGAGGACTGATTTATGGCCATAGATGGACTAAATCGGACATCATTTCACACTGACCACTTCGGTACAAGTTTTTCTTAAATTATTAATATAATTTTTCCTCAAAGTGTAATATGTTTAGCCTAAATATTTCATATAAATTATTCCATTTCGATCAATTAAATATTTTTTCTTCTCTGACAACTATTGGGTGACGTGCTCCGACCATATGTGAATATGTAAAGATTTATTTTTGTGCTCCCTATAAGCTATATATCCTGTAAAACTATTTATATTTTTTTAATTGAATTTTTTTTATATATAAAGAAGGATAATCCCCACTTGTCCTCCTTAATATAATTTTTCCTCAAAGTGTAATTTGTCTTAACCTAAATATTTCATAAATTATTCCATTTCGAACAATTAAATATTTTTTCTTCTCTGAGAACTATACGTTGACGTCCTGCTGCCCCCAGCGGTGGCCCTTGGATTTTTTAATGGGAGTAAAAAATCCTTAGCCATACCTTCCCTCGCTTAGGACGTAAAATGGAGGTCCTGAGCCTGTGCGATGTCTGGTACTCGTTAAAGATCCCTATCCTAATTATACCTGGATAGGAAAAATTTAAGACTCCCACTGTAGCATCGCCCGATTAGCCTTAGTGACATAAAGTGACGTTAATCAAACAAACAAACGTCCTCCGACCATATGTGGATATGAAAAGATTTATTTTTGTGCCCCATAATAGCTATATATTGCTTATAAAGCTGTATATATATATAAATGCATTTGTGTATATATATATACTTTATATATATATAAAGTATATATATATATATATATACTTTATATATATATAAAGTAAGATAATCCCCAATTGTCTTCAGTTCCGTCAAAGTTATTTTTGGTAAACAAATCTTGTGGAAATCCAAGAAAAATATTATTGTTTATTGTTTATTTTAATGAATGTATTGTACAGATTCATTGTATATTTGTTTGTTACTATTCTCACAATCGCAAAGAAAAATGTCAGAAATATTCTTCTGTCTGTATAAATTTAGCTGCTGTATTTGTATAACCTACTGTATCTGAAAGTGGCAAAATCCACTCTCCTGCCGAAATAGTAGTATAAAATAAAACTAACTTCAGCTAGAATTAAAAATCTTTTTATTAAAAAAAAAAACAGTGGCAGAAAATGTGATGTTATTTGCACTAATTACAAACAAATTCATTTGAAAAATTACGTTTCGTTGCAGGGTTTAACAAGGCAAATTTCGAGCTAGAGTCATGGAAGAAGAATGCAAAGAATCGCGGAGTAGATCCTTAAATATAATTAAATAGGGGAGAATATCTTTTTCCAAAGCAATAAAAATTTATTAGAATAATAATAATATATAAAAACCTTGTACCTTCCATTCTCATCATTAGCTTATAGATTACCCTATTTTTTATTTATTTTTTAATTTGATTTATTTTTATGATTTTTTATTTATTTACAAATTTATTTATTTATATTATAAATAAATTATTTATTTTTTAAAGATATGCTAAAATTTAAATTCACTAATCGTTTCAGATTTAAATGCATAAATGTTACATTTGATAGATGTATGCACAACGATGGATTTATTACATCTATTCCTCACACCTGCGCAAGACTGACGGTTCTAGGTTTCGCGTCCTCTAAAATAACCAGTTCCCCCCCCCCCCCCCAGGACTCCATCCAATTTCTCACAAGAGAGTTATAAATCAGTTACTTTCACTGAAAATAATTGTAGGCTGTGAATTAACTAATAGAATACAGATGGCGGGACCTCCGTGGGTGGCCGGTGATGTGTTATCTATTCGAGCCATGCCTAATAGCAGTCCTCACAACATAAACCAACTTGTCGGTTCTTTCGTGCATACGAAGAGAATGGTGAGTCCGAACAGGAGGAGTATCAGTGGCAAACATGAATAGATCTCATGGAAAAGTAATAAATAACTGATGTTGGTATGATATATTTGAATCACTAATAGGTATTTTGCGTTGAGTAACTACTTCGATAAAAACCGATATTACCTAGTACGCGTATTTACAACTTTAGAGAAAAATAAACCGAAATAATGAACTTAGATACTTTTATTCATCACACATGCAGAACATTATTTTTGTTTAATTTCAAGACGAAATGATTTTACCAAAGTTTAGATCATTGCATCAACATTTTAAATCACTGCGACATAAACATAACACAATCTAGCGTTTTTACAGGCCGTTGAAATTGTTTTCTATTGTTTAGGTCAGAAGAGGTTTCTGAGACTATATCAGAAAGGTTTTCCAAGCACGTCATGTTGAGGAAGCACTTTTCATAAACAAAACTTAGCTTTGCACCCCCCTTACCTCCACTTTATCGCCCCCCCCCCCCCGATTTAGGAACCGCAGGTTTAGGTTGTTGCTTAGTTCATATTAGATGGAAGTTACAAAACCTGAAATCGGTAATTATGCCCAGAAGGGTCCGACATATCATACTTACCTACTACGACAAATAAATAACGTTATTAGCTATTTTGATCGGTTTTGAGTAATTCATTAACATGATTCAGATTACAATAATTAATTTTTCTATTTGTAATTTCGGGAGGGTGGTCGGGCCCTCTGCCCCCCCCCCTTATAACCCTGGAATCTAAATTTGAAAAAGGATAAGTCACTAATTTGTTGGTTATACATAATTCAAAATGACATTTTTGGTAATAAAAAGACTTTCTAGGCAATAACTTTTTTAAACTTCTTTTTAGCTTGTAATTATATAATAAAAAAAGATCGGACTGATTATAGTCAAGCAAAGAAATGATTCATTTATTTACTAAATTAAAATTTAATGATAAGTTAAGTAAACTAAGTAGTGCCTATTGTGTTATAATAAGTAATAGATATTCTTAACTAAATCTTAATCTCAACCAATAGTTAACCGCTGATAATATTGTATGAACTAAAAAGATGAAACATGAACTATATCTATATAAAAAAACATTAATTATTATTGCTAGTGTCAATGATTAATAGGGTATTGGTAAAGGAAATTACGCATGAATTTTTGAATACCTTAAAAAAAATGTAATGTAGGCTCATCAATTTATGACAAATTTGTAATTGTCAATCAGATTTAAATTGGTAATACCAGTTCGGCGAGCTACTTCAAGATTCATGAGTAATTTATCGGTAACTCTTCCCCCTCCACCCCACCTCCCTTTATAGGTTCCAATTATAAATTTAATACGTTAATATATATTCAAATTGGTTGCAGGAAAGAGTGTACGGGTCGCGGCTAAGCCAATACCCACACTCGGTAAATTACATTCCGCTAAGTGTTATAAAAAGGATGTAAAACACTTTTTCTACAAGTTTTTTTCTCCATTTTTTTTTTGTTATACAGTTTAAAAAACAAGTTAATTTTCTGACCTAGGGCACGAAGTAATGATACGGCTATACGGCCGAGCGCTCAAGTGAGATTTATTTCTCTTTCAAGAACCTCAGGCTTCTTTTTTTTATACATATCGTCCATGGCGGGAATCCCTGTACGCCCCTGCTTTTAATTATGAAAGGGGTTCCTTCTTAAGGTATTGTACACCCATGTTAAATAGGATACAAGGTGCATTATCTGGCTGGTAAAAAAAAAAAAAAAAAAAAAAAAAAAAACAATGGAAAAAAAGAATCCTTATTTATTTTTTATGACATATGAAACAGTTCCTGTGACTTCCAGGTAATGGAGAAAAGAAATATTTTAGGATTTTTTTTTTTAAATTTATATATTAGAGCTTAGAGTCCTTTAAATTGTTCGCAATGTATACGATTGTATTTTAATGACAATCTATTAAAATATGTTTTCTTGTAATTATTCGCATATTCACAACAAATGTCTGGAACAATTAGTTTTGACAGAAATAGTCATCTCTATTTCACCTCACAATAAAAACAAATATCTTGAAATATAGAGATTTTGAAATTTATTAAAATATGTGCATTTTCTGCAGATAATTAGTTCTGATTTATGTAAGAGTGAATGATGCGTTAGTTTGCTGTGGTCCCTGCGATTTCGAAAATTATATTTACAATATCTAGTGTCATTATTAATTGAAAGAATAATATAAATATAAAATATAAACTATATACCTACTAATAAATAGGTACTATAAAAATATAGACTCTATAAAAAATAGAGATTCTACGTCTTTCTTACTTCGTCTTCGCCTTTAATACATCTATGTTAATAACTGAATTCTTTCAAGATAATGTATTCAGATATACAGCCTAAAGTGCAGGCAGGGATTGCATTATCTTGGTGGTAAAAAAAAATCCTAATTTATTTCTTAAGTTGAAACAGTTCCGGTGGAGTTTTAAGTTGAAACTTACAGGTATTGAAGAAAAGTAAAACTTTAGATCGTAAAGTCTTTCTTAAAATTTTTACCAGATTTATTTTCGCCTGGTTATTAGAGTAGATTTTAGGACAGTGTATTACAATATTTTCTACTGTAATTCTTAAGGAGCATTCTCTGCAGATGGTTAGTTCTGATTTATTTAAAACGGAGTCATGCGGTAGTTTGTAGTGGTCTACGCGATTTCGAAAATTATATTTAAAATATCTAGTCACATTATAAATGGAGAAATTAACAAACAAGTGTGTAGGAAGAAACTATTAGAATTATAGATATAGAAGGTTAGGCCTCAAAGTCTCTTCAAAGCCAAATTTTCGCCTATTAGGGCATCATCAGGGCTAAAAACGTTCTACAAGCAAGATAGAAACAGACTGAATGATGCTTGAATAGGCGAAAATTTGACTTTTATCTGCATGATTAGGTGAGTTTTGGAAATAATACGAGACTTTGAGGCCTAACCTTTTATATCTAGAAAAAATAGTATTGAAAATAAATACTAATAAACATCTTGGAAAAAAGAGGTTCCGCGCCTTTTTTAATACTTGTATGTTAATAACTGAATTTACTAAAGATTATGCATCCAGACATACAACCTGTAGAGAGGGCAACCTCCGAAAATAAAACAAAATCCAGGATGGATAACGAACTCCTGAAGAGAGAGGTGCCTTTCCCAAAGGCCGAAGATGTTTTTTTTTTCGATTAATAGCCTGACCCCAGGACCCCAACACGATCGTCAATCTTAGCGGAGGATCAGAGTAATTAGCTGGGCACTTCTCCTTTTTCTTCTTGTTGCCCCTGGGTCAAGCCCAACAACGCCTGCAAAGCCACGAGTTGCAATGAATGCACATCACAGAAAGGCTGTACTGGCTGTGCTCAGAAAGGTAATCCTGAGGTACCGCGGGCCTCGTATGACTCAGGATCAGAAGGACACAGGCGCCGAATTCCATGAGCGTCCTTGCTACCGACACCCCGGCGGCATTTAGATCGGTCATTAGTACAGTTTAAGTTGCGAGGGAGCGGGTCATCTGTATGCGGCTCTGGTACGGATGGTGTGGGAGCGCCGATGTGAAGTCAAAGTGCTATGAGGATTCCTTCTTACTCGCTCATTGCTGGAAGGATGTGAACAATCGCGAAACCCTCCCAGCTAACCGTACATTTCCGATAAACTAACCTAAACAAAGAAAGAGCCAAAGCATATTTCTGCAAAATGCGATACATGACACCTGTATGGGTAATTTGATATTTGATTTATCCAAACAAGAATTCTTCGTTCGTCGAAGTATATATATATGTTATATTTTCTTGATTGTTGATATTGAATGTTATAATAGGGTTATTGAGGTTCAGTCAATAATAAACAACTATGAGACGGTGACGTTTCAGGACTGTATTGTTCTCATAATCTGAGAACAATATAGCTGATGCTTTGATCAGCTGATGGATATTGCTATACAAACACATAGATGTATAGAGACTAATTAACTATATTAATGTAATGAACAACGGCAAGTTCAGGACTGTACATTAGAGTAATATAGTTGTACATTAGAGCAGCATTGGAATGATTATGAAAACGCTATAGTCTCGAATCGTCATGTCATGTTGTATGGTTATTTATTACAAACTGAACCTCAAGTACCCTATTATAACATATACATTTAAAAGAAAACTAATCTAATATAACAAGTGAATAATTATGAAATTGTAGAGAAAATCGTTAAATAATAATACTTGATAAGCGTTTATTTATTACAATCTCTCCTATCGCTCGAATTAAGCGCGCTTTGACAGAGCCAAAGTTTCATTAAAAAGTATCACATTTCTGCCCATTCTTTTAATAAAACTACCTGGGGATTAAACCAGGGCACTAGGTCCTGTATGTTGTTCTGGCCGTAGCCAACATGGCGGTTTTTGGTCTGGCCACGATCTCAACTGAAAAGGTCCAGCAGGGGGTTTATTTATCTCTGAAGAGTGAGCGGGAGTCGAAAGGTGGGATCTAGTACAGCTCATAATGCCAATTTTTAACCGAAAAGGAGGAATGGGAGTTCCCTAATATTAAGGTCACAATAACCTCCTGAGAAAGGCCTCGCCTAGAATAGAGAAAGTTTTACCAAAACCGTAGGGGAGATTATGCTTATCTCATTTAGAACAAAGTAGAACAGATGTTGTTAGCTAGATTTCAACGTTTTACTTTTTTTTTATCAAAAAATAATATTAATGATTAGATTTTTGTAGCAAAACGTATCTACTGCATACATACGTAGAGGTTGGTGAATTGGACCAGAATCGAATGGGCATTGGAAACTCCGGCCAAGGCAGAGACAAACCCCCCGCCGAAAGAAACAGGGCTGCCACCCTTAGCATTTGATTTAGTGCCGGCCTGGGTTCGATAGCTGGCCCATGATATAGTGCCAACTGTCAGGACCCCCCGATCCGCCATCTTGGACCATCATCCGGGGCCACATACCAAAGCTGACCCCTATATCATGCGCCATATTCACCCTATGCAGATTGCCAAACACTATGTCACATCCCCGCGCTTCTCTATGTCCTCTCCCACCCCCTCACCCCCCGATCTCTCCGTGCCCCGGTCCAAACTGATGGATTGGTGTGGCTTTGGCACGTGGCCTCTTGTACCTGCAGGTATCTCCTCCCGAATATGGATCACCTCGTCTTCAGAAGGGGGGGGGGGCTGGTAATATATGACTTCATTGTTTGTGTCGGCTGACCAATAAGTCAAAATGTCTCCCCCTACATCTATATTGGAATCGAATCTCCATCGACGAATAACATTATAATCTTAAAATAAAGGACCAAAACTATCTAAATACCTAGTTTGAATATAAAAAAACTTAAATATAGCTTCAAACGATGCTACTACAAATAATCAATATTTCTAGGCTTAATAAGGTGCTGACATAAATTTTTAAAAAATCACATTAAATAATTAGATGAACTTATTTTTTCTCATATTATGTAGAGACTCATAAAACAAAAATATATATAAATCCTGAGAAGTAACAATAATTGTAATAATATTTTTTGTTTCATATTTGCAAAGAAAATATTTTATTTATGCAACGAACTTGTTGAAATGATTAGTTTGTACGCTAAAATTTATTTTTTAAGGGGTTGATGCTCGATAAATAAAAGCTGATTTACATTATTATCGCGGTAAACTAACCTATCATTTCGACAATTCATGCAACATCAGGGAAAAAAACAACCTAAATCACACAAGCACAAAAAAAAAAGCAACATTCCAAAAAAACATACAGCGTTCACAAAATCATACACTCCACAAAAACCTAAAAAAAAAAAAAAATTAAGAAAAATTACATTTGTGGCATTTGTATTAGTTATTTGATTTTTTATTTTGTCCTGATGATGCCTGGATTGATACAAAGTTTTTAGTTTATCCTGCTTAGATTGATATCCGAGCGAGAAACAACGTTTTCATTTTCATCTTAGCAGACATTGGCATTGTACTAAGTTTATCTTCACGTCGCATGACTTTAAAAGAAATATGCACAGCAAACATTTAAAATACAAAAAGGAAGTTAAAAATAGAAGCTTAATTATTCGGAATAATAATTTGAAAGCTTAATCCTGGATAAAGAAAACATGACATTGAAATTAAATATTTTGACTTGAAAATAATAACATTTTCTAAATATGATCTTAAGACTAAATTTTTTAAAAAATGTAAGGCCGAATATCGCCTGACCCTTTTATAATGGCTCAAAATATATGTTAAATAGATTCGAATACACTGAGAATAGCTTTTAGAAAAAAAATATATGTAGCCGTTTATGAAATAAATATACGAGCCGTTCAAGATTCAATGATAAGCCCACCAAAAACGAACAGTTCTGTAGTTTATTTTGTATTTCTTATTATTAACAGTAAGTAAAAAATTATAATTCAATATTCTTGTGAGCGAAAAATTCGAAAAACACAATTTTATAATTGTAGTCCATATTCACAAATGTGGTAATGCACAGACCGTCAGTTACCAATTCAATTGAATAAATCAGTTAGGTGATGTTACACGCGGAATTGCCATTGCATAAGTTAACATACTGATGTGAGAGGCCTATCCTACCTTAAACGTGTGTATATAGAAAAATGATATATGCTTAATATCCTTGTGATTTCTGTAGGAAATATAATTATAGAAAAACTACTACTGTCAGATGTACTATTATTTCTTATGAACATTTATCAAATTTTGTATATTAACAACTCCAAACTCTAAATAAAACTGAAACTGCCACAAAACACATCGGCGAACACACATAACCCCGGTTGTATGTTCGAATCGCTTTTACTTACGGTTGTTTGCCAATGTTTCACGCCATAATATACCTTTGGGGTTACCTGCGGTTTAGTAGTTAGCTAAGCCAATTACTAAGCATACTGTCGTTAGTTTGTAGCCCGGAAGATGGACCTGGGTTTTTTATTGGTAGTAATAAATTCTAGTCTATGCCGTCCCTTGGAGGTGGTTTGGTATGAAATCAACTCCAAACTCTTGATAGAACTGGAAGTGCCAAAAAACACATCGGCATACATACAAACCCCTGTTTATATGTTCAAATCGTTTTTATATACGGTTGTTTGCCAAATGCATTTTGGGGATACCTGCGGTTTACTAGGTAACTTAGCCAACTAATCAAAAAAGATGGACCTGGTTTTTTGATGGGAGTAAAAAATTCTTGTCTATTTCGTCCTTTGGAGGGACGTAAAATGGAGCCTGAGCGATGTCAGGTACTCCTTAATTAAGAACTTTTGGCATTGTCCGATTATTCATTGTTAACATAAAGAGACTAACAATAAGTATATATATACCTAAACAAACAAATGCACTTTTAATAACTTTGCTACGAAAATGGCAGTGACCTTGATTCTGATTCGGCTGATCAATGTGGTAAGACATAATTTAAATAACGAATAATTAGAATAACTATTCGCATAACCTTCATTCTCTGAGAGACGTAATTACCCCTGAACTACATAATCCCAGCTAACAATCCGACGCTCCGGCATAGCTCCGTGACACTAAACGCACCGCTGACAGACATTCGGACAAAAAAGACCAGCAAAGACAAATGAATTGCTTTTGCCATTAGGTGCAAAAGGCAACAATGATGGCGGCTTTGGAACAAATGGAGGAGGACACCTCTGGATCCGCCGAAGAAGGAGATCGCTATCTGCTGGCTAATGGAGACCTCGCCCTCGCTTTAGTTGCTCTCTGCAGATTTATGCCACCGCTGCACTTGTCTTATTCACGCTCCCACCTTCGCACCCTCTTCGTCTTCCTGACTTTTCAAAGCTATTCTAGGGCTCTTCGAGGAGCTTGGCTCCTGTATTAGGTATCCTTTTTGTCCTCCTTTTCTTTTTATATATACACGTACATATCTACATCTTTGTTTTCGCATATTTTTATAAATGCATTAGAAAGGCCTTATTCTTACATGTCATTGTGTATATACTATGTTCATATTTGTAGTATTCTCTATTCTTATTTATGTAAAGTCATTTTATATAACACAGGCTAGTTATAGAGATAATTGTATTTTATTCTGTGTTGTTATATAGATTTATCTTTAACAAATAAATAAATAATAATAATAATAATAATTATTATTATTATTCTTTCATGCGCATTTAGCCTTAGAACACCATAATAGACCGACAAGAGCGGAATAGAGACAACAACAATCAATGCGGAAAAAGTTCCCACTTTCCGTGAAACAAAAACGATTATACAAACATTATTTCTAAGGATACCATAAAACGAGGATGATATGATGTGATATAAGTTGCGACAGATGCAAGTCAAAGTATGTATTTTAAAAAAAAGTTATTGAAATAATTTTAATAAAATAGGTTGATTGATAGTCAGAATTTTCAGTTTGACATTTTTATATTTTAGTAAGCGAACGTTTCGATCCCTAAGGGTGGATCTTCATCAGGGCTTCTGAGTTCAGAGTTATACAGAGACTTGGTAATACAGTCAAATGAGTAATACAGTCTCTGTATTATTCTGGAATTAGAAGCTCTGATGAAAATCCACGTGTAGGATCGAAATGTTGGCTTACCAAAATAAAAAAGATCAAACTGAAAATCCTGACTATCAATCAAACTATCGTAAGAAAAACAGTTGACTATTACACACATCTTTATTTTAATACAAGAAAAAAAAAAGTGGTGAGATGCAACCCAAAATATTCATTTAACAACTTAGAAACCAACGTGTTTTGTTAAATATTTGAGCGCCATTCAGCAACTTTACTCGAAACAGCTTTTACCAAATTTATTTACTTATAATTGTTTGAAGTTCCCAATAGGGTATAGAGCATTCTAATTATTGCAAAACGTGATAAGACATAATTTAAATAACGAATTATTGGATTTATTATTATTTATTAACTATTTTTTTAAGGGGTCCTCAAATTTAAGATCTTAATTCATCAATAGTCGAGATTTTTGTAACAGTTTATGTCGATATATTGTATATTGGCAAAATATAAGAGTCATCTCTATAACTGGAATCGATATAGAAGGGATATTTAATGCCCATTATAAGTTTAAACCTAAAACCGTAAAAACCGATGGGCAACCTCAAATTTCATTCACTAAATTTATTATTGAACTAGGTATCAATCAGAGGCCAACTCCACGAATGTTTTTTTTTTTAATAAAAAATAAGCAGAGATTTAATTTGCAATACATATTGCTATTTGTATGTACTTATTTGATTCCAAAGATTTAACCCTGATTCAAATTGCAAGAAGAACCTCAGCTGTATCAGACTTCAGCGTTGAATCGATAAGGAAGTCAAATCAATAGGTTTGGTTGTCCACGAGGGTAACTGAATAAATCTGACATTTATTTAGTTACTATGTGCATATAAATCATGATCTATTAGACTAAAAAATACATTAAAAATATATTGATTGTCCAAAGCAAAATTGGTCAAACTCAAAATTGCATTTTTTTTTAAAAAAATTTCACGAAATATCTTTCAATTTTTCTCTACCTACTAACTCTGTGCAATACCGTTTATAGACTACGATATTCATGATTACTGAAAAATCTTAACAATCGTATAAACCTGGCAATGGATATCGAAGAATAAGTGCAAAGTGATAAGAAAAAACTTTAGTTGCTTCTAATGAATAATTTCTCATTTTTTGTGTTATACAAGTGTTGCATTGGACGAGCGCCATGAAGGCTTTGACTAATATTACAAACGCTATATAACATTAAATATCATGTATGAAGATTTATCGTGTGATATTATATAATATAAAAATATTCTCAATGAATAATTTTATAAAATATAAAAATAAATAAACAACTTGTACACAGATACTTGTTAGAAGAGAAGACTAGTCTATGATATATGCACGGCAAAGTTTACAATATTTCAGGGGTTCACCTCGAAGGCTAAATAAAATAGCCCAATTTAAACAAACAGAGCAGAATCGATTTATTAACCTTAATCAATTTTCACCAACGTTGGCACTATGAGTATATTTAATATTTTTAAACTAAGTATACCACTATGAATTTATAAAATTACTGTATTTACATTAAAAAATGATTTATTATTCTTAAATAATTATTCCTAGATATTTCCTTAAAGAACATATATGGTGAAATATGTGAAGAAATATAATATATTGATGTGTGCATATCAAGCCAAACAAGACGTGCAAAGTGATAAGAAAAAACTTTAGTTGCTTCTAATGAATAATTTCTCATTTTTTGTGTTATACAAGTGTTGCATTGGACGAGCGCAATGAAGGCTTTGACTAATATTACAAACGTTATATAACATTAAATATCATGTATGAAGATTTATCGTGTGATATTATATAATATAAAAATATTCTCAATGAATAATTTTATAAAATATAAAAATAAATAAACAACTTGTACACAGATACTTGTTAGAAGAGAAGACTAGTCGATGTTGCCACTGCAGGACCGCTTTGTCTTGTGCTGGCCTTCAACTTATCAGATCCTAGGCTGTTACGCAATCCAAAAGCAATGCTTGTGTTTACACATTGCAGTTTATTCGACGACTTTTTTTATTTATTTTTCTAATGTTTATTTTGCTTTGATTTTGTATGTTCCACGAAGAGACATAGGAAGATTATGATCAGTATCATGTCGGGTATAAGTTATGGTTGCAGAGTTGCCAATCGGAATCGGTGATAACGATGTAATTTGGCTCAATCACCCTGCAATCATCTTGTTCAGCTTTGATATATGCACGGCAAAGTTTACAATATTTCAGGGGTTCCCCGCGAAGGCTAAATAAAATAGCCCAATTTAAACAAACAGATCAGAATCGATTTATTAACCTTAATCAATTTTCACCAACGTTGGCACTATGAGTATATTTAATATTTTTAAACTAAGTATACCAATATGAATTTATAAAATTACTGTATTTACATTAAAAAGTGATTTATTATTCTTAAATAATTATTCCTAGATATTTCCTTAAAGAACATATATGGTGAAATATATGAAGAAATATAATATATTGATGTGTGCATATCAAGCCAAACAAGACGTAAAATCTCGATTAACCTAATTGAGCCTTCGGTAATAACATTTAAAAAATTTAAAGTTATAAACCAAATACAAAGAAAAAAAAGTAATAAAAAAAGTAAAAGTAAAAATAAATAAATAAACAAATCGCCTATTCAGTTTTCGGAGTCAACAGAAAATTATTAGCATATAGGTACATGCAAACGGGTTAGTTATTTTTCAAATCATGTATAAAAAAAAAAAAAAAACGACAGGGAATCATATCAAAGCGATTTCTTTTAATAATTGCAAAAAATTTAGAAGTACATAGACAAGTTGTATGGTACATGGACAGTCTGAGACGTCGTTTAAAAGCGAAGTTTTAGATTATTACAAAACAATTTTTTTAATATTCTGCTATTACTATGATTAATTGACAACTGATCTCTTTATAATCTAAACGGTTTTTGATTTCTATTTTTTTTAAATATATATACAGAAGTATTTGTTTTGGACATATAATAAAAAAAAGAAAAAGACTTTTAAGCATAACAACAAAATTACCATAGACCTTACTTTAAATGTAAGTAACCCTACATCCATTTGGATATAATATCCTCAGACGCGCGGTAAATCTAGGTAGTCAGTTGCATGGGAGATTACCAAGAATGCAATTGTAAAAAATGTATACTTATTCAAAAACTGAAATGTTTTATTAAACCTGGAAGGAATAATGTATCAAAACAAATATCTCAAAACAATTTGTTTCGGTTTTATTAGTTTACTATATACCTGATGATATGGATGAAATAATTAAAATAAATTATTTAATGAAATAATTTCTTGATCGCTGTGCACACCATCACAGTTCCAGAACACACGGCTATAATGAATAGCAACCTCTAAAATATTTGTTTTATTTATTAAATATTTAAATGCATTTATGAGTATGTTTTTTATGAAATGTAAATTTTCTATATTAAATTGAGAGACTTACCTCCACTGCTGACACCGATAGTGCGACCTGCCCACGACTGACATTACAACACTTACCTTCGCCATACTTTTACTAACTTACCTGTAAGCCGAAAATCGGGAGGTTATGCCCGAATCTGTGTCAAGGGAGAGTGAGAGTCGGCATTTGTTTGTTTGTTTACAGTTGTTACGTAAAGATGTGCCCAACCATAAAACTGTCAACGAAGGGACCCTGTTTTATGACTGTTGCACTGTCGCTGGCCCTAAGGGCACTTGCCTGACCCCGTTTAGGGCACTTTCCTTTTCTCAAGGTTCAATTTTGAAGTCAATTTTACGTAAACAGGGTCTTTGTCATGCTTTAGCATTACATGGTTTCAATTGTGCCACGGGTTTGAGCAGGGATAGTAGTACCTCCTTACCTACTTACTGTGTCAAGCATAACAATAAAAAATTACAAAAAACTATAATGTATTGTCTATTTTGATGTGTTTCTTTAAAATTTGAAAATAATAAAATTTTAAATCCGGATTTTTTACATCAATCCATTACTCAACATCATTACTAAAATTTTGCTGTATTCTGGAAAATGTGATACATTTTCCATTAAAAAAATCTACCACTTTTTTGTTTTTTATAATATTTTATTTTTATATCTAATACATTGATTCAAACATTACAGCAAGATTATATAAATTATAGTTGTTTATATAATAGTGTTTTGATCCAAATTCATTTTTTGTCCCAATTAACCAGATAAGCTATCATGAAAGATGTTAGACCTTCTTGCTCAAACCTTATCTAGAAACTAAAATATAATAATTAATAAAAAAATTTAAGCTTAAATTTAATGTTATATATATTCATGTATTCTATACAAAACCATTTACTATTAGTAAAATATGATTAAAGCAAAATTGAACTTATTTGTTTGAAATCGAAATACATAATGAAGTATGTCGTGAATGTATTCATGAAAATGAATACATAATGAAGTATGTTTAGTGTATTTTAAATATAGTTTATTTAATTATCACTTAATGATATTATTACACTACATAATGAATTATGTCTAGTGTATATATATATATATAATTTACTTAATATTACACAATCATAATAAATAGATATTAATTAATGTTCTCTAAGCTGAAAAGTATAGTCATGAAGATTGGTAAAGTTCATCCAGTGATATTTTGCTTAATTAATGGACTTTTCATGGAAAGTATTCCTAACTTCAAGGGATATTTGCGCAGCTCCATCCAAGAAAAAAGATTTTTAAATAAAAACTAATAAGATTTTTTTTTTTTTTTAATACCTTAATAATTGAAATACAACGTTAAGGATGACACAATAAACTAATGCAACTTACGGATACTCAATAACTGGCAATATCTAATGAATTGTAAAAGATATAAAATAGATCTTTGGATAATTTTTTACTTTCACTTACCTATATATGAAATATATAGTAAGGGAAAGTATTGCGACCATGAAAAGTTTCGACTTCCGGGTTTCAAAGGAAATACACGTTTTGGGGTCCCCTGAGTCCAAATAATTAAGTCCCGCAAATAGGTCTGTGTGTGTATGTGTGAACAGACTAGCTCAAAAAGTATAAACAGTACGAATCAGAAACTGGACAGTAAATGTAGGTACATGCCCGCGATGTGACAGCAAATATTTGATAAAAATTGATCAATTGGAGGGGACACTTTACTTAATAATTTTTATCTCATCTTCCAGTATTCTTTTATTTACTTAAATATTTTAAAAATATCTCTTTTTGATATGTCTATTTTAGAATCGTTTCTTATCTCGCGACCATAGTCGAAGAATTGTTTATTTATTTCTTTTTTTTTTGGTCTTCAACGACCCAGTCATCATCAAAGCGCCAACAGGAAGTATACGTCGATGAGGAGATCCGGACTTCCTGGATATGGACAAAACGGCGAACCCGTCACTGAGCCGAAGAAGCTGTCGGTTCGGAGAAGAGTGCTGTGATGCTGAGTCAAAACAGATCTAGGATGTTGCGAGGCCACTAAACATTTACACTTGGGTGGGCAAACTGTAATTGTTTATGGCTGAGACAGTTCCCATCTGCTCCTCCCCCAGCTCGTCCCTATATTGCACTAGTGGAGTCTTTGAGGGTCCGGCCCATTAGTAAAGCCATTGGCGTAAAAGCGAATTTCTCAAAGTATGAAGTGAGGAACAAATACATAAGTTATAAATATTAAATAATAATGTTTAAAAAGTGTCTTAAAGACCTAACCAACATAAGACTTGGATTACGTGGATATTTGGTATAACATAAGATGGTTAAATATTTATCTACAAAAATAAAAAAAATTATATAGATCCATTTCTTAGCTATGTAAAGTGTAGCCAAAAGCAAAGAAAGACTGATATGTTAAATACAGTTCTCATCAAAATTGAAAAAAATAATAGTAAACCTATTTATATAAAAAGTAGAAATAGTTGTGGGGTGAGGGGGGAGGGAGGTGCGTTCAAATCATAGCAATATTCAAATATGTAGATGTAATAATCTATATGTAAGTAACTGTTCCATGTTTACAATACAATACAATACAATACAAATTTTCGGTCTACATGAGGGCTTCACCGGTTCACAAGAGGTTCCTTTTCCGACTCCCCAGGAATTAGCACTTCACTAATTTATACAGTCAACTATCTCCGATTACCATTTTTATACGATAATGTTAATTTAATCTATCAAAAAAAAAAAAGAAATAAAACAATTTTTTCCTCCAACAAATTTTAAAACGAACTCGGCTTATGGAGGAAATAGAAATATCAAAAACATAAATAAATGCAAGAAAAAAAAAAATAAATTAACCTACTACTGAAGGTGGAAAATATCTGTAACCATCCAAGAATTTTAATGTTATATGTACTTGCAATCAGAATGTCTGAATTTCCTTATACTCGATTTAACATTAATATCAATACCTTAAATATGATTTTTATAATTACTTATTTATAAAAATAATCTATTAATTTTATATATGTAAGGAAATGAACTAAATGCAACCAGAAAAAGAAGCAGTAAAAAAAAAAAATTATAGATATTTTTATTAATATTTTATTAATATAGAAGAACGAATAACACAAAAATATACTGAAACACAGCTACTAATTCATTCATGTTTGGGCAAAACGGCTTAAGTCATACAATTTTTTTTTTTTTTTTTTTTATAGTCTACTTAAAATTCATAATTGACCGTAATTTATTCGTTATTCATAATTTATTAAAGTCTCTGTTGAAAGAATATAGTTTCAATTATTATTCTTTAATAAATAAATACAATCAGCAAGAATTCATAATGATTTTCAATAGCTTTGTAAATCGTTGTTTAAGCTTCACATTCCATGACTTAACCCCTTTCGCCCAAACACCAGTGAATTGATATGATTATAATTGCACTTTCATTTATTTATGCTGCCTATTTTGATTAATGAATCATTAAGTAATTACCCATGAAGCTATGCTATTTGGATTTTTTTTTAATTCAGTTTTTTTACTTAACTATAAAAATCTTAAAAAGAATTATTTTATGTAAGAAAAAAAAAATATCTTGGGTTTTGATAATGCCCGTTGTGCTGAAATATTTCATGTAGAACGAGAAAGATTGTAACCATTATATTTATTAAAATAAAATGAATTTGAGAAATAAATATTTACCTTTTTTTTCTTTTTGTGAAATAGAAAACTTAATTATTAATTTTACTATGGCAAACTCATTGTTATTAATTAATTAGACACCTCAGGTCAGGACCGATAACGTGGCAGAGTGCCCATAAAATTAGTACCCAGGTCAGAAAAAGTACCCAATAATCATGAACCCAAGCAGATCGGGTGTACCTATTGGAGGCCTTGGTAATCACCAACCATTGATCCATATAATTAGTTCCCATCTGCTTCCTCCCCGCACACGCTTCTTACATCGCCATGATAATGTTTATTCTCTGTTAATGTTTCCAATGAATAAATGATTATTAATTAAATTGATAATTAACTCGTTACAATATATTTACAATGTAATTATTTCTTAATTAAGGATCGTCATTAATTTTATGTTTTATGATATAAATATAAAAATTAGTAATTTCATCCAAATAAGAAAATATAAATATAATAATATGATAAATTTAATAAAAGTAATTCAATTTTTAAATATTTTGAAGTATAATATGCTCCTTCTGTATACATTTTTATGTTAATAATCAAGGATTGATTCTAAGCTTAGGTAATGGATGATAATTTGATATTTCAATTTTTTTTTTCTAATTTACCTGTAAAATGTTGCGTAGGACTGAAAGGTCTATTTAATTTATGATTTATTATTTCCTGAATTTTCCTGTACCCGACAGCTTCATTGGCAATGTTTAGTTCTTTTTATTTTATTTTTTAACTATATTATAAAATTATTATGTTTCAACAATTAATATGCAATTTGAGTATATAAGTACTACTTTTAAAATAATGTTAAACTAATGTCTTTACTCGCATGGTGAATGGTAAAATTAATTAGATATAATAATTTAAAAAAAAACAACTAAAATTTGCTCACAGAAATAGTAGTAGTAGTGCATGCACTGCTATGTATGTAGTGCAAGTGAGCGTGTTATTTTTTAATTTTTATTCTATTCTGTGGTAGTCCGACGATGTTTAGTCACTATGGTAGTATGCAACAAAAGAATAAATATGGTAAAGAAACAAAATAACCATTAATAATATCCAAAACTATTCAGTATTACAGTTATAAATCTACTCTGTGATTTAAATAAAAATGAAATTTTTATGGTGATGAAAAATCTACTATTATATTATATTATATTACTAGTCAAAGTATTGAAATTAAATTTTAACAGATGTAATCCGTATGCATCTTTATTGGTAATTATAGCATATGATACATTTGTAGAAAGATTTTTTTTAAAGTTAGGTAAATTTAAAAATAATATTTATATTTATAGAATTAAAAAATATATTAAAATGATAAACAATTAATTATAAGATCTCCACATTTATTTACATATTTTTGTTTGTAGGTTATAACACTTGAGAAAACAACTAATAGGTTTACAGCCTTTTTTTTTTTTTTTGGTATGTACAGCATTAAATAATTGACCAACGAACTAAAATTAGGACAATAAATTATCATTTGACTAAAGCGAATTTTGACTTTATATAAATATATCCCGTTAAATGATTTAGAGGGACGGATTCCTTGATGGGGCTAATCGACAATATTAACATTAAATAAGGATTTGCCTCGAGTTCGTATTAAATATGATTGATGAGTTGGCCAATGGCCACTTCAGATAATATCGATTAAATTTCTACCATTCAGCTCACATCTCGGGCTGGCCACAATTACATATGTATTTAAATATATATATCGTATATATATTTATATATACCTCGCCAATGTTGTGGTAATACTATTGTCCTCTAGCATAATTGTGTTATGTAATCAAGATATTACTCGATCGGTAAACAGGAAAAAAAAATTAATGTTTTACAAATCGACTCACAATGTTAGGATCGTTCTAAATGGTTACAAGGTTTGAACCACTGACCTTTTAACAAGTTTAAACCGTATTTTTTTTTCGATTAAATAATAGAAACAATATGCTGTATTGTTTCGAATCAAAACTTGTGAATGATATTTTTACCGCATTTCTGCTTATGTCTTCGTATTAGTGCATTAGGATAATCATATTTAAAATTAGGGGGGATTGGGGGTAAAAATATGTAGTTGTTAAGTGAAGATCATAGGAACGAATCACAGCCCCTACAACTCCGTACGGATGGTCCCAGTTGGAAATAAGATGATATACCCCATTTGTATATTACATTAAACAATTTTCTTGTTAATATTTCACACATCTTCCGATTCCCGATTCCCTCAGTTTTCGATATAAAGTTATATCCATGCGGTTTAATAAGCTATTTACATATTTATGAGTCAGTGTTGTGTGATAACAGCGTCGCCAACATTTATTTAGTCGGGCCTAGCAACAAATATTCACTTGGCCGTTCATAAACACTCTGTTTGCAAATTGAATGTAAATTTTCTAGATTAATAAGACAGACCCCCCCCCCCTCACCGAGACAGAAGTAAGATACCTGTAACAAGGGTGAGAGATAAGGGCTCGAACAGAATTGAATAACTTATCTTGATATTTCACGCTTCAATTAAAATGGTAATTCGTTTCGGATTGTACCTATTTTTAGTTTCCATTACTGGTTACACGCTTCCTTCCTTCGAGGAGTCGAGAAAACGCTCCTGAATGTACTGAGAGTAAGAAAACATGAGTATGAAAATATATAATTTTATCCTTGAATATATTTAGTATATAATATGGTACTTACGTAGTAAAAGGCCATCTTTTTTATATCCCGATACAAACTGGTAGCACCTAGCATTTATGTTTGTACTAATTGAAATACCTTACGTTTAAAAACCATGGAAAGGATGAAATGGAATTGTGACAAAACAGGTGTATTAAATTTTATTTCATCTAACTGGTGAAAATGTCTTATTGCTATTCAAAAGACCAATGATCAATATGAATCACATAAATATCAATAGTGTTGTCTAGCACTTCCCCTTAATCTTTCTATCTGCTGAGAATCGACTCCACTTCCAGGATCATAAATGTATAAAAAGTCTGAACAGAACTATTTTTAAATACACAAAAAAAAAAAAAAAAAAATGGAAATGATCTAAGCAAAGAAGCAATAAAAATGGATGATGTTAGATTGTCAGAGTTGAAAAGAGTGATAAGTTAGGTTTCATCCCGGCCATTTACTACGTAAGTACCTACAATGTGACGGAAGAAACCAAAACAGGTGTTTATTTAAAGTTATCAGTATGTGATCACATATTTAATATAGATAAAGAAAATCTTTCCAGGAGATGGTTCTATATATAAGTAAGCGATCAACTAGTTGGTTAGTCTTTCCCTGGACAGCAAAGAATAAGCTTACTTTTGAGTCACTGTCCTGTCACTGATAGTTACTGCTTTGTAACGTTATTTTAATTACTGTTCTCGCTGTTTGTTCCAAATTTTTCTATTGTGATTAATGGAAATATAATTATTTAAACACGTATGTTTACATGTTTGAAATAGGGTACCTTAAAAATAAACTGAAGTAATGATTAGTAAGATTGTATCATAAATAAAAGGAGTCCATTTACAAATGCGACCAGGTGCACTTTGCAAAATTTAACAGAAATTTAGACATCATTGTCTTCCTTGATAATTGACTAATAATTAATTAAATAGAACAACAAAATGTACTTTATTTACAAGCGATTTATTACATATACTTATTCTTACATACGTAATCCATAAATTTAATACTTTAATAAAACTCTGCTCTTTTATTAAAAAAGATCCCGAAAACAGAAATTCATGTGTTTTTTTTTCTGAATTTTATATTGTATTCACTTAACCAAGAACGATTTAACCACAAATATACTGTACAATTTGGCAACTAATGGCAAAATATTTTATTTTGTTTAACAAGCTGTTACTGAGCCGGCACATCTTTGATCATCCTACCGTATATTCATTAACGACACATTCATTAACCCATTGTTTGAATATGTTAAGCTATATGCATGAAAAATGCATGAGAGATTTATAACATGTTAACGAATCCTTATTTGCAGTAGCTTCTCACATTTAGGTCACTTAATTGGTCAAGCTAAAAAGTTGCAATAAAATTAGCACCTTTATGGTTAATTATTGTGGAATCTTCTTTTAAATCTTAAGCTAAGATAAAATAAAAAAAATATGGTGATTGTAAATGGTTGATACTTATCCAAAATGTCTGCATTATTATTATTAAAAACAAATTTATCACGGAGATAATTTTACGTATAATTATCAATAAAAATAATAATAAAAAATAATAATATAACATAATAATATAAAAAAAAAAATCTAATAGTTATGAGACAACCAAAATGTTATTTCAGGTTCTCCAATTCGTTTTTTATTAACTTACTGTTATATGCACAAACCCTAATCAATTATTGCAGTTATTATAAAATTATTTAATGTGAAATAGTATTCGAATATACACAATTAAAAAAATGGAAAACTTCTAAAAGTGCTGTTCACATAGAAAGCTTACTGACCGTAAAAACATCATTTTTATGAGGCAGCTTATATCTTATCTAATGATAAAAAAGAGAACTGTTAAAGTTTTAAATTTCTACCCATATATCATGTATGAAAACTTAGTTCCTAAATATTATCATTTTGTCAAGACTAATGAAGAATTAGCAAGTCGGTTATCTTTCAATACCACATTTTAAGGCACTCGCTTTTATCCTGGATACCCTCAAATCTAGCCGACAACTCTAAAGGAAAAATATTCTGTGAAAGAACAAAAAAAAAAAAAAAAAAAAAAAAAACGATGCAAAGGAACATTTAAAATTCCGGATGAGGCTGACTGGGTGAAAGTAGAATGCAATCCCCGCCAAAAATACCCTATTTAACAAAACCGGTTTTGTAAATGGCCCTTTGTATGGCATCCGCCCTTTCTCTTATTGGCCTTTTAATTTAGAAATTCACATTGGATTCCAATCAACCTACTTCTTTTTTCAATTAGCGAATTAAAAAAAACTATGTTTTTATGCATATCTCGGGTTAATTAATCTTTTTATTTATCTAAATGTGAATTCCAGTTCACTGATGCAATTCCGAATTTTGCAAATTAAAAATTTTAAATATCAATCTGGGTCAAGGAGATCGAAAGAGCTTGTGAAAAATTTCTTGATTACTAAAATTCTGTAATCGAATGCAAGTGACGCATGCTTGAAAATTATAGTAATTGGAAATGAAATTATTTAGAGTATTAGAAGAAAATATAACAAAATGTCATTTTACAAAAAAAAAATGTAAAATATATATTAATATAAATATATTATATTTGGTTTAAACTAATCACTTGTAAATGCTACATCATGAAACAAAACCATATTATTTTGGTATGTTACATTGAAAAGTAGATCTTTTATTGGAACAGTTACCTAACTTGTCTAGTACATGTTTCTGATTGTTCGAGAATCTTGTAGAATATTCTTTTTCAAACCAAATTTAAGGAGCAATGGACTAAAGTCTTAGTCTTACTCGGTGCATCGAAGCATACGATTACTTTTGTGTAACTATATTGATGCTAGTCGTTACGTTTCTTAACTTTGTTAATAATTTGAGTTTTTTTTTTGAATTGTAAATCATAACTTTCTTCAAATAAAAAGAATTTTTAAAGTTTACAATTTTTTAATTATAATCTTTTTTATACTATTTTTTATAATGAAAAAGATCGTATAGTTGTTAATGTATCTCAAACAATTCCAACCACTATAAAGTTACTTACTGAACCAACTATTTTATATAGCATGATTGAGGGTTGAATAAAAAAATATAAATATACATTTTTTTTTTAGTTGTTCAAGATTCTTCAAAACTATCAACTTTCTCTGGAGTTTTACCTACCCAAAACATTGTTGATGTTGCGATGTGCCCTTCTGCTAAGTACAGTCCTAATGATATTATTACACAATAATTCTAGATGACATGTAAGTAATATAATGTTACTTACATAACTACAAATAAATCGATTAAATATGTCGATGACAGTTACTTTGTCGACACCCAAGTCTTCGTGACATTCGCATCTCTTGGAGGGTGATCTCCGCCTTGGAGTCTGGAGGATGGCACTTGGTATTAGCAAGACCATAAATATCAAAGACCGATGCCGGCGACATATTGAATTCACCCCCCCCCACCCCCTCAACCCCTCAACTTGAGTTGGATTTAGTGCCGGGCCTACAGCATGCAACTGCATTCGGCATTAAGCCAATCTACTTTATCAACCAATTTAAGAAATATGTTCCATCGAGTCTTATATGGAGAAATATGAATCATTCCGAAAAATGCTATTCATATATTCTTCCATATTCATACTATATTCTAGGTTTTTTTTATTTCAAATTTTTGCTGCGTGGATTAGCTATGACATTGCCATGGGCATCCATAGGGGTTGGAGTAAGGGGAGTGCTGCTGCTTCCCTCCCTAGAAAAAAATCTGTAAGTATGGTATAAAAAAAAAGTTTAATTTCCAAATATCAATAAGCTTTATTTGAAAAATTGATTGAGCCTTACTTAGAATATCCCCTCCCTGGATCATAAGAATTTTACTAGCCTGCCTGCCTAAATGAAATCCTGTGGGCGCCTTTGAACACTAGGATTGATTGTTTAAAGTGTTCTTAATGTACATAATCTTTTATGTAAATTTTCGTTGAGGTTTTACTATCACTTTAGCAATTATTTATCTTTTTAGATAAAATTTATGATTATTTACAATGTATATAAAAAATCGTCTTTAAAAGTGCAATAAAAATTTCGTAATTTAAATTAAAATAGAATTCAATTTCGCTTTTCTTGAATGCTCCTCATTTTTTCACAAATAAAATCATGCACGAAGACCTTTATGCTCCATATGTCGCCGTTTAGGCCCGATCCGTTTTCCAGTCCTTTATTTAGAAAAATCCGAACCATCCCAATCCATTTGTTTAAAATAATCTCAGGCAATCCTCCCAAGCGTCTGAAAAGAACTTGGTCTCAGGATCTTCTTAATTAAGAGTAGAAGTTTATCGCTATCAAAGTGTAGTTTCTCTTCATGAGTGCCTATAACATTATTTTTTTCTTTTACAGCCTTGTTTACTGTATTGATTGTAAATACAGTTGTAAATTTCTTCTCGGTGGTCTTGATTTAGCCACCGTTATTTTGAAAAATTCCGCAGTTTTCTATAGTCCTGCTGTATATTCAAGCTAAATATTTTATCCTCCGTCAGCTACCTTACCTATTCTGATCGGCGACCTTCCAGGAACAAGTCTTCTTCGTCCAAGATTGAATTGGGCATGGTGGTGTGCTGTCATAATGCACTGACAAGTATATTTTACTTCTTTAATTGTCTCATATTGATCAATTATTTTATTTTATTTAGAAAATAAGTTTTGAAATCTATTGATTTGTTTGTTTTATTTTTTACTTTCACTTACCTATATATGAAATATATAGTAAGTGGAAGTATTGCGATCGTGAAAAATTTCGACTTCCGGTTTTCAACGGAAATACACGTTTTGGGGTCCCCTGAGTCCAAATAACCAAGTCCCGCGAAATGGTCTGTGTGTGTGAGTGTGTGTGTGTGTGTGTGTGTGTGTGTAGACAGACTAGCTCAAAAACTATAAGCCGTACGAATCTGAAATTGGATATTAAGTGTATGTATATGCCCGCGATGTGACAGCAAAAATTTCATCGAAATTGGTCAAACGGAGGGTGTAGTTTATTTATTAACTTTTTACGTTTTTATTGATTTTCTCGAAAACGGCTCTAACGATTTTGATTAAACTGTGTATTTGATGCATTCATATGCCCGAGCTTTGACTGCGAAAATTTCATCAAATCAACCTGAGGGGGTACTTTACTTAATAAATTGTGTCCCACTTTTACGTGTTTTTTTTTTTATTTACCCAAAAACGGCTTTAACGATTTTGATCAAACTTGGTATTTAGTATATGTATGTGCCCGCGATGTGACAGTAAAAATTTCATCAAAATTGATTAATTGGAGTGGGCACTTTACTGAATAAATGTTGTCTCATTTTCACGTGTGTTTTTTATTTACTCGAAAACGGGTTTAACGATTTTGATCAAACTTGGTATTTGGTGTATGTATGTGCCCGCAATGTGACAGTAAAAATTTCATCAACATTGATCAAATAGAGGGGGTTCTTTACTTAATAAATTTTGTATAATTTTCACATATGTTTTTCATTTACTCATAAACGGCAAAAATAAGAAATGAATGTGGAAAAATTTGTGACTTTGTGAAGTGGCAATTAACAAAACACGTCAATTTCTAATCTAAATAAGTTGGTAAGTGAAAGTTGTGTGTTGCGCGCACGCACCAGATTTTTAATATGTACAACTATGCAAAAAAAAAAACTTTTTTATTCTTTTTAAATAGTATGAGTACATAAAATAAAAAAACATTTTTGTTACAAACCGTTTGAAATAAGTACCCCCTCTTGTAGGATCAACCCTCAACCCCCTAAGTGGTTTAGTAGCTCTTAGGCCGTTACCAATTTAGGCCCCTCCTTCCCTCCCTCCAACCCTCACCGCCATAATGTTCAGGTGTAAATTGTACCTCTTGGTCTCAGCTTGGAATGCTCTTGTTTTTTCACAAAGCTTTGAAAATGATAGGTGTCTTACGGACCTAAATTATAGGGCTTAAATATACGAAGATTGTTGGAAATTACCGTTTTATTTTCCGGTAATTCGTTGAAATTTTAAAACAATCAATTCTGGAACCATCTTCTGGTCTTCCGGGGAACAAGGAAATTCATTAGTATTCTAGTGGCCACAAAGATATTTCATGGTCATAATCAACATGGCTAATTTCGAAAAAAATCTATTTGATACTTAACAGTGTAACAATTTGTCGGTAAGCAAGGGGAAATAAATAGTTAAAGTAGCGAGACCTGAAAAAATGTTTTCAATCAAAGTTAAATATCTACTGATTTTATTGACCGATTTAAAAGTGAGAGAGTATCGGAATTATAAATTATTGAATTGAACTGGTAGGTTACATGGGAGACTTCAAAATTATTTATTTGAAACTAGTTAACAAAATAGTTTAAAACATGTAAATATGTACAGTAAACTCCCGATTGTCCATGTTTCGCGGTTGACAGTTTCGTCAGTTCGGATAGATCGTGATATTTTTCGTAGGTGAAGGTATAAATTCAAAGCTCGTCATTTCTCTCATACAGTAATCAACAGTTGTGAGCCTATAAGAACAATATTAGGTTTGCAAAATTAATTATAATTTTTTTGTAGGGATATTCTTGATTTAGTTCCTTTTTAATTTCACATTATTTGGATATTATATATTTGGAATTATACTCAAGGAAAATATTGAGATAGTGAAAATTTTCGACTTCGGGTTTTCAACGGAAATACACAAGTTTTGGTTTGGAAGTCTAAATAACGCGAAATAGGATTTGTCAACAAATCTTGGTGCCAAAAAAAAAAAAAAAGTCTAAATAACAATGTTTCCCAAAATGGTGTGTGTGAAAATGGTGTTTGTTCGAACATATCAGGTTACAAACGTGGTCGTATTTCTTCCAATACATGTTACTAATCAGTTATTTTTCTACGAAAAGTTTTACCTAATAATATATTAAAAATATATACGGAATATTAAAAATTCCATTTCATTAAATCATATGATCCACTATAGTCATCTACAGTAAACATTATATTCTTTGTTGTGGTCATGAATCATACTTCGTGGCGATGAATTTTTCTAGGTTAATGATAACAAAAAATGCGTCTGTGATCAGTGAATTTGATAAGGAAAAATGCGTCTGTGATCAGTGAATTCGATAAGGAAAAATGCGTCCATTTTTTTCAAAAACATTGAGTTCTGCCGTATAACAGTTTTAAGGCTTGTAGGAAAATCGTTTGTTTGAGGTCTATGTTACTCACATAGCTTTTATTTCGTTATAAAATATAATTTTATTTCGAAAAGGAGTGAATCTATTTTTTTTTAAAATGTAAGATTAGGTAAAGCTTTTCCTATAAAAATTACTGGTTAGTGAGATGTAGTCATAAAACTAACATCCTGAAATTGTTTGTTATGTCATACGGAACTGAAATTAGGTATTTAAGTTAGGTATATGCCCCTTATGTGACAGCAAGAGGTTCGTCAAACTTGAGTAACCAGAAGAAGCACTTTATTCTATTTTTTCGCATATGTATCGCTAGAAGAGGCAATTAGCCTTCCATTGCCAAGGTGAACCGAAGTTACCTGAAGACGACAGGTAAAGACCTTCAAGGAGGTATCCTGAATGGTGGTACTTGTTGAAAGCAGGTGACGTAAGCACAACAATGGTGCCACAACATTAATCGTGGGGTTGGGGGTGGGGGTGGTGACGTCACTCCCCACGCTGCCTCCAGTCGGCTCCGACTGTTCAACATGGCGGTCCGGGTCGCCCGTCTCTGATTCAACGTACGTCTTCGATCTTCGCAATATCGATTCTCAAATTCGACTTGTGACATTTCATGGATTGCGTCCTAGGTAATCATATCAATAATATTTTTAAATAGAAGTTTACCATAATTCATTTTTTTCAATATTTAAAACATATTTTTGGCAAAATTAGTATGACCAAAAAAAAAAAATATATATATATACACACACCCGATCATTAAATCTTCATGGATTAAATTAAATTGAATTTTCATGCCTCAATGAAATACTTAGATCAAAAATTTTTTTAGCAGAATAGGAAAATAGATCATCGTTAAATCCTTAAAAAATAAAATAAAAATAATTTAGCCTAAAGTTCATATATATATATTTGTATTTATTGACCAATTAAAAACATACAAATATTTTCAAATCAATTATTCAAGAATAAAAATAAATTTAAAAATTACTAATTTAATTTCTATCACACACTGTTATATTTTCAAATGATATAAATATTGAAACATTAACAATAACATACTGCAAAAAAAAAAAACTTTGCTTTATAAAACACCAATTGTCTGAAAGAAAAAAAAAACAACTAATTTAAATGAAATATTCAGTTGTTTTATTTATTTATTTTTTTACTGATATATAACTATATTTCTCGAAAAGGAATAAATTAAAAAATAAAGCATAAAATATATTGATAACAAGACGTATTCGTGGGCTTATTTTCAGTAAAAATAAAATATACAATAAATAGATTTATATTATAGATTTAGATTATATTTTGAAAATATCAATTTGAGCAATTAAAATACTGATGGCAATGTTTAAATATTATTTTACACCATTAAAAATGTATGGGGTTTTTTCCTATAGAAATAGAATCGGACTGAATCATGTGGACCAACTAATTTTTTTTAAATTTAATATTACAGAGAAAGGGAAAATAAGAATTCAAATCTCAAATTTTGTTGATTTAATCATTCAGTAAAATAGACTTCTAAACTTTTTTAAAGTATAAAAAACAATATTAATCCGAATCCATAATTGTATAAATGTTATTGAATTTTTTTTTCGGAAAATTTTCTCATTGACAAGTTAAAAGCAAAAAAGAAAAGAAAAAAAAAGAAATAGAACAATAATTGGAAAAATCAGAATTTATGGAACATAGCCAGTTCGAAATTGACCCTGTTAGTATATAAATAATAGCGCTTAAGCTCGTTGGCACCATAAGGGCGGCGGAAAAAAAGGGATGAAGTGCCATATGGCTCCGGTTTTTTAATCGAATAGGTTCAACCGTCCGAACTAGAATTTCCATCATGTCAAAATTTCACTACACTCAAAATTATTTTAATGAATTTCTGGGATTTTTGTCAGACTCATGGCTTTTTTTTCTGCAAAACATTTTTGAAACTGGAAAGCTGGAACTGGAAAACTGGAAAGCATTACATTATATATAAATATCTTAATTAAAACCTCTGTATTCATTATTTCGTTTAAAATTGAAACTATTATGTATTTTTTTAACGTATTAGTTTGCTATGCGCTCCCCAATATTTTGTAGTTAAATAATTTTTCAAATATATAAGCAACATTTTTACTGAGAAATTGGTGCTTTAAAATTAATAAAATTTCATAATTATAATTGAAATTAAGAAAAAAAAGCACGATTTATTATTTTGGTGATCATACTTTTATACAATGGATGAAAACTGTAATTCATTCATTCAAAACGAGGAGCCATTAGTTGCAGTATTTTGTGCAACATTAAAAGTTTATTTCTACCTTTCGAATCTGAGTAAATATCTTTTATTGTGGCTATCGGGATGTTATTTGAAATTTCTATCATTATTTTAAAAAAAAAATTATTAAAAATCTATTCGAACCAATTTTAAAAGATATATTAATAATAATTATAATGAGATAAAAATAAATATATAAGGACCCTTAGGGGTAGAGTTGAAAATGGAAATATATACATATTTTACTTAACCAATTTTACTAAAATATAAATTTTATGAATCCTTTAAGTTTTCATTATATTATTTGCGATTGATATCAATTTTGATCTAATTTTTGGCGACTCTCATAGGAACTATCATTTTTTTTTTTTTTATCTGCATGTCAGTAGTAATAAAATAAATATTAAAAAAATATTAATATTATTTATACTCAATTATTTTTTGTTTTTTTATATTAATTTTATTATTTTTGCATATTTTAAATATTCAGACCATCGAGCCATATTAAGGTGTTTGTGAAGGGATCTTTTACAAAAAATCACAATGTACCATACTATGACCTACAGTAAAATATAATAGATACAGTACAATACTTCAGGAAAATATTTAATCTTTTTTTAATGATTTTTTTTTTGTAACAGTATCAATTAGGAAAATTCAAATATTCATTTTATTTCTGTGCTGGAAGTAGCTTACAAGAATAGGATGAAATATTGTTGCCAGATAATACTGACGTTTACAAGACACTATCTTGCGCTGGACAACACAGCCTCATTACTCGCTCCATTCCGTGTTGCGGGCCCGCATCAATTAAGCGCTCAAGAATGGATGGATTACCTTCCTTAGAACAACATTATTATACTAATAATAATACCTACGCATTGATAGTATAATCTGTAAACTAGGGTTAAATTTACATAAAATGAGTACAGAAAAAACAAAACAGAAAAAATACAATAAAAATTGGGATAATAAACCACTCAGGGATAATAAATGTTTTTTTTTATATTTAATCAAATAAAGATACAATGCATAATTATATTTTTTAAGTGTTACTGCACCCGGTGCAAATGTTGAATTGCATTTATGTGAATTTTATTTTATGATTTCGACATAAATGTATTGTATTGCTTAATTTGATTGTTGAAAAATCATTACAATGAATGTCTTCTTTTGACAATTTTTACGTCAAAATTTATGAATTGAAATTTACAAAAAAAAAAGGTTGAAATTTATCTTTTTTAAAAAAAATAAAAAAATAGTTTGAATCCTTGTTTCCTATGATTGTATACTGTCCCTTTAGATTTTCCTATAAATGACATAATTACATAAATAATTTATAATAATAGCTTGATTATCTCATTTATAAACAAAAAATATGTTAAATAATATATTTCCTTTTTTTTTTTTTTTTACAACAGCTTTAATTGATATTTAAGTACCTATTTTTATTCTATTTTGTAATAATGTTGTCCTCAAGTTTTAAATATAAATTTTTTTGTTTCTACACCACGTTTATCCTGATCAAATGCAATCCAGTTAATCGAAAATCCATATGATAAACAATATAAAATAACAACAAAACAAATCCCCAAAAAAGCAAATATGAATTTATTAGGATAAATACAAAAAAAAAAAAAAAAAAATACTAAAAAACGACATAACCATTAGGACATTAACCGTAGAACAGATAACCACAATAGAATCGGTCCTAAAATTTTAAAATATACCTAATAACTATGAAATCAAAAGAAAATATGAAATCAAATGTAAAGCAGAATAATCAAATTAAAAAAGAAAATATGAAATCAAATGTAAAGCAGAAAACCATTACGAATGAGTAACAAATAAAGACATATAATAAACAAACAGAATTATATAAACAAAACTAGATTATTGTAATATTAGACCAATGTGGCGTTTATCACCTTTGCAGTTGCACTCCTCTAAACTAAAACAAAATTACATAGAACCGTTAAAAAAATAACTTCAAAAAATTTACTTCACAGCCCTGCGTCTGACCAATTAATTCCGTGTCCGTCAATATTAAAATACTAGAGACTTTTTGTGGGAAATCTACTTTTCTTTGAAGAATAATACTTTAACTGCTATTAAATAATTGAGTAGCGACATTAGAAAACTCGCCTTATTCATTGTTGAAATTAAGTAGGCAGTGTATTCGTAAGTATTTTTCGAGCTCCTTCAGAATGTTATCGTACAATTTATATTAAAACTCGTTACAAATTCATTATTGTTGTCAATAGTTCATTCGAAATATTGAAAAATCACAACTGGCTATGTCTTCAGTCTTTTCTGCTTCAACACTCAATAACCTGGCTATACTTCAATTTTGACTATCTTTTACATAAAGTACATTACTGTTTTCATTTTTTACAATTGAGTCTATAGAAAAACGTTTAGTTTTGAATAGCCATAAAAATTTAGAAAAAAAAACAGTTTTGTTATGTCACTATTTAATTTTTCATTGTGATTTTAAATGATGATGATTCATACGCTCGTTTTTTTCAAGCACAGGAACTATCCGAAATTTCTATTATAATAAAAACCAAGAAATTTGTTGGACCTAATTCAGCATGTATAGTTTTTTTCTCGAAATTTCGCTATCCAGAAAGCAGCTGCCGAGAAGCAAAGACAAAAAGTAGACCGAGTTGGGATCAGATACGAAAATTACTATAGAATCAACCGAGGGCCCCTGACTTAATGAAGAAAATAAAGACAGGTTTGGTAGGCTGAATCATTATAGGATGTTGTTCTGTTGTTCAAGAGGTGTTATCAGTTGGAAATTATGAGCTATGAGTCGGTAATACAGACTGTTAGGCGGCAGCCGGCTGTGAAGATATCTTCAATTAATACTCTCAGTAATTGCATCTTATCTGTCATTATTAGTATGAGTGTGGCGGGATTAAACAAACACTTCTGCCTGTTATTTATTATTAATTGCACATTTTATAGCTGTTTTTATTATGGAATATACCTACAGTTTGTACTTATATGAAGCGGCGATTATCAGAAGCAAACTTGTAATGTTAACTTGACTGATCTTAATATATAATTTTAGGAACCATAAATATTCTTCATTTGAGCACATATCCGATCACTAGAACAGAAGTATAAGGAAATAAATGTTAATTATTAAAAATAAAATTTATATAATTGATAATAATAAAATAAATTTTCACTTGATGAATAGTGTGTTTTTACGCCACAAAGCACTAACAATACAATTCATATTAGGTATATAACAATACATATTTATCTTGCAGTTTCGGAAAATTTTTAAGTTTTCATAATCAAAGATCCTGAAAAAAAAAAAGCTCTATTGTATATGATATCTCTGTTTGAAATAAAATTATGGTCCATTAATCAACACTAATCCTCCAGTCTCTGAAGAATTTTTCGATTTGCCATGCAATTTTCAATTATTAAAAAAAATATTAAATTAACTGCTTGTACTAAGTGATTTTTATTAATATCATTACTATGGGAATATCCCCTAGAAAGTTTTTAGGACAAATAATTAAATGTGCTTGTAAAAGTAGAAATATCATTTTTTTTTAAACAGATAACCATTGCTCTTGCTGCAATTTTCTATAAGATTTTCCCTTGTTTCCAAGTTTGAAATGTTTCTTCGAATTTAAATCACAAATAAAATGTGCCTCCCTAAATATTGATAACCCCATTATGGACTCTCATCATTTTTACATAAATCTAATTTAACAAGTGATAAGATATTATTAAATTTACATATATTACATAAATATCGTCCCAGGCTTGGCGACTGTATATATCTAGAGTTTAATTTTATTTTTAATAATTTAAAATGCCTATATCATTTTTGAAATATAACCTTTGCAAACATTATTTCCATAATTAACTGAATATTTCCTTCAAATATTTTTGGTTTCGAGCTTCCTTCAGCCGGCCCAAAGTTGAACGAAAGTTAGTGATTTAATAAAAAATTAAGTCGAATTTTTTTATTTAATTCCATCTATTGTTTTCAGTGATTAAATTTATTAAAACTACAACCTTTCAAAAACATATTGTAAGTCTTGACCAAAATTCGGAGAAAAGTTGTTATGAATTATCTGTGTTATATTTTAGAGTATTCCATTAGTTAATTTTGTTTGAGGATGCTCAAAACTATACATTGCATTTATATTTTACTCTACAAGTTCCCATAAGAATAAGAGATGAAAATACTCGTGATAATTTCTTTCTAATGGAATTTAAGTTGGTTTTTTCCCTAATATACCCGACAAATATTACTTTAGGGTAGATATATATTTTTTTAGGACTCCATTGCTATTATTTTATGATTAAAAATAAAATTCAATTTCATGAAACATATATTAGTACTTATGAGTGATGTATTAGTATACATAATACTTACAAGTATGCTTATCCTAAATGATATTGCTAACATCCAGAAGGTTGGTACATGATATGTCTCTATTTCCTCCGGTTACTCCTTAGGATTCAGTACCATCACCCTCCCTCCATTAAAACAGAACAAACAGCATAACCAGAACTCTAGAACGTCATCCATAAAATATAAGCTAGGGCTCACGAGGTCTCCTGGTTATTTGATTTAGTGAAAAAACCAGACAGGAATAATTGGTGGTCATCTTGTCTTATAGGAGACATTTTTCTTTTGCTTTTATTTACCCCCAGGACATCTTTACTTTGATAGATGTCTATATTCGTTCTTTTGGGAACGTCTTTTATATTTCGGCTTTCCTGCCGAAGCGGATGGTCTCCGATGAAATATGTGACCGATTAAAACATTTATTTTCCTCTTTTGAATTTATTTGTATTTAATTGTTCGCATATTGATTCTATTCAATGAAAGGGAAACATATTTTATTCAAATTTGCCTAACGCCGACTTAAAAAATAAAAATTGTTATTTATTCATTATTACTATTGTACCTTTGATGATAACCGAAATTTATCGTTTAATATTGCAAATATTTAGACAAATAACAACTTTTCTTCTTCGAAAAATGTATGTTAAGATAATGGATCAATAGATGTTTCATAACTTTTATATGCTTCCTAACTCAATTAAATTTCAAGTCTAGTTTTTCAAATGCATAGCTACAAATCATTTAAAAAAATAATAATAAAAACAAATTATAAAAACATCAATACGAATAACTAAAATATTGATTTTAATCTATTAATTTCTCAAATATATTTTATTTTGTATAAGTACGAGTTATTTAATTATTAAGCCTTTTTAATTGTAGAAAAAATGTCTTAAACTCTTATTCATAAAAATGTTAGACTATTATTTTTAAAAACCAAAAATTGAAGTATAAGTATAATTATAATTCGTTATCAGAATGTTCATGAAAAGCCCCATAGTAATGTTGTACCCCTTATAGTAATTTTATAAAATAATATTTATACATTCAGTTTTGTTTTATTCTTCTTGTAGTTGAAAAAAATTAAGTGATACTTCTAAGATTCAGAATATAATTTATTCTATTTATTTTTTCAGTAAACAGGGATCTGTTGATTTATGATTTTGATGCATCGGTTTTCGTTGCAATTTTCTTAGGCTACAGATGTGAGATGAACTGTCTCATTTATAATTGTGTGATTTTGTTTGGCCTTTTCCTGAATATATATGGCTGTTATCTATGGAATTTGTGATACTTTTAGATGATCAGTATTTTTCATAAAAATAGACTCGAATTTATTTAGCATAGAATTTTCAATTGTGTTGCTTTAAAGAAGCAGAGATGAAACAGATAGTATTACAGAGTTCGTGAGTGTTTATTTTAAAAATTATTATCGTATATAGATATTTATAAATACTTTAATAATATATAATTATGATACAACACAACCGATCTCTTAAGTGCTTCGTTGTCAGATCGTACGTTATCTATGTAGATGAATATTCATCGATAAACTTTTTTTCTGGATCGATGTTATCGAGGGTTGCTTTAGCGACGGTATTAGATAACATTTATAAAAAAAGATAAAGAAATAGGGTCTCGGAGTTCCGAGAGCGGTACCCTGTGAGAGCTGTAATGATACGCTTCGAGACACATAGATTTATATACCAGTAGCCATTCACAAGTGTTAAAGAATTGGGGTGACTCTATAATTGGTGTATAATTTTACGGATTAATTGGCCCACCGATAAGTTTGGAAACTGGAGCCGCATCAGGATGGGCCCCATTATCCATTCATTTCGAAATATTCATGAGGGTTTAATTGTTAGTGTGAGGATTCATCTGTCTGACCCCCTTAAAAGATGGAAATATGTATGCGCGAAAAAAAAAAAAAAATTATACTCGTTTTTTCTCCTAAACATGATAGAAATATATATATGTTGGTAAAACATTCAACTCTTAAATTGATTCCAAAATGCTTAAATTGTTTTGCACGCACTTTATACAATAGTTCCTGAAAAATATTCGTTTGTGTCCACCTCTTATTTCTCGAAATATGGCATTTAAATGATCTGACCAGTTTAATAAAATAAAATATATATAAAAAATAGCATATGTATTAATTAGTCTAGATGGCGATAAATTTTATGATAATTTACTCTAATGATTGTAAAAAAAATATTTAGGCTCAATGTTGTCACAAGGATAGTATTATGGTATTACTGTACCATCAGAAATTTGTTTTAATTTTTTTTTTAGTGATTTAAATTTATAAGGAAAATTCTATATTGATCTAGTGGGACCGAGTATATTACTTCGTTTAGTATTTTTATGCTTTCTATTTTTTGCATGTGACGGTAGATCTAGATCGGTAGAATATAATTGTATAAACTAAAAAAGCAATTTGAAAATAAGTCGCTTACGAGTTATCACGTTTAGGCCGATGGTTATAGATGCAAAATATATTTTCTTTTGATTTTTAACAAATTCTATCTTAATTATGAACCTATGGTACAATTTAGTTACCATAAGATTAAAATACGAGTATGCCGTGTTATTTAATTATTTAAAATAGAGAAGATGAGGAGATGATTTTTATAAATTATCCAATGGAGCTCTTTTTCATTACATTGTGGCATTCCTGAGGAAAATAAATATAATTATTGCAGAAAAATTTAATATAATTATATAGTAGTTTCCTAATAACTATAATATTAATGTATGTAAATATTAATGACTTTACCCTGCAATGTCATTTGCAATATCTGTACTTTCTCCACATTCTTTGGTAATAATAAGTTAGTTAGTTAAGTTTTTTTTTTTTTTAATGTTTGTTCGTCGTTTTTAAGATTTTCTCTTGTGTAAGATTTTCAATCTTGTAGTATGCGTTGAACTGGTCTTTCTACATTACATATTTAAATTATAATTTTTTAAAGGAACATTTGTATATATATATCTAATGACAAGGGAATTCGTATAGGGGGGGACAGATAGGTTAAATCTTCGTCTAGGGGACAGAATGGCAAATTTTTTATCCCCATGAGGATATTTTGACTATTTAGGGCTCAATTAATTTTTCAAATGAAACTTATTGGTATTTGAAAATTAAAATAAGTAATGATTAATATATTAATACTTAATAAATATATTTAATGAGTAGGAATTGATTTAATGAGTACCTTTTGTCTCCCATATTTTCTAGGGGGGGGGGCAGCAGTCTCGTCTGTAAAAAAAAGTAAATATGCAACTAGGTATAACTATTATAACTTAGGTAAAATATTCAACTCAGATTTAAGTATATTTGGATTATTTCAAATGGCTTCTGAACAAAATGAAGAAGGAGTAATTATAGAACATAAAAATTTAGAGCTGTAGGTCTTCGACTTCTTCGAATTGTGCAGAAGAATTCTAAAACGATCTTAATATATGTAGATCTAGATATTTCCAGTGGATGCATATTTAATTATAGTCCAGATTGTAAGTTTTAGGCTTGACGGATATTTTTCAATTTAAATTTGGTACAATATTAATCAAAATAACAATCAATACCAATTTAATAGTGCTGGTAATTTTACAGAATATTTTTTTTATTAATTAAATACCAGGAACATCCGGAGCTAGAAGATTTAAAAAATTACAAATGATAATGATAAACTATATATTTCAAAAATATTCAATTAAAGTAGCTACCCAGAGAACTGGCGTAAAATGTCGAGAGAGATTTAACCTCACTTGAAATAAATTGGTCGCGGTCCCTAGTCGCTACATTAGCTCACTTTTACAGATTCTTTGCAATCATTTACTTCCAAGAACCGCGCATTAGTTTCAGAGTTTCTCAACTCTTAACACTAATTTTAGAGTATACTTCATACGGCGTTAGGCGTGAAGGTATGTCCGATCCTCTAATCCGGCAGATCTATCTTGGGCGACCTTCAACTTAATAGCCTGCGCCAATATCAAGATATATTGGCAATTGGATTTTATAACGATTAATAATTTATTAATTTTTTCGCATTAAAAACTTAAAAAAAGTTTAAAAAAATGTATATTATAATTCTTATGTATGGTATACAAAAAACCATCTTGTTTTACCCTGTGTAAAAATATCATTGTAAAATTAATATTCATATTTGATATCATGCAATTTTTTCTAAAATATATTTATTATAAGCGATTTTATAGTAAAAATATTTCATTGTTGTTTTATCCGCATTAGTAGCATTGGCATACTCAATTTTTAAAAATAATAAGTACCTAATCAGTTGTTGTTTTTTAAAACTTTTTCATTTTTTTAAAAAAGGTTCGGTCGGTATCCATAAATGTACCTTGCTTTAAATATGCATTAAAATCTTGGTTTTTCTATCAAACCAGAGCACAGTTTTTCAAACCATTTGACATTGTAAAAAAATAAAAAATTAAATTAAAATTTGTAAGTTTTATTGCTATAATAATAAGCATGTTCGTCATTATCATCGTTACACCATTAATGAAATGACTCAATATATAGTTGAAAAAATGAATTTTATTTTATTTTTTTTATTTTATTTTTTTTGGCCCTAACGCAATTCTATGTTCTGGACACAATCGAACACTATATTTGAATACTAAGACAGCTGAAACATTGGTTTTCAAAAATATATCGAGGTATGGCGACGGTTCAAAGTGTTGTTAACTATTTCGTACTTTTTCGTAAATTGCCCGAAATCGCTCGGATATCTAGGCATATTTTCTTGTTAAAAAAGGTTTGAACTTCAAAAGACAGTTTTCAGATATTGTCTCAGTTTGCCAAGAATTAAATTATTTATTTGACAAACTTAGCACATTAACGAATCAGGAGTTTTATGAGTTTAGTTTCAATCAACAAAAAATTAACTGACATGAAAAAGTTAAAATAGTCAATGGCGAAAGTATCTTCAAATAGTTTATCGTTATCATTAAATAGTTATTACTATACCTACTATAAAATGGTGTTTTAAAACAGAAATATGTCCTTTAGAATATAGTTGTTGATGGTTAAATTTCTGAGCAGTTCAATTTAAAAGATATGTTACAGAAAACATCTCTTGGTAACGAGAATATTTGTGTTGTACTTAGTTGACTGTACATAAATAATTTAATCGTAATTGCTTAAAAACAGGTAAAGACCCGATGAGAAACATTGTTTATTTTAAGTAAAGGTTACTTTATACACACAATCTATTTCCTGTTATTTCTATCGAGCGTGGTAATCAATTCGAGACTTCAATTTTCTTCTCTCTTATTCTGCAATGTCTTCATCGACCGTGATCAACAGCATTCATTACCAAGGTTTTGATTTTCCGCTCTGGATCCGTCAGTTTCCGCTCGGACTATCCCACTTTATATTCACAATAGGTCCTGCAATAAGAAAAACAATTAGCTTGAGCTAAGTACAGGCCCAAATATCAAGTAATTATTTTGCAAGCATATAATTATTTAATTTCATACGAATAGATGCAGATATACGAATAGATTAAGCAATTATTCGATTAAATGTTCCCTCAGAGTGTGAAAGGAAATTTTGAGAGAATGGAGATTGGGTTGGTGATGAATTTTAATAGTATCATGCCGTGTGAATGTGCTCAGTGCCATCAATATTACCACTGTCCTTCACTGACACAGAATATATTACAATTCAAATATAGTTTTCATAAAAGGTATAAAAATTGTTTTTAATAGCATCTATAAACAGTTGAATACATCAAATTGCCAAATAGTATTCCGCTGATGAATAGGTATGTGTTAAAGGTTGGAAAAATAGCATTTTTATTGAGATTGTGTGATTGCAAGTTTTTTTTCTTTAGTTTTTTTTATACGTACTGCTGTAGGCATATAAGGAACAGTAAATGCAAGTCTGCGATGGAAGCATTCGGAAATAAAAAAAATCTGGTGCGTGCGCGCAACACACAACTTCCACTTACCAACTTACTTAGATTAGAAATTGACGTGTTTTGCTAAATATCATTTCCCAAAGTCACACATTTTTCTACATTCATATCTTATTTTTGTTAATCGTTAAAGCCGTTTTTGAGTAAATAAAAAAAAACCCGTGAAAATGATACAAAATTTATTAAGTAAAGTCCCTCCTCCCGTAGATCAATTTTGATGAAATTTTTACAGTCATATCTCGAGCATATATATACATCAAATACCAAGTTTGATCAAAATCGTTAAAACCGTTTTTGAGTAAATAAAAAAAACATGTGAAAAAGATGCAAAATTTATTAAGTAAAGTCCCCCCTCCGGTTGATCAATTTTGATGAAATTTTTTCAGTCATATTTCAGGCATATAAATAGATCAAATACTCAGTTTGATCAAAATCGTTAGAGCCGTTTTTGAGAAAATCGAAAAAAACGTAAAAAGTTATTCAATAAAGTACCCCCTCCCTTTGAGCAAATTTGATGAAATTTTTGCTGTCACATCGCGGGCTTATACATACTCTAAATACCCAATTTCTGGTTCGCACGGTTTATAGTTTTTGAGCTAGTTTGTTCACACACACACACACAGACACACACACACACAGACCATTTCGCGGGACTTGGTTATTTTGACTCAGGGGACCCCAAAACGTGTATTTCCGTTGAAAACCGGAAGTCGAAAATTTTCACGATCGCAATACTTCCACTTACTATATATTTCATATATAGGTAAGTGAAAGTAATAATCCCTATATTTATCGTTAATATAGCTCTATCAAGCTTTGAGTTTTTAGCTTTGATCATACAGGAAACCCATATTTTTTCCTTTAGATAAAGTTCTGTGAAGGTTATTTTTTTTTTTACATACATATCAATATAAAGGAGTAGTTATTTCATGTAAAACTAGCAGTGAATTAGCTCTGATTTTTTTTTTCGGAATATTACACAATTAATTTTTAGTGAATTAAGTATTGGTGAGAAAGATTTTTTTTCTAGATGAGGCAAGCATAATTTCCCCCTCCCTCTTTTTTCACCTTCTTGCTGACCCCACAAAACAATAAACATTTTATAAAAGTATTTTCGATATTGCTTTTCTGAATACATATCATAATGAGATTATATTTACTTCTGTGACATCTACAAGGTAAAAACAACCTACAAAAAACCTAGAAATATAAATTAATATTACTTAATTTAGCCGAAAATTTGCAAAAAGTTACTTTAGCTATTTTGCAAAAACGCACTTTTGTCATTGTGCGTTTATTGTAGTAACTGCGACTTTCTCTCATACTTTTAAAAAACAAACAGGCAGGAATTTCCCCAAGTGAGATATTATTAACAGTGCTTTCCTGGAAAATGTTTCATTTATTTATTTAGTTTTTAAAAGTTTTTCTAAGCTGTCCGATAAAGTATAAAACCGATTCGAGAGGATACCCTAAATTTACTTCAATTTATCAGGTATTTATTCTTTTTTGTTTTTTTTTCTGTTAGAATTGGCTTAAAGGTTATCTTAATGGACACTTCACTATGTTATATGCGATTTTATTAGTCCCTGGGAATTAGGAATATAACAATAACTTGAATCGCGATGGTTATGTTTAATCCTAAATTAGGGTTAATTGCAAGGGCGTATCCAGGGGGGTCAAAAGGGACCCCCCCAGAAATTTTGAATTTTAAATTTGTTTGTATTTTTAAGCAATTGCTGGTTACTATGCCATAAACATAACACTTTTGGTTGTTTAGAACGCATTCCTTCTTAATACAAGGTAATTATTTCATTAAAAAACGGTGCTGCCAGCCACGTGATTATGTGAAAGGGGGGGCAAGACCTTCCCCAAATTTAGTGCTGGATCCGCCCCTGTGTTTACTCTAAACGAAGTAATAGTTTCCTACCTTTTGTAAAAGGTAGTAACCTTTTGTTAAAGGTAGCTTGGTTAAATATAATAATCTTGAGTCTGGAGGATTGTGTGTTGTGGTTGAAATTGTGGAAAGAGACAAGTAGAAGGTAAAAAAACAGCGTAAAAGGTTAGGATTCACTAAATCACATATAAGCATCAATGATTTTGATCAGTTTGATTACTTTGTAAGATTCGTTTAAGTCACTCCGAATGACATTGTTCGTAAAAATTTATTTCGTTGCATCAATGAACGAGTTAACTTTGAGGTAATCGGCCCTCTATTAACGATCAGGTGACTCTTGCTAAGACCGGTTCCAATGCGCCCCATGATTATAATGGAACATCAGCTGCGTTTCCAGCATTCACTCAATTATCGGCGTGCGCGGTAGTAGTAGTAGCTTGGTATTCCACTCAAATATCCCATGCCCTCGCTATCTCATCCTCGGATCTCATCCTATCTCTCATTAATAACTGAACAGCTAGACTAATCTCCATTTAATAGATGGATCATCTATTAAATATTAATGGATTATACGGGAAAGAGGAAAGAACTGTAGAGTTCGTAGTCGGGTTGGTCCCTTTTCTTAATTAAGTATGATATTAATTAATTAAAAAACTTATTTATTCTACGTATATATATTGTTTTATTGTAAGTTGTATTGTAAAGTAACTAAATTAAGATTGGTTTTCTTATTTATACTTTTTTACGCTGAAGGAATATCAGTTGTTTACTGAAGAGGTTGCCTTAATAATGTTATATAATATATAATCTTGCATAATTATATCAGATGAAATTCTTGTTTAGCAGCTTATTCAATCTATTATTATTGGTATTAAACTGAGCTCAAAAGTTTAGTTTGAAATTTACAAATTTGTATTCCCTTCAACTAAAACTCTAAAATTGAGAAATGAATAAATTTTAATTTTGCCCAAACGATAAAAGTTTATTATTCATACGTGATGAAATGATTCAGGAATTCATAAAATCAGATAACGAATGTTACTTCAATTGTTGAATTGAGAACCGTACTTATAGACAGAGTGGTTAAATAGATTTGCATATGAATCTAAGACGTTAAGTCGATAGCAATTTTCAAAGTTAATTAATTAATTAATGATATGTATGTAATTAATACTCTTACACCGATATAATATCAGTGCCTTGGTACAATAAGAACAAATGTTGAAACTCTAAATCTTGGAGGAACAAAGCAATAAATATTACAATGGAGTATTCATTGTTAAAATGGCCAGTATTTCCTAATTATTGTCTACTGAAATTATTTTAAATGGAAGTACATTGATCCATTTAACAAGCTGAATTTTTCTTGTGTGTTATTTAGAATTTCGATGTGTAATACATTGGTCCTTTCGTTTCCAAGGTACAGAAGAAATTATATTTGTTCGATATTGAATTGGTTAATCAGTCACTCCTGTAAATTAAAACTCCTAATAATAGTAATTAGAACGTGATGATAATGTTTTGGCAATACTCTATGGTAATGGTAGGAATGGTCTCCTTAAGAATGACTGAAAACTAAAAAAAAGCTTGTGGATATTTTCATCCATTTCTGTTAATTTCCTTTTACATAATGAAAAAAAAATCCTCGAAAGAGATACTATTTAGTATTTACACTGCTTCATGGCGGGTTTTTTTTTTTTTCTTTTTTTTTTTTTTTACTACCGTTACAAACAGGCAATCCGCAGATTTTGTGTGTTAATTTTTATGGATGTAGAGGTATTAATTATAAAGTGTAAAAAATGAAGAAAAAATTAATACTGGTGACTAAAAATGCGGTTGGATGCTGAAACAATAAGAAGTTTTCTTGTAATAGAATCGAAATATCGTTCGCTGGTTACCTAATATCTGATATCAGAGGGTCCCAAGATTATTATTATATTTAACTCGTTGCGAAATAAATAAATACTTACGTAACAAATAAATGTATTATAAACTAAATAACGGATAGATTATAAGGCAGATAGAGCAGAAGGTTACTTAGCTATAACTAGTTCAAGGGGAATGAGCCAACCGGTCTGGAGGAAGTTTATGACGCCTGGACTGGACTGGCGCTAGGATTTAGGGAGTCCTTGTTCGCAGCCACTTGTTCCTGCCTTCTCCGATTTGATGTAAGCAAGAAAGTAACTGTTTATTTTCACTGATCCTGTTATTACTCAATATACATCATTAACGTTGTTACTCATTATAATTTCGCTTTGGCAGGGAGTCCTTTCAAGCTGTCTTAAGTTCTGTTTTTATTGAGTTACAACAACATATGGTAGATACAACTTCCAGAGCCCGGATTGTAAAAAAAAATATAATTATCTCTTCATTTTAAAAATATTTGGTATTACGAAAATTGAAATAGGAAATGAAATATCAATGGAGCATTTTTTATTTTATTTTGGTCTGCAGCTGACTGATAAAATCACGATTTTTTATTATTATAATATAAATATTTTTTCTACATACTTTTGAACCTTTAAAGGAGCCTCTGCGGAAAATATTCTTTTGCTATAGATTTCTACCATGATAAAAATAAATAAAATAAAGAACTCATTAGACTGGTACAAAGTACAATACAATATAGCAATTTTTGAGTCTTCCACAAATTAAAAGATTTTGAAGGCTTTAAATTTTTTGTGTGTGTTTTTAAGCCCTTATAATAAAGGATTTCCACTATAGCAGTTTAAATTATTATTGGCTGAGCAATGGAAAAAAAAAATCAATGAAAAAAAACTTGATTTTCGAGAAAAATCGAAATTTCAAGTGTGATGCGCTAGGTGGGGGTTCAATGTTTGTTGGGTTTGTTTATTTAATTTACATTTTACGTAACGATTTTTTTCAACCACCCTAATATACATACCTACCTATAGTTTTCTCGTTAAAAGAATATTAACGTTATCTAGATTTAGGTACATAATAGATTTCATTTTATTAGCAAAGTATATTATTTTTTAAGCAATACGATTTTTTACACAATAATAGTTCTAATTATGAAACAGAACTTATTTAAAATAACATACTTATTTTAAGACAAATTGAAAGCATAGTTATGTCGAAATTTGCGGTTTTGAGATGTACTGTATTATACCAATACAGTGATAATGGGTATTGGAATATAGTAAAACTTTGACTAACCGTGGCACAATGAGGACGTGATGATTATGCGAATAGACGGTTAGCAAAAATAACTAAATTTAAATAAACATATAATGTAATAAATCACCAACAAAGTTTACACTTGATCTTACTTTTGTATCTAGTTTTTTTTCTTTACTTATCTGGCTTTTTCAAATTAATCTAATAATCTTTACCTAGTGTGTTCTGAAATTTTTACAATACTAGAATAAGATTCATCATTTTTTTTTTAACTATTAAAATTAAAGTTAACATACGGTAAACCGTAGGTACTGTTATTGGCACACTTAAGACTATATTTCTGTGGGTATAAATACTTTTTATAAAGGGATCAAATAGCTAGGGATCAAATATAAAACTTCCTATAGCTCCTTATTATATATCCTCATAAAGACTCAAGAGGTTTTTTTGGGTCAAAAGTTCAATAATATTACAATATGGCAATATTTATTGTTAAAAGTGCCAAATCTACTTATTGGCACCCTGTGGATTTAATTGTGAAATCTTCCCTATGGCTAGTTTGTTAAAGTCTTCTTCATAGATGACTTAAAGGACCCTTCAAACATTAGACTCATGTATATCTTGTAATAAAATTAGGAAGGACTTGTTTTTTCTATTTCTTTAAGTTAAAGTTGGAGTTCCAATAACTGTACTGTTTGCCAATAACTGTATGGTTTATCCTACTTGTTTTCGTGCTTATTAAATCCGACCAAAGATTTACTGGTATAAATAATCTTTTCAAAAATGTCGAGCCTATTAATGTAAGTAATCCCAGAAAACCCTAAACTTTTACTTTCATTGATTAAACCGCAAACGAATGAGGACCGACCGATCCTTGTGAAAGAACCATTATTTTTTTTTCCTTAAAAATCTCGGCCAATCACGTTTAGCCCCAGCGTGTGGGCCAGGATCAGCCCAACGTGACTCGAATGTGGACTCGCCCCTCAGCCCGCTGGAATTTTAATGCCCTTTCAGCTTAAATCAAAAATACATTTCGTATTTACAATATATCTCCACTCGCTTTCGGAGGATTCTTTCTCGCTTTCACAATTCTTTACGAGTCTTCTTGGAAATTTCTTAGTGTTTTTGATTATTACCAGTCATTAGTTACTATATTACATCATTAAAATAGTGAAGGTTTTATTTAAACTGCAGGTTAGGTGCAACATAATTACAGTTTTACAACAACGATCTGTCAAAGAATCTACTGCTAGAAGATATATATGAAATTTTAACACTTGTATTTTTCAAAACATTATTTATTGTTGGATTGAATTGTATTAACATAAAATGCTTGATATTATCTCATGATTACGTTACATTGCACAAGCATTCACAAGGACGGGATCATCTTTTGTTCAAAAGCTTAGTCGAATGTGAGGTTTTATCTGTGACATATTTACATAAAACCCAGCAGATAGAAATGAAGCAGCTATAGATATACAAGTTGTGAGTATGTTGATGTAAAGAAATCCGATATGAAATGATATTTGTAATGGCTAATCCCGTCACATTGTTAGTTATTTATCAGTTTCAAGGCCATTATATTCTGTCAAATTTTATTTTTGTATATGCAACTTTATTTTGTAAATGTATCATGACACTCCCCTAATAAACCTCTAAACTACAGTTTTAAAAACCTTGTTCCTTCTTGCTTAATGTTGGAAGCTTTGTCTTTTCTACCTTAAATTTCGGATGTGGGTTTCATGATGATTTTTTTAAATTTAAATAACATTAATTTCTATTATAAATAGTAATAATACTTTAAAAAAAAAAAAAATAGTACGGTATCCGTGCTATATGTGAATAATGAGAGTTACACATTTTTCATCCACAGAAAAAAAATATTTTGCTATGATAAAAATGGAATCTCATTTGCGTTTCTTTCAAATTAAACGATACAGTTTTTTAAATATTTAATTTCGATCCACAGTTGATTACCTGCCCAAGTAGCCGTAGTGAATAAACGTCAAATGCATTTGTTTATTTAAGTCAAGCAAGGATAATATGTTTTTACGGCGAAGGTCAAATTTCTATTTCTGTTGCCTTGTATTGCTCAGGTTTGTTTACCACAATAGTAAAAAGTGTATTACAAACTATTGTACAACAATTAACAGATTAAAATATTATTCCTATGTTCAAAGTAGCTCATCACGAAATTTTAACTCAACATTCAACTGAGTCTGAAGTCCAACAATCAACACAGCAATATCTCTTCTAACTGAAAAAAACCAATAAATTTTACTTTAAAGCTTCCAATGGAAAGGCATAATAAATATATCAGACCAGAGAGAACTCAATGGTTAAAGATCAAAGATTTGATGTAGCAAAAATAAATTTTTTCCCCTTTGTAACAACGTTTCGGATAAAAAGAAAAAAAGTTGCACTGTTTGCATGACCTCGATCGAGGGAAAACACCAAAATAGTTGTTTGAGATAGGCCCAGCTGGCTTTGGTCTTTTGAGTGACAGGTTTACAAGCACGTGTGTATTGTTACAGATCTTCCATCAATGAGAAGCTCTGGGAAGCATGTTATCTCTATGTTGTCTCCGGATGATGTTTTCGTTTAATATATAAACATTTATTTAATTTTCATAAGCTCTGATTCGATAGGTGGTTACTGCGAATTCACCGCGGAGCAATTTAAAAAAGTAAATAATGGGCGTTCGTGGGAATGAAGTGTATCGTCCTGCTCAATGTCACAGATGTTTGAGAATTGGACCTCCCGCTAGCCCCCGAATAGTCGGGTCTCCAGCCGTAAAACTAAAAAACTTAACTACCGTTTCGGAGGCCGAAAGGGCAAGGGAAAAAAAAGAAAGAACTGTTAAGAGTGGGAGAAAAAATACATACCAGATGTCACTCGCTACTAGCTGGAAAAGGACCCCTTAAAAGTTCGGGAAAGGACAAAAATACATCCGGGTCCAGACCGATTAATAACTGGTTATGTGATGATTAATAAATACACCTAGGAATAAATTAAAAAAATTATTAAGTATCAGGATTATGTATTTATAAAAAAAATAATTTACATTATGTAACATATTTTTGTTTTATTCCCTTAAATGACTCTAAATGAATAAAATTTAATTGTATACACATCTTCATGATGACATATCCGATATTAAAATATAAATTTATTTATGTACCTAATACTTTTAAAATGAGTTCTGTTAGATTTTTGGTAGTAAAGCGTTTAGTTTAATATGGGATATTTGTATTAATGTAATTCACATTATATTTTACTTCTAAACGATTATATTTCTTCATTAGATGTCCCTAAAAAACTTACATTGGCATTGTTCGGTAGAAAAAAAATTAAGCATAAAAAAAGCATACAAATAATAATTGAAACCATTACATTCTTACACATAAATACCATTATACTAGTTTAAAAAAAATTAAATGATTAGATTCATTCAACAATTTTTTTTCAGGGCGGGATCGCTCTCAATACTCCCTCCTCCCCCCCTCAAAATCCGTCCAATAACTATCCAAATAATTATCCATTAGTCTAATAATTATCCAACAAAAACGATAGAGCTATTTAATAAAAATGCAGAATTTCAGTTATTTTATGACTTAATAGTCAATAAAAAATCTGTACTAAATAAGTTGATATTTTTTTTAAAAATATGGTAGGTCTTTCGCTACGTTTACTTAATTCTTTTACTTCTCGTTTAATTTTTATAGTTAAAAACAAAATAAAAGTGTTTTATTATTTCTATATTTATTATTTTATCCTGTTCCTGAAATTAATCAGTACATAATGTTTATTGTTTGCTAATGGATTTTTTCCTGTAATTGTTTACTGAAATAATCCCTTATTCATAAATCCTAATACGTCTAGTCAATGATGCACTGATTCTTATCAATTTACGATACGCTTACAAGGTTTAACAAAGATGAGATATTTGTTAAAAGGGAGTAAGATGACAGGGATTACGATGGATACCTCAACACAATGATATACATATATTCAGGGGCCGCTTAAGTTTCGCGGCGCTTTGAGTTTGTGCCGACTGGGCAGGAGTCCCGTCGCTTGGGTCCTCTCATTACCATAACCCGTTCTTTTTGGTCTTTTTATATCTCCTCAGGACTTGTGTAAAAGTCCCATTGAACACCTTGCCTTCCTCGGTGATATAGATAACCGCAATGGAATGATTACCAAACAGTTATAACGGAACAGCAGTTATTTATATGTTCGGTGCTAGCAGCAAACAAATGAACGTAATAATAATAATGTGTAATTTTTAATATGTAATACATTAATGAGCACTTATCAACAATGAGACCAAAAAGCTTTTTTAGTGTAAGAAAACACAATTAAAGAATAATTAGTAGAACACAAAAAATTTAAAACAGCTCTATCAAAAATGATGAAAATACTTCGAAATGTATTTTTAATAAATTTACTAAAATCAACTTTTTTTTTTACTCCATTTATGATTCTGCACCTGTCAACGGAAGGTCGATAATCAGCAGATCAATTTTTAAATTTGCAGTATAAATGTTAGATTAATAAATAAAAAAATAGGTAACAAGTATATATATAATGAAGAGTAAATAAGAAATATATAATAAATTAGACGTAAAATATACAATTTTTTTAATATTTAAAACCCTTCAGTTTTATAATAAATAAAAATTTAATTTATATATGTATTCTTTATTAATTTAATTTACGTTTCTCATGTTTTACATTTAAATTAGGTAATGATACAATATTTATAAATGTTTTAAGAAACCAATAAATAAATATATTCCGTTCTAATATATTTATTTAATCTGCATCATTACTTAAAAAATGTGCTGTGTGTGTCTTGAATATTTAAAAGGAAATTGATATTTAGAAAATATTTTATTAGCTATTGAAGGTATAAAAAGTAAAAAAAAAATATAATGATATAATTCACTTAATAAAAATAACGTAACTTAATAAAATAAACTTAAAACACTCTAATAATCCCTTTTCATTCTATCATGTTCATTTAAATTAACGATCTTATGTACCATTCAGTAAGAAATATTTAAAAATGCCGTTTTACTATTTACTAATTGACACATTTTCAGATGATGCCTTCAATTAATCATTTAAAAACAAACAAATTACCACTGATAAGTGTTAAATGATTCTCAATATCATAAATTAGTTCAGAGGAGATAGAAAAAAAATTATAAACCGGAACACATTATCTTAATTGGTCCTTTTCCAAACTGCCCAAATGATTAGTTCGTTGACCACCCATATCGACCATTCCCAATAAATATTGAACGGTAAATTTTGGAAGATCATCTATTTATAATTTTTTTTCTAAATTATTTTACAAATATATTATTATAATATCATAATAACATTATATATTATTATATAAACTTCTAAAATTTAATAATGGTCCATTTTTGTTATTAAAGCCTTTCAAAAATTAACAGTCGAGATAAATTAGTGTCAATCAGGTTTTTTGTTGTTAATACTTCAACGTGATAAATGAGATTCTTAGGTATATACATACCATTCATATTCTTTTATAAGCATAATATTAATATTTTAAAAGGCAAATAATAGGTAGATTGCATATCATGTTATTATGCTTAGTTACATTGGAATATTTTCTATTTCTTTATTTGTTGTCGATATTAATTTAATCTTGCATTAATTTACATGTTGTTCTTTTCCTCTTTTTCCATATTAGTATAAACAAATATAACCTTTTCAGTGCTGAGAACAGTTACATCGACCTGGTATTAATTTCTTTGATTTATGCTTCGAAAACCGGTTGAACATGCGTCCTTGAAATTGCAGTTATGACTAGGTTCTGGATCTCGAACCATGTTTAAGCATTATCGGAGTGGATATAAAAATTGTTTCAAAGAAAATACTGATATCATAATTATATTAAAACTGATAATTCATGCTCAGTTATTATGTATACGAAATTAAATTATAAAATCTTTAAAAAAATGTCAGCTGCTAAGATTTTTCATTTTCAAAGTAAAAAATAAAAATTATAAACATAAAAAATGAAAAGAAAAATTATACATTTTCAATATTCCTCCACGCATAGGATTTTTTACTTTTATTTTTTATTTTTATATACATACCTCAATTGTTTCGGCATAAAAGTAATGAGACGTACTGGATTTATGAAAATTAATCAATTTTTTAATACCTCTTCAATGTTCAAATAAAGCTGAGTGGATATGTTGTAACAATATTAGTTACTATTGAATATTTCAGCGGAATCGGTAATTGGATAAAAATGATAAATTTATAGATGAACTCTAAAATATTATAATTTTAACCAAATTATATTATACAATTTAAGAACGAATAATTACAACCGCTATAAACGTTTACATAATTAACAATGTGCATTTGAAACATAAAGCACACTTGAACTTATTAATAAAACACATGATATGATTATATATCTCAGAAGTAAGATCTCCCTGAAGCAGGTTATTACAAAAGTTGCGGAACAGGACCTTTCCGGTACTATGATCTTAAATGTACTTAATATTAATGAACATCGAATAATTAACATTATTGTTAAGTAATGATTGTATTAATAAAACAAGTTTTATTTTAAATTAATAAATATATTAATAAAGAATATTAAATTTTAAATAACAAACTTCATGAGTAACCCAAGGGAAGAAGAGTAGGTGACCCAGGTGCGCCACACCTACAATTATGCCGACCGGAAATTAAAAACTCCCCCAGGTCTACCAACGATGTATTATATGGCGAAGGAGCCGCTCAGACATATTATGAAGGCAGTGTACAGAAGGATATTACAGGCCGTGGATATCGAACCGGCTGATAAGGGTGACACGGCATCGGAAGTGTCAAACCTATCATTAACTCTCCGGTCTACTGCTCTGCGTGACTGTGGGGGGGGGGATTGTTAGCGATGGAGGGGGGAATTTAGTGAGGCATTCTCTATCTGTTATTTTTAAATTCAATTTCATTCAATTCTATATCTACAGCATATATATATAGATCAAAAATATATCTGTGGCCGCTGGATAGTGTAAGTCCAAACTAAATCATAATTTTTTTGCACCTTGTAGGAAAAACTTTAATGAATACATTTAAACATTCAGGAGGTCGCTAATTCTCCCAAGTTATGAGCAAAAAAATAAAATAATTATTTTTTTATTTGAACTTGACACCTTTTACAATGCAATCACAGATATAATACAATAATAAATCAAAGAGTAATATAAACTATTAAATATTAAAAAAAAACTTATTAAATTTTCGAAAACTTTAAATGAAAAAATTAAGAAAATCTCATAATTTATGAAATAATAAAAGAAATGATAAAGGTTTTTAATAAATAGCAATCAATACTAAATAAATATAAAAATATGTCGTATTGAATAAATACACACTCAACATTAAAAGTTGCATTCAGCGTATAAAACCCAAAATCAAACTTTACCGTCTATTATTTGTGAAAGGCATAATGGGACTTCTTCAATATCTGACTCCATTTCTAAGACCTATGAATAGGTAAAAAAAAATTAGTATGTTTAAATAATTAATATAAAAATATTCCATATTGAACAAATACACATTAATTAACATTAAAAGTTACATTCAGGGTATAAAACTCAGAATCAAGCTATACCGTCTATTATATGTGAAAGGATGGGAATTCTTCAATATCTGACTCCATTTCTAAGACCTAAGAATATGTAAAAATAAAAGAATAAATAGTATGATTTTTAATAAATAAATAAAATCAAATAATACTTGATAAGTTTATTTAATTTTTTTTCCATAGCCCTTTAAATATATTTTTTGACTTAAGTTCCTGATTTTAATTTTTTTTTAAAGATTTATTAAAACAAATTAATAAAGAACATTTGTAACTGCATGATATGAGAAGACTTATTCATTGGTTTTTTTTCTCTTACTTTTTTGTGGCTTTTCTATCAATGAATAACAATTTATTGTTAATCGATAGTAGGTATGTATTGATATCAGTTATTTTTTTTTATGTTTATATTGATAACAATGGTCATTTTATCACGTTTTATGGTTGCATATATAACTCCAAGTTATTACAAGATTATAAATTGATTAACAATCCATTATTACCAGTGATAGAAAAGTAAAACTAAATTCAAAACAAAAATAAGAATAATTAAGTCCACTCATATCATGCGGTGAGCAACCAGCTTACACATTAATGAGTTATAAATACTATTGTTGTTTTTCCATTATAAATTATTTTATTTTTATTGCTTTAATAAGAAAAAAGGGGAAAAAATCTGCGAATCCGACCAGACATTGGAGGGAGAGCAGCAGCCATCTTAGCACCCTCCCCAGATAACCCCCGCCCTTATTTCAATTGGTACAGCCTCGGGGTGGAATGATAAATATAGACTGTCTTTGAAGGATACTGAAAAAATTGTAGGGGTTGTTTTCCTGGAGAGTTTTATAATTGGCTGGCCGGTAATATTTCTTCTTTTTTTTTCTTACCCTCCTTGCATCCTCGCTCCCTGTTAACAAGAAAAGAATCTCAGCTGATCTACTTTTAAGCCCCTGAGATCAACCGATTTCAATTTTCCTAAGACTAAGGCCTTTATAAACTTTATTAATATTTCATTACTTACTTTTAAATTGATATTTTAATATAACTAAATAAACTTTATCAAAATTTGTCCAGTTTATTGGTGCTTCATATCTGATGGAATTGTCCAATTATATGCTTCAAGAGTGTAATAGAAAAAAAAACCTAGTGTCAGATTACATTATATATTAGTAACCTTTAAAGGCATTTGTTTATTGATCATTGTTGAATGAATAATGTTACAAATTATTTTTTTATTTTTTCCATAAAATATTTTATTTTTTGATGGAATCAAATGGAAATATTTTACTAACAGCGGTAATAATTTCTATATTATTATCGCTAACAATTAATTACCTATTATTTTTCTAATAGTTTGCGTACGACTATGTTTTTTAAAATTAAACACATAGGTATATCGTTTCCTTTTAATCATATCACAAAAATAGGATTTTTTTAGATATGACGGAATGTGCTGAAGGAGTAATATGCTAGCAAGATAGTCAAAATCATAACTCAATACAAACAGCATTAATAAAATTCTTAATTATCGTTAATAAAACTTAATATTGTTAAAAAATTAAATTAAAGAAACGTCATAAATTAAAAGGTACCGTTTAAAATTTACTAATTTTATATTTTGTTATTCTTTAAACAGAGAAAAAAGTAAAATATTATTCAAAACTATCTGCTGCATAGTAAAATGTTCAACAGGAGGCTTTATATATATTGTATTGAATAAGTATGTCTGATTCTATTTTTAAACTTTAAATTTATTTTCCTGATAGTCAAGCTTTTTTATTTTATATATGACGTTGAAAGGAGGGAGCAAATATAACATTATCGAATGTAATTCATTAATATCAAACATAATTCATTTAAAAGAAATAATTTTAATAAACAATTTAAAATTATTACTCATACCTAATCATTAGGCTTTAAGACGTACCTATGTACATTTTTTTCATTCTATTTTTTTTTTTTTTTAATTTACCTAACACCTACATCAGAACATTCACTATGTTCCTTAAAAAATGTTACGTAATATAAAACTTATTATTATTTTGAAGATGAATTAAGAGAAAGTTAAAGAATGTGAAACGCATAGATGATTTTGTCATAAACCGCTTTCATTTGTACATTGACTTAAACAAATCTGAAGAAATGAAGTATATTGTTAGATCGATAGCCTGACTGTAGCTAAGGAATTAAATAACGGAGTTCCCTAAGAGTCAGAACCATCCGTTCTCAATAAACGTTTCCCACAAAAATTATAAATTTGTTAGGAAGTAGAGCTCTGTAAACATGGAAGTTTGGGTTTGTTGTTAATATATCATCCACTTCTCTATAGGTTTATCGCTTTTCGTGTTGTAAAAATCAACTACAACCTAAAACAACACATGTTCCATTGACTAGAATAGCACCGCTTCCGACTCATTCATTTTATGATCTTTATGAATGGATCCGAGATTTAGAAACATTTTCCTCCCCCCCCCCCCCCTCCCTCTCTCTGCGGACCACCATCAACGCCACCAATCATCTTAATTGCCCCCCGAAACCCTCAAATATTTGAACCCGCTCTGATCAGGCAAAAAAAAAAAAAAAAAAAAACGAAGAATGGGAACAAATACCGAAATGATTTAGTGCCGCGTTGAAACGGAATAATGTTTCTGTTCCGGCGGAGGGAGTTCGATTATTTTGCAATAGCCAAGCCGTGAATAACATTCTATTAATATTCCTTCATCGCCGACTGCATTCCCGTTCGTTAATTAGTAATCACATCATGATAAATATTGAACTATCGCTATTTTTTAATAAAAATTGAATTCGTTAATGTAAACTCCATCATTATAATGATACATACAAAAAATATTTATATATATATAAATATTTTTTGTATGTTTTTTCACATTTAGAGAACATTTTTTTTATTAGCTAACTATAAACAACGGCATAACCGATTTTGACTTTAGAAGAGAGAAAACAATTTTTTTTTTCACTTCAGACTTTTATTTGCACCTTTCTCAAATAAGTGACATTCAGCAAATGAGATAAAAACTGTTATACGTTGGCATTTTAAGACATAGGGGACGATGGAGGCATGAGGATAGCAGCACGTCATCCCTGTCTTGTTTCAGGAGAGGATGTCTCTCATCCAAATCCTTTTCAGTCGCCTCATAAGAGGCATTTCATTCGTTTGTCAATAATAAGTCTGTTGTTCTGTCTTGCATGGGCCTCACCAGCACCAAATTTATGGGGGAGGCGGTTCAATATTTTTCTAGACAGGGTAGATAGAAATTCGAGGGGCTAAAAGTTGAAATAATAATCCCTAAAAACAACTGTTGGGACATTTAATTCATCCTCCAACGCCGTCTTTTTAAGGTATTTAAACTCTTAAAAATCGTCGAGTTGTTATGGATTAATTTTGAAGGATGTGGGCTAACATTTCTTGATTGAATTTTATCCAAGTTTTTCTTCTGATCCTGATCCCACTAACTTCATTGCTTTCCATGAACTTCCATAAGCTTCATAGAATTTATGCAAAGTAGGATCAAGCTGCTTGGTTCAAAAAAGAAATGGAGACCAATTCCGGGGATACAACTTTGTTACAGAATTCATAAAACAAAACAGTTCAAACTGAAATAAAAAATATATAATTCATCAAATATACAATACACATGACTATGCTTTTAATAATAGAGTGTGCTGTAATTACTTAATATCTTATATTTATAGTTTATTGGTTAAACTCTGATAAATTCGTAAAATCGCATTTTTATTCAATTTTTTGCCTGGTGTTCTCTCCTACCAAAATATTGGTAGGATCCCCCCCGGTGGTGAAGCCCGCGTTATCTTGTATTTGTTCATCGATAGTTGGTAGTTGTAAGTCCATATGTACGATTTGTAAAATTTTGGATTGAAAGTATTGTAATTTTTGTCCATTTGTTGTTTGAGCTGAATATTCATATTTCAGTAAATATGTGTATGTATTAAGTTTCTGTCTGATCTACAATTTTAATGATTTTGAATATGTGAGTATAGTATTTTCAGTCGCTTCCCCAATGTCTGTCTTTTCATTTTGAGATGAAAATATATTCCCTTTTTTATATATTTTTTAAAATCGACGTTGCGGAAAGGAATGGGCGATATTACCTCTTTATGAAACTAAATATTATTTGGGATTGAACCTGGAGGGTGAAGGAAGGGCTGGGAGTGGACGAAGGGGGGTGGTCGCTATCTGAGGGTAAGGGTGCCAAGTGAGGGTGGTGGGGGGTAGCTTGGGGGGGGGGGAGGGTGCCAACTGGGGGCGGTCGACGTTTTGACGAGGGTCACAGTCGCCATTACCCCCAACTTATTTTTTTCCTTTTCCCCTGACCCGAACCCTCTTGCCATTTTCCTTTTGCAACACTGACCGTGGAGGGTTTTCACTTAAAAATACCGCTCAGAAATTAGTGAGCCCAGCTGGACTGATTTACGATCTAACGGTTCGCGGACCTTCTTGCGCCGGGTTTGCGTAATGCCCTCTCGGTACCCCCGGCCTCTTGAGGAGGTGAATCTGGGCCGTTCGGAACTGGAATAGGAACCAGGATATGGACTGGTTTCCCTCCAACTGACCGAATATCGTGTTTGCATCCCAAGTTCCAACGGCGGATGTGAAACATTTCGAAATATTCTTCTTTTTACCTTTATTAAACGTAAAATTTTATTAAAAGATGGTTTTTAGTAACGTAAAAAAATTATGCTATAACTTTTGGTAGTTTTACTCGACGATAATTTCATTCAAATAAATATTTTTTGCGAGACAAATCGCTTAAGAACAAAATCAAGTAATATACTTAGTGGGCTTTAAAGCATGGGGAGAAAAACTTAAATGAAACAAACATGGAAAAACTATAAGGGAAACCTCTAAAAAAAAGTGTTAAAAAGAAATACAAATAAAATATTCCAATTGACTGAAATAACTAGCACTGCTAAATTCAAATATTGCTGGCAAGCTACATAATAATTTACTTATTCTCAAAAAAGCGACAAAAAAAAAAAATCAAAACTTCAATCGGTTAATTCAATTATAGGAGCAGGAAGTGCCATTTTTTAGGAGCACTGGATGTCTTGGAAGTGATTAAACAGGTGGAATTTTAATGTGGTGAGGGTGTCGTAGTTACCGTTACCGATAAAACGTATAAAATTCCATAGAATGAACGATATTTCAAACACTGCCTTATCTCTATGTACCGACGAATTTAATATTTTATTCTGATTATGAAGATATTTCACATATGCACATACTTATACGAAGATTATTTAGATAAAAAATTATATTAATTAAATAATTAATTAGTGATAATTTGTTCTGTCAATTAAAAAAATGATTATTACCCAAAAATACATATTAATTATAACATGGAGACAAAATAGGATAAAAAAAAATGTTTTAATAGGAATAAATTAATTTCACCTCCAAAAAATTTTATACTCATTAAAATAAATCAGATTGTCTGGATATACAACAGTCCTAGAAGATCAAATGGGCGTTTGATTGATGATTTATTTTGAGAAAGGTCGGAATTAATTGGTGTCAACTGTCTAAGATAACGGAATGGTATCATGAATCGATTCGAAAAACAATTTATTCCTCCATGATTTCTCTTTAAGTGAGCGTGTGTTTGTCCAGGTTTTACTTACGGACTCACTAAGAATCTATCGAATAAACATGTAAAATTTTATTGAAAGTACTTTCTTTGTTTTCATTAGTTCATATGTTGTCGTCTATCTGTTGTTATAATTTTAATTTTTATTCTCATGAACTGTAGAACCAAAGGAATTTATTACCTAATACTCACTTCTACGTCGATGACAGATGGATCAGGTAGCCAATATATCAATAAGCCAGGATAGTTTATTTTTAGAAATAGTTCCAAGTCTCATTTCCAGCGGGCGACCGTCCATCAGACCCCGCGTGCTCTGGACACATGGAGCATTCCTGGGCGATGTGGGAACCAGATATCCTGCGGGAGCTCAGGATTCCTGCATAGCTTCCTCCTCCTGAAAAAATAAATAAAATAAATTATAAGTAATTTGTCTCGGTTGAAAAGGGAATTTTCTTTCTTGAGTAATTCCTCGATTTATTGCAGCGATCTTTAGGATCTCGAGTCATCAAATATTAATGTAATTAAGTCCAGAAGCTTGTTATGCTTTTATGTGCGACATTTATTTATTGAAACAATTACATAACTGTATTATTACATGTTCTGTATCATACGAGGACGTTCTACGCCCTCCTCGAATATTCGATTTCGGACTAAATATAAGAAGCAATGGACTAGGGTCTTAGTCTTACTCTTAAATCAAATCATGCGATTACTTATGTGTAACTACATTGTCACTAGTAGTTACTTTTTGTAACGTTTTTAATAATTAGAGCTTTTATTGTTTGTCTGAAAAGAATTCTAATTTTTCTTAAATAAAAATCATTTAAAACCGCATTAGTGTTACAATAGTAATATTATTTTAAAATGGTTTGTTCTTTTTAAAATTGTTGAGTTTTTATAATATAAATGTAGTTTGACGTTTATCACGCTAAAATAAAAATCAAAGGTTAATTTAAATTAACTTACCTTCGAGCAACTCTTACCTACGGACTGTCATTGTCCTTTTGATCGCAATCTACTCGCAAGATTAAGGTGATGTGACTAAAAGAGATTTCTCTGCTCTTTCCATTCCTAACAAGTCATTTCTCTTTATTTTTTAAGGATCCGGCTATCAATTATTATGATGAAAAAAATACTGGGGATAAATATCTGGAAATCAAAAAAGTAAAAAGGAACATTCTAAGGACACAAATATTTCATGTTACTAATTAATCTAATTAGATTAACGATCGCCATTGTATAAAAAAATAAAAGAAATGATGAATTAATTGGTGAATTACATATCTTCCAGTACATTAGTTTTTTAAAACGTCACAATTTTAAAAAACTAATGTACTAGAAGATGTGTTATTCACCAATTAATTTATCATAAACATCATTAAAGAAAAAAAAAATAAGAATAAATGAGATACAATGTAGGTACATATTATTAGTACATATATTAGTACATACATTGTAACACTTTTTTTTGGCTGGCTTTAGACCAGCCAATGATATTCTTTAACAAGAATAGCATATTATTATAACAACATATAACAACATATTATTAGCACAATTCATGCATTTTGGTGGTTTATTGATGCAACTCGTTTCATGTATTATGAACAAAAACATAACAAGCAACACTTAATTATATTACAATTGTTTCCTAAGATTAACATTTGACTGGATGATAAATCTTTTTATTTATATCCTAAGAGTTCACTAGTATCATCCGTTTCCAAAACATATTATACCCTCTTCTGTTTTTAATAAATTATTAAAATATGTAAGTAATTATTATGTCTAATCTTGTGAATACCACTACTATATAAACTTATTTTATGTTTCAGGTGCGTATCAAAAGTTTGTCTTCATCGCTGTAAAATGAGTAAGTGGCTACATTTAGCATAGCTGATAAATTATTAATCATAAACACAAAAAACTTCTTTATTTCACTAGTAAAATCTTGAATATCTAATGTTGTTAATTAAAACTTTGATCGTTTATTTTTATTGACTTCTCATCTAGTTAACGGTTAACCCTTTTTTCAAGTTGTTAGCAGCGCATATGCAAGTTAGTAAAATGATTTTAATAATAAGCATCAAATAAAAAAAAATTCTCTAAAATTTTTATTACAGAGAAATAAATCTAACAAGTTCAGATTTTAGATACGTAAATTATCTCAGTATTTGTCTAACTAAAACAATTTCTTGTGTCTAATTTCTAATTAAAAAATTTCTTTACTTTCAACTTTTCATATCTTGCAAAATTTAAATTGTGTTGCCAATATTTGTTTTTGCTTTTTCCTTTTCCTTTGAGTTTGACGTTTATTTTTCTGATAAGTGGGGTATTTCTTTAAGTACCTATATATGGTGCATTTTTCTGTTAAATTTCTACGCGCTTTAATATTTCATGGACAATGATAGTAAGAGAAGAAGAAAAAAGTTTTTTTTTTTTTTTTTTTTTTTTTTTTACCGTTTCAACTCCTCCTGTAACAGCTGATAACAGTTTTGGCACGGCGTGTATCTCCATGTAATTATGTACCTGGAAGGTGGTGGGTTCCCACCTGCCGTTACAGCTGTCATCACAGGTGACCACCTCCGCAGCCATCTTTATCTAGGCTCAGACTCTGGAGAGCGCACTGGCATTTTCGTATATTTTCTAGTTTAACTTAAATAGAGCGTTTTCAAATAGGGTTAATTTCATCATCTGAAAAATTTAATAACTATGTAAATATATACATGTGTATATAACATTTTCCCATTCCTCCCCTCTTCACCCCCCCCCCCTCCAATCCAGACGATTTCCTAATAATGTTATGTCAATATAAAATAGAACCATAAATCAAAACTGCTTACATTGTTATTAAAAATTCAACTTTAAAGAAATGTATTAGGATTATATTTATAATTTTAATTACTTTTAAAATCTACTTATTTATTTAATTAATAGCTAATATTATAATTTATCAATTCCAAACAAGTGAAACTCCATTCGATTCCGAATAAATTATTTGTCAACATAAATAAATATCTTTTATTTTTATTATTAGCTATTATAATATGTGAATAATAATTGACTTAAACCAACTGTAATTCAACTTAATAATAAGAACTTCATTAATTTCGAAGTTAACTCATACGAGTATCGGATCATGTTCAGTGTGGATTATTTTTATCCTGACTCTTCCAAAAGTTATCAAAATTATAAGTTTTTCGAATAAGAAGATTACATATATTTCTTTTTTTTTTTTAATGTCCTTATTCAATTATCTGACAAGCGGGTTATTGTCACGAAAGGTTAGAGAAGGAGAAAAGCTTAGAAAGAAAAAGAAAAAAAATAGAAGTTTTCTGGAACTGTTTCAAAACTTTGAAAATTACCGAGAAATTTTCCTGCGAGTATTCTTTCTCTTAGTCCTAAAAGATTTTACCAACTCTGGAGTGAGTTCGCCGTCTCTGAGTCTGAGATGAAATTAGAAACATTTTTTGAGCAAGGGGTGTCTCAGAGTTTTGCCTGTGTTACAGGAACTTTACAATTTGCTTAGTTGTGGCTTGTCCCCGTATAGTTTGGTATGACACATAAATTATTGTAAATATTCTAGTAAAATACAAGCAAAGTAAATTTATTCTGCTTGTTGCAAAGTGTAATTGTTTTAAGGAGCAGTGTGGTTTAAGATCTCATTGAGAGTTTTTTCATTTTGTGGAGGAGAGAGGTAATGCGTTAAATTAATCATTCATTTATTATTTTAGTGAAGTTAATAATGACTCATATTTTATAAATCATTTTGAAATTTTATTTGTGAAATCATAAACATTCGATTAAAAAAAAAAACTAAAAATCTTTCAAACAGGTTTTCTGTAACATTCTTTTCAGAAGAAGGAATTTTTCGCTTTTCACATCAAGACACATGGGGTTAATTATTAAGTGATTTTTCTTCATTCATGATACGAAAAATATTCCTAGAATTCCCGAATCAGTTAGGTATTCTTAAAAAAAATGTTATGTATTATTAAAAAAAAATAAGACAAAACTGTAGACATTGTCTCAGAATGAACACAAATTTCTTCTGAGTTCATTTCGAAATCGCATTCTCTAAACATTTAATTTGGTCACAGGGCGGATTCCGAAATCGGTTCTGGTCCCAGGATCATTCCGATTTATATAAAATATGTAAATCCTCTCCAGGAGTCCCGGAAATCCTCCAAACTCCAGACTGGGACCGTCCAGAGAGAGGACACGTAGGCCGCTCAGATTGTCCCGTGGACCCTTGCATTATTCATACCCAGCTTCGGTAATTATAGTCTATGTGTTAACACATTAGCCTCGGCATGGACGTAAATTAATTCCGTGTTCGTAGACGACCACCCTCTGGATATCGAAATAGAATTTTTTTTCCGGTTCATTTTTTTTTTTTTTTTCGTTTTCAGAACAGTTTCCTGATTGTCTAAATATTAAAAAGGAGCCGCGTGATTAATGGCCGAGGGATTGGAATATCGTGCCCTCGGGTCCGGTTTCGGATCCCGCCGAAGGAAGAAGGAATATTTTTTTCTTTGTTATTTTTTTTACCACGGAAAAATCCTCCTATTGATGCAACAATACTTTATCAACGATATTAACGAGTCCGATGGTAAGAGTTGGTACCCAGAACTATCTATACACTACTTCATCCAAGCTCCTTACTAGGTCGTGAAAAATATTATTCGGTCCTGAGGATGAAATTGGATTCAAACCTACTTTATGCCTTCCAGCTAGGACGTGTTATCTCGCAACTTATGAACCTCCTCTAGCCATAGCAAGAAGCCTTAGGTCTACTTTATGAGTGAACCATTTAAATGGAACCGCCACCGGCCGGATTCTGAACCCGCTATACTAAAGTTGTGAGCTACTGATTCAACGCTCATTTTCAACCCAATTCGTCTTGTTTATACCATAGATAAAAGATAGACGATAGATAATTTTAATGATTTTTTTATAGGTATGAGAATTGTTATTTAAAAACAATTTTTTGGATTGTTAATAAAAAATATTAATGTCTGAAATCCTGTCTTCACAGATGTAATGGAGTGCATAATATACAAAAATCTCTTTTACATAATTAAATTATACTCATTTTTATGTTATGTATCCTCCATAATCTTTATGTAGGTATATTCTTGAATTTAATTTGTATCGTGATGTCCCAACTTGGATCCAAATAAGGACTGAACTAGGTTTTTGAACACATTTCCAGTTTTCCTCCAACATACATTCAAATCAAATGAACTGAGTTAATGAAAGTCATAAAATACATTTAAGCACGTTCAAGCCAGTCACTTAAAATAAAACTAAAACAACTTTATCACCTTATCTGAAAACAGAAATAGTAAACATGTACATGTGGAAATGCTCATCACAGATACAAGGTACAGCTAGAAAGACCCATTTCAGTAAAGTTCAAAGGTTCGAGTCAAGACTATTAATGAACTAACGCTTCCTCGTACGTGGCAAACCAAACCTACAAAATGATTTCGATCAAACAACAGTTGAGCAGCACAGAGTGGCTGTCACCAACGTTTTCACACATGTGGATCTGGCTACAGCTGGTACCCTTACTTACAGTAGGAGGAGATTAAAAAGGCGTTGGATGAGAGATCTCCTTACTTAAAGAATAATAATTTGATCAAACCAGCAAAAAGGGTACTTTTGAGTACTTCACATTCCCATGTTTTTCCTCAACATGCCACGTCACTTGTCAGCATCATGTAGGCAGGTGGAAATCCATGATAAAATAAAAAAAATAAAAATAAAAAGCACGATTAAACATACGGGATTACTTCGAAAAATTAATATGGCTGGCTAACATCTATGTAACAACACCATGACTTGATGACAATTTAATCAAAATAGAATTAACGTTAAAAAGTGATGTTACATTCACACGAATTTTACTACAGGACAGTACCGTTTGAATGTTATTTCTTCAAAGTCAAAAATCTAAAACGCTATTAGAAGAGAACTTTTTTACGACTTCTCGCATGAAAAAAAAATCTTTTCTACTTTCGCTGTGTGTTGAATGGGAATAATTCAATTGCTGTTGTATCATAGGCATCAATTCAAACATATTATTCCTAAGACGGACCACTTCTTAGTTGATAATACGACGTAATGAATTTATTATTCAGGTCAGATCTTCATGAGCAAACACCTCACAGAAAATAAAGGAAGAAAATCTCCCTAAATCTTCCTGGGTGTTCCTTAATTGTATTCACGGGCTATGCTTTGTCACTAACACTGAATATCTTTACGCCTTTCCAAAGTTCAAATTGATTATTCATTTTGAAAGAGTGGGGGAGGGGCTACTAAACATACAATACCTACCGGTGGGCAGCCCATATATAAATATCCTACGTACGAACGATTGTGCTGCCGCCGCCGAACCTCAATTTTACTTTATTATTCAATTACATTATTCAATTTTATGCGATGATTAAATTAGTTATATTGTTCCAAATAGCTTTGTAAGCGCTACTCAATTTTAATTTGTAGGCTGGAAATGGTCTCCTTGGCGTAGTGCTTGATATTATCTACAGAGCAACCATTATCTTTAATGATCGGCCGTTATAGGCCTTGTTCCTGCTAAGGTCTAACACGGATTTTTTCTAATTTAAACTTAATTTATTGCCTGATGGAGTATTTTTAAGAATTAAATGAAAATAACATATTTCAATTTTTTTTTTTTTTTTTTTTTATGTTGACTTCACAGACTTTGTAGATCTTGTAGGTGAACTGAAAATAAATCGAGTTATCCATAATAAAAAATCTATTACCAATTATCGGCTCATATTCAATGCCTCATACAAAGTACGACCAGCGTTTATACCGCTTGTCGAATGCAAGACTAGTCACTTAAAAAAAAGTCATTTTTCCGGAAAGCCAATTAACCGTCCTTTTTTTTCACCTTCCTATAAAATCCGTTTCCTGCTTTTTCCAATCTTTAAAAAGTTTCAGGAACACCATTATCGCGGTTTATTAAAGTGCACTTACATATTAAAGGGAAATCAGAAGATATTTTGTTAAAAAAGAAAACGGAAATTAATATGAAATTAATACAATATGGCCTCATGATGTAATTGGATCACAGAATAAGGAAATAAAATGAGCATTGCATTGAAAGCATTCCAAATAAAAAAAGTTTATTGTAGTTCTTTAACTAAAAATTTTATGAATTAAAACAAAATGCTGAATTAAAGGATTTTGCCACTGATTATATTTTATTTATTTTTTTAGTAAAAATAATAAATATAACTGAGTGATTGATATTGAATCGTCTGTAGTCACTGTTAAGTTTTAAAGATGGTTTAATGAACCGGAAAACGAAGATTTGAAATATTTTGTTTTGAATTTTATATATATTTCGCATTATTAAATAGTAAAAGATGAAGTTTGTGTATTTTAGTCCAAATAATTTGCGATAGTATTATTGGTACGAAATAAATAAATATATTTTTTGAAAGTAAAATCTATTTACTTACTTTTAAATAAAGTAAACTTTATTTACTTACATCGATTTAATATAATAGAAGACAGACAACAAATGCTTGTGCGACGGACAAACTTATGACCATCTTATATTTGTCTGCAGCTTACTTGACGCACAGAGGTATAAATTATTAAGAATAGTTATGACCAATTAGTAAAGAAGAACTACTTTTTAGTTTTGGCCAGGAATTTCAGGAGTTTTTAGTTAGGAGGAATATAACACATTAAATTATGAGAAATAGATTGGACATGTGACACCACATCAAACATCATGATTAACCATATTTTTATTTTTTCTTATTTTTTGTTTATTTTTTTCATTTCACATTATTTTATACGGTAATTTTGGTATTATTTTAATTGTATATTCTACTAGCATTCCCCGTCGCGGCTTTGCCCGCGAGCCTTTAAAATCAATTCTGTGATCATTATCTTGGTATTGATTTAATATAATATGTTAAGGATATTTAGTATAATCGGAGCTTCCGGTAGGTGGAAGGTTGGAGGGGGAAGCTGCCGGCTCGGTAGAAGAGAGGGAGGCGCGCAATGGAGAGAGTTCACTAAAACCGCCGAAACAACTTACTCGTCGTGAACGCTTCATTTTTCGGCTTTAAAACATCGTTTTCGACGCCCCGTAGATCAAGATCTTTAAAATGAGTCCAAATTAGATATTTTTTCTCGAAGTGCAAAAATAGGTGTCCGTTAGAGTTAAACGACAATATCGCCATTTAAACCCCTTAGGGGTTACATTTTTGAAATTCCTTTCTTAGTGGTTACCTACATCGCGTTTAAAACCTAAATTCCGAACTTCAAGTTTCTATCATTAGTAGTTTTTGCTCTACATTGATTTTATCATTCAGGACAAAGCCTCTTCTTATATATGGAGAAGAGATTGAAATAAACACGCACCATCCCCAATCATGGGAACCACAGTGGGCATTATTTGATTACCACTAATATTTAAATAATCAGTTGCCATATTTTATGTAAATGTCTATTTTAACAATATTGTAACGTTAAATCGATATTCAAATAAAAAACACATGGTTTAAAATCTCAACAATAGATTTCCGTTAGACGACAATTTCGCCATTTAAGCCCCTTAGGGGTTACATTTTTGAAATTCCTTTCTTAGTGGTTACCTACATCGCATTTAAAATCTAAATTCCGAACTTCAAGTTTCTATCATTAGTAGTTTTTGCCCTGCGTTGATTCTGTCAGTCAGGACAAAGCCTCTTATATAGAGAGAGATTTATTATTTTATTTTAATTTATATATTCAATAATACTTTGTATTTTGTATTTTGTTGTTTCCTTTTGTAAAAGTATTCTGAAAAATAGTATTTAAATTATTTTCCTGCACGGAACGTGCAGGACTTTATGTAACAATAAACTCCCCCATGCCTAGGGCTACTGTAATTGGGAAAACATAAAAAAGAAAGAAAAAAAAATCTATAATTATATTAATAAAAATATTAAGGTTAATTCTGATAAAATTGTTAGAGTTAATTATTTAAAAACTTTACAAATAATAATAGTTAAATTGTTGAATTTCCCTTATTTTAATGTGTCTGAAATAAGGAAGAGGCCGAAGTAGGTTGTTACCTTGTATGTGTGGGGGGGGGGGGGCGGGTTAGGTTAGAGGGGGCTATCTGTAATAAATCTAAAGGCAGGACCTCAGGATGACCTCGGCAACACGATTCTACCTGCCTCCTCGTTACAACTATTAGGTAATTGGAAATCAAAAAGATAGCATGAGAAATCGCCTGAATTATAGTCTATGAATCTGATTATCGGCACTGTTTCATCTTTTAGGCACCATCGCTGCGTTTGCAAGCTTTTGTACCGTTCTCTGTACGCTTGGAATGTTAATTGGGTAAATTTTCTGTTAATCTAGTGTATTTAAAAAAAAAATTCTCTGTTGCGATTTCTCTCCTCCGTATTTTCCAATCTGGCTGATGATGCATTTTGAGTTTTCCAATAAATTAAGTAAATTAAGATTACCCGCCTTATGAATACCTTCCTCTGTATATTGATTTGTCATCTGAACATTTAAAAAAATAGTGCTTAGGTATTATACGAAAAAAAAAACCTCATTACACTCCACAATATTATAATATATCAATTTAGTTTTAGGGATTTTAACTATGGAATAAAGAATGTCTCTCATCAACTCGCTAACTCCGATCAAAAACGTCATATCTCAAAAATCAGCTTGAGTTTTTTTTCTGAATGTGCTGAATGGGTTCTTTATTTTTTATATTGGCAGTCAAATGTTTAACTCAATTTTTACAAGAACTTCATTAATCGAAAGGGGTTTATCTTTTATTTAATTTGATATTTCGCTCATCTTCAAAGAATTTACGTTATAAACTAAAATGATCTTTCCGTTATAATCTAAAATGATCTGCTACACAGTAAAAAGTTCAACGGAGGCCTAATATCTTTAATTCTGGAAATGTTTTATTTTAATGTTATATTTTTGATTCTCCCTCCTGAAAATCAGGTTTTTGAGATATGAGTTTGTTGAAAGAAGTAAGCGAAATATCCATTGTCATATATATAGTAATTAATCAAAAAGTAAAAAAAAATATCTACAGTCTTGTACATATCTACTGGTTGTGCACGAATTTTTAACTCATTATTTCAGAGTCTTGAAACTTATTTTTATGTTATTTTCCGATTATCTGGTATTAGTTCAAAAGTAAACCTGGGGCCGAAACGTTTTAACGTCAATGTTTTAATAAATGAAATTAAAGAAAAAATTGTCATGATGAATTTCCAATTTAGTTCCTTAGATCAATCAACTAAATTTAATTAAAAAAAAATATTTAACTATTTTATTTAATTTTTTTTCTTGATAAAATATCAAGGCAGTTTTTTTTTTTTTAAATTTTATTATTAATATATTTTTATTTTATTTTTTGTACAATACTTTAATGAGCGATCTCTAGTTAAGAAGAGTAAGGAGAAAGGTAGCTATGTAGCTTTTGAGAAAGTGGAAGGTGGGAGCTGTGAGGGAAGAAATATATCTTGAGCAAGGGACAGGTATTTTTTGCCCTTTTGGGGGAACGTCTCTTTCTCCGAGTGGGAGGGTCGGTGTAGCCCTTGTAGTCCTGTCTTCTTATGTCGACATCCTTGTAACTGCCCTTTGGAGATAGCCGGGCAACAAACATAATAGCCATGATAAAAAAAAAAATTAAAATGACTCATATGAAATCCCGTTTAATAGAGAATCAAACATGAATATTTCATTACTTATTGACTTTGAATAAGATCAACCAACGATCAATGCCCTCCCCCGCCGCTTCACCACATAATAAGGACTTTTTGATTATTTACCTTTGCGAGAGGTAATTAGCTTGGGAAAAAAAGAACCCATAGTAATTAGTTAATGAAAATTAACGAGTGCGAGAGCTAACTGAAGCGCGGGGACAACTAGTTGGCGACGGTGGTGGTTCCTGGTGGCGTCGGGGAAACTAGAATATAGGAAAAGCATGTGTTGTTCATTATTTGGCCGATGTGGTAAATGGTAAATGGCCGTAAATCGAATATTTACTTTATTAAATGGAAAAATTCGTTACTATTAAATTTAAAAAATGTTACTTCGGCTATTTTTTTAAATATACACAGCTCGGATTAGGTATGTATTACAAATACATAATACCTTTGGCTTCAGCATAAAGAAAATCAAGTCCACACCAAAAAATATTTTTTTTAAATTTGTTTGCAGAAATTAAAAAGACTTTGCAGATTTATAACACTTTGTAGGCGACACCTCGATGAATAAATTAAACATTCAGGAGGTTGCTAACCATGTAAAGTGATAAATAAACTAACAACTGTGTTAAAAGTCTGTGAGATCATGAACAAACTATTTTCTAATCTAATATATTTAATCTAATAAATTAATTTTTAATCTAATAAATTTAGAATTAAATTTATTTTTAATTTGGACTTAGCACTCTTTTCGCTGCATCCACAGACACATGAGGCGTTTGGTTTCAAAACCAGGTACATCGATTTTCAACAATTTTTCAAGATTAATCAAAAAAGGATCAATTGGAACCGCTTTTGATAAGAAATGGAATTTTTTAGTATTGATTTTCGAGGATCTAGACGTTTTTGAAACAAACGTATCTAACACATTTTTTTAACATGAAAAATTTGAAAACAATGAGGAAAAAATTATTTAAAAAAAATGGATGTAACCAGTTTTGAAACCAAACGCCTCATATATGAGTTATGAAAGCAAAAAGTAAAAAAAAAAAGAGACGTTAGTGCCATAGCATGGTTGGATTGTTGAATATCTATCACTCTATATTAATTGTTTGTTTCTTATTTTTAAAAATTTGACTCTCATTTGCTCAGTCTTTGTATAAATGGCTATTAATAGCTAATAAATAACTAGTTAACAGCTATAAACTAAACTATTAATGGTTATTATATTACCATTGGAAAGAATGGTTGAAGTTTGGAAAGTTCCTTGATTAAAAGAATGTGTTTAAAAAATGTTTTAGTTTTTTGCAAACTAAATCATTTTTGAACGTAAATAACAAACATATACATTCCGACTTACATCGGCCAAATAATGAACAACACATGCTTTTCCTATATTCTAGTTTTGGTAAAATATTACACGAGTACAACAATGTACTGTTAAATGGTATGGGTATCAGAAGGAGACTAAAAAGAAGAGAAACATCCTTCCCTGAATTAGAGGATGCTTTATGCCTTTAAACAAAATTCATAAAATATATTTATTCCGATCGGTTTATATATTATTATTCTATTTTATATTAATTTAATTATTATTGTGGATAACCACCTTTTCTTTCAAATTTATTCTTAATTGTCCACCTCCCGTAAATACTCGCAATACTTGTGATGTCGTGGGAGAGGTGTCAGTGAAGTGGAAGGATTTGGCACCGTTTGGAAGCGAATTCCGTGGTGCAATGGTTAGCATACCGCGCATGTCACGCGGAAGACCCGTGTTCGATTCCCAGCGGAGCCAAATCTTTTTATAATTTTTCTCTTCAAAAATAAATTATTTAAAATTATTATTCTACTAAATAAGATTATTGTTAACATAGTCAACTATAGTCTTGCTACTAAGTAAGGCTATTTTTGTTCTTGTAGTCTTAATTATGAAATCTCTGGCTCTTCTTGAAATCTCTTAATGGTCCAAAATGAATGTATCACTCACTCAATAACAAATCAAATATAAATAAAAGGGGTTCTTCGATTTTAATTGCTAACAAAATGGGACGGTTCTAACGGGTCATTAATGATTTGAATAATGAATGAAAAAGGATCCAAGCGATAAAAATCGGAATTTGGTAAAAAGATGTGATATAAATTTTTATTAAAGCTAACATTTGTTCCAGGGTAATTATAGCCAATGCCTTTAAGAAATTTTTATTAATTTCTGATAACTAGGTAGATATAAGAAGGATATAATATTAGTATATAGCATAAGCTAAAAATTTAGTCAGTGAAATCAGATTACTTCCTTTCTTGTTTTATAAACGTTATCGATCCGTAAGTCAGGACCAGAATCACCTCCTAGATTATACAAGTGAGCGGGAAAGAAGATCTAAACAATTTTATGAAGGTGAAAAATATTAAATATTTAAGCTATTATATTCTTTATATAAATACAATTTATATAACAAACCTCAATCTTTACCTTATATTTATACTATATACAAATATAAGGTAAAGCTTAATCGTTAAAAAATTATACCGTTTATCTCAAAAGCTATTAGACTGATAAATATAATATATATAATTAGCTTTTTGTGCATTGATTGTGTTGCGAAACCGTGAGGGAAGGGACGTTGCATTCAATACCTCTCCTCTCTGTGAAAATCAAATAGAAAGTTCGGTCTAGGTATTATGTATAATATCGATCGTACGGATACTACATAGGTATATCTATTTGCAATTATCAAAATTTCGTATCTTATTCTGCGAACCGATGGATTTTCGTTGGAAATGTCCAGATCAGACGATGAAATTTCATGACTCCCTACAATAATTGCATGGTTACAAAAGTGGAGATTATTTTTATTTTCAAGTCCGCTATGATTATCGGCCGACTTTGCGAGAACCTGTTTCCTAAGCTTACTTTCATTTTAAAGGGAATCGGGACTTTCCAACTCTTTGAGTCACTGAAGGAAGATTATAACTTCTTAAGCCTTATTATGTATGATATTTGTATCCGATCCACAACGATTATTTTCTCAACGTAAATCCTCTGGATAAACTAAGCCTATATGTGAAATTACCATTGATGTTCAAATGATATGATCTTAATTTTTTACCATAATCTAATCACTGGGATCGTAATCATTATAAGCCCTTTTAGAAGAAAGTCAGGTAGAATCTGAAAAAAAAGAAGCCCGTTGAGAAAAAGAGAAAACTATTGATATTTCTCATTTCGCCGAGCAGGCAAGACCATACTTATCTATTCCTCGGGAAGTAGAGAAAATATGCACCAGGAAGGTGCAGGACATTGCCCAGAATAACTGTGGAAGAAGTCAAGCAAATTTAAATTCTGTTCGCACATCGAATTAAAAAAATTAAATTTAAATTAATTTACAATCAACAGGTGATTGCTATCCAGGAATGGGTAATATCCAACTGCTGCTAAAGCCTGTATGGCTTTTATGGCCGGTATGGCTGCAAAATAAAATTAAAAAAATGTGGAGAATAGAAGCTCCACTTAAAGGATTTAGTTGTTACTGAAAACGATATTGTAGCTCAAGGGCGTACCCAGGATCAAAACTAGGGGGGGGGGGGCAAGCTATGGTCGTTCAGGTTGTAACACCTTACGGCGGAAAAGGTGAATGAAAAAACAATTATGTATAATTATAGCAGTGCTTTATCAACTAAGTTATTACAATTATTTGCTTGAAAAAAATGTATTCTATTATTGCTTCCAGTCTTAAAAGCCTAAAAATTATTGCTCCCAGACTTCCAGGGGGAGGCAGCTGCCCCCCCTGCCCCCCGCTGGGTACGCCCATGTTGTAGCTATAGGGCACATTCAGTTGACGGCCCTTTTCCCACATATGTAACTTGCCAATCTCTTATCTTATCGTGAACTCCTTCATCGACATGCATGCTGAGCCACGAAAATGTCATTCCTTGTCATTGTAACGGAGTGTGACGTTTTAGGAGTAGAATGATGGAGAATATAATGCCGTATGAGCCCTAATCCTTGAACACTTAAGTTTAAATGCGCAATTTGGAAAATTGTTTTCGTCCTGCCTTCGTGCAATGGAACATACGTGCATTCGGAGTAAACGTTCCGAAAATTACACTATGTTTGATATTGTAAAGCACTACACCTAAATACGTAATAAATGGAATGAGATATAAAAAAAAGTTAAAGCCAGCCCAGGACACGAATACACTAATTGCTATGAACCGATACAGCCCTCTCTATACGTACATGATCATGGAATCATGAAGGCAGATGTTATCATGGAGTGTGATTATGTAACATGTGATGTCGGGCTTGGTTGTGCTTGGGCAGCTGGTTCGTGGGCTTGGGCTTGGATAGCAGCCATTCTAATTTGTTTGTTGACTGTTGATACCGAGAGATGATTGGAGGGGATCCCGGTAACTGCCCCCGAACACGCGACCTATCCCACAACATTCAATACCATTCGCCCGATTGCTATGCCTCATGGCGATATATTCCCTATTGAAGACTTTTTGATTTGTTCCCATAAGGTGCAATCGATATTGTATTAACCCCGGAAGTATCCATGAATTAAGTAGCAGAAGCAGCGAACGAAATCCAAGCCTTATTTGGTTTATGAAGTTCACAATAAACAATTGGAAATGTTTTAATGGTCTATAATCATTCAAATGACCTGACTATATATGACCATGAAATGACAAGTTCCTGATACAAATCGAAATCAGTCGCCACAGAAATCCTAACTATTAAATCATATTAATACTAACTTGGCCTTGAATTTCCAACTTCGAAGAGGATGAACTTCTATGTTTTATGCCATATAGCTATGTTCTTCAAGTTACTGACTGCTTGTACAGACGAAGCCCAAAGTAGAATTAAAATATGAGAAATGAAAAGAAATAATTTTTTACCTTGAATTTCTTGGCAGTGATTAAATTTTCGAACTCACCGAATTCAGGCCAAAACACAGGAACGAATAACGTCACCCCTCACGATAATGATAGAGCATGTAATCTTTAATAAAGCTAGAATCATAGGATAAGTATATTTAATACACATTGATTAACATAAAAAAAATATGAAACAGACTAAAAATTCTTCAATTAGTTATAACAGCATTATCGAACTATAGCAAGAGTTTATCAAATCATTACGAAGGAGAGCAGTAAAAATAAGTTTAAAAAAAACACAGTAAATATAGCACTGTTACATCTATGATTAAGTGTGAGCAAGTGGTTAAATTTCTCCCGTAGTGTAGTGGTTAGCAAAGCCGCGGCTAGCATAGGACTATTAAGCCCTCGTTTGGAGACGGGCAGGTGGCCATGGAATTTTTAAAGGGAGTAAAAAATCATTGGTTATACCGTCCAGAGGAAGGGTACGTTTTCAAGTACTTGTTAAAGATCCATATTCTTATTATACGCAAAATTTAGAACATCGTCCGATTATCCACAGCAGCGTAGAGAACAATTTCATGTTTAAACAACAATTGTGAGCAAGCTATAGATGTTATTTTTAGGGTGAAAAAACAGCCAATGATTTTCTTCCTTACTTATTATACGCCGTGATATAAAATATATCCTTAAATATATAAAAATATATTTACGTTTCTAAATTATACCTGAGCGTTTAAGTAAAATAGTTTTACTAAAATTACTAGATCTAAGTAATTGGATTACGTTTAAATTAATTAATAGTTCCAAGTTTTCCTATTAACTTTGTTAAAATCAAAAGATAAGATTATTCTAATTGCTTAGTGTTCTTGGAGCTTAGAGGGGTAAAAAAAGTCAATCCAGGAAAATGCGCATTGTCGTTTACATAATTGGAAGCGAAAGAAAGAAGCAATCGAGTAAGTGAAACGATGGAAGTACGCACTCTAGACTCAGTTATAAATCTATCCGGAACAAGGAGTCACGGGGAGGGTTTCGGTTGTTTCTTGAAGGGGAGTAAAATCTACACAGAAGTGGGGTGCATAAAAGCTCTTGCATTAATGGCCGAAGTGCCGAGGATCGAGTGAAGAATGGTCTGAAGGCAATTAAAGAAGGAATCAATATGAGGCAGAGAGTTGGGGGTAATTGTCGGCCGCAACAAATACATAAAACTGTTCTTGTCGGGTCCCTCCGATAAATCTCTTCCGTTGGGCAGCTTTCCATTAACAGCTGCAGGGTGCACTCTGGTAATTGCAGGAGTCGGTCCCTGGGGTCGCGGTGGAACTCCTGCCGCTTTTTCTGGGGAGTCTTGTACACGGGGAAGTGGAGGATTGTCCCTCGGGAGTGGAATCGTTGGGATGGGGTGTGGGAAGATGAGAGGGTGCCAATTTTTTTTATCTTCTGAACTTCCTATCAACTTAAAATGTAGTTATTCTTGTTAGAGACATCAGGTTTCGCAGTCTCTCTCAATCAACAGAATTGCTTTGTATTTTACACAAGTAGGTATGTCATATTAAATCTGTGCTTTAAATTTTAGATTCAAGAAATGTGGTTGAAAACGATGGGCTTTCGTAAAATCAGTTTATTTAGCATTTATCATGGTTGGCAGAGATCTTAATGTTTTAATTTATTCATCAAGGCCTCCTCTACAAAGTTTTAAGAGTCTTCAAAATTAGGTTAAAAAAAACATTAAAAAAAAAAACGTGGCCTAACACACTTTACGCTTATATTGATAAGTATTACATAAACCGTTGGGTATGAACTTATTTTCAGTGGTACATATGTATTAGTTGCAGTCAAGTTCTAGGCCCTCCCCCCCCCCTCCTTTCACTAAGCTGAATGTGGATAGTTGAGGAAGATGAACTTTTATTTTTTTTTATAGGCATAACAGAATTACAGACTTACCATTATTTCACTTCTCCATTTAATTATTTTTTATTGGGAAATACTCATACAGAATTAATAAAATCAATTCGCATCGGTGGTTGACGGGTGTGAATGAAAATTAAAAAAGAAAAATTTTACTTTATAAATGTAACCTATTTCTCCTTCAGTTATTTTTAGTGAAATATTCATCAGACTTTGAATAACATCTTAAAAATATTGTTATTAGAATTTATTGCATTTGATAAAAATTTCGGTGCTGAAATAAATTACTTCCCTTATAATAAGCAAATGACCTTTTTTCTTTCCTTAAATTTTTCACTCTTACAACGAATTTGAAAATAATTGAAATTTTATTATATGATGGGCCATATTTATAGTGGATCGGTTCGAAGTACTTTAAAGTGAAGTTTAATCTTCATTTTTATCTTTCGAAGAAACAACGCCATATATTAAAATTTTAATTAGGACTATTTCTAATTATGAATGTTTTCTGAATGCGCTGAAAGAGTAATATAACCTTTTTTTTTTTTTTTTTTTTAATTCAATTCAATAACGTCTATGAAATCTTTTAAATTAAAGTCATAAATCAAAAGGTTGACGATTTCAACATTTAATATTTTTTTCTTCTCCTAACTGAGAAAAAAAAACCAGTTATCTAAAACACTCTGCAGGATAATAAAATGTTAATTATGAGGCTATATATCTTATTCTGAGCAAATTATATACTTCTATTCAACTTTAAATTCACTAACAAGAAAAATCATGCTTTTTGAGATACGACGTTTTTGAAAGCAGTGAGCGATATGTCTACGCTTTTTATCGTATCTGCAAATTCGTCTTTTTTTTTCATTTATTTACATTTAATGTAAAGTTGTAAATAGATAGGATGTAGACCGATACTGGCGACATTCCAAATCTTTATGTAATCTGAGATAGGTCTTTAACTAAACATGGATTTTCTATATTTCTTATTGCTATCGCCGAAAATTGGAATCCAAAAAATGCAATTTAGATACCACTTACGAACGACTCCACTATGGTATTCCACTTCGGGACAGAAATCCTGTCTTCGGGGACGAGGGCGTGCTCCGTCGGATGGCCGCCCCTGGCTCCGCCCCCAGGGGTAGCGTGCCCGCAGCTCGCATGCCATGAGGATCACTCACGCAATACTTTCCATATTTATACAGCCGCACCATTGAGTGACAATGCTCTTTTTTTATCTCCTGGGATATCTAAGCACGAAGACACAACTTAGATAGTTTCCTTATTTCTTATAATATATTCTTCTTCCTACGTCAGCCTCGCGGGCATCCCTTGCGTTTCCCCAAAATTGGAGAATATCGAAAACTATATCGCTAGAAAGGCTTCTGTGGAATACTATTATTCTTTCCATCGTTCAAATGATTGAATTGATTATTTAAATCAATATTCTTAATCCTAGCGAGACCCTAAATCCCTCACCGCCCATGCATCTGATGTGAATGTTCTGTGAAGCGTGTTGCGTTCCACACTGACGCCTTCCCCGCCGTGAGCTTTTCAACCTCGATTAAATGCAGGGCAACTTTTACTTCTAAAACTTAACACGAATTCGTGTACTTTACATTTCTCAATCATGTATTCACCTATCATAATTACGCATTTGTCAAATAAATAAGAACAGACTACCGAATCGTCAATACAGAAAGCATTAAAGGGTAGAGGGTAGAATTTGCATAAATTAAATTTCTGATATAGCTATGTAAATTAAAACACGTATATTTTATGTAATGAATGTTAGAACGCAGGTTAACTCCATGAAATATACTTCAATATAATATATAGTTCAATAAGTCAAAAAATATCCTTAACTTCCCATTGCTCCAGTAAAGTACTATTTAATAAAAGATAAAAATTAATTTTTATTGACAGTTTTATTTCTTAAGAATCTAATAGTCAGTAGCACTGCACTAATCTAAATTACAAGTCCCTGGAACAATTTTCTATTCATAAGTATTGAAGTGTAATCAGGAATTGACAAGAATAAAATTGGGTCTGGATGGAATAAGTAGTTTTTGCTAAAGTTTGGGTAGCTAGATTTTGTCTTAACTACGAAGTAACCATTAAGATTAGGTAATTCGCATGGAATACAGATTCAATGCACATGTTATAAATAACTCATTTGTAAAGAGTTGGTGATTCCGGAATTGAAAGCAATCTTAAAAGGTGGAAAATTTCGAAGTGGCAAAAGAACTTTCTCCTCATAGAAGGTAGATATGTGTACTTTCTTCTATTACTTAAAGATTCTTTGGGAAACGGATCATGGTTATTTTAAAGTTTTTTTTTTTAAGTTAACATTTTATGAAATATTTTCTCATCTCTCTATAATATAAAAATGTTTTTTTTTGTCCTCACCTTCCTCGCCTCTGAGGCTATACGGGGTTCCCCGGGCCAGCGTAGATAGTGGAGGGATTAATGCCGAGTATTATGCAATGTCCCCTGGTTGGGTTTTAAACTGGCTATCTTCGGGTTATCAATCTCATGTTGTCAGGGGCATTACGTACTTTCTAATGCGTTATTCACTACCCCCCCCCCACATTTTATTTAGTTACCGTTTAATATTTTATTTAACATTCTCACATATTCTAATAAACTTAAGAGATGAGGAAATTGAGAGGGCGATTGGAGTAATCTCCCCTAACAATTCAGCTCGCCTGAAAAAAACCATGGGATAGATAATAATGAGTGCCTTTCTTCCCTATGCAAGACTTTTCATTATTATATTATATTTGCTACCAGAGAAGATTTATAAATTAAGTAAATATATAACATAAATATTTTCCAAGTTGTTCGTGCAGGTTGAAAATGTAAACTAAATATAATAAGCATTGAAATGACTACTGGATCAGACATCTAGGATTTGGGGGATAGGTGAGAACATCTCTAGGTTGTGTCGGGTTAATTTGTATGGGCGATTAACTGCACGGTCATTACGCCCTTTCTGTATTCTCTTATATTGTTTATGATATTATTGTAATATATAATATTTTATTTTTATAATATTTACCATTAACGAATATGTACTATTATAATTTTTTATTTATTATTACATTTTTATAAACATGAAAATCTCTTTTAACAGTTTTATTTTGCTATCAGCAGCTTTGGGTGAATACTTTAATGCCTCCGAAACGCTACGTGGAATATTCAGTTAAGTATATTCGTTATTATATTTGCTACAATCTTTTATGATATGTTTAATCGTTAGAGGGGTTTTGTTGAGTTCAAATTCTTGTTGTCGTTCTTTAGTAATTCTTTAGGTTGTGTCGGTTACGAACCTTTGGCTAAGACCATCCAGGGCATTTTAAACTTTTGATGTGTTTATGCATCCATGGGTTGGTTCCACCATAGTTATGATTTAATGTTATGTATATTTATTACCAGGAGATATAATTTATCCTTTGTTTACCGCGGCTCCTGTATCCGTTATATATCTGTATCCAGCAGACGCTCGTATGTCTCCCCGACCTGTCAGAGGCAGCCCCGGCACAGCCCTGACACAGCAAGAGGCCCCACTAACTCAGCTCGCCTGCCAGCAGATGTCACTTACATCGTGCAGTGTCGGCGCTTTTCCTCCGCCACCCCCGGGCTCACACCCCCACTTGGATCCTCCTTCCAGCGCCACCCCCAACCGCCATATCCTCAACTAATAAAATGGATAATGGCTTCTTCTTATGGCTATCGGAGCATATGTCGCATTATTGAGCCATTTGTTTCCGTTATGCTTGTTTACTTTGAGTGTTAAAAAGTTTTGGATGGTTAAAAAGGGAGAATTTGATCGAAGGATACATAGAACTAAATGATCATCAGAGAGCCCTCTCACTCACTGCCAGATTAAATTTACAAATGTGCAAATATAGAAAAACCTTGTTTATCCGGCCTTCCTTTGTTCGGATCTCCGGATTATCCAGAATAGATTGTACACATTTTCATTTTATTCATAAGATTCATATAGATAATTTTTAACACTGACAGCTGAAATTTAATTGTAACAACGATAAATTAACTTTTATTTTAATATTTCTATATTGATGAAGTTGGAACTGAAAAGTGTGATTCAGGGCGTTGAAGTGGGCTCTTAGAAATGAATATTTTAACGCACGGTTTTTCAAAACATTTTATCGTAAAATATCCAAATTCAATTATTTGGGTTTGGTTTTCATTACTCACATTTCCGGATTATCTGGATTGCCTTTAAAGTATATAAATTACAAAAGTTTCAACTAAATCTTATCCATTGCCAAAGATACTGTTTCTATAAAAAAAAATCTAAACTTTTCTGAGCCTAAGATTTTTATTTGTAAGTTTGCAATCAACGCAATCAGAACCTATATTAAAAAAGTTAATTACAATTTTCGATACATTTTTAACTAGATCTTATTTAAATTTTATGTTGATTTAGAACTATTTTGAACCTAGTTGCAAATTATCCATCTTTAGAGGAGTGCATCATGGAATGTCATTTTTATTTCTAGAAATAACTTCACAGTTTTTCAGTAAAAAAAAAATACATAAATCTATTTTATTCTAGTCATCAAAATTACATCCTATAGCCAATTATAAACTACTATCACAGATTAAAAACATAATCATCTGTGTGCCGCGCCCGCTCCCTTAAATTAAAAATTAAAATAAATTAATAAAATATAAAATAGAGACATGTTATGTTAAAATAGTTTGCATATATCGGATATACTAAATAACATCAGAATTTCATATTTTAAAAATGGACCGTAAGCAATTCAGAACAATCGGCTTGTTTAAACTTCCTTAGTTCAGAAACTGACTCATGAAAAAGGAATCATTTAAATATATTGTTCATTAAATAGGGACGTACAACAAATCATTTTCCCGTAAAATTAGAGGTTACCCCATTAAGAACCATCAACAATAGAAACCATCTTCAGAAGGCCGAAAAGGAGTTGGATCAGAGAATGTATCTCCTGTTTTGTTTCCTGACCAGAACATGTAAGCCACATAATATATCTTTAAAAAAAATATGACCTTTCTTCAGCTTCGTAAATGAAGCAGTCATTTTTTTGTTTTCGCATGTAGTTTCCTCAGCCGACCAGTGTAATTATAACTTCAGTCTCACAAAACTAGAAGGAGGTTATAATTAGAAAAAGTATAAAGACGACATTAATCATAATTTGTTTAAAAATTCAAATATTCATGAAGGAAATATCAAAAACTTCAACGAGTGATCTGATATCCCTCTCAGGTTTCTGTTCTTCGAGCGATGAGCACACGGAGATTAGAAGACCGTACGCGATAATTGCTAGTTGCAACCTGCCGAGAAAAGACACGATACGACTAAAAATACCGAGGCTGGGAAATATAAGCGTGTTTATCGCAAAGACAGAGTCAGACACGAACCGTATTAATCCGCGTCTCTCACGCGCCTTTCGGATCCATCGTAAATCATTCAACTGCACTAATTAACATAGTGCAATTTGTTTGTATTTGTATTTTAAATACAGCATGCATAATTTATTATTTATCGTCTTGTAATCTGGAGCTTGATTTTTGATCGAATATTCCAGGTTTGTTTCTATCTTCAAAAAAAGAAATAGGAGTAAAAGTATTAGCAGGTTTTTGCATCCTCCTTTTTTTTTTTTTTGCATGCATTGACAGATGCAATATCTTTCTTCGACGCCTTTTTCTCAGAACTAACGATTTAGATTTTGGCACTTTTTGAACCAAGTTGCCGAAAAATATAAAATAATAATTCAGTCTGGGATTAACAGAATGAAAATAACAAAAATAAAAATAAATATTTATTATAAACCTTTGGCCACTAAGAATATCTAGGAAAGTAAAAAACATATTACATTAGTTACGTATATAGTATTATATATATTATATATTATATTAGTTACGTATATAGGGAACATTTCAGAAGCCTAATAAATCTGCTCAGTATAAAGAATCATACACATGAAACTCATGGGAACTATTTTCCAACTTACCTAGTTATTCCCTCATTACCGCAAAATATTCTTGTTATAAGTATTCTTATAAGTATTCTTGTAAATATTAAAAAATATTTTTAAAATTAGCACTAAGTATATTTACAATATATACAATAATATATTGATTTAAGGACCTACCAATTAAGTTATAAATGTATTTCTCTACATACCCGTATTACATTTTCTTTATCTCATATTTATTTTCTAATACTTATAGATTTTTACGTATCGTTAATTCTGAGGATGTTATGTCGCTTTTTAATAGTTCAGTGATTAAATATATTAATGATATTTATAAATAAAAGAAAATATTTTCTTATCAGTCTATAGTCTTTTATTTCTAACACAAACACTACAAATTGATCGTCATTAAATCTGACACACTTGGTTTAACTATAATTTTGATTGTATGCAGGATTAAATAAGTTGTAATAAGAAATAATGTGATAAATGGATGTGAAATGTGCGATAAAGTATTTTTTCTGAGAAATTAAAAATATATAAACTTTTTTTAAAAGTATTTATTCGGGCGAGCTTCAGGATACGCTGAAAAAAACCCCATAAAATATCCACATGTTATATACTATTTTTTTGGGGGGGTGGGTCGGTTATTTTGTACTATTTAATAATAAAAGGAGTTTTGAATAGAAATTAACATAAACCGAAATTTGGCGTTCAAATTACAATTTTACGTATAAAATAGTTGAAAAAATACCAAGAGTCTAATAGTTAGTGGAAGGCGTATGTTACACGAAAGGACCGTTTTTATTAATTTTATTTTCTTATATGCTTTCCCCATACAGATAAGCAGTTCTTAATCCTTTGGGATTGGCTTTTATCACACAAGCCTAGCATACATACAAGCATACAGACAGACAACCTGCAATTTATTCCATCAGAAGACACAGTGGAGGCTTGAACCAAACTCATAATGAATTAGTGGTCTAGATAAATACTGTGTGCATCATCTGACTGATTCTGGGTGGTCTTCTGTTGTGTTCCCACTCTACGATTCAGTAAACAAGTCACTCCAAGTTTACTCTTTCTGTGCTTCCTATATTTAACTGTATTGAGTATTTATTTTTAAAACAGTCTTGATAGCTTTTAAAATATATATATATATATAAAAGAAAAGCTATAAAAAGAAAATTCAATATATTATTCAAAGAAACATAAATAAATAAATAAAGCTATTTTTATTTAGTTTTTCAAAGCTAATAATTTCAAAACCGCCGATATATGAATTATATATTACATTTGTAGATGGAGATTAGCGTATAGAGTATTATGTAACATAAAACAAAGATGTATATAGAATAAAACAGTTTTATATTTTGAACCAGAAATATTTTGACTATACCGACAGTACATGCATTGGACGAGCATGCAAGACTAGTTTAACGAAAAAAAAAAAAAAATACCACGATTTTTTAAGAGATCCATTAAAGTTTCTACTTTTCCCTTCCAATGTTATCCGCCGCTTGCTTTCTCCGACTATATAATGTTTCATTAATCATCATTTTCGCTAAGCGGTTTGTCCCAAGGAAATTAGAGAAAAAATATAAGATAATTCATGAAAAAAAAAAAAAGATATAACAGTTCCATTGAACGATCGGTACGTTTGAGATAACAAATCATTCAAATTATAAGAAATAAAATAAAATAATTGGGTTATTATTAAAATGTCTTCAATATCAAAAACTTTAATATACCTACATTCTGTAAAATCCGTTAGATATTATATTGTAGTATAACGAATTGTACTCTTGCCTCGAAGTCAGCCGCAATTAAGTTTGCGATAGGAAATTATTAAAATAATTAATAGTCAAATGAACGTAAACGTATAACCATTAAGCATTATTCTAGCTTTAGTTACGATGCTTAAAGACAATTAATGTGCTATTGTTAATTACTATGTATTGGTACTACCAAAAAGGGAGTTAAATTAATAGTTCTAATAATAATGCTAAAATAATATGCTAATAGTGTGCCTTATTTTTAGAACAAAAAAATGTGGCATTTCTTTTTTAAATGTATAGTTCTAATAACATTAAATAAGTATGTTTATTTATTACCTTTTTTAATTAAACCCCAGAAACATCAAAATTAAAAAAAAAAAAATTAAATATTGTTTGTCAGGTATTTGTTTTCAATTTACTGTACATTACGTTCCTAATATTATTTTTAGAATTTTATTTTTCAATGAAAGAAATAAAGTTTTTTGACAGTTCAAATTTAGCTTAGAAACAGGTTTTATATTAGTATTAGTGATCCATTCATTTAGTTTGTTGGGAGTTTCTGAGGAAAGTAAGAAATACAACCTTAGGTAGATATTTATAATATATATTTTTTGAAAATAAATAAATTAAAGAGTAGGGACTTCTTTTTTCACTTTTCCGTAAATTTTGATTTGTAGACATGTCGGGTTTCTGAATTGACTCATACAAATATCTAAATTTCCTCTTACGTTGTGGCAATTGACTACTACATTTTTCAATTATCCAATTGTTTGAAGTTCAAAGTGTCATTCCCAGAGTTCCTATGATTCGATGAGAAGAAAGCTGAGAATAGCTAGAAATTGAATCTCTGATTCGTTATTGAATTAGGTGACTGATGAAGTCCGTTAATTAAGTATATAGTTCAAGTTGCCGGCTGAGAGATTTAAGTCATAAACCCAGTCCTAAAAGCAGTTACCCAGGGCAAACTGCTTGCCTACACGAGATGGTTCTACAGGTGGAACTGCAAGTATAATACTTTAGCAAACACACTTTATAAGTCCCTCCGAAATCATTACTTGATTCATTTATATTATATTTTATAGTTATATTCTTAAATTACAAAAAAAAAAATCGAAAAAAAATCGCGTGACCCTAATGTGATGAGCCGAATTTTCAAACACGATGCTGTAAACATAGCTAAAATAAATCAGCATTAAAATCACTAATTTATTTAATTAAGAAATAGTTTTTTAATTAATACCATTGTGTTTAGGCAAAGGTTATAGCAAGAGCATTCATGTAAATTGATTCTTTCTCATAAATCTATATGAACATGAAATCGGTGTATCATTGAGATCAAATCAATATTTTATATTCTTGTTAAGTATTGTTCCAACTCATGTACAAAAATTTGAGGTTTTAAAGACATTTTGAATATAAAGGAATTAAAAATATCAGAAAATTTAATTACGATACACAAAAAATAGTATAAATATATACAAACTAGCACTTGATTGACTTGGACTTGAAGGAATAAAAAACTTTAAAAAAATAATAATAATAATATTTAAAAAAAAAAGAATTATAATTATGATTAGGTATAATGTATAATATAGTATGTATCTTACTCATGGATTTGTTTATTTATATATATTTTATGTTTGCACCCGAGTTACATTGTATTGTATGGCTTAAGATGCGTCTCTTATCGCTTTCTATGATAGATATGCCAGAAGAAGTAGTGAGGCAGATAGTGGGTTGGTCAATTTTGGTAATTATTGTATTGTCTCGTATTGCTTTTCAAGGAAAATTAAAATAAATGGACAATACCATGTATATATCTATGTATTTCCAAATTATTGTAGTACATTCCTTCTTCAATTATGTGTCGTTGAAATGAAAGATAAAATGCATTGTTATTGATTAATACTGTAACACTTATGTGGGTTGAGAAATATTTATTTAACAGAAATACGCAGTTATCAATGCTAACGAATTATTACAACTTGAATATTTGAACAGGTTACAAAAATGATAACGTTATAACACACAATCATATGACATGAGCTATACAGTCAAGACACAGACTTCGACTAACTCGTTCAGTCAATCGTTCCTTATATATAATCGTAAATAGTCAGGTCTGAAATGATCCAGAACAATGTGGACAGTTCTTCGCCTTCAATGACTAGGCCACGGAAAGATCTAGACCCAACAGTTCGTTCCAACCGCTTATTTTGTTCCAATAAACGGTCTGGGAGTTTACGCCATATGTTTTTTTTTTTTTATTTGCTTATCGATTTAACGTTACAATACATCCGCATTGTCATTATCGCTAATTTCCTTTTAGTTTTGCTGATCACTCATTTGTGATCCAATTAGCTGTGCAACGTTGCATTCCACTGTTAGTCCGTCGTGCACTCACGAACTTGACATTCCACTATGAGATGAAGATTTTTTTTCTCTCATTCCTGTTCCATCTAAGGAGCTTGTTATATCTACCTCATTTCTGACAGGATTAGGAAGCTATTCCTCACGGATATCCTCCTAACGTGGCAACAATTACACTAATAGTACTCGCAGTGTAAAAGAATACTTCCTCCGACGGTGCTTGGAGAAACAATGGCAGGAGAACCGTTTGGTTATGCATACGGTGTAAAATACAAATTGTCAATTTGCATTTTCTAATTGCATTCTGTATACAACGTCAATTAGTAACATTATCCGCGTTGCCTCTTCCATCATTCGAAGAGTATCCCCCCCCATCTTCTCTCTCTTGTATTCCGGCACCTGATGTTCCGATATCAGTGTGTGAGCTCTCGTGAACCTTTCCCAGAACGCCAGAGCATGGAATTTCCGCCATAGATGAAACAAGAGGTTAACCTGCAGATCGAGACTTTTCTAACGAATCTCGTGTTCAAGTTAATTTTTCTATTTTGATTGCAGCAAATACTTTTTTTTAATTATTAATTTAAATCAAAATGGCTGTAAACGTACTTCTCAAAGATCATTTTTCTTTTCTTGATCTTTTCCTAAAATAGTAGTCTCACAAAAGGTCCACTTATTAAACATGAATATGTTTTGTTGATAAACATGCATATGTATGTTTAAACCTGCAAAAGCTGTTCTCCTTGCCTTAACCCATTTTTGCACAAGTTTTTAAAAAAATTGGAAATGTTACCCATAAAAAAATTATGTTAGGATATTTTATCCGTTCCATTTTTTATTTGATTTTATTCCAGTTTAGAACACCGGCCAAGACAATTTTAATTATGGAGTTTAATTGGATTCAATCGTGACTGATTTCAATATTATTACTTTTTTTTATTGAAATTTAAAAGAGGTAGAAACACTTTCTTTTATTAAAAAGTTAGTGTTTCAATCTTGGAACAATTAAGGTTTTTACAATATAGCTATATAAAATATAATTAGTTATATAATATCAATAGACCAAAAGAAAAAAAATAGTAATATATTGTATAATGAACTAAAAAAAGGATATTGGACTAACGTTAGCATAATCAGTTTGCTGTTCACATATTAGAACACCGGAAAATAATGGGTTAAAGACATGTGTGAATCATAGTTGTTCTTAATTTAATTGTTCATCTGAACCAGCCTCTGATAAAATATAAAAATATAACAAAAAAAAAAATAAAAGCCTGCTGTTTCTGTATTTGGCATTAATTGTTCATATTTACATTTGAAATAGTTGTAAAGACAACCACCTATATCAAATTGAAAAAATAATTAGAGGAATTATAGAGGTACGCACTATTCCCTGAGTAAATTACACGATTTCATTTTACATTTAAAATACTCGTAAGTAATGGTTTCTATAATCATCATAAAGGCAAATAAAAATACATGTAATATTTCATGTGTAAAGTCTTGTGTATAAAAGTTATGCAAAACAAATATTATTATGGATATACCTATATTCACATTGGATATGCTTTTTAGATCATTTAGGAAGGTCATTTCAACATAGATAAATCTTTTAAGGAGTTTACATATCTTACTGTAAAAAATAAAAGGTTAGCATTTAATACATACTTTTAAAAACATCTAGAATTCTAAAAAAAATTAATAAACGCTATACATTGAATAAATAAAATCCGGTTGTCATTTTCAATAAATGAACTAGCAAAAATATTTTAACTATCTTTAACTTTAATTTTTTAAAGGAAATATGTAATAGAAAATGGGGTAATTCATGCTATAGTTACATATTGATTCATTTTTAGAATTTAGTATAAAATATATTCAATGACATTGATTACTTTATATTTATTAAGTTTATTAACACTTTATGTGTTTTTAAGCTATAGGTACTTTTAAGGATAATATCAAGCGAAAAAACTTTAACATAATTGGTACATGATCACATCTGCACTAAACTTCAGTTTATTTTTTATTGATCTGCTGCAAATGAAGTCCATATTTCTTAGAAATGTGTGGGAACAAATTAATTTTTGTTTTTTGTTTCTTTTTTTTTTTTCGCCGTACTAGAAAAGGATTGATTATCTTTTTAGAGAAATATAATGAAAAATAAAAATGACATCAAATACAGGACTGAGTCGAGTGAGGAGATAGTTCGAGCGGTAGCCGCTAGAGAGCAGTATGCGGTAGTGCGAGCAAGCGCCACCAGATGGCATCACTCTCCACCTAATGAATTGGCTGACACTAATGGCGACCACAACTCTCCCATTTTTTCACGACACCCGCCCCCACCACCACTACACTCCACCACTTTTTATAGCCATTTTATTAGTCATTCCACTTCTGGTTTACGACTACATCGTGTCCTGATTTTATCGCTCCCAGATTACGGTTGTATTATTGAGGAACAACAACTTCAACGCCATAAATATTCAGGCGCCGTCTTATTTTATGAGCAATTAAAAGGCCCTTTTAAAGACCGCTTGGCACATTATCACCTAATTTAATTGATTACGGCTAATTTATTACCGTAGTATCAATTTGTATTATCTGCTTATAAATTTTATCTCTTGTCCTCTTTCGTTTGACGGCATACCGCCGAGCCGTTTGCAGATAAAAATTTTTATTATGTGACCTACTGATGATTAAATTTTTTACACATAGTTTTTTCTAGTTTTTTCATTATTATTTATTTGCTCTAAGGACATGGTATATTTTGTTTAGTTTATACTGAAACATACAAATATACATATACTCTAACCAACATAGTTTATTATATTCTTACTCTATCCTGTTATTATTGCTGTTAATATTCATGACACATTGAGCTATAAACAATTTAATTATAATAATTTAATAATACGTAATAAATAAATAGAGAATTTATAATTACCGTTAAATGTTTTTTTAAATTTCACTAATTTTCCCCTTCTGAATAAAAATTTTCCCTGGTATTATTCTATGAAATGAAGAATGAAATATACATAAAAAGTAAAAAATAAAAAAAAATACTATTAGGGGTAAACGATATAATTTTAAACAGCAGTGGTCACAGGGGATTTACTAATTATCCGTAAATAATTAGTGGAATAAATTTACACATCTAATTGTTATAAAATCGTATCGTACGATTTATGTATTTGAATTCAATAAGATTATTATTCTTTTTATCAATAAACAATTGTAATATGTGTGTCACTTCATGTGTGTTTTTATACTTAGATAACCCCCCTGAATTTTGTTTCTAGGTCCGTGTCTCCATTTAGAAATATAAATAAGTTTTAAGAATTGCTAATATTTTTATTTATTTATTAGTTACTACCCTTTTAGAAGAAATAAACATGTTTTTTATGTACCGAATATTTAAAATAAAAAAATCATAATTATCTAAAAAAATGTATAAATTTGTTTTTTACTCTTATCAGTTTTATTAATTATATATGGAATATTTATTTTTGATATTTTTTTGTCTTCAAGCATAGATTCTGCTTCAATAATCTTTTCTTTGTTAAAAAAAGGTAAATACCATAGCAAATTTTTGTATCAGTTCAGGAGAGCTATTAAAATCTGTTTTTTTTTTTTTTTTTGCCTTACAAAGATACCTTAATAGAATTTTTTGAAATTTTCAACGACCTTTATAAGTAATGTGAAGTATTTATGGTGGTATTAAAATCCATTGTGTTTAATTTAATTCAATAAAAAAAAAATTATGTGGTGTTGGATACCTCCTGAGCACAGAATTAATATTTATGACATACAACATATAATATAGGCTATGTATTTTTAAAAATCTTTTTTTTTTTTTTTTGTTTGATGTTTAGAATTTTTCTAATTAATACATCATTATGGCTTCAAAAAAAAAAAAAAAATGAAATAAATTGTAAAACATATTTTTCACTATTAAAAAAGTTTAAATTAGTGCATTGAATTAAGTGCGTTAGGAATATAAAAGACCGAGAATTTAATAAGTCAACACGTTATACACATTATACGCAGTACCTACGCCACTTAGTTAAATCGCTAAATATCATTAAAAAGAATATCCTAATAAACTATTCCATTCAACGTAATTTTTTTAATTTAAATTGGTTTTATAATTAATAGTTACAACTTTAAAGATATTTTCAGATAAATTTTTATGTAAATAAAAATGGAAAATTTTAATTATTTACCATGGTTCCAAATAGTTCAATGTCTTATATACCAACTTACGTATTTTGTATTATATGACATGTACATTATTATTGTTTTATAATATCTATTTCCCATCGTTGTTACTATTCCATTCGTAAAATATTTCACATTCAATTAAACATAAAAATTGTTTTCCCTTTTGAACAACCGACAATAACCACGTCATGTTATGAGAGTCAAGTTACATGAGTTTCCTGTAAGTGATATCACTAGCGGAGGTAATAAATCTGTGACACACTCTGTAATTATAATCTGTGACTACAATGAGCCCGTGACGGTAGATTTAATAGCGTTACGCCTCTGTGTGCGTTGGCGTCGATGACAACTTCAGCCTCGGTTCTGGCTATTTTTTTTTCTGAAAATAAAATGTATATTTGTGTATACAAATATAAATTCTGAATCATAAACAATATATTTGTGATATATGAATAAAAAAAAATAAAAAAAACGGTTTACGAAAATAAATAGTTGTTACGCACAAAATGAGCTGGACGAGAGATCTTTCGATGAAACATAACCAGTGATAGGAGAAGGTTCAGTGTCCACACAGTCACAATCAGGTTCACAGTCCATCCACATACTTGACACAATATTATCATACAATCCCCTGAATTTTGCATTGACAAGTATCAATAAACAATTCAACGAAAAATAAAAAAAGCCTAAAGTATTTTACATATTGATATTAATAACAATGAGGAATCTTATTTTGGAAAGATTCTCACTGGTCTTACCTAAATTTTAGGAAAAACTAGATAAAATATTTAAAGAGGGTTTTAATAATTTTTTAAAACATTTTTATATGTAACCATATGAAATTGGTTTAATTTTTGACAAAAAACTAAGAAAGAATATTTATATATTTTTAAAATAAATTACGGTTAGCAAAAAAAAATATATGAACTGTTAATATTCAATATGATTATCATGTTTTGCTTTTAAAGCAAGTATGGAGCTTTTTACATCATCCTATTGTCAACTATTCCTGACCGTTAACTCTGAACTTTTTTTATAAACATAATTTTATATATTGATTAAATTAAATAAATTAAATATCTTGTCCATTTGGCTGTTTTAAATTATTATCCACACTAAGACCAAAATAATGTAGTTATATAGGGTGAATCGGACATTTATTGACAACCTTAAGACTACTTTTCTGTGGTGAAATAAAAAAAAAACTTTTTATGTAAGGATCGAATTGAAACTTTCTCTAGCTCCTCTTTGTCTATCCTTATAAAGACTCAGGAGGTTTTTTTGAGTCACAAATTCAATAGTTTTACCATATGGAAATATTTATTGTAAAAAGTGCAAAAACTATTTATTGACACCCTGTGGATTTAATTGTGAAATCTTCCCTATGGTTAGTTTGCTAAACACTTAATACATAGATAACTTAGAGTACTATTCAAACATTAGATTCATGTATATCTTGAAATAAAATTAGGATTGTTTTACTTATTTCTTTTAGTTAAAGTTTGGGGTGTTAATAACTGTACTGAGTGTCAATAACTGTCTGGTTTACCCTATACACTTTTTTCTATTTAACTAGTCATACAATTGTAAAACTTAATTAAACTTAAAACTTAGAGTTATAGTATTAACTAGCCATAGCAATTATTCACGTTATTTTATTTATCCCAATTATGTTTCATATCACACCCTTAATGAAAGACTACCGTAACGCAAAAGTTCTTTATTTTTCTTTATTATTTTTCATTTTCTTTTTTTATTTAAAGTTGTAGTGGACTGGAAAACTGGAAAACCGACACATTTAAAAATAGAACGGAAATTTATGTTCATTAATATTTGTTTTGTTTTTTTATTTGTCATTTTTATATGAATTACTTAAATTCTGAAGTAACAGATTTGAAAATATTTTGTTCGATAACTAGTTGTGCAATGTCAACACATTTTGAGATGTAGTGAATTTTTTATATTACATAAATATCATTTTCTCTGATATAGGATATTTGAAGTGATGGTAGTCTTGCATTGAATTTGTGGTATGATCTATATGTTTTGATGATGATTTGGTGAACTTCGTTGAAATTATTATAAACACTGTCGGTTTATGTATTTGAATACCTTTTTTGCATTCTCTGGAATTTATGTACATACATTTTACTATCGATATCTCACGGACATTTGAGTTTCCATTCAAACTGTTTTAAAAAAGTTATTTCTACCATTCGGAGAGTTCCCCTAAGTCGACAGCTTACTTAGCACCGTTTCCCGAGAGCCATGAATATTTCTCTCGGCCATTGAAGAGATATCGAGGACTAAGGAAAGGCCATCCCTTAGCGCCTCCGGTGCCCTTATTTAATGCATAAATTCCGTCCCATGATCCAGAGGAGATTCATGCATTTTAAACATCCCCCGATCTGAATATTCATACCCGAGACGGTATAAGCCGCCGGACGCTTCCGGTCCATCGCACCAAGTTTTTGCCCCGGGTTTAACCCCGCCAAAAACCTCGGAGACCCGAAACAGATCCCTTCGGCAAGTTTATGTATAATTCAAAGCTTTACTCAGAAATCTTCCTCTGAGATATATATATATTATACATGATATATAATATTATTTTTATTTTGTTCTTATAACTCCAAAATTCCCATCATCGACAACTGTCTAATATACTTTCTTTTTTATTTTTCAGGTAAGCTGAAGTATATCAGTGCTTTTATAGAAGATCTAAAATGTGTATGGTAATTATTTCTTTTAATTAATTTAAAATAAATATTGATTTATCAATAAACAGTGAACATTTATCAAACTTCCTTTTATGCAAATGTATATGCGTTCTTTTAGCACTATTTAATTTTTCAAAAATACTTGTTTATACCTTTATGTATCTTTACTATTAATTGACGTTAAAAGCTTCTAATAATTATTGCTCCACAAGAATTACTATGCCATTTTTTTTTTAAATCAGTATTAAATGGATTGATATTCCTTAGAACGACTAGACATTTTCTATATTTAAAAAATAGGGTTCGAGAAGAATAATTCTGTACTTGTTATAAGATAATTAAGTCCAAACTGTATTATATATATTTTTTAATTTGTTCGCACATAACTTTTCAGACCTCTAACACTTTTTCGAAGAGAACTTCTTGAACTGATGAATGACAATGATGAATTAATTAAACACTCAGATCATTTCCTACGGCGTTAAATGCTAAATAAACATTTAGAAACTAACTTTACAAAAGTTCAACGTTTTCAATCGCATTTTTCTTAAATCTAACATTTTGGACTTAACAAACTTTGCACAACAAGCATAGAATTATATTCCAGGAGATTTCTAAACATTATAATACGTTAATAAAATTAAAAATAAATGTAAGACGGTGTTTCACTAATTATTGTTAATTAAAAGTTAGAAAGTAATAATGTGTGTAATAATTTTCTTTGCAAAAAGTTATTTCTATTAATCTTATTTTTAATACTAAACTTGAAAAATACATATTTATGCACTTTTATTTGTTCCAAATATTTAAACAGCATTATTCCAAATATTAAAACAGCTAAAATATAACAAACAGCAAACTTATATCACTGAGTTATATTTTAATCATATTAGTAATAATCAACTACTAGACTAAGTATTGTAACTAATATTCTCTTTCGGCCTAATCAACATTTTCGCCAAACTGATTTTATCGTGTTTTTCCTACTCTATTTTCATTTTCAAATTCAATATATTCAGTTTTATTAATGGTGAAATATTTGTTAGAATCTGTTTCAGTATATTGTAAATTACTTCTTTGGAAGAAACAATTAGTAGTTTTGGAAATAAAAAATGGTGTTGTTTCTCCTGAAAAGGTTAGCATATTAGGCATTAGTCAGAACTTAAGTGACGTTATGGACTTTTTTTTTTTTAAATATTTATTTGCCCCTTTAACTTCAGCGGAACACTTAAAACAAAATTTTTAAAGAAAATTTTATTTATTACTATTCATGTTTTAAGAAAATTTTTTCAACTATTAATTTATTTTTCAGCAATCGAATTTCTTAAAACTATGAATAATTATTTACAAATTAACATTATTAGCGATCAGAATCGATATACTAATATTATATCATATATATATATTATATTTATATATATATATATATATATATATATATATATATATATATATATATATATAAAGTATCCCTATCCACCGTATTCTAAAAAACATTGGGAAAAAACGGCCTACCTGGAAGGAGCGGATCGTAGCGACGGTAGCCCAGAACTGACACTGATGTCTCCATCTCCAGGCCCCCTCCAGCAAGTCCTGGACAGATTTATTGTCCAGGGAGAAAGTTACCTAAATCTGCGGAGGACAATAAGCCCAGCTGGCGGCACCGGCATGAGGTAGTGACGCAACGCAATGACAATAACCAATTTACCTAGAAAACTTTCCTCCCCCCCTAAATACCTTTCTTTCTTCTTTTGCCTGTTGTATGAGGTCACTTTCAAACGGATATTTTTACTGCCTCTAACGTAAATTAAGTGCATGTAAAGCAATTAATAGAAGTGCAACCGAAAAGTCGTAGCAAAACGGAGACAGATCCATTCCAAAGTTATTTTATTTATAAACTAAAAATTAATACAACAACATTTCAACAATCTGCAAATTGCTTTGCAATGAGCAAAGTTTGTGGGCTGCTTCGACAGCGTTCCTGTAAGGAGTAGTAATTAATTTAGATGGTCTCTTGGCCACCGCCTTCGAAGTCGTCGGGGTGGGCTGCAAGGGTTGTTTAAGCTTTTTAAATTGTCTGTCAGTGGGTTATTTTTATAGACTACTCTTTGGTGAAAGTTAATATATTTGTCTTTGGCTATTACAAAAACTGTGCGAATGTTTAAGTCCGTATGTATGATAAATACCGTTGCTGACATAATATGACGCGTCTACTATTTTTCTCAACACTTTCGATTAAAAGGACTGAAATTTTTGATCGTTGGATTTCTCGGCCATATCGGTTTTAAAAGAATTTTATATAAAGTTAGTTTGTCAGCTTGGGATAATTTTGATCGTCTAGATAAAAGTCCATAGCGTCTATTTAATTCTTTTCGTTTGAGTCCGACGTGAGTTTTCCAAGTAAGTCTTTTGTCCAGATAAAGTCCTAAATATTTAATTTCATTAGATTTCGACATAGGTATTTTGTTGAAGAATATTTGGGGGCAAAGATCCTGATTAAGTGTGAAGACTATGTGCACACTATTTTTCTCATTCATTTTAATTTTCCACCTAGCGGCCCTGTCAGCAATATCGTCTAGGTGGTTCTGAAGAGTTTTAAATGCAAGAAAAGAATTTTCATCTGAACTAAGAATTGCTGCATCGTCAGTAATAGCAATTATCCAACAAAAGTAAAGCATTTTTATGCATAATTTCCAGAACTGCCATTAGATCATCAATAACTGATAGTTAACAAGTACAGTTGTTTTCTAAATTTGCACCAGGCTTTGAAACATGTTTACCGACACTAAAAAACGTGTATACGAAGAACGAAATTATTTTGAAATTGAATAGTAAACATTATTTTGATCTCAGAAATATTACAAGATACATAAGGTTACTAAAGGGATTTCCTGATTTTTTTTTTTTTTTTTTTTTTTTGTCAAGTGGCGATATACAAAGAGAATATGGTTATCTAAAAATGATTTATTATTTTATATAATCATACGACAAGGAATAATAATAAATTACTTCCTAATATTAGCAACTATTCAATGCTTCTTAAATAGTTTAGCAGAAAAGTATATATTAATTATTCCATTGCAAAGTCACAAACACCAGTGTAGCTCATCCCCCCAAAAAACGATATCTCACCTTCTCTCCCCCCTAAAAATTTTAAAGCTTCCTTCTTCTTTAAAACTATAGCATTGAAAGAATATTTAATCAAATTGTAAGTTTACTTTACCATTGCCCTTGATTAGATTTAAAGAAAGAAAATTATTTACCCATACCAATTTGTTCCACCCCTCTTTGAAATTCCATAAGCCTGCGGAAATGTTCCCTCTCAAAAATTGTTGATCATTTCACTTAGCATACCTGTTCTCACTTTGCACAATTCTAAGAACTATCTTAATAAAATTAAACTTAAAAAAATATATTTTTGAATTTCGTTAATATAAATCTAATGACACATTATCTTCAATTAATTAACACACTATTGTCGCGTTTATAAGACTTAATAGGGCAAACTGAAAATATGAAAATTTTCAAAAATACAAGTTATTTATCGAACGGTCACAATTGGAAAATGTGGTTAATAATTTAATAGCATTTTATTTTTCAATTGAAACAGTCTTCTTCAAAAGAAAATCTTCACAAGAAAACTCTTTTCTACTTTCCAGTTAGAATATTTTTATAAAAGCCATGTAAGAGTTTTATGTTTCATGTTATAAATTATTAAAATAAAAAAAATTAAAACGTTGGTTTGGCTGAAGTTTTCAAAAAATTTTAAGACTAACTTTGGTTTATATAGTTTTAATTAAAATAAAATAATAATTTACAACACCAAACAAACAATAAAAACTTAAATTATTTAGATAATTATGTAAGTACAAAAAGTAACTACTAGTGACACATAGGCAACCATATGCTTCGATCTTCAAAGCCAAACTAAGACTTCAGTCCAGTGCTTCTTATATTTAGACCGAAATAGAACATTCAAGAAAGACGTATAAACTTCTCGATAAGTCTAGAACATGTAATAAAAAGTAACTGTTTCAACAACAACACTAGAACTCATTTCGATGTATCACACAAATGCATTCAGTTTTTGTATCACGTTACAGAATTTATGGTTTTTTGGCTGGTACGGATTGGCTGACGTGAAAGGGGATTGGGAATTCTTTGCTGTAATTTGCCAGTCCCTTCTGCTTGTTGTCAAGAATCGGATGGGAATTGCGTTTCCCCACTCGCAATGCTATCTCCTGCCACCCTAACCCTGCGAAATGCAGGCGGATCCAGATTAAATCCAGAGGAATCTGTTTAATCTTGGGCGAGGAACTGACTGGCTCCTAGCCCGCGTAAAATTAAAAACTCCCTCCACAGATCGATCGCTCGGGGTAGCTATTAATTATCTGTCTGTCAAGGGTGGGGGTGGCGGGGGGGGGGGGGTTAGCATTTGAAAGAAGCGCCCCCTACCATCGAGAGGAAAAGGGGGAGAATAAATGGATGTTTTAAATCAATGCCCTTCTTCTCGCCCGAGAAGTTTACTCTTCGCTCCCCCCCCCCCCCCCCATCTTAGCTTTTAGTTATCCTTGGTCTCGGTATTTCAGAGTCGTCAGGAGGCTCCGAGTTCATCGAGGCGTTCCTCTCTGCGAGAAAGATAACTCCTTCGCGCGTTCCTTATCGTTGCTTACACGCATAGCTGATCAGCGGAGTGGTTGACAGGGTGTGGGGGAGAGGATATGGAGTTTTCAAGACTTCCTGGAGTCTTGAATCTACGTGTAAGGAATGGACTCAATTGTACAAGATATTATGCGTTTTCAGTTAATCTTTTAAAAATATTACAATAATTCAGAAAATAAATAATGGTATTTTAAAATCGTTAAGCGTTGCATTCCATTAAAATCGCAATGAGTGTTGGTGCTGCTGGATTCATGAAGATACTGAATCGTTATGCATTGCGTTTTATAATATTTTGCTTAAGGAACCTTTATTATGTTAGATTTCAATAAAACCTTTTTATTCTCTTGTTGCTAGATTAAACGTGTCTGCAAAATTTATATTTAGAAAACTCACTGCTTTAGAGAGAAAAAAGAGTTTTTTCTTTTAATGACATTATTGTATACATCAAGGCTACTACACTTATCCATTAAAAGGCCTCTTAACAATCGTCTTGAGGAAGATCTGGAAAGCGTCGCCATGGCTATGACCTAGGGTGACGCACCCCTTACCCGGGGAAAAAAAAAATAAATAAAGCGCTTCCTTTGGCTGGCGCGAGGGAGGGTCCAATTGAATCCTAGATAATTGTTGGGGGGTGGGGACAATGGAAATCCTGTCCCGGGTGGGAATCCATCTTGGAGGAACGCCGTCAAATTAAAAATACAACTAAACCCCCCTCCCTCCCCCCCCCCCACTTCGGCATTTGTATTCCGTCAACAAAAGCAATCGATCAGCGGCTCGATTAATTATTCCGGATGGTAAGGAGGGATCGCCTATTGGGCGGGGACGGGATAAAAAATAAATTGATTTCGACACTTTTTCGAACGCGGATGGGACAAAGAAAAGGATTATGGACCGACACCTGCCACGTTACTTTGGCTGATTGCTTTGGATATTGCGGGCTCTCTCAATGAATGATTTATATCAGTATTGTCGCTGACCAGTCCCATCAAAAATGATTAATTATTTAAAAAATAAACTTAAATAAACGTTTTATTATTTTTTATTTTAAAGAACCTTAGTTTTTATAAGATCAGTAAAAATGTGTCAATTTCCCTTGATAGTAAGATTTACAAGTGACTGAGTAAACTTCCTTTCATAGAAGCAATAGTTTCAAAAGATGAACTATTGTTGATATTTTATATTACTTGACTCTTCTTAATCTATCATGGTCGATGGCAAAGTAGATAAATTTCTTCTTTTCCTGAGCCAGTTTTTTCATTTTCTAATGCATGGATCTCTACTTGACAGCATTCCTAAATCTTACCTCTTGGTCTCTTTCTTTCTGCTTTTATATTAAATGTGGTTCTAGAAATCCGTGCTTCGAACATTCTTGAGACATGCTTTTACTTTTACACTCTACATCGCTGTACAAAAACCATATATATAATTATATATAAAAATAAATTAGAAAACCGAGTTTAAATAACAATTTGTTGATATTTTAACTATTTGATATTTTACGAGATTTTTTGTAATTTATTTTTTTGGTGCTTTTAGGGATTTGAAAAATTGACATCAATGTTATTGTTTTTTCTTTTCTTTTTTTGGCCTTTGAGAGTGGAAGCCGTGAAAGACTAAATTCCCCTTCATCATCGCTAGGGAATTCTCTCCATTCTGATATAATAGGTTGGATATTCTATATTATCTATAAAAATTAGTTAGTGTTTTCTCCGACAAAAAGGACCATTTTAGGATCTTATGGAAACAATTTAGAAATTGAAGAACAGTCTGGAACCTAAGTTTTTTAATTAATATCACAGGAAAACTAAAGTTATATAATTAAGCTCATTTTCACAAAAGAGATCAAACATATTGTAACAATTTATGGGTTGAAATAATTCTTTTTGAACGAATATAAGATGTTACACAAACTATTATAACACAAATAATTAAGCAGGTTACAAAGTATAAGCTTCAGAACAAGACTAACACTGCTGTCCATCGCTCCGTATATCTAGTCTTAAGAAGAACTGTCTAGAAGGCTAGGTCAGCGTTATTAAAGTGATACAAAATTATCACTTTTTACACAGAAATAATCATATGGCTTGGGTTTCACAACCAAGAATAACTCTCTAGTCTAAAGCTCCTTATATTTAGTCGTAAGAGGAACAGCGTGGAACATTCGAGGCCAGCGTAGATGGTACTCGAACATCAAAGTCACAAACATGTACTAGAACTCTTTGTTCCAAAAACAAGTGTTAATCATATGTTTTGTGCTGTTTTTTTTTCAGGTTACGCTATGTAAACGTTTCAAGAACATTGATTGTGAAAAGCACAATAATCAATTAGCAAATGCATATTCACCTTTGGTTCCTCTTGTGAGTCCTCTTCTCTCGCATCCCGCTGCTTTTCACCCAAAAATCCTAGGCCAAAAAAAAAAAAAAAAAAACCTCTAAATTTTTACACAAATAAAATTTTCCGTGAATTCCGTAAGTATTTCTCCATTAGCCTGTTTTTATCATTAGTCACCTTTTTTTTTTTTTTTTTTTTTTTTTTTTTTGGCTTAAGGCCTCCTTTGAAGCTACTTGTTATATTTATCGGTTTGATACGGATGCTAATGTCAATAAATGTATTATTAAAGAATAAATAATTGTTTCGTGCATCTTTCTACTTTAGTTTTATTTTTTTATTGCTTCGTTAATAAAAACAATGCTTATAAAAGTTAATAAATCCCTATTAGCATTTAAAGAAATGTGAAATCCCGAGAGAGAAGGGTGAATAAGGCAGGAGCCTAAATCAAGGTAAAAGAGTGCGGAGAGGTTTAGCGGTCCCTCTCAACATGTATAAATTACTGAGGTCCCCCGCGACGCTAGCGAGCTCTGGTAATGGTTAAGCTCATTATTGCAATTATGGTACCTCATCCTTCTCTCTGCTCATCTCTGCTTATCAATGAGTTTCTGCTTTCTTGGCTATTTGGTCTTTGAAACGAATCACCCGCTACGAGTTCATTTTTGTGATTTCAGATCTATTTCATTGTAATAAATTTGTTTTGTAAAAGGCACTTAGCCTTACAAAACAGATAAAGAGTTCAAATAGATTTCGGTCATCTATTGGAAATTTCGTAAATCATTCCAAGGAATATTCAGTTATAAGCAATAATTACGGTTAGGCTTGAGTTATTCAACTTGAGAAATTATAACCATAAAAATAATGGCATAATCAAAGCGATTGAGAAAAAAGTTCAAAATATCAAGAAAAAAATTAATATATCCAAAAGGAAAAAAAATATTTTCGTTAGTTGGACTTAAGCGAGCTGAAATAAAACAAATGATGAAATGAATTTTATCATTCAAAAAATGGAAAGCTAAATTTTTTTTTTTTTTTTTTTTAAACCTTAATCTCCTTTTTATCGGCACACCCATGAAAGTTAAATGGCTTTTGTATGTTCGAAATTGACATTAAAAATATTTTAATTCCATGATTTAATAAAAATAATAAAATTGTTCTCGTGTATTAAAAAATTATGGAATTTTTAAATAAAAGAACATATAAAATTCTTTGAAATTTGAAAAAAAGGATATTTAATATACATTTTTTGGAATCATTTTTCTTTCACTAAGAGTTTGGTAACTTGCCTATTCTGCCAAGAACATCCATGGCGTGTGGAGATCTTACATGGGCAAAACCATCCTCTATAAATCAGGTTTTATTAATTAAAAAATTAGTTAAGAGGAAATCCGTGGATGGCGGTTGAACGTGGTCTCGTCGAAATCAATTACTTGCAAGACCTATCAAGAAGTAGTACTTCCTTACCCATTCTACATGCATATGGCTGTTGTTTTTTTTAATTTTTTTTTATTACTATTTCATATTATAGAATTATTATTTCTCTGTTACACAGTACTATTTTTATTGACCATGTATTAATGTATGTAATATTTTATTTTGTAAGCACTCGCAAGAAAACACAAGAACCACTATTATGTAGTAACAGTTTAATATTTAATTTAATTTGAATTCTGTGGTGATGTGACGTATTTTATTGCTAGAAGTAAATTAAAAATGTGGGTTGTGCCTTTAGGCGGCAGAGGGCACGTCTCTATTAATTTTAAAGAAAAAAATATCTACTTAGATATTTAGATTTTTCTCAGGCTCATGAAATTTTTAACGGTGGCTCTATTCTTTTTAATTAAAAAAAATCTTAACCTATTTATAATTTGTTGTTCAATAAGCTTATTTTTAGTTCTTCTGTAGAGCATTGAATTAAATTTTTTTTTTTTGTTTTATCGAGTCCTTTATTATGTGTTTCAAGTAGGGCATTGGGACATTATTTTATTAGGGAATTCCAATAAGATTTAGTGCGTCGTGTTTCAGTTCCTGGCATTTTTTTTTTTTTTTTAGGTAATACGAAAAAGTAATCGATACATCATCAGCGATTTTCGAAGCCCGACTCGAAGGGCCAAAGGGTTATAGAGGGTTTTCGTGCCCTGATACGGGCCCTTATCAGAAAACACATAGGAAGGAACCAGCGGGGGGTAATACAAGGGGTGTCTAGCAATCCCGGAGCTCACGTCAGGGGAGTTATGGCGATCGGCCACGCTATACTCCGGCTCAATCATCCCTACGTGACGGCGGATAATACAACAGCAACAGGGTCCCGTCATATCTGCAATAACATTTAGTCCATGATGGGGGAAAGGGTGCATTGGCATCACGAGAACTGAGGGAGTATGTCTTCAATTTGTCAGGAAGGGTGGTTCGGTGCCTGTGATCTACTTAAAAAAGGAAAAAAAAAGAAAAATGATTTTCAAAATCAGAAAAATAAATTAGTAAAACAGTCTACCATAAAGAACAGAACTATAAACTATATTGTAACTTGAAACAAATTCGTGTGATTTTGTTTGTTAAATTGAAAAGAGCTCCAGACTCTTTGTTGGAACAGTTAAATAAATATATTTGGGCTCTGGATATTACGAGAATATTTTAAGCCATTGTGGAATGTTCGGTTTCAGACTAAATATAAAAAGCAATGGACTAGGGTCTTAGTCTTATTCTTAACATCAAAGTATATGGTTAATTTTTTGTCACTAGTAGTTAATATTAATAACGTTAATTAATAACGTTAATAATTAATTTGAGCTTTTGTTGTTTGTTTTCTAAGATTAAAAAACTTTTTGAACCAATTTTAGTGTTACAATATATTGTAAGGTAGATGCAATAAGTTTTTCCTGGCATCTTTACCAATACTCGCGTATTAAATGGTTTAAATTCATGCAAAGAAGCAAATGTATCATTCTTAGAAACCAAAAAATCAAATCGGCAGTAAGCTCGTCCTTTTATTAAGTCGATACCAATAAACATAAAGGGTTAAAATAATTTAATCGTCACCGTAATCTAATCGTTTTAATCTATAGATAGTTGTTGATTTAATCTATAGCAGTTGTTGTGACAAAAGTCATTATTTATAGTATATAATATTCCTACCGAATTTAGAAAAAAAAGAAAAAATTTTTTTATTATAAATTATTCAATCGTTGTCCTCTAGAGAGAAAAAAGACAGTTTTCAATTCAAATATTAATATTTATTAAAATATAATGAATAAGAATTCTTCCATACATGGAATAATGGAAACACATGATGATAGATACATGGAACACCAGAAATAGTTTTGATGAATAATTGACTGCTGCCCAAAAATGGGTTATGAGGCTAAAAAAAGCATAAACATGGTTTTTTCACAGTGATATAATTGTAAGTCGGGCGTTCATTTAAAAATTAGTTCTGATAATTTGCGTTAGATATGTTCTAATCGGTAGGGGAACAATATTTCAACAAAAAAAAAAACTCATTGATAAGATCTGTTCAGTTGGTTGAATGCCCGTAATTAGTATTTACGTATTTTTGACGAAATGTCAACGCTTGATAATGAAGACCTGATTTCACAAGAATACTGATCAAATATTAGAAGTCATACCCTGAAAAGGAAGGTAATTTAACTTATTTGATGTAAGTATAGAATTTTCAGAAATAAAAATTAATTCTGTTTCATACAGCGGTGAAATTTAGCCTATTACGTTGAATATCAAAAACAAAATTTTTAGGCATACAATAAATAAGCCTTGGCAGATCGTCGATGAGGATTTTCTTCAGTCTCTAATCCGTAGACCCGGTTTATTTATTTTAATTTATATTCGGCATACATGTTATTATTTTTGTCAGTTAAGTTTGATAATATCTTTAAGTTGTGCGTTAGTTTTTTAAAACGGCATTTCTATGTATACGAGTATAATAGTCAATTCAGATTATTTAAAGTCGTTGATCCCAACGGAACGCAGGCAGTATATCTTCTTCTACACTGGAGAGTCAAGTTTTCCAAGAAAAAAAAACTTTTAAATAGAAATGATTGTAAAGGAGTTCTATACTTAGCCATCGGGCAGCCTGTATTTTTACTAACAGACCAACGAAAGCTGCACCAGTTTCTGAAAGAGTTATGTTTCGGTGGAAGTCAGAAGACACCGTGATATAGAACCAGGAGTTAGCATACATGACTCTGATTGATAGAATCAACAAAAGCAATCCATCAGTTGATCAATTTAATTCAATTTAGTTCGATATACTTTATAAAACGAGTAGTTTTTATAAAAAAAAAAAACACAAGAAGGGGTTCTGAAATGTTGCTTTATTTTAAGAAACCTTTTTAAAAATAAATATTACGATAGTGAATTCACTGTGATGTCAAGAAAGGGTTGATACATTGGGTTCCTGTGATATCACCTCATCATTAATTGTCTGTATAGCATAGGTGGAAAATTATATGTTAAAGAATGATAAGAATTATCCCTAATCGAAAAATTTCTTATATATTGAGACACTTACTTGTGGTAAACAACTATTATTCAAAGAAAAATAACAGGGCCGCGGCGTGGCCGAGGGGATAGCGTCTCCGACTCCCAAGCTGGCGGTGCGGGTTCGAATCCCGCCCAAGCCAGCTCGATTCTGTTCGGTGACGGCCTCACTGAACAGACTCAGCGGCTTGACATGGATTAGGAGAGGTTGGTTACCCGTAAATAACCCGTCCAGATTAGCCCTCGTGGCATAAAGCGGACATTAAAAAAAAAAAAAAAAAAATTCAATGCCACACAAATTATAAAAACACAAATATTTGGCAGGTTACAAAATTATCTCTTTATAGAGAGAAATAATACTATGGCTTGAGCTTCACAACCAAGACTAACTCTCTAGACCAACGCTCCTTATATTAAGTCGTAAGAGGTACAGCGTGGAACATTCGAGGCCAGCGTAGATGGTACTCCAACATCGTAGTCACAAACATGTACTATGACAGTCTGTTCCAACACTTAGTTCGTTCCAATATTAAGTCCGGATCTATGCCAAACCATATGTTTTTGTTTTGTTTCACGTTACAATATTAAGAATATTTTTTTAAATTATTATAGAGTATTTAATATTGGTATCATTAACTTATTTAACAATAACAGTATATCAGCTCGAGTTACATTCTTGAATTGTCTACAACCATCAACTTTGTCAATCCTTTATAGGATATAAACCCATTCTGGTGATTGTAGATTTAAATATATGTTCTACATTTAAGCCTTATATTTACAGTTTTAAATATAAGCCTGTCTAGGATTGGAATATATTATTTAAGATGGATCTGAAAATATGATTTTAGTCATGTCTTGTTGCGTGGCCAGTTCGTTCCCACCATGACTGTTCGTGGCCCAATCCCCTGCTTCCGTTCACAGTGGAATACCCCCTGGAGCGTTCCTCCACCTCTTCCTGTGCGCCAAGCCCTGCCGGACCCTGACGCTGCCCAGATCCTCCCCGCCCTGCGATATCCGATGTAAGTGCGAAGTCAATTAAGGCCCCGGACTGACTAACGCCGTACCCCGGCTCACCCATCATCGCCATGGACACTGTCCTCCATTAGCGCTAATGCCCCCGCTTGAGATATTGCCCTGTTGCTCCCTAATGTACATTACCTCTTACTCCTCCACCTCTTGGTAATGTCCAGCTCCGCCTTGTCTAGGGGGCCTGCTTTCCCTGGAGTAGTCTCAGTACACTATTGATATAGATAAACATCAACATCAAAGACTATGTTTCCAAAAGTGGAAAAATTGAATCCCGTCCAATTTTCCTTGTACTATTAACAATAAAAATGTTTAAATTGTAATAATAATACTTCAGTAATTACACAAAATCCAAATGAGAATTCTCAATAAGGCCTACTAAGGAAAATAATTAAAAACGTACTTACTTAAATAAAAGAGACATTATGTTCAATTGAATGGATCCGCCGAAAAACGTTCTAAGTGACAAATATGAAATGTTGAGTAATCACTGAAATAAAATCATAGTCTAAAGTTATTGTTAGTTCTATAGGTGAATTTATTTTCTCATGTGATTTGTTATGTATACATGTAAAATGGTATGATGGAGTACTAGATCATACTATGACGTACTATTTTACATTTTAATACATTCACCAAAAAGTGCCACTTCGGCAATTTTGTCGCTTACAACGTTTTTCGGCGGATCCATTCAATTATTCCAGTTTAAATTATTTAGCATTATTTCAAATAAGGATAAAAATACCCTTTTGATGTCAACCTCAACTTTTTCCATTTACTCTTAAAGCACTCTTCAGAAAAAAAAATAGAAGAAGAAGAAGGAGGAGGAGTAAAAGAAAGAAAAAAAAAGTTTGAAGGTTTGTTTAAATAAAGAGAAAAGTTTCAGTATAATCTTCCTCGAGTTGTCCCTAGGACGATAAATCCTTCGACGTCGATCCAAAAAGTTGGAAGCGCAGGTGGCTCCCCCAAGTCTCAAGTATGACAACTAATTATCCGACTGTGAAAGAGAGAGAGAGAGTGAGAGAGAGAGCGAGAGGGAGTGAGAGAGTGGGAGAGAATATAATTGGATTAAGGGATAGGATCTGTGCCAAGGGTTCGAAGCCAGGCTGTCCCTTCCGCCCCCGACATGCAACCCCTAAATCAATACCACGGCACACCCTCCTTCGGCCCATAACTCAAACCCGAGGCTCAAACTGTATCACCATATGTCCGCGCTCTCTTTCCCACTGCGCCATCCTCTATTCATACCACCTCATCATTTTTTAAAATACCGTATAAAGGTGCAACCCCCGTTGAGTCAGCAGTACATGAAAGTACCGAATCCGAAGACGACGTTTGTATACATAATCAAGGGAAATGGACCTCAAACACATACAACTAAAATAATTTTGAAAAAAATATGATTGCATATTGAGATTGAGATTTCATACTTCATAAGAATCAACGGTTGATTCTTTCATATTAAATGAACCTGCATCAAAACGACATTAGAAAAACACAAGTATTCTACTGATTCCTTCCATTATTTTATTTAATGTTTATCTCATTGGATACATGTTAAGAGATGGATTTAAATTTATAATTCCAATAGCATAAGGGTTGAAGGTTTAATTACTTGCACGTCGCCATTAATTTAGGAAAGCAACACTTATTCTTAATAGCACCTTTCTTTCCTGAACCTCTTCCTTTTAAATGGGAAACAATTATAAGCACTAATATTACAGATACAAAAAAAAAAATGGAAACTATTTTTAAACTAACTATACTAATTTTAAAACTACCTACTAACTAACTATTTTTAAACCAAATTAATCAAAAGAGATTCGAAGAAAACGATTGAACTTCCATGTTGATCCAGGCCCAAACACTTACACAAATTTACTTGATAAAGCTAGTAATTGAAATTTTATATAAAATAGATAGCGTCAAATAGATCAAGGTGCGATTATAGTAAGTTCAATATTTCTAAGGTAAGGTTGTTCAAAAATGTTAAAGAATAAATTTTTGTTATTTTCTTTCTTCCATTCACAAAAATTGAATATTTGGTTATATGGTAAATGATTGAGGAACCAAGTACAGTAAATACTTGGTGGTTCAAATTCGGTTTTCTAAAATATAGTATAAAAAAAATAAATAATTATTTATCACCTTCATTAAGTAACTGGACCCTTCAATTTGTAATAAAATCTTCCACAGATTCTCACAGGTTATGGAGAATTAATTGGATTTTTTTTTTTAATTTTGCATCATATCAGTAGTGTTTGATTAAGAAATAAAATTTGGACGGTTGAAGCATATTTAAATAATTGGTGCATACCAATGATAAATGAAGATAATAATACACAATCAAATGAAAAAAATAATTTAAGTTTATAAGTAAATAAAAAAGCTACTACTGCTAACGTACCTACATATAAATTTACTCCCTGATCGGAAATATCCTATATTATACTACAATGTTAGTATTTTTCGTAGAAAAGTAAAATAGTGAAATAAAAAAGTCCCATTGAAAAAAAATTGAAAGATCTTTTTCTACCAGGAATGGAAAGGTTGAGATTGATTCCGTGTGTCCGCCACGAGATGAATATGAAGCCTTCTATGGAGGAATTGGACATCAATGTCGATTTGACTCTCTTGGTCATGTTGGCCTTATGTTAGAATTTTGATCGCATGAATCTTTTTCTCTAATTACTCAGTTTTAATTATTTATATATTTTGTTTTCAAATACCGTATCGCTGACTGGATACGGAGCTCTTGGCCATCGCATGATTTATGCCAGCCCGACCCGGTGAGTTTTGGACAGGAGTGGAAAAACAAATCGCCTCTTCTAACCGATCCGCGAGCCGACAATAATTCAGTCAATTAGAGGATATAAAAGATGAATGATGACTAATTATGCCGAGTACAGAGGGCACAATGGCAGGGCTCTCAGCGTCCAGTTGAATAGCTCCGCGCGGCCGGATCTGGATTTATGGCGCCCGTCCCAGGGGGCTCCGTTTATAAACCTCACCGGCTACCGGTCGAAATAATCCGACGAAAAATAAAACTCGGTCGTTTGGGTGTGGTGAGGTTGGGGGGGGGGGGGTCTCCGTCCCACCTGGCTTTAATTAATTTATCGTCATCATTATATCGAGTTTATAATGCCCCAACCCTTCTCTAAGCGGAAAACTTCCGTGGATTTAATTTAGAATCAATAATCACTCTATTTGATGGAGGAATGCTTTCCTTATTGGCATCAAATTATAATGCATCTAAAAATATTATTTTATTAAATCTTCACTAAAAAGGATCTTCTCAACCAATTTATTAATCCGCCCGGGCTAGTAGCCACTAGATCAGAGGTTCCTAAAATCTACAAAACATTTTCACGTCACCTCTGAGGAATTAATAGTCTTCCTCGCCCCTGTAAAAAAATAATTGTTTCGCTTTGTATCGAGCAATTATGCAGTTCCCCAAAGCAATCCTCATCTACAAATTAAATCATCAGTGCAATTCAACGAAAAAATACTCACCCGATTATATTGGTACCTATTCAGAACAATGTCGACTTATTTAACTTTTTTTGGTCTAAAAGAGAGGGAAATAGCTGTTAATATTAGCTTTAGTGCAAACTAGATTGAGCAATGATAGTATTATTTCTCCTGCAGTTGGTCTTTCACTGATATCTAAAATCGTCCTAATAATACGATTAACTTACACTGTTGCTAATTCTTTAAGAATGTTTTTCGTTTGTTGTTTCTTTACGAAACTGGAGTGGACAGCTCATTGGCTAGTCAATTTGCAAGATACTTAGTTGGAACCTGGCTATGGCTTGATAATTTTCTAACCTACCCCTGGTACACCTAGCATCTATATATAGAGGACGATCTCATTAAAAGTAGGAAAACCTGGCGGTTGACTATGATCATGGCAAACTTCCTTGCAGGTCCAATGACCAAGAAACTGGACCTACTTCGTTAAACGAAGCGCTCCACGTTTACAAGTAGTAGTAAAGTTTTTTTTTTCTAATATGCCATTAACTACCTTATAGTTTCACAAAGAGCAGGGATGATGAAAGGGTCTTGTTTGTTTAACAAATAATGTTACTAACCCGTGATTTTGATAAGAACAGTTCCATCTAATAGCTATCAAAATTCCGTTTCATTAAATCTTATCGCACGTCGATAAGAAGATAAAAGACATTCTCAATCTTACTATGTACCCGCAGACATGGAAAATAGTCTTTGATCACAAATAGTCTACAATTGGGGCAGTTAGTACCACTGGTACAGCACTAACTCAAAAGTAGCCAGCTATGTGCGTTAACACGATCGTACTGTAACTACTTTTGCGACTATATTTTGGCATTGTAGGTTTTGTAATTCTGATTCCAACGGAATGCATAACTCAAAATTGATATATTTTGAGTTGTAAACATCTTCTTGTCGACGTGCGATATGATCCACTGAATTCTGTAAAAAGGAAAAATAATTCCGTTCCTTTCAAGAACACAGAATTCTGCGTTGTGTAAAATAATGTTCATTTGGTCATCAAATGTATAATCCATTCAAGCCCTGTATTCGATGTAGATGTTCTTTGGCTGGCTACAGGAAAAAAGTTAGTATAAGAGAATGTTCATGTAAACTACATATAAATAATTGCTTTTATTTTATAGAAAATATCATTTTTAGGTTAGGTACATTAAGTGAAACTGTTCCTTGTAAAGTCACGAGTTTTTAACATGTAGTAGTAAAACAAACAAGAATTGAATGAAATATTATTGAATAGTATAGTAATGTAGATATCATACATTATTCCAATTCACTATTGCGCATACGAAAAACCTGGAACAACTTATGCTTCTTGTATTATTTTTGGTACTTGTGGCATTAAATGTGCATTATCCTAGTTGATAGAGAAGGCTTGTGATGGAGGGGGGAGAAGACGCGCTATGATGTAGAGGCTGGCTATAAAAGCTTTTTAATCAAAAACATGGGCGAGCCCATACATCCACCTGTCAGTCCCCCACCCCCCTCGCAGGCCTAATTAAATTGTTTGTTTCCCAAATGCTCGGGGAAATTTAGCTGTTCCCTTTGTGTTTTTGAAGCCGATCCTGGAAATTTAATGTATATATGATGCCCCCACGGGCTCCCCTTCCCCGTGCTCGGAATCGATAATTTTCGTTCTCTGTTCTCCCCGTTTCCATTGACGTTTTGTTTTCAATAAAATGACTTCTGTGCCAAAACAGACCTCAAATAATATATTTCTCTACTTGTAGAAAAGCGTGTGCCATCTGTTGATTGGGAATATCAATAGCAGTTTAAATTAGGTATTTACTTTTTGGGCTTTCGAATATCTGTGGGAGGTGTTGAATGTCTAAAATACAGGTTCTTATACTACCTTCCTGTACTATCAGTATGCGTTGGATGGCATGTAGCAAATGATGTCTTACTATATTTTATATATCGGTGGAGAGAATTACTCTGCATTTTATTTAAATATTTGTGACTGAATTTCTTTTTTGTCCAAACATTGGCTGGTCATTGAATGAGAATCTGTGGTAACTTTGGAAATCGCAATACATCCAGAATTAAAAATTGAAATACAACATATGGTAACACTTCTGTGTGTTAAAAATTTGTATTCAAACGAAAAATAACAATATTCATCGCCACACAAATAATCAAAGTACAACTAATTGAAGTTAAAAAAATTATCACTTTGTAAAACACTAATAATCACTTGGCTTGAGCTTCAAAACAAGACTAAGATTAACTGTTCAGTCACTCGCTCCTAATAAATAGTCGTAAACAAATGGTCAAGAACCTCATGGAACGGTGGGGATTGTACTCTGGTAATTCGCAGTCACAAAAACGCGCTATGACGCGCTGTTTACTCAAACTGTCAGTTCGTTCCAACAACAGGTCTCTGACTTTTAAACCGCATGTTTTTGTCTAACGACAAAATATTAACCAAATTTTCTTAACTTGCTGTTGTAGAATTACATGCTCTTCTCCAACCATAAGTGGCAGTTTACTAACAATAAGAAGCAGTGTTTTCGGTAGTTCACTTTACTTATTCAAAGCGCATTATTAATCTTATTTTTTCTTTATAAAAATTAATTTCTGAAAAAGTATATCTATAAAACTATGCCTGTATAGTTACATATTTATTAGTAGGCCACCTTTGGACTTTAATATATCTTTTCTTGGCAGTTTTCTAGGTAAGAATTGCTGACTAACTGATGCAAACGGCGAGAATCGAAGGTTGCAAGTTTACAAGTGGTACTGTTGACACGGGAGTTTGTTCAGACGCAGACTGAGGAATCTTCCGAACAAGAGATTTAAGATTTCATAACATTGCCTTATTTCACGGTGTAGCGGGAGGGGGGGGGGGGGCACTTAGTGTTGTCCAAGCCGAGGATAATATAATGCCTAGGGGTAATAAACTGTGTTAGGGTAAGAAAGAAGTTAGTGCGGCTGCTGAGCCAAGTAGGCCCTTGGAGCCCGGCCATCACACATAAATCTGGGGGACTCTGCCCCCCCAACCGCCCCCGCATCGAAGGGGCGTAACGTTCTTTAGGAGTCAGTAATTGTTGCGGTTTGGTTCCGTATAATTCATTTCTCACTGCTTCCGATTCGGAGGCTTTCCGTTACAGCGCAAACGACCGCTTGGTCCACTTTAAACTCGTTTCGGGATTTCACTCATAGTTTTCATATATCTTTGTACACTTTATTATTTTATTTTCTTATCTTATTTAAAATTTTTATGAATGCGGTTGGCATTGTATGTATATTTTGTTTGTACTATCTTTTGGATCAGAAACCTAAACTCGGCCTCTTAGAGGAGTTTTTAAATAGAGCCTGGGGAACTTAAAAATGCTTTGTCTGCTATTCAATGTTAACAATGGAAACAAGTTTCTAATCCGACATGTTAAAAAGTGGAACCTTCGTGAATTAATGTATTCGAAACATAAAGTGTTGTAAGGTTTTTTTTTTTTTTTTTAAATGTCTATACTTCATCAGGTCTTTGTAAATATCTGAGATACCTGGCAAGGAACACGCTGGAAGAATTTTGGGAAAATAACGAGGAGTATAATAAATTAAAAATTATATAGCCTGCCAAAGATCAAACCGCAATTCTAGAAGAGAAAAGGTTGTCATTCCATGACTGATAGTAAGCCAAGTATACCTAACTAATTTAGATTTCTTATAAAAAAAAAAAAGGAACATTTCCGAAACGCATAATTTGCAAAATACACACTAAATAATCTGCTTCCAAAGCAATAGAAATGTCGTCACGATACTTGGGATTACATACGTAAATTAATGGAATTCCCATAGAAAAAGGAGTTGTTTTATAAATTACAGCATAAGTAAAAAAAGCAACAGAAAAAATTATTTAATATCGTGTGTGTCTTATGTACTTCTTGAATTAATGATTTTCCTTAAATCATGTGCAAATATTTGATATGAGACAGATACTTTCGAAAGCAGCTAACTATATTTTTAAAGTTATTTTTTGTGTTTTTATTTAATTCACTATTAACAGAAAAAAAGTTTAAAATGCTTGTGAATAAAGGAATAAATTCATAATTAAGAAAAATCTTAAAAGTAGGTTTAAGGATAAAAATATCATCTAATTTATATTATTTCACTGTAGCAACATATCATAAAACATATAAGGTTAACTTATTTTACATAATCTCTTTCACAGCGATAAATATAAATTCCGAGTTCAGTTGATATTTTTTTAGACGATTTGCATTGGTCCTTTAACAGCGCTCTTCTGTTGACTAGGAACTAACGCTAGTAGCATATAAATCTGATAAAGATCTACAAGCGTTGGCACAAACCTCTTTATTCTGAGTTAGAATCAAGCAACCGCACCATCCAACCAACTTCTACTAATTGATGCTTCAATGAAATTTACGGTGTTTACCCGATATGAAAGATAACATAAAATTAATGACAAGATATTAACCTAAAATTAATGACACGAATGCAATAATCCTGCATTGCATTTAATATTAATGAAGAAATTACCACTAACGGTGTGTGAGCCCTGAGACTGAAGAGAATGCTGTAAAATTGAGACTGGATGAGATGCAACTATTTAACGACAGGAAAACTAAATGCACTCAGGTGCAAATAGAACGCAATGTGTGCACTCGCTTTATGGGCGCAACGCACTATCAGACCGTCTAGAATTATTTATAGTTTCCTTTATGGGACCTACCTCACGTCCACAATGAATGGGGCAAGATGATAGGGTAAATAATACCTCAATTAGTGTGATGCGTGCCTCAAACGATCTGGAAAATTCTGAGTTACTGTGCCTACTGTCGCATAAACAGGTTTTATTGTCTTCATTTACTTAATTAATCTAATTCATGCAATTATCGTTTTATGGCTTCGGCTAATGGCAAATACATGCGAATATATTCCGAAGAATGTAATGAAACTTTTCAGACTAGAACATTAGGTTTCAGGGACTGATACGAACAGTATACGTCCCAATGATAATCAGAGTACTGTTCTTACCAATAATTTATATTGAACAGATTTCAGATTTTTAGAATGGTTTAACAGGGATGGGGGAATTAATAAAAAAAAAAAAGTTTTGTATTCTTTTAGGCCATTCAAAGAAACAGAACAGATGATGAACAGAAACATTTATTTAATAAACAAAACTCCCATTCGAAATTGGAATATTTACTTTTTTCTTCTCAAAGATTAAGCATATAATTGTATGAAAATTTTCTACTATCTATATTTATACATTGCATAAAAAGTAATTTTTTTTTTTATCGGATGATAAGGTGATAAATATAACTGTCTGATAAGTTAAAATGTTTGCTGATGAACAACTCAATTAAATAAAAGTTTCCAAGTTCCATACCAGCTAAGTCAGTTCAAACAGATTAACTAAACAATAGTTGAAAGTAACAAAATTTACTAACTGAGCAGAAATATCTACTAAAAGCAGTCAAATCTTATAGTTAAATATTTGACAAGTTGGCTGAAAGTGTTAATTAATTTAAGTAAAATATTCACAATCGTTTGATAACGAAAGGTATGGCGTGTAAATATATCATTAGCATCGTATAGCTAAGAATTTACATTGTATTGTTATAATGAAATGGAAGAACACTACTTATTTATTTCTGCAATCTATGAAACAACCTCCTTGGATCAATATATAAACAACTTTTATTTCGTAATATGGTCATATCAATAGGTTAATTAAAATTAGTGACCGACCGAAGTTTCGGTTTCGGTTTCGGTTTCGGCCAGTTTCGGCCGAAAAACCTGGTTTCGGCCGCATTTTCGGTTTCGGCCAAAAATCGGCCGAATCTTCGACCAAGCAGAAACTAGCTTTTGTTTCACATATCTCCGAGAAAAAAGTAGGACTACACGATTTCAGCTTGTAAGCTCGATCTCTTTCATGGCTTTTAACACCATTGGATTTAATAGTGTGAAGTATATGTTATTTTAGTTAATTACACTAGTATTTTCATTCGATAAAACATAGAATTTTCTTCTACATTTGGTATCTTTAATTGATCGAAAACTTTAACCTGGGTATGGAGGCAAAAATGTGTTTGTCACAAACTAGGATACGCCACGTAAATTACACCAAATCTTAACATTTAATGAAAAGCATTCTTTTCAAACAGAATATTTTTTGTTGAATGTAAAGAATAGTATACATTCTTTACCTTCAGCGCTAAGAACATGTTATTGCTTTTCATTATCTCCTTATTTATAATGAAATTTGATTCCTAAAAAAATAAGATTAACACTAAATAAGTGTTAATCCATTATTATTATTATCAGTCCATTATTATTATTATATTATTAAGAGTCATATTCTAAATACTTGAACTTATGTCCACATATTCAAATCAAAAGATAAAATACTTATATACTTATTATATTGTTAAAATACTTATATACTTTATACTTATAGTATAAAAAATATAGTACTTAGATAAAAAGATATTTTAGTCAGTAACCTTGTTCTAAATAGGGGCTCGAGTTGCATGAAATGGTCTACTACCACCAGTTTTCTTCTTTGTTCTTAAGGAATGAGACTTGGAATGAGATGGAAAATTTAATTTTTCGACCTTGGCAGCCCCCTTCCCTCACCGGATCACCAATAACATCCCAAAAACTTCTTTCCATTTTAATCATGAAAAAGCACGTTTTTCCACAAAAAACTATTCTATACATTTTCAAACTAGATTATATCCGCTAATATTTGAGACAAAACTGACTCATTAGACTAAATAGCTTCTTAACTCCAGCTTTACATTTTCAATAGGCAGTCTTTTTGTAATCCATTGGCTTTGTTGTGGCAGAGATTTACTACATTATTTATTATTTGTTAATATGAATTTTATATTGGTGTTAGGAATTATTATTGTTATCAGCCTGTTATTTCAAGATTATTTCACCTTTTAGGGCTGTACTAGTTAAGGAGGTATGGTCTAACATCCCGTGGGGACGAGCCATATTAGGAAGTAAGGACCGGGATTCGACCCTATAACCTAACTAGTACACCTGTCTTACCACTATTCTATACAAAGCCCACTTATTAATTGAACAATTGAGTTAAATTACTATCGTTTTATAAGCTTTTATTGATTTTATTATTAACTATACATATTACACACTTACATATGTTATATAAACACGTAACTTAGGTTCCGATTCGGTTTCGGTTTCGGCCCGAAACCAGGTCTATGGCTAAAATTCGGTTACGGTTTCGGTTTCGGATAAAATTTTGGTTTCGGTCGGACACTAATTAAAATATAGAGATAACATTCCATGGATGCGAGCAAAAGAATAAATTAGCTAATGGGTGAACTAGTAAATGCGGATCTTCAAAATACTGGATACTCGGGACTAACATTTATGTAAGTTTGAGTTTTCACGATTGAGTGGTCCAATGCAACCTTACTTAGGAAGACGAAACATAGCATTAGGTTATAGACGAAATTTGTATATACATACTTACACCAGTAACAGAACAAAAATCATGTTGATGTTGTTCTGAAGTTCTATAAGATCTATTTGTATTATTTATCGACTTTGAAATTATGTTATTAATTGAAAAACTATTTTTGTAAGGTCAGTGTATTTTTTTTTTTTTCAGTGAATGGTAGTCTCTTCATTTTCGGACGATATAAAATATATTAGCTAAACTTATCATGGTTGAAAATACGCAAAGCATCATTCGGATAAGAGTAATCATTATAAATTTATTTAAAATAGGGGTTAGAGACTTTGAAATTATAAAGGAAAGTAATTTGGATCTTCGTCTCTACTACTGTTTATTATATTTTGTACATAACAAACGTTTCGACCTCCAGGGCCGTCTTCAGTGTCTAAAAATTACATAAATTAATGTTTGGTTAGTCAACTTTTTTAAAAATTAATAAAAGATATGTATAAAAAGGAGATATTACTTCTTTAATTACTGCATCATCCTAATAAGGCAGTAATATGATTAGGATAATGCAGTAATTAAAGAAGTAATATCTCCTTGTTATACATATCTTTTATTAATTTTTAAAAAAGTTGACTAACCAAACATTAATTTATGTAATTTTTAGACACTGAAGACGGCCCTGGAGGTCGAAACGTTTGTTATGTACAAAATATAATAAACAGTAGTAGAGACGAAGATCCAAATTACTTTCCTTTATAGTAATCATTATGTTTTATTACGATTATAATAGTGTATAATTATAACTATTTTTTTAAAAATTTTATATTGCGATTAGGTATAACAAAATTCAGAACAAACGAAAGTGGTTCTTAAAGCCTGTTTACGTGGTTTAATTTTTGGAACTTTATGGTTAGTATTAATATTAACAGGTTAAAAAAGCTTAAACAACGTTTGGTTCCAAAGTTCGTTCCAAAATCTTTAAAACATATATTTAGACAACTGAACGGAGATATTAACTAGGAAATATTTAAGTATTTAATTTTTTATTTACATTGGCATATTATTTTTACTGGCGCATAGAATCTCAAACTATTTGTATAATGTACCTACTATAAAACTGTCTAAAAAGTTTTAAGTTACTAGGATGCACCAAGCTAAGCGGGATCGGGTTTCCCTTTAATCAATCTAATGAGACAGTGAACGCATCTCATTACGGAGCAATTTGTTTGATGATCAATCCGAGACCGTCCATCATTCATTGATTTTATTCATGCTATATATCATTCCAACACGTTTGATCAGTTTTTCATTATAAAATTCCTGACACACTAAGAGGGTGGTCAGTCTGAAAGAATTTTAAAACCGGTCCAAAACTACTCGAATTTATTCCTTATCATAAAAGACATATATGTACATATTTAGATACCGCTAGAAAAAAACAGGAGTTCTTCCTTCCTAATTGATACAATTAAGACCATCCATCGTAGAGGTTTAGTAATCAGAAATCTCACAAGATCCCCTCAGCTCAGCTTTGCTAAAGAACTTAATTCTCCTTCGGATCGTCTTTGGACGGTTTCCTATTAAGTTGGAACAACCCCCAAAACCGGAAGCAATCTCCTAGTTTAATCCGCTGATCCCGGTGCCTCAGCCAATGACGATTCGAGACACGAGCGCTGACGTCACGGCCGCCCCATTAGATGAGGAGGCACGATAAATCTCTCGCATTTATTCTCGCATCCCTCTCCTCCTCTCCTATATCAGCCCACCCTCATAAGGTCATCTCAAAGGTTGCCAGTAATAACAGGGGACTTCGCCTGTCGGTTTTCTCTTTCTCTCTAGCTGAAGTCCTTAATCATTAGCCAAGAAAACAACTTTTCAAGTCTTGTTTCATTTGTCTTGCTACGCTTTCTATTTACTCCAGAAACACTGATGTTCCTTTGTTAGAAAGATTATTGTAAAAGAATAGTTTTCTTTCCTACATGCACCTGTACCTTTCTTTATTTTATTTTTTATTTTTTTACAGTTACGAATACTCAACAAAAGAATATTTGTTACTTCACTATTTCCAAACTAGATACAATTGCGCTTGGACAAGTTGGTTGCAGCCAACACTCTTCGGATTCTGTTCTCGATTATTTTTAATTTAATTTATTAATTTTTTTTTTTTTTTTTTTTTTTTTTTTTTTTTTTTTTTTTTTTTTTTTTTTTTTTTTGTAGTCACCAACCGAAAAATCATCGTCTACAATCAAGTTTCAAATTTTATGATAAAGGTTTGCTAGTTTAAGATATTCAAATAGTTTGTCAGTTTGGCTGGGCATTGTACTATAATGCTGTCTGTAGGTCAATCGGTATTTCAAGATGATCCATTTTCTTTAAAACATGGTCAAATGTAAAATAACCATTCAGACAATGTAAAATAACCATTCAGCCCTCTTTAGAAGAAGATGCGTGAATGTACATTGACTGAACAAAAATAAATGGGGATGTAGTCGTTCATTGAAAACAATAGAATTGGGGAAAAAAATTTCAGTTAAAATAGGCCTTGGTTAGCTGTATTAGTTCTCAGCTTTCAACCGCTCTCTGCGTCCGCTCAAAAGAGACAACAAATCTCCGACCCTATTAAGTGAATAAATAAATGATAGTCTATTTATAAATGATAAACACTTTTTTTTTTCTTTTACATTATAATTACGCAATTCCTGAAAATGTGTTCAACATCATAAATTAAGATTTACTTACACTAATTAATATTTACCTTTCATTAATTAAGAAACGAGAGTAAGAAACAGAGACTCATTGGTAGCACACCAATAAAATTTCTAATGGACTACCATGATACAGCTTCTTCAGAAATACATAAGAGGGTTATTTAATAGAACAAAGGTAAGAAGCAAGGTTCGAATGGATACATACATCTAGATTGTATTACGAAAGGAAGATGTTTATACCAGTTCAAACAGGCAATATGTGGTACATTAAGGTCTTTATAGATGATCTCATGTACGTGAAATTGAAGAATATATGGGAAACGGATTTCGAATAGGTTGCGAGAGAAACCAAAAAGGTCTAGCTCCGGATATATCTGTTCCATTTTTTAAGGTCTTCATTTTCTTATATTATATACATACCTATGGAGAAAAAATATGATACTTAAAAATTAACCTTTTATGTACTTTGAATTGGCAAGTTAAATGCATACAAAGAATAAATAACCCGAGGGCTGATGGTATGTAAAATATCAGAGGGGGGCCCTGGGACGCAGACAAAGACCCCAGGGCCCGAGGCACTTCCTTCCTCCCCACCGTAGCTTCCGCCTCCTCCCTTCGCCCTCCTCATCCTCCCCACCCCCTCCTTCCGTGCATTAGAGTCAACTGTTTACTTTTCAACTGGAGGGGGGTGGGATGAGAAAAAAAATAAAATATAATATATTACGATCCGGCTGTCTCCGAGACGTTCCTATATTTCACCCGTCGGCTTTCAGAAAATTCATAAACTTTAGGGGGCACTTATTCATCCTCTAGTTCACCTTTAGTCTTCGGCAGTCCGGGATTCATGCTAAACATTAGGGGGTTGTGATTTCGTATATGAATATATGATTAAGCCGATAAAATTTCTCCTCAAGGATATTGAAAAAAGTTCTACAAGAATAATAAAGTTCTTTCGCTCAGTTTTCTCCTCAAAACAGGTAATTAAATAGACAAGATTAAGTTATCAACTAGCTAGTCTGTAATTATGACTACTGACTGTACATCAAGACATAAATGTACTAAGTCAAAATTTTTATAAAAACCGATTTTTCTGTTATGGTTCCTACATCATACAATATTCAGAGTTCATTCCTAAATAAAAGTTAAATAACTAATATTAAGTCTTAAATTATTCCGAACATTAAAAATATAAAAAAAAAAACTAAAAGATATCTATTAAAATCAATTTGAAGCTTATATATCCCTATATACCAGCAAAATTAAACAATAAATAAAAATTATCGAAAATATATTATTTTCACCAATCTTATGATGATCATACAGGATAAAAAAATGTATACCGCTGTTTCATATGTTATAGGTTTTTGAGACTTAATACAGTTTTAACCTGGTGTAGAGACATGAATTCTAACGTGTTAGGATTTAAGAGTATAATTTTTTAAAAAAATGTGATTTTCAGATATATACTGTATTTCGAAAGCCTCAATCTTTCAGATGATAAAATGATAAGTCAATTCTTATTTCAAAACAATATACATACAATTTTTTTAAAGTATAGAACACAAACCGTAGTGTTTCTGAAGAGACACAATACATACTAAGTTTATTTGTAGGAAATAAGTGGATATGCATGCTTCAACTTGGTCCCACAAATTAGCACCAGTAAAAATGTGACAGTGAAATAAAAAGAATCTAAAATGTGAAATATGCCATAAAATGTAATAAGGATAGACATAAGTATTCATATACTGTTTAAAAAAATATAAGATGACAAATGGCTATGGTGAAAAAAAAAAGTTACTTAGGATAAGAAAACCCCAGAGGATGGGCCAATAGCCTGAAACGTTGGGAAATAAATAAACTTCAAACGCGGAAGAGACTCCTTCATTAAAAAATCCTATAGTATAAATTTTAAAAAATGTGATTTTCAGACATATACTGTGAAAAAGCCTCAATCTTTCAGATGATACTAAAATGATAAGTCAATTCTAATTGCAAAACAATATACATACATTTTTTTTTACACCATAGAACACAAAACTGTTTCTGAAGAGATACAATACATACTAAATTTATTTGTAGGAAATAAATGGATTTGCATGCTTCAACTTGGACCCCCAAAAAAAAGTTGGAATAATCTAATACCATTAAAATTTTGTGGAATTACGACGACCAAACTAATGTTTTAATTCAATATTTTTATTTATAAAAAGATTAAACCAATTAGTATATAAATGGCTAACATTTTTCTCAATGAAAAAATGAAGTAAAGAAATACTGGGAAATTCTAAAATTATTTGTAGCAAAAGTTATAGTATCTTCGTAAAGTAATTTATAATGTAATGTATAAGTAATTCACGAACCGACGAATTACCTGTCATCAAACGCCTCCCTCTAATAAAATCGAATTCCACTCAATCAGATCGATTATGTATCAGCATTACCGGTTGCATTTCGCCTATGACAGTGAGTTTTTTTACTTGTGGAAAATAATGCTTCCCAATGCTGAAATATATTTTATTCCCGAGTGTGAAGCCGATTCCATGGATATAATTTTTTTCTCTGTGAAAAACAATATATTTCGGTCTGTTTCATGTAACATTTACTCCTGCCTGATCAAAATATTGGAAAAGTGCCACCGTGATTGTGAAAATCACTCTTGTTTTTCATTTGAAACTTTGCTTTACCTGTCTGAGTTGTTGTTTCGGACTCAAGCATCCGGCGAAGCAGAGACCACTCCAAGACTAACTAACCCCGTGTGAGAGTTCGGTGTTTATTTTTGAACCGGGAGGCAAAGTTCGGGGTGATTTACTATCTAGCTCTTCGGTGGAACCACTCTTGAGAAAACAGTCATTTCCGGCCTTCTGTCCCCTTGTGAATAATACTGAGGAGGTATGGATTTCAATTGATATTTATTTATCACCCATTTATTATTTTTATGCATATTTTCCTTAATAATAGAAAATGACCGGCTATTTTATAAACCTAACACGTTTGCCTTAATTGATGGCTAACTCGCTTCCCACAATGCTTGTAGACTTGTACACCATAGCTAAATACAACTAAATATGAATTTGCTTTATTTAATGAAGAGTATGCAAGTTTTATGGGAGCATAAAATAATATGCAAGTTTATTTTCGTGACTAAAAATTAAATCATCTCTCTCATATGAATTTCGCAATCGTAATTTTCTTAAACCCGTCAGCGTTAGTAATTATAGTGTGAACAATATCGCCCAATATATGAGTATTTTTTCGTTTCCCCTCATTTCTGAAATTGAATCTGAATGTATCCAAATTGTTTATGCCTATTTTTCTAAAGGAAGCTTCAATCATGATTGCTGGTTCTGAACAGAGTATAATGGCAACAAAAAGAACAGCAAACTAAATACCTACCATAAGTATATGTTTATATATAATTGCTAGAGGTGATTCAATTCAGTTTTATAGGAACTCCAAGAATCTGACTTATCACATTCATCCACTTTATTCTTCAGTTGTTACTTTTTACGGGAAAAAGTTTGCTCTATTTGAATATTTGTTCTTAGTGAAAAATGATGAACAACTCAACAAGCGAATCTTTACGAAATTTCGTAAGTTCGTGGGGCTTCGAGTCCTTGAGGTACAGGCCTTACCTTGCCCACAACAAGGTAAAATCGTGTCGAGGAAGCATTAAAAGGGATTTTGTATTAGCGATCCGTGTTGCATTTCTTCTCCCTAACACCATTTTCCAGACCCGAATAGGAAAGCCGAAGGACAAAGAAGACGTGACCAACTGTTTGAAATTCAGATCTCAAAAGCTTTCTCTCTCTCTCTCTCTCTCCTCTCGACCATGGGATTTCATGAATTCGAATTAGATGCTAGGGATCTGACCTTATAAAATATGGATATTATCATAGTAATTGAAGTAATCTTGTAACCTAGTTTGTGGGCTCTCGGACAAATCCGCCGGCGAGTTAGTCCAACATTCCTCAAATTGAGTATGAATTATTCATGGGCCAATGGCGTGTGCTCCTCGGCCCTATCAACTTCGGCTTCGGGAATTAACTCTCTCTTGTAAAGCGCTATTCGTCGAAATATACGATATACACTTACATATTGATATCAGTGTCTCAGTCAGTGAAAGAGAAATACATTAGTAATAGTGTACTAGCATTTCTTATTACTAGACACTATAAGTATGTTAAGTGATGAAAATTTTTTTCTTCATATATTGGTTGCTTCTTGTTTCATACTTAGCCCTGATGAAGACCTGAATCTCGGGTCGAAACGTTGGCACAATATATGTTATTGCTCATATAGTGTTGTTTTATTTGACCACACCCCAACCATTTCCATCACATAAACTTGTAAGGTCAACCATCTACCTCCTCTATTAAGTATGTTATTTGCTTTCCATATTATTTTAATAATGCTACCATCCTGTATTATGCAAGTATAATGTCAAAACTGTAAATATTGTAATTTTCTACCAGTACCATTACTAGTAGTGCTAGTACTAGTACCATTAAAATAAAAATAATTCCAATCTGTAGGATTGGAGATAAAAGTATGTAAAACTCAAATATTAACAAAAAAAAATCTGAAAAATAATTTCAATATCATTAATTATCGTATTGTTCCAATTAACCCTAAAATGCTTCGTGCTTCTCTCTAGGAACACCTTCTTTTATTCCAGAGTAATGAACTTTCAAATAAATATAAAAAATGTATTTGTCTTAAGAAACATCGGATTTCGATTATGGCAGCATACATTTAAACCTATTCAGATACTTTTTTATATAAATCGGTGAATATATACTTGATCTTAATACATCTATAATACATTGCCTGCATATAAATATGTGTTTTTGGTATGAACTTTATATATGATGTGCTGGCAGACATTGAATGGTAAGAAGCTGTGAGCCTACCTGTGCTGCGCTGCCCGCTGACCATCTGCTCTGCACAGCTGCTCCAACTCAGTTCCCCACCGATAGCATCCTCTTTTCTATCCCCTCATTGGTGTATTGTATTTAGTTAAATATTTATTTAACAAAACGACTATTTATTTAAGTGCGTATAGGATTGAATGATTCATAAGTGAGCTTCAAGGCCGTAAAAATAATGTATCGTACACTATATTTTATTTTTTTATGACTCATTTTATTTATACATCTAAAACATGAACTAATACATAATAAATTACATTTAGTAGAAATCTTAAAAAATTCATAAAATAATTATCAGAATTCATTCTTATCTGGTTCCCACATTTGTCCCGTTAATTTTCTAATACTTGGGAATGGTTCATACATTATAGATGCCTGAATTCAAATATTTAAAGTATTTAAGGTACATTGATCAACCTTTAAAATATATACAGAATTTCATAGCAATAATTCAGACTTTCACCTAAACCTAAATGTTGTCAAAAACGTCATATCTCAAAAAACACAATTTTTCAGAGGAGTGAATTCAAGATTTCAAAAATAGAATTAAATGTTTATTACAGATTTGATATTATGGCTCTGTTTTAACCTTTTAATAAGTATAAAATCGTTTTAGATAATAATAATTTCTTTTATTAATCCAATTTTTTACCAGTGAAAAATCCAATCTTCCTTTTGTGATATATATATTTTTTCAATACATTAAAAACCCCACAACGTTTCGAGGCTCATTGCCTCATCTTCAGGTGTATTGCTATGATTTCTTGCTGCAGTGTTGTGTTCAGTAATTCCTTGAATCTTCTGGCGATTCCTTTCATATGGCCTTCACTAATCTCCATATCATTTTAAGTTTTGATAGGTTATACTTTACTGGAAGACTTTTTAAATTTCTTTTTGGTCTTTTATTAATCCAATTTTTTACCAGTGAAAAATCCAGTCTTCCTTTTAACAATAATTTCGATATTTTTGTATGTTTAAATTTCAAACAATCCCTTTAGATTTATACTAATTTTGTTTAAAAAAATCATAGTTGCTTCTTGAATTATTTTAAAAACTTGACTGTGGAGCACGGATGAACTACTCCTTAAATTTTATTCAGAAAATATTCATACGTCGTTGTATAAACGTGTCAGCATATATTTTCACTAAATATATTTCATTAAAACTTGATAAAAGTACATCGATATTTTTTAATGTGGTGTATATTGTGAAGTGAAACCAAAACCTATGTTTATTTCTATTCCATTGTACAAAGTTTCAGAATTGTTACTGCCATGTATTGGTACGTGATCACTGATGGGGGTCGTTCTAGGCTTTTCTGGGTAAGAAGTGATCGGCTAGTAGTTTAGTCTTAAGTCTTAAGCTGTTCTTTATCTGCATGTTCAGCTTTCGTAACGTTGTTATTTGAGTTTTAATTTTTTTAAGACTTTTTTTTTGTGTTATAATTTTAATGCATTGGTGTTACGATATGCTTAAAATTTGTTTAATGATAAATTACTTACTTATTTTTCCCGTTTTCACTCTCCTGTGAGTGAGCCTTTAATAGAGAAATTATACAAGCCGCATGCCTTCTGAATATCGATATTTATATATTGTGATAAATCGATTACAATACATATACAAAATATTAATGTTTTTAGTGGATTAAAATTTACCATGGTCAAATAGATTTTTAACTAAGCAAACTTACCTTGTTAAAACCTCTTAAGGGATTTATTCTGACAATTAATTTTTTTGAAAAATTAAAAAGAAATTTTATCATTTTACTGAAGGCTACACGCACATGCGAAATTAAGGACATAATCTTTACAAATATACATACATGTATATGTACATAGTAATGTAGGAGAGCGATAATGGCTGAAAGAGGAGTCTGTCTCGTTAGTGGGCCTCTCTTAATTGCGGCCTACAGATTTATGTGCCATCCTAATTCGCCCCCCCCTACTCCAAACCCCCCCTTTGGTCTCTCCTTACATACGCCTCGCTCTTGGGCCATCGCACTTCTATTTCTGTGGGCTTCTCGGCATCTGTTTTCGTGTGTTTCTAACACTCATTTCCACTATGCTCACATACTACTTATCTTTCTAAAATTATTTAAATAAACCATAAAATTAAGGACCTAAAAGAATATATATTATTATTTATATGTTTGTTAAATTATCTGTATATCCATATTTTTTAGTCTTAGTTCGATAAGTAAAGTCAGAGAGACATATCCTCTTTAAACTGGATACTCCATGATCAAATCAATTATTAGGGGGGAAAACCTGGTGGATGAGTGGTATAATCACCCCCATGCACAACGTCTGACCATGAAATAGTACTTCCTTATAAATTACCGTTCCAACTAACTAATAGTGCCAGAGGTTGTTTTAATTTTTAGATTTTACTACCCATAAAATATTGAACCCAATAAATATGAACAACAATATGAGTATTATTTATCAATAAATAAAATACATTAGACTATAAGAAAAAAAATTGCTAAGAAGCCTAGTTAAAAATGAAAAAAAAAAACAAACCTTATGCAGATTAATTATAATCAAATGAATTCAAAATATTTTTTTAAATATTTTAATGTATTATAAGTTAATAACAGTAAGAAATATACATCTTGTTACTGAGCTTTTATCACAACTCATTTCTATAATGCAACACTAAATTAAGATGTTAAATTTTTGACCTTGTCTGGAAAAAAAAAAATCTGCATAATACGAACTCGTATTTGGTGCACATATTCATCTGAACTTAATTTTTAGAAAAAATATATAACTACAGATTTTGTTTTCTTTGTTATATCTAATGTATTTATTTCCCCCTTATAAATCATCTTTTTACTTTGTTTTTACGGTCAGGTACATAATTGATCAGGTATAATCAGATATTGAACTCACTTCTATAATTTTTTTTTTTTTTATGCTTTTGCGAAAAGTTAATAAATTAATTTTTTTTTAAACCCATGGGCAGTTTTTAGGACCATAATACAATTAAATATCTTCATTAGATAAGCATTCCTTTAAAAATGTTTAATGTTTCTTTAAAACAGTAAACACAATGAATGTTTGGGACTATTGGAAATAATAGTTAACTAGTACATTAGTCCTATCAAAATTTATACATATAATCTTTTCAAGTTATGTGCCATAATTAAATTTGTTTTATTTTGTTTCAGGTAAATCATTTTGAAATATCAAAAAATCTGAGAAAAAAAAGTGAGTAGCATTAAGCAAGTATTTTTTCGTATACAAAATTTTCACGTAGCTAAAAGCAAACTGTTGTTACTACTCGTAATAATGCCCTCAACTGCTGCCGGGGAAAACGATAACGATCTCAGAAACCACTTAATATTCACAGTCCAACTCATATACGAGGATTTTGATAAGAATTTTGTTTATCATGGTCTAACCTCTTATCTCTTCATAACAAATTATATATAATTTTAAGTATAATTCTAAAAAACAGTAGGTATATACAAATCAGAGAGTCGTTAGTGGTATTGATTATTAAAAATTAGGGGAATTATTGTTTATTTGTCTATTATTATTTTTTTTTAAAGTTATTCACAAATTATTGTTTCAAATCATTTTTGAGAGCGATGGTGTACTTTATACAACTTTAACTTTTTACGTTAGTGATTTAATTAAAATTTTGTCTTCACAAATCAGTAATAATGGTTTTGAAAAACGAAAAACAGTGGAATTAATGTTTATTATTCACGCAGATTTGGTTAACCTAAACTGGAATAATAAATTATTTAATAGAATACATTTTTTTTTCTTCATAGTTTTATTCACGCGTGTGATTAGCGACAATTAGCGAATGTGATAGGAAAGTGCAATTAACGTAATAGTTATTTTAGGCATCGCTTCTTTTCGGTCAATTTGATTTAAAATTAAATTTATTTTATTATTCACTTTATTTTTTTTTTTTATTTATCACTATCATTGTGGTGACTAAAATGAATGATTTCATATGATATTTGGAACAATATTTATACTTTTTGTTAGTAATAATAAATATTGTGACGTAATAGATAAACGCAGACGACCGGAAGAAAAAATATTTCTCCTATGATGAAGAGGGTCCTAGAGGAGGGAGAAGGGGGATGGGAGTGACGTCATAAGTGGCATTTGTTCACGTCACCGTTCGACCAATGGAGTCACGTGACAAGACTTCCCAAGGGTGGTAGTCGGGGGGTGTGACATCTCCCCTCAAACGTTGATGGCTCCCCTCCAATAACATTGTCGACCTGAAACAATATAGCACTGTACAAGTCAAAATGTTTGTGTAGCATTCATCCTTAAGTAGTATAAATGAGACGTAATTGATATATATCAGAAAAAAATATTATGATCTGGATAATGATTATCTATTTTTATTTATTTTATACACGTATTGTTTATATGGGATCATAAAAAAGTACTCATATTTAACTTCAGAGATATTTATTGCGCAATTCTGAAAAAAATAAATATATTTATGATACTTTTACATACTTGTGTTCATTACAATTTCGGTTAATCTTCAGGTACAAAAGGTTTTCTAGGATATGTATAAATTTGTTGTTCACTTACACAGTTCTGCAGATCTGAATTTTAACACGTTGAGCGCCAAGCGGTACGATCGTACCGCTGTTGGACTATTGGCTGGGGCCGAGGCGGTCCCCAGGTACCGCCCGCTCCCGCCAGCTAAAAGATTGTTCTGGGCCAGGGGACCGCCTGCCGTGCGTGATTTCAAGGCATATTGGACCGCTCCGGCCCCGAACAATTCGCCAATGCAATTGGCCCAAATGTTTGTTTTTTTTTTGTTTTTTTTTTTAATTTGGGGGGTATAAATAAATAAAATAAATTAATTTTATTTATTTTTTTACAAAACAAAATATCTTATTTATTAAAATAACATATTTTAAGGGGACAAAGGTTGACGTCGCGGTCATAACCGGGCAGCCCCCGTACTACTATAGGTAGCGGGCTTTACCCTGGGGCCGGGCGGTACATACGTACCGCTCACAAAATTATTGTTTAATTGCCAAAATTAAACTTTTTATTTATTTCTTTTGCAATTTTTGTATCATTCTAATCATATTAAAGTTATAAATTAGGAAAAATTGCTTTGGCCCCAGGCAAAAGTACATCATCTTTTCCCTGGCGCTCAACGTGTTAAGTTTTCTAATAGCTTTAGTGCTCTTTTAAAAATTTATTTACGACATTACGCTTATCATCTAATATATTTATTTTAAATGATTTATTTTTGAAAAGAAAAGATTTGGATCCGCCGGGAATCGAACCCGGCTCTTCCGCGTGACATGCGCGGTATGCTAACCATTGCACCACGGAGCTCGCTTCCGAACGGTGCCAAATCCTTCCTCTTAACTGACACCTCTACCACGATCTCGCATGTTTTGCGAGTATTTACGGGAGGTGGACAATTTATGTCCAATTTTGGGCATCTCTTGACGTTCGTCAATTTTTAATTTATTTTATATTAATTTAAAAATTCCATATAATAAAAAATATATAAAATAATTTAAAAATTGACGAACGTCAAGAGATGCCCAAAATTGGACATAAATTGTCCACCTCTCGTAAATACCCGCAATACTTCGATTCCCGGCGGAGCCAAATCTTTTCTCTTCAAAAATAAATTAGTTAAAATAATTTAAAAACAAGGTGGTTACCCACAATAATGATTAAATTAATATAATATATTTATAAACAATTTTTTCAAAAATCATCAATTGTCATAATACTATTAAATTTACTCCAAAAATATTCAGCTTTGCAGTTTCTCAAACAAATAAATATAATAGTTCAGAATATATAAATAATTGATACCTTTTATAACGAAATTGAATGGATTTCTAAAAAATCACTCTTTTTTTTATTAAATATTTTTCAATGAATGGAAATTAGCATTACATTGAAACGTGGTGGAGGAAAATATGTTTAACTCATTTTTCGGAGAAAAAAAATATTATTTATATATTTGCAACTAGGGTGTTGATTTCGCTCTACACTTTCAACAGCTTCATATCTTAAAATCGGCTATTTTTATTTGCTACTGTTTTCTGAATGCTCTGAAACAGTATATCCTTGCAAGATCGTCAATCTTTTATCTCAATCCCTATCATCATCAATGTCATTTTTAACAAGAACCTCAAAAATCGAAAGGGACTGTTGTTATTTTAAATATTTAAAATTTTATTATTTTTTCAAACCGAGACAATAAAGGCAGTTGCAATTATTATATTGGAAGCTTTTTGAGACATGACGTCTTGAAAGAAGTAAGAAGTGATGAATTTGTCTGCTGGATTCTGGATGAAATATTCTTTGCATTGTTTCTAGGATATGGTATCACGGATTTAACTCCTTCGTTTTCGCGGAATGGGGATATCAGACTGGTTGAGGAAAAACTCCAGCATAGATGGCGAACAAGATCCCTCGGGAAGTAGCCTGGATATCCCGGAGGCGCACAGTTCCAATTACACGGGTGCCTGGACTCAGGTGCGCCGCTGAGGATGCGCAAGAGCGGTCTTGGGAAACTAATAACTTAGAGCGTGTCTTCCCTCTGGGCCCGTCTGTCAAACTTTTATCTCTTGGGGGCGCGGTGTCTGACTCCGTCTCCCGAAGTCATGTCTGCTTCGTATCGATTCCATTCGGATCCTAATCTTGGAGAATATGGGTGTTATCAGAATCGAGTGAAAAAATAGAATAATTCGGAGGGATTTAAAAAAAAAATAAATAATTAAAATCAAATCACCTTTTATCTTCATGCTGATGAACGATGAAGTAATGAATGTCACTGATCTGGTTAGACAAAATATAGTATTCCATATAAATAATTTTTATATGAATATTCATATAAAAATTTCTGCCTTTTCTTTTAATTTAAGTATTAAAAAATACCAAAGGTTTAAATGAGGTAACTATACTATATTTGGAAATGCGCATGTTAAATGCAACTTTATTGTTGGAAATAATCGTAAACACATATTTTACGTTACTATTTTATTGCTTGAATGATTGCAACATGTTTTGTTTTGATCCTCCCTCTTTACGTACAGCATACATCACCTGTAAAAAAAAAAAATTTTATCACAAAAAAAAAAAATGATTTCTTTGAGAAATTAATAATTTGATTTTATATTTGAATTTTATGAAAGAATGTCGCTACATTTTATTTTAGCGATTATTTTAGAATTCTAGCTATTTATCACTCTGCCATATTGCTCTGATATTAAAATTTTAATAGCTCTACAGCTTAGAAGAGCTATCTGAAATGTACAACTGAGCCAAATGCCAGTAGGAGATAAGTTGGATTTTGCGAAGCAGCAGTGCATGATACGATTGGAGGTACGTTGCAACGCGTTGTATCCCAGTGTCATGATCTCAGTACTACAAATTCAAAATTTTCTCACATTATCATCTGATAAGGAATGGGTACCAACCAACAGTTTCGTTACCAATAGAATAACCTTGTATTAATACATTAAAAAATTGGCACAAATTATCCTCTAGCATTAAATTTTCATTTTTTTTTTTTTTTTTTTTGTTTTTTTATCTATGTGATCTTCTAATCTAATGTGAGGGTAATTATTTGTTTTTTTCTTTTTGAATCATTGTTGAAATTTATTTTGAATGTAAAATGAATCCCTTAGTGGGTGCAATAGAATAACATTTTGCAATTTTTTTTCCCCTTTCTGGTGGAAAATTCCAAAATAATGTTAAATTTTACATAATGGCCATGCTATTTAAATCGCCAAAAATATTTAAAACCCGTCTTATTCATATCCGCGCGAACAGGAATGCCGACGAGGAAGCGGGGTTCCGCCGAAAGTGGGAACCAACACCTTCAATATCGTGGCGTCCAATCTACACGGCCGGAAGTTCCGCGGAACAGTTCGGGCTCCGGTTATGTAGTGATCGATCATTTTTTTTTCTTTTTGTTTCTACAAGCTTTTAGTGAAAAAAAACATCGAAAAAAAAATGTGTCACTGTTTCCCGACAGCGCGGTCGAAGATAGCTATCGCTGCCCCACAAGGACTGGGTTCAATGTCACTGTCACGGGAGGCTGATTCCACCTCGTTAATTACCATTAGGGAAACATGTTCAAATTAAACTATTCCATTATAAGTATAATGTGGGCATATTATTGCAGAAATTAAAGACTGTAGTCTACCAATTGAAACTTCTTTATATTAGTCAAATATTACTGGCCTAGTTTATTATTGAGTTAATCAATAAGATATAGGGATTAATATAACCATTTTATTTGCAATTATCTGGATGTTAGGTCCATAAGTCCATAAGTTAACAAAGGTATTCAGCCTATTTATATGAAAAAATGGTTTTATAGTAATAAATGGGTAAGCTGAATGTTGGTAAACTGTATAACCACCGAAATAAATTGTATTATTTGTAAGTAATACAAATACGCTTACCTTAAAATGGTTTAAATAATGGTTTTCATGAGAGGTTTAAGCATTTAAGAAAATGCGTGAACCGGACTTCAAATCATTTCTCCTTCACTCTGATACCAATTTTTAGTACATAAGAAAAATCAGCTATATTAATGAAAATATTAGATTTTAAGCTTTAAAATAGGTACATTGGAAAATATTACCAGATTATCGGTAGGTTTTTGTATTCGATACTTTGGGATCAGTATCCCACTCCATATTATTATGACTTATAATATTTTCTGTGTTTGTATATTTCCTTGTGGCGTTTCAGGGCTATTTCAACCTTGGATTCTGATACGAAATGGAAAACACGGACTGTTGCAACACATTTTAAAATACCTTTAATGTACTTCTATACATTATTTCCGCATTATAAAATTCTCCATTTCTTAACTGATAAAGTCATCTAGATATGCAGGCCTGAGTTACATACTAAACTCTTTTGAAGGCTGGTTTATATTCTCTGCGACTGCTGGGTTCTGCGGCGAAGACTGCTTAGTAGACCGCACTTGTTTCTTTCCGCTCTGGCCCAGTTTTCCTTGAGTTGGGACGACCTTGTGCTCTATAACATTTGTTTACAACTTTATCATACAGCTCCGCACTTAGATAGAATATTTAAATTGCATTTTAGATCATAAATATACGGTCGATTAAAAGGCTGTTGTCACTTTAAACCTTACATAAGATTTCAGTGTTAAATTATGTTTAAAATATTCGTTTGTTTTTCTACCTTATTTTATATACTAAGGATATTAAAAAAAATATCAACATGGCTTACTTACTAATATGTTGATCTATCTGAATGCCTATGTGGCACTACGTTCTTACGGGAAGCCCTCAACATAAGTATTTTGATTTTACTATTTTATTTTTAAACCAATAGTAATAATTATAACTAAAATTACTATGGTATTGTCGAGAATAATAATTATTATTATATTACTATTGATACAATGGCATTTTATTTGTAACATTGTCAAAATATTGCTGATAATTTAAGGCAAAAATTCTTATATCTCTAACCACTATGGATTTTTTTTCCGTTACTTATATAGAGACAGCTTAACGAACGTTTTGCACACTGTTATTGACGTTAATAAGTATTTACTATGGTATTTGAATCCATATTGGAAAATTTAAGTAAATGAAAAAAAAGAGATTGGTGTTTTCAAACTCCGAGGTTGATATAAAACATATTACCTATATACCAAGAAAGTTTATTTAAATAATTTTTTGGTTAAATGCCCAAAATGAAGAATAATCACTATTATATATAGTAATAAATAGGATAGTAATAGTATTGATCAGGATTATAGCTAGGGTATACCTACCTACTAGATACTTATGTCAATGGCTTACTTCGCAGAAGTACTAAGTGATATTTTGGGTTAAAATAACTTGAAGAACTGGCTTTGAGACATTTTTATTTTATACAACTGGGCAAAGTTGTGGGCAAAATTTACATTCCGTCTAGATAGTTCCTTATTAACTGTAGCTGTAGGTGTTTTTATTTTTGTATATCCTGCTCGGAAGTGTTATGTTTACATAATTCTTTTGCATCCCCAATTGTACCTCAATAGTAGCGTCTCACAAGAATTAAGTTCACTTAGCTCTTTTGAGTAGTTGGTAAAAATTGCTGATAATTGCCTCTAAGAGAGACAGAATTTTAAATTGTATTATTTCAGCTAATATGAGCAAACCATTGTATTGTAAAAAAAAAAAAAAAATAAATTCGAATTCAAGAGTGGGACTTATTATATCCTATCGTTCGTTGGAATCACCCGTCGACACATTTTCTCCGCCGTCCAAGTCCTGGCTACCCCTTCATGAATATTTCCTATTGTAGCATTAATTGTAGGGATGGTGTATTGAATTAGATGAGTACCATGTGAGGGGATGCTTACTTTCATTTATCGGGTTTTCCAATTACAGCGGCGGCTGGGAGGGATAGAGGAAGAGAATGAGGGGGGAGTCGGAGGCGCGCGCAGTCGGGACTCAGCCGCTCGTCGCGTGCTCGCTCAGTCGCAAGTCGCAATCCGGGTCGCAAGTCATGTCGCGGGTAACCTCGGTCAAGTGACGTCGGCTATCGCGGTTGGGTGTCATGGCTTTCTACCTCAGGAGGAAGAAGAAATAGACACTTTAACTAATACAAAATAACCAACAACAAACAAAATAAAATATATATAATTTCTTTCGTCCAAGGTGTATACGAGAATTTATTATTTATTTTTTCAACAAAAAAATCTAGATAATTGGTGGGTCCAAAAAAAAAAAAAAAATCTTATTTATATAAATAGAGAGACTTTCGAATCCGTACCTGAATATTTGTATATTAGGACAATTTCAAAATGAGTGTAAGTTAGTTTGTAGTGAGAAGCCAGAGAGCTGCAATAAATTTGTGATATTTTTTTTTAACTTCAATTTTATAGATTCGTAGAATTCATTGGACACTGGTAGTTTCGTACAAGCCTACGGACTGAAAACAAACAGGTAAATAACTGATTATAATTATCTATTTTTACTTAAATTATTTCCATTCCATAAATTAATTCCGATTTCTAGAAATCACCGATAACATGTTTTCAAGTTAAATAATTCAACTACGTCATTCAAACCCATCACATAACTGTTAATGTGTGTATGTTTACAACTTAGAAACTTAAAGATATGTTTTGGCTTCGAATGATTTCATGAAGATAAACTTAATAACTGTATTTAATTTATCTTTACTGATAAGACAACTTATGATCATGAAATATGCATGTTTCATAATAACATAGTAATCTATGATCACTATCGAAAATTTACCAGAAAATAATATGTTTCTTACGAATCAGCAACATCTTCAACTAAACAATATTACTAATAATATATTTTAATAAAGTTGAATTTATAAATTATAACAAGGATATGCGCTTTTTCATTAAACAGACGCTTGTCTAATCCGGTGATACGGTGTTGTAAACAATCCCGCTTGTTGCCAGTTATTTAAACAAATAACAATTTGAAATGCCTTTAATTCTATTCGTCATTTTAAGTTGCTAATAGGAAACATAAAATTAGAACAATGGCAAAACTTAAAGTTTTACCACTTTACCACTTTACTTAAAGTTGATCTAAAATAGGTTATATATTTATTATTAAGGTTCATATAGCAACTTAAAACAGTTGACAGGATTATAGTTTTTTTTTTATAATCTTGAAAATTAGTATTTTATTTTATCTCTTCAGAATTTCCTTTTTCTGTCTGTAGTGACATAAATATTATTTAATTGAAGAAAACAATAATATCATTTCTATCAGTAATAAAAATGCATTCATTTAGATAGGGAAGCATGATGAAAAAAAAAAAAAAAAAAAAAAGTAAACTGCCTATTCAATCAACCAGTAAATTGAAAAAGCACGCAGTTAAATCTGCGTTTAATCAGTTAATTAAAGTTATTTTTTTTATTTAGTATTAGAATTATTTTAAAGAAAAACAAACATAAAAACAGTCCTTATCAAACGAAGTTGTGAATGAGAAGTATCTCATGCAGTGAATGAATGTAATCTGTATCAAGACAGGTGCATCAGAATTTGCATCGGCATTAATTAATAAATTGAATTGTAAATTAAAGAATAATAGAAAAAAAAATAAAGAAAAACATTGTGCGTTAATTGAATAACATTACCGAAGCTCGCCGCGCTTCAGTTACGTCCATTATATAATCACAAATAAAATAAAAATTACTTTCTTATTTTTTCGTTTATTATAAAAAATACTGCCATAAATAATTCAGTTAGATTTTTCATTATTAATGTTTTATGGATACGTAATAAAAAATAAAACTATTTTACTTGTTTAATTTCAAAAACTATAATGTTTAAGAAAAAATAAAATTTATATTATTTCACTTTACCGTTAAATATTCGTTAGGTTAGAAACAAAGCTATAAAGGAAATTAATGAATGCTCTGTATTTGTAATTTATTTTTGAGTTTTTGTTTTTACTTGTAGTATTACATATTGTAATACAGGAAAAATCAAGAATACTATTATAATTAAAAATTGTTGCCAATAGGTAAAATGTATTTTACCTAGGCATCATTTTTTACCTTCCTTTATTTCATTATATAATTACATGCAATATGCATAACATGCTGTACTAAAATAGACCATTCTCTTGATTTAAATTATAAAAACAAAGAAATAGTAAAAAATCTGTGCATTAAAAAATAAAAACTCAAAAATTTCCTAATTTTTGAAAAATAATAAATAAATAGAATAAAGTAATAATAAAAATCTTTTTCAAAGTAATATATGTATAGTTCTTTTATCGACTATAAGTCATAATGTTTTTAGTATTATTGCCAATATTTTTCGAAGATCATTTTTATGACTAAAATGCAACAAGCAGGTTATTTTACGAGCAGAGTATTGCAATAAATTAACAAATGGTATTTCTATAATAGAAAATATAACAGTCTGTTCTATAAGTAAATTTGAATATTAACTAAATGATTATATATAACCATACATAATTATTTATATATATTTTATGTCTGCAGTTAAGCTCTACGAGTTCATATCGTCCATACTCGGAGTTTTTATGTCATTTTTTTTTCAAAAATGTGCTCTGGAAAAAATACATAATATCTTATTTTTCATTCCATTTATCGATGATTACGCTCATGTTTTCTTTTTTTTGTAAATTTTCCATTCCGTCTTAACTCCATATATTCCTCCTATTTCCTATCCGGGTTTCCTCCCGTTTCTCAGAACATCTCCTTGCCTAGGACACGACGGATTTCGCATGTCCAAGGATATGGTAATGGGCGGGCTTCTGCATTCGTAACGGTCCTTGTTAATTACGAGAACGCATTATTTATAAGTTGCCATCCTCTTGCAAGATTTACAGCCCAACAACTTCCCATGGGCTCTTTTTCTGTCTCACTCCTGCTCCTTGCTAGATTAGAATAAAATTGTATATTCTCGCCTCAATGATCTCGGGATTGCAAATGCTGATACCTGTCGAGCTGTGGAAAAAACAAAATAAAATGCCAGTACTTCATCTGGGAACTGGTATTAAAACTGCAAGAAATAATTATTTATACATAATCTTGTTCCTACAAATGAAGAGAAACATGATTGTCTTGGTTCTAAAAATGAATATAAACCTTATCTGATTTTGTTGTTTTATTTTTATTTAGATTCTTTTTACATTCTACTCACCAACGCGCTTTTATCTAATAATTAAAATTGCTAAGTTACTTAGATCCAATAAATTAAACATATTATTTTTATGTATTTATACAACTATTTTTTTTTCTCTAATTTTTCTCCAACACAAATTTTAAGGGATCATTAGGCTGGTAAAAAAAAAAAAAAAAAAAAAAAAAAAAATCGGCTCTTCATCTAATAACTGATATTCTTTCAATAAGCTAAGGAATAAGAAACTAGGATATATAAAAATAAATAAAAAAGGAATTCAATTTTTAGGAAGATAAGATACATTTACGTAAGATAGGTACATAGATTAATTATTGTCGGAAGCTCTCTTTATAAATTTTTCAAACAACAACATAACTCTAAATATAGTAATTAAATTTGCATTTTTTAATACAAATTCCGATTGTAAAATAAAATATATTTGAAGAATTAAAACTACCTCCAGTTAAAAAAAAAAATAAATAAAAAATAAAAATTCTTTTCGTCACAAAGAAAAAACTAGAATGCATTATAATGTCGAATATCCTTAGATCAAATTTTTAATTTTAAATCAAAATAATTCTTGCCAGAATAATAATCTTGAAAATAACAAAATCTTTTTGTTACTTTTTTTCGGAATTCTATTAGTAGCATCCCTTAATATTGCTAATTTGTCTACATTCGTATATGACTGCATTTACAATTATTCATTATTAATATCATTTACTTAATTTTTTTAATACCTCCCTTCATAAATTAATTTTTCATAAGATCGAGAGATTTTCGTCTTTACGAGCAAGTATTAAAAATTAAAATAAATGTCATCGACTAGAATGAATTCAGAAATAATAGTCGTTAGATTAATATTTTTAAATTTAGGTACAAGAAGGTCCTATCAATAAATAAACAAAGAGATAAATGAATAAGAAATTTAGAAAAATGAATTATTTGATGAAAATCGCATTCTTACATTCGTCATTCCTTTTTAAACAATTATTCATGTCAATAAAGTCTTGAATTTAATTCCTATGCAGTTACTATCTGTCCTATAAATAAACAATTTTTATTGTTTAAAAATTTACTTATTGAGCTATTAATCTTGGCTAGAAAGTGAAGGTTCTTTCGCTTATTTTTTTCCTAGAATTTCCACATCTTGTTTTCCGAAAGATTTTCCCTACCATGACGGTAGTAGTATTGGAGATAAAGGGAGAGATCTCGCAGACGCTGGAGCCTTGGACTCATATATTATGTATGTGGCTCCTCATCTACATACTCCGGCTGACATCATTACCGTTCTCCCGGGAGACCTTTTACTTCTTCTGGCCACGTCAATTTGGGAGTCCGTCTCAATAAATTGTCGGCGGTCTGCTATCTCCTTGTCCGACCCTCCTACAAACGAGCTAGAAGAAGAAGAAAAAAAGGAAACGGATGCGGTGTATAGTCGATGAGCGAATGAGTTTTCATATTATTGTGCATGTGGCTGTTCTTAAGCTGTTCTATAAGAATAATTTCCGATTTTGAAAAATTTCAATCGGAAGATATTGAAAATATTCAATCAAACATACCTTATTAAACAGTAAAGATGTAAGGTGAAAATTGTGGTAAAAAAACATTGAAATCATTAAGGTGAAAAAAGTAAAAATATTATAATAATAATCGATGTATCGTCGTCACCATGCTAATGTAACAAATGTGCAACTAAAAACCTATGAATATTCGTTACTTTAGCATAGTGACGACGATATATATATATATATATATATATATATCGTCGTCACTATGTATGTATGTATTATGTATTAACTATACCAGCGGTTAACATTTATGGTTAGACATATATATATATATATATATATATATATATATATATATATATATATATATATATCGTCGTCACTATGTATGTATGTATTATGTATTAACTATACCAGCGGTTAACATTTATGGTTAGACATATATATATATATATGTATATATATCGTCGTCACTATGTATGTATGTATTATGTATTAACTATACCAGCGGTTAACATTTATGGTTAGACATATATATATATATATATATATATATATCGTCGTCACTATGTATGTATGTATTATGTATTAACTATACCAGCGGTTAACATTTATGGTTAGACATATATATATATATATATATATATATATATATATGTCTAACCATAAATGTTAACCGCTGGTATAGTTAATACATAACTGGCGGGCGGGCTAGAACTTATCGGGTCAGTTGACCGTTCCTTAGCACCTGACCTAGGAAAGATGTTATCTTCGCCACAACCTCCTTCTAATTTATAGGCCGGGAATAATTCATACCCTCAACTTAACACTTGGAAATTTATATAGTGAGTCCCTTTGTCAATTATAGGCTAACCTTTGTCACTCTTGATTCTTTATTTATTCTTTTTATAAATTGTTTATATATGGTTTTACTAGGCGTCAAGTTTTTAAGTATAAATGGAGATAAACAAATTTAGCTTATTTTTCAAATTGTATGATATTACGAAAGAAATCACCCTAAAAAAACAAAGAAAATTTTGTTTGGTTTACCGGACAAACATCGATTAATTGAACTGATTTATATATTTTTTGGTTTTCAAACCGCATTAATATTCCGAATTTCGCAGTTGTGGGAGATAAGTGTTGGGGCATTTAACCCTGACTGTAGATAAAAGGCGGATTTATAGGCTTTTATTCTTGGCGGTAGGTTCGTTTCGTTGCCTGGAGAACATCTCTTGGAACCCTTGATGAATACATGTTTGGGCTGGATGAGTTGTTTCGCCCTTGTAAATAGTACTGCTCTAAATCACAATAAAGCCACGGGGGTCCTGTATCGTGTTATCTATACTAAACAGCGTTTTAAATTGCGTTGGGAATCCGAGGGATAGCGTTCCTTGGAACAATATGACGTAATTCGATTAATTTTACATTATAAATAATTATACATCTGTCCGTGCTGGTAATATTTTTAAAATAATTAAAAATTAATGAATGGAGCGTAAAAAGTCTACTTGATCCATATGTTCTATATCAATAAAAAATAAAAAAACAATTTAGCTTTTTACATATATTTATGTTTTTTTTTTTTGTTTTTTTTTGAGTAGCATAAATGGAATAAATAATTTGAATAATTCATTTCATGTTTTCTGCTTTTTCAGTTTATTACTAATTACTGTTAATTAATTAAGGATTGGTATATATATTTATTTCGACTGATTGTATTGACTAATCATTAGATTGATAGACAAGGAAACAAAGAAAAAATGGTCAATAGAATACTAAACGACCTTAAAACAAAACTAGAAGAACACCCACCGCCTAATCGACGGATACACAGGGAAATATAAATCTTTAAATGTGAATGGCTCATTACTTATCGCAGCGGTCTCAAGGGGGCATAACTTGGCAAGGATAGTAAACAAAGATGTGTTGCCATCCCACTGAAATAGTTACACGGCATGGAAGGGAATTTATATTGGAACAGATTAATCGGGATAGAAGGAAAGGATAAATATAAGCTTTATTAAAGAGTACGCATCAGTTTTAATAAAATTTATTATAAAAATAATAAAATTAATTCAATAAATATCCACTCCTGTTAATTATATGTACGAAAGTGTCTTTGTTTAGTTTATCGTCAATTTATGCTACTATTGCTAATCGGACGATGGTATAGTGAGTCCTAAATTTTGCCTGACCAAGCATAAGTAGGATAGTAATCTTTAATGAGGTTTAGGGCTCTAGGTAACCATAATTGCCATCTATACCCACATAAAAAAAAAAAAAAAAAATCGATGGAATTACTTTCCCTTGCCATATATCTCATAGGAAAACGAAAGTGAAAATAATGTCCGGAAAAAATCATGACCGGAAAGGCGTAATATCGGATCAATTATTTATTCATTTATTTAGTAGGCTCTAGCCTTGTGGATTTTAATCCTTTATGAGGGCTCAGAATCAGAATTATATTTGGCGATGCAAGCAAATGGAAATATTAAAATGAAAATAAATTTCTTTTTTTCAAAATTTCTTGATCCTCAATCAACTTATTTAATTGTAGGTCGGAAAGTAAAATTTATTCACAGCCGTAAATCGAGATTAAGATTTTCTTTTCCTTTTCAACGTCGCAACATAATCTAAAACTATTTTTTCTTTTAGAATACCTACCAAGGTAAATCATAAAATTTTACATACCGACTTACGATTTTGTTCTCAAAAGTGTAGCATAAAAAGGATATGGTCATGGAGGCGACTCAAAAGGAGTTGGATGAAAGATCTCTCACTAGATCTGAAAAGATCTATCTTTCCTCAATCCTGTGATGCAAGATCCAAATTAATGAATAAATCAGCTTATATTCATTCACATTGTGACAAGTGGTAATAAATACATTATGGGAATATTTCTTTATTAAATAAAAATGTATAAAAATAGTTTTAGTATAAGGATACATTGTACATTATAGAACATTTTTTTCAGACTGTTCATATCTGGTGTTACTAAACGTTGGACTTTATATCTAAGAATATTATATTTAAAATTAAATACAAAATTTAGTTGAGTTTAGAACTAAATTTAATTCACCGAGGTCCAGATCAACAAGTGATATAATCAAGTCATTAACTTCTCGATCATACTGAATTAAAAATAAAATAAATATATTATATTATATTATATTAGTTATTAATGACATAATTAATAGGATGAAATTGAAAACGAGCTGGTAATAAGCAATAAATAATAAATTACCCGTCTGAAAGAAATACATTTAAAATGCAGCTCTCATAAAGTTAGTTGCGTGTCGGCTGAGAATTTCCCATTTGCATAATTACTGAATGGACAACCCTTTGGGAATAATCGGCCGATTATAACGACCACGAATTTACTATGTAAACCGTTTAATAAAACCAAAAAAAAAAAAAAATAATAATAAATATTAACTCACCTCAGTGACCTGTTGGTTCCATAAATGTCGTAATTTAGCAATATTTCAACGGTAAATGCTGGGCTCTTTATATATAATCGTAGTTATTATTTAATATCCTCAGTTCAATGGTCTTAAATAGATCGTTTACTGTAGGTATAATTTCTATTTATATTTTATTTTAATGTTCATAATTTGCTATGAATTTAAGTTATTTAGAATATTTATTTGCCCTTTCCTATAGAATATTGGTATGTTATACGTTATTAATTTTAATAGATAAATAAAATAGATAAAATTATATAATAAAATAATGAAAAAATAATAATAATACCATTATTAAATAAAATAAATAAAATAATAAAATAAAATCTTGAGTATTTCTCTCACCAAGCATGGCCAAGTACTGCCCTCGGATAACGAACGCAGTTAATATGAACCCTCCTCCGACCCTCCCTTACGCTAAGCTGGGCTCAGCAAGATGGCCGGCTATTTTTCCCCTACGGATAAAAGAGCATTCAGGTTGTAAATGCCTGGATTTCGGTTCTCAGATCGTCCAACCCCCCAGTGGGATTTTCAGTTCTTCTACAAACCACCACAAGCGAAATACTATAAAAAATTCTTGGAGCATTTAGGTACAGTGCCTAATTCATAACATGTCTATAACATTTTTCAGTATAACTAACAATTTTATGTGATTGCAAGTCTTGGGGCCAAAAAAAAAAAAAAAAAAAAAAAAAAAAAAAAAAAAAAAAAAAAAAAAAAAAAAAAAAAAAAAAAAAAAAACAATTTTATAGCTATTTGACTATATTCTTAATTGTTTTTAACGACAGTGTTAATAAAAAATATTATTTGATTCCTTATAGATCCAGGGTCCCGCATTAAGCAACAACCTGATCAACATTCCGCGAATACTGAAGAACAGAACAGTTTGTAAAATGATATAAAATTAAACAACTAAGAATATAGTTTCAGAGCATTTCATTGCAATTTTAACAAAAATAAAAAATAAATAAAAAAATAAAGAAGCTCACCGAATACAGATAAGTCCTGACGATTTCAGCATGAAGCAATAAACGTGTAGAATCAGTACCCCTACCATAAAACAATTCGTTGTCTATTTTTTTTTTTTTCAACCAGAAATGTCAGTTTTTATAATTTAAAAAAATATTTTATAAATAATATCACTCAATGTCATAATCTGTAACTAAGTTTTCAAATCAGGCTGTTTTTACTTTCACTTTCCTATATGTGAAATATATAGTAGGTAAGGGAAAGTATTGCTATTTGCGAAACATTTCGACTTCCGGTTTTCAACGGAAATACACGTTTTGAGGTCCCCTGAGTTCAAATAACCAAGTCCCGCGAAATGGTGTGTGTGTGTGAACATACTAGCTCAAAAACTATAAACCGTACGAATCTGAAATTGGGTATTTGGTATATGCCCGCGATGTGACAGCAACAAGTTCACCAAAATAGGTCAAACGGAGAGTAATCAAAACATATACTAAATATTTACTATTAAGTGTAGAGATTATTTGGATTTATCCGTTACTTTTACAAATTTATTTACTATAAATATTCATACATGGGAAATACTAATTTAGCTATTACATTTTTAAAAAATATATATTCGGTCTGTATTAGTAATTATATACTTTGTGAATGGATACCCAGCGCTCATGGTACTTATAGCCCTTGAACATGGTCGATTTTATTGTTATTACATGAAATAAGAAAACAGCGTATTGATTATTTATTGAACTGTAAATACTAGTTAAAATCAACTTGTTTAAATCAACCAAATTACAAAAATCGGGTGATTTTGATATTTATATATAAGTAATTTTAAACTTTTTTTTTATTCATAAATTTAAACACAGGGTAGTGTAAGTGACTATCACAGGTATACACCCAAAACCGTTGCTCATCGTTATAGTATCGACGTATTCCGAGATCGCTTTGAGGAAAGTGAGTTCTAGAGAAGGGCAGACAGACAGACGGGGGATCCGATTTTAAAATAAGAGCCTTCCATGATATAAAAGGGGGTCTGCTATCTATTATATAAATAGAAAATGCTGGCAACGGGAATGATTCCAACAATGTTCTTTCTTACCTCTCGGACCCCTCTCCTCTCTCTCTTCCTATCTTTCCCTAAATCTTCATCTTCATTTGTTAGTTCATCCCTGATGAATCACCTCTGACTTTTATTGACGATAATTCCTTGTTCATTCAACAGGTGTTCCATATTCCATTGTAGTAAAGCTTTTGTAGTCGTAGGGAGTGTTTATTAAAATAAAATCTGAGGAATGTATTAATATGAATTATAAATAAGTGCATGATCCATTAATTAATTTTTAAAATAATTATTGATTTATATTTGGATATTAAATATCATTATAAAATTTATTTATTTTTTTATTAAATACAAACATCATTTAATTTCTGTACTAATCAAATATCTCTCCACAATGAAAGTCACATATTTATTCTATTTTGAAGCCATGAGTGGTTGAATGTTTTATGTAAAAAATTGCAAGATTTACGAATATAAAAATAAATATTACTTGTGTGATTTTTGAAAGCAAGATCTTTCCATGCAATATGGGGCCCAAAACATTGATAATTTTTTTTTGGGCATTATGCCTTTAAAAAATACATAAAAAGTCTATTTGTCATTTTCTCAAAATTTTGAATTTTGTGATATCATATCGTCATCCACTCATGTCTTCAATTATTACTCAATAACTTAATCATAAAAATTATTTGATTATATTTCGGTGCAGTGTACAACGAGGAAGGAAAGAGGAACCTTTCTCATAATTAAGAAATGGTTACTTAATTTTCTGGATGTAAAGCTTGAGCATCAAAATAAATATAGAATATTATTTTCTAAAGTTATTAATATCTTTCAGCGACATATAATAAACACAACCACAAATCATATATACCTCATTATTTTCCAAGACGACCAACCATACCAATAACACCACGCATTCAAAGAAATTTAGCTCATTGTTCAACAATTTTAAAATTATTACTTCCTGTTTGGTTGATTTTTGTTTATCGTCGCTATTTTGGATTTTTTCTTTTTTACTTTCACTTACCTATATTTTTTTTTTTTTTTTTTTTTTTTTTTTTTTTTTTTTTTTTTTTTTTTTTTTTTTTTTTGTTCGGTACCCCTACCTGGCCATGTGTGGCATACGGGGGTTACTCTAGAGGTGTAACCAAACCTATTCTAACCATGGTGGGAGGGTCGAGATTTATTCCGTGGGGCCTCCACGAAATAAAAGTTTACCCTCCCAGGGCGGATTCGAACCGCCGCCGTTACCTATATATGAAATATATAGTAAGTGGAAGTAATGCGATCGTGAAAATTTTCGACTTCTGGTTTTCAACGGAAATACACGTTTTGGGACCCCCTGAGTCGAAATAACCAAGTCCCGCGAAATGGTCTCTGTGTGTGTGTGTGTGTGTGTGAGTGTGTGAACAGAATAGCTCAAAAACTGTAAACCGTGCGAACCTGAAATTGGGTATTTAGAGTATGTATAAGCCCGCGATGTGACAGCAAAAATTTCATCAAATTTGCTCAAAGGGAGGGGGTACTTTATTGAATAACTTTTTACTTTTTTTTCGATTTTCTCAAAAACGGCTCTAACGATTTTGATTAAACTGAGTATTTGATCTATTTATATGCCTGAAATATGACTGTAAAAATTTCATCAAAATTGATCAACCGGAGGGGGGACTTTGCTTAATAAATTTTGTATCATTTTCACATGTTTTTTTTTATTTACTCAAAAACGGTTTTAACGATTTTGATCAAATTTGGTATTTGATGTATTTATATGCCAAAGATGTGATAACCAACATTTCATCACAATTGATCAACCGGAAGGGGGACTTTACTTAATAAATTTTGTATCACTTTCACGTCTTTTTTTTATTTACTCAAAAACGCTTTTAACGATTTTGATCAAACATGGTATTTGATGTATATATATGCCCGAGATATGACTGTAATAATTTCATCAAATTTGATCTACGGGAGGGGGGACTTTACTTAATAAATTTTGTATCATTTTCACGGGTTTTTTTTTATTTACTCAAAAACGGCTTTAACGATTAACAAAAATAAGATATGAATGTAGAAAAATGTGTGACTTTGGGAAATGATATTTCGCAAAACACGTCAATTTCTAATCTAAGTAAGTTGGTAAGTGAAAGTTGTGTGTTGCGCGCACGCACCAGATTTTTTTCAATTCTAATCAACGGAAGGTTAACAGCTCCGTTTATAATTTCTATTTTATAGTTGTTTTGAATCAAATCTTTTTTTTTTATAAATTTATTAATTTAGGGCTATAATGTGTTAAATTTTAAATTAGTCAAACAATATTTTTCTAAAAGAAGAAAAGAATTAATTGTATTTTGTCTTTATTACTCATAAATAATAATTAAAAACGTGTATTTTTACATAAAATGTAATTATGGATTATACTTTATTTTATCAAATTATAATTTTTTTCGCTCAATAATCCTGTTTCGCAGGATAGTATTATTACCATTATTTAATAAATGTGAATATGTGAAGCGAACGATGACTTTCGATTTTCTAAGTTTTTGAGATGTGAGATTTACGCAGTTTCACTAAATTAAATTTTCGTAAAGTTTAGACATTTATTTACTAAAAAATAAGTTAATATATGTCATCCCTATAAATAATTGTTATATTTAAGTCAAGTTTCCTTACCTTTTACGGTATGAGTTTTAGAGTTTTATAGAGTATTTTTAAATATAACTTAATAAATGTAATAAATAAATAAATGTAATAAATAAATGTAAATCAGGTTTTACATTATCAAGCGTTAAAATTTCGGTAAAAAATAACAAAATATTGGCAACTTGTTATGGTTATTAAACCAACTGAATAGATATTATCACTAATTAGATATTAGAGATGAACAATTGATCACCGGCCGATTACAACAATTTTAACGCAAATCATTAGTTACTTGATTTCAAATAACCGCCAGAATTATACAATTATTTACTGCGAAGAAAGACTCCTGAGATGTCAGATAGTGAATTCCGAAACTATTTTCAACGTCCTATCGAAATGAAGTGTTTACTGTAATGTCACTGAAATATCTAGTAACTATAGGAGAGCTGAAGGTTTAGTTATCGACAGTCGGCGGGCGCTGATTGGTCGATATAAATAATCAGTTATCTTTCCCTCCCCTAGAGGAACTTCCGTATCTTCCAATAAGGGACGGGATCAATCCAGGAGTCAATTTAGCAACCCTTCGGAGGGAGGCGCTGCCGGCGGCGTTCGGGGGGTGATTTTGATCGCGAGGGATTAGGGGTGAACTCCGGGAAAAGTTAATTGCGAATGTGCAGAGGTCCATCTTGATAAATGGCAAAGTCTGTCTATCCGTTTTCCTTCCTAGCAGAACCTGAAAACAAGATGAGAACTAAAATTCCTTCCTGATTATTTTCTTCTCTAATTTCTCTGTTCATTATGATATATTCTACAATAATAAATCTTTTAAAACGTTTCTTGGAATATGAGTAATTACTATACAGTCATATTGAGCCATCATTTTTGACCTGAGTTGAAGAACGTTCACAGGTTCTGGATGCCTGAGGGTATTTTTTTTACAGACCTGAAGTTAGAAAAAAAAAGGAAAGTCTTGTTCATTCTATTGCGTTCTCAGAAAAAAGAAAAATACAATTTATTTATTTTTTCCCCTCACAGATTTTCAAAACTGCTATCGAATTGTAAATTAAAAATCTATATTTTAATTTTATAGAATACAGAACAAACATTTTAAAAGAATTTTTAAATGATATTATTTTAAAATCAGAGGGTTATTGTAATGTTTCGATATTTAGATAGGTACAGAGATGTTTATGAATTATTGTCAATACATTCGTCATTTAACCAGTTCAATGATATACTATAGCATATCTGTGACAAAAAATATTATAAAATTAAGCAGCAATCATTGAATAAAACATTAATAAAGAAATTACAACACAATTCTTATATTTAAATAAATTCAATATTACCTGGAAGAACTAATTATTGCCTTGAAGAACCGGTTTGCGTATTATTCGATGGTCCTAAAATTAAAAATTAAGTCTAAATTAAAAAATAGAGATGGTCCACAAAGTAGTAGTTTTATCATCTGATAATTGTTCATTTATTAAGTAATGCCCCAATATATACTAGCCGTTAATTAGTAGAATAATCATCTTCTTTTATATCTGTTTTTATTCGAGTTCGTGCAGTATAACTAAAAATTAAATCAACATTTTAGTTAAATAAAAAAATATTAGATTTATTTCCCTCTCTGTTTTGGGTCAATACTCAGTGTGAAATTCATTTTAAGTTATAATTATTCTACATTAACCAAAGTGTACTAAAATTATTACAGACCTCATCGTTCGAAGAATTTCGCGCAAGCCTTGAATCTGAATTCAGAATAGCCTTGAGTTCATTTAGACTCATTAACTGGTTGCAGTCGAAAAATAATTAATCATTAGTGCCTTCAACATTTTTCTTAGTCCATTTTCTTGATTCTGAAACAAAAAGATAGGAGCCTCATAAGAGATGATTGGTAAAGAAAATAAACAAAAATAATATAATAAAGAAATATAATTACTGATATTTTTAATAAGATTAAAATCACAAAAAAAAAGAAATTTTTTTTTTACTATTCATCTTAAAAAGAACTACTCAATCCATGAAAATTAATAAGTTTTGTATAGGATGTATTTACTGAAATAAATTCTGTAATTCCTACAATGTTTTATTACTTTCTTTATATTTTTATTAAATTATGGAATAGAATTACAGTTATGTAGAATATATGACCTTAATATAATTTCTAATATTGCAATTTTCATTTAAATTAAAGAAACATCTTATCAAACTATAAAAAATAATAAAAAATTACAATGTAGCCCTAGATTTTGAATTCAACTTATCAGATTAATATTTCAATTGGTACTCCTCCAATGGGTACTTAACCAATAATTATCCGACTAGCACCTGGTTCAAAGAGACTATTGCCTCTACTGTCAAGTTTCCTTTTCCCCGCCCTACCTAGAAAGGTTGCGCAACTTTCTTTTTTACGACAAAAGAGGTTGTTACCTAAATTTCTTTGTGCCCTTCGCCCTTTTGCGTGGGACCAGGTCCTTAAAGTCACTTTCTCTCCTTTTTGTGGATCGTACCTCACGTTGCTTTTTTTTCTTTTCTTTGTTTTGTTTTTTCTTTGGAGGAACATTGTCTCTTATTTAGTTCTTTTAAATTGAAAGCATGCGCAAGCAGGAGTCAAAAGGCACAACTGCCTGGAGAAAGCGGGGATTCCGGTCGGATCCAGGTAAACTGAGTTTGCAATCGAATGTCCTCCGTTTGCTGTAGAAAATATCCTACGATTTCTATGTGAAGTCTTTCATGCTTAGCTACTAAAATCAGTGATAAAAAAAAAAAAAAAATCAATATGTTGAAAAACAAAATTGTATATTTGTTTCCTTTCCTTAAACAAAGAAAATACACAGGGAAGCATAAATAAAAAAAAATATATAATTTATCCACTTTCTTTAAGATCAAAAAAAAGATAAGAGTTTATTTGGTTTTATCAACTAAGTTTGAAAACCTAGAACCATTTTTATAACATCTTTCAATTTTATGAATCTACTACAAACGAAAAATTCCACCCAATCGCCTTAAATAATTGCTTAAAAGTTGCATAAATGACCCGACAGGGTAGATCTGTAAAAATAAATAAGTAAATGAACTAAGAATTAAATTAATCAAACAATTTTGGATTAATTTATTGTACGTATGTATGTATGTATTCATTACGTAGCTATGAAGAATTAAAATCGCTTTTTAATTTTATTTAATTTTTGAATATTTTAAAATATTTCTATTGCTGCCGGAGGGGATAAATAAATTAAATCGATTAGAATGAAATTAAATTTTTTTGGCTTAAAAATGAATTATACCTCACAAAAATGATCGGACAATGACTATTTTAAATTCTAAAATGATTCTTTATTATATATTCTTTTTATTTTAAAGGTATGTGTTTTACTTTTAAAACATTTTTAAATCATTTATCTACAGAGAAAATAAATTAAAAAGAAAAAATATGTGACTGCCAGTATACCAGAGAGCATCATAAGACCCTAAAATTTGTTTAAGCTGGTGATACTTAAGGGATCGCTTCCCACTTGTGAATATCGGACCGATAACTATACCTTGTAATATGCTGACAGAAATTTGCATTCCCACATTCAAATAAATTTATTTTTAAAAATGTATTGCTTTTGTATAGCCATATAACAAAATTTATCAAACACTTGATAGCGATATTTTACTTTGAAAATAACACTGATTAATTGATTTCTTTGTCGGTATATGAATCAAGCAACGAGTTAAATTTACAGGTCGATAAATATAGAATTGTCAATAATTTATTCCATCACGTTGATGATCTCGCCTACTTAGATCCATATCAAAACAGGAGTTCTTTTTATTAATACCCTAATTTATTTTCACCTTGACAATGTACCACCGCCGGATTTGATTTATTCCGTCTGATACAAATCAAATTACTATCAGAGCCTCATGATTTATACCTTTTCGATCGGAATTAATCAAAAAATAGGACTAATGGAAGACCACCATGGTCGCCGGTTCGCACGAAATCATCTCCAGAGCGCGGCTCCGTAGCACTAAATCACTAAATCAGAGGTTTGTTCGCTCAATAATGGGCGAGCTATTGACTCGAGGCAAATCACAGGTTGGGGCGGCCAAGATCCACGGATCTCTCCTACGTTTTATTAGGTAGCGGGCTCACTTAGGCCTTATTAGATATCCTCGATGGCGGCACGGATGCTGGGGAATTATAGCCCATGATCAGTAATAGGATAACCTACATGCTACTATACAAACATATTTACATTTGGTGCGTTCAGTTTCTAAACCATTATCAAAATCCAGTTTTGTCATCATCGAGGTAGTGATCGGAAATCATAAGTGTAGTAAATTATGGTCGGAATCGCAAAAGTGTTGCAGAAAATTGGTGAGCGTTTGTTGATTATTTGGCTAGTCTTGGTGAATGAATTACTATTTTCAAGACTTCTGAATTTTTTGTATAAGAGTGAATTGTGTGAACATGTCCTTTGAAATCCAATATTAAAGCCCTTAAATTTAACATATTTTATTGTTATTTTTTATCAATAAAAATAAAATTATACCTACCTACACAGTTATATACATATGCCCAAATTTTATTCACTATGAATCTTTATCTTGATGGGTAAATATATTTATGAGTATGATGATCATAAACAAATATTTAAAATATATAACGATTTTAATAACTTTTTATCTATATTTGCAAAGAGTTGCTGAACATTAATGGATGTCAGTGTTGAGATAGTTTGGCTGGTCTTGATATATAAATTATTATTATCAAGAGCTACACTTTATTTTTTATATATAAGTGATTTGCTAATTTTTTTATTGCACTAAACTATTAATTGAAATTAGTACAAAAAAACGAAATCCGACAGGTTAAAAAGTGTTTGCTGATTTTATTAGAAACAAACTTCTACAAAAAAATGTTCCCCTTATACACTTTTTACATATGTCAAAACTATGTTAACTTATATAATTAAAATAAATAAACTTTTGTAACTTCAATTATTATTCAACATTACTAAATGAAGTTCATCGATAAATATTTAAGATATTATACTTAATAGTAAATAACTTTTGTTCTATATTTAAAGATTTAACTAACTTTTTTTTTGTTTTTTAGGTAAGATTATCTCCACGTTCTTGAGTATCTGTAAGTAAAAGCGCCTTGGACTATTTTTATTTATTTTTTTGAGATATATATATATATATATATATATATATATATATATTTTTTTTTTTTTTTTCGAGAGAGAGACTTAGTATATATATATATATACTAAGTCTCTCTCTCTATATATTATATAGTATATATATATATATATATATATATATATAATAATTTGATATTTAGGTAATTGAATAGCTTTAATTTCATGATGAAAAAAGGTTTTTTATCCATCTATAGATGCTGTCTGTAGGTAGGTATTGTAGATAGGTCTGTATTTCAAAGATAAAGGGATAAATGACAAAAACTTAACCAAAAAGTAGGTTGTGAAAGAAAAAAATAAACTACTAAGTATCGTAATGAGGAGTAAGAAATGAGTAAGCAAGAGAAGAGCGTTAAATATGGATGTGCTCGGAGGGTTGCAAGGCAGGGGTGGGGGTAGCCATTGAGCTGAACAGCCAATGAGATGGCAGCTGGCCGTTATAGACCACCTGTTCCCACGCTACAACCCCTTCATTCATGGCCCAGGAACTTCCTCCCATCAAATCCCACTACATCTTAAGCGATATCATAAGGGCATTATTTGCACTTTCTTCCAAGTATACTTGTACAAATATCACAGTGCGAAATCCTGGAATGCATGCCTATTTAAATAAATGAATTATTCCAACCAGTGTTTGAAAACGGTAATTATTTATCCCAAAAAATCATATACTAATTATTATATTTTATTTTTAATTTAAAAATCATGCTTAATTTATAAAATAAAAATTCAGATAGATCTTTGATGTTTATCAATTTGATTAAAAATAATGATAACTCACTGAGTGACAAGGTATCACTTAAATAATAATGATGGCATTAGGATAAAAAAAAAAAAAAAATTGTCAAAAACTAAAAATAACATTTTAGAAAACATTTTAAATGTTATATTTAGGCGTTTCATTTATTTATTCTGTTCTTCCGTACTGGTTTTGATACATGATTGATCCTGGAGAATTAAGGATTTTATTAAAACTATTCACCGTCAAATGTTAATATACAGCTGCTAGTCGACACCAGAGCACTTGAAAAAAAGTCTGATTTTGAAATTAAGCTCATCCAGCTCCACAAACTACCATCGTAGACTCGAAAGATAGCATATATTAAAATAATTTATATTTCTGATTTAAGAGAGGATTACTCGATACTGATTATTATTTTCAATTGTAAAATTTTTATTAAAGCAATGATCAAGTTGTGGTTTATTTACATATGATCAAAAACAAAATAGCACATAAAAAAAAATCACCAAATTATTTTAAAAAATTCCACATAAAAATTTTGTTAGGATTATATTTTTATTTTTTAATTATAGATTTAAAACTATGACCCCAATATCGGAATGACTAAAAAACAAAATTTAATGATGAATTTACAAAACAAAATTGTATATTAGCTGAAATAGAGGCAAAAACATTTAAAAACAAACGAGTAGCATATAATGCAAATCCTGAAACTCACCATTAAAAAAAAAAGAATTTTTTTTTTCCAGCATCCTTTTTAAGAATATTAGAAATATAAATTTCGAGTTTATAGACCAAATATATATTTTAAAAAAATTCTAGTTTTATGTCTTTACATTTTAAAAATTTAATATTTATTTATTGCCATAATTTTTATTTTTCTTGGGGTACTTCATGAAAAGTGAGATCTTTGAGTGTCTATATATATGTATAAATATATAAATATAGGTATATATATATATACATAAGAATATATATATATTCTTATGGTGAAGTAGTTATTTGAGAAGTAGACGGGAGTATATATTTTAGTGAGGTTTGAGTGATATATTAGTTGGGCGTTAGGTTTTGTAGCGGCTGTTGGTGATGAAGTCAGAAGCAACATCTGGCCAATGCAACGGAAACTGGCGAGATCCCTTGCTCTGGCATTTCACCCAGTCCGGCTTTAGTTTCGTGGGATATTGTTGGGATATAACATAATTTGGTTATGAATTATGAATGAATTTTATATTAATTTGTTTTTACTGCATGTGGTAAAACCATATTCAGGGAAAATAAAGCATATTGAAGTCAACGATGAAAAAAAAATCATTTTACTTGCGTTTGGGCTTAATACTTTTATAATAAATGTAGCTTTAATTTTTTTTTTTTTTTTTATGATTTAAACTGTAGAAGCACTTAAGCTACTAGGACTGGAATACCAAGGACCTTAGAAAATATAATAAAATCTAATCTTAACAATAAGATTTGATAAAATTTTAAATTCAATTCACCTTGAATAATAATGACATTGGTAACTTCATGATTAACGTATAACTTTTAATTCTTATGGTAATTAATTGCAAAGAAGATATCCTCTTAAGAAAAACATGAATGAAACAGTGAAAATTATTTAATGCTAATTTTGCTCATTAATATTAATAAATACACGTGAATATATAGGTACCTACTGAGTATTTAAATGAAACGCTATAGATAGAATTGAATAATTCTCCAAAATTTAATTTTAACTTATACTTCAATAATTATAATACTCAATTAAAAAAAAATATTGTTTGTAAGAAAACTATGACCTAAATATTATCTGACATCATCCATATTCAGATTGAATCTATATTAAGAGTACATTATGATTTATTTGTGTACAAAATTCCGAAATAAACAGACATATTGAGTCCTAAAGTATTTTATTTTTAAGTTTACGCAATCGACTTTAGTTTTGTACCAATTGTATCCTCATTAATAAAAAATACATAAATGAATGATTTTGCTCATTCAGTTATTTATTTTTTAATACAAATAATGAAATATGTAGAAAAAATCCATGCGTAGAGATTATATTTAAAATAGCAGAAGTGTCTAACAATTTTAATTCATTAAGTTTTTGTAATATCAACATAATAAAATTTTAAACAAACAAATAAAAAAACAATTTTCAGTCTACGTTCATTATGAATAATATATTTTGTATGCCAAATAAAATAAAATGGTTGTATTTTAATAAATGTTAATATTAATCTTCGTCCATTTTATTTAAATTGTATTTTAAAAATATCTTGAAATAAAAATTTTGTTATATATCATTTATACAGTACTATTGTTTTTATACCTGTCGTATACATTTTAGCTTGATGAAGAGAAAACAAATATAATAAAAATTATGTTAAACATCGACAGTAATAAAACTATCTACCTAGAACATACTTATGTATTGATTAATTACCACAACGTTTGTCGGAAGCTTAGTGTACAACTTTATTAAAGTGCTAATAAAACACACTACTAAATTACTGGAGTAAAGTTGTTTAAATTAAAAATTTCAACACGATATCATGTGTAGCATTAATGCTAAATTACTACATGTATATGGATATGATAAATTCAGAACATACATAATTTTTAAAAACATAAATTAGTACACACTTCGCTTTTTAATCTGAATCATTCATAGAGATCAGAATGGATTTTAGATAAATCTCCATTTTTTTTCTCAATTAACGGTCGAATAATGATCAGGAAGCTACAAACAGGTTTTTAGTTTTCTTTTTGACATAAAAACTAAGCTTTTATTTATTAATTACTTCTAATATACAGTTTTCGAATGGTTTTCACACACTAGAAAAATCTGATTCCTAGCAAACTAGTAACATGTTAAATATTAGAAAAATATATAGTTCTGACCACCGACCTAATATTAGTGTTGATAAGAATACCGTTGTTTTTCCGCCAGTTCTCCGAATGCCTTCACATCTCCCTGACTGCACATGGACCGAGATACCCTGCCAACACTGACAGAAGACAATAACAAAGATACCCAGGTGTACCCCGGTTGCTCTAAGACGAGGTAGGGGTACCCAGCCATATTGGATCGATGTGGCCTCACTCTGGCCCGGCTATAAATCCAGCTCAAAGCTAGCTCTCTCATCCCTCTCACCATCCCTCTCCCACACTCTCTATATCTACTCACACTATATATAAACTATCTTGATGAATCATAATTTCGCCATGTCATTAACAACAACTTGTCATATTGTTTTATTTTTATTAATTTGTCATCGGATTAGAAGAAATAAATAATTTAAAAAACAAATAAATATAGATTATTATATTTTTGTGAGTGTTAAAGCCCCTATGACTTATGATATCAGGTGGTTTAATGTAGGGATGTACTTTAAGTGATGCAAAAATCTTCAAGATCTCATGCGAAATTTGATTCTGGGCAAATAAATTACTACAAAAATATGTTCGAAAATGAGACCTTTAGTCATTAAGGAGTTTGTAAAAGAAAAAATCCTTTTTTTCTGTTTTTGTTTTGGCATTAAACATTGATAGCTCCTCAGCAATAGACTTTTTGGAAAAATTTCTAAATAAAAGTTGTAGTTCAACAAATTCTGCAAAATATTGTGCCAAGCGTCATTCTTAGTCGAAATACTAAACCTCGTGTTTTTTTTCATTTGACCAAGCAGTACTGGTTGGATTAAATCTGAATCTTGGTTAGGAAAAGATTCTAAAATATCTTGACGTGAGAGTAATTGAAATTTGAATTCCAAAAAAACAACTCTGAATTGGGTGTATCTGATCGGTGAAATTGTCAAAAAAAATTTAATATCGTATTATTTGTGCATATGAAGAAAACAAAGATATCTCTTGAACGAATAAAGCTGGGTTCGGTTCCTTGGCGCTTTTTTTTTTTTTTTTTTTTTTGTTTTGCCGAACTGAATGGCCTTTGAGTTAATGCCCCCAAAAAAACATAGTTTTTTTACTCAGACTGGTCTACGATGCATTTTTCGACACATTTTTATCGGATCAATTTTGATCAGAATCAAATGTTGCATATTATTCAGAAGTTAACTGCATTATACACATTCATTGTAATGTCATTTCTATACATATAATATTATTAAATGGTGCTAGCAAAAAATAATAGCGAATCAATTAAATATAAAATGTTTGGTTTTACGGGTAATAAACCTAATGGAATACAACAATAAACAGTTTCTCATAACGTTTTGTAACAATTTCTAAGTGTGGAGCTCATTTACAATAACTATATAAAGCAAAATATTTTATAAATATTACTATATATAAAAATATTTTTATTTAAAAGTAGAGAAACAAATATTATAAATCTTACTTCAATAATAATAATACCTTAGTATTGATAAAATAATGAAACACGAATTTGTTAAGGTTTTGGATATAGGTTTAGGATATATGTGTAAATTAATAAACTAGATCGAAATAATGTTTTTCAAAGCATATATAATAATGAAATCTTATTTTTCTTTCAAATTTCTACAAAATTTGTCTTCCATAAACATGATTAAATAATTATATTTTATGTTACTGCTATGTTTAAATATATATGGCCGTTTGAATGTACAAGGTGTAAGTAACATATTTTGACACTGTGAGTAAATCAAAGTTAATATTTGAAAATAAAACAAATTTGTATTTGGTTTTGAACGATTTTTTTTGTTCTATAATCTCAATCAGTTCTTCGACTTTCTATATTAGTTCTTACTTTTTTCGTATTTTTAGTTTTAGGCATTTTATAATCTGTTTTAGACATACTGTGGGGAGAGTACTTTAACTAGATAACTACAAATTTTACAAAATATGTGTAAGTGCGAAGAAAAATTTCATTAGGTTAGGTCCATAATATCCTACAACTTGGTATCTGTTGTAGACAATTTACATATGATAGGTTGATGATCAGAAACAAAATCCGTTCTACAACTAAGTAAGTTCACTTATCTAGTTTCTCAACAAATCAGGATTGCAAGATTTAAACAACAAGCAGGCAACTCAACGTGTCTAGTTTTAGCACTGTAAGTCAGGGACCTGTTTTGTTGATCAATAAATATCTTGGAAAAACATTAATTTTTTACTGTTTACTGTTTTTCTCCAAACAGCTGAATTGAAGTTACCTAGTTGTAGTATTGTCTCCACGATATGTAAAACAAAATCCAGTTAGTCCAGATAAATCAAGTACGGCTGGCCCGATTTTTATGATTTTTGTTTGTTGAATTAATCACCGTACCTAATAGAGTAGGTAATTATGTACTTTTTACCGGTTTAGCCGATTTCAACAAGTTTTGACACAGTGTTTTTAAAACAATTATTTATTATAAAATTATCACAGGGAATGAAAAGAGTGGTCTTTACTACCAAATTCCTCATTCAACTCTACGATTCTTGAAAAATGTCATTCGTACCCCCTATCCTTTATGGTCCAAACGCAGTCTTTTGATCATAAATATCTGAATTTAAAATATTTTTACGTTAAAAAAAAAATCAACGATTTCAGGGTATTCTATCAATTTCTAAAAGTTGGCTGTATCTCTTGTAATGAATCTTCTTTAATTATTTACAAGAATGTACCCAATGGTTTTATAATAAATTTTTGTTAAAAATAAATTTTTATTTATTTATTTAAAAAGAGTCAGAGAAGAAACTAAGTCGAAAGTAGCGGTTAAGTGAAAAGATTCGTGAGTGAAACCAGAGTTGAGTGGGTTAGAGATGAACTGAATTTATTGCTCCCAGCTCCAGCGACTCTTCCACTCATCGATCCAATATGGCGAATGCGACGAACCCCCTCAAAACAATTTTTTTTTTCCTTCTCTATTCCTTCTTATTTATGTTCCGCGAATTTCTTCGTCCTTCCTTTTATCACAACAACAGATTTAATGTCGTTATACTTTCTGTTTATTTACACTCTCGGTTGAAGTTATTTTCGCCAAGTCGGCAGAGCATGAACTTGAAAAGTAGTTCAATTTCTTTATTAGTCTACTTTATTTAACTGTATTATTGTTGAATATCGCTTTTTTTTATATAGTAATTATCTATTAATAAGTTGAATTGGTATGAATGGAAAAATTTTATTAAGGAGTAGTCACAAAAAAAATTTCCAGGATGACAGCGGTAGAAAAAATATATAACAATAAAACATAAAATGAGCACACTTAATTAAGTTGTAATAAAGAATTGAAATTTTATTAAAGTCGTAGGTATATATGCTGCCATGAAAGAAAATTTGTAACAAATTACATTTACTTTCAAATGAATTTCTTTAAAAGCTACAGGTCTATAAATAATTATGCCTTATTAACAATCAGTTGTAGTGTTTATGTTGTAATGGTAGAGTAAATAAAGAACTGAAACAGTGATATAGGTCAAAATTTTAGTTATTATGACATTCAATATAAACAGCTATTATTATCAGCTTCAAGCACATTCAACGATTAAACAATTTATGAAGTTGATTATCCGATTAATTAATTTGAGATTTAATTATTTTTTTCAACATAAAATGAAGGGGAATGAACATGATGCAAAAAAAAAATAAAAATCTTAGATATAATATTCCAATGATTACTGAAATAGGAAAAAAAAAGTTTGAAAAAGTTTACTGTTTTTAAATCGATTGATTAAGTGATTAAGAAACAATGATTAAAAATCTAAAAATTATCTATCTAAAATTTTCTTTAAATATAAATTTACTTATTATTTTAAATGAAGAAAATAGTGAAATTACTAATTCAAGAATTTTTCAAATGAATCATCCTCAATTTACTACATTAATAAAGGAATTAAAAAAATTGGGCACGTGCGAAACTTTTTCAAGGCTGCGTCTTATGATTATTTATGATGGTATAATTGCACTCGTTATATTTTATATGTAGCTACATAAAATTATTCTTGCAAATAAATTAGTGATAAACGAAATAAAATCAATGACAAAGGTTGATGAACTTCTGAATTTATGTTATTTTGATTTAATGTATTGTTTACAGGGGCGATCCTAAGGGATTGAGATATTGGGATTGAACCCCATGCCCTCACCCATAAAAAATCCGAAAAATAAACATTACTGGAATAAATTTACTCATCTAATTTTTACGCATTTTCTAGTATAGCATTACTGATATAAATTATTAAAAAAAAGTTTTTTTTTTTTTGTTTTTGTAAATGAATAAGAGTGCTCTTTTTACACTATTTATATATTATCCAAGGGATTTCTCTACTGACCAATGCCCCTCCAAAAAAAAAAACATTCCTAAGACCACTACTGATTGCTGAGTGTAGAGATTCAATACAACATCTATAACAAAAAATAACTAATTTTATAACTGATTTTAAGCTTGATGTACTAAAAATATTCTTTTTTACTAATTGTTAATTAATTAACTTTTTTTTAAATTCCGTTATTTAAAGATAACAACGAATATGTGAAAATTCTAGTCTACACTTTTTTATATAAAATCTCATTTGTCAAATAAACCAATCTATATTTATCTATATGAATAAGATCCAAATTCTATTACCAAATTTTAATCTGTTTTAAGACCAATTAAAATTAATATCAAATAATCATTTTAGTTCAATAATTTTAATTATTAAAATTTTATTTTAAGTGTGTATTACTAAACAGAAACTTTTTTTTTTTTTACTTTTCTTCCGCTAGATAGTAGCACCCTAGGTAGCGATGAATCCCCACCACACCCCTTCAAACTTATTACAATCCATTACCAACAGCCTTTTGCGGCTTAAGTTAGAGCACATTGAATGTAGCGAAATCCCTCATGAAACCAAATCTGTTGAATTAACAGTTCTCCAAATTAGTTCGCAATTAAATGAGTTCATAAAGTAATTTCCCAGATAATTTGTGGAGTCAGTCAGCTTTACGATTAGTATTGCTTAATGATTTGTATTATCCATTCTTTATTTCAATTTAATGAAATTTATTAATCCATAATTCTGGCTATTAAAATATTTTATGACATTGTTATCGTAGCAATATATTAACGTTGCAGCCACTTCAACCTAATTATTCATAAAGGCTAATTGGCATGGATCTTGCACCGGTGATTCCTCAGTAAATTCCTACTTTTCCACATAATCTATTTCTAGATTTTTCCTCGAGATTGACAGCGAACACAACACAGTCTGACTCTTGTGCAATAATAGAGCTTGTTTTTCTTGATAATTTTGCTTTTGCCAAGTGAGTTATTGCACATGAGTTAACTACAAAATTAAAAATACTGCGATATGGACATAACATCACTATCTTTAGTGTTGGCTCATAATCATGCTAAGTTACATCATCTATAGAAAATTATTATAATTTATTTATTTTCTCTCTCTTTGGGTTTTTATTTCGATTATACTACTCGCGATATGTTCAGATCTTAAAAGAAAGAAAAAATCGTACTCCAAATATCTTCATTGATATAATAATGATGAATATGAAATTAAACCGTAAATTCATTTTGGTTTTTATTAATCCATCTCATTATTATAAGTTTTTTTTTTTCGTAAGAATAACTAATCATATTCTTTCTTTTTATACGAAGTCTTTACTCTTTTTCTAGTAATGAAAATAAACTTAATTTACTTTAAAAAAGATGTATGTTTTTTTACGGCAAATCACTCAGTAGGAACGTATATAATTATAAATAATTAAAATTATAATATCACGTAGTATACCAAATATAATTCAAACGGTAATTAAAATAAAAAGGAATAGGTAAATCAAATTTTTATCATTTTCAAAGTTTTATCATTTAAAGACAAATACTTGCTACAATTAAAGTATTTAAATTTATCCTAAAACAATGACGAATTAAATATTTTTAACTCTTTATTTGATGACTTTTAGACCATTTAATACCTCTGGATATTAACATAACAAAAAATAAAATCATTGTATCGATTAAAACCTCTCTTGATTCGGATCAGTAGACTTAGATATGACCTTTGATACGAGGTGGTGGCCTTATCGTGGAATCTATTGACTGACCCAGAATAATTGCCAGTAAAACATGAATTTAGGATAGCTACTATATTTCTTTCTTCCTTTTTTTTTTCATGTGTGTTATCTTTCTATCACGAGGCATTACGTTTTTCGTTTTGTTTATGCTATATTTTTGGGTGATTTTATTTCTTTATATGTTATTTTTATATACCATTATGGCATTTATAAGATTATCATTTATGTGAAAAAAATACAGGTCTCTTTGTTGTAGTTCAACATTAAAAAATATCTCTTTTTACTTTTATTTTATTCCTCATTGGTTTCTGCCATAATTTTTATTTATTTGTTTAATATGTTTTAAACATGAACAGGTAAAACTCAAACCAAATTCCTCTGACTTATTTCGACTGCTGTATCTAGGCCCTGGGCCCGCAGTAGCCAGAAGGGCTATCTTGACCTTAATGCTTTGCTACATAAGTAACACAGGTAACGGCCCAGTCTATTTTGTCTCTTAATGGCCGTCTCTTGTTTTCTACAGCCCTTATCTTTTCCCTCCTTTGGGTGGTCCTCCAAATATTTTATCCAATCTGCAATTCTATTGCTCTTTAAGGTAAAAATATCTGGGAGATACCCTTCTACAAGAAGTCTCATAAATTATTTTTTACGGAATGCAACGAATATTTGGGATGATTAGTTTTCTCTCTTTAAACCAAAAATAATAAATAAGAATAATATTTATGATGATTGAATACAAAAATTATTTTCATACCACAAATTTTATATCTATTTAAGGATATATACATATGTACCTACTGTGAAAAGTAAACATGTTTCGATATTACATGCTTTATTTAATTTGCTCTTGAAAAGACCTCTTAATTCACGATATAAAAATTAAATTAAACTATTAAAATAAATTTATTTTTTGAAGAGAAAAGATTTGGCACCACAGAGCTCGGCTCAAGGCAGAGCAAATCCTTCCTCTTCACTGATACGTACTCCCCCTATCTCACAAGTTTTGCGAGTAGTAGTGAAGAGGAAGGATTTGCTCTGCCTTGAGCCGAGCTCTGTGGTGTAGCGGTTAGCATCCTCGCATGTAACGCAGGAGACCCGGGTTCGACTCCCGGCGGAGCCAAATCTTTTCTCTTCAAAAAATAAATTATTTAAAAATAATTTGGAAATGGTGGTCAGCCACAAATTAAGATTAGATTAATTAAAATAATTTAAAAAATTGACTTAAGTCAATAAAATATCATAAATTGGACAAAATTTGTCCACCTCCCGCTACTACTCGCAAAACTTGTGAGATAGGGGGAGTAGGTATCAGTGAAGAGAAAGGATTTGCTCTGCCTTGAGCCGAGCTCTGTGGTGTAGCGGTTAGCATCCTCGCATGTAACGCAGGAGACCCGGGTTCGACTCCCGGCGGAGCCAATTCTTTTCTCTTCAAAAAATAAATTATTTAAAAATAATTTGGAAATGGTGGTCAGCCACAAATTAAGATTAGATTAATTAAAATAATTTAAAAAATTGACTTAAGTCAATAAAATATCATAAATTGGACAAAATTTGTCCACCTCCCGCTACTACTCGCAAAACTTGTGAGATAGGGGGAGTAGGTATCAGTGAAGAGGAAGGATTTGCTCTGCCTTGAGCCGAGCTCTGTGGTGTAGCGGTTAGCATCCTCGCATGTAATGCAGGAGACCCGGGTTCGACTCCCGGCGGAGCCAAATCTTTTCTCTTCAAAAAATAAATTATTTAAAAATAATTTGGAAATGGTGGTCAGCCACAAATTAAGATTAGATTAATTATTAAAATAAATAATATGAATCGAAAAAAAAATATCGAAATTTCATTTTAGGTCGTTTGTACATACATAAAACTAATAAAATCTTATTTTATGCAACTAATTTAAAAAAATAGTGAAGACACCAAAATAACTTTTCGTACTATTTGATGGAAATTTGATTTATGATAAAATTTGATTATTTCGATAAGAATCACGCCTCTTTTTTATTTTTCACAAATTCTAAACTTGATTTGACTTAGTCAAGGGTACAGAGGTTATAATGTAGGTAGATTGGTAAGTTACAGGTTCAACAAAGAACCATTAAAGTGATAGGGAAATTGTTAATGTTTATAAATTATTTATTCCATTCAGTTTTGGTTACTAATGATGCGGAAATTTAACCTTTTGTCGCAGAGTTGCATAGTTAATATTAACGCTTTTTTTCAGTACATTATAATTATATTTTTGTTTAATGAATTTGGTCCTAATTTATTTTATAAGCAATTCTAAGGTAGTGTAATTATTTTTTTAATTATATTTCTTGGGAACTTTTGGCACATTTAGAAACGTGAAATAAAACAATTCAACCTAAAGTTATTAGTGTGTCAGGATAACTATGAAAAATAAATTTTTAATAATTTTTTAAATATTTTGTATGCCTTATCTAAATTAATGGAATTTAATAAATAAAAAAATAAAAAAACCTGACAGTTTTTAACTTCTGATGTGCCAGATATTTGTTTCAGAAAAACGGAATCCCCGAAGAGCAATAACTGTTAAATTTACTAATCATATATTTTTGAATAGAAATAGAAAGTAACACCAAAAATTCATATTATTTTAACGCTATGGGCGAAATGGGTTAAAGATAACTTGAATCATTGACTTATAATTAATTTTAACTGTAGTATGCCTACCTATGTAGGAGAAATCAAACAATTTTAGTTAATTTAGGCATGGAAATTTTGCAAATTTAGAGCCTCTGAAGTAAGTGGTAAATTTAAGTAAGTAAGTAAATTATTCAATAATTTAAAGCAAACTATTTCTACAACGAATTTTTGCTAGCTGCAATTGAACCTGAAGAATTGTGATGTCTCGCAGTTCAAACTACATCTCCAACTTTTTTTTATCATTTAGAAAAAAATGATTTTTTTTTTTTTTTTTGAAAGGGGGAGCTTCATGCTAATCGTCTCACTCCAGGGAAATAAATTTTTAGGCTTCACCAACTATAATCGTTTTAGCTAAACCCTTCATTGAAACAGAAAGAGCTTAGCAGTTTCGTCCTTGAATTATAAAACGGTACGCTGACCCCCTGAGTTTAGGGAACTCGACCACTCATCCTGCACTCATGAATTTTTCACCTTAACCGCTCCTGACCTAGCGAACGTAGGGGCTTGTGTGTCAGGTCGCACACGCTCATGATGTACGGTTATGGGCTAGAACTTCAGACTTTTTTTTTTTTTTTTGCAATCGTACTTTGATAATTTTACTTACCAATAATATAAAGTATATAAGTGAAAAAGAATTGTATTTATTAATTGGTAGAAAAGAAATATAAAATAAATGAGTACACATTTTCGAGAAAGCAATTTTATTATTAATTTCCGTTACATAACATTCAACACAAAACCTTGCCGTTTCTTAAATTGAATAATAATTATTGAAATTTCGTGCGGGTGATTCATCACTAATCTTTTAGATTTTAATTTATGATGAAAAATTATCTTGCACAATTGAATATTCATGTTATTGTATAGCTTTGTCTCAATAATGTAGGGAACAGACTTCAATGGATAAAATTGTAAAACTTTTTAAGTTTCTAATTATTAAATAAAAATAATACAATATAAATAGATAAAAGTAATAGAAAGTGGGGCAAACTATAATTATAAATAACTATAAAAAAAAAAAGGATTGCAATTAGTAAATTATGAACAAGAGTCCTAAAGACTCGTCCACAAAAATAAAAACCACACACCGATTTCTTCCCCATAATTCTTAAGACTTTGTTTTTTTTATTATTCTTTGGTGTGAATCAGCCCCCTTTATAAGTTATTACAACTACATTTGCACACAAAAAAAAAAAAAATAAAGAAAGAAATATTAATTAGTGGTAAAAAAGCACAAATTATTTATAAAATTAAAAAAAGAAAAAGAAAATTCACAATTCTTCATTTTTCGTTTCACCCTAGTTTTCCTATGTGTGGTAGTTTCTTGATATGGCATATTACCCCCTATTTTTTAATCCACTCAAAACTTATGTACTTAAGCTAAAGTAATTAATAGACTTAATTAATTGCCAGAATAAAAAATAAATTTTTATTACTGTTTTTTTGGTGAAATTGGCCTTTTTTATTAATCTAAATGTAATTAATAGAATTAAATAAGTGGGGAGAATGAAGCCTCCAAACAAACGGCCTCGTCTCTATATAATATATACAAGCCAGATTACCAGCAAAAACAATATATAATATCATAAAAACAATTAAAGTTTGCAATAACAAAATAAAAAGAATTAAAAGTTATTTTTTTTTTTTAATAATTACTTCATTTTTTGATTATAGTAATTCAGAATTGAATACAAAATATAATAAAATAAATTATTACATTAAAAAATACGAACGAAAGTAATTACCTATAACAAACAAGAAACGGATTGCAGCTCATAATTTATATAATGCGAATAACAACCTATTTCTCTTTTATAAACGGTCTACACGCAATACATAGTTTTAGATAATATATTTTGCATGAAAGATTTCGTGCTTAGAAAAAAAATGTTAATTATCTGTAATAAGAAATTTAGTATTAAAATAATAATAGTAAACTCTAAGCTGGCGGAAATTCCCTAGCTTCCTGCACCTTTATGAAAACGACTTTGGCAACAGGTGGCTAATTTCTAGTCGCCAGAGGATACCAATTACTTAGATTTAGAAAAACAAGTTCTTATAATTCACTTTCTTTGTTCTTCGTTTGATTTTTATCGAGAAAAAAATATTAACTTTCTGTATATCGGTAATATAGAGAGATGATACCATATACTTTTTATATACCATTATATATATATTTATATTACCATAAATATAAAATTAATATAAATCTTTAATTATTTTAACAGAAAATAATTTCGTTTTTTAAAACCCCTTTCTTCTTTTTCCATCGTCGAAGGTTTAAGGTAAACCACACCTTCTGTTTCATGAATTTGTTTTTATCTTTTGTATAAGATTTAATTTGTATTTTCAGACATTATAAAAATAAAAAAAATGAAATAGATTGGCGCTCTGATTTTCTGACATCCTTCTAATTAAAAAAAAACAATTATAAATTACCAATACCAATTATAAATAAAAAATAAAAATAATAATAAATTAAACAAAATCATTTCTTCATATCAAATAACTTCTAAATCCCAATCAATGACTGAAACATAAAAACCTCCCTTTCGCTAAATTTATATAACATAACATTTAAGTATAATGTTTTTTTCAGTATTTTATTTCTTTATCCTTTCAATGTTTTGGAGAATGAGTTTGCGTATCAATAAATGCTATGATATGAATATATTATTAAAAAATAGTTTACAATACTTATGGGCTTGAGTAGGTAATCATAAAAAAGAAAGCCTGAAAACAGTAGGTATTTGTTTTACAATATTTATAATTCAAGTCAATAAAATCCGTGTAAATCAATGTTTTACATCAAAGAAAAAAAATATTCGGATCGAACTTTATATTCGATAAATTTCTAATTCGACTGACCTTCTGGTTAGTTAATCTAAAATATTTTGCACGGAATAATGCCTAATACCGTATTCAGCAACCAATTAATATTATCGAAATAGGACCTAATGTTCAGAACTATTCTTACACTCATTATTAGGATATCCCTACTTGTTTGCAAATTTCTAGTTGGATTACTAGAATGCGTATTCCTGGATTTTTTAAAGTATTTTTGCCATTGCTGAAGATCCAGGGAATATTATATACGGCCAACTTGATGGTTTTCGTAGATAATCAATCTAGTGGTAGTTTCATAAGATAATCAAAGTTATTTATGCGCATTATACTTAATTATAATCGAACATATCTCAATACTAAATCAGATTTTCAATACAGAATAGTTTATTTACTTTTGGTATTATCTCATCCATTGATCAGATCCCCTTTAGAAGATAAATTACCGGTTATGTACTGCGTATGATTCCTCCTCGATCAATATCCCTTCCATGCATGATGGATTAGGTAGTGTTTTTCTAGGCTCTAAACATAATGAACCAACTGCGGTGCGCCTCCATGCCGTTTACCAGGTGACTGCCGGGTGTCCTCGACAATGGACGTCCAAAGAGGGTCGGAAACAGAAGGGTTGAGCTCCACCCCTTGCTAGGATATTTGCATGCGCCCCCTCCACTCAGGGCGAGAGCCGATTTCACGGTAGCCACTTCACCTATACCGTTTGGCGACTTCATCAGTGCTTAAGTTCTACCGTGTGTGTAAGTTCGTGAGGAATGTTCGAAGTAGTATTGATACATTTAGGTAAGAAAAGTTTTATTCTAATGTAATACATGATATAAAATTGTATTTAGTTTACAAAGCCTGACAGAATATTACCATTTATAAACCATAACTCATGTATTATCCAAACGGATATCCTTTTCGAGTCTAATTTTCTTGCTCGAGAAGTATAAATAATTTGTCTAATAATTCTCAAAAAATTTCGAATTCAAACAAATTCAGAGATATTTATAACATAATAGAAATCTTTGTTATTAGGTGTAATTCAACCACTCAATGAACTTATAAATCATAAATTGCTATGACGTTGAGCTAGGGATATAAATAATATTATGTTTGCATACTAAACGTTCTACGATGAATAACAATCGATAAATACCTCGTATTATTATTTAATATTTGTATAATTTTGCTAGAACACAGGGCAATTTACTTTCAATTTTTAATAAAGTGGTTTACAAATCTTGACTAATTTAAGCATACAATTTACAACACAATAAAAACTACTGAAACTCCTCATAATTTCGATATGCAACTAAATGATATCGTGTAATATCCAAACAGTTTATATATTTACTTAGCATCATGGGCGGATCCAGCCGATCGTAAAGGGGGGAGGGCTGCAGTCATAAAGGGGGGGGGGGGCTGCAACCCCATAGCCCTTTATTTGGATCTGCTAATCAGCTTTTTTACCTTTATGTTCCTTTCCCACAACTAAAATTCTACATATTCTGCACATTATTTGTTCTTTAACTTGCGTTCTTACATTAAGGAAAGTCAAACTCCATCTTTAAATGACGAAAAATTTTCCAAAGGGAGGGGCTGCAGCCCCCACAGCCCCCCCACCTAGATCCGCCAATGCTTAGCATTGCATGAGTAATAGTCTAATAATTAATAATTAATTTATATTCACGAAGATATATATCTGTATTTTTTGTTTATTTAAATGTGAAAAATACCACTTTTGCTTACTTTTTTTAATGTGCATTTTTAATAAAATTGAAGCCATATTTTGCCTCATCCATTTTAGATAATCTTTTTTTTTTTAATGAGACAACACCACTTTTGTTTATCTCGTACTGTAATGTGCAATTAGTGAGATCCTTTATAAATTTTTAGTTTCAGGAGCTATTAATATAACTGAAACGCCCACCGAAATTGTTGTCAGTTTGTGTGGCTTGATGTGGTACAGATCTCGAATATTGAGGTTTTTGTTAGAAAGGTTTAGTTCCTTGTAATGTTTACGTGTATTTTATGAATACAGTTCCTTTCATTTAAATTTTTTTTATTTATTTACCAAGTTAAACCATATTACGAAATAAAATTATAGAACGATTTAGAATTAAGACTCTACTTGTCAAAATAATCCAAAAATCATGATTATTGGGTTATGAAGTTCTTGCATTAAGTTAGAGGTTTCATCATTAATTTAATTATTTTTTTCATGCTGCTATAGAATATATAACTAGAATATAGAACTATTGAATGAAAGTCATAATCATTTTATTATATTTATATATTTAATTTATATAAATATTTTGTTTATGTGCGTAATAAGGGAAGCGAAGCAGTTTATCCATGCATTCAGCTACCTCAATTGTTGTGCCATGCTCCACTGAGTTGCACAAGTTCAGAGAAGCAATACTAAAGTGGAGGTGATTAGACATTGAGCAAAAAGGTTGGCACTATGGACATAGGTTTGTAATGCAGTTTACTTATTATCGACGCCATTTCGTTTATTCGTTAGCTGAAAACTATTTTCAATTTACAATATAAAATGTTTCCTGCAACATCGCAGTTTTTTTATTTTTGAAAATATCGAGTTTTATGCTTACAAATTACGATTTGTGTGCATACAATTCAAGATAAACTGCATCGAATGCTTGTAGAACCTTAAAAATCGTTAAAACACAATTATGAAGAGTAGATCCAAAAGTAGTGATTTTGAATAACGTTGTGTGAAATGAAGAAGGTTGGAGACCATTAAAAAAGTTTTAAGCGCATTCCAAGTACTATTTTATGAGGATGACGCTCAAAGGCGAGAAAAACTCACGGAACAATTTTTATAGACTAAATAGAAATATTTACTAACTATTAACCTATCCGAGAAATTCTGGTTTCATATTTACACACCTAGTCCATCTCCACCCACACCCATCCAGCAACAACTCAACAGCAGATTCTGTCTAATGTTTATCAGGAATTTTTACTTAATTCTCAATTACCCATGTTGGAGGCTCATTCCAAGTTAATTATCGAGGGCGTGGAACGGGGCCCCTAGATCAGCAGCCGTCCAGTATTTCGCCGTTCCCGAACAACGATAAATTTTTGCTGCTCCAGAACAGCGCAAGGACTTCTGCCGCAGGCTGTTCACGGATCAGCGACCGCAAATTGAAAAACCCCACCCCCCCCCTCCTCCTCCCAAGCTTTCTTGCCCTCAATTCTTTTTCAATTAGTAATCTCTATTAACTAGCCCCCCCCCCCCCCTCATTCCTTTCCTTGTTTACACATATTGCTTTAGAAATTAACTCTCTAGTAAATTAAATGACTGTAAACAAGTCAGCTTCTGGCAAATTTCTTTTTTTATAAAATGAATGCACAAGACCAAGCGTTAAAACCATTTTTTACATTGAGGGTTTCATGTACCTGCTTCTAGGCATATTTTTTTTTTTTTATAATAGATCAACTAAGTCCCATTACAGCAATTTTGAACTTATCTATATATGTACATCATTGGGATCAAGAGTAAATTTAAATTGTTTTTAATATTCAGTAGGAATTACTCAGAAAAAAATACCATAAAAGGGAAAGCACAACCAATTTTTTTTTTTTTTTTTGGTTCTATTACTGACCTAAATACATCATGATCAGATTTGGAAAACATCGATATCAAGAATGGTATTTTATTTTAATTTCAAAATATTAATTTGTTTTAAGTAAATAAATAAATAAAATATTTCATTTTTTTTTTCTAAGACAGTTCTGATCATATTCATGTCCTATTTTAGCTATAAGTTCAGTGTTATTTCTGAGAAAATTAACGTAACTTGCAATAAAATTCTCACGCAAGGCCTTTTCACGAAAATTTAACATATAGGGATGCACACCTCAGTTTTTTTGTATCTGCATTATAGAACCGTTATAGTATAGTATAAATGAATAAAGAATTAAAATGCCTAGAATTAGAATGCGTAACATCAATTGGTTTGGGCGCCATAAATCTTAGGATTCTCCAGATCCAGCATAACCAACTATTCTTTTTTTCTGACTGCTGAAATTGGAATTATGTAATGTGCAGAATCCTTAGAATTTCGCTATAGGCAATCAGAAATTACTATTCAGATTCTATAATTACAAATAAAATTACAAATACGGTTATAACAGTATATTATAGTACGTAATATTTAAGATACTGTAATCTCATTCACCACTTAACAGTTGGAGGTTAATTGAAAGGAATGTTGCTTCCTAGGACCCCATAGGGCCCACATTTCAAGGACTAACTCCCATCTAAGGCCTGCCTTATAAGACGACCAGTTGTATCTTTCTGGATCCCTGCCCCCCAAATCGGATCCCTTTAAGCCCTTTCCTTAAAGGAACAACCTCCCCGCGCAAAAGGATCCTTTCAATTAACCACGCAATTCTAATTGACCCCCTGATTTACGCGCCCCACGCAGTTATCTAATTCACTTGATTAGTGTTGCGAAAATTACACGGCGTTTTCGCTTGACGGAAAGGGGTCCTCGTCTGAGCTAAACTGCCTGGAAATGATTTATTAATTACTGGGGATTAATTCATTTTCTTATCCTACGCATCATTAAGACGGGAAATTAATTGAATCATAAATATTTCAATTCGCATAAGACTTATCACTTTAATGAACTAAGAATATAATTTTCATCAAATCTAGTGTTGATGGTGGCATTCATTCATCTATGGATGAATTATGTTTATAGCTGTGTTTTCTTCGTTTAAAGTGGATCTAATCATATTTCCAAAAGTGTTATGGACAATTATTCTTACTAACTTGTATATTGTTATTTTTTCGAGCTTTGATGAAGATGTTAATAAAATTTTAAATGTTAATAAAAAGTTCTAATATCAGAAACAATAATGTTTTATCCTTTTTTACGTGCTAAGACCGTAGGCAATATAATATTTAATAATTAATATATTTGATGATATATTTAAATCATTATAATTATTTTAAATGTTATACAGTTAAAACGTAGTGTACAGTTAAAACTGTACACTATGGATAATTAGAGATGAAAATTTAATGATATGCGTGCTAAGGAAGCTACAGATATTTTTCTTACCAATGAATGGTAAACATTTGGAGGTAACAAATATAAATAAAACAAAAATATAGATATACCTTTCAATTAAAAAAAAATCTCCCTGACCGAGAGGAATGTAAAAAGTTTTTTTTTTATAATATAATAGAAATTGCAGATATTCGGAACCAATTTTATTTCAATTTGAATTGAATATTAACTTTCGCATCGCTAATTTTGCTTTTTCCATATACTAATACAAATAGTCCGTTAAACTACCTAACCTCACATCCACCAAATACTAAATTTTATAGAAAATAGATAATTATGCTTTTGCTGTACCTCTTATAGTCAATAACATTTCTACTAGATATAACTGGAACTGAAAAATTAAGAAAGAAAGATTGGGAGAAATAAGAAGTGTTTCGGTAGTTTATAATAACAATAAATAAGAAGAGTACGTGTTTTGGTATTTTATAAAATATGTTATTGAGTCCTGTCCATAGACTGTACAGACCTCGTGGTTGAACTTAAATAAGAATAAAAAGGTTTTTAATTATCAAAAAAGCATTTAATATAAATCACCGAAAACAAAATTTCAACTGACTGGCACAACATAACATCTGTAAAATTATATGAACATTTGATTTAATTTTATATAAAAAATCATAGAGGTTAGATGTTAGATGCTGGAGAGGTTGGGGAATCCTTTGAAATAAAATGTTTCCAGACCGCACTGGGGATGACATGCTGGAAATGTCCGAAAAATCTAAAACAAATAGTTTTAGTTGTAATACATTAACTAAAAATTACTGTTTTAATTATTATTTTGAATCGAGGAATATCTGTACACACATAATTGTAAATAGGGAGTTAGTGGAGAATTATACTGATTGATTATATTTTCCTTGAAGTACCCTTATTTATTTATTTTATCAGTGAATGCAAAATGGTAGTATGCACTATGAATATTCGAAATTATTATTTTTGCTGTGGATATGGAATATATTTTCTTCTCGTTGTAAGGGTGACATTGCAGCCTATACAGCTCCCTCATGATGACAACGAGATGATGGCTCAATTAGTGGTCGGAGCAAAGTGGGGCGGAAGCAGTCAGTTTGTGTCCTCCGTGTCCAATCACACCACAGTCCGATCGATAAGATGAAGTATAACCTACTTTACCTTAAAGTATAGTGGTTAATATAACTTTAATTTGCGTTAATTATGCAGTTAACTACATTATGATTTACTTTCAAGGAAAATTTGAAGATATACTTACCTTCCGTAAGGTTAAAAGTAACTTCTTTTTACATAATAGGTAGATAGGTGAATGTCAACCCAATATCATTTATTTAAACATTAAACAAACATAGTAAAACGCAAACGTTTCAGACTATTTCGTCCATCTTCAGGGCAATATTCTTCAGTTATGTATTTTCTTTTCATATTTTGGTGGCTTGGTCACATCATATTGTCTCTAATTCTTACATATTTCCATTACAATGTAATAGGTTACATTTGTTTAACAGAATATTTTTCACGTTTTACACATTAAAATTTCTGCCACATACATAGACCTAATTTGTTCTTGATTGATTGACCATCTATCTACTACTGACTACTTCTGACTAAATAATATTGAGAAGATTAGCATTCACCTATCGATCTATTATAGAATATTCATGATCTTCCTTTATAATAATTATACGCGTGATTATATAGTAACTTCTTTTTTTTTTTTCGTTAATTTGATGAGTAGCGAACACGATTTTAATTTTATTCTACTTGGGGTAATTTGTGAGGGGGTTGGCAAGGCTTTGATGGCAGTTTTCTAAATACAATGGTTGGTAATGGCTAACTGCGTAATTCCAGAATTTGGTAGTAAGAGCTCAATAATTGACGGAAAATTGGTTTATTTTTTTTTTTAACTTTATGCTCCTATGGCTTATCGGACGATAAGCATGCAGTGGAACCAACATTTTACGTCCCTTTTGAAGGACGGCATAAAAAAGGATTTTGTACAACCTAAAATCCTAGTGCCACCTGCCAGGCTACAAACCGGCGACCTTAGGTGTAGCAATAGGTTTTCTTTCATAGGTTTAGGTTTCTATAGGTATAACAATAGGTTTCTCTGTGATCTAGCCACTAGATCACCGAGGACCACTAAGAAATAGTTTATATAATAAAATGAATGATTTATGAAAGTTAAATTAGGTTAGCATCGTTTCGTTGTTACTAATGGTATTAAAAAAATCTTTACAAACTAAAAGCTGACTACCAAAAAAATTGTGCATTTTTTTCTTTCCTAACCATAAGACTTCTTCACGTGGTAAGATCTTGTCTTTCCAGTCAAAAACCTGCCACTACTTCAATATTTCTTAGTTTTATATGGAGTACATTATGTTTTTTGCTTTTCTAGTGTTGCTATTAAGAAATATTAATAATTAGTAATATTTCTTAATAATTAATACTACGCCCAATCACAACTAGTCGCACTTTTCTTCTAGTCGACTCAATCAATAGTATTCACTATTTTACGATGTAATTAATTTTACCAATAAAAGTAGGTAAGTATACTAAGTAGTTTTTTTATTTGTTTTTTTTTTATGTTTTTTAATCCTATATTGTATCCTAATTTTCTCAATAATTATAATTTTTATTATTAAGTATTCCCTATAAAAACGTTAAAATTCAAGGTAACAGTATTTATAAGGCATCAAACATCGTAGTTAAAAAAAAAAAAAAAGAACCATCCAGCAGCCCCTCATGTGAATGTCTTCATTTCGGGTGAGATATTATCTTAACAAGCCATTTGTTTTTTTCGTCTATAGCAGCCGCTACCGCATTAGGATGCGGGATCTCGGGGTTCCATATGCTGGCTGTACATTCATTGTAACTGTTTATGTGTATATACTTAAATATAAAAATATTTTATATGTATTTTGTTCGTATTTTTTATTAAGGGAGGATGGTTTTCATTTTACTAAGGATCATTTCAGGATTTTTATGTTCATTTTACTAATATTTTCTATTTAATGCTTTTCCTTTGATCACATAATTTAAATGATTTATTTTCTTAGATTTTTACTCTGTTTATGGGTCAGAAATTTTCGAAGAATAAAAATTTGTATTTTTCTGTGATTAATCTTAGTGGTATTGGGGTTAAAAACACAATTTTAGGGTAGAAATAAATAAATAGTTAAATAAATTTAAAAAAAAAAATATTACGATCTGAATTAGTATCTATAGTGATAACAAGTGTTGGGGTAAAATTTTGGAAGAGTTTCTGTTTAAACCATTGCAACATTTTTTTTCTTGATTTTTTTGGTGGTAACATATTCTGTTAGCGTTTTTCTTGCAATCTTCATTTTTCATACGTAAAAGCAATGGAGTTGAAGTGGATTTCAAAACCATCCTATTTCATGTCTTTTATTTTTTTAACATTTCCGGTTCTAAATTATCTCGTTTTAAGAAGAATTCCTTTCAAAATCAGTTTAATCACTAATATCTCAATTTCATATACCTATATAATGAGTGTTAAGGATCGAATGCACTTATGAATAGTAGGGTTCCAGTAAGCTTGTAAACTTTTAATATAAAAAATAAATTTAAAAATAAATATGCAGGTCTTGAAGGTGGTCTTGTTGACCCTAAACAAAACAGAATTTAATATTATGCAAATATGGGGAAGATAAAATAAAAACTTTTTTTCTTAAATTATATATTTAATATAAGAAAAATATATGTATTTAATTTAAGGCCTGACTGAAAATTTCCATTTCAGATTAGCTTCAAATTGTTACGGAATTTTAACCGCCTTTTTCTATATCCTATTATTTAACGGAATAAGAACTTGTAATGTGATTCAATAAGAATTAAAAAATTCTTAAAATATCACTGGTAATGAATGATGCTTGTTCATGACACTATTTTTATTTTATTTGATTAAAATCACATTAATTTGTAGTAAAATTATTATGTTTTACTATAAAGGTAATCAATCGCATGTGATACGTTTGTGGATTTCTAATATTATTATATATACCATATGGAAATATCTAATGTGACAAGTACTCACTAGGGAAATAAATTGTTTTTTAATGAGATAAGTGCGACAATAGCAATCTCGATACCGATGACTTGTCATCAAATTGTATCATTGACGACTACAAATTTCTGCTTATGTATTCGACATTTATTATCGATGAACTTACCGACTTCAGATAATAATCCAATCACATCAACCATCGCGACATGGGGAGTGACACGGACGGAATCGACTAACAGCAAACGAGCACTGAACGGAGAGTTGGAGAAATAAATTGCACATGACGTAGGACGTTTGATGGAGTTAGTGAGACAGCTGGTGTAATGGCGATTCTGAGATGATATAAGCTCGTTAAGAGAGCCGATGTTTCCCAAGATAACCAGGACCCTCCGGGCTATTCTCGTCTCTCAGGAAGGCCAGCCTTGCAATGGGGGGTGGGAGTAAGTTGGGGGTGTGCACCAGGTCAGTTCGCCGACCAAAACTTAATAAAATTGTATTTTATCAATTGATCAATTGATTGATTTTTTTAAAATGAAATATCATGTGTGGACCTTAGAAGGCCATAAACATAAACTTTAGGAAGCTAGAAATATCATTTGTGGATCTTAGGGGTCTTAGTGAAATTTTTCCAATCGAAGTTGAAAAACTTATAATTATATCTCTATTTTATTGTTAAATCTCATTCAGGTTTTTCTCTTTTATTAACAGTTCTAACTTGTATTTTCAGTATTTTTTATTTTTAGGCATTTTATAATCAGTCGTAGATATATCAATAACAGTCTGTATAGTTGCTCCTTTTACAAATGAAGAACTGCTGGAACAATTTTTATGGTCTTTGATTAGTTTGGCGGATTTGTCACCGCCCTAATGGGGAAAATTGTTAATTATAAACTTTGTATCCTTTTTTCCGAAATTCCACGAATTCTAATAGGAAAGAGTACGTGAGAATTTTTGTTTGTTTTTCATTACATCACTAAGCTCACAATTAACATAAATATGAAATATGTTTCCCCCATGAATATGTAAATCCTTACACATTTTAAAGGAGTACAAAAGGATTAAAAATAATAATTTGTATTTCTTAAAAACAAAGTAACGAACATGATGCATATTCATTAGACATTAACATACATTTTTCGGACATCGAAAATGGGTCTTATTAATGTATACGCAATTATTTCATTAATACGTACATGAGATTATACTCTAGGATATCTAGTTGTGTACTTCAAATTAAACGAGTGCGTCATGGTCATAAATTTGAATAAGATAATGACGCCGGGAAAAGTGCGGGGATGTAGGAAGCAGAAGGGGTGGTTGGGGGTGGGTTGCCATGGCTACGCAGGGGTTGGTGAGAAAGTGGGCAGCTGCTCAGCGATGGCCGGTATCCTTTGTGTGACGGCCCCAGGTAACCCAGCCCGAGGGCTCTGGCCTCGATGAAAATAAAAGTTAAAAGACAAAAAGGAAAAAAAAATTAGAAAAGTGGGTCTATAAAAATGTGTTAAAAAAAAAAAAAATAAATGATTTGAAACAGAAAATTATCTCAGATCATATTTTAAATGGGGGAAAAAAGTTTTAAAAAAAATCTTTTTTTTATAGAATCTAGAAAAGTGGAGGTGTACTTATCAAAATGTTAAAAAAAAAAAAAATTACTGAAAAACAGAAAATTATTACTACCTATTTAAAATAATATTTAAAGTAGGAAAAAAATGTATATATTAGAGAATCATTAATAAATTGTCTGTTTAACGTCAATTTATGCCACTAAGGCTAATCGAATGAGGCTACAGTGGGAATCCTAAATTTTGCGTACACAGGCATAATAAGGATAGGTATATTTAACCAGTTATTTAGTTTTACCAGAGATTCATGAACAGAAGATAAACCACCTTGATCAATTATATTCATTAAAAGAGATAAAAATCAACGCATAAACTGTATATTTTGCTATAAATAAATAATGTCATATTCCAGTCTTTTCAGTCAAATAAGTTTTTTATAAATAAAAAGTTAACAATTTTAAAATTAGTTATGAATTTTTTTATATCATAATTCTTTGAACCTTTTATATTTTCATCCAATTAAATTAATAGTATGCCAGAGGAATCAAGGCATCCTTGTATTTTTTTTTAAATTTTATCCATTTACAACTCATCAAATTCCAATTCCTACATCCTGAAGAGGATTAGGTCCACCGAAACATATTTCGTCTTATCATGCTCCAACTCAGGCCATTGATATATATTTAAGTGGCGTCCAAATCGACAAATGGATTGAACTTCATTATTTTTTCTATATCTTCAAAACGACCCAGAGATTCATCGTTGTTCGAAACTTGAACATTACCCATCTATAAAATACAGTTTAAAAAAATAAAATTAAAGTAAACATATTTTTGAAGCAAAATGAGTAATTCGAACAACTAAGAAATACCTTGTATAAGGTACCTCCTAGAATTAGACGATAATGATAGTCATTATAAACTGTCACGGATGCGTCGCCGCTTATTTTATTTATATATTAACATATACTGAAGTTAAATTATTTAATACTACTTAATAGATAATTATTTTATTGAAAAAAACATTCCAATTTTTCTATTATGAAAATGCCTATTCAACAAAACTATTAGTGATTTCTTTCGAGCCCTTATTTCACCTGCAATAAATCAACAACTTCCAATCGAACAAACACCAGTATCAACTGTTGTCAAGCCTTACTAGTACTAACAAGACCTATTTGTGGCTATAAAAAGAAAAAAAACCGTCTCCTCGTGCAGCCATGCGCATCAACCCTTTAGGGATGAATCGTTTCGTATCCTACGGGGTTAAAAGGCGTTTGTCCTCCTCGCGCACCCTTGATGGGGATGCTGAGAAGGGGGTGGTCCCTACAGATCATGTATTTCTTGTTAGCCCTTCTCTCCCCTCCAGCTATACGGCTATTTCAGTTATGTATAAATCCTCAGATTCACATGGATCATCTTCCAAAGGGTTCGACTTCGTAACGGTGAGTTAAATACCTCTTCTGTTAGTAGGTATTACATTGAGTTATCTGTATAAGATGAGCTATTGGAAAATAATTATTTATTTGTATAAATAGATATAGGGCAAAACATATGCACTGTATCCGCACTTCGATTAAATAGAGCTTTTTCCAAACATTTGAAATTTGATTGATTTTCCAGGAAAAGATCATGTTAGAATTAATTATTAAAAAGAAAACCTTTTTTTTCAAATATTCTTTGTTTAGACTAATAATGACTAACAATGGGATGAAATTTACACCTTTTATTTTTTAATGATTAATGTGTTATCTACTCAGTTTTCTATCGTGATGGATGAGTGGGTTAGGGTGATGTAGTGTTGAAGAGTGGAATGTTTGATATTTGTCGTGTATGAAAGATTTTACTTCGGTATGTTCATGTCATTGTGCAGTGTATTATTCGAAATAAACAAGGTGCATTTGTGATTTTTCTGAGAATTTTGAATTGTGATGTTTGTATTTTGTTAATGTGGATGTCTTTCGCGGAACCCCAAAGTTGCTCCGTATGTCCAAAAAGGTCTTAAAATAGTCGTGTAAATTATTCGCTTGTTTCTTAAGGTGAGTGTTGATCTGTAGTCCAGGAGATGTGAAAGCTGCTTGTACCGTCTGTTGAGTTCCAGTTTTTTAAATTTGGTATGTATGTTCACGTAAGTCCAAGATATCGTAAGAAATTCTTTGAAGGAACTGGGTCATTGTTAATTGTCACAGGCGGGCAAGTAGATTTTCGTACAGAAAAACTTACGTGACTTGACTTGGAGGAGTTTATTTTGATTTTCCATTTTTCGAACCATTTTTCTATTTCAAATAGATGACTTTGAAAGGTGAAGGATGCGATAGTAGGATTTTGATGTGTTGAAACGATAGCTATGTCATCAGCGAAGCTAAAGATAGTGGTGCGAGGGTGCTCAGGGATATCTGATATGTAGACGGAATAGAGTAAAGGACTTAAAACACTACCTTTTGGTACACCCGCAAGTTGAGGAAAGAAGGAGGAAAGAGAAGAGTCAACTGAAACACAGAAATACCGGTTAAGAAAGAAAGATTGAAGAATCAGGAAGTAAGTAGAAGGAATGTGTGGTTTGATTTTCCAAAGCACACCTTATTAAAATTCTTGTGATATATTTAAGTAAAGTCATCGAATAATCAACATTAGTCAACAACCCTTACTTATATGGGAATAGACTTTTTAGATGTGTTTATATCATAATTATTATTTTAAATTAATGTTTTATTTAATTCAATTTAATATACCTATTAAGGTAATCATTTCCCACTAATTAAATAATTTATGCGTTAAAGAATATATTTTTATTTGTTTGATATAATCTAAAGTGTTCTACGGCATCTTCGGAGTTCATTCCCCTGGAGATGTGAGGAACAAACTAAGGAGATATCGCCAAGGTCAACACAATTGGTTCCTGTCAATCTACCATTTGATATTGTCTTCCACATTTGATATAGGTGAATAGTTTCTAGTTTTAGAGGGATCGAAATGCAAACTGTGTAAAGGTATATTAAGTGAAATGTATATATAAAATGTAATATAAGTGTTAAAATATATTAGGTGTAAATATATAGTTTTAACTTAAATAATTTATTATTATAAATCTAAATACTATTTAATATGTCCTAAAACATATAAAAAAACTCTACTTAGTAATTTCCTTAAGAAAGCTTTGTTCGATATACAATCCACTCTTCTCCCCCAAAATAACAATCACATGAATAATTATGAATATACATTTTAGAATTATTTGCGTACGAGTATGTACCCATTTCATTAAGACTCAGCTGAAAGAATTAAGTAAATAATAATAATCAAACAAATAGCTATCACATTTATCATTGATATCTTATTTGTTGTTCTTGACAGACTTAATGAAGGTTTATTAATCATATCCAGACTTATTTTTTTATTATCGCATCCCGGAGAGATACGAGATAATTTACAGCTTCCTGCTTTTTGTGTGAGGAGATTGATCCGTCAGTTTGCCATCATCACCTGCGAGCAGAGGCGGTGTAGACGCCCGCTCTAAAATGGCGATGGGTGGTGGGGAGTGACCAAAAAACTGCTTTAGCCCTGGGCCTCCTCTAGTCTGGGCCCGCAAACGGTAGCCGACCGATACGCCGAGTGTTACATGTGTGTTAGTGTGACAGTGCGACAGCGTGACAGTGATAACACCTATCAGGATGCGCCCTCGAAGGTATGTCTTATGTGACATGCTGCTATGGCAGGAACGGGCAAGTGAGTACCACGAAAAAAAAAAATAATCATTGACTATCGAGTCAATTAGGGATAACCTCCTGTTATCTCAATGAATATTCATGAGCTTAATTGATGTACGTTAATTAATTGACCTGTTATGTTAATTGTATAGTCAACATTGCTTTAATTATTAGAATTGTGCCAATGTACAGTTTGCAATCTCATTAGCCTCTGAATCAATTAAGCTGAAAAAAGATTATAACATTCCTAACTTACAGTTCTATGAAGTATTTCCTAGTCATCTTTATCCAAACAGTGATTCCATAATATCTGAATTATTTCATTTCCTGATATAAGCAGTACTTAATAAATCCAAATAAATTTTGGAGCGGTCAAGTAAAAACATCAGGTATTAGCTGAAAACGGTTTTTTCAATTATTTCCATTTTCTAATTTCTATTTAATTATATTAATATTTGTATCAACATTAAAAAATATGTTTTCAAATTAATAAAAATCCGGATAAATATCATTTAATTCGTTAGTTATCTTTGTTCCTATTATTAGATTAGTTACTTATCCCAATCTTGATTAAATTTACGTATAGATAAAGTTTACATGGATACAATATTTTTTTACAATTTTGAACCAACGCTAAGAAAATGATATTTTAGAAATGAGAAATTACTGTATATTTTATCCCCTTTAATTGTAACTCTAGGTCTTCAGATAAAAAATTGAGATTTTTATTGCTTATCTCAGAGCTTCTAATATTATTTTTAACAATAAAATAGTATTATATAAATTTCCATAAAACGTTTTACGAGCTACACTTTTCTATTGCCATCGTTAGGTTCAACATAAAACAAAAAAAAATTTGTAACCAACATTATTTTATTTTATTCTTTTAATGACATTAGACGAAATGTATTAGTCTAAAGATATATTAATATTTGGCCTAGCACCTATCTTAAATAATGCAAGTCGTAAATTCATATTGATTCATGTATATTCACTTGAGGTATATTGATTAATGTCTATGACATCTTCGAATAATTAATGGCTCACATCAGATAGCTATACAATTTTAAATACGAATACAAATAAATAATTCATATATGAATAGATAAGATATGCGCAAATACGAGGGGCATCTGGACCCTGATGACTCAATCTGTAACCGGTATCTGTAAGTTATCCAGCCGACATCGCTCCACTGACACACCTAGGGACCAGATATTTACATAGCTTCTTTTTTTCTCGGTCCACTCTAGGAATCTCAATTACCACCTCCTCTATAATACCTATTTATTATTACATTTCTATTTATTCTATTGCTTTTGTGTTATTTTCTATAAATTTAATTTTTATCGCCTTCTGGATCGAGTGTATGACATGATAAACATTTAACAATTTATTGCTCCATTATTAGATAAACTGCTGTAAATATTTTTCGAATTAAAAACCCTTTTTAATAATTCCATGTTATTTATTCATCTCATGTTTATTGCCTATTTTTAGACATTGTGGAATTAAACCATTATTTTAATTACTGATTTCAGTCAGTGGGGAACAGTACTTTCCAATATCATTTCTTAATATTGTCTCAAAAGTGTATTGTTTAATTTTTGCCTAACAAAAACTAATAAAAACGGTCTACTTTAAAAATGATTTTTTTTTTTTTTTTTGCATATTGTAATAGGTTTTAACATAAAACTAAAGGAAGTTAATAATTATTATCTTTATAATAAGTTTTTTTGGTTGTTACTTTACTATATAATCAATGTGGGGTCTTGTTTGTTTTTCTATGACTACATGTTCATAACCAGTGATTTTTCTAGGAGCAGTATCACCTAGAGTAAACTATACAGAATTTCGTTTTACAAAATCATATTGTCTACTTTTCTTATCTATAAGATTATATTATTTTTTTTTTATTTTGAATCTTTCATCGTGACAGTGGATGTTTTATGTTCATAACGGAATTCTAAAGTGAGGAAAAATGCGTCGGAAATTCGTTGGTAAAAGGGAAGGAACATGGTTTGAGGTTATTTCCAAAACAGGTGAGTCTATATTATTTAGGTTAGATCAGGTAAAACTGTTCCTGAAAAAATAACTGGTTAGTTACATGAAGTCGTTAAGCAAATAAAACCTTAAATATGTATTAATATATATTTTTTTAAATCCATGTTGGTTGTAGTATTTACAGATTTTTTAAATGATATTTTTATATAAGATTATTTTGCTTTCGATTGATATACAATTTTTTTATAGTATATCACTAGTGTTTGATCAAAAGGGGTTAAGTCGTCGAATGTGAAGCTTAAACAACGATTTACCAAGCTATTGAAAATCATTATAAATTCTTTCTGATTGTATTCTTTATTCCAGAATAATAAATGAAACTATATTCTTTCAACAGAGGCTGTAATAAATTGTGAATAACGAATGAATTATAGTCAATTCTGAATTTTAAGAAGACGAGACAAAAAAAATTTTTTTATGACTTAAGCCCTTTTGCCCAAACATGAATGATGAGTCCCTACGTTATTCCTATTTTGAAGACCATAGAATACTAAAACAGAGCCTTAAATACTGTTAGATGCCAATTTCTCTTTTAGTTAGAGGCGTTGAACCAAATGTAAAAAATATATATAATAAACATTAACCTATCAATTAACTGTTGATTGATTCATATAGTTGTGATTCGAAAGAAGTTAAAATGTGGTTGGAATATGGTTTTCAGGATTTATTGGTTGTGAATATACAGTAACGTATTGCTAAGTCGCAGGGAGATAGTTGTCATATAACAAACATAATCACAATTCACTTGCTATTGATTGATGAAGGATCATTTGAATAATATGTTTTTTATTTCCATATTGGACTATTTAATAGTAATATGTGTCGATATATATCAAATTTGAATACCTCTTATTACAGACCAGACCCCTGCGATACAGTTCTATGACATTGCGAACGGATAGACAGACACCCCGATAGATCGTGGCCCCGATCCTGGGGCGTGGTCCTCCCTAGTTATCACCCTCCGTACCATCCTCCCTTCCTTCATCGAATCCTGATTTATTGGCAGCAGTAAATCCGCAACAAGGACTGTCAGCTTTTTCTTTTATTTATCCTCTTTCTCCCTTTTTGCCCTTTTCGCTGCACGCGAATGCTTTGTCCTCCCCCTCCCCTCCCAAGGGCGGCACGGACGCGTCGGATGACAATGCCAGTCCAATTTGTGTACACTCAATATCCAATAATCGTCAAGGGATGAGACTTTTTAGGGGAGTTTGGTAGGGTATGATTCAGTATCCTGCTCGTTGTCTGAGGGTAGCTATCGCATTACAGGATTCCCAGTTTCAGGTTTTTATATCATCATTATATTTTTAATGTTTTGACATTTTCAATGGTGTTTTCAATGATTCGAATAGATATAAAATTAGTTAGGTATATCTAGGGAGACAAAATCTTGTCACGTGAAACAAAATCATATGATTTAGTCTGTTACATTAAAATGAGTTCCAAGCTTTTTGTTGGAACAGTTTTATAACTGTTTTACTACATGTTATAGAGGTTTCAATAATAATCTACTTCATTCAAGAATATTCGATTTCGGACTAAATTAAAATGGACTCTTTGTCTTAGTCTTGCTTTTTCCATCGAAGCATATCATTACTTCTGTGTCACTAGTAGATAATTTTGTTATGTTAAAAAATTGAGTTTTTATTGTTTAGCTAAGTGAATATAATTTATTTATTTTAATAATGATGCTCTTCCTTTTGTTATTTACAAAATTCGTAAATCTTGAAGTTACGATTTATTTTCATTTATTGTTAAAGTTTATATTTTTAGTTTTTAATTTCAACAATTTTATACAATACAGCCAGATAAATGCTGCCTGGACAAATTGTCAACAATGTTATTCTTAGGTGACTAAATGTCCCAGAATAAAGTGAAATTTTTCATTTCATTTCATTTCAATATAAATAATATTCATATAATATTCATATAATAAAAAATATTCAAAACCCCAATTGCGTTAAAACACTTTTTGAGTAGAGTAGTAGTACACACACAACTTATGATTGGCTTATTGCATTTTCTTAAAACTTATTACTAAAGTAATTTTAAATTCTGCATATCATAAATCACTTCATAACACAACATTGCTAAATCCGTCTTACTGCAAGGAAGATCTGAATATATTAAAGAAACTTCAATGGATTCACAATACAATAAAATGTTTCAAATTGTCACTATTAAGAAGAATTATATATATATTTCTTTCTGATATCAGTGGGGATATCACTACTGCTTGCAACAACATATTTTTATCGGTCGTTATCTCGAACTAAGATATAAGAACGAGCGTATGATTGAACTAAGAGTTATTATATAAATGTTTCGGATAAAAAAAAGGTAATTATTTTAATTAAATAATAGTACATAATACTGTTCTCTATTGAAAAAGATAAATAAGAATCAAAATTATTCACTTATCTACGGAAAATTAATAGATCTTTATATTACTGTATTTAGCTCGTTATAAACATTAACTTAGATCATTATGAAATTGATTAATTTTGACGAGATTTATCAAATCAAGTTTTCTATTGTCTTAAAAAAATTAATAAGAAATTTCAATACTTTTTTCGATAACACCATAAAAAAATCTAAATAACAATCACAATCTTATCAAGTTGCTAAATATTTTTCTTTAAAACTCTAAGATGATATAATCGAATTTAACCGTCTTTATTTATTTATTCTTTTTTATTAATTTAATATTTTTTTTTATTTACCATTTACTACAGGTGGAAGAATGTATTAAAAATGAAGTGAATTATTGATGATTTCCTGCCCTTATGAATAGTCACAACGTTTCTGATGTTATTTAATAAAATAAAAATATATACACGGAACATGTAGAAATATTAAATACAGAAGACTAATATAGAAATCTGGTGAACAGTTGAGGGTGTAACAAAAAGAAAGAAGGCAGGTTACCTGTGTTTTACCTGGCCTCGGTGGAGATGTCTTGATTAGATACTCACTAATGGCTTCATGCCCCTGTCTCTCACTGATGATATATTTGTATGTCCAGGTAGAGGAGGTCCCTGTAGCTACCAGCCAACAATACAAAAGCTCTCTTGTATTTCCTTAAGTATTACTTGTATTTCACTAAAAGCAATACAACTAATGTGAGAAACTGTAGTTCATATGAATCCTAAAACTTAAAAAAATTGTAAAAGTCTATATTCAGTTTTCGTTCTCTAATCAATCAGTTACCAATCATAGAAAAGGTATTTAGACGTTTATTTTTAGAATAAATTAATTGATTTTATACTTAATTTTCTTTGAAATTAAGTAAATTTCATTTTAATTTTCAGTCGAGGATTTTGACTTTTGAAATCAAGGTTTGAAATGGATGATTAGAAATTAAAAATAAAATCCGATCAAAATTTTTATCTAGAAGTTTTAAAAATCAGTTGATGATCTTTATGAAGAGTGATTTTTATTTTTGATCAATAATGATATCCTGAACATTATCCTTGAATATAAATTTTAATAATAATTCTATATTTGTCTTGAGGCTAAGCAGATAGTAGTCAAGTTTTTTTAAAAGTTTTGATCCTTTATTAACCTCACACTATTTTTACAATATTCGATTCTTCGTTTCGGCACTAAGCCATTTTCAAGAAGAACACCTGTGACGACAATTTTTCAAATAAAATAGGCTGAGTACCCTTGTCAAAAATTTTTGAGACTATAGTTTTTAACTAGTAAAAAGATTTTTAATTTTTGACAAGGGTACTCAGCCTATTTTATTTGAAAAATTGTGGTCACAGGTGTTCTTCTTGAAAATGGCTTAGTGCCGAAACGTAGAACCGAATATTGTAAAAATAGTGTGAGGTATAGTAAAGGATCAATTTTATAAAAAAAAAACTTGACTACAAATTTTAATAATAATTTTCAAGTAATACTTTCTTAAAACAGAGACATAGTTTTTTTTTTTATATTTTCTATTTTATATATCGATTCTGCCGTAATGAATTAGAAATTTCGGCTAGCAAATAATATATTAAATAAAACTCTCTGGATGGAGCTGGAAGAGTTTAATTCCAAAATCAGAATTATTTCCGAGTGCTCAGGCATCGAAATGTTGCTAAATGTTAAAAATCTTTGGTGTACAGCTTATAGAAAATCCATTATATGCCAGACATCAAATAGAAATGTAAAGTAATGAGTTTTGAATTAAACCACAATACTTCCTAATAAAATGAATAAGCATCAAAGACCGATTCAAATTGTCATGTAAACATTAAAGACCCTGATCGAAATTTTCATTCAGTATATTTTAATCTGTCATGTATCTAAGAAATTAATCTGTAGGCAGAAGACGTTTGCACGCAAACCTACACCACAATTAGCTGGCCTTTGATTAGCAAGAACGAAACATTTGTTTTCATTTGATTAAATAAATGATATAGCTAATAGGAACCAGTACTGATTCGCTAATTGTCATAGCCCACTTCTGCCCGAGACGTATAATTGATCATAGAAATGAGTACCCTCTTCTCGCAACAGCCGCGATTATGCCGGCCCTATAATTACGAACACATACATAGAGGGCGGTCATTAGTACCCTGAGGCCTAAGTATAAATCACTGATATTAATAAGGCTGAGGGTGCCAGGAAGAAGAATTCGAGGTTAATTTCGCGAGGAGGTGGGCCATTTGGTTGTTCACCGCGGAGTTGGCAGGACTGAACAGGAAGCTGTAATCGTCTGTCCCCTTCTAGGATATCGTCCTGAATTAGATTCAGTCATCCGTGGCTACAAGAGGTGAAGGAATTTTATAAATCCGAAACCATTTTCTGTTGGTTGTTTGTTTAATGGTATGCAATACCTAATGAATAATTGCTTTAATATGCCCACATGATTAATAGTTGGGACAGAATATATAATTTTTTGATATATGAATAACCCATAGTAAAAAACAACTTGCATGAAATTGAATATAAAGCTACTAAAGAAAAAATAAAATAAACGAAACTAAATAATGTTAACGATTCCCCATCACTATTTAGTTTCCACCCTTTAGTCTAAAATATAGAAAATAATCCTTGAAATCTACAATTACAAAAAGTTGGTGAACTCTATCATTTTATGGTATACTTAAAATTTCTAATTTGTTAAGTTTATTTTATGTGCAAACCATTCTATTTCATGATTATTTTTTTTCTTTTAATCATAAATCCTTTAATAAAGAGTAATTTATACAGTCGGGGATGATAAAAAAATAAAAACGGTTCTCTGTGGTATATATAATATATAATACAGGAGCATGAATAACATCTTTCAGTTAGCAAAAATGATAAATTCTATTTTGAAACTCGTTAGACTGATCAAGGTAGGTTTCGGGTGAGATTGACAAGCAATTGCTTGATTTAGAAGTTTACTTCCAGAATATCCCCTTCCTTTTTAAAATAAATTATTCAAACAAACTTTTTGGTTATGCCTACCATTAAAGACGTCTAAAATCCCAATAATTTTCCGATTTGGACATTTTATGATTTTTTATTTTTAGCAAGCTGGAACAAATATTTAATTTTTTTGCCTCCGAATTATTCTCCGAATCGCACGCACACAAAATAATATTCGTATATACAATTATCTAGCTTTCTATTTAATTCGTTATTTTTACTAGAAAAAAAAAATATATATATATATACTAGATATTAAAAAAAAAAAAAGGGAAAAATTATCTAGAAAAAAAAGTATGGTATTAATGAACAATTTCGAGAATACATTTGATAAGGCGATAACGTCACCTAAGTTGACGCTTTAAAAAAAAATTAAATAAAATAGATTAAATGTAAGTAAATAAGTGAGTAGGAGAAAATGTACATATCTACTTAGATATTATTTCAAAAAATAATAACAATAAATAAATGTATATTTGACAAAAACTGAATCATTTTTCATATACACGAATTATATATATCTTTGAAGCAGAAATGTCGTACCAGAAGAACTATGGTTAAAGAATATAAACATACTTTTAATTTCATTATATTGTCTGCCGGCACTTTTTAATGCTAACCTAGGGTGTAAATTGAGGCGTGAAAATGCATAAAACAAAGTTTTTTTCTGCCATATTGTTATATGTGCCAGAGCCATTCTTCAGAAATGGGTATAGGTAATGTCTTGTTATTATAAAAGAGTTCATTGAACGTATGAAGGATGACATGGGTGTAAGCAATGAATGTTGTTCAACCTCAGGGTATAAGTCACATTATTTCTGTAAAAAATTTCTAAGGCACTTATACCCTTATGCATTTCCACTCTTCAATTATAAAAGATGGCTTGAATGATGACATTCAAACTTGAAGTTTTGGTTGAACAGAATGAGGAATCATGTACTAAATAAGGTTTACACAGTTTAAAATCTATATTAAAAACAAATTAGGACTAACAAGAGGTTAAGGGAAGAGTTGTTAGAGTAACAAGCTCTTTCACAGCTCCTAATAGGAAGGAACACATTGCATTACCATAAATCCCAAGAGCAAGCTAGCGTGCTGCCTCGGGGAACAGAATGCTGCCCAACTTGGGCCCTATATCAAAACCAGTTTCCGCGGCACAACCCAATCTCATTTCCAGGGAAAAACTAAATGGATTTTCCATGCTTTTAAAACTCAACATCCCTTCCACCGTTCAGTGCTTGATTATAGAGCAATGGAGTTCCCAAGCAGCATACTGTGAAAGCTCGTTCACATGTTAGGTACTCTTGTTGATGTACTCCATTCTTCCACAAATACGAATGGTCACCATCCGCAGATCAATTTTCTTAATCGTTTAGGTCATGATGAAAAGATGTGTATTGTACTTTGGCGATGTGTATCATCGAATACGTTACAAAAGAAAAGTTTTAGCATTGGTAAAACGGAACTTGATAATGTTTGTTTAAAACATCCAGGTCATCAATGCTTATGTATTCATATTTTCTTTCAATAGAAACGGTAATTAATTTTATGTATGTTAGTCATTAAAAACTCATCTTATCCATAAGAGTTCGAAATTTATTTAGCAGTGGATTTTTTAATAGAAAAGTATTTTTAAAGCGTTTTTTTCAGAATGTGATTACATTTTATATCAAAACTCACTACTAATCCCAAGGAATTGCATTCAAAATGTTGAAAAGTCAAAACTGGATAGGTCTTCAGTTCTTTATGCTTCAACGATCAATAGCCTGGCTATACTTTATTTTGAACGTATCTTACAATTACTTCATTATTGCTTTCATTTTTTTAAACTGAATCAATGGAGTGAGAATTTTCGTGAAAAGAAAAAAAAATCAGCCTTGAGTAGCCATGGGAATTTATAGAAACAGTTTTTAGGCTTTACAGAAACATTTTAAACAGTGAAAAGGGCAGTTCTGTTATGTCACTTTGAAATTATTTTATTCCACATAGAAATGTTTGATTAGTTTTATAAGAAGGGGTAGTGATTATAACCAGAATTTGTTAAGCAATAGAGCGAAGAAATTATATTTTTTGTTTTGTTTTTTTAGGTCATGATTACTTTTTCTATGATCACTTTAAAAATATTTACAAAATTACTAAAATAAATATTAATCACAATTCCAATATATGAAAATTCCAAATAATTGATTTATTTGGTATTTAAAAACATAAATATATTCCACACTTCTTTTACATTTCAGTTAATATTACTTCATTAGATAACATTAACATTCGTTTTATTATTTTTTTCATATTCTTGAATGATAATTGAAAGTAGTTCCATTTTTTATTTAGCTTTATTTTCATAAACAAGATACTGATTAATTAATAATTCAATATAAATAGCTTTAGATGTCTTGTTCAATCAACGATATCTAGTTTTATTTTGATGATGTTGATAAGATGAATCATGGTTTCTTTACTTTTTTTTTTTTTAACGTCAAAAACGGAATATTTTACTTGCGGGCGTATTACTAAGACTATTCAAAAAATCTGGCAAAAGAAAAATTAATATACTTGAGTACTTGAGCATAGTACTTACAAGGATGCAAGGATGTATTTCTTCTAATTAATTAGTTTAAAAATTATAAATTAATTATTTAACAAACAATCAATGATTAAATAACTTCTTATTTTTTTATTTTACCTATTCTAAAATGCATTAACAACTAGTTGCATTCTTGATATTTCGAAGATAAAAAATATTCCATTTAACTTCGGATCTTGGTGTAAAACTGGTGGACTGGCTACTGGTAGCTGCCATAGGAGCTTACAACAATATGGCTCTATCTCATTGTTTGGGCTCACAATGCACCCCCAAAGTTCACATCCGCCATTTTTTTTTCTCTATGTTTCCCTGAATCGGCACAGCTGACGTAGGTTCTTTTGTGGCTAAATGTCATGGCCCTAGCTGGAGTCTAACCTTAACTTTCCTTTTTCATTCTTTTCTAGGTAGTTTTTTTTTTTCTTCTTTTTCTTTTCCCTTTCACTCGAAGAACTGGTGTTGTGTTGTCTGAGAGAACGAGATATGCAAGAGATTCTCATCAATAGGTATGTTCTAGTAACTTCATATCATAGCAAAAATAAATAAAAATTTCTATTTATTCGTGTATAGAGTTATTAGAAATTACAAATTAGTATTCAAAGAGAAAAAGGGCAATCTGTGTGATTGGCTAGTAAGCGAGAGAGAGTCAACTTTTTAATTTTTATTTGATGTAATTCTGATTTTGTGATAATAATAATGGTAAAATTTATATCACGAGTGTAATGTTGCTTAATTAAGTTACGTATCTCATATGAGAAACATATTAATAATTTTAGATAATATTTCTCCTAAAAAAAAAATTTAAGTGTAGTATAAATTCTTTCTCTAAGTTTACCACAGATGATGCTAAACTACAATAGTTTATTTAATATTTACAATATAGATAACTGTAATACCATATTTAGCATGGATTTTATTTTCAGACCATTTTTATGGTAATCAATACTGAATGGAAATCTGGAAATAAAATAAATATTAAAATTGTTTATCTCTTTTATGTGGTCAACGTTTGATATTTATGAAATATTCTAATCCCATTTTATTTAACTTATTTTACCCTAGAAAATACACATACACACCCCTATACATCTGACTTATTAGGACAATTCATCTTCACTTGTTTCCTACAAATAAAGATATAATCTATTGCGTCTTATCGTAATTCAAATATTATTCATTTTTTTTTAGATTTCTTGAATATACCGATGTAATATTATTATTAAAGTATTTCAGGAAGAGATCTGCATGATGTGATTTGGTTAAGTTTGAGCAATTCCTTTAGGATCAGTGATAATATTTTCGTTCTTATCCAGCCCAGAGATTGTTTCTTCTTGATGATTTCTCCTATGACTTTTATTATGTGCCACATTCCATCCACACCGGAGTTCTGTTGTTTAATGATGATACAAACTCTATCAAAGATATTTTCTAGCTATCTTTGATTATTCTTCTAGCATTATAAAAATATTATAATGCCCATGACCCTCAGTGTCGAGACCAACAAGAAATAAATAATTCACATTATTTTTGTTTGATTTGTTGTTTTAGAACGGTAGTAATATAATACTCTTAAACACTCTAAAATTATGTTGCTTCGCAATTATAATTGATATAATTTTTTATCATTCAAAAGATATCAATTTAGGCTTTCGAAATACGCTATAGACTAAAAAATATATTTTTTTTTTACTTATAGGTACTCTTAAAGCATAGCACATTAGATATATAAGCTCACTGATATATTAGAGGTTCATAAATTCTTTAACGCTTGGGGATATAGTAGGCTGGTCCAAGGATTCATAAGGATACAGCGTTGGCAGATGGTTTCGTTAGAAATCCGTCATTAGTCAAAGTCAGGTCGGGTTGAGTTGTCTCTATCTACCTGTAGTGGCGTGGTTGTGTAGCGGAGTGTATCCTTTTGTGCTCTGCGGGACCCTTGGTGAGTTGATTATGTATTCATTATATATATTAGCATTCACTAATGGTCCTGCCTCTTGGTGATTTAGTGCCCGGCCCTTCTTCTATTCCAAGTCACGGCTCCCGACCAATGCTGGAACACTGACTCAAAAAGCGCTCTATAAGCAATAACTACCCTGTTATTATTTAGTATTAACTAAACATATTATTAGTAAATTTTAAGTAATAATAGGGTGGAAACTGCCTTTAGAAATCAGGAAACATTTCCTATTTTCTAAGCCAACACAAAAAAGAAAGTTACCTATCCGACATATATGTCCATGTGCATATTACATTATCAATTTCGTAAAAATTAATGAATTTTTAAAGCATTTTTCTGTATTTTCCTACTTCAATAACTATAACTATCGGCATTTTATCTATTTAAAAAAAAACAGTGAAATATGTATAAAATGAGGCGTAGAATTCCAAAACCAGCCAAATCCAATTTCCAGATTTTTATTTTATTTTTTTTAAACAGTTTTTCTGTAGATTATCTAGATTTTGTAGGGCCGTTTTCAATATGATTTAACCTCTTTTGGAAGAAATCCTTCCACCAAATGATAATCTAAAAGAAAAACTATTTTAAAAAAAATAAAAAATAAAAATCTGGAAATGGACTTGGCTGGTATTGGAATTCTACGCCTCAAATATAGTTCAAATTATTTTTATTTTATTATTTTTTAAATATAATTGCCACCTCTAATTCCATATATTAATTCCCTTTCAATAAAGATGAAACTTCGACTAATGCACTTAAGATATATTGATATTTTAATAATATCAATTTAAAAAATTTAAAGTTTATTTTTATTTCTATTGACAGATAGGTATGATTGAATTATTAATCTTAGGATTTCATTTCAATGTTTTTCTAAATAATAGCAAAAGCAACCAATCGACGGTATAAATTTTTCCAAATAAAGAAAATCTTATTTCATACCAATACTTTGAAATTTGACATAACCACTTATTCACTGGGATGACAGTGAATATTCGGTCAAATTTTAAACATCTGATTTGAAAATTTAATATAAAATTGAGAAATTATTTATAATATCCGTTTTATTTTTATATTTATCCATTGAAAGAATATGTAAATTATAAAAATAAATAAATGAGGATATAACACATAATTAAATTAAAAATTAAAGTATTCTTACAAAGATGTACCTATTAGATACTAGCAGAATAATTTATTAATTTTGATTTTTTTTTTAATTATGTTTTATATACTCATTTATTTATCTTTATAACTTATCTATTCTTTCAATGGATAAATATAAAAATATAACGGATATTCTGAATAATTTCTCAATTTTATATTAAATGTTCAAATCAGATGTTTAAAATTTGACCGAATATTCACTGTCATCCCAGTGAATAAGTGGTTATGTCAAATTTCAAAGTATTGGTATGAAATAAGATTTTCTTTATCGGAAAAATTTCATCAAAAATGCCAAACTAATTATTAATTTCAGTAAGCCAACTGAATCTTATCAGTAATGTGATAATAGAGTTGACTTATTGTTCACTCACCGATTACGACTGATTTAACGCTAATTATAATAACTAAATATCAAATGTTCTATGTAAGCATATAAAATGATTTATAAACTGTCAATACCAAGAAAAGACTCCAGTGCTTCTTAAAGCCACTTGACCTATTATAGGTTTTTTATGTTATAAATATACATTCATACACTGCGATTTGCAAAGTCGGAGACGATAAAAAAAACGGTTTTCTGTGGTCAGTGTATAAATTTTAGGACAGTTCGTCAATTTAGGCTACGATACAATATATATATATATATATATATATATGCTACTTGTAGATTCGAGAAATAAAATTTGTATATACATACCTAGAATTACACGAGCAGACCCTACCACGCGTTGCTATGGCTCAGTAAGCTATAATGCGTCGAATTAGCTATATCCTATTCTTTGTTATAGTCAAATGAAAATTCATTGATAAAGGTAAAAACGTTCCAGCTAATCTAAAAACCAACGGGATTTAATAAAATGGAACTCTACGCCAAATTTAGAATCATTTAGTAAAGAATTTAGATGGGTTAAAGTTTTAATTGTTTACATCTTATATTTGACGATAATGTGTTAATGAATGACACATGACATAGTAAAAGGAACTATTAAAGAATATAATTGGAAGAGGGTTCAGTACAATCAAAATAGACAGATATCAAAAATGTAACAAATTAATCTGTTGCCATAATACATATTAATTAAATTCAGAATATAACACATGATGATATGAGATATAGTATCAGGAGGTTATACTAATAGGTACACATTGATTTTGGTTAACCCGTCTTTTGCTAAAACAAATAGATTCGATGTTTTCCCCACACGTGAAAAGGCGAAACATATGCCATGGGAAAAAGACGGATTTTCTTAGTCCAAGCCAGAAAAAATAGATTTATGCTTACCTTCCCTAAATATTGAAAGAAAATGAAGTGTTTTGTCAATAAATCAACTTACACCACCATCTGTTGGAAATTTATAGAACTTACAAATAATCACACTCAATTGTAATATAAATAGCATGTAATTAGAAAAAAAATAGAAAAAAAAAACTATCCTATCTTTTAAGTTGGACAAAACTACACACAATGAGCCATATTTTTATAATCGGTTGAGTAGTTTCTGATTTTATCTCCGACAAACATTGGGACACGAGATTTGTATACGAGTATATATAAAAATTTACAGAATTTTCAAATATATTAAAAAAATTAAATAACGATTATATCTTATACAGTACTAGTTATCTTATAATAGTTATATACACTTAATAAATCTTAAAAGACATATGTACCTATGTTATACAGGATTGTAAGCTTATACATGTAGAAATGCAGAATCAACCAAGCAATAAACCATTTACCTAAAAGTCAAAATAAAGAGGCCGTTGATAGGGCGAAACCTAAATTTTATAACTTCCGGGGAAAATTTAATCCATCCAAAGAGTGCGGGAAACTTCCCCCCGAACTTTTCTTCGTTATCTTCCGCTTTCCTCCGCCGCCTCAGGATCTCGGAGAGCCTTCCCCGCGACAATTCAATTTTATTCTGGCAACTTTTCAAAAAGACAGATCTAATTATTCGAGACGAAAAAGTTTCCCCCTCCCTCTAGCGGACAGGGCTTCGTTCCAAGCTCCGGGCCATAAGTCAACGCTGGAAGTAAAACAAGAATAAAAAATTAAATAAAATAAAAACTATTTGTAGAATAGCGCTTCCCCTAAAATATGTAATGCGTAGATGCGTGAATATATTCTCTACTACATTATCTTCGCCTCGACAAATTTATTCAAATAATTCACAGGACTATTGCTGTTATTAGATTTACAAATATGTGTTATCATCCCGTTGATTTACGGGGGAACAGTAGTCCAGAGCGGCGTAATAATTGCCTATCATTTAATGACCTCATAAGGCTATCATCACATTAGAGCTACATCTTTATTAAAGAGCCAGCTGCTCTTATTATATATAATCATATCTAACTAGTAGCATTTTCAGAAATTATATTTGACTATATACTTAAACATAACGGCATTTTTTTTCAAAAAATTAAAAGGTTTCTTATATATTTGTTAAATAGATTTTAGGTTTTTTTATTATTAGATTTATTAGATTTTTCATATTTAATAATTATAATATAAAAGATCCTTCTGTTTTAAATTATTTGTATGCCAATTGCTCTTCCCAATGTATTTGCCATTATACACAAAGCTTTTCATGAATAAGTTCTTTAAGATTTTCCAAACTATTCATAGAATTTGATACAGTAGCTTATCTCTCAACTTTTCAACACTTCAATTTCAACTTTCACATCGACTTTTTTATTTTTATTTTACGAAATAGCATTTTGCTAGGGTCTTTTCTACTTACCTACTATTTTTATGTTGTTTTTTTTTCTCAGCAACTAATATAACAAACTAATAAAAGACTTGACTGTTTGCCACCTACCAAAATATTAGGAATAACAAACCAGACTCTGACTTCAGGAGAAGTTTTAGTAGGAGAGTTTTTTTGTGATGAGTCATTATGTCATCTGATCGCAGATTTAATTGACATATTTCCCCAAGCTTAAAATATGCATATGCCAGAAAATGTATACGTTTCCCTTACCAGGCACATATATTATGTTTGAGACGTTACAAAACATTAAAATTTCTCCAATAACCAATTACATGTATAACTATCCAAAAGAATCTGAAAACTCCTTTTGTTGCAGATGTTTTTAACCTTGATGATATACCAAACTTCTAGCGCTCCCAAACCTTTTATTTTTATTGTTTAGAGTAGTATCTTTCAATTTTAATAAATAAAAATTAATGAGTTAAAAGGTAAAGTTTTCACTATGTTCCTTCTGGACTATTTCGGGAGGCTATGTTACCCCGATTAAAGGAGACTCGCATCACCTCCTTTTCAGTTAAAAAGGGTCTTGATTAGCTTTATCACAGGCCTGCATTCCACTATCGCTCGCTTTTCTGAGATGAATAAACCCTCAAAACAGATAAATAATCCAGTGGAAATGAGGGCACGGTAAGAACGGCGCTTTGCCCAGAAGTAACATGGGAAAACAAATACCAATTCAAATACATTTGAAGTCTTGCAATGGGTTTTATCGTTTTTATTTTTCTACATTTTATTAAAGTTTTAAATTGAAATCTATTAATCAATGTCATCTTTATATTAATAACGAAGAAATATTCCACAAGATATGAACTAATTATAAATGACTTTTTATGAATAATATTTTACATTAATTGATTTTTTTTTTCCTTTTCAGGTAAGTTCGTAGTGTATGAAGTCCGTGTGTGACACTATAGACGTATGTAATGTTATTATATTTTGTCATTATTATTTATTAAATATGAAATGTATCATCCCCTTGTGACTAGAACTTCTATGATGATTCTCCCAGTAATATAACAATGCATCAGTCCTTATACTGAAGGGAACAGCTGTGGCTTGTTAAGACACTTCGTAGTGTTGGGTTAATAATAACGTCTCTTTAGTTTAGGAGACTAATTGAAGTGCGCATGCCAAGTAGGGCGAGACAAACAAACCCTTTGTCTCAAAAATATTTTTCCAATCCAAAATTTCTGTTATAATATTTTTAAATAAATTTATTCTGTTAAACAACCACTTGCAGTGATCGGAAGAAAAGTCTTTTGCAAGAGAGATGTCTTTATACTAAAAGGCTGAAAGTAAATAACCAAATATTACAATAAAATATCCAGGAATATTGTTGTTGTTTTTTAATGTATTTTTCTATAAATAATAATTGCAAAGTAAAAAAAAAAAAAGTCATTATAGGAACTCGAGTTCAACATTTTAGTTTCATATATACCTCCAAGATTTGTTTTTCTTCTTTACGGATTGAAAATCAAAATCAGTTTGGTTATGCAAACATTTATTTAAAATCTATTGATTTTAAAATTTAATCTGCATTCTCGCCATTGCTTGATGAAAACCTCCTGTCTTTCCAAAATACAATTATATATGACAATCTAAAACATTATAAAATATATAGGGATACTTTCTTTTATAGAGAAAATATTATTTTTAAGTTTTTCTTCCATGTAATCAAATCAGCGCGTACATAGAAGTTTCTCAACCCGGTATGAAAATTTTCTATAAATAATGAAATCTCTTAATAGGTTTTCATCGATCAATATTTGGAAATTCATTCATATGAGATTTGACATTTATTTCCTATGTTTTGCAATGTTTTTTTTTTTCAAAAATATTCACCCATATCTTTGTCCCTTAAGTAATTAATTGATACAAATAGCTAAAACATTTTTGGGCAAGGAGTTATTCTGCGAAAAAAACACCGATATATTACTTTTTCTTTTTAATGTGTTTTATTCCAATTACAGCCGCATTCATGACTTCCTGAAAAAACAAAAAAAACCGTTGCATTGCATACAAAATCGAGAGTATTGATTATTTATATCTTCATCGAATTAAGTACTTTTATTCTTTTTTGATGAATTAATATGAAAATACTATACCAGAAGGACATTTACTATCAGGGGCAGCTTAATAATCGAATGAAAAACTACCGACGTCAAATTCAAATTTGCTTTCCAGATCGGATTTTATCTGTCAGTTCGCTCGAGTGACTTACCAAAAATTATCTTTTCGCGGACGCACACGTGTAACAGATTTAGTGGCGTTGTGTTTTCTTTTTTATTTTTTATCTCAGTTTGACACGATAACAGGTCCCGCTCTCTCTGTGATTTATTCGATAGCGAACCTCCGCAAAGCGAGCTTTGCCTGATAAGTTCATTCGCTGATCAGTGAACAGTGAAAGAGTGATACCGCCGCCTTTGTGTGTGGGGGGCCCGCTTGTGTTCGCGATTCATGTTTGGAATATGTAATATGTATGTGTTCAGGACTGGTTTATTTCAACATAATGCCTCCAGTAGATATTCTACTTACATTGGAAATTGAACTAACTGAAGTGACATCAAAGATAAAAACCTTCTTAAAATATAAATTCAATAATTGATAAAAATCGAAAGTTTTTTTACAGTAGGAAGCGTTACTTTACAGGGAAGCGTTACTAATGGCCATTATATTGATGATAAAATAGTTTTAAAAAAAAATTTACAAAGTATCATTAAAACGATTCTAATTATTTTTTTTTTGACTAGTATCAGGAAAAATGTTTCGAAAAACCTACTAAAAAAATTCTAAAATAATTTAGGTGTATATGTTTAGTAGGCCGAGGGGAGTTGAAACAGAGGTGAGTTGAAACAGTGGCGATTTCGCGGTTATGGAGTTCTGCGTGCCAGGTGACAAAAATCGCGAAAAAGTAGGTTTTTTATGATGCCTCTATTTTCATAAAGGTTTTGTATTTTGGCTTAAGTTATATATGTTTCGAAAGCTCATTAACTAAAGATTTATTATTTATATTTGGTACAATTGATTTCTGTGTAGTTGCTTCTTGATTGTGGAATGATTAAAAATTGGCAGGTTTTTTCGTACCGAGGAGATTTGAAACAGGCTGTTTCAACTCACCTCGTTTTGCCCGACAAGGACAAAAACAAGTGAGTGGCATGACTTCCGCAGAGAGGGGAACACCGGTTACTACTATAGCACTTATTCTGCAGAAGAAGAAGAATCCTTTTTCCTTTGTTTTAGAGCCATTTTCAAATCGCAGAGCCAAATAAAAATGGGTGCAATGTCTGGAACACAACAACTTGCACTGGTGGGGAACTTTATGTTTGCAACTACTGCTTGTCAGATTGACCCTTTTTATTTTCATAATATTTTTATTTTTGACATTTGTGAGATTATTGTAACAAATATTTGAAGAAATATTGATCAAAACTGATTTTTAATACTTAAAAAACGGCTAAAATTTAATAATTATTTTATTTCATAGATTTATAATTTAAAACCATTTGTTTATCTCTGTGTTATTTTAATTAATGTTAAGAATAGGTTGTTTTAACTACTTTACAATGGTTCTTTTAACTACTTTAGGAGTTGATTATTTGTATTAGACCTGTAGGTACCTACTTAACTGATATATCTGCACAAAATATTAATAAAAAAGTTAGTTTTGTACTTCAAAAGTTTAATTTAAATAAATACCTTTCAATTATATCATCATTTTTATTTTATAGACCTTAATACTTCTCAAAAATTACATGTTTCAACTCTCCTCGACCCCTGTTTCACCTCACCTCGGTATGAGGGGAGTTGAAACACGTTGGCTTCTGATGGTTAAGTGGGTTTTTGACCACAATATTTCACGCTTACAATTTCTTTATGTTTGCCATTCGCAAGTGTAAAGAATGCCCTATCGATTGGTGCTAATATCATACGATTTCTATAAATAGGATTTAGGGTATGAGACAAAATGTGAAAATTGTTTCAACTCCCCTCGGTCTCCCCTACCTACCTCTGTGGGTGTATCACCTAATTGAGGTTTTATTTTAATTACCTATTTCCTGTATCCCACTGTATTAGTGGATTTCCTGAGGTTATTATTTTGTAGAAATAGGGTATGCTTCGCTCCTAAACTACTTTGAAGGAAGAATTTTTCAGATCATTTTTAATGGTTTAGGGTTGAGCTGTAATTGGTGTTTTTCTATGATCCTCAAACAATTTTATTTTCCTGTTTGTGTAGTACTTTCTTTTGCCGGGTGAGCTGCAGACGTAACTACGTAAGCCCCTACTTACCATAAAATATCTTACGCTGCTTAGATAAGATACGCCAAAATCGCAGCATCTTTAATTGTATGTTTATATTTATAATTATGACACTCCTTTGAACTAGGACAAAGTTCATAATAAAACAATCAATTTTATAGAAGATTAACTACTTTTACTGGCAAAGTGATTTGATTGACTGAAGCAGAGTAATACGCGAAAAAAAAAAAATACACAGGTTTTCATAATAAATGCATAAATTTCAACATAATGATGAAAATAGTAGTAATTTTAGTCAAACATGAAGATAGTAATTGTAATCTTGTAAATTTTGGCAATATTTCATCACTAGTAACAATTATTTATATTCAACGTTTTTTAAACTAAGGAATTAGTTCCACAAGGAAATTATTAGTGGATGAATTTTGAATTGCTTATATTCAATAAACAATAAAATCATGATTTCTTTTTCCCTGAAAATTCCAAGATAATTAGTACCGTTAAGACACGACCATTAGGAAGGTACATGGCTAAGGCTAAGATAAGCGTTAATAGCGGCAATTAACAAAGCAAATACACGCTCAATTAACACATCCTAGAGCCAAAGGCACTGCGCTGGGCCGGCCCGCGGCACAAGATCTAGTACCTAGTACCTCGTCGGCCTTCTATTGTCGGATAAGGCAGGCTTCACTAATTAAGACATGAGTCGGAGATAATTGTCCGCTTCGTTCCCGAGGGTGATCCTGGAGGTCATGGAACTTCTTGGAGGCGAAGGTGTGAAGCAAGATTGAGATACTTGCGAATGGTCATGATTCAACGTCGATGAATGAGTGCAAACTTCGGAAAAGAGGATGATATTGTGGAGGTGTATTAAAATTTGGATTTAAAATAATGTAGGTAATTAAGATAAAAAAGAGGATTGAGTACTCCATTGGTAAAAATGGCCGCATACTCATTTTTTTGTTTCTTAAAAAGCGTTTAACGATTAATGTAACCATCAAAATCTAGTGTAGTTTAATACATAAGTCGAGAGGTTTAATAGATTAAAATATGCTGTAATATGGAAAAGAACAACTAAAAGCCTGTTACAAGCCTTCAAAGTCATTTTTCGTTTTTAGTTATTTTTTTTTTACATCTTAATTGGTATATAGACATATCCCAATAATTAGATTTCAAAAGTTGTTCCAAAGCGTTTATCTTTTTCTTCGCCCTACCTTAGAGTTTCATTGGCGTTGTGTTACGTTATATTATCTTGCAATATGATTTTTTCTTATAAGTATTGAGTAACTAAATAAATTGAGTAACTAAATTTATTTAATTTTCTTTCAATTAGTTCACTATGCGTTTTTTCCATTTCAAATTTGTTCCGGAGCTTTTGTTTGTTGTTGTTTACAAAGTATTAAACTATTATCTAGGGTACATAGTTACACTTCTACAATATGGGTGCTTCCAAACCTCTGAGACCGCATCCATAGGTGAATTCACTAATCCTGATCTAATGCAGCAAAATATAATTTCTTCCCTTATGTGAATTCTTTAGATTGTGGTTTTGGAGCATTTTTGGCATTCATTATTTACTAATTTTATGTATCTTCATGTCTTTTAGGCAAACTTAGGCACTCAATTATAAATATTAAATATTATTCTTGAGTATTTTTTTATTTTAGATTAATATGTTTATGGTGATAAAAAAGGCTTAACGAACCAGAATGCTTGTTGACGACACTACAACGCGCTAATATCTAGTGTACTATTTTTTTTTTTAACCTTTTTATTTTAATTTAAACCTTATCATCTTTCCCAACGTTATTATGTTAAGACATTTTATCCTCTTTTTTTTCTGCACCTCCGTAAAGATCGGTCAGCTTAAATATAAATGTTAAACCTCCATCAGATGATAGTTAAAAGTTCAAATAATTTAAGGTAAGGAGGACCCTTATTAAGAGTAAAAATACCAGTAAACTGAATACGAAAATTTCCGATTTGCCATGAGTAATTTTAGACAGAATTGTGATAGATATGGTCTCTTTAAACTTATTGCCGGATTATCAGATTCCAAGCCCGATTTAAAAAATTTCTTAATGCCCTAGCGAGATAAATATAAAATAGACAAATTTTATCTCAACGCTATTATATTTTATTCTTAAAGATATAATCTGAATTCCGGAGTTAAATAATATGGCGATTATAGGCTGAGATAAAAGTTGGGCGCCGCCGATAGGGTCAATAATTCAAAGAATGAGGTCATCCGTCTTCCAAGGTTGTCCTGCTTTTTTCTTCCATAAATTTATTTCTGATCCAAATCATGATATCCTTCCATTTTGCATCTACAAATGATCAGGTATGCACTTGATTATCTATATAATAGGAAAGATTGAGATGAGGTTTATAAAATGATAAATGTATTCTACCATAGATGAATGGACAAATCCCGTTATATTTCAGACCTCAAAGTAGCAAATAATAGTTTTCTTTGGTGAAAATTAATATTTAATTAAAAATATGGTATTCAAATCAGGAAGAATATTTATAATAACATAATAGGTAAAATCGTGCTATTTAATCGATGTTAATGTAATCTATTTAATCAGCATAATTAACAGGTTTTTAAATCATTTCAATTCTTTTTGAATCGCAAGGCGACGATTGGTAAATGAAAAAATAAATATAACCACCTCTTCTAATTTAAAAATAAATAGTTCTTTTACTTTCACTTATTTTTATTTGCATTACCTGTTATGTGCTTTCATTTATAATAATACCTACATGTATAAAAAATGTTTTGAAAAAATGGTATAATTATTATAATCGGTATACATAAGGTTTTTCTTTAAAGGAAGGAATCTCTACCAAAGGGTTATCTTGTATTTAATTATCCCTACGTTTCGGGCTTTTGGCCCATCTTCTGGGGTTATCTATGTACATTTTTAAATTCCATCGCCAATTGTCTATACAAAAATTTTTATCTTCATTGACAAAGAAGAAGGACAATGAAATAGTCCAGAATCATGAATAATTGTTAATAAAAAGTGGAAGATCATGTACTATGAAGAAATTACATATATATTTTCATATATTACAATTTATATATAGACAATTGGCGATGGAATTTAAAAATGTACAATAGATAGAAGATGGACCAAAAGCCCGAAACGTTGGGATAATTAAATACAAGATAATTAAATTCAAGATAACCCATTGGAAGACATTCCTTCATTTCAAGAAAAAACCTTACGCTAACCAAACTCTCCCTCACTAAGGTGAAAGATACAATCAAGTATAATCGGTATAATAACAAACGGTCTTACGACAAAACTATAATTTTGTTAGGAAAAAATGGTTAAAAAGAGAATATTGCTTATGACCACTTTTAACGATAAACTTAAATGTGAAAATTGGCTGTTAAATATTTGTAATTATTTCATTCTTTTTTTTTTTTTAGTTTCCTGGATATTTTTTTTCGGAATTTATTGTAGGCTATGATTGATGATAAACAGATATTGCCATAAGGCAAAGTTAAATATTTTCAAATTCCATCTTGTAACTTTTCATTAATATATTTCTATTTAATAAAACAGATTATTTTTGATAATGGTTTTATATTTAACTAGCTGTATATCCCGGTTTCCCCCGGGGAATTTCGAATCGTCTCTTATGTAAAGCGAGATCATCAATTTTATAATAATAAAGAACATAACGATTTTTATAACAATAAAGAATATACCCAGAGATTGGCTGAAGTTATGCAATTTTAATATGGACAGGTGTTCGCACTTGGTATCAAAGAATCACTGAGTGAAATTTGGAGAATTTAGGACAAACGGAATGGGTTTCAATAAAGAACAAACAAACAGAATTTCATCTTTATTTACACAGATAATAAAATAATGAAAAAAATGATACAATTACAAAATGTGTCCATAAAGTTAAAAAGAAATCATTTAATTTATAATTTTCATTTAATATTTATAATTAAATATCTTGTAAATTTATTTCTTAAAGACCTTTCGCAACTGTGGTGATGATTAATATAAAATAACCAAATTAGATATTGATTTTTTTATTATGTTTTTTACAAGGATTAGATAAGAAATAAAAAGATGTTCTTATTTTATTTCATTTTCGACTTGTAATCATATGCCCATGTTAAAAATATACCTTTCATGTAATATATTTATATTTAATAAAACTGTTTAATTTTTAATAATGGTTTTATATTTAATAATGCAATAATGAATAAGATAGAAAATTACCAAATGTGTCCATAAAGTTAAAATAAAATTTTTAATTAATACTTTTCATTTATTCTTTATAATTATTTCATCTCATATAATTATTTCTTAAAGACCTTTCGCGACTGTGGTGGTGATTGATATACCTAATATAAAAAAATTAGTTATTGATTTTTTTTTTTACATCCATCAAATGAGAAATAAAAAAATAAAAAATATTTTCCTATTTATATATCATTTTCTATTTATATTTGTTTTCTATTCCATTGAAATATCAAATGTTATAATATAGATATAATATTTTATGAAGAAATAAATATTACTGATTCAAACGATTGAATAAGATCAAAACACCGATGAAAAAGAAAGAGATGATAAAACAAATGGTACGTTGAAAGGATGATAGGAAGTAAACGGTTAGAGGAATGTGGGGCATAGAGGACAATCTGTAAACAAACTGTAAATAAGAGAGGGCTTACTGTTAAAGGAGGACAGTAAATAGCTGTGAGGGAGGGTGACGAGCGGCCATTCTGATTTAGGGCAACCATTACCTTCTGATTGATTGGCTGATCGTCTCGTCTGGGACCGCCTACCGCACCAACCCCATCTAGCGGCCGCTCCATGGAACTAACTCCAGCGCTTTGGTTGGCTCTGTTGAAACCAGAGGGTTATTTTTCAAGTTTTGAAAGAACATGAACTAATCAAACAAAATGAATTCATTGAATTTATTTATTTATATTGTAACTATTAATTATTACTTCTACCGAAAGTTTACATCTTACCTTACGTTCATTTATTAAAATATTTTTGGAATGAAGCCAACTTATGATTTAAAAAAATATTATACATATAAACAAACATATACTTACGTTCAATTCCCCCAACCATTTTTTTTAAATAATAAATTTTAAAAAATAAGCAAGGTAATTAAATATACTTCAAAAGTAAATTAAATAATAATTTACTGATAGGTATTTTTTTATTGGCTTATATGTTACAACATGTAGCCCATTCTGTTTTAGTATGTTAGTGATATTAAATATAAATTAAAAACAAAAATAAACAATAATTATTATCCTACTTAGTTTTATATAATACAATTTACTAGCTAAAAAAAATAAAAGCAAAAAAAAAAAACAAATATTTATTATGAAATGTCGTAAAACAGATTTAGAAAAAGACAATTTACTATTTAATTAGATCATAAACTACAATATAAATACAGCTAAATAATATACCACTTAACAGATACTTGCTATTTAATTAGATTTGGTATTGACACAACATTTCATACTAATAAAAAAAATATATATATATATATATAAACAACTTTCTAACAAACCAAACTAAACTAAACAAATAAACCAAAGAAGATATATAGATAAGTTAATAAATAAATAGGCCATGCGATTAAGTATTTACGAACTTGTGAATATTTGTTGCGAAACTCATATTATTCTGTTTGCTTCTTTTTTTACTTTCACTTACCTATATATGAAATATATAGTAAGTGGAAGTATTGCGATCCTGAAAAATTTCGACTTCCGGTTTTCAACGGAAATACACGTTTTGGGGTCCCCTGAGTCCAAATGACCAAGTCCCGCGAAATGGTCTGTGTGTGTGTGTGTGTGTGAACAGACTAGCTCAAAAACTATAAGCCGTGCGAATCTGAAATTGGGTATTTAGTGTATGTATATACCCGTGATGTGACAGCAAAAATTTCATCAAAATTGCTCATGGGGAGGGGGTACTTTATTTAATAACTTTTTAAGTTTTTTTCGATTTTCTCAAAAACGGCTCTAATGATTTTGATTAAACTGAGTATTTGATCTATTTATATGCCCGAGATATGACTGTATAAATTTCATCAAAATTGATCAACCGGAGGGGGGACTTTACTTTATAAATTTTGTATAATTTTCACGTGTTTTTTTTTAGTTACTCAAAACGGTTTTAACGATTTTGACCAAACTGGGTATTTGATGTTTGTTTATGCCAAAGATGCGATAGCCAACATTACATCAAAATTGATCAACCGGAGGGGGGACTTTACTTAATAAATTTTGTATCATTTTCACGTGTTTTTTTTATTTACTCAAAAAAGGCTTTAACGATTTTGATCAAACTGGGTATTTGATGTATGCATATGCCAAAGATGTGATAACCAACATTTCATCAAAATTGGTCTAACGGAGGGGGCACTTTATTTCATAACTTTTTAACCAATTTTTACCTTTTTTTCGATTATCTCAAAAAGGGCTTTAACGATTTTCATCAAATTCGTGGTGTTTAATAAAAATTAGGTGTTCTTTAATATCAGGTAAGCTTTATCATTATTAAACTGTTCTGAGGGGGCTTAAATGGGAAAGGGGCCTTTTTTGTTTTCTTATGAAGTACTTTCGTATATGTTTATAATGAGAAATAAACTGTCCCTCGTTACGCCTTAAAATAAAAAATGGCTTAAATATGAAGTATGAAAAAAATCATGTAAACATATAGTAGAGAAAAAAAAGAAAAATATTTCGTCAACTCATGAAACTCGTTGAGCCCAAGCGGAGTACGCCTTTAATGACAGACCAATGTTCATAATTAAAGCCGTTCTGTTCATTTGAGAAGTGGCAATTAACAAAACGCATTAATTTCTAATCTAAGTAAGTTGGTAAGTGAAAGTTGTGTGTTGCGCGCACGCACCAGATTTGATTTTTTTCTTCTTATATTTGCAGTGAATTTTACTAATATTAGGCACCTAAAATTACTCATATATAACTTTTATTTTAGTTATAAAGATAACTGCATATAAAATTTAAGTTTGGTTTATATAGTTGGTTTTTCTAGATTTTTTTTTTAATTATCATTTTTATTTATTGTTGAAGTTGCATCAACCTCACGGGGTCATTGGCAATGAACTTTTTTTTCTTTCTTTTTTATACGGTATTATAAGTTTTTCCCCACATTCCTCTGCATCTTGCAATACGAATATTTCAGGTAGTGATGTGCACAGCTTTAATTAATAAATATGGATTAAAATGACAGATTCACTTTTTTATATTTTCATGTATCGTTGAAAAAAAAAATCAAGTAAATAATGACCATCTTTGTCTAAAACTAAGTAATGTTAACTAATAATTAGTTTTAGAAATTAATAAATTCCCAACCATAAACAAATATTCAAAACTGCAGCAGCGTTACTTAATTATCATTTAATTAATTTAAATATTAAATTATGTGACTATGTGTATGTTTTTATAACTTCACGAATTATGTACACTTGTTATGAATTAGTATTATTCTCAATCCCTGTTTAATAGCATGTTTATTTTAATAATGAGTATCTTAAACTTTAATACTATATATCATTACAGGATTAGTATAATTATCTTCTATTAAATATGAATAGGTTAGAAAAGCCTTTTATATTTTTATACTAACAGTTATGAATTGTAATATTATATTATGGAGTATTATAATATTGTAAAAATGTTTTGCAATTTTTATTTTTTATTTTTACGGACCACCTAGAAGTTTTCATAAATTTTATTCCTATTCTTATAAAGTTTACCTATATCTGGATTAGTTGTTGATGGGCATCCAACTATAATGTTTTTTTGGGCCCCTTGGAAAATTTTCAAATTGGAATGGCGGTTATAACTAAACGACTCTTATTTGAAAATTTCAATTTTATGAAATAAAAAGAAACAATTATGAGATTAAAAAAACTACAAACTTTTCAGACAAAAATATTGAGCCTATTGAACAACCCATTCGTAATAATAAATTACACAAACCTAACAATGTATTGATAATTGATTTGTCCACTAGAATTAGCCAAAAAGAACCTGGATGAGAGACAGTCTCTCCTAAAGCAGGGGATACATTCAAATCTGGAAGGAAGTTCTGTCAGGAATTTTTTTCTTAACGCCTAAAATTTCATAATAGCACACGATGGATATAATTTTGTCTGATCGTCTGCTTACCGGACAGGTAAGGCGAATAAAAAAAATTAACGTTAAGAGAACATTTTATGTTCCCCGTTTATTTCCGAAAATGGCATTTGATTGGTCAGACTTCGAAGACAAGGATAAATGGATCATAAGCGGGAAGACGTAACTCATACAACACGTCCCGGATTTGATCGACGACTGAGCGGAGGAGTATTGATTCGATGAATAACGCCCAGCGAGCGAGTGAGTATTTGTCTCCGAGTATTTTTTAATTAAAGGGCGATAAATTGGGCGAGGCTAAGAGAGCCGTCCCCCGGGACCGGGCAAATATTTGAACAAATAAAAAGCGGGACAACCCCCCTCCCCCCACCCGCCCTATGATATTGCTCGCGGCCAATTAATCGGGTCGTTATGAAAACTGTTTTCCCTCCTGATTTATGGCGCCATTCCTCTCTATATTCCCGCCAATATCTGGGCTTTAGGCGGCAGCGTCCTTTATCTTGTCCGTCCGTCGACTGAAAAACCCGCCCCCATCCTACTTTTGCAGTCTATCGCCTCAGCTGATTAATTCCTATAGATAATTGATGAAATTTCTATACATTATTGATGTAAGTTTCTTATTGTTTAATAAATTATAAGAATTGTTCCACTCACATGTACCTAATTTATAAAAAGTGGTATCAAGGGCACCCTTAAATATTTAAAAAAACACGCAGAAACCTAATGGTAGACCACATAAACCCTAAACATATCGTCAACATGTAAAAATTCAAGTGAATAACGACCATCTTTTGTCTAAAACTAAGTAAAGTTAACTAATAATTAGTTTTTGAAATTAGTAAATGTATAACTATAAACTTTTTTTTAAATAATTTATTTTTGAAGAGAAAAGATTTGGCTCCGCCGGGAATCGAACCCGGGTCTTCCGCGTGACATGCGCGGTATGCTATCCATTACACCACGGAGTCGCTTCCAAACGGTGCCAAATCCTTCCTCTTCACTGACACCTCTCCCATGATCTCGCAAGTTTTGCGAGTATTTACGGGAGATGGACAATTTTTGTCCAATTTTGGGCATCTTCTTGACGTTCGTCAATTTTTTTTTTTTTAAATTATTTTATATTAATTTAACCATCATTGTGGGTGACCACCTATTTTTTAAATTATTTTAAATAATTTATTTTTGAAGAGAAAAGATTTGGCTCCGCCGGGAATTGAACCCGGGTCTTCCGCGTGACATGCGCGGCATGGCACCGTTTGGAAGTGACTCCGTGGTGTAATGGATAGCATACCGCGCATGTCACGCGGAAGACCCGGGTTCGATTCCCGGCGGAGCCAAATCTTTTCTCTTCAAAAATAAATTATTTAAAATAATTTAAAAAATAGGTGGTCACCCACAATGATGGTTAAATTAATATAATATAACTATAAACATATGTTCAAAGCCGCAGTGTTACTTAATTATGATTTAATTAATTATAAAAATAAAATAAATATAGTTAATGATAAGTTGCTCAATTGTCTTCTATTAAGGCCTGTTTACACTGCTGGTATAAAACAGTATCTATTGGAAACATAAAACCAGTCTTAAAGTTATAAGTCTTAGAATGCTTATTATTTTATGGTTGAATTGATAAATAATTTTATTACTGGGAATAAAATGGTACAGGACAATTTCCAATGCAGTGATTTCTGCAAATAAATTTTCCTAAGAAACGAAGCTCAGCTTCAGGATTTTTTTTTAATTATTCAATTAAAAAATTAATTAATTGCGAAATTAAAATTTGAAGATAATAATGTTAGAGTTTTTAGATAATGTAATTGGAATTTAAATTATTCGAAATTTAAAAAAAAAAATACAAGATGCAATATATAGGTATATATTTACAAAGAACATATTACACTCTATTTTTTTCAACATATCCAAAAAAAGATACTTCACTTCTTACAATTCAACAAATTATTTTGTATTTAAAAATATTAAGTTAATGCTTTTAGCAATGACTCTATGAGCGATTTTTAAATTCATTTTGCCCCGAAATAAAACAATATAATTAAATCCTTAATAGCGCGATGGCCCAGAAGCTAGAGGTACAGAAATAATATATATATTTTTTCTCTTTATTCTTTAATTAACAACTATCAGTATGAAAATAATATAAAATAAACATATGGCGGAAACTGGAACAGTTTACATTATTTTCACAATTTAAATAAAAAATATGTCATCAGTGTACTATTTGAAATATGTGCATCTGATTTAGCTAAAGCCCTTCTTGTTCAAACACTGAACAATTTACTATTAATTCACTCAATTCCAATTGCAAATAGCTAAATATGCAGATTGAGCATTCTTAAATGTATTTCTATTAAATAAGCTACATATTAAATGTTGAAATGGTTCTTTACAATGAATTTCAACGATTTTTTTGAAGAACATAAGATATCTGGGGATGTAGTTTTCAATGTTACCGAGAGATGGCGTGGTATGGTACTTTTTGACAACTCTTCACTCTCCAATAATTTAATTTTTTTTTTGTCATTTCACTACAATATAAAATATTTTATCCCATAAAAAAATAGTTATAAAGTTGAATTAGAATATAGATATTCAACTATTTTGTTGTATTTTCTTTTTGATACTAAAATATAGAATATATTGATCTAGAACTTTTTCATCCAATTTAAAATTTCATCCAATGATATTAAAGTTAAGGATCAATCTTAAATACATTATTTAGATTAAAAAATTTATTGTTTATAACCACTCGTGATGATAATTTAGTTTCTAAAAGCTTTAAGATCCTAAATTTACTTATCATGATTTTTCTATAAACAAAATACACATTTGTTTAATTCAACTTACATTTTTTGAGTTACGGCTGTTGATAAAAACTATAATTTAACCCTCCAAAACTCACCGTATCTTTTGTTTTCTGAGCAACTATGTTCATATGATAAGTATTTTAAATTCAAGTAAATGATGCTTATTTCAATCAATGAGTCAATCAATATCATTATAGGAATATTCTTATTAGGTATATCAACAGAAAATAATTTTAATTATTTTCTTAAATCTTCATTAATATTTGTAGAACAAGAGTTCAGTAATAATGTACAGTTTTATTTATAAAATATTAGTCAATATTAATATAAGAACATTCACAATGAAAATAAAAAATATTCTTGAATTTTAACAAGAAAAGCAGTAAATTTAGTTTTAAACAATATATATTTTTTTGAATGCCAAATAATAGTATAAATGACCCAAACGTCAAAAAATGTCCAGAAATTATACATGAAATAAAAAAAAAAATGTTTTTATCGAATACGGTATTTTTTTTTTTTTTTTTGTATTATCATTATTGATGTTTAACCGACACTTCAAAATATTTCACATTACATATTTTCATTAATTTAATTTAAGCATGATTACTATTTTTTTTCTTTTTTTGTATTTGATATAAGTTATATTTTCCCATGCACATTAAAAACAGTTAATTAAAGATGCAAATAAAAAACTACAAACATGTTGATTTGAGATTTTTGTAAGTGAGGGATTATATTTCATTTTCATTCTTATTTTTCTGTTATTATAAAAGAGTCGCTTCATAAGGGACATTATTATTTAAATTATTTTTGCATTGAAAAAAAAATGTCTATATTGATGTAGTCTATACGAAAAAAAAATATATAAAAAAGTAATGTAGGCGGTCCCATTAGATCAAGATAGAATTTATTTTCTTAATTTTATTAGCTAAACGTAAATTGTAAAAAAATGCCACTTGCCAGGTGTCCCGATTAGACCGACGTATTTTTTTTATCTCTTTTGTTAAATTAATGTGTCTAATTTACTTTTAAATCTAGCTTGTAATTACATACATATTTTTAACCAATTTTTTTTTTTTTTTTTGTCTTTCAAACATTTATTCGCACCTGTCAGCCGTCTGCGACAATCAGCGAATCCGATGGCTGCAGCATCGCAATACTATTGAAGGCATGTATGGCTTGAAGGAAGGAAAGGAGCGTGAGTAAAGCGTTCGTATATGTTGTTGGATAGTCGGTTGTTGTAAGTCTGTATGTAGAGTTTGGTTACTTACGTACCTGGGAGCGTCCGTAATTAGTCTTAAAATTTTGGATTGAAAAGTTTGTAATTTTTGTAAGTGTGTCTTTTTAGCTGAGCCGAAAATCTGTGAGGCGTATGTCCAAAAGGGTTTAAGTATGTAGGTGTATGTATTCAGTTTTTGTCTAATATTCAATTTAGAAGATTTGGCAAAAAGGGAGTAAAGAATTTTTAAGCGTATGTTTAAGGTCTTCTTTTTCATTTTGACATGTGGGCCCCAAGTCATCCTTCTGTCGAACAGAAGTCCGAGGTAGCGTACAGTTTCTGTCTGTGGAATTTGGTTGTCGCCGATATAAACTGGTGGGCAAGTATCTCGTCTGAGTGTGAAAGTTATGTGTTGTGATTTGTCATGATTTAATTTCATTTTCCATAGTGTGTACCTTAAACCACCATAATTGGAATAATCATATACCTTTTGATTGATTGATTTGATTGATGATTATACCTTTAACCAATTATTTCCATTATTTATTGTAGTAGGTACTAGTTTTATTTCTTTATCCTTCTTTGTTTATTTTTCTTCTTTCTCAACTTAATCAATAAGAATATTATGTTAATTAACTTAATTTTTTACTTAATTGTGTAATTATATACGAGTTTCGTTCATATTTGATACGGTCAAAAAGAAATGCACTGTTTACAGGGGTTACGGGAGTGAGAAAATTGAGTAAATTACGTCCTAAAGCAATTTATCGTAACTTTGGAAAAAAATGAAACAATTCAACAATGGATAAGTAAGGAATTTAAGAGAAGTATCATTGTTTTTTTCATAAATGTTTTTCTCTGTAAGTTAAAATAATCCGGCAAAAAGGATGTATAAAAATAAAAAAGGGAAATAGCCTTATAGTTGGCAATCCGCCAAGCTTTGCTGACTAGCGGTATTGCCTATACAAGAGACGCACGGCGCTAGTAGTTCAAAGAAAGGCCGCTAGAGGCGCATCGCTAAATCGTCCCTAAGATATCAGGGATCTGCCAACTCCTAAATCAAACTAATGTTGTCTTACTATCATCTTCTTCAGTATTCGTATAAATTTATCTCTCATCGTAAATTTATTCGATTACAGATTTTTTTTTTTTAAGTTGAATTTGAAACGAATCCTTTTAATAATCAAGTGATCTTATGATATCTCATGATATAGTTCATGGCTTTAAGTTTATTCATTATTGGAATAATGTTGTATATTAACGTAATATACCGACGTAAAAACAATTTAAATAATTATCACGATGAAAACATAATCCATAGTAGATTATTGGTTAAAGGTATGAGAATTAATTTCGAAGTAGAGTCTCACTGTAAATATAAAAAAATATCATTCAACATTTTTTATTGTCTGCGTTTCTAAATAGGTAAATAGAAAGATATTTAAAAGTAAATATTATCGCTTACATGATGATATGATTTATCAAGCCTCTATCCTAATTAGGATAGTGAGGAAAAAAAAATAAGATTCGAAATAAGGAAAAACATTCATTTGTCAATTTTTATTTATTTCTTCTGTAGTTTTTTATTGAGCATTATAATAAATAAAAAATAAAAAATCTTCAAAAACCTTTTTTTATATTTTAGTTTTCAAACTATACAATACAAGTATAATTTTAGGTTCTGCAATTATGAGCAATAAAAATAGCCCAATTTTATAAATAAATAAAAATAAACTATAACTAATTATTAAATTTTTTAAAAAATCATGATTTTAAATAGTTTAATAGGAATTATTAAATTTCAAAGAATTATTATTTCTAAAAGATACACTAATCAGTTTTTTCCTATGAAGAAAAGCCTGTTATTATTTTCAAGCAGGTTTTATAGAACTTTAGGCTATTTCAAAGATATTGTTTTGGATTTACGCATTTTTAGCATTCAAAAATTTTACTTTGAAGAAACTGTAGAATAAAAAAAATTGAAAAATAAGTAAATAATTTTTTTGGGTAAACAAATTTTTGTTTAGTATTTTAATTTATGACAAAAAACCATAGTATAAATATCTCAAAAATATTTTTAAAATATTCTGGTTTTTGATATGTATAATTTTGTCTACTGTATTTAAATTAAAACTTTCATGGAAATAATGAAATATATTTGCACAAAGGAGACATAAGTGGGAAGTACAAAGTAAGCACGTAATAATAAATTATAAAAAAAAAAAAGATGGTGTATGTAAGTATTGTTTGGCTATATTGCAGCAAATATCAGTAATAATTTATAAGGCCTGTGTCATTTTTGGAAAAAATATTTTAAGATTTCGTTATATTATTATTATGTTTTAAGGCTGTGAAAGTGATTTTTTATAATGATTATTATGTCCTAGATATTCTATTTGTATGCTTGTAGAAGCTTGGATGTTTTTAGGCTTGACGATATAGTACCGAATTTCTTCCGAGTTCAAGACGTAACGTACGACTTTTCTTAATGGGCGCCGTTTTAGTTAATGGGGCGGAAGATAGGAGCCCCATACGCCGCCCCAATTAATAACCCCATAATCATAAGAGCCCGACCAGAATTAAAAGCCTTGAGGGTGGAAGGGGGGGGGCGGGGGTGGATTAAAATTCAAACAGCACCCCCAACTCCTTACTAATGTATTATTATTCATTGCAACCCTTTTACAGGAGGGGTGGGGACCATATTGTCTGCAGCAGACAATACACCCTCCTGGATTTCTTCGGGGAGGTCCAAGAACCCTTTCTCTCGGAGAATTAAATTAATTGGTAACAACTGAATATTTATGTAGATGCTTGGCATTATTCATAGCTGCTTTGGGGGGGGGGGAGTTTTTTTTCTGGGAAAAATACACTTTTACAAGGGGTGCTCTTCCCCTACTCTCTGTCGGCATGAATTTTAATTCTTATTTACATAGAGACAAGAAATTTTAAGATTCAACCAGCGCTAACAATTTAATTATTTCCTTGTTTTTACTCATGTTCGCTTTGCTTCATTTTCATTTTTTTTTTTTTTAAGTTTCCCCTTTTCTTTTTAGAAAAAAAAAATCGAAAATGTTCCAACGTTATATTCAGATATTAAACTAAGCTCTAGACTGAATCATGCTCCAACATTGATAGCACTAATGAGCTAAAATTATTTATCAAATAAAACTGTTGATATCAAATTTGGGATATAAGAACAAGCAATTTAATTTCAATCAACCTAATTCAGATACTTTCTTATATTGATATAGATAAATTCCGAATTAAAAAAAAAAATAAAAAAATTGGTCAGATAATGTGTCAGGATAACGTCAGAGAATTCAAGAAGGCATGGAATCAAATATCGTTGAAATAAAAGTCGCCATGCTCATTTTTTGATTGAATTAAACTTAACAATATGGTATAAAGATTAAATGATAAATACTTCCGATTACTCATCAATGTCGATAACAATGTAAACGAATTTCCTTAAGCTGTTTCTATAAGTAGCTAAGAAACAAGTTATGAAAAAATAAAAAAAAGTGATATGGTGTCCTTTACCTATAAAGTAGACATTCAATGAAAAAATATAATTATGCAGACTATTAATGTAATTAGTACCTAAATTCCTAGGTACTTCTTGTGATTTTAGTAAAAAGTAAGAGTGAAGAAATATACATTAATATCAATTTTTTTTCTTTTTCGAAAAATCCATAAAAATTTACGAACATAAATTTTGAAGATTAAAATAAAAAGTGTATGAAACTATAGTATAACTAGCAAATCATAAATAAAATTAAACAATAACCTATGATTCTAAGCAATCGGACTGCATATTAATTAAAATAATTATTTCTTATTTAGTGTTGATTTGTTACTTTGCAGGAATATCGAAATCATTTGGCCGAATTCAACATGTCATTTTTATTGCTGTTACTACTAACTTTAATTTTACGAAAGTAAACAACTTATTTGTAAATAAGAGTTAGGGAATCAATTTTCTTCAAAAATAACTAATAACTTCTTTTCGTCACAGAAAAAAAAAATTAAGTACATTTCCATTTATTTTTTTTTTTACATTTCCTTTCATCTATTTTACAACAATTTTTCTGTGACCCGTGTAAACGTCCCGTTTAAAACCTCGAGAACAAAAGATAATTGAAACAGAACAGAGCATGAAAATTAACTACAACAGAAAGCATTAATAAGTACCTACGCTAAAAAAGTAAACCCTGCTCACCGGCGAACAAAGACAAGTTAGACTTTAAAAATAAAAGCCTCAGTTGGTGGAAATATTTTGTCGCTGTAAATAAAAGTAGTGGAGAGAGGGTTAGAGGGGGGATGAAAACAATGTGTGGGGGAAAGGGGTGGGGGGTCGGCCAGACTACTGACGAATTTATAGCGCGTTTATTCAGCGCACTCACATCCCCGCGCCGCAGAAATTATGATGTATTATCCCGACTCCACGTTCAGAACGAGCAAGGCCACTCCAAACAATTACCTACGTCTATCGCATTAACTTGTAATTTGCTTTATTCAAAGCTTTTTAATAAATTTCTTCAACTTCCTCTCAAAGAAGAATATAAAATATATTCGCTATACTATAGTCAAGCCTATTTCAATTTCTGACAACCATTCTTTACTGTTGAAGAATTGAATAATATTGCAATGAAAGCTATGAGGAAGAGAGGTACCGAGGGACGTCTCATTCCATTTTATGGTACTATTTGAGGCCTTTAGGATTTTTACCTGAAATGTTTTGAGGAAGTTTGTAGTTTAGCATTTCCATGTTTTTGAAGCTGAATGCACCGAACAAGGTGCCCTTTTTATTGAGATAAAAATATCCAGCTAAACGTTCTTTTTTTTCACGCAGTATTGATAATTGCGGAAAATAATTCCTGGAGAAAAACAACAGCTGTTATTGTTACGTTATTATAATGAAGGAAGATCAAATTGTCTGAAGTATGCGCCCTTGTAAAGATCTTTAATGTAGTTCCCGAGATAAAGATTTTTAAAAATTACATTATTTTCCAGGAAAAAACGAGAAATCACTAAGTTGTGATGAAATCATAATTAAATAATTAAAAAAAAAAGATAAAATTCTGAGCCATAACTAGAATCTAGATGGAATTTTTGTAGGAAAATCTCAAATTAGTATTCAGAACCTTCAAAAACACGGGCATACTAAGTATAATTACTTCCTCAAAACATTGTATTAATACCAGATCACTAATCCAGCTTATTTTCAACATATTTTCAGATAATCTTCAACATTCTTTAAAGAAATCCCTTAAATCCAAGATAAAAGAGACTGAATGTCAACATCCTGATGTATCAATTGTAGCAGGGAACATAAATGTTCACGGTCATATTCCAAATTTTAAATTATATAAAGTCGCGGTTTCGCGATTATTTAAGGATTTTTTAAAGGGAGTAAAAAATCCTTGGTTATGGCGTCCATCGGATAGGACGTAAAATGGAGGTCCCGAGCCTGTGCGATGCCAGGTACTCCCTACTCTATCCTTAAATTATACCTGGGGTAAACCCTATCCTTAAGGATAGGTAAAATTTAGGACTCACACTATAACCTCGTCCGATTAGCCTTAGTAGGATAAATGGACGTTGAGCAAACAAACAAAATATTTCCCTGGCTCTCGCGTTAGATCCCTAATAAATTTCTCCCTAAATCCTTTGATTTAAATTTATTATTATTCCTTATATTAAATATATTAAGTTAATTATCCTTGAAAAAAAATATTTAAAGGAAACCTTTTTTTTAGGATAATAACACTACAACGAAATCGCCTCCATGATTCTTTCTAGTCACTCAATTCATTAAGAGTTAAATTTCACTTAGCCACTTACTGGGGTGACAGAAATAATCAACGCTAGGTAATTTCTCACTTCCCTACGAAATTCCCTTAATTTTGTCCGGTATATCGTTCTATCGTAATCCATCGTTCCTAATTACCAGAAAAAGGATTTAATCTAATGTATTATAAATATTTTAGATTCTAATCACCAAAAAAAAATAAATAAATAAATAATAAATAAACTCCTCACACCTCCCCCATACCTCACATAATCTCTTTCAAATTTTTTTCACGAATAAATGCTTTGTCTAATCGTTTTGTGGATTCGAATCCAATCATGTCCTTCCAAAGTTGTTTTTCAGTACTTATATGCTAACTCGATTTTAATAAACTTAAGAAACTCACCGATTTCCTCCTAGAAGTGGTATCCTGTTAACTTGCACAAGTACACTGTTACAACTGAGGTGCTGTAGCCAGCAACAACCTGTGACGCCATAATATTTTGACAGGTCGGAACCTTTTGCCCATTGTTAAACCGATTGTTTATGGCCGGCCTCTTGGGTACCTCCGCATTTCTCTACTACCCACTTTCTCTTCCTTCTCCAGGTCGTTTTACGAAAGTTTTTTTTTTTTTTTTTTTTTTTTTTTTTTTTTTGAGTTTATTAGGGTTGTCAAATGTTCAAGAGCTTACGACCGTGTTTGAACTGTAGGTATGTGTCAGTAGGAGCTCATATTTTTCCCATCGATGTAGCTTTATTATTTCATTTTTTGCAATTCGCTTTCAGCACAGCAAATATTGGAACAACCCAAGTTCGTTTCTATAGGTTCCATTTTTTCCATTAGAAATTGAAAATCTATGTGTTTCCAGACTTGACTTTTATTAATTGAGGTACCCATTTTATCCCACGCATGACTAATGCGAAATGTCGGAGATAGTATAAATTTTCTTAAAGTGAGTTTTTTGTGAGCTTGAAAACTTCAATGATGTAAACTTCTTAAACTTAAAAATTACACTAAATTAGTGGAGTTTCAATGAAATCGTGAAAAAACAAATTCTGAATTAATTTAATTTTATATTAATTTTAAATATTTTATTTTTGAAGAGAAAAGATTAGTCTCGAGCGGGGTCGTTTCGGCTTGGAAGCGAGCTCGGTGGCGCAGTGGATAGCATGCCGCGCGGGAGAACCGGGTTCAACTTTTCTCTTCAAAAATAAAATATTTAAAATTAATATAATAGTTAAAACCTTTTAAAAAGTTCTGTAGGTATGTCTAGTCTTGATTTAATATCAATGTAATAATAAATAAATAAAATTTTGGCTGATATATTTTTTTCCTTTTTATCTTTAATTTTGCCTATCCAGGTATAATTAGGATAGGGATCTTTAACGCGTGCCTGACATCGTACATGCTCGAGACCTCCATTTTACGTCCTATCCGAGGGACGGCATGGCTAAGGATTTTTTACTCCCATTAAAAAATCCTAGGGTCACCACTGGGCGTGAACCTGCGACCTTTATTATTGTAGGTTGCCATGCTAACCACTACATCACAGGTGACCCCGGGAAATATTTTAATAATAAACTTAGTATTATATTATTCGATCACATATAATTTAACAATTGATTCGTCCGGATATTAACATTCAGTCTCTTTTGTCTTGGATTTAAGGGATTTCTACCACTATACCACAGGTAACCCCATATTATAGGAACTATTACATATGTTACACCTTCATAAAAATATTTTGGTTCTTTCGACCGCACCCCCTACTATTTCCACTTAATAAAAATGGTACAATATAAATAAAAAAATTCAATAGGAATCAGATTAGTTAATTTTTCAAATTGAGGTCCAACATGAAGTAATAAGAACATGACCAAGTAAACCATGGTTAACTTCGAGCACCTGTAGATCTTTAATCGTTTTTGCCCCAAGCCAGATTAAACCAGAGGAACTAAGACGCTCTCTACTACTTGGCGCCAGATTGTGGCATATTTTAGCAAATTATGGCGTTTCCTAATCAGCGTTTCTTGAGCAGTAGGCATTTCCTACTTATGCGACATTCCTAACTAACCACTTCTTTATCCAGGAGTAGATGGTAATCGTGAATACGAGAGTGAGCAACGATTCTAGTTTCAAGCACCGATTTATTTATTTATGAAGGTTAAATTGATTACAAACCAAATTATAACTTAGTAATTACGAATCATAATTTAGATAACATAGATAACTGGAATCAAGTGGCGATATCATTTAACCAATAGTTTTGAATGATTTGATATTTTGAATTAAGAAGTAGGTGTCTTGAAACTCTGTAAAGTTTAAAATTCATAAGTCTCGAATTCTTATGTTTCAAAATATAAAAACAAAATTATGCAGTAGGTATATTTTACCAGTAGGTAGACAACTATATTTTAGCTTAAAGTAATGTATTTACACTGTAAGACAGTCTATATTTCATTTTTTCTCTTTTTAACCACCATTAGCTTACTTAATTAGCCATTTAATACTGGATAAAAGAAATATGGACTGTCTTAAAGTGTTAATACCTTACTTTGAAAACAATATTAAATAATATAGAATATGGCCATTGTTAGAGTCTGCTAATAAGAAATGTTCTGAAATTTGTCTTCCTTGGAAATTCTCTCCATATAATCTCACTAATCTAAAAAATGAATATATAAACATAAACATAATTTGTTTTTTGCAACAAATCACTATCATCATTGTGCAATTCTTTGATGCTGTGACTTCGGTATCTGATTAAAGCACTCAGCCAACTTATTTTCTTTACATTCCAACTTCCGTTTTCCTCCCGACCTCGGCATTTCCTAAGCCTGCCTAGATGCTGGACCTGCACCAGCCTAACGAGCTCCTAACCCGGGATCCGTTTAGCGGATGGAAGCGATATGTTAGTGTTGCAGAGGACACATGTTCATCAGTGAGCCCATGTGCTCCGGAGCACGTGTATTCGCTCATTTTCCTCCTCCGTCAATCAGTGCACTCCTCTGTCTCTTCCAGTCCTGATCTGTCTTCCTCCTGCTACTGTTTGTTTGGTTATCCTGAGGATTAACAGAAATCATGGGGTAAGTTTGAGAATTCTTTATTGGGAATACTTCTCAAAAAAGCTATGAAGTAATAGGTACTCTACATTTAAACGTTTTCCATAAATATATTTTATCAATATCTATCATTATCGCAAGAATAATTGAAGTGTAACATATTATTGGCACTTGAACTAAAGGCTGATAGAAATATCTTTTTTTATTTTCTCATTTATTATCTTTCAATGTTTCGTTTATCTTCGTATATTTATTCTTCTGATATCCATTAAAATAAATATGTACCATACACCTATTTAAGTAGCATGGGATGATTTTAATTTTATTATATTTTTTTTAATCTAGCGTGATAATATTGCAATTAAGAACTTCATTCAGCTTTGGGGATTTTGTGTGAGTTTCCGATTAATTATCAGATCGATAACAATTTACCGCTGTTCTTCCTAAAAAAATTAAGGTCTTCAAAAAATTTAGTCATACAACTATCGTAAAATTAATCTTTATAACAATACACTAGTTTTGCTCTGTTCCATATGTTTTTCCTTGCCCTCTGAATCTGAAGTAGCTCCAAATTATATATTTCCTTAATATAAATAAAAATATTTTTTCTTTGAACTCGTTAGACCCCATTACATTTTGCCTTCTTAGAAAATTAATAGCCACTTGAAAATGGGACCACTTTAAAATTTCGTATGACTAGTGCTATGGAAAATCGTTGCTTTTCCTTCTTCAGTCGATTTCTGAATGCAGTTATACAAAATGTTTTTAACCCACGATAAAGAAAATGTTTCGCATTTCTTTTCAAGATAAAAAAATATCATTAAAAAAAATCTATTGATCAATATTTTTTCTTAATATTTATTTAAATTTTTTAACTATCTGAAGTCATGAATAAAAAATAATGGTCATTATTTCTTTAATCCCAGTGAAAAAGGTGATATGTCAAATTTAGTATATAAGTCAGCATTTTGCTACAAAGTAACTTTGTTTTTGTTTATATGAAGAAATTAACTGTCTCTCGTTACGCCTAAAAATAAGAAATGGCTAAATATGAAATATGAAAAAGTAAGCCTTTAATGACAGAACAGCTTAAAGTTTATTCAATGGAAATTATTTGTTTCATGGTATTTAAATGGTAAATAAAATCAGACGTGATGGAGTAATATGCTTGCATTGTCATATTATCACGAGTAAAAACTTTTATTTTATAATAAAAAAAATTAGTGTACTTTAGAGAGCCAATATAAACAAAAATAAGTAAATGAATGTGGAAAAATGTGTGTCTTCGAGGAATGGCATTCAACAAAACATGCCATTTCCTAATCTAAGTAAGTTGGTAAGTGAATGTTGTGTGTTGCGCGCATCGCACCAGATTTTTTAATTTCGTATTTTATTTTGCCCAACTTTGAAGAACTCGATTTCCACTTGTTTCTCCATTGTTTTATAAATTCATTTGCAGCGTTTTTAGTCCAATCCTTAGCGGTGGGTATTTCTATTTTTAATACACGTAAAAACATGCAATATCAAAATATTGTAAAGAACAGTGGACGTGTAATATTGGCTCAGACGATACAACTCTTAACAAGACTCATATCAATTTTAAATAAGCCTTTTCATAGAATGCTTATTCGGGGAAGGGCTGCCACTAATATGAATGAGACATCATTGGCAATGGTAATGGCGACACAATGCCGAGTTATGAATGGGCAAGACCTACTAATTACTCATTTAGTATCCTGGCGTGGGGTGGGATTAAAACACGGAGCGGCATATCTAAACACGGGCGTGACGCCTCAATCCGAATGATCGAGCGTGAATTACACGAGGGCGGGAATGTATCAAATCCGACCAACTGCCGGCCAGCTGTCTCACCTCCATTGTGCAAACAAGGCTTTGCTTGTTCACAAGCCACCTTTGACGCTGTCACTAGTCTCTGTGTGGTTCTCTTCGTGTAAAGGAAGAGAGGTTCCGAAATGTACCCTGGTTCGGGTTCCCTTCGAAAAGGTACAATTTTCTCTTATCTATGTCAGAAATACCTTATCATATCTCTGAGTATGCATGGACTCTTGCAAAGTCTCTATTCTTATCTTAATTTTCATGTATTCATAATTAATAATATATTATGAAGAGGGATTGCATATCATTCTTATCTTAGGCGAAATTTAGTAAAATTATAATTATGTACCTATCTATGATTACATTAAAATTAATTAAAGTTTATTTCTTTCCCATTTATTTCCAAACCAATTATTGTATTTAACTTCATTCATTTTCTATACCTTTCGAATTGCTGTTATATCTTTCAATAAATTTTTACATATCCTCATAATAGCACGCTGAATAACGCTGCTCTACTTTCAGTTGTTGAGTATGATACGCCTCATACTAATTACAGATGTGCCATGTCTTGGTGTTGTGAACTGAAATAGCTTTTGAAATATGTGGTGCTAATGATTATTATTTGTTTTAATTATTTTATACGTTCTTATGGGAGGTATTGCTAATTTAATGTAGTCATGATTCAAATTAAAAGCGAACAGCTAATGGAGAAATAATTGGCACTACTTTCTATAGCGCCTTTTTCACTTTTGGTATTACATTGGTGGTATATATAGATTGGGTTATCATAATTTCTTTTATGAGTTATCAAGGAATTCATAGTATCAAAATGAAAAAGCAGTGATTGAAAAGGAGTTGGATGATAGACATATGTTCTTCTCTCATCCCTAAAAATGCCAATATAACAGCAATTTTCTCCTACCTCATTTGCTACTTAGTTCTTTTCACTTTTTCTTGCTGTGGTTATAACTGAATATTTGTTTGCAGGGGCGGAGTTGAGCTGAGAGGAGGCGCGGAGGTGACATGCAGAACTGAGCACAGCGAGGCAGCACCGTCATGAGCTCGTACTTCGCCAATTCTTACATGCCTGACCTGAGGAACGGAGGTGTGGTGCCGGCCGAACACCCGCATCAGCAGCACCACTACGGGGCCGTGGGGGGCGAGGACCCCAGCTGCGACCCCCGCCAAGGTATCCCCCCGCACCACTATGGCGGTCCCCCCGTCGCAGGGCAGCCGCCCCAAGGTGTGCCGTACCCGAGATTCCCGCCTTACGATAGGATGGATATCAGGAACGCGGGCTACTACCAAGGAATGGACTACAGGGCGGATAGCCCGGGGGCCATGGGGCACATGGCTCAGAACGGCCACCAGACCCCGGTGGTGTACACCTCTTGCAAGCTGCAAGCCGCAGTCGGGAACGGGATCGGTGGACCTGAGAGTCCGCCGGAGATGGATATCAACCATCATCACCACCAGAGCCACCACATGCACGGCCACCCCGCGCAGGCACAGCCCCAGCAGCACACCATGATGTACAACAACGGGGCGCCGCAACCTCCGCACCACCAGGCACAGCAAGTGGTGCAGCAACCACCCCCCGCCCAACCACCTCAACCGAACAACAATAACAACAACGCCAACCTGCCCAGCCCCCTCTACCCCTGGATGAGGAGTCAGTTCGGTGAGTATCTCCAAAGTTCTTCTTAACTTTGCTAATAGCTGCATGGAAAAACGGATTGAAGAACAGATTGACTAGATCTATTTCATACCACGTCTTGCAATTAACCCATGGCCCTTATGCTTCATACATGAAACGTATGAAGCATAAGGTCCATAGTGATCCACATGAAGCGTCCAACTCCAAAGCAGTTTGATTCCAGTCCATCCTTTTTGAGAACCATACCGATGTACAATAGTTATTCATTTGAACTATTCGTTCAGTAAACAGAAATCCATTAAATAATTCAGTAAAGACACTACCCAGAAAACTCAGATCCAAGGAACTTAGTCCATCTTCACTTTTCACGGTTAAGATTATTAGGGGTCAGATGGGAAGAATGTTAAGAAGTTCTTGGATTTTTATGACTATGGAGTTTTGTAATGGATCAAAGGGTAATTTGTATTTCGGTTAAGATTAAATTGTTAAATGAATTGGAGTTTTAATGTAGGATTGCACAGTATGGGTAAAACATAGAAATTAGTTTCAGTAGATTTCTTTAAAATTGAAATATCTAATACGCATCTTGAAATTATTCAGTTATGAAGTAGAATTATTCATTCTGTTCTTAAATCCTGTTTATTAAAAAGGAAGTCATCATGTAATTGTGTCTGGTAGATCTATCCATCCATCCTAGTATCAAGTATGTAATGATTGTGAATGATAATGAGCAAAGAAACCTCATTTTAATATAATTGATTGAGCTCATGAAAATTTCCCAAATATTAAAAAAAATCATGTCAATAATTTAGTAGTTACAAATAAAACCTATCAACTAATTAATAACAATAAAACAGATTTAGAAAAAGGTTCGTTATTAACAGTTCTCTAGCAAACTGTTTTATTGGAGTTTAATTGCTCCTGATGAGAGCAACAAGTTCGGCCTGATGTAATTAGCCCATAGGCAACACGTTTGCAAAAGATTAATTACGATTAGATAATAAGCGGCCAATAGGAACTGCTGATCGGGTGGCCTCCAAATGTGTTAGCCAATTAATGAAGTTCCACCAACCTGTCTAACGAAAGATTTAGCACTACGAAAACAATGAAACTGTTACAGGTGGAATATCTTTTGTGATGCATCAGACTGAAACTCTGGCCGCTAGTAATCTTTAAAGACTCCATGAAATATGTACTTTACCTAATTAAAAAATAATAGTCAAATATAACTTTTTTTTAAATTCTGCTCCAACCCTAAATGGTCACTGGAGTCTTTGATGACCTGTATTATGTGTTAGTATTATATTAGGAATTTAAACAAAGTAAAGTGTTGTTCTTCATTTTCGTTGAATGATTAATTTCTTTTAGTGTTCAATTAGGCCTTGTTTTTCCATATTTTATTCTTAAGTGTTCTAAAGGTCTTTGACGAATAGTTGGACATATTATTAACCTCTAATAGATATCCAAACCCTTAATGCAATACTGTCATAATTCAAAAATATTAATTTTTCATTTTATTTTTATCTTGAAACCTCTGCAGCTGTTCTAAAAGCTAGGAAACCTACTAATTTTAAAACGATATTTACTAATATTTGTTATAGTTTAAATTTATGATAATTACTAATACTTAATACCTAAATTTATGATATTTACTAATATTAATTATAGTTGATTTGTCATTTTGATAAAATTCAAATGCTAAGTAACGCATTTGAAATATTTTTTTTTAAAACTAATTCTATTAGTACAATATATGAATAAATTTGAGTTGTTGGAGTTATGGTAATCTTGCATTATAAGGTGCGATATTTCAAATACAAATTAAAGTAATGAGTATATTACGAATTTAAAGCTCTTAATACATTAAATTAAAATTAATAACTGAAAGAATAAAATAAATTGCAATATAACCTATTAAAAATTCAAATTTGATTTTTCTCTTTGCATTTTATTAGGAAGCGATTAATAGACTAGTTAATGAAGTAATATAGTACATTAACGATAGCTAATATTTTGCCTAACATACATGATGACGTTTCGTACTCAGGTCATTTGGGGATTTGTTTTCAATTAATTTCTTTAATCTAATTCAACAGATTTTTTAATGCATCTGTATATTTGTGGATGTTTATTTTCATTTACTATAATACGTTTTGAATGAAAGATGAATTGGCCAGGCGACTATTTCAGATAATTATATAACCTAATAATGATGCACTGGTATTTAAATTTTAATTTAAATGACATCTTTGAGTAACGTAAATGAGTTTTGTGTTCTCTGACATGGAATAGTAAGTACCTCAAGTAAAGGAGACTTTTGTCTTTTGACTCCGCATCCCCAGGTCGAGTAATTTTGGGGTATTTTTACCTGAAAGCGTAAAATGTTAGGTCACCTTGCCCAACCTGCAGTGATAGCCATTGTGGCCGAAAGGTAACGCAGATTTATGGGCCAGTCCAGGAAGCGTGTTCTGGACAAAGTCCTTCTGCGAACTCTCTAACAGCCAAAGATCACCTCAAGTCTGATTCCTGGTTGCTATGTCAGTTCACGTAGAGGTATTCACAGTCTGTCCAAAGTCTCCTTCTGATATGTGCTATTGTTCGATAGTTCAAATACTGAATTGGCAGCCATTAACTGACAGAAAATATAATTAAACATAAACGTTTGCTTTTTTGCTCAATAAACAAATACTTATAAGGTAATAAAAACATTTTATTAGGTATGTACTTACATATATGAGGAGCATGAATGGGAAATTCGGTTTGGGTTTCTATTAAAAAATTGATATGAAACCAGTTATTTTTTTATTTACAAATAAATATATCAGCTATGCAGTAGGGTCATTAGTATTAAAGCTGATTAGGTAATAAGCATACAAATAATAACATTCAAGATACAAAATAATAAAAAAAAAATAAATAAATAAATTAATAGCATGTCTATAGATATGCAAAACAAAAATATGTAAAACTAAAATAAAAACTACCAATCGTATTTTAATGTTATATATTAGGTAAATTAACAGAACAAAGGCGTTAGCAAACAAACAAATACGCAAAACCTTTATTAATAATGTTACATACAGATACCCTAATACAAACTTATTTAATTGATGTTATTGGAGAATAACAATGTAACCATTTAGCTTGTAAACATTTAATATATTTAGAAAATGTAAACATTTAAACATAAAATACAAAATGTAAACTATTTCAAACATAACATACAAAATGTAAACATTTAGCCTAACTGGTAATAATAACATTTACAATTGTAAGCAATTCCTGATAAAAGTAAAAATTGTATGTTTGTTTTTTTTAATGTCACTTTATGCCACTAAGGATAATCGGACGATGCTACAGTGGGAGTCCTAAATTTTGCCTATCCAGGTATAATTAGGATAGGGATCTTTAACGAGTACCGGACATCGTACAGGCTCGGGACCTCCATTTTACGTCCTATCCGGCCCACCGAACGTCAGCTTTCGATAGATCTTTCATTATCCGGTCCACATCGTTATGGAATTCCATTCCCTCTTCCATCCGTAATTCCAATACCCTCTCCACCTTTAAATCCGTCTATAGCATCACTTCATATCCATCCAACGTCCTTTTTAAACCGATGACAGTTCTTATTTTCCTTATATATTTTCCTTAATTTTTTTATAATCATTTTTCTTTTTTTTAGGAAATATAAATACCATTTAACCAATCTGTAAATATGTACATATTATTAGATGTGAAAACTAGTTTCTTTCTCTATATGTATTTTTGACACTTGTCCCAGAACAAATAAATAAAGAATTTATTATTATTATTATTAGTATTATCCGAGGGACGGCATAGACAAAGATATTTTACTTCCATTAAAAAATTCTAAGGCCACCTCGGGACGCGAACCCGCGACCTTTAGTACTGCAGTTTTCTAAGCTAACCACTAGACCACAGGTGACCCCAAAGTAAAAATTGATAAAAGTAAAAAATAATATTTTAAACATGACAAATTACAAACAGAATAAAAATGAAACTGCTAAATGTAAAAAACAAAATTCTCCAGTAAATATATAATTTATAATAACATATTCACCACAATGAAGCTATGCAATTTTGTATTTTTATTATATTAAATTCAATAACACTCTACATTTATTATTTATAAAATAATACTACATTGAGTCTTAGTACTACTCTGGACTCAGAAGTCCTGATAAAGATCCACAAATGGGATCGAAACGTTGGCTTATCAAAATAAAACTTTTTATAAAACTTTTTAAACTTTTCTTTTTAACTCAAAATCCTGACTATGAATCAACCTATAATACTAAATTAGGTACATATTAACAAAGTTACAATAGAAGGCAAAATACAAATAGAAAAAAAAGAGGCATTCGAGTGACATTGATAAATTGTCTTGTGTTAGCGACCTGATCCACATTTTTGCCAAACAGATTTTTTATTACATACAAATTTTCAGTTTTCACATTCAATGAATTAAATTTAATTTCTGGTTAAATATCAGTGCTAAAATCCAGCAAAATATTGCAACTAACATAATTTGGAAGTATAAATAAAAAGTTTTTTAAATGTTAAAAAGAAAAGAAAAATAATTCATACGTACATAGCCTATCTTGTATTACAATAAAAAATTACTTAACTATCGAATTATTACAAAAATAATAATTTTATGATCACTAACTGCCACAAACAAAGGTTGAAGAATAAATTGCCTATAATTTGTTCTATAGCAATGTTCAATAAACATTAGAGATCGAAAAGTCGACAATAATTATCAATTATTGATTCATTATTTAATTTGAATCTAATTGCTTTAATTCCAAATTATTTCTGTGCTTTTGTGTTTATAAAAAAAATATATATATATAATCTTAAAACAACTCATGTTAATACAAAAATAAATCGAAAATTCTAATTTTTTTTGTTAGGAATAAAATGTTATAATGATATCCCTGAAATGTTTCTGACAAGTTATAAGCAGAATATTACAACCGTGACCTAGGTTTGGCACCTAATACATTACTATCTGTTTAATATTAATAACTTCATTACATATCCCCGAGATAGGGTGCATCATTCTACCCTCAAAAAAAAAAAAAAAAAAAAGTCAGATGAAAAAACAAAACAAAAAAAAAACTTAAAAATCAAAAACCACCCCTACCTGGCTGGGACTGACAGGACGGATTTAGATACATAATTTATCCCGTCACTCGATTGAGACGTGGTTTTGACAAATAGAATCTGCTTGTGTAAGGAGGGGGGGGGGGCGAAAGTTGAATTTAAAATAACTTCTTTGTCAGCCGCCGGCACTAACAAATGTCACACCGTTAAGCCTCCTGACTCACTTCAAAGGCAAAAAAAAAACAAAGGAAAAAACGCCTCTGCTCCTTTGTATCAAAGTACGAGCTACCAAAAAGAAAAAAAAAATTAGACGTGCAGGTATATTTTCGTACCCTAGGCCTGATGCCGTGTATCCAGCGATGAAAGCCATAAATATTGTTAACAATTCCAAAAAGATTCTAAATATTCACGAAAAAAATTATTATCAACATTCCTATATCAATAATTACTAGTCTAGATTTCTCCGTATTAGCTATGGTACAAACCAAACTAAAGTAAATTCACTTTTGCACCGGAGTCGAAAAATTTGAAGGAATAAAAAAAAAAAAGATGGTATTGTGAATCTTTGAAAAAATACCCTAACTTTATGTCAAACTACCCAATTCAAATACTGTGGTATATCCTCATACAGATTAAATGGGTTTGAACTATCTTGCAAAAATAGGTAATTTCAATCTAAATATGTTTAAACTTGAAATTTATAATATATATTATAATTATTAATATCAAACCAGTTAAATTTTCGGCCGGTGAAGTCGATATCATACACTTGTGAATGAAAAAGTAAAGTTATTTAAAAAATAATAATAATTTTAAAATAAAAATAAAAATGTTATGAAATAATTTAACAAATATACTCGAACAGTAGATTGGAACAAATAAAATGTACAATAATGTGCAATATACAATAAAATTAAAAATTATGTTGAGACAAAAACTTATGTGTGTTATTTGCTACATTTTTCAAAATATGAACCAAATTAAAAATGTTTATGGATGAATTTTTTTGCACAAGGTTTGGATTCGATTTTAGTTCGTATTATAGAATTTTTGTTTAAGGATTAAGATTCCAAATAATTCTAATAAATAAAAATATTATCTATACTTATTATTTAATACAAACCACAAATAATCAAGGATTGGAATACTTCATACTAATACTACTTAATTTAAAATGTAGGTCCAAAGCAAATATTGTAATAGTGAACAAATGAAACTTTTAAGTAGTTAGTTATAACTTATACATTATACTAGAAAATTGTAAAACTCGGTAGACTTAATGAGTCACCCTTTTTCAGAAGATCGTGATTTGGAACTTCGTGATTTAGTGAGACATGTATTTTCTCCTTTATTTTTTTCTCTCTCCTACTTCGTGTTCTTATCTCCAAATGTCGTTGGTCTGACGGTCGCACTGGGAAGGGTTGATCAACTGATAATTTTCTTTTTCTGAAAACCCATTAGCCTATTTAACAATTTTTTAAAATTATTTTAAGCCTATTAGAAAAAAAAAATGTTGTAGACTTTCTTTGTCATGTTGTTCAACTTATAAAATATTCAAAATATCAAAATAAACAAACATGGAAAATGATAAATATTTATAGCGCATATTAGTAGCTATAATTTTATGGTGAATATTTGTATTTAAAACTTTTCAAAAATCCCCATAAATAAAAATTAGTATCCCATTTACTTAGAAATTAAAAAAAAAAAACTCTATATCTTTAAATTACTAATTACTAATTATTGTTTTTAATATATCTTGTATTAATTGTTTCTAAGTAATATATTCATATGTTTATTTTGCTAACAGTTTTCTATTAGGTATATATTGATTGATAATTTTTTCTCTATAGGACCTAGGACAATTCTTACGACGTTGTACTGGCCATCCGAACGGAAATCCAAATTAATTCGTTGATTGTTATTGATATGGCAGGATGCGGGTGAGCATTTAGTGTTATGGGGAAGCCATGTTGGATGTGGGAGGGTATCTAAACAGCTATGGGGTCTTTGAAGACCTGGCCTTTTTCGAGATATCTATAATATATCTTTTGATAATATAGCTAATGATATCTATAATGTACAGTTTTTCCAAATTAGAGTTTAATCGTAAATATCAAATCTGAATTAAAATGTAAGATCATTATAAGTAGAAAACTTACAAAATGAATTAAATTCGAATTATTGATAACCTTTTAAATATAATTAAAAACTTATAAGTTATTTTGAAACTATGACTTTTTGCCAGGCAACTGATAAATGCCTATAAAAATAATCAATTGTCGCAGTTATATTTGCCTAGTATCAACAAACATTTTAAAAAGTTTCATTAAATTATCCGAGGGAATATGTAAGAGATGAAAATTTATTGATAGTCGATAACGAGTAATATATTTAAAATTAATCATTAAGACGACTCATCCCTTTTAAATTTATTGTATCTGCATAAAAAAAGTGAATACATATGAAAATTTCATATCATTCGGTTCATATGGGCAATTGGTCTATAAATCTTCATAATAAAAATAAATAAATAAATACATAAATCAATGCAATAAATTTGTTTTTACTACGATGATATTAAATATTTACCCTATATACCTGCAAATGTTTAACTGATTGCGAAAGATTGAGGCATTGAAAACCTCTTTTAATAAGTTTCGAATTAACTGGATGATATAAATAAAAAAACTTAATTTAAATTAAATAAATTTCCTTTTTGAGATAAATTGGACTGTCATTTTCATTTTTTTTTTCCTCTCTTCAAGAAAATTAAGATTACCTATATGTTTTAAAAACCTTCTGAAGAAAATGGATGAAACCAAAATTATGGCCAAATATTTATTCAAAAATTTTATTATAAACTCCTAAATCGATTTACTATTTTTAAAGCATAAATTATAAAAAAATAATCACTCTGCGAATCCATTTTATTAAGGATAAGACTTGAACAATTAGGAACTCATATGAAGTTTAATATTAATTTCATTCTGTTGAATGTAATATTTATGTTATTGATTATTTCAAAAAACTCATAGGAAATTCTTTCATGCAGCTAGACATTAAATATTTATAAAATTTGGCCGTTTTTAACGATGTTATTAAATATATTGGTGCACCAAAAAGCTTCAAACCCTGTTGTTTTTGTTTTTTTAATTTAAAAATAAATAATTAATCCAATCTTAAATTGTGGATAACCACCAATTTTAAATTATTTTTAAATAATTTATTTTTTGAAGAGAAAAGATTTGGCTCCGCCGGGAGTCGAACCCGGGTCTCCTGCGTTACATGCGAGGATGCTAACCGCTACACCACAGAGCTCGGCTCAAGGCAGAGCAAATCCTGATCCTGATCCAGTGAAGAGGAAGGATTTGCTCTGCCTTGAGCCGAGCTCTGTGGTGTAGCGGTTAGCATCCTCGCATGTAACGCAGGAGACCCGGGTTCGACTCCCGGCGGAGCCAAATCTTTTCTCTTCAAAAAATAAATTATTTAAAAATAAATAACTTTTCTGATTAATCAGATTTGAGTAATATTGCTAAGTAGGTTTAATTTTGAATTATTTTATACCAATGGTTTAAGATAAAAAAAAAAATTGGCAAATAAATGGAAAAAAAGATTTAGATGCAGAGGGTATCCATGGAGACAGGGCAGGTAATTGATGTATTTGCCACCTGTGCGGGGAGCGCTACTTGTTGCCGACCAGCTGATCCAATTTATGTCTTTAGTTCACCACTCTATACTCTAGGGGGCGTTCTTTAACTCTTCACTTCGGCAATAGATAAAAATGAAATATTTTTAAAGGATCCAAATTTAAGTATTTAATATTTACCTGACTATTTAATAAATTAAAAAAATAAGGTAAAAATTTATTAATCTAGCCTTGTGCACTTAAAATAATAATTATTTAAAAAACGCCTCTAATTTTCAGATAAGACCTATTTTACAAGCTAGACTTTTACGTAGACTTCCATGACATTTATCGATTTTATCCTGGTAAAAAAACATGGAATCAATCTGACACTAACCCTACCATGTTTCAATAAATGTTGCACCAGATCATTAGATTTTTATTTATTTATTTTTTTAAAATAATAATAAGAATGTTTTCAATATTTTTATTGTTTTAAATGGCCAAAGCAAATTAAATTTTTTATATAGTCAAAGATGGTCAAAAAAAAAAAAAAAATAAAAAAAATGCTTCCAAAAAGGGGGCTTCATTTAAGTCAATTCAATTATATTCAAGTATCTTTTGAAATCATTTTTTTTTCAAAATGCTTGGATGACAACCATCAAGCTGTAGCTGTCCAACACTATTTCACGAATTTATTTGTTATTTATGTATATCTTTTATTTATCGTATAATATATGCAACTGCCCTCATAAAATATTATTGTCGTTGGGCTTCAAAAATCTAATGGTTAGGATATTCGTATTAAATATAATTTGTTAACAATATTCGTATTTCAATCATACATGCTGATTTATTCGAATACAATAATCTCAAGTTGAAATACAATCTTAAGTAAGAAATAAAAGGTTTAGGTTAATTAATCTAACCTATTCTTCAAGATATCATTCTCTACCATATTTATTTTACATTTCATTTTAATTTATTTTGTTCATATATGGCAAAAAACGGAATAAAACATTTCTCTGCATATTATAGTATATACATAGGTATCATGAAACTTGAAATTAAAACCAAAATTAATAATTTTAAACGTTGCAAATTTTTTTTAAAAAAATGTATAACATACATAAATAAATTTAACTTGAAGATTTTTCTTTGCATACCTATTTATAAGCTGAATAAATAGTGAATAGCGAAAAGAAAAAAAATACACGAATTATAATTTTTGAGACTAATTGACTGTAGCATTGCAGTCACATCAACAGAGTGAAGTTATAATCTAAATTTAAATGTAGGACATTATTAAAATAACCAGTATATTTAGGAATGCATCCAAGTTTTAATATTTTGTAGGCAAGAGGCTCATAATATTTTGGCAGTATTTTCATGATGAGTCCCTTATAGAAGTGACATTTAATCAAAATATAACAATTTGTTTTTACTTTTTTTGTTAGATGTAATAGTCAGACCTAATTGCTATCAAAATCTTTAACTAAGCACAACAAAATTTGGGAAGGGATAAAATGAGAAAAAATTAAAATACATTATCAAAAACCTTTCATACCCTAGTTAAATGTGATTTATTTGATGAATATTAATGGGAGAAAATAAATGTTTATTTTTTAATAAACAATTTAACAAAAGACTATTTATTTAATTATTATTAACGAGTGATTAACCGAAATCTTAAAAAAGAATATAAAGTTCTTCTATTACATGCTAAGTTCTATCAGCTGCCAATAGATGGTGTTAGGGCCTCCATTCTAGAAAACAGGCCCTGTAAGAAAATCGTTACTTCAGGACACTTGTTGTATACTGATTTTATAAAAAATATATTTTCCATCCTGAATTATTTTGGTAATATTGAAATTGATTACTCTTATTTTGATTTATATTTTTATGGTCCCTAATTGTATTAAGATGGCCTATAAAATATATCATTAATTACATTTTAATTACAAGCAGAGTTTTATAGACGAACGATAAATTACTTTGATGATTGACTAATAATAAATTGATTCGATGAACGGAATATAATAATGTAATCGGAAACTTGGTTATACTTATACGTTTACATCATAAAAAATTCTTATTTTTATTTATTTTTTCATCATTATTGTAGGATAGATTTTCTCCGTATGAATGATTTTTATATTCACTAACAAGAACAGATACAGATGTAAATAATATAATTATTTACGTAATTACCTTATGCATACATAGGTACAAATGCATTAATTTATTTAACATATAGTTTCGTTAATTGGAATTTCAGGAATTCTGCTTAATATGTTTTAATTAAATTTTAAATTCTTCCAAGCAAATAGATTGAAATAGGTTGGGAATACTCATTGTGGAGGTGCAGACATTTTCAAATTTTACGTATATTATTTAATTTTTTTTTATTACCTATGATTTTATTAGTTAAAAAAAATCGACGGTCCATTACACAATGTCACTAATTGCACTTTTTATGGTACTAAAGATATTAGTAAACTTAGCTGAATTTCGGTAATATCCAAGGATGCAATAACACAAGTGGATTATAATATCACAAATACAATTACAGTAATTGGATAATGTTTTTCACGAACGGAATCAATTTCCAAAAGTTTTAGTTAATCACTTTGCTTGCAATCAATTTAATGAACTGTTTCATGAAATCTTGGCTTATACTTAATGAAGAATTAGTCACAAAGGCTACCGAGTTTTTTAACTTTTATTCTTTTTAATTTATTAGTAATATTAATAATTATTACACAGAGGTGTTGAGTGTGAAATTTGAATTCCGTTATGTTTTTTTTGTGCACTCCTATCAAGTATGGAAAAAAGTCCTTTTATTTCATTATTTACGAATGGTGTTGACACTTTTTTGAGCTCCATCAATAGTAGATCGCCCTAGCACTGTACTGGTCTGCTCTCTCTCGGAGTATTTACGAACTAGTTGTAGGTCCTTAGGAGAATTCTGATTGGTCGGTTCGGACAGATGTCTATCTTCGAGGTGGGGGAGGAGGTGGGAGGAAGAAGGAGAGGAGGAGGGGTGGCATTGGAGGGGAGGGGTTCTCCAGCGTCCTGGAGCGAGTGGGATAAAGATGGAAAGAGGGAGAGGGGAAGAGGGAAGGGAAATTAAGGAAAAGTCTGGAGAAAGGTATTTTTCAAACGTCACATTTCATAAGTAAGAAATCCATCAGGGCGGTTGGAGGAGAAAAATAATTTATTTCTGACCACCATCAGCCAATGCCAAAACCTCTGAGGTCTGCCTATCTGTCTGTGCTCCTTCCGGAATTTCCCTCAGAAAATGCTCTCAATGGTTCTTGACAAGAAAATAGATTAGAAGGAACTTATATTTCCTTGGTTCGGGATCTGTAAAAATATTTACATCACTACCTACAAATTTTGTAGATACATTTGTATAAACTTAAAAATGTTCTTTATCACCAAACAGCCTTATTTTAAATATACATATATAGAAAAAAATATATAACGTATCAATTAAATAAATATCACATGTTAAATTACTAAATAACATCAGTTATATAAAGTCATCAAGTAATATTTTTATAAACCACTAAGTAATTGGTTGAATCCCGGGTAATATATTCAACTTCAATTATAAAACATAGAGTGTATTATTGTTTAAATAAGAGTAATAAAAATATAAGTAAATGTCATATCTTGATAGTTTCTTAACGAGAATCATTTTTTAATGATTTTGATTAGTAAATTTCACAATATTCTTATTTTTTTAAATTGCACTTTTAGAATTTATTGATGAATTGCCATAATTATTTAATTAGGGTGTACTATTAATTTTAACTTTTTTTTTTTTTAATGACAAACAATATGGTTTGAATTATTCCTATGTGCCTACTCTCTGACTTTTTGTATCCATAAAAATGTTACAAATTCATAAATACATCCCTTAAAATTTAAAGTCTGATCTATCAAAAGTGAAATTGCCTGTGTGTTTAAAGGGGTAAAACTCATAGGTCATCAATGCCTAAAATGATTAAATTCGTAAATAATTAAACGCAATCATAATCAGTGACAGATAACCTTTTCTTAATAGTTTAGATTATTTGGCAGGAATTCAAATTTCTTGTGATTGAGTCAAGAGACTTCTTTCAGGGTTATATAATAATATAGCCGGTCGGCAAGTATAGTGACACAACTCAAAATATTAAGCTTTTGCTCACAGTTTACAGTCTATAAATATTCGATTTGTGTCTCTATCCTTGAGGATATGCGATAGATATAATCCGGGGAGGAAACTTTAAATAAACCAACCATTAAATTATTTATTTAAGAATTAAATAAAATTAGGATAAATCAAATCTGTATATTTCAATTGTAAAAAAAAAAAAAAAAAGAACGAATATTACTTTTATATAGACTAAAATTTATCTTATACTAATGTGATTCACAAATATGAAGGTGTATTAATATTTATTATTATGTCATTATTGCTTTCTGTTTATGATGCATATTGTTTTGGGCTTTCTGTTTTTACTTTCACTTACCTATATATGAAATATATAGTAAGTGGAAGTATTGCGATCGTGAAAAATTTCGACTTCCGGTTTTCAACGGAAATACACGTTTTGGGGTCCCCTGAGTCGAAATGAACAAGTCCTGCGAAATGGTCTGTGTGTGTGTGTGTCTGTGTGTGTGTGTGTGTGTGTGTGTGTGTGTGTGTGTGTGTGTGTGTGTGTGTGTATGTGAACAGACTAGCTCAAAAACTATAAACCGTGCGATCCTGAAATTGGGTATTTAATGTAGGTATATGCCCGCGATGTGACAGCATAAATTTCATCAAAATTACTTAAAGGGAGGGGGTACTTTACTTAATAACTTTTTAGGTTTTTTTCGATTTTCTCAAAAACGGCTCTAACGATTTTGATTAAACTGAGTATTTCATCTATTTATATGCCCGAGATATGACTGTAAAAATTTCATCAAAATTGATTAACCGGAGGGGGGACTTTACTTAAAAAATTTTGTAACATTTTCACGTGTTTTTTTTATTTACTCAAAAACGGTTTTAACGATTTTGATCAAACTTGGTATTTGATGTATTTATATGCCCGAGATATGACTGTAAAAATTTCATCAAAATTGATTTACGGGAGGGGGGACTTTACTTAATAAATTTTGTATCATTTTCACGGGTTTTTTTTATTTACTCAAAAACGGCTTTAACGATTAACAAAAATAAGATATGAATGTAGAAAAATGTGTGACTTTAGAAAATGATAATTAGCAAAACACGTCAATTTCTAATCTAAGTAAGTTGGTAAGTGAAAGTTGTGTGTTGCGCGCACGCACCGGATTTTTCTTCACTATTATCACTTCACACCAGTCTCATAATCACGTTTTAATATCTTCATATATTTTTTTAATTATTTTTTTTAAACCTCAAGCTAAAACATATGGTAGCCTACCCTAACATTGAACACGTGGCTTGAAACATTCTGACGAGAAGACATTCTTAATCGATTATATAATTCTTTAATGTTAATGATAAATGTATTTTCATTATATGCAATTGTAATACTTCTCTATTTTATTATTAGATCAATTAATAAAACTGTTAAATGATGTTCAATTGTAAAATTATAAAATTCATTTTATTTTCCTTATCCAATATATTTTATCCACTTTGTATAATATCTTTTCTTTTTCTATATATAAATAAAATAATAAAAAACTGGTTACGATTGGGACAGTACGTTTTTTCTAGGATTTATTAAATGGTATTCATAACCAAATAACACAAATTTTATTCATGTTAAGTAGCCTTTTGAAATCTTAATAGGAACTTATTTTTTGATATATTTCGTAGGACAAACATATTTTTTTTACTTTCACTTACCTATATATGAAATATATAGTAAGTGGAAGTATTGCGATCGTGAAAAATTTCGACTTCCGGTTTTCAACGGAAATACACGTTTTGGGACCCCCTGAGTCGAAATAACCAAGTCGCACAAAATGGTCTGTGTGTGTGTGTGTGTGTGTGTGTGTGTGTGTGTGTGTGTGTGTGTGTGTGTGTGTGTGTGTGTGTGTGAACAGACTAGCTCAAAAACTATAAACCGTGGGAACCTAAAATTGGGTATTTAGTGTAGGTATATGCCCGCGATGTGACAGCAAAAATTTCATCAAAATTGCTCAAAGGGAGGGGGTACTTTATTTAATAACTTTTTACGTTTTTTTCGATTTTCTCAAAAACGGCTCTAACGATTTTGATTAAACTGAGTATTTGATCTATTTATATGCCCGAAATATGACTGTAAAAATTTCATCAAAATTGATTAACCGGAGGGGGGACTTTACTTAATAAATTTTGTATCATTTTCACGTTTTTTTTTTATTTACTCAAAAACGGCTTTAACGATTTTGATCAAACTGGGTATATGATGTATGTATATGCCCGGGATACGACTGTAAATATTTCATCAAAATTGATCAACCGGAGGGGGGACTTTACTTCATAAATTTTGTACCAATTTCACGTGTACATATTTTTTATTTACTCAAAAACGGCTTTAACGATTTTGAAGAAACTAGATTTTTGATGTATGTATATACCAAATATGTAAAAGCCAACATTTCATCAAAATTAGTCCAACTGAGGGGGCACTTTAATTCATGACTTTTTTTCCAATTTTTACCTTTTTTTCGATTATCTCAAAAACGGCTTTAACGGTTTTTATCAAATTCGTCATGTTTAATGAAAATTAGGTTTTCTTTAATATCAGGTAAGCTTTATCATTATTAAAATGTTCTGAGGTGGCTTTTTTTTTGGGGGGGGGGCCTTTTTTGTTTGTTTGTTTCTTTCTTATAAAGTTCCTTTGTTTTTGTTTACATTGAGCAATTAACTGTCTCTTGTTACGCCTATAAATAAGAAATGGCTAAAAATGAGATATGATAAAAATAAAGAAAACATAAAGAGGAGAAAAAAAGAAAAATATTCAGTCAACTCATAAAACTCGTTGAGCCCACGCATGCGGTGTATGCCTTTAATGACAGACCATTGTTCACAATTAAAGCCGTTCTGTTCATTTGAGAAGTGGCAATTAACAAAACGCATTAATTTCTAATCTAAGTAAGTTGGTAAGTGAAAGTTGTGTGATGCGAGAACGCACCAGATTTTTTTTTTTTAATTTTAACCTAAGTATGACGTCTTTATTAAAGGATTTCCTGAAGATGGGGATGGGTAAATCAAGAAAGATTTGGATATATTTATTGCCAAATATTTAACAATTTATCAAATAACATTTTAAACAATTGACTACTCAGTGAAGGCAATGTTACGCGAAGGAGTGATTAGTCTCAATGGAATTAATGATAATAATTTAAAAAAACAATATTGTTATTCTTTACTTCATGCTTTTCATTTATGGTTAAATATTTTAAAAAATAATGCTGTCCTTCGGATTCGACATAAAATAAAGGTCCTGAGCCTGTGCGATGTCGGGTACCCGTTAAAGACTCCTACTGTAGCATCTTCCGATTAGCCATATCAGCATAGTGATGTTAAATAAACAAACAAACAAATGATTAAATATTTTCATGTAGGAAATATTTAAGCTATAGGTATAAAGGGGGAATCTATGTGCCATAAAATTTAAACAAAATTTTTTGTCTAGTAAAAAAGGCATGAACATGGATTTTAGGCATATCACCATCAGTATAAGCTCACGAAGAAACATTTGACTGATACTTTATAGGTACTAATTGGTCGGTATAAAACCATATTCAACTAATCACCAAACCAATTTAATAAATAAAAATTGTTTCTTCTAATTTACATATTGCTATTTTTTTAAATCGTGCGTCTTTATATTTTATCAATATATCAAACAAAGTAAAATATGTTAGACTTCAATAGCGATATAAGTGAACTCAACTTATTTAACAGAATTCAAATTTAACTTCAATTTTCTCAAAATATGGAGTTTGGCGCTTACTTCCCTTTGACTTTCATGGGCGGATCCAGCCGATCGTAAAGGGGGGCTGCAGTCCTAAAGGGGGGGCCTCAGCTCCACATCCCTTCATTTGGATCTGCTTATCAGCTTTTTACTTTTATATTCCCTTCCTACAACTAAAATTCTACTTGTTCTGCACATTATTTGTTTTTTAAATTGCTTCCTTACATTAAGGGAAGTCATATTCTATCTTTAAAAGACGAAAAATTTTCCAAAGGGAGGGGCTACAGCCCCCCCCCCCCCCTGGATCCGCCAATGTTGACTTTACACCGACCAATTGTAGATACCTACAAGTGAGTCAATTATAAAGTATAATGGCATTTGACGTTTACTTTATTTTTTTAATGGTAATAATTTAAGCTCGGTAAACTAATCGATTATTATTTAAAATCCCATTTATTAATATTATATATACAACCGAAATTTAAAGCGTGCCTTCACACTCACTTTTTTTTAATTTCTAATTATTAAATGGAAAACAACAATTTTTAACTATGACAGAAATAACATGCTTTCACTCCTCTTCAGCCCCAAACGAGTTCCGAGAAAGACCGACTCCCAATCGGCCCGGAGTCATCGGCAGAGCAGAAAGCGAAAAACAAAAAGCGACCTAAAAAAAAAAGAGAGAATATTTTTTTTTCCAGAGGAGCCATTATAATTAGGAGACTTGGGAGCAAGCGGTCGTGGCCGGGAGAGGGGGGCCTACATTTTCGGATAGAATAATACCAGGGTATGGGTGGAACATTTTTGGATAGAATAATACCAGGGTATGGGGAACATAAGAAGACGTTACGTCAGAGGAGGAAGACAAATGGGGAGTAAGGGGGGGCCTAAGCTGACAGCGGAGAAGCCACGATATGCTCGCCCTCTTACACACTTCTTCTCCTCTCTGTCTTTCTTCTTATTCTTCTTCTTTCTCTTTAGTCTCTCGTTCTCACGTCCTTTCATAACCGCCAGCGGGACATTATACGGAAGAATTGATTCTCGTGTTCTTTAGAACGAGCGAGTAACTGGACTCGGGCATTTTATGAAAGGGCTTTTCTTTACCGAGAGCTTATGAGCGATGGATAGGAGTCAAAAGGCGGTGACGGGTTAATAGCTCTTTAAGGATCTTTTCCGTAATCAACTTGATTAATATAGAAAAAAAAATCAAAACTCCATTGTAACTATTTTAATTATATCAATTAAAAGATTTTATTTCTGATACTTTTAAACCTTAACATACCTTATTTTTCCGTTTATATCATTCAAATACAGAACAGTAAAATTTAAAAAAAGAACAACAGATAATATAAAACGGTTTGGAGGATGTTCACTTTGGTGTTATACCGACCATTTATTTTAATATTTTTGTTCTCATAATTGATCATTACTGCCAGATGGCCCTTGGCAATGCCTTCTTCGGATGGGACAAAAAATTAAGGTCACGAGCCTGTGCGATGTCAAGTACTCGCTAAAGGGAACCTACTTCTACCTGGATAGGCAAACTTTTAGACTGCTAGCCTTAGTAGCATAGAGGGAAGTTAAGCAAACCAAATAAGTAATTTTCCAAATATTTAAAAAAAAGGGAAATATGATTTATAAATTTAATCTAACTACTGAGTATTTAACTTATGCATTTGATAGTTCAAACCAACACAATAGCTCAAACCAAGAAATCTACTTTCTTTGATCCGGGAAAAAGGAAAACTCCCGAGAGGCTTGTGCTGGGAATAAGGAAAACCCAAGGGACCACGTGAAAAATCTACCCCTCTCCTTCCTCACCCCCCGCTCCATGTTTCCTTTATTCCAGATAAATTAGTGAAGTCTGGAGCTAAGGAGCTCTTACTATGTACACGGCTCCTGTTTTTGCAATCACGAAGACACAGTCTGATTTATCCTGTTACTTGGATTTACATTTTTAACATGTTCTTTATATATTTATTTTATTTTTATCTTTTTGTAAGATCATTTTTTATTTATATTGAATTTGATTAACATATGTATTCAGATTAACATCGGGCTATTTCATGAAAAATATATAAGGTTTTTGATTGTACTGACTATGAAAAAATTCCATTTAGTTGTTGACAATTTCACGAAGGAAAATTCTATCGTCAAACGTCAAACTGTGAACCTTCTCTGCGATCACATCCTTAATCGACAAGTAAATAGTTTAAAAAAAAAATGAAAAAAAGATTATGGATTTTTTATTTTAGAGGCTCTCATAGGAATCCATTTTAACCACGTGTTCTTAACAGGACTACAATATAAGTCACATCATGATAAGAAGTAATCGATTTATAAAATTGCATACAATATCGAAATAAAACCATCCCATTAATAAGAATCTGGTGTCCGGATAAAAAATCGCCCAGATCGGATCAAGCTGAAAATAATTGGTTGAGGGGAAAAAATAAAAGAAAAGGGAAGATGACGGGGATAATTCTTTCCCCTCTCTCCCTCGGCCTTCCGATTCCCAGGAGAAGACATTTTTCACTCGCCCTTTAATCCATCAAAATCAGCTTTGATGCTTTCTTAATTAACTTCGAATCCGTCCTGGGATTTCGGATCCATTGAGCGTGGTGGTGGGAGGTGGGGGGGGGGGTCGAACCTTTTTGGATCCTTCAAAAACAAACATTCATTAGCGTCCCTACCGGCCGTGGTATCAATTAAAATCTAATTTAAATCGGTATTTGGGTTAATCTGATGAGTGATACTCCCTCTGGCACGATGGCGTACAAAGCTTGTTTTCCATTAATTCCTCAACATCCTTATTGTTACTAACTAATGTTATTAGTTTTGTATTGTCAATGAATAATGAAACCTAAGTAAGTAAACAATAATAAAACTAAAATTAAAGTAAATAACAAACAAAACACAATTGAATAAAAAAAAAAAAAACAGTTAAAATCTTAAAAGATGGTCAAGTTGAAAGCAGAATATACATTAAAAAAAAAAGTAAGATGTGCTATACATAAAATTTTATCAATCGGCATTGAGGACGCAAGTACCCCATTATAAACTTTTTTTTTTTACTTTATTTATTAAATTGTGTACAGAATTTAAAAGGGTGTATAATTGTACTAACAGCCTGTATACAGCTTGGTAGCATCAAAGCCATTTTTTCATATAGCGAAGTATCCATTTCAGTGCAAGTAATGTTGATTTATAAAAAGGAAATAAATTAATTAATAACTAAAACAGTATTTTTTGTTAGTGTTTTGAGGGACAGAATAATAATGGAAAGGCTTTCTGAAATGTGGATGGGCAGCTTTCTGACAATTGATAACAAGAGAATAAAGCTCTTGGATGATGGATTTAAACAAGATTCAGATGAGCTGATGATGGAGCGAGGGACGAGAGCCCGGTAACAATAAGCAAAGCGGGGCTTAGGGTATGGCGGCTTGCTCTGTCCCTGCTTTGCATCCCTTTTGCAGGGGGTGGGAATCGGGAATTAAATCTCACCCCTCGTCCGGCGGCAAAGTTGTTTCAGCTCCCGCCTCCTGACAAATCTACGTACTCCGTGTTTTCATTACTCCATGTTAGGGGTAGCTACATTTAAATAAATCCTTATAGCAACTATATTTAACGTCACTGCTTTATAAACATAGATGGGCTGAATTTCAAAAAGACGGTTACTTAAAGTACTAAAATAGCTGTTTCAGATTACCTATTACATTTTAATGCAGTTTAGGGAGATAGATAGATTGATTTATTTGTCTTTGGGGTACATTTTTGAAATTTATAAGTATCTAATAGTTCACATAAAAATACGTTATAAACGAAATTCACATATAAAAGATTTCACCTTTAATTAAAATAAAGATGAAATGAAATACGATTATAAAAAATAAAATAACCCCCATGTTAAAACATTACTTATACCCCTTTCTGGAGAATGGCTTTGGCACATATAAAAATTTGGCAAAAAATAACTTTGTTTTATTTTTTTGGCACTTATGCATTTCCACGCTTCAATTGTTTATGTAATTTTATCAATCGGCATTGAGGACGCACCTTAATGTTTATAAACCTTTATGTTTTTATACCTTATAACTACCACCAGACAATTATTGACGAGAGAAAAAAAAAACTAAATACGCTTAATTATTTAAGAGGATAAATCCACATAATTCTTATCAAAGAAACGATCCTTTATTGAATTCATTTATTTTCCTTGATTCTTGATACAAAAAAAAAAAAAAAAAAAAAAAAAAAAAATTGAAATAAAGGTGAAGGAGCAAAATTCAGTTTGTAAGGGTATCATTCAAAGTCTAATGGTACAACTTGCGTTTTGGACTGGAACGTAGATCTACTGGATTCATCGATTGTTTTAATAGTTTAGATACTTACTACATATTTAAGCATTAACATTAAGATTTTAAATAAGGATTATTATAAAGTTTAAATATTTTCCTTTTGTTTTTTGTTTTCTGATTCAGAAAGGAAGAGGGGACGGCAGACGTACACTCGGTACCAGACACTGGAGCTGGAGAAGGAGTTCCACTTCAACAGGTACCTGACGAGGCGGCGGAGGATAGAGATCGCCCACGCCCTCTGCCTCACGGAGAGGCAGATCAAGATCTGGTTCCAGAACAGGAGGATGAAGTGGAAGAAGGAGAACAAGACGAAAGGGGACATCGGAGCCAACGAAGGCAGCGACCTGTCGCCGCAGACATCGCCGCAGTGAGATCCGGCCCTCGAGGAGCAGTTCCTCTGAATCGTGCAAAATGAAATAGAGGAATCAAAGGAAGGAAAGGAATAGAATGCAAGAAATGATATCCTTCGTCCCGGCTCCTTCGAGGAAGATGGACTCCAGGCGGCCACCACCAGGTGCTCCGCTTATATATTTATTGATTCGTCATGTATAGCGCTACCAAAGCTAAAGTATTTAGAGTCGCGTAAAATAACGGACATAACGTGGAACTCATAAGTGTTATTTTATTATTTTTTTCCTCTTCTGTGTGCGCGTGTTTTTAACTGAGGACCATTTTGGCAACAAAAAAATCTGTGTAATATATGGCATCAGGACAATTACAAATGTATAAACAAAAAAAATGCATGAAAATGTAATTTATTTTTCAGTTTAATTATTATTATATGATACCACAAGCGCAAATACACCCCCCTACCACTCCGAAATACAAATACTCAACAAAAATATATATATATGATGAAATGGAGACGTAGAGCGGTGTATTTGCGTTTGAACTACCTCTAGAGGGATAGCATCCCCCTTCCAGTATCATAGTTACCAAAGTATACAAAAATCTAAAACATAAAAAAAATTATACCAATGGTCGTGTGGCAGACCTTAGAAAGACAATATACTTATGAAAGTGTATAGATTGAGCTGGTGAAAATGAAATAAATAATATGAAAACAGATATACGTAAATGAGCCGTGACAAAATATATGTATAAATATATATGTAAAAGAATATTTTAGATTGCTAAATAGATCTCTAATGAAAAAGTGCAAATGTTTATGTGAGTTGTATGAGAGATGCCAAGTTTATAGGCATAGCGATCGTGTACCTACTAGTTCGTATTTGTATTTAAAAAAATAACAAAAACAACAAAAAAAAAATCATAAATAAACCTAATACATAAAAATCGTGTTTTGTGTCAATATAGTGTTAAATATATATATAATTGAATCTATATATATTTACATAGTTATCATCATTAAAAATATGTTAAATTAGGTATACGGAACTTATTGCTTATCTCACTGATTATGTTTTGTGAAGGTAAGCTCTATACCTGACTTTGGCCTTCTTCGTAACGAAGTATACGCAGAAAAGTTCAAACTTTTTTTTCAGAAACAATACTCACCATGAAATTCGTCAAAGAATTAAAAGGTATATATACAAAATTTAAATTGCACTTAAATTCTGTCGCACCCTAAATGTCAAGGATTATATGTATATTAGATATTTTTGAGATATTTTCGCATATATAATAATCTTTTTAATAATTGTTTCATCCCCTCAACATCAAAACTTCAGGATCGGGGATCAGTGTTTTAGGTACTAGGCTATAATAATTTGTTTTATATTTTTTAAAATTTCAGATTTTGTACTTAATAATGTGAGAGACCCCGATCGTGACAGTATCGATGTTGAGCTGATGAGAATATTTAAAAAAAAAAATCAAAAATAAAAAAAAAATTGGTATTCAACTGTTTGGACTGAAAGAGTTATACTAATATAAAAGAAATGGTTCGAATGTATATTCTTTTTCTTTCTTAATTTTAAATTTTAGGTTCGTTTGAGCATTGTATTTATAAAACGGCCAAATAACAGTTCCTGGATTTTAATGTGAAAATTTATTTGGTAATATTTAGGTCCGCGAGTGAATGTTGTCTATTTTCTAATTGGCATTGTATAGTATCTTGAATAATTATACCAGTCATATTTGTAATTCAATACTCAATCTAGACATATTTTGTACGGTATTGAATTATATATTATATATGTATAGTATATAATTGTGTATATGTAGAGAGTTAAGCATAGTAAAAAGTTTTATTGAAAAAAAAAAATATTTACCAATAGATTAAAAGAAATCCATCTCAGAAAGGCTGATATTCAATTTTATATATAGTTTTCTGGCCGTGTTATATAATTTTCACAAACAACGGATTTCATTAAGGATTAGAAATTTTGTATTAAAATGGATTTACAAATAAGTTGAGTGGATTTCTTTTTTTTTCTAATAAAAAATGATATATTTCAAAAATAAAAAATAACAAAAAAAAATTACAAAAATACAAAACAAAAACAAACGGTATTATTTGTAGATAGTCGAGAACATACCTCATATTATCGTCATTCGTTTTATATATATATATATAAATATTATTCTTTCCTCCATCCAACCCATTTTTTCCATTTCTATTCATTAGAGGTGTAGCCTTCTGGTAGTTCTATGTAATATTTCTATTTACAGAGTACCTCTTTTTTCTAATAACTATTTGTGATTTTACAAGATAATTATTAATTTATGTTTTATAAAAGTTGAGCACTCGCCCCCCCCCCCCCCATCCCCTTCCTCTACTCCCTCCCTTGGAGATCTATTTATTGATATAGTCATTGTAAAGTTGTCATATTTGTAAGTATAAATTGTAAAATCAATATAAAATTTGTCCTATATAATTTTGTGTTTGAAGAAATAATAAAATTCTTTAAAAAAAAAATAAATAATATGTGGTTGAAACTGCGTTGTGTTTTTTTCTTATCGTTGGACCTTTCATAATAATAGTAATAATAAAAAAAAAGAAGGAATAAAATGCATTTAGTAAAAAAAAAAAACACAAATGATTGATATTTAGTTTTGAAATATTAATATAAATTCTAATAATTATTGAATAGTTTAAAATTACAAAAAAAAAAATAAAAAATGAGGAATGCTCTACATCTTTGGATATTTTATTTCATGATATTGTTGTTTAAACACCAAATTATATCTTCATCAGGATATGGACATTATGTTGTTTTATGTTGAATATGTTCATCAAGAAATAGAAGCATAGCTGGGAGGTGTTGACATTCATCAAATTTGATCCTTTATTCTAATTCCATCTACTATAAGGTAAGAAATATTGCAATATTGGTTTTATTATTTGCAGTTTTTTATTATTTTTTTATGCATTAATTTTATAGCTTTAGGGTTATTTATTTTTTAAATAACTTATTGCTCTCAATAGATTAGCCATTTAGTGTCTATCAAGTTCAATAAAGTAATTCATTAGTGTGGCTTTTAAAATAACAATTTTAATAAGAAAATGTTTTCTTTAAGGGCTTAAATCTGCATCGTGTGCATGGTTTATATTGTATTAGCATGCTGCATGTACATTAATTTTTGTAAAAATTTAAATTTAATTCATCATGTATTGCTATAAAAAATCAATATTTACTAGATAAAAAAGGGGGGGGAGTGGAAGGACAGATACTTAATTGGTTTTTTGAGGAGAAATTAAAAAAAAAAACTCAGATATTATTTTTATTAAAAAATCTTTACGTAAAATCAATATAAAATATGACATGGAAAGTAAATAAGGGGAACAAATTTTATAAATAAGCATTATTTAGTTAAAGTGCAGTAATGCGGTTGAATTGAAGAGTCGTCGAAGTGACGATAAATCTGAAAAAAAGAAGGTGATATTAATAATTAATAAAAATAAAATGACTAATATAATAAATATAATGTAATATTTATATTTATTCATTCCTATTGGTGTAGGTAACAACTAATTGGATAACAACAAGTATTTCATAGATCCTCCTCCATCATAGTATTTAAGACCAGTGTGTTAGGTTTAATTCAGTAAAAATACAGACTTGGTGTCCCTTTACTCCGGGGTACAGATATCTCTGTGGAAACTTATATACCTATATAAGAAGAATTTTTTTTTTTGTTTTAATGATGGGATAATGGTTGGTTGAATTAACTATTAAAGTTCAGGAACTTCACCCCGAATAGAACTTACATATATTTAAGCCCCGAGGACTTGCCAAGCCCAGCTACGCCCCCATACCACCCCCGCTGTGACGTTAGACGCTAGGAGAGATGTATCCGTCGGGGCGAGTATTAATCTGGTTGGATGCTGACAACGCCCGTAGTCTATTGATCTCCCCGCCCGCTGTTAACTCTCCATTTTCTCTATTGTCCCTCTTCCATTCCTCATCTTTGTACTCTATTCTTCTCCTCTCGGGTCTTCCATCTACCTAAAACATGGTACAAAAATTTGGTATACGTCCGATGTGTTTTGGAGAAAAATCAAATCAAAACTGATATGGAAGGTTTTGTAAGACAATTCATACAATCCGTAAAAGTCGTAATATATTAAGATAAAATAATCTCATTTTTTTTATTTTTTTTTTATGTTATGCACGCAGGTCTATAAAAAAATAATACTGTTAATCATATAAATTTGAAAAATCTTTATATATATATATCAAGCTATATCTAATAAATTTTGTATTATAAGTTACTTTTTTAGAATCCATTACACTAACGAAAGCGTTGCCCTGTTTACGTTTAAACGTTTACGATCAAATACGTCGAGTACCAGATTATAGTTTATTTTTCATAATTTGGAATTCATATTTTAATTATTCATTAAAATAACACTGTCAGTTTCTGCCCGCTTCACTCGCAGGATAAATTGCTAAGCAAAAGAAGGATAAAAGACTGTATCTTAATTAATAAATAATTTAAATATAATCTTAATATTACTATACTAATAAAAATTAGAATTTTGTTTTTAATTAGATATATTGAAATATTATATTGAACAAGTTTAGCATACATCCAAATTTTGTTACAAACATCATGAAAGTTAGGACGTTAATAATAAGAAATAAAAAAAAAAATACATAATTATGTAAAATAACAGCAGAAAGCTCATTAAAGCCTGTTGATCGGACATCATTTAAAAGAATGGAACAAATCCACATCACAAATATTTTGAGAAAAGAAATTAATAATAAGTCAGACGTTATGGAAAATCTGGTACATTTAAAAACACCTTTTATTTGTTTGTCATTATCCCAAAAATAGACTACTTTTGACCATAGGTCAGATAATTGGATCAGAAATTAATTTAGTGTGGATGAATTAATTTCTATAGATATTTCTTTATTTATTTTTTTTTTTTATCCACCATATTTTCCACTGGAGACACATGAATTAATAATAAATGGTTCTTTTTACAAAAACAATTGAGTTAAGGAAAATAATCATTGATCCGCCGTCCAACTGATGCAGAAAAAATATGTGAAATTATCCATTAAGAATGCAAATCATTTAATATTAAATACTAATATAAATCAACACTTATTTAATATCAAAACTATTATGAGGGAAAATTGTATGGTGTGTAGGTGTGTGTTAAATTAATATTTATTTTCATTTAAAAAAAAAAAAAACTTTCTCTAAATACAATTTGGCGAGTTATGATACTATCGAAGCTTCTCAATTAATAAAAAAATATAAAAAAATTAAAATAATTTAAAAAATAGAATTCAGAGTTTAAATCGTGCAGAGTTGAACGTGGACAGGTTGCGGTAGAGCACAGGTGTTAAGTGTTTGACAAATTACTTGGACAAGTTGACGCACACTCTTAATTGGGAATGACCTGGAAACTGAATCCGGCTCTATAATGAATCTAGATAAAACGTCATATCTCGAGCTTGTAAGTACCTGCATAAATTATTTTAATAATAATTTTAAAATTTATAAAAAATTATAATTTATGAACATACATATCTGTTACTCCGAAGTTAAACAACGCCACGTCCAATTTTTATTGAATTGAATTTAACACTTTGGATTTGAATGCCATGATAAATGCTTAGTTACATTTTTTTTTATTTTTTTTACGTATAGAAACGATAAAATAAATGGATATGAATGGCTTTGTTTAACTCCGGGGTACAGATGCGTACTCGAAATACCAACTTATTTATTGAACATTAAATCATGTTTTTATTAATTTTTAAACTAAACTATGGCAAAAGGAATAACTAGGTAAATAATAAGTTGAAAAATAGTCCTCATCAGTTGTATGTTCGTATCATTTTAGAAGCATTCTGTACAGCATGAAGAAGTTAAAAACTCCACAGTAAACATGAAGACCACATGAACATTTAGAAATGAGTTACCGAGACATGAACAGAAGGCTTCAATGATTCCAATATACATAACTCATGTGGATTATTTTCCAACTCACCTAGCTATTCTTTGTGGCCTAAGAAATAATTATCAGATGTTCCAGTGCACTACCGACCGACTACCTTCTCAAAGGATATTCCAAAAGTTCAACATGATTAGAAGTAAGTACCTTGCCATCAAATTGAGTACACGCAATGAATTATATACCAATAATTTTATTTTATTTTTATGTTTACAGGTGAAGGAGAAAACAATGCGTTCGTTTCGTTTTGTGTCGTTCGTGTGCAGTGTAGATTTGCTAGTGCGTGACAAAAATTTACGCGAGTTCGGTTTTCGGTTGGTGTTTTATTTTTTTGGAGCAATGTGAATTTTTTTCCAAATGGTGAGTCTCATTTAAGATATTACATGCATGATAACTAACCATTTATTTTTCTACTAATTTTATTAATTAATCTTAAAACTGTTTCATATGATTTATGTTTAATACACTTCACAATATTATGTTGAATATAGCATATCTAAGAATTTACTTTATGGTCATGGTGCAAAAGTAGGTGGTATATTTAGTTAGTTGAAAAGTTGAGGAATCCGCTCCACCCCCCCCCCTCACGAAGTTGGAAAGGCAGATAAGTCTGATCTTAGCGGGTGAAACATGAGCATTTTTTAGACATCTCAAAAAGTTGAGACTTCAGTTTAGCTATAGGCCTACTTTACGCCTCAAAATTTTCAAGAGTCTGTCAAACTTTTAAGCTTCTTAGGCTAATCTCGTTTTCATGGCTTCTTTGCATAGGCACTCAATCATTCAGTCAATTTCAGGATTTCAAATAAAATCCTACACTTAGTTTTGCAACGAAATGCCTCTTTTTTAATATATTAAAACTTTGTCACAAATCAACACACATTCTAGATTTTTTTTTAAATTATAAATAAGTGGATGTTGTTTACACTACTCGGCTTAGATGATTTGGCTCGTAACCATCCCTGGTAATGGCACATCCAAGGAGGTCGAAATATTTGTCATCATGTCAGAGAGAAAAATTACTCAGTTATTAGAAGAAATAGTATGCATGTTTCTCGGTTAGTAAGTCTGCTCTATTCCACGATCTATAAGAATTTTTTTTTTTAGTATAAGCAGCCTATTGGAAGCAACTCGGACGAATCTTAAGTAGGACTGATGACCTTACCCCGCGTAACTTAATCCGGTATCCTGATGCAGCTTGTTTAACGAGTTATGACTCTCTTGCTTGAGCAACAAGGAAAGCACGATTCATATCAATCCTTTGAAGGTTCTCTATGCTCCCTGAAAAAAATCTGATTAAAGAAATTTTATATTTATCATAAAGTATGTTAATATTAAATTGAACAATAATAATATTGATGCACCAATAAAACTAGTGTATTTTTTTCAATTCTCGATTTAATTTTTATTTTTTTATTCAAGATTGCAGTAGTCTTGAATTTTTTAAATAAATTATATTAGAAAAGAAGAGGCTCAGATAAAATCGGCCTCTCTCCCCGAATACCCCGACAAGAGCTTAAGAAAACGTTTTTCTTTTTTTCATTCGATAAAAAGCTTTCCTTTCCATTGTGAAACTTTTTTATTTACTGAATATAAAAGGGAGGGAGCTTTCCCGAGGGCGGCGTATTATTTTTTCAATTTCTCCTCGCGTTGAGGTGGTTGAGGGTTGTGGAGAAGGGGGGGCGGACGAGGGGGGGGGGGGGCAGGGAGTGGTTTTGTGCATTGTGCCCGACGTAATAAATCGAGTCGCGGCCTCGGGTCGATATTCATTTTGCGATTATTCCAGGAAAGGGTTCGGTGGAGGGTGACGCTGGAAATCCTCGAAGCGGCTGGAGAATGGATTTATGGGGGACTCCTTTATCACTTCCACATCGGGAGAGATGATGACCGCGGACCGCGCCAACTGGACCGATATGGTTACCTGAGCTGTAAATCAATGGAGCAGGTTATCGGGCTAGCCCTTTGATAAAGCCCTGTGGCCAATCAACACTTCCACACGGCTTCAGCTCCTCGGCCTTAATCACCCGATAAGGAACCAACTTTGCTGTCCGTTTACATTTAGCGTTCCTGTCTCTTCTCTCTCCCACTCTCTCGCTCTCCCACTCACCCTGTCTCGCTCTCTCTCTCTCTCTTTCTCTCTTACTCACACGCTCTTTCTATATCTATCTATCTCTATCACTGTTTGTTTATCTCTGCGTTAGTAGGCCTTAGAGGCCTCAAATCTTAATATACCACTAAGAGACCATTATATCTTATTTACTTTTTTCAAATTTTATAATCTAAACCTTTTTATGTTATTTTCATTTATTTTTTATTGAAAAATAATACATGCTGCCACATAATCTTGATTGTGGCAGATTATTCAAGATTATGTGGCAGCATGTATATACTGGGTGTCCCAGACCAAGTGTAAAAAAAAAAAATTGCATGCTGAACGGGGTAGAATGGCGCAGAAACGAGTTTCCTATCTCAATCTGTTGAGGACATAGAATTTTTTTTAACGCGCTGAACACAAAACATTTAATAAAACTTAAATTATTAATAGTTTTTGAAAATTCCTCACTCCCCCCCCCACTGGAGCACCCTAGAAGCTGTCAATTTTTCTAAAAACTGCGGAATTTAGTTAGCTTTTTAGTTGTGTAACGCATGATACAATTGCACTTCACCTTTTGAGTCTAAAAGAAGTTTTTCTGATAAAAAGCACTCTAGACAATGTCATGTAATGCATGCCGAACTTCTCATTAGTTAGAGTTAGTTTTACTTTTTTAAGATTACAATGAACAATGTACAGAACAATTCAAAAAATTCTACATAAAAAATGTTGAAGATAAAAAATATTATTATTACTTTAGAACCATATTAAAATGAATTATTGCACCGCGTGTTCAAAATGTGTTCCATTACTATGGAATGCAAGCTTATATTCAATATTTTTTATGTAGAATTTTTCAAATTTTAATAAAAGAGAAGAATTTTTTTTTTTTAATTTTAGATTATTATTACCCTTTTTATATTATTTAGAATTCATTCATTGTTCTTTCTAATCTTAAAAAAGTAAAACTAACTCTAACTAATGGGAAATTCGGCATACATTACTTTGGATGCAGGCGCTAGCGCGCTTCCTCATTGCCCCAGCAGTGACATTCTCTGGCGTGTTTTTCATCACTAAAAACTTCTTTTAGACTCAAAAGGTGAAGTGAAATTGTATCGTGGGTTACACCACTAAAAAGCTAACTAAATTCCGCAGTTTTTAGGAAATTTTACAGCTTCTAGGGTGCTCCAGTGGGGAGTGAGGAATTTTCAAAAACTATTAAAAATATAAGTTTTAATAAATGTTTTGTGTTTAGCGCGTTAAAAGTCACATTGAAAGTGGATTTAAAATAGCTGGACCCATCTCATATTTCAGAAAATTTAATGCTAATTAAGAAAATATCATCGTTTTTGTTTCTACGCTAAACCAAAATAGAGAAAACTATCATTTTTCAGAAAGATTTTAATATTTTTAAAGAAAGATTATAAAAATAATAACAAAAAAAATTCCATCTCCTCAACAGATTGAGATAGGAAACTCGTTTCTGCGCCATTCTACCCCGTTTAGTATACAGTAGTAACCAATGTTTTTTTTTACTCTAGGTCTGGGACACCCAGTATATTGCTCTAAGTACCCATTCTCAACACAAACTACAAATAAATGAAGGAACAAATATATATGCATATATGACCTAATGTATATGTATATATTTGTTCTAAAGGAATACATTTTAAGGAATATATTCGAATAATAATAAATAATCATAATTACAATAATAAACTGCCCCGGGCCTGTAATAGATTGTAACTTTATTTGAGAATTTTGAGCACTTAAGTATTCTTCAGAAAACACCAGCGATATTCAATTCTGGTCGAGAAGGACCAGTTAATATTTTTTTTTTTCGATATATTTTTGAAAAAAAAAATAGTTATTTTAGTTATTGCAATTTTTTTATCAAAGGCTACAGATTGCCATAAGTTTATCCCTTTAGTCCCTTATTCAGTTTTTGACTATTTCAATCAAAGCCACATAGAACAATAGTCCCTGATTAATAATATAAAAGTGTAATATTAAAGAATACTTAATCCTTCATCCATATAATGAGTTTGATCAAAATCGTTAGAGCCATTTTTGAGAAAACGTAAGGAGTAATACATTCATGGGTATAAAATTTGGACGAAACCTTTGCTGTCACATCAAGGGCATGTAAATACCTCAAATGCCAAATTTTAGTTTCATACGACGTATTGTTTCTGAGCTAGTCTGTATAAACACACAGGCAGACCATTCCCTGAAACTTGGTTGTTTGAACTCTAGGGTTCCCAAAAAGTGTATTTCCGTTAAAAATCCGAAATCGAATTTTTTTACAATCACAATAATTTCAATTTATATAGACATATCTTTTATGTATAGATAAGTGAATGTAAAAACCAATCCATTAAATATAATATTATAACAACAATATATAGTCCACATCTCATGCGCACTTTATTGCACATGGATATAAATACACTTTACAGATTTTTTTCGATTACTTTTGCTACTAACTGGTTCTGATGGTCTAAAATACTAGAAAACAGGGCTGTTATTGAAGCGAGTATTAAACTAAGGTAACCTGCCTGTAAACGAGACTGTAATTTGCCCGTTATTAGTAGACGGTAGCCCCTTGATGGTATCGCGGTATAATAATGAGCCTAGGCAATGAAGACATTGAAGAGCGATCCATTCCATGTAATTGTTTTAATATGACCAATTTGTGGCTATCAAATTTATTCCCAGGCCTTCATCATTTCATTTTTATTCCTGATACGTAGTTGGGAGCTGATAATAACAATTTATGAACTCTTTATGAATACGTATCGTGCAAATTGAAATTGTGGTTCTCGCAGCATTTGAGACACTTGAAAAAAAGTGTTAATTTCATATCATTTCATACACTTTTATTTTGCGATGTTTTTGCCTTGAGCTTTTTAAATTATTTTATGCACTTTTGAATTAACCTTCGGTACAGACTACAGAGGATTCACCTGAATCGCCGAAACGATGAGTTTAATTTAATGAAAACAGGAAAACAGCTGAAGGCAGGATCTTTTTTTTCTTTTTCTTTGTTGTTGTTTTACTTTTCTTCCGATAAAAAGAAGTATAGATACTTAAATGATATCAAAACGATAACTTATATAATCAGTAGTAGCTAGAGAATCCCGAAGCACCCAATATAAGTAGGTTAATAATATATACAAGTAATTGCTTGATGTTATATATTTATTAATTTAAATAAATAAAAAAAGGGCAAGGCTATTAACAGATTTAAGTGAAAAAAAATAATAGCCATAATAATCATGAAGGAAATATTGAAAAATCAAAAGAAACATGATGTATTGTTTTTAAACGGTGTTTCATTAATATTAAGAATTAATTTTTAACATTTATGAAGATTTAACTGTGGTATACAGCAGTAAAATTTAATCATATTATTTATTTAGATTTATGAAAAAAAGTTTTATAAAAAAGGATGTAGTTATAATATATAAATTTGTATTAGCATTTTATGTTGACGTGAAATTAATCAAATATTGACGAAGAAAATTTAGTGGTTACTATGCAGGGTCCAATTTAATATTTTTGACCTTTTTTCTGGTTAATTATAAAATATAAAACCCATTAAATATGAACAACAATATAAAATGCTTATTATCACAAAAATATTTTAACGTGAAACGAAACCATATGATTTTGTCTGTTGTATTGAAAAAAGTTCTTGACTTTTTGCTGGGATAGTTACCCAACTGTTTTAGTACCTTCTAGAATGTTCGATTTCAGACTAAATATCAGAAACAATGGTCTAGAGTCTTAGTCTCGCTCGGTAGATTGGAGTATATTATTACATTTGTATGACTGAATTGTTACATTTTGTAACGTTGCTAATTTGAGTTTTTCTTGTTTGTTTGGCTTTGTGAATTATTTTATTATATTTAATATTAAGAATATTAATTCTTAAATCTACTAATTATAAAAATTATAAACCTAAAATAGTGAGTAATTTTGAAAAAAACAAAATATAATGAATAAAATTGGGTCTCCTCTGTGAACCCTGAAGATGACCATGAGGGCAAAAACTTTGGAATCCTCTTAATAAACAAACTTATTTATTTAATATTTTTCAGTGAATCCTGCTATATATTCAGTTTACTTAATCACAATTATTATTTTGATTACACTTTGGTAATGACCATGAGCTCGCGGTAGCTCCCATATTTTGAGTTATGGAGGGACATACTAATCTGGGACTAGGTGGAGGAGGACTTCGGGACTTAGCCCTTTGTCATGGCAAGTCCCAGGGGAGCGGGCAACTAAAGAGTGAAGTGCCATAACTAACTCAGGGCCGTGAGAATTAGTTCGGGCGGAGGGCTGCAGGGGCGCTCCCGACGGGGCATAAATCAATATGGCCGCCCTATTGTTTCTACATTGAATACACGGCGTCACCAAATTAAGGGCCCATCCTTTACTCCGGAGGGCCTACAGCTCCCGCAACTTTCCGTCTGTCCTGGAATATCACCTACTCCTGGAAGTATTTATTATCCAGCTATCTATCGCCTGCGGTGTCCCACGGAGCCTTGTTAAAAACTTCAGTAATAGGGAAATATGATTCCAGGCTACGATTTATCTCCTCGGAAAAATCTCTACTCCCCCGCGAATTTTTCGTCATACGATATGGATGTCTTATACCTATTTTATTAAAAGTAAAAAAAAAAAAAAAAAAAAAGAAATCCTGCTCAACTTATGTATATGTATTGTTTATACATATTTTATTATTATATTAATTTTTATTTTATTCTATAAATATCTCTGGTCTATAAGTATTTTTACTAGAATACTAATTTATATTTATAAATAATTAAGTATTACTAAACCCATTCTTGCCACTTCTGCTGTAATTTAAGTTAGATTATTTTAATCTTAATATTTTTTATTAAACATTTATTGCAAATCAGCATTCTTTTCAGCCATTCAGTCATCCTTAGTGCTACATGTGATTAAAAATTTACACTTTAATAAGTAAAAAATGAGCAATTATAGCTAAGGGGTGTTAATTATAAATATTTTTAAATAATTAAGTATCATTAAACCCATTCTTGACACTTTTGCTATAATTTATGTTAGATTATTTTAATCTTAATATTTTTTATAGATATTTATAAATATAAATATTTATTTCATCCTTAGTGCTGCATGTGATTAAAAATTTACACTTTAATAAACATAAAATGAGCAATTATAGCTAAGGGGTGTTAAACAAACATTTTTTATTTAATAAGACTGCAAACTTACAAACACATGCAGCACTAAGGATGGATGAATGGCTGTAACGTTCACTGGAGTGGAGTGAATATTTTGTTGAGACTGAATGCTGTTCACCCTTTTATTGTCCCACAATTTATAAATAATATTTGAATTTTATTCATAAATAATTAATCATAATGAAGTTATGTATTTAAAATGTATCCTTTTTGAAAATTTAATATCAACAGGACTAAAAATTAAACTATATAACTACAACGAAATTGTATTCTGGATGCTTAACTGTTTTGAGTTGGTAATCGAAACGCTAATTTAACAGCCCAAAGGGGCTATATAAAAACAAAAATATTCACAAACACATTTTTAAGTGTTTATTTATAAATCAAACAACTATTTACTGTTGAATGAGAACCGTTTTGGCCTAAGCTGGCATAAAAAAATATATATATATATATATATATATATATATATATATATATATATATATATTCAATTTTTTTTTTAATTTTTTTGGTACTCTTAAATATTACAAAAATTAAAATTATGTTTCGTAAAATTTCGCATTTTATTTTGTTATCGAAATACATATGACTAATAAAAATTGAACTTTTCAAAATAAAATATGAGGGTAACTTAAAATTATTAATTACGCATTTCAAGAAGTAACTGTTCTTACTTCTGTAATGTTGTTTTCCTAAAAAAAGGATTAAAAAAAAAAAAGATTTATGTCTTTTGAAACGTTTGGTGAGAACTTGTCACGTAACATTTTGACCATCATTTAAAATCTTGGCTAATTTGTTCCACCAGCTGTTTTGGCACAAGATCCAGCAAAAGAAACAAAAAAAAATTTGCTCAAAATAATGTACATTAATGTTTTAAAATATTAAATATATAGGCCTAACTACATCCTGAAGAATTCAGAAAAAGTATTTTAAATTTCCGATGAGTAATATTAGAGAGTTTAGTACGATTTCTATCAATTAAATTAATATGTTTATTGTTTCAGTAAACTTCTATTAAGAATTTTCTTCTCGAATTGGCGAAAATGTAAGGTAGTGGCTTTTATAAAAGGCGGTTGCTTTATAAATGGTTTTTTTTTTTTTTTTTTATATATATTTTCAAGTTCTCTATAATTTTGGAAGACATAAAATAAGTCTAGAATGGGCATTTAATACTAAATAATTTAATCTACAAAACACAAAGCTAAAAAGAATGATTAATGAAATTTCAGAAATTTAGAATATCAATGACAAACGTTTTACATATTTTGACATTTTTTTTTTTTATGTTTTACAATTATAAATAGCATAATTCTGAAAGTAGATGCCTCATACAATAAGAATAGAAAGGAAATGTGCTAAAAATTTAGAATAAAATTATTCCGGTTTTTGAAAATTTGTCTCCTCAATATATCTTGATAAAATTCTATAAAGTAAGATGTTGGTATTTATTAATTTAATTTATTAAATTCCTTAGTCATTATAAATAATGAATTGGAGGCGGAGGACTCGTTTCTATTCCTGCTCGATAGCTCCTAACGGCCACATCAATCGACCTTTTCGGATGATAAATCGATATCTGTAGCAGATAAGACTCCCTCTCTATCCCCCCCCTCCTCATCTGAAAGAATCGATACATCGATACATGGTAGGCACATTGTTCCCCTAATGGCCCTCCTTAGACGGTCGCTGATTGATGAGGGAGTAGACCAATCAGATGATGTCTTCATCTTAAGCCTTCAATCTTAGATACTTTTCTTAAAGTATCTTATAATCAATAGACTCATTATTCTATAATATAATAACAATTAAATGTAAGTATTATATATTTAGTATATACCGACAAACAAAAGTTTCAATTACAGGTGATAAACAATATTGAAAAATACGTAGACCTCACGCACAAATAATATGAACACAGCTAAATTAAATAAGAGTATTAAAAAAAAATACTGAAAACAATAAAAAATAAAATATCAATAAGAAATAAATAAATCAGAGATACTAAAAATAAAAAAAAAAAACCAGAATAAGTAAATAAAATGTAATAAAGAAGTGAAAAAAAAAAATTAGAACAATCTTACTGAAACTCCTGGCTATTTATCACCCAAGAAGAAACATTTATGGAATAAAAAAAATTACAATTAATGTGTAAGTCAAAAAATAAAATAAAATGATACTGATTGTGGTTTCTTATATTCGCTCATAAAGGCATTATAATAATATAGAGAGAATAAAAGGCGTATAAAACTTTTCTATAAAAATTTTTATTGAAATTTAAAAAATGTGTGTCTAAAGTACATCGCAAAAAAAAAAATCGTAGAAAATTATTTTAATTCTCAAAGGAGAGACAACAAAATACTAATAAACACCCTCAGATACATAAAAAATGTGGAGCGATGCGCGCAACACACAACTTTAACTTACCAACTTACTTAGATTAGAAATTGACGTGTTTTGTTAAATGCCATTCCTCAAAGTCACGCATTTTTCCACATTCATTTACTTATTTTTGTTTGTATTTGCTCTATAAAGTAGAATAAAATTTTTTTTTATAGTAAAATAAAAGTTTTTATTTGTGATAATACGACAATACAAGCATAATACTCAATCGCGTCTGGTTTTATAATTCATATGAAGTTGTTGAAAACTTCATTTTGTTAACATGAAACAAATAATTTCCATTTAAATGAACAGAACTTTTTTAATTATAAACAATTATGTCATTAAAGGCGTACTGCGCATGCGTGGGCTCAACGTGTATTATGAGTTGACGGAATATTTTTTTTTTTTTCTCTTGTACTCATATGTAGTAATTTCAGGTAAGTGAAATTAAAAACTGGCAGATAATTATGCTAGGATATTCATAGTAAAAATACTAACAGGGAATGCTTTGGCTTCCATCACTTCATAATCAATCCATAAATGGAATATCAATTCCCAATGCGTTGCTGGTTCCGAAGTTCCGTTATAATCCTACAGGGAACTAAAATATTCCACTTTGAAACACCAAAACAGACACCAGTATTATTTAAACGAATACAAAGCACCTGCCAGGGTTTGAATAAAGTCTTTGGACCGGACCCAGGACTGCAACACACACGAGACAGATACAAAGAAAGCTTTAAATCATAGCCCTGTATTGGGGTGACATCCTTCAGTAATGATCGGAACTACTTCGTTGTACCATTTACTGAAAAGACCAATTAGTATAGCGAGAGTTTATTTTACGGTGTTTCCACTCGTAGTAAAAACAAACCTCAAATTCTTCCAGTAGACTTTGGTTTGTCAGTTACTTTTTTTCACGCGTTATTTTTGGGTAGTTGATTAGTTCGTCTAGCGAAATTTCGAAGCGTGATACTTGAGGAAGAATTTAAATTAACCTCATTAAAATCTTTAAAAAAAAAAAAAAATGTAGCCTACATTAAATACTGACGTTTAACAATATTAATAATAATAGTAGTAGATAACATTAAAATAAAGATACATTAATATAATAAAACCAAATAATAAGAAAATAAAGTACATAATCATTAATAGAAATCAATTGCTTACATAAATAGGTAGAAAGTAAATTAATGGTTTAAGGTAATAATGAAAAATAAAAATAAGGCAAACCAAATTTTTATTAGGTAGGCTAATTTAAAAGAACATTTTATATTGTAGATTGCTACAACATATACCTACATTATGAAATAGTCAATGCAATGACAAAAGGTGTAAATATGTTTAGTAATAATGGTCTAAATAATGAAACTAAAACTACAGCAATAGTAAGTAAACTAGCCTATAATCATAAAACTAAAATGTATATAAAACTAGCATTGTATACATGTAAACATTTAACAGGCTTCAGTCAGTTTTGAGGATTTCGATTTTGATTTGGAAGTGGCCATGTTTGGCCTTGAAATAAAACGATTTTTATTAGGTCGTGTCTATCTCTCTCTCACACCCACTCACTCTCTCTCTCTCTCTCTATATATATATATATATATATATATATATATATATATGTTTAATATTTGAGTAGGGGAAATATGATAGATTATATTCCAAATAAGGTAACACTACACTCAACCGGATGCTGGTATCTTTTCTTGGAAGGTAGGTTTTTCTTCCCTGGTGGTCTACAGCATCCACGGACCCAAATATTTTTTACCTGACCTAAGGAACATCTGTGTATCGAGGGAAACGACTACAAAAATGTAATTTCGAAACTTATGAAGCAGGGCTCTAAGTTAATATTCTATCTTCAAAATTTACAAAACGATTTTTAAATTGCACGAATTTATGTTAGGATGATATGTAAAATTATTCAATTTTATAATTGAGAATATAACCAAGGATATTTTTTTTAAAATGTTATAATTGGGAGAAGGGAGAAGTAATAATGAATAAAATATTCATCTAAAATCATGTATTAGAATGCTGCGATTAAATTATATCAATATTTTTTGAACTGTACTATTTGCAATATTTATTAATAATTTAATATTGTAAAAATATATACTATCGCAAATAAATATATATATTCAGATACTTATTTGACTAAAAGATTTGAAGTTTTTGGTAAATGAGTTTTCTGGCAATGCCATTAAAAATATTACGACTCATTTCAAAAGCACTTTGGGATGTGACTAATCAAATCTTGCATATTGACTTTCACATGTAAACAGTCGACCAACAAATAAAGACTATTTACAAGCTTTAAATGACTAAAAAAGATTTTCAGTAGAATTTACGATTTTATGTATGTAGTATTTTTCTTAACTAATTTGACTTTTTCAAATTAATCTTATCTATAAATCTATAAATATCTAAATTATTTCATACTGAACGTCACGTAAACTTTTCTACTTGGTATTCTAATATTTTCCTTCAAGGAATCACATCAAAATTTTAAAAACTATTAAACACTATTAATAAAACTATATTTTTTCTTTCCAAAGTTAACAGAAACTGACGAAAGAAAAGGTGACTGTTAATAAACGTTTTACAGTATTATTTACATTAAAGGATTAATAGTATCGGTAAGTTTTTCAAGCATATTACCGCTATTAAAACAGAATTTTTTTACTCGTTGAAACAACTTGTAACTACATCTTGTATTCCATGCTTATATATTATTAGGACCTGTCCAATCCGAAATCATATTCGTTGATTTGTAGATATTTTCTAATTTTTTAAAAAGTAATTTTATAAAAAATAATAATTTGTTTACTTAATTATTTATTGATCCATTATTAAAAGAAATATTTATATTTCATCTGAATTCTTAAAATTTAGTACACTTCTTTGAAATATTGTATCACCAAATGTAAGGAACTATAAAAATGAATTCTTCGAAGGTCTTTGCTATAATCATCTTTTTTCTTAATTTTCCTCTATATTGCATTAATTTTATTGTTATAACATTTTAAGATAAACAGATTCAAGCTATCTTTTCCCAGAGAAGGCAATATAAATTATATTTCTCCTCGTTTGATATATGTTTTACGGCCTTATCTAAAAACCGACGGATGCGATCTGTATAATTATCGAACTATATCGATTAATTATTCGATTCTGTTCTAGGTGTGACTAGGGTGTAAATTTGTTTTCACTTCTCCTGCCCATAATGGACACGCCGCCACGCATATGAATTACTCTAAGTGGGCATAACTAATCAAGAATCCGCCACGCCTTTGAACATAATTTTAAATAATTATTTTGTAAGGTTCTGTAATTATATTACAACAAACATGAATATAAATATTCGGAAAATTGAAAAAAGAACAAAATTGAGATTCTTATATACATACATAGGTTTTCACTCATAGGATATCATCTGTTAAATGTATATACCTGTGTCAATAATGTAGGTATGGAGATATTAATTAAATTTTCAAATTGTACCTACATTGCAGCTTTCATAATCGAATTTTATCCGTTAAAATTTCAAGAAACATGGTGTAGTGTTTTTTATTTTTAATGGTAAATATTTGTTTTCAAAATCTCATCAAAATGTCATCATGACCTTTGGATTATTAACCTCTTACATTATTTTGCATGTTTTCCTCTATATGGAGGCGTAAGCTGAAATGATTTTTTTTTAAAAGGAAATATATCCAGAAATTATCTTTTATAAATAAAAAAAAAAAAGAAACAAATATGTGACACACCACTCCATGGGAAATATAAAATATTTTGTGAGGAATATCTCAATTGGGTGGGAGAAACGTTAAATTCAATCAATTTTCAATTGTTATACTTTGTGATCATATTGTTCCTAAATGTCAAATTTATGTTCTGAACACATTTTGATTAAAAAATCTGCTAAGTCAAAACTAAGCTTCTGTGAGAAATATGTTTTCTTAATGTTTAACATTGTCGTATGACCTTGAGTTCTTAAATATTTATATAGGTGCACATGTAAGGACTATGTATTCTGCCTATGTTGATTCTGTAGAAACAAAATTACATAGAAACAAACCTAAGAATCATGTATTATAAATAGACTTAAGAATTATGGATTATTGATTTTTGTTAATTGGAGGAATAAATGGATACCTGTAAGTAACTTATATCTAATTGTATACTAATTATTTGTTCAACTATCCCGTCTTGAAAGACTATATAATAGATGCGATTCTAAGATTGAGGCGGTTATGTTCCTGTTTATAATTTTTTTTTTAAGGCAGAGAACCGCAAAAAATTTGCTGCTTACATTCTCCGAGAAAATTACTATCTTCTATATGATGGTTTTCAGAAAAAGGGGGGGGGCGATAAGAGAGGTGTTACCATGGCTCAAGAACTTCTTCATACATCATCCTCAACAGTAGCTTATTACAGTCCATCTATCATCTTTCTTCGGAAGGTTTTTTTTTTTTTTTTTTTTTCCTAAGGGCGAGATTGTTAGCATCAATAATACCTTCGAACTGTGCTTTAAGTTTGTTAAGGAATATAATTGATACGTCTTATTATTTTTTTCCTGCTGTATACGTTACTTTTTGCTCATACATTTCTTGGATGGTTGAGCTCATTATGATTTTCATTATTTATTTTATTGAGGCATAAAATCATTTCAGTAACCTAGATGTCTTTATCTTAAAAGTGTTTTAAAACGATAATATGTCGAAAAGAAAAAAAAAAACATTAATTGATAGTTATAGCAATAAATTGTAGTTACAGGCGAATTAAGATAATCAGTAAGAACCTAATTTAATTACTATACATCAAATTAGCCTTAGATAAACAATAAATTTTTATTTAAAAGATTCAATTAATATTTTGTAGTCTTAATAACAAAAAATTAGTAAATTTGGTGGTGGATTAGATTCTTAGTAAATCTGTATAAGAGTAGTAAATAAAATAGTAAATCTTTGTGAGAGTGATTCCCGGCATGAAAATAACTTTCTCTTAGGAATCAATATATACGTACCTGTAAATAGATCACTTCGGTTTATTACTCATATGTATTGTAAATGCACTTTATTTCCTCGAAACATAAGCATATCCAGATGCTACTTTCTGAGGCAAATTTACAATTTTCAACATGAAATAACATTATAAGCATGAATATCATCTTCACATACAGCAAGAACTAATGTTGTACGACCAGCGAGACAGTTAAGGTATCAAGAGACGGAAACAGAAAAAACTGTTTCCTAAAGAGGAACACGGTGCATTTAAGGTTTAAATATTTTGATCATTATGAAATTTTACAGGAGGGTTTAATGGTATTAATTTAAATGATTTTTTTCGGTTTAGAACTAGACCAGATGCAGACTCACTAAATTAAGATCAACAATAACATTTTAAAAAAATCCATATTTTTCTGTAGCGACAACTACCCAATAAAAAACAAAATAAAATCAGAATGTGAATTTCAAAGAGATTTTTTCTATTTGTATGACATGTGAAAACAGAATTTTAAGCAATTGTCCTGGATCACATATTTACAAAATAATATTCCTCTTCAAAATACAAAAACAAATAATCAAACCTTATTTTAGTAAAGGTGATTTCAATTTTTTTATCATCACCTATTACTTTGCTGACTACTGAGAACATTAAAAATGAAAGATAGAATAAATAGGATATAACAAAATTATTTGTATTGTAAACGTTTATTAAACAAGTTGTTAATTGAGGAATAAATATATATCATTCACTGAGGCATTCTATAACATTATAATATTATTCAAGTGATATAATTTTGTTTTAGTATAATTATAAAGTTAAGCCTGACCAATGCTAACAACAAATCTATGAAAATTAATGTAAATAGATTATATGATTAAATAAATAGATTAATTAACTAAATACATTATATAAGTATAATGTTTTATTATTATTTTTTTTTTATATGAAATTGGTATATGAAATTTGGTAATTTCTAGTTTTCAATAAATGTACTAATATAGTTGAACGACCTATTTATAAAATTTCATAAAACATTAATTTTATAATTTACTGCATAGAAAATGTATTTACTTTTAAACTCAACTCACACGTAATGATAAGTGGGTTTATTATTTCCATATTATAATTATTTATTATTAAACGTTTTTTATTATTACATATTAAAGTAATTACATATCAAAAGCTTAGCATTTGATAATCTTTCAATATTTTTTAGCACAAGATAAGTGTACAAAATATTTATTAGGTCTATTACTAGGTCATATTGGCCAAGTAATGGATTTTAAGACGTAAATTATTGTTTAGTAAATAATATTTGGATTACGATAGAAAATCATAAAATTTTATTTTAGAAAATCTTGAGGTACTACGGTCTTGAATCAACTGAACAGACGGGCCTTTGAAACACATAGTTGCCTGCATAAAACCACGGGGGTTCCTTTCTACAGTTTATAAACTCATCAATGTCTAGGAAGACTTTTCTTATACATTTCAGTCTACGCTTGAAAACTTTCTATAAATAGTAGTTGTTATCCCCTAAAAATAGTCCCAGTATCCAAAGATATAGGTCTGGGATCTGGAAATTAAATGATTGGAATGTCCACCGTATGAAGAAAAGATAACAAGATTTTTAGTAAATCTTCTCCTTTTATTATTTATTGATTATATTACACATTATTTATTATTAGTAGTATGATCAAAGCAGTTAAATGGCCTAAACAATATTATAGTGGGAACTTATTGATAAAATCAAATAGTTGAACATTAAGATGAAAATTTTAAAAGATGAAGATCAAACATAAATCTTTTTATTTATGAAGATTGTCAAAGTACGAAATAATAATTACCTAGTACTTAATTAAAACATTTATATGCTTCCAGGTAGGATTTTCACACCTTGAGGAAATATTTAGGTATATCTATTATCATATGCAGATTCTTTATGGATTCGTAGAAGAAAAAAAATTAAATTAGACTAAATTTCTCCTATTACTTTATTTACAATATTAGTCTACTATTAATTTCTTTACAATATTGTATCTAATCATAATGGGTAATGTATGTATGTATGATAATGTATTAATTAGTTATAAGAATAATTCATTGCAAATACCATCTATGCCTACATTTTTTAAAAATGATTTACATAAGCTCCCTGAAAGAATGCATCCGAAAGGAGGTAAATGATTTTTAATCATTTTTTTCTTACAGGTAAAGCGGTTCTGATAACGTAAAAAAAAAAAATGGTTTATTTATTTATTTTATTGGGTATAAGCAAGCAACATATAATATGGTTTGTGCTGTTGGTGAATTTCTATCCTCATGACTAAAATAGTATGTTGAGATTAGATGGATATTAGATTTTTTAACTGCTGTGTTGACAGGTTGAAAAATTGAAAAATTTGAAGAGAAAAAAAAATATATATTTTTGCATCAATCATATGAAGTTATGTTTGATACTAATCTAACATAAAATATTTATTCATTACACATTAACACGTTTCGACGGTTTCGCGTCAGGATAATGTTTACTCAATAAAGATACAAAAAATATAAATAAATAAATAAACTCATTTATCTACTTTTATAAAACCTTGTTTTATTCTTTTAAATTAAAATGTTTTGGTAAAAAATTCTTTACTAAAGAAATATGAAATATTTTGGACATTTATATCTTAATAACGTTTTACAAGGTACTATCTCTTGAAAGCAAGCAAGAATTAATACTCAAAAAAATTGCCCAAAGACTCGGCCGACTTTGACATATTTCGGCCTGTCAGAAAACTGGAATTAACACGAATGGCCGGATATAATCAGTGCATGCGATAAAAAGAAATGTAATAATTTATTTTATTTATTTTGCACCTGTAGATGTACTAATAGTTGTCGGACAGGGTCCCCTTGGCAGTCGCTCAAAACTATCTCTTCCTACTCCCATTTATTTGGGCGTGACGTTTCGTTCGCCTCCGGCAGCCTGCGTCAGGCGATCATAACTCAAACATTTTTTTTTTCAACCTCTTTCCTTTTGAATATCTTTTTATATACTTTCTTTTTTTGTGTGTGTTTGTGTTAGTAGGTATATGTGAGGGGTGAACCAGAGCTAGTAAAGATATATTTCGAAACCCAATTATTACAGCACCTGTTCGGAAGGAATGTAATCAATAACAGATTGATTGAAACGATTTAATTAGAAATCATTTTATTATAACAAACGATTTTCAAATTTTCTACTAAATATGTAGTAAACAATCACAATAGTTAAGAATAGGCGAGTATTGTAAGAACGCAATCAATTAAAAACCTTCAAAAGAATAATTTAGCACTCTTACTAAATTTTTGCTTCACTTTGTTTAGGTGATAAAATAATTTAAATAGTACAGGTAAAACATAAAGCAGGAAATAAGTCAAGTAAGTCAAAACATAAAATACAAATTAATATAAATCTGTACCGTGGATGCAAAAGGTACGGTACCTAGTCAAGTTTTCTTTTTAAAAGTGTTATCAATATGATTTCTTTCTTATTATTTTTAGTGCTGTAAAGTTTGAAGCCCAATACAGCATAGTACTGTGGTAAAATAGGTATATATCATCAATTTTAAGTCTAAAGGTAAAATAAAAGTTATGTATTCTACTGCACACTTTATAGTTGTGACAAATGACTTGATGTCTTTTAGAGCAACATACATTAGTCTAAATGGTATGAGCACCTCAGAAGTTAATAACCTTCATGTCTTTTATTTATTTATTTAAAGTTAACAATTTGAATTTAAATTTTTAGCCTTCTACAGCAATTGTCAAAGGTCGCCCAAACATTAAGCACTGGCCTACCCACATGCCCGAACACCTATTGAAGACTAAAAGGGAGCCGGTGATTTCCCTGCCTGAGTGCAAATCAAGACAGGAAGAGTTGCCGCTGGGCAAAATTCTTCCACACGCCTATCATGCCAATATTGTCTCATAATTTCAGCAAATTCACTGATTGTCTTTCAGTTAAGACAGGCGTGAATATAGAAATAAAGTTAAAAAAAAAAAAAAAAAAAAAAAAAAAAAAAAAAAAAAAATAGCTAGATAAATATTTTGTAAAATTATTTTTTCTTTTGGTACTGTTTTCACATTGTTATTAACGTTGATAAGGTAACGAAAATATTTAATAATCGAATATCCATTGTACGTGATCCCAAAGTGCTCATTGAAAGGTTATATATAATGTCTGTTCCTATAATACGCTCCTTTCACAAAATAAAATAATATTACCTATATTTATATGATAATATAAAAATACCCCTTACAAAATCTACAATCAACAAAAATTATTTATTTGTATATTTTTATATACCGAAGCATTGATTGAACAAAGAATTGACATTATTTTTGTTTTGTAAAAACATATCACCATAAAATCTATTAAAGGTATATAACAAATCTACAGGCATACTGTCACTGTTTCCGTACCACTTTCAGTTTGTTAATTCTAACGAACATATGGTCAGATAGGTCTTGGAATATAAAGATTTATAGGGTCAAGAAACAGAAAGAGATAATCCTAATTATGTTAATTTGGTAGGAAAAAAAGACAAGAACCGATAATATTTGGCTAAAATATAATACTTAGTATACATTTTTGATATGTCGGTTTAACATCTCAGTAGCCCTGGATTTTTCAGTGTAAATTTTTTTTATTTATTTATTGGTACAACAAAATTTTTCAAAATTAATGTCTCATGCAAATGAAAAATGTGGTTTATTTGACCTTTAGAACAAGAGAAATTCGGGTTATCCGTTAAGATTTAAAATTTAATCGGGAAGCAAGGGGTGACTCGAAGAAGGGGTTAACTCTGATGGGATAAGCATCAGCAAGGTCGAAAGGTCTTCGGAGACTTTAACAGCCCCATTCATTAAAACGGAAACGCGAAACAAACTCAGTTCATAAGTTAAAATTCAAGCTGATTCTTGTGTTGGGCACATATTCGAATTTGCCGCTCCCAGCTTCCACGCCCACGGTCGGCCATGCTGAGTAGGAGGTCCCGAAGGGCGGACCCAAAAGGTACCAAAGATCTGATTGGTCCGTCAGCCACGAGGGCGTAGCCCTGTCAGAAAGGTGGCTCTTTCAAGCGGCCGGATTCCAGAACTATCCAGTCTAGCCAAGAACACACGGCTGTGTTATCCTAGAGGCAGAAACGGGTTTAAAAGAATATTTAAAAAAATAAAATAAAAAATAAACCTTATCAAGAAGTCTTAGCAGCCATTAAAGTCTCCGGAAGTCCAAGCGACTACGAGACATCCCTGACTGAAATGGCGGTCAGCAGAGATGTAAATAGTCAAAATGAATAAAATAAAATTTATCTATTTTAAAATAAAATTTATCTCAATGAATCTTTAATTCAATATTTAATTAACATATTTACGGGTAATTAATAATATTGAAAATGATCATCATTTTACAAACAAATGAGTGTGACATTTATTTCAAATATTTATAAACACACATTCATAACATAGTACATTTTTCAAAACAATTTTTTTCCTAATATAATCAAGATAATTTATAAAATATGATGATGTCTTCATTAAATTTGAAAAGGTAGATTCAAATATAATGAATGTGATTTTTCAATACTTTCAGACAGACCATATTTTAAACTTTCTTGATTATCAGGATGACAAATATAATTACACATAAGGATGCTAAAAGCTTCATCATGACTCTGATAAAGAAAATTTAAAAGTTTTGATACTAAAATAATACATAGTTCAGACTACCTTTTGCGATTTTTAAATCTTCCTCACATTTTGTAGTTGAATAAAATAATGAATGTTTCTTTTTTTGTTCTTAGAGATTCAAACTTATAACTTATTTGTTCAAAAAGGGACTTTACTTAATTTATTTGCTCTTAATAAATTTGTATTTTATTAAAGTTGTTGATTTCTTTATGAATTTTAAAAATTTCGCTTTATATTTCATTTCGAAAATATAAATATTTATATTTTCTATATAAATATTTATATAATACTATATAAATATAATAGTCTAAAGCTACGAGCAAATATATGTAATTAAGTGCATTAATGTGAAGAGAATTTATATTTTTAATCATAATAAATTTAAAAAATATGAATAAACTTACAACAACATTATTCAAACTCATATTCACAGTTTTGGTAAGGAAATTAATTTCAAGCATATATTTTGAACTTCATTAAAGTATTCATCTACTAAAGATTTATCTAATTATCACACACACACACACATATATATATATTATAATGATGACAGTATAAAATTAATTAGTATATTTATATTTATTGTCAAATAATTTTTTTAATATGCTCTAAGACAATTAATTGTTATTAACTATTTTTATTTAAAACTATTTTTATATTCATCAATAGGTAAAGAATCCATAACGAAATACTAGTAATGTAAATAATTTGCCTTCTCCCTAAAAAATCTAATACTGCGTTCAAGAAAATGCATATTTTATATACCTTTATACCTTCACATACCTATGTTTTATATACCTGTGTGTTCAATTTTATGTCTGCTTTTAGGCTGTTTGATTATATCAGGTAAATTTTGTAACTACTAGGGCGAAAATCATTCATATTAGGTACAGTGTGTAGATTAATGTTAACATCAAACAGTACAGTTTTGTGAATTTTCCAAATATATTTATATGTACCTAATAAGGCTTATATATATTTTAAATTATTAATAAAGTTGTAGAATATAAAAAAACTAAGATGAAAACCTTCGTGGAAAATTTCCTGAGCATTGCATATGGGTTGTCTTCACTAGCTCTAGGTGGGAAAATCTTCCTAAGCTCTGTCTGGAGTATGGACCTCAGATCCCGTCAGAACGGTAGAATTGCCTAGCCTGTTCCATCTTTAATTTTTATTCCTCTTAGTAGGGATCTTGAACAAATTAAACACTTATATATTTTAGAATTTCGTTGGGTTTACTATATCCTCTATTTCGAATATCCACATTTAAAAAAGGAAAAAGACATTAATTTTTTCCATAAATTCAACGAATAAAAAAGGATTGAAAGCTTGAATTATTCATAGCAAAACAATTTTAGAAACGTTTATTTTAATTTAACTCTGTTAAATCATTTAAGGAGATGAAATAATGACATATTTTTGATTTTTTCTTTTTTAAATCCTAAGTTTTATTTTCATTTCAGTAACTTATGAACGATTCAAAGGAACGAAAATGATGAATTCTAGAATAAAAATTTTAGTTTAGACGTTAATGCTTTATCAATGACAATAAATCGTTAAAACAATTATTTACGGGTTCTTTGTAATTATTAACATTATATTCCTAACATGTTTGATGAACTAAAACATGTTTTTACAAAATCTTTATTGAAATAATAGGGTTGAATATTGAGTAAAATAGTTTGTTTTGTTTTTTCTTTATAATTCTTTACACGTAGCATTTAAGATATCTAATGCAAAAACACGAATTTTGTACATTGCTCGTTCAATTTACGTTAGTTTTCCAATAATAATAATATAAATACACTAATATCAATAAAAATAACAAATGGTTGATAGTATTGATTCTCAGCGTTTTTGTGGATAATCTAAATTCAGATTGAGATTTTTTTTTGTTGTTTTAATTTTAATTTTGAATATGTCTTTATTACTCTCCTATAATTCTTACAGATGCGCTCCTGTGGTTATTTTATGTGAATTTAAATTAGTCTGATGCCTGAAAAGGCGAAAAATTTTCTCACTAATATAATATTTATTTGTCTGAGTCTGTTTTAGCTTTTTCTTCTACTCTAAGAAAAATAAGATTTATTAGCAGTTAAAATCATTAAGAACTTATGTTAGTAGAAAAGAAAAACACAAGAGAAAATTACATGATATTACTTAATTATAAAATTATTTGTTATAAAAACATCATATACTTGCCTAAATTTATTCTTAAATTGGTGATTAAGGGTATATTTCAATAAAAAAATATTTATTACAAACTTTGAGACTACCTATAATTATTAAACATATTATTGTTCTTATTATTTAAGCCTAACAACAGGTGTGGAGACATTAATCAAAATAATAATGAAAAATTTATAATACACAGAATTTGAAAAAATTTGGCGCCCGAGCCTACAAAATATGACACCTATGAAGTGTTGAATAATGATTTCTATGGTACATCAAGATAATCGGATTGTCATCGTTAAACATATGCTTTTTGGAACGTTTACTAGATTTTTTTAGCATTAACAAATGTATATTTGTTGTTTCCTCTTTAATTTATAAGATCTTTCATCTCATTTCACAATCCGTTAATAACAAAGACTCGGGTGCTAATAGCATCCCTGCCTTGGCGTCAGGCGAACGTTTTAATAATATCATAAAGACTAATTCGTTAATATGAGTAATGCCGTGGGCCAAATAGGGTTTTGGCTCGGGATCAGGGGGATTTTTGAAGTGAAAAAAAATTGCCCCCAGAAATGAAAAATCTTCGAGCTCGAGCGAGCGATAAGTCGAGTTCGATACACCTGGACTCGCTTTTAATAATTTTTTTTATTTATTTAGACCGGAAGGTAGGTGTCTGTTATATAGGTCGCATAAACTATTTTATAAATTATCAAGTTCGTATAAAAATAAAAAATATACCGTGACAAAGTATTTCTCACCACAGGGAATTTATAATTTTTTGAAGGAGTATGAAATATTGTCCGAAATAACAGACCAGTGGGTCAAAGAGTCATTAATGTTCATATTTAACTGATTTAGAGCAAATTATAAAAATAATTATTAATAGTTAACTGAAATTAATGCACAATTACTTAAATTTAAAGTTTAGAATTTTGTTGACTGTGTTAAAGAAGAAACACAATTTAAGGTAATACATAGTAAGGTTTTAAGGTAAATACATATAATGCTTCATTGTTTATCTACTTGACTTTTCGGGCAAAGTTGTTTAGGACTTCTTCAGGGCTACGCATGACAAGATGCAAACAAGTAATATAATATAGAAGAATGTATTAAAGTAAAGCGAATAAGTAAGTGTAAAATATTAGATTAAGTGAGATGGATGATACGAAATATCCTTTTTACTTCTAGGCTTCCATTTTTTATTTTTTTCCATTTGTTTTTTGGAACGATAAACTTCATATCTACATTATTTAACATTCCACTTTATATTATCTTGTTTTAAAGCTTCTATAATTTTATGAATATATAAATATTATTGATTTTTTTTTTATATCCATTCCACACTATTCAACTTTCCTTGTTTCAGCCTATTCATATAGTATTTGAATTCCAAAAAAAAATAAAAAATATAAATACCCAGCCATTGATGACCAATCAATTTGCGTTTTGATATCCATTGACATTCGTAAAGTCTTATTTATTTTAACTACCAGGTATTTCTCCCAGGAAATATTTTTGTGTTATTTAGTATTTGCTTTTTAGGTTATAATAAAGTTACAATCAATGTAAACAGTGGAATTCTGGTTAAATATTTTTGTGATTTTTATGGAACTAAAGGCTTCAAGAATAAGATCAATTAGCCATTTAAATTTACATTCTATTTTATACATACACAAACATGTATATTTCCTAATTTATTTTCCTTCTATTGTGACGAAGACCTTTGTACTTGAACTAAATAGCTATTAATATTTTTTTTATTATTTAAATACCAAGGAGCTTCTATAAAGGATTATTAGTTTATATTGTAGTTCCTTCAAGGGAATCTTAGATTGTTGAGCTAAACAACTCGTAGTTTTAAAAAAGTAGACGATTTGAGAGACGTTTATTCCATATAGATTTAAATAGGTATATTTAATACGGATTTATTAAGTATCTGAATATTTGTATTCGTTTGGTTTCGAGAACGGAGAAAGTAGCAATTTAAGAATTTGGGTTCATATCTTCCTTTTGATTTTTGAGTCTGTTATAAAAGAAACCTATCACAACTTATGTTTCAAACGCCTTTTGAATTTAAGCCCAGTTTAATTTAATTATATTTTTTTTCTTCTTATTTTTAGTATGATATTGTATAACAGATATATACTTGAACTAAAACAAAATAACGACGAACCACCGCCTGTTATTGTAGATTACAATAGGAAGGGTCGACACATGACTCAGAGAGAACAATCAGATACCGGATCCCAATAACTACGGGGGTGATGGGCCGGAGGCTGTTATGTTCGACGGCGCAAGCTAATAAGTGCCACGCCTTCTTGTACCGAACAGAAATTGCATCTTCGAGGTCGAAGATAGGAGATCTCTGAGCGAAATTATCGGCGAATACGAGGAACGCAGAATTATGGAGTTTCGTCAAGGACGGTACCCTCTTAGGGCGTTGATCCGAGGTCGATAACTCGAGAAAATGTTGACGGACAAAGCATCATTAAAAATAGATTTTTAATTTATTTATAATTACAATTGGCGGTTAAAGTGCATAAATTTGCTAAATGGCATTATGGTAAAAATTTAATCGTCCCTAAGTATAATGGAATATAGAAATATAGTTTAACTATTTTCTATTTTGAATTCAAAAATTAAATATTTGGTTATCAGCTAATTTATAGAGGTTTCCATTGACATAGTGAATTCAGGTGATTCAGTTCAGTTTTTTCAGAACTCAAAAAATATAAAGTTCCTACATATCTCTTTCATCGACTTGACTTTTTAATTTTATTCGGATAAAAGTCGAGTTCAATTTAGTTTAATATAGATAATCACTAAAGGTATTATATTTAATACTACTATAATACAATAATACAACCATAATTTTTTGTCAGTTAAACTTTATAACATTATTATAATTAGAAAAACATCTTATACATTGAAAGTAAATGCCATTAGTAAAGAAACTACTCATCATTAGTACCTACTCTATTATTGATTCTAAATTGGCACGTCTCGAGACACATCTTCTTTTCAGAAGCATCGGTGAATTGTTATGAATAAAGAAGATAGCAAGTTTGAAAACAAGAGAATTCATATTGTATTAAGTTAATCATAAGAGGTAGCTAGGTATCTGGAACAGGTCAAATCTGCAACGTATTGTGCATTTAGCTATTTTTGAATGATTTTATCTGTTAGAGAATATGGAGTATTGATAATTTTTGGTTGTATTTGATAGAAATTTGGAAGTTTGGTGATTAGAAATTTGGAAGTCTTGAAGCTCATGTTTTATTCCAGTCATATAAATGAGTTATTTTTATAACTGATTGAAAGCTTTAACCTTTGGTATAGTACGAACTTAGAGGGGTCACCTGTAGTATAGAGGTTAGCATGGCAACCTACAATACTAAAGGTCGCGGGTTCGCGCCCAGTAGTGGCCCTAGGATTTTTTAATGGGAGTAAAAAATCCTTAGCTATACCGTCCCTCGGTTAGGACGTAAAATGGAGGTCCCGAGCCTGTACGATGTCAGGTGCTCGTTAAAGATCCCTATCCTAATCATACCTGGATAGGCAAAATTTAGGACTCCCATTGTAGCATCGTCCGATTAGCCTTAGTAGCATAAATGGACGTTAAACAAACTTAGAATTGGATTTTATTGGGGGGGGGGGGAAATTGGGCAGTTTTGGAATTAATGTTTATATTCTCCAATTTTTACATCATTCTTAAGGTTTTCGAATAAGTTATGAATACAATTAGAGGAAAAAGAATTAGTGGAGTTCCATAATAATAGTTAATTCTTTCATCATAAAATCAACGATTAAAAAAGAAAGTGTGGTTAATATATTAAAAGGCAGATTTATTTAAACTAAAGTTGTAATCATAATCAGTTCTTTCTATAGATAGACAATCAAAGAGGACATACCTTAATAATGAAGATTGTTAATTTTTTTTTTTTTTCCAAGCAATAGTTCACAATTCAAAGGAACAGTTGTTCGTCATTGAAATATTTCGAATTCGCAATAGACGTCACAATCTGGAAAATAAAAATAATATCACTAAATAATAATTTTTTTTTCTGTATATTCTAATTCATCAACAATACATTTGACAATCTCTTCAATTAAGGTAAACTGAACAGTTGACTCTTTGAGAGTTTGTCCCACTATATGACTTATGTACCCTTTTGTTAAACTGTGTGAAACAGTTAGCACCATTGCCCAATCTGGTCAATAACTTCGTGTCCAAAAAAATTACTATGTTACAGCACAATATGGAACGAATGGTTAATCCCAAAACATAGCTATATTGCGCTTTCGTACATCACATAGTTTTACCCTCGAGCAGTTAAAACAGTATCCTATCCGGAATAATTGGCGTTATTTTACAACTCAGTACTGGGCGATAACATGTGATTACTTATCTTAAAAACAGGGTGTCCCGTGCCGTATTAAGGGAAGAGGGGACTGGATCTTCGCCCTGTTTTGCCCCGAGGATCGCTGTTATTATCGACAAAGAGGATGATTTAGGAGAATAGCTGATTGGTACACCCGAGCCTGGGCAGGAATGGCGCAACTCTTCAGGAACAGGTTTGGGTTCCAATCTCGCCGCAAGATAAAGTCGGTGTGAACATCCACGGGTAATCCTACCTCGCACAGTTTATAAAGTAGGTGCAGGTCTTGTGTTGGTGTCACCTTACAGGGGTCAAGGCGCAGGTCATGGGGTCTTTTATATTTTAGTTGAGTTCTGAAAGAGGAGTAATCCATAATTTAAACACATATAAAAATATCTCAACTCATATTAATTGATGAAAATTGATTAATTAATGACTGAATTTTTTGTTATAGCTCTATTACATATTTTATTAGTGTAATAAAAAATAATCAATTACAAATAACATAAACAAGTTTCGAAATTACGCCTATTTCAACTAGATGGTTCTCGAATCATTCTCATAGGTTATTAAAATCTCAACAATCAACAATATAGAAGGAAAGAATAAATATACACAGCATACTCCTTCATAATATGTGATGTTAATATTATACATATCACCTTTGATTATTTTTTGGTTAATAAACAATAAACAAAAAGCAGCTTTTTATTTTCATAATCAACCGTAATTCGATGGTTTAAAACAACAATTGAATTATAAGATAAAATAAATGTATCGGTTCAACTAATAGGCTATAAACATCTTGAAAGTTATATCACTGATAATGATTAAATAGCCATTAATGTACGTATATATTTCTTTTCATTTTCTGTGGCTTTGAGGAGCCATTCAATTTTGGATTTATATAACGGAATAAAGTTTCATGGTTTTATGGTTATGCCCTCATAAAATTTATTTTTTACCTAAATGTTTCTCTTTGACAACTTATAGTCATTAACTATAAGAATTACACCTCAATCACAGAGTTAATGAATAATTTACTAAAAACTAATATAGCAGTATTTTTTACTTAAGCATTACTGTTATGTTAGGATATTTATAGAATTAAAACAAAATATATTAGGCTTATCTAGACTCACTTTAATATTTTATATCTTAATTTCTATCCAACACAGACTCATATTGGGATACCAAAAAAGGCACTTTCCCATATCAAGCTAACTGAGGTCATGCAGAGATGTCCAACGAGATAGTGTCCTCGAAGAAGTTCAGGGACTTAAATAAGTCCCGTTAGAGGCTTCCAGAGGCGAAAGATTCCATGCTGCTTAACCTTTCGGGCTATCGCCACATTCCGCCGTGTTAAGTGCTGCTCATGACTTTCTTAAAGTCTCACTCATCCTTTCTGCAGCAACGCGAATTTTTTCTTTCTCCTTCAGATATATTTTTCCCCTTCCTAAAAAAGAAAAAACAACAAATAATTTAGAGATGAATTCCATTAAGTTTAATTGTTACCATGACAAAATTCTCAAAATTATTTAAGAGGCAACATTAAATTTTATGATGATTTACGGAATACGGAAACTTTGACAAAATTACCTTTTACAAAATTCAATATTTATTAGACCTGACCTCTTCGAATATGAATATAAGTTATTATAGCCAAACGAAAATTAATATATAAATGTATAATAAATATATTTCAGGAAAGTATTTCAATAAATCATAATCATTTTATATTTCTGTGTTGTTTTCATGCAAAACCAAAGAATAATAATAAATAAAAATAAAACAAGGGACAGGGTGATAGGCTAAGCAATCTAAACAATGTAACACTTTATATAAATTTTAATTGTTTGTTTGTTTAACGTCCATTTTTATGCTACTTAGGCTAATCGGAGATATAAATTTTAATTAATGCTTTCGAGAAAAATGTGTAAGTCAAAATGGGAAAACAAATAAATTTATAACAAAAAAAAAAAGTACGAATTTTAAATGTTTATACTTTACTTCAAAAAGGCGATACTTGAACATTGATATACTAAACCATGATCAATTATCAATTTTATTAAATTAATTATGGTTTGAAAATTCTGTTTATAGAAACTTAAAAAAAAATAAAAATATTTTTCAGGAGCGTGAATTTAAACTTAAAAGGAGAATAAAATAATGAAACAATGGTATCCTATTACAGTCTCATGGTATGAGACATGTTGGCATTGGTATGATACAAATAAATTAAAGCAGTCTGTCAAGATAATAAGGAGAATAAAATTTGCAAAATGTCACTATGCCTTTAAAAAAAAACTTGCTAAGAACAAATTAAAAAAGAATTAAGTTAAACATTCCCTTTTGATTTATGACTTTATGGTTAAAAATTACAGATATTGATAAGTCTTAGTTAAAAAATAAATGATCTTGCTAGAATATACTAGTTACTCTTTCAGCGCATTCAGAAAACATTCTTAACTAAACATAACGTAAGCTATATTTAGTTAATACGTAAGTATTATTTTTTCTTCTGCCTACTATTTTTTTTTTTTTTTAGTTCTTCTATTGTTTATTTAGCTCATTTAACTATTTAACGCCTTTTAATTATTACTATTGATCTTATTATTTCAACACTCATCTTATTCTTTCCCTATTAAAGACAGGAACTGATCTAAGAAATTGAGCCTGATAAATTAACAACAGTGGGTTTCTTATGTAAGGATGTGATCACTATCGGATCAAATGACTCACATAAATTGAGATAGCAGATAGACATCCATTCATTCACTAAGAACAGAAATATCTGAATGAAACTTATCGGCCTATAAATACTCGTTTAAGACAAAGGCCATAAATTATATCGAGACCTTTTGAAGACACGCCTTTCAACTTTGAAAGCCTAGTTATAGTATTATGTATTTATACCTCGAAGGAAGTCATAAATAAATAAAAAGAACCTCTATAATTAAGTAGTTGTAAATTTATTAATAGATATAATTCCATAAATAGTCTTTATAGCACTTTTCAGGTTTCATTAGATTTAATTCGATTTTAAAAGTGATATTTATAACTAAAAATAAACAAATATTCATGTGTATTATATGAGGGTTTATATATTTTAAAATTGTCAGTAATTTATTTTTATTTATTTTAGTCTAAATGAAATATAAATAGATATTATATATAAGGTTTCAATGATTTGAACATCTTTATAAAAAAAAATAAAAATTGATATTTCGCTGTATTTTATTTTCTAATTATTTTAGTTTCTAATTTAAAAAAAAAAAAAAAGAACTTAAACCATTTCAATTAGAATATTTTTGAAGCATTGCACAAAATGCATAAGGAATGTAAAACATGCAATTTACGGTACATTTTCGTTTGTGCCTTTCTACTCCAAATTACTATTTTCCTTTATAACTAAAAAAATGAAAATAAAGTTTCTTGATCCTTTCCCTAATCCTTACACAAAAAAAAATAATATCTTATATTTTTCTCATTAATGGACAAAAAAAGATAATTAGAATAATTTAATTGGATAAAAATAAAATAAGTGGCATGATGACAGGAGACATAATCCAAAAACTCCCTTTTCCCAGACTATCAGTGTACCAGCAGCACTTAATGGACTTGATAAGCAGACAATGTCAGTCTAGGCTTTATCTGACATTCTGACAGTCCCGCATTCTAAAAGCATTTCCAATCTTTGAGAGTTCTTTAAGTTTTGTTAGGTTATATCATCTTTCATTGTATAATAATTCATTCAATCTCTATTTTGCTCAATGGAATTTTGGTTTATTTTTATTGAAGTATAAAATAAAAACGTACAGAATTTTCCACCCGAAAAAAAAAAAAAAAATATTTGCACACACAATCGAATTCCCAATCAGATCGTATAATAATTTCTTTCGGAGCATTAACATATAGGTGACACTACAAATATTATAAATAAAAATAATTTTAAAATATTATACATATTATTGTATGATATGCGTAATGCTCATAAATGATTTCAAGATAATTTTGGGGCTAAAGACTTGTAATTTTGCGTATAAAAGTAATTTGGAGTACCAGTTGATGATAGTATAAAATATTTTTTTGGTGTTAGACCCAAGTGGTGATGACCGAGGACGGGTTTCAACTTATTATAATCACTAATGACTATGGCAGTGGAGCTTACTTAAAGAATTCAGTAACGTTATTATTCTTCTTACGTTATATTTTTGGTTATTTTTCAGTATAGTGAGGAAGAGTGGTTATTTCTAGGATTTCTTTAATGGAGGAGTCTCTTCCATTTTTTATATTATATTTAATAATCCCAACGTTTCGGGCTTTTGGCCCATCCTCTGGGGTTATCTATTTTATAAGTCAGTTGTTCTATTGCCAATTGTCATAATTCAAAGTTGCTATATATGCATATATAACTGTCGTTTCCTTATTGTAACATTTATTTGGCTCTAGGTCAATCTCATTGTCACATTTTAATACTTTAGTTGCTTTTTTCAATGGAAGAGACTCCTTCATTAAAGAAATGGTAGAAATAACCACTCTTTCTGACTACAGTGAAAAATAATCAAGTATAAAATAATTTAGATTAGGGCAACTGATTTTTTTCCACTTAATAATCTTCTCAATTCGGCAATATTAGAATATTTATCAATGGAGACAGGATGAAACAGTATGACTTTAATAGATTGCAAAGGTCTAATGAAAAAATAAAATAAAAAAAGTAATAAAAAAGATTTCATTTTAGAAGAGTTTGTAAACAAGACCTAGACTTTAAAATTGTAAGAAAAAATCTGGTGCGTGCGCGCAACACACAACTTTCACTTACCAACTTACTTAGATAGGAAATTGACGTGTTTTGTTAAATATCATTTCCCAAAGTCACACATTTTTCTACATTCATATCTTATTTTTATTAATCGTTAAAGCCGTTTTTGAGTAAATAAAAAACCCCGTGAAAATGATACAAAATTTATTAAGTAAAGTCCCCCCTTCGGTTGATCAATTTTGATGAAATGTTGGCTATCACATATTTGGCGTAACATACATCAAATACCCAGTTTGGTCACAATCGTGAAAGCCGTTTTTGAGTAAATAAAAAAAAGCACGTAAAAATGATACAAAATTTATTAAGTAAAGTGCCCCCTGCGGTTGATCAATTTTGATGAAATCTTTACAGACATATCTCGGGCATATAAATAGATCAAATACTAAGTTTAATCAAAATCGTTAGAGCCGTTTTTGAGAAAATCAAAAAAACACGTGAAAATGTTACAAAATTTATTAAGTAAAGTCCCCCCTCCGGTTAATCAATTTTGATGAAATTTTTACAGCCATATCTCGGGCATATAAATACATCAAATACCCAGTTTGATCAAAATCGTTAAAGCCGATTTAGAGTAAATAAAAAAAACACGTGAAAATGTTACAAAATTTATTAAGTAAAGTCCCCCCTCCGGTTAATCAATTTTGATGAAATTTTCACAGTCATATCTCGGGCATATACATAGATGAAATACTCAGTTTAATCAAAATCGTTAGAGCCGTTTTTGAGAAAATCGAAAAAAACCTAAAAAGTTATTAAGTAAAGTACCCCCTCCCTTTAAGTAATTTTGATGAAATTTATGCTGTCACATCGCGGGCATATACGTACACTAAATACCCAATTTCAGGATCGCACGGTTTATAGTTTTTGAGCTAGTCTGTTCACATACACACACACACACACACAGACACACACACACACAGACCATTTCGCGGGACTTGGTCATTTCGACTCAGGGGACCTCAAAACGTGTATTTCCGTTGAAAACCGGAAGTCGAATTTTTTCACGATCGCAATACTTCCACTTACTATATATTTCATATATAGGTAAGTGAAAGTAAAAATGTAGAATGGTTTACATGCTACGTTCCTAACGCTTGATCCACTTTGCTTAATTATAATTCTAGTAAAGACATCCAAAAGTCAAACTCCAAGTCAAGGCTCAAATGTATTGCTAGCTGCATATCTCTCCCTTAGTTCAGGATTCATTATCCAATAAAACATTTCTTTCTTTAAAACATATTATGCCCTTGTACCACTTGAGTTAGAAATCGGAAGGTTTCTTAGAAGTGATTGTCGAATCGGTCTACTTTTTTTATAGAAGTGTTAGTGAGACAAGTTTCACCCATTTTTAATAGAAGCAATAATTGGATAAAGATTGAAACCAGTCCCCAGAAAACAGGAGGAGATACATAATTTAATTGTTAATAAGCATGGATGTGGCAGTGTTCCTATCTGGACTGTTCATAAAATTCTTATTAAGACAGACGTAGAAGTGCTATAAAATTTTTAAGTTTAAATTAGAATTGGGATTTCCAATCCAGAATTCGTATAAAACCGTATTCTTGTAAATAATCTAGTTCTAAGGGATTTAATAATAAAACTAAAATATGCTATAAATATTCTATAATTGATTTGTAAAAGAATTGATTTAAAAGGAAATTCTAAATTTGGTTGAGAAAAACCTAATTCGGTTTGGAGAGTACTAAATTTGATTTGAAAAAGTTACTTCTCTACATGACTATGGGCACCTTTATGCAAGAGGTACCTATAACTAGTCTGTGTGAACGAGAAAGTCATTTTTTATTCTTGTTGGTGTCTATGCATAACGGACATCAGCAACAGCTTACAACAACCCTCGGAATATATTTTGCTTCCAAAGATCTCAAGGCTGTCAGGTGGTTGATAGATAAGGCAGGGTCCAATTCCAACTGCATCGCTTCCTAAGCCGCCTCCTTCACAAGGCTACCGGTTCGGCAAAGCGTGAACTCCCACCGACTCGAGATCCCATCCTCGGTTTTTTGCCGATGTTGATATAATAATAAGCGATAGAGCGGAGGTAGGAGCGCAGACTGTGACAGATCGAAGCTGGATTTAGCCGGGCATTGTCTAGCCTGGATGTGTACAAATGATGACCACCTGGTCCCTACCCCTGGGAGCTGGGCCAGCTGTTGGGGTCCTTTTTTCCTTCCTCCGCCGCATCCCAAGATGGAGGATGGGTCCGCCAGGCTGGATTGTGGGGTACTTCAGATTAATGAGATCTTTAAGGGAGGATTCTGAGGGATGTAAACTTCGATTTTGGGGAGAAGGGGTACAGGGGCACAAGTGCTTTGATATTTATTACTGTATTTTTTTTTTCAACAGACACAAATATCCGGTCTTTATTAATTATCTATAAAGGGTTTATTTAGGTGTAGATTATCATTTACAATTTAAATACTTCCTCAGACCCAAAAGATAATCATATCACCCCCCCCCCAAGAAAAAATATATATTTCCTCATAACTAACTATTTTTTTCGAATATGAATGAATGAATGGATGAATCTTTATCGCTTTTAAGAGAATTCTTACAGCATGAAGTTGGCCACTATTTACATGTCACATATTAGATATATACAAAGTAATTATTTAAAAATTTATCAACAGTAATGAAATATATACAAATAATATTTTATTTTTTCATTTTATAAATGTTAAAAACCATAATTTTTTCCCCCTTTTAATAATTTGTGATGAGATTGGGCCCATTAGTTTAATAGAATTTTCCTCATCCTTAGGCTGTATGTAGTAAATAGAGATAATCTTTTGATTTTTTCTTCCTTAATTCCGTCTGCTATTGTAAGAGAGTTCGCTAGGTTTTCAGAGATGGAGAGATGTTCTGTGATGATTTGGTTGAGATATATTTTTCTGAAGTCTTGTAGGATTGGGCATTGAAGGAGCATGTGTGCAATATTGTCTTCATCTGTTTTGCAATGTGGACATTCCTTATCAATGTTAAATATCGTTACATATCTATGGCTGTAAATTCTGTCATTGTGGATGCCGGTCAGACGGAGTTGTGCTATTATTCTCAGGTTGTTGATGTGGGTCCTAGCTAGTAAATATGGTTCTGTGGTTCCTAAGGAGCTGATGTGTCTATAGAGTGGGCTGAAAAAACTATTCAAGACAGATTCTATGTCCTTGCTGATTAGATGATTTTTAAGTTTTTCCACAAGGCAGTATAATTTTGGTTTGGTTAGTTGAGATTTGCACCAGCTTTCCCCTTCTCTAAGCATTTGGAGTGACTCTTAAAGCTTAATTGCCCAGTTGATATGTAATACATAATTTACTGATAGTGCTTGTAGTTTTAAGTAGCACAATTTCGCTAATGATGTATTAGGCATGTTAAGGACGCGTTGCCACCAGGTGAGTGAGTATTCGTTTAAATACTCTAAGGTATGTATGAGTCTGTCCGGTTTCCAATCTTACATAGCTATCTGGTGTATTGAGAGGGAGGTGTAGAAACCGCTTGAAGAACATTAGTTGCCCTCTTTCAATATTCTTTATTTATGATGGCCCCCAAATATACTATCCTAAGATAAACTATATTGCTTAATATTTTATGATTAATTTTTTAGCACTAGATTTATTATTATAAATTATTTTTATAAGGCTTCGTTCTGATTAATTAGATTTTATATATACGTGATACATATGTTAGGTAAATAGCTGAACAGATTGGGCCAAATATTGCTTCGAGTGAGCTATCAGGCGGTACATGGCTAAGGCATGGGGGGTGAGGTGGTGAGGGGGGCAAAACACGCGACGATATTGCCTCGCATTGGCCAAACTTTGCACGGAAAAGGCTTCGCTCAATCTTGGCTTTCATTTGAATTCGGACCCTCTCATCAAATCGTTTGTTAGGGCCCTCCTCGTGCCACGTCAAGATTTCTTTTTCCCTCCATCCGTCTCCCGTTGCGGCTGAAAAGATCTCGCGTGAGATAAGTTCCGGAGTCCAGGTGGATAAGTGTAACGCTGTTGTGACGCCTCCGATGGGAGCGCTTGGGCTCCGACATCTAAGGTTCGATAATGTTGTTTACTCGCAGTTACTGGAGTCTGGCCCCACTTCTTCCAGCTTCTTCTGCCACTTAACTTCTTTTCCAGCTTTATTATCGGAGAGGTCCGTGTTTACTCGTTCCCGGCCGTCAGCCATTAGCTGGGAAAAAAGTTAAAAATGTTAAGAAAATAATGTTTTCTTCTTCAAAGAAATTCAATGTGATGTTAAAAAAAAACATGTTTAATTAATTTAATAGATTGTTTATTTTTATGCGCTTAATGGCGTAAAACCAAACTGGTCATCAAAGCCTAGTGAACTTTTGATACATAATAGAATTGTTATTTGTAAAGTTTAGTTACCTTTATGAAATATTTCGTTCTTCATTCAAGAGAATTGAATTGCAATCATATTCTTCTATTTTATTTATTTTTTCCTTGCACAACAAAGCAATTAAATTCCTACACCAAGAAAAATCCAGAATATTTAATTTTATTTAAAAAAGGTAAATGTAAATATATGTTTTACATCCTCAGGTCCTCTTTGTAAAAATACAAGCAAAAAACGAAGCAGATAATTTTCTGCTCTTTTTTACACCAAGCTCCATATTAAATCCGTCCATGAACCAATTTTCTAAAGAAAACTTCAACAATTATAAAAATATCAAAGTAATATTTCAATAATCACATATTATAATAATTTTAAGATTATAAGAATTTTCGTTGTATATGGTGCAAAAAAAAAAGGATTTTTGTATTGTTCGAATAAAGAAGATAGTATTGGACATATCATTAATTTTTATATTTATTTTTGTCATTTATTCTTAGTTTCTTCATTAAAATTTTTAAGATGTATCAACTTAATGTTTCAATTTATGAAACTGTATAATTCATGTAGTGCATTGATGTATATAAAAAATGTTTATTTATATTTTTTTAAGGCCAAACTCCTTGCTACAAGGTATTGTAGAACCATTGAAGCAATAAAGATAATTTTTCAACATAATTTTTTAAAATATAGGCCAATGCTATTTTTTTGGCTTTTCAAACCTAGTTGATTTATGGCTGCCAGAACTAATCCAGAATCCAGAATTACTCTTTTCCACTGTGGGGTACTTTCGCTTTTGCTACATGCATCTTCGTTGACTTTATCTACGTGGTCCTAAAATTATTTTTTTTTGTGTAGTGGCTTCCTGATGGTGTACTTACGCACTAGCCCAGGGACATCAACAGTTATCAGTAATTGTTTATAAACTCACAAACTGATCTAACTTAGGACAAGAAATGATATATTCAATATTAACTAAACACTTTTCTTTTTTAGTGTTCTTTAAGAAATGGTTTTTATTTAACGAACCTAACTGTGGAATAGTTTTTACCTAACTGAATTTAACCAAGAGATTTCTTTTGTTCAACTGAACAGTTTATGAAAAAATAGCTGAATGCTGTTCAAAAATCAAGAAACGAGTCCATTTCTTTATGTACCCGCTGCAAAAAAATCACATAAATTTCCATTATTTTATGGAAAATGGCTCGAAGTATTCCCAACGATGACATCTCCATTGGTTTCTTTTCTCTACGTAATCTTGAAAGAAAAATTATAAATTTTTTAAAAATATTTGATATCATAACCCGTCGTGGTAAATCACACATTGATTGCTATGGCATTCATAACCAAAGGAAAAGAAAAAAATCATAATTAACGAAAAATACAAAAATAATGAAACAGAACAAGAGGCAAAAGCTCAAGTGTACAAAATCTAAACAGTAGAGATCTGAGATAATGGCGCGTGATAACAATGTAGTTTACACGCCTGTAGGCTAATTCGTAAGTACCCTTGATGGATTGCATCGAGCTTAATCTTGATTATCTCTTCTTCATATCATGAGGCATGATGTAAAAAATTCATCATCGTTTAAGTTATCGTTATTTTAAACAAATATTACGCTAGCTAATGAAAATAACTATTAATTCCGTTAAAGTTGAAGGACAAGACTCCGCTGCTCAATAAGCTCTAATTATTTAGATTTTTTACAAATGATTGCAGAGTAAACATTAAAAAATAAATTTGCATTCAAGCTAATAAATATGCAACTATATAAATTTGCTAGTATTCCTCATGAATGTATATTTGAGGAGCTAAAAAAAATCTTGATTATAAAGTAAAATATCAACTAAATAAAAAAAAAGAAAAAATATATGAGCGAGAACGTAAAAGAACAGGGATGAGAGATCTCCTTGACTTCATTGATTAGCTGAAGGGATGACGTACCACGAGGTTCCATCTCCCTTATGCAGGCTAACCTTATTGATCTCTGGTAATACACTTTTGTAAATTATATCACATTTAAAAATATAAATGCAAGAAATATGTTCATTTTCAAATATAATAAAGAAATATCTATAGATTTGGGAATATAAAATGTAATCTAGAATCAATTATTTTATGATTACTCAATGATTAAGGTTTAAATTAAGGATAGAAATAAATAATAATTTTTAGTTGTTTTTTTCTATTTCTATGTTAAAATTTGTCAAAAATATATGAAAGGTAAATTTTAAAATTATTGCCCTTCATTGTCGCAAATGCAACTCTGTGACATAAAGGGCTCAAAAGTGAAAAAATATTTACTATTTAATTCCTGTGATCAAGTTAGGACATTCATTACATTTAAGAGGTAGTAAAAAAATAATTATTCACGATAATCTCGAAATTTCGTCACCTCAAAATTTATTATTTTATTAGAAATGTTTGTCCTGAACTCCGCTTTATAGAGTAAAAATATCTCTTTAAAGACAAAAAAAAAAGTCTTTAGTTTTTTCTGCCTTTTGATCTTCAGAAAAATGGAAAACGACTAAAAAATCTGACCAAAAACGATTTCCAAATGGATTGTTTGAGGCGTATTTGTAGGATTCCAAGGCTGCTGCACTAACCTAATGCCCGGATTATGGAAATTGTAGACGAAGAAGAGAATATTTTATATTAAATAGAAAGTAAGAGGTTCGATTATGCGGATGCTAAAAGAAAGATGACCAAAAAGGCTATTGTGTTATAAGGTTATTGGATGGCCATAAAAAAGATGGAAATGGTGACCTGTGTGAGAGGAAAGTATGAGGAAAATTCGTTGGTGAATTTTGTAAAATAATATTTTAAAAAAAGGCTAAATTAATAATATACTCAGTTTAATCTATTTAGAAATTAGTTGATTTTTGAATTGAGCAAAGGAGGGGGACGCGCAAGTAAATTTTGGTTCTGGAGGCATTATATAAGGGATTTTATTATAGACTTAATAAATTAATACACATTGAATTGGTCTTAAGTATTTCCAGGAATCCTTATTAATTAGGCACATCTCTAAAGACATGTTCTTACTATTTTTATTGGTACCGCATCCCAATAACAGAAGTGGAGAGACGACTCTAAGCCAGCCCTGACCCAGAAGCCGATGGACAGTCCCTCTGTCCGCTGACTATAAAGGAAGCGTGGAGGATGTGACAGCGAACAGACGATGGCTACGTGCCGGCTCGGGCTAACGGCAGCGGATCAGGCGCTAAGTTCCGATCGCCCTAATGCCGCTGCTTGTCATTCCGCCCCGATCTGGGGGATATCCTATATTCTGCTCAGGTCCAGGCTTAGCTGGCTAATGAGCTCCTAGGGGAAGGGCTTTCCATCAAACTTGGGGCAGGGTTGGAGGGGTTATTTCTGTCCGAAGGGAGGCTCTTGGGCATGATAAGGATCTCCTGCCCTCTGTAACATCTTCCGGTTTTTGTTGCGTAAAAAACTTATTCAGGAGTTGGGTAGATGATATTTAGCAAACGTTTGAGCAGTTTTATTTTTTTTTTATTTCTACTCCTACCCCTCGATCTATCTTTATACTATCTTAATGGACAGTCTTCTATGCTGTCTGTTGAATTGATTAATAGTCATCCATTGTTTATTTCTTAATGTTACGAATTCACTCCTAACATCGTTCAGCTGCTAAAACGATAACTTTAAAATCATCTAACATGCAGTCAGAGATAATTAGAAAATTCCAAAAACAACCTTGAGTGTCTAAGCAAATAAATAACTTTCAACACTTCGCCAATTCATGCACGTCTTGGAATGAAAAAACCAAGGCCACATGTATACAATTGCAAACAGTGCATCACATATACACTGCCTCATGAATAAGTCACATGTTATAAAAACAAGCGTATACATACGCTTAATTATTAAATGCATTAATAGAAGATCAAAATTAATTAATCTTCAAAATTGACCCGGCAGAAGACAAAAGACCCGGCGGAACTGGTGTTTTTGACTTTCTTTCCGTTTTTATTTTTAGTTATAAGTTGTTATTCGAACATTAAGTTGGTTTCTTTTTTTGTTTTAATTTCTCTTCTATTCTTTGTTTTTGTCTTCCAAAGAATAGTCTATCATACAGATTGTTCCCTACTATTATAAAAAAAAAAAAAAAAAGAATTGTTAACTTCTATACTCTACACGTAGTATAGTAGTCTTAGGGCATGAAATCTGTAAAAAATTAGAAATAAACGACCCTCCAACAGGGACTTTGGAAGGGAGAAAAAATAGATATACATATATAGTATTAGTAATAATTAAAAACAGAAAAAAGAGATAATCCTGATGGGCAATCCCAATATTAAACGAATTAATTTCGTTATTAAAGGGAAATAACTTAGCTATTAATTGAATATTCTTCAATACCTCATACAAGCCCATAATTATGAAAGAGGTCTAAGATATAATTACAAAAAAAAATTGAATTACTTATTTTACACTATATTACTTATTTCAAATAAATTAAATCATGAAAATTTTAAAATATTGTCAAAAAGAACCCTTAGATAGTGGTTGTCATTTGAAGATTAAGTGGAATTCATTTAGTTTAAGTATTTAAGTGGTGTGAAAAAATAATCAACTGATTTTTTTGTTGCAGTATTTTGACTTAGACCACTTTCATAATTATGAGGTCATATAACAGTTTGAGCTAATGCATAAAAATAAAAATTTTTAGCCACATCAAAAACTAATATTCGATTTTACCTATCACTATTTAAATATAAACTTTCACTATTTTAATCGATTAATTAAGAATATGAAGATTATTTTTTCCGTCTTAGTGTATTAATTTGCCCATGCCAATTATCAGTTAAAATCAGTAAATTTTTTTGCTTATCACCTTGTTGTAATATTGATATGCAAAGCTTACCGACAGTTTGATTAATTTGCGCAGTTTCGTCAAGGAAAAAGATCTGTAATAAAGCGCCATTTAGGTCTGTATTCATACGCATGACAGCTTTAGTCCTACCTCTGATAATGCTGGGGTTTATTCGTCAAGAACAACAAAGCTTTAGTTCTCCAATACTATTTTTGGTTGGAAACTTTGATGTTTTTATGGGAGATAGGAAAAAATCATTAGCTTTGCTTTCTTTCGGTAGGACCTAAAATGTTGATCTCGAGCCTGTAAGATATCATGTATTTGTTAAAGATTATACCTTGAATTATATCTTGATAGGCAAACTTCAGAACTGCCACTGTAGCATCATACTATTGGGTTGTTCGGAAAATAATGCAGGTTTTCAAGTTTTCTTTTAAAACATTCTATATTTAGGAATCTGTTTACTTTTAGGGGATTATTTATTTGTACGTGTGTCAACAGTTTCTAATCCTCTTCTAAACGACAATGTTTGTTTATCTCTATAGCACCTCGCTACTTGGAAATAATCCAGTCTTTCCTACGATGTCCCGTCGTGAATTTCGTACGATTTTCTTTTACTTGTTTAAACTCGCCCGCAGTGGAGCCCAGACAGCTAGAAACATCAACTAAGTGTGGGGCGAGGGAATTGTTACTGAGTGCACTGTTCAAAGGTGGCTAAAAAAATTTCGGGAGGAAGACTTCAGCCTTGAAGATAAAGAAGGTCGTGGAAGGCCTTCCTCTCTTGATGACGATATTCTCCAATCATCGGTGGAAGAAAACCCCAGAATAACTGTTCGAGAACTTGCGGAAAACTTCAAGTAAGCAAATCGACCGTTTGAAGTTTTTTGAAGTTGAAGTTTTTTCTTTTAAAACCCAAATCCTGCATTATTTTCCGGACAACCCCATGAAGTTTTTCCGCAAGTTCTCGAACAGTTATTCTGGGGTTTTCTTCCACCGATGATCGGAGAATATCGTCATCAAGAGAGGAAGCCCTTCCACGACCTTCTTTATCTTCGAGGCTGAAGTCTCCCTCCCGAAATTTTTTAAGCCACCTTTGAACAGTGCACTCAGTAACAATTCGCTCGCCCCACACTTGGTTGATGTTTCTAGCCGTCTGGGCTCCACTGTGGCCGAGTTTAAACTCGTAAAAGAAAATCGTACGAAATTCACGACGTGACATCGTAGGAAAGACTGGATTATTTCCAAGTAGCGAGATGCTTTAGAGATAAACAAACATTGTCGTTTAGAAGAGGATTAGCAACTGTTGACACTCGTACAAATAAATAATCTCCTAAAAGTAAACAGATTACTATATATAGAATGATTTAAAAGAAAACTTGAAAACCTGCGTTATTTTCCGGACAACCCAATATTAGCCATAGAAGCATAAAATGACGATAAATAAACAAACAAGCATGCCATCAAAGGTCTTAGGGCCTATTTATAAAGTCCTTGGAACTTACGTTGTATTACATAAATCGTATTACATAAAAAATAATTCAATAACAAATATTTTGTTTTTGATGTTTTGAATCGTTTTTGGATGTATCGATAGTTGACTGAATGGATATCAGAAAGGTTATATTACGCCGGTTAACAAGTATCCGTTTTCCACGAGTTTCCAGCTCGTATTTGTACAAGATTACTTTCTTCATAGTAGTTCTGTTCATAGGTAAGCAAATCTCACTGAGGGAGAGGGGCGAATAGGGGTTGTGATTCCGAAAGAGAAGAATGATGCATTGTTCCATGGCTATATTTATTTAAGACATTGTGAAAAGATTGCAAAGGGTGGGAGAGCCCCACTGGATAAACATTTGGTGGTGAAGGGGGGGCAGGAAAGGGGGGGCGGAAGGAAGAGCTCAGATAGATGGATGACCAGGGCGGCCAACAGGAGCAGAAGAAAGATTTAAGGCCCTGGAGGGAGGGCGGTTAATGAGCTAAGGATCCAGCTCAGCGGTGTACCTTCTTATGTTCCTTCTAGCTCGTCTTGTTCCGGCTCCGACACTTGCCGGTATTTAGGGTCTGCCAACTGGGAGTGGGCACGATCGATCTTCTTCTACTCCGGGTACTTTTTTTTTTTAACCTAGTTCTTGTATAGGTAAAGCTAACATTTAGTCCAAAATAAATCCTAAATAAAGTAACATCTAAAAGAATTTATTTCTGAAACAAACAGGTGAAAATTAATTTCTTATTTTTTTTCTAATCATCAAAAGTAAAAATTAGGCGTTGGATGAGAGAGTTGCTTCGTAGAAAAACCAGGGTAACAGACACAAGCCAAGAAAGAGGTACTGCAGAGGAAATATTAGATTAGTAACAATTCAGATCATTTGCTGATTGTCGAAGTTTTTTGTTGACGGGCGCCAAATAAAATATACAAAGATAAATAGATATTTGCAATCGCAAATAGTAGTACCTTTCTGCAAGGCATAGGCGGATCGAAGGGGAGGTCTGCAGCCACTTCTGGGTAATATTTTGTTATTTAAAGACAAAATTTAACTTTACTTCAAGTAAGGAAGTGGCGTAAAGGACAATAGTATGCAGAACAAGTAACTTTTTTTTCCCTGCCCCTCCTCGTCATTTAGGCTATACCGGGTTTCCTGGGCCCGGGTAGAGGATAGGGGATCAACTGGAAGTGAATTGGCTATCTTCGGGTTATCACCCATATGCTGCCCAATCGGCCATACCGACACCATAGAACAAGTAAATTATCAGCTATGGGAAATTAACGTAAAGGTAAAAGAGCTGATGGGCAGGTCTAGGGTAGGAGCTGGGGGACTGCAACCCCCCTCCCTTTTACAACTGGCTGGATCCTCGTTTGCTCCATATATATAAAATACATAAATAAAAAAAATGGAATTTGAAAAATCGTCTATAGGCTAGCAGAGAAAAACGCTTTAATTATAACACAGAAATAATGACATACCTTATACGTCATTGCGACAACTGACAAAATAACAACTAAACAAGTGTCCTCCTCTCCTGAATTAGGGAAATACATAGAGAACGAAAAGGTGATCTTTTCTCATAACTGGATCTGATTAATTGGTATAACGCATTGGCTTATAACTAGTTGGGCCTATAGTATATAGTATATAGCAGTAGCGGATCCAGACATTTTCTGAGGAGGGGGCGCTTTTTTTTTACTTTTCATGAGTAATGAAGGCCCTAATTTAAAATACGTATTAGTATATAATGACGTTGTAAATTACTATTAAATCTTTAAATACAATCCATTTGCAATTTGTAGACTTGATTGTTTCGATGTCGAAAACTATAGCGATGTACTTATAACGCTTAAGAGGTTCTGAGGTTATAATTTATCATAATCGTTTGAAGAGATGACATAGCGTTGCTTAATACAAAAATATATTCACATTCGATTGTGTTCTTTTTTCATCTTATCAAAATTAAATCTCTTCTAAAGCATTTCCATTGATTAAAGAGGTCTTTTATGCTACTCATGTAACAGAAATGGTTAGCAACAAAAACCCCCTATGGTAAACGGTCACTCTAGTGAAGAAAACGTCTCCGACAAAGGATAATCGAAACGAGGATGGACTTGGATATGGCGGGCCGTGTATCGCCCTCCCTAGGGACTCTAACCCTTTCGATGAGGGCTGATTGTTTCCCTTGCTAAGCTGGGGGCAGTTAGAGTTTTAATTCATCTTCACACCAGGAAGCCTGGGGTCCGAGTGGAATATTTATGAGTTAGTCACCGGAGGATCTGGGAAAATTGAAAAGGTGGGATGTCTGGTAGACGGCTCATGGAATGAAAAGAATAACGAGGTGGAGATACACAACCTTATTTAATAACCTTAATAGTTAATCCTTGTTTAGACCTTCCTTTCTCAACCGTCCAATTTTGTAATTATTTTCGACATAATAAATCAATCTACACCCGCTAAAAAATTGTCATCAATTAGCGAATTACCTGGTCAGAAACTAATAAAAAAAAAAAAACCAATGATGTCATAGGCATGTAGTGTATGACAACCAGCAATACATCTTCTTTGTCTTTTTTCATATAGATTGATCTAGGAAAATGATCTCTCACGGCCTTTTTAATCTCCTTCAAAATCAAGCTTCATGGGCACGCCAATCGTATCTTTAGCTATATATTTTATTATTCTGCACCTACCCCTTATTTTTGGTCTTTCCAATTTCCATCTCCAATAGTGAGCTTCTACCCTAAAAGCTGTGATTCCGCTCGATTTTAATTACTTTTATTTACTCGATTTCAATCACTTGATTGGTATTCTGAGTATTCTTGGTATCTTAAGGATTCTTGGTCACACCAAGAATACTTCCATCATACCAGATAAGTTTAAATAAGTGTTTAGTATTTGTTTCAGAACTAGTTTTGGAAATACAGAAAACGAGAGTAAAGTAGGTTACAGGCTTTTGTTAATGGCCTTAAATTTCGTTTTTAAATTGCAGCGGGCCTTAAGTCCGAGATAGTATGAAGTGTTTACCTGAGTAATTGGGATGATTTCGGCGTCGTGGTTGGTGATTATCAATTTATTCCAATTATCCACAGTCTTTACCAGTTTGGATTATCCGATTTCAGTGATATTGTAGAATGAGACATGTTGCAAATAATGTTAAGACATAACGTTTTATTTATAATTATAAAAGTGCACTAAAATTACTAATTACAACGGTAATTACAATAAACACTGGACGCCAAGCATCCTTACAAATATATCTAATTAGTAGGCCGTTGGTGGAAGTGATAGCGGATGATGGACGAGCACTCATCCCAGGGGGTCACAAGATAAGGCAGATTGCTAGGGGGGTCCGTTCCTGGTCAGTCTGAGTCACATCTCTCCGCTCTCTAAACTCAGAGTCCAAATTCCTTCCTCATTTTAATTTTATTATACAATTAAAATATACTAGCACTACTACCAGGTCAACACTGTATGAAAAAGGGTAGCATTTTATACCTGTTCAGTTTCATGAAAAAGAACAAGGAGATATAATGGTCAAGAGGATACTTATTCCTGCAAGGTTCCTCCCTAAAACAAATGAAGAAGGATTTGGTATCCACTTCATGGAGACTAATATTATAGCTTCCTAGGAACTTCCTACTCACCTGCAACAAGAGATTAAAGTTCCTACACAACCTTAATGGAAGTTGAGGCTTTAGGTTAGTATTCCTGGGTTCGATGCAATAAGAAATTTCTTTTAAATAAAAATATATCATTCATGTTTTGGCAAAAGGGCTTTAGTCATAAAAATTTTTTTGTCTCATCTTCTTAAAATTCATAGGGTAGTTATTGGCACTTAGTACAGTTATCCCCCCCCCCCACTTTAACTTAAAGAAATAGGTAAAAAGTCCTAATTTTATTACAAGATATACATGAGACTTATGTTTGAAGGGTCCTCTAAGTCATCTATGAAGTAAGACTTTAACAAACTAACGACGTAACGAAGATTTCACAATTAAATCCACAGGGTGCCAATAACTATATTTGGCACTCTTAATAAATATTCCCTTATTGTAATACTATTGAACTTTTGGTCCATAAAAACCTCTTGAGTTTTTTTTTGAGATAGATAATGAGGAGATATAGGAAGTTTCTATTTGATCCCTTTATAAAAAGTATTTTTTTTAATTTAACCACAGAAATGTAGTCTTAAGGGTGCCAATAACTATACGGTTTTCCCTAATGTACCACAAAGAATAGTGTCTATTGAAATAATCTAGTTTCATTTATTATTCAGGAATAACGAAATACAATCAGACAGTGTTTATGAGTTTTAAACACTTGGTAACGCTTTGTTTAAGCTTCACATTCGATGACTAAGCCCTTTTGCCCAAACACCAGTGATATATAGGTATGTATTGAACAATTTTCGAGAATCAATTTTCGCAAAACCCAAATAATTAGAAATATTAAACTCTCTGCACATACTTAATAAAAATAATAAAGTAATAAAAATAATATAGATGTATTTATGAGACTGGAAAAATTAAATAAAAAAATTGGATGAATTACAAAGAGATAAATGGAAAAATAGAACTTATATTACTTTCATTCTTACACTTTAAATGGTTTTAATGCATGTTGGAGGGGGAAGCTGCCGGCTCGGTAGAAGAGACGGAGACGCGCAATGGAGAGAGTTCACTAAAACCGCCGAAACAAAACATGACTTACTCGTCGTGAACGCTTCATTTTTCGGCTGTAAAACATGGTTTTCGACGCCCAATAGGGCATTTCGATTTAAACTCGTCGTATCAAATTCTTTAAAATGAGTCCTAATCAGATATATTTTCTCGAAGTTCGAAAATAGATGTCCGTTAGAGTTAAACGACAATTTCGCCATTTACATTTTAGATATTCTTAGGGGTTACATTTTTGATATTCCTTTCTTTGTGATTATCTACACCGCTTTTAAAATCTAAATTCCGAAGTTTCTAATCATAAGTAGTTTTTGCTCTGCGTTAATTCTGTCAGTCAGGACAAAGCCTCTTATATATATGGAGAAGTATATATATATGGAGTAGTATATATATTTGGAGAAGTATATATATTTATGGAGAAATATAAGGAAAAGAGATCGAAATAAACCCGCACCATCCCCAATCATGGGAATCACAGTGTGCATAATATGATTACCACTAATATTTAAATAATCAGTAGCCATGTTTTATGTGAATGTCTATTTTAATACTATTGTAACGTTAAATCGATATTCAAATAAAAAACATATGGTTTAAATTCTCAACAATAGATTTCCGTTAGAGTTAAACGACAATATCGCCATTTAAGCCGCTTAGGGGTTACATTTTTGAAATTCCTTTCTTAGTGGTTACCTACATCTCGTTTAAAGTCTAAATTCCGAACTTCAAGTTTCTATCATTAGTAGTTTTTGCTCTGCGTTGATTCTGTCAGTCAGGACAAAGCCTCTTATATATATAGAGATTATCTATTAAATATAATATCTACCATCCCGATGAATAAGCGTTTAAGTAGAATTGCCTAACTTTTGAGGGAACGACTTTTAAAGTTTGTTATATATAATCAGATTTTCGTTAATAAGCGCTGAAATTTCGTCAAAAATAGCAAGATAGTAGCTGATGATCACGAACATTAAACCAATTAAATAGATCTTATTAGTTATGAGATATTACAGTTTACTAATTGTTCACCGACCGATTACTACAGATTTAACGAAAATAATAATAAATAATATTATATATTAATTATAACATTCAATGCGATGACAGATATATTAAATAGAATTTTTGTAAACATAGGCAGCTGTATTAAATTTTGATCGAGTTCAAAACACCGATTCTCAAGAGAATATCCTCTTATTTAAATTAAACAGCAGCAAAGAATAATGTTTTATTCATGAGGTAAACGACGAAACAAAAAGATAAAATAAAACAAATAAACAACTTAATTAACAGTATTCATAGAAAAATACCTTACCTTTGATCTTAGATTATAAGTCATTGACTTTAAAAATTAAATTAACATAAAAAGTCAACAGTGAAAAAAACAAATGGCAAATCGTTATATTTTTCAAAGCAGTTGAATAGATTCATTCATTAAATGTTATCGAGACGATATTTATAAGTTATATTGATTTATGGGCGTTATATAAAACCAGCCACGAGAGTGAGCTCCCAGTAATAGTTATAAATTAATTAACTGTTAGATTTTATCTAGGCCGATATTCTATCTTATCAGACACAAATTAATTATTAAAACATCGACATTCTAAGGAATGTTTGTTTCCTAATTAGAAAAATTCTACGCAGTACTGGCATAAGCACGCAATTTTTAGTCAAATTTATCCATTAATTTATTAGGAACGATTTACATATGTTTTCGTTTTATATTGTTATTATAGATATATTTATATATTTAATATACATCTTTTTATATATTTTTTATTTTATTTTTAATAATAATTTTTTTTACTTTTTATTATTTGACATTAAGCTAATGAATGCTAGATGTGTGATTTTTAAACGTTGCATGATTTATATATATGTTTAGATGTATGACTTATGAACGGTGGAAAGTATAATTTTCAAATTTAAAAAAAAAAGTCATATCAACTAACGAGATTGATAAATGGTCTGACATGCATATGAAAAAAAAAAACTAATAAGACCAAGAAATTTTGAATTTTCTATTATTTAAAAAAAAAATTTACCAAACAGTAAATCACTTATGAATTGACTGTTTTTGAAGGAAATTCTTTTACTTTTAAATAACCTTTGAAAGAGTTAGGTCGTTTTGGAATTCAAACCCCAACTAAGTGTTGGAACCACGTTATATTATGAAAATAACTTTTTTCCACTTAACAAAATGGCGACCATTTTATTAATAAAAAAACATTATATTTATGTTTTGCCCAAATTAAGAACCATTCGGATAAATAAGCAGCAAAAGTTCCAGAATCGTCAGTTTAAAACTAATTTTATTGCAGTTACTATCGCTAGTTCAAATGACCAGATGTGGTAGGTATATGCCACACATAAGGTTTTAAAAAGTACTACCCTGGAAGAAATAAGTCAATCATAGTTAATCACTAAGCCATATTCGTTACAAACCATTGAATAACCTTTATGTTACAGGAAAAAAAATCAATAGACATGATATAATGACATTTCTGAAGCCACGTAAATCATTTAAACAACTTACAACACAAAAAAAAAAAAAAAAAAAAAATCGCACTTCTCATGTCATTGGCGGTCTACTTTCGTTCTTACAGCATCTTTGTTGATGCTATCTATACATCTGGTATTTGGCCTCCCACGAGGTTTCTAGCCAACCGTTGAGCCATTCATTGTTGTATAGATCGGCTTCCTGTTGGATTTTTCGGACCTCCATTCCAACTTCCATCTTGAACTACTCGCTACCATTTAAATTATTAGATAAGGAGTTGTCACTTTCCGTGAGAGGATTTATATTCGGTCCCGTTGCTTTCCGGTTTCCTCTGTTATTTTAATTCTTCTTTTTAGGTGCTATTTCGAGGCTGAATTAGTGTTTAGATCTCGCAGTCTTGTATAAGAAATCGCTTTATTTTTATTACATTGAATAACCAACATTTCTTTAGAGATCTTCAAATATTTTTTGAGACGTATTTGCAAATTTTGTACGAATGTATTTTGTTTTTCTGCTTGAAAAATGATTTTAAATTATGAATGTAGACCAGGAGATAAGATTTTTACGAAAACAAGAAGACTAGACAAGATGAAGAAGAAAATAAAATATTTACCTACTATTATTATTTATGTTGTTACTATTACCGGTTTAAATTATATAGGTGGACCTTCGAAGACAAGGGGCTTAAGTGAAATTTAAAAAAAAAAATCTTAATAAAAATAAGACTCTTTCGAGTTGTAAAGAGATCGAAGTTAATTAATAATCGGCAATAAATTTTAATAAATATGTGTTTTAAAAACCACTCATCTCACGAAATTCGCTGAGATTGGAAAAACCGGTATACAATTTTTACTTTTCCTTTCCCCCACTCAAAACCTTTTTTTTTACTTGGCTTTAAGATTTTATCCAAATCCTATTTAGAGACACCCAAAACCTATCCATGGTGAAATTTTTTCGGATTGACCTTCTTATACTGCTGCAACACTCGAGAACAAAATGTGTTGCAAATTTCGTCGAAATCAGCTAAAAGGGGAAAAAGTTCATAATAAACCCACTTCTTCCCAATTTTGCCGATTTTTATACTTATTATTTATTATATACTTTTTATGATATAATTTAATATAGTTTTTATAATTATTATATACTTAATATAATTATTAGATCCCTTGTCTTCCAAGATCAACAAATGTATTTCTTTTTTGTATGTTCGAATTTAATTTTATTAGTCTTCGATTTGTTACTATTGTTTACACTAATACTATTTAATAACTTTCTTGTTGCATAACGAATTATAGTAGTTTAGTAGGAGTGAACGACTGAAATGATTTATTAAGTTGAGTTAAATTGCGAAAACAATAAATAATATTGTTACACACTAAAGATTTCTCATTTTACAATATTAATTGACTGAAGAAAAAAACAATAAGAACACGCTAAGGGATTCACCCGGTATATTTTTAAGTAAATAGATTAAGAAGCAATCTTCCATAGCTTGGTAGATTAGTCTTGATTAAAATCGCCCGACCTTAATTAGAGCTTATATTTAAATAATTCCGTCAATTAACCTAGGTTGTTATATTGATTAGAGGCCAGATTAGAGGGTTCTTCTTTTTAAGCATTTTCCTTTTTTTTTTTTCCTTTCTTCTCTTTCTTCTCCCCCCTTTTTCCCTCAGCGTATCCTTGAAATATGTAGAAGGGAAGGGAAGCTGTCGGAAGCTGAGCTCTTTATAAATATGTATAGCGCGGGGAGGAGATGGTAGAAATAAGAAGAAGAGGTGGAAGAACGTAAATCCCGTGTTGTAGCCGGCCTGCCCAATGTCATTGGTCGATTATTAATGGTCCCTTAGGTCGCATAGTTCTGGGCGAGGACATGGAGGATCCGAGTTCTCTCTAGGGGTCCCCGTGTTAATCTGTGGAAGGAATTATTGCTTGTTCTGATAATCTCTAAACCAGAGAATGGGACGATAGGATAGGAGGATGAGAAATCGCTGAGTCATCCGATAGAATAAAAAAAAACATGGAAAATTTTTTGGAGACTAAACTAGACTTTAGTTGAGAAAAGGTAACACAGATCCTCGTTTTATAAATTATTAGTACTTGAACACTATTTCAACACTCGGAATATGATACCTACTAAGGATATTATTCTTAGTACTTCGCTCTTGAGGTTAGTCCACAAATCATCGAAAGGAATGACGAACATAATTAACTCAACAAAGAAATATATTTTAAATAACGCAGGAGTGTAGTATCGAGAATAATAATATCCTTCGTAATGATAAATTAACCATAAAATGAGTCCCGAAACCCTGTCGCTTTTATCCTAACGGACAGCCTTTTAGATGTCTATCAATTTTATGATTGCCACTTTCTTCCTGAGGGGACTTCTTTCCAATGTTTTTGGAAATACAATTTAGTCAAATCACTACTTTTCCAACGATATATTTAAGTAAAGAAATATTAGAGGCCCCTACCTAAGGGGGTATATATTTATTATCCCCTTTTCAGATGAATAATCAAGCTATCATAATTTAAAAATTACCTTACTATTCATTATAGGCCATATAACCATCTTCATCGATCCCCCATTCACGATATCTTGTCGAGAAACGGCCAAAATCTCGACTGCTCAGTGGCGTACCTTCATCATTTTGGAGTAACCGGATTTATGAGACAGCGGAACAAACTAGAGACCTCCTCTCGGAACAACGGTGTTTATAATGTATGTAAATGACAAGTACTGATGACACTATGTCGCAAAGCAAAAATATTGTCATTGTGGAAAAAAAGTTTTATATGTTCCCTTCCTCCTACGATAATTTTTTTTTTTTTTTGCATTCTTTTATTATTTCAAACGCACTTCCAAACCTTGGATGTTGAACTGTTCTTGGTAATAGATTAAAAATTAACAATATAATTCGGCAAACATCACCATAGTAGTGGATTACCTGTAACCATTACAATAATAATAGTAATATTAATAAATTGACAATTATATATGCTTTTATTAAATTTTAATCTCTACCTCGATGTTATCGTAACGATCCATTCTAGTGAATAGATTAATTTACTTCCTAGTTATGTAACTGTTTATATCATCATCAGTGTGATTATCGGGATTTTAGAGCATTATATCTCGATGAAGCTATTAAGTATTAAAATAAAAAAATAAAAATAAAAAACCTCATCAACCCGAAAGCCTCGAGGAAGAGACGCCACGGACCGACAACCAAGCCGCGCATTACACTACGGAAGTCAGAAGAAAAATTGTAGTAATTATGTAATTTCCTGATTCAGTTCCCTATTTAATCTGGAACGACTCAATCCCGAGCGTCAAGACGTATCACCGCTCATTATAACCCAATCTAAATCACATTAAGTTACATAAATCTACTGTGGACATTCTCCCACCTCGGATAGATAACATCTTCGCCTTCCCAAACGAACGACATCTCTTACCTAAAGAAGCGGGGACATCAAGGAGGACTATCCGGCTTCGCTGTTACATGTTAATAGGTACTATCAAGACGGAGGGTTGAAAGACCCGAGTATAGAAATATCTTGTAATTGAAACCCTTCATTGTAATAACCCTTCAGGGTCTATCAAATGGTGGGGTTGTTGTTGAGTAAAGGGTGTGGTCAGTTAGGGGTTTGCCTACAACTACTATAATCTTTCATCGCATCAATTCGTGCATCAAAATATGTGTACTTGTGACCAATGAATTGCAATGCCCAAACAGTTCTTCTACATATACCTAATCATAATAATGACATGCAATCTATTTTCGTTTTTAATAAAATAAAAAAAAAATCTGATATTAACGTTCAGGATTTTTTTTTTCGGACTTAAAATATTGGAAAGAATACCTTAAACTATTTAGCTAAAAATCTCATTTAAATCTGTAGCCTGATGGAAAAATATCATATGTCACTTTTTAAATGTATACAAGACGGCATTTTGCCAGCTTACTGTAAGGTAGCTTTTGTCAATTTTCAATAGCTGTTTTCTCAAAAACTAATGTAAAAAAACTCAAGACATTATACCGTCTTCTAAAGAGTTACGGATAACCAATGAGATTCTACAATGTGAAGAAACTTGCTTCTTTAGTGTGATTTTTCCATCTTAACACAAAAAATAATATTATTTATTATGATGCTTGTGTCAGAACTTTGAGTAAAAGCTTGTCTCCTTTATATTAGCGTTAGGATTTGCTTAATAAACATTCATAATTTAACTAATATTCATCTTTTTATCTTAGTTTTTTGTATTTTGTATTGATTAAACTCAGTTTCCAATGCTACACATCATACAGTAAAATAGTTCATATTAATTGTGAAAAAAAATTTGACTATATGGAAAAATGTCGTTTCAGAGTTCTTTTTTTTTTTTCTTTTTTTTTTAACACATTTGGAAATCTCACACGAATAAACTTAATGAGGTCATAAACCTTATTAAAATTAATTTCCTCACAATAATGAATTTGTAAAATTTAAAAAAAAAGAAAAAAAAAAAAGAAGAAGAAATAAACAACTAAAAGTAAGTCATTTTCAAAATAATTGTGAATTGACTGCATCAATTTTTAGTACATTGATATCCTTAATGAATGCTTTAACAAAGAAAGTGAGCTGATAACACTTATGAAAAATAGATGTTATTTTCCATATATTACTTTTATTGGACATGTCTTAAGGTCTCGAGTTATCAAACCTCCTGTTTTTTTACTGAAACCACTAATAAAACATAATCCTGTTACCTAAAGGCGTTACTTCATTCAAACTTTTTTCTCAGTAAAACAAAATAACGATGTTGAGTAACCTGGAAAAAAAAAGAAGGAAAGTTTATTCATTGTATTAATATTATTGGTAAGTTAAAAAAAAAGACATGTATGAAAATATGTTATATTTTCTTTTGAATTATTGTTAAGAAATTGTTCAGTATTTTAATTTCCATTCTTACATGTTTTCACAATAATCTTTGCCAGTTTACTTACAATCTTATAAAACTTTTTATTGAAAGAAATATTATAAGCTGCAACACTGGATTACTATTAGTGTTCCATTTAAAAAAACAAATATTATTTATTAAAATTGATAAAATACAATAAATCTTTTTGTTTTTATTTTTGGAAAAGCCAATTTTTTACTTTTATTTAATTACTATTATTTTTTTGGGGGGGGAGGGAGGGGGGCAGTAATGGTTTTAGCTTATGTAATACCTATATAAAAAATTGTAACACTTATTTGGGTTTAAAAAAAAAATATTAGTAGAAAATAACACTTCACATTGTCAGTCAAACAATAAAAACTGAAATAATTAACAAGGTTACAAATAGTGTCAACTTATAACGACACAGTAACACAAAAGTAAGCATATGATTTGATCTTCGGAGCCAGAATAACTCTCTAGTCCGTCTCTCCTTAGATTTAGTCTGAATCAGAACATTCTGATCAGTTTTGACTGATTGAACGTATGATTAAAAAAAAGTTTAGTGACATACAATCAGGAAAATATCAAATTTAACGAGCAATAATCATCTCCATATAAAAAATAATAATTTAGCTTTCCTGTATTAAGAATCTGATTAATTTTTCCTCCACAGTGATACATTGTTTTTTTTAGTAAAAAAAAAAAAGCTTTACGATAAGTCTTGGAGTAGGAATTGGAGCTCTGCAAGTATTTAAGTTTATCTGAAACTTTTACTATTACATAATAAAATCCAGATTATTACAGAAAAAATCTGGTGCATCTGTGTGCAGTATATTATACACATAAAAAAAATGATATTTTCAAATATTTCTATTGTTCTGTTTCTATTCTATATGTTTGTATTCTATTGTGATGATGGCACAGAACCCCAAAACGTTCATGTTTTAAATTAAATAATAAAAAGAAATTGGTAAAGAGAAAAAATGTCTTTACATTCCTAAATTAATACGATTCTCCAGATAATCTTCATAAAACAAGAAAAAATAGTAATTATTACTTTCACTTACCTATATATGAAATATATAGTAAGTGGAAGTATTGCGATCGTGAAAAATTTCGATTTCCGGTTTTCAACAGAGATACACGTTTTGGGGTCCCCTGAGTCGAAATGACCAAGTCCCGCGAAATGGTCTGTGTGTGTGTGTGTGTCTGTGTGTCTGTGTGTGTGTGTGTGAACAGACTAGCTCAAAAACTATAAACCGTGCGATCCTGAAATTGGGTATTTAGTGTAAGTATATGCCCGCGATGTGACAGCATAAATTTCATCAAAATTACTTAAAGGGAGGGGGTACTTTACTTAATAACTTTTTAGGTTTTTTTCGATTTTCTCAAAAACGGCTCTAACGATTTTGATTAAACTGAGTATTTGATCTATTTATATACCCGAGATATGACTGTAAAAATTTCATCAAAATTGATTAACCGGAGGGGGGACTTTACTTAATTAATTTTGTAACATTTTCACGTGTTTTTTTTATTTACTCAATAAAGGCTTTAACGATTTTGATCAAACTGGGTATTTGATGTATGCATAAGCCAAAGATGTGATAGCCAACATTTCACCAAAATTGATCAACCGGAGGGGGGACTTTACCTAATAAATTTTGTAACATTTTCAAGTGTTTTTTTTATTTACTCAAAAACGGCTTTAAAGATTTTGATCAAACTGGGTATTTGATGTATGTATATGCCAAAGATGTGATAGCCAACATTTCATCAAAATTGATTAACCGGAGGGGGGACTTAATAAATTTTGTATCATTTTCAGGTGTTGTTTTTTTTATTCAAAAACGGCTTTATCTATTTTGATCAAACTGGGTATTTGATGTATTTATATGCCAAAGATGTGATAGCCAACATTTCATCAAAATTGGTTTAACGAAGGGGACCACAACAACGCATTAATTTCTAATCTAAGTAAGTTCGTAAGTGAAAGTTGTGTGTTGCGCGCACGCACCAGATTTTTTTTACATTGGTATAAACATTCCCCATTTCTCTTGGGGGGAGGGGGGTATTTAAAAGATGAGATGGTAAAATGATTAAACTGTCAGATAACAATGGTCAACACAATTTTTGTTTCCTTAATTTTTTTTACTGTTATTGGGTATTTCAAAGGCCCTGAGCATGAAAAAAAATTATGGGAGATTGCTAATAGCTTTATTTTGCGAAATATGTGTTTTCACTGTTTTGACTGAAACATGCGAGGAAATTAATAAACAATGTTAAAAAAATATTATTGAACACAATCAAATGATCTTTTATAGGATTTTCTTGAATATACGGCTTTAGGTAGATCTCTTTGCAAACTCCAGCAATAGTCGGTCAACATGTGTGAGTCCCACCTTCCCTGGTAACGCTCTTCCATAATCCGAATGTCCTGATGAAATCTTTCACCTTGCTCTTCACTAAATCGCCCAGATTTTTTGGGAAACGGTCTAAATGCGAGTGCAGGAAGTGGATTTTGTAACCTAGGTTTTGCATGTTCAGTAGCATAGTCTCAACAAGCTGGGCATAGTCATCAGATTTATTATTTCCTGGAAAATTATTTATTGCTAAAACAAATGACTTCCAAGCTTTGGATTCAACCTCAGACATTGATTTGACAAAATCAGGATCCTTTACGAGTTGCCTAATCTGTGGCCCATCAAAAATACCGGATTTCAATTTGAAAGAAAATTTAAACATCCACCACTATTGTCAAGCGCCTTCACAAATTGTTTCATTATGCCGAGTTTAATATGAAGTGGTGGAAGTATAATGCGGTCTCGGTTAACTAAAGGTATGTTTATAACATTTTTTATACCAACTTTCAGCTCTTCCCGTTCTGGCTAAACCTTTTGTGACCAATGGTGTTGTTTGTCACGACTGTCCCAGAGGCACAGAAAACAAGGGAATTTTATGTACCCTCCCTGTTGATCTAGAAGGATGTTAAACATTTTTAGATCTACACAAACGGCCCAGTTGTGGTCTCGATACCTAATTTTTTCCATAACCTTTGAAATATTTGTGTATTCTTATTGCAGAGTCGTCGAATGTGCAATAGGTACGGATCCGTATTTGTTACCGTTATGCAGCAAAACACACTTTGAACTTCTTTTGCTGCTGTCCATAAAGAGACGCCAGTCCCTGGCCTTGTAGTTTTTCAAACCCATCTGATGAAAAAGTCCACCAATATCGTTACAAAAGACTAAAGCCTTCTCTCTCTCTCTTCTCGGGAACGATAAAAAGTGATTTTGCATTCGGGAGTAAGCAAGTTTTTTTCTTTTAAACGAGATGCTAAAATTTCAGATGATTCTTTGGATAAGTTCAGATCCCTCACCAAGTCATTTAATTCTTTCTGATTAAATGGTTAAGGTTCTGAAAGGCTACATTAGTAGTCTGGATCAGAGTCATCACTCGATATATTTTCTTCGCAGAGATTTGAGTCATCAGAAAATTTAGATGTACTAGGTTCTGCCTGTCGTGATTTTGATTGAGGTCGTTGAGCAGAAGATAAGTTTGGATAAGACCACTTACTTCGATTCCCGGTGTTAATTCCATTTATTTTCACAACGCAGAAGTAACAGTCGTCCTGATGGTTTTGAGGTTCTCTCCAAATCATGGGAGTTTCGAACTTCACTGCATCTCTTTTCCCACTTGACCATAACCGTAGACACACAACACATTTCTGGCAAACAATATGTGGAACTCATGGCTTGTCCTGATTATTCAAATATATTTCAAAGTATTGATGATAAGCAATTTTTACCAAATTTGTAATAGGTTTTCGGTGTTTTTAAAATATAAATTCGCCACAATATAGCAAAATTAATCTGGATTGAGCACACAACACTGTCTGAACAAAGGCATATCGAAAACAACAGAATATATTTTACTTTCCAATAAAAAACGAAAATCTGAGTAAAAACACTAAATAAGATTAATAACCTGTAACTCAAAAACAAAAGCTGTTAGAGAAAAACTGTTTTCATATTTAAAACATATGTTTTACATGGAGATAGAAACAATAAAAAAATCCCAGGAAACAAACAATTTATTTTATTTTGTTGACCAGTGTAATTTATTAAATGATAAAACATGGTATTAATTTTTCGGTTTTCATGAATGGAAAGATAGATTTGATCGTGGGTAGTCGATAGGTTATATTTCAAGAAGGCATGTTACGCGGACTTGGAAACTACCCCCAGGAGTAGTGAGTGAAACCTGAATAATATAGGGGTTGGGGGTGGAGGGGGGGCGTGTAGCCCGGCATCCATCATCCTTCACCCCCAACATGGCGGATCCCCACCCCTCCCAGATTTCCGTTCAGATTAGACGCTGCCGCCTAATTGAATATCCTTGCTCTAATCTGTCGTGTAATCGGGATCTCTGGAATGCCGAGAGCTCATCTCCCAGGGGCCGCTGTTAAATCGGGGGTATGCATGCCTTACGGGAAACTCCGGAGGGAAGCTGACCCAAATCCAATTTTCCGAATTACATTGGCCTGATGGCAATTAATAGCTTTACGATAAGTCTTGGAGTAGGGATTGGAGCTCTGCAAGTATTTAAGTTTATCTGAAACTTTTACTATTACATAATAAAATCCAGATTCTTACAGAAAAAATTGAGAAATCTAAGTAATATCCTTGTAACCAGACATTAAACTTAATGAAAACTTTTATTGGTGCCCTATCCATTTTTAATCATCCCTTCCGAGTTGGATATAAATAACTCATATAAAAAAGACGTTAGTAAGTAATTAATACACTCTGTTCAAAATAATTTCTACATCAGAAAATATAAGGATGGGTACCTAAATGACCAGAAACAACGACTGAGAAACGGTATAGAAAAAAAATCAATGAAGCAATTAAGAGGAAAAAAATCAAACAGTTAAAACCATTTATTACTCAGAAATTAAAAAAATCTGGTGCGTGCGCGCAACACACAACTTTCACTTACCAACTTACTTAGATTAGAAATTAATGCGTTTTGTTAATTGCCACTTCTCAAATGAACAGAACAGCTTTAATTATAACGCATTGGTTTGTCATTAAAGGCGTACGGCGCATGCGTGAGCTCAAGGTGTTTTATGAGCTGACGGAATATTTTTCTTTTTTCTCCTGTATATGTTTACTTGATTTTCTTCATATATCATATTTAGCCATTTCTTATTTTTAGGCGTGATGAGAGACAGTTAATTTCTCAATATAAACTAAAACAAAGGTACTTTATAGAAAAACAAAAAAGGCCCCTTCCCCATTTAAGCCCCCTCAGAACATTTTAATAATGATAAAGCTTACCTGATATTAAATAACAACTAATTTTCATTAAACATGACGAATTTGATAAAAATCGTTAAAGCCGTTTTTGAGATAATCGATCAAAAATGTGAAAATTGGACAAAATTTATTAAGTAAAGTCCCCCCTCCTGTTGATCAATTTTGATGAAATTTTTACAGTCATATTTCGGGCATATAAATACATCAAATACCAAGTTTGATCAAAATCGTTAAAACCGTTTTCGAGTAAATAAAAAAAACACGTGAAAATGATACAAAATTTATTAAGTAAAGTCCCCCCTCCGGTTAATCAATTTTGATGAAATTTTTACAGTCATATCTCGGACATATCAATAGATCAAATACTCAGTTTAATCAAAATCGTTAGAGCCGTTTTTGAGAAAATCGAAAAAAACTTAAAAAGTTATTAAATAAAGTACCCCCTCCCTTTGAGCAAATTTGATGAAATTTTTGCTGTCACATCGCGGGCATATACATACTCTAAATACCCAATTTCAGGTTCACACGGTTTATAGTTTTTGAGCTAGTCTGTTCACACACAGACACACAGACACACAGACACACAGACACACAGACACACACACAGACCATTTCGCGGGACTTGGTTAATTGGACTCAGGGGACCCCAAAACGTGTATTTCCGTTGAAAACCGGAAGTCGAAATTTTTCACGATCGCAATACTTCCACTGACTATATATTACTTTCACTTACCTATATATGAAATATATAGTAAGTGGAAGTATTGCGATCGTGAAAATTTTCGACTTCCGGTTTTCAACGGAAATACACGTTTTGGGGTCCCCTGAGTCAAAATAACCAAGTCCCGCGAAATGGTCTGTGTGTGTGTCTGTGTGTCTGTGTGTCTGTGTGTCTGTGTGTGAACAGATTAGCTCAAAAACTATAAACCGTGCGAACCTGAAATTGGGTATTTAGAGTATGTATATGCCCGCGATGTGACAGCAAAAATTTCATCAAATTTGATCAAAGGGAGGGGGTACTTTATTTAATAACTTTTTAAGTTTTTTTCGATTTTCTCAAAAACGGCTCTAACGATTTTGATTAAACTGAGTATTTGATCTATTGGTATGCCCAAGATATGACTGTAAAAATTTCATCAAAATTGATCAACCGGAGGGGGGACTTTACTTAATAAATTTTGTATCATTTTCACGTGTTTTTTTTTATTTACTCAAAAACGGTTTTAACGATTTTGATCAAACTTGGTATTTGATGTATTTATATGCCTGAGATATGACTGTAAAAATTTCATCAAAATTTATCAACAGGAGGGGGGACTTTACTTAATAAATTTTGTCCAATTTTTACCTTTTTGATCGATTATCTCAAAAACGGCTTTAACGATTTTTATCAAATTCGTTTTGTTTAATGAAAATTAGTTGTTCTTTAATATCAGGTAAGCTTTATCATTATTAAAATGTTCTGAGGGGGCTTAAATGGGGAAGGGGCTTTTTTTGTTTTTCTATAAAGTACCTTTGTTTTAGTTTATATTGAGAAATTAACTGTCTCTCATCACGCCTAAAAATAAGAAATGGCTAAATATGATATATGAAGGAAATCAAGTAAACATATACAGGAGAAAAAAAGAAAAATATTCCGTCAACTCATAAAACACCTTGAGCTCACGCATGCGCCGTACGCCTTTAATGACAAACCAATGCGTTATAATTAGAGCTGTTCTGTTCATTTGAGAAGTGGCAATTAACAAAACACATTAATTTCTAATCTAAGTAAGTTGGTAAGTGAAAGTTGTGTGTTGCGCGCACGCACCAGATTTTTTTATATATAGGTAAGTGAAAGTAAAAAAATACAACAAATAGATTTTAAATTAATTTTTCGGTTTTGCTCACCCTATCTTAAAGTAGGTCAGTTGTTTTCAGCAACACTTTTTTTTTTTTTTCTTTGGGACTTCAAGGCTTCCACTGAAGCCCTATACTGCCCATACTAACACCCATGGCACTGGGTGATACTTCTCCTACAAAGAAAAGCACCACCCAGGGCGGGACTAGAACCCGCAGCTCCGGCATGGGAGTACGGCGCTTTACCGCACAGCCACACCGGGCCCCCAGCAACACTTTTGACTAAAAAAGTGGTCTTTATTCAACGTTTGATTTATTGACAGAATCCCAAAGTTCTTTCTCGTATGTTTTATATTTGTCTTTGTACATTTTATACAAATATATTTTGAATGACTTTTAAACTTTGAAGTAACCTAGGCTGGTAAAGTATCCAAGTTCGCACTCGTATATTAGTTCTTGCCTAAAGTGGGCTATGAAAATCAGTCTTAATTCAAAATAAAAACCTTTTCTAAATATAACTTGTATCTTCAGATTCTGGAATTTGTCTGTTATTGAAACACATTTGAGGGCTAGATCCAAGATTTATGGTGTAAACATACTTGCAAACTATTTTTTTATTTACCACCTTGCGTCCATAAAAAAACCCTAACCTAGCCCTCCATATATCATCTAGAAGATTCTTAAGAAGTATTGTCTTGAATTCATTAATTTGTTTTCGGTTTCTCCGATTTCGACACAATGGTTTGTAACAATCTCATTTATTTAAACTTATCACTGTCATTAAATCCACTTCGAGCTCTCTACAGCTCAAAAGATGGGTATTTTTACAACCATATTCAACATTTAATATGATTTTTATTCAAAAATATCACTTGAACCCCTCGTCTCCCATGTTTCTGATACCTACTTTAAACTGGTAATAAATTAACATAAATAATTAATCATCATAGGTAAATATTTTCTTTTCCTCAAGCGTCTTCCAGAAAGAAAAATGAAAAGCCAGGGTTTGGAGGGAAGGGGTAGGGGATAAAGATGAAATGACATATATCACAGGCGTCTTATTAAACGCCTCAGGGCGGGCGAGGACTGGGCTCCTTTGTCCCACTATTATTAACGGGCCTCGGGCACAAGAAATTCGCTGGCGGGACAATAGTAGCTCATCGGACAATATTTATCGCTACGTCATTGTAATACCTTTCTTCGCCGGTGATTAAGATATCCTCCCACTAGCGTTGCTGCGTCTGAGGGTCCCCATCCATTACTGTTGTCTACTAACGGCTAATCGATTAATATTGTGCTACGCTAGACAAACACTCCTTCATCTGTTTTGTATTTGAAATAAATAGGGCCATTTTGGAAGAGAGAGGGACCGTCTTTGTGACAAATGCTTCAATGTTCAACTAGTACGTTGGAGTAGGAACCTCGTGTTTGAGATTTGCATATAAGAAGTAAACAAAAAGCGAAGAATACATCCAGTGAAATCGGAGGTGATTAAAATGTTTGATATCCTGAAACAAAACTAACAGGTCCAATACTTGTATTAAATTAAAATACATAGTGACTCCATGTACCGAAGATATTAGTACTATAATGATTATTTAAATATGTTATTTAGTTATAGATTTTAACCGATGACTTTTATACTTCATCTTGCACCATTTCATATTGAATGAATTTAAATTTCAACCAGTAAACGGAATTTGAAAATTTTCTTATCTAAAGTAGGTACTTTTTTTTAGGTTATTGTGAAGTAATTTTTATTTAAATGACTCCAATGAACCTAAAGGGTAGAGAGAAACAATACATAAATGATAAGTTATTTATTTAAATTAAGAAAAAAAAAATGTAAATTTCTAGGATCCTATAAAAAAAGAAAAAAAAAAAAGACGAAAATACATATAAGATACCGTGTTAAGATATTTTTTGAACATTTTCAATATATATGGATAATAAATAAGGCCCAAATAGAGGAAAATTGGTTGTTTAAATGAAATTTCATAAATAACTACTATACATTAATAAGTAATATAATCTTCGAATATTGCCAAATAATGTTTATTTCAGAGGAAAAAAATATTTCGGAATAAGGGTCATCCCTGAGCTCTTCCCCCACCCTTCCTCAACCAAACACTAATTTGAATAACTGTGGTATAATGCTTATAAGGCCGAATCCTTCTATGTCAGTATTAACCTTCTTTTTTTTTTTTTTAATTAGTTGTGAAAAAAAAAAGACGTATTAAGTGAATGAATAATAGTTACCTATAACTTATTTCAGTAACCTATTACGTTAATTGCGAGAAAATAATATATTATATATATCGGAATGCAAAACAAGAATTCGAAAACAAGTAAAATTTCTTTTTTTTTTTGCAGCTGCTAATTTTGTCTTATATATGTAAGGCAAACCCAGGAATTAATGAAACGTACTTTGCATTACATATAATCAGAATATTTCATCAAGAGAATAATTTACAAAAAAATTATGTAATGTTTTATCTTAATATGTGTTTATACAATTGATACTCGTCCTAGGAATATTAAGATGATGAGGACGAGGAGGGAGAAAAAATGTGGGCTCTTATAGGCAAGTATAAAAACGCAATTTAATTTCTATGTGTTTGAACCTAAGAATAAAAGTTAGTATAACTAGTTACATAATATATTTTGATCCTCCGATCCGGATCATAAAAATATAAGTCAGTAAACTGATGGAGTGCTTTTCAATTCAAAGCTTGATGTAAGTTATTTAGTTAGACCAAACAGTGGAATTGTAAGATACCCTCAACGGTTTCATAACTGAGAAGGGAGAAAAATGGTGGTGCACTTCTTCGAATATTGCCAAAAAATGTTTATTTCAGAGGAAAAAAATATTTCGGATTAAGGGTCACCCCTGAGCTCTTCCCCCACCCTTCCTCAACCAAACACTAATTTGAATAACTGTGGTATAATAAGAGTCATGGCGAGGGCTAATTGGGCTTATAAAGATAAATGCAGCCATTATTAAGCCGGGAGTCGGCCGCAGGTAGGGACGTAACCTCGTCGCTTATCTCACTCCGGGCATTTTTTGTCAGAGGAACCATTTCTTTTTTATGGGTCCGTGTTTAACACGACCGATATTGAGGTGGTAGGTTAGTAGATGGAGGTGTCTGTTTGCCCATTATAAAGGCCGTTTCATTCAGTGGAATCGCCATATACCTGACTACCGAATGGTTCAAGTGAAAAAATCATACAACTCCTTGATCACAAGTATTGTATTTTTCTCCAGGAAAATAATTTAAACTTCGCAATGGGCCATATGAGGAAAAAAAATATAATAGATTCTTAAATATATAAGATTTGATAGTACTGTTGCGGCAATATGATTAGCAGAATGTACATAAACACTATTAATGAAACATAGATAACCGTAATTACGTTTTTAGAAATTTTAATAGATTTTCAAATGAATTGCTCTTCCACTTACATCACAGCTTGTTGTGATTAGCAGAGCACTAACTAATGTGTAAAGACTTACTTCATTGTTAGAGATTAAAGTATAATAGTATTGATCGAAGAATCACTAGTCGGGTGTTGATCTGCACGGTATATAATATAGATTTTCTTATACATAATTGTGGTTTCTAGGCTTAGAACAAATCCCAGACATCCGACACAGTTTCATAAGGGCTGCTCGTAAATCATCCACTCCCTTGAGACATGGCTGTCTCTTCAAAATCTTAATAATCGCCAAGAACCTGGGACCGTGGCTTATTCGAAAACCATAATCTTGTCATCTATAACCCGCGGGGGAGAGGGGGCCATCCTTCAAGGCGCCCCCCTTCATTAAGTTATGATAATTAATATTAATTAAAGTTTCTTGTCTGAGGGGTTGGCAGCCCGTAACAGGACTCTCTGATTGATTGTGTAAGGGAAGGAGTCGGAGGAAGACGTTTCACCAGCATCATATTTCTTAATAAAGTCACCTTGGTTAGTGTCCTCTACCGTTGGGGATTTAAGCAAATATACACTAATAATAAACATATTTTTTTTTTTTTTGTTCATTATGTGGTCCTAATAAAATTTATAAAATTAATTATATTTCCTAATTAAAATTTATTATGAGAATCAATGATAGTTCAAGAGCTATTAGGATAGGATAGGGGTTTTAGGGCGATAAATATCGCGATTATTACGCCCGTCAAGAGCTATTAGTTGTGATGGAGAGAAAATGATCAAGGTAGGCAGTCAACATGCTGCATGCAACTTCGATGTATTCTGTTTTGTTTTTCACTCTTAAAACCGTTTTTGACAAATGCAGCTACTATAATCTGAAGAAGCCAATTGATCAATATAGTATCGCAGTAAAGCTTCTCTTCTACTATCTGTAACAATTAAATAAATGGCAAACTTGTTTAAAATGATCTCGTTATTATGAACTTCAAATCAGCACACTTTTGAAGAAAATAAAAGCATTATTATTCCTGTTATGGATGAAAAGTCGTACTATCACACTGATATGGAGATGTTCTCAGTTTTAGTTCCATTCATAACCTTTTTATTATCATCTTGATATTTATCTGTTTTATCTGTTTGATTATAATTCATTCTTCATGTAAGTACATGTGACACAATATTTGAATTCATGTTCTAATAACACAATAATTAAATTAATAGATTAGGACTTGCACTTAAAATTAGTAAGTTCTCAGATATGGATTTTTTCCGTCTTCCAAAATTTTCGCAAATTAGGTCAAGTTCCATTGAAATTCTATAATGCTTTGAGACTACCTGAACTCTAGGCCGGTAGCCCCCGCAGATAATGAGGAGGGTATAAAAGAATGGACTTGGCAGCCTCCCTTGCGCAACACCACAGGTAACTCCACCCTCCATAAATCTGTACTCGGATGCCCTTGTCAGCTCTTATGCCCTAGTTCCAATTGCCCGCAGGCTTTCTCTCTGTATGCAAAGTGACCCAGGCAATGGGTGGCAGTTGTTAGCTTTCTTTGAGGAAACTAATAAGGGTGGTGGGCTTCTTCTCTCGGAAGTGGTGGTCCGCCGACGAAGAATACAGAACAAAAAATGCACTTCCTATACCATATATCAAACGAATAGAAAAGAATTAAAAGAAATATAGCCAAATGTTGATGTTAATATATTCATTATTATCCTTCGAGATTTCTGAAATGAACATTGATTTTGCATTGGACTGGTCATATCAATGGAACATATCTACGATGTTGATTAAAGATCTGAGTCCATGAGATGTTTAATTGTTCCATAATGTGTTTAAAAAAAAGATCAATAATAATTAACAAATCGGGGTCATTGGAGTGAAAAGAAAGTCATATGTACAAAAAAATCTTTAAGACATAATACTTATTATTGGTAATTATTTTCAACATGGTGTTTGTCATTGTTTGTCTTTAGGATGTAAATCTTGTATGTCCGAGTAGCATTAATAGGAAATCGACACCGTAAGTCTTTAGATAAATATTATGGGTAAAACAAAAGTTGCTTCGATGTTAATTAAAGATCTCAGTCCATGAGATATTTGATTCTTCATTAATCAACGAAAAGATAAAAAATAATTAAATAAAATAGTAATTAATTAATTAAAAACTCAGGGTCAGTATCGGCTAATCGTCTGGGGTCCTTTCGCTGTCCTTTTAATTTTCCAGAATAAAATCTGTCGGGTTATGTCATTAGGGTCCTTTATAAAAGTGTGCCCATTAAATAAAGAATAATATAAGAAGAAAGAGGGAAACAATCTGGTTACTTAAATTAATATTCTTCGAGTGGAAATTATAATTTTTTTTTTTTCTACATAACGCTAAGTTGAGAGACGTGTCGCGAAAAACTATAATTTTGCTTAGCTCAATAAAAAATGTGAAAAATATTAAAGGCAACTAATAAACAGCTATTATTTTTCTTCTTGATGTATTGAATTTTCGTTAGGTAAGGTTCATCAAGACACTTCTCATGATAATTTGACAATTGTCACACTACTCAACAAGAGAAACGAACACGTAAAACTGTCATAGAATTATAATATAAGAGGGGTTGCTGCTTCCAACTAAGGGCGAGTTCGTTATTAACTTGGATCACGTAACCGCAGGGGTCAAATGAGGGTCGGAAGCTTTACCACGGATTATAAGGTGACTTCTTAACCCCAGGCTGACACCGAGCCCTGAGAAGAAGCCGGAGCAATGACACGGGCTGAGGAGATGAAAGGAGTCTTTGATTACGCGTGACGGAGAGAAAGAGCTGGCCGGAGGAGCATACCAACCAGAGGAGCCGACAAACGGAGCTAACTAGTAAAGTAGCCGATGGAGAACAATGCCTTGCGCAACCCCCAGGTAACTGCGGCTACCTGGCTATTCGTGACGGCTCCCGTCCTCTAGGGCCCCTGTCTCCTTCGGCATCCATCTTGGGGTAGGAATTGTAATGGAAGCTAAGGAGGGGACTCGGAGCAGGCTGTTTTCAAATATCCTTCCGGCTCTACTAGAGTATGATTAGGGTGTAACATCAAGTTCATTACTTATACTTAATTGTCATTGATGAAATATGTATTTCATTAGATCAATTGCAAAGAAATAAGTTTTAAATTGAATTTAAACACATTGATTTTTATTATTCTGATTCTGAAAAGTAGCAAGACTGAAAACTAATGAAATTAACCATGGTTACGATACAAAGACGATAGTTGACAGTTATATGAGCTGACCTTTGGCTTATGAAGGCATTTTATAAGAAATGAGAGAAGATTCTCTGGGAATAGAAAATAAATTATTATTTGAATAAAAAATAAAAGCTTTGATAAGGACCTTTTTTTCATGATAAGAGGTTGCTTAGGTAAAATTCAATCGTAATAATAATGAAAATTATAACACCGTAAATTCTTGGTCGAGGGCATCTAAAAGTGCCTTTCATTCCGCCTTATTTGCAGCAATTACTCTTGCCTTTAGCCAAGTCTTGCCAACCTGGTCCAAGACATCTAGAACTGATCTGCGCCATATTGCTCTTGATCTTCTTCATATTCTATTTTATTGGTGATAGCACTGCAGAGTTTCTTTTTCAATCTGATTTTCTTAAGGAGAGTCCTATCCATTTTCACTTCTATTTCCACATTTCGAGTTGGATAGGAAACTGCTCAGTTGTTCTCCAGAGCTCATCGTTGCCGATCTCAGGCCACCGATCCCCAGGAATCTTTGTGATCATGAGTCATTAAAGATCTGAAGGGGTCAGGTGATGCTTCCGGTCACCTTCCATGTTTCACTGCGGTAGAGCAGGACTGACAACATTGGTTTAAACAGCCTCACTATTGTTTTCCTGGACATTTCCTTGTTCTTCTATGTTGGTTATAGCTTAGGAAATACCCCATTAGCTTTTTTGATTTGGCTTTTAACATCCTCCAATCTTCTTTTTGTTTTCATGACCAATCTATGACACTCGTCCGGTTAAGTTAAAACAAAGATTCTGGAGGAGGACCTCTCAAAACCTGCAAATTCTTGTCTCTATTTCGTGTCATGTGGTGTAAAAAAGAATACTCGACCGTCAGATACTCCAAAGAAAATTTTCATTGGATTTTTTAATGACATGCATAAGTTTTTTTATTTTTAAAGGACCTTGTCCTAGAGTTAGGTTTCCTTATAAAAATATACAAATATTCTTTTCTATGGTGAAGCTCGCATTGACATTGGGTAACCGTAGTAATTTAATGATATTTTAGAGTTTTTTTTTTTCGATTTTTCCACTTCTATCCTAATTATAATCCCTTTAAACCTCAAACAGGACCATGCTTTAAGGTCATGATTTAGGTTTGTTAGCGGCAGAACAGAGGGTCACATGAAGACGTATAAGAGCTCCCTTCGCCGGAGAGGGAAGGCAGAGCCAGAAGGCGAGACAAGGCAACAAAAAGGGCAGTCCGTCATATTCGCCCCAGATACCCGAGCGCTGGGGGCTATTGTTTTTCCGGCGGCGGGACCTCTTTCAGGAGAACGACGCAATAAATCCTTTGGGATCCGTCAGGGAAGGGAGGAATGCTACTAATTCGCGGAGGGTGTTGTGTGATTATTCGCAATGAATATCCTCCCCCGGTTGTTGATTAATCGCGGGCCGGGTCCGCCCTGAAAAGAGACCCCCCTATCCCCCCCGCCTTGAATACAATCCCCTGAGTTATGATCCTTTTGTCTCGCCACCTCCCGGGTTTTGGGGTGGGTGTGTTTTTGGGGCCTACCTTCTCAACCCTCCTCCATTAACGATTTATTTCCTTACATTTATTTTAATTTTTTTTGTAACTTTTACTCATTTTTTAAATTCGTTTTTAATTCCCTTTTCGAATGAAAACATAATATAAAGTATTCTCCTAATTTTTTTTCCGAATTGCGAAACTAGGTGTTGAACGAATCCCTAAAAGAATAATAAGCACGGAGCCGACTTGGGAACGTCGGAGGGGTAGGCCGAACGGAAATGGGAGGATTGAGTGAAGGCAGATCTGTGTAGGAAGCGAGTTGTGCTGTCGACGTCGTAACTTCGGGTTCGTTAAGCCTTTATTATTATAATTATTAACATTTTTTTGTAAATAAATACTGTAGGTGCGATACCAAATATTAAATATCAATTAGGAAAATAAATATTAAATAAACTTATATATCTTCTACCTAAACAACCTCATCACTCCAACACTATTATCTCCTATTTATGTGATTGTTTGAATAGTAGGTATTTTCTGTATAGATTTTTTATAAAAGTATTTCGTTCGGGAATAATACTGAGATATCTCCAAAATAACACGTCTGGATTGGTTTAAAGACTGCTTGATCCTCGCCCGCCTACTGCGGTCTTCCTAATTTTCATTTCATTGTTCACTTTGTTCTATGTATTAAATTTGAATCCTATACCCCTGCAAGGGGGGGGGGGCAACGTCAAATTCTAACACGTTCTATGACTTACTGCAAATATTTGGGTGGATTCGATACCTCTTCTGTAAGATTATTATATAGGCACTCATTCCAAGTTTTTTAAATTTTTAAACTTTTTCTTTAAAATTAAATACAAACATATATTAAGCATAACGGTTAAACTAATTCGTAATTTCAAGATGAAAAACTACAAGATCAAGAATAGATATAATATGTATGCAGCTTTTACATTCATCCAGCACATAGGTACAGCCATTTTCTGTGGGTTTTGAGAATGATAATAAAAATTTGAAAAACGTTTTGTTTTTATTTATTGCCTAGTCATTTTTTATTATTAGAATATATTTTGTCTCAGAAAAAAATATTTATAATAATTAAATTCTCTTAAGTCCTATAAAGCTTATAAAATATGTTAAAGAAAAATAAATATTAGTATAAGCTATGACATTCCTGATGCTGAATACCTTTTCAAATGTTACTAATATGTGCCAGCCCCTATGAGCGGGAACAAAACAGGGTTGAATGATGTAGGTGAAATATGGTCGCGAGTTGTGTGGCGTATGGGCTCTAAACAATTCCCTCGGAAGGGTTGAATGCCGTCAATTTTTTTTTCTGAAATGAAAGAGGTTTGAATATTTGAAAGGGCACTTCGTGAATGAGATGAGCGAGTAGATGTATTGCACCGGCATTACACACAGCGTTTTGCGATATTACAAATTCTGATCTAAGGAAAAATAAAGGAAATATCTAACTAAGATGGAAATTTTTCCATGTGCTAGTAATCGTCGTTAAAAACATCATGGATTGAAATTGTGTTTTCTTAAGGGCTTCCATCGGAGAAAGTTGATTGTCTATTGATCTTGATTAGATTTTTCATTATTGAAAAATTAAATGAATATATGTATTATTTGAAATCTTAATAAGAATATATTGAGGGTTTAACGCTCTCTCAATATATTTAATTAATATAAAAAAATTCAAAAAGAAAAAAAAACTTATTTAAAAAAGCTTAAATATTTGAGACAATATTTCAAATGACTGTTTTTATTTATTTGTTTAAGAAAATATTCATAAAACGCCACTGAAATGATACACATGTTAATACCTTAAGTCCTGAGAGAGGTTATATATAATTAAAATAAGGTTTAGTATGTTAGTTGCACGTGAATCTTTTGTCTATGATGAATCCAAGGTATCACTGTGTCATCTGTGATATCACACTGTGTCAGCGTTAGACAAAGAATGTTGTTAAAAAGGACTTGTGGACAGGAGCTGCGGTGGAGGTTTTAGGTCACATTTCTGCACTGCTGGTCCAATTAGCCTTAGTAGCATACAAGGGACAATAAACGAACAAACAACATTTGTGCACTGTGATTCGTAAATTTTTATCCGACAGCAGTTGCACCATTGCACGATAAGGAAGAAATTTCGTTGGGGATCGGATGAGGCTTCTACAGGATCAGAATATGGTTAAGAATATGTCGGGGGTCAAAGGCTATACATATCAGCACAGGTAGGAATATAGAGATCAGGACCCAAGACTGCCTTGGGGGACTCCTGCTTCTATGGGATACAATTAGGAGAATTCTTTGCCACTACTGACTCGGAAGGAACGATTCGAGAGGTGGGACCGAAAAATTAGTACCTATTTTTATATTTTATTAATCATATTTTGTTTATTCCTTCCTCTTTTGATATTGCAGCTTTAAAATATTTACTAATTTAAAAAAATAAATCTAATTTCGGAAGGGTTATTAAACTATACAAATCCATAAGTCTTGAATCCATAATGAAACCCTCGAAGCATTTTTATCCCATAGGAATTAAGTGGTCTAACAAATGATCTAGACCTTATGGGGTTGGCAGTATTATTTTTCAGTAGCTAAAACAATACATGAGGATAAGTAAAACAAATGACAGGGCCGGCCCCATAAGGATAGGTCTCACAAAACGTCTACACGACCTTAATTGCCTTAAACGAACACAATGAGATAGTTCGCCCTGATAGCCCACATCGCCATTACCCATCGTGACCGCCGTGGAACTGTATCATCGATGATCGTTTGTAATTTCGATGATGGTGATGGCTTTAAAAGTGTTTCTGTCTGAAATCCATTTTCCGTCATTAAAGGGTTTGTGTTATATCGTGTTAATGCATGGTGTCACGAGTTATTTCAGTAATAATAAATAGTTAAATAGATCAAGCTAAAGTATTCGATTAATAGCAATATTGACATTTTTTTATTGCAACATGATATATATTATATTGCTCACTCCTTACAAAATTACTTTATTTTAAAAAAACGTGAGTTTTTATTACATAAAAAAAAAATAATCTATCATCTAAAAGTCGAATAAAATTTAGCCATATTATTATAATACAATCATATTAAGCCACTGATTGAGCTTTTGGGTCTTTTCTAGAAGACCCTCATCAGTTCTTTACTGTTACTTGCCAGTTACTTAATAACTGTTATAACGTACCCAATAGAAATAAAAATGTATTTATCATTTTCTCATTCATTAAAATGAATTTATCGGAATTGGCGAAAATAGTTAAATCAAGTATCAAGCATAAAATATGCTCAAGATAAAGGTATTGTACATAAAAAAAAAAAAAAAAAAAAAAAAAAAAAAAAAAAAAAAAAAAAAAAAAAAAAAAATCTGTTCCAAAAGACATGAAATGAACCTCAGTATTAATGAAAATAGTTATTCAAGATGGAAATGCAGTAGACGAGACTGCATAGAAGAGAAGGGACTATGAGTAGGTAGTTGTAAACTTCCTATAAGATCATCTATTTTATTTATCTACTCCTGGTGTCCATTTTGTTTTGAATTATACATAAATGCAAACATATATTATTTTATATCTATTAGGTTATAACAGTTATCAATAAAAGTAACTCGTGTGGATCTTTTAGGAAAAACCCGAGCTTTTTACTCCATTTGATCCATTTCGTTCCAAGGATTGAAATAATATGAATTATATAATATTTACAAAATTAAGCCTTGAGAGACATGAGATCAAAACACATCAATATTAATTATTTCTTAGAATATTTTTATTTCTTCATCACTTTTCGTGTTGTTATCAGAACTTCAAGAAAGAAGTGCCATGGTACAAACAAGACCCTTCTGAAAACTAGAGAAGGATGAAATATCTCGTCCTACATTAGGTATTTATTAAGACACCAAGGACTGTGACATTGATTAAAGCAGGTACACTATCTACATCAGAGCAGAACCGGAAGACAGTTGTGACAAATACCAGCGGGGGGGGGGGGGGGGGCTCGCTACATTACTCCAGAGCATTAGTTCTCCAGGGCTGGAAAAATGAAGACGCCCTCCCTGGATTGATCGCCGGCCTTTCTGATTGAGCAAGGCATTAGCCAACTCCACCCTCGGCCCTTTCTTTTCCTTCGGCTTCTTAGGGAACTCCTTATTGATCTACCCTCCATCTTATTATTACCTCCGCCGGCGTAGATGTGTCGAAATCGATGTGCGATTATATCGTGGTAATGTTTTAAGTAACCTTACTTAATTTAACTTCACAGATCCCAATTTCCATTCAGTTGTTTCTATTTGGCCTACTATGAAGATGAGTGCCAACGCTGTAAGATAGTTAATCCCTTTAAATTACTATACTATAGTAACAAGATAGTTAATCCCTTTAAATTACTATACTATAGTAACAAGATAGTTAATTCCTTTAAATTACTATGCTATAGTTACAGGATAGAGGAAATAGAGTGTAAAGGTGTCTTTACACTGTACGAACTTTACCCTCGAACCTCACCCACGAACAGCCATCACGTGGGCTGTTCGGGTATTGTAGGTAATTCATCTGTTCGCCTGTGTTCGGGGGTAGCGTTAGTGTCACTTTTGATTTGAGTTTTTCCCAAGTGACAGGAGTTGTTCGTGATACTAGTAGGCCGTTGTAATTCGTCTCGTATTTTTTTATTTTTTAGATAATATAAATTATATTGACAATGGAGATTTTTTCTTCATCATAAGATAGCGATATATGTGTCAGCCATATTGGTTCGCTTAACGTCACGTTAAGTATAAATGGCTGTTCGTGGAACGACGGTACGGAAAGGTTCGGGGGAGAACCTGTTCGAAGGGAAGGTTCGTAGAGTGTAAAGGCACCTTATGACTGTAATAAAGTATATCTGTCATCCATGTGAATAATAAGTGGTTAAGTCGAATTTAGCCAAAATGGATTAAATTATTATAAGTTTAAGTTATTATTATTAGCGTTAAATCTGTTATTAAATCGGTTGGTGAACAATCAGCCAACTCTAATATCAGATTACTGATGGGATCTATTCAGTAGGTTTAATAGCCGCAGACATTAGCCAATATTTCGGTATTTTTTTTCGAAATATCAAGACTTGATTATGAAAACATGATTTTATAAGAGTACTATTAAAACCTTAAAAGTCGTGCTGTGAAAAACAGATATTATGTCCGAGATTGGAGAAGCAAAATATTTGCTGAAATGTTAAAAATTATTGCTATTAATTATTCCATAATTTTTCATTTTCCTGGCCGGTTTTCGATTTGCCATCTGATGAAAGTTTGCAATTTGCAAATATTTATCCATCCATGGCTGAGTTATTGCCAGTCTCTTGGCCACCTGCTCAAATGTCGTCTGCGTGGAACGTGTGGATTGGTGGTGGTTTTAACAGTCTGCGCTTAGGGATTCATGTTGAAAGTCAGTCTATAATACTTCATAGAATTCAATGGCTGGAGTCAGCATTGTTGCAATGTTCAGATCCTTGTTTAGTAAATCATTAGTCACGTCATATGGTGCATCCCAATACTTTTGATTGAAAGGATTCTTTGGATATGGAGGGCTTTGCATAGATCCATAGTTCTATCCCTTCATATTGCATGTCTGTTGGTTAAGGATAACTTAGACTGGCTGTCAAGTGATCCAGATAACAGTCCGTATCGTTTGTTTTGTTACTATAGAGGCTAATGTAAGTTTTCCATGTCAGAATTTTGTCGAGGTGAAGTACCAAATATTGTATCACAACTTATTGATATGTTCTTTTATTATTATATAAGTATTATTAAAGTCGTAAAAGGAGAGAAGAAAGCACTACATTTCATTTCGCTCCATAAAAACATATATGTGTGATTTAGTTTAAAAGTACTATTGTATAGGAAAAATGAATTGAAAATTATAATAACTTACAATATAAAATCAAAATGTTACAAATAATGAATAATTAAGTCATCCTGTTCCTCCGTTTCTGAAATATCCATATTATCAGTACCTGCAATTAATGGTGGGGGGGGAGGAATATTTTAATGCCCTTCTTTTCATTTTTACGAGACAATCAAACTCTTCGCATTGAATTATGATGGTGATGATAATGTACTTATTTAAAATTATTAAAACACCCATATATTAATTAATCACTAAAAATGAATGATTAATATTAGCAGTAATATAACGAAGAAAGATAAGTTCATTAAAAGTTAATATGAAAAGTAAAACATTAAATTCAGGAACAGATGTACATTATAACTTTTATTTTTTTATTAATCCCGAAATGTTGCTATATTTTAAGGATACTAACAGTTATAATAATAATAAAGATTAAGTTAGTATTCAATGTGTGTGTTTATTCAAAAATTATGAGAATCCTTTCAAAGCTACTTCTTTCTGTAGTGTAGGTATTAAAGGTTATTAAATTAATTGACTTGTTTCTTTAAATAATCATGGGAAAAATGTTAATCCTTTGTTGCTATTCTCAGTTAATTAATTACTCTAATTGGAGACTTGTTGTCTCCGAGATTACGGACAGTGGGGGCATAATTACCTCCTATCTTTCATCAAAACTGTCGTTAGAATTTAACTGCTTCTGTATCGTTGTAGTACATTATATAAAACTTGAAACGTCGAACACCGTTGTTATTTCATGATTGCTAGTGCTCATCAATTTTTGACCAAGAGAAAATTCATTGCACTCATGAACATTGATTGGTACAAGCTTGCTTATAGATAAGTAAAGAATTTTTGTTTTCATTGACTGTTATTTCATTAGCGGATATTCGATTGATATTTCGTATTTATATATAACAGATTAGAACCCACTTAAATAAATCGATGGGTACTAGTAATCCTAGAGGATCCTCTAAGCATAGCTCTTCAACCAACCCCCTAGGTCCATTTGGAGGACTTAAGTTCCCCTCCCCTCTTGGACTGATAGATGCCTAAGGTCGTCCAACCCTGTGCTGGTCATCTATAATCCGAGAATTCAGGATGCTTTGTCAATGTCCATGAAGTTTGGGGTTGGTTCCGGTACTTCGACTCGAAGAGTGGTAGAGTAGTCTCCCGTGATTCAACGTGAAACTTTCTGTATGGCTTCAGGACATTTAAATAAAATTTATATTAGTGATTAAGGCTCTTCGACACCATACGGGGATATAATTTCATGTGGCATGGCTTCTATAGAAGTCTATATTTTTGAGTTTTTTGTTTGACCCTTTCCGAGTCCTCTTTAAATGCATTTTAGTGATCTGCGGAAGATCTGTATGCTTCAAGTGCTATGCAATCGGTAAGAAAACCCACAGTAGCGACATGTTGATGGATCTATTTTTTTCACCAGATGTTCATAGGTGAATCTGAATGATCAATGCTGAGTCGGATGAGATCATTATCACCTCTTCTCTTTTGGTTAGCCCTAGAATTCTCCAGAATATTTTACGGATTCTTCGCAGTTGTTTCCCCTCGTCTTAAACCACTACTCCTGCCATCTCTTTGCATAGGTATGTGATGTTACATAGATTTTTTTAGAAAATTTGGCCTATCGAAGTTACCACTTCTTGAAGTAATGTATATATATGTAATCTATCCTACATGCCTTTCTGTTTCATGAGATTACACTGCTCCAGTATAACCAACAATCCAGGTAACCAAATAATGTTACAATGCTCAATTTTTCATCTAATTTCAATCAAATATTGACCAACACATAGCTACACATTATTCCGAACACGATATATTCAAGATGTGGTTGGCATCTCCTTTAATACGGTGAAAAGATTAAAAAGGATTGATGGATGGCCTTTCATGAACTGCAGTATAGAAACCTAATTTATTTGTTTGTTAAACATATTTACAATCATCATTAAACACAAGTAGGCAAGAACTGCCATGTACTATTTGATAGTATGGGACAATGTATTTTCAAGGATAATGTACATTCATTCATACATAATGTACTGGTACATTTGTACTAATAACGTTTATTTGGTGTTTAAACAATAATTGATAACCGATAATCTAGAGGTCGTGCCCATCACAAGCTGGTAACAAATGAATGTTTTACAACAGGTTGTTATCGCCGAACATTTCATGGAACGACATCGACCTCGGCAGGGCCAACGATCAACTAATCGCTTCCATCACGGAGCTACGAGGGTCGATGTATTTCATATTGCCGAAGTCGAAGAAGTTGCCGACGAAATTGGAGTCCAAATGTCGATAGCGATGGTATCCGTTGGCGTGCTTCCGTCTCGAGCGTGTGGCTAATGGCTCTCTTTCATCGACCTATTTTCTTTGGGAAAACTTCATCGGAGTCTTTCCGAGGGGTCTTCGGTCCAAGGGGCACGAAGGGGCGAACATGGAAATGTCTCGGGTATCTCTTCGATAATAGCCCAAAATGCTCCGGCCAATTTTCGAAACAAAACCGGAGACAGTGAGGCTGGGAGGAATTAGGTCGAACAAAAGTAGGAAAAGAAACTGAAGTTCGACAAATCGCATTTCGCCGTAGAGCATTATTATTAGAGCTCTAAGGACTCCTTCGCGCCATACATACATACTAAAACGAAAATTAAACAAATTAAAAATTAATACCTTGATCAAAAATAAAATTATTAAAAATGAAATATAATAATATTTTTTACTTATTTACACGCAATTGGGGAACGACGGCTCATACTTTGCGGCCAGATATGCAGTAAGTAGTCCAAGAGATCGTTTATCTCCCAGTCGGATCACTGTTATTAAACACCAGAGGAGACTGGGTGACTACACTTAAGCCACAACCGCTTGATCGTAGGCCATTTTCAGGACTCCTATGTTACAAGAGATGTCTGGGCCACTGCCGTTTTATCTTCCAGGAGAATTATAGGAATGGTTGGTGCTAGAGAGCGAGTGAACTGAAGGTACAGGAAGATGGCTCATCTGATGGAATTTTGAGAATCTGGGGGATTACATCAAGAACGAATGGGACGTTGAGGTCATAGTATAAGGTTTTTTTCGTGACGCAGTATGTAGCATTGACAATCGAAGGGTGGAAATGCATAAGGGTATGAGTGCCTTAGGAAATTTTTACAAAAATGATGTAACTTATACCCTCTAGGGTGAACTACGTTCAGCGCTTACACCCATGCCATGTTTCATACGTTCGATGAACTCTTTCCTAAAAACAAAACATTACTTAAACCCATTTCTGAAGAATGGCTTTGGCACATATAACAATTTGGCAAAAAAAAACTTTGTTTTATTTTTTTGGCACTTACACCCTTATGTCAACGCTTCAATTCATCGAATGACTGGATAAGCTTGGTGTTCCAATATTTTACTGTACCCTACAGTTCTTACGTCCAGATGGATTTCAATGTGGTCTTTAAATCAATAGTTTGTTGTCAGTGGAAATATGAGATGTTCTTTTTATTAGTCTTATATATACATTTGGCCCAATCTTTGGTTGGGCTCTTGTCTTTTACTTAAAAGAAAGATAGACTTCTATTAAGTGGGTATCATGTTATTCTTCAGACCAAAATTGCTTAAGTATTTTACCCACTTCTTCTTCCGTTCGATTTCCTTTCTTGAATTTTTTTTTTTCCACCACAGGACTACTCGATCAAAAAACACCCTTTTTTATTATTCCTTTAACAGACAATAATCATCCGCTATTCGGAGGACTACCTTTGTCTACCCACATTAAGTAAAATATGAGTGATGTATAGTATAAATATAAAGGTAACAGTAGTTTTCAGCGACTAATTATTCAGGCATGAAATATCTTTATGTATCAGTGACCTATACACTGAGGTATAACTAGCAACAAAGACGACTCCCAGACACTCTTCTTTTTCCTGGCGAATCCTCCGAGTTCAATTACAGTTTCATTAGGACTTGGAGGAAAAGGGCTGATTTAATATGCTGAAGGTCCTCCCCCGCTCGCGGGAGGTGATCCTGTAATCCCCATCCCTCCCCCGTCCTCAGCCTCCTTCTGTTATTTCTTCAATCATCGCTCCCCTTCTGCTCTATTAATTATTGTCCTGAGGAGTGAGCGGAAGGGAGGTTGGACTCCTGCGGCGAGGCCCCTACATTTATTAGTATGGGGCAACTAAGTGCAATATCTTCCGCAGAAGTAACTTTATTGCACAGCTTTCCTGATGACTTGATATATTTCATCTTTTGAGCTCATACAACTCAGAATTTTCTTATGGAAGCAAATATTTCATCAACTCACATTTTTAATTTTGACAGCCAGTCATTCAATCGTGTAACGAGGATGCCTAATATTGAATATTCAGTAGTTTGTTGGAACCGTTTTATTATTTCTTCTAAAGTATTCTTGCGTTGAGCCTCTTTTACTTTACTGCATTTCATTTTGATCCAGGGTCTCCCGAACGACTGACGTAAAACACATTTTTAATAACTCTTCTTCCAGTAGCACTATTTTAAGAGTAATTATTTTCAAGGGGGTTGTGACATCGCCTTTGATATGGACTGTTTGTTTATATTTTTATAAAACCGTCAGCTACGCTAATGTTACTCATACATCGTTCAACCATATCCCTTCCCACTCCACAGAAAGAGGCCCATACTGTTGGGTAACGGGTATCCCTCGCAGGAAAGTGGATTCTTCCTCAGGGCATTAGGGTGGGCTGTGGAAGAGTTCCCAGATCGGAAGAAACCGCAGAGTGGGCAATGTGTGCCGCTAAAAATGACGAAGCTTTCTAATGGCTCTGGGATATTACTGCCGCGACAGCAGAAAGTGCAATCATCATTAGGCTGTTCCCAATGAGCCGGTATCTCACCGCTAATCTTCCTGCGATACATCCTCCTTCGGGTCCTCATCCAGGGAAAAGTATCCCGCGATATGGATGGGTATTAGAAATAAATATAGGGATTATGTAGTGAAAGCAATACTCTTGGATTCGCTTATAACCGAAAGTACCATCGGTCAGTACCACATGATTTGTTTTGCTTGCATTATTTCAGTAATACAAAAACTGTTGGTGTACTTGAGAGTGTATGGAATAGTAGGATTTTATAACCAAGTACTAGATGTACTTGTTATTAAGCTTTAAAAATTGTAGCATCTAGTAATCATGTTCGGTTAAATTGTAATAAATTCATGTGTCATGCCTCATAACCTTATGTACAATTAATGAATGAAGTCATACTAACGAAATGTACCTATATTGTTTAACATCAAACTTTTTTAAAACATACGCTCCTTCGTTTAAATCAGTAGTCTATAAATTTAATGTAACAAATTATCGACTTACATATAAGTAAATTCCGATTACTTCGTGCAATTCCGATTAAAAAGTAACAGCATCAGGATTCCCTTTAGTCAACAATGTGTTGATTTTAACGTTTTAACGGCAAAACAAAGAAATGGCATCCGTTTCATAAATAGTTTTTAAGATTTCCAAAGATGAATGAGTAAAAGGTTAGGATCAGCTCCAAAACTCCGAATCACTCGGTCTTTTTTGCGCACCTTCGTAATTTGTAAACTGCTTACTCACAAGTAATAACTAAAAATGAAACGGTCCGGTGAGATGAGATAACGAATGAACACTAGACTTGTTATGATTCGAGAATAATGAAATAATAGGATAGGAATAAATATACCTTTAACTAATCCTATCATAGGTACATCAGTATAAGTAACAACAGTATAAGTAAACAATCTCTTTTCCTATGATAAAAACTTTTATGATCATAACCCAGGGCGAAAAAGTTATCGTTAAACCCACACTTTAACTTTAATTGCTCAAAAGGTTTAGGTGAACCTTTAACTTTTTGAAGAAAAACTTTTATCATTAAGTTATTTGAAAACTTTTATTGAGCAAACATTTTTTTTAACGTTTTTCAAATAATTTTAAAATGAAATTTATTTAATAAGGTCGTAAAGGTACTGAAGAGCCTGGGCGGGGCCTGTTTTGAGAGGTTATGTGACCGTGATGTTATCGAACTCCCATCGCCTTTTTTTCAGTTAAAAAGTGCCTTGATTGGCTTTAATAGATTCTAGCTTTCGACTCCCGCTCGCTCTTCAGAGATAAATAAACCCCGAAAATGGTCCTTTTCAGTGTGATGGATCCTTACTTTGAAGGGCGCCTTAGTGAACGGCGCATAAGCCGCACTTCAGTACTTGTACCAAAAAGGATAATGACCTTTTCGATCCCTGCCCTAGAGTCTATAATCTAAAATAAAAAACTGCTTACAATTCTATGGCTTATTTTCATTATTTAATGGTACCCTTGTTTTCAAGCATTTATAGAAGAGTAGCAAAAAATGATACCAAAGCGTCTCAAAAATATTCTGCCATAAGATTCCAGATGAGCGGGCTTAATTCAACGTCAAAAATCACTTTATTCTATTTAATGCATTAGGATGTCAGCGAGTGTTACAGTGTGAGGCAGAATTTCTTGTTATCTTTTTATATGTTTTCCGGGAAAGCGGAAAAGTACTTAAGTATAGAACATACAATAGGAGAAATGTACTATCCTGCGCTCGCTCAATGTACCCGTGAACCTCGACACCCGAGGTGGAGATCGCGAAAGGATTCGGCTGAGAAATGGATCCGTGGACGGGATCGGATCACGCATCAAATTACAGCTATCGAATATAATCGAGCTATTACAGGCGCTCGTTTCTCCTCGACAAAACAACCACTTGATGCGGGCAATCCTCCGAGTGGATGGCTTAATCCCAGGGCGACCATCTCCCCGATTACAGGGAGTATCACAGGTGAGGCCATCCGTTATCGGTATAATCACTACCATATTATAATAATATTATTGCCGCCTCTAGATCTAGGGCCACTTACCGATAATTCGAAACAGTTCTATTTCAACTAATACGAATCATAATTCATTTTTAAATTAGTTACGGTAAAAATAGCATCATTATTAATAGTCCTAGCTATTCGGATCGGGATGGTTTTATTAAAAGTTCCCTAATAAGGATGCCCATAATTGTTCAAATGTAATCTCGGAAGGAATTGAGAACAAAATGGAAGCCAATAAAGGAAAATAGAACCCATTAGCACATAGAATGTTACGGAGTATTTTTCTACAAAACCTGATCTGAGTTGATACATAACGGTAATGATACGTGCCTGTATCTACTTAAATACTCAAGATAAAACTGTAAGTATACTTATAGTTATAATATAAATGAGCAGTAATACATCTCTTGATAATTCAACTTTTACTTATGTCGACTTCAACAAGATACATTTCTGTTTTGCCACGAATGATTCTCTATATCTCTATATACAAATCATGTAAATACTCCCTGAGGTAAACAACACCATATCAATTTTATTGAATTAAATTAACTGAATTAGTTATTTAATTTTATGACACTAATTAATTGAAACATTGTATATTTAAATACCAAAACTTCCTGAAGCTGTTTCTACATGAAACGAAAAAACAAATTTAACAAAGATTTTATGTGTTTCGTATACTTCCAGGGTGCAGTAATATCTTTTTCATTGCATTCTATTGAAAACGTGTTTGCAGCGCAAAGACGGAACATTACTTAAATCAAGCGCCTTTTAATTGTGATGTTGCTATACTAATCTACGACCTTTTAAAATTAGTTTTTACAATAGACAAGAGAAATAATTTTGCATTATTTGCGATTAAGTTAAAACAGTAACTTTGATTGCTTTAAATATAAACAGTATAATGAAAACTAATCTTCATTACACTTATGTAAAAGAGTACTATTGGTACCTGGAAAACACTCAAGTTCCGTACTAGAGATAAAAATAACTAAGTATGTTTGAGTTGCACTGGCCATGGGTGTGTGGGCGATTCTCATATGAATTGACCATTTAGTGTCCCTGAACTTAACATTCGTTTTTCAGAAATTTTTTCTATCCAAAAAATTTTTTTGGATATTAGTTTTATAGTCTTCTGTTATAAAAAAACGATGGTTACATTTAAATGAACCTAGGCATCATAAAAAACAAAATATCTCAATGTGAAGTTTGAAAATGTCACGAGTGTTACAGTCCCCAAGCTGGTTATGCTTAGTTCAACACATCCAGAAATGAACCCATGATAATTGATTAAATTTGAACAATGAGGTATTTCATTGTAATAGGGTGGTTTTCAAGGTGTGAATGATATTTTTAGTTATCTGTAATACTTCGAATGTAAATCAGGAAAATGAATCTGTCCCCAAGGGTAGTTAAAAAATTCATGGCGAGTGTTGTCGGCTGTTTTGGGCAACACTGTTCTTTGAAAATTTTGGGAATGGCCATGATAACCTTTGTTTATAATACCAGCTATCAGCCAATGTGCAAACTTGGTGAAGAAAGTATCTGATAGGCAGTTATTTGATATCGAATGCAAAATAATGTAGGTATATCACAAAAATTAGTTGTCACGAGTGTTAAGTTAATTGTATGTATCAGCGTTCATTGAAAAATCCAAATGATACGGGGAAAAGAGGTTGGTTAGGGACATTTATTCGAGTTCACCCTCTCATATATGTCCGACCTGTAAAAATAATATTTTGGCTCCGGATGATAAACGTATCTTTTTCACCTAGATTTATTAGTTCCACTTTTTCATCAAAATTAAAATACATAATTGGAGCAATGCTAATAAATTGGTCCATTAAACATTTTAATTTTAAAATAAGACACACTTAAAGCCACTGACATACGCATTGCAACTTGGTTAAACGTAACACTCGTGACGGAAAAACAATTGTGGGGAAGTGTTGTTATTGTTATGTTTACATGCCTACATGATTCATTTCTTTTGTATAGCCATTTTAACAAGCTGTAGAAAGGAGCAATAGAGAAAAGAAAAAATAGACACAAAGAGATGTTGGCCAAGAGAAAGAAAATAAGCATATCGGCAGCTTGTAAAAATATTCAGTCTATTCAGCTTGTGAAAATACCTACAGTTTGATTTTGACCTACATGTAAAACAGTGAATGAATTAATTATGGGTTATTCGTTGCAGCAAAATCATATATATTTCACAACGAGATGATCAATAAGCCGAAATTAATATCCGACGAAAAACCTAAGCCTTGACAGAACGACTTATTCATAGGTCAACTAGCGAGAAATTATAGCCTACTAAGATTGGCAAGTAAAGGAGTAGGAATAGACGCAAGCCTAGTAATTATTGTACAACAAAAGGAAAACAAGATTCGATGCCTTACAAATTAGTTTTTACGCTGTGATATGGAGTGACGAGAGTGAGCGAGAATAGAAAAAACAAAAAAAACATTACAAATAATAAATAAATAAAAATACAGAAACGCTCCTCACAAAACTCATTTTTGAGTAGAAAAAATAATAAAAAATAAGTACTAATACTGAACGAACTGACAAACTTTGTTCACCTTTGTTTTCTTGAAAATCTTATTGACGATATTCAGATCAAATTTTATTCATAAGTTGAATTTTCTTAAACCCAAAATTCAATTTCTAAAAAAGTTAAATGGTCTAATTAAATGAGAATCACCCGTGTCTTAGATTTTTATTTTATAACATCATCAGGAATAGTAAAGATAAGGCTATGGTTGATCTTATTTAGTGGGTATTACTTATGATACCATAATATGCTAGAATGGATGCCAAAATGTGAAATGTGCTATTCATTTATAAAATGGTTGATCAAAGCGAGTGAAAAATCTGTTATATCTGCCTGTTATAGGTTGACAAATATGTTCTCATGGGAGCGGAATATACGTTGAACGACAGAAGTTGATATTGAGCAATGCACCCACTGCAGTGCGTTATTTCTCAAAGGGCACCGTCAACACTTGACAAATCAAAACTATTATGCTCAGACTTGGGGAGGAAGGAGGAAAAAAAAAAAAAAAAAAGACTAATAGAAAAATAGTCTTTCGACTGTTCTTGATGGTTCCCAGTGTTGGGTGAAGCCCGGAGAGCTTGGCGATGTTCTTGCTTTGCGAAGGGCATAACGGGGTAACAAAAGAGAAGGAAATGTAATGAAAGCGAGGGAAGAGGGAACGGGAAAAAAGGAGGGATGGAGGGAGAAGAGCCATTAATAAAAGTGTCCATAGTGTCAGCAAACTAATGCCCGTAATCAATTTCTCAAGTCTATCTCAAGTCCCTGGGCCGCGCAGGCGCGCCGCGACCCTCGCTATCCTACTCCCCCCCCCCCCCTAATTACATTTGTACAATGTTTTTGCCGCCGTTTCCCCTGGCGACTGCTCCCAGGAAATTAAAGATTAGCCCATCTCTGATAATTACTGCTTGATCGGCTCGGGGGAAGTTTTTAATTCAATTAGTCCTGTTTACGTTGACGCTTGAGAAGAGCTTGGTGATAAATCTTAAAGGATGTCAAAACATCACATCACTAATCCAAGTTGTTACTTCGGCCTTTTCCGTCATTCCCCGCCAAATTACTGATAGGCGACAGAATTTCCTCAGGAATTAGCCAATTAGTTACAGGAGTTCAACCCAGTCAATAACCAGTTTTGACAATGTTTATCGCAAATCCCTTCAGAAACTGACATATATAATTTATTTTTGACGTAAAAAATACAAATAAATATTCAATAATAAAATATATGTCAATCGTTCTATAGACTAATAATATTTATATATTCTCATGAGTTACTTTTCGCTCTTAAGCCATATACAGCTTGATGGTTCAATAAGTCCTATGATTGGCCCATACGTTCAATGAAATAAATAATAATATTAAAAAAATATGACGAAAAAAAAATTTGATTTGCACATAGCTGGAAAACTGTTTTTTTTTTTTTTTATGGTTGATTCCTTAATATTCTACCAAGCAAGAAAAAACATACATACAGTATCGAAATTACTGCCAATCGAATTTCTCACACGTGTGATAATCCATCATTGGCGATAAACTACAATAATGAACAATCGTAAAGGAAACAATAATTGGAACGGAAAATAGGATGTGTTTTCTTATTTTCATCTTTATTTCCTTTAACAAACATAAATATATTCAATAGTTATTCAATCTGGTTGACTTTGTTCCAGAAATAAAGTTTTTTCCAGAGTGAGGAGAAAAATTTTAATTTCATTTAGAACATTAATATAGGATTCAAGTCAGAACAAACATCTCAAAAATTTATCATGCGAGACAATTCTTTTGTGGCTTATGTTGGACGACTCAAAACGATCATAAAATCTTAATATAAAATAATAATAATTAATTAAAATCGGATCATAAAACGATAGTTTTAAGAATTTTTAGTTTTGGAAACTTGTCATCAGAATACAACGGTACTGCTTTAAGACATGAATTAGATTTTGTATAAAACACAATTATCTAAGTATTTATTCTTACAATTTCCTCAGTACAATTACAAAATTATAACTAAATGAATAAATATTAGGAGCCAAGGTTTGCAAGGTTGTTTTGCAAAAAATAAAAAAAGGAATAAAATACTATATTAATAATACAATAAGACCAGAGTATAACTTGAGTACTATATTTCACCAAAAATGTTATTTTTAACTTCGCATACTAGTAAAGTTAGACTTAATGTTAAGTGCCATAATAAGATCTGTTTATTATACAGTTATTAACAATTCTGCGACAATTTAGGTATAAGATTTTGATAAAAACAATTTTGGGGGTTGGCACAAAGGGCTAGATTTATCACTTAATTTCTTGTTTCTTTAACTATCATGAGTAAGGAAGGAATCAAGATACGTGAAAATCAATTGAAACTTTACACAGAAGGAATCAACAGTTTTAAATTTAATTCTTTGTTAATTTGATTCCATTCATGAATATGAACCTGTCTACACAATATCAACAATCAGGCTTATGTTTAAATATCAAAATGGTAAGGTATCAAAAGGCTTGGAGAGAGTGCTAATATGCTGGAAGTAATGATTACAACTAAAAATTGGTTATTAGCATAATTATATACCAATTATTTATTCAGGTTTATAAATGAGGATTTTCCAAACTACTTTTGATGCCAGAAAGTCAATTTCAATTGAGGATTGCCTGTTCATCAATAAAGATGGTTGTGTATAATATCAAGAGCCATTTGAATAAGTCATATTCGAAATTGATCCAACTAAAAATAAATTTAACTAGTGCATGCTACAAATTATAGTGGGATTAATTTTTTACTCATCATGTTGGAAATATAAAAATCTATTTTAAATAAAAAAAAAAAAAAAAAAAAAAGATCAAATCTTATAAGTAATATTCACCCGGTTTTTCAAATTGCCATCAATAGAGTAGTTTAAAAACGCCATTATATCCTCCGCATTTAATATTTAAAGCGGTTTCAAATTATGATAAGTATTTTAAATTGAACTACCTGATTGAAATATTTCCAGTGATCTGTTTTATCCATTTTAGTTAAGTCAACGACCTCAATCATTTACACTCAACTCATTTCGCGTAGGCATTTGCAGCAATATTATTTTCTTGAAGTATAATAATTTTCTAATTTCAGAGCTAATATCTTAAAATACAGTTTTGATGAATGTTGAGATATAAGTATGTAGGTATCTGAAATGACCATAATTCTTATATTTTTTTAAGTTTCATTAAATCATTAATAAAATCAGATATTCTCAAATGTAAACAGCTCCTTGAAAACAAATTTAATTATATTCGTTTATAAAATCAGTAATGACTTGGTATAGACTGAAAATAAAAAAATAAAAGATAATGTAATTAAGGAATTATTCTGAGATCTATTCATTTATGTTGATCCAATAGTTGACTTTTTTAAAAACTATTTTTCTATTTTCTATTAATAATTTAGTGAAAGTTTTGGGAAGTATGGTTTCCACGTTATAAAAAAATTATAAAAAAAAAAAGTCCATAATAAATTTTAAAAAAAAATGAATAAATTAAATATTTTTTGCAAATTCATTTTTCAACTTTTTCCCCCATTTGAAAAAGAAGATTTTTTAAAAAAGACACCATAGCTTAAATCCATTAGGTCAGAAAAAAACATACAATTTTGTTTAAACAAATACATTTTGTTCATTCAAATTTATGTCTTTCTTTTTGTACTTTTCAAAGTAAGTTTTTTTTTTTTACTGCATCTTTTTTGCTATATCTGTATATAATATTATTTCATGAATGTAAAAAACACATGTTAAGTAAGTATATGTTTATAATGAAATAATTTGATAAATTATCTTTAAATGCTAAATAATTGTTAATATGAAGTTATTCTGTAGTTTTTAATTTGAGTTTCTGATGGTAAGTTATATCGTGTGTCAACAGTTAAGTTACGACTTCGTTAATATTAAAATTAGAGGGAATATATGGTTAATTTATAATTCCAGTCTTGCTATAAGTTATAAAAATTGTTATTTATGTTAACGTTTATTGAAATAAAAATGTATACAAATCTGTTCCAGATAATCCGGAGATTTGAATAAACGAGGTTTTATATAATTTAATTATTACTTTAATTTCCATTAAAATTGCGTCGAAATGTTATATATATATTTTTTATTGCATTATTATAATAGACTTAATATAGTTGTATTTTGTGTTCAATACAAATCTATGCTGTTGAATTAACACGAAATACACGAGACAGCATTAAGCTAATAATACCTGCGTGCGAGGCAATCAGATCGACCGTTAATTTTCATTCATAAAATCTTGGTAAGCATCAGAGATCCCATAATTAAACTCGGACATTAGTCTTATCACGGGCCTCATTCCGAATAAAATACACGAATACTATTTCGTATTATTTTGAGGACCTTAGAATAAAATGAAATAGCATATCACTAAAAATTATGTTGGAAAACAAGACATACATAGTCACTTTTATTAAAAACACTATTAGTTCACAAATTTCGACGATAAACATGAAAAAAATAAAAATGATGGAAATTATTTTCAATAATTATTTTCAAGAAGCTGACTGCAATGGGTTTTAATTCTACATATGTAAATATCGAAGACTAATTAAGAATTTTCCAAATCAAATCAGGATTTTCCCAAATCAAATTTAGCATTTTCCATTCCGAAATTAATTCCAATAAAATTTTTCCAAATCAATATAAGAATTGTATCGAGTATTTCAATTTTATTATTAATTTTTTTAGAAGTAGTAATAAAAATTCTTAAATTAATATGGAAAAACCTTAATTCCAAAAGAAAATTCTAAAATAGACTTGGAAATGATATGCATACAAAGAACAAAAAATTAATGAAGAATACAAGAGCTGTGTTCAAAGGTTCTTTGGAATGCGCCCAAGGAGATAAAAAAATATTAATTTCCTTAATTTATATTTGATTTCAATTTTACATCACGGATCTAGTGTGTAAGGCAACATAGAAGTTTAACTAAGTGATATGATCATTAATTAAGAGATATTTTTTAATAAATGTCAACATAACTGATTTATAGATTGGAAAAGACTAAAAAGAAATATAATATTAAAAAAATTAGATATAGTAGAATAGGAGTAAGTTAATGAATACCGAAGATATGGTAGTGTACCCGAAACGTCGATATAAGAGGAAATTAAACTATATATATATATATATATATTATATTTTATCCAAAAAATATAAGAAAAATTATTTTATATAATCATTATTCTGTTACTCTGGGTGAATTTCTCCGTCATTTATATACCCAAATTAAAAGACAATGTATTTTTTGGTTGTTTGTTTAAATAACATAAAATTACATGTATTTTTATTAAATACAATGGTTCTTTATTTGTGCATGGTAAGGCAAGGAAATTAGATGCACATGGTCCTGAATTTGAATTTGGCTTTGCATGATATCTGTCAAAGATCGAATGTTTGGCCCAGAGACACTCCCTAGGACAAACCCAGCTTCTATAGAGCGGGTATCCTTAATTAAAAACTGCAAGGAAAATAATTTGACGATTGAGCTTGATCAAGGTCAAATCACCTCTTTGCAACACCACTGCCCGAGAAGTAGTACTTTCTCACAGTACTGAACCCAAGACCCTTCATGTATTGTAGTGGTATGGTTTTGTATATGAAATCACAAAAATCTAAAGTATAGTAGGTCAAAAATATTTAATTTGGCATGAACTAATAAGAGTAGGGCCTTTGTACACGCTTAAATACGCATTTATATTTTCTCTGGAGTATTTTTTTCCCTGTCATTCGTGATAAAATTTAAAACGGCGTTTTCTTAAAATTCAACTTTATTACATTCTTTACAAACCAAAAATCCTTCCTAAATCAATAAGTTTCAAGTTATGTGACCTTATATAGGAGGATATAATTTTTAAAAAAATTAAAGTTTTCTGTAGATTTACGATAGCAATATAATAGCAGTATAGAAACAAACAGTATTTGTTGATTAAAAATTCCTACAAAATAAAAAAAACAGTCCAAATTGTAAAAAAAAAAAAAATTTTTCTTTGACCAATTCTCAAATTTTACAAAAAAAAAAGATTGCTTTAAAAAGTATTTTTTTTTTTTTTATTTTGACCTAATTTGGGATCTTATTATTTCAAGCAGTATAAGTATAAGATATTGATACAATTTAATCAACAATGCAAATTATGTCATAAAATAATAATAATAAAATAATAAGTTGTTAGAGATGAATAACAATTGTGTTAATCTTTTTTTTATAATTTGGTGATGATACAACATCCTCTAAATAATAATATATTGACCTTTCAGGAGGAGTATATTTCAAAATAAAATATTTATTCTTCATTTTTGTCCAGAATTCATATTATAGAAGGTTAATTGATTATAGCATTTAGATCAGCCTATAGCTTTAAACATCTTAACGGAATCCTTCAGTTACTGCGTCGGAATAAATCCTCCCTCTCCCACTCTCTTTCTCGGACGTAAGAAAACTGGAAGAAGGTGTAAATATTTGAGAGGTGGTTAGGCGAAGATCTAACAGGAGTCCGAACCGAGTTCCATAAATAGGGAAGGAACCGGGGCGGTGAAATACGAGCCACTTGCTAGCGCCCCGACCTTGCTAAAACTGTGGCCTTGACAATTTATGGGCCGGAGCTTATGGGCCCTCAACTCTTCATTAGCCTTATTTATAGCCGCAATCAGGGCCCGATAGCCTCTATCATCTAGCCTACTGTCTCCACTTTATCCCAACAGCCTATGAGCCCAGCCTATCCCTATACAGCCATAAACAATCAAGTATCCAAACGATAAATCATATCAGGTAATAAGCAACGTTGTAGATTAAAAGAGATGTTTGCTTCAAACGTTTGTAATTCAACAATTCCAAAAGGAATATTAAAACATAAGAACTTAGTTCAAAATAAAATAAAAGGTTAAAATGTCATTATTTCGTTGGTGTACTAGTGAAACACACTAACAAGGGGAGGGCACAGCTATGGGGCCGTCGATCGGGCCCATTTTTTTTCTGGTGATTCTACATCGAAAAATAGTCGACACGTGTCCGAGCGTTCCGTCCAATGGGCCTTAGGTGCTGAGAAATAAAATAAAATACCTTGAAAATCCTTTATTTTTTATCTTGAGTTTGGAAAATGATATCGACATGATTCTTTCACTAATTCATTTATTTTAGAGAGTAGATTAAAGGAAAAATACAATTGTTAAAGAATTATTCATATTTCTTCAATTTAATTTAAAAAAAGCTTCAAGTTTTCAAGTAAACTAGCTTTATAAATTTTTTCACATAAAAAACAATAGCAGAATTGAGTTCAGCACCTCAAGAAATGTCTTAAATGTCTATGGATGTCTTAAATATCATCCAAAACAAAAAATAAAAAAATTTCCTGTCAGGAGCGGCTTAAAAATGTTTCAGCAAAATTGTATGTGTAGTTTCAAATTCTTCATCTCGCGTTGAGCTGATCCGATTTTTACGTTCTTGAGCTCGTTGCATAGAAGAAAGCTTCCTTTTTTCTAACCATATAAATAACTATTGTATTATCTCGAGAAGCTCTTATAAAAAATGGACCTCAAAAATAAAAATTAAATTCAAACTTTTCTTTATATTATGTTGATTCCTGAACACGTATAAATATCTCAATTAGGTAAAAATGTGTAACTCTAGAGCCTTTATTTACCCTATAAATTTGATGAGAATAGAATTTTCTCCGAAATATGGTCGGATTTTTGGATGTTTAACGAAATTGTAAGGGTCTAGCCTTAGCGAATCTTTTAATGCAATTTTTAATTTTTTTTTTTTTTTTTTTTTTAATCCCCAAAATTTACTTATAGTTTTTTTTTATTGTCCTCAAAACGAATCTGAAAACTGTTATGAAACAAATGAGCCGAGTAACAACCGAAAACAATACTAATAATTTTTAAAAAAATCCAAGAATGAAAGAAAATAAAAAGTTAGTCGATCACTTTGAGAGAGAGGTTTGTAAGAGTTTTCAATAACAAATAACAATTAGGAATGATTCACATCGTATCAGTTTTAAAATCCCCCACCTACCCTCACCAGTAAGTAAACAAAGAGTATATGCGGACGAGTACAAAGTACGTTTTTCTATTTTAGTTCCCACTTGTTTCATTATACTACCTTCACATTGAAAGTATATCCATAAGAAAAAAGTACTACTTGTTGATGGCGAGGGCATAGAAAAAACACATTGCATATAGATCATTGAGAAAAAGTAGTTTTAAATTTTAGTTCGTTTGAAGTTCAAAATCATTTTTTGTAAGACGAACGTGAAACAATCGGGATGAACCCATTTTCTCCTAGCCGACCAAGAAAAACAAAATAGGCTCCGTAAAATGAATTTACTAGTGATAAAAATATCGTGAAAAGGATGGAAATAATTACTTTATAGAGTTATGTTGATGGAATATTCTGGCAAAATACTGACATTAAAAAATCATTTTGTGCAAAACTGTTTTTGTTTCATAACAGTTTTCAGATTCGTTTTGAGGACAATAAAAAAAACCTATAAGTAAATTTTGGGAAGATTAAAAAAAAAAAAAAATTAAAAATTGCATTAAAAGTTTCGCTAAGGCTAGACCCTTACAATTTCGTTAAACATCCAAAAATCCGACCATATTTCGGAGAAAATTGTACCGATTCTCATCAAATTTATAATCGCTTTACTAAATAAAAAAAAAAATAACAAAGTTTGTAAGGTCAAAAAAAATAAAGGAAATATCTACGAAGTTGTTTTTAAATTATTAATTTTTTTTAAAATGATTAATAATAAAATCAGTCACATTCAAAGGAAATATATTTATTAGGGTTAAGTATCCGCTCAAACAATGTCTAAAACTAAAGAAACTTAAATGTAGATGACATGAAATAAACATAAGAATAAAATAGCATAAATTCAACAAAAATTATGGCCACATGAATTAAGATGGATGTCAATAAAATGAAATGATTATAGAAAATACTTAGAAAGAGGTATTGAACAAAACAAAAAATGATATTGTTGTTATAATATGTAAGAGAGAAACAGTTTCAATTTTTTTTTTTTTTTTTTTGCCACAATTTTGTTTTATTTTTACTATTTTAACCTCTTTTGAGGCAATTTTGTTTCATTTGTATGATTTCATTATTACTATATATTTTTTAACTTATTTTAATACTCTTAATCAGCCATACTCAATTGTGATGTATTTGGACTTAACTATCCACTCATACAATTTATAAAAACTAAAGAAAATGTAAAAAAGATGATTAGTTGTAAATAAATAAAAAAATAATGAAGAAAATTATAAGTGAAAATTTTGTTTCATTTTTATTATTTTAACTATTTTGTTAGGTGAAAAATATATTTCATTTTTATTATTTTAACTTATTTTTTTTCATTCTTTAAGTTTGAGTTATTGCGTTTTCTAATATATTATTTAAATAAAATTATTTTTATACATAGTGTGAATGAGTCCTTTGAATATTAATGTGATTGTACAGATTTTATTATTTCTTTAAACAAAATTAATCTGTTTTGTATATAAATGCAAAATAAATGTCCATGGATAAAAAAATACAAGCTGGTTTTAGTGCCGCATAAAATCTTTCTAATTTCTAAAATAAAAATTGTTTCTCTTAAAAATTCTTAAAAATCTCCCCAAAAATTCCAGAAAACCCATGAGGAAAAGAAAACTATATTTGTGCGCAACTCAAGAACTATGGAATTATTTTGGCTGTGTATAATTAATCGAAATGGAGCCTATATAAAATTCTAAGTGGCTGAAAAATACTGAAAATAAGGTGTACAATCGCGGTAATTAACATTCATAAACACTGAGGAGAAGTTGGAAAATAAAAATCGTGCAACACGTTTTAAGGAAGCGAGAAAGTTGTTATGGTAAGTGAAAGAGAGGCAGGATGAGTAGATTTATTAACAGGTGCTCCGAGCGGTGGAGCAGCGAGATGATTTGTGAATCTGTTTAGGGAATGATGAATCCTGATCCGGTGGCGAAGGGATAGGGCCGGCCAAGGGCAACATATGGCCGTTATTCCTCCTCAGATTTAAGGGACTCCGGGAGGCGGAGTAAACATTTGTGTTTGTGAGGAGTGTTTGCCCCCGCTTGGTGGTGGGGGCTATGATCAATAGGGGGTGCCGCGCTATCTCCGCGTCGGCGGCCCCGCGAAAAAACCAGATTTGTCATTGTCCAAGGAGGGCTCCCTGAAAAATGGGACAGATGGATCAAAAACGGGGTCCCTATGGGGTAGCACTCTACCCTATTGGGTCCGGGTGCCCCGCATCCATCTTGCCTCCAATGAATCATGGGACTGACGGAAGGGCCGATCCATACACAACAACCTCCCCTCCCTCCTCAGGCGCCATCATTTTTCCCTTTTTTTTTCTCCTCTTCTTCCCTCCTCAACCCCTCCCCCCACCCTAACCCCGCAGCCTCCCTCCTCTCCTTGAGGAGACGTTGACACGGGACTGATTTACTGCGACGGAGTCCCTTTGTAGAGGAGGATAATTAAAAACAAACATCTCAATAAGTGGCTCGGGTAGAGACGCGACCAGATTGGGAACATATGTAGACCAAGGTCCTTGTTAAAACGACCTCTGGAAATCCCTTTGGTCTCCCGTCTTAATAAAATGCCCGGTAGGAGCAGATCTATCAAGATTAATCAAACCATCTTGATTAATGGACATTTCGAATCGTTCAAAGACAATATTTTTAGCTAGACTAGTGGTCAAATAATTTAACCAACGGAGAGTAAAGCAGATGGGTCAAGAATTTGGCCAAACTTTTTTGGTAACTAACCCGACCTTAACCCTTAAAAAAACATATAGGGTTTTAATGTAACTAAAGTTGATTTGGTTTGGTAGAAAGGGATTTTGGAGAATTCTGAGGGCTTTCCTATAAATACTTTTATAAATGACTGGGGGAATAATCCTTCAGAAAATCAATTCCAAAATTCTTTGTTTGTTTATTTCAATAAAATTTCGTATTATGGAGCTAGCGGAGGTCCGAAAAACTAATCTGATTAACTTTTTTTTGCCTTAATTATTTTAAGCATATTTTGTAATTTCTGATACATTTAAATCATATGAATACCTACAATCTGCATTATTATTTCTTATTTTTATGAAATAAAAACAATCGATTGATATACTCGTATAATAACACAGATATCCATTGAGATAAAAAACCGAGAAAAAAAATGTTTTAAACATTATATAATTTTTTTTCTTGTTCTCAGGACGCATTGGACGGAAGACTTGAATATTAGTCGACCTATGATCACCAAAAAAAGTTTGGACAAAATCAGTGACACATCAGCTAAGCACCCCTAGCTAGAAAAAAAAGGAGAGTTGTTTCCCACCCCCAAATGTACGGTACTGAATAGAAAGGAAAAATAAAATAAATAACGAGTTAAAGAGAATCATTATTGTTCATTGTACGTACAAGTAATCTATAAGAAAACAATACCAGACGAGGAATAAACAGAAGTGAGAAAAATGATCTTCGCGTGTTTACAACGTCATATTATTTGAGGGCAATTTAACAAGACCCCCAGCTAATAATAAATATCAGCCTCCCCTTGATGTCTCACTTTATAACTAAATAATATCTTATTCACGGTGAGTTATGCTAATGTTTTCGACGATAAGGATACACGGAACTTCCATGTAACTCAACGGCCGACGTTCATCAAGTTACAATGTATCCTCTATCTATTCAATTTGATACAAACGCTCGGGGAACCGTAAATACCTGTAAGGATTGTCGCATTATTAATCAGGCGAAGAGTGTGTTGCGTGCGAGTCGGCTACAGCTGACGCGCGGTGTTAACATCATGTGGTCCCAACACATGTGTCATTAGTTATGTCACATGAGTCACCGAATATATATATTTTTTTGTCTTTCTATTGTCAGCACGCTATCTGGACAGGGCGTAGGAATAGAATACAATTGAGTTTGGAAAATGAGCATCCGATTATCTAACCAATCCTGAGCTGATGTTTTCAAATGTGTGTTTGCTCAACATGATTTTCCTTCTTGATAACGCTGACCACTCGCGATTTTCTTCTCAACAGTAAATTCTCTTTAAATAGTTGCTTATCTATTTTAACGAAAGGCCTATTTGTACCTTTAATCTGATCCGGAATGATCTTTTTATACCAGAACAATTAAATAGGCAAAAATTGTCTAATAAAACAACAATATAAATCCACTCCTTTTCTATATATACATATTGATTTTTAATGTTACAATACAAAAGTTCGTATCCTGAGCTTTTACCTGACTCCTACCCCTAACAGAAGAGACAGGTCATAATGATCATAATTTTTCAGCACCCGATTCAGGGGAACCCATAGAGGGTATCTTATACGTATAGAGTACTTTCAGAATCCGAGCTTTCGAAACTTACCAATAATATTAAAACTGAAGATTCAAGAAGATGCATATTTTGTTCTAATCATGGTTAATTTTGGTACATTTTTTCTCTCGTAGGATATTCTATAGTTTATTCTTTTATTACAACTATCACACATCTCCATAAGCGAAGTTGGGTACCAATGCTAGTAGTTAATTAATAATAAGTAATTTTTTTCTTTTAAGGATTCTGTAGAAGATTAAAAAAAATCTCGTAGAGGATTTAAAAAACATTTAAATTTTATTTTCAATTTTACTTATTTTAAATAAATTGGATAGTTACTGAGCGCCAATATAGATAGTTTCAAAGGCATCCGATGAATTTCGTCTAGGGGGGACAGGCTGGTAAAATTTTCGTTTGGGGGGGGCAAGCAGATGAAATTCAAATGACTGGGGTAACAGTTCAAGGTTTGGAACTTGTAGGGCTTCATTAATTTTTCAAATGAATCTTATTGATATTTGTTTATATAATGCATAAAAGATATATTAAATGATAATGATAATTTATTCCAATTGTAGTTGTAGTTTCTAAAAATTTCTAGGGGGGGCAGCTGCCCATGTATAGCTTTCTCTTCTCTAATTTTTACCATTCTTTTTTTTGGGTGGGAAGCGAAAGATAAGACTATTTATTGGTACTGAGGGAGAAAATAATCTTTAAAATTATCTATCGATCGTATAAGTAAGAAGAAAGATATAGACTGACTAAGAGAAAGAAAAAATAAATCTTTAGATTAATGCATAACTTTTTCGAAAATACCTCAGACTAAATGTTTTTTTTGTATAACTGACAAATTCAAAATAAAAGGAATAATTTCCTTTTTGATTAATACTTCCGATAAATACTTAAAAAAAAAAAAAAAATTATATTACATTATCCATTTACGGAATAAAAATAGGAATTTAAAAATATCTGTTTCCCTTAAATATTTTTTCAAACAATAAGTGTTTCAGAATAAATTAAATTACAAGTGTTCTCATATACATAATCTATGTTCCCACAAATAAGAATCCACGTGGGAGACGAGCATGACTGATGACACTTTATTACTGTTTTATGGGCCTCATTCATTAGCCAATTCATGTAAAACCATCTCATAAATATCCCCTCATGATTCATTTCTCTATGAATGAATAATATAATGTAATTCATCAAATCTTCCAGCCTTATATAAAAATAAATCTATATAAAATTGACTGCTAAAAGGGGGATCCCACGCTCGCTCCAATTATAACTATTATGCATTAATATTAATGAAGGAATTAAAGGTGGCCCTAATAATGGTCTTATAATACATTATTAATGTAGCTCTTAGGGAGTGAATTAAGTCATTACAGGAGGTAACATGTGCGATTACCTCAAGAAATATGAATACATTATCCTCATCTCGAAGCTAAAACATGTAAAATAGAGTGGCTTCTGTTCGCCTTACGTAGGGTTTAGGGGAAGTTTATTTTTTAAATTCATTGTTTTTGAGGATAAATAAAAAACTTATATTCTCATTATAATACGCAAACGCCTATAATCTAGTGTATAAAAAAAAAAAAAATGTTTTCCATATTTCAGTAAGTATTGAAATTCCTAAAAATATCGTTAAATATCTGAAAAAGAATTTAAAGTGCTTCTATAATGCATTTTAAACTTGATGCAATCCATAATTAGGCCTATAAACTACAATGAATGCCCCAATAGTTTCCATATGCCAACAAATAGATGGATAAACGAAAACAAAAAAGGTGCGAATCATACTGAAATATTTAGTATATTGCTATAAAATTAACTGTTATCCAAACTAATCCTGAGGATATTTAAACATGAAAAATAATCAAACGACCAAGTGATTTTTTTTTCTTTTTTCAATTTCAAAACTTATTGCCCTGTAAATGTATGGTATTGACTATCTAGGAGTTTAATTTTTAATTTCTTACTGCTAGTGTATTTTTTTTTTTACATAACAGTTGGATTAATTATAATAAAAGAATAGTAGTTTCATAGTAATGATAGTAACAAAGTAAATAAATAATTTAGTAGTAATCAATCCATGGTAATCATATAGGTAGTAGTCAAAGATTTATCAAAATCTTTTAAATTGTAACTAGTCAACTGTAATTTGTTTGTTTCAAATTTATTGCTTCTATAAAAAAAAAAAAATATTTTTAGTTAGAAATAACAAAAATGCAATTACTTAAATGTAATTATAGAGGTGAGAGATAGTAAATTGCTATTCTTTACGGGTTAGGTTAAATGATTATCAGGATTTTTAGATTAAAACTTTTTTATTTTGGAAAGGCTTTCAGCTGTATCATTCAATGAAACTTGCTAAATCTTGTAATATACGGCGAAAATGTCGAAATAAATAAATCGTCGAAAAGCAGGAAACTTTTATATAAATAAATAAATATTGCATAGCACAAGATAACTTCACTTTAAATTATCCAATAAATGATTGACGAAAAAAGTTTAAATATTAAATAAGATTAAATATAGAATTAATATATAAATTATTTTAATTTGATGATTATTCCCTGACAATTCAGACATGGCATTACTCCTCGGTGTATGCCATTTCTTTAATGCATTAAATTTAACGCTATGGATTAAATGCCATTATAAATACTTAGTGAAAAACGTTCAATAAGCTACCTCTATAAGTAGCGGAAAAAAAAAATTTAAGTATTTATCATCGTGTTAAAATTCATAGTGTTAAATTCAATTCATTGGAAAAAATTGACTCAGTGTTATTCAAATCCGGTTCACAGATATAATTACAAATTTAAGATATTATTTATAATTTGGAACTGAAAGAAATCCGGTGCATGATGTATCTGGAAGACTGAATATGTAATTTTGTTTCCTAAAAACAAATTAGAAAAATTAATTATTTTTTAAAGAAACGTAGAGAATTTTATTTTTAATAACATTTTTGAGTATTGATATTAAAATAAAAAATAGTTGGTCGCTAAACCTAGCAAACGCGCTACCAAGAACCACCCTACTTATTGACGTTATACTGTAGAGCGGATAGAGAGCGCTGGAGTTGATTATGGCGGGGCAGTGGATGAGCGAGGCACTGAGTTATCACTTTTAATTTCCGGAGGGCTTCCCCTTGACCAGCCCGGTCGTGACTTGACTGGGGTTTCACAGGGTAATTCTATTGGCCCCTTCCACCCGACGCAGATTGAATAAATTTAAGTTGTGTTGTCGCCTCCGCTGGATTTGTGGCCCTTGCCACATGAGCTTAACTTTAGGCTTTAAACAAGCTTGCACAACTTCTAGCGCCTCGTAGACTAAAAAACAAATCTAAGAAAAACACCTCATGAAACGAATAACACTAGTTACCATGTAAGTCCGCGATAACAAGGTATTCAAATATTGATAATGAATTCTTATCTAAAGTAATGATAGAATAGAAAGATGTCGTTCGATGATCAAAAACAATTCTGATACTGAAGCAATAGTTTCAAATCCATTCTCCAATCCATCCAGAAATATGTACGAGTATGTGCTGTACCTACACACTGCCACGCATTTGAGGCACCTACATAGAAAAGGGAATAAGTTTATATAATGGAAAATCAAGTTATTTCCATTGCCAACGTAAAGGGATCAGTATTACATGCACGTATTGAAGATTGTTTTATCTAAAGACGCCTATAAATACAATCAACGCAGTGTGCCACAGAGAGTTTACAATTTTGCCTCTATCTAGTGACGTTACAATACCTCTTTAGTAGCGATACTTCTTTCGATGAGATACTTTTCCTAAAGTATCGATACTCGATATTATTAGACATAAAATAAATATGTTTGTCGATTCCGATAATTGAAGAAAAAATTACATAACACAGCCAACAGAGATGGAACAAACTATTATCTGAAATTATTTAGCAGAATAGTGTTCGTGTCATGATTGAATATGTCATAAATATTTTTAGAACCAAATATGAGATGATATTGTAGTTTCGTTTTTTGTTTAATTCTAAATCAATAATTTGGCTCTTGCAGCATTTTCGATTCACACTCCTCATTTTAGGCCATTTAAAATAAGAAATAAATGAATTCTAGAACTCTTAGTTGAAAAGTTAGGTGCCTGGTCTAACCTAAGTTTTAAGCCACAAAATGGTACTCTTTAAAGAAATAAACTATTTACATGGCCATAGGATTTCATTGATAAGTAATAAGACGATCGATAAGACCACCGGCCGTGGTCGAATCTTTTACCTTCTAATTAATTAGTTTAAAAATTATAACTTAATTGTTTAACTAACGATATTGATTAAATAATATCATTAAAAGAAAATACATAAAGTTTACAGTAAAATCTTAAGGTTAAACTTTGTAACAGCGGCTCCTGTGAATGTACTACTTCGATAGCTTATGTTACCATGATATTATAGAACTAACATCGTGAGCATATCAAGCTTGTAAAGTTGTAAAGGGGAAGGGGCTGCATGCCATCACGGGATTCGGGGGGGGGGGGGAGGGGGCTAATTTAATAAGCTCTTTTACTTTTATGTTCCTATATGTATATGATACTTTCCAACGACTGATATGCTACTTGCTCTCCATATTATTTGTTCTATACGTAACTTACTTTTAGTAATGACAGTCTTTAAACAAAGAGTGGTTGCCGAGGGGAGTGGCCCAACCCACGGATCGGGCCATGACTCCCATAGCGTCTTTTTCTGTTAAAAAGAGCGTTGATTAGCTTTCTTTAATCCCATATTTGAACTTCCGCTCCCCTGCTCGTCCAAAAGTGGCAAGCAATATACCCTCGAGGGGGCTCACTTCTAAAGTTTAACACTTAATTTAGTGAAATCCAATATAACTTCATTAATATAGTTGTACAATAGTATTTAATAATATCTTAGTAGGTATTATCAGAGTAGGTATACCCTATATAGCTCATTTACGCGGTTCCGAAATAAGATTGTTATCGATTCCAAAGAAGCTGCTGTAATATTCATGCAAACTGTAAATACCTCACGTAGCAAGGGCTGTTACAACTTGATGCCGAACCAGATTAAGACCACTGAGGGAGTAAAATCATTTAATAAAACCGGGTGATTGGCGGCAATCAGGACGGGGCGATTATGCCGCGGATCCCTGTTGCTAAAGAACAATCAGCATAATTGTGGTTGCAAGCTGACGCGACCCCATCAGCGGCGGCTGGGAGCCCAATTTTTCTCCCGGGCGGCTTAGAGACAAATTACACACTCTCAGGATTGAGGGCCATAATGTAAGTCTGGAGGGATCGGAATAAAATTCGGAAAGTTTAATGACTGCTAAGTCCACCCCATTCCTGCCGCCCCCTAATGGCTAGAGGGTGAGGTGGGGTGTTTGTTTGCTCTCAGGAAGCAGTTTCCCATTATTTACGATGGGACGGAATGACTTATTTACTCGGCGATAACAGGATGACCTAGTGGATCACATCGAATTGGGGGGGGGGAGGAAGGGTTATATGTTTGGGGTATAACCCGTTTTTACATAATGTTTAATTACCCATAAAATTACCATCACCTTATAATAAGAGTAACAAGGAGTATTCATTAGAATACGAGTATATGAGCCTTTCACTTGAAAGAATGACGTACTCAAATTTCAACATTTTTCATAAAAGCTCTTTAAATAATATTTGTTTGGAAAATTCTAAAAAAAAATTCCTACCCTTATTTTTTATGCTTATTTGATTACATTTATACCTACAAATATTTCTGTCATACTATTATAAAATAAAAATTTACGAATTTTCCAAAGAGAAACAGAACAGAACAGTGTTGTTTTAAAAAATGTTGAAAATTGGGTAAGTCATTCTGTAAACCGAAAGCCTCATATAACCATTATTTTATATATTTTAGCGGGATGATTTATTTTTTTTTTTTAAAAAGGTGACAAAAAAAAAACAAAAAAAAATCTCAAGATATAAACAATAAATCGTAACAAAGAGAAGGAAATGCATTTCATAAATTAGTAAAATATAATCATGAGATTTTTTTTTATATTGCGTTTTCATCAGAATGTGACCCAGTTAGGTAAATGGTATGAAAAATTAACATCAGAAAAATTTTTATCAACAATAATTATACATAATATTTTGTATGCACTGTAAAAACAACAGTGATAACTCATATACATATATAAATAAAATAAAAATATATATGTAACTGATGTAACTAAAAACATAAAGGGTTTATTAAATAAACTGGCAATTTGGTAAAATTGCATTGTTGAATTTGAATACTGCAGTCAGATCCAGTCAAAATTTCAAGAAAATGATTTTGACCCTGAAAAAAACAATACCTTAAAATGAAAGGCTACGCCTGAATACTTTTTCTTTTGTCAACCCCTTAAGTATTTTTAGCTTGGATTTTTTCCTGAATAACGATGGGTAGTTTTAACTAATAAAGCTTCAACAAAAATTTTCAAAATGAATTCAAATTAACGATGGATGATTTAAAAAAGAAAACAGATAAATTGATGAAACAAATTTAAAGTTAATCTGTCTGTTGAAAGAGTTCTATTAAAATCACCCATCTGAAAAATCCTTGTCCATGCTGTCCTTTGGATTTGGATTTTGGATTTTGGATCGATGTACGATGTCGGGTAATCGTTAATGATCCTATTTATAACTGGATATGCACAATTTATAAGTCCCACTGTAGAATCGTCGAATTAACTATAGTAGCATTAGGTACGTTATATAACAGTCACCGTTACTCGAACTAATAGTATTTGAGCCTCAACAATTTTTTTTTTTTTTTTGTGGAAGAACAACAAATACTAAGATATTTTAAATAGAATTCATAAATAAATCAATCATGATATATAATATTTTTTATTTGCATACCTGATAATAGCAATTGATTTTGGGTAATTTCTATTTTTGAATTTTACTTGGATATTATGTCACTTTTTTTTTTTTTGGTCTTTATATCATAAAAATTTGTAAGGAAAATAATAAGTAACTTTAGGGATTGAATTCTTTGAAACAGCCATTTGGGGCTAGGAGGGAGAAACTGAGGATTCAATATAAGTTTTGACTTCTCCTCTTCCATTGATAAACTTTCTTTCGCCACCCCCCTCCCTCTTCTACACTTCTGTATTTACTCCCTCGGTGTGTTGGGATAGGCAGGAGTCTTATTTGAATAAACACTTTATAAGCGTATCCTTCCGTCCTTCGGGGCCTCCAGTAGCTATGACATAAAGCAGAGGAAAAGGGGGATGGGAAAGGAGGAGATGGGAGAGGAAAATAAGGAAAAAACCTTTGACATATCTCCCACCGTAAAAGTTTTCCCATCAAGGCTTCGCCGCCTCTGTATAATATTTCATTTTATTTTCCACTTAGGAGTGCTCCACTTTCAAATATGCTATAAGCGGCTATTAACAGGTTTTATATTATGTATTAATTTAGTATTAAATAATTTATTTTTGAAGAGAAAAGATTTGGCTCCGCCGGGAATCGAACCCGGGTCTTCCTCGTGACATGCGCGGTATGTAACCATTACACCACGGAATCGCTTCCAAACGGTGCCAAATCCTTCCTCTTCACTGAGTCAATTGTCCATCTCTCGTAAATACTCGCAAAACTGTGAGATCGTGGGAGAGGTGTCAATGAAGAGGAAGGATTTGGCACCGTTTGGAAGCGACTCCGAGGTGTAATGGTTAGCATACCGCGCATGTCACGCAGAAGACCCGGGTTCGATTCTCTTCAAAAATAAATTATTTAAAATAATTTAAAAAATAGGTGGTTACCCACAATGATGGTTAAATTAATATTAATTTAGTACAGTATGGAAAACATCACAAGAGCCATCAAAGGTTATAAGAAAAATTATTTTAAAAAATTCAGTACAGACAAAAACTGTTTTGTATATATTTCCATTGCAACAGAAAGCTTATAAAGAATTTATTTTTTTTAATATTCAGTGTATACTCTATTGATTTTGTTGTAAGCAATGAAACAATGGAAAAAGGGGCGAAGTTAATGTATTTATGAAGCATATAGTCAAAAATAATTGGTAGACAGTTTTGATTTAAAAGTTTATTTGAAAAGGCGTTGAAAATATTGTAGGAACTCAATTACGTGAACATTTCTGACCTTTAATATGAAATTCCTTGTTGTAAAGAAAATAAAAGTGATTGATCTTATGAATATGTGCCGAGTTTATTGAAAATAAAAATATATATACATGCTACCTTTGCACGCTTCATTTATATCTGTCATTTGCGAAACAAAAAGGATATTAATGTCAACGCTCAACTCCTTCACCTGCTTCTAAAAAGATATAAATTCTAAATAAAATAATTAATAATAGAATGAATTCGAAAAATATAGAAACGGTGGGAAATATCTGACTTATAAGGAACGAGAAAAAAAACTCATTACATTAAATTGATTAAACAAAAAAAAAATTTAAACTGCATTATGAGTGCGCTTTTTTTTTTTTTTTTTACTTCATTATGCAGTTTTTACACTAAATTTGAAGCTCGAAATAATTATGCAAAGATGTTCTAACAAACGAGTTTATGCAATCAGTTAAGATTTGGTGAACTTTTGGCGCGGCCTGAAACAAAAGGACTAAAACAACAAAGCGGGGACGGCCGCTTGCCAGTGACGTGGTCATTTTTAACCGCCTTCCAAACCCCGGCAGAAAAATACCCGCCCATAAATTAGTCCAAATTAATATTTCAGGGGCTCACTGGCCCGTAAACAATTTAGCCATATCTCTTCGCCTGGATTAGACCTCAAACCCCCAGGGCATTTGTTCGGCGTGGTGCCTTAGGTTAGAGAAAATTTTCACCAAAAATTGTTAAAGTCACGCGAAAAATCCAGAAAGGAAACGGAATGTATCTGAAAGGAATCCCCTCAAATGAAACATCCATTTCTGAAAGATGATGGGAACATTAAATCTCTAAAGATAGATAAAATAATCTGCATGTAACTTGGAACAATATCACCTCAAACTGTATGATTAAATATTATAAACAGTTATATCATTAAAACAAAAAAAGGCTTGAGCGAATATATCTGCCTTAACCCAAATTCGATCAATATCCAATAAAAAATTTAACTTTATGGTAGTTTTCAATTATTAATCTTTAACCATGCTTCCTATCAAAATCTTCCTAGTATCAAGAATATTAACGAAAATTCGTAGAATTTATAGATATTTGGGTACGTGGTTCCGGATTATGTCCAAAATCGAGTCGGCTATTGCATATGTAATTGTGTAAATATTGTAGACATTTTGGTTTTAGTTAAATGATCAAATAGTACCTACATTCTTTTCGCTAGGCAGGTATGATAAACAAATTACATGTAATTGTTGCAATCTTGTCGACATTAATGAAGTCATCACAACTTTGGACTATAACAAAATAATCTAGGACCAAGATCAAAATAATCTTAGTTAATTCATTGGTTTAGAATTTAATTGCATTTATTCTTTAGATAAGAAGTACAGTAATAAATTTATAACAGAATAAAGCCCAAATATTTAATTTCTGTTCGGGCGTCACTTTCTATTCTTCCGGATTTATGCAGATCGCAGTCGATTGTAGAGCTTTCCATTGAGGATTTCTTATTCTAAATAGGCTCAACTTCGAGTAAAATAAAATAATTTCTTATGGTTCTTGAACTGCATTTCAGGGATTATAGCAGTTCGCAGAATGCGGCTGCAAAATGAATGGCTCTTTAATGCATGGATGGCGATGAAGATCCTCTGATCATCATGGGCCAGGTATGGAGGAGCCGAAAAGAAGCTGACACCTGCGGCCCATGTTGGTGGAGGGTGGGGAGAGACTCGGCCATAATAAATAACGTAATGGAAGCGTTTGATGTCAACCTCCTTGTGGCTTGATGGTTTTATAATTCACCTTTTTGTTCCCACCGGAGAGGGCTAATTGCCGTAAGTATGTTTTAATTACGGGAGAGGCGGGTGATCGCCAGCGGGAAGCTTCAAAGCCCCGGCTCCAGTCGTTACCTGAGACGCCTACGACGAAATGAGCCTCGTTTATCCGGGACGACTCACTATGGCGTTATCTCCGTCCATCTGTTCATATTTTTCTTTCTTTCTAACGCTATGCTCTTTACATGTCACGACGTAAAATTACTTAAGTTACATCTGATTGATACAAAAAAAAAAAGATGAAAAGTCATTTCCATTTTACTGCTTTAATCCTTAATATTTCAAAATTTTGTAATAAAATCAGACCATTAAGAGATAATTTTTTTATTTTCATTCTATTTTTGCACTTTATCAGTCTTAGAACTTATATCTACCTCCGTTTTGGAGGTACGTTTGGTACCATAAACGTAATTCTGGAAAACTGACTAGCGAAATACAAGTTTGTCATTTGTACCTACTAAGTTTTCTGAACAAAACTTTAAAAACAATTTTTTTTTTTTTTTTAACACGAAGTGATAAAGTACCTATTATAGTCACCATAGTCAATTAAGTATATTTTGAGACATCTTACTTTAATTTGCGTAGAAAAAGTAAGTAGGAAGAAATAAATGAAATGATTAATGATTTTTTTTTTTTACTTCCTATTAAAATCGATTACAACTCCCCGACCCCCGAGGGGGGAGGGGGTCGACTCCTGGCGGAGCCAAATCTTTTCTCTTCAAAAAAATAAATTATTTGAAATGATTATTATTAAATTATCATAGTAATATGTAAAATTCATGAAAATTCAAATGCATTAATATTAATTTTGCTTTTATATTTGTATCATTTAAAATAAAAGTATTGTTTTTGTTTACTGTTATGCTACCCACTAGGCCATAAATAATTCCGTGAATTGAACTTAAACAATTGTCAAATATTTCAATATTAAGAAATACGAATATGCTGTTAGACAAATGATGGGATTATTAGAGATATATTTCAGTCTGGTCATGATTAAAAATATGTAAACGCTACAAAAATTATTAAAAATAATTGACTCGATGATTTCTTAAATAATTAAAGTTATCTCATGAAAGTAAAAAAAAAAATATTTTTAGTGTTTATTAAGAATTAAAATAAATCAGGAAAAAAGTGTATATTGTTTACCTTAAAAAAAAAAAATAAAAATAAAAAGGAATAACAATTACATAATAAATATGTAATAATACCTATATAATAAGCTTGTGTAATATTTATATGTTGTATACATCAACTACATTGTCCAGCAATTTCGAGCACTAGGTACCCACTCATCAGTTTTAAAATACATCAAATCATGTAAAAAATTAGGTTCGAAGAAAACAAAACATTAAAATATGTTGAAGAAAATACTGTATAATTTTAGCAGAACATATATTTACACCTATACGACATAGTAATTCTTTGAATAATAATGGATAAAATAATTAAATTAAATAACGAAAATTTAATTAATGTCAATCAACTGTATATCCTATTATTAATGGTATTAAGTAAAGAATTTAATAGCTGACATTGTTGATATCATTTTTCTTTTCTTTTTTTTTTACAGGTGATCCAAGAAGCTTAGGAGCATTCCAGCCAACAAAAAATACAGGAAAAAAAACCCGGAGGATGAACATGGTAGCAGGAGCTTCTAAATACGTTAATAGAGGATATCCAAGATCCGTTATCTTATCTACGAGATCTGACAGACGTGAAGAAGACTGATCTGCAGGGGGTGCTGCCTCTGAGGGATCGGGGGAATATGTAAATATAGACCGCCTCTTATCTGCCGATGATGGGGAGGGGGTTTGCAGGGGGGGTATTCTCATCCCCGTCTCAGCGAGGGGAGCCGAGGCAAACTAGTTACGCGGGGATCCAGGTCAGATCTGCCATCTGTGTGCTCCCTGCAATGGTGGCCCAAGCAAAATGGTGGATTGCATCACAATGCAGCCCACTTTTTTTTCCTTTCAAATTTTCAGTTGTCTCAGCTATAATTGGGTCTTTTCAGAATCTTTTGCAGAAAGAAGGATGCCTCTCCACATGTTTGCGAATGACCCCAATTTTTTTTTTTCGTGTCCGGGAGGTGTTTCCGCAGTTTTTGAATAGCTAATGAGAAACTGACCGTTCGGCAATTAGTTGGAGCTATGAAGCTATGAAGTTGGAGGGACTGTCGTAAATCTTTAACAAATGTCATACTTAGTAGGGGAACATTCATGACAAGGTTAAAGACTGGAAGCAAAAAAAAAAAAAATGTAAACTGTCGGCTGATTTTTTTTAGCAGTTTTTTTTAATTATTTTTAACAGCTCAACATGAAATTTAAAAACCAAGACGAATTATTCTAGTTTACTTTCAATTCAATAGTGACATAAAAAAGTTTTTCTGATAGCCTAAAAATTGTTTAATAAATTTTCGTGGTATTCAGAACATATTTCATGGTGGGGTGGTTAGCCTGTGGTGTAGTGGTTAGCATGGCAACCTACAATACTAAAAGTTGCGGGTTCACGCCCCGTGGTTTCCCGAGGATTTTTTAAAGGGAGTAAAAAATCCTTAGCAATGCCGTCCTTCGGATATGACGTAAAGTGGAGGTCCCGAGCCTGTACGATGGTAGGTACTCGTTAAAGATCCCTGTCCTATAATAGCAGGATAGGCAAAATTTAGGACTCCGACTGTAGTCCGATTAGCCTTAGTAGCATAAAAATGGACGTTAAACAAACAAACATACTTCATGGTATTGGTCCAATATATTCAAAAGTAATATTTTTTTAAAGACAATGTACAGTCTATTGATTCAGTACTAGACAAATAAAAGAATAATGAACTTATAATATAAGATTAATTGTATGTATTAATTATATATGGTATTCCCAGGATATTGACTATTGTAGCAGAAACGACTAAAGACATAGCCCTTTTTGATTTTTGAACAATTTTAATGCAATTTTAAAGGATTTGTAGCCAATTTTAATTAAAATTCTATTACATTCTGAAATTCGATCTCTTTTGGATAAGGTGAGTATTGTAATGTCACTTTTGTAATTGTCCAACATAAATTGAACTTAATAATGAATATAGGATGTCATCTTTAAATGACTAAGTGGGGGGACAAAGGTTCAACAAAACGTCTAAGTGAAGTATAATTAGGTGATGTATTATTGTTTTCATTAGAAATTACTTTTACTTAAGGCGACACTGTGAAACAATGATATCATTGTCACATAGGTAATATTACAGTAGAAAGTATAGAAGTATTTTTAATTAATTGAGCAATATTTAAAAAACAATTTTTGTAAGTCTAGTCTAAGTTTTATTTGCTGATTTTTTAATACACATAAAATATTGATGAAGTATGTAAGTTTTGAGTACTCTAGTAGTAGGTATATTTATGGAAAACTAAAATGAGGTATATTGTGTTAATTATTATGATTGTAACCATTGAGCAATGTGTACGTTTACATTTTGTCCTTTAATAATTATTAGCGATTTCATTTATTAATAAGTGTATTTATATATTATATATGTTACCTAATGTGTTTTTAATTTAATATATATGTTTTAGATTGTATATTTTATTACCTCTATTTAACAAACTAATTCTATTTATTTTTTCATATGTATTCTTAAATATCGTTAGGCTGATGCAATAAGCAAATCAAATACATGGAAATGATCTCGTACCCACAGTTTGTTTGTTTGGTAGTAGCAATGCATTATACATTTATTTTACAATGGGGGAAAGGGGTTGGTCTTTTATTTATGCGATTCAAGTGCAAATGAAGATCTATTTGTATTGCATTTGCATGAACACACATGACAGTACCGTTCATTTGTTCTGTACAAAGTCATTGTGTACTTCCATTCGTGTTTAAAAGCTTTTTCAAAAGAATTTTACACGACACTCTTGCATTGAGCATTGATTCCAATTAAACATTTTGTATAAACATTAAACAAAGCGACATTTTTTATTTTTTGTGAATAATTAAAAGGAAAAAACACCTTATCCAGCTAATAGGACCGTTTATTCAACAAAAATAGAAAAAAACATAAAAATGCAATGTGAAGTGATTAATGTAAACGATTCTACTAAATTCTACTCCATACAGATTTTTTCTATACTTTTTAGAATAATTTAAAAAACTTTAAGCAACGAGTTGTCACGCTTAGGGCAACGATATGGCGAAATATTGATTTCAAATCAAATAGAAGCCTTAATAAAAAAAAATAATAGTAATAAAATGCCATTAAAATATTAATTAACTTGGTGTTGTTTAATAACAATAATAATAATCTTTCATAAAAAACATTACTTTAGGTTTAAAAATTATTACTAAAGTCAATCTTGACGTTATTGTCCCTTGGGATTGTAAGTTGAAGAGTAAAAACGAATGAAATGAGAAATGTGTTGATAATTTTCTCTCTCAATCAAGGGGTGTGCACTGAAGTGTATTTTTAAAATATTCCAATAGCTACTTCTCAGGATGTAAGATATTTAGGACAACACCAGGAAAAAACAATTAGATGGAAAACTCATCTTAGACTGATGAAAAGAGGAAGAAAAAATTATTTATTTAAAATATTAACAATATTAATAACAAAAATTGTGTCCATGATTCCGAATCCTCCTTTACCACGATAAAATAGTTTTGTCTTTGATAAAAGACAAAAGTATTTTTATTATTTTTTAAATTGATAAAATAATACAAAGTCATTTTTAGATCAATATAGAGTCCTTTGTTTTTATAGAGGTAAGAAATATATTATAAAATTGAAAAGATAGAAACTAAACAACGGATATGGACTATTTTCAAGATTACTTGACAGACACTCTAAATTATCTTTAATCGACATAGTAACAATACACAAAGTACTAATTAGACACATATGGACGTACGATATAGAACCATGGAGCTCTCCAAAACCCTTAAATATTAAAAGAATCCAATCTATTGAGAAAGATAGTGGATGCACCAAACTAATGACCATGTGACTAATGACTTACTACATATGGACCTCAACATTCATCGATGGCTGTATCAACACTACAATACAACACCACAAAACTTACACCAAAGACTGACTTTAAACATGAAACCACCAAGACCAACGCAAAAATCCACTCCAAATACACACACATATGAAAATCTAAAAAATTATGTTCATTTTCATTTTTCATTTAAATGAATAAAACGTTTTTTCTCCTCCACATATTAGAAATCCAGATTATTGTAAATGTGATGACGAAGTGTACGCATATGTACGTCAAAGAAGATATTTTTATTTAGATAAAATTATTTTATAGAAAACTGATTAATTTAAATAGGAACATAGGATATGAATAATGTATTTATGTCAGCTTCTAAATTTTAAACCGCAATAACGAATTGAACGATTAATAATCCACATGCGATTTTCCGTTACGACTGATCACGTTGGGTGGCAGGATGCACGAGTGGGCTAACGCGTTAGGAAATACGCTTTGCCCCTGACAACTACATGTGATTATTAAACAAGAGATAGCCAGTTCAAAACCCAAAGCCAAGGGCCATTTAATACTACTCGGCATTAATCCCCCACCATCCCCCCTGGATCGAGAAAACCCCGTAAAGCCTAAACGGTGATGAACGGGAGAACAAAAACAAATATAGATAATAAAAATATAAAATTAAAAAAAATACTGATCACGTTTAAAAGAACTCAATTAAATTCCCTGTCATTCAATAGAGCACATAATTATATTCGTGGAAAAATTAATAATCTTATAAAGAAAAAAAAAGTTTTTAGCTATATATGTACAAAAAACCTATATACGAAACGTATACATGTTTATAGAAAAAATGTTTGTTGAAAAATCAGTTTTGCGTAAATTATTGTTCATCTTTTGAGAGTTGTTAGGTTCAATGGAAACATTAGATAACTGCTATCATACTAAATTCTTATCTAAGCATAATAATGAAATTTAATCCATTCGAATAATGTAAGCACTCGATTTTCAAAACTATATTAAAGAGCTTCTGTAGATCTCATTGATACCAAATCTCCAAAACATTAAGAATAATAATAGATGTATAGTTGGAATAAATGAACAGTAAAATATAATGATGATAATATAGTAGGTTAGTTATATAAAACCTATAAAGAGAGAAACCTATTTTATATAAAATAATTAGGATTTTAAAATCTAACACTCCTAAAAACTGAAGTTGTTACCGGCCAAACAGGTGTTAGCAATTCATGAAAGAATATTCGACTTTTTATAATTTGTTCCCTCGCACTATGAACAGATATTAACGTACGCCAAATAATATTTAAAAATGTAAATAAATCCTTAAAGACAGTTACAACGGAAGTAATTAAATTCGATAGCCCTTAAATATTCATGAAAACTGAATGACAGTTTCATCAAGGGTTAACAAACCCCTATACAGGATTTCCCGAAACCGTCGGACCCCTTGGGGGGTTGTACGTCGGCGAAGGGGTACCAACTTAATTAATCGCTAGAGGTGGAGCTTATTGAAATTCAAGGAGTGGCATCCCTGCGACAGGAGCAAAGGTGAAGGAATTTGCATATGGGGGTGGGGCGGGGTGAGGGGGCGTTATTAGCTTTCTCCGCGTCTGTGGAAGTCGTCCTATGAATGTCTAACTACGGCGATTTGTTTTGTTTAAACAACTACGGAACAACGAATTTATGGCGTTTTATTAGTTATGTTGAGCTACCTGTATGTGATGGTTGGACCTGCCTGTAATTCAATATAAATTCGTTTTTGTAAGGAGACAAATGGTGTTAGAGAAACTGTAAAATTTGTTCGATGAATATATTAAGGAATAAAATTAATACTTTATACACTGGAACTCGGTAGATAGAGCTAAAGAGCATTCATTTAATTTATTTGTTTGTTTAACGTCACTTTATGCCATTAAGGCTAATCGAACGATGTTACAGTGGGAGTACTAAATTTTGCCTACCCAAGTATTATTAGGATAGGGATCTTTAACGAGTACCTGACATCGTATTGGCTCGAGAACTCCATTTTACGTTCTATTCGAGGGACGGCATGGCCAAGGATTTTTTACTCCCATTAAAAAATCCTAGGGCCACCGCTGGGCGCGAACCTGCGAGCTTTAGTATTGTAGGTTGCCATGCTAACCACTATACCACAGGTGACCCCTTCATTTATTTGAATTTGAGCTTTTATAAACGACAAATAGCAGTTTAGAAGTACCTACCTAGTATGAACATCACTTACCGTGCTTTAACTATTTATCAATTGTGGAAATATTTAAACAAAATGTTTCCTTATAAAACTCATAATTAGTAGCAACAGAAATGCAATAGCTACTACAATGGATTTCATTATCTCTATATATATAAGAGGCTTTGTCCTGACTGACAGAATCAACGCAGAGCAAAAACTACTAATGGTAGAAACTTGAAGTTAGGAATTTAGATTTTAAACGCGATGTAGGTAACCACTCAGAAAGGAATTTCAAAAATGTAACTCCTAAGGGGCTTAAATGGCGAAATTGTCGTTTAACTCTAACGGAAATCTATTGTTGAGATTTTAAACCATATGTTTTTTATTTGAATATCGATTTAACGTTACAATAGTATTAAAATAGACATTCACATAAAATATGGCTACTGATTATTTAAATATTAGTGGTAATCAAATTATGCACACTGTGATTCCCATTATTGGGGATGGTGCGTGTTTGTTTCGATCTCTTCTCCATATATATAAGAAGCTTTGTCCTCACTAACAGAATCAACGCAGAGCAAAAACTACTTATGATAGAAACTTGAAGTTCGGAATTTAGATTTTAAAAGCGATTTAGGTAACCACTAAGAAAGGAATATCAAAAATGTAACCCCTAAGGGGTTTAAATGGCGAAATTGTCGTTTAACTCTAACGGACATCTATTTTCGAACTTCGAGAAAATATATCTTATTAGTACTCATTATAAAGAATTTGATAAGACGAGTTTAACTCGAAAGGCCCTATTGGGCGTCGAAAACCATGTTTTACAGCCGAAAAATGAAGCGTTCCCGACGAGTAAGTCATTTATTGTTTCGGCGGTTTTAGTGAACTCTCTCCATTACGCCTCTCCCTCTCTTCTACCGAGCCGGCAGCTTCCCCCCCCCAACATTCCACCTACCGGAAGCTTAGATTTTACTAAATCTCCTTAACATATTATATTAGATCAATACCAACATAATGGTCACAGAATTGATTTTAAAGGCTCGCGGGCGAAGCCGCGACGGGAAATGCTAGTTGTAAATATTATGAGTCGAGTTAGTTACACAACTTATAAGTTATAAACGATTAGATCGATTTTTATGGTATTCGATTTTTAGGATTCGTCCCTGCTCCGAATAGCTAAATATGTATTAAAAGTTGCTGCTGTCTAAATTCAATTCATTCCAATGCAAATAAACACTTTTTAATGATGGTTTTTGTACATTTATCGAACTTAGTTAATTTTGAGTCTTCATTTTATCTTAATAAAAAACATAAGAACTTAACTTATAAGTTAACACAAAATGTATTGATTCTGTGGCGGTACGAAAGTTTTATATGAAACATAACATAAACAATATATATGCCTATACTATATCCAAGACAACTTATATGCCCAAAAAGTCATTTCCATAATGAAATCTTAATTATTGAAAAAATGAATTTCAACATTAAATTAAAATTACATACATATTTAGTATAATATATATAATAAAAGGAAAAGTTTCTTATATTTTTTTTTTTTAAATAAAAGTTAACTTGCATTTTCGCTGATTTGATATAGTATAATGAGACAGTATGATACCAAAAAATTAATAAAATACTAGATGACAGCAAGAAAATGTCGAGGGAGCAAAGTAATTCCAAAAAAGAAAAAGAAAAAACGAACTATAGCAACTGCAAATATTGACATTTTTCAGTAAAAGCTAAAGAAAAATAAGTCTGATTTGTCTGAAAGGAATGGACCATAAATACAACGGTGAATTTCTTAAGTAAACTTGTGCTGATATACAATCATCAAGTAAATGCAATTTTAGGCCACTAACAAATTGATATCAACTTTACAAAATTTTAGGGTAAAAATGTAATTTTTTATGTTGTGTGATTATATAATTAGATGGAAATATCCAATTTTTCTTTTTATCGGGGTAAAAAATACATATATAGCAACTAAACTATACAAAATCTAATTTTATAATTGTGAAAAGTTGTTCCGTTCCTTCTGATTTCGATGCTCACGAGGAAAATTAATACCGGGTTCTTCGGCAGTCTGTTTACAATTCAAATTTCAATATAAATGACTCAATCAAGAGAGGCAGCCGGCATCCATGTTCTCAGGCATTAAATTAAATTGCTTTATAATCAATATCTCGACATCTCGGAATTTATCCAAACGGAAAGATGTCCCCCCTTTACCCCTTACGCTGCAACCTCCGGGTTTTAATAAAATATAATTAAACTCAAATGATATCTTAATTGGTGCCTCAGCCTTCTGAATTAATATAGATGTCGAGCTGAGTTTTTTTTTTTTTTTGTTTCACCCGCCATCGGCAGTGGTGGCTAAACCCTGTCAGATGTTATTAAAATCGGGTTTATAACGATAATAACCCAGCCTTGAGCGCATTATTTATAATTTACTCTGGGCATGAGACGAAGGGAGAAGAACACATTTTTTTGGGAATTAAAAAAAAAAAAAGAAAAAAGGATTTACGGTATCATTACAGAAGGCGCCTGCGTTTCCTCATTATTTTCTTAACTCTTTTAGAAAAAAAAAAAAAAAAAGAATCCCAAGCTTACGCTGTGAAGGTGAGTACGAATTATTAATATAAGTGTTAATAAATAATGTATCAAGTAGGTGTTAGAGCCGTTTATAAAACAGGTGCGGAATTAAGTGCAGCTGTTCCTGAAATGGACGGATTAAAATATTATGGAATTTTTCGTACTTAATCAAAATGTGTGTCAGGGATAACTGCTGAAAAAAATTTGGGCAAGTATTTTCGTTGGGCCTTAAAAGAAAAATTATGCGTATATGTTATCAGGTGTTTTCTCCAAGAGATTTAGGACGTAGCAATTCATTAAGGCATGTAGATGAAAAAAAAGTTATTTTTCAATTAGTTTTGTTTTTCCGATTTTCGAATTCCATTGCCGACTTAATAAAAAGCGCCCAAACGCGTAAGTGCCAATACTGAATACTAGAGTTTGGACACGCCAACAGGTATCACTTAAGTATCAATAATTTTTTTATACGATCCTTTTTCTAAAGTATCGATACTTGATAATATTACTTCAATGATTGTAAATTCCTATTCTTAAAAAAATGGGATGGATGGAATATGCGATGAAACAATAAAAATGAAACCACTGATATAAAAGTCACTAAGCAGAAATGTATTTATCTCCTTGATTAGGCATGTTCCTAGTATTTTTATTATTTTTAGCTCCAAATTTGAGCTCGGATAACATTTTTTTTTTACACGCTTAACTTATACATAATTATTAACTTACATGAAAAACGTAATGATGTCTTCATCCAGACCATCTTCAGTTCTGTCATATTAAGATGAAGTGCTACAACAATACAAAGTAGCCGAGATTAATAATTTTGAACAAAATTCAGAGTATGAAAATAGTGAAGTAGTTATAAGATTGTCATATAACATGGCAAATATTTATTTCATAATAGAGGCATTATTAAAATAAAGAGCCATTAATAATTTTCCTGTGCCAGTGATACCAATAAAATAAATTTAGTTTTATATGTAATATAATACTAAATGGATTCCTATTAATAAAAATAATGTCAAATGCAACAGGCTGAATTTTGATATCGTATCATAGATAGAACAGAACCTCTGGGAACCCTAAGAAAAGAAATATAAAATATAATTCTTAAGTAAGTTAATTATGCATTATATATAAGGTTGTATACATATATTTTTCTTTTCCCCAATTCATTATTTTTTAGGTAAACCTACGAGTGAACATGGTAGTTTGTAAAGCTATTTTACAGGACAAGTCATTGTTTAAATATTCTATTCAGAAAGCAGCCTATAGTAATAATGGTGTAACCTTAGTTCAAAACATTTTAAAAGCATAATATATACCTACTAATACAGAATTAAATATAACAATTAAAGTAATAAAAGATTATGCATTTATTCATAGGAATAAGGTATTGGTTTAATGAGTATGAATATTGCATCAGGAATTTTAAGTTAGATTTTAAAACAAGTACCTTATTTGAAATTAAGGTATTATAATTAATAATTAAATTAATTATTTATAAATTAATGGCCTTCATTGAATCTAAAATAGCGTGAATTGCTCAAAGCAGGTTGGACCCAAGTGTGAAATGTGTTGAGGGTTGTGTAATTAATGATCTTTACGATGGTTTAATAGCAGCCTATATCTCTCAGACTAACTGGACCCCTGGGGCAAGTATCGATATATCGAACTTGCCATCTGGATAAATATCTATCGAATTATCACTGACCTGTCACCCGCCTTAGTCGCATTAGCGTCGATGTATTACACGTTGGGCATGTCATGTGTTCTCCTAAATGTTAATTATGAGTTGGTTTAAAGATAAACTAATTAAAATTATATAAAAGTTAATAAATGTGATATAATAGGTAATAATTAAACAGTAAATAAGTAATTGAAACAAAATTGTAGCATTAATTCTTAGAAAAATTTATTTTTTTATGAAAAAACCTCAGTTAAAAAAAAATCATCATTCTAACCATATTCTGTCTTATATTCCTTTTTAAATTTCACTTCATGTTTCCAGTTTAGCTTTTTTTTTTTTTTTTTTTTTTTTTTTTTTTTTTTTTTTTTTTCATAGCCCCTTATGATTTAGTAATTTCTCGATTGATTTGATTGCTTCCTTGAATAGTAAACCTTTTACTGCAGTTATATGCATTTTAAGGGGTATTGAGAAAATCTAATTTTTGAAAATTTAATAGTTTTTCTAGGTTTCCGGTGATGGGGCTCACCTCTTTCTTGATCAGTTTAGCTAATTAATTAAAGTAAATTTATAATGAAATGATCTATAATGACTAATGAGAATGAATAAATAAATATTATACCTAGATAAAAATATGATGAAAGTATAAAAAACCGGTGTCGTGCTAAACTACTGCTGAGGCGACAGTTACTGCCTGTTTACAAAAACGGCCCCTGGGCACATCTCAACTGAGGGGGGCATAAAAATTAACAACCCTTTACGCTGCTCTGAATTTATTGTTCTTGGCATCCGTCCACAATTCAGTATCCCCACCCCCTTTATTAAGAAGGAAATACCAATGTTGATGTTATTGGTTGTTTTGGTCCAGTACAAAAATTCATTTGCTGACTGTTAAGGGTTTGTTGACTGATGCAGAGTCATGTATAAAACAAATACACTTTTTGCATTATAAACAATTAAATTTTGGAACTGAGCTATAAAATTTTTCTAACTCCCGGCCAACCAGAATCTTCCTGCTTTCCAGCTGTTCCAGCCTTGCTTCCTTCTCTATTCCAGACAATCCTCCTAGGCGTATGTAAAGAAGATGGCCTAGGGATTTTCTATGCTAAGTGTACTAGTTGAGTGCTACCAATGGGTAACTTCTCATCATGCTATTTCATGACATATTATATTCTTATTATTATCTCATTTACTAGATGTATTTTTTAAATTCAGTTGTAAATTTCAATAAATAAATAAAATAAAAAATTCGCTAGTAGGTAGCGTATAATAGGTTTTTCAACTTGGGTTTATATGTAAAAATAATAGCTTATATGAAAACCCTGCTAAAAATATGTATTGATTTTACATAATAGATTTAAATTGAAGCATTTATGATTTTTTTTCTTTTTTTCTATTGTTAGTTTACATCTCAACGGCTTCCCTGTAAATGTATTAGAAGTGTTTTTTCATGCGAGGGTACATCTTGCGTAATTATGTAAAATTTAAAAATAAATTATATTTTCAAATAAGGTACCTGTTTTATAGATGATTCTTGAAACGTTTTAAAAATCGTATGATGCAAAAGAAAACGGAGAAACTTAAATTTCCTCTCCTAAAATGTCGCTGGTTTGCCTGTCTTGCATTGCGCGAGCGATATTTGCATAGAAGTATATTTAGAGGTCTGTAATAGCCAACTGTTTTTCTTTACAATAGGTTGATTCATAGCCAGGATTTTCAGTTTGATCTTTTTTTATTTTGGAAAGCCAACGTTTCGATCCCTAAATATGGAAGATCATCAGGGCTTCTGAGTTCAGAGTAATACAGGGATTGCTACTCTGTATTACTCTGGAGTCGGAAGCCCTGATGAAAATCTTTGGCTAACCAAACTAAAAAAAGTTCAAAATATAATGATAATCTGAAAACAAAATTTACAATATAATCATATGCTTTATATGCAAATATACCGGTGGAACGAACGATAGGTACAAAGACAAAGGAAATATACAATACAAAAAAATTGACTATTACGAACTGGATTGCTTATTATTTTTGGCTACTAATATTCTTTCAGGGCTTTGCTAATTTTATTATATTTTTGGTTAAAACAATTTCAGTATTTTGTATGGGAAATCCGAATAGATTTACTTAAGTACGTTATAAGGCGAGAAATAATTATATCCAATTACAATAAATACTTTTGTTTTAAATGAAAAATAAACAATAAAATCTGTAACACTCAAGGGCATTTAGCCATAGCGATCTAAGGATATTGCTTTCGGCCATTCCATGTCAATTCAACAGTCTTGAACCTCACCAGCTCAGACTTTCTTGAAATTTGGTATAGTCAACTATTTGCATCTACTACAACAATTGTGAAATATTACTGAGATATGTCTACCCGTTTTTTAATTATTGGTCTCTAAAGCCCTCAAAAATAGGTCCAGAAACAGAAAAAATCATGATAAAAAATAGCTGTAGATGTTTTACAAAATTTGACTGGGACTATGAGATTGGTGTCGTTTAACTTCACATTCCCTGCCACTTCATATGATATACAACAATTTATAGGTTGGTACTAAAGAAATTTTTTAAAACTAAATGTAAAATTTTCAATTTTCTCAAAAAGGGCAGCTTTTAAGATTTTTATATATCTTTAAAAATAGGTAATTATATATCTATTCATAGAACAAATTATAAAAGTGGGATGAAAATTTCTTAATTACTAAAAAAATTGGAAACTAGTGATAAAATTCCATAAATCTAGCATTTTCTGATTAAAAATAGCTGTAGATGTTTTCCGAATTTGACTAGGACTATGAGATTGGTAACAGCGCATTCCATGCCATTGCAGATGATATACAAAAATTTATATCAGTAATATTTCACAATTGTTCTAGTAGTACAAGTAGTACCTACACATATACCAAATTTCAAGAAAATCTGAGATGGGGAGGCTCAAAATGATATATTTTTGTGCTGATTTGACGTGGAATGGCCCGTTTAAAACAATAAATACTAATCATTATGTAATTCATTGATTAAAAAGAATTTAAATAGGAAACAAATATTATTTGAAAACTATGAAATTCTTTATCTAATGAAATATTAGAATAGTAGGATTTTTTTTAAATCATTAAGCATTTAAATATTACCCAACTTGCTCAGGAGTTGATTATGATAAATTTAAGTGAAGCTAGTATTATATTTTTTTTAAATTTAAGAACTGAGAAAATAAGATACTTACCCAGACCAGCAAGTACTCTCACTGGGGACCCGACTTGGAAGATAACGAAAACGAAACTGAGCCGTGATGGTACGCCCACGACTTGAACTGAAACTACCCCAATTCGTTCAACCCTTTACACTATTTGCAAACAGAGCATCTCACCTGTTGGGCAGATGATTTACATCCCGGGTTACCTTCACTTTCCACCAGGTACACCGCCCAAACCCTTCTCCCATTGTTTACCCCGTATTCAAATGCCCCTAAACGGGTTCATTGCCTAGCTGTTTTAAAATTTTTCCAGTCATTGTGCAATTGTCCGCCTATATAGATCAACCCTTGCCAAAAAGCGCTTACCTGGAGTTTTGCATGGGAAAGTCATTATTCACGGAAGGCAAGAAACCCTTTTGCACCTGACTGATAGCAACTGAAAGGGAAAGGTAAATGGTTTTCGTGTTAAATGTCCAAAAGAGCATTGTAAATTTTAATAAATTATCTTAAACAAAACCGATTTGTGGAAATTCACGGTTAATTTATTCATATAAATTGCAAATTAATTAAAGTAGGAAAAAGGTAACTTACTAATCTTCCACAACTTTCATGGAATTTTATTTTGGAAATAAGTTAAATGGAGCAGCTAAGTTTAATTTATGATAACTTGTTATCCATGATTTTCCAATATTCCCCTGTCCCAAAGATTACGTTTGCGAAATTATGCTACCAAAAATTAGTGTATATCTCACAAAGGTGCAGACATTTTTTTTCGATTTGACTCAACAGTTGTAAAACAAACTTAGTTGTAACAAACTAAGGCTACTAAGCAACTTAAAACAATGGGTACATAATTTATTTACACATCAAATTGATTTTAATTTTAGGATGGAATATAAGACTGAAAGGCCTAATAAAAAAAAAAAAAAAAAATGTTGAAAACAATTGTCTTAACTCAATTCGTCCATACCAAGACGAATTGAAAAGGCATATGGAGATAATATTATTTCATGAATAAAAAGAGAGAATACATAAAAAAGAAAACAATGGAACGATGGAAATATTGTGTGGATAATAATGAAAAATCAATTAAGATCCAGAAATAATAAATAATAAAACTCACTTAACGTGTACACAACTTATACTTTCACCATTTCTAATAAATAAATGGTTTATCAGGAGTAGATCATAAATATGAAGACTCCACGCTAAAAACGTGTTCAGTCAAATTTTTGTGGATGATTGTTTTATAGCACATTATAGGAAACCATTTCGAGTACTACATATACTGTGTAGTTTACACGAAAACAGCGGGTTCAGTCCTTGAGATATTCACGATTTTTTTGTGGGGGGCACACGCAATTACAATTCTTTTTTGGTCATTGATTCTTTTTGAACTAACAAATAATGTATTGTATTTTTATTTACATTACCATTATTTGAAAATATATTGGGCATACACTTTTTTTCCCCATTGAGTTAGAGTTACTACTTTGTGTTCTATACAAAATATAAACATTCTTTTTGCTCACCTGTAAAATTTGCAAAATGTGACTGAACACGTTCTTCGTGTGGGGTCTTCATATAGTATTGAAGGGAGTTGTTTGATTTTTATGCTTTGACAGTTTTAAAAATGATCTATATATAATATAAACTTACCAATACACTTTGTTGGTAGTTGGTGCGTTCATTCTAATGCAAGACAGTAAAAAAAAAAATCTGGTGCGTGCGCGCAACACACAACTTTCACTTACCACCTTACTTAGATAAGAAATTAATGCGTTTTGTTAATGCCACTTCTCAAAGTCACACATTTTCCACATTCATTTCTTATTTTTGTTTTCATTTGCTCTATAAACCCCTCAGAACATTTTAATAATGATAACGCTTACCTGATATTAAATAACACTCAATTTCCATTAAACATGACGAATATGAAGAAAATCGTTAAAGCCGTTTCTGAGATAATCTAAAAATTAGAAAAAAAGTTATGAAATAAAGTGTCCCTTTCGATTGATCAATTTTGATGAAATGTTGGCTATCACATCTTTGGCATATACATACATCAAATACCCAGTTTGATCAAAATCGTGAAAACCGTTTTTAAGTAAATAAAAAAAAACACGTGAAAATAATACAAAATTTATTAAGTAAAGTCCCCCCTCCGGTTGATCAATTTTTATGAAATGTTGGCTATCAAATCTTTGGCATATACATACATCAAATACCCAGTTTGATCAAAATCGTGAAAACCGTTTTTAAGTAAATAAAAAAAAACACGTGAAAATAATACAAAATTTATTAAGTAAAGTCCCCCCTCCGGTTGATCAATTTTGATGAAATTTTTACAGTCATATCTCGGGCATATAAATAGATGAAATACTCAGTTTAATCAAAATCGTTAGAGCCGTTTTTGAGAAAATCGAAAAAAACGTAAAAAGTTATTAAATAAAGTACCCCCTCCCTTTGAGAAATTTTGATGAAATTTTTGCTGTCACATCGCGGGCATATACATACACTAAATACCCAATCTCAGGTTCGCACGGTTTATAGTTTTTGAGCTAGTCTGTTCACACACACCCACACACACACAGACCATTTCGCGGGACTTGGTTAATTGGACTCAGGGGACCCCAAAACGTGTATTTCCGTTGAAAACCGGAAGTCGAAATTTTTCACGATCGCAATACTTCCACTTACTATATATTTCATATATAGGTAAGTGAAAGTAAAAACTGTTTTTTTTTTTGTTGTTTAATATAATTTATTTTCCTAACATTGTACCAACTGTACGTAAGTACCCGATAGGGGGGGGGAGGTCAGAGGTCCATACTACCCCCTTCAAATCTTAAAATATTTTTTTAATTCTTTTGTATTAAAAAAATGCATTAGCATAGCTACTCAACCCTAAATGTAGCACTTTTTTAATAATTTGAAAAAAATGTGCTGTCAAGCAAAAGGCAACACCTGAGTCTAAAACCGAGTGGGGAGAGTCGTAAAATCGTCCCTGTTTATACCACATTTCATTTTTTTTTTTAACAAATAACTATTTTTTACCATGATATATTAAAATTATATATTTCATTATTTGGTAAGTCTCTAATCATCTACTCTTCTCATTTTCATCATAATCCTGTCTTCCCCTAGTGTTGGTTAAGTATTTTCTATCTCTTCCATAATGTTTGGTGTTAGTGTTAATTAGTTCTGATAAAAATGGGCCAAAACGTCGTAACAATAAGATAATTGGAAGCATTAGTATCATGTATCATATCATATACCTCTTACTTAATAGAATAGGCCTATTAGCCGTATTCCCCTTTTTTAATAACTAACTTGAATTTTTTTTCGTTGTTAATATATTCAACGGTAGCATGTCTGTCCTGTATACGTATCGTCGTGGAACCCCAATCATAGAATCGTACATTCCACATCATATTGACACTTACAAATACATGCCTGACTTACCCCCGCAGGGCACGCCCATCACGGGTATCGGACCACTTACGGGGAAGGTATGTGCCCCGCTTTGAAGGGCCTAGACTGAGAAAAATCTCCTCAGCATAGAATAACAAAGGGGCAGAGTTGCATTAGAACCCTAGGTACTCTATTCATATTATTCGGGATGTTATTCACCTCCGCCGGGACCTTACACAGCAGTCCTTTCAAGAACCCTTCCACTAATGGAAGGTATTAATACCCTTCAGCCAACGCTGGGGGGGGTTTGTCAAGTTTCAGCGAGAGGGGGTTCCATCTTGTGTTTTCTACTGTTATTCCCTCCAGTTTGCGACCCTCCTTAAAACTTTAATAATAATATGACAATAAATACTTTACGTATCAATAAAATAAGTTGAATAAATTGAATTGAAATTAAATTGAAACCAGGAATTATTAGAAATAATGTACAAAATAAAATGTGTATAATTATTATTATTTATTTTATTATTAACCTTTCTTTGAACAGATTTTGCAAACTTATACATACATACTTTACTCCAGTTGGATCTAAGCTTCACGTACTTGTGAATGAAAATTCCTTCTATTCGCACTTTCGGCAAGATGATGGTTTCAAGTCAAATATTGTTTTTTTGTATAATCGCACGTGAAGTTTCAACTGTATTCTCTATTTTACTACATAACTACAAATACTGACTACGAAAAATAGTCTTTGATCACAACTTGTCCATCATTTGGGCAGTTAGTACCACTGGTAATAACTGTAACTCAGATGTAGCCCTCTATCTACGTTGACACAATCACCCCTATCCACCGCATTGGGAAATGAACAAAAGTTCTTAAATAAAGTCATTTCTTTTCTCTCCAGGGCAGATTTCTTTAAAGCATTTAAATTTTTGTTTTTAATTCAATTTTCTTACTTGTATCTTTTTTAAATTATCTATCCTTTTCATCTTTCTAATTAATTTATCTTTAAATTTTTATAAATCAGATTTATCTCTCTTTCCGTCTCCTATTCTTATTAATCTTGTTCTCAATCTTTATTTTTATTGCTTATTTATTTATTACCAATTCTATTCTTTGAAAGCATGCTTCCAATCTAAATCACTAAAAACTTAAAACCAATAAATTTAAACAAAATAATATAGATATAAACAAGGGCGTTTATCACCAAGGGGTTTTACGCCTTCATACTAAAACAAACAACCACAATCATCATCATTGTGATTCCAATTGTATGCATAACTCAAAATTGATGAGAATGAATGAAAATATAACTTTATTCTGGGACCTTTAGTCTAGGTTTGAGTTATAATCATCTTCTTGTCAACTATATATATCCTATTTCATATATTCCAGATGTAATATATATGAGGCTATTTGTAATAATAACTTTTACTATAATACGATAGCTTTAATTACTTTTAATGTTAAGTCGAGGAAAAGTTATATGACCTATGAAAATCTGTAAATTTCAAAAAGTATGTTTTCTTTGCTCAATTTTGTTCACATTTTAAACAACCCAAAGCATACTTTTATATCAACGGAATAGTAAAAAAGAACTAAACATTTTAAAGCGTTCTTCTTGGTCAGGCATTGTATCTTTTATTAGAAATAATTCGCTCCTAGCTCTTGAAAAAAGAAAAGAGAAAAAAAGAGCGATGTACATACTCATGGCGTTTTACCAGAAATGGAATACTATAGTGTAATTCCACCCGCATACTGTGTTTAATCCTGGCATAATAAGTACTAATAATAATAAATACAGTTTTAACGCTGAAGCAGTTGAATATATTTAAATACTAATATTTATGAAGTAAAAGTGCATTTATCGAACATTGATTAACGAATACAGCCAAGAAATAAATATGTATTAGCAGACCCAAAAGGGATTAATCGAACACACACTGAAGTTGACTATTTGCAAATCTATCAGAATTATACATGGTAAGTAAGTGGGAAATAGAAAAATACATGAATTATTCTCTTAAGTTTAATTCTCATGAAACCAAAAAGTCATGATAACTACAATCTAGGGAGAGAAATGCTTTATTTTTTAAAACAAAACAAAACAGTGCTGCCCAATTACATTGGGTTGCTACAATACACAGCATACTTATCAATACAATTTCGTACATTAATTAAACTAAAATTACATTATAATTTTCCATGCATATAAACGTACGGTTACAAAATCTTACATTTTTTTTTTTTTCTTTTTCAATATTTTATTTACTTTTTATTTGTTTATTTTTTTTTCCTTTTTTCCTTCTCTTTTTCTCCCTTAAACCATTATTTTTCTTACTTTTTTCTTCCCCCGTTATAGTTTACATCACTCTTGAGCAAATCTTTCAACATTCTCTCTCATTTTTCTCCCCGTCCTATCATGGCACGCATACAGAGCAAAAAACAAAATAGCTAATAGATAAATAAATAGACGAATATATAAATATATGAATAAATAAGTGAATAGATATAAATAAATACACAATTAATAAATAAATAAAAAATGTACACAAATATATATATAAAAAAAAAAAATAAATAAATAAAAATAAAAAATCTTTGACAGACAGAACAGCCACACATAATTAGTGGCCATATAGGTGATAGTGGATAATGCCCAGGGAGTCCAAGATTATATTTTCAGCCAACACCGAAATTTCTCTCATCTCGACACCTAGGTCTTCTAAAAAACTCCTTGTTCTTTTTGGGATCGTTCCGCGAGATCCGAACCAGAGGCCTTTCACGGAGAACTCTCTCTCTCCAAAGGTCTCGCGGAACTTCTCTTTAAGGAAAGGGATGCACTTTTCGTAGATATCTCTCTTTTCCCTTTCCACCTCACCCGCCTGGTCAAGGTCATTGTTTTCAAATCTAATTGTCGGATCCACCACCAGTGCTTTATTCCCGGTCTTAGGGAATGCGACAATGTCTGCATACCTCGTGGATCCATCTGTGTCAATGCAATAGACCTCGGCAAAGCAGGCGAAGTTCCTCTCTTTAAGGAGTCTTATAAGTTCATGCTTAACCCTATGGTGCCGGCGAGTTATGAGGAGGGAGTTGTTGGGGCATTTTCCCAGCACGTGGGCTGGTGTTTCAGACTCTCTGCCGCATTTACGACAGAGGGACCCAACTTCTCTCGGTTGTCCGCTGGCTCCTGGGACTCCTCGCAGAGGGGCATAATTAGTGTTAAGTTTTAAGGAGTTCGACCATTCTGACCCCGAAAGAACCTGCTTGTCGTAGATGTATCTGTTAGCCTTCGGGGTCTCTTTAAAATGTCGAACTCCAATTCCCTGCCATTTATAATTGGCCCATTCCTCAAAAGCATTTTCACGCAGCGACTGACGTAGAGCTCTCGCACTTCGGTAGCCCTGATCAACACCCAGTCTCTCGGCGCATTCCGCCAGCTCTTCTTGGTAATTAAATATAGACTGGAACAGGGCATCCGGCACATTTGACAGCCGCTGAGCAATGGACCAATGCTGCAAAGGAGCCTCCCATTGGCAACGGATCAATCCCAGTCCTCTATACCTCCTTGGTGCGTAGAACATCGCTGTCGAGGTGTTGGCTGGGAGCCCAATTATGGCTTTGATACTCCTGCGAATATTGGTGTCAATACCATCCAATACTGCAGGACGTATTTTAGTTAGGGGTGCTGTCTGGAGAGGATAAGTAAGCCCCGGGAACACGTATTGATTCACAACGTTGACCTTCTGCTCTGGTTTTAACAAACACGAGCTTACCAATTTGTCGAGATTAGCGTTCACTGTTGTCACCGCCTCATCATTAAAGACAATCTCTCCCGAGAACAAACATCCCAAATATTTTATTCTCTCATTCTTATCTACAGTCTGAATGCTGTCTCCGTTCTCCAGGGAGAGTGTCGTCGTCTGCAGCTCTCCTTTTTCTATAACAATTCCCACGCTTTTTAGCGGATTTATAGCCAGACCTATCTCTGCTAGCACCCTCTGAGTGCTGTTAATAATTCTCTCGGCTGCACCCTTGTCGCGTGCCGAGACCGCCTGGTCGTCCGCGAATCCTGTAAGGACCACACATTCTTGGTCACTTAATTGGTAGCCAAACTTTTTGGCAAATTCTTGGTCACATAAGTCCCGGTAGAGGTGGTCTATGGCCAGGTTGAATAGCGAAGGCGACAAGGGCCCGCCCTGAGGCACTCCTCTGAGCACACTGATCTGGCTGGTCGAGTGCGCTCCTACACTAATCTTAATTTTATTAGTGGTAAGGAGAGCTGCTATTATATTTTTGAGGTCCGGTGACACCCCTCTTGCCTCTAGAGAGCTAACGATGTGATTGTGGCCAACGTTGTCAAATGCACCTACTACATCGAGGAATGCCACAGCGCAGTCTTTTTTTTTATGCTTGGAATCTTTTAAAATCGCATCGATAATCCTCGCGCTCACATGTGCTCCCGGTAAGCCCCTGATGAAGCCTCTTTGATTTTTGCTGAAGGTGACCTGTTTCCTCAGTTCGTGGTCCAGAACCTTCTCTATGATTCGGCGCACTATGGAGTATATCGTGATTGGTCGCCTCACCTCAACCTGGTCACTGAAGTTTATAACGATTTTTTTTTTCCATTTCTATATAGGCACATGTCTTATCCTCACTGATGGCTTGAACATTGGAACGTTTAAGAAAACCTTATACAAAATTTATTAATGGCTTCAGATCAATTTTCGGCCTAGCAACAAAGGGCGGCATTCGGTCCGATACAAATGGCCGTGCTGACTAATATGTTTTTAATTTGTTCTGAACTACCCTCCATATAAATTCTTGATTCAAAGGGGCTTAATGGAACTACAGACCTTCTGATAAGGAAGTAGATTATAAAATTTCAAGGAGATATTTTGTATACACCTATATACACTCACGCGTGAGTGTATATAGGTGTAATATTCTGATATAGGGACAGTATCATCATAATAGAATAAACTATTTCTTTTTTTTTTTTTGCCTGATTTATCCTATGACCTTTTATTCCTTATTACTTTCACTTACTGAGTCCAAATAACCAAATCCAGCGCAATGGTCTGTTTGTGTGAACAGACTAGCTCAAAAACTATAAACCGTATGAACCGCGATGTGAAAGCAATAATTTCATCAAAATTGGTCAAATAGAGGGGGTACTTTTTTTCGTAGCTTTTTTTGTTTTTTGTCTCGATTTTCTGAAAAATGGCTCTAACGATTTTGATAAAACTGGTTATTTGATGGAGATATATGCCCGCGATGTGGCAGCGAAAATTTCATCAAAATTGATCAAACGGAGGGGGCACTTTATTTCATAACTTTTTCTTTCAAATGATTACGTTTTTTTCGATTTTCTTAAAAATGGCTTTAACGATTTTGATCAAATTCGTCATGTTTAATGAAAATCAAGTCTTCTTTAATATCAGGTATGCTTTATCATTATTAAAATGTTCTGAGGAGGCTAAAATGGGAAGGGGCTTTCTTGGTTTACCTATAAACTACCTTTGTTTTAGTTTATATGGAGAAATTAACTGTCTCTCGTTGAGCCTAAAAATAAGAAATGGCTAAATATGAAATATGAAAAAAATCAAGTAAACATAGACAGGAGAAAAAAAAAAATATTTCGTCAACTCATAAAACACGTTGAGCTCACACATGCGCAGTACGCCTTTAATGACATACCAATGCTTTATAATTAAAGATGTTCTTTTCATTTAAAGGAAATCATTTGTTTCATGTAACTATATGAAGTTTTCAAAAACTACATTGAGAATTATAAAATCAGACGACTTGGAGTATTATGCTTGCATTGCCGAAAATCGCACTTCTATTTAATAATAAGAAAAATAGGTGCACTTTAGAGAGCAAATACAAACAAATATAAGTAAATAAATGTTACTTCGAGGAATGGCATTTAACAAAGCAGGTCAATTTAATGTAAGCAAGTTGGTAACTGAAAGTTATGTGTTGCGCGCATCGCACCAGATTTTTTATTTTTCGTTTTTCATTTCGGGTGATATACATCCAACGTTATGCGTTGGATTTTTCATTTGCGACGTTTCGGAATTATTGTCCATTATCAAGCACCTTAACATTTCTGTATCGTACATGTATTCTGTCTTTTCATTATTTTTTTTCCAAAAGAGAAACACATTACTATCATCCACTGGCTTTCTGCTCACATTCACATCATTCACGGAAAGCCAGTATTTTGTTTAATTTGTTTCTTTTATTATTAATGTTTAATGTTTGATACAGAAATATTAAGGTGCTCGCACATAAAAAATCAATAAAGAAAAAAGTTTTGGATGTTTATCACCCGAAATGAAAAAAAAAAAAAGAAAGATAAAATGATAAACTAGAATTTAGTAAGCTTTTAAGTCAAATTGGTCGGACAAGGCAATAAACTTATTCTATTAATAGTTTGTACAGAAAGAGACTAGAGTATGGAGTCAATAGAAAAGTTAAAGTTCATCACTTGTGACTTACAATGTATTTATCTGCATAAAGAAACCATTATTTAATAAAATAACGATAGTTTTAATTCTTATATGGTGCTACCTTAAGTGCATCTTATTAATAAAAAAAAAAAATATTTGTCCTGGAGCTTTTGCATGATTATATATTATTTTCTTTAAAATTATTATTACATATAGCAAAGAGCAAATACAATATTTGTTGATGAAAGTTCCTACAAAAAATCCAAAAGTACTAATATTTGTACTTGTTAGACTCTTGAATATCTGAACTAAAATTAATAGAGTTATGATGTTTCTCTTCAGTAAACCATTTGACATACTTTTAATGATAGATATGGAAGGTCACATTAAAGTAAATCTGCTGTAGTTAATTTTTAAAAAACCTAACAAAATATTTGGTATCTATATGAACGGATTAATTTTTCAGAGAATCTATAAGTTTATAAAAAATAGAAAATCTCTGAAAAATAAGGTTTTCAACTAAACTGGCCTTAATCAGAGGAAATTAATATGGGTTTATATTCATTTTTTTTTTTATATTTTTTAGGATTTGTAAGTCGGAAGAAGTCCAAGATATAAATAAATATTTTTAAAGCTTTGCACAGAATGTTTAAAAAATCATTATAAGTATTTCTAAATGTCCAATACTGCTACACCTTCATTATAATTTAATAACTAAACAAATTAATATTTATTTATCCTTAAAATTGTGCAAATGAGGATATTTAATGTTGAGAAGTAAGGTTGCTGGTATTCTCTGAGCAGTTTAAGATAGGAGCCAAGATAATGAAGACATTAAATAAATACCTTCTCAAGTCGTTGTTACTAATGCTTGGCCAAGTGCGTGCTTCACCCTGCGTGCGGGGGAAGCTCCTCGCATTAAGTTCTTCAACTCTTTCAGCACAAAGCCCCATCCGACCATTTAGACGTACCTCTTCTTACAAGATATACTAGCTATTTCGTTTCAAAAGGAGCATAATGTTCTTCCAGCTTTTCCTCCAAGGAAAAATAAAATTACTGCTGGATTCCAATGAACTATAAATTCAGTGAAGTCGTCGATTAAATTCTTAAAATTGGTTTTGGTAATAATGGTTTTTGAATAAGGTATTTATTGACTGGTTTTAATGATCTGAGAAAAATTGAGTGCTAAAAAGTGATTTAAAAATATTTTATTTTCGAACTGTTGCCTTATCCCTAACTCTTAAATATGTCCTTAATTTTAATGACTAAATATCATCGGGTGAACGGTGTACGAAAAATCTTTTTAAAAAATTGAAATACCTGTAGGCTGCATATCACGTTATTAAAACCTGTCAAATTTTCTGGATTCAAAATTTATCCCTTCCCAGATAAATAAAACTATTTATTTTCGAATAAGTATACATTTTTTATTATTGCGATATTGTTAATCTTCTAAAGCATTCGAAAACCCTGACATTATCACAACAATTACCAATGGATTCCTCGCCAAATAATCATATAAAATAAAACCTAAAAATCACTAGGGTAACTGCACCAATAGTTGACAATAAAAAAAAATATATTATTGACACTGTTTGCCAATATTTTTTCTCACAATTTAATTATTTTATACACAAAAAGCTTAAATGAGGCAAAAAAACAAAAACATATTTAAACGGAAAATGAGATCACCAAGTAAAGTCAATATGATAAATACATTTTAGTAATGGCCAGAAGTTTGGTTTTTTTAATCTTGGGTTTGCACAATTTTAGACTCTCCAACGATGAACTTCACTCTTCCAGTGCCCTCTTAGACAATTAAAGATGGCCACATTCATAGTTTGGATGCAGCATTCTGATAGAGTGCGACTAACTAGCAAGTATTTTAGGTTCTTTGCAGAATTGGGAAGTGGAGATAGTCTGATGAGAAGCGTGCCCCTTCAGGAATAGGATTATTGGCAATGCAATTTTGCTCTCAACGATCCATGGATAGAACACTGTAGCTATAAATTCATAAAATAAGACACCTCTCATCCAGCCAGATTCAGATTTCCAAGAACCACCCCCAGATGGAACGCTATTTGCTAATTCTGGCGGCGAGTTGACATCGATGTCAACTATTATGGAATCAGATATTATGGATTAATTTCTGTTCTAATAGTTCACAACTACATTTAAGCACTAAAAAATTTTATAAAAAAAATTAAGTATATTAAAAAGGGTATCAAATGATTCTCATGAACTTAATGAATACCAAAAAAATAATTAAAACATAATTGAACTCAAATAAACCAACTAAAAAGCTTATTTAACTTGACTTCCATCTTAATGAAACAGGGTAGCAGAAACCAAGTTTTCAGGCCTTTAGAAAATTCGCCTTTATAAACTCTAATAAATAAGCTTGAGTTTTCAAACTAATGTCGATGGCAGCACAGCTTACTAGTATAACTTGGAAAATTACCGCCAAATTTTGAACCAAAATAAACAACCCTGAATCTTATTATTCAAGCTTTTTGTACAATATGACCACTATCGGAGCACTGTCAACTTACGGTACAGTTACCCCATGGCTGGCGCCAAATTGCTTTAAAGGTTAGAAACCGTTTGGCTCTCCTATAAAGTTTACCTTTGCAGATCGCAGGTTTACCGTTCACCCGATGATAAGTATTAATGAATTTTCCAAAGTATTTAATCTAATTACCTATTCCTAGTTAATTCTGTCTGAATAAATTAATTATTTTTTCCAATAAATTTCTATCTCATTTCATACCTTCCTGCGTTGGCTATATTGTCTATAACTCCCTTCTTATATTTCTTCGCTTTTAAACATAAACTTTTTCGCGATATGATACGTTATTTAAAGAGTGACGTTATCATTATTATTATTTCGAAACACAAAGCACCATAACCGCCCCATTGTCGGAGAAAATACTTTTGTGAAAATTCCGCCAGTGGTGGAGATGTTTTGTTTGGGAAGAGCGCGAGGGAGGTTTTGGCGGGCGGAAGCAGGAGCGCGACAGGGCGACAGTTGTGTGAAAAGGGTTTTGATGTTGACAAATGTTCATTGTGACTAACGGCCCCCCCCCCCCCCCCACACACACACCGAGCAAAAGGGAATGTTTCATATTAACATTGATGCCGACACACAAACCGCATCTCGTCGCAGGGCGAAAATGCCTCACACTGATAGATTAAATTATCAGGAAGAGAGGACAAGATTCCGCCATTACACGGTACAAGGGACAAACTTTGCCTTAGCGCCCTTTGCGGGAAATGAGTTGGGAGTTATCTACTTGTCCCGACTTGTCTGTTAGTTGGGTTGTCTGTGAGGTGAAGTTGTGTAAAGTATCACAAAGTTTAATTTTAAGAATTACCTTTATATATATAAAAATCTCATGTCCCGATGTTTGTCGGTGGTAAAATCAGAAACTACTCATCCGATTTTGATGAAATTTGGCTCAATGTGTGTAGTTTTGTCCAACTTAAAAGAAAGGATAGTTTTTATCTCGATGATTGGCCCCAATATTTCTTTTATTGCAAATTAAATACTTATTATGCTACAATTGAGTGTGATTATTTATAAGTTTTCATTTCTTTCGATATTTAGGGTGCCATAACCATCCAGTAGCCAAATCTACTTTTTGGACTTGGACTAGGAAAATCCTTATTTTTCCCTTGGGAAATAATGTGTCTGCCTGTGAGGGAAAACATCGACTCTGTTTTAGCAAAAGGCAAGTTAACCAAAATCATTCTGTACATATTAACACTACAATTAATAGAAATGGTGGGAAATCTAATAATAAATAAAATTTAAATTGTTATTATAAACAGTAATTAATTAATATTATCTTCTAATTCATAAAATTAAATTTTATGTTTTGATAAGTAGTATTGTAAGACCATGATAACCTTTTAAACGGCAAAAGATTAAATAAAATGATAAAATAAAGGAAATGAAATAAAGGAAGCTAGATTGAAGAAAAATTATTGAACCTGAAAGAAGTCTTTGACAGGATAAAATGAGAATTTAAAGTGCAAACCATTTGACGCAAGAATTTAAATTAATTTAAAATTGGAACAAAATGTATGCAAATTTTGCCATTAAAGTAAGTACTCATTGGGTGAATTCAATTAACGCAGCAATTACTGATTTTCTAAGTTACAGTTGTTCGATTCTCGTCAGGGATGCTTGAATTGCAGACACATCGACCGCAGGGTTCCCATTTATTCATTTTCCTGAGTGGAATGAATGCAACATTAGTCTAACAAACATAAACGAATTTAAACGTTAAGAAGAGTGTTAAAACAAAATAATGTTTCATAATAGAAAGGATTTATACAGAATAAAACGTATCCACGGAAACTCAAGCTGTAAGGGGATTAATACTAGAGACAATTCAACAGAATATAATTTAAAGGGTGCGGGCAGGAAGGCTGTGACACCGACTGGCTTTAGTTTATTTTTTTTTAATTATTTTTTTTATTTTTTGGCCGAGTAGGACGATATTTTACTCGGATCTGGTCGAAGAAAGACAGCGATTAATTCAGCAGTCTCTGAGTGTTGCGTGTTATCCACAGGCTGGTACGCTTAAGCTCTGCTAGGTTCGGTCGGCCTTGCTTCCATGTTCTATCTTTTAACATAGAAGAAAAAAAAAAAATAATGACAAAAATCATTCAAAATATTTATTTTATTTTGTGCAGGACATCAATACAGTGATTCAATACCCCATTCGGAACTGATATGTTTGGCACAAATTGGTTAGTAGAATATTTCTCGATAAAAATCTATTGAAGAAACAAACTCCTTCTAGGGATAATAACAGATTATAATACAGTTGGCTGTTTTAGCAGGCATACAGTTGATTGTATGGAGCCTCCTCTCTACATCTTCAGATCGGTGACATTCTTATGAATTAGTAATATTGTAACAAATAGTGAGATTTGTTTTTTTATTAGTCTGATATTTTATTTATTTTGACACTCGCCAACAATCGTCATTATTGTCCTTTTCTAAAATGTGTTCTACTATTCCTCTATTTCATTTTTTTTTTTTTTTTTTTTTTTTTGTGTTATATCTTATCTTTTCTGGAGATATCGATCATTTTTTCAACGTTTATTTTCCCATCATCCAGTATTCCCTGAAATTTGCTTTTAATTTTCTAATCTGCTTTTATCTGATAGGTACATGATTTGTTTATAGTTATTCAAATTCCTAATCCCTATTATATCACGCCCTTAATATTCTGAAGCTTCGTTGTTCCATTAATACAAATGTTTTGTATTTAGCATCAACAAGGGGATATCCAATCATGAAAATTGCCGATTTCCTTTGATCTGTAATGAACAAAGGTGAAGAAAGGTACTTTGTACGAAAATTACAAACTTTTCAATTCAAAATTTCAAAACTAATAACGGATGCTCCTAGGTACGTAAGTAACCAAACTCTGCATACAGACTTACAACAACCAACAATCGAACAACACATACGAACTCTTTATTCACTTTTTTTGTTAAACTACAAGGACATAACAACAGTCTAATTAACGACATGGCTTTCTCTGGTTCTTCTTATTTTTATCTTTATAGAATATATTATACTATAGAAAATATCATTTTTGTATATCTTTTAGTGTCTAATAGTCATAGGGAACCCAGAGCGGTCTCTTCTGAGTTAAGGAACACCAATTTTGATAACAGTAGATAACGTACCTATTCTTTGAACCATTGTTATTAAATTTTTTGATGCTCAGATTATAGTCCGTAAGGCACTATTTGTGAAACGGTTTTAGTTACAAGCATTTTGCCAGTCAATGCTTATGTAAATCATATTGATTTCATGGTCTATTCAGTAGATTGCAATACAACGTTACACAACTGCAATGATATATTGCCGCCACAAGGGCTTAACACCCTTCAGAAACAATGAAATCAGCAGAATTGACTTAGTATTCAAATGAATGTTCCTATCAAAGATAGTACTCCATCATAATCGCATTCCATGAATACGCAATCAAAGCCTGCCAGCTAGTCCGTATTAATTTCGAACCGTACGCCATGGTGCCCGAGGCGGTAGGGGTGAGAAAAAAACGCGAGGGGTGAGTCAGAAGGGTTGAAAAATCGGTTCATTTAAAAGAATACAGGGCGATAGAGGGCTGTGGGGAATTTGGAATGACAGGGCGATATGTGAGTGGCATTACCTCCGTGGCCTGAGAGATTTGTCGGCTGGCGAGGGGAGGGATGCCCCGTCCACGAAGAAGGGAGTACGGAAGTGGTTTCGCGGAGAACCCTGATATCGCCATACATCATCTGTATGTAAACACAGCCGGTACAGCTCAATGATGTGTCCAGCATGATAAAAAGCACTTCATTGATCTATGCACGCTGAGTATAAAAATATAAAAAACATTTTATATATTGCTGCAGTAAAAGAAAAACGAAAAAAATAACTATTTTATTTACTAATAACAGGAGTAACCTTACCTTTTTCAAAGGTAAACATCAAAACTGGGAAACATGAGTACCAATTTAAAGACAGTTAAAATTACTGGAATCCAGTTCTAAAACGAACGATATTTTTCTTATACTACATATTTTCTTTTCAACTCGAAATATAATCAAGAGATGTAAATAAAGCCATTAACAAGATTAGTGACATCTATAATGTTCAAAATCATATCGAGGAAAAAAAAATGGTAGATTAAATGCTGACCGTCATAATAAAAGTACACATTCTTATGAAGTATAGAACTTTGAATACTTGAATGAAGGTTAAAATTAAGATATAAAAAGAGTTCAACCTTTATGCAATTTTCAGTTCAATATTGCTATACAGCCTTCGATATGGCTGGGTGTCCTCTCCTACAATTTTAGGGATACTCAACATTTTGTTCATCACTAGAACCAAACGGAAGCAAAACCAGGGCCCATAAGGTCTTGTTAATAGAATTAGTTGCTGTCTGGAGCCACACGTGCGTGTCGGAGCCGTTCCGGGCCGGCGAAAGCCAACCTATCTCATTCTGTACTGTACCACTGCGGAGCCCAAGGGGTGGAGGAATGGGATATATTTAAATTTATTTATTTGGAGTACTCCTAATCCTTACTTAAAAAGTAATTAAAAGACAAAATAATGTTGAGATTACTTATAGGTAATTAATCAATTGTATAAATTCACTAATTGCATTTATTTTTAACTGATACTAACGAATAAAGACACATATTTAGATATGGGTCGTAAAATGCGAGACTGGTTTAATTCATTATAGCTTTTTTTTTCAATAAATATTTACCTTATGTATCTTAACTGTGCAAGACCGCTTAGAGACCATGATAGTAACACTTGGCAATTTCAAGGCAACTGTTATTACAGGAACGAAAAAGCAGTCACTATCATTGGCTCCCCTGAAAAATCGCATTTTGTTAAATCTGTTTTGCATTGGATGATCAGTATGATGTAAGAAACGATAATTATCTAAAAAAAAAATAATTATTGAATAACTTTCTATTGAACTTTTAGTTTCAAGTAGGAGTTAATCAAAACTTTAAAGATATACAAGACATATAGGTAGTATTAATGTCCTTCTGAAGTAATTATTGTTTAACTTAAAAAATATTTTCAAGGCAACTTAACCATGCTTTAAAACTTCAAACCAAATCGCTTTAAACTTCAAACAATAGATATGCCTTCTTATTTCCCCTTGAGTATTAACGAAGAATAAATTTTTAATTTCAAAAATTAAATGTTTACTGTGACTCCCTTTCCCAGCAACAGCCCATAATACGCTTGAGATCTAAAATTATTGGTTACCATATGTTCCAAATGATTCTTAGCGGACCAATACTGGGTTATTATTTTAATATAAAATTTCCACTTTAATATTAAAAACACACATTATGATTGTTCGCTCTTCATCAAATATTTTAGTAAAAATATAATGATGTTTGAAAGAAACGAATAACTAATTTTGTCCCAAAGATGCATTTACTCATCATTAATATAATATAAATAAATAAATTTCAGTATATTATTATAGGATTTTTATTGTAATTTATATTTTTATTAGATATACCTACAAGGTTCTAATTTATTTTTCAAAATGTAAAAGATAGTTTAAATTTTCTTTACGTAGGGTAAACCGGACAGCTATTGACACCCTTAAGACTACATTTCTGAGGTGAAATTTAAAAAAAAACTTTTTATGAAGGGATCAAATTGAAACATCCTATAGTTCCTCTTTATCTATCCTTATAAAGATTCAAGAGGTTTCTTTGGGTTAAAAGTTCAATATTTTTACCATATGGCAATATTTATTGTAAAAAGTGCTAAAACTAGTTATAGACACCCTCTGGATTTAATTGTGAAATCTTCCTTATGGTTAGTTGGTTTAAGTCTTAAAAACTCTAAAACACCAATAATTCATATTATTTCCATTCTTGGGGCGAAATGGGTTATTAACTATAATTAGAAGCATAAAGAGTATTACAACAAAAATGTCTTATAATAATATGATTTCTTAGTTCTAAATCAATTTAAAGATTCTACGCAGGAAAGTAAATAAAAAAAATATTTACGTTATACTTAATGAACTTTAATAACATTTTATTGATACCTACTAATGGTCAAAAATAAAAATATGTTAAAAATGGCATGGGCTCTTATGACTAATTGGAAAAACTAATTTAATTACTAACAATCGAATTTTAGTACATTTTTTTCTTTACTTCATCTGTGAATCTGCGCCTGTCAACATGTTGACAATCAGATTTGATGGCTGTTTTAACTAGACATATAATGGCATGTACGGCATGAGGAAGGATGGCACCAAGCAATACCTTTTCCCTAGCTTGCTTCAGTTATTCTGGTCTGTTAAAGACGGAGATCTCATCCAACGCCTTTTTAATCTCCTCCTAATATTTATGGGCATATCTCGTATAAAAAGTGTAAGTATATGTCCGTGTAAGTAATTTTTAAGGTTTATTTATTTAAAAAGAAAACTTTATACATATATAAATAAAAATAGCGTGTAAAGATTGATTAGTCACCATTAAGTACCAATAATTTAATAAAAAGCATCATAATATATTTATAATCTATATCAGGTAATGAGTCTTCTTAAGAAAGCGATTTCGGGAACAAAACCCAGAGGGGAAAGTGGAGTAAAAGCATCAGTTAGAACATAGCAAAAAGGAAAAAAAAAAAAAGAGGAGAGAGAAGTGAGAAAAGCAGAGACTAGGTAGTAGTGGGGAAGTTAAGTGCGGCTTTAGAGAAAGTGGGTGCTAATTTAGTGGGGTTTGGGGCAGTGGCCCTGTGGTCATGTGGCCATCATGGATAGCCCCGGGGGCCATATTGTCGGATCATGGCTAGTTCTGTTGGGTCATGGGGTCCACAATATGGTTTCTAGTCAAGAGATAATGATGGTATTTACGTTTTTTTGTACAACTTCGAAATATTAAATCTACAACTTTTTCTTATTTTTCTAGAAATGTATTATATTTTCTCAACATGTATGGTATAGACTAGATTAAAAATTAAAAATCTAATAACACGTAAAAAATTATAATCTAACAATTTAAATATATCGTTTGTCGATGGATTTAATTCTAATTTTAATATTTTTTTGAAACTATGATTAAAAATATGAAAATTTATGTGTCACTTTAAAAAGGAAATCTATTGCTTACCACACTCTTAACATTGACTAGAAATAGTAATTTTTTGAAAAACGTGTAAGCCAATGGAAAGGTAACACATATGGCTATTTTTCCACAATGATTTTCACTTTCACTAACCTGTCATATAGAGGGGGAAAGTAATGCGATCATGAAAAATTTCGAATAACGGCTTTCAACGAAAACCCTCGTTTTGGGACTCCCGCGTAATGATCTGCCTGTGTGTGTACAGACTAGCTAGAAACGATTTGTCGTATGAAACTAAAATTATATGTTTGACGTAGGTATGCACTCGCAATGCAACAGCAATAATAACAACCCCTCATTATCCATGGTAACAAGAAAAGGCTAAATATAAAATATTAAAAGATTTAATAATCAAATAAAATAAAAAATCATAAATGATTCCCAAAACAAAAATTATAATTTCCGGTGATATAAGTAATAAGACCACTGTAAGTCTATCCTATTTTGATTATAATATACACACATATGTGTGTGTGTGTAATATACCGTTGGAAGAAATAAAACAAAAGTGAAAATTAAACCTATTGAGTATTGTTTAAAATGAACATTTTATTCAGGTTAACCCTTTCGTTCGTTTCTTATTGCAAAACTGTAACGACTAACAAATAGAATAAAAAATACTTAAATTTGATTCTTACATTAAATTTCGGATGAAGATTTACGAATGAAGGTAACTAAAGGAATGTAAATAGTGACGTATCAGGAATGACGAAGTATTTTTTTAATGATGCAATAAATATGTACATTAATATTTCGTGTTCCAAGAATAGATTACCTACCGATCGTTGGATGGGTAAACAATGAATATGTAAAAAACGTATCAAATTTTACAAAAATTATTTGAAGGCCAAGGATAGTATTCTGGATTAAGGTAGTGGATAAAAAATGAGTTGCAGAATTTTATTGAATGATGCGGTTATTATGGTCTAAAATGCAGTCCCTGATAACTGGGAGGTTATCAAATAAAGTTATTATACGAAGAATATTTGACTATAAATTATATACAAGATTTATGAAAATAAGCTTGATTGATACATTGGAATATAATCCTAACTCCTCTCATGGTAGCTGAAGATTATGAATGCTATTTCTGATTAATAGAAAAATTATTCTCCTGCAAAGATATTCGGGTAGCGAATGGAAGGGACGGATTCCTCGAGACCATTCCTTTGTTGCTCCCGCTGGGAGGACAGACAGACTGATAACCGAGTCCCGAAGAGGAAGACATGATGTAAGGCGGCAGTTAGAGGAGGCTCCTACCAATAGTGTTCCCTGATGGCCTCCTTCCATTGTCCGCTTTGTGTCCGAACCAGAGTTCCCTTCCTCTTCCCTATTAGTCCTTCGATTGGCCTTCTATTCATCACTCCCTCTCTTTTTTTTTTTCCTTTTTTTAATACGTATCATCCTCTTTCTTGCTCTTTCCGAGGGGCATCCGTCAAGAGTGGACTGTATTGGTTAATCAAGAGGGTTGATAGATAGCGGCGTATGTTTCAAAAGGATAAAGGAAGAGTTCATGCAACTAATAAATACGTTAGACAACAAGACAGCTCCAGCTTGATATGGAATATTACGCTTCCAGAATGAACTGACTGGTAACACTCCGATTTCCTCCACACTTTCCTCCGAATCCTTTAATATTTCAGGTAATTATGCGCTCATCTTTAATTTTCTTCTGATCGGTTCATAATATTGGCACTACACTAATATTAGCAAAACTGTCATTAGAGCACGACATTTAACACAAGTCGTGAAGGAGAAAGTATATTTTATATACCTATAGCATATAGTATATATTATATACCTATAGCATAGTGCCTATAGATAGAAGATATATTTTGAACTGTTGTAACACTTATGTGGGTTAACAAATATTTATTTAACGAAAATATAACACTATCAATGCAAACGAATTATAAAAACATAAATAGGTGTTATGGCTTGAGCTTTACATGAAGACATTAAAGTCAAGACATTAAGACTAATTGGTCCAGTCACTCGCTCCGTATATATAGTCGTAAAAGGAATGGTCTGGAATAGTCCTGAAACCTCTTGGAATCATCCAGACCTTGAACTAGTCCTCTGAAGGTCCTCTCCAACCTGTAGTTCGTTCCAACAAAAGGTCTGGGATTTCAAACCATATGTTTTTTTTTTTTTTGTATTTATCGATTTAACGTTACAGTATGTTTTATTGTGAACTTGAAATCTTCAAATATGCACACTTCAGAAATAGGTGTGCGAGAAATGAACACATTAGAAGTTAATGAAAAATACGTAGTTAACACCTTTTAAAATGTTTTGTTTATTTCATCTTAAAGTAATGTAATAATAGTACCGAAGAGAAATAATTTTTAAATTCCTTTCGATGACATAGTTGAGACAATAATACTAGAAATCCCTAAAATGTGGCAGGTCAGATGAGACTAACAATAAGCCAAGCTAAAGGCCACAAAGAAGAATTCGAGAAAATGTACCGACTCTTAACAGAAAATCGCGCAAAGAGGAATCTGCCCTTCTAACAATAGGGCACTGTCAGTTCTCACACACATACTTGCTGAAATGTATTTAACCCCCTACTTGCGAAGTATGTAGAAATAACAGTAAAACACATACTAAAAAGTCGCAAATTCTTTGAAAACTTAAATTTGATATCAACATTAGAGAAAAATCTTTAAGACTACGAACTTACAGTGAGAAATACACTAAAATATATAAAGCTATCGAAGTACAACTACAGAGAATAAAATATATATGTTGCCAATCACTCTGCAGAATAGAAGCTACATAAAAAATCAAATAAACAAATATATTTTTTAATTTACCAATATATATACTTTGAATATAAATTAAATATAAATAAAAGTTAAAAGAAACACGAAAAATGCATTTTATGTTCACGTCCTAGAAGAAATATGTTAAGATGTGAAGTGAAGGGTTATTTTAACACTAGTAAATAAGGGTAATTCCCAAGTTTTATGTAATCGTAATTTTTTGATACTTATATGAATGAGCACTTTAATGTACTTTAATGGCTAGCGATCCTCCACCTGATCGTATGACCTGCGGCAGCCTGCTGACCGTTAAACATATCTTAACAGAATGTAGAGCATACGACACAGACAGAGCAATCTTAGAAATAACTTTCGTTTTAAATTCTATTTTAAAGGACAAAGGACAACCTAAAAACAATAGATATCCTTCTTGACTTCCTCAAACGGACATAAACTATATATAAAATATAGACTAAAATTACAGAATAATAGAAAATAACATAGAAAAACTTAGCAGAATGTAATGTGATTATGACCCTAGTGGTTGGCAAAAAAAAAAAATAAAAAAAATCTGGTGCGTGCGCGCAACAAACAACTTTCACTTACCAACTTACTTAGATAAGAAATTAATGCGTTTTGTTAATGCCACTTCTCAAAGTTACACATTTTCCACATTCATTTCTTATTTTTGTTTTCATTTGCTCTATAAACCCCTCAGAACATTTTAATAATGATAACGCTTACCTGATATTAAATAACACTCAACTTTCATTAAACATGACGAATATGAAGAAAATCGTTAAAGCCGTTTTTGAGATAATCTAAAAATTAGAAAAAAAGTTATGAAATAAAGTGTCCCCTTCGGTTGATCAATCTTGATGAAATGTTGGCTATCACATCTTTGCCATATACATACATAAATACCCAGTTTGATCAAAATCGTGAAAGCCGTTTTTGAGTAAATTAAAAAAACACGTGAAAATGATACAAAATTTATTAAGTAAAGTCACCCTTCCGGTTGATCAATTTTGATGAAATGTTGGCTATCACATCTTTGGCATATACATACATCAAATACCCAGTTTGATCAAAATCGTGAAAACCGTTTTTGAGTAAATAAAAAAAGCACGTAAAAATGATACAAAATTTATTAAATAAAGTGCCCCCTGGGGTTGATCAATTTTGATGAAATGTTGGCTATCACATCTTTGGCATATACATACATCAAATACCCAGTTTGATCAAAATCGTTAAAGCCGTTTTTGAGTAAATAAAAAAACCCGTGAAAATGATACAAAATTTATTAAGTAAAGTCCCCCCTCCCGTAGATCAATTTTGATGAAATTTTTACAGTCATATCTCGGGCATATAAATACATCAAATACCAAGTTTGATCAAAATCGTTAAAACCGTTTTTTAAGTAAATAAAAAAAACATGTGAAAATGGTACAAAATTTATTAAGTAAAGTCCCCCCTCCGGTTAATCAATTTTGATGAAATTTTTACAGTCATATCTCGGGCATATATATACATCAAATACCAAGTTTCATCAATATCGTTAAAACCGTTTTTGAGTAAATAAAAAAAACACGTGAAAATGATACAAAATTTATTAAGTAAAGTCCCCCCTCTGGTTAATCAATTTTGATGAAATTTTTACAGTCATTTTTCGGGCATATAAATAGATCAAATACTCAGTTTAATCAAAATCGTTAGAGCCGTTTTTGAGAAAATTGAAAAAAACGTAAAAAGTTATTAAATAAAGTACCCCCTCCCGTTGAGCAATTTTGATGAAATTTTTGCTGTCACATGGCGGGCATATACCTACACTAAATACCCAATTTTAGGTTCCCACGGTTTATAGTTTTTGAGCTAGTCTGTTCACATACACACACACACACACACACACACACACACACACACACACACACACACAGACACACACACACACAGACCATTTCGCGGGACTTGGTTATTTCGACTCAGGGGGCCCCAAAACGTGTATTTCCGTTGAAAACCGGAAGTCGAAAATTTTCACGATCGCAATACTTCCACTTACTATATATTTCATATATAGGTAAGTGAAAGTAAAAATATGTAGGTACTTTAAAAGGTAGGTATCTTACATGCACACATAAATATATAATTGTTTTTTTTTTTTCTTAACATCCTCTCTACTTCACCAAAATTTAAGAGCGCAATCCATCCATTCTGACTTTATTTAAGATCACAAAAAAAATAAAAAAAATTATTCCAAGCTGATGGGCACATTGTTAGGAAAGCAAGAGTCAAGAATGAAGAAATTCCTCCCCGGTTTAGAAAGATTTAGCGGCTATTATTTTTGAGGAATTTTCTCCGAGCTCTGCGGGGGGCTGTGGACGGGAGGGGGAGGGGGAGTTTACGTATTAAATTACTGCGTCATTTTGGCGGGATCACAGCAGGATGGCGGGAACCACTGAAAAATGCCCTGGTCTTACACGCGCTTATTAAAGAGCATGGTCTTTCAACGTCGTCTCACCTCTAATATACTTTAACGATTAATTATGAGGCATTTTGCTGTTACTATTTAAGTAAGGGGTTAAGTGAGAATATTATTAATAATATCTCATAAGACTACTTCTAATATAAAAAATCTGGTGCGTGCGCGCAATACACAACTTTCACTTACCAACTTACTTAGAATAGAAATTGACGTGTTTTGCTAAACATCATTTCCCAAAGTCACACATTTTTCTACATTCATATCTTATTTTTGTTAATCGTTAAAACCGTTTTTGAGTAAATAAAAAAAACACGTGAAAATGATACAAAATTTATTAAGTAAAGTCCCCCCTCCGGTTGATCAATTGTGATGAAATGTTGGTTATCACATCTTTGGCATATAAATACATCAAATACCAAGTTTGATCAAAATCGTTAAAACTGTTTTTGAGTAAATAAAAAAAACATGTGAAAAGGACACAAAATTTATTAAGTAAAGTCCCCCCTCCGGTTGATCAATTTTGATGAAATTTTTACAGTCATATTTCAGGCATATAAATAGATCAAATACTCAGTTTAATCAAAATCGTTAGAGCCGTTTTTGAGAAAATCGAAAAAAACTTAAAAAGTTATTAAATAAAGTACCCCCTCCCTTTGAGCAATTATGATGAAATTTTTGCTGTCACATCGCGGGCTGATACATACTCTAAATACCCAATTTCAGGTTCGCACGGTTTATAGTTTTTGAGCTAATCTGTTCACACACACACACACACACACACACGCAGACACACACACACACACAGACCATTTCGCGGGACTTGGTTATTTTGACTCAGGGGACCCCAAAACGTGTATTTCCGTTGAAAACCGGAAGTCGAAAATTTTCACGATCGCAATAATTCCACTTACTATATATTTCATATATAGGTAAGTGAAAGTAAAAAATTATATAGTAATAATAATTAAATAAATATTATTAATATCTCATAAGACTAATATTTTATATTCAAATATATATATATATATATATATATATATATATATATATATATATAATCATAATAATTAAATGAAATCATGAATGCATAATAATAAAATGAAATCACACGTTCATTATAGGATTTGTTTTAATTTTTCTATATATCTTGACTATTATAGAACTTCAATATATGAAGAATTACGAAGTTACATAGGTATTTAATTATAAATAGATAACTACAAAAAAAAAAACATTTCCGAAAAAAATAACTGGTTCCTTCCAATAATAAAAGCAAATTGAACATATACTTTGTGGTTAAAAATATAATTGGTACAATTGGTAATAGGAAATAGAATAACTTTACCTAAGAAGAAAACTGGAGATACAAATAGCATAAAAATAAATTTATACTGTAACAGTCCTCTCAACAAATGATACACTATAACAACTACCTAAATAACAATTTGAAAAAAATAATTATACTATCACGGATTGGGGGGGGGGGGGGGAGCGTTAGTAAATTAAATCGATTTTTACATTTAGAACATTTATATAATAAAAGATAAACATAGAATGGTTTGACAATAAACTATCAATCTGTTGAAAGTTATTTACACGCATAATTTAATAATATTTTTAGTCCCTAGGGAACGAAAGTATTATTTTTTAATATTTGTCTAAAAAGGAAAATAGATTTTATTTTAGTTTTATTTTTAGATTCATTAATGTTTGGATTCAAACGCCATGCGGTAATGATGAATTTATTAATTGTAAATTTTAGTAATTGAAAAATTAACTAATCAAATGAAGAGCCAGTTAGTAAACTCGTTTAATATGCCGTTATGTTGTAAAGGGACTAAAAATTAGTATCATTCCTATGCCTTCAAAAAAAAAAAAAAAAGGTGGAAAAAATCAAACTAAATAAATTTTACTCATTTTAAAAAATGCAAGATTATTAAACAGAAGTGCTATATATATGAAACTAGAGGTTCAACAGCAAATTTACATCTGCTTTACACTTGTCAACAACGATTCGGTTAAAGACAGAAGATCCAAAGATTAAATCTATTTAAAAAAGATGAAACAAATAACCAAAAAGGGTAGATTTCACATTATTTCCACTCAACGTCGAGGAAAACTAGAGGAAGCAAAAACGCTAAAGAAGTTCCGCTCGGAGCAGACTGTAGAATCAAAAGTGGTCCGATTAGATTCTTGATGCTCCATTATATATTTTTTTCCCCCTACATTTGACACCTGCTCAGGTAAGGGTGGCCCGATAGGCCTCAGACTATTTCAGTATCGTTAGAAGTCTACTCTAATTGGTTAACTGATCCATCCATTCAATTGAAAGGTGAACGTCTTTATCCTCCATTACATCGTTTATCCGTAGATGAATGAACCCGATACCTTGTTAAGATGATGGTCTCCATTAATTCTTTATTCTGTAATTGGTAGTGGGAGACTCCAATTCAAGGCAAGAAGCTAGTTAGGAAAACGCCTTGCTACAAACAGCTTACCATGGTGTTTACATCAATTTTCCGATCGTACTAATAAGGGCAATAGTTTTATTATAACACTCAGGGATGAGTAAAAAGCAATTGAGAATAGTGATAATATACACATAGATAGTACATCTATATGTGTATACAATGTAATGATAATATATATGAAAATAACCAGCGTTATCTCTTCCGTTATTTGGCATTTGCAGGTAGATATATCAAAATAGATTCCGCATCGGGTTACCATTCAGTCTTTTTTACTGGAGTAAGCATTGGCACGTTAGGGAATACAATTATTGGGAAAACAGTGATAATTGTTGAAGGAGACATAAAATTCGAGCCGAAACCTAGTTGATTAATTGAACTAATGGATTATTTTCAAGCGGTTTGAATTAGAAACTTTTCATACTTTGAAAAAAATGCACGATGGTTACTTCCCTTCCTTTTTAGTAAAGATTCTTGGAGTCACATATCTAGGAGGCGGTATTTGCTGCAGCGATTTGCACTTTTTGATGACTATGTCATCTTTCATTCATGACTTCTCTTCAATGGTTCTAGAATAAGGCATCCTCTGTAGCTTGCCCCAGCTTCCTATGCAATGAGGCAAGATTTTCTTTTGATTCTGTGTTGTGTGAAATTTTATTACTTTTATAAATGTTGCTTCAGATATGACAGCGAAGAACATGAGCAATGGCATTTTGAAGAGTAATAAAAATAACAGTAGCAGCATTGTAAACAAGTTTTTTTTAGTTCACTTTTATTTCCTTTGACTTCGATCTCCAGGCAATTGGAATATACATAAATGCTTAACGTCTGCTCTTAAACGAATTACTATTATTATAATATGTTAATCCTTCCGTTTATTTGCTTTGAAAACTGACTCAAACCAAAGGAAATCAGCGCCCTGCCTATTACTAGAGGTAATAAGGGACAAGGAGAGATGGCACCCCAATAGAAGCGGGGATGTACATACCGCGATCCGGAATTAGCTAGGACAATGACATTCCTGCGAGGGGGAGCAGGCATCCAAAGCATCTCGCTTCAAAAACACCGATTCTGCAAATTGATTCCGGTCGCCTTCTGCAGGGCATGCGCGGGATCGGAAGGCCAATTTGTTCGCTGTAGGTTATATATAGCTCTAGAGATGAAGGGGTTGGTCCAACTGACAAAAGTTGCAAGTAGTTTCAAGTTTAATATTTAAAAAAACTCAAATAACTAAATAACTTAGCTATCACTAACAACCCTTTATCAACTGTTAATAGGGGGGCTCCACTCTAGTACCCCGGCCTCAAAATCTCATTTACGTTTATGTGAAATGGACTAAAAAGCTAACATTTTTTTTTTTTTTTTTAATTTGTATATTTTTTAAATTAATCCATTAATTGGAAATAAAAATAACAGTAGCAGGTCAAAGCAACTTATGACGTATTTTTTTATAATTTATATTTAATTCCTCTCCATTGCCATATAACCGAAAACGTACTATTACTTCCAGCAATATTTCTAAATTAGGAGATCACAAGACCATTTTTTTTTTCAGATGCCTCTAAGAATTGTAGGATAAGGTGGAAGCTTGGTTGGTAATAGGCGGGTTCGTGTTCGTTATGAAGTAATAGTTTTCTTAAAAGTTACATGGAATATTAATGTCATCCATAAATGTATAACTAAAAACTATTACTATTGACTACTGCAAACTTATAAATTCTGAATCAATGTATAAAATTAATTACTATGAAACTATTATTCTTAAATTATAAACTATTATAAATTGAATTATAGGTCATAAATAAATTAAGACGTTCAGGTAAAAAAAAATCATTTTAAGATTGTATACATTGGTATAAGTTAAATCATTAGTAAAGTTTGCTCCATAGTGGTATAACTCCATATTATTTATTTTTAATTAGACTATATTTAAAAATTTCATAATACAGCTAAAATAAGTATTTAGTAAAAATTTAACGCACTCACCCAAAGCTACATTGAAGGCTAAATGACATTTTAGAAATTTATGTCCCGTATCAAAAGCATTGGAGGATCTAGAGGGAGGGCTGTGGGGGCAGCAGCCCCCCTTTAGTCATTTAAAGATAGAATTTAACTTTTTTAAAAGTAAGGCAGTAAGGCGGCGAACAATAGGGGTGGTGGAATGACCAAGTGGGCAAGCGCGTAAGAAAATACGCGTTGCCCATGGCAACATATAATTGGGAACCCGAAGATAGCAAGTTCAAAACCTGAAGCCAGGGTATTTAATAATACTAGAGATCAATCCCCTGCCCCGGGAAATCCCCGTATAGCCTAAAAGGCAAGGAGGGGGCGGAACAAAAAAAATGTTTTTTGGGCTGAAGCCGTTAGAAGTTAGTTTTCAATGTAAATAAACGGAAGGAATAGTCAATTCAGATATAAGTAATTCGTATAAGAGAGAAGGTAAGACTTTACGTACGTTCCAATTGCCTGGGGATGGAAGTCTAAAGGTTATAACAAAAATCCTGCATCAGGATGGGAGCAGCTACAGTAAAAATTGAACTAAAAAAAAACTTGTTTACGATACTGCTGCTGTTTTTTACTTTTTTATAGTAGGCCATTACTCGTGTTCTTAGATATCATATCTGAAGCAACATTTACAAAAGACGATATAAAATTTCAGGTAACTCTGAAATCAAAAGAAAATCTAGTCTCGTTGCATAGGATACGGGAGCAAGCTAGAAAGGACTGCAGCCCCCTCCTTTACAACCGGATGGATCCGCCCATGATCAACTTACAAAATCTTTAAAAAGTTTTACAATTTGGAGTCCCTTGTTTAGGACCCATTTTTTAGGCATTTTGAATAATATTAAGTAAGCAAATATTTTAAAAAGTAACAGTTGAAAATGAAAGGTACCTACATAGTGTGATAGGGTTGGATGGGTGGTGAGATATGGAGGAGAGAGACTCGGAGAGAGGAAGAGTTGTGTTATGTATGCGGGAGGATGGCTGCGATTTCTCAGGACCGTTTTTATTAGCGCGGCCTCCTTTCGTTTTGCCGCCCCCCCCCCCCCCTCCGGGGCTAAAACGATTTTTGATCTCCTCCGCTAACCCTAAGCCCTCATCTTTTTACAAACAGAATTGTCACCGCCATCAGGGATGTCATAAATATTGCATGCCCTCCATCCCTCGCCCTTTATTAAGCCTAGCCGATCGCCTAGCTTCCTTCCTGCCTTCTACATCTGTGCTACCTCTATCTTTTTGTCAACCTTACAGATTGCCTTTTAATATTCAATGCATTTTACCCCCATTTCCATGCCTACAAACAATAAATCTATTTGGCAATCGAGTAGGAATCCGATATGAAGAGGGTCAAGTAGTAAAAGCGTCGAATTCTTATATTAAAAGGATATTCGATTGAGGGATATAAATGAAGGATACAGCAAGTGCAAAAAAAAAAAAAAAGGAAAAAATTAAATGGAGGCTTAAAGAAATTTCTTAGGTTCCTGTGACCTGTGATGGGGTGAACTGTGACCCTGCAGCAGTCACGAAACCTCTCAAAACAGGCCACACTTGATTCGCTATGATTCGCTGTACAGAAGTAGTACCGGTTGACCACAATCAGTATTTTGGCACTTACAGGCCTTTTCATATTCGAACCTCTATTATCCTGCAAGAAAACTAACTGACTTTTAAAAATAGGTTGATTGATAGTAAGGATTTTCAGTTAGATCTTTTTTTATTTTGGTAAGCCAACGTTTCGATCCCTGGATGTGGATATTCATCAGGGCTTTTGAGTCCAGAGTAAGCAAGATCCATATATACGAATCGAAACATTGGCTTACCAAGATAAAAAAAAGATCAAACAGAAAATCCTGACTATCAATTAACCTATCGTAAAGAATGAAACAGTTGACTATTACACACCTCTATACTTTTAAAAATGTTCATATACTCCTAAGAATACACATTATCACTATTTCGCCACCTCCTTAATATTCAATCTTCTGTAAATATGTAAAATAGTGAAACCAACATAAAATATTTATTTATGATTTATTTGATATATTAAAGCTTTCAAGCTCACAAACGCTGATCAAAATTTTTGTTCTCGTAATCAAATGTTTTTTTGTTTTGTTTTTCAATGTTTTGGGCCAGTGTTTTCTCTTTTAAGTTTACTTATATCTTAATTCTTAATATTTTTGCTTTTCTTTTTAACTAACCAGAAAAATGGCTCTGGATTTGACCATGTTCTGTTAGTCTTAGGGGACTTGATGTCCCAGAATAAACATTATTTTCTTTCTTTCTTCCTTTCATTATAAATTATTTTATTCCATTTAGCTCAGAAGGCAAAAAAAATTTCGGAAGTATGATGCATCCATTGCAACTCACATGGATAAGTAAACATGTTTAGCTAGCCCCTAGCAATTCTCACAAACCATATATGCAAACTAAATATGCAACTAATGCGAAATGGTTGAGTTAAAATAGAGGTAGATATACAACCATACTGATTCAATACTATTGGCAATAAGTACGCAAACATCTGAGCACGCTACGGTATTAGAGACATTAAAGCTTATTTACAAAATCCGAAATGAGACAACATAATAGTTTCTAAATAATTAGAATATACTATAGAATAGTAAATATAAAGGCAGACGTTGCATCCCAGTTGACTCCGACTGGCGATGATAGTCAGATAAAATCCATTATCTTAATTTCTCACGAAGACTGGGTGATGCTTATAATCTGAAATAAGTGTCGCAGCATTTCAACTATGGAGAGCTGGCAAAGATTCCCTTTGAAGTTCTTCCTGGTAAAGAATGATTACCCAAGGGATGATTACCCCCAGGGGGAGGGGGGGAGGATACAGCAGAGGACCCAAAAGAGAAGAAATAATCTCGTTTCGGCTCAGAATCGGCCTTGCATGTCCCAAACCTCCCATACATGTCGGTAACTTGGCGATTCACGAACAGCGTACCATGCACTGCTAGAATACGAAACAACAAGCAGAAAATTAAATATGATTTCGACGATTCGTGAAATATTTTCGGCAACGAGATATTGAGAATAACGGTTTAACAAACAGACTACGCTGCCATCGCGGCAATCTCGGAGTATCTATTGCAACTATTTAAAAAAAAATTGGGGGTAGCAAGAGGACGCAATATTTCTCAGATTGGAAGACTTGCCACCGAAGGATAACAGTAGGATTAAACGGTTAAGAAGGAATAAGAGAAAGAAGTAAAAAAAAATAACTCGGGATCATAAACATAGTAACTTGATTTATCAACGTATTGTTTTTAGGAATAAAAATGAGTAATTATTTATAACATACCTATTACGGATTGAAACGTATGTTGGATCTGGACGTTATGATTTAGCAAATAAAAAATATTTCAGGACGAATAAAAAAACAGATTATAGCTATACCTCATTCTTTAACACAATCTACATAAGGACACATTAATCATAAACATCTTAAGTAGAGTCGTTAGTAATTCATAAGCAGCAAGCAATTTCAGATCCCGGCTGTACATAAAGGCTTCAAGTCTTGGTGTTGACACGACCTCTTACATTATGTATAAAGTTACGACCTCCTGTTGGGGACATGGTCGTATGAAAACGAACTTTCTTGCATCTGTAAATGTCATTTCCTACTATGCATACTAAAATTGTTTGTCTAATAAGGAATACATTATTTGCTATTTTATTTTCATTTGAGTTATGTATAAAACTAGATGTATCATTTTAAATATATGAAAGAGATTAAATTCGAAAGAATGCTAACGTTGAAATTAACTGTATTTTTTTAACAGCAAACTAAGCAGTCTTGGAGATGGGTTGGTTGATATAAAAGTATGTTTTAATAATCAGATGAGAACCTTTTATCCAAAATCAGTATGACATTTTCACCAGGACGATGATATTAATATTTAAAAACTACCAATAAGCACTTTATGTACAAATATTACTTTCATCAATGATATGTAAATTTGTTATAACTACCGAAGAGTCAATGAAAGGATCAAATAGCAATTTAATATAACAGCCTACAAATGACTATACATACCTACTTACCTCAGAAATAACACTATTCTCATTTTTCATTGAAATTATTTACCATTGCTTTCACTAGTATTCAATCACAATGGTAAATACTTCCAATTACTTATCAAGGTCAAAAGCAATTTAAAAAATGTTCATTAAGTTGATAATATAAGGTGATCCATAGTGTTAAAAATAATTCATTTGATAGGCATCGGCTCCCAACGTCTCTGAAGGCATAGGAGCACTCATGACTCACATCGTGCCTTTAGAAAGAGGGTAACTGACCCTTGAATTGGTCGGTGACTATTTCTTTCATATCGTATTAGTGTGAGAGTTAATCGAAAGAGATTATGATCTCATTGAATCAACATAACTTAGTCATCAAGATCAAATAATTTCTTATCAAATCAAACGAGTCTTACCGAAAGACCCTTGAAGGGTTATTGGGTTACTGGAGTTTTTTAATTTTTTTTTATTTCCATGAATCGAATTGTAACCTAATGTTAAACAATGAATGAAACGACTTCTTCCTCATTGATTCTATTTTTCTTCATCAATTAAATCTTAATTTTATATGTAATGAATTGTTATGCACTTGAGGTGCAATTTTCCCAGTTTCATCTAAATTAGAAAAATTTAATTCTAAAGACAATTCTATGAAATAAAAACTTCTCGTTTAAAGAATGGAATATACCCGAAATTTATGACTGGATTTAGTGAATTGTTTTCATTCGCAACGTTTTTCAATCACATCTAAAATTTTTTGTAAAATATACTCATATGCCCCTTTCTTGGTTTAATTAGCGTATGAAACGAAAACTAAGCATATTATTCTCAGGCAGATAACAACAGATCTAATGGACCCAAAAAAAAATAGTTTATACTGCTATATGAAAACTGACTCATATTATTTTTCGCGATAGTAATGTCTTCAGTGCTTCCTAATTAACTTCTGTAATAGATAGCTTTATGAAATGGCTGAATATCCTTATATATATATAAAAATCTCGTGTCCCGATGTTTGTCACTCTATTTCTCAGAAACTACTCAACCGATTTTAATGAAATTTGGCTCAATGTATATAGTTTTGGCCAACTTAACGGACCGGATAGTTTTTAACTTGATTAGTAATCAAAATAATTCTTATATAACGAATTATTGCAAATACAGTAGGTCGTGTTTCGATTTATTAACATGGCGTCATATGTCGATTTCATAATATTTTTGTTTATAAGCATGCTATTGTAATACAGGTTATCATTATTATAATTTTGTATTGCGTTATGTGAGTGCAGTTATTTGTTCCTATATTATTATTTTCCACAGACAAATAGTAATACAAATTTGTATTTATTGTTAATTTCATTAAAGAATAAATAAATCAAGAAAAGGTTACAATAAATTCTCAAATGTGTAGGTACTTTTTCTTCCTTTTCCTTTTTTATTTGTATTTAAATTAAATTAATAGCTAAGAGCTGAAAAGCTTTGGTGTGGCCCACCCTGATATCAACTTTTAGTAAAGTAAATACATTTTAATAATTTAAATTAGGCTATTATTTGAAATAATACTCTATAGATGTTGTAACAGCACCTACTGTCATAGGTGTAACCTATAGAAACCTTACTTGGGGAGTCAGTGTTGCCAAAAATTAGTGAAAATTAGTGAGACTATAGTGGCTACAATGCGGGTAAGTCATAAAAACTCCCTGGGTGTGTTTTGATTAGGTGTTGTGGGTTACTTTGGTGATTTGCATGATTAAAGAACTGCATAATTAAGACTTTAATATTATATTTTCAGTTGATTTATTTAACAGAAGTTTCTTTATTTTCATTATTCGTTTTGTTATTATTATTTAAATACAGTGTTTTTTTATTTTACCAAACCTTTTTATCATTTTTATCCCGAGATCTAAAATGTAAAATTTAAAAAATGTCAGTGAAGATTTGTAATTCCTCCTTTATCAACAATAATTTAAAGTTGAGAAAATTTAATCCCAGTCGAATAGAGGATGTTACTTCCTGTTCAGTAGAGTTGTAATTATGTTTAAATGTAAAATTTAAGAAATGTTAGCGAAGATTTTAATCCTTTCTTTAATTCAAAGTAGGCTATTATTGGGAATGATATTTCGTTGTTAATTTTACCAGAATACAATTTTTTACTTATCTTTAAATGATTGTTGATTAAGAAAGGATTACAAATTGCGGCATTTTTTGAATTTTACATTTAATGATTATTACACCTCTACTGAACAGGAATAATTGTTATTTGGGTAACTTCAAGTTTCAGATTTATCCGCCATAAATTGCGGAGATAAGAAACTTATGAGAGTACTACTGCAAAATAATCCATCGGCAGATATATTTTTTAAATAATTGCTCTATATTGGAAACGGTGAAATAGAGCTGCATAGAAATTCAAAATTTATCAAATTACCAGAAAATTTCTGAACTGTTGTAGAAACGAAAAATGAACCGTCTACGAAATATAAAGTGTCTTTCCTGATATTTTGGTTGGGTAGTCGTGCTATTTTGGCAGCAAAAAATGTTGATTTCGATGAAATAAACTTCCAAAATCAATTGACAATGTTCTAGATGTAAACGAAGCCGTAAATTTCCCATCTGAATTTTTTAATTCCCTGGATATACACCCAAACAATCTCCAGTTGAAGATTGGCTCGCCGATCATTCTTCTTCGTAACTTAAATCCACCTCAATTGTGCAACGGTACACGTTTGGTCATTAAAAGGATCACAGGAAATGTTATTGAAGGAAAAATGTTGCCTGGAAGGTTTACAGGAGATATCGTCCTGTTGCCACATATTCCCCTGGAACCGACAGAATTTTCAATAAAATTTAAAAGGCTTCAATATCCTATTCGTTTGGCTTTTGCCATGACCATAAACAAATCCCAAGGGCAAAAAATGTCCACTTGGACTTTGAAAATCCGTGTTTTTCCCTTGGGCAATGGCATAACTCACTTGGGAAATGGGTATCGCCTGCTCACGTGTGTGGAAACCATCAAATCTTTGGTTTGTGTTAAAAAAACAAAAAAAGCAGGTTAACCCAAAACATTTGAACAAATTAGTACTTGAATAAATAAAAATTCCTTATTGTAAAAACCTCTTTAAGAAGAGATTTATTATCACTCAAATATATTGCTAAATTAAAAGCTTCAACACACCACCCTCCTACCGAACACTTATTAGCCGAAGGGTTGGGAAATCGAGGGCTCAAAGAAATTGAGAAAAACGCCTATCAAAAGGACATATATGATGCGTTAACCAAGATTGGCATGACCCTGAGCAAAATTAAACCCGTTGTTTAACTAACAATACCAAGTTGAAGTAGTGTTAGGCCAATAATCAATAGATCAATGGCTGAGGTTACCAAACCTTACTTCAGTCATCCTTTTTAAAATTAGTGGAAAAATATAGCCATTTCGAGTTAGTTTATACCGATCCATAAAAAAAGGGCGATAGTGTTGGCAGCTCCGTGAGTCGTAAACACAATCAGCTCCTTTTTAATCAAACTACATTGAAATATGAGATGTAAAAAATAAAAACTTTAACTTTCCTATATTCTTTACCAAATAATTTTAAATGGTGTAATGCTCTATTCTCAATCACGTTGGATTTTGATTAGCTGAAAGGTTTTCATCTTTATCAATGAATATTGGTATTACTGTATTTGTTTAAAAATATTAGGATATACCTACTGAGCCACAGCAACGCGTGGCCGGGTCTGCTAGTAATTAAATTAATTTTAAATAAATCATACGAGCTCTACGATAAAAACAATCCTTCTGAAATGAAACTTCTCATTTTCTAAAGAGGTATGACGAATAATTATAGCTAGATATGGTACATCCTGAAATTAATAATAATCCGGCAGAATGGGATCAGCGAATTTTTAAGAAAAAAAAATGTTCGATTTCGGTTCTAATAATATTAATATATACGTTTTTAATACAATATGTATTTTTACATACATAGGTTTGCCAGTTCAAAAGAGTACCTTACTTCATGATATGGGGAAAAAGGTATTATGCAATATTTTCGAAGTTTTTCCGGAGTCATGGGTCGAATGTATTAGTCAAATGAGAAGCTGAGTTATCCAAAGTTATTCTATATATACACTCTCCAGATTTATGGATAGAGGGCTATATAACTCTCCCAATGGTGACTGAATATAATCTTTACTGATAGCCTCAAGTCAAGAGTTGCGACAGAAATTTTTTTTTTCTGATTTGCCTATTCATATATTATATATTTTTTTGAAATATTTATTTTTTTCCTAATATTAGAAAAGTTCATGGCTAGAGCTAACATTTTTCGATAATATTTTCGAGTCTACAAAAAATAGGAAGGTTCTTAAAAGGTTGGTAACTATCACGTATTGTAACAAATTTCCAAATTTTCAGAGAACTAAAATATAAGTTATCTTAGGTGGAATTATTAACAAAAAAGTGATATTGCTAAGAATAATTATATGAATCGTAAAGTATCATTTACGTCAATATTCTGTAAAATAATTTAATATTTATTTAATTTTCAGTTTGGAATGGACCTCTGTAAATTTAAACGATACTTATTATTAGTCATTATTATGTCGTATTTTTCTGTTGTTTTTTAATTATAAAAATTTTATCTTTTTGTACCTATAAATTTTAAAATTTTAATTTCCCTAATCTAATCATTTTATGTAATTTAATAAAATTTCTGATGTAATTAAAAATAAAAGTGTTTTATAATCATCTTGGTACATGCGGTAGAAGACCTTGAAACGGTGATAGCGGAAGAAAAAAAAATAATAAGAAAAAGATGAATTTAACAAGACTAATTAATTTATATAAAAAAAAAAAAAATCTTTCAACCACCCCCCCCCCCCTAAATAAAAGGCCTTTTAAACCACAACTGAAGGAGATTGCAGGATTTTTTAAGTCAGTATCAGTGTTTTATAACGGAAATGATTTTGACCGAGATTAAGTTCGATGTATTTTAATAATTTAATATTCCTGTATTTAATTATGGTAATCAAATTTATAGATATTGGATATAAATTTATCTGACATAATAATAAATATAATAAAAAAAAAAAAATTGACTCTTAAATTTCAATCAATATATACCAATAGATGCAATCAGTTTTAGAAAAAAAAAAAAATTACGAATCTACTTGTTACACATTTTCTAGTATAGTAGAAATGTATACGAAGTCAATCAAGTTTCTATTATATTAATAAATGTGGGAGTGTGCTGTATACAATTGTTTTTCCTTCCAACCAAATCAAAGAAACTTGTTCTGGGACCATTGCTGGATGCACTATTTTTGAATTCGAAAACGCCATTGATTTAACAATTGTTAAACAGTGACTCAAGAGAGTTTTTAGACTCTCGTTATGGAAGGACTAATAATTTTTCTTTATTTATTTCCCCTTGTTTTTCTACCTTCCCCACAAATGGCGACGTCGAACAGCTTGCATAAATAATAGCTCCTAATGTCGCCAGCCCCATCAAACTAAATGACGTCGTCACCCTTCCTAAATATTTTAGGATGCACCTGTCGAGTAATAATCACTTTAATTGTCTCCAAGGGTACGTGTCTAATGGCTTAATCAAAAAAATATTAATAATAGCTGTTTGATATTCTAGTAACAATTATTTTACCCTCAAGTAAAAAACAAAACAAAAACATTTACTTTTGGATATTTTCATATAAAGGTTTTGAAGGATGGAAATGAAAATGAAAACGAATTATTGGAAAACATTTGTGAAGGGTAGGATAATCAAAAATGACAGTACGAGGATGACAAACCGCCGCTGGGTTTGACTGATTGGACAAATCTGATGGTTTCCCGCTGGCAAATGTGTTTAGTTCGTTTTATATCAAGTATTACGATCATTTATAGCTGCTATTATTATTTAAATTATACATATACTCTTAGTTTGTCTTTTGAGTGAGTTCTTCTAATTAATTGGATATCGCTGAATACATATCAATAGCAAAACAAGCTTTCCGTACGAAGTGATATAATATTTAATTACCGCATTATATACATAATATAGTAATATATATTTATTATATGTGTAATTAATAGTATAACGATGGCACTGGATAACAACATTGCCAAATGGTAGCATACTAGAATTTTGGGGTTTTCGCGTCTGAGATTTTTGGCGAAATCCGAATCTGGCAACAGTTTTACTTGCTAAGCTCTTGTTTTGAAGTTTTATCAGGTAAGGCCACTTTTATCTAATAACTAATGTTAAAAACAGCTCTTGAAAATTTTTACCATAATTTTTTATTGTGCGCAAGTAGAACAGGGATACTTTTTTTTTTCGTTTTTACTAAAAATGCAAACTTTAGTGGACAAAAGCGTTGAAAATGACATTACATTAAGTAATTTTTGACCATCATATGTTTGAAATTTGCGAATAAGGACAGAAATCGTAAAATGGATCTGAATATGATTTTTTTTTTCTCGATCACTTTTACATTTAGTGCAGAACACAGTCGAATTTTAGCTATGATAAACTATGATTTTTGTGCGTGTTAATCTTCAGCAGGTTTTTTTTTTTTTCGACAAAAGTTTTGTTTTGTAACTTCAACGCATAAATAACAATGGAGATCCGAAAGGATAACATTTTTCAAGCAGCATAGCTATTTTAAACATCGGCTGTTTCTATTAAACAATAGCTAGGCATGGGAAATGGTTGCCTGATTCGGATTCAAAGCAACCCGAAAACCACCAAAATTTGGCCATTTTGTATGTTGACCAGGGTAATTTGTAAAACATTGGAAGAGATGCCCTGATTTAATAAATATATATTAGGTGTAGCTTTAAGCCACTGGTGAATTAACTGTTTCAACGTTGAATTTTATAACATCAGGATAATTTAGTAAAAAGCTGTTGATAAAAAGAAATTGGTATTGTAGTAAGTTTTGGAATACAAACCTTTAGTTCAACTCCCCTCCCCTCCTTTAAAGAAAATAAGAATGACGAATCTTATTTACAAGTTACTTGTCAGTTCGAATGACAAATGATGTTTCGTGATAAAATCATGAGTCATAATATGAAGATAGATATATCAATAGGCCTTGATTAATAATCATAAATACTAAAAATAAAAGAAAATTGAAAATAGAGTTGGTTAGATTTGCAAGTAATTCCTTCAATAGCATCCTTCTCAATTTTATATCCAGCTCGAATTTCCCGCCTTAAATATTGACTATTATATATCGTCATTAAACATATTAATAATTATATGACTGTTCAATAAATTAATCGATGCACTAATTGTTTAAATATTTACATTGTTTATAAACTTAGAGGTACCTACCCTGTGCCAAGACTGTGTGCTGGTGTCACCAAGCTCAAGAACTGACTGCAGCATGCTGACCCGTACACTCCACCAAAACACGTAGCTCCTGATTTACAAGTGTCATTCGCCGGCTGGGACACAATAGCACAACACTTGTGCAATATTCCTTCCTACATCTGCGAGCAATTAACGTTTCTTAGGACTGTTTGGGTAATGCCTCAGTCCAAACAAGTCAAGGGGCGAGTCATCCATTGTTGTTTTGGAAAGTAGGGTCAAAGGGAAGGAAGGAAAACAATGGGACGAGGAAGTCGGAGAAATGTTGCGTAAAACTTTTCTGCATTTCCTCTTTTTAGTTCTCTCCTTTTGTGCAGTAATTCATTCTAAGAATTACATTTAAGTTGTAAATGGTTTAAAATACTTATATTAGGGAATTCAAAACAAGTAATTAATATAATTTTCATTAACTACAAAGGTAGGTATACTAATTTATTTACTGAGAAAAACTTTTATTTTCATTTTCATTAACTACAAAGCTAGGTATACTAATTTATTTACTGAGAAAAACTTTTAATTTGCCTAATTGAAAAGCATCTATTTTCTAATTATTTATTTTTTAATTAATTAAATTAATTTAAATAAACATTTTACTATATTGAAATTTAGATGAAATTTCAATTTAACTTAATTTAGTTATTTAACTAAATCCAATAAATGTAACCAAAAGTTTTAAGTTTTTAAAGTGTTAAAACCAAGATTTTTTATTATTATAAAATGCTACAGTCATCAGGCCGATTCACTATCACCAATTATAAACTATAATTTATAATTAATTATATATAAACCAATTAGAAGAATTAATTTATAAGTATTAAAATGTGTACGAATGTGAGATAATAATTTTAAATTTTATTATTATCCTTAGGTACTAGTGTTAAAGAAATCCGTGTTCAAATCCCGGCCGGGGCAATCCTTTTCTCTTTTTATAAAAGACTGTGTTGACTCTAACCCTGCAGGGTAGAGTCAACACAAAAAACAAAATTAATAAATAAAATAATTTCGAAAGTGAACAAAACAATTCGTAGTATTATATTAATAGTTTTGACTATTAACTTTATAACTGTTACTGTGCAATGGAAGATGATAATTAAGAAATACATGATGAGAAGACAGGTAGGAATGCTACTATATCTCAAATTAGTAAAATATTGTTTCTTTGAGCTAAGCTAAGCTAAAAAAATCGAATTATTGCTTTCTGAATTTTTAAAGACGCTAAGCAAGAATAATTTATGTAACGAACTGAACCTTTTCATGCCATTAAAGTAACTACCTATAACAAATATACATAAGTGTAAACTGGAACCGATCTAGATGATAAAGACTCACGCAGAGCTGGGAAATGCTATACATTTGGAAGCACTAAATAGGTAGCATTGTGGTCAATAACACTCATTAAACGATAATTAGGGTGTTTATCGGCTCACAGTATGTATTCATTAAGGCATCTGACCGTCATGTTTGAGTTCTGTCGACCTATCCACAATCTAATGCTCTGTAAAAGCGAGTGTTCAGTGATATCTACATTATATACTTCATAATAAAAATAACAGAAATGTGCTGCTGCAATAATCATAATGATACGTGTCAGTTTTTTTATTTATTTATTTTTGAAAATATTGTTTTTGCTCTAACTTTCATGTAAAGAAAAACGAGTTTAAGGATTTGAGAGGCTAAATATTTTTTTGGTCATTAGTGAAATTTATTGATTCTCTCCATATTTCTGTATTGTATATGTTAAAACTATTAAATTTGTTTAAGAAAAAATAATTGTCTTTGATTTTATATGAAGTAAGTAGAAATATTTAACAGATAAAATATTTGATATTTTAATGCCCAAGATAAAAGGTGAAATATTTAATAGTTAAAATACCATAAAATACACAAACATTAAAAATGATATTGACAGGGGTGTAATTAAAGCTATAACTTTAACTATGTTTTATAAAAAATAAGTAAATCGTCTTAAAGCCAAAAATACCAGAAACCTAATTTCCATTAAGTAGTAGGTACTTCAAATATAGTTGTAATTATGTACCATGGAGTCTGGTTTAAAATCGAGTCTCTCTTAGCTTTAGAGGATCTTCATGTGAAGCAGATAAACATATAGTAGCATTAAGTGACAAAAATGAAAAAAGGGAAGTGATTCGAAAAAGGAAAAAAAAAAAGATCTCACAACAATTAAAAGAAAAAGTATTTTAATTTGAATACTAAATAAAAAAACTCAATTAAAGTACCAATATTTATCTAATAGTTTACATTTTTAATACACATTTTTTTATTTATTTGAGGCTAGAAAGAGTTTAGCCAAGTATTTTTGTGATTCTTTATTTATGCCTCACTTTTTTAATTTTTTTCTACGTTTCGGCAACTATGCCATTATCAATATAACAATATCTGTGATCATGAAAAATGTTGACCTTCAAGCTTTAATAAAATTAGACTGATTTTTGACAAAAAAATATTAATTTTTATCTGACAAGGGCATTCAGCTATTTAATTTTTAAAAAAATTATGGTCACAGATATTACTACCTTAATAATGGCGTAAATGTCGAAGCGTAGATCAAAAAATTAAAAAAGTGAGGCTTAAATAAAGGATCCAAAAATACTTGACTAAATTCATGTTTTTGTTTTCGTCAACAACAATTTAATCCAACTGGATTAATGTTAGTGAATATATTTTTTAAATTTTTACGGTACCAATTTTGGTTTTATTTGGTTTCAAATTAAGTTATTCTAATTAACTTTTTTTTTATTTCTTTTTAATTTTTTTTCTATTAACGTGCGGTGAACGATTATTCAAGTCCAGGCCTCTTGCTAAAAGGTGTATTCATAAAAGTAATAAAAAATATTATTACTATCAGTATGTGCGAATGTTTAGTGGTAGAATATTCAATTTCGAGATGAAAAAAACAGGTAATTTGTAAAAATAAAATCACTATTATTATAATTACGTCGAAATTTTTCAACGATTAAAAAAAAAACAGTGAAGAAATTTTTTTTAGAAATTTAGTCCGTATTTTGTAAAAAGAAAAAAAACCGTCCAAATCAAAGAAAAACACTCTGATTTAAAGAAATACTCCAACAAAATGCTCAAAAATGAGTTCCAAAATTCAATAGTCTTTTGCGAAGGTAATTAAACATCAAACTGGTCTTTCTGGATGGTATATATGAAAACACTTTACTGTTTGAATGCATGTTTAGTTTTATTTTTAAATATTAGTAAACCTATATTAGTTCCATGTTAGATTAGGTTTAATACGACAGTTTGTGGTCGTTATAATTGAATAGTTAACGAAAAAGTATTTAATTATACTCATCAGTAATCCTGTTCCGAAGACTAATTTAATTTAGGAACTTTTCAAAAAATAAAGGAATAATTATCCGTCCTCCTAAAATGAAGCGACAGATGAAACCTTACTGGACTGATAAACCAGGCGATTGGAGAGTTAATCACCATCACTATTAGCACTTCCTAGATGCATGAGAATGATCGATCATTAAAACAATGAGAAGTCAGTCCTGTACTAACGACTGCGAATGCACCTGTAACAAATGAAATTGGAAGAGGTAAATGATAAATGAGAGCTGATAATTCTGTAAGACAGCTGCCACCAAGGTGATAATTATGATGATTACATTTTATCAGATATCTTTTCAACATATTGTAGGAATGATAGTTATCTGTTATAATTCGTTTATAACCTATTATTTCTGTTATTATAATATAATGCTTAAGCTAGTTTAATTTTTTTTAAAAATATATTGTAATACGAATGTGGGCTCAAAATAATTGTATTGGGGTAAAGTTATAATTCAATTGCCAAAAACAATAATAGCTCAAATTATTAAAAACATTTAAAGTAACCCTATACATCGATAATAATCAAATAATATCGATAATATAATCGAACCTTCCAGAAAGGCACGGAAGATTCCTGTCACATTCAAAAAATTTGATTACGTACTAATACAGTTATGTAAAGGTTCTAACTGAAAAATCTGAAACACTTATTTGTAACAGAAATAATTATCTGTTTTGTTTCACGTCACAATATTATGAATTAGATAATTACTAGCAGACCCGGCCACACGTTGCTGTGGCTCAGTAGTTATATCCTAATATTTTTAAATAAATATAGTAATACCAATATTCATTGATAAAGATGAAAACCTTTCAGCTAATCAAAATCCAATGTGATTGAGAATAAAGCATTACACCATTTAAAAGTATTTGGTAAAGAATATAGGAAAGTTAAAGTTTTATTTTTTACATCTCATACTTCAATGTAGTTTGATTAAAAAGGAGCTGATTGTGTTTACGACTCACAGAGCTGCCACCACTATCGCCCTTTTTTTATGGATCGGTATAAACTAACTCGAAATGGCTATATTTTTCCACTGATTTTAAAAAGGATGACTGAAGTAAGTTTTGGTAACCTCAGCCAATGATCTATTGATTATTGGCCTAACACTACTTCAACTTGGTATTGTTAGTTTAACAACGGGTTTAATTTTGCTCAGGGTCATGCCAATCTTGGTTAACGCGTCATATATGTCCTTTTGATAGGCGTTTTTCTCAATTTCTTTGAGACCTCGATTTCCCAACCCTTCGGCTAATAAGTGTTCGGTAGGAGGGTGGTGTGTTGAAGCTTTTAATTTAGCAATATATTTGAGTGATAATAAATCTCTTCTTAAAGAGGTTTTTACATAATACAATTAAGAATTTTTATTTATTCAAGTACTAATTTGTTCAAAATGTTTCGGGTTAACCTGTTTTTTTTTTTCAACTCAAACCAAAGATTTGATGGTTTCCACACACGTGAGCAGGCGATACCCATTTCCCACGTGAGTTATGCCATTGCCAAAGTCCAAATGGACATTGTTTGCCCTTGGGATTTGTTTATGGCCATGGCAAAAGCCAAACGAATAGGATATTGAAGCCTTTTAAATTTTATTGAAAATTCTGTCGGTTCCAGGGGAATAGGTGGCAACAGGGCGATATCTCCTGTAAACCTTCCAGGCAACATTTTTCCTTCAATAACATTTCCTGTGATCCTTTTAATGACCAAACGTGTACCGTTGCACAATTGAGGTGGATTTAAGTTACGAAGAAGAATGATCGGTGAGCCATTCTTCAACTGGAGATTGTTTAGGTGTATATCCAGGGAATTAAAAAATTCAGATGGGAAATTTACGGTTTCGTTTACATCTAGAACATTGTCAATTGATTTTGGAAGTTTATTTCATCGAAATCAACATTTTTTGCTGCCAAAATAGCACGACTACCCAGCCAATTATAATCCAAATAATTGTTCAAAATATCAGGAAAGACACTTTATATTTCGTAGAGAGTTCATTTTTCGTCTCTACAATAGTTCAGAAATTTTCTGGTATTTGATAAGTTTTGAATTTCGATGCAGCTCTATTTCACCGTTTCCAATATAGAGCAATTGTTTAAAAAATATATCTGCCGATGGATTATTTTGCAGTAGTACTCTCATATTTATGGCGGATAAATCTGAAACTTGAGGTTACCCAAATAACAATTATTCCTGTTCAGTAGAGGTGTACTAATCATTAAATGTAAAATTTAAAAAATGCCGCGATTTGTAATCCTTTCTTAATCAACAATCATTTAAAGATAAGTAAAAAATTGTATTCTGCTGAATCAACAACGAAATATCATTCCCAATAATAGCCTACTTTAAATTAAAGAAAGGATTAAAATCTTTGCTGAGATTTCTTAAATTTTACATATAAAGGTAATTACAACTCTGCTGAACAGGAAGTAACAGCCTCTATTCGATTGGTATTAAATTTTCTCAACTTTAAATTATTGTTGATAAAGGAGGAATTACAAATCTTCACTGACATTTTTTAAATTTTACATTTTAGATCTCGGGATAAAAATGATAAAAAGGTTTAATTAAATAAAAAAACACTGTATTTAAATAATAATAACAAAACGAATAATGAAAATAAAGAAACTTCTGTTAAATAAATCAACTGGAAATATAGGTAATATTAAAGTCTTAATTATGCAGTTCTTTAGCAAATCACAAAGTATACCACAACACCTAATCAAAACACACTCTTTTTGTGAGGGAGTTTTTACGACTGGTTACCCGCAGTGTAGCCAGCTTACTAATTTTCACTAATTTTTGGCAACACTGACTCCCCAAGTCAGGTTTCTATTAGGTTACACCTATGACAGTAGGTACTGTTACAACATTTATAGAGTATTATTTCAAATAATAGCCTAATTTAAATTATTAAAATGTATTTACTTTACTAAAAGTTGATATCAGGGTGGGCCACAGCAAAGCGTTTCAGCGCTTAGCATAGAAATTTAATTTAAATACAAATAAAAAAGGAAAAGGAAGAAAAAGTACCTACACATTTGAGAATTTATTGTAACCTTTTCTTGATTTATTTATTCTTTAATGAAAATTAACTATAAATACAAATTTGTATTACTATTTGTCTGTGGAAAATAATAATATAGATACAAATAACTGCACTCACATAACGCAATACAAAATTATAATAATGATAACCTGTATTACAATAGCATGCTTATAAAAAAAACATTATGAAATCGACATATGACGCCATGTTAATAAATCGAAATACTACCTACTGTATTTGCAATAATTCGCTATATAAGAATTACTTTGATCACTAATCAAATTAAAAATTATCCGGTCCGTTAAGTTGGCCAAAACTATATACATTGAGCCAAATTTCATTAAAATCGGTTGAGTAGTTTCTGAGAAATAGAGAGGCAAACATCGGGACACGAGATTTTTATATATATAAGGATATATGTGAATTATTTAAGAATAATTTCTTAAAAATTATCAATAAATAACATCGAGCGTCCATGACGTTTTAGGCTACAGACCCCATCTTCAGAAATACAATTAAAGATGTAATAACAATCAATATTATCAATAAACAGAGATGAAGGTTAAATATACCGGTTTGAAATTTTATTATTTATTTATTTATTGTATTATTTTCAGTTTTTTCATTCTTTTTTTTTTTTTTTTTAATCAAATTTTTAATGAGTAGTGCAATCAATTTTTGCCTAACACTAATTATTGTCTCATTATTTTAAATTATAAATAGGGAATAAGACATTAAAATTCCTCGCAGTGTTGCTTGGCAAAAATAGCGAAGTCAGACGTGCTTTTCAATGACTAGTAGACCGCATGTGTAACCTTGAAAATATTGCATTAGCATATTTATACAACTGAATTAGCAAAACTTATTTAGTTATATTCTCACAAATAAAATTTTATCATTCGCTACTATGCAATTATCTAGATTGTATATTTTCTAGATTCCCAAGAACGTTCCTCGGTAATGAAAATTACAAAGGTAATAAATAAAAATAATATAAAAAAAAAAAAATCGGATTTCTGCATTCAATATAATATATATTGTAAATTATAATATAAAGTAAATACAATTTACTTTATATTTTTGCCTAGGTTATAACAAAAACTTGCCAATAATTGAAGCGTGGAAATGCATAAGGGTATAAGTTCCTTGAAATTTTCTCACAGAAATGATATGGCTTATACCCTCTAGGGTGAACTACGTTGATTGCTTACACTCATTCCATCTTTCATACGTTCAATGAACTCTTTTCTAACAACAAAACATTGCTTATACCATTTCTGAAGAATGGCTATGGCAAATATAACAATTTGGCATAATAAAACTTTGTTTTATATTTTTGGCACATAGAACCTTATGCATTTCCATGCTACAATATAAAACTCTGTTACTACCGTGAGTTTTTAATTCTTTATGTTATACCAAAATCAAATGTATTTTAAACCTTTTGTTTTGTAATCGCTTTTAATTTGTAGTAATGAATGACTATTTTTTTTATATCTTCCTAGTTTATTTTCAGAGCTTGTTCTAATCATATTTTATTTATTTTTAATCATTTTTTAAAAATCCTATTTCATTTCGTCTCATAGCAATATTGTTGCTAGCTAATTATGTAAAATTAATTACATAGGATAAATGTTGACAGTGCTCCAATAGTTGACATTTTGCACAAAAAATTTGAATAATAAGATTCAGGGTTGATTATTTTCGTTCAAAATTTGGCAGTAATTTTTAATCATTTTTTAAAAATCCTATTTCATTTCGTCAAATAGAAATATTGTTGCTAGCTAATTATGTAAAATTAATTACATAGGATAACTGTTGACAGTGCTCCAATAGTTGACATTTTGTACAAAAAATTTGAATAATAAGATTCAGGGTTGATTATTTTCGTTCAAAATTTGGCAGTAATTTGCCAAGTTATACTAGTTAGCTGTGCTGCCATCGAAATTAGTTTGATGAAAACTCAAGCTTATTTGTGAGAGGTTATAATGGCGAATTTTCTAGTGGCCTGAAAACTTGGTTTTTGCTACCCTGTTTCATTAAGGTGGGAGTCAAGTTAAATAAGCTTTTTAGTTGGTTTATTTGAGTTCAATTATGTTTTAATTACTTTTGTAGTATTCATTAGGTTCATGAGAATTATTTGATATCCTTTTTAATATATTCAAACAATGTTTCAGGGCTTAAATGTAGGTGTCAACTATTAGAACAGAATTTAATCCATAATTTCAATAGTTGACATCGATGTCAACTACCGCCACAATTAACAAATAGTGTTCGACCTGGGGGTGGTTTATGGAAGTGTGAGTCTGGCTGGATGGCAGGTGTCTTATTTTATGAATTTATAGCTAGTGTGCTCTATCCATTGATCATTGAGAGCAAAATTGTGTTGCCAATAATCCTGTTGCTGAAGGGGCACTCGTCTCATCTGACACTCCCCACTTCCAAATCCTGCTAAGAATATGTGATACTTGCTATACTAATAGCATACTATACTAATGCACTCTATCAAAATGCTACACATTTCATCCAACCAATGAATGTGGCCATCTTTAATTGTCTTAAAGAGCACTCGAAGAGTGAAGTTCATCATTGGGGAGTCTAAAATTGTGCAAACGTCTGGCCATACTAAAATCTAATTATTATACTGAACTGGATGATCTCATTTTCCAGATCAGATTTTCGTATAAATATGTTTGTTGGTTTTTTGTCTTATTTAAGCTTTATGTGTATAAGATAATTAAATTGTGGAATTTTATTTTGTGAATTTACTTGTTTATAAATTAAAAAAATATTAACTGTTATTGTAGTCCTTATTACCTATTAAACATCATAGGAAATAAAAAATTAATGCATGTGTAAACTTTAAAACCATAAATGTCAACTTTCCAAACCTTTATATTTTGATGTGTCAACTATTAGTTCATTTTAGAAGTTTCTAAGAAATCATTCTTTTATAAAAACCATACATGTAGACCATAAGATATTGTATTGCTAGTTCCTTAGAGGGATTGGCCTGACTAAATTCATAACAAAGATTATCCTAACATCAATATTTTAGTAAACAGTTTCAATAATAAAAGGTTTTTTTTTTTCTTAAACAGTCAACTATTGGTACAGTTGCCCTATGTACATATAGTGAGTGATATGACTATTGATATAAGATTTCTCTGGTGCACGTGTTGTGTTAACCTAGTTTATTTAATTCGAGCTTTGTTCTGTGAAATTTTATACTTAATAGTTCCGAGCTTCTCCTTTCTCTCACTAACTTTATTAAGCCGGAAACTACGCTTTGAGTAGAGGATAAAGAAAAAACCGAAAGCTGTTAGTGAGACTAGACGCGGCCGAAAAAGCACAAACGAGGGGCTAACTGCTCCAAATCGTGCCACGGTAAGACTTTTTTTGGGGAAGAAATCGGCCCCTTTAGGCAGCCTGCCTCGGCTACATCTTCGAGACCTTTTGAAGTCAGGCTAACACTCACCAAAACGTTCCGGCTTGGACTCTCCCAATGATTGATGATTGTATAATTAAACGAGCTTAGGGACCTTACTTAAAATCCCATCTCCATTACTGTACTCATCTGTTGTTATGGTGACGATGATGGCGTCGTAAAAGCGACATCGTAGTACTACAGGCTTGGTGAAAGCTTGGGAATGATTTTCAGAAAGCTTGCCGACATTTGTCGGTTTGTAAGGATTCGGTGAAAAAAAAATATCAACAACCATTATTACAATCGCGATGATTAATTATGTCATCCAAAGGTTGTCCTTACACTAATTCTGAAGAAAAGAGAAATACCAAAAGTTCTAAACCGTTACGGAGACTAATGCCTAAAACGGTATTCAGCCAATGTCACACTTTCTAAGCCCCCCGCTTGATGTTATAATTCGTCTGGCCATAACCGGGTTGTCATTTTTTCTCCAGGTAGCCATTACTCGAGCCGCTGAAAGACTTGGATTATAAAATAAATCGAGATACATAAGCGGTGTTTATATAAGGAGGGAGGACACTGGAGAAGACTTCCTTTCAACAAGAGAGCGCCTCCATTTCTCTCCAGGCCCAGAGGATATGTGAGACCCTAGCCATATTTACATATCTCAGCGGGATTAAGTTACTCATCGGGCTCATTTCCATTTCGGCTTTTTCTTCTTCTTCGGGGAGTGTCGCCGTCAGTGGGGGCGCTCCGGGTCGTTTGTCAACCCTTCCCCGGGACTAGATATCTGAATTTTAGAAGGACTTTTAGCTTTATTTTTCCCTTTTCAACGTTTGTCCGAGTGGAAGATAAACGTTTCCCAACGGTTTCTCTTTGAATAAAAAGAATTCAGAAGTTTATTCACTCGGTCTAACTTTAGCGAAGAAACTTTAAACTAAACAACTGCCTCTGGCATTTTCTTAATACAAAAAAGTATTTTCAAAGAATAGAGTGAGAAAAAAAAATGTACTTGGCTATCAATTACACGATAAAATGAGATCCGGTAGTACCTACCTCCGTTCAAACGCCTGGTTTATATCACAAACCAATCAGTAATAGGGATGATGATGGTTCTTGCATTCTTGATTTTCTGTATTTTATTTATTTTTTTTTTCTTATCTCTTTTTTTCAATTTTATTTATATATTTTAATTTTTTTTATACATTTAAAAATTTGATTATTTTAATTGTCATAATGATATATATCATAATAATCGATAGATTATTAGAGGCGAAAATCATTACACTAAAAGAAAGTACAAACACAAAAATTAATGTGGAAAAATGTGTGACTTCGCATTTAACATCTTTTTAAGCATTTAACTATTTTGTTTTTACTTAATAACTATTATAAATGTTAATAACATTTAACAAAAGATAATTTCTAATCTAAGTAAGTTAGTAAGTGAAAGTTATTTCCCGTACAAGGAAGACTCATGGCTGATGACTTGGAATACCATTTAAAAACTAAGTAAATTAAAACCCAAAATTAAAATAGAGAATTGTCATTGGAAATTGGAAAAAAAGAAAATAAAGAAAAAAGGAGAAAACAAAAAAAAAGGAAAAGAGAAAATAAAAAAGATAAGAAAAAAAAAGAAAAAAGAGAAAAAAGTAAGAGGGATGATGATGGTTCTTCCATTAGTCCTTCCATTCTTAATTTTTTTTTTTTTTTTAGCTATCTTTAATTTCTATTAGTTGAATATCCACAATTTTCAAATATTTCTTTCATTGTCATATTTACATTTTCTGGGCATGGTTGACCCAGTCTTCTAAGGTTATCATTTTCTCTTTAACCCACACTTATTTTTTCAATATTTTTAGATTTTCAGTAAAGCATTAATTCTAAATATCGGTTATTCGGGGTGTTTTTTTGTTTTCCTCAATCGAATAATTGACGAGTAGTGAAGTACCATTATTGGTAAACGAATTGCTTATTGAGTAGAAGCCTTTGTTAAATAAAAATATATTTCAAGGACTTTCAAACATCGTATATAAATAAAAAAGACAAAATTTCATGTCATGTCTAACAGTTCTACCAGTAGCTTTATGTTACATTTAAAATATAGAAAAAAACAGGTCACTCTTTTAGTTCAAAAATATTTAGGATAAAAATCCAATTAGTAATCTTTATTTCAGAAACTATTGTGCTTAAAACAATTTGTATGTTATATATATATATATATATATACATATACATATATATATATATATATATATATATATATATATATATATATATAATTATGATATTAAAATAATAATTAATTAGCTACATTGTACATATTTTAATATATACTAAAATAAAAAAAAAATAAATAAAGTAAAGTGGAAATGATTGTGGTTCAGACCAAAAAATAAAATAAAACACACATATATATATTATATATGTAACTATGATATTAAAAATATAATTAATTAGCTACACTGTATATATTTTAATATACACTCAAAGGTATATATATTCATCTAGTCGGTCTTAACACACCTCATAAGCAACATTATTTAAAAAAAAAAAAAAAATTTGGAGAAAAAAATTAAAAAGAAATATTCTAATTAGATCTAGTGCGACCACGTTAACACATCTTCTTCGTACATTACGCGTAGGTATATCAGTTGTTTGTGTGCGTACGCCTTGATATTTTGGTCTTGCACACAGTTCCACTAGATCGAAGAGAATTTTTTTCTTGACTTTATTCACTAAAAGAAAGAATAGTAAAGAAAAAATGTCGCTTAGGACGACAATATGTAACACCACCAACATGTGCTATTTATTTTGACAGCAACGCCCAACCATGTCTTGCCTACTTCATTAATAAGTTATATGTAGTAGGTAAAAACGAATGTTCACCCCATTAGTAATTAATAGAATAGAATTCTTTTATAATATTACATTATGTCTTAGTCTAGACAGTTATAAAATTGAGACTGAACAAATTCGCACTCTATAATAAAATTAAAAAAAAAAAAGAAAAAGATAATTGAGGACAGACCTCAACACCACAGATAAGGATTTGGTCAAAGGGGTTCGAATAATTTTTACTTAAATTTAAGTACATGACAGAGTGAAAATAAATACTAAATAAAGATGAAGAAAGATACAATATAAGGAATGATGGTGGATTATGTAGAGTTGAAAGGGCTCAGAAATGGAAGTCGTTTGTATGGCAGATAGGGCGAAGATGGCGCCGAAGGGGGTGCCCGAGAGCTCCCGCATTCTAGCGGACTTCTCCTCAACTACAATAATGGATGCTCCCTTCAAAGGAAAGTAACGTTGGTTTAAATTATGGATACTTAACTTTGGCAGTATAAAGCATTTGTATAATTTATAGGCAATTAAAAAAGAGATATAGAACATAAATAAACACTCAGTTTTGAAAAAAAAAAAAAATTAGAAATAATTCCATGATATACCGATTAAAATAAATGTTATAAGTGATAAAAAACGTTTATATTTATTTTCTTAAATTCAATTCTTTAAAACAGCATATTTTGTCCCAGAAAGTCGCTCACGCATTATTAATATTATTTTTTCATTATATTTGTATAAGATATTGATTTTATTTCTGTCTTTAATTAATGTTTATGGTTCTAAATTAGGTTTAATTTTTTTTTCTAAAGTAAGTAGATTTTTTGTGAACTTAAATTAGAAAATATGAACACTTCAGGAATTTGAAAATTCAAACTAAATTATTGGTGCTTCAAGAATATCATGAAAAATAAATGTTAAACTCTCAAGGGGCAAGGTTACAGATGACATCACTATGAATACAATGAGGAGATTCAAAAGGCGTTGGACGAGAGATCTACTCACTTAAATTGCCCTGGGTGATTCCCATACCTACTTTCTTTCCTCATGCCTTACATACCATTTATTTCTTTTAGGCGATTGACAGCAATGAATTTTTCAATTAACTAATCATATATGTTTGACATAAATTAGCATAGAATAAAAATAAACAATAGTTTATATTCTTTTTACCATTGGGGCACAATGGGGTAAATTAATGATTAGTTTAATTGTAATTAATAACTCTTTGGGGTAGAGGCGAAAAAAAAATCATAAACACATGTAGCTCAAAACTACGACTTCTTTTGTAATATTTTATTTGTTGAAATAAATATGTTTATTTATTTAAATTTCGTTGCATCCATCCCATCTTCATAATATCTGTAAAATGGATAATAGGTAATTGTCATCCCAGCTAATATTGTTCCTATTCACATATTCAAAACTATCCCCACATATGCGAGGACGATTTTCACCTCCATAGGTTTGACACTTTTTTACAGCAGGGAAATATAAATTGATGAATTACAAATAAACTGTTGATTTCAAATGTAATAGACATGTACATGGTTTTAACACGTGTGATATTTTTTAAATAAGAGTTTAAATCCAATAGAATAAAAATATTACAAAGGAGTTCTTATTTTCAATGTTTGTAATGTATTATAAATACATTATGATTAACGACTTTCTCTAATCATATTACCATTATTGGGCCATTTCATGAATAATTGATTATATAATCAATTGATTAAGCAATTTATTTTCTTCCATGACCCATCATCTTCCACATTCATTCCTAGATATTATTTATTTTTCCCGCAGCCTAATTGAAACTTAATTATTAATTTTTCTCAAGCTTGATATATCATTGTACCAAATTATAAAACACGTTTAAATAAACTTTGTAATAAAATCTTCTGTATCTTATACCTTTATCATTGTTTATAGAATAGAATTTTGAATCTTATTATTCAAAGAACCATGTACTCATGCCCTGACATCAGATATTTAATTATTCTATATTAATTCTAATATTATTATAATTATTCTATATTATATTATTTTATGATATATAGGTAAATATTCTACATAATTTCGCTCGTAAATAGGCACATTTCATTTATTTGTTTTATCTTGCATCAAAGTAATTGGAGTTTTTTATTTCTATAATTTATTTCTTAGAATAAACTAGTTGTTCTTAAAAATTTTAATGATTTTTTTCTTACGTTTCTTTATCGTCTTTTAATAGATCATGATTTCTTTGAACATATTCTCAACCCTATTTTGCTTAATATTTTATAAGCATATATATAATATTATTATTTATTATTCCTAACCTAGCGAATAACTCTGGAAGTTGTATGAAAAATTAATTAAATCCGACACTAACTTGGTTGGTTAAATAGTACAATATTCGCTTATCATTCCCATTTCTTTAGGTATTATAACGTAACTGAGAAATGAAAGATTGAAACCATGACAGTCTACCATTTTTTATATAAAATAAGAAATTTATTGTATTGTAAATAACAGCAATTTAATAAAAAATAACATAAAAATTCTAGTACCTACATGAAACAAATGTATAATAGCATATTTATTTTTTTCAACCCACATAACGTACGTGCACGGAACACACACTTCCTACACAAAAGTAGGGTTCAATGCATTACTCCCACTCTATACAGTCACAATAGATTTTCGACCTATCTATCACAAAAGTTTAGAAATTGAATCACGATAGAATTTTTGAAAACCTTCCATATAAATCAGAAAAAAAAATAAAAGAAAATACTCTCGTACAAATGCTTCTTAATCGTTTAGAAAAAAATGGAATTGTATTTAAGCAATCACAGTTTTTTTTTTTATTAAAAGCACCTAGACCTCAACTCCCATCACATCCAGTGATGATTTAGACTTCCTTTTTATTTTTATTTTCAGTTATTAGTTGAATTTAAACATTGTTATTTGTTTTGTTTTTTCTTCTTTTCTACATTTTGTCTTGTTAATATTATTTACATTAAAAGTTTAGTGGTGAGTAATAGTCAACTGTTTTTCTTTACGGTAGTCTCTGTATTACTCTGGACTCAGAAGCCCTGATGAAGATCCACATGTTGGAATCGAAACGTTGGCTTTCCAAAAAGAAAAAAAAGATAACTGAAAATCCTGATTATCAATCAACCAATTAACATTAAAAATTTACAATAATTACATCATATTTATGCCAAAAGAAAGGCTGTAAACATTTATAAAGTTAGTATGCCAGAGGGAATGGAACTTGTAATTCTTTAAAATAAACGACCCTCCCAGGGTTACTATGTAAGGGAAAAAATAAAAAAAACAAAATACATACGATGCACCAAACACTTTCTATACAAAAGTAGGGTTCGATGCGTAACTCCCACACTATACAGTTAGATTCTCGAACTATCAATAACAAAATTTATGAAATTAAATGATGGATCATGATTAACGAATCTCACAATGAATTTGAAAACATAAGTTTCTAAAAACAATCAGTCTATCTATCAGTTTTCTCAATAGATGTTTCGTAACCACAATCTTTCTTCTTTTACTAGATATATTAGAAATATTACTTAAAATACCGCAAATGTTTTCTTTTCTTTCCAAACTCGCATAAAAATTTACAGTAGAATGAGTTTTGATCAAGCGGTAGTTCCCCAATCAGTTAATGGATAGACTTGCTTAACAGAGATCAATGTGTAAACCCAGAGATGAGTAAAGTTGAGATTTTAAATTAAACAATTTTACTTCTTGATAAAGGAACTGAGCCGAGAGATGTCCCGGAGGATGCTATCAACAAATGGATGCTGTCATTCCCTGACGTCGGGATATAGCTTAGCCCCAACAAGCTCACTTCTACTTAGCTTCTGCCATGCCCTGGGTCTTCAATTAGAAAAGTAATTATAGAAACTTTGGTTAATTTTTATAAAAGGTATTTTTTTTTATTGACTGAAATAACGCCAAATTCAATGGCACGAAAATAATGAAAGATATTAATATAACATAATGCTCTATAAGACTAATTTGAATCAAGGCATTTATATCAATACTTCTTAAATTAAAATAGACATTTTCTTTTTCTCTCATTTTTTTTTTTTTTTTTTGAGTTTTTAAAGAAAATTCATTACATTCTAAGTTTGTCTTTTATCGAATCCAAAGTTTGAGAACAATGCATACCATAGCAACATTAATCAATTCGTATAGAGGGTAGTTCCATACAATTTTTCAATTTAGAACGCTAATAAAAAACATGTATGATTTCCTAAATTAATAATTAACTAAGTTTATAACGCTATGAAACAATTGCTTAATTTAAAATCTCAGCTTTACTAATCTCTGAGGTTTTCATATTTATCTCTAATAAGCAAGTCTATCCAGTAACTGAATGGCAATAGGAACTGCCGCTTGATCAAAATCATGAGTCCACTATAACATCTAAGTCTAGTTCATTGTTCACTCTAACGAAATAACGACGTTCAAAAGACCCTTTTCTCTCACTGAATCAATGACATGTCCACTAAGCACTTTAATAGACAAAATACATATGATGCACCAAACACTTTCTATACAAAAGTAGGGTTCGATGCGTAACTCCCACACTATACAGTTAGATTCTCGAACTATTAATTGACAAAAATTAAAGACAAAAAAATACAAAGACAAAAATTGAAATGAAAATTTCTTATGGATAAAATAATAAAAAAATTCTACAGTGATTTGAGGCAGAATTCCACGAATAATGAAGGGTTTTTATAAGGCAATGAAGGAATAATTGATATATACTAGTAAGATGGCACCGGCGCACAGTGGTTGAAAATCGACTATTTCCGGAAAAAACCTTGTCAACCTGATCTGTAAGACGCAAAAAAATAAAGTTGATATTATCATAACCACGATTGAATTTCCCATAAAATGTATAGGTTGGAGCCCCGCTTACCCGGCTATTCGGATTAACCGGCGGTGTTAGGAAAATATAAAAACAAATCATACATCAATTTTAGACTTGAAATCGGCCAGTTTAAGCACTTTTGCTATTTCGTGCTATTATTATACTTGATAGTACTTGCAGTATCATTTTATTTTATGAAAACATTCAAGTTAGGTAAAACAAAACCTATTATGCTCTTCTTTGGAAATTCTCCTCACTCAAAATGATTCTAACATCACTATTAATCCTTCATCTTACCGTTCTAACACACTCTATCTATAACGGGGAAAGTATTTGAAAAACTTTTCTTGAACCGAAGCCTTGACTTGAAAACAGTGAAGTGATACCGAGTCATCAGTTTGGTTCTGTGCAAGCCACTCTTCATTTTTTAAATCATTTTATTTTTATTTCTATTAGCTTCCTGCCGCTGTCTGTTAAAACAAGGCAAGAAAGTTTTCATGAGAAGTCAGTTTATTTTTACCAAGTTATCCGAGGTCATGTTAATAAACTTATTATTAATAATTTCCAAATTTATTCTAAAATCACGGTAGGTGAAAATGTTGATTTATCATCGACCTAATAACGATTCAGACTGACTTTATAAATGATGCTACAGACCTGGTAAGTAAGGCATGATGTTTTAGTTAACGATTAGTAATAACCTAATTCGAAGCACAAGCTCCATAGCGAATAAACTGCACGAAATAGCATAGGTATTACAATAAAAAAAATCTCACATGTACAGACGCAGGTGGACGCAGCTGGAATATGTTTTAATGTTTCCTTGAATGTATCTTCTTCTCAAAAAAATGGATTTTAAAACTGCGCTCGGCTGCGCTTGAAAAATATGAATTACTAAAAAAAATTTTTTTCTAATTTTCATAGCATTCATAGCAAACATGGACCAAATAGCGTCATTTTTATGCTAGTATAATATGGGAGATCGCTTTTCATGATTATAAAGGGAAATTGCCCTAAGAAACAAAACTGCGAGTTGTAAAAATTATTATAGTGTTATAAATTTTCCGTTGAAAAGTAAACTTTTTCAATGATCGATTTTCAAAGGGACCTAACAAGTTTAAAAATCAGAATATCTCCGAATAAATTTATGGAATGTGTCAGATAACTATTCTATTAATTAATGATGAAAAGAAAAAGAATATTCCAATACCTTCAAAAAATAGGTTTTTTCCGCCTTTCAACCACTGTGCGGCGTCACCAGAACCAAATTAATGGGGGGGACGAGTCAATATTACCATAGATACATAAAAATTCGAAAGGCTAAAAGTTGAAATAACAACGCCTAAAGACAACTGTTTGGACATTTAATTCCTCTTTCAATTATATTTTTAAAGGTTTTTTTTTTCATTTTTTTTTTCTTGGTCCTCCCCTTCCTCGCATGTTAGGCTTTACGGGGTTTCCCGGGACAGGGGAGAGGGTAGGGGATTGATGCCGAGTATTATTAAATTTCCCCTGGCTCCGGGTTTTGAACTTGCTATCTTTCGGTTCCCAATCATACGTTGCCATGGACAACGCGTATTTTCTGACGCATTTGCCCACTCGGCCATCCCGCCACCCATTTTTTTTTTTTTAAGGTATTTATAAAAATTGCCAATTTATGTCACAGTTAGAGTGTAAGTAGTTGCCACCTCTCAAAATATTGGGGGGGGGGGTCTTGAAGCACATGCTCAGCTGTTTGTTCTCCCCCACCACAGGTACACATAGGACTATTACCTATTTTAAACTTCTTGTAAAGATGAGCATTCAGTCTGTTGTGGTTAGTCCTAAGTCTGAATACCATAATGGTGAATAACCATGGTTAATAACTAATGCGCTCGAGAAATTAAATAATAGTTCAAGAAATACATTTTTGTTTTATAAATTTTTTTCCAAGGATAGATTCGTACATGCCAACTGTTTTGATAACATACGATTGTAACTGGAACGTATGTTTTTACAAAACAATATATGTAAGTTTTTATAATAATGAATACATTAGCTTCATTTGATGACCCCTTATTAATCTAGCTACTTCGTTTTGGAGTTCCTCTGGCTTATCTATTTTTAATCCTAATTCGCCCACGTAATAAAAATCCCACATATGTCGTCCTCGTCTTCCCAAAAATTAACAAAAAGTGATGTGACTTCTAAGAATTTGGCATAATTGAATTAACGTAGGGGCACTTTATCCCAATGTCTCTTTTTCTCTTTACTATTTCTCAAAAACGGCCCCAACGATTTCGATTAAACTTACATTAAATGTTTAAATCATAATAAACTATTCTTTAAAACTAGTTAGGTTTTATTCTTATAGAAATGGTTTGATTAGGCTGAAATAACAAAGGGAAGAAACTTCCTGTAAAATACCTTTAATAATCAAATAAAAATTCCTATGTATAATGCATAATATATCTTTAAAAGCTTAGAATTAAAATACATTTTGTAGGTCACTACAACGTTATATCGAGGTAGCTAAAAAAATATTTTTATTTTCAGAACATTTGACGGGAACTTTTGGTTTTCATGGCAATTAAAAATAAATTCAACACTTGCATTTTAATTTTTTTTTTTCTATTTGTTATTGTATCTAATGTTCTGTGCGATTAATACTCAGATAATTAAATCCCTTGAGTGTGGCAGATTGTATAATTTATATTTTAATAAATATTTAAGTTCGAAGTATAGTTCAAATAAATGCTCCTTGAAAACAGCATTTGTCGTTATTCTTAGGGATGAATAAGGCATTTCAATTTTTTTATAAATATAATTTAAATACACTCCCTTTAATTTATATTTGAATGAAAAGAAAGATATATTTTTTCCTAATTTCAAGCAGTTCCGTTTACATAAATTTCGATTTCAATAATTAAGCACAATTTTCTAAACTCGATTGCAATTTAAACTCATAATTAAGAACTGCAACTGATAATTACGAAAAAAAAAGGAAACTCAATTTCTTCCCGCTTGAAGAAGATAAAGCGGCTTATATTAAAAAAAAAAATACAAAACCCTGGAGGAAGCCATTAATATCGGAGGCCTATCAAGACATTGACTAAGCGATACGAACTGGGTAAATTCCCTTCCACCCAAAAGAATTTCATCTCTTTTTCTTTCAGTTCCATTTCTTCAATTCCTCATCCGTACCAGAACATTTAAATTCCTTTAATTAAACTTTATCAGGGATTAATTGAACTGCCGATTGCGCAACCTACGCGAAAGGGAAGTTGATTGAATAAAATAAAATTATCCTCAATTATAGAATACATTTTTTTTCTTCAGTCAATAGTAGGGTCTCTTGATGAATCACAGCGGCTAATGATTTAAGGCCAGAAATATTCCTTTCAGTTTCATTTGTTTGAAATGAACATAAATATGTATTGATTAAATATACTAAGAAAGAGATACAATGAGTATCAGAATAATTTTCGGTAAAATTAATAAATTATCATTATAAGAGCTCCTTTGGATAATATAGTCGGCCTGAATGTAAAACCTCCTAAGTGACATTTTATAAGTCCTGCGTTCATTTGAAATTTAGTTACAATTTGCGTTAAATTTAAATTCGTTGTTATCGATCGGTGAATAATTAATTATTCATATCTCATTTATGATAAGATCTATTTTTGACGAACATTTCAAGACTCAATAATGAAAACCTAATTATACAACTATACTGTTCAAAATTTAAAATTCAAGCCTTGAAAAGTAAGGAGATTTGACTTGATCAATTATTCACGGGTATGACAGATTTAAGACTATCAATAGGCTTCAAATAAAATAATTTGTATAATATAGTAATAAAATATGATTGTAAAATTTGAATAATAAATTTTATTTATTTATTTACATTTTAGCCTCTATCCGTAAGGGTCATTGGCTTTAATGTTTCCTGTTTATATTTTATTATAGTAATTTGTTTCTTTTAAGAATTTGAATAACTTGAGGGCCGAAGGCTCTTCATCTCTCAGTATTTCTTTCACAGTTTTCGGCAGCTTTACCTTTCTTCGTGCATCATTATGTTGTACACAATCTAGTAACAAGTGTTTTATACTCTGGGTTGTGTTGTTGCACATTTGGCAGGTGGATGCTTCGAGACCTTTGAGTAGGTATGTACTCGTATGTGTGAATGCGCAGTGCCCTCTCCGCATTCTGCACAATACTACTTCTTCTCTTCTGGATTTACTATTGGTTATGACCCATTTGCTGCAATCTTGTTTTATTTCCGCTAGTTTCGATGGTTTACTCATCCAATTTTCTTCCCAATTTTTTTTCATAATCTTTTTTATCTGGTTGATCAAATCCTCGTGGGTGATACTGTTTATTTGGATTATGTTTGGTTTTTCTCCTTTCCTTGCCATGATCGCTGCTTGACCTGCTCTTTCGTTCCCTGTTATCCCAGAGTGAGATGGAACCTAGACCAGTACTATGATTTTTTGACTATTTCTAAGTTGCCACAGCGTATTTACAATTTCCGTTATTATTGAGTTAGTGGGGGTTGTTGATAGCTGACAGTACGCTCCTTGAATCTGTTACAACTACCCAGTTTGACTTTCTGGACTCTTTGATCCAATGAAGAGCCTTCATGACAGCTACTGTTTCTCCAGTGAATGTAGAGCTCTCTCCTGGTAACTTGAATAAAAGCTGTTCTTTCTGAGTGTACACAGCACAGCCCACGCTGTCCTGCAGTTTGGAAGCGTCTGTGTATATAGCCTCAATTGTATTTTTCTAGTAAGACTAAAAAATATTTTTGTATTTCTAATGGGCTTTCCTTCGAAAATTTCGCCATCGATAAATCTATCAAATGTTTCTCCTTCTTCCATAACGGAACTTTCAGATTGGGGGTGGGTTTAATACTATTTAGGTCCGTGTTAAACCGTTGTAAGGATGTTGGTATCTTTTTTTTTAGCGCGCTATTCTGAACATTTACAAGTCCGGCCATTTCATACTCCTCTCCAAACAATTTTGATGTTAATGGGTGCTGGAAAAATAAATTTATTGAAGGTGGTAAAAAATAGTCAGATAATGACAGCCATTACCTAACTAACTCATCAATACGAGAAAAGAAAAAAAGAGAAAAGAAAAAAAAAAAAGAAAGAAGAGTAAAGGGAAAAGAGAAAAGGGAAAAGAGAAAAGAAAAAAGAAAAAAGAGAAAAAGAGGAAAGAAAAAAAGAGAAAAGAAAAAAGAGAAAAGTAAAAAGAAAAAACAGAAAAGAAAAAATAGAAAAGAAAAAAAGAGAAAAGAAAAAAAGAGAAAAGAAAAAAGAAAAAGCAGAAAAGAAAAAAGAGGAAAGAAGAAAGAGAAAAGAAAAAAGAGAAATGAGAAAATTAAAAAAGAGAAGAGAAAAAAAGAGAAAAGAGAAAAGGAAAAATATAGAAATGCTAATACCATAATAGAAATATAATAATCGAAATGATAATAATAATAGTAAAAAAAAAAAAAAAAATAGAAAAAAGAATTGTGTTCCATTATCACAAATTCCTTTAGGAATTTGAAAAAAAGGTTACCTGATATTAAAAATAAGAACTTGATTCTCATTAAACATGACGAGTTTAATCAAAATCGTTAAAGCTATTATATTGAAAATCGAAAAAAAAAACTTAAAATTGGGGAAAAGTTATGAAATAAAGTGCCCCCTCCGTTTGATCAATTTAATGAAATCTTTACTGTCATATCAAATGTATGTATCTATGCATCAAACTCGTTGGAGTCGTTTTTGAGAAAATCGAAAAAAAATGTAAAAAGTTTTAAAATAAAGTACCCCCTCCGCTTGACCAATTTCGATGAAATTTTTGCTGTCACATCGCAACCTGAAATACCCAATTTCAGGTTCTTACGGTTTATGGTTTTCGAGCAAGCCTGTTCACACACACACAGACCATTTCGCAGGACTTGGTTATTTGGACTTAGGGAACCCCAAAACGTGTATTTCCGTTGAAAACCGGAAGTCGAAATTTTTCACGGTCGCAATATTTCATAGTAGGTTAGTGAAAGTAAAAATGGATGGTAGGAACCATGGAAAATGGGGTGGTAGGAACCAGCAGCTAAAGAGACATCGTTGCCCTAAGAGTGCAGGTTTTATGGGAGCAGTATTAGTAAAGGGTGATGCTTAAGAAGATGGTGGAGCATTACTGTAGCCTTGGGGTACGCCTGCCGTTCTGTATTAGAGCTTCATACTTACGTGTTTTCCCTTGTTCTTCCATGTTATCCGTAGCATTGAGCTCTGAGCGAAAGGAGATTTGTTTTATGAAAAAAAAAAGTCCTTTTTTTTCTTCTTTTGCATTTATGAAAATGAATAATTAATGAAATTTCGCTTAGAGGAAATAAGTAGGTGTTGTGATCTGTGTTCATCTTTTAATTTTATTGTTTAGTAATAAACTTCGTGGGTGAAATGAGTAACATTAACATGGTGATATTGTTTTTTTACATAAGAATTATGTTAAATCTAAGAGTAGAATCTTGGATAAATGGAGTCCCATGAGTTTGTGTATAACATTACTTCAAGTGCCTCTCGATAAATTGTTTCAAAAATTGCTTAAATTGAAGCAAGAATCAAGAAATATTGATACCCTTACAAAGCTTCTCACAGGTGGTTTCATCCTTTCTACGATTCTGAATTATTTCCATTAAAAAATGGAATTATGGTTGAAATGTATTTATGTTAAAAATAAGTGACAAGGTTAAATAAATCTTCAAAATCTAAAAGCGCATAGTTTTCTACAAGCGGTCAAATGTACCATTATAGTCATAAAGAGGTAAATTACCTCAACTGGTGTATAGAAGTTAATGTAGTAAAACTATCGATAGTTTAAACTATCTAGGCTGTCGATATTTTTAGGATCTAACGAAGGTTGTATCGAAAACATATATATATATATATATATATATATATATAGCACTGTTCCAGTCTACAATAAGCTCGTTACGATATTATTATTACACGGCTCTATTAATTTTAATGAATAAAAAGTAATAAAATAAAGAAAAACTTCCAAGGGTGTGACATCGATAAAAGTCCACAAGAAAAATTTAGCTTAGGCGAAATTTCGAGGATATGGTAGAAAGATAGTGTGCATTTCGAAAATGGCCATAGGGCATTTGTTCTTCGGGCGCGTGGACCTTGTTTTTCTTCTACGGGGCTAGTCAAGCCATAATTTGTTTTTCCACCCTGTTTTTCTTCCACAGGCTCTGCAATGTTTTTATAAGGGGTTCGGGAGGAGGACCTATATTTTTTTTTCATGGAGTAACGAGAATAATTTAGCACGACCTGGAAATCATCTTTGTGAAGAATTCGAAGCAGTGAGTAGCCAAGTTCTTATCATGTTTGCTGTTGATCTTGAACCATATCTGAGATCAATTCATCAAAAGAAAATTAAGTGAAATATTCTCTACATAATTTGAGATGCTTAAATGAAAAAAAAAAAAAATAATAATGGGGAATACAGGAATGCTTAAAGTGAGAAACGTAATATTCACAGAGTTGTTGGTTGAAGTTCTTCATAAATTTTATGCATAAATTACACTTAAAGTTAATTAAATCAAATTAAAATTAATTATGTTATATAAGAATACCGATTAACGAATTTTAGTAGTTAGCTCACGAAAAGATGACACCGAAACCAAGTATTGAAAAAATTCACGATTTATTTTTTATCAGTATTTAGAATTACATTTATTCATAGAACTAGGGAGATACCGCCTGTCCACCTAATAGCGGACCAAGCCCCATCTAATATTACCAGAATTTTATTATTTTTTTTATCTGGGTCCTCTAAACCGAAAATCTAATAAGTTATTAATTTTTGAGTTAGTATACAATAGATTGCGCTGTTATGACACATTACACTTCCAGTATATAACTGAGCTTGTAATGTTTTTCGGTTCTATTCCCCCTGGATGTATGTTCCCAAATATTCTCTTCTTCAACAATTACTTTCTACATTTAATGTTATTATAAGCAACAAATGCAAAATTAGAGAAAGAGTCGAGAACCGTGGTTGGTCACCAGGCAGCAAGATGAAGTAACCTAAGTCTCAAAAAAAAAAAAAAAAAAGAAATGATTTATACAATAGGGAGATAAATATTTTATATTTATATAGATAGAGAGGACAAAACCTCTGCTTTGGCGGACCATCTCCCACTTTACAAATTATACAAAAGTTAGTTTAACTTGAATAAATTTCAAGTTTTTATCAAAACATTTTGATTTGTAGGTTTTTCATACCATACCAACTAAAATTTTAAAATATTACACTATAAAATATCCTCTGCAAATAACTGTTTAATACGAATAAATTAATATTAATGTACTCATAAACTTGTACGTTTAATAAAGAGGACATATGAAAGTGTAACATAAAGATAAATTGGTAAAACCTATCCTTTGCACAACACATAAAATAATATCAGAGTTTATCTATCTCATTTTTCGTCTAATGCAAGTCTAGTTTAACACAAAAAAGGCGAATTTTCAGAAGAGCCAATTATAGTTTATTTTTTTCCCTTCCTTCGTTATCTGTCGCCTGCTTTATCCGATTGTTGAACGTAAAAGAATAATCACTATCGCGGCATATTAGCGGTATCGCATAGAGATAGGAGAGGCGAATTGGTAGATAATTCGTGAATAAAAAGACGATTTTGAGCCAGAGCACTCTTATACGGCAGATATTACCATTTAAAAAAAAGTTTATAAAATCTATATCAGTTGTCAAACTGTACTAGGGTACTAAGGTAGAACCATGTAGGAGGGAATATAATAAATTTTGAACGAATCTGTAATAGAACATGTTAATGTTATAATGAACTAATCAGGCATCTCACGGAAAAGATTTTCTTCTGAAAGACCTTTCTTCGGGGACTCAACAAGCTGAAATATCATCAAACGGAAGTTCCAACCCTTACAGAATGCCTAATTCCGTCGGCCCATCAACCCTGCCGTTTTAATCAGAGGGGCCATTTCCGGTATAGGAAACAAAGATCCCACGGGAGGGGGCGAAACAAATTAAAAAAAAAAGGGAAAAGAAGAAAAAAAAATACGGAAAGGGTAATTTCAAAGGGGGGTAGGGAGACAGTCAGTCAACGTCCGAGCGAAGCAGAAGTTCATCACCGCCTTTGTTATTATCAGTGGAGCCATTATAATAGTTATCAGGGCGGACAATTAGCAATCCTCGTTAGCAGCCTCCAGCCAGGACGCAAACAACATTTTTCCAGCGATGATAGATGTCTCGGGTGCTCGATGGTCGTTCAACTCTTTTATATTACACACTATGATGAGAGTGGCGCCTAAGTCGAAGAATTATACGTGAGTTGTCTGAAATAACAAAAAAAAAAAAAAGCTTGAAATGATGAGGATAACATTTCAAAAGAAAATATGACTTTTTGATTCCATACGAATCGAATTAATTATATGATCGGTTTATATACAGAAATTTTACATGGAAAAAATATACTTCTGAATTATATATGTCAATTTCATAAACCATAATTTGCGGTCTGGGGATTCAGTGGATATCTGATAAAAAAGATTTCAACTATATATATTTAGAGTTAGAAAGATTAAATTAACTAAAACCTGCTATTTTGAAATTTTCATTTTTTCTCGGATTTTTTGTTTAAAAGTTTTTAAAGCACCTCTCGGAAACCACCAATTGAATTTTAGGCTTGAAAGAAAATAAAAAAATATGCCTACTTCGGTCATAAATTAAATAAGGAATCGCATTATAAAATGCTCAGGAAGAATATTTAACTGATTTTGAAATGATTTGTTTACTATTTCATCAGAACAGCATTAAAAATTCCAATAACTTTGCTATTTATTTTTTACTTTAAAAAAAATGAAGGAAGGTACGAAATTAGTGCCCAAGTTCTGCAGCTGGCGGTTGTTTTTTTGCCTGAATATTATCAACAGTAATTAAAAAATCTGGTGCGTGCACGCAACACACAACTTTCACTTACCAACTTACTTAGATTTGAAATTGACGTGTTTTGCTAAATATCATTTCCCAAAGTCACACATTTTTCTACATTCATATCTTATTTTTGTTAATTGTTGAAGCCGTTTTTGAGTAAATAAAAAAACCCCGTGCAAATGATACAAAATTTATTAAGTAAAGTACCCCCTCCCGTAGATCAATTTTGATGAAATTTTTACAGTCATATCTCGGGCATATAAATACATCATATACCAAGTTTGATCAAAATCGTTAAAACCGTTTTTGAGTAAATAAAAAAAACACGTGGAAATGATACAAAATTTATTAAGTAAAGTCCCCCCTCCGGTTGATCAATTGTGATGAAATGTTGGTTATCACATCTTTGGCATATAAATACATCAAATACCAAGTTTGATCAAAATCGTTAAAACCGTTTTTGAGTAAATAAAAAAAAAAAAAGGGAAAATGATACAAAATTTATTAAGTAAAGTCCCCCCTCCGGTTGATCAATTTTGATGAAATTTTTACAGTCATATTTCAGGCATATAAATAGATCAAATACTCAGTTTAATCAAAATCGTTAGAGCCGTTTTTGAGAAAATCGAAAAAAACACGTGGAAATGATACAAAATTTATTAAGTAAAGTCCCCCCTCCGGTTGATCAATTGTGATGAAATGTTGGTTATCACATCTTTGGCATATAAATACATCAAATACCAAGTTTGATCAAAATCGTTAAAACCGTTTTTGAGTAAATAAAAAAAAAAAAGGGAAAATGATACAAAATTTATAAAGTAAAGTCCCCCCTCCGGTTGATCAATTTTGATGAAATTTTTACAGTCATATTTCAGGCATATAAATAGATCAAATACTCAGTTTAATCAAAATCGTTAGAGCCGTTTTTGAGAAAATCGAAAAAAACTTAAAAAGTTATTAAATAAAGTACCCCCAAATTTGATGAAATTTTTGCTGTCACATCGCGGGCTTACATACTTTAAATACCCAATTTCAGGTTCGCACGGTTTATAGTTTTTGAGCTAGTCTGTTCACACACACACAGACACACACACACACACACAGACCATTTCGCGGGACTTGGTTAATTGGACTCAGGGGACCCCAAAACGTGTATTTCCGTTGAAAACCGGAAGTCGAAAATTTTCACGATCGCAATACTTCCACTTACTATATATTTCAAATATAGGTAAGTGAAAGTAAAAATAAAAAAAGAATTAATATTCATTATCGTATTAATGTTTATATAATAATCTTTTATTGGTTTATCTAAAATACTAAAGTGTCTAATAAACTCTAAAACTTTTCATCGTTAAAGTTATGATTCAAAATAAAAGTTTGTCCGTATTTTTTTTACTTTCACTTACCTATATATGAAATATATAGTAAGTGGAAGTATTGCGATCGTGAAAAATTTCGACGTCCGGTTTTCAACGGAAATACACGTTTTGGGGTCCCCTGAGTCGAAAAGACCAAGTCCCGCGAAATGGTCTGTGTGTGTGTGTGTGTGTGTCTGTGTGTCTGTGTGTGTGTGTGTGTGTGAACAGACTAGCTCAAAAACTATAAACCGTGCGATCCTGAAATTTGGAATTTAGTGTAAGTATATGCCCGCGATGTGACAGCATAAATTTCATCAAAATTACTTAAAGGGAGGGGGTAATTTACTTAATAACTTTTTAGGTTATTTCGATTTTCTCAAAAACGGCTCTAACGATTTTGATTAAACTGAGTATTTGATCTATGTATATGCCCGAGATATGACTGTAAAATTTCATCAAAATTGATTAACCGGAGAGGGGACTTTACTTAATAAATTTTGTAACATTTTCACGTGTTTTTTTTATTTACTCAAAAAAGGCTTTAACGATTTTGATCAAACTGGGTATTTGATGTATGCATAAGCCAAAGATGTGATAGCCAACATTTCACCAAAATTGACCAACCGGAGGGGGGACTTTACTTAATAAATTTTGTATCATTTTCACGTGTTTTTTTTTTATTTACTCAAAAACGGCTCTAACGATTTTGATTAAACTGAGTATTTGATCTATGTATATGCCCGAGATATGACTGTAAAAATTTCATCAAAATTGATTAACCGGAGGGGGGACTTTACTTAATAAATTTTGTAACATTTTCACGTGTTTTTTTTATTTACTCATAAAAGGCTTTAACGATTTTGATCAAACTGGGTATTTGATGTATGCATAAGCCAAAGATGTGATAGCCAACATTTCACCAAAATTGACCAACCGGAGGGGTGACTTTACTTAATAAATTTTGTAACATTTTCAAGTGTTTTTTTTATTTACTCAAAGAAGGCTTTCACGATTTTGATCAAACTGGGTATTTGATGTATGCATAAGCCAAAGATGTGATAGCCAACATTTCACCAAAATTGACCAACCGGAGTGGGGACTTTACTTAATAAATTTTGTATCATTTTTACGTGTTTTTTTTTTATTCAAAAACGGCTTTAACTATTTTGATCAAACTGGGTATTTGATGTATTTATATGCCAAAGATGTGATAGCTAACATTTCATCAAAATTGGTCTAACGAAGGGGACCACAACAACGCATTAATTTCTAATCTAAGTAAGTTGGTAAGTGAAAGTTGTGTGTTGCGCGCACGCACCAGATTTTTTAAATTTATTATATTTTCATAGGTACTTAATGGTCAACTGTTTTCTTTAAGAGTTGGATGATTGATCAGAATGAGAAGTCTCTGTATTAATCTCGAATCAAGAAGCCGTGACGAAAAAACACATTGTTGGATCGAAACGTAGGCTCTCCAAAGAAAGAAAAAGTTTTGACTGAAAATCCTGATCAACAATCGTCCATCATCATTCAAGTTACTAAAATAATGTTTAACAAAATACTTAATTAGTAATAGTACCTTTACTAGTAGTAAAGAGTATGGTATATTACCTGTACGAATAGTATAGTATATTACTTGTACAAATAGTAAACTTAGTACCTTTGCTAATAGACTAAGATTTAATTTTGCTTTATAATTTCATTCGGATCTTGCATAAAAAATTCAATAATTTAAAATTTGTGTAAAATAAAATGCAAAATCCACACAATTTATTCGAGGATGATTATAAATCATAATAGATTTGATGTGTAAAACTGTTTATATATTATTTTTTTAACAGAGAATATTTGTAGACAAATGGATTTAACAAGAAGGGATAGACCGGGCGAAGACTGATGTCGTGGCTAGTAGAGAGGTCCTTAGCTCAAAGGGACGGATCAGTCATGTACCAGCTACAGGCGTCCAGAGCTGATGCTTTGAAGCGATTTGTCTATAAGATCGAAGGAAGGGGATGAGGCTCCAGAAATCCAAGGGTTATCTGATAGCTGTTTTGGTATGTGAAGGATAGAAGTGAAGAACAAAAAATACAATAGGAAAAAAATCTGGTGCGTGCTCGCATCACACAACTTTCACTTACCAACTTACTTAGATTAGAAATTAATGCGTTTTGTTAATTGCCACTTCTCAAATGAACAGAACGGCTTTAATTGTGAACAATGGTGTGTCATTAAAGGCGTACTCCGCATGCGTGGGCTCAACGAGTTTTATGAGTTGACTGAATATTTTTCTTTTTTTTTCCTCTTTATGTTTTCTTTATTTTTGTCATGTTAATTTCTCTATGTAAAAAACAAAAACAGAGGTACTTTATAAGAAAGAAGCCCCCCCCAAAAAAAGCCCCCTCAGAACATTTTAATAATGATAAAGCTTACCTGATATTAAAGAAAACCTATTTTTCATTAAACATGACGAATTTGAGAAAAATCGTTTAAGCCGTTGTTGAGATAATCGAAAAAAAGGTAAAAATTGGAAAAAAAGTCATGAAATAAAGTGCCCCCTCAGTTGGACCAATTTTGATGAAATGTTGGCTTTTACATATTTGGTATATACATACATCAAATACCCAGTTCCTTCAAAATCGTTAAAGCCGTTTTTGAGTAAATAAAAAATATGTACACGTGATATTGGTACAAAATTTATTAAGTAAAGTCCCCCCTCCGGTTGATCAATTTTGATGAAATTTTTACAATCGTATCTCGGGCATATACATACAATATATACCCAGTTTGATCAAAATCGTTAAAGCCGTTTTTGAGTAAATAAAAAAAAACACGTGAAAATGATACAAAATTTATTAAGTAAAGTCCCCCCTCCGGTTAATTAATTTTGATGAAATTTTTACAGTCATATTTCGGGCATATAAGTAGATCAAATACTCAGTTTAATCAAAATCGTTAGAGCCGTTTATGAGAAAATCGAAAAAAACCTAAAAAGTTGTTAAGTAAAGTACCCCCTCCCTTTAAGTTATTTTGATGAAATTTACGCTGTCACATCGCGGGCATATACCTACACTAAATACCCAATTTCAGGTTTGCACGGCTTATAGTTTTTGAGCTAGTCTGTTCACACACACACACACACACACACACAGACACACAGACACACACACACACACAGACCATTTCGCGGGACTTGGTCATTTGGACTCAAGGGACCCCAAAACGTGTATTTCCGTTGAAAACCGGAAGTCGAATTTTTTCACGATCGCAATACTTCCACTTACTATATATTTCATATATAGGTAAGTGAAAGTAAAAAAGGATAGATTTCTTTTAGAAAATGCTTCAATTCCAAAAACAAGTAATTTTTTCTAAATTCTAGATTCGAAATGAAAAATGAATTCCAATAAATGGAAAATTAAGATGCATGTTACAACCATGCTAGGTTTTCTTTAAGCAAGTCAGAAAATAAGCTTTGAACGAAACCAAGTACATACTGTTCATAGACAAAAGACTCACTGGGCACGTCCAAGGAAAATAAAAAAGAAAAGAACAACATGTTAAAATAAATACATCATAGACTTAGAATGCACGTCTCTATTGGCGCTTTTTTCTTTCCTTTTTTATTTTGGGGATAAGATGAAAATTTCTGTGAATAGAGGATGGGTTCCATTATATTTTGAAATATTTTTTTTCAGTTTCAAGCTTAGTCGTAACTGCGAAGAATAAAAACTTGATCAAAAGGTCAAAGAAACTGTATTTAGAGGAAAGCTATACCAAGATATGCTTCAAGTTACTATGAAACCAGGATACCCAGTTGATAGATAGTAGTTGATTTAACATGACAACATTCGGAACGCAATCCTCGAATGAGTCGTAGTTTTTAAAGAAAAGAGGACGTTGTGAAATTCGTCTAGACATGCCTTGGAAGGTGCATATGCAAAAAAAATGTTCTCAGGTAGTTGATTTATAGAGGTCGAAAATATTTTGTTACAAAAACTACATTAACCAAGTAATTTTCAAGTCATGGGACTGGCAGGCAATCAGTCGTTGTGTTTGTATATTATTCCATCAAGTTGGAAGGCATGTATGAGCAAAACATTCTATTTTTCAGTTTTATATATTTTTATTTTTATAGAGTAAATAAGCATTTTTTGTTAAAAACATAAATGCAATTACAGTTTTACATTTTGTTTATTTTTTATTTCTATGAATTGAATTCTATGAGAAGCTATCACTTTATTCTTTAAAAATTATGTTTTCGATAGTATTACCGATAGTTAAAAAACTATCGATATTCAGTTCTAGATAGTTTAAATCTACCGATAGTATCGATATTTTACATCACTAATTGGAAACCCTTCATCTGTAGCAATCAGCGCCAATCATGATCTGCTTGAAGACGACTCCTTCTTCCTCCTAGATCAGCATCCGAAGCCATAGCCCTCGAACATGGCATGCCCACCCTCTCGATAAGGACGACCACTGACGGACATTAGTATCCAGGCTAAATCAATGACTGAATGAGTTCCTCTATCCCTCTCACAGTAGACACTCTGTTCTTTCAGACAGAGAGCGCTCTTTGAGGGAGGAACATAACCATGTACCGCCGACCGAGAAGACGTATGGCTCCCTGAAAATTCGGTGTGGCCACATTCTTTTCTATCTTTGATGTGGACGGACATCGAAGGCATTTTCGATTATGTATTGATAACACAATTGATAGACAAGTTTTTTTATATAGATCCTTTAATAACCTCAAACTTTTACAATATTCTGTTCAACGTTTCGGCACTAAGCCATTTTCAAGAAGAACATCTGTGACCACAATTTTCAATAAAATAGGCTGAGTACCCTTGTAATAAAATTAATTTTTTTTTATTAGTTAAAAACTATAGTCTATTTCAATCAAGCTTCACAGTCAAAATTTTGATCTGCATTTGTGCAGATCTTTTGCATGTAAAAATGTTTTACTTTTTATTTAATATATCTATTAAAATTTCTACTTTTTTTATCCATTAGATTGACAATCCGAACGAAGAGGCAACAATATACGTATACCATTTTATAACAAATCCCGGTGTCGGAAGGAGGCTTAAATTTTTTTTTTATTGTAAGTTTTCAGCGAACTATATTTTCAACATCACGAAAATTTCATTTTTAGAAGATAATTATAGAGAATTTTTATGGAAAAAGATCTTTCGATACTCTCCGAGAAGTTTAAGTTTTTAAACATTTACAGATTGCTACTCTTCTCCAAGAAGATGGTAGCCAACATGTTATTATCCGAATCGTGGACACAATATATCTTGAGGAGAAGACAGGAAACATGACTTGTAATTTACAACTGATGAGCTCCAGTGACTTGCAACTGAGACTCCCACTCTTTAATAGTCTTTTTTGACATCATGTCTGATGACTCAATGCAATTTTAACATTACATGAAGTTGTCAGAGAAAAATAATAATGTAAATGCTTTACTTGAAGCCCACGGACAATGTTTTGGGCTATTAATTTGATTTTAAAAGCAAATTAAAATTCGAAAGCGTATTCTCTGCTTAAGTATCGGAAGAACTGCGGTCTCTGAAGGGAAGTGCTTCGGAGGTCATGATTTCATCTCATTCTGAATATGTTTTCTCCCCCTGGCCCTTTGCAAGGTTTGCAACTTAAAAAGGCCATAAGATTTCTTATTTTTTTTGTAAATCTCGATGTATTTTTCTTTGTTTGGCCCTACTTTTTAAGTAACCTATTAAGTCAACTCGCTGTCAGAAACCAAAACACATACAAGAAAGGACGTCCTTCATCTAGTAGCTGTATGAGGCAATTAAACTTTTTTCAGTAGCTTAACTATTAATACTCCGACATACCACATACGTCAATCAAATTAATATCCTTCTCAGCTAATAAAACACTAGGGTAAGTTGACAAGAACAAATACAGAAGTACAAAGAAGTGCAAAAAGAAAAATAAAAAAGTTAGGAACGCTTTTTTCCTCTTGATTCATTCTGTTAATTATAAGAATTATCGATAAATGAGGTGAGGCACGCACTGAACACATTAGCACCTGGATGTTGATTTGCATTATTATCTCATCCACAGGATCTCTTCTGCCATTAAAGTGACAAGTTCATTTTCGGACATAAATGACTTACGACATTGAGATTCATATAAGACTAATTATTTGATCCTTACTTTTATTTTATTATATTTTCAATAATATTAGTATTAAAAATAAGAATATAGCCATCTGAAATTCTAGCTATCTGAAAATTCTTTAGTCTACACTAATATATATATGCAATATTATTCACAGCAACAAGGGTAGATATTTCCGGTGCAAAACTAATCTAATTTCGCATTATAAAAACATTTTTGTATAATTAATAGTTATCTTCCAACGATCCTATAACATTACTGTGCAAGAACTCTTTTCGGCTACGATAGTTATGATTTCTGAAACATTTTAATAATCGGATACAGCAAGTTACGTACGTCTAGGGAAGGTATAAATATAAACTTCAATCGGCTGTCAAAAGACACTTTTTTTTTTTTTTTTTTTTAGTTCTACTACTGAACAATTTAAGAGTAACCATTAAGAAAAAACATCCTGAATTACTATTAACTATGTCGGTAACTTATTGTTTCTTATATCAATTCCATTGTCAAATTTGAAGTCTTATGTTTTCTAATTTCTTCCATTCATGCCAGGTAAAAGGTCGTTTTGTATGTTTTTTTATTTTGTTCGGAAGACACAGCCAGTTGAAAGCTATTTCACGGTCCGTTAGGCCTTATTAATATGCAACAAGAAAATACAGAACCCAAGCCCTCTACGACAGGAGTAACATTTCCTGCTACGATAACGATGACAACCGAAGCATCCACATCTCCATCGGCGCTAACACCGCCGCCAGGGATTACACATTAACCTGACGAGGAGAGAGCGAGATGGCTACAAGGGAGGGAGGGGGACCTGTTAAATAATTACCGAGCAGGTGGGTTTCGGACATTTCTCTGTGTCAGTCGCTCCTGTCCTCTCGGGCCCTGCCAACCGCCCACGCCCAACCCGTCTCATTACCAGTTCCCTCTTCAAAAGGGGTTTTATTTCGGTTTGTCTTTCTATTTTTATTGAACAGTATCCGCATCGTCGGAGCGATCAGTTAGCCTGACAACTGCCGCATCTTCAATGGACGAAACTATGCCCTTGGAGCTCTTTCAAACCCGTGATCAATGGACTCTTTCATCTGCGGAAGTATTCGCGTCCCTTTTGGGAAGTGTTATTTATTTATTTAATCAATTCACTGTTCCCTACAAAGGTGGTTCACCTTCATCGATATTAAGAACGAATTTAAAATTTGGATGCTCCTACATCAGGGATATTTTAGCGTACAATCCTTCACGACACCAGAGAAAGTTACTCTCTAAATTACAGAGTAATTCCAAGTAATATTTGAGTAAATGATGGTAAACCATTAATACTATTATTATTTTGTTTTTTGCTCTACCTCACATCGGAAAGATCAACTTGTTTCCTATATTCCTTGAATTGAGGGAATTCTTTGTTCGGGCAGCAACAAATGTTGAAGATTTTCACTACTTGTAGCTGTGTGGGTAGCCAAGAGTGAATTGGCAATATACAATCCTAAGTCGCAGCTCGTCCTTCTTCTCTCTATGATATTCAACAGCTTGCTTCACGTTTTCTACAAACTGGTTTTACTTTGCTTGGTTCTTTTCCCATTCCATTAATTGCACTCTTTTTTTTATGAAGTACATGGTCTTTTAGTGTAACTTTATTCAATTTACTAACGTTTATTCTGACGTGAAGTCTTGCTAAAAAGACTGCTTGCTCAACTGTTTTGTTTCTAGCAATCTTACAGTCCGCAGGAAAACAAACAAAGACAATGGTTATGCCTTTTTTTTCATCTCCCGCCATTCGTTTAAAATTTCTAAAATTAATAAATTCACGGGTAAGGACTAAGTACGGCAGCCAGTACACTCCATGACTCTGATACATTTTTCGTTTATTCCACTATCGAGTAGAGATCGTTTAAGATGACTATCGCTTCCCCAGTAAATATCGTCAGCTCCCCTGGTACCTTATAAGCTAAAAGAAACTGACTACTCACAGCGCATCCAACACTATCACCCACGGGCGTCACCGCCGGGGGGGACAGGGGGGACGCGTCCCCCCCAATATTTTGGCAGGAGAGAACCCAATTTAAAAAATTAATAAAAATGCGATTTTACGAATTTATCTGAGTTTAACCTATACAATATAAATATAAAATATTAGTCAATTTCAGCACAATCTATTGTTAAAAGCTAGTTAGGCATATTGTATATTTGATTAATTATATATTTTTTATTTCAGCTCGAACTGTTTTGTTTTATTACTCTACATTTATTTTTTAAACCAAGCAGCTTGGTCCTACTTTCCATCAATTGATGAAGCTTATAGAAGTTAATGAAACGCAATGAAATTAGTGGGATCAGAATCAGAAGAAAAACTTTGATAAAATTCAATCAAGAAATTTTGAAGAAACATCCTTGAACATTAAGCCTTAACAATTTCCTATTTTAATGTATAACTTAGGCATAAATTGACAAGTTTTAAAAGACTATAAATACCTTTAAAATACAGCGTTGGAGGATGAATTTAAATGCCCAACAGTTGTTTTTAGGGGTTATTATTTCAACTTTTAGTCCCTCGAATTTCTACCTACCCTATCTAGGAAAATATTGGCCCCCCCCCAATAACTTGGTGCTGGTGACGCCCATGCTATCACCAACTTTGGATGCATCGGAGAAAACTATATCGCAATTCTATTGGGTATGTTTCGGAAAACATGGCGATTGGTCTATTGATTTTTGTCTTAACTACATTCCAACTACAGTCAACATTGGTCAGTGCTTTATTATAAATTTCTTTCTGAGACGTTGTTAGCTGAGAATCCTTTAATTCAGCAATATATTTAAGTAAAAAAAGATGGTTTCCTAGATCTGCCTGTATGCTGTCGACTGGAAAAGTTATGAAAGCCACAGTGCAAATTCTAAGAACCGCATTGAGGATAGAGTCTAAACTACTAAATTATAATTCGTTCAGTTGGATTTTTTCCCATTATTATTACTCTATTATTCAAATTCATCCAACGGTATTATTCTCGATTTCTTTACATATTTAAAGAAGTAATAACATTATTTCATTATTCACATTATTATCAATAAATATAAAGGCGTTTTTTTTTCATTCATTATAGAAAAAAAGTACTGCTCAGTCATGACTGACACATTCGACTCTTCAAAACAACATGACATGAATAAAGCATTTAATAAATAATGAATTGTAGCTTAATCAGCATGAATGTGAAAAAACGTTTTGTTGACCATCATACACTTTTTGCCGCGGTTATATTGCTAGTCATTTGGGATTATCAATCAATCAACACCGTGCTTGATTGAGAAAAAAAAAATTAATCACCATTTACTAATTCCTCAAACAGAACCAGATTTTTAAAAATATTTTATCTGTGCTCTAGATTGAAAAATAAAATGAAGTAATTTTTATAATTTTATTGTATTAACACAAAAATGTTTTGGACTATGCGAAGAAAGTAGGTAGTTTTTCTCTATAATTGATTAGAAATTGATTGCAAAAATTCATACTTTTGTCACTCGTATTTTTTGAAGTGACATTAGTTATACTATATTTAAAACCAATTTTCCGTGGGATAAGTCGAGCTTAAGAATCAAAATATATAAAAAAAAAAAAGGGTCCACAGCGTATTTAAGTTAAATATATGTATTTACGTATAATATCAGCAGAACTAGGGTCAGCCATATTGCTTGGCCGAGCAGCACACGCATCTTTAGGGTAATTACCAGAAATTCATTTTTAATCAGGGCGAGGATCTGTCGCGGCATCATCAAAAGGACATTAGCCGACATTGATTGCCCGTTGGCGTGCCGCCCTCCGCTCCTCATTAGTGCCGCGCCTTTGATTCCTGTGTCGTCGATAAACATCCTTCACATCCCTTGTCTTTTCTGTTCGATACATACCTCAGGATTGGCACTATGGCCAATCTCGCCTTATAGGTAAATGTTAATGAAAAAGGATATGATCAGAGTAGACCATCTGTGGGCTTTTCTGAACCCTGTGGTTTCACCTTGTTCAATTTTCCTGGATCATCTTATATTTAATAAAATTATTTTGAGTAAGACCAATAGTTCGAAGAATAAATGTCACCAACACAAATGATAAAACTCTCTCGGAACGGTGTGCCAAAAGATGAGAAAGAAGACCTGGCAGAAGAGAATACTATGAGCAGGGATAGGATTTTTATGTAATGAAAATTTCAAAATATATACATAAATATGGACATATATTTGCAAATATATGTAATAAAAATATGGACAAAAGAAATGAAAACATGGACAGAAAATTAAAATAGTTAAAAAGTTTAATTCAAATAAAAAATAAATATACATTTGAAATATTTATAAAATATCAAAATTAAAAAAAATGTTGTTAACAACATTTTTGGAAAGGTAAAAACACATATTAAACTTCCTCAGTCACAGTAGCAAATAACATGCATTTAAAGATTTTCTACAGAAAATCTAATACGATTCTCCGAAAATCCTTTAAAAGCTGGATTATTTATACAAAGGAGTATCCGCCTTTAACAATGCCCGGCACAAATCAGTGTTAAAAGTAGTAGCTCAAGTAAAACTTACTTGAACTTGCCCTACAGAAGTCAAAAAAGTTTGTTTTTGAGTTTTTTCTTAGTTTCTACGTGTTTCGCCGTTTTCAAATGCTGTAAAATCAAACATCGTTGATCCGTTGAAATTGTTTTTTTGGCAGCAAAAACAATACAGGACACTTTAACTATCGCATTAAATGTTTCTTCTGCAAACTCCGCGAAGTACTGTTTCTCCGCAACACACAATAGTACTTAGCGGCTAAGCTTTTTCTGTTTACTTTCCTTTTGGGCATTTAACACACTAAGTATGAGCTTATCAGTAAATTAACCTAACAACGGAGGCAATATAAGCATTGTAAAAGATGAGGTATATAGATAAGAAAAGAGGGGGATCGAAATTACTGAGAACTCTCGATATTTCTTTGTGAATTTTGATTTTCCAAGAAATTTTTTAATCCCTTCGTTCATTCTTACACTAACTATTACTAAACTAACGATAATTTTAAATTAAATTCCCTAAAAGTTGTAAAATATGAAACCACGAAATATGGAAAATAAAAATGGTTTGAATCATGGTAAAAACCATTTATAATGCACATACGTGCATTTCTATACCTCTGAAGAAAATATGTAAATACATGAAAATCCCATCCCTGAAGATGAGAAACCTCTATAAAAGTCTACTTGGATTAAAAAAAATCTGGTGCGTGCGCGCAACACACAACTTTCACTTACCAACTTACTTAGATAAGAAATAGACGTGTTTTGTTAAATATAATTTCCCAAAGTCACACATTTTTCTACATCCATATCTTATTTTTGTTAATCGTTAAAGCCGTTTTTGAGTAAATAAAAAAACCCGTAAAAATAATACAAAATTTATCAAGTAAAGTCCCCCCTCCGGTTAATCAATTTTAATGAAATTTTAACAGTCATATCTCGGGCATATACATACATCAAATACCCAGTTTGATCAAAATCGTTAAAGCCAATTTAGAGTAAATAAAAAAAACACGTGAAAATGTTATAAAATTTATTAAGTAAAGTCCCCCCTCCGGTTAATCAATTTTGATGAAATTTTTACAGTCATATCTTGGGCATATAAATAGATGAAATACTTAGTTTAATTAATATCGTTAGAGCCGTTTTTGAGAAAATCGAAAAAAACTTAAAAATTATTAAATAAAGTACCCCCTCCCTTTGAGCAAATTTGATGAAATTTTTGCTGTCACATCGCGGGCTTATACATACTCTAATTACCCAATTTCAGGTTGCTAAATAATATTTCCCAAAGTCACACATTTTTCTACATTCATATCTTATTTTTGTTAATCGTTAAAGCGGTTTTTGAGTAAATAAAAAAACCCCGTGAAAATAATACAAAATTTATTAAGTAAAGTCCCCCCTCCAGTAGATCAATTTTGATGAAATTTTTACAGTCATATCTCGGGCATATAAATACATCAAATACCCAGTTTGATCAAAATCGTGAAAGCCGTTTTTTAGTAAATTAAAAAAATACGTGAAATTGATAAAAATTTATTAAGTAAAGTCCCCCCTCCGGTTGATCAATTTTAATGAAATGTTGGCTATCACATCTTTGGCATATACATACATCAAATACCCAGTTTGATCAAAATCGTGAAAACCGTTTTTGAGTAAATAAAAAAAGACACGTGAAAATGATACAAAATTTATTAAGTAAAGTCCCCCCTCCGGTTGATCAATTTTGATGAAATTTTTACAGTCATATCTCGGGCATATAAATACATCAAATACCAAGTTTGATCAAAATCGTTAAAAAAGTTTTTGAGTAAATGAAAAAAACACGTGAAAATGATACCAAATTTATTAAGTAAAGTCCCCCCTCCGGTTGATCAATTGTGATGAAATGTTGGTTATCACATCTTTGGCATATAAATACATCAAATACCAAGTTTGATCAAAATCGTTAAAACCGTTTTTGAGTAAATAAAAAAAACATGTGAAAATGATACAAAATTTATTAAGTAAAGTCCCCCCTCCGGTTGATCAATTTTGATGAAATTTTTACAGTCATATTTCAGGCATATAAATAGATCAAATACTCAGTTTAATCAAAATCGTTAGAGCCGTTTTTGAGAAAATCGAAAAAAACTTAAAAATTATTAAATAAAGTACCCCCTCCCTTTGAGCAAATTTGATGAAATTTTTGCTGTCACATCGCGGGCTCATACATACTCTAAATACCCAATTTCAGGTTCGCACGGTTTATAGTTTTTGAGCTAGTCTGTTCACACACACACACACAGACACACAGACACACACACACACACACAGACCATTCGCGGGACTTGGTTATTTTGACTCAGGGGACCCCAAAACGTGTATTTCCGTTGAAAACCGGAAGTCGAAAATTTTCACGATCGCAATACTTCCACTTACTATATATTTCATATATAGGTAAGTGAAAGTAATAATAGCAAAAATTTGACTCCTATCTATTAATAAATTATTATTCTTTAATAAATTTGAGACAATTTAAATCCTTTAATACAGACGTTAGTGACCGAACTACTGTTTTACGCCTCTAAAAAAAAAACCAACCAAACAAAACATGAAAAATTAAGATTAGTCAGTTCATAATCGAAAAATCTCTCATCTGAAATAGTCAACACTCTCGACTGAGTCTTTCATATAAAAATGCTAAGGCCGCACTGTTGTTACCTTACAATTCCAAAAGTAGCGGATCTATAAATCTGAAATTTTTACTGAGCGATGCTTTATAGCCAAATAGCGGTCATAACTACTTTTTATGTTTGTTCTTGTTAATTTACCCAAAGGGCAAAATCTGGTGTGGTGGGAGCAGCACACAATTTTCACTTACCAACCTACATAGAGTAGGAATCAACGTATTTTGATAAATGTTTAAACACCATTCAGCAGCTTCACAGAAAATAGCCCTTTCCACATATTTTTGCTATTCTCCATAAGTTAAGGAATGTTATAATCATTGAAAAACTTGTAACTCTATTGAAATACTTGCTGATTTATTTTTATTTTGGTACTTTTTTTTTTATGGGCCTAAAAATCCTGATTCAATCAACATTTGAGTTTTTATTTTTACTGCTTACTTTTTTTTTTTTTTTTTTTTTTTTTTTTACTGCGAGTTGCATTTTGTAAATATATCGTGAAGGTGAATTCATAGTAGGTGTATTTACGGCTTGTAGCAAATTAAAACTTATTTTACAAACGTTTGTCTTTTATGCCTTTCCGAAAACCGGCAACGATTACTATTCCTCTAAAACCACCTAATATTTTATTAAGAATATTTATCCCAAAATGTGTTAAGAGGCGTTCTTGTTTTATTTTAGTTAATGCAATACATCTGGAGACGTTATTTTTATGGGAATCAGTTTAGTCCGTTTTTCAATTTTAGTTATCATCATTCATGTATTTTACTATTGTCATAATAATCTAGCTGTATCCAATCATATCATTTTAAAAGGTTGATTGAAAAATCATGCGAATCTCAAATTCATTTCGAAAAAAATCGGAGAATAATTATTTTAGAATTGAATCATCCTACTTTGTACTAGTTCTGAACCGATTCCTTGCATGATGCTTTTTCAAAAAAGATAATATTTTTTTAAGTATTAGGTATTGCTTTTAGGTGAAATTGTTTACCAAATATTTTCATACGTAGTTTTCTCGTGTCTGATTGGGCGCCATATGTCAGGAGGAGAGCACCATCGTGAGAATGGTATAGTGCATCGTCACCGCGTTTGGGGGTGTCGTTAGTCTGCGTCGCGGCACTGCGCACCGACAAAGAGGCTGCGCATTCCGCCGGGGTCTTTCCGTCCTAGGAGCGATCTTTGCCTCGATCCGCCTCCGAATTCCTACTCGAGAGGGTGACGCCATTTTTTGCATTCTCATTTAAAATGAAAATTCTGCATTCTATAGTGCTGCCTTATCGCTAATTAGTGATTCCTAATCTATTAATTTTTTTTTTCTACAAGATCCTCAATACTCAAAACTTTACAGTCTACATTACTTTTTCATCGATTATTAATTATTTATATTTAATTTTTTTTTTTTTTTTTTAGTGGCATATGAAATACCTCAATTTCATCAATAGTTTTTTCGTCAATCGAATTTTTTTTTTACCAAATTTATAAATATAGATATAGTGAATGGAAATCAATAAAAGGGGTATTTACGGCTCGTAATAAATTCACAACTTCATCAAATTATTAACGTAATAACTTCATTGTCGAATTTTTGTCAGAAACCTTTTCAGAAACTGACTACGATTAACGTTACAATAAACTACCTTTATCTCATTTAGAAATATATTATATAACGAACGGCTATAAACTAAAATATATTAATTAAATATTATTAATTAGTCTTAATTAATATTATTGTATGCTGATTAAAGATTAGCTTGTACCATGTATTTTTCATAACAGGATAATGCTTTAAATAACTTGATAATAAACGTGTATTTCTATAAATTCACTCTCTAGATAAAATTAAAATATTTTCTATTTTTATATGTTACAGTAAGACAATGTTATAACATTTTAACATCATAAAATTATAACATATAATGCTATGTTTCCATGGCGTATAATATGTTCCTACTTAGTTATTATAAAAGAACCATTTAGTTATCATGTAAACAAATAATTTTCGTTAAATAGGTCCAACAAAGACTTAAAACACGTTGACCACTCTTTCCCATGCGCAATAAGCCTTTACTAACAGCCCAGTGTTAATAAGTAACAGTACACTGTTTCGCAAGCGCAGAACACCTTTACTTATTACTACTGTGCTAATAATAGTTAATTATTAATGGGCTGAAAGAGTTGTCAACATGTTTTGAACATGTGTATTCGGAGCATGGCTATCTACTATAAAGGTAGAAATTACAATTTTTTCGTGCCTCTATACCTACATTTTACGATTTTATTAACTAAATATTATTCTTTCTAAAATCCTCAGATTTCCAAGATATATTATTACAAATATACATTACGGCACTCATTAACGGATATTGAAATTTTAATCTTGGAGAAACATTTTTCTTAATTCCTCCTGCTTTATAGGAAGAAAATTTTCCTCCACCATTTATGCCCCATAATTTGGCATAATGTTCAAATTAGTTGTGATTAAAACAATTTAATTCAAAATCTAAATAATTATTCAGTTTGCATACATCTAACCATCCCAATAACCAGCCATCATGAATCATAGCCCTTAGGAAGGATCGAAACTGGATAAGCGGAGTTGTATAGAGTCCATTATTGAAGATAGCCTGCATTAGTGGGATGGCCGGGTAGTTTGTGTATCTGACCCTAAGATCGGGGAATTAAGTCATTGGATCCAATGCTCGGCGATCAACAGAACTACATTGTTGGTACAAGTTCAGAATAGCCAAGCATACCGTGTTAACATTCATATCGAATGTAATGTTATCTATTTCAAATTAAGTTGATTTTGATAAGTAAATGATGAAGCCTTTGAAGTCACAAAAATCTAATTTTCCTTAAATTCTTTACTTTCGGCATATGATTTACAATGCCATTGGTTTCTACCAATGCAATTTACTTAGCTGTTCTTACACTAATGACCTGTCAATTATATTGTTATTATAGAACAAAAAAAGTACTTATTTTGTTATAAAAACAATTTTAAAAAAATTAGGAATAACTACTCCCGTGTGACTTCTGGGCGTACCCCATTTGGATCCAATTCAGTTGCTCTGATCTCAATTAAAAAAGACACGTCAGGGTTTGCACTTCCCTTTTAAATGAGCGAAGCGAGCGGACGTTAAAAGCTACGATATACCAAAGTTAATCAAGGCCCTTATAATTGAAAGGGACGCTATGGAAGTCCGCTAATATCTTGGTCACATGACTGGTCAAAATAGGCCACTCCCTATTTACTATTTCCCCTTTTCCCTATATGTCTTCTTTATCCAAATCTGAAACTATAATTTTAATTTTTCGATATTCACATCTGGAAATGGAAAACCCGAATCAGATAGACGATGTCATATCATCAATAATACAACATATACAATGATATGTTGTTGAAAATTGAAGTATTTTGTAAACATTTTTTGCAATAATGATGTGTATATATTTCAAAAATAACGAAATAATGATCAGAAATGGTGGCCAACTATACTAAATAATGGATTATTTGGCTTTTATCAAAAGATAACAATAATAATAATAATAATAAACTCATTATTGATTGTCCCGTGAACCAGTCCCTTAGGAACAAATTATGCAGATACATAATAGGCTTCCGTGCCTTAGAGTATTATAAAAAAATGGAGCAAATGAAAATGAAACTGAAAAAAAGAAAAAGAAAAAATGATAAATATTAAATCAGTCTTCTTGTGATGAAAAAAAAATTAAAAATAAATAACACCCTTATTGACTTAAAATGAAAATATATACACTTATTTGCAAATAAAATAAATTTAAGGCCTACCTCAATTTAATGTTAAAATTGAGAGTTTATGAAGACTATTTACAATTGTTCGGAAAACTAGGTGGATAGGAGGTGATTGTAGGTACAGGCGGGATTTAAAGGTTACATAATACAACCAACACATTCTATGGATATATATGTAATCTATTATACTTAAGAGTTGATAGAAATAATTGGAACATAAAAAATGCATTATGTGGTATAAGATTGGGCACACTTTAGTAGTCAAGCTCTTTAGGTTTTGAAGATTTTATAATATTTTTTAAACAATACTCACTCAAGAATTTATGGCGTGCCCTAAACTCTAATTTGAAATTACTCTATCACTTTCTTTTTTTCATTTAACTACTTAGATTATTTGTGGATAATAGTAATAGTTATTTTGCCAAATATCTTTATCTGAACATATGCGTTTTTTTTTTTTTTTTTTTTTTTTTTAAAGATGGAGAATGGAAAAAGAATAAAATTGCCAACAGATGTAGGAAGAGAAACATATTGTACCTCTTAAGGTGCCTTTACACTCTACGGACTTTACCTTCGAACACCACCCTCGAACAGCCTTTTCGTCGACTGTTGGAGTGTTCTAGGTACTCCATCTGTTCGCCTGTGTTCGGGGGTAGCGCGGGTAGGTTGTGATTTGGGTTTTTCCCGAGTGACAGGAATTGTTTGTTTTAATGAGAACCGTTCTAATTCGTCTCCTATATTTTATTTTTCAGATAACATAAAATATATTGAGAATGGAGATTTTTTCTTCATCATAAGCTAGTGATGGGTGCGTCAGCCATATTGGTTCGCTTAACGTCACGTTAAGTATAAATGGCTGTTCGTTTCACGCCGGTACGGCAAGGTTCAAGGGTGAGGTTCGTAGATTGTAAAGGCACCTTTACAAATACGAAGGGGTTTCTTAAGTTTGTGAGACCTCGTTCAAAATTATAGTGTCAGTGCAAATGTCTCAATCAATGGGTGAACTAAAAATAACTATTGTTTTTACTACACCCACGTCGCCCCCAACCCATTTTAATATTTATACACATGGGTTTTAAAAAAGCATTAAGGGTTTCCTTAACTAGGTGGAATAATGATGACAAATGGGCGAAGAGGCCTTTCTTGTCCCGGCTACGCAATGAGGCAACTCCATGTTTGAAAGCACTGAAAAATCGCTTCAAACAGAAAAATGGATTGTTAAGAATAAGGTCATTTGGTTAGGCTAACCTCGGATTTGAATGTAGGACTTGTGCCAGCCAATCTTACGAGCATTATTACATTTTTTTTCTTTTTTACGACAAAATATAAAAAAATACCATATGAGAATGGTATTTTAAATATATATACCCGTATTAAAAATATACCCTGAATCAAAATATACTGAACTTCATCATTATATGGAATATAATCAAAGGAGTAAATGTTATATATTAAATGCACCTTTACTTTTCGATCAACGTTCCAGACCTATACCTATCTTCATGAACTTATCTTAGTCTGTTTTATGAACTTATTTATTGCGCACTTCTTCTTTTTGAGTTCAGTGAGTATTTGGTGTGGTCGAAACACCGTTTGGATGAAATTATCTTTCCTCGAATTTGATTTCCATAACGTCTTTCATAATTCCTTTGTTACAAGTGTTTTTGGTAAGTTTCAAAAATTGAAAATGGTTAAAATCAAAATCTTCCTGAGACTAAAATAATAAATAATTTTCTATTTCCCTATATCTTTTTTAATACACATTTAATAAAAATGTTATAAAAAATAAACTTGAATTGGTATGTATTTTTGTAAGTCTTCAAAAAAGGGGTTTTTCACCACATACCTAAAGATCTCTCTAATCTGAAATAACATCCAAACCAATCCAACCAGCCGCCAAGGTTTAATTTTTTTTTAATCTTAAATAGAAATAATTGCCACTTTTTCGGGGTGATTATTGGAGCATTTTTGAGTCTTAAAATATTCATATTGTATCCTAATATCCTATATCCTAATATATAACACATAAATATATTTTGTTTGTTAGCTTAACCTCACTTTATGTCGCTGGGATTAATCGGACGATGCAACACTGGGAGTCTTAAATTTTGCCTATCCAGGTATAATTAGGATAGGGATCTTTAACGAGTACTTGACATCGTATAAGCTCAGGACCTCTATTTTACGTCCAAGAGGGACGGCATCGGCAAGAATTACTTGCTCCCTTTAAAAAATCTTAGGGTAACCGTGGGACGCGACCCCCGAGATTTAGTATTGTAGGTTGCTATGCTCACCACTACACCACAGGTGACCCGTAAATATCTTTTAAATATATAGATCATTTTGAGCTAGCCGTAATTTAAATAGAAACGTGCACCTGCTGAGAGCACATAACATTTACTTGGGACTTGTTTCATAAATATTGATACCGTTTTGTGTATTCAAAAACATACGTTTGAAAAATAACTTCTTTAAAAAGCAATCACATTTACATTTAAAATTGGGCAAATGCAAAACAACTAATTACTAAACTATTGCATTCAAAATCTAGTGGAATATATAGGTCTAAACTTATTGTATTCCTAATTCGTTGGTAAATAGGACACAGATCATAAGCAGCTGTTTTTTAATCAATTAATCATTTATTTAAATGATAATAGATAAATTTATTAAAAACATAATATAAATAAATATTACAACATATTAATTTGTAGAAGTTTATAATCCACCAGAGTGACCAAGATTTTTTTTTTCAAATTCATGCTGATTGCACAAAAAATTTTCGTGCAGAAAAGCAAACTAATATATTGATGATTTTAATGACCATTACATAATTTGCATGAAAGATTCCATTATATATATATATCTGATATATCTAACTTCCTTCTATATTCGCTTACCGAAAGGAAATTTATTTTTTTTTTTTTTTTAAATAACCGATAATAATAATAATCTATATCTACTGTTCTCTCGTACATATGTCTATCATAATTTTGCTATCCAATTATTTAGTTATTTAAAGATTATTGATTATAATCCGATAATTACCTGAAAATGTAAATATTGTATGTATTTTCTTTATATTATGTTGTATTATGATTTGAATTGTAGTTGGACTATATTTATGTTCATATTCATAATGTCATGTAAGAATATGTGTCAGCCAAACTCTATTTGGACGGGGCAGTGTCCCCAAATACTAATAAAGATTTCATTTCATTTCATTTCCATTATATATATTTTTTTTTAATTGGAGGATTTTTTTTCTTCAAATTGTTAGTTAATTAGTAGACGGTTGAGTCTGGGTGGTAAGTAATATCTAATTCTGTTATCTAAATAAAATAAAGCACCACCATTTTTTGGTTAAATCGAATGAAAGAAAAAACATAATTTTGTATAAGAGTGATAAAGGAATGCTGCTTAAATCTGTCTTCTTCAAGTTACACACTTAAACTAAACAAAATTTTTGAAAATAGTTTTGAGCATTTTTTCTTCCTTTGAAGTGAATTGATATTAAATAATTTGCTGCTGAATTTATTTGTTTTAATTTGAACATTAAAAAAAAAAAAAAAAAACTTTTTTTGGATAGGTATTAACTTCATGATTTGAAAGTGTATAATTTGGCTTGTTATACTTATTATTTTACCGTATGTAGTTTCTAAATGTTTAGTATTTATTTACTTAATAGTTCGAGGCACTTTCTATGTCTTTTAGCCCTATAATATACTGAAAAAAACCGTTATATATATTATGTAATGTTCAATAAACGTTTCTCGGTAATCTCTATTTTTTCTATTATGCAATCGACCGTTTGCATTAAGGATTATAAAATATGTATAATTATGGATTATAAAAATATATAAATTCTTAGCCTAAATCTCAGCGTGAAGCCTTGTAACATGATTTTGGGTCATTTTATTTATTTATGCTTACCCGTGCGAAGCATTCGCACTCTAAACTATTTAAATCCCACTTAATTAAAGTAGACACTGTATTTTTAGTTTCGTATAGTGCGTCTTGGGCATAGACGGAATACTTAAATAAACATTCGTATCGCTAAATCGGTGTCGCGGAAAGCGAGTGGCTGATTCTATTGACTGCCTGGCTGATGTTTTTCCTTGTCACTCGCAAACGAAGGGTTTAATCGAAAAAAATGTACTCCTTGAAAACTTGAAAAGATTGACACCATTTAGAAACCTCTACTATCCAACCTGTATTACCGAAACCGCGGTTCTGCTCTTAAAACTTGCAATCGAAGGCGAAATGAGTGAATTGTATATTTGTCCGATATAGCGGTTAAGGAAGGTTAATTAAGGAAAGCTTTAAAATGATGCCTCGTTCATTTATGAGGCAATAATTAAATTTGATGAAGTATTAAGGAAGTTATGGCGTACCGACAAAAAAAAAAAAAGGCTTTGAAAAATAATATATTAGATAATATTATTGATTTGTTTGCCTCCATCCAGAGAGTCATGGGCTTATATATCCACACATTTCATAGGTTTTGAAGAGTTTAACTCAAAGCCGTCGAACTTATTGTCATGAAGTAGGTACTTGTTAAATATTATTCTTGTCTCCTAGTCTTACTTGCATATTGTTAATATCAGATATTCTGTAAGTCTGTTACACAGTTTTTCATTGTGACCATAGAAATTATTATCCATTTAGGAAACCGCTGTTAATTACATTAGTTGCTAACCTTAGAACTACGTGGTCTTATCTCTGACATATCTCGAGGTTATGAAGTCGCAGAAATTATGTTATTGCACCGGTATATCTTATAAACGAACACCATGAAACGTTGTAATCTTTTTCTGGTATGTTTCTTTGTTTTCGGAAGCATAAACATGTCCAGCTCATGATGGATTGCAGAAACGCTTAGCGGCAGTACTTCGGATTCCGAAGGCCCTAGAAGAGACATCAGAGGCATCTGTAGGCGCAATCAGGAACACGAAGGCTGATGGGGATTTAATAGTTTGTTTAAAACGCCATTGTTCCGAACCCTGACCCGGTGACTGGAGAATTAAAATCTCATCTGGCTCGCCCGTCCTTGTTTGTGAGGCGCACTAACAGGTCGGGTAAGAAGGGTTGGATGTTGCCGCAACATTACTCCGTGTAGTGTTCGTGCTTCTAATAGTGTGTAGTGTTGTCACACCACTACAAGGGTGTTACATGTACATTCAAAGATGTGGTTTATACGCGATTTCATTATTTAATCGCGTTTTGAAATATAAATATCGCTGAAAATAAAGACTGTTATTTCAATAATGATACCGTTATAATTTTGTAAATGATTAATAACAAAATAAACTTTCAGAAATATTCTTTAAGCTTGCAGCCAAATCCCTTATCTTCCAGAAAGAGTCAAGCTATTAGGTTTGACCAAGAATGTTTTTAATTATTACCGAATGGAATAGAAAAGTTATAAAGAAGGGGAATTGCATTAATGAAATAAAGAATCAGATTAACTTCCACAAACAATGCTATTAATTTTCATCTAAACGCTAAGTAACAAGGGGAGGTTTTATCAGCTTTTCTTTTCTGTTTATATATTTCGGATATTGAAAACTTTTTCAAAGTAAAAGGTGCTACCGGCTTTCAGCTAACTCAAAATTGTGTCGTAATATGCCCTAGTTACGCTGATGGTCAGGCAATTATCGGTGATTCCTACACAGACATCTCTAAAAAACTAAAAATACTCTCAGCGTATGCAAAACAAAACTATCTGGAAGTAAATACATCCAAAACTAAAATTATATACTTTCATAAAGGCAAAAAGAAAAAATTAAAACAATTTTATTACGAAGGATCGCTTATTGAAACGGTTTCCTTTCATGTTTATTTAGGTATCCCTTTATCCTCCTCCGCCCTTTTTCATCGAGCGTCAAAATTTGCTCAGTCAAAAGCTAATGCCGCAATGAATAACGTACTAGACATCTGTAGGAAAACTAAATTGTACTCTTGGGATAGCAGGGAGCGTTTAAATAACTCGATTATCAACAGTAGTTTATCCTATGGTGCCGAAATACGATATGGAGCTTGCGATACCTACAAACCTTCGAGATAGCACATTTAAGCTTTTATAAAAAGTTATTTAATTTAAATAAAAATATCCCTCAATGGCTCATAAGAACGGAATATAATATAGAACATTCTAGCATAATAATCTTAAAACGAACCCTAAATTGGATATTAAATATACTCACTCTGGATAACAATAGAATAACAAAAATTTGCTTTGTGAAACTTCAACGAAAACATCAAATTCGTCCATCTATTAAATACAATTGGTTTACACAAATTTAAAAGATTTTAGATAAAATAAACAAAAGTCATTTACTGTTTGAAATCAACCCGAATATTTTTAAACGAAAAATAAAAGAAACATTGGAACTATATAAACAAATGCTGATAAATATAGATAAAAATTCCTTCATAAATAGTAATTACAGTGCCTATTACAAATCTATGTACAATCCCACCCTACAGTTACAGCAATATTTATCTTTACCTCGCCTTTCTTTTTGTATAGTCAAAATAATAACCCAAGCTCGCCTATCGGGCAAGTATCAGATAAACTTTACCCATAAAAATAATGTATATATAATCAATCCACAGGAAGCACTATATGTAATATGAAAACGTCTGAAACTCTATATCATTTCATTACGGTTTGCCCTATATTCCTCTCTCCGCAATCACTACATACCGTTTATTACTAATTCAACAGAAGCTGAATTCGCGAATTTATTTCAGTTTAGTGATCCATTAATAATAAAAGCAACATATTATTATATAATCAATAGTATGGGGTAATATCCCCAAAGACAAATAAATTATCTATCTATCTATCTATTAACTTCCACAAACAATGCTATTAATTTTCATCTAAACGCTAAGTAACGACTTAATAAGGTCTTTAGAATAAAGAAACAGATGAATTTTAAAGTCTGCTGGTTAAAAATAGTATGAAAAATGATTGATAAAATGTAAATATTAAACATATTTTTATAAAATTACTTAGCTAGCTTTTAATACCAGTGATGCGGCAGGGAGACGAGCACTGGGATCTTCTTGAGACCTGCCTTGTCCCAAAATGTGGGCAGTAAGGCTCGACTCGGAGATCCCTGATCATTGAATAGAAGTATTTTCTCCCCATCTTATTTATTTTTGTTTTAAATTATTTTTCCCTAAATATTTCGTATTGTATATTTTTTCTTTTCCGAAGTATGGATGATTCCTTAAATCACTAATACTAAATGCCTTTGAATGTGGCAGATAATATTATTTTTTTTTCAATTAAATAATTATAATAAATAAATACAATAAAAATATTTGTTGTAATTTTTAAAATCCAGCCCCTAGCTACCTCGCTGCAATGTGGCGAGATGCAAGGTTCGGATCGTTGAAGAGAAAAGGTTGAATGTCCCCACGGTTAGCTTAGTGGCAAGAGCAGTGCGACGGAGATGCAGACCTGGGTTCGATTCTCAGGCCGTGGCCAATCTTTTCTCACATAATTAAATTATTTAAAATAAAATTACTTTAGAAAATAGTACAAAAAGTTAGTAACAAGGAGGAATGCTGAAATACTAGTAAGATAAAACTAGTGATTTTAAACAGAGTATCAAGTTAAATAATGTATTTATCATAGTTTGTACAAGTAAAGCCTCTTTTTGAATAAAATTGTATTACATGCAATGTATCTGCAGGTCGAAATACAAACCTGAATGCTGAATATGCGTTCCAGATCAGACCGTAGCCTCAAAGTTCGCATCTATAAACGAAAAAAAGAAAAGAAAATTTTCAACCCATGATGTTTCGTTTTTTTTTCCTGAATTTATAAGGAAGTAATGTGTCTATGCCAAAATTCTTCCAAGAGATTTGCATTGTGGTTGATACATCTTAGTCATGCAAAGAGCTCTCGTATATTAATGATAGAAATAGACTAGCAACATCATGAGAGCGTCAATGGAAAACTCTCAACTTAAGACGATATTTGCTCCACTTGCTCCCAGTGCAATTTGAATCAACCTGAAAGTATTATGCACTCCATTGGAATCTGCCCCATCTTGTCAGAGATCAGATTGAAGATATTCAATAAAAGCGAAATAGCTGAAGAAGAAGCTATGAAATATATAAATGGAAAAAATTATAATTTATAACTAATCATAAATATATTAAACAAGCGTTTGTCATTTAAATTCAATTATACTGAGTAAAATTATTGATACCGCTGGATTGATGGATATTATTTATTCAAGTCCATGTAAATTTATTATAAATAATATTTATATGCACTTGTATTTGAAGCAAATAAAATTTAATTAACTATTACATCTTAGTCTAATAAAATTAGCATTAGGCATCGTACTCATTATGCTCTAATTAATGTCAACATATTTCAGTATAGGATTAAATCGACAACTACAATTTTTATTGCTACTAGTTCAAAATATATCAGTAATCTATGAACCATCTATGATTATTACCAACAATAATAAATACACTTTATCACCTGATTTGGAATTGAAGATTACTCATTGAGACCAAGATATATGGACCAGAATTCCACCTACTCACCTTAGCAGATGGGTACAAAAACAAAAAATAACTTTTTCTAAATGACCCACACAACGACCGAGGTAAGTTATGAGGGAGCATTTAGTGAAAGTAACATCAATTTAATTATTAAGGATTGACCGTGCCGGGACCGAAGGGCGGCCATATTCCAATCTGCATATTTCACGGATTAGCTGCCTAACCCTCCGTGGCTAACCGAATTAGGAATGCCACTCTCTGTGCCTCGCTGCCTCAAGAATTTTATAACCACCGGTTTATCTTCTTCCGTGGGGGATTTCCGGCTATCGTCAGCGGGTTGTGACCTGTGTTAAATCCTATGGGGATTTATCATGTTTTACTATTAGGCAGATTTTTAGGTATTAATCCATCAAATTACTCAGGTATGCGTCGTTTTAGGGATAATGATAAATTTTCTCGAATAGTTCTCAACAAAATATTCGGTAAAGCTACCGCATTGCTGCTTCTGGACGTAGCCTACTTCAGGGGGTTATGTGATCGTAATATAAGATTATTACCATCGCTTCCTTTTCAGTTAGAAAGTGCCGAGATCTGTTTGTAGCCAAATAAATGAATAAATATTTATTTTTCACAGCTACTCTCCAACCTCCACAAATCTCCTCTGTAAAAGATGCTACCTTCAAACAATTTATTAATTAAGGGGGAAAAACCTGTTAAATTATCATTATTACTTTAAACGATGATTAGTTTTAAAATAAAGGTAAATTTTGAGGCTGGGACTGAAATAAGAAACCAATTTTAAAAGTCGAGGATGGGTTCACGCTGATGAATCACTTTTAAAGCACAGAAATTTTTACAAAAAGAGGCACTCTATAAAACTTGAATACCCTATTCAACGCAGTGGTTTTTTGTTATTTTTTCGGATGGAATTCCTGTTTTATTTTATTTCACTAGCTTATTCCTTATAACTCAGCCAACATTTCATCATAATGTAGTTTTTGATTTTCTATAGCTTTAATGTTTTCATTATTAGGTTTTGAAGTTTAAAAAGTGTTTTTCTCAAATTCTATAAATTGTGACAAAGGTGTTTTTTTTTTTCACTGTACCATTTTATGCAGCCTTGTGGCGTGGCAGAGGCTAGGGTGCCAAACTCCACATACTCCAGATAGCATACCTACCTTCCTACATTGCATTGAGTTCAGAGTTTCGTAATGACCTACCGTCAGGAGAGCAGAATCACAACTGCTGGAATAAAGCTCGAAGAACTGTGGGAAAAACAAGGAAAAACTGTGTCCGCAATGAGAGGATTCGTCAAGAACTAGAGGAGGCCCCAATGAAAAAGCTCCAAGAAACCCGTCAGCTTAAGAGGTTCAGCCATTTTCCACTACCAGGATGGCAGGGGTCATCGAGATCGCCAAAGGATGTCCAACCTCGATTATAGCGTTTTCGTCCGCGAATGGTGCATAATTTCCATAGTGATTTAGTAATTGAAAATTATCTAAATACAAATTATGAGTAAAATACCTCGGTGATGGGATTACTGAGACTCTAATGAATTCAAAATCATCACTAATAATTAATGAAACAATATTTCGTGAATCAGGGATTGATCCAGCTCGAAATTTGGAGGAGGGCGTTACCTGAGGGGGAGGAGGTCATTGAGGTGTCATATCTCATAATCATGTGTGTGACAGCACAGTTTTTAATGAGATTTTTACCTTGTATTAAGAAGGACTGAGTTCTAAATAACCAAAAGTGTTATGTTCAGGGTAACCAGCTAGTAGTAACTAATAGCTAACTAGCAGACCCGGCCACGCGTTGCTGTGGTTCAGTAGTTGTATTCTAATATTTTTAAACAAATACAGTGATACCAATATTCATTGATAAAGATGAAAAACTTTCAGCTAATCAAAATCCAACGTGATTGAGAATAGAGCATTACACCATTTAAAAGTATTTGGTAAAGAATATAGGAAAGTTAAAGTTTTTATTTTTTACATCTCATATTTCAATGTAGTTAGGTAAAAAGGAGCTGATTGTGTTTACAACTCACAGAGCTGCCAACACTCTCGACCTTTTTTTGATAGATCGGTATAAACTAACTCGAAATGGCTGTATTTTTCCACTAATTTTAAAAAGGATGACTGAAGTAAGTTTTGGTAACCTCAGCCATTGATCTATTGATTATTGGCCTAACACTGCTTCAACTTGGTATTGTTAGTTTAACAACGGGTTTAATTTTGCTCAGGGTCATGCCAATCTTGATTAACGCGATATATATGTCCTTTTGACAGGCGTTTTTTTCAATTTCTTTGATACCTCGATTTCCCGACCCTTCGGCAAATAACGGTTCGGTAGGAGGGTGGTGTGTTGCAGCTTTTAATTTAGCAATATATTTGAGTGATAAGAAATCTCTTCTTAAAGAGGTTTTTACAAAATACAACTAAGAATTTTTATTTATTCAAGTACTAATTTGTTCAAAATGTTTTGGGTTAACCTGTGTTGTTTTTTTATCACAAACCAAAGATTTGATGGTTTCCACATACGTGAGCAGGCGATGCCCGTTTCCCACGTGAGTTATGCCATTGCCCAAGGGAAAAACACGGATTTTCAAAGTCCAAGTGGACATTGTTTGCCCTTGGGATTTGTTTATGGTCATGGCAAAAGCCAAACGAATAGGATCTTGAAGCCTTTTAAATTTTATTGAAAATTCTGACGGTTCCAGAGGAATAGGTGGCAACAGGGCGATATCTCCTGTAAGCCTTCCAGGCAACATTTTTGCTTCAATAACATTTCCTGTGAGCCTCAATGACCAAACGTGTACCGTTGCACAATTGAGGTGGATTTAAGTTACGAAAAAGAATGATCGGTGAGCCAATCTTCAACTAGAGATTGTTTGGGTGTATATCCAGGGAATTAAAAAAATCAGATGGGAAATTTACGGCTTCGTTTACATCTAGAACATTGTCAATTGATTTTGGAAGTTTATTTCATCGAAATCAACATGTTTTGCTGCCAAAATAGCACGACTCCCCTGCCAATTATAGTCCAAATAATTGTTCAAAATATCAGGAAAGACAGTTTATATTTCGTAGACGGTTCATTTTTCGTCTCTACAACAGTTCAGAAATTTTCTGGTAATTTGATAAATTTTGAATTTCGATGCAGCTTTTTGTAACGCTGTTAATAAGTTGAACTTTTATTTTTTTGGCTTGTGAATTATTATTTTCTATAAAAATTATTTAAACCCACAATACTAACAATGGCCGAGAATAATTTTTTAGCTGAGGTTGTGGAAGAGAGAGGGAGGCATAGAAGAATAACCGTAAGCTAGAAGCCTGAGAGAGGCGGTTAAGACAGCATGGAATTTCAATCTTGTCAAGGTATATAATCTGGAGGGTAGGATGTTGATGTCATTGACAGATGGGGGCAGATCCATCACATCTCTCCAGCCCCCAGCCCCTCCAGCGTCCAAATTTGTATCTGTCTGGCCGGACCTGTGTACAGGGGGGCGGCCAGTTGGGGTTGTGTAATAATGCCAGTTTGGGAAGAGTTATCCCTCCCTTAATCCTCCAATCTCTAATCTACCGCCAATTAATTCAAATTTCATTCATAAGCATTTAGTGTATTTAGGAAATAATATTTATTCAATTATATGATTATTTTTTTTACTTTGGCTTTTGGATCCTTTTGGCCATTCTCACCCTTATTAGGATCATCTAGAAGTGGTACTAAAATAATTGAAAAACAATAAATAAATATGGAAAAATTTAACAGCACATCTTGTTTCCCTAGAATTACCTATCCATTATCAAACAAATATCAAATCTTAAGCACAATTAAAGATGATAAATATTGAATATTATGCAATTTAGACACTTTAGTCTTTTAGATAAACCAATAAAAGATGATTATACTTACTTACTGCCTGGCGTTACGGTCCATTGAGGACCAAAGCCTCCTCCATTAATTTGTTCCACTCTGCTTTATCCATAGCCTTGTTGCGCCATCTTCTAACGTTAAGCGGGCGTAGGTCCTCCTCCACATCGTCCAGCCATCGTCTGCGAGGCTTACCTTTTCTTCGAGAATCTCCAGGGTGACCATACAACATTTGTTTGGGTAACCTCGAAGCATGCATCCTTTCCACATGTCCAAGCCATCCCAGTCTTCTTTCCTTATTGACTTGTACTATGTCCGCTTCGGTGAATAACTCTTTGAGTTCTTGATTTGTTCTTGCTCTGTATTCATCAGCCTCTCGCACGGGTCCAAATATTTTCCGCAGTACCTTTCTTTCCCATACTCTAAGCTTATTCTCACTTGCCGAGGTCATCACCCAGGTTTCACTACTATATAGTACAGTAGGTCTAATTACCGTCTTGTAAATTAGCATCTTACCTTTCCTGGAGAGGTTTTTGAATGTTAGAGCTTTACATAATGCATAAAAACATCTATTACCAGCTGCTATTCGTGCCTTTATGTCCTCTGTTGTGTCATTATTTCGGGTGACAATCCCTCCAAGATACTTAAAGGACCTGCATGCTGTGAAATAGTGCTCCATTATTCCACTTTGAATTTGTAGGACATGTGCGACTAGATATTAACTCTAAATTTTGTGTCTGTCAGAGTCATTTTTGTCAGATTCAGGAGGTTTTTGGGCATATACATCTTGCACAGTGCCAACAGCAATTGTTTTCTATCAATGCTTTCATAAGCTTGCTTAAAATCGATAAATAAATAGTGAAGAGTTACTTTATACTCATATGACTTTTTCAACATTTGTCTAAGTGAGAAAAGATGATCCGTTGTGGATCTTCCTGACCTAAAACCACTTTGGTATTCTCCATTCGTTCCTTCGGCCCAGGTACTCACTCTTCGGCATAAGGCTATTGATAAGATTTTATTTGCTATGTTTAATTACCGTCTTGTAAATTAGCATCTTACCTTTCCTGGAGAGGTTTTTGAATGTTAGAGCTTTACATAATGTATAAGATGGATATGGCCCGGTAATTATCACAGTAGAGTTTACTTTCTTTTTTGTGGATAGGACAGATAACAGCTTCCGACCCTCACTTGGCATCTTTTCATCCATCCATATATCCCATATTATTTGGTACAACTCTTCCCAAAGAACTTCACCAACATACTTAAGTAGTTCACTGGGGATGCCATCAACGCCAGCAGCTTTATTATTTCTTAATTGCATTATGATTTCGGCGATCTCTTCTCTATCCCGGGGAACTTCTTGACCACTATTTCATCTCCATTTCCTTCCTCTTCCAGGACCAACAGGGTAGGACCAAAACCGGCGAATTCTTTTTCATAATATTGAGCCCATCTATCGAGGATTCTTCCTAAATCCGTCTTAAGATTTCCTTTCTCATCCAGGAAGTGGTTTTTGGAATTAGAAATTAGTTCTCATATCCTTTATACCTTTGTAGAACTTTCTGCTTTCTTTCTTCTCATATGCATAGCATAGCTCTTCCATCCTTTCGTATTCCGCAGCCCTTCTTTTCTTTCGACAAAGGTTCTTTGCTGTCGCTCTCAGGTTAGCATATTCCTCATGTGTTTTCCTGGTTCTCCTTTGTAGTAATTTCTTCCTGGCTTCATTTCTACTATTTACCGCCTTTTGGCACTCCTCGTCCTCCTCGTCCTCGTACCAATCCTTTCTCTTGGGCTTTGTTGTGGCTAATAGAGGTTCGGAAGCTTTCTTCAAAGATTCCTTCAAAGAGTCCCATTTCTTCTCTATATTTGTTTTTTTTTCTGGTACGGTTCCCTGGATATGGTTTTGAAGCATTTCTGTAAATCTTGTTCTGAAGCCATCATCTTTAAAAGTTTCCACATTGTAGGTCGCTTTTGTCTTTTGGATGTTTCGCTTCTGGGCTATTGCCAGTATTTGATTATACTTGCCGATTACCAAGTAGTGGTCACTGCTGCACTCTGCTCCACGGTAACTTCTTACACCTGCGACATGTGATGCGTGCCTTTGGTCAATGAGGATGTGATCTATTTGATTAGCAGTCATGCCATCTGGAGATACCAAAGTTTCCTTGTGGATTTGTTTGTGAGGGAATTTTGTGCTTACTATTCTGAGTCCTCTGGTCATAGCGAAATCTCTTAGTCTGACACCATTCTCACTAGACTCATCATGTTTACTCTGTCTTCCGATGGTTCGAAGGCTTCTTCTTTACCGATCTTGGCATTCAAATCTCCCATCACTATTTTGACATCGTAATGAGGAAGTCGGTCATACATTGTTTCTAACATTCCATAGAATGCGTCCTTCTTTCGTGCAAATTCTTTCGTTAACTGCTCTAAAATTTAAGATGGTGTGCTTCAGGTTTTTCTTTATCATGAAGCCTGTTCCTAGCAAATTTTGTGTATTCTCACTATTGATTGACCAGGATATACTTGTTCAACTCCATCGTTTTCGTTTCCCCCATCTAATCTCTTGAATGGCAGCCACATCGACCCTATATTTCTCGAGCTGTGATTCCACACATCTACTAGCTCATACCTGATACATACTGCGGACATTCCAAGTTGCTAGTGTCAGTTCTCTATTTCTGATCTGTTTACGCCTATCACTATACTTCCTCTGGGTTGACGTAGGTGGGGCCCCCCACCAAATCCGATCGGGTCCCTCTGGGGTAGTTATTGTTATCCTGTGCCATTTCCATAAGAACTAGTTGAAGGTTTCTGCAAACCGTGTTGTTTCACGAGGAAAGGTGGAAGCTCTTCGCTCAACCCTTCTGCTTTATCCGGGCTTGGGACAGGCAGTGGTGTCTAGCAAGCTAACACCACGGGCGCAGTTAAAGATGATTATATAACCATTAATACGAGAGTAAATATTGATTCACATTTATTCCTTAAATAGTTGTGGTGCCCAGCTTCTATATTTTTTTACGATAGGTAGATTAATATTCAGGATTTTCTGTTTGATATATTTTTTTATTATGGATAACCTACGTTTCGTTCCCTTCATCAGGGCTTCTGAGTCCAGAATAATATAGTGACCAAACGCTATACTCTGGACTCAGAAGCCCTCATCCACATGTAGGGATTGAATCGTAGGCTATCGAAATTAGAAAAATATCAAACTGAAAATCCTGACTATTAATCTACCTATCGTAAATAAAAACAGTTGACTATTAAACACCTATAAATTTTATGTTTTTTTTTATAACATTTCTTTAAAATCCAAAAACTTTTCTAGGAATGGATAAGATGAATGGTTAAGGTATCTCGAAACATCGAAAGATTCTAAATAATGAGTAAATAAAATCGGAAATGATATATAATAGATATTACTGAGGTTCATATTTACCCTGTGTCGTGGGACAAACGGGCGCTCCCTTCATCTAGCCAATTTCTCTTGAGATGCTGAAATCAATCGTTCGGATATTTCCTACCGAACCCAATTTCCTGCTTGATTTCCTCTCCTCATCTTTCTCAGTCCGTCCATTTATATTTTTTGTTGATGGCCTAACATCGCGTGACAGTCAGGTACACACACATTTGAAGGTGATTTGAAGTCGGTAAAGAAGGGATTGATATAAATAAAACGAATATAATTCCATCCTTTTATGATTTTAATTTTAATAAAGAAATTAGTGCTATAAAATATAATGCAACAATATGTTTTGGAGAAACAAAAAAAAAAATTAATAGAAAAATGAAACAAGCCAATTTACAATTTGCGAAAAGCAAAAGTATAAAAAAAATTAAAGAAACAGCACTTTACAAACATAATTCCATCCTTTTATGATTTTATTTTTAAGATAAAATACAACACTTAGAAAAAAAAATTAGTGCTCTAAAATATAAAGGAACAATATGTTTTGGAGGAACATAAAGAAAAAAAATTAATAGAAAAATGAAACAAGCCAATTTGCAATTTGCGAAAAGCAAAAGTATAAAAAAATTAAAGAAATAGCACTTTACAAACATCCATTCCATCACGTTCACAGCTTAATTTTAACAACTAAAGAAATTCTTGATACACTTAATAATCAAATAACAGAACCTATCCAAATTTCAAATAACCATCGTAAAAAAGTTAATCACAGAACAAAAGGCTTAAGGAGAGATTACGCAGACATTTTAAATAAAATCAATATTCGATAGATACAGATCGAAAGTTATTAATCGAATAACTTAACCTGCTTATACGTTCAGTTTTTATCATATAATTAAGCTTTAATATTCATAAATTAATTATATTCGTGAATTGTACATTTAGGTGATGAATATTGACACATTGTCCAAAACGTCCACCACTATGTAAAAATTAAATATATATAAAAAAAAAAATCCTGAAAAAATACACATAATAGAATAAATATATAAAATTTGAGACTGAAATTGGATATATTCACATTTTAATCATTTTTTTTTCCTTTGGCTCATTATCTCATCACTGACCTTTCATATATAACAAAACTGTTTTTTTCGTATTTAAAATAAATAAATATTTTTCTAATCTAACTTCAAGAAAAGAAAACAGTCTATCAAGATAAGTGAAAAAAAAAATCTTTAATATATTTTGTATGTTTTAAATCATTTGCATTGGAGTTATTTTTGTCAAGTTTAAACAAAAAATGTTTTCTTTAATTTTAATAATTCATTTTACTTTTTCTTTTAATTTAATATAATAAGTACCTGTATTCTTGTAATGCTCTTTGGAATTAATGAAAAAACCTTGGTTTCTAAAAACTGAAAATGGAGTGAATGAAACCATTATAAAAAAAAAAAAAAAAAAAAAAAAAAAAAAAAAAAAAAAAGTAGGAAGGACTAAAAAAAGAAGAAAAAAGAAAGAACTATTTCTAATAAGACTGATCAGTTAAATTGAACCATTAGTTTTGATGGTTGGCTATTTGTATTTTTTACACACTCTCGAGGAAAATGAGCTGAATTGCGTATTAATTGGCTTGGCCTCACAGCGTTGGTTAATCCATTTAATACGGCCATCTTACCAAGATTTACCGACATTAAACTCTCTATTCTGCCACTATATTATCGCCTAGAAATAATTAATTTCATTATTATTATTTTTATACTACATTTTTAGTAAGGTTTTCTCAATTTTTCGTAAAATGAAGAATTTCCTCAAATTCCTAATACTCCAGTATTTAAAGTAACTATAGGGTATTACCATCTATATAAAGCTATTCTAATCACACGACGAGTTACGAAAAAGTTATATTTTTTGATTACTCAAAAACTAATAACCGAACAAGCAATTGTTTTTTGGGGTGGCCTGTGGTTTATTGGTTAGCATGGCAACCTACAATACTAAAGGTCGCGGGTTCGCGTCCTGCGGTGGCTCTAGGATTTTTATAATGGGAGTAAAAAATCCTTAGCTATGCCGTCTCTCGGATGGGACGTAAAATGTCAGGCAATCGTTAAAGACCCCTATCCTAATTATACCTGGATAGGCGAAATTAGGACTCTCACGGTAGCATCGTCGGATTAGCTAGCCTTAGTAGCGTAAATGAACGTTAAACAAACAAACAAATGTTATCAATAATAGAGTGGCAGGATGGCCGGATGGACAAACGCGTTAGAAAATACGCGTTGCCTGGAGCCATGGGACATTTAATAATACTCAGAATCAATCCGCCACAATCTCCCCTAGCCCAGGAAACCCCGTATGGTCTAAACGGCGAGGAAGTGGAGGCCAAAAAAAAAAAAAGAAGTTATCGTAAAAACAAAATTGCACGTATCGTAAAAATATTGATGGTTTATCGCATTTCTGTAACATAAGCATCCAAATGGGATCTTAAAAGAAAAAAAATGGTAAAGCTATCACTATGCTCCTTTTGAATGAGGCCTTTTATAGGAGGTAATGTGACCGCAGTATAAGCTTACTCCCATCGCGTTTTTTACTTTTTCAGTTACAAATGACTTGGACAAGCCTTACTATATATATATTTTCATACCTTACTTACTTCCCCACCGTTGATTCCAGGCTAAAAGCCACATGGGTTGTCCCTGACTATTGGATCTCACAGTTCCTCACGGGGCATGGGGGTTTCCGAGCCAAGCTCGTAGAACATGGTAAGGACATTGATCCCCTATGCCCAACTTGTAGGGAACCGGAGACCGCTGAGCACGTTTTACTGACCTGTACTGCCTATGAGACACTGAGAGCCAAGCTGCTGAGAGAGACAGGGCTCTACGTCCTGACTGCTAACGATCTACCTCAGCTGATGGTGAAAGAGAACTACCCGTTCTTCAAATCCTTCGTATACGGGTGGAAGGAAGCAGTTGGCCAGGATCACTTCACCTTGGGACGGACAGCTGGAGCTGCTCCGGGAAGCCCGCCGGACTGAGGAGAAGAAGAATAACACACCAAGAAACAGAAGAACACATCAGTGATTAAACTGCTATTTTATGCCACGTTGCGGCAGTGAGTTGATTCTCAGAATCTTCTCACTGCTGCAAATCCGTATTGCCTTAAGAGGCAAGGTAGGAAGAATAAATAAATAAATAAATAAATAAATAAATATATATTTTCATTCGTTTAAGAGGACTGATTCAAATCATTTGTAAGAAACATTAGAAACTGAGCTCTTAATCGAATGACCGATATATATATATATATATCATTTTATTAGTCAATTTTGTAGCGCAAATGTTGAGGACGTTGAGGAATACTAATTATACCGAAAACCATTCAAGACTTTTTGTGTATTTTATACCAGCATAAGAATACAGAAGAGATCAATACTCTATAACGGTAAAGTTTTAGTCTATTCGATGATCTTTTTGCAAAGAATTGGTAATTTACATAGGTTTGAATCCAACAATGATTAAAGCGTGAAATTCGCAAGTATCTTGCAACGATATTCACTGGCTGTCATAATCGTAAAACCAATGAGATATCCATAGTATCGAGGATAGGTATCTTTCTTGCATGGATATAGAATCTATACCAGTACAAAGACAGCTAAGCCCTGTCTCCATCCAGAGCTTCTATGTGTTCCACACACTCCATCCAGAGAGAGTGGTTCGACACACCATCATATTCCTAATCGAAATAATCAAGAACTTTAATATTACTAGCGATCAACTTTCACAGCAACTATTGTATTAATAGCCCAGTTAATGGCGATAACTGGACCCACCACTCGTCTTTAATATCTTTGATAGTTTGGAACTCTTCCTAGGAAGCCTTTCTCTTACCGACTGCAATCCGTTATTGCAATTATTGCTTCTTGTTCTATAACTTTACTATACTGTAAAGTAGGTTCATGTACTCGTTTCATTATTTTATGTTGAATTTTAAAGCTTCGGACAATAATGAATCAATATAAATCTAAACTAGCAAAAGGCATGCTCTTCAACTTTGAATATAATCTGTAAACACAGAGATTTCAGAAACTTCAGATTTTAACACTGACTCCTAAGAATAATCAATAAAAGGATAATCAAATTTATTAAACAAAAGAATAATCAAATTTATTAAACAAAAATAATAATTTAAAATGTCACCCTAACAATGAAAACACAAATAATTAGACAGGTTAAAGAAATTATCACTTTCTAACACAGAAATAAAATATGACGTGAGCTTCAGAATAAGAATAACTCTCCATTCCAGTTAGTCGTAAGAAGAACAGCCTGGAAGGTATTCCAAGTCGGCGTAGATGGTACTCGAACATCGTAGTCACAAACATGTACTGTGACAGTTTTTTTCCAACTGTTAGTTCTTTCCAACAAGTCTAGAACTATATGTTTAAATGATAGGTTTGTGCGTTTTGTTGAAACACGTTTCGATATTACCAATAACTTAAGGTTGATTTTTTTTTTTTAGTGCTTAGGGCTATGCTGGTGTCGTAGTTTCATGATATCAAATTATTCCGTAAAGACCAGTGGTTGGGTTAAAAAAGGTGAATTATTCACTGCCTTCTGATACTCTGATTTTGAAAACAAAACCAGAAAAATATTTTCAGGACAATGTTAGCTTAAGTTATCCTTTACGTTTTAATTTTGTTTCTTAAGTTTTTAGCACACTTGGCAGCAAAAATGGCGGAGGTAGTTGGAGCATCGCTTTACTATTCTAAAATCAGAATTGAATACAGGGCTTTAATAGTCAAAGTTTAATTAAATGTGAATTTCTGGATATTGTTTAATAAGATCAAAAATATAAGGTTTTATGTGACTCTTATGAAATGTTACCTGACTGGTGCGAATGAAACGATAAAGAGAGAAGAAAATCTAATAAAATTGAATAGCAAAATAGATACCAAATACATGTAAGTCGTATTATTTATTAGCCACCTGCCTGTATCATTTCATTTTCCGTCATGAAAAATTTACTAATTTATTTCAGTAATTAATTCCAACTATCGTGCCATTCATCAAAAACTTTGTTTAATTACCTTACATCGTTATTTAAAACTCTGTAATTTATTGTGGCAGTTGACAGTTAAAGAAATAGTTTTACGAATTGGTCATAAATACCTAAATTACCGATATTTAATGGCTGATTGGAACCGCATTCATAAGATTAACTATCCCCAAAGATGCAAATTGAGAATACCTATTTATAGGATAATTGTCCACTGTTTTGCATAATGGCTTGTTGGGGGCGCCAATTATAATTTGACTAATTCGCATAATTGGCAATAATGTGGTGGGGTTTATTTTTTCTCTTCGGTTAATTAACTCTTGAAGGTTTCTATTAATAGTAGTAATATTAATATTTTTTTTACCATTCATATGTAAAAATTTTCAGGCAAAAAAGACCTGAAATAAAAATAAAAATTATAACAAAATGGCTGTGAAATATCAATTAAATATAATATGCACGTACATTAATATTAATAAAAATTGTATGAAGTTTTCGATAGATTAAAATTTCAAGAGCGATTAAGGTTCAATTTGATTCCAAGTCGTTGGAAAACCAAATATTTATACAAAATACATTTTTCTTCGTCGATCATACATAATCATCACCAAGTATGCTGGTACAAAGAAAATAATTTAATGCTTAAAAATCAAGAAGAAAAGTACAAATTTTAGGCTAAATCTGAAACAATAATTATTTTGGTACCATAACTTACCTAATCTTGTCAATGAATGTAAGACACTCTAATGATAAAGACAAAAAATATTCTATTCATAAAATTAAGCTCCTTCACGGCTTATTATTTTTTTGACAAAATAACTAGAGCTGTACAGTATAGTAAGATCTCGTTTATTTGCCACTCATTTATTCGGATCTCACATTTTTATATTATTAAATGTTTACATGGATAATAATTTTTAAAAACAATATTGTCAATATAATTTCAATGGAAACTCGCTTCTTTTTTTATACAAACCGGAATGGTGATAAAGCGTTTACATGACTGTTCTTCATTAAAACGTCACAACAGTGGACCAATACTTAAAAATATTTTTTTAGATCTTTAAGTATTTTCATAACAGTTCTCACACAAACATTTCTGTTTCATTGTAAAATCTTTAAATTCCTTTATTACAGGAATTTATCCGTTTTTTAAACTTTATTTCCGGATTATCCGGATTGCTTTTTGTCCTAGTTAGTTCTGTTAAACGAACTTGTGCTGTTATATATTATATAACAACTAAGATCTTTGGTAATGATATCATAACTAGGATTACTGAAAAATTATAACACATATTTTCTAATTTTGATCGAAAGCATTTTTTGATAATAAAAATAAATTCATATTAAAAATATAAATATTTAAAACGTTAAAAATTTTTTTTTGAAGCGGATAATAAAAAATTTCTGATTGTTCTCGTACACTTATATGAATCTGTGCAGATATAAACTCTTTTTATTCTTTAAATTTTTCAGGTATTAAGATCATCTTTAAAACTAGCTGGGTCCTAGAACATATTATGATCCGAAAAAGGAATAAGTACCATTATAGTAATTTAAGTATTCGTTGTATAAGACGACCTCCAGCTGCTATTTTCATGAAACATACAACCAAAACATTAATTGTTAAAAGATCCATGAAAAACAATTTTGGAACTGTAAGCAGGAGAAAAATAAAAGTACCATTTTACCTAAATATTAAAATCTTACAATAGTTGGAAAGGACCGATATAACCGAATTGACGTTTGATTGCGGTAGAATCGCCGTAACGGTAAAAGCTCACGACGAACGGTAGCGTGATGGTCCGCAACGAATGGGAGCCTCTTAAAGCCCAACCATGAAATCTCATTGGCCCGCTGTACTTCCTACACGACCAATCATTTCTCCTCCTCCTTACGATCTGTTTATTTATTCACATGGAAAGACTGAATAATTAGCGAATTCATTTGTCCGTTATTAATCAGGCAGATCTCCTGACATAAGCGGCTTGGACAGATTAAGTATCTGACGTTAGGCTGCGATTCTAGGAAGTGCCGTGGTTTTTGACTAATGGAGGATTCTATGCCCTTCCCGAAAATATTATTCAAGATAAATTAATTTTTGTTTTCTTGAATCTGAAGATGACTAGTTTAATATTTTCACTAAGTCATCGAAATTAACTGATCGTAAAGGTTGAAATCGCTTAAGACGTATTGTTGTGACTAGTAATTGAAGATGAGTTAAGAAGATTTCAGGTACCTGAGCCTCGTAAGATACCTCCACTGCTATTCGCCAAGATGTTAACCTGAAATAGCGCAGACTGATATGGCGCTAGTCAGGTGTTTGTATTGATATAAATCAAAATAAATAGTAATATTCTTAATAATAAAAATAAAAAACAATATTTTATTTTTTATGAGGACAATTTATATGACATTAATAAATCGGTAAGCTTTTTATGGGTGCCATCGCATACAGGAATTCTAGGTAATGAAGCAGAACACAGGGCAGCAAAGGAAGCAGCAATTATGATTGAGACCTAGCACTGCAAATATATGAAGCGAAAACATGAAAGCATGGTTCAAGAAGAGTAAGGAGCAATTGGGAGTCCATGTGGTCTGAAGTCCCTCTCACTAATAAGCTCAGATCCATTAAGCCTGAAACGAGTGAATGGATCAGATCCCTAAGAGGGGACCGAAGAGAAGAAGTAGCACTGGCAAGGCTTCGGATAGGACATAGGATTTTCACCCATGTTCACCTCATTACTAAAGAACGCCAACCAGGATGTGAAATCTGCAAAACCCCTCTTACAATTAAACATATCATAGAAGATTCGCAAAACTAAATATACAACGTAGCATTTTGGAGGCATTATGGATTCACCAAAAGCTGAAGATAGCATTATAAAGCTGTTAAAAGAGATCTCCATATTTACAAACTTATATTAATAAATACAACAATAAATAGTGGATATTATTAATTAATATCCACTATTGATAAATAATAGAATAATATCTTAAACAATATCATAGAGTAAAAAAGAGGCATAATGACCGCGGATTTGAACGCCCATACCAAACAACCTATCTATATATCTATCTAAGAGAACTAATCAGGGCCATTTTTAACTGAAAAGGGTGTAGTAGGTGGTCGCTTAAGTCTTATGCATGTATTATTATTCGTGTGCATATTATTTTTTATAAAATTTCACAACATTCTTTGGCAATTTCCAAGAAAAACCATTTCATTTTTTATTATCTTATCTCCTATTACAACACCTGTATACTTATCTGTACCTATCGCATTTATTTAAGTTGGCACTATTAATTAAATGACTAATTAAGGAGAAAAAGTTGGAAGTTGAGCGTGATCACGATTTAATCGCTTACAAAGAAAAATAAAAAGATACGCTGGGCACTACACACCACATACTCTATTCATTGTACTGTATTACTGCATTGTTTTTTTATGAATTAAAAGTTATTTTAAAAAATGCGCCTATTTGGATGGCTAGTTTATTCCATTTTACAAGTAATAGGTATATACTCTCCACTTAATGAATTACTTCTTAATTTACATGAATAAGCATATTTAATTTTATCTTCCTATCTTTAGCACTATCTTTCTTCCAATGTTTCTCTGTATATCGTCCCACGCTTGTTATCTTTTAATTGATTCGTTAGCTCTCCGTACAACAACTTAACAAGCCTACTCTAATTGTTAATATTATTAAGTTAATAACCTAGTTATATAGTTATGTTTTCCTGTTCCTTTCTAGTAAGAGTCCGAATACAAAATATGTCCGAATATATTACTCAACTCATAAAATGTAATTTTCCACTAATCCAGAGCTAAATATCTGGAAATAACTGGAACAATTATAAACAAACTGCAAATCTATTGATGTTAACGATTTGAAATATAATTAAACATCAAAATGTATTATTGTAAGTTATTATACTAACTATACTATATATTTGGTATAAAATATACGGTATAAGCTATGTTAGGGCGTCGTAAGGATCGCAAACTTGCAACCTTGATCAACCTTTCCCTAATGCAAGGTTGGTTTACCTTTAAAGAGCTTTAAATATATAAGCTTTAAATTAAAATATAAGCTTTAATATAATATGAAAACATTTTAAAATATAATATAAAGACTCAAACTAAGGAATTTAAAAAAAAAATTCCGAATGTTTTTTTTTTTTTTTTAAACCATTTATTGATAAAAGTTATTAGTAAAAAAAAAAAGAAAAAAATGAGAAAAGAAATTACAAATTAAATAAATATATCTATACAACGTCTTTATAAACATAAAATAAAATTAACTATAAATTAAACTCTGTGTTTACAAAAGGAGAAAAAAAAATAAACTTCTGCAAATTACACAAAAAAAAAAAAAATAAAACCATTCTGGTATGTCTTTAATGTTTATATTCAAGAACTTTTCAGTTAATGTATGTTAATGTATATAACTGAGCTCATTTAAATTCATTAATTGCGCAATTAAAAGAAAACAAAAATGTCTAAATACCCTGGGTAAAGAATCAGGCGAAGTTGTTGAAATCAGTGATGGATTTCCTGAATATGAGACGATCTACTTCAAAATTCGACGGTGAGTAAGCGTCCATCCCGTAAAAGATCGTAATAATATAAATTCGCGTCGTCTTGCTGGTGAACCAACCTGCAGAAAAAAAAAAACGGCCTCCAAAATGCCGATAACCGACCGTACGATCGGACATTTTAATCGCAATATATACGAATAATGATATTTAAGAAAAAAAATAATAATTTTCGTTATATAACAGATTCACAAAGCCCCTGTGTACCCGCTGACGACAAGTTGCATACTGACACTTAATCCTAGACATTTAGTACACAAAAGGTAAACACCAGTGTACGGTGTAGTATACAATATCACGGTACAGTAACAAACATTTGAAATGATTTTCATTAATTTAAAATATAATTTAATTTAATTTTATTATTTGATTCAATTATTTTGAGTTTCGAAATAACGATAAAAAAAGAAAGAAAATGAATTAGAATTATTACAATAAAGATAAAGTATTTTCTTTTTTTTTACAATAACTAAAACATCTTCGTTACGAAGTTTTTAATAACAAATGACAACCAGGAGATTCTAGATCCGATTCAACGTTAACTAATTTAACTTAAGCATTTAAAAAAAAAAAATTATCAGTTGCTCAGTATGACAAGAAATCATTCAAAATTTAATCATTGTAGATACTTAATCAATCATTAGCATCATCCGATTAGCCTTAGTAGTATAATGTGACGTTAAACCAAAGAAACAAACATACTTAAACATCGGGATTAAGTACAGAAAAAGAAATTATATATTTTTAAGATCTTGTGACTTAATAAATTAGTATTAATTTTATGGTAAAAAACAAAGAACAATATCTGTATCAGTGTAATATATTTTATTTTACTTGTAACTCTTGCTATATGTATTGCTTTGTATCTGATTTTTTTTTTTAGAAAAAAAATCAAGAGTGTGCAATGAAGTAAAATTCAGATGTCTTCAGGAAGCAAAGGAATATTCGTAGTTAGATATTAAAATTTGCAACAAAAAAGTATTCATTTTTCAGCTACCTGAAATTTACGATTTTTAGAAGATGTATTTAAAATTTTAACTGCTGTATTATTATAGTGAAAATTTCGTGTATATAAAAAAATCGTCTTGATTGGACAGAAATGTCTAATTTTAAGTTAGGAATTTGATGCAGCAAATTGGGGATACAAAGGGACATAATAGGAACAAATATTTTTCCATATAAAAATCGATTTTAAACATTAAATTATAAACAGCAAAGTAATCGATTTTATTACAAGACAATACTCGGAGAGAAGTGGTGAGCAGCATGGCCGATCCAATATGGCTACCACCTCCAGCCTCCTCCTAACGTCATTAACTATAGATTAGGTTAGCACTCCGTACCCCGTTATGTTCCCTGCAATTCTTCAGCTATGATAATATTAATGCAGAAGTTATCAAGAAAAGTAACTAAATAAAAAAAATATACTAACAAACGAGCATGGCATTAAAAATTGATATAGCTTCTAAAAATAAAAAAAAAACAATCTAACAGAACTATAGCTAAATTAAGTAAGACAGGCCGAACGAATTTGGCAATCTAATTTCTGAGCAAAAAGTAATTTAAAACGCTAAAAGTATTCAGAATTTCTAAAATATCTTTTTAAAAATTCACAAAAAATATTAAATATAAATTATTTTAATTTTTACATGCTAAAATCTATTAAAAAACACCAAAACGGAACATATAAGACTGATCTTATCACCTTTGCGAATTCCTTCTCTTTTTTTTTATTTATCAGAAACTATATTAGATCTTTTTTTAAATATCAAATCAAAATAAGGATTCCTTATTGCCAAGCAAAGAAATAATTTAAATCTGACATTGTTTAATTTAATAATTTTTCTTTCCCCGACTAACTATTTAACAATACTTCTTTACTCGACACACAGACAACTAAAATTAAGGAAAACAACAAAGTTTCTGACAAAAAAAATGAGTCACAGTGTGAGTTCTACAAGGCAATGTACTAAGTACGCAACGTTTCATAATTTACACACCGAACTTACGTAAGCATGATCAAATTACACTTGTAACATTTGATGATGAAATTGCACCCCTTACATTAAACAAAAACCCTTTAATAGCATCTTATATTTAACGGATGTTTTTTTTTTTTTTTTTTTTTCCATTTTTATTGTAATATATTCAGATGCACAACCACCACATGAAAGGTTAAAGTGTGTGATGTTTTCATTATCTCCACACGTGATCGTGGTTCTTGAACTGAGAAATTTTTCAATGTTTTGTATTTCGATTCCGTTATCTCGGCAAGTAACATATTTCAGATTTCACTGGGACTAGATACTGACATGGAGAAACCATATCAAACTGAAAAGAAAATAACTTAAGACTTTTGGTCTAATGTCAATGTTACTTCACAGAAGCTCGATATTAACTAACGAAGACTAAGAAATTATTGTTTAAAATAATTGTTTAAAGTGCCTATGAAAACTTTATGAACAGTGCGAGCTGTGAGGCACATCCAACACCCAAATCATACAGAAAATTCAATCAACTGAAGAATTGCGAAGAACAGAGTGTTCTTCTATGTGAAAGATGATTTAGACATCTAGATACAGCTACATAATACTACGAAACCACTATAGACTGATTACATCAATCCTTCAAATCATAACCACGGACCCATACATCCAAAGATCAACAACTTTCAAGGAAGTGGCCTTATATAACCAGTAAATGGATAGGAAAAAGAAATTTCCATTGCAAAATATTATACCTACACGTTAAACAATTATTGCGAAAATTAATTTTAATTTCGGTAGTTTTTCTTTCTTCAAGTCAGGGTGTTTATTTTCGAAATAGCTTTTGGGACCTTCATATATACAACAGCCTATATTACTAGAGACTTGGGTTTTAATCTTCTTTCCGATTGAACAAATCGAAACTATATAAATAAAAGAACATAACTGCTTGTTTTAAAATTAATATTTTTATATTTTGAATGACATTTCGTGTTATTTATTATCTTCAGTTACCAATTGATTAATTAAGTATGGAACTAAATGCTATCATAATGTATATATAAATGCTACACCTTTATACATAACATGAATTTTAATTTTTATAGCAATATCAACAATACGATATAAAAATGTTAATGCTAATATGTGCATATCTAAGCAATAATATCTGGTTGAACTCTAGTTCATCTAAAACTAAGAAATATTGACAGGGCATGCGATATATTTTGGATTATGGAATGGAATGTAAAAACTTTCCGAAAAAAATATATTTATTTAATAATTAGCAACCAGCACAAAATGGATATTAAATTTTGAGCCTGATAATTAAAAGTCAGGAAATTCTCGATTGTTCGAAGGGTTACTACTGCAAAATCCTGGTTCTAGATCCATTATTTGATAGGAATGATTTGAATCATTTCAGTTAAAGTAAGTATGTAATTTCTCTAAGCATGGAAACGTACTTGCTTGCATGAAGGTCCTTCCTGAAGTTTTCCCTTTTACAGGTCCAATTTCCATCCTAACTGCCCCAAATGAGGTCTAACCAGGATATTAAAGAATAATTTCTCCTCCCTCCATTACCTGGCCTAGAACCGTTTAGCGATAGATGCTATCGAAGATACAGATAGAAAAGCGCAGCTAAGCTCCGCGGAAGATGGTTATGCTTCAACTGGAGCGGAAATTCGAATGGCTGTAATTCGGGTAAATTGCTGCTCTCTTAAAAAGCCCATCTACCGGGACTCATAACACAATTTCACACCCCATCTTGTTGAGAGCGTTTAGGCGCCCATGGCGAACACTCGGGAAAACTTTCCAAGCAACGAGGGAGGGAGAAAAAAAAATTGAGCAATTACATCCTGATACAGATCTTGTTTGAAACAGTTTAGCTGATTACGGAGCAACACTTTTGAGCGCAAGGTGCTACGGCTGACCCGTTCCACAACCTCAATAATATCCCCATCAAATTTTTCAGTAAGGCCTTTAACGATGTCTAGGAATTGAGTGATTATCCAACGATTAAGTTTTGGCTCTCAGGTAGGGAATTTAGGGCCCGAAGTTTAATTTGCCGGCGGCCACTTAAATGGAATTGGTTATGAGAAATTTCTAGTTTTAGTAATCAGTAACAAGACCTTGTAAATCCTGAAAACGAACAGTGTCTTAAGGTTTACGCTGAAGTAGGTGTAATCAAATAATTAAAATATTTACTAAGCAACAAGGAATAATCACGTCATTGAATACACATACAATTTCCAAAAATAAATAATAGCTATTTACGATAAATAACTAATTTTAAAATGAAGGTATGGCATATTGATGATCTTTGGAGAAGCTTCCTCCTTTAAGATACAGGGGATATAAGAAGAATACATAAGAACAATAGTTTCTGTAAATTCATCCTTTTTCTCTTTTTTTCATATGTTCTTTCTAATATTATATGAATAAATACAAATTATAATTTTGTAAATCCTATAACATTTTCAAATTATTTCATAAATTTAAAATTAACTTACATTCAAATGAGATTCAAGTAGACTCGAATTCTATGTTTTATGTGTTTAAGTTTTGAGTAGGTCAAATTTTTTATTTTTTTTAAAGTACGACATTGACATTTTAAACTTTCAAATAAAACATTCTCAATGTCTATTATGAGCATACGGCCAAATATTTAACAAAAAAATTAGTCCTTATGTTACTACAAAATATTTAACACCTAATTTTCGATTTATATAAAAAGTTAAACCACCTTTCATTTCGTTTTTATCGCTACATAACTATTTTATCCATGTAAATATTATTTTTTATTTATGTATACAAATATTTTATCCATAAATTAAAAAAAAAACCATTAGTGAGAAATTGATCTATCAATTATTCTAAAATCAAATAATAACATATTAGTCTAAGTCAGTAGCAAATTCCGGATTCTTTTTTAATTTTTTATATGAGGGGAAGAGTAACTGATCAAGAAATAGATAAATAACATAACAACAACCCCCAGAAAGAGAGCTGCTTTTATAATCGATTTTTTTTTTTTTTTTTTTTGGATCGTATTTCGTATTTCTTAACACAGGCATCCCAAATATTGTACTTCAAAGGATGTATGATATTTGTTATTTCCCCTGGAAAAAATAACTGACAAAGAAAACCCACATCAGACTGTTAAGAAAGCAACTGAACAAACGATAGGGACTTTTATCAAGAATGCATGACAGCAGTTTTAAATTATCCTCAAAACAAGAGACTAGATGTACAAAGAATTAGGTAGACCTCTATGAACGTTCACGATAGAGCTAAAGTATGGATCTCTGCAAAGCCTATGGACGCATCCAGCCGGTTGTAAAGGTGGGCTGCAGTCCCAAATAGGGGAAGCAGCCCCAAAGCCGTTCCGCTCTCTGTCCGTTCCGGATCTGTCAATCAGCAATCAGCTTTTCTATATTTATGTTCTGTTCTCACTACTAAAATTTTACTTTTTCTGCATATTATTTTTTCTTTGCCTTACTTCCTTTCTTTTATTAAAATTAAATCTATCTTTAAATGACAAAAATTTTTGCGATGAGGGGCTGCAGCCCTCACAACACGCAAGCTGGATTCGCCATTCGCAAATTTGGCCTTAAATATTCAAAGAATCCATTCCTATTTGACTCGAGAGGAAGTCATCTTAGTATCCTCCTTTAAATAGATACCCTGAAATATAGTGAAATTAATTGAATTTCAGTTTTAATTTCACCCCTGGCTTCATAACATGCTTATGTTTGGTATACCTATAACATCCTTGAATCGTCTAGTGACCTAAGTTTCTTGTAGGAAATATTTGTAAAGGTATTGTAATAAGTGTATTTATTTTTATTACATGCATATCTTTTGTCTTAAATCACTTAGGAATGTTTTACGGTTATATCGAATTATACTCTTTAGATTTATCAGTCACTCCTTGTTTTGCATTCTATAAATAATATTTATATATATTAACATATATAATTTTATTTAGCATTCTGATTAACTTTTTAGCAGTGGATGGTTATGATGAATTGAAGGTAGAACAGAAAATCATAAATCAAAGTGTGATATAGCTCTAATTAACCGACATTGTTCAGAAACCAAAGCCTGTACATTGAGCTTATTTCTATAAACGGATATGACAAATGCATTCCAATATTTTTTTCCTTTTTAAATTTCTCTTGTTTCTTATTTACGAACCCCTTACACACTCCATCTTTGCTGATGTCTTATCCATATGAAGACACTTAGGCCCCAATTAGTACAAAGTGCTAATGCTGATCCAAGGACCGCCCCTCCCCTCCCATTCCTCATCCCCAAGGAGCCGTAATTTCCTTTGACAGCCGCTATCAGATATCCCAGATACACGGATCAGATACATTATGTATCCTGAGATAGTACCTTTGTTCCTAAGGCATCTGCATGCGGAGGAGAAGTGTACAAATGACACGGGAGGCGTAGGACCAGTAGCTGCTATTAATCTGGACTCATATCTTGGCCGGCCACGGCTCGTCCCATTTGTTTCCCCTCCGCTACTGTACTTAATCACATATCATCCTCCGCTGGGACGATTTCATTAGCGGTGGCGCCTGTCTGCGGATCCAGTTGTACCATTCGGACGGAACGGTACAACTGGATGGAAGTCTTTCCAGTGCCTCCATTGTTAAGAATGATTCTTATCATTAGTCTTACATAGAGGATTCCTGTCTAAATTACATATAGGAATGATATCATTCCACACGAAAACAGATAGAAGAAGAAATGCAATTGGCAAATCTTCTGATAAGTGAATTGGATTTATTTCAGGCTTGTGGAAAGATAGTTAGCAGCGACACCTTTATCAGGACTTGATTTAGTCTCAAGTTTTGGAGAGACTTCCATCCAGCTTCTTTATAGTCGCCTATCGTGATACAGAGAGTAAAGGATCGTCGTTATAACTGCTTTTTTTAGCTTCGATACTTTGCTACTGCATAGGACACTACACGAAACTGTTAAACGTTATTAACATATGAAAGAAGACTAAGCATAAGTAGGAGAAAAAATAAACTTTTCCTTTTGAAAATAGGCTGATTTTGGCTATTTTTTCTCAACGAAAAAGTACCGATTTTATAATTCAATAGTTCTCAATATGCGCTGGTCAATTTTTTATTGTAAATCGGTAAACACAATTTTTTATTCAAGTAGCTTTTTGGACTCAAATTTTTGAATACTACTGGAAATATCGCAGTTTTTATGCGTTTAACCTGTATTGAGGTATTTACTACCCGTCTAATTTTCGACTTGAAGTTTTTAAAACATTAATCTCTTTGTTTAAATCATTTTTTTTTTTATTGACAAGACACTGACTATGCAAATTCACTTTAGCCTTACTTATTCTAAGCCAATAGAATTAAAAAGACCAGCGGTATGTACTTTTATCAAAGTAACTTAACAGAAGACCAAAATTATCCTTAACTAATTTTGTAAAAAGTTCTTATAAAATATATATATGGGCTGATGATGTATATCTGAATGATGATGCGAAATAATACAGCATTAAAAAAGTCAACGTGAGCGTTGCAGTCCTTTCAGTGTTTCGAGTAGCATACCGACTTAAACATTCCAAAAGTTTTTGGAACATCTAAATAAAATTACATTCACTTCGACTAAAAACTGTCTAATAACAAAACCAATGACAGAAAATTAGTAAAGTTTAAGCAATCTTTACAGACTACCTACCTCGACGACTACGAAGAAGGTAGTCAAGAGACAAACTAGATTTAACATTAATCCTGCAATGGAACGGTGCCAAAGCAGACCATGAAATTTGGTCATGGCATGGAAATTTACAGATTGAAACTTTTAAATTGTGCTATGTACGTTATGTCACCTTCTATGTATGTTGTAAATAAAAAATTAAAAAAAAGTTATTTTTCTCTCGTTTTTATGTTTCAAAAAAGTGTCATTCACAAATAACTTTGGAGCCTCGCGTGTACCAATATAAATATTATTAATGCTAGGCAATTGATCGGCAATGAGAAATATCGGACGTGTTATATTGCCTGCATAACGTGACTAACCGCCTCTTATTTCCGTTCCAGCCCTTCTTAATTACCGCTCATTTATCCCCGCAAGTGAAATTATTAATTGACGAGACCTGGCTCGGGACAAACTATCCCGTCACACTCGGAAACAAAAAAAAAAATCAATTTTACATAACGCGGGGAAGACTCTCATCATTTCTCCCGCAGGAGTACACTCATATGCGAGGGCATATTTCAAGAGCTACGGTAGCCGGCGAGGAACTGGATTGGATCCAGAACATGTTATTTATTAACTGGTCTTGTCCCCCGCTACTGAATGTCTTCTCATCGCCCGACCTGGAATTAATATTATATTTATATCTTACCAAAGTCTTAAGCGATTTTTCATTCACATGATTAGAGGGGGGTCCATTGTTTTTGGAAGAAGAGGTGTATAGTATAAGTTCTGCAGCATTTTTTTTATTTAATTTTGTTGTCACTAGTAATCTTTTGGGTAAAGTTTGATTATTTTAATAAACAATCAACTACAGTAGGACCCCCATTATCCGGGCCTCTATTAACCGGGGTTTCAATTAGCCGGGGTTCCGAGGAGCCAATTTTTTTTTTTTTAATAAGCTGTTTTTTAATTTGTATGCAATTTATTTTGTATGTATAATATTTATTTAAAAAAAATGAATACACGTAAATATTAATGGATAATGATTAATAATCTATTGTTCTTAGAAATCATGAAATAAAAAAATAAATGGAAAAACACGGCAAGCATATAAGATATCGTATGATGAGATTTTTCCGGTAACTATTACTCCAATTCATATTCTAGAAACGATATTGTTTTCAAATCCTTCTAGGAAACTCCTACTCTGGCCTTTTTGACTACAAAACAAAATATTCTCAGTTGTGATTTAGTCTCCATTTAAATACGACCTAAAAAAATGTCGCAAAAAAGAAAATCTGTTGTTTTAGCGATTGAACAGAAATTAACTATAAAAAACTGAGTAGAAATAGGTGAAAGTTTTAAAACATCGTCCGCTTAATTAGGAATCGACGAGCAATCTGTTCGTGATATTTTGAAGTAGAAAAATACATTTCCGACTTCGTATCGTCGTCGGTCCAAACATCGTGTACTCGGAAAACAATGAAGAACTCTACAGTAAAAGACTTAGAAGCTGTTTATCAGCGGTTCATGCAAAAACGCGCTGAAGGAGTTCGTTTGTTGTTTGTTAAAGCGTCCGTTTGTTAATAACTTTCATTTTCTGTAGAGGTATTTTTATTTTTATTTTTTTAATTAACCTTCTTTTTTATCACATTAAGTCAATCAAATGTATCCGGGGTTTTCGATTATCCGTGGACCCCCATACCCATCATTACCCCGGATAAAGGGGGTTCTACTGTATATTTTTTTACCTCAAAACACATTCTTATGTACAGCAAGGCCCTTAAGGAGGCAAGAAAATTATAAGAAATAAGTAGCAGACAGGAAATCGATCGGGTAACATAGAGACCGCTTATTCAGACAAATAAAGAGCAACCAATTCCGTGTGGTTAAAAATGACTATATAAAAAATTTTTATTTTATTTTTTAACCGACTTCGAACGAAAGAGGAGGTTACTCAATTCGATACGTATGTGACTTTTTTTTTTTTTTGTGCCTTTTTTTTTTTTTTTTTTTTTTTCTATGTATGTTCACCGATTACTCAGAGATGGGTGGACCAATTGGAATGAAACCTTTTGCATCTTGTAGAGTATTTTCCCAAGGTGGTCCCATTTAAACCTTTTTGGGGTTCCTAATTTATTTAAGAAGTTATCGGGAAAAAACATGAAAATAATTATTTAATTATCGCTCAAATTGTTTACTTATTGGAAAAACATATGGCATATATAACATAAGGTATGCTCCAACAAGCTATTAAAACTAATTGATAACTAACAATTCCAAATATTGTATTACTGCTGGATGAATCAAATGGGAAAACCAACCAATCAAATTCAGAATTAAAAGAGTGGGGGGAGAACATGAGCAGTCTGTTAGTTATCGATGTGTTTTACGTGCTTGTTGGAACAAACCTATACATAACCTTAACTAATTTTTCGACATTAGATTTAAATGAAGATATAAATATCAGCAGAATATAATATCGCTGTCGTTTTCTGTAGCGATATTAGCATAAATATTAGGTAGATGTATATTCACCGATAACAGTAAACCTTCTTTATTTAGATCTAATCAACGTTTGGACACCATAATCATAAGACAACAAAATTCGTGGAATTCCAAGAAAGACTGAGTATTGGTAATCGTTTTAAAGCAGAATTTAAGACTTCTTCAAGCTCCCGAAGGATTGTTTAAATTTAAAATCGTAGCTATTATTGATTTAAATTAGATTTTGATTTCTATCTTTTATTGACTATGCACATTAAAAAAGAATACAATAATTCCTGGAAAAGCTCATTTTCAGTTGACTTAATAAAGGATTCAGATACCTCTGTCTTCCGGATACACTCGGTTACTGTTGAATATCTTGCCGGAGGTCTTGTGCCGATCCTTTATGGGTGACACTTCTGTTATGTTATCCGGATTACTAGTATCGGTTTTTAAATTTGTTTCTACAACTATCGAGGCTTTTGCTGGTGTTCATCCATCAATAAAAACTACAAAATAAAACTTGATAACTACCCGAAAACAACCTCATTGTATGAAAGTCCCCTCAGCAAAAATTTGGCAGTCATGGAAATGATTGTTAAAAATGATGATAAATGCTACGCCACAAGAATTGAAGCAACATTGTTTAGCAATTTATTTTCTTTATTACTTCGGTAATAAATTTAGTCAAAAATTCATCGAAAGGAATTACGAAAATAATTGAATCAACCTTTGGAATTAAGTCAGTAGTCTAATACGGAGAATAATAATATCCTTCGTAATAATAAATTAACCATATGTGAGTCCCAAACCCTGTTGCTTCTATCCTAGCGAGACAGTCTTTTTGATATCGATAAATTTTATGGTTGCCCCTTTTTTGCAGGGACTTCTATCCAATGATGTAATCCAATGAAGTCGTGTTTAATATCGCCATAGTTTTTAGAAGGATATTAAAGCAATCAAGATTTAAAAATTACTTTCAAATTTACTATAGGTCATATTAGCATCCTCATCGATTCTCCATTAACTATATCTTGTCTAAAACCGGCCAAATTCTCAACTGTTCAGTGACTTATCTACTTCATCTTGGAATGGCCGGATTTATGTATTTATGTATATCTAACTCGACACATCTCGGAACACTGATTCTCAACGTAAATGACAAGTACTGACGACATTTAGCAAAGGAAAAATATTGTCATTGTGGAAAAACATTTTATGTGTTCCCTTCCCAATTGAACATTGATCTTTTTAAAAAAAAAAAAAAATCCATTTATAATCATAAAACGTAGTGTGTTGAAAGTTGTATAATACACGCACCGCTTTCCCACTTTTCTGTGTGTATTCATAAAATTGAAAAGGTAAAGTGTATTTCATAATAATTTTATACAATTATTGTATAATAAAAAGACCTGGGAAAGACAAACGTGTTAGAGCGTAAAAAGATTTGGAAATTTTTAAACCAACGTTTATTTTATCAATGACCAATTACCAACGAAATTTTTTAACCAGCGTACGGTTTTCTACATTTGTTATCTTCTCCAACTAAAAATTGTTAAATAAAAAACATTTTATAAAAAAATATTAAACCGACTTCGAAACCTAGGAACCAGTAAAAATAAATTCACTGAAAAGTATGAAATAATTACCTTCTGATTTTTATGAATACACAGCAAAATTGAAAATGGTATAAAAAGTGGAGAAGTGCAATAAGACGAATAATTTTATTTTGATTTGTACAAATACACACTAATTGTTAATAAAAATTATTAAATTTAAATATTAAATACTATGTTCAATACAACACAATCTTTTCGGAGGCGGCGCAAAATTAAAAATTTTTTACACTAGACATTATGAAAATCTTCTAAATGGATCTTCTCTTCCCAGCTATTGATTTCAATGCCTACTAATGGAATTGTATCAGTAACATGTTATTTCTATTTTGCGCCGCCTCCGAAAAGATTGTGTTGTATTGAACATAGTATTTAATATTTAAATTTAATAATTTTTATTAACAATTAGTGTGTATTTGTACAAATCAAAATAAAATTATTCGTCTTATTGCACTTCTCCACTTTTTATACCATTTTCAATTTTGCTGTGCATTCATAAAAATCAGAAGGTAATTATTTCATACTTTTCAGTGAATTTATTTTTACTGGTTCCTAGGTTTCGAAGTCGGTTTAATATTTTTTTATAAAATGTTTTTTATTTAACAATTTTTATTTTATTTGGATATATATAAGGAAAAAAACTGCAATGGTTCTCATCACCTATGGTTTGAGACTGCGTTTCTCTTATATGAGAGTGTAGAGTCCCATTTCTTTAATAAAACACATTGAATTTTCGGATGATATTTTTATTGCCACCTAGTAGGGTGGCCGGATGGCCGAATGGGCAAACACGCTAGAAAATACTCGTTGCCACTGATAACCGGACATATGATTGGGAACCCGAAGATAATAAGTTCAAAACTCGGTGCGACGGGACGTTTAATAATATTCAGCATTAATCCCCCACCCTCTCTCCTGGCCCGGGGAACTCCGTATAGCCTAAACTGAGGGAAAAAAAATCGTCACCTAGTGCAGATCCTCCGACAGGAGACCGAGGAATTTCCATTTTCAATATTTTTTCTGAGTAAACTGAATATTACTTTATTATGTTCCTCACAGATGGTAGTACCTCTTTGAACTTTTGGTATTGAGATGTTAGCTTTTTGGCCATCAGATAGCCGTGGGTGAGTAATGAGAGCTTCTCTCTTGGACGCACTAGAGATAAACGCGCCTCCCTCCCACACCCGTAGGGTCAGTAACGTCTGTTTCTAAACACTTCACCTACGAATAAATGTATAGAAATACATTAAGAGTGCTAAGTGTGTATCCATAGTAAACTCCTAAAGTTTCATAACTTCATAAATTATTTCCCCCATTTGCTGTTTAAGTAACTAATTTGCTTGGACAATCTGTGTGATAGAGGCAGCGAAAACGTTGGGTGGTAGAACATATCTATTTAGAACCATTTATTGCATTTTTTTCCAACCCGTCAAATCAATACATTTTTTCGACTCTCAACTGGTTTTACTACTATATGTATATTTTATATACATATTAGCCAATCCACAGCCCTCCAATCTTGTTACACATCCAATTTCTATCTTGAGATATATTTCTTAAATCTGGAAAAATATATTTTACTTAAGTTTAGTTAATTATAAAGTTATCTTTTTTTTATACTTTCATTATTTATTTGCACCTGTCAATAAGTTGCTAGACATGATGGTAAGATATCAGCAAATAAGATGGCAATGATCCAAATAGTTACATTTTAGTCATGGGAAACGATGGTACCTATCAGCTCCTATTGACGGGCTTGGTTCAGTCACAATCGTTGTTAAAGTTGACATAGTCTTCGATGTTACCGAAATAGTTATTATGCTATATACATAAATAGCAAACTTTATAAGCTGTGTGTCATATAGAGTGAAAAGCCCATCTTCAACTGAACATAAGAAAAGAGCTAGGTTAATGGTTTTTAAACTTAAACTATCATTTTTCCAACAGTATGGTTGATTCATCTATATCCTAAACTTTGCTAAAAAGGAGAAAGAAAAATGGTATTATGGCCGATTTACGCATTGGCCCCACCTGCTTAAACCTCTCCTAAAACCTATTACTGAGAATTGATTATTTATTGGGTGCAAAAGTAAAGGCTTCAAACCAATTATTATAGGTGATAAACTTTGATAATATCTAACTCCTTAAATCTAAATCAAGCAGTGTATAAAAATTGAGTGCTACAGTAGACTAAAGTAAAAATTTCATACCACAGTAGGTTAATGTAATAAAAACAGTTTGATATAATAAAAACACCCTACAAAACCCTCTTTCCCCACATCATCTGACTAAGTAAATGAGTTCTTTTTATTTTAAGCCTCTCGTTAACCAGGTAATATACGATTTCATATAAATATATGTCCAACATATGTCGGTAGAAAGAAACAGAGAAATTAGTTACATCTTCACAACTAATACAAAAACGATTAGGTGAGCCACTCCTTCCTCTTAATCGATTTCTGGAGGATTAGACGTTGAAGGATAATTAAAAAGAAGTTAGTCGGCAGTCCAGAGGTATGTCCGGTTGCTTCGGGGTACGGAGTCATCTGAAACGGTGGATGGTTATTTCGGTCGAAGAGATGTAAGCTAGACTCTTAGAATGATGCTCCAATTTTTTTTCCCGAAAAACCATAACGTTGGACGTGACGAAGCAGGCTGGATGACCGAGTTGGCAAACGAGTTAGGAAATATGCATTGTCATGGACAACTTACGATTGGAATCCCGAAGAAAGCAAGTTCAAAACCCGGAGCCAGCAGGGAACATTTAATAATATTCGGCATCAATTCCCCACCAGGCCCAGGAAACGCCGTATAGTCTAAACGGCAAGGAAGGGGAGGAACAAAAAAAAAATTCCACAAAAATCAAATTATTGTTAGGGGAAACACAAATTTTCATAATTTCGGTTATACGTACCGAAGAAGGAATTGAATGCCTTCTGGCCATTATAGTCAGAAGAACTGATTATAGGACTTTACATTTTTTAATTGACTATTATTTAATTTATTTAATCTATGTTCAAGGATTCCGAATGAACGCCTAAATTATACATTACGAAGAAACCCGGAATAATTCCGACTTGGCCTCTTATTCAGTGGGATGGCAGATGTATTGTATATAAGTACATAAGATTTTGTTGTAGATATTTTATTATTATTTAGAGTAAATCGTTTTTCATTCATTTAAAGTACAACAACTAAATATCATGGATGTTATATAATTGTTTTTTTTTAATGTCTCTGTTTTTGCAATTTGCTTATAAACTAATCCAGCTTTACTGATTTCTTCTATTATGTGTCTTTTATTTCAGGTTTTTATTATACATCCAACTATGTATTCATCTATCCTTTTTATTGTTCATTGGTACGTTTCGGACATATTGTCCATTTTTAAGTATCTACAATTTTTTTAAGCAATACAAATTAATATATAAATATATTAAAGTACAATTCTCTATATAAGCACATCAAATAAATCTATAAGCATAATATATATTTTATTAGCATATATTTTATTTTTTATGCTTACAGATTTTTTTTCTATAAGCAAAAATATATAGTATGCTTATAGATTTATTTTATGTGAATATATGGAGGATTGTAATTTATATATTAATTTATATTGCTTAAAAAAATTTTAGGTATTTGGAAGAAAATGGACAATATGTCCGAAACGTTGTACCAATGAACAATAAAAAGAATAGATGAATACATAGTTGGATGTATAATAAAAAACCAAAATAAAAGACACATAGTAGAATAAATAGGAAACAACCAAAGAAAGTTGATGAGAAGAAGAAACAAGAAGAAAACAATATTACTGATTTTTAATATTTGACAAGAAAAAAAAAAAAAAAAGCTTTTACCAAAGCTATATAATTTTATATAGGTAGGTATTATCTGACGTATAAGAATCAAGGATATACATGACGAAACGCAGATCAAAATTTCAAAATGATTTGCGGCTTAACATTAAGGGCATTATATCTCAGAAACTACACAAATAATTAAACGTAAAAGTATATAAAATCATGTTTATATATCAACGCTGTATATGTAGAAGAAAACATACATTGTCGAAATAATAAAGAAAATCTTCTAGCCCAGTTCTTTGTAGGATCAATTGCCGTATATCCAATCAGGAATTTTTTTCCTTCAATGATAGATATCTAAAAATAAGTAAATATTTTTAAGCAAATGGCATAATATTAAAATCAAATCTGTATTATTATTTTAATATTAAATTTCTCCATATGTGAAGAATACTTCATTGTTAAATACTCCATTCATTGTTAAAAATACCTTTTCAGTATCAATCTAAAAAATATAGATTTGATATATTAGAAATCTTTGTTCCATTTTGCAACAGGATAGTTCGGTCGATCGCTAATTGTCAACTTAGTGAAATCATAATTTGAGGATATTGGTTAAAGTCGCCAATGAAATGCCTACTTAAAAGTTTGACTGAGTGTTTTTTTCCCTTTAAACGACCAATTTTACAGTGCCTAGCATTAATCAAATTTCATGTTATTATAGGTCCTGAGAATAAATTAATTTTTTTACGTAACGCTATTTCAAGGATAATGCCATTCTAATTCATCATGTTAATGAATGAATTGCGCTTCTTCTAATATTTCATTCTTCTGGCATTCAATGTGATGTTGAAGAAGGATGACCAAATATTGCAGTCATTTGAATTTTTTTTTCCTACTTGGCTGAAGAGAATCGAGGAATGCACAATATAAGGAATTAAAAAACTCATTATTTAACACGAGACTGTTATAAGTGTTATTTTTCTATTAATAAGCGAAACTAGACCTCACACTATGGATACCTTATAGAAGGAATTCTTCAAGGATTTAATTCATCTCAAACAAATGAAAACATTGTTTACAGCCTTTGCTACCAAATGATTGGGTTTGAAGATCTGAAATCCATTAGATCTTGTGCGTCAGCTTTCAAAGATACGTCAAAATAAGCACTTGCTATCTTCCAAGTGGTCAACAAAACGTGCAAGTAGAGAATATAGAAGACGTACATTACTAGAAGATATTTGTAGCATGAAACAGGCAACATTGTGTCGGAATCATATGTACATTGACACATCTGGACATTTTAAACATATCTAAAATAATTAAACCTGTGTTTAATTTCTGTATTTGTGATCGAAATTTCTAATTTAACATTTTGTGATTACCATTTAATATGTCTATAACCTCAATTGTGAGGTTTCGTTTATCCCATTGCGAGAGAAACAAATGGAAAATACTGCAACAGCACAATCACTTTAAGCCACGTTTTTCATTGCGTTAAATTAATTATTCCTTTGAGTTGTGTAATTTTAACAGTTTAGTCTGCAGAAAGTCTTAGAAAATTTGCTCTTTAAATCTATCGTAAGGATTAAAATTAAAAAAAAACTGCTTATCCGTTCTCATCCGACCATTTCTCATGTTCAAAATAACAACGCATTATCCACCTGGCTTTTGTGACATGGATGCCTTCTGGACCTTTCCGCCTCCATGGGTTGAGTCTCTGAAGTAATCTAATCTAGAATTTTAACAGGCATAGATGTCTGTTTGTTTGTTTTGTTTTGTTTGTTTAACGTCTCTTTATGCTACTAAGGCTAATCGGACGATGCTACAGTGGGAGCCCTAAATTTGCATAGACGTCTGTTTTATACTCTCCAAAATCTATTACACTTTCACATTTGCCCATAAAGAAAAAATCAGATTTGAATTTGTTCTGCAAGACTAAATCTATATGTAGGGTAAACCGTACAGTTATTGACACCCTTAAGACTATATTTCTGTGGTGAAATTAAAAAAAATACTTTTTATGAAGGGATCAAATTGAAACTTCGTAAAGCTCCTCTTTATCTATCCTTACAAAGACTCAAGAGGTTTTTTTGGGTAAAAAGTTCAGTAGTTTTACCATATGGCAATATTTATTGTTAAAAATGCAAAAATTAGTTATTGACAACCTATGGATTTAATTGTGAAATCTTCCCTATGGTTAGTTGGTTCAAGTCTTACTTCATATATGACTTAGAGGACCTTTCAAACATTAGATTCAAGTATATAATTAGAACTTGTTTACTTATTTCTTTAAGTTAAAGTTGGGGTGTCAATAACTGTACTGAGTGTCAATAACAGTATGGTTTACCATATCTATTTAGTTGAATGCAATTTCTATAGTTCAATACCTCTCACTTAATTCACTGATATTAGTTTGTTTTACGTTCTTTTTTTCATTTTAGAAAATTCGGTTTTATTACTGCATCCAGCATCAGATATATTTCTTTCTTCGCGTTTTCCTTCATTGATCGTCTTATCAGAAATTAAACTGTTTATATCTAATTCTTACTAATATTGATAGCAACAATAAATCCCCTTCCTAGTAGCTTAGAACGCTATGCTTAACAAAGGCTTAATTTAAAACATATCCGAGCTTATTATTGCGAAAATAAATAGGCAGATATGGAATGGGCAAACAGAAGAAGATGAAAGGCAAAAAGAGAAGGACGGAGGAAGCATATAAAAAGGCAAGAAAGGCTGGGAGGGAGATAAGACTCACTGTCCGCGCTCCTGTCAACCTCATATATCCTGCTAATTCTCCTCATTTATCCTCCCTTCCTTGTCCCGGCCTTGGTCTCCGCGTCTTCTACTCTCAAATATTCTACCAGGTTAAATGGATTCTTCTCAGATCCGTTGCCTTTCCTATCCTGAATACAAGTCATCTATTCCCGTCTACTAGATTGAGTCATCTCCGAATTTCCGTTACTGAGGAATGTAAAGTAATCAATCGCAAACGTGAGCCAGAGTGGTTTGGAAGAATGAATCGGAGGTATGTTGCACGCTTCCTTAAACTTGTTTGTCACTGAATTATTATATTTCTCACAACATGAAGATTTATGGGCACGTGTTCCAACTTGATGAAAAATCATGAAACCTGTGGAAAAATTGTGAAAACCCTCTTTTCTCCAGATTTCTAAAAGTTGAATTGATGATTTCCTGTACTTCATTAGTAAAGTAAACATAAAAACTGGACGCTTACCGTGTCTACCAAAAAGCTCACACAATGCCTATGCCTGATTTTTATTAGAAAAGGGCGAATAGGAAGTTCCATTGCAATTAACAGCATACTATGATACCTTGGCTATTCCCCGTTCTTGAAAAGAAAACGCAGACGATGAAATGTATGGGAAAGGACGGCTGGTCGAAAAAATCCACACTGTTTTTCGCGTAAACTTATTGAATTTAAAACAAGTAACTTTTGTCGTTATGTTTAAAATTGAATTAAAAATCAGAAAATTTACAAACTAAATATCTAAAACCCTTATTATTGGGAAAATATTACATTAAGCCAACATCTTCGGCAATAATTGCTAAACACAAAAATTAAAAAAAAATAAAAGGGCTAAATAATTTGTGTGTAATGTACTTTTCTGGTGTGTAAATTACAAGAAGATGTAAAGTATGGTATTGTTTTAAAAATATTTTGTCTTAATGCGAGGCAAAAGTTTTTTTCTTCACAAATTTGAATTTCATTGATTGATCATATTTTCCTGTCAAGTTCGGGAAGCATTTTTATGTAGAAAAAAATAATTCAAATCTTTTTTTTTTAATTTTTTGAGATGTGTAGCCTTTAGTCTAAGGGTTATTGGCGTCTAATGGTATTTTATACCATTCTATAGTATTCAGTCCATTTAAGGAAATCAAATATAGTAGAGACTCGCTCTTCACTGTCTTAATTGATTTCTTTTAATGAATCTGAATGACTAAATCGTTTCATGTATTTCTCAAATCGCAAGTGTTGGACTAAAATTCAAATCTTTGAACCAGGCCAAATGATTCAATAACTAAAAATGATCTTGGAGTAAAGGAAACTTTTTTTTCGGAAACTCAAATACGATGTACACGAAAAATTATCAATATCAATAAATATACATTTTTTATTTTTATTATAATTATAATAGAAAAAACTTAAGTAAAATTACCCAGGGGTGGATTGAGCCCTAACTTAGGGGGGTCATGATCCCCCTGTTTAATAATCACGTGGTTGAGAGCACCATTTTTTATAATAACTTTACCTTGCATTAAGAAGAACAGCAATCTAAACAAACAAAAGTGTTACGTTTATGGCCTCCCTCATTACATTATTTATAAAAAATACAAAAAAGAAAAATTGAAATAGCCAAAATATTTGAAGTGGGTCATGCCCCCTGGATCCGCCAATGAAATACCACCGGGAAATTTCATTCAAATTTATGGTTTCGATATTGGATAGTTTTCAAAAATTATTTTTTCCTATGCTGATCATAATATTTTAGAATTGAAGCGTGGAAATGCATAAGGGTTAAAGTGCCAAAAAAATATATAAAGTGTTTTTTCGCTTAATTGTTATGTGTGTCAAAACCATTCTTCAGAAATGGATATAATTAATTTTTAGTAGTTAATAAGTAGTATATTGAACGTTTGAAAGATAGCATGGGTGCAACGTATTTCACTTATATATAGTGATAAGCCATATCATTTCTGTAAAATTTTCTCAAAGGCACATATACCCTTTTGCATTTCCATGCTTCAATTATTTCTGGTTATAGATTCGAACCAAGAGGATTTCATGCATTCGGATCCTATGAGGTATTTTATCAACGATATCAATAATATTAACGTTTAATATTAACGTTTAAGTAATATTAACGTTTAATATCGATATTAATGTCCTAACAGCGAAACTTCAGAGTTCTTTGAAACGATCCAGACATTAGAAAGCTCTATTCCCCAGAACATTTCGCAAGAAATTCATCAACCGGACAATGGGACCTTGTAACCGTCAGTATTGGTTGACGGGTCTCGCATTACATTCCCGTATCACTCCGATGATCCATCAGGACTCGTTCCGTGGAGCAGTCGGCCCAGCGGGAGTCCAAACGTATCCATGTCTCAATCAGGATTGTCGTCGGCAAGGGGTGTTCTACCTAGACTTTGACTTATGGTACTCTTTGATCTTCGTTAGCCAAGAGATATGATATGACAGCTTCTTTCGAATGTATCTCGATAGAAGAAAAAAACAACACTGTTCTGAAGAGGCGGATATATATTTAGATACAGCTTCGCCTGAAGGTGACTAATCTCTTCGATATCAAAACCTCCTCAATAAATGGTGTTAATAACGACGTTCTCAGCCACATCTAGGGTCTTCAATAAATCAAAGTAGTGATAAGTTGCCAGTTATAGAACAAAACATGAAACTGAAGAAAAAAAAAAAAAAAAAAAAAAAACAGAGGGAAAAATCCAGGTGGATTTCTTTCTTAAATATATGGCTAAAAATAAAAAAAAATGTATTTACTTAAGTAGGTATATATAAAATGTTTTTTTTTTTTAATATAAAAGATCAAAAATTTCATTGTTCTCAGGATAAAGTACATGGAAACAATAACGAACAAGTCTAGTAAAAGCCCAAACTACAAGCATTCTGAAAAGGAATCAGATGAAAAACCTCAGACCCTAATTATTTTGTTTCATTACTACTTACTACTAATTACTAATGACTACTTACTTGTTTCTAATTTAAGGAATTAATGAGAAACACTATCTCTTAATATTAAAAAAAATAATTAATAGGAATTAAACATTATTTATTCTTTTATTTTTATGTTTTTCTTTTTTTGGTTCTTTTTTGTTGTTCTGTTTTTAAATCTTTTTATAAATTTTTATATATAGGTTTGAGCTTGTTATTTGATATTTTTATGATTATAATGCTGTTGTTATTTCATGTTATTAACATTTTACCAAGATTTAATATCTACCTAATTATTACATATCTACATTAATTAATCTTTAGTGGCCAGTTAAGCCTATAGAAAGAAAATTTTGTAAATTGGAAAAAAAAAGAAGATTTTTTTTTTTTTAAGTTTCTTCGTATATCGTCGGCACACTGGTAAAGTCACGAACTTGATTTTTTTATTTTTTTTTTTTGTGTACTGTGTTTCTACACAGTGTACTGTGTTTGTATCATAAACCTGTTAAAGTATAAAATGCGATGTTAACTTGCGTAACTCATTGCTTAATTTAAAGTATTTAATTAAAGTTACTATTTGCTCTCCAGAAAATTTTAATTTTCACAGATTCGCAACTTTACCAGAGAGTCAATGATATACATATATATATTAGCTTTTTTAGTATTTACGATTTAACAAATAATGTGTATAAGATAAATGAGTATGATGTATATTAGCAACCCAATATAATCACTTTTTTCAATAAAGGGTCTCTCTCTCTCTCTCTCTCTCTCTCTCTCTCTCTCTCTCTCTCTCTCTCTCTCTCTCTCTCTCTCTCTCTCTCTCTCTCTCTCTCTCTCTCTCTCTCTCTCTCTCTCTCTCTCTCTCTCTCTCTCTCTCACCATTAGCTAATAACAAGTAAAACGCTTGGATAAAATGCATTTTATATTGAAAATCCACTGATCTACTGATCCACTAACAATATATGGAATTGATTAAAAAAAAAAAAAAAAACTAAAACATGTGTAGATGAGGTTAGAGAAGAAAAAAAATACCAGTTAGGTAAGCTAGCTAAAAAAATATCGTAACTGTGGAGGCTTTGAGTATTCAACATATTATCGCTTGATGAACATTTGTATGTGTAAATGCTATAATATGTTTTTCTTCTCATGAATTTTCGGGGCAGCTAAATTAATGGCGGGAGATGGCAAATGATAACAAACCGGGATCGGTGCACTCATACAAAAACACGCCCAAAAAAATACTCGTTTTTGAGAAATGGTCAAATGGCTTTCCGGATGTCGTACTGGGGCCATTCTTGGAGTCATGTAATGACCGCAAATTCCTTTCCCTAAATCGGATGCCCCTTTCGATTCGAAAAATTCGATTGAATCAGTAATTTAGTGAAAAAGGTTATTTATTTATTCTTTTTTTTTTTAGGTTTGGAATTTCTTTTACGTACTCTGATTTCTTTTACTTCCTACTGCTTTTTCAGTTTTATGTTTTAATTTATTTTTTAATTCTATTACAAAAGGTTTAGAATACCAGTAAATGATTAAAAAACTGCGATTGATACTCTGATTTTTAAATAAATAAAGAAAAATTGGGATAATCTAAACAAGGGATTTGGAAGCAATGGAACTATATTTGATTAAATATATATTTATAGCATTTTCCCAATTGAGAAGATACTTTGTATATAAAAGCAGATAAAGTTACAGAAGGTATATTTCGCAGTTGGGTACTTTTCAGTAAACTATTGAACGCATTAGAATTACAAAGCAACCAGTATTTATGCTAAAGATTTTCAAGTGAAGAGATTATAATTCACATTAATTCATCTCACGTTCAGAACAAAGGCAATCTTCCACACATTTGTAATTGTCTTTTGGATGTTTTTTTTTTCTTTACAGAAAAGATTTTTATTTTTTTATTTATTGCTTTATTATTTTTCCCAATTAAAGAACAGTGTGTCTCCGCCCCCAGACGCGAGACAAATAGGCCTTCCATATATGATAGACTACAGAAAAGGGGGTCTAAGGGTTGAAGGCAATTTTCTCTATTTGATTGACAGGCGGTGGTTGAGAGAGCTCCGGTGATTAGGGCCCACGTGAAAGGACGAACCGGATTGGCTGAGGCTCCGGCCAATGACGTCACGTCATTAGTCTTGTTAAAACCAATCAAGCGGAGGCCGACGGCCATTTTTCAACCCGGCTCGACCAATTAATACACTTCAGGCCGGCCTGGAGCGCGGCTGTATTACTACTCTTGTTTCCTGTTTTATTTTCCTCCAGCTCTGTGTTTTTTATCCTTGGAATGGTTTCTTTTGTTACTACTTCGTGCAAGTCCTAACCTTATGGGATGTGGAATGGTATCTTAAAGACCCAGATATCCTGGAAGCCGGTTGATCTACAGCTGTCAAATTAAGGGATAACTGGTCCCACCAATTACCCTAATCGAGTACTTTCCAATCTAGTAGCACTTCTCTGATTAGATTTTAAGTAGATATTACGTAATGTAGTTGTTGTTTTTTTGTTTTTTTCTGCATCTGTCAAAATATTTCTGAAGTTGTATATTTGCAAGAATTCCAATTTCAATGAAGAGATTAAAGCTCACTAAAATAATATGAATTCGTTACCAACAACCTACCTCTAAATGCTTTTATTTAGCTCATTTAGAGGATTTAGCAACTTAAAGTCTAAAACCAAGAGAAGATCCATCTTGCAACCAATATCTATTTAGCTTCTTCAGTATCATACTTGGTATGGTTATCGGTACATCATATGATAGTATAGCCTCTCAGGAGCGAAACAGTTTGATGAAGTAGGTGTGAAAAAAGGGTGGTTTAAAGACCACTCAAATCACGCTACCTGTACAAATGGCTGCCCACTAAAATACAAATTTTTGGCTATTTCCAGTTTTTTTCTTACAACTCTAAAACAATTTTATTCGCTGTAAAATTTAAGTTCATAAAATTTCGCGCAGAACTTTAAGTTAAAAGAGGTTAAGCCTTTTCATCGAAAATGAAGTACGCTAATGTTCCATTACTACAACCCGAAAAGGGATACTCGAAATGAAAAATGTTACGTACAACAGTTGTAGAGCATCATAATATGTGTAAGACATAATGTAGTCATAATAGCGGTCCCTAGAACAAACTAAAATAAAAAACAGATATTCCAAATTATATGAATTCTTATCTATCGTACATTTACGCTAAAAATAAATTACATAAACCCAACCACTAGACAATTCAAAGCTGGTACTCCACAAGAGTCTGTTGTAGTTATAGTTAGTGGTGTATCTTGCACGAGACTTAATCCCCCACTTTATTAAATGTTTTTAAATAATTTATTTTTGAAGAGAAATAAATAATTTAAAACAAGAGTGGTCATCCACGATAATGATTAAATTAATATTTATTAAATGTTATTATTGTAAATTTATAGTTAATTAAGTATGAAATAAAAAAAAAAAAGTATGGTGTTTCAGAGCGACCCAATAGAGTAGGACAGCACTACATTCTAATATATTTTATATGATCTATTTGTATTCATAGAAAAAAATTTGTTCGAAGGACCTGACCAATTGGTTCTTAAAACCATTTTAGCCAGTCATGACTGGTGAAAAAACTTTCTATATTATAATACCCAGGCTCCTTATAATTCTTAGAGGACGGTTAGTAGGGACGGACAAACCCAGAGGCACCCCCACCCACCACTAAGACAGGGACAGAATGTATTTCCATGGTAATGACAGAGGCCCACAATTCCCCGGCCTTATTACCCAGATGGTCCCACGGGAGTAGCCAACTTCCCCTGAATCCCAAAAGCTCTTCGCCAATAATCATTTTTATTAGCTCAAGTTATAATGGACTCGTCCTGATTCACAGGGTACCGATTTTATAAAAGTTATCTTCATGCCTTGTTAAAAGTTCGTTTAGCCTCCTATTCCTGAGCGGTTCTAATATCGAATCATGTCGATCAAAAATGATATTGAACACGATTCTAGACATTTATAAAATATTATGTGGTTGATTAAAACTCATATTCACACAAGTCTTTATTTTTTGTGCAAATTCATGTGATGAATTACTTCATAATTTTAGAAACTTTTATATAAAAGAGCTCGAAAAAAATATGCTACTACACATAGAAAACAAGCAATGTTGTAGCACCCAGTAATCACTAAAAATTATTAACATCACTGTTAATACTGATATAAATATACCATGACAGCATATATTTTTACCCATATACCTACCTCTGTGATATTCTATTTGTTTGTTTGTTTGTTTAACGTCCATATTTATGCTACTAAGGCTAATCGGACGATGCTACAGTGGGAGTCCTAAATTTTGCCTATCCAGGTATAATTAGGATAGGGATCTTTAACGAGTACCTGACATCGTACAGGCTCGGGACCTCCATTTTACGTCCTATCCGAGGGACGGCATAGCTAAGGATTTTTTACTCCCATTAAAAAATCCTAGGGCCACCGCTAGAATTGAACCCGCGATCTTTAGTATTGTAGGTTGCCATGCTAACCACAACACCACAGGTGACCCCCTGTGATATTCTATATTTTAATTTAAAATATAAAAATTAAGCGCATATATTTTGAATGATTCGTTACAAACCATTGGGCCATGGAACCATGGAGACTGTAACTTCCAGTGCCATATGTAGTGTAATCTAGCCGTACCGCAATATAGTGATGTCGAAGTACAATTTAGTAAATGCACCGCAAAAACGAATGTCAGAATCCAAAATAATTTTAAAAGAGGTGAGAGATAGTCAACTGTTCTTCAATTACGATAGGTTAAATGATGGTCAGGATTTTCAGTTTACAATGATTTTATTGTGGTAAGCCAACGTTTCGATCCAACTTGTGGATCTTCATCAAGGCTAAAAGAAAACAAATATATGAGTATCTATGCTAGAGGGTGACAATAAATGGATACATTACAGAACTGATAATAATATAAAAAATGGTGTATACATGAATATTAAAATAAGTGGCTGGTTAACAAGATAAAATAGAATCTGATATTTACCTACTGAGTCCAGGTGGATACTAAGACTAAAGGTAAAACTAAGGTGAGAGGTATTGGTAGGGGGTTAGTTTGCCGACTTCAAAGGTTTATGACGGGGAAATCCAACGCTTCTGAAGTGAAGGCAACAGAGTGAACAAAAATTTTTTTTAAAAACTAACAAAATAGATGGTACTGTATACAAATAGTTGTGTCTGGACTCAATAATAACATAAAAATGAGATAATACATAATGTAACAATGCATAAAAAATTGGAAAATGTACAGAAAGAAGTATACAATACAAAAAATAATAATAGTACAAGAGGTACAGAGATAATTGCAGGTACCTATGAAATCAAAACTAGGATTTGAGGATGCGGAAGATGTTACAATAAGTGAATGAAATTATCTCTTTATCTGTTTTCTGATTTACCGGGTTATTTTTTTCCAGATGGATGAAAATGGATTCTGAGATGAGTCGTTTATCGTGGTTAGGTACAGTAGCTAATATGTAGGGGTTCTCAAAGTCGAAGGAATGGTTGTGGGCAATGGCATGTTCTGCTAATTTAGATGTAGAAGAATTACGCGTGGAAATACTGTATTTATGTTGATAAATACGTTTTTAAAAATAATTTTTGGTTTCACCGATATAGCAACTGTTGCAATTAAGCGTGGAGCACTGGATACGATAAACTACATTACACATGTCTAGGAGAGGTACTGGGTCTTTGAGTTTGGTATAAAGGTTTTTTAATTTATTGTTATTTTTTAATACTAGGCGCATGTGTGGGAAACTCGATGAGAAGGATTTTTTAATTTTGTTTGAGAGAATGGGGATATATTTTATAGATCTGTATTGGAAAGTAGAGATCGGAGGTTATGAAGAGTTGTTAGAGAGATTTTGGGTTTTAGCATTGTTATTGATAAGTTTTTTTATTAAGTGCTCAGGAAAATCATTAGATTTTAAGATATTTTTCAGGTGTATTTTGTTATGACAATGAAATAGTGGATCGGACAAGGTCAGGCTACGGTGGATGAAGTTTTTTGCGACGTTGATTTTTTGGTGATGTGGATGTTGGGTAAAATAGTTTAGGAGTCGGCAAACTAACCCCTACCATTACTTCTCACCTTATTTTTACCTTTAGTCTTAGTATCCACCTGGACTCAGTAGGTAAATATCAGATTCTATTTTATCTTGTTAACCAGCCACTTATTTTAATATTCATGTATACACCATCTTTTATATTATTATCAGTTCTGTAATGTATCCATTTATTGTCACCCTCTAGCATAGATACTCATATATTTGTTTTCTTTTAGCCCTGATGAAGATCCACAAGTTGGATCGAAACGTTGGCTTACCACAATAAAATCATTGTAAACTGAAAATTGTAACCATCATTTAACCTATCGTATAATAATTGTAAAATAATATAAAATAATTATTTCATTATTGCGAAGCATTCGTACTCCAACCTACTTAAATCCCATTTAATTAAAGTAACTACACACCTTATAATTCGTCATGGGCATAGGTGAGGTGTTGAAGTAAAGGATAGATGTGTTTAAATTGTAAATTATTTATTTTTTGAAACATAAGTTTAAGGTTTTTGTATAATTATATATAATATTAAATAGTATTTACGTGTTTAAAGAACCTCTTTGGACACTATGTTTGATGTTATGATATGATATGGTCATCTGTGATTGTTCGTTGGTGGGTTTGTTTTACAAAGACATAGATGTCACAGACAGAACGCACCCTTGAAAACGCCACATACTTATGTAAATACACATATTGGTTTCGCGGAAAGCGAGTGCGCTGATTTTATTGACTGAAATCGCATGTTTTTGCTTGTAATTCGCAAACGATGGCTACAATCGGAAAAGTGTATGTAACCAAAAATGTTCATTTCAACAAACTGAAAAAATGACACCTCGAAAAAGCCCTGCGACCATTTCCGCTGAGAATTGCAGTATTTCGCTTGCAACTCTCAAGCGAAGGGATCAATCGAAAAAAATGTATGTGACTGAAAATGTTCTCCTTGAATACCTAAAAGTATTTACCATTTATAAACCTTTACATTTTGATTTTAGTCAAAAAACACCGGTTCACAACGGTGCAAACTCATAACTCACAATCGAAGGCGAAATCAGTGATTTGTATATTTTTCCGGTGTAGCGGTTAAGGAAAGCTTTAAAATGATGGCTCAATCATCAAATTTGATGAAGTATTAAGGAAGTTATGGCGTAACGACAAAAAAAAGAAATAAGTATATGATATGATACAATTCATATTTTCAATAATAATCATAACTAAGCCATGAGCTGCTCAACGGAAAAAAATAATTAGCAATTTAACGGTAGTTCATTCATGAGGAAGAACAAAGACTATGAATCTGGGAAAGATTAACGATTTAAGTGACCATTATTTTAGTTGACTTTCTTCATTTATTTAAAAGAAGAAATATTTTTCTTCTTGCCTTCCTTATGTTGTAATGAAGTATTTAACTATGTTTTGACCAATTGCGGCTTCGTTCACAACAGTTACCACCATGATAGCGGGAGAGAAGAGGAGGCCGGAAGACGGAACAGCTTAACGAGACTTGCCCTCCAGTTGCGGGGGCCGTTTGGGTAATCGCCCCGGCTACAACTTTTAATCACGGTGCCATTACACCCCGCAGAGGACCTTATTGCCCCATCGGAACAGCGGGAATTTTAAAACTTACCAGCTCCTTTTTCACAGGATCGCAATTAGAGGAGCCAATCTGTTGGATTAATGCGCCCGATTTAACTCCTTCGGTGCATATTTAATTTGCGGACGTCCCTCGGGCCTCAAAGGGCGGGAATCGCCGGCCCTTATCCGTCTTATCAGCCCCTTATCAGTCAAGGGCTTCCTTTTTTTTTTCCTCTCTCTCTTCCTTCGTCCGCTTCCATTTGTCTCGAAGGGCGTTCTAACAAATTCAGGGTGCTTCTAGAACAGCGGGTAGAAACCGTTAATTTCACGAAGGAAAAAAAGAAGAAGGAAAACCTTCTAAAAATTTAGTGCCTACGTAGTACTCATTAGTAAGTAATACAATTTGTTTTTTGAAGTAGATTTATTTTATCAATTTCATGGATTTGATACCAATCAACCAAAGATTGGTAAATATCGAACAGATTATGCATATACAGTAACACTGTTTTTGTTGCCGTAAAATTATAACACAAAAGAAAAAAATAAAGAGAGAGAAATACTTTATTGATAAGTAGTGCTGCCCTACTTGATAGGATTGCTAGACACACAGCATACTAATCAATCCGTTTGGATTTTTTCGTGGTTAACCACCTATTTATAAATTTATATTATTTTTAAATATTTTATTTTTGAAAAGAAATGATTGGGCTCGACTCCCCGGGTACGAGCCCTATTTTTCTCTTCAAAAATAATTTATTTTATTTTTTATAAGGGCGTCAACCACTAGGGCCATCATCGCCCTATATTCCAAATAAATAAAATATTTAAAAATTATACTTAAAAATTGATTCAATAAAAGAAAAAACATTACAATGGTCAAGAGACCTCACTGAATGGACAAATAAGTCCACTCTCCCGTATAAAGGTCTGGTCACACCACAGCACGAATGTATCTGATGCAAATACGGATAAATAGTATTTATAGTATATAAATAGTGTAAGGGGTCGTCGACGCGGTGTCGGGCATGTGTGAGCGGTTACTACCTATCCTTCTTAAATGAATCGGATCCGATACACGCCCGTGATGCGGTGCGGTTATCTGTGACCAGACATTAATTCGCAAAAATTGCGATATCTATACGAAAGAGACCACTGAAGGGAAAGGATTGATTTGACCGGGGTATGTACCTGGTGGATCAAGTGGCAAGATCGCCTTACTAGTGATAAGGTTATCCGGTAACTTCTAATAAAAAATATATTTAAAAACTATTTTAAGAATTTTCATGTTATCTTGACAAGATAAGTAATTGAGGAAATATACATATGTATGTAAATATATCTGTATATATAACAGATAGATATTACTATTGCTATATTAACACATTTCGTCCAACGGGTGGAAATATTATGATTTGTATTTCTTTATATTCCTATGTTAATAGAAGTGTAAAATATAGGATGGATAAATTTAAAAATGATTGCGCTTCGGGGAGCCTATTTTTCGGGAACGCTCCTCTGGGACATTACATGGACAAAATTGAACCAAAATGCCGTGATATTATTATATTTTTTATTTTAAATTCCACTTAATAAAATCTGAATTAGAGGTAAAAAACATCGAAAAAGTTATTCAATAATTAGTTTCATATTGAAGTGTGAATACTAAAAAATTTCAAGTTCACAAAAACACCAACTTTAAAAAAAAAAATGAACCATCTCTGTACATTAATTATAAAAAGGAATGAAAAGAAAATACTCACAATGATATATCGAAAAAATGTTAATATTAATGATGCGTAAGCGCGTCTTTGGGACCATATGGGTAAAAAGCCTTTATATTCGTTATATTATATGTCTTTAATTTGTAATTAAACATTTTATTGAGATTGACAACGTCTCTAGGTAAATGGAGACCCCCTAAAATGATGGTAGATGGACAACCAGGAGCAAAACGAAAAATAAGTAAGCCAAGCTGGTAAGTGGAGAATCTCGGACTCCAGGTATTGGAGGATCAAGGAAGCGTCCGGGGACATTTTTATCTTGAGAAAGATGGTACGATGGTCCTGCTTGAACCGTTGTGCTACCAGATTATGATGGTGATGAACAGTGTAAATATGTAGGTGATCCCATAACAATTTAATGAAACCGTATCTAGTACTTTATACTAATACAAGTGCACTTTATAATATATGTAAGCTTGTAATTCAAATACTTGGTACGCTTAGATTTAAAAAAATGGTTCATTCGGTTTGACCTACCAGTGGAGGCAAGATAGTAGGTAAAAAACGTACATATAACATCGCACACGTCAAATTTCATTCCCCATTGAGAATATAGCAATATTACATCATATGAAAGTATTCAGATTACATCTTTCGGCCGTAATATTAATATTTCTATACATTAATATACCTATTAGATGTAGTGATCAAGCTAGAATTATCAACCCTATTTAGAAGACATGAAATTGGACAATTGAACTGAATTTTAAAAAGTTTTGCTCTCTGACTAAATGGTTCCTCTATAATGCTAGGACAAAATGTCAAATTTTAAATAAAATCTTAGATAACAAGATTAAAGATTAAATATTAATTGAAACATTTTAATAGTTATTTGAATGTAAATTTTATTTACCTGAGGAAACCCGAATGGCGAAGCGACTGAATTCAATCTGAATTAAAAAAATAAATATTTTCAATATAAAAATGAAAAGTAATTGAAAAAAAAACGAGATATTTCTTTTTTATAATTTTAGTTGTTTAGTTGCATAGCTGTACAGTGTATAATTGCTGTTTGGATTTTGAAAAAAATAATTAATTTGATTTTATGTTTTTATTTTATATATATATTTTATGTTCGTCAGGTGTGGAAATCTTAGATAAACCAAAGCTTTCAGAGTCAATTAAAAACATTTTTTCATAGATATGATGAAATGAGCATTTTCATTATTTCATATTAATTTAATTTTTATAAGGGCATGAAATTATTTATTATTTCATATATACAGAAGGGGGTTTTGACAAGTGGATCTAATCACACTTCACACGCTTGATTAATTTAATTTTATTACCTATTTACACCAACCATTCCTTTAATATTCCTTACTCTAAGAGAATCATATTCTCAAACAAAAAGAAATGAATGTACCTTAGAAAATGAAATTTGAGCTTGCTAGTCAAGCATACACTCTAAACTAACAAGTTAAAAAAATAGGATTTTTGGATCATGCAGTTCCTAATAGAATCAATCAAACACCAAAATTGCTTAATAAACAGAAAATAAAATGGTAATAGAAATTCAAGAAAATTTATTAAAAAAAAATAATATGAATCCAATTACGAATAAACACGATGATAGTAATTTTATTTGTAGGAAAGAAGTGAAGATGAATACTTCAACTTTTGTCTCATGAAATGTTGGAATATTCTATTTACCATTATTTTCTACGTAATTTTACATCATTTGTTTTACATATACATTTTTTCGTTTTACATTTTTCTTATTTTCTATTTCTTTAACATGTACTTACCATTCTCTTATACTACATTTTTTTTCTTTATATTGTTTAGATATAAATGTTCCTCATTCTTCAATTTCTATAGATGATAAAATATACTACATGATAAAATATAATAAAAAAATTAGCTTTATGTCGTAAGATGGCTTGCCTAGAAATAAATTTACTCGTTACAGGGTTATTGTAAAGAGAAAAGATTATATTGGTGATTCGCTCGCAGTAGCGGATCCAGGGGGTGAGGTGAGGACCAGATGAGATCCAGAGGTGAGGACACTCATAAAGTATTACTATTTCTATATAAAATGAGCTATATTTAGTAATTTTTTAAGTCCATTAATTGAAAATGAATTGTATTTAAACATTTACAATAATTTACAAAGTCGTTATGTACTGTGTACATATATACACATATGTACTAATGTGTATTTTAAATTAGGGCCTCCATTGCTCATCAAATGTAAAAAAAAAAAAAAAAAAGTGCGCCCCCCCTCCTCAGAAAATGTCTGGATTCGCCACTGTTCGCTAGAATATAATTAAAAATAAAAAAATGTTTCCAAATATTTTACTTTTTGCTATTACATAACTGTAGAAAGGTAGGTACTATAGAATAAGCTTATTAACTAAACATTACTAATTAACTGAATAAGCTTCAATGTTTTGTTCCATTGATAATTCGAACATGAGGCTCAACCTTAAAGTATTTTACATTATGCTGTACGAAGATAAGGTACTCTAGTAAAAAGTTATAAACTAAACCTTACTAATTAACCGAGCTAGAATGTTTTTTTTTTTTTATGAATATTAGTGATCTGAACATGAATTTTCAACCTTAAAAATATATATTTTTTTTTTTTCAAATATTGCTAAATAACTTGAACGATGCTCCTATATAACTTCAGATAGGTAGGTATTATGGTATATAGGTAATATACTGGGTGTGCCAGACCTAGTGTAAAAAAAAATGGGTAATACTGCATGCTAAACGGAGTAGAATGGCGCAGAAACGAGTTTCCTATCTAAATCTGCTGAGGAGATAGAATTTTTTTGTTTTTATTTTAAAAATCTTACTTTATTCTAAAAAATGGCAGTTTTCTCTTCTTTGATTTAGCGTAGAAACAAAAACGATGATATTTTCTTAATCAACATTAAATTTCATAAAAGATGAGTTAGGTTTTGTTATTTAAAATCCACTTTCAGTGGGACTTTTATCGCGCTAAACACAAAACATTTATTAAAACTTAAATTTTTAATAGTTTTTGAAAATTCCTCACTCCCCACTGGAGTACCCTAGAAGCTGTCAAATTTCCTAAAAACTGCGAAATTTAGTTAGCTTTTTAGTGGTGTAACCCATGATACAATGCACTTCACCTTTTGAGTCTAAAAGAAGTTTTTCTAATGAAAAACATGCTAGAGATGTCACTGCTGGGGCAATGAGGAAGCGCGCAAGAGCCTGCATCCAAAGTAATGGATGCCGAAGATCCCATGAGTTAGAGTTAGTCTTACTTCTTAAGACTAGAAAGAACAATGTATGAATTCTAAATAATATAAAAAGGGTAATAATATTCTAAAATTAATTTTAGATTTTTATTTTATTAATATTTTTACTTTCACTTACCTATATATGAAATATATAGTAAGTGGAAGTATTGCGATCGTGAAAAATTTCGACTTCCGATTTTCAACGGAAATACACGTTTTGGGGTCCCCTGAGTCGAAATAACCAAGTCCCGCGAAATGGTCTGTGTGTGTGTGTGTGTGTGTGTGTGTGTGTGTGTGTGTGTGTGTGTGTGTGTGTTTGTGAACAGACTAGCTCAAAAACTATTAACCGTGCGAATCTGAAATCGGGTATTTAGTATATGTATATGCTCACGATGTGACAGCGATTATTAAAAATTTCATCAAAATTGATTAACCGGAGGGGGGACTTTACTTACTAAATTTTGTAACATTTTCACGTGTTTTTTTGATTTTCTCAAAAACGGCTCTAACGATTTGGATTAAACTTAATATTTGATCTATTTATATGCCCGAGATATGTCTGTAAAAATGTCATCAAAATTGATCAACCGCAGGGGGCACTTTACTTAATAAATTTTGTATCATTTTTACGTGCTTTTTTTATTTACTCAAAAACGGCTTTCACGATTGTGACCAAACTGGGTATTTGATGTATGTATATGCCAAATATGTGATAGCCAACATTTCATCAAAATTGATCAACCGAAGGGGGGACTTTACTTAATAAATTTTGTATCATTTTCACGGGGTTTTTTATTTACTCAAAAACGGCTTTAACGATTAATAAAAATAAGATATGAATGTAGAAAAATGTGTGACTTTGGGAAATGATATATAACAAAACGTCAATTTCTTATCTAAGTAAGTTGGTAAGTGAAAGTTGTGTGTTGCGCGCACGCACCAGATTTTTTTAATTTTAGATTATTATTACCCTTTTTATATTATTTAGAATTCATACATTGTTCTTTCTAGTCTAAAAAAGTAAAAAAGTAAAACTAACTCTAACTCATGGGATGTTCGGCATCCATTACTTTGGTGCAGGCTCTAGCGCACTTCTTAATTGCCATTCCACAGTGAGATCTCTAGCATGTTTTTCATCAGAAAAACTTCTTTTAGACTCAAAAAAGTGAAGTGCAATTGTATTATGGGGATACACCACTATAAAGCTAACTAAATTCCGCGGTTTTTAGGAAATTTGACAGTTTCTACGGTGCTCCAGTGGGGAGTGAGGAATTTTCAAAAACTATTAAAAATTACCGTTTTAATAAATGTTTTGTGTTTAGCGCCTTAAAAGTCCCACTGAAAGTGGATTTAAAATAACCAATACTAACTCATCTTTTAGGAAATTTATGCTGATTAAGAAGATATCATTGTTTTTGTTTCTACGCTAAACCGAAGTAGAGAAAAATGCCAATTTAAAGAATAAAGTAAGATTTCAAAAATAAAAACAAAAAAATTCTATCTCCTCAACAGATTGAGATAGGAAACTCGTTTCTGCGCCATTCTACACCGTTTAGCATGCAGTATTACCATATTATTTTTTTACACTAGGTCTGGGACACCCAGTATAGAAAAAAACGAAAACTTTCTAATTAACTTATTAACTGAACAAGATTTTTTTTTTTGCGAATACTTACATTTTAGTAATTTGAATGTAAATATTCAACCTTAAATATATTCGAAATTTTTCCAAAGATTTTACAGAATGCTACCATATAATTTTAGAAAGGTGGAATAAAGTTTATAAACTGAACTTTAATTATATAACCAAGAATAAATGTTTTGTGTGTAGATTGATAAATCGAACAAGTAAATAAAAAAAATTGCCAATTATTTTATGAACCTGAGATGCAATACAAAAATAAAAATAAAAATAGCTATTGAAAAAACAAAACAAAAAAAAAAACAGAACATTTCATACATTTTATATTTAAATTACCACCACTCCATGTAAAATAATTATATATATGTCACTTAATAGCATTATGAAAAACAATTAAAAAAAAAGGAAGCCAAATAGTGACAAAACACAAACATTAAAGTATAATATCACATTATAAAATATAACAATATAATATAACATTAAAATCTAAAAACACAAACATTAAAACAGTTTAAATTTAAAAATCAAAAGGACGTAATAACCGAGTAGTTGACCGTCCAAATAAAATATCAATCTAATCTAATCTAATACAATTCAATTAAAGATTTCATTTATACAGAAAAATGTTTTTTCAAGATGCTCCTATTTAGCTGGAAAGGAGGGTTAACAGATTTATGTTTATTAACTAAACTTAACTTATTGAATGAACGAACTAATTAACGAAACAAGATTTAATTTTTATTAAGTAATTCGAACCTGAAGGATATATTTATCTTCTCAAGAGAAGGAAATTCAGATTTAGGTAAAAATGATTTACTATAAAATATAGACACCACGCCGAAAAAATAAGGAGTGCCAAATAATGAAAAAACTGGTAAAATTTTCCCCTAAGCTTATTCGGAGGTTATGTTACCCTAATATAAGCTCACATCGCGTTATTTTCAGTTAAAAAAGGTCTTGATCATCTTTATTGAATCCCAGCTTTTGACTCCCCCTCATAAACTAAATAAAAATAAATAAACTGCCAAACAGCTCCTTTTCAGCTAACATTGTGGCTACACTACACGAAATTGAAATTCCCCCCAGAAGTAGCTTAGGGGAACTACTACCGAAGAAAGTGTTTTTATATATTACATCAACGTTAGGTAACCTACAATAATTTTTAAAATATTTTGACAAATATCCATGACACCTTTTCGGTTTGGCAGTAGCGACTGCCCTCCAGGTTTTGCTACCGCAGACGATCAGTCAAATTGCAAATTTGCTTATTAGCTAAAGTAGCCGTAGAGTAAATTAGACATGCGTTCTTGACCCTTTACAAATCTCTTAATGGCCTCTACAGAGCAACCGATCCATTCACTCAAAACTGATTAGTGTTCGAATTCTAAGAACAAATTATAATTGATAGTAGCAATTAAACTCCAATTATAATTTTAATAACCCTTCAGAATTCCGTGCAGTTGTGTCAATGAGCACTTATATTCGTACAATTTGTACCTGCCATTCATTGATTATATTTTCTTTACTAAAGGAATAAATCATTGCTAATTAATATTTGTCTTGCGTATATAATCAGCGTCAATTTATAATCGGTGTAACAAGAGATAATATTTTTAACCACTCAGTGCTTAGTTAGACCACTATTAAAAATTGCCCTTCAGTACTATTTAAGGTGAATTTTAAAAATAAATCATAAAATAAAAATAAAACCACTTACACCTCAGTTCAATCCCAGGCAACCTTCATAATATTTTGTTACTGAATATGCCTTTTCATATTTATATCATTCACTAAACTTGATCACGAAAAATCACCGTTAACCGGGAAAAGAACTTTTCCGTTTGTCCCCCTTAGGGTCATAATCACATCGATATTTAACAACTAAGGACTGCTTTATTGATACTTGGTTTAGTTAGCTCATATTACCAAAAACAGGAGTAAAAAATAAAAAACAGAAGTAAAATGAAACTTCTATAAAGTTTTATAAAAAACAGAAGTTTCATTTTACCTCCGTTTCTGGTAATGTAAATTAAACTAACCCATAATTTATAATATAATATCAATAAAGTAGTCCTAAAAAAAGCTACTAAGGAATAAATTATCCAACTGATTATACCAAAGGTGAAGTAAAATAGAATCTTTTTTATAGATAGAGCTCTAAAGTAGTAACGGGTGATCCAAAACACATGATTTGGATCTCATTAAATGCGTTAATTTAATGCCTTATAAATCTTAAATGTACACTTTTTCAAATTGTAAAATTATTATAATTTTTGTAATTATGATATTGTAAAAGGGGTTTATTGGGGGTTATTCAGGGGGATATTGACGCTCCCTTCTCCTCACCAACCTAGCACAACTCCGCCAAGGGGGAATAACTAGGATAGTCATATTGGGATACAAATAAACCCATCAAAAAAATAAAAATAAAAACTTTCTCAGCAATTTGTCTGAATTTTTGGTTCTAATAAATTAAACAGATAAGCATACAGTATAATTTGCTTGGACTTGGCTTACTGAATTCTGTTGAACTGTATTTCTGTTGAAAGCAAAAATACTAAGCATTTTTGGTTCGACAAGATAAAAATAAATTTCAAGATAACAAACAAAAATAAAAATTTTAAGGGAATTCAATTTACTTCCGTATAATATTGTAACGTGAAACAAAACAAATAATATAGAATATGGTTTAGAATAGTTATTGTACACGTTTGTGACTACGATGTTCGAGTAACATCTACGCTGGCCTAGAACCTTCCAGACAGTTCTTCTTCAGACTAAATATAAGGAGCGATGGATAGCAGAGTTAGCCTTGTTCAGAAGTTTTAGTCATATCGCTATTTTTTGTGTTGTTCTGTAGTTAAAAAGTGATATTTTTTGTAACCTGTTTAATTATTTGTGTTTTCATAGTTTGTGTAGCATTTTGAAATCTTATTTTCGTTAAATAAAAATTATTTCAACCCACAAAATGTTGGAAAATACATTGTTTACAAAGACTGACAAAGTTTTTTAAAAACACGCAACAGCCTGTTTTTATTTTGATAACCTGGATTATTTATTTAATATAACCTGTTGTTATTTATTTTGATAACTAGGAAGACATTGAGTATTAAGGGGAATTTTCAAATAGCAATTTTAAGGAATAATGCTCATGAAGCCTCTTCAATATTTAATAATCAATAAGCTTCAGTTTCTTCGGATACTATTAATCTGAATTCTTGGATCAGAATAATTGATTTTTTTTTTTTTTTTACTTTCACTTACCTATATATGAAATATATAGTAAGTGGAAGTATTGCGATCGTGAAAATTTTCGACTTCCGGTTTTCAACGGAAATACACGTTTTGGGACCCCCTGAGTCGAAATAACCAAGTCCCGCGAAATGGTCTGTGTGCGTGTGTGTGTGTGTGTGTGTGTGTGTGTGTGTGTGTGTGTGTGTGTGTGTGTGTGTGTGTGTGTGTGTGTGTTTGAACAGACTAGCTCAAAAACTATAAACCGTGGGAACCTGAAATTGGGTATTGTAGGTATATGCCCGCGATGTGACAGCAAAAATTTCATCAAAATTGCTCAAAGGGAGGGGGTACTTTATTTAATAACTTTTTACGTTTTTTTCGATTTTCTCAAAAACGGCTCTAACGATTTTGATTAAACTGAGTATTTGATCGATTTATATGCCCGAAATATGACTGTAAAAATTTCATCAAAATTGATTAACCGGAGGGGGGACTTTACTTAATAAATTTTGTATCATTTTCACGTGTTTTTTTTATTTACTCAAAAACGGTTTTAACGATTTTGATCAAACTTGGTATTTGATGTATTTATATGCCCGAGATGTGACTGTAAAAATTTCATCAAAATTGATCTACGGGAGGGGGGCTTTACTTAATAAATTTTGTACCATTTTCACATGTTTTTTTTATTTACTCAATAACGGTTGTAACGATTTTGATCAAACTTGGTATTTGATGTATTTATATGCCCGAGATATGACTGTAAAAATTTCATCAAAATTGATCTACGGGAGGGGGGACTTTACTTAATAAATTTTGTAACATTTTCACGGGTTTTTTTATTTACTCAAAAACGGCTTTAACGATTAACAAAAATAAGATATGAATGTAGAAAAATGTGTGACTTTGGGAAATGATAATTAGCAAAACACGTCAATTTCTAATCTAAGTAAGTTGGTAAGTGAAAGTTGTGTGTTGCGCGCACGCACCAGATTTTTACTTCAAGTATTTATTTGTGCCTTCTAACAACATTCGTCAATGTAATTGTCTAAGATAAAAGGCTTTTGGTTTCTCATAGAGAATTTATTTTTTCTCTCTTGAAAAGTAATGGTTTTAATACTCGATAGTTTGACGTGGTAGGGATGGTATTATGCACGAATTGGCTTATTTGGCAATATGATTAACTTTAGAAATTCAGATTAAATCCCGGGTCTTGGTATTTGGAAATATGGAGTGGCAGTACTTGGATTGGTATAACTCAGTTGCAAACGGAGCGCAATAAGACATCCTCAGTAATAGGGCGAAATGAGTTTGGTAAGGAGCGGAGTTGGGGAGTGCTCCCCAGCGACATCTGTAGCCGTTAGCTCTAACTGCTTAGGGGTGCTTTCCAGAAGCTCATCAAACCTTAGTGTTCGTACCTGAGCCTTCCCCGGCCAACTTCTGATAGCTCCAACTGAATTATGGAAATGCGACAGTTTTACATAATTGCGTGTCATTAATGCTGCTTTGGATAAAATCGGCCGGGAAGAAGCCTTAAGTGAGGTCTTCATCCAGAGTTCTTTCGGAAGGAGGGTCGAAGAAGGTTCAGAGTCTGAAGCAATGTGAGTATGTATAATTTTAGGGATTGACTTAGTTTTGTTTTTTACATGTTCAAAAATATAATTTTCTTTTAAATTGAGGATCAGGGCGACTATTAAGTCTCAACACTTTTTTCCTTAAATTTTTTTATTTCCGCACACGTTTCGGCCGTTTGGCCATCATCAGTGTTGTAAGGCAACGTCAAGGTTTTATTATTTACGGGATAAATACAAAATTTTCACTAAATTAACATACTTGTATAACAATCATTTAATAATCCAACAATTCATTAAAACCACAACAAAAATTAACTTTTTTCACCACTTAACATCAATAAATTAATCTCTATGCCAAAAACTTCAATGATTTGTATAATCCAAATATATGTACTAATAAATTATTAAAATTACCTGAATGGATGGATTATATAAATCATTGAAGTTTTTAGCATAGAGAATATTGATGTTAAGTGGTGAAAAAAGTTAATTTTTGTTGTGGTTTTAATGGATTGTTGTTGGATTATTAGATGATTGTTATACAAGTATGTTAATTTAGTGAAAATTTTGTATTTATCCGGTAAATAATAAAACCTGGATGTTGCCTTACAGCACTGATGATGGCCAAACGGCCGAAACGTATGCGGAAATGAAAATTTTTAAGGAATAAAGTGTCGAGACTTAATGGTCGCCCTGATCCTCAATTTAAATCAATTGGATAGTCTCAAGAGGATAGTAAAATTAATAACTAATAATTTTCATTATCAAGAAAACCTTATCTTTTAGTAAGACTCCAGAACAGAAACAAAGATAAATAATCATAGAGTTCCTATGATCATATTTTTTCATTCATAATTATTATTCACTTTTATTTTATGACAAGTTATGTTTCCAACGTAACATTTCAACATAGTAATCTTATGTACTTTAGAATAAATTAAAATGCCCCAAGCGGTCGAAGATTAGTTATTAGTTTATAAATAAATAAATAAAATGATAATAAAAGCAATGGGTTGTTCTAACATAGTTTTTTTAAAATATAATATTAATATAAATATATGAGAAACAATTCCAAACATAACACATTTCCTAATTTTCTCCCCATTCCATCATTTATATCATGCAATTAAAATACGTGTTTATAATTAGAATCATTTTTATTTTGTTTTTTAATTGATACAATACCTATGTATACGATGTATACAATACAAAGGGTATGTTTATACCCTTCTACGGTTAAGGCATTTAAAATAGTACTTTACGATTTAATATTCATTCACACTGACTATACTAAAAAGAAGAGAGAAGAAAATCAATAATAAATCTAACTGTAAATAAATAATATTACTATGAATAAAATATAATATTTGTATTCGCATCGATACCATTATTATGCTATAATAAACATGACCTAACTATAATAAATTTTTGACAGCAGTCAATTAATATTAATTGAGGGTTTTGTGTTTGTTCTTTTTATCTCTTCTTTTTTTTTTCTATGAGATTTTATTTTTAATGTGTATGGTCGCTTTTACATATAAGCACTCTTTATCTTGTTGAAATTTATTAAAGTTATGTTTCCTTATCAGTCAGATGATTAAAAATGATTTCAATTTATTAAAAAATCGAAAAAGAAAATTAATTAAAAAATAATTTCAATTTTCAGATGAATAATTCTGGTAACAGTTTATGAAGTAGAATGAATATTTCACTTCAAATAGCAGCTGATGCATTATATGACGAAAAGGAAAAAAATCGTTATTAAAAAAAATGCCACGGGTGCGCGAAGCGTGAAAAAGTGAAATTTCTATTAAAAAATTAAATCAAGGGAAATAACTCTTCATTAGCTTGAAGTCACACTTGTGAAATAATTTCCTCTGTGATAAAAGACATGCATTAAGGTCGGGAGCATCTTATATTAAAACACTGAGTTATAGATGGCAATTTATAATCAAAACGTCTTTGCGCCATAGTTTTAGTACTATTATGAGGATTTATGGAGTTCTATAACGGCAGTAGCCTCTGCACGCCTCGTTTAAAATGTCAAATTACATCTTATATACAACACTTAAACGCATTAATTAAACTTCTTCAGAGAAAGTGCAGTACTAAAATAGGTACCTTTACAGCGCTCTTCACAGAACAATAAATATAATACATATATGAAAATACAATTTCAATCCATAATGAAGATCTAAATTCTTGAACTACTGTGATCTAAATACTTGAACAACGAATATATATAACACTTAATTTACCAAAAACCTTAATTACGGAGCCTGAGAGACAAGGGGTCGAATGACATTTTTTCCATTTTGAGAAAGACGCGTTAGTCTTAGTCTATGTCTTGACTGAAGCTCAAGTCATATGATTTGTGTGCTAAATAATTATAATTTTTGTAACCTGCTAGAATATTTATGTCGTTATATTTCGTTCGGTATCGTTAATTGTATACTTTTGTTGAATAAATATTTGTTAACCCATAAAAGTGTTATAACTTGGTAAGTACTAAACAGTACTAGTAGCGACCCTACTAAATGAAGAAAGCAGGCATACTTCTGAGTTATTCGAATACTTAAAACAAATAAAAACATATGAACTGATCTAAACATACTCCATTATATACAAATTTTATTTCTTTATTATCTACCTACTTATTGATTTCCTTTTTATCTAATTTTCTATTTTTCCATTTTTTTGTGTTAGTATCTTTATATATTTCTTTTTTTTTCTTTCTACCTTTCTAAATCATACTGAACTGTCACTATACTATACTGAACTGTTATTATTAGTACATTACAAATTAACATCATAAGTCGGCAAACACCATAGTAGTGGATTGCCTTTAACCATTAAAATAAATAAATAAACTAAATCAAAGTTAAATTTTGAAAAAATATTTTCATCAGGATTTGAAAGATAAACTTTTTATTTTTTTATTCTGAAATCTCAATCAGGTCTTTGAGTTGAGTATTTTTGTTTTCAGGCATTATTCAATCTATTGTATAAAAATAGAAGTCAGGTTAGTTACAGAAAAGAAGAAAGGTTGTACCGATTTTTATGATATATGTTTCGTTGGATTAGTATGCGTTCTGAATAAGAATTAAAACGTAAGAATACGAGTTGGAGAAGGGGGAGGGGGTAATTAATTACTTTTTACGATTTTATACGATTACTACGAAATTATGTAACAAATGTCGTAATCAGGTGTTATACTATCTGAAGAAGGTTTATTCCAGGGGGGGGGGTTGAAGAGAAGAGAGAAAAGCATTAATTTTTAACCGGTTTTTCCATTTTTAACGAAATTAGAGACACTTGTATTTAAAGTTATCACAACCATTTATCATAAATTTCACACAGATCCCTTGTCCATTTTATTGGTCTTTTTTATATTAAGTACACCAGTTACTTTTTAATGTTATTAGTGATTTATCATACTGTTATTTAATAACATATGTATAATTTAAATATTTTAAAAGAAAAAAGTGAAATAAAAAGGTAATATTAAAAAAACAACAACATTTATTTAAAATATAAGTATTACCTAACAGAAATTTTAATATAAAACCAGATTTCATTTTTGGGGCCAATAAGACTTCGTACCTCCTCCTCCAAACGAATTCACAAAATTGGAGTCAAGATGGCTCCTCTTTATACTACATTCAATTTGGTTTTTTCTCTTCAGGCTCGCCCACAGCGACTCTGTCCTTTGGGCATGAGCTCCTACATATTCCTATCTATTCTTGACTTATGTAGAATTCCATATTCCTGTAATGGCTTGATTGCCGTTGCTTCTGAGTTTAAAATACGACTTAATCTAAACGAATTCATTTTGAGATTTATAGAATATCAAATTACCTTCTTCAAAAAGCAAATTGTATGAGGTTCTATAACCATCAATATAGATCATATGACTTGGTAACTGAAATCACTAATAACATAAAAATGTAACTGGTGTACCTAAAGTAAAAAAAGACCACATTTTATTAAAAAATATACAAACAATTTTGTTTATACTTAAAAAAATCGTCTATCGCTCGCCCTATGGGTTATCAGTGCATTCTGTAACAATATTTGGATGTTTACCAAGGGGTTATCTCGAATTTTCTATTCAATCTTAAGATGTCTCAATCCAAAAAAAAAATTTATCTTTTTCCAAGATACAGAAATAGTAATTTAGTGGATCTAAATTTAAAACTGTGAATAAAAATCTGGTGCGATGCGCAACACACAACTTTCACTAACCAATTTTATTACTTTAATTTATATTTATTACACTCTACCAACAGATTAGAAATTGGCGTGTTTTGTTGAATGCTATTTCTAAAAGTCACACATTTTTCCACATTCATTTAATTATTTTTTATTTATTTTTGTTTGTATTGCTCTTTCAAGTACACTAATTTTTTTATTATTAAATGAAAGTTTTTACTTGTGATAATTCGGAAATGCAAGCATAATACGCCAAGTCGTCTCATTTTATAATTCTCTATGTAGTTGTTGAAAACTTCATATAGTTACCATGAAACAAATAATTTCGATTAAATGAACAGCACACCAAACATTATAAACAACGGTCTGTCATTAAAGGCGTACTGCGCGTGGGCTCAACGTGTTTTATAAATTGACGGAATATTTTTCTTTTTTTCTCCTGTATATGTTTACTTGATTTTGTTCATTAAAGATTACTGTTGCCCTTTAAACTGGGAATTTACCATCTAATAATTTAATAAATATTAAAACTGGAGCAATAAATTATTATTATTTTCTTTTTTATTTATTTTCTAATAATCGAAATCTAAGAATGAATTTTAATGTTATAAAAAATAAAAACTTTTGGGCCAAAACATTCGTAATAATAAACATAAGTACATAAATATGTAATAAATATGTCCCAGTGAATGTGTATGTGTGAATGATTAGCTGTAAAGTCCCTAAAATACATTTTGATAGTGTTGTGAATTCCAGCGAACAATATTTTGTCAACAGCATCGAATTTAAAAATAAAAAATAAAATTCTGTAATAGATAATTATTGATTTAACAACGTTGCCCAATGATCACACCTGACAAGTGTTTCACTTTATTGGTGTCAACGTTGGGGTGAAACAATATCTCGTAACTCGACCCCCTCCACCCCCTTCAGTATACAATAAGGACCTGGTCACAAACTTTATTAATAAAGGGTTCACACCCTCTTGTAGGCTTTTAGATGCATCTTCGAAAGAGATCTTAACGGAATGGTGTCATGGAACATGGAATATCTACAGGCAAAAGAAACGAAACAAGTAATATTGTTTAAACATATAAATTTATTTAATTTATACGACTTATATATTACGAATTATATATTATAATTATATAATCATCAATCAACCCCATTTAAGCATGTATAATATACAATATTAACATTTATGGAATTTTCTATAATTAAAAATTATCAAAGAATTCTTCTTTGTTAAACTTTAAAGAATCCAGAAGACATATCACTAATTCTGTTTTTTTTTTTTTGTTTTTTTTTTCTCTTCAAACTTAGATTCACACCTGTCTGCAATCTCTGACAACCAATGAATGTGATGACTTAAAGAATTATTATTGAAGTTATTAAAGAATAAATACGGAAGGCAGAATTTATACGTCAGGCATTATTCTCATTTAAATTTAAAAATAACATTCTTTTTTATCCTGAATAGAAATTCTGAATATATACTTCGACGTAGTTTATTGGTACAATGAAAGATGAGAAAAAATTAAAACCATATTTAACTATTAAGACGCTATTCCAGATTGGAAATAGAATTTTATATAATGAAACGTTCGGAGCTTTTAAACTTTTTTATTTTTTCATTTATAAAATTTTGATTAACAAACGTTTAAATTTAAGTGGATATCAGTGATATGATTATGGCCTAAAGTCTATAAACTTTAATCAAAATAAATTTTATTTTAAGATAATTCTAAAAATGTTTTATTTATTTAGGATACTATGTGGATTTGAGTCCAAAACACAAATTGAGACTGCGATAGAGGGATTATATTTTTATATAAAATAGAAGCATTAATAGATTGCATAAATTCAGGATTTAATATTTGAACAATTAAAGTAAGGAGATCTGAATGCAAAAAATGCACTTAATACTCATATTGTATACGAAATATATAAATTTCATTTTTCATTCGAATTTTACTTTATGGTTTTTTTGTTATGCTTCTGATTTAGGACTTAAAGCTAACCTATAAATGTTCGTTTACAGCTTAATCTAATTTAATTTTTTTCTTTCTGTTTGAATAAATGGTAAAATGCCTAATGCGCAATTTTTTTAATTGCGATTATAAGTACTACATGATGTTAATATTTGGGGATTAAAAAATTGTTAGCTGTTATAGAATAACCTTACCGGATTTCGAATTTAGCGCCTTAACTACCCCTAAGTAGTTGCGGAGGCTGCCGTTAGAATGCTCTAACAACGACCCGCAAATGCGACTAGGGGTTGCAATTTTTCACCAACAGGATTCGTCCCCATACACCCTCAGCTTCGAGGAAGGGCCTTCAACGCTGCTCAATGTCCTCTGATCAAGATCATTCAAACCTTTAGGCAATAGTTAATTGTTTAAAGTAAAATAATATTTTGTTTTATATACCGATATATCGTACTTGTTTACAAATATTGCATTTGATATGATTTTTTTTTCTATCAAATTAAAAAAAAATACTTTATTTAAATAATTTTGATTTCAGTTATATTAATCTTAAATGTTACGTTGAATCTTCTGGTAATCGTATCCTAGGAGAGATATCTAGCTGCGAAATTTAAAAAAATAAAAGAAATTATATCAAAATAAACAAATAAAAGAGCCATTTTTTTATTTATACCTAATAAGAGCCCTTACAAATTCCAAGCGAGTATTTTACCTGTAGCTGTTTTAAATATAAAGAGAATTAACAATTTTTTTTTTTAAATAAATATGTAAAACAATAAATTTGGTCCTCAAATGAAAAATCCATTTTTTTCGTAGCCATAGACTTTTTTAGATGTCAAGATATTTTTTATCGTATTTTAATATTATCTATTCCTTGTTTGCATATTTTCCTGTACGCTCTCATTCATGTCATCAATTTCTTAAAAGCTTTAAATGGTCCATTTGTTGAGATTTAATTTTCATGCAATTAGTATTAAATCTAGATATAAAAGATAAGAATAAATGCGGACTCATGGGAGATGATGACAAGAAAAAAGAATTTTACACTTCTGTATAAAAAGCTGGATATTTATTATTCATTAATTTAGTAATAGTCCTTTTTTTGATATTTGATTTTATTTTAACAATTAATTTTGATTAACAACAATATTAAATACTCATATTTTAAATTAGACACTACATTGTAAGTCAACTTAAGTCAGTACAAAAATTGTATTTGTAGAATTGCATGCCCTATAAACTAAATAACCCCCACAAAATAAACTCTTAACTCAATAAAAATCCCTCAAAAGTGGTTTAAAGATTATAAATTATGGAATTAAGTTGAAAAATCTGGTGCGTGCGCGCAACACACAACTTTCACTTAGCAACTTACTTAGATTAGAAATTAATGTGTGTCCACATTCATTCCACACGGCGCATGCGTGAGCTCAAGGTGTTTTATGAGTTGACGGAATATTTTTCTTTTTTTCTCCTGTATTTGTTTACTTGATTTTTTTCATATATCATATTTAGCCATTTCTTATTTTTAGGCGTGATGAGAGACAGTTAATTTCTCAATATAAACTAAAACAAAGGTACGTTATAGGAAAACAAAAAAGGCCCCTTCCCCATTTAAGCCCCCTCCGAAAATTGTAATACTGATGAAACTTACCTAATATTATTGAACATCTGATTTTCATTAAACATGACGAATTTGATCAAAATCATTAAAACCGTTTTTGAGATAATCGAAAAAAAGGTAAAAATTGGTAAAAAAGTTTTGAAGTTAAGTGCCCCCTCCATTTGACCAATTTTGATGAAATTTTGGCTGTCACAACTTTGTCATATATATACGTCAAATACCAAGTTTGATCAAAATCTTTAAAGCCGTTTTTGAGTTAATTAAAAAAACACATGAAAATTATACAAAATTTATTAAGTAAAGTCCCCCCTCCGGTTGATCAATATTGATGAAATTTTTACAGTCATATCTTGGGCATATTAATACATCAAATACTTAGTTTAATCAAAATCGTTAGAGCCGTTTTTGAGAAAATCGAAAAAATCTTAAAAATTAGACAAAATTCTTCAAATAAAGAACCCCCTCCGTTAGACCAATTTTCATGAAATTTTTAATTATCGCTGTCACATCACGAGCATATACATAAACTAAATACCCAATTTCAAGTTCGCACGGTTAATAGTTTTTGAGCTAGTCTAGTCACACACAGACAGACACACACACACACACACACACACACACACACACACACACACACACACACACACACACACACACAGTCCATTTCGCGGGACTTTAACAATTAACTCAGGGGACCCCAAAACGTGTATTTCCGTTGAAAACCGGAAGTCGAAATTTTTCACGATCGCAATACTTCCACTTACTATATATTTCGTATATAGGTAAGTGAAAGTAAAAATAAAAAGAGTTACTGCTCTGAAAATTTCTGGATCAGGTTACTACATAAGAAAGATGAGCTGTAATTAGCGCTGTTCGATTCACATATAGAAACAACTGACGTTCTGAAGGAAGTAGAAATTGAAAATTCTTCTTAAGATTGGATTCGGTAGAAACAGCTGATAGCATCGGTCGGTAACCGATTTAGCCAATTATCGGTCGATATTCATACGGAAGATTTGGCTCAGCCAATGGTCGGTCATCTATCAAATGTGTATTACCGCAAGAGCGCAAGGTGCGAGGGAACAGAATATTGGATCCGACTCTCTAATGATCCGGAAAGCCTAGGGGAGTAAGTCTCATTTACCAGGAATACAATTTGAACTGGGGCAGAGAGAAATTAAGGTGGTTTATTTTTTTTTTTCCACTCTCTTCTCAATAGAAAATATGTGGTATAAAATAATTCATACCCCATTAATGATAATTTACAATTAATCCTCCATTACAACTCATTCTGCCGACATAAGTGCGTTTACCTTGAGAAATTAGCTCACTCTTGTAAATAATAATAATAATACTGTTGGCATGAGGCCATTAGATCGTGGCCTGTTTACAAAATAGAAACATTTAAATCTTCATCATTACTTCAGTAAATTACTACTTTTTTACATACCGAGCACCTTAATATTGTATGTACATTATACAACACAGCTGAGCAAAGTAAAATAATTAAGAAGTAATATTATTATTAAATTTATTATTACCATCTGTAATATCAAGGAATATGAGGTAGAGAAAATACTAATGATCTTTCTCTTTGCTGAATAGACCTCTAATAAGAGGATACGGTAATTAATTACTTTTTAAGATTTGTTAAGAACCGAAACATGAAAAAAATAATTTTTTTCCGCAAGAAGTATTATAAAATATTTATAAAAGTTTTATTGTTGCAGTGGTGGGAGGAAAGTGTGGAGAAATGAGAAAATTTCAGAAACTTAAGAATAGATTTTAAGAAAAAAAAGAACAAACATTGACAATGACCACAACGGCTAGACGCAAACGCAATAACACAAGTTTTAATCGTTAAATCTGATAAAATGTTCTATTTTCAGAATATTTTTCATTCCCCTCCTTCTTTTACAACTTTTTTTTCTCAAGTCCAGAATACTATATAACAATATAGCCACTACTTCTGAACAGCGACTCTGATGCCGTTTAGTAAGGCCCGATCTTAACTAAAAGGATCCTTTTGGAGGTTTACTTATATATGAAGAGCGAGCTTAGCGAGCGGGAGATTAAAGCTAGGAAAAATAAACTAGTCAAGGCACTTTTTAAGTGAAAAAATCTGGTGCGTGCGCGCAACACACAACTTTCACTTACCAACTTACTTAGATAAGAAATTGACGTGTTTTGTTAGATATCATTTCCCAAAATCACACATTTTTCTACATTCATATCTTATTTTTATTAATCGTTAAAGCCATTTTTGAGTAAATAAAAAACACCGTGAAAATGATACAAAATTTATTAAGTAAAGTCCCCCCTTCGGTTGATCAATTTTGATGAAATGTTGGCTATCACATATTTGGCATATACATACATCAAATACCCAGTTTGGTCACAATCGTGAAAGCCGTTTTTGAGTAAATAAAAAAAGCACGTAAAAATGATACAAAATTTATTAAGTAAAGTGCCCCCTGCGGTTGATCAATTTTGATGAAATTTTTACAGACATATCTCGGGTATATAAGTAGATCAAATACTAAGTTTAATCAAAATCGTTAGAGCCGCTTTTGAGAAAATCAAAAAAACACGTGAAATGTTACAAAATTTATTAAGTAAAGTCCCCCCTCCGGTTAATCAATTTTGATGAAATTTTTACAGTCATATCTCGGGCATATAAATACATCAAATACCAAGTTTGATCAAAACCGTTAAAGCCGATTTAGATTAAATAAAAAAACACGTGAAAATGTTACAAAATTTATTAAGTAAGGTGCCCCCTGCGGTTAATCAATTTTGATGAAATTTTTACAGTCATATCTCGGGCATATAAATAGATGAAATACTCAGTTTAATCAAAATCGTTAGAGCCGTTTTTGAGAAAATCTAAAAAAACCTAAAAAGTTATTAAATAAAGTACCCCCTCCCTTTGAGCAATTTCGATGAAATTTTTGCTGTCACATCGCGGGCATATACCTACACTAAATACCCAATTTCAGGTTCGCACGGTTTATAGTTCTTGAGCTAGTCTGTTCACATACACACACACACACACACACACAGACACACACACACACAGACCATTTCGCGGGACTTGGTCATTTCGACTCAGGGGACCCCAAAACGTGTATTTCCGTTGAAAACCGGAAGTCGAAATTTTTCACGATCGCAATACTTCCACTTACTATATATTACATATATAGGTAAGTGAAAGTAAAAAGACACGAAGGGAGTGTCACCACCGGAAACAGAAAAGGTTAGTGTAAGGGTGTCCAATGACGATTCAATGATGGACAACAGACATTTGAAAACGAAAATTTTCAGACTGAAGAATGCAGGAACTACATATCAAAATGGACATACCTATGCCACCTTAATTGGATAAAAATCACTAAGAAGCGTTAAACCGAGAAGTGGGTGCGGGATGGTGTTGAGGTCGACCCTGGGGATTTAGATGTTGAGGTGTTGGTTAGTGATAAAACGTTAGGGTTCGCTGAACCTCTGTATTATAAACATTAATACTATTTGTTTGTTCCATTAGATTATTCGACAGGTGAAAGATCATTGACAGAGAAAGGTAAGCAATCGATAATGAGCTACTTAGTGAAGCTGTGAATAGGAGAATAGGCCTAGTTCCTGTATGGTAACGACTTTGCAATTAATCCACACATGCCAGCGATCCACGGAAGTTCTTCAAATGGCGATTTGAATTTGCATCATTGGCGAAACGCGAATAGCCGGAAGAGGGAGTAAGTGCGAAATAAATATTAATTAATTCAAAACAATTTAAATTGAAATCAAAATATAATTAGAATATTCCCATTTTATGTTTTTTCTAATGTATTTAAAAAGAGAAGTTCATATATAAAATGTGGACCTTAGAAAACTACAGGTATTCTATTTTATATACATAATTTTATTTTTATATAAATTACCGTACCTACAATGCGTTGAATTAATTATAACCTATTATTTTTTACAGTCTAATAAAAAGTTCACTGATAAAGAAAAAAACGTTTCAGCTAATCTAAAAACTAACGGGATTTAAATAGAACTTTACACCAAATTTAAAATTGTTTGGCCAAACATCTTATATTTGACCATAATGTGTTAATGAATGGCACTTGTAAAACGGAACTAATAAAGAATATAATTGGAACAAGGATAACTATATACGAAATAGACAGCAAAAAATTACCACATTAATCGTTTGCCAAAAAAGATACTAATTAACTTCAGAACATATCACATGATGATCTGAAGTTAATGTCGTATCAGGAAGGAGGTTATACTAACAGGTGCACAATGATTTTGGTCAACCTGTCTTTTACTAAAAATAATAGATTCGATGTTTTTCCAACAAGTGAAAAGACGACACATAATTTCCCATGTGAAAGACATGGATTTTCCTTGTCCATGCCGAAAAAATAGATTTGGCTATTGGATGCTTACCCTCCCTAAAGTGGACATTATATAACTAGGGGTTTACATGATTTAAGCTACGTGATTCTATTTTGAGTAAATCAATGTTTAAGTTTGAAAAACATTTTTATGAGGATTCGAAAGTTAAATGTTTTTTTCATTCTAATATTTTATTCAAATAAATGATTTTCAATATCAGCTGTAACTTTTATAGTTTCAAGTATTTTATTAGTTTTACTAGTTGGGTGGCGGGATGGCCGAATGGGCAAACGCCTTAGACTATACCCGTTGCCCAAGGCAAAGTATGATTGGGAACCCGAAAATAGCAAGTTCATATCCCAGAACCAGGGGAAATTTAATAGTACTCGGCATTAGTCCCCCACCCTCTCCCCTGGCCCGGGAAACCCCGTATAGGCGAGTAAGGGGAGGACCCAAAAAAAGAAGTATTTTATTAGTTTAAGGAGTTTATTAGTTATAACTTTTATTAGTTTTAAGTATTTTACAATCTACTGTTGATATCTAAAGCCATGTTAATTAATCCATTTTTAAATCAAAAACGGTTATGCCAAATTTTTGATCTTTGAATTGTCGGATTTTTTTCCGCCCCGGAAAGCTGGACAACTAATGCATTAAAACATTAAAACGGAAAAGAGGGGAAGGGCTAATTATTAACTATTACCGGTTTATCCAATCTAGGCGAAATTAGAAACAAACGTCCATCATGGGATCTATAGAAATATAAAACGGTTAATCCACATAAATGTTACCTAGGTTTCGGGTGCGGGGAAAAATTATTCTTTTTTTACCAGTTTACCCGATTTTAACGAATTTCGAAACAATGTTCTCTAATAATTTATTTAAACCTATCATTAAGTTTACTTTGATCTCTTTACCAATCAAAAGAGTGGCATTTTTAATACCAACTTTCTCTCTACCAATCAAAAGAGTGGCATTTTTACTATCATCTTTCTTATCTAACTCGATTTTTTCAAAAAGAATATTTAGAAACCTGATCTTTAAGGGCTAAATATATAATTGTAACATGGGACCCTATATACCAGCATATTGTCGTTCCATCTATGAATCTAAAATAGTGCAATATTGAATTTAAAGTTAAAATAATGTTTGTTAGAACCAAAATCTTTACTTTCACTTACCTATATATGAAATATATAGTAAGGAAAGTATTGCGATCGTGAAAAATTTCGACTTCCGGTTTTCAACGGAAATACATGTTTTGGGGTCCCCTGAGTCCAATTAACCAAGTCCCGCGAAATGGTCTGTGTGTGTGTGTGTGTGTGTGTGTGTGTGTGTGTGTGTGTTTGTGTGAACAGACTAGCTCAAAAACTATAACTCGTACGAACATCAAATTAGGTATTTGGTGTACGAATATGCCCGCGATATGACAGTAGAAATTTCATCATAATTGGTCAAACGGAGGGGGTACTTTACTTAATAAATTTTGTCTCTATTTCACGTGTTTTTTTTATTTACTCAAAAACGGCTTTAATGATTTTGATCAAACTGAGTATTTGATGTATGTATATGCCCGCGATGCGACAGCCGAAATTCCATCAAAATTGGTGAAACGGAGGGGGTACTTTATTTAATAAACTTGTTCTTATGTTCACGTGTTTTTTTTTTATTTACTCAACAACGGCTGTAATTATTTTAATCAGACGGGATATTTGGTGAATGTATATGCTCACGATGTGGCAGCCAAAATTTCTTCAAAATTGGTGAAGAAACCCAGGGGGCTCTTTGTTTCATAACTTTTTTTCCTATTTTCACCTTTTTTCGAATATCTCAAAAGCGGCTTTAATGATTTTGATTAAAATCATCATGTTTAATCAAAATCAAGTCTTCTTTAATATCCAGTGAGATTTATCATTATTAAAATGTTCTGAGGGGGCTAAAATGGGGAAGGGGCTTTTTTGTTTTCCTACAAAGTACTATTGATTTTATGTATATGGAGAAATTTACTTTCTCTCGTTTCGCCTAAAAATAAGAGCTAAATATAAAATATGAAAAAAATCAAGTAAACACATACATTTTCAACAATTTCATAGAGAATTACAAAATCTGACGACTTGGAGTATTATGCTTGCATTGCCGAGTTATCACAAGTAAAAACTTTTATTTAATAATTAAAAAAAAATAGTGTACTTTAGAGCGCAAATAAAAAAAAAAAAAAAAAAAGAAACGAATTTGGAAAAATATGTGACTCTGAGAAATGGCAATTAAAAAAACACGTCAATTTCTAATCTAACAAGGGGAGGGCACAGCTATTGGGTCGTCGATCGGGCCCATTTTTTTTCTGGCGATTCTACATCGAAAAATAGTGGACACGTGTCCGAGCGTTCCGTCCAATGGGCCTTAGAATTTGAGAAATAAAATAAAATACCTTGAAAATCCTTTATTTTTTATCTTGAGTTTGGAAAATGATATCGCCATGATTCTTTTACTAATTCATTTATTTTAGAGAGTAGATTAAAGGAAAAATACAATCGTTAAAGAATTATTCATATTTCTTCAATTTAATTTAAAAAAAGCTTCAAGTTTACAAGTAAACTAGCTTTATAATTTTTGTTACATAAAAAAGAATAGCAGAATTGAGTTCAGCACCTCAAGAAACCCTGATGTCTTAAATATCATCCAAAACAAAAAATAAATTGTTTTTCCTGTCAGGAGAAGCTTAAAAATGTTTCAGCAAAATTGTCTGTGTAGTTTCAAAAGTCTGCATCTCGTGTTCAGCTGATCCGATTTTTACGTTCTTGAGCTCGTTGCATAGAAGAAAGCTTCCTTTTTCTAACCATATAAATAACTATTGTATTATCTCGGGAAGCTCTTGTAAAAAATGGTCCTCAAAATAAAAATTAAATTCAATTTTCTTTATATTATGTTGATTCCTGAACACGTAAAAATATCTCGATTAGGTAAAAATGTGTAAATCTAGAGCCTTTATTTACCCTAAAAATTTGATGAGAATCGGTAGAATTTTCTCCGAAATATGGTCGGATTTTTGGATGATTAACGAAATTGTAAGGGTCTAGCCTTAGCGAAACTTTTAATGCAATTTTCAATTTTTTTTTTAATCTTCCCAAAATTTACTTATAGGTTTTTTGGTTTGTCCTCAAAACGAATCTGAAAACTGTTATGAAACAAATGAGCCGAGTAACAACCAAGAACAATCCTAATAATTTAAAAAAAATCCAAGAATGAATGAAAATAAAAAGTTAGTCGATCACTTTGAGAGAGAGGTTTGTAAGAGTTTTCAATAACAAATAACATTTAGGAATGATTCACATCGTATCAGTTTTAAAATCCCCCACCTACCCTCACCAGTAAGTAAACAAAGAGTATATGCGGACGAGTACAAAGTACGTTTTTTCTATTTTAGTTCGCATTTGTTTCATTATACCACCTTCACATTGGAAGTATATCCATAAGTAAAAAGTACTACTTGTTGATGGCGTGGGCATAGAAAAAACACATTGCCTATAGATCATTGAGAAAAACTAGTTTTAAATTTTAGTTCGTTTGAAGTTCAAAATCATTTTTTGTAAGGCGAACGTGAAACAATCGGGATGAACCAATTTTCTCCTAGCCGACCAAGAAAAACAAAATAGGCTCCGTAAAATGAATTTACTAGTGATAAAAACATCGTGCAAAGGATGGAAATAATTAATTTTTAGAGTAATGTTGATGGAAAATTCTGGCAAAATACTGACATTAAAAAATCATTTTGTGCAAAACTGTTTTTGTTTCATAACAGTTTTCAGATTCGTTTTGAGGACAAACAAAAAACCTATAAGTAAATTTTGGGAAGATTAAAAAAAAAAAAAAAAAATTAAAAATTGCATTAAAAGTCTCGCTAAGGCTAGACCCAGGGTTAGCTGAATTTCGTTAAAAATCCAAAAATCCGACCATATTTCGGAGAAAATTCTACCGATTCTCATCAAATTTTTAGGGTAAATAAAGACTCTAGATTTACACATTTTTACCTAATCGAGATATTTTTACGTGTTCAGGAATCAACATAATATAAAGAAAAGTTTGAATTCAATTTTTATTTTGAGGACCATTTTTTACAAGAGCTTCCCGAGATAATACAATAGTAATTTATATGGTTAGAAAAGGAAAGCTTTCTTCTATGCAACGAGCTCAAGAACGTAAAAATCGGATCAGCTGAACACGAGATGCAGACTTTTGAAACTACACATACAATTTTGCTGAAACATTTTTAAGCTTCTCCTGACAGGAAAAACAATTTATTTTTTGTTTTGGATGATATTTAAGACATCAGGGTTTCTTGAGGTGCTGAACTCATTTCTGCTATTCTTTTTTATGTGAAAAAATTTATAAAGCTAGTTTACTTGAAAACTTGAAGCTTTTTTTAAATTAAATTGAAGAAATATGAATAATTCTTTAACGATTGTATTTTTCCTTTAATCTACTCTCTAAAATAAATGAATTAGTGAAAGAATCATGGCGATATCATTTTCCAAACTCAAGATAAAAAATAAAGGATTTTCAAGGTATTTTATTTTATTTCTCAAAACCTAAGGCCCATTGGACGGAACGCTCGGACACGTGTCGACTATTTTTCGATGTAGAATCACCAGAAAAAAAATGGGCCCGATCGACGACCCAATAGCTGTGCCCTCCCCTTGTAAGTAAGTTGGTAAGTGAAAGTTGTGGGTTGCGCGCACGCATCAGATTTTTATATAAGTGTTCAATTTGTATGTATGTGCATGCAGGTATTGAATAATACAAACGAAGTCATGGCGTTATCGGATTTTTCAAAAAGCCTAGGCTACTTACTTTTTAACTGGTAACAGTGATTTTTAATCATGACGTCATATAATATTACGTCATAGTATTAACCAAATATTAAGTTTAATATAATAAGTACGTAATTGATAAAAATGCGGACTTTGCATTTCCGGAAAGAAGGGTTTAGTCGACAATTCATCGATTCACCAAGAGATTATTTATATGTCAATATCGTCCAGATATGTTACTTGACTGATTACTGGTTGGAATGAACCAATAAATGAGTCGAAAAAAAGAATAATTGAAGATCCAAGACTACGTACTCAGTTGTACGTATACAACAAGAGAGCCCCGCAGAGTAGTAATATATTTCGGTAACATATTCATGATTCAGCAATAAATTTGGGCTCCATGACCCTCTTGTCTCATAGCTAAGTGGCTGACAGCACCGTATTTGATGAGATTAAAAAATAATCGAGCGATCTAAACAACCAGAAGTCCTATTTTTAGGGAATAGTAACTTCCTAATTGCACTATTCTTTTAAAAATACCAAAAAATTGAAAAGCGAAAATATTTGGGGGATATCATGAACCCTTTGACCCCTCCCCCAGATTCCCCCGTCATATCCAAAAAGATTTAGCAATAAGAAAATGGAAATATAGTTAGATAAATAGGATTCCCTTTTTCAATGCCTTCCAAGAAAGATTGACCGGAGACCTAAATAGCAGGGTGGGCTGAAATGATTTTAGAGGTCCAAAACAGAAAATATAGGTAATACAAAATATAGAGAAGATGTTAATAGAGAACGCATCCTCAATTTGTGTAGGACGAATGACTTGATAATTGGGGATACTCCATTTCCTTACAAATAAAGGCAGAAGTTTACCAGAGATGACCCAGTAGACCAGTCTACTGTCGGCTATATGCAGGTTAAGAGGGAGAAAATGGGAGAGTTTTCTTAACGCCAGAGTGAAGCGTGGTTTTAAAATAAGAAGCGATCATTGTCTTATAAGGATCAATGATACCCGTAATGGTCAACAGGAATGGCAACCAGAAGAAGAAGATTTAAAGGGAAAGCCATCAAATCCTAAAGGATAAAGAAGGAAGAAATGACTCAACACGTTCAAGAGAAAGATGAAAAAATAAACTAAGATATTGATCGCTCGTAAAATAGCGATGGTGTTGAAGAAAGCTGGATAGCATTTAAAAACATCATCTTGGATACCGCTTGAAACTGTAGACAAAAGAGTGTCGGGTGGTTTTCAAGGGGATCACACCGATCATGTACCAGTTATTGTCTCCTGCTGCAAGTCCGATCCCAGCAACAAATAAAAGTACCTAAATAGGTTCGAACCCGTCTATTCTTCCTTCGATCATTACAAGGAACCTTCGACTTTATTACCTTTAATCGAACCTCCATGAGATGTAGCATTAAAAGTGTTTTGTAACTAAAATAAGTTATTTCTTGTGACAAAAATATAGAGGAAGCTACACTTATCCTCTGAGCATTTTTTTTTTTAAAGGTTTTCCTGTGTGACTAATGACTTGGATAGCATTCACCATTTAAGGCAGGAGCGGTCGGGTGAGGTGGATTCGCGCGGCGGAGTGGTAATATAGGCGGGCGACGTGCCCCCCCCCCCTCAACCCGAAGGGTGAATGGATATCCGAAAGGGCGCCGCTACAGAAACAATTTGGACCGGCATTGTTGCATGAAGAAATGTAGAGGCGCAGCGCTGGGCCTGGGGAGCCTAGGACCATTTATCACCGGAGCACTCTTGTCAGTCAGTAGCAATCAATAGGGATTTATTTCCTCTGTCCCGGCTGTCTTCTCTTAGTGTCTCGGGGAGGGCCTCTCTTCCTCAAATATTATATTTGACTGACTTTCTCAACAAAACATTATTCAAGTGACATCCTATGGTGAATATGCGTCGTAGAACACCTCTTCTCACAAGCTAAACGTAATCCATATATCAGTTAAATTGGAAATGCGATGGTAATTGAGATTTTAAGGAAAAAAAAAAGTTCTTAATTCTTATGACTACGACGTTTTTTACGAGGGAATTTTGAGAATAAAATATTTTTATTGGTTTTAACAGGCACTGTAAAAAATAAAAAAATTAAAAATAAAATAAATCAAATATACATATAGAATACACACGGCAGAACTATTTATTATTAAAAAAGGAAATAATTCTAATTTAGAATTTCTAAGTTTATTCTACTAATTCTTCTTTTTCGAAAGTTTGGGATTCACCCCCCTGAACCCGCTTCTGGATTTCAATAGCCAATTTTAAAACAAGAGTATTGAAAATATTATTCAATTCATTAATCATATTCACATATCACATTCTATTAACCATGTAAGAAAAATATTACATATTAAAAATTAATAATGAAAAAGGTAAAATTATTTCATCAACCATATTGTCAATATCAGAATTGTCAATATATTGTTAATATTGTCGTTTAGCCTTGAGGGCCCACCGTCAATATCGCCACACCTTAGACAGTCAATATTATTGACAATAATTATATCAATAAATTATCTCAGGGCGTTTGTTTCCACCATTCAGACAGATGCAGAAGATTTTCACAATTATTTCAGAATGAAAGAAAGGGAGTTCGCAAGATTATTAAAAATGGTGGAACCATTCTTGAGAAGACAGAACACGCACATGGGGGAATGCATGCCTGTTAAAGAGTGATTAGCCTTAACTCTTAGGTACTTAGAGCTACAGGTAGAAATTTTCAAGATTTGAAATTCTCTGTCATCATGTCACCAGCAATAACAGCAACGAACCTATAATTGAATCGTGTGAAAGTCTTGCTTATATCGTACCGGAGTACATAGAATAAGTGTTTTAAATAATTTTCCAAATGTTATATGAGTATGGCATAGTACAAAACCTCTTTACTGGATATAATGAAAGTTGTAAGCAGGCCGTCCCGACCGTATGGTGCCCATATTGACGCTCCGAAATCAGAATATCTAGATTTTCATCAATATCGCCATCAATACTCAAATTCACCTTATTGACAATACCATACTGTATTGTCAATATTATTGATAGTGTAAGGTCCACTTTAGCGTTAGTGAAGGCATTTTTAGCTGACAACTTTTCTTCTCCATACTTTACATGTTATTTTTTAGGTAAATATATTTATATTATAAGATATTTATTAATATTTGCTTTAGTTGATATGCCATTTTTATAAAATTTTATTGCTAAAATAACACTCTTAAATTTCGAACTCTATTACTAATACAGAATGTGGTTTCTTAACCTAAAATATTTGTTTTTCTAAAGTTCACTGTGGATTTATAAGATTATATGAAACACTAGAAAAGTCATTTCTCTGATATAGATTATTAGGAGTTAAAAAATAAAAGAAAAAATATTTTTGGAATATTTGGAGTTATGGTGGTGTGGCATTGAAGGTACAAAATTTATAAATTATCAAGCCGCTAAATGATTTGTAAGATACATTATATTGTAAATAATTTTTAAAAATGTATATTTTAATTATTTTCTTCTATGTAGGTCTCGATTTTCATATAAAAATATTTATTTTTCGTAATAAAAATAATAGGATTTGAATTCTTTTATCGATTTTCCTTTATTCTCTTGCCCCCTCCCCCTCAAATATGAAAGCTGGGTACTTTTTATATTTTCATATATATCCAAAATTACGTGGTTCTGCTTTCTTATTATTGTTAAAATTAATTATAATTTCTAAAAAAAATATGGCATCGGAATCAGTTGATTTCAGGCGATCATTGATACTCCCCGACAATCATGAGCACCTCTGAAGAAAGGAGTACGGGACAGATGGTCTTTTCGAAGACTCCCAGACGCCCACTGTCCTCAGATCATTTTTCCTCATTTCCACAGTTTCCCTGCCATAGCTAATAGTTTGGCCGGTCCTGCTAATGGTCGAGGCACAGTCATTGACTGATTATCTTCTTCTGATAATGGGGGGGGGGAGGAGGGGCCATCCACGCTGCGAGAGCACCCGAGAGTATTGAAAAATAGTTCTGCAATAGCGCGAGACGTGTATTAAAAATGTTTAAATATAACTCAATTCATTTATAGATTATTATAAAAAACAATCTAATTAAAGATTTTCATATTCCTTAATTCATACCTGTTGTTAAAAAAAACCCAACTGTTAATTTTCAAAATAATTACACATGTATAGCAGTGTCTCTTGTTTAACAGAAAATCGCTATTTCTCATGCAAAGTTTTAGGATATTCAGTTTCATAACATTCTAACTAGAGGAAATTATATTAAAGACATTTTTTTTTTTTTAAATTTGATTTGGTACAACTCTTACTCCATTAACATTTGAAGATTGTAGGTACCTACTAAGCAAAATTCCCTTTGTGATAAAAAAAAATAAAAGAAGGGAAAACTTTATTGCAGATGCTTCATTAATTATTTTTAGAAGCATTAGGTAAAGTTAGGCTTTTAACCTTAAAAAAAAAAAAAAAAAAAAAAAAAAAAAAAAAAAAAAAAAAAACAATAAATATTTCATTTCATTGATATTCAGAAGCATTAATGTAATTTTAGCAGAAAAAGGAAAAAACAGTAAACATAGACACCACATACCAAAGCTGTATATCATTTGAAGTTTTATCACACACTCGATTGCATAATTATCATTTGCTTACGTTTTACTTGCAAAACGTACATCATTTTAGCTTTGATGAAAGAATCATTTCCTAATAATTGCAAATACATATAATTAATAATAAACTTATAAGCCTTCTTAAATTAAAAAAATAAAACATTTTTTTTTTAAATAATTTTCACTAAGCATGTAAGTTTTTGTCTAATTCAATCTTGTTTTTATATTTTTGTTATTTCACGAGTTTAACGCATCCTAGATTCAATAATTGTCATTCAAATTTTAGTCTATGAATATAGTATAAGAAAATATTAATCCTTCTTTACTTTGATGGAAAACTTTCATCTTTAAAGTAACCTACACTAAATATTAGCTACTTATAATTTAAGAGGTACTCATCCGAATAATAATTAATCATACATAAGAAGTCCTAATAAGTAATTTATTCTTAATAATAAATAATTATTTATAAGTAATAATTATTAAGAACTCCTAGCTCAAATGGCGTACTAGGTTAGTAGAGCAATGACAGGGATAATTAAAGAAACATTAAATATAATTGAAGTGCCAAGAAATTCCTTTAAAAATACCTTTTAATCAGAGTAGAGTAGGTTTTTAAAAATTATCTGATGGTCTTAAACATTAACCTTCCGGCGGGCGCGCGGTTGATACTCGCACTAACGGGCGCGGGGCGGCTTTTTGGCCGCCTCCGAGTTCGATCACTTTTCATGTGTATAAATGTGTGATTGTATTACTTATCGCTGTTTTTTCAACAGATACATTAGGAAGACACCATTAAATTATATTATATTTCCAAATTCTTTATTTACAATTTTTAAATGGGATAAAAATCTTGATTATCGATAGACAGTATTTCAAACAACTTACATCAGTCTCATTAATCTATTTATTATCATACTATACTATTATTAAATACTATTTATTAAAAATATTAATAAATTAAAATGCACAAGGATCACTTCAGTATATAAACAAGGTAAAAATAGGAAAGAATATAACAGTAATGTAAAAATAGGAAAGATTACAATAGTATTTACACAATTAGAAAGAAAGAGAGAGAGAGAGTATATATCTAGAGAGTATAAGAGAGAGAGAGAGTATAATATATTTATTATCATACTATACTATTATTAAATACTATTTATTAAAAATAATAATAAATTAAAATGCACAAGGATCACTTCAGTATATAAACAAGGTAAAAATAGGAAAGAATATGACAGTAATGTAAAAATAGGAAAGATTACAATAGTATCCCACATATATTATTTCACAAAGCGTAAAAATCGGTTTTTCATCAATTATAAGGTCCTACCGTGCTCAAATGCCACGAATGTGGTATCGTTGGATTCAGAATTTCACGGAGCTTTTGCGAATTGCATTCTCAGCGTTCATTTTTTGGTACAAAATAAAATATCGACCTAAACGTACTGATTCAACGGATCGAAACGAATAAAATTGGGTTTTATGGATTGCGATACGAGCATTAAGACCTAGTTTAGTTCTTTGGAACTAAACTTGGGTTTGCGTTTTAAAGCCCTAAAACCTATCATTTCTGAGATAACGCCTGGGTTAGGCTCCTCCGCCGCACGTGGTCAGCTAATTATTGTATTACGTTACAGCAAATGCTAGGACCTGTCGTGTTTAGGTTCTAAAAATGTTGTTTCGTCTGATTTAGACTTAATTGTAGCGTTGGAAAATTGCACTCTCACATTTAGCAATTACAGTATACTCCCACTTTACCGGTTCCCGTTTAACCGACTCTCGGATAAACCGATGGACACTGTAAAAGATAAAAGTTCTTTTTTAAATCCTTAAAAACTTTTATAATTTTGTGATATTTTCAATAAAAAATTATTATGTTGCGGTTCGATAGATCTTAAATAAATTAAAATGTAGGCAAAAAGTCTTTTGTTTTATACTTTCACTTACCTACATATGAAATATATAGTAAGGGGAAGTATTGCGATCGAGAAAAATTTCCACTTCCGGATTTCAACGGCAATACACGTTTTGGGGTCCCCTGAGTCCAAATAACCAAGTCCCGCGAAATGGACTGTGTGGGTGTGTGTGTGTGTGTGCATGTGTGTGTGTGTGTGTGTGCGTGCGTGCGTGCGCGTGCGCGTCCGCGTGCGTGTGTGTGTGAACAGACTAGCTCAAAGACTATAAACCGTGCGAACCTGAAATTAGGTATTTATTATATGTATATGCCCGCGATGTGACAGCAAAAATTTCATCAAAATTGCCCAGAGGGGTACTTTATTTAATAACTTTTTACATTTTTTTGGTTTCCTCAAAAACGGCTCCAACAATTTTGATTAAACTGAGTATTTGATGTATTGATATGCCCGAGATATGACTAAAAATTTCATCAAAATTGATCAACCGGAGTGGGGACATTACTTAATAAATTTTGTATCATTTTCACCTGCTATTTTTATTTACTCAAAAACGGCTTCAACGATTTTAATCAAACTGGGTATTTGATGTATATATATATGCCAGAGATGTGATAGCCAACTTTCATCAAAATTGGTTAAACGGAGGGGGGACTTTACTTAATAAATTTTGTACCATTTTCACGTGTTTTTTTTATTTACTCAAAAACGGCTTCAACGATTTTAATCAAACTGGTTATTTGATGTATATAAATACCAAAGATGTGATAGCCAACATTTTAGAGGAGAAAAAAAGAAAAATATTCAGTCTACTCATAAAACACGTTGAGCCCATGCATGCGTAGTACGCCTTTAATGACAGATCATTGTTCATAATCAAAGCCGTTCTGTTAATTTCATGTAAATTATTTGTTTCATGGTAACTAACTGAAATTTTTATCAAGTACATAGAGAATTATAAAATCAGACGACTTGGAGTATCATGCTTGCATTGCCGAATTATCACAAGAATAAACTTTTATTTATTAATAAAATAAATTAGTGTTTTTTATAGAGCAAATGAAAACAAAAATAAGAAATGAATGTGGAAAAATGTGTAACTTGGAGAAGTGGCATTAAAAAAATGCATTAATTTCTATTCTAAGTAAGTTGGTAAGTGAAAGTTTTGTGTTGCGCGCACGCACCAATTTTTTTTATTTTTTACCGATCTCCAGTAAAACAAATCTCTTCGAAGTAAAATTGATCTTGAAACAAAATCCTTATCCTCCATTCATTTCATTAAAAAAGAAATAGCTTCCTATATTTTGACAAGAAATTTCGTCAGTTGACATTAAGGTGCGTATAAACGAAAAAAAAATAAAAGATTTGTGAAAACTGAAAAGATTGATAGTGTAAATTTTCTTAAATTGTTAAATAAAATTGGCCCAAAAAAGGTTTCTTTAATTAATAACTATATAGCCTTTGTAAAATAGGTTGTGTGTTGCAATTGGGTATTATCGAAATATAGAAGTTATAATAATATATTTTGCTGATTTTTTATACACTTTTCCGCATTGACCGGCTCATATCGACTTTAGTCATTGGCGGATCTGAGGGGAGGGGTGCTATGGGGGCTGGAGCCCCTCCATTTGGAAAAATTTTCGTCATTTAAAGATAGAATTTGATTTTCCTTAAAGTAAGGAAGCAAGTTAAAGAACAAAAATGCGCATAACAGGTAGAATTTCAGTTGTGGGAAGGTGAAAAAGCTGATCGGCAGATCCAAATGAAGGGCTGTGGGGCTGCAGCCTCCCCCCATTAGGATGCAGCCCCCCCCCCTTTACAATCGGCTGGATCCGCCCATGACTGTAATCCAAAATATATATAAAATAAATAAAATCTATTTATGGTGATTCATAGTAACATAGTGATTCATTAGAACTTTGGTTTTATCAACTTATCTTTTTTATAACGGGAATTTCAGAAAACTAAAGTATCGAAATAAGAAAAATGAATTTCAATGGTTTCCACGCGGGCTTTATGACACATACACGTTCCACGTTTTTGGGCCAGGCGTCTTACACCTCTAAAACTTTGGTTTTGGTGGGTTAGGCCGCTCAGCTTCACGAGGCTACTTATTGTTTTGTTGCCTCTCCATGGATAGAAACCCATTTGATGTCGTTCTTACCACTTAGAAGACTATCTTCCTCTCCATTGTCAGAAAAATAAGCGTAAAAAGCATCTTATGAACTGTTTTTGAAAAAACAAAATCAGTAGGGAAGTTAAAATCAGAATGTAGAAAGATTAATTTCCAAGACTATGCAACATTCTTAGTGATTTAATATATTCCAGGAAGATTACAGGAAACTTTTGTAGAGAAAAACGTCAGAAAATGAAGTTCTTCCTTAACTATTAAACAGAAAAATAATTTATTCTTCCTTGCTGTAGAAAAAAAATTTCACCTTAAGGCCCGAATGGTTGTTGGAGGGGGGGGGGGGTACGAACAGGCAAAAAAAAAAAAGTTCATTTCATAGTTATGGTAAACCTAGAAGTAAAATGTGATACAAATCTTCTTGCGAAGTGCTTCGCACGGGTCCACCTAGTTTACACAATTAGAAAGAAAGAAAGAGAGAGAGAGAGAGAGAGAGAGAGAGAGAGAGAGAGAGAGAGAGAGAGAGAGAGAGAGAAAGAGAGAGAGAGAGGGAAAGCAAAGAAAAATTCTTATACTAGTGAAATTACACGTCTTCGTGCTTTTTTTCAGATTCTGCACATGAATTACATGATACTAACATCACTGAAAGTTTTTTTTTTCAAACAGGTCGTCCTATTGTTTTTCTTACTACCGCAGAAATAGCAAATAGGTCCTTTAGTGGTAGGAGTACTTAACGATCGATCCGATTGGCTCTCTTCTTCGTACGGCAAGAAAACATTGTATGTCTCTCGGAAGCGAAGTTATTGTTAATTTTCCTCCATGAGGGTCATGCCTAAATTGAAGAGGCATTTTCTTCTTAGAACTGTATTGTTAGGATTATTGACCCTTAAAAGTTTAAAGGAATTGATCCCTGTCAAATCAAGAACCATTGGCGGCGACATTCGAGTTGTTCTGGAAGCAGAGGCCCTCGAACAAATGAGATCAACAGTGTCTACTCCACCTTTATTGGCGTTATAATGATTTACTTGAAAAGGCTTGCCTGTTTCTCCGTCAGTTACCTTAAAAAATTGTTCACGAAGAGGCGCGCGGCGGCAATCTGACGTGCTCTTCTTTGGAACTGACTCATACAGGCTTTTAGCAAAAAAAAAAAAAAAATTAATATCGACGCACTATCTCTTGTCTAAAGTGTTAATTTAGGAATACCGGTGGGACTCGCTAGGCTACGCTGGCTTTATTGACACTCAATTGAATATTTTTTAAAAAGGCGGCCGAATAGCCGCTTGCGCGCCCTCCTGAAGGCTAAATTAAGTCGAAACGAATCCCCATAGCTAGGAATAGAGTAATTATTTTACAATAGATCTCGTATTGTATATTTCAGTAACGATGTAATAATTATATTCGTTTCAATTATAAAAGGATTTCCATATCATTTCAGGACTATTTTTAGTGGAGGCCCTAACAAAATATATCCATCCGCTATTATTTGAGTAAACCACAATCAATTTTTATATTAGAGCCTTATGTAGGCACTGTCCAGCTTATTAAAGCAATCCTTCAATTTACAATTCAGAAACTGTTCCGGATCAAATAGATTACGTTGTCAATGTAACATAAAATCGCCTACTCCTTACGATTAGAAGAGGTTGGCGACCTAATCGTAGATGGGATAACTCGAAGTTAATGCCCCTATGGGCGTTGATCCCGATGAACAACAAAAACAATTTCCTATTAGACAACAATAACTAAACCGACAATAACAGTTTAAAAGTGGAGCTGATCTTCTAGGCCGATCGGGTGCAAATTTATTTATATATATTCATTCATTCGATAATCACTCATGTATTACACAATTTAGCTCTGACCCTTCACAACAGAATCCGATGGATCGGCGATGCCAGGAATTAGACATGAATAGAGTAGCCAACAGAATATAAATTTTATACCGTATAGTATTATCATAATGGCTTCTGATGCAACATGTTTGCTTGCATTTCCTTCAAGCGCTTTGGTGATAACGGGATCAGAATTATGTTCATACCCGTTATAAACATTTATTTATAAAATTAATAGATAATACAAGATCCCATTAGCGATTTTTACTACTCGTAATCTCCATGGACGCATATCACAATGTTATTAAGTAGCGTTGCCGATCTTTTGAATCGCAAAGAAAATATCAAAACTTAATGTCTATTTAATCAAATAATTTATTGATCCAACTAGATTTACTAAACAATAAAGGAAACCTACGGCAGCGAACAAGTATTAATAAATATTTTACGTAGTATAAAAGAATTTGACACAAGTCTCGCAGTCAGTTTTTCTAATATTCAAATGTCTTAAGGGCTTTCATACATCTCTGCTTAAAGGCCAATAAGCAATTAAATACTTACATATTTTCGCCAATATTATTATTTATTTATTTTATTTTTTTGTTTATGTTTCTTTCCCCATTTGAATAAAATACCTATTCATGTATCGAAACTAACTCCCACAATACTAAAGGACAAATCCCACAATTTGTTATTAGTTGGTCCACAATCATTTATTTTCTTTAATCTAAACTTTTAATTGTGTCGAGGCCATTATGATATTTCCTGCGAGCCTTCATAAAAAGAAAATATAATATTAAAAAGATAACCTAGAGACCTCCTTTTCATCAAATGTATTTATTATTTCACTAAAATAAAAAAATGCCTTTTTTTAAAAATCTTTTTCAATTATGCAGTTAATAGCTCAAATTCAGAAGTGGTGCAATTGGAAAAGGAAAAAAAGGAAAACAATGACAGGTTCTGGCTATAGCTAGAGTTACCTTCTTTCCACTATTGGTTTTCCAGTTCTCTTACTTTTTCAAAACTGAATAAGGAAATTCATAGAACTACGACTTCCTATTATAGGAATATTCTATAATTTTTCTTATTCCAATCATAAAGGTTTCGATAATTTGAATTATTCATTCACCCTTAAGTCTAATTTAGTCAATCCTCTTATTTTCTTATAATAAGTAACATACAAATTTTGTTGGAACTATGATCAAACATCAAGCATCAAACAGTTGGTCCTTGGTGCTTGGTATTCATCCTGTTTTTTTCTGTGTTCCTTATTTCACATTAAAAATGAATAGATGTGTGATTTCTAAATCTCTTTGCATATTTTTGTTCCATAACGAAAAAAAAAAGGCAAAAATAAATACTTCAAATTAATGAAAATGGCTATTCTCTTTGCCTATCATAATTTTAAATTAAAAAAATAAATTGATTCAAACAGTTGAAGCAGTGGAATATTGTAAGTCGTTGAGTAAAAATTAATGACTTTAGTTATATATCCAATGAAAAGTTTTACGCTATTTTACGTTGAAAATAAATAGATGCGCCACTTCTAAAACTCTTGGTAAATTTTTGTTTCATAACAAAATAAAGTAATCGTCAATATTTAAAATTAAATAAAAAGGCTATTTTCATTCAATAAGTTTCAATTAAAAAATAAATAAGATTCAAGCCGTGGAAGCAGTAGGATATTTGAACTCGAATGAAAGTGATTGGGTACATATCTGATGAAAAAATATTTGTTCAAATTGAAAATAAATAGATGTCTGACTTCTAAAAATCTTGGAACAAAAATTTTTTTAATAAACAAAAAAAATTAAAAATAGACATTTAAAATTAATAAAAATGGTTATTTTCTTAGTCAATAATTTTAAATTTAAAAAGACTATCGAAACGCGCATGACACAAATTTAACAAATGACACATTTCACTTATCACACTTCTTTCTTAGAATTGACATAAACATATTTTGAAAATGTTGTACTTAAGTGATGCCAAAAAAGGAAACAAAAATTTTTCAACAATGTTTACTGCTTTTGTTATTCTATTGGTAAGTGGGCACCGTCGCACACAGGGGTATTTGGCCCTAAAAGTTGGCCAAAGCCCATTTTTTGAAATTTCAAATTTCTGGTAAATAATGACTGGAAGTTCAAGTAGAGGACCTGTTGGATCATGTAAGATGATTTTTATCTCTTCCAGGCCCCTAATCCGGCGGCTATTCTAATTCAAATCTGACCTTATCCTTTAAATCGTCTGTGCTCATAAATATTGGTCTACAAAATATATTAATTTTCTTTGTTCTTACTGAAGTATCGGCATTATCAATTGATGGATAATTCGAGGCCAGGTTTGTACTTGTTATCCAGATAGTTATAATTTTTTTGTATTCAAGACTAATATCAATATTTTTTTGTTTTTTAGTAGGTATATTTTAGAGCTAAAATTAAATTTGAAGGTTAAAAAGTTATACTTCTGGGCATTTCTGGGCAAAGAAATATTTTTTATGATAATGTATAATTATCGTAGATTATGTTTCTTGAAAAAAATTCTGCGAATAGCTGCGATTCGGAGACTTATAATTTTTTATTACTAAAATGGCAATTTCATTAAATAATAAAAAAAATTCAATTTTGTTATATTTTCATTTATTTGTATTAGAGGATCTTCAGAAAAAATAACTGTAACCTGACTAGAATTATTTGACATATTTTTGAAGTCAAAACATTAGCTTTTAAAAAAAAGAAGGAATTTTTGGTGTCTTTTCTCATTGGGAAATATTGTAATAACCTAGAGCATGTGAAAGAGCTAAAACAAAATTGTCCATTTTGAGGCATGATTTCCAAGTGACATAGAATGCTTCTTCAAGGAAAAGAAATGTTTTTGAAACAGAAACAAGAAATGGCTAAGTGGGGCGATATCAATCAAAAGCTCAAGATCTGGTGGACGCTCTGAAAAATCATTTGTTACTTTAAAATTTACAACGGATACGGAGAAACTTTATCAATGGTATGCTATGAAACCATCTGTTTACAAAATTTTAAGGGATGGTTTTGAAGTGATAAAAAGTCCTCTGCTTCATATTGGTTTTTTATCTGAGGAAGCAGCAGAAACCCGAAATAACCATTTCCGGATTTATAGAGAACATAAGATCAGAAAATTTTCCCGGACAGAGTGCAATCTGGATGTAATAAATAGATTAATATTGACTTCAGATCCAGTTATCACAGGTATGAGAAGTTCAAGAAAAAAGGTATCAGGTTTTGTAAGGAAACTTTAGAAATGTTGTCTCCCCCAACCAACTTAACCGATAGTGGTGATTCCGAAAGTTCATTAAGTGACGAGGAAAGTGAATAATGAATAATTATTTTTAATATGCATTTTTAAGAAAGGTTGGTGCGTTTCTTCCTGGGATATAAGTTGTGTTTCGAAGAGGTATTGAACAATTCTTAATGAATTAGGAAAACACATTTTTTTCTTCATCACCATAACTTTTTATATTCACCTATTTTACACTATCTTCATTTTTTTAAAAATAATAGTAATAGATAAATGATAATAAATCTTTAATTAGTTAGAAGCATATTTCATGGGTGCAATGCATAAAGATAAAATAATATGAATATAAATTGTATACCCATGGATGCCTATTTCACAGTCGGTGGAGTTATGTAAAAATTTATTTTATGAAAATTTTCTCCTTAGAATATTTTTTTAACTGCTAAAAAAACATTTTTAATGTCTATTACAAATATAGAAGCCATTTTGAAGACTTTTGAATTAATAAAATGGAAGGAAATAGTTTTGGCCAGCTTTTCGGGTCAAATACCCCTGTGTGCGTTGTCAGCATTTCATACAGAAGTGCACCAAGAATGAAGTTGGCCCCCTTACTGATATACCACTCTGGTATAAAATAATATTATTATATTTTATAAATATTCATTAGTAATACATGTTCTCTTTTTATTTTCGATTCAATTTAAACTACTTGAAAAAATATATATATTTCATTGTAAGTGTAACCTGAACCATCCATTTTACCAGTTCTGAAACAAGTTAGGAAAGTACCAAAGGATTATTGCATTTTGATTTTTTTAATAAACTCTCTATACTACTGGACTGTATTGAGACTATAATCTTGGAACAAAATATAAAATTTTTACTGAGATAAGGGTTCGGCCTGTAAATAGTTAAATCCCAAGGTAATAGATCAATATAAATGTATATTTTCGTTTCTGTTTAGTAGTTCTTAATCAATTTTTTTATTTATTTAAGACATGATCAGTTTCTCCATTTTATTTATTATTTTTTTTTTTTATGAATGGGAAAATCCCTTACTATATAACAACTGTTTTAAAGATAATTTAGATCAAACTCATTCTTCCATCCTCCTTAAATTCAAAGCTACATACAGTCCTACATAACAAATGAAGAGTTATTTTTTACAGAGAAGGTACAGACCACAGACAGGCTGTTAATTTCGCATTGTTGGCCGGTGACTGTTCCTAGGGAGGCGGAAATGGAATTCCGAACGAGGGTTGGGGGTGGGGAGGACGGGGGGGGGGGGGGGGTGAGAAGGCGGGAAAAAACTAAAGGAAAAAAAGGCGGGAGTTGAATTAGTTTCCCCGTTTCCCGGCCAGGATGATGGATGCCGGCGCCCTCCCTTTCGGAACCCTTTCCACCGATCCTGTCAGTACTTCCAAGGCGGCCTGTCAGCTCTCTACCAGGGCAAGGAGAATATTAAAGATAGGAATAATACAAGTAAATAATAAGTGCTAGTCCAAGTTAAGACAACGATAGTTAAGTTAAGACAACGATAAGAACTGACCCCTGTTGCTTATGAAGGAATTCAATTGAATCATTATGAAAGCAAAACTATAAGAAATAAAGAAAACTGACTCTCAAAATACAAAGAAAAAACTGTTAAACATATTGTAACACTTATGTGGGTTAAACAATTTTTATTAAAAGAAAAATAATGATTTACAATGCCACACAAGCTATGAAAACACAAATAATTAAACACATAACAAAAATGATCACTTTGTAACACAAAAATAACCGTATGTCTGGAGCTTCAGAACAAGACTAACTCTCGATATATTTGGAAGGTTCGGGGCCAGCGTAGATGGTACTCGAGCACAGTAGTCATAAACATATAGGTACTATGACAGTTTGTTCCTACTGTTATTTCATTTCAACAAGTCTGGAACTATTCTAAACCACATATTTTATGTTGTTTTTTTCACGTTATAATATATTCTAATGGGATCGGATGAATAAAAAAATGCAAGGGACCCATGTTTGTAAGATTGCAAGTCGAAAAGTAGCCGATGAATTTAATTCAAATTTTTATATAGCGTTTGCTGTTTAACCAAATAACGTGATATCTCTTTTTATACTGTTTAATGGAAAAATATTATAAAGAATAGAAAAATATTGGTTTTCCTTTATCTTCGAGCATAATGGTAGTTTTCTTTCTTTAATACTAAACGATTTTTTTTTTCTTTTTTTTTTACTGAAATGAGAAGATTACTTACAGAGCTACGCTTATTTTATTTTTATGGCATTTTTCTCTCTGTATAATTGTTAAATATTAGATAGATATAAAAGATTAGAAATTAATGCGTTTGTTAATTGCCACATCTCAAATGAACAGAACGGCTTTAATTATGGACAATGGTCTGTCATTAAAGGCGTACTCCGCATGCGCTCAACGAGTTTTATGAGTTGACTGAATATTTTTATTTTTTTCTCCTCTCTATGTTTTCTTTATTTTTATAATATCTCAGATTTAGCCTTTTTTTTATTTTTAGGCGTAACGAGAGTCAGTTAACTTCTACATATAAACAAAAACAAAGGTAATCCATTAAGGAACAAACAAAAAAGGACCAACCCCCCCCCAAAAAAAGGCCCCCTCAGAACATTTTAATAATGATAAAGCTTACCTGATATTAAAGAATACCTAATTTTCATTTAAAATGACGAATTAGATAAAAATTGTTAAAGCCATTTTTGAGATCATCGAAAAAAAAGGTAAAAATTGGAAAAAAAAATATGAAATAAGGTGCCCGCTCCGTTTGACCAATTTTGATGAAATGTTGGCTATCACATCTTTGGCATATACATACATCAAATACCCAGTTTTATCAAAATCGTTAAAGCCTTTTTTGAGTAAATAAAAAAAACACGTGAAAATGATACAAAATTTATTAAGTAAAGTCCCCCCTCCGGTTGATCAATTTTGATGTAATGTTGGCTATCGCATCTTTGGCAAACACATACATCAAATACCCAGTTTGATCAAAATCGTTAAAACCTTTTTTGAGTAACTAAAAAAAAACGCGTGAAAATTATACAAAATTGAACAAGTAAAGTCCCCCCTCCGGTTGATCAATTTTGATGAAATTTATACAGTCATATCTCGGGCATATAAATAGATCAAATACTCAGTTTAATCAAAACTGTTAGAGCCGTTTTTGAGAAAATCGAAAAAAACTTAAAAAGTTATTAAATAAAGTACCCCCTCCCTTTGACCAATTTTGATGAAATTTTCGCTGTCACATCGCGGGCATATACATACACTGAATACACAATTTCAGATTCGCACGGCTTATAGTTTTTGAGCTAGTCTGTTCACACACACACACACAAACAAACACACAGACCATTTCGCGGGACTTGGTCATTTGGACTCAGGGGACCCCAAAAAATGTATTTCCGTTGTAAACCGGAAGTCGAAATTTTTCACGATCGCAATACTTCCACTTACTATATATTTCATATATAGGTAAGTGAAAGTAAAAAGGACGGTGAGTTTGTTAAATTAAAAGTCAAAAAGTAGCCGCCAATAGATTTACTTGAAACTTTTACACGACATATACGGAATACACAATGTTCCTTCCTGTTCAGTAAGAGTGTATATATAAAAAAAATAATGAAGGCTTAACGAACCCGAAGGTTCGATGCCGACACTACAACTCACACCTGCACACCTCTATCCACCGAACGCCATCCAGACCCAGACAGATCTGCCTTCACGCAATCCTCCCACCTCCATCTCGCATAACTTTTTCCATTCGGTGCCGTGCTTATTAATCTTTTCGAAATTCATTCATTACTAAGTTTCGCAATTTTACAAGCCCATTCTATTCGTCTCGTTGCGAACACGTCAGTTATATTTACCGGGCACAGTTCGGCGTTTTCTACAATCTCTGGTTAGTTCACCCCTCTTCAGTCCAAATATCGAGTATATATACCAATTAATGTCAGTGAACATTACAACCCTCCCCTATTTCACTGCAATTTTCCATTAAACAAAAACAAAATAAAACTTAGATATAAGTTCATTTCGATAAAACTGGGTAGATTTATATGCAAGATGATTTGGGACTTTAGTATTGGAAAGTTTGAAATTGATTTATTTATTTTATTTGAGAAAAGATAATAGTATTTAAAGTTGGCTCCCCAAACAAGTGGGAACAACCAAATTTTAGGACCTTATTTTAATTCTGAGGTTAACACATAACTTTTTAATAAGGTATCCTACTAAAAATATTTTTCTATAATGAATAAGTGATCATCGAATTCTGAGTATCTGCTGTGAAGATGATCCCTGTTGATTGTCCGTATGGCGTATCTCTTCGAGAGTCGGGTAATGTTCGGAACTCAATGGCGGAGGCGGAGGTATAGGCGAAGACTGCTGGAAGCGATTGGTACGTGCTTTTTTCTGAGTCCTCAGGTACTTAAGGACCTGACATCCTCGATAGTTCGCTGGATGTTCACCGTTGCAATTCGCACATCTAGCGGCTGTACCCCTTGGCTTGGTGCATGAGGAGCTGTCGTGACCTTGGCCACATTTTACACAACGAGGTGCATGACTGCAATAGGATTTAGTATGCCCATATTGTTGGCATCTAATACATTGTGGTATTAACCTTTTTTTCCTCGTTTCTTCGATGATGATTCTGGTATAATAAATTGACTTAATTTCATAAATTTTGTCATTGTATGTAGTCTTCGAGATGTCTATAAAAAACATTGGTAGAGGTCTTTTATTTTTTTTTTTTTATAACTTCATTTCTATATTCACGCCTGTCTTAACTGAAAGACAATCGGTGAATTTGCTGTAATCTGGGGCCCATGATAGGCATGGGGAAGATTTGTGCCCAGCGGCACCTCTTCCTGTCGTGATTAGCACTCAGGTAGGGAAAACCAGCTCCCTTTTAGTCTAGGGGTGTTATCGGGCAAGTGGGTATGCCACTACATAATGCTTGGGCAACCTGTGATAATTGCTGAAGGAGGCTTAACAGAGGCTGGACAAGGTTGTTCAAGCTACTAACCAAGTTGGTAAGTTGGTCCGATAATGTGTTATTTTCAGAGAGCTGTGCTGGCTGATCGTTTCGCTTTCTGTTTTCAAAAGATTCTTGTTTTTGTTGGGGTGGTATCCTTTTAGAAATTGGTCTTGCAGGGTGCTGCTGATAGTGTGATTCCTGTTGAGCTCCTGAATGAGGCTGCTGTTGTGGGAGAGGCGGATACTCGTCTATCGGCGGAGGGACATTGATTTGTGGACGTTTTCTTGGATTCCTAGCTGCTTTTAGTTGTTTCAGAGCTGGGCACCCTCTGTAGCTAGCAGGATGTGGCCCACCACAATTGGCACACTTTGCTGCGGTTTCTCTTGGCTTGATGCATTCAGTGCTCTCATGGCCACGACCACATTTTACGCATTTTGGTGCGTGATTGCAATAGCTTTTTGTGTGTCCGTATTGCTGGCATCGAATGCACTGAAGAATGATTTTCTTTTTTCTTGGTTCTTCGATTAAAACTTCAGTATGGTACAGAAATTGTATGTCAAATATTTTTTCATTATATGATGATTTACTTATGTCAGCGAAGAACATAGGTAGTGGTTTTTTGAAACGTGATATAACATTTATTACGTTAGTGGCTTCGTAACCAAAGTTTCGTAGTTTATTTTTTATGATTGAGATGGGAGTTGAGTGGTGTAAGTTTTTGATGACCACTCTAGGACTTCGATCTTCAGCTAACTGGTACGTATGAAAATCCGCACCCTTCTCTCTTAAACTAGCAACTATTCGACGATATGTATCTGTATTTTCGGCGTATATGCTGACACCTTTAATAGTAGACTTTAGTATAAAACTGTTTTGACCAGACAGTTTTTGAAGGAATGATACAAAACCAGTGTAATCCTGTACATTATTTAAGTGTATCGGTGGAGGCCTTACACGAACTGGCTGTTTCGTACTTGATTGTAATTCATCTTCTTGTTTGTCAGGTTTCGATAGGGCATCGAAACTATTTTTGGTGGCAACGGTGTCTTTTACCTCTTCTATTTTTCTTTGTTGAGCATCCGTTTTGCGTTTTCGGCCGGTAACCAATTCCCAGGCTCTGATAGCATCGGCGTTTGGATCTATAACCTCCATGTTACTGTTCGATGCCAAAAGTGGAGCATCCATTCCTTACTTAATTTAGCGTTGACGTACCTCTATCTTCAACTTGTTATAAAGTTCAGTTCAGGATGGACTTAGCTCGTATTAAATCACGAAAGTTATAAAATAATTTTACATAAAATATTTTTAACCTTTTAGTTTCAGTGGTTACCATATGCTTTTTCTTAAAGCGTGATATAACATTGGCTACATTGGTGACCTCGTACCCATGTTTTTCGAAATCTTTTTTATCTCAGATACGGGAGTACTATGGTGTAAATTTTTCACAACAATTCTCATATTTTTATCTTCAGGAGCTGAGATAGGGTTCATAACTTCAGTTGGATCCACTTCAACGAAAAATCTAAATTGATGTAAATAATTTATTTATAAATTTAATAATCCTTCTCGGACTTCGCTGACCACGTTTGCCAACTTTGTCGTTAACACCACTCACCATAGAGCATTGTCAAAATTATCTTAAAGAAGGCCTCACCATCAAAATTACAAATTACTTATATCTCGTAGATACTCGTCGACACCAGAGCATTCGAAAACAATTATAATATTGAAACTGATCTCTTCCAACACTAAAAAGGCAGTATTTACATTACTAAATGTTTAGACTCACTTCCATTTAAATCACACCATTCAATTTTACTAAAATAATTCTAACTCAAGAGTCAACATTTTAAACATTATTTGATTTTTTCGGATAAAATCTGTATAAATAAAGATGAAATTCTGTTTTTTGTTTCTACTTTATAGAAATCCATACCGTTTGTCCTAAATTCTCATAATTTCGCTCAGTGTTTCTTTCATATCAGGTGCGAACACCTGTCCATATTAAAATTGCATAACTTCAGCTGATCTCTGGTTACATTCTTTATTGTTATAAAAATATAATGTTAGGATCTCGGTATGATCGTTACGATCTCGCTTTACATTGGGTTTTTAGAAAATCGGCCGTTTCATTAGAAAAATGAAATTCCCCGAGTGAAACCGGGATATACAGCTAGTTATAAATAAATTAAAAATAAAATTGTAGTAGTTATGTTTTTAGATAAATAAAATAAAATTCTAGACTTATATATTTTGTAGGCAAAAATTTCTAAAGATGTTCTGTAGCAAAAAGTTGATAACAGTATTCTTCAACTAATACTGCACACTCAAAATATGTCATGGAGAATATTAAAAAAAAAAATTACATTTCCTAATTTAAAAAAGTATAATTCGAAAATTACAATTATTTTTAGTAGCACAATTTGTATTAAAAAATAATGATCAGAATATGATTTTTTCACTTATGACTGAAAATCAAAATAAAACTTCAAACGAGTGTTAAAAATTCTATATAGAAACATTCATCGGATTTGATTTTAATATTTTAATTTTAATAAGGATGTCAAATTTTGAATTCTTCCCATACTTATATTTATCTGGATATAGTCTTGGCTTTCTCCGACACTTCCGATCTTTTGAAATAAAATTCCGCCCTTTAAATACGTCTTACGGTCAATCGTCACTTCTACAATGGTTCTGTCAATAGCAACTTAACAATCGAAATGAACAATCCAGCTAAGTCGAAATTTTATCTCTCCAATGACAACAATATTGCTCAAAATTATTATAACACATTGCTTATAGTCCCTCATACTACTATTGACGATAAACTTTTAGAAATATATAGAAATTTCAATGGGATTCCTCTAGGATCTGCCAGATGTGGCCGTCCAACTTCAGCGGTGACCCTCAGCTGCTGATACCCATCAAAGCTGACTTGCCGCTTCCTCGTTTTTTGCAGGAGCCTTCCTGTTTCTGCGGGTGTTCTTGTATCTGTTACCTGATCCGTGTTTCAGCAAGGGAAACGAATGCTAGAGGAATTAGAGGGTGTTGACTGATTGTAGTGAAAAAATTACTAATGCGGTCATTGGAAGTAAATAGATGGTAATAAAAAACAACAAGAAGATGAATGATTTATTAGAGGACCCTCTTTGTGATGCAAAAAAAAAAAAAAAATTACTGTAATAAAGTGACGCAACTAAACGTAAATATACAATAATTAAGTAGGGAAGCCAATCTAGAATTTATGCTTTGCGAAAATTCGCCATTGTAATTATATGTACTCGTATATTAATTAAGTTTAAATAAGTAAACTTAATTATAATTATACAATATATGTCGAGCATAACTTAATCTTAAACTATAAAGTTAATCTGCCATGCGTTTCTTTTTCTAGTTACGGTGGGAGAGTGCGTTATCCTACCCACTCTTGTGAAGAAATAGAGAGGAATTCCAGATTTAATCCGTTATTTAGCAATGAAATAAAATTTAGGTGCAAACAATATTAATAATTATAATAATTCTATATTAGTCTTGAGGCTAAGCAGATAGTAGTCCAGTTTTTTTTTAATTTTGACCCTTTATTAACCTCACACTACTTTTACAATAGTCGGTTCAACGTTTCGGCACTAAGCCATTTTCAAGAATGGATCCATTTGACTGTGATTCTCTCCAAAAGTGACTATGGTTTTCAACTCGTAAAAAGATTTTTAATTTTTGACAAGGGTAGTCAGCCTAAATTATTTGAAAAATCAACGTTGAACCTACTATTGTAAAAAAAGTATGAGGTTAATGAAGGATCAAAATTTAAAAAAAAACTGGACTAAAATTAATAATGTCAATGTCTAAAACCTACTTTATAGGTTATTTATTATTGAATACAGATATTGAAAATATTATATTGACCGGGTCAGGTGGATATTGAAGATTTATAATTTACAATCCTTGTATTTATAACAACCGTTTTCGTTACCATATGCTGCGTCAATGTTTATGTTTCAATAAACTTACCGTATTATATAAGTTTAAGTTATGATGTCTGTCATTCTCTGAGAGATTAACATTTTATAGCGAAGTAGAAGATTCCAATTGTATTCAACAATACTTTATGTAATAATAATTTTTAGTTATACGTGAATAGAAAATACTGAAGCAATAATGGGAAAAATAAATTATTATATTTTTTAAGTTAATTATTTTAATAAATTATTATCCGTTTTTACTTGTGTCTATAATAATATGTAGTCTGGTATTTTTTTTTGTTGAGAAAAAACTTTATATTACAGTTCACTAAATATTTTTATTTGCATAAATAAATAATAGGAATCTAATGAAAATATTGATATAAGTCTAAAGGCAACAATAGTTATAAACAAATTAACTTATAAAATTGTCTTAGAAATGGTTATTGGAAGTTCTTGGAGTAAATTGATTCAAATGATTGTCATTTACTTAATGAAAAACTCTGCGTGAAATACTTTGTGTAAAAAATCGTTATTTATATTTTGTGAGAAATATAAAAAATATTCTTGGTTGAATTACTTTAAACTATTCGTTTACGAGACGTGAATCGATACCTCACCAAGCATGAAGCTCTGAAGGGTTGACCCAAGACATGGACAATATGTCAGGGACGGTCCTGAAGTGCTGAAAGGGTTGGGCACAAATTAAAATGACAATCGATAATACGCTAATCGACAAGGAGACATTTGCATTTAATATCGATTAGCGAGAACTATAATGTATCTCCATGGTGTTGTGGTGGGGATAACTTAGGGTCCATTCCATTGTGTACACATCTGTCGCAAGCTCTGTCTGACGCTGAGGCATGGATGGGGACCAAGCGAGCATCTATCCTTATTTATTTTATTTCCCAAAATTTTAGGCTTTTTGTCTTATCTCTTGAATGGAATTGAATAATAGTTAATCAATTTGTTTTTCTGTTTTGTTATTTTATTTTATATCATTTAGATATGTTCGTATGCGAAATAGTTTATTTTTATAAGAATTTTACTAACACAATTGTCATGGTCACCAAAACCCTAAAACAGCCTTTTCTGATATCTTAAAGGTTTGTGAGAAGTATGCTTGAAAAAGGTGTTGACATTCATAACAAACTGCTGAAAGAATTTTGAAGTCGTATAATTTATGATCACACAATTCTGTGCTTATCTTTATTATTCAATTCATACTTGCTTACGCCATATATAATGGTAAGGACCAATAGTAAAAATACCTAGACTAAATATTACATGTTGTAAACTATAGAATATGTCCATATTTGTTGGGTCAATAATTTCAAATAAAATATACAATTCATTCAAATTTTTGTACTATGTACTGTTTTTAAACTTGTAAAAATAGGCTAATAAAACGAAATAATTTAAGTTTAATAAGTTGTTGGATGCATTTATTTATTTAACATCCCTTGAGCCCTAGAGCATATTCCTATGCAGAAGTGAAATATACCTGTACTGAACCGTTAAAAGAATACACCCTTATTGAACAAGAGATGTAGCCTTCCACCGTTACCCTGTTTTGATTTTTTCTTCTACTTTTCTTAGTTTTTTGGGCGGCTTAGAAGAGAAAAAAAATGAAAAGAAAAAGAGTAAAAGTCACATTCCTATTCAGGTCACTGCCACTCCCTCACTTGTGTACACATGTCACGAAAATGTAAAGAAGAAACCAATATCGGTGGAAAATGAGATAGAAATAAGTGTTGAATAGCGTGTAATTTCCCTTAGTCGTGTTGAAACATTTAAAATATTTTTCTGGAGATCTAGTCTGTCAATTCCAATCGGTCATATATTTACTCGGTACAAATATGGACTTGCTAAGCAAAGGAATCGCCGCATGAATGAATTAATATGGAGATGATTTAAGATTTTAAAGGCAGAAGCAGAGAACAACCATTGCTAATATCCTTCCCTGAGCATTATAGAACTTTACTATGATTATCTGTTAATTACTAGTTTCTATTACTATTTCTAAGAAAATAATATGATCTAGAAATTTTAGTAGGTTTCTTTGTACATAGCCGTGGGCATCAGCAGGGAAAGGAATGGGAGGGCAGCTGGGATCTCCTAGGATCTCCTAAAATATGAGAAACAAATTAAATAAATTCAAGTAATATTAAGAATTAAATCGCACGTCGGGAAGAAGCTGGTTACGATGCAAGTTTTTGGGTAATTGCATTTGAACATTCGATTCCTCCTTTCTCATTTTATCATGTACCCTCAAACAGAGACATGGAAAATAGTATTTGATCAAAAATAGTTTACCATTGGGGTAGTCAGTAGGTACCGCTGATACTAACTGTAACTCAAGATTAATCCTGTACCTGCGTTAACACGATCATCCCCTCCACAAAAGAATATGGTAACTTGCACCTCATGCAAACGGTAATTAATAATATTTTGACTATTTTCTGGCATTGTAGTTTTTTTCATTTTGATTCCAACTCAACCCTCTTCCATTTTGAGGTATGTATAAACCAAAATTGTTATGTTTTGAGCTGTAACCATCTTCTTGCTGAAGTGCGAAGGATTTACCAGCCGATATTCTGCCGACGCCCTTGTACATTCTGTACAACTTAGTTGTCTTATTTTTGAGGTTTTTCCCAAAGATTTTTTCTATTAGACAATATTCCACTATAATTTGTCTTTCGGTCAATTATATGGGATTCCATTTTTTTTTTTTAATTAATCTTAAACGCTTTTTATCAAATAGGCTTTTCCACGCTTCTGTTACATAGTAACATTTTATCAAGATAAAAAGTTTATTCTCTTTCTTTAAATGAAACTATATTTGATTGGCTTTTTCTGCATGCTTCATTAGAAGTTTGGCCAAAAACCAAAAATAGAGCCCATATGCATATTTTTAATCCTATATACATATGCTTTCGTTAATATGTAAATAAGTCTTATAGCTCTTCCAGGATGTCTTCTAGTAGTACTGGCTTCTAAAATGCTCCGACAATTTTTTTTTTTTACCTTATTAGATAAAAACACATTGTTTTAATTTATTCAAAGAATTTTTTTTGCCACTGTATGCTTCGATGTTTCCGCTATATTTACCCATCCCTACTGAGTTAACGGTAAACGACTTAGTAGGCATATAATTCAAAACTTGGTCACGATCCTACATCCCATTACAATCTTTAAAATATATTACTAAACGAGATCAACTGTTTGCAGTGATTTTTATTAATTCAATTTAAAAATATTTTGTTGAATAGATTTTCCGCATTTTTAATTCATAATTCGCATATTTCCGGCCGATGAAAATTCACGTATTTCCCGCACTGAACACCATGTTTTCAATCAGCATAGTCAAGCTCTCAAGTTATTAGATGGTGCCATTTAATTACTAACATAAAATTTTCTTATAATGATTAAATTTACTTCGCTAATGTTTAATTATATGAAGTAGATATATTCAAAATAACCACGAAAGCTAACCACTAGTGCTCCTAAAATGTCTTGTTGAGTGCCATAAGCCTCACGCCTATTTTTTTGGTCCTCTACCTAATATTAAGTGTGAATTTCAGTAGCCAATCCGATCTTGAACCATTAGACCGTAGCGCTCCAGGTAACCCAGCTTGAAAGAGCAGAAAGAGGAAAAAAAAAAATAACCCACGAAAGAAAGAAAAAAATCCCAGAATAACAAACCGGGAAGAGATCAGGTGAATAGAAGACCCGGGCTTCAGGTGTTGTAAGAGTCTTACAATGGTCGTGAATTCATTTGTCAGCCTGTGTAGGGCGATTGTAGTATTGTAGCCGTCCGCCTCTCTTACATTTGTACAACGTTTTTACTATATTGATAAATGATGTTCCCACTGTGGAAAACTAGTGCTGTGGGAAATTCTTCTTGTTCGAGGTACTTTTCTGGCAAGAAGGATCTCACGATCTTGTAAAGATGGTCGTCTACTCGAATTCACTTGCACGGTTAACCAAAAAGTTTTATTTATTTATTTTGATTTTATTATTTCCTTTTTATTTATTTATTATTATTATTTTTTTTTTTTTTGGATGGAGGAGTATTTTAATTGTATTTAAACGGGATCTCATATATAAGGAGAAATAAAAACCAATGGATACAATTAATGCCGGGTAAAGGATTCGGTATCTGATAAGAAAATAGTAGATAAATTCCAGAGTAGGTTAATGATAAAAGTTACGTAGATTCATTTCCGACAACCAAGGTTCATTTCTACCGAACACTACTAAATAAAAAAATCGTTATTTATTTATTTAACTTTTTTTGCTACCGAACAAAACGCAAAAGACGTTGATTGTTCCTTTGTTAGTATCAATAAAAAAACATAAAATATCCATATATTAATGAGCTGACTGGATAAATTAATTTTTTTAGATAGGCTAGAAAACAAGCTTTAATATTCTACCCGAAATAGCTTAAATACCTAATTTAATAATTATTAAAATCGAATAAATAATTTATATTTTTTTATTATATTAATTCAGTAGTGTTTGGTCAAAAGGGGGTATGTCAGCAAATGTGAAGCTTCAACAACGACTTAACAAGCTATAATATCATTATTTATCAATATCATTATAAATTCTTTCTGATTGTATTCCTATATTCCAGAATAATAAGTGAAACTATATTTTTACAACTGAGACTGCAATAAATTATGAATAACGAATGAATTTTAGTCAATTATGAATTTTAAGGAGATGAGACAAAAACCGAAATTAAGCCCTTTTGCCCAAACATGAATGAATTAATATCCTTTATTTAGCTTCAGTGAGTATTCATAGTTCACACTCGGTTCCTGTCCATTTTGAGTTCCAGCACCAGCGCCCGCAATGGAGACTGTCTGTCACCTAAGTCATCCATCATAGACTGCCATGGAAGTAATATGGCGGTCAGTCGAGCGAGAAAGAATATTCATGAAATAATGAAAGATAATAGTGAATAATGTTTTGTATGAAATCTTAATATTTAATAAACTATTTATAGCAGTATTTAATTGTATCCCAAACATTTAATAATGATATTTAATAGTATAAATAAAAGCAATATATGTAAAAACTTTAATTATTTGGAAACTAGTGTTTTCTTCAATAATGAAATGGTGTAAAATTTTGAAAATTTTAAATTTATTTATTTTTATAGGAAATGAAAGCTATTTTATATATTTGATAAGCTATTTCGTAAAACTAATTGATAAGCACAAAACAAGATATATATTTAGTTAATAATTACAAGGAAGGTCGCGGGTTCGGGGATTTTTAAATGGAGTTAAAAATTCTTTGCTAAGCAGCCGTCCTTCGGATGGGACGTAAAATAGAGGTCCTCAGTATGTGAGATAACAGGCACTCGTTAAAAATTATACCTAATTATACCTGGATTGGCAAAATTTGGACTTCTACTGTAGCATCGTCCGATTAGCCTTAGTTGCATAAAGTGACATTAAATGAACTAACAGTTTAGCCTACCATTCGGGGTGGAGCTTGACTGATTTATTCTTGATTTATGGAGTAACAAACCAGACTTTGTTTTATATATTAACAATAGTTTACAAATACCTAATGCAAAAAAAAAGGGGTAAAAAAAGTTAGGACTACTATTGAAAGTCTGAAATTTCAGAATAAAAAATATGGGAGAAATGTCGCATAGATCCCTTGTTTTCTACTCTCCATATATAAAAGTTTATTAAGAAATGACTAATTAACGTTTACGTAATTTTGAAAAATCATATAACATAAAGGATTTTAAGATTTTTATATAATCATGACTAATATATTTGATCAACAATATTAGTTAATGTAATAACTAGTAAGATGTTATTAGTAGTTTTACATACTTATGGAAGTAGTATTGTAAAAAAAAAAAAAAAAAAAAAAGATACATCCCAGGTAGGGCAAAGGTTTTAAAGAGGTAAGGAAACTGTAACACCCTTTTTCCTCACAAGGGGCAGTATAAAAAATCCGATCATAAATATTTAGGTAGCCTCTTTGACATATTCATCCAAAGGATGACAGGTCTTTTTTTTTTTTGCCTATATTTATTTTATTTTTTTAAGAAGTAGTTCAGTGCCGAAATGTTTTGGAGCGAATTGGTTCCAGGGGCCTGATAAAACGTTTCACTTTCTACCCTCGGTGTGGGTTTATGACGTGTCGCAGGGGTGGGTTTTATGGCGGGGTGCTTCCAAGGGTGGGTCACTGGGTGAGCTCCCCGCCCCTCTTTGGCCCCGTTGCATTTCCAAGTAGTTTCGGAAAAAAGTGAAAACGGAGGAGAAAGTTGTGTCTATTTTAAAGGTTGTGTTTCACTTTCGAAGAATATCAGGAGCCATCCCATAATTTATGGTCCTGGTATTTCTTATATTACGGTGAAAGGAATTTTTAAAATGAAATTATAATATCAGTTATATGATTTCATAGGGAAAACACTACCTTGCGATTGATTAATTCGTAAAAAAAAAAAACTAACTTCTTGCACCAAAACAACAAAAGTGAAAGCCAGAAATTATTTTTTTTTTCTTTTTTTTTTTTATAAACAAAATTGATATCGACTTGGTGAGTTAAACCAGGCCTCGAATTGTCACTACAGAGCTTTCAAGCAACTCCATTACATATTTTAATTAAAAATAAATAATCATTTAAAATAACATCAGTGAAATTATGAGCTGATTATTAGCTCTCCTTAAGAGTTTGGATGATTGCAATTTATTTAGAATAGTTTAGTATAATTTATATAGTAGTATAGTAGTTTAGTAGCAATTTATAGAAGAATGGTTCAGAAAATCTACGAACCCTTGAAAAGATAGTAAACAAGGATGTTTTCATTGTTATCCTACAACTTTTATGCCAATAATATGTTCGAAAAATAATATTTGGACGCGTAGAATTTCTCGGCACATATATTTTTTTAATGCAAGACCATGGTAGCTAATATATCAGATCAAAGAGGAGAGAAACGGTGGCATACTTACGCATTGCGGTTGTTACTAGTCGAATTCCAGAGGTCGGACGTTTTTCCTTCCATATTGGGACACGGGTGGGTACTTCCTAGCGTGAGACTTCTTCCCTAGGAACGTTGTTGAAGATCGCGCCAAACGAGAAAACTAGAGCTCTCCTTTGTCGGTCCCATATAAGGCAGCTCAGAGTATTTTAGAATGTATATTTGAACTCGTTGATCACGGCCTCAGCTATCCGGCCTAATAGTTATGACTGCCGAAGAAAAATTATAATTGGTCGGATAGTTGATGTCACCGGGCGGTATAGTTGTGATAGCTGGAAACTTCTGATAAATTGGTGGTTGATGATGGTACATTTTTTTTTTCACCTCCGGAACAGGGATTCAAATTAGGCTATCCGTCTTATTTGATGTGATTTTAATTGTCAATTATAAAACTGCTATACACGTTGAGATAGGGACGGCCGTTGTCATGACAGGATATTTCCGATTACATTTGTCAGGCTTGAATGCCGGTAAAGATATTTTTAATAAAATCTATTTTAAAACCAATCTTTTCAATTTTCTTATCAAAAAACCTTCTTGAGTTTTCTAATTTCCAACAAATAGGATTGAAAGCTTGAGGACGAGAAACTTGTTTGTGGTGACATAATTACCATTTAAATATGCACAATCCCTTTTGATTAAAATATGAAATTCAGTTTATGAGTCACAGTAGATGATCAAGAAATTTTCTGATCTAATTGGATCTAAAATTATCTCCTCTTGGAAATCTGAGGAGATAATTAAAATGTAATTACTTATTTATTTATTTCAAAATTCCGTATCTAACCTTGTGCGTCAATAGCTTCATGAAGTAGATAACTTGTTGTATACCTAACAACCAGAATATTTTTATAATTTGATGTGATTGTCTAAATTAATATATACATTTTGAATGAAAAAAATGAAAATGAAAAATTTTTACTTTATTCTGGGACATTTAGTCCCCTAAGAATAACATTGTTAACAATTTGTTCAGGCAGCATTTATCTGGCTGTACTATATACAATTGTTGAAATTAAAAACTAAAAATATACACTTTAATAGTAGTGTATATTTTTATTTATGCAATTTTGGTTTCGTTTTTGAAATTCTTTGTTATCTGCGAGTGCTTCGTTCATAGTGGAATGTTTTGTTCTAGTGTATAGTATGCAAATTGTTACAATAAGCTTCCGTGTAAGTGGAAAGTTGCATTTATCATCTCGCATCAGTTGAAGTTTCGTTAAGATTGTTTATCTAATCTTGATTTCATGAGAGATGTCTCGCTGTATTTCGTATATATTGTTTGTTAACTGATTTCACCGGTAGTGGTTAGATTATCTATTACTTTAATCCTTTTTTTTTTTCAGACAAATATTTTTCCTGAATTTTTTTTATCAACTGATTTCGACCCTTAAAATCCCAATTGAACAATCTTTAATGACAAAAGTGTTTATTCCGTGGAAAGATTGAGGTTACAAACACCAATTTATACAAAAAAAATGTATAATGATTGACAATCTTGTGTAAATGTGGGAAGAGCTATAAATGGCCTAGATCATAAAAATGAAAATACTTAAAAATGCAGTTAATCACAATAAATGTTTAAATGCAATAAATTTTTCATTTAATAATAGTAGTAAATAGTTGTTACTCCACTGAGGACAAATAATCTTCGGAAACTCCTGATCCTTTAAATTCATTAAGAATAAAAGACTGGAATATTATCTACAAATTACATTTCCTAAGTATCCCAATACTTTATAGGTAAACATATTAGTATGGCTAATAATTTTTTCAATAATAACCAACGATTTTCCATGTGAATTACGTGCAATGTTAACCTATGAATACTGTGTGATACCTCAGGACGTCTATACTACTCCTATTTTACGGTAGATAACCATTAATTCGGGAAAGAATGCGTTCATTACCCGTCCAAGAAGATTTAACCGAGGTAGGAGCGATAAATGAAGTCGTTATCTGCTACACTTGCCTTAAAACCGAATACCGACACATTAGCCAGGTCAGGTTGTGGTTGTGCCAATGAATGAATGAATGAACAGAGATCGCAGCTCATAACTGTAATTGTTATTGCTGATAGGGCCCAATGGCCCGTGACTTCCCTCTGATATTAGTGTCGTAATTGTTTTGTCCGTGGGTCTACCGATAATGGCCTGTCATATTTCCGGGGTAGTAGTTTCCTGAGCATTTACTCCTTCTGAAACGTGAAGCTTTATTTTTTAAGCAATTTTCAAAAGGCGGGCCCAGTTTTAGATACTTTTTGATAGTCCATACAAGAGGCATTCAATTTGATTCTTCAAATGTTAGATATAAATTAGTTTTTATAAAAAAAAAATTTAACCCAATTTGTAAATGTAAAAAAATCTGGTGCGTGCGCAACACACAACTTTCACTTACCAACTTACTTAGATTAGAAATTGACGTGTTTTGCTAAACATCATTTCCCAAAGTCACACGTTTTTCTACATTCATATCTTATTTTTGTTAATCGTTAAAGCCGTTTTTGAGTAAATAAAAAAAACCCTTGAAAATGATACAAAATTTATTAAGTAAAGTCCCCCCTCCGGTTGATCAATTTTGATGAATTTTTTACTGTCATATTTCAGGCATATAAATAGATCAAATACTCAGTTTAATCAAAATCGTTAGAGCCGTTTTTGAGAAAATCGAAAAAAACTTAAAAAGTTATAAAATAAAGTACCCCCTCCCTTTGAGCAATTTTGATGAAATTTTTGCTGTCACATCGCGGGCATATACATACACTAAATACCCAATTTCAGGTTCGCACGGTTTATAGTTTTTGAGCTAGTCTGTTCACACACACACAGACACACAGACACACACACAGACCATTTCGCGGGACTTGGTTATTTTGACTCAGGGGATCCCAAAACGTGTATTTCCGTTGAAAACCGGAAGTCGAAAATTTTCACGATCGCAACGTTTGACCAATTTTGATGAAATGTTGGCTATCACATCTTTGGCATATACCTACATCAAATACCCAGTTTGATCCAAATCTTTAAAGCCTTTTTTGATTAAATAAAAAAAAAACGCGAAAATGATACAAAATTTATTAAGTAACCCCCCTCCGGTAGATCAATTTTGATGTAATGTTGGCTATCGCATCTTTTGCATATGCATACATCAAATACCCAGTTTGATCAAAATCGTTAAAACCGTTTTTGAGTAAATAAAAAAAACACCTGAAAATGATACAAAATTTAATAAGTAAAGTCCCCCCTCCGGTTGATCAATTTTGATGTAATGTTGGCTATCGCATCTTTGGCATATACATACATCAAATACCCAGTTTGATCAAAATCGTTAAAACCGTTTTTGAGTAAATAAAAAAAAACACGTGATAATGATACAAAATTTATTAAGTAATGTCCCCCCTCCGGTTTATCAATTTTCATGAAATTTTTACAGTCATATCTCGGGCATATACATACATCAAATACTCAGTTTAATCAAAATCGTTAGAGCCGTTTTTGAGAAAATCGAAAAAAACTTAAAAAGTTATTAAATAAAGTACTCCCTCCCTTTGAGCATTTTTGATGAAATTTTTGCTGTCACATCGCGGGCATGTACATATACTAAATTTCCAATTTCAAGTTCGCAGGGTTTATAGTTTTTGAGCTAGTCTGTTCACACATACACACACACACACACACACACACACACACACACACACACACACACACACACACAGAGACACACACACACACAGACCATTTCGCGGGACTTGGTTAATTGGACTCAGGGGACCCCAAAACGTGTATTTCCGTTGAAAACCGGAAGTCGAAATTTTTCACGATCGCAATACTTCCACTTACTATATATTTCATATATAGGTAAGTGAAAGTAAAAAAATATATTTTCTAACTATATCGCAGCTCAAATGGATCAAAATTTGCACTATTTTTTTTTAAACTAACAGACTAACCTTTAAAGTAATAAAAAATTCCTTCATCCTCACAAATTAAATTTAAAAGTTTTTATTTATTGAATAGGTTTATTTTTTATTATTTTAAAGTATATTTCCACCAGTGAATCATGAAACGAATGGGTTTTATTTTATTACCGTTTCCTAAGGAGAGGACAATGAAATGACGAGGATAAAGAGAATCAGAATAATATAGTCTCGAAAAGTGCAATGCCTTGCATTTAAAAAATATTTTTGTTGCTTTAAAATCATGAGATAAGAACCTTATTCAATGTTTTCTTTCCTTATGATGTGTTCTATTCGTATATGTCCTTTGAACAAGCACTTAAATGATCGATTTCTGCACCTACAAATTATTCTCTGACGAATATTTTACTGATTTTCATTTTATACAACTTAATTGTTAAAAATACTTATATTTTTATTAAATTAATAGCCAGTGTAATAATCAATGGGTTTGATTTATTTGGTCCTGGATTGATTAAATTATTCCCCCCCATAAAATGGTAGGGGAGATATCAAGGCTGGAAAAACATTTTAGGTACTCCGTTTCGATTTTTTAATGCCTTAATATTTTTCCGTAACAATTGTTCTATACGTCTTATTGATATTTTCCACTGTGATTTCATATTGATGTCATAGTCCATTATTTGAGTGTCTGTAAAATGCTTCATACATTTATTTTAAGATTCAATATGATTTTTTATGAACCGATTTCATTCCATGTTTTATCCAACCTGCAATTATGCCATATCCCATACCTTATAGTCTGTTTGGAAATTAAATTTATTTTCACGGTCTTTTGTTTTTCCAATAGATCTTTTTTCGGCATTATTTCTGCTTAAAGTTTCCACAGGAGTTACATGAAACTAAAGATTTTTCCTTCCGGTTAAAAATAATGATTTTCTGACACAGATTGTAACCTGGTCTCTAACTAATTTTACTTTCACTTACCTATATATGAAATATATAGTAAGTGGAAGTATTGCGATCGTGAAAATTTTCGACTTCCGGTTTTCAACGGAAATACACGTTTTGGGACCCCCTGAGTCGAAATGACCAAGTCCCGCGAAATGGTCTGTGTGTGTGTGTGTGTGTGTGTGTGTGTGTGTGTGTGTGTGTATGTATGTGAACAGACTAGCTCAAAAACTATAAACCGTGGGAACCTGAAATTGGGTATTTGGTGTAGGTATATACCCGCGATGTGACAGCAAAAATTTCATCAAAATTGCTCAACGGGAGGGGGTACTTTATTTAATAACTTTTTACGTTTTTTTCGATTTTCTCAAAAACGGCTCTAACGATTTTGATTAAACTGAGTATTTGATCTATTTATATGCCCGAAATATGACTGTAAAAATTTCATCAAAATTGATTAACCGGAAGGGGGACTTTACTTAATAAATTTTGTATCATTTTCACGTGTTTTTTTTATTTACTCAAAAACGGTTTTAACCATTTTGATCAAACTTGGTATTTGATGTATTTATATGCCCGAGATATGACTGTAAAAATTTCATCAAAATTGATCTACGGGAGGGGGGACTTTACTTAATAAATTTTGTATCATTTTCACGGGTTTTTTTTATTTATTCAAAAACGGCTTTAACGATTAACAAAAATAAGATATGAATGTAGAAAAATGTGTGACTTTAGGAAATGATAATTAGCAAAACACGTCAATTTCTAATCTAAGTAAGTTGGTAAGTGAAAGTTGTGTGTTGCGCGCACGCACCAGATTTTTTCTATATTTTTTGGATTGGTCCTCTTTAATTCCGGAGAAAGTGTCCCCTTAACACTCTAGACGAGGAGCTAACCTAATTATTCGGAATAAACAAACAGAGGAGCGTATGGATAAGGAAGCGAGCACAGATGGTCAGCGGTACGAGGTGTGTGGATGGAAGATTAATGTGTTAGTGGACACCTGGCGATAGCAAACCGTTTGTTAGCTCTAGCCCTCTCTCCCCTCCCCTCTATCTCTCTCTCTTACTCACGCTATCTATCTCGCTCTCTTATACACACACACAAGCTCTTGTCCATTCATTGAATTCCGGTAACTTCCATATGATATCGGTCAATATATCTTACAAAATTAATCTGCCATTATTGTCGAAGAACAAGGGAAAAATTATTTCAAGGAATTTTAAATGGTAACGAAACGCGTTACATTAGGCATAGTTTATAAAAGATTCTTTTCTGAAGTTTTATATTCATAAAATGAGGTATGTGGCATCGTAACGAAAATTGACTAACTCTAGCAAAGTTATTAAACTTGGCTTATTAGAAGACTTAGAGATAAAATGTCAAACTTATAGAGATAATAAACTTCAAAGTGTGTAGAGATGAAAACTTTTTAACCTCTAAAAAGAGATTTTGTGTAGTTTTGCCATCTACAATAATGTTTTGCATGTTTCTAAGAGCGTGAAACACACGGTAACCGTCGCACGATGAATATTTTCGGCAAATGATCTAACATATTTAGACCACAAATCCGAGTACTCAAATGGTTACCACTGTACCATTGTTTGAAGAATACAATGGAATGGGGAAATCTGAAGCTTTAGGTACTGATTTTACTTACGATTGTAGTATCTGATTTAAGTATCGATTCAAGCTATATCTGATGATTATATTTTATTCCATATTCAGTATTTTTGCCCTCCCTCCCGCTTCCTACGCCGGATCCCCACCAAGAGATCATGGTTGACAATAAGGCCCGTGACTGATCCCCAGGCCATCAGATAATAGCCAATATTTTCCGCGGACAGTGGCAATAAGAAGTATTAATCAAAGTTGAAGGCTAATGGATTCTGGCGGCGGGGGAGGATTATCTGCGGCAGGAACGCACCCCCGATATCTCGCCAGATCCAGCCATTTCCAATCAGCCCGGGCCCGGGGGAGTCGTTTACGCTATTTTCCAGGATCATCTGGGCCCATAATATTGGAAAGGCCGAACGGTCTGCGACAGCTTAATTATCAGAGGATGTCTTTTCTGGAAGTAAGTACATATACATCGATAGGAAACAGCTAGCTTTTGAATAGACCTGAAAAAGAAAAAATCTGGTGCGATTGGCAACACACAACTTTCACTTACCAACTTACTTACATTAGAAATCGGCATGTTTTTTTAATTGCCATTTTTATAAATAATATAAAAGAGATGACTTGATTTTGATTAAAAACGTTTAATTTAATCAAAATCATTAAAGCCGTTTTTGAGATATTCCAAAAAAATGTAAAAATTGGAAAAAAAAGTTATGAAATAAAGAGCCCCCTGCATTTGACTAATTTTGATGAAATGTTGTCTGTCACATTGTGAGCATATACATACACCAAATATCCAGTCTGATAAAAATCATTACAGCCGCTGTTGAGTAAATAGAAAAAACACGTGAACATAAGAAAAAGTTTATTAAATGAAGTAGCCCCTCCGTTTCACCAATATTGATGAAATTTCGGCTGTCGTATCTCGGGCATATACATACATCATATACCCAGTTTATTCAAAATCGTTAAAGCCGTTTTTGAGTAAATAAAAAAAACACGTGAAAATGATACAAAATTTATTAAGTAAAGTCCCCCCTCCGGTTAATCAATTTTGATGAAATTTTTACAGTCATATCTCGGGCATGTAAATAGATCAAATATTCAGTTTAGTCAAAATCGTTAGAGCCGTTTTTGAGAAAATCGAAAAAAACCTAAAAAGTTATTAAATAAACTAACCCCTCCCTTTGAGCAATTTTGATGAAATTTTTGCTGTCACATCGCGGGCATATACATACACTAAATATCGAATTTCAGGTTCCCACGGTTTATAGTTTTTGAGCTAGTCTGTTCACACAGAAACACACACACACACACACACACACACACACACACACACACACACACACACACACACACACACACACACACACACACACACACACACACACAGACCATTTCGCGGGACTTGGTTATTTCGACTCAGGGGGTTCCAAAACGTGTATTTCCGTTGAAAACCGGAAGTCAAAATTTTTCACGATCGCAATACTTCCATTTACTATATATTTCATATATAGGTAAGTGAAAGTAAAAAATAGAAAATTACCGTTCTGAAGAAGAAGAAATCTTTTACATATGGAATTCGAGATATGCGAAACTATTAAAGAATGTACAAGAAAAAGGCTGTATGTGCCAAAAACAAATTATAGAAAAATATGTATCTTCAATATGTTGGTTTCGGTGGGCGTCAACCGAAATCACAAACACATGCCTCACGGTTTTACTATAGAAAACCCTGTAAGAGCCACTAGCAAGGATCATTAAGAATGCAGTCAAATACCTGATAATGCTTTCTAGACAATACTTTTCTTTAAGTATCGATACTCGACAAATGTTATCGATGTATGAAGAAAAATTGTGATCACAAGCCAACACAGATGGAACACACTAAAACTGAAATCATTATTAGCAGAAAAGTATTTATTTCACGAATGGGCGTGTTCCTAATATTTTTTCTTATTTTAGTACCAAAATATGAGCTCAGATATTCGATTTTTCGTTTATCTCAAAATCAATAATTTTACACTAACAACTTTTCTTTTTTATTATTATCTACTAAGATATCTTTAATACCTTGTTTTAATGCGGCATTACATTGTTTTTTTGTTTTAACGTCACTTTATGCCACTAAGGCTAATCGGACGATGCTACATTGGGAGTCCTAAATTTTGCCTATCCAGGTAGAATTAGGATATGGATCTTTAACGAGTACCTGACATCGTACAGGCTCGGGACCTCCATTTTACGTCCTATCCGAGGGACGGCATAGACAGCATTACATTGTAATGTGGCATTACTCAATAACATCTGTCTTTATTTGATATCAGGCGAAAGAAGATACTAACATTTTTTTTTCAATTAATTAAATTACCCAATTAATGTTGCTGATTGAGCCTAAAGACAAAAAAATGATTGAATGTCAATAATAATCCACAAAAATGGCTTGGGAACACTTGAATTTGCCAGTTTTTCTTTCCGAAAAAAAATTCAAAATAGGGCACGCATTAATTACATTTTTCGTAATAAGTAATCAACATTACATCAGGCATAAGTTTAATAAAGGTAGTTACGTTCAATAGCTTACAAAGTATATTTATCGAATCTCCCTAAATATAGGACCATTGATTTACTTCATACAAAAAAAAAAAAAAAAAAAATTCTGATTAAATAATGATTAATTACCTAATTCATTTTTTTTTAATACATAACCGCAAGAAGAAACATTAAAACGTCTTTAAGAATATTAAAATTTTGTTCTCAGGACATATTTATTGTATTATTTTAACTATTCAGATAACAAAAAAATATTATATGATTTATTAATATGATTCTATAATATATAATTTTTAAAAATTGACAGTTTTTTGTCTTGGTTAGCCGGGTTTTAGTCTGAAAGTCACTTATGATTTGTAAAAAATGAAAATAATAACATGAAATAAATTGCGTAACTACAATAGTTATTAATTATGATAGCACATTGAATGTTTATTTGTTCATTTATATTTCTAGCAAATAAAATTAACCCGAATTCCCCCCAACAATGTTCCGCATACGTAGAGCTAGATCTAATGAGACTTTAATAGCTATAGTATTTTAATTTAATGTACTCCGGATTACACCCTTTAGTCACAGCGGTCCCTCAAAATAGGCCATTTTAAAACGCGGTATATTCTATCGAAAATAGTGTAAAATATCCCAGTAATGAAGCTTGTCATTGGTTCATAAGAGAGGTGGGGTGAATCACGGCTAGGGGACAGGGTCAGGACAATAGTTCGAGGGTGGCAGCTGGGGGGCGGCCTAGGGTGGGGGGGATAGAGACATTTTCCAAACCGGTCATTCAAACCATTTCCCTCCTTACTCTTCTTCGGCAACCATCGCCAGATTCGCTCCGCGTAGCGATACCCTTTGTGCCGGCTAATTTTGTAGTCGTTTTTTTCAACGCTAGGGTTTCCGATAGATGTTTTAATACCGCCTAATCAGACATGAGCGCGTATCTTGAAAACCAACGACCCGAGGAATATTACTGGAACGATTACGGTTACGGACAGTACAATTACAACTGCAACTACGGAGGTTATTACAAACCGGAAGGCTATCCTCAGCAACCGGAATCTCTTCTCCAGCGAGCCCTCGTGTACGGGCAGAAAGCGGCGCCGATCAAGAAGGAGGACGTCAACGACTGTTCCTCCACTTCTCAAGAAGACTTCTTTCAGTACTATGGAGGGCAGGAAGCTCCTCATCAGGAGTTCAAGCAATGCCAGGGCGAGCAGGCGAAGCCCCCGTTTCATCATCAGCCTCCTCATGGATCTCCAGCAGAGAACAATAACAACTCCAGCCTCGGGATGACAATGGACGGACCTGGACAGATGGCGAAGATGGCTGACCCGGCGCAGCCTGAGGAGACCATATACCCCTGGATGAAGTCTTCCTTTAGATCAGGTATAATAAGATTACTTGGATTACATTCCATAACATCATTAGAGTTACAACAATTATGATTTTTTCCAAACTTCATAATAATATAATCATATGATATAATAATAATATTTTATATTAATGAATATTATATTAATTATTAAGTATATATATTTTGTTTTATTAATCTAAATCTCAGTAATAGGACTGAATTTGGTTTAATAAACAATGTGTTTATGGATTCCTCTGGATTCCAAAACTTCTTTTTCTCCATCTTCTTTTCACTCTATGACACGTAATTTTTGTTTTGTATTTATCACTTATTTTAATGACTACGATTTATGTTGTGGCCATCTAGTCTGCAAGATATAAGGTACTTAAGAATATAATAAGACATATAAATTATATTGTGGCGATATTTTTGATAACGAATCAACGTGCCATCGTTTCCGAGGTATCACAAGCTTGATTTGGATTCTTGTAACCATCTAATATTTTAACAGTAGATCACCCTTCAATAACGTAACTAGTCTTACGAATTTCCAACAATAGGGGGGCTAAGTTTTTTCTATGATATTTTGTTTGTTGTCATTGTTTATTTTTTATTAATATGCCGTTTTCTCTATTTGAATCAATATTAAAATTTTAAATTTCTTAAATATCATCCTCATTATTTTTTTATATTGAAATAGGGGGGGGGGAGCCGACTGGCAGCTCCCCCACTAACGCTCTTTCCTTCTTATACCCATTTCACTCTGAGTTCAGAGAATAAATACGATATACGATATACTAATATATAATATACTAATATGAAACTATTTATGTGAGCTTGGTCAACCGATTAATTGACATCATTGCAACCGATATGCTCTTATAAAAAGTTTGTATGGACCCATCTTGCCATAAAGACAGTTTTTCATTCAAAGTAATTTTGAACAAATTAAATGGTTGTAATGATTTAAACATACACATGTAGCAATGATTCATGATGACAAATCTTACAAGTTTGACTATATTTCAATTCTTCGAGTCAAATCAAACAATGCGAGGATTTTTTTTTTTTTTTTTCTGGAAAAGGCAAAGTAAGACAAGACTTCGACAAAAGAATTCTTTGCTCTATGTAACGACTCCTGGAAGGTTCTTTTGTTGTGGAATGGTCAACCATTGCGTGACCGTTGTTTGTCTTCCTTCCCAGGCCAACGTGAGGAGACCCAATGACAATCTCCCTCTATATTGACGTACCATTGCAGGAAGTGAACTCTTGGTTTGTAAATACATATAGAATTCACTATCCTTCCTACTAAGAGGGGAATAAAAAAAATAAATAAAATGTAAAAGATTGTTTAAAAAACATAAATTTTAGAAGATAGGATAATTAGATCATTGGGGGTACCTCATAGGGGCAGCTTAGCGAATAAGGAACTCCTGAGGGTGAGGTTCGAAACCAGCTGCGGCAAGGATAATAATTGATCCTGTTATATAGGACCTGGATCGACATGAATCAGCGAGTAAACTTAAACATGAGGCTAGAAACGCTATATCATTAGCATGTTCTGAAGTCAAAAACCTTTATGGTCGGTAGAGATTAATAAAAAGATCATAATCTTTACACTATTTTGATATTTGGCGTAATGTTATTAGTCAATAAAAGCAAAAACATAAAACATAAAACAAAACCTCACACTTATTTAATTATGAAAAGAATCACTAAATTCTTATACATTAATTAGATTCTCAAATTTATTCTACTAATATTTCGAAATTTAGAGAGGCGTTAATGAGTCAACCCCCCCCCCTCCTACGACCGCCGTCGGTTTTTATTGAAAGAAAAAAATAGTCGTCACACTCAATGGACTATTACGGCTCCAAAGACATCCATCACATAGCTATAATATTGCTACAACAAAGAAGAAAACATAAATACGTAAATTGGATTTATTTTGATAATGAGTTAAGTATTCGATTAAGATCATTTTTTTTATTACTCAGCAGGAGGATCAGGAGTAGCAGGATGTAGCTCAGTAGTAAGGCGATGACTGCTATGCTTAACTCAGTGGTTTGAATGTGGTTACACTCTCCTGGGACATACACCTTCTATAAAGTGGGTGATAATAAAGATAATCAAGTGGTAAATTTGGAGAATGAGCGTGATCAAGGTCAAATCGCCTCCTTGAAGGCCCGCTGACCAAGAAATATTTACACCTAACGAAATACTGAACCTTTTTTTTGCTAATTAGAAGTTGCAAATTACCATAGGAATGTAACATTTAGAGTGTAATACTATGAAATAAATTAAAATCAGGGCTTTGAAGATACTTCAGGACGTATTTGTATAAAGAAGTATTAGTCCGATTTAGAAAATAGAAATTATGATTTTATTTAAATTTTTCTATTATTTTTTGGTATTTCTGAATGGAGCTAACTTATTTACTAAGGTTAGGAAGATACTAAAATCAAAACTAAATATGCTAACTTTATATCATATTCATTATTTCAATTTATCATATTGGAAAGGAGTTATTTTTACGGTAACATAACATATAATACTCGGCATTAATCCACCACCCCTCTCCTGGCCCGGGAAATCCCGTATAGCCTGAGCAGCGAGGAAAGCTACTGCATTGGTAAATCACGCGACCTGCCTGAGATCCGGTGTGACGTGCCCGCTCCTTGCACCGCCGAAGGAGCTATGGGTTTGTTATTTCCATTTTTTTGTTCCTCCGATATCATTAGTCTTCGTTGGCAGCACAATGGATCGCCATTAATAGATGCTGATGTTCAACTGCCACTTCGTTTTCGAATGTTGTTCATCACTGACGAAGTTCGTAATGCGCTTCGTGGCTTAAGTAGTACAGGGGGTGGATCAAGATATTTCCTTCTCTTTTTTTTTTTAATACTAATGTAATTTTAATCAAACCAGGGACTATATAAACCTGGTTACTGCCCTTCCAAAAGCCTTAGTATTATTATTTACAATGATTACAACATACATTCTTGGTAGTCAATATCATATAAGCAATATAAGCAGACGAAAGTAAATATTTAAATAAATTAATATGCAATAAAAAACTTCTTAAATAATCTAATATTGTAGTAAGTAATAGTCTATTTAAGATTCACTTTAGAAATACATGTATAAGAAAAATATACCTCGATATACCTACCACGAAAAAAGAAGATCCGAGAAAAAAAAAATCGAGAAGAGGGGATTGGGGGATAAAAACACAAAAATAAAACAAAAAAAATCTGGTGCGTGCGCGCAACACACAACTTTCACTTACCAACTTACTTAGATTAGAAATTGACGTGTTTTGCTAAATATCATTTCCCAAAGTCACAAATTTTTCTACATTCATATCTTATTTTTGTTAATCGTTAAAGCCGTTTTTGAGTAAATAAAAAAACCCCGTGAAAATGATACAAAATTTACTAAGTAAAGTCCCCCCTCCCGTAGATCAATTTTGATGAAATTTTTACAGTCATATCTCGGGCATATAAATACATTAAATACCAAGTTTGATCAAAATCGTTAAAACCGTTTTTGAGTAAATAAAAAAAACACGTGAAAATGATACAAAATTTATTAAGTAAAGTCCTCCCTCCGGTAGATCAATTGTGATGAAATGTTGGTTATCACATCTTTGGCATATAAATACATCAAATACCAAGTTTGATCAAAATCGTTAAAGCCGTTTTTGAGTAAACAAAAAAAACACGTAAAAATGATACAACATTTATTCAGTAAAGTCCCCCCTCCGGTTAATCAATTGTGATGAAATTTTTACAGTCATATCTCGGGCATATAAATAGATCAAATACTTAGTTTAATCAAAATCGTTAGAGCCGTTTTTGAGAAACTCTAAAAAAACGTAAAAAGTTGTTAAATAAAGAACCCCCTCCCTTTGAGCAATTTTGATGAATTTTTTGCTGTCACATCGCGGGCATATACATACACTAAATACCCAATTTCAGGTTCCCACGGTTTATAGTTTTTGAGCTAGTCTGTTCACACACACACACACAGACACACACACACACACACACACAGACCATTTCGCGGGACTTGGTCATTTCGACTCAGGGGGCCCCAAAACGTGTATTTCCGTTGAAAACCGGAAGTCGAAATTTTTCACGATTGCAATACTTCCACTTACTATATATTCATATATAGGTAAGTGAAAGTAAAAAAACAAGAAAAAACACACTTAAAACGAAAAAACTGCAGACTTACTGATTTACAAAAAGAATAAGAATTTTATTAAATTCTAATAGATAAATACTACTAGAAAATGTTTAAGAATTCGATGCGCAAATTTATTCAACTAATCTATTTTTCAAAATTTCGGGGGATAGTTCCACTCACCCTTGCACCACGGTCTGGGAGCATCCTGAAAAAAATATGAACGATGGTGAAATATCAATAAACAACAATCGCCCTCCAAACCCAAAGATTCAAGATTTCATAATAACTTGTGAATGGGAGATGGGGTGCTTTCATTTTGGATTGTTTGTATTTCTTTAACCTTTCTCTATGCTACTAAAGCTAATCGGACGATGCTACAGAGACAAAATTTTGCCTATCCAAGTATGATTAGGATGGGAATCTTTAACGTATACCTGACATCGTACAGGCTTTGGGCCTCCAATTTACGTCCCATCTGATGGAAGGCTTTGTTTGCCAAGGATTTGTTTACTCCATCTAAAAAAATCCTTTTTAGATTGATTTATTATCAAAAAATTCTTTTTAGTCGTAACAGCAATGGATATTAACCCTTTTTTATCCGAGGTTTATGTATAGTCATTACATTTTTATATAGACTGTTATATATTTTCTTATAATTTTCAGATACGGCGAAGTGCGGAGGAAATAAACGCACACGACAGACATATTCAAGGTACCAGACACTGGAACTGGAAAAGGAGTTCCACTATAACAAATACCTTTCGAGAAAGCGGAGGATAGAGATTTCCAACGAGCTCTGCCTCACGGAGAGACAGATCAAGATTTGGTTCCAAAACCGGAGGATGAAGCTGAAGAAGGAGATTGGAAGACCTCTGGGAGAACCTTCCCCGATGGTCTCGAGTACGACACCCAGCCACACCACGCTCTTCGACAAGATAGACCTCATGGTACCTCCGCATGCAGACATTCCCATCGAACAGGGGATGTAAGGGTATGCTGCACCTTGTACAAACCAAGGAATATTGGCCTTCAAATGAGGCGATAACGCCAAAATTCAACGATTACCAAATATATGAAAATATATGTTCAACGTTGAGTGTTGACATAAATCATAAGTTATGGTTTTGACTTATAAAAGCCACTTTGTACAGTAAAAATCTTGGGACTTTAAACAATTCAGGGTAGAATTTTCAATTTATAACTGCTCAATTCTAAATTTATAACTGCTCAATTGCTATTTTAAAAAAATATAAACTTATTCGAGATAATCTAAAGGGAAAAAAAATCCATTGAACACTAAAATTATTCCTAAATCAATATATCTTTACTTACTATAACTGAAAAGTACATATCACACACAACTTAAAAAACGACAACGTAGTTAGATTTAGGTTTAAAATATTTAGAACTATAGAAACAAGTAAATGAAATCGATTGCTTTATGTTTAAAAAATAATTAAATATTATGGATTTTTATTATTACTTGCTTAAATGTATTAGATTAATATTTTTGGAAACGGACGAAAAAATACAGGAATAATTTAAGATATTTTGATTTTATACGTATTCCACAAATACATGTAGCACATAAGTTTATAAGCTGTAGAATTTAAAGAAAAAAAAGGAAAATGCACATAAATACTTACAAACACTCGACATATATTTGTTGTAAAAATATGTTCCCAAAACAAATATTTTAGTTATAGACGAAAAGAAAAAAAAATGGTGTTACACAACTACACTATTCTAGTCATTAACTGTTAAGAGTTAAATTTTGTTAGCATAATTTTATACATAAGTTTGTTTTCTATTGGTTCTATTGGTATTCTATTGGTTGTTCTTCTATCCCTGGAGCCGTTTTTTTAGTGTGTTATATTTTGTAAATTTCAAATGAGTATGCGATACTAGGCAATATTAATATTTTTTTAGAAATATTTTTTAAAAAAAACTTCATTTAGAAAAAATAAAGTGATTTTTTTTTCATTAGCTCAAATTTCGGAAAAATTTAAATTGGTTCCGCTCTTTAATTCTTTAAAATTTAATTTTAATGTGAAATTAAAATTTTACAGAAAATGTAAATGAGTTGCACAAACAATCTAAATATTACTATTCCGGCGAACATAGTCTCTTTTTTAATAAGAGGAATAAAAGAATAACATTTACAATCATAAATTACTAAATTATGTCTCATCATCTGCACATGATCGAAATTAAGAAACTAAAAAAAAAAAAAGAAAATTAAACCTTTCAAATCATTAAACATGTTTTAATGTTCCAAGAAGACGTTTTTAAAACACACATTCCTTTAACACCATTAATTCGTCCACTACATATCCTTTTATATTCCAATTTACTGTGATAAGCATCATAGTTATAAAATATGTTATACTTTAATTGGATAAATTTTATTAATTAGCAAATTTTACAAAAGTGCCATGATTAAAAATATTACGAAAGTGTATATAAAATTATAATTGTTTATCATAGTAAAAAGTACTATTTTTGTAATGAGTGTTCTCTAGATTATATTTTTGTCTATTAAGAGAGCTCTAATCAAAATGTAAATAAATAGAGTTTTAGTTTTATATATATTTTAATTTTTTTTCTTATCTTTCACTAGATTTAGGTATTTGTAAATATTTTGAATTATTATAAGACGAAACTGAGTTCCTATCAATAGATAAATTTTATATAAGCATTATAAATAATATGAAAATTATTTAATTTTTTTTTCGTGTTCATTATGAGTGTAAAAATAAATTTATATTCATGGAATAGCAATTGTTTTTGTTTCCTAAAACTAATTTTCTTTGGTTAAGTGACGGAGCTCAAGGAGTCATTTGTCAACAGCTTTGACCAGGTAGGTACCTACCCTTCTAGTGAATATGAAATGTTTTGACATTTTACGAAAAGGGTTGTGGAAACAAATTTACCTGTCATCCAGTCATTTTTACTATTACATACTTGTGCGCCATAAATTCAGTGATATGAGCGTACAACAGAGATTTTGAATCTCTTGGATTGAAGTGGATAATTATAAAACGTATATATGTATATCAAAGTCCAAATTTGTTAGGCAATTATTATTCAAAAGTTGTTACTTATTATTGAATTATTTAAAAAAGTTGTATTGATTTTTAAAAAGGTATATAAGTTGTGCATAAGACGACCACGCTCCAATTTCACTTTCCCTTCGCAATTTAATTTGTTATTAAAGGGATTGATTTTTAACATCTTTTCTATGATATTTTTATACATTAAAATAAATATTTGATAGGACGACTTATTAATTGAATTAAGAAAGAGGACTATAAAAAATATTTTATAGATACGAGTATATCTAGGTTATCTTAAGTTATTACACTGATAGAGTAAATACTGCGAGTAAACATCTGCTTGTCCAATGCAAGACAGTTCTAACTCAAAACAACATTTTTTTCAGGAATTAACTCAACTTTTCTTAAATGGTCTCTATTCAAGACCACTAATAGACCGCGACATAGTTGATTCCTGAAACGTTCAGATAAAGAAAAGCAACGGATATCAAAGGCAGGGGGAAAAAAGGATAAACTTTAATTGGTTCGCCTGAAAAAGTTTTTTTTTTTAGGTCAGACCAGTCGAAGATAGGACGAGCGATATGCGATATGATTAGGGATTCATTTTTGTTATAAATACGGTTCAGATTAATATGAAAAGTTCATAGAACATACACCAACCGATATGCTAATGAAAAAAAAAATCATTAACACGAAAATATTTAGATAAAACATTCAAATTGAGCATGAATTCCAAGCTCTTGGAAAAAATACATATTAATAATTATATGTACAAATATATACCTACATTATAAATTTGATCACTATTTTTAAATGAATGCACAGTCAAATTAATTTTCTTTTCCTCCCCTTCTAAGTCTTTACGGCAATAAGGTTTTTTCTCCGATCCAGAAATGAAGGCGAGTTGTGCCGAGTTGTGAAAAAAATAAATAAATAAATAAGTAACCAGTGATTCGGGTTATGAACTCACAAACTTCATACCATCGTTGGCTGTCTGGGGCAGAGCTTATTTCATTAAATCAGTTCTGCACGCCACTAAAATTCATTCCTTCAATATCGTTAATTCCACATAAGGCTTATTGCTGATATTTGTTCAGACATTCTACATCATTTAATTCTTCAATCCAAAATACTATAATTTTGAAGATGTGTTGTTTGAATGGATTTTTTTTTACAAGGCTGAAATTATTAGTTTTTCATACAAAAAAAAAAACTACTAAGTTCACTGTATCCCTATACGTAAAGTGTCCTTCTAAAATACGCATTACTTTTTATTGCATGAACTGATTCTCAAGTAAGTTTCCATTTGTATCGGAATTTCTCTATCTGGGGACTAAAAAAATGTAAATTCCTTCAATATGTTGAGCAATTTTTTTTAAAATCAACAAAAAGCACAGGCAAAAAAAAATAAAAAGCCACCCCCCAGAGGGAGAAAGGTATATAGAACACAATAGTTAGTACCTTCGGCCTACTTTCCAAAAGCATCCCTTACGAAGGGTACAATTTATGACTCTACCTTGCGACTTTCTCCGAGAGGTGGGGCAGAAGTACAATTCAGAATCACCCCTAACGCAGCCAGGGAAGCTTCAGTTTTGGTAAGCTCTACAATTTTAGTATGAATTTAACTAATTTAATATATTATTTTTAGGTTTCATTTAATTAATCGAATATATTTGTAATAATAACTTTTAGAGGAGAAGTGATGATGGTTAACAAAACTAATGTTATCCTGTGTAAAACGGATACTGCATCTAAAATTATTTTAACGACTGACGATTTTGGACAACACACAAATTGCAATGGATAAAATACAGGTAATATAAAAAATAAATATTTAATTTTTTAATATTTAAACTAAATTGCTCTTTCTAACAATGTAAATTCTTTCAATATATTTAATGTACTATTTGTAATTCTTTTGTTTAACCTACTTTCCATTTCTGCATGGAAAATTATGAAGGCGTATTATTCTCGGTGCAAAATTAGGGAATCTTCAAAATTGAAATTATGTTATTATGCACTTTTGTAATTTAAAAAAAATCATGAGCAGTTATCATAAATTTTTTTAAAAAACCAAATAGCGTTATTTCTTTTAGATAAATTGATATCTTTAGTTATCCAAAAGGCGCTGTAGTAACCGGTTCCAAATTTTTTTTTGGAGTCTTGGATCAAATATTTGTCTCAAAATATGTCAATGTTTGCTAAAAGACACTACAGAAGTGACACACCAAAATATAAATGTTATTCCACATTAACCCATTACAATATCCAATGCCATAAATAAAAAAAAAAATAAAAAAAAAAAAAACCCATTACAATCTTTTACGAAATTATTTCCGAGCTTTTCGCCGATTTTTTAGTAAATTAATGGTAACTACAAATTTTCTCTACGCCGATAACTTCTAATTATACACATCAACATAGAGGGTCAAAAAGTACATCACGAAATCGTAAAAAATATTTGAGTTACTGTAGCTGGCCGTAATTATAGATAAGTGCCTGAGTAGTTTAATTGAGTGTTGAATATTGCCTTTCGACAAATTTAAACCTTGAAAAGCCTTCTGGATTTTAACCAGGGTTGTTTATTCCCTAAAGAAACCCTCAAAATACCCTTCACATCTCAAAAATATATTCCTTTTCCTGTAATTACAATTTTTTTGAGACCGACTTCCTGATTTTTCCACAATTTCCGTTATGTTAAAATTATATCACTTCTGAATAACACAACTTTTAAAACCATGAAATTGCCGTTAAAATTTAATTTTGAAATGCTGAAAAATGTTTTGGGATAGCCACGGGAATTTCGTTATTTATCTTAAGTAGCAAAAATATGATATATTTATTGAAGCGTTGGATTGTGTAGATGAAGTCTCCCTTATACCATTATGATGGAAACATGAAAAGATGAATTTTTAAAAATGAAAGCCACATGCGGCCAATGGTTGCTCGTGAAGCTCATCAGGACTCAATAATTTCCCATTTAGTTTGCGAATCACCCATGTATTTATATTGCATATCACTGACTCCTTTAAATAACGTCATCAGCTATTTTTAGTTTTCTGATTGCGCTGAAATAGTAGGATATCCTTGAAACATCGTCAAATTTGTAACTCAATCATAAATAAATATCTATATAATAGTTAACAAAAAAGTCAAAAACAAAAAGTTATATATTTAGTTTGCCTTCTACCAGAGGAGAAAAGTGAGGTCTATGAATTAACCTTATAAAAATATCTTCAGTTAATTGTAAATGAATGCAAATAAAGCTATATTCTATTTACAGTACAGAATAAAGCTTTGGTTTGGCACCTTTTAGAAATGATGCGGATGAAGCTGTAGATCCTTCCAAATGAAAACATGTAAGATGTTAAGGATTTTTTAATGAAGGGGCTCTTCCGTGTTTGCAGTTCTTTATTACTTTTTTTTCCCGACGTTTCGAGCTATTGGCTCATCCTCTGGGGTTATCTACACTTATCTTTAGTTTCTTCATTTTCACATTAGCCATTTGTCAACTTTTTTATTTTTTAACAGTATATGAATACTTTTGTCTAATTACATTTTATGGTCTATTTCACTGTCTTTTGATTTCATTGTCACAATTTAAAAAAAAAAAAAAACTGATTGTGATGCAGGTTTTCTTTTCTTTGAATTAAAATCGATTGCTAAATAAATTAAATATATAGCTACTTTCAACAATTAAAACTGTTATAATTAGTATTAGGTTTAGGTATCAAATTGAAAACTTTAGTATCAGAGTTTTCAATTTGATACCTAAACCTAATACTAATTATAACAGTTTTAATTGTTGAAAGTAGCTATATATTTTATTTATTTAGCAATCGATTTTAATTCAAAGAAAAGAAAACCTGCATTACGATTCAACAAATTCACTTTTGTTCATTCAACGGATTCAAATTTTATAATGATTGGATTAATCAAATTGAGTTCTGAAGCTTTTAAGTATTTCAGTGACAAAATAAGCTAATAATTCAGATAAACTCATAAATTAAAAACTGTAATTAATTCTTATATCGTTCATATAAGCTGTTATAATGCAGGATAATAACAGCTTTAACAAAGGTATATTTTTCAATAATTAGTATAAATAGAAATAAAATACCAAGATAATTCATTATAAAGTAAGCTTTTTTATATATATTATTAAGGTTATGGCAATTCATTTAACTGTACATAAATATGTAGATGTTTTTTATTGCAATAAATAAATATTATTTTATACATAAGGAGTGCCATGAGAGGAGGAAGGCTATGGAGGACTGAACATCTGCCAGGGGATGAATCAGCTGTCTGCTGAGGGGTAGTTTGCAATATGGCGACCTCCAGGCCGCGCGCATCATGGACGTGCGGCTTCGTTTTCTGCAGTTTACAACAAAATAAGGTGAGATAATTGTTTAAATTATGAAAATTTTGAGCGATATTGAGCGTATGATGATGTATTTTATGTATACAATCAATTAGTACAGTTAGAACTTTAAGAAACTCTTTGTGTTAGGAGTTGTTTTGAGGGGAAGGTAATATGGCTGTCCTCGTTAGTACAACAAACTTTAACGTATATCTTCTAGTTTAGATAATTGTTTTACAATTATTTTCTCTTTAGTTCGGCCTATAAAATTTATTAGCTTTAAATTTTCTGTGAATATATTAAAGTGAAAGTGAATATATTCTGCCATAGTAATCCCAGCACTAAAATAAGAATATTTAAACTTATTATGACTGATAGCTGAAAAAAAAAATACCGGTCACAAATTACAGGAAAAATTAATATTTCCATTAATATATTCAACTTAAATTAAAACGTACACGATGAAATCCGTAACGAAGAATAAAATCAATTAAAAATTAATAATTTGAGCTAGAAAATATATCTAATGCTTAATAAGAACGTAATTGAATGATTTTAACCCAGAAAACCTCATAGAAAATAAGAAATAAAATAGAATATAATGGAAGAGTAATTGCAAATCAGGCATAACAGTACCTGGGAATATTTCTTTTTTTATTTCTAATGTCAGTGCAAACTTACACCTACTTCACCTGGGTAACAACGAATTGACATAAATATACCGTTAGGCTTTTAGTTAATGTTCTCTCTGTTAAGATGATATAACAATAATAAACATATAAATACACATAATGAAAAAATAAAATTCTACGACTTCTAAAAAATATTTTTGAGGAATACATATAGGAAGCCCCTAAATATGTTTTCATTATAATATTGTTCTTTATTTATTCATATTATTTTGTTTTAATTAAATACTTTTATCTGAATAGAAAACTTATTCAGATATTAAAAACTAACAGTTATTTATGAAAACAAATTGTAGCAATTGTTACATTTTTACAAATAAATAATTAGAATTTCATATTAATATTGATACTGGTAGTTCACGCTGTTAATAAGAAAAAATGTTAATATTTTTTTCGGTTTATACAACTTAGAATAACGAATTATTTTACATTCAGTTTTTAATTTTCAATTAATATATTAATGTAAAACTATGTTCGAAAAACTTTATTGAGAGCAAATAATCAGATAAAACTTAAAACTGTAACTTCAATAATTCATATGTAGATAAAAATCTGTAGTTAAACAACTCCCCCTAAAGCCATATTTTGATTGAATTACATTTTTAAAACAAAGAACTTTAAACCAAAAGTTTTATTTTCTGTAAAATTAGAATTTTTATAGTCTGGTAAATGAGAAAGTTTGAATTAACAATTGTTTTATGTTGTTATGTAATCATTGGTTATCTGTTAGATAATATAATTGATAATTTTAAACTATTTAATTAAAAAAAGATAAAAGATTCCCGGCCGTAGTCGAATCTTTTTGCTTCTAATTAAATAGTTTAATAACAATTATTTTAATGGAATAACAATTACTTTACAAACATTAAGTTAATATATTTATTTAAATGTTAATTAATAGATAAATTATGATTTTTTTCAATATTAAATTTGTTTTTGTTTTGGAAGGCATTCCTCCGGATGATTCATCCAACATAGAAAAAATTTGGGGAAGGGAGAGTGTACTGTGCTTGTGAAGCGTGGTGAAGGAGATCGATTGATTGTCGAAATCAATACAATATAAAGAATTATTAAATGTTCATACAATGAGTATTGATTTTAATATTAGCCTTAATCACTTTAAAAAAATATATTAGTTATTTTAAGTCGATCGTTTCTAATAGGTTTCCTACCACCAGAACAGATTGTAATTGAAATTATGCAGCCCATACATAAATATATGGATACCCATATATTAACATAGTACCTATATATTAACATATATTTCTAATAAGAAATGTAATCATTGATTAAACAATGAAAGTGGATCCAACATTTTAATAACTGTATTTCGCATACAGTTAAAATAGATCCCAAAAAATATTTATAGAACAAAGAATGCAATTAAAGTAACTATTTATTTTTATTTTCGGTGATCTTTTAAGATTTATTAACTATTCCAAGTATTATGATTTAACTATCAGATAATGAATTTTGAAGCTTAATTTAAAAAAAATCATTATACCTACACCTTTGAACTGTAAGCATAGAAAAAAAAAGTAAATACTCATGCAGTCATGACATAGACTTTTGAGAAAAAACTAACTCCAAGTAATATATCCATTGTATTGAATAGTTAAGTCTTGTTGCCAGAATCTTTTAAAGTATTTTGAGAGTGTATTAGGTCTAATGACAAGGCACAAGCAAGATATAATGCATTAATACAGGATGAAAATAAACTTTACAATATAAAGATTAAAATATAGTTTGTAGTTTTGATAAAATTAAAAGCAGTAGGTATGGATTTGACAGTAAAACGAATTTTAGAATAATTTATTGCTTACCTGTCTTTAAAGATCAAAAGAGATTTAAAGTTAAATCGTAAGGCAGGATCTCCTAGTAGGAGGGCTGGAAAAATATTCGTCTGGGGGGCTGGTAAAATTCTCGAATGGGTCGAGATATTCTGGCCTTGTAAGGCTCAATTAACTGTTAAAATAAAACTTATAGATATTTAAAAGTTAAAATATGTGTTTACATGATGCTTAATAGTTGAAGTAATTTATAACGCATTTATTTAATAGGTAGTTTTCGTTCCTAAAAATGTTTTAGAGGGCTCTCCTAGCCTGCCCCCGCCCCTGACAACGCCTATGGTAAGATTATGTACGTTAAATAAACATATCGAGGTTTAGCAACTTTATTTAGATATATAATTTAATTTATTTAGAAAGAATAAATTTACAGAATGAAATATTACAACATTGTGCAAAATGTTTTTATATTATTCAACTATTCAATTTATTTTATTATTTATTTATTTATTTATTTATTTCGCCCTTCCTTGCCTTTCGGCAACACGGGTGTTGGCAACATTTTACAAATGTCGCAACTGGAAATCTTTGAAGTTATACTTCAGTTGTTTCTTTTTCTTCTGTTTTCTGTTCCTTCTTCTTCTTCTTACTTCAGTTTTCAGCTGCTACTCTGCAATTCACCTTCTTCTTGGCCTTCTTCTTCATCTCCTCCTTCAGGTGGTCTTCCAGGCAAAGGTCCCTGCCTTGTCAAATTGAAATGGGCAGGGCCAACAGCAGTTTTCCACCCGTACACAAAGGACTTGTAGTACGGGTAGTTTGCTTCAGTCACTAGCTGAGGGAAATCATTTTCTGCTATCACGTAGAGTCCAGTTTCCCTCAACAGTTTGGCCCTAAGTGCCTCAAAGACGGTGCAGTCCGTAATGATGTGCTCAGCCGTCTCCGGAACCCTGCATTTGGGGCAAAGGGGATCTATGTCCTTTCCAAGACTGTGCAGTTTGGCGCGGAAACCCCCATGCCCCGTGAGAAATTGCGAAACCCAATAATCCGGAATAATCCAAGTCGCCAACAACCGTGACCCGACGGTGGGGAAATATTTCCTCAAGGTAGCTCCTTTCGTGGTAGTCACCCACCTCCGGTTCCATTCATCAATTGTGACTTCTTGCAGTGTTCTTTTCCATTTTCCTGGGTTTTCAGCAATTCTCGTACGGATATTTTCCGGTAGACCTGCTGGGCCTTCCCTTTTAAGGACATCCTTCAAGGAATCTTCACGCAGGAGAAGGTCGAGAGGTACCCCTCCTGCTAGGACCTGCACCGCCTCATGAGAAACACTTCGGTATGACTTCGTGACTCGCAGCAGAGCCGTACGCTGAAGCGACGCCAACCTGCGTATCTGCCGCTGTGAGGGATTCTTGAACCATCCGGGGGACGCGTATCTCAGAATACCCAGTATTAATCCTTTGTAAATGGTCATCGTCGCTGGGTATCTGAGACCCCAGAAGGCGCCCCCTAGACGACTGAGCCCGTTTAAGACTAGGGCCACCCTATTGCGGAGGTAGTCCAAGTGAGGGGTTATGTTAAATCCCCTACTGAATCTCACACCAAGGTAGGTGACCACCTCACTTGGACGTATTCTTGAACCCTCAATTACGAGATTTATAGGGTGTGCCCTGTCAGTTTTCCCTCTTAGAAGAATGGCCTGAGTTTTCGCCGCTGCCATTTTCAACTTCTTCGTCTCACACCATCTTCCTACCAGGTTGGCGCATCGTTCTGCTTCAGCTTTTAAACCGGCTCTGCTGTTGGATGACACTACAGCCGCCAGGTCGTCGACGTAGGCCGTTGCAAGGAACCGCTCTTCCTCAAGCACCCCTAGCAACTCGTCAAATACCAGCTTCCATAGAGCTGGCCCCAGAACCGATCCTTGAGGGCATCCCCTCTCTATGGGAGCTTCTACTTCAAATGAGCTACCTCGAATCCTCACAAACCTGTCCTGGAGGTAGCTTTTGACAAGGGCATATAAGTTGCTAGGGGCATCGTACTTCTGCAGCTGCTGGAGTATCAGAGGCCACCAGACGCTGTCAAAAGCGGAGGATATGTCGAAAAGGAGCAACATGACATACCGCTCCGCCCTCTGTTCAACGTCTGAGCGAACTCGAAGCAGCGCATCAGCGGTTCCTTTACCTTTTGTTGATCCGTATTGCCGTGGATGGCTTGCTTTTCTTAGAACCGGCTGTAAACTGGCTAGAATAAGATGCTCCAAAACTTTGCTTATCACAGGGAGGAGACATATAGGTCGATATGACTTAGGAAGTTGCTTATCCCTTCCCCCTCCCTTGTAGAGGAGTCTCAGATCGGCGATCTTCCATTTCTTCGGAAAGTATCCCCTATCTAGGCAATCATTGAAGATCGTCAATAGCCGATCTTCTATGAAGGGGATACTATTCTTCAAAATCGCCGCGTCAATAGCATCCAGTCCTGGAGCGCGACCAACTTTCTGCTTATCCACGGCAATACGAAGGTCGTATATGTCCCATGGCGGGCAGAAGTCCGTGCCTGGAGGGTATACCGTTGTGCGCCGTACAAAGGCCTCTTCTTCATTGTCCTGGGACGAATCGTCGCTGGGATATGCCGCTTGTATAAATAGGGCAGCCGATTCTTCAAGAGAAGAAGCCTCAGTACCAGCATGTCTGATGGCTGCTAGCGGCTGCGGAGGAACTAATTTACCCAACGCGACCTTGTATGGGATACCCCAAGGGTTTTTGGTGGATTCATCGGCGATAAACTCGTCCCAGGACCTTCGCTTCCGTGAACGCACCTCGTTGCGGTACACCTTGGCCTTGGACTTATACTCGCTCCGAAGTGCAGTGCGCCTCTCGTCACATCTGCACTTCTGGTACGAACGCCGGGCCTTGTAGAGCTCTCTCTTCATGGTTGTTAGGGCTGGCGTCCACCATGGGACAGGTTTGACCCTCACTTTTCGGTGCTGGAGGGAGTCCTCTGAGGCATCTAAGATGATATCGGTTACCCTGGTCACCCTGTAGTCGAGGTCATCAGGATCATCATAATGCCCCTCCTCCCAATCTTCATCGACAATTTTACCCTCCAGCATGCACCGAAAGGTACTCCAGTTGCTAATGCGGGTCACATATCCCTTTTGAATGCCGTGGGAATAATCTATATCCTGTTGCAAGTTAAAAGCCAGGACTTTGTGGTCAGAACTCGTCTCAGGTCTGAGGGTCCAATCGACTATGCGCCCTGCGAGTGTTGGTGTAGCCAGCGTGACATCAATCCAACTCTCCCCCATTCCACCAGAGAACGTAGGAGAGGCGGAGATATCGTTTATTACCACCAGCTGATTCCTTGTGATAAACTCACCAAGTAAGGCACCTCTTCTATCTGTTCGATTGGATCCCCAGATCGTGTTCCAGGAGTTGGTATCTGAGCAAACGATCACGTTCCTTGTACGGCATATGATCGTTTCTATGGCAGATATGTCTTCCTCGATATCATTCCCGTGAGGTAAGTATACCGAGAGTAGCGTAAAAGCGACTGCGCCCCACTTGACATAACATGCAACTCTGTCTGCCATAGAATATTGCCTCAGATCCATCACGTCGAGGTTCGGGTTGTTAACCACAATGGCAGCTCTAGGCCTCCTCTCTCCACTGCTTAGAGCTATAACCTTCGACGTGAGGCCAAACCCCGTGACCATGTTACCACGGCAAGTGGGTTCCTGGACCGCCATAATGTCGTAGCGAGGAGAAAGAGCGCGAAGCTCTTCTGCTACAACTCGCCTTCGGCCCATGTTAAGCTGGAGGATAGTTAGTTTATTCATAGAAAGTCCTTTTTGCCATTTCTTTGCACCACGTCAAGTGCACAGGGCACTCCCGGCTCCCTGACTTGTGTTTTGCTTCGCTGGGACGAGCATTTGCCCGGATGCAATTTACACAAGTAGGGTCAGCCATTGCTTTTTTCTTTGGACAGTCCCTCATGATATGCCCATTTGATGCACACCAAATACAAACCACGTTATCCGCCGTGCATGCAGCCTTGGTATGCTCGTAGCCCTGGCACTTAGTGCAACGAGGGGCATCAAGGTAGTCCTTAAATGATAAAGAGCACCATCCTCCATTCAATGTACCCAGTTCCAACAATTTGAACCGGACTATAGGGTGTACCTCTAGCACCCATGTTTTATTGAGACCATTCCTTGATACAGTGGAAAAGAGTGGGCGAAGATCGTCATGGACCAATGGAGTGGGGGCCGACTTATCAGGTATTCTTTCCCACAAAAACCTCGATAATTCCGCTGGGCCCCATGCATGAGGTACACCCTTAACTTCCAGTTTCGGCTTTTTCTTTAAGGCCAGTCTGGCATGTAAGCCGTTATCGCGGAGCCCCTTCCACCCAATGACCTTTGTGGCGTGGGAGCTGTCTTCTATGCGGACCAATATTGAGCCTCCTTTTGTTGCTCGCACAATGGATGCATTGACTCCAATTTCACTAGGGGATGGCAACCCATTCATTATGTCCACTGGGCTCTTACCAGATCCACCGATTGTGAGATAGGTTGGTTTTGATGCCTGAGTTGGCTTTGTAGGCAGGGACTTTACTATGTCTGCCAAAGTCTTAACCTTCGCCTTCGAAGAAGAACCATCACGTGGAGACGGCTCAGATAAACCTCCATCAGTTTTGGTCTTTTCTTCTGTATGGCCGTTTGACCGCGACTTTGCTTTCCTTCGGCTTCGTTTGCTCGCCACAACTTGAAAATTTACATTAGCGTCTGGTGGTTCTTTTCTATAGGATGGTCCAGCAATGGGCTGCGTAGAGCTTTGACCTGAAACCTCCTCTCGCGGTAGCACTTCAGTTACCATTGGCAACGTATTATCCATGATTTTATCTTTTATAAAGTTAAGTACGCAGGAAGACATCAGGGTTTCCTTTACTACCTTCTGAACCAGGTCCGAGACTGGAAGCTCCGTGAATTTCTGCCCACATTCTTTATTTTTAGTTATTAGGTTATCAATGATATCGACCAATCGATTAATCTTTGTATTTATGTGATTCCTTGTCTTATTACTAATTTTCTTATCAAGATTTTGCAAGAAAACTTTCAAGTTCCCTTGAATAGATTTGGCTTCCTGCAAAAGACAAGCAGTTCCTTCGGGTTCGTCTGCCAAATCAGAAGCTCTGCTTCTTGGCCTTTTGGCAGAAGGCTGTTGTGATTGGGTGCCTTCATCTTCAACACAGTCTTCCTCCATCTTTACAAACTTATTACAAACTTTAGGAGGACTTTTGACCGATTATTTATAAAAATAATCAGTATAAAAAACCCAGTTAACTACTAACCTAACAAGTAATTAAGTCTTTAAAATGTAACTATTTTGGAAAAAATCTCAACGAAACTCAACTTAAATGAAAACTTGATTAGTCTCTTACCTTTCCTCAATTCAAATGTCTTTATTAGTGAACAGTTGAGGTGGTATAAACCTCGTAGATAACCACTTGGCTTAACCTAACCTAATGTTTCACTAAAAGTCTAAAAAAAAAATTAAAATAAGAAAAAGCAATAAACTGAAACAACAAGAAAACTCAAGAAAACATTGAAAACAATAAATGATAACACAAACTAATGAACAACAAACGGAAGATTAAAGACACTATTACACAATTAAACACACACTATTCGACCAGCACCTAATTCAACTAGCCACTTACCTATATATCTCAACTATTCAATTTTAATATATTTAAAAAAGCTTTAAAGCAATGCTCTTAGATCTTCGAGGACTTGGTTTTCGTCTTTCTTTTGGTGTTGTTCTATTCCCATTGGACACCTTATGACGCCCCTTTTATTGACCCTATTTAGCCTAGATCCTATTTATCCAAGATTCATTTAACTTATTCCAGTTCTTTTGTTTTTATTCATCTTCTTCGCATTACATTGTTTTGGTGCTTATGACGCTATCTATAGAGGTTATGAATAGCAAATGAACCACTGACTCAGTAAAGGCCCCGTATATTTCTATAGGACAATGTTTTGTTTAAGATTTACAATTTCGCTTTTAAACATTTAGTCAATGGCAAATCATGCACGATCCCAAACCAACATTACTCTCATTCCTCTCTTTAATTTCATATGTAAGATGATAATGTAAACGCATAAAAATAAATAAATAAGAAAACTATTACAACAAATATAGCCATAGTTTAAAACGAACAAAACAATAAACATCTAAGTATGGAAAGGTAACATTTTATTTAACTTTCTTTCTTTAAAAGAAAAAAGGAACCAGACAAAAATTTACCCCTTCGATATAAAAGAATAAAAATAATACCCAGTAGGTGATTCCTAATGCCTTCGCATTAGGACCCCTGTTTATATTAATACCCTGCATTAAATATACCGATAAAAAATTACTGCTTGTCTCATAAAAGTTCAGAACATTTAATAAGATTTATGTCTTTATCTCAGACACTCGTAGGACATGCAACTCGTCGTAGTGTTCAACCTCGCTCAATGGAAGCGGTTTTATTAATCAAAGGGCACCGAAGTGTGTAGCGGTCCAAATAGATTTCGAAATCCTTTTTTTTCTTCCTCTGTCTTTTTTTTTTTTGATGGTCCAACTGATGAATTTGAGTCCATATCTGATCCTTATTAAGAAAACCATACCCATTAATCAGATTTAGACCCGACCTTTTGGCTAGAATTATTCAAATCGTATACTTAATTACATTTCAATTTGGTTTTGAACAATTAAATGTAATTATGCATAAAAGATTTTCTACTTTTCTAGTACGATACATTATGTTCTCACTGGCTTACGAGGCAATGGAAATACGAAGGATAAACTCAAAATTTGACCAACTTTTTTTTTTTTTTTTTTTTTTTTTTTTTTTTTTTTTTTTTTTTTTTTTTTTTTTTATAGAACGCGAAGGAAATATTTTTGATGGATTGAAAATGGGTATTTAATAAATCATCTAAATATATATATATACTAGCAGACAGTAAGGAATGTAGGAAAGTTAATGTCTTTATTTTTTACATCTCATATTTCAATGTAGTTTGATTAAAAAGGAGCTGATTGTGTTTACGACTCACACCGCTGCCAACACTATCGCCCTTTTTCGACGCATCGGTATAAACTAACTCGAAATTGCTATATTCTTCCACTAATTTTATAAAGGATGACTAAACTTCTACCGGGTAAGAAAAAAAAGAAACTTCTGTTAAATAAATCAACTGAAAATATAATATTAAAATCTTAATTATGCAGTTCTTTAGCAAATCACAAAGTATCCCACAATACCTAATCAAAACACACTCAGGGAGTTTTTATGACTGGTTACCCGCAGTGTAGCCAACTCACTAATTTTCACTAATTTTTGGCAACACTGACTCCCCAAGTCAGGTTTCTATTAGGTTACACCTGTGGCAGTAGGTACTGTTACAACATTTATAGAGTATTATTTCAAATAATAGCCTAATTTAAATTATTAAAATGTATTTACTTTACTAAAAATTGATATCAGGGTGGGCCACAGCAAAGCGTTTCAGCGCTTAGCTAGTAATTTAATTAAAATACAAATAAAAAAGGAAAAGGAAGAAAAAGTACCTACACTTTTGAGAATTTATTGTAACCTTTTCTTGATTTATTTATTCTTTAATGAAAATTAACAATAAATACAAAAATTTGTATTACTATTTGTCTGTGGAAAATAATAATATCGGAAAAAATAACTGCACTCACATAACACAATACAAAATTATAATAATGATAACCTGTATTACAACAGTCTGTGGTAAACCTTCGAACAGAGAGGATCTCCGTAGAATTAGCAGCCTTCAGGCCAGATAAGACCATTTTAATTTCAATTACTTTTTTTTCCTTTTATGTTTCAGTGTTATTTAATTATTTAAGTTATATTAGTTAGACAGGTTTTTGTTTCTTTGTATTCATTTTAGATAGCTTTAGTTATTTTAATTTTTAGAATCTAAAATGCCAGGCTCCAGTGATGGTAGAAATGATATTCCACCAGATATATCAAATAGTTTACACAAAAATTTATCTAAAGAACAACCAGTTAATTTAAATTCAATCGAAGTAGAAATGGAAGGTGTTGATAACCAAAATTCAAATATTACCCTAGTTGAAAATAGTCCAGCAATCGAAAATAATACAAATATTAATAATTCGAATAAACCACTTCGTTTATATGAAGAAAGAGATTTAGGACCTTATTGCGTATTTATTGAGAGCAAGTCCAACGAAGGGGCCGGAATAAGCCGTATTCACCCTATGACCATAGGAAAAATATTAAATGAATCAAGTCCGGAAATATACAATAATATTTTAGCAATCAATAGAACAGGACGCAATAGAATAAAGGTAGAGACCAGGTTGGGTGTTCACGCGAACGCTTTGGTTACTTCGGAAATTTTAAAAACAAAAAATTTTATAGCATATATCCCCCAATTCATGCTGGAGAGAAAAGGCGTAGTAAGGGGAGTAGATATAAATTTATCGGAAGAAGATATTCTCAACAATGCTAAAACATTATATTCCGAGTCCCTCAAAATCGTTGGTGTTAAAAGGTTTAATAAGAAAATTTTCAATAACACTACAAAGGAATACGAATATAAACCAACAGGTACTATTTTAATTACTTTCAGGGGCCAATTTTTGCCTAATTATATTAGTATTCACTATGTCAGGTGCGAGGTACACCGCTATATTCAATCCGTTATACAGTGTCAGAACTGTTTCCGGTATGGGCATCCCACCTCTCAGTGTAAAAGCACAAAGCCCAGGTGTCCAGTCTGTGGCGAAAAACATACAAAAGAAGAGTGTACTCCAGGTACTTTATTGAAATGTATTCATTGTAATGGGAACCATTCTTCATTAGCGAAAAATCTCTGCCCGGAATTCAATAACCAAAAAAAGATTAAAGAATTAATGGCTAATCAAAATTTAACGTATTTAGAAGCTAAAAATTGTCTAGAAGGAAAATCATATAGTTGGGCCGTTCTTAGACAAACTCCGGAATCATTTCCAACCTTAGACCACGCGGATAAAATAAACTCTAATTTCAAAGCCAATTCATTCATTAAAAGTAAAATAAGTGTAAACAAAAGACTCCGAGTCACAAGTCCAGTAAAACAAGACGGGAACGACATAATACGGCAAACAAGAGATATAAACAATAGCTATTCCGCTCCTTTGTACCCGACAACCTCAATATTTACAAACAGCAATATCCCTACAAATAAACCTTCCGGAACCCTGTACGCTAAACCTACGAAAACCCAACAAGTCTCAGAAGCTATATTCGCAATAGTAAATACAATAATAACGAACAAAAATTTTTCTATAACCGAAGAAGAAATTAAAAATATGATTAGAGATAGAAGCGAAAGCCTACAAATATAAATAAATTAATTTACAAATAATTTAAAGATTATTTGTAAATTAAATTTACATATTTAAATTAAATTACAATTAAATTAATTTTAACTAGATTAAAATATTAATAAATATTTTAAAAATAATAATTTAAAGCTATTTAACATAAACAAAAATATAAATACATAATAAAATTTCAATACTATGTCTAGTCCAGAATCTTTCATGACCGAAACAATAAAATTAATGCAATGGAATGCTAGATCAGCTATTTCGAACAAAAATAGCTTAGAATCATTTCTTTTCACGGAGAAAATAGACATCGCCTTAATCTCAGAGACGTGGTTTAAACCCAATAGATACGTAAACATCCCTGGTTACAATGTAGTTAGGGAGGATAGACCAGATGGATACGGAGGAGTCGCAATTATAATTAAATCGAAATTCTATTTCAATCAAATCTTAAATTTCCACAAAATAAATAATGTAGAAATAGTAGCGATTAAATTAACAATTGATAATAAATACAAGCTCAACCTAGTGTCCTTATACGTTCCGCCCAAACACTCAATAACTAAAACTGATTGGGAAAATTTGATAAACAGTTTTGAAAGTCCTGTAGTCGTAGGAGGAGATGTGAACGCCCATCATTATCAATGGGGGTGCGAAAATTGTGATACCAAAGGCAACAATCTAGTTTCTGCTATCGAAAATTCGAATCTGATTTGCTTAAACAACGGCGCGCCTACTCTTGTAAATAATATTCGTCAATCAAAAAATATTTGTTTGGACGTCACTTTTTGTACGGTCAATATTGCTCATACAATAGATTGGAAAGTATATGACGAGCCTTTAGGATCAAACCACTTGCCTATTGTTATGAAGATTCTCTATCAAATCAATAACCCACATATAACTCCGATACTACATTCGACTAAAAAATGGATAATTAAGTCAGCTAACTGGGATGAATTTGAAGCTGCCGCCAATTCTAATTGTTCTGCCCTATCAGAAATACCAACCTATTCAGAGTTTATTGATTATCTTAACAAAACAAGCACTCAGACAATTCCCCAATACAAACAATTTTATAATGATAAATTCAGCAAAAATTGGTGGGATAAAGAATGCTCTAATTACCTACAAAACAGGAAAAATGCCTTTAGAACTTACAAAAAATATCCTTCCATAAATAACTTCATAAATTATCAAAAGGCAGATGCTCAGTTTAAAAACATCACCCGTACAAAACAAAAAAAATCATGGCAATCATTTTGCTCAACCATAAATAAAAATACCCCCATTAAAGATGTATGGCATAAGCTATCACTACTAAAAAACCGGAAAACGAATAATAAATTCTCTATTACTATCGGTGAATGGTGCGAAGAATTCATAGATCAGTTGGCCCCCCCATTGGCTAGCATTCCGATTGAAGCAGACGAAATAACTAATCTAACACCGAACTCAGAAAATATTAATAATATAACTGAGGATTCAGTTATTAATTATAGCAATAGTAGTATATCAAGGGAATCAGACAAGGAAAAAATATTATCAAATTTTACATTACCAGAGCTCTTAAATGCACTAAAGGGTAACAATAATACAGCGCCGGGACTAGATAACATTCACTACATTATGTTAAGCAAACTACCAATCGAAATAAAAAATCGCCTCCTAAAAATATTTAACAATATATGGGAAACTAACTTGGTGCCGGATTCTTGGAGGGAATACTGTGTTATACCGATACTCAAATCAGGAAAAGATCCTAAAATCGCTAATTCTTACCGACCCATAGCTCTTAGTTCTTGTATTCTAAAAACATTTGAAAGAATGATCAAATTCAGACTAGAATGGTGGTTAGAATCAAATAACAAATTACCCAACTATCAATATGGTTTTCGAAAAGGGAAATCCACACTCGATAGTCTTTTGGCGCTTCACACCGATATCCAAATTGCATTCACTCATGGTAAAAAAACAATAGCTCTATTTCTTGACATAACGAAAGCATATGATACCGTTCCCATACACGTACTGGCAAGAAATATGAACAAAATTGGAATTCCACGTAAAATCATAGATTTTATAATTAATCTAATAGATAATAGAAAAATATATTTAAAAGTCAACAATTCAATAATTTTAACTAGAAACGCGAGAGTAGGACTACCTCAGGGAGGAATTCTAAGTTGTTTATTGTTTATAATTTTCTCATCCGACTTAAGAAAATATATCCCGGATAAAGTTTCAATCCTTCAGTTCGCTGACGACATATGCCTATACACATCTCATAAAAATACAAATAGTGCGATAGAACTCTTAAATGAAGCTATAAAAGGTTTTAAACGATGGCAACTCGACTGTGGCATGGAAATTTCGGCAACGAAATCAGTAGTTTGTCCATTCAGTAGGGAACATAATTTTCCACTAAGGGACGAAATAGTTTTGGAGGGAATAACTTTTCCCTGCGCTCCTAGTGTCAGATTTCTGGGGATGTATTTTGACAGGAAATTAAATTGGAACAAGCACATTGCAGAAATCATCAAAAAATCCGAAAAAATTGTCAACACCTTAAGAATGATTAGTGTGAACGCCAAATGGGGTGCGGATCCAAATATTTCGTTACTATTTTATAGGGCTACTATTAGGGCGATATTTGACTACGGAGCAGTTATATACGGCGAAGCGACAGACACATCGTTAAAAAAACTAGATGTAATACAAAACAGATGTTTAAGAATATGCTTAGGTTTCCTTAAGTCCACCCCAATAGATATAATATTAAATGAAGCTGTAGAAATGCCATTAAAGCTTAGAAGACAATTAATAAGTGATAAAATCATTTTTAAAGTGAAAGACAGAAATCCTATATGTTACAATAAAATAGTAAATTTAAGCGTACTAGTATTAAGCAAGGCTTATTGGCAGAAAAAAAAAATACACACCGCTTATTTATAATAGTTTTATAAAACATCAAAAAAATCTAGACCACGTTTATCCGGCTAATATACTCCCTCAGTTTTCGATTGACTTTGAAATGCTCTTTCAAAAATTCAACATAATAATAAACAAAAAGTTAAATTCTCTACCTCAAATAGCAGTAAATCAGGAAATAAAAGCCGTTATCTCTGATAATTGGCCACACCATATTTGCATCTATACTGACGGGTCAAAAATAAGTAACTTATCAGGCAGCGCATTATACGTTCCGAAATTCAAATATATCGCAAAGTTTAAATTACCGCCAGGTTGTTCATCGTTTACATCAGAATTATACGCTATTCTAGAAGCCTTAAAATATATTAATCAGTCGGAAAAAAGTAAATTTTTAATTTTATCAGATAGCCTAAGCTCATTACAAGCAATAAATAATTTTAAAAACATAAACAATAACAAAGTCCTATTGGACGTCATTAAATTACATTACGAATCTTTAAAAAATGACAAACAGATAGTATTCTTATGGGTCAAAGCTCACGCAGGGATTTCAGAAAATGAAAAAGTCGATGGTTTTGCAAAAGAGGCTATTTATACAGGCGAGCCAGTCAACATATCAGTCCCTTATACGGATTTTCATTTAGTTATTAAAGACGATTGCAGGAACTCTTGGCAACAACAATATACACTATCCCAAACAGGCCAGCATTACAAATCAATTTTTCCAATCATTTCTCGTAAGCCATGGTTTTCAACAACAAATCTGTATAGAGACGAAGTAAAAATATATTGTAGACTCAGGTCGAACCACGGATTATCTAACAGTTATTTACATCGAATAGGGATTTCGAATACGCCTCAATGTGTAAATTGTACTAATCCTGAAACACTTTATCATATTATCATGGTATGTGATGCCTACGAACCTCATAGAAGAGTACTTTTACAAGCCCTCGGCAATAGTAACATAACATATAAACAAATATTGTCACTGAGCAGCGGTGAACAGATAGCTAGCGTTGTGAAGTACTTGAAAGCTATTAAAAAATTCATTTAATCGAAAATAGTCTACAACTTTAACTCTGGCTGTATGGATTTATCCAATGCCATAAAAAAAAAAAAAAAAAAAAAAAAAAAAAAAAAAAAAAAAAAAAAAAAAAAAAACCTGTATTACAATAGCATGCTTATAAACAAAAACGTTATGAAATCGACATATGACACCATGTTAATAAATCGAAATACGACCTACTGTATTTGCAATGATTTGCTATATAAGAATTCTTTTGATCAATAATCAAGTTAAAAACTATCCTATCTATTAAGTTGGCAAAAACTATATACATTGAGCCAAATTTCATTAAAATCGGTTGAGTAGTTTCTGAGAAATAGAAAGACAAACATCGGGACACGAGATTTATATATATATAAGGATATATATATATATATATATATATATATATATATATATATATATATATATATATATATATATTTTTTTTTTTTTTTTTTTTTTTTTTTTTTCAAAGAAACCTATTCATAAATGTACGTATTTCTGTGTAATCATATAATGAAACTAATAAGCATACGTATTATTGCGTAAAAGTCCCTGATTTATTATATACTTAATAGAATAATTATCATGAAAAATATAACCTAATTATAATGCAAACAACCAATTAACATCCGAGCAATGATAATTGCCGAACAAGTGATTCAATGACTGACAAGAAGGAATAATTAATTAACAGAACGCATAGGAAATATTAATCCCAACGGAATCAACAAGTCGAGAGCGAGGAAGATTGAGCAGCAAATTAAATATTTGCATTGCTGGAGACCGTCGATGGTGTGCCATGCCTAAGCCCCCCCAGGGTGGATTATCCCCCTACCAACCCCCCGGTGCTGTACTAACATGGCACCGTGCCTTCTGCTCCGCCCCTACGGCTCCCAGTCATCCGATTACTGTATCACTGGGTCTCATCTCTAAATGGACACATACGGTCCCACTGGTGGTATCAGTTAAAGTTCAGACAACGTAGAATGGCATAACGTAAAATACCCAAATCAATAATCATTAACAAATCATTCAATAAAGTTTCAGAAAGCTATTAGGAAAAAATATTGAAAGAAATATAAATAACAAAAAAGAAGACAAACATACACTAGCACAAAAAAATACAGGATGTGATATTATAAAAACATGGATGAATGATTACAGTAATACAGGATATGATAAAAATAAGCTACGAAAAGAAGTATTAATTTAAATGAAAACACTCAAGATTATAATGTCCAATGAGCCTATCGATAATCATGTTTCCCATTCTTCCATAATATAATTGTAGCACTAAATTATCTCCAGGAAGTACATTTTCCCCTCGTCAAGTTTTTAAGTATTTTTGTTTCATCGTCGTGTATACTATGAGATGGAGAGAAGTCTTGCAAGAGATGTCGATATGTTTGTTTAATTTATAAATCAAATATGACTGGACCTAGTTTTATGATCTCTGGTTTGTATGATTTGCCTCCATACCGAAAGCAGAATAAAGATTGATTAAATAAACAAGTACCTAGGGGGAATAGAGTAAATATTAAATTATAATAGTTTATCCTATTTCGACAAAATTGAAACACATTTTATTCTTGTTTCGTTGTAGAAGTATACAAAGGTTGATTCCTCATAAATATTATGGATAGGTTTGGGTGAAGAGAGAAATATTAATTTTTTAGTAGTTCATTCGATTTAAAAGAATTCTTTATTTTAATTTAAAAGACTTCTTCATTTTAAAGTGACGAGTCATTAAAACCACTTTAATATTTTACACTCACAAAAGAGTGGTACAACTAGACCCCTTGTATTTTAAGAGCCACATAGCAATCAAAAACGATATACCTAATTTTAGTTCTGAATGCACTAGCTCAGTTATATATACTGGCAACATCATCAAATTTTTAGCAGAAGTGTAATAATTTAAAAGATACTTTTTACAATTTATGGTTTGTTCTTTTATAAATATATAATTTCTACAAGATGAAAAAAGTCAGTTATAATCTAAAACGATCTCCTGCATCTTAGTATCTATCCTAGGTAAACTTTATTATAATTTTAAACTAAAAAGTCTTAAAAATCCTAAATTCATGTTCTATGTGATATAATGTTGTTGTGAGGAGTGAGCGAATATTTATTCATTTATTTTTTATTTTAGAGGTAAATTGATTCAGCCGGTGAATGACTCTTATAATGGACAATATCACTCACTCCTTTCAGAAACGTCATATCTCAAAAAATAGCTTTTTTTAGTTATTAATGTTTTGTATGAATATATGCTAAAACTGTAGCATATAAAATTTAAACATTTTATATTTTTTTTTTTTACTGCAGAAAAAAAAAGTCCGCTATTATCTGAACTATCTGCTGCACTGAAAAAAAAGTTAAATAAAAGGCTTAGTATTTATCCTGAAAAAAATGTATTCTACTTTTAAAACATAATTCATTCTCCTGAAAAATCATGTGTTTTGAGATACTATTGAGAGAAATAGCAGCATGACCTTATATACTAGCGGTTTTTGTAGCTTTCGGTCGCGCTAACAGGTATAACCAACAATTCCGTCTTTTCGAAACAAATTTCAGCTATTAAAAAATCATTACTTTATAAAATATAGTTAAAATGAGATGAATATTTGTTTGTTAACGTCACTTTATGCCACTAAGACTCATCGGACGATGATACAGTGGGTGTCCTAAATTATGCCTATCCAGGTATAGTTAGGATAGGGATCTTAAATGATGGATCTTAAACCTGACATCGTACAGGGTCGGGACCTCCATTTTACGTTCTATCCGTGGCATAGCCAAGGATTTTTTACTTCCATTAAAAAATCCTAGGGCCACCGCGGGACGCGAACACGCGATCTTTAGTATTGTGGGCTGCTATGCTAACCACTACACCACAGGTGACTGCCGAAATGATTATTTTATTTATGTTTTCAAGACTCCCTTTTTTTAATCTATAAGCATTGATTTCGAAAGTAGATCCCTAACTACTCGACTGTCCTGCTAATCGAATTTCAGGTATGATTAGAATATCTTAAGCATCTAATCATTCGGAATTAATGTTCCGAGTATGGTAACGGCTTCACCAGATTAAATCGCTCCAAGTTGTACAACAAAAAAAAAAAAAAAAGATAAAAGAGAAAACCTCATCCTGTCAAATAACTACGACACATCATAACTCTTCATTACTAAAGGATATTCAACTCCAAAAGGGTTAGGCGTAGGTGCCGATATAACCTCAAGATACTTCAGCCCCATCAAAGAGATATAAATCTCCAGAATAAAGGTCGCGAAAGCAAACTCGAATAAGCGTGAAGACAACAGGTGTGCCACGCCTGTTTTGTATCGCGCATGCTCATCAGGGAACATAAGTCAACTCTGTTAATATATCATCGAAATTAACACCTTCATTGTGGACGAGGCTGTTGACAATGACGCATGTGCCCTGATGCATTGCCCATTCTTATTTTATTACGGCTCAACTTAAATCTGTAGAGGAAGCGAGGAAGGACAGAAAGTATTCGGATCTTTTCTCTCTGGATTCGTTGAAGATGTATGCCTCGGCTTTGAGGTACGTAGGTGGCTGCTACGATCGTGACATATGTTTTCTTACGTAGGTGTACCGTTTCGCCAATCTTTTTTTATTTTTTTACCAGTCTTTTAGAATGTTCTGTAAAGAACCGATCAAAACATGATCTGACTCAAACTTCGAAATCGCGATTCTAAATAACAGCTATAGAACAATTTGACATGTAATTTGACTAAGGAATCTTATTAGTTATGAATATAGAATTAATTTTAAAAATATATAATTACCAAAATGGTTTTATATTGCGAATATACCTATTATGTTACACCTACGCGAAAACTCTCAGATACCTGTACGCTTTCTCACTAATACTACTAGTAAACCTCATTTTTTAAAAATGTATATACATGTTTCATTAATTTTTTAAATTATTTTTTGCCTACTCCACATGAAAATTAACTTACATCAGTTTTAAGAAAAACGTCTTGTAAATGTTGCCTTCCATTGGCAATACTCTGGTTCAGTAGAATTCGAAAGTTTAGATACAACATTTCAAGCATATCAACCAGATTTTAAGCATTGTAGGCAAGGATGTTGCTCTGCTAGTGAAATCACCCTCTTAACATTTTTGGTATTAATTATATTTTTTATAAAATTAAATGCATACCTTTAAGATTGGATTAATACACTGACAGTGGATTTATAATAGAATGGGAAAGTGAGTGGAAAAATGAATGTTTCAAAGTTGAGCAAAATAAAAAAATGGGAAACAAGGTAAGGCAAGTCAAGAAAGAAGAAATCTTAGAATTTCATCCTAGAATTGAAAATAGTTATTTATTATACAAGTGACGAAAGTAGATCATTTTACAACTCGAGTGAAACGTTTACCCACACGAGCGAAGCGAGTGTGGTAATTTCACGAGAGTTGTAAATTCTACTTTTTTCACGAGAGTAATATTACATTTTTTTTGTAATCATGTAATACATGATCAGATCTAACCAGAATATGAACAAAATTAGGATGTTGTGAAGATTATGGTATGTTGTTGGTAGGTTATAAGCCTGGTTGTGAAAGGTGCAAGTGCAAGTGCAGGTTATAAACAAGGAAGGTAATTATTATTATATTTAAATTTTAAATTATATTGATTATTTCCACCAATAATTCATTCACATTTCAATTTATTTTGTTAAAATAAATTCTTACAATGTTAAGAAACATTTAAAAGCATTTAATTTCCAACTTCAAATTATTTTTTAATTTATACTTATTATTAATTAAGAAGGCAATTCACTTTCTTCACTTGTGAAGAAAGTAATCACTTTCTTCACTCTATTGCAAAATGTTTCACTTTCTTCACTCATTTCAGTTTAGTAATGTTACCATTATTCAACGATTACAGAAAAAGAAATTTTATAACGTCTTCGCATAGGCCATTGCGGACTATAGCATGAATTTCACTTGAAAAAATAAGAATCACCCATCTGCAGAGAATCCTCCTTAATACTTACAGTAGAATATATTTCGATGGATTGTTCCAGATATCAAGTATTGTTATCTGGCGAAAATTTTAGGAAAGACTACACGATCTATTGAAAGTTGATGAACAAAACATCAAAAAGGTCTACAAATTTTTAATAAAAATTTGATTATACCGAAAAATATAAGAAGACAAAAAAAACGCAAATGACCCTTAAGTGTAGAGGCAAAATGCAACAAATACATGAATTAAACAAACAAACATTACGTAGCTAAAAAGGCCGAATCAATGATTTTTATACCGTTAAAAAAATAAATATATTTTTTTGCTATTGATAAAAATTAAGTAAATATTAGAATGCTTTAAGGAAAAATAATACATAAATTATTTAAGGGCTTGAATATATGAACAGATTACCTACTTATGTATCCTGAACTAAATAGGGCGGTTCCAAGAGGGGATAGAGGGAAAGATTATTAGTAGAATAAATTTACGCATATGATTGTAATAAATTTTTTCAGAGACTAACCCTGGATGCAACCATTGTTTCGTTACCTCTCAGTCGTAGTTTTGTGTAGTTTTAGCTATAACTCTGTTTCTATTGAAGTAATAATAATAATAATAAATTCTTTATTGATTGTCCCGGGAACCAGTCCCTCACAAATTACACAAAATACATATAATAAGCTTCAGTGCCTTAGAGTATTAAAAAAGAAAATGAAGCAAATTAAAATGAAACAAAAAAAATATATATATAAAAGCTGAAAAATATAATAAATAATAAAATAATCTTCTTGTGATGAAAAAATTAAAAATAAATAATATCCTTATTGACTTAACATGAAAATAACTAAGCAGCATATAACATATACTTATTTGCAAATAAAATAAATAGAACATATATTCAATAGATAAATAAACAATAAAGGCCTACACCAATTTAAAGTTAAAATTGAGAATTTATGAAGACAATTGTTCGGGAAACTGGGTGTATTGGAGGTGATTGTACAGGGATTTAAAGGTAGGGAGAGTGTTGGAGTGACGGATAAAAGGGGAAATACAGTTCCACAGGGATGAGAACCGGATAATGATAGAGTAGATAGAGATAGAGAGTAGTAGGGAGAGAATAGTTCCATAAGTAGTTATGAAAACAATCCTAAATCTTGATTCATATTACAACAGTTAAGTAATTTTATATTTTATTGAAAGAACCTTCTCTCGTGAACAGCCTCATCTCCGACCTTGAAGATCCGGTAACCCGAACTCCGAGCGCCGCGTGCAGAGTGCGTTAACCGAAACTCCATTAATCAATCCATGAATGAACGATAAAAGTCCTCACCCTTCTGAGGGGGGTGGACATGCTTTTATAATTTATAACTGTTAGTTTTTTTTTTCTATTTTCTTTTTGAAATCATTACCTCTATGCCCCTTTGTTAGCGTGTGTATTGCGCCGCCCCACTGTGTTAGTGCGGAAGAAACCGCCTGTTACAGTTCCATAATGTACGATTGTATTGTACTAATGCCCTGCTACAGATGGCTTTAGGGAGTTTGCCCCACTGAACAGATATGGCCAGAAATTGTATGAAGTATTTAGTCCTGCATTCTATTAGTCTCGTTAAAATAAAAATAAAGTTAAAAAATAAAACATTACATTGGCAAAAAGAAGCATAAAACATCTTAGATAAATAGCATAGATAAATTATATTGTGTTCCTCACTTCTTAGCATAGATAAATTATATTGTAACGTTAAATCGTTAATTAAAAAAAAAAAAAGCAACATATGGTTTAAAATCCCTTTACCTTAAAATACCCCTTTAAAATACCTTTTGTTGTAACGAATTAGCTGTCGGAACAAACCGGCAGAGCACATGTAAGGAACTAGATTTTTCGAGCTCAATCCAGAAACTTTCAGGTCAGTCCCTTTACGACTATATATAAGGAGCGAGTGACTAGACAAGTTAGTCTGAGTCTTTTTGAGTTGTATTAATTCGTTTGGCATTGAGATGGTTATATTTTCGTCTAATGAATATTTGTTAGCCCCAAAGGGTTAGATTATGATTAAACATAATCGAATTTTAATATATAATTGAGATCACATCTCTTTTATTATTCAAATTCTGTACATTAGAAATTATTAATTTGCTTTTCATGATTAATGCTTATTGCTTTTTATGAATTTAGTTTTATTACACAATTGAGATCAAATATCTTTTATTATTCACATTCTGTATATTAAAAATTATTATTTTGCTTTATATGATTACTTTAGCTGATAGATTGTTTTTTAGATTATCCAATTCACAAAAAATACTAACGCTCACGACACCTTAAACATGTCACATAAATTTCGATACAGATTTTAAGTACTAATTCCTCATCTCCGAAAAGAAACCATTGAGAGTTACCGTTAAAGAATACTTTTTCGTGTGCTACAAATGAGAAGTTTCACTATTATCAGCAATTTTGTCATCTCATTAAGACATAGTTCAAATTTACTTACTGTAGTTTTGGTACAGTTTTAAATAAATAATTAATCTTATATTCAATATTTTCTTACTGTAAAGGAATCGGCAAAAATAAAAAATAAAATAGTGAACGAAGGATTGGGTAAACAAATCCAAAATGTAGAACTTTTTTAAAGAAAGAAATAAATTCAGACTGAGACTTTCTTCGTGGCTCAGAATAATAAAGCGATTAAAAAGGACACCATTAATGTAATTACAAGAGATAAAAGTAATTATTATATTGTCTTTCATTTAAATGTAAATTTTAATAGCGATTTTGATGGGATTCGTTAGTAGAGAAGAATAGAAATTATCTGCGACAGCAGCCCAATCATTCGAGATTAAAGTAGTTTTAGGCCCACCCTGAGTCAGTTTCCTCAGTACAAAGCAAGTGGTGTAATATGGAGCAAATTGATTATAATGATTTGAGACTGATCAAATATTGTTAACTATAACATTTAAGAGAAACGCTTATTAGAATTATATCCTTAAGAGTCGAGAGAGTTACGGCAATATGACATCTAAAAAATACAAACAACCAAGAGGGTTGTTTAGGGGTTTAGTAACTACCTAATTGCATTATTCACTAAAAAACAGGGGTCATAATCCCCCCAAATATTTTAGCTTTTCAATATTTTTGTATTTTTAAGCAGGGTTTGAAATTAACTCCTATTTTCTCGGAAATAGAATAAAAGTCAAATCCGGACTTTTACATTTCTAATAAATAAATAATAATCACATCATGACTTTTATATTTCGGGCCAGAAAATAAAAGTCCTGATATGTTCTTTATCACAATGATACCTAATATAAGAGTCAAAGCTTGATTTTAATTATTTAAGGATGAATTTATTAGCTTTTTTTTTTCGGTTTTCTCCATATTAGTGTACAATATTGGGTTAACCGTTTTTAAGGAAATCTTATAGGGTGTAATAATTCACCTTATATCGATATTAAGATCGATTATTAGATTATCAAGGCTCCTGATAGTGAAAATAATATCGATAAAAAACCTCAGGCTCGCTCAGGTATCGATTACAACTTATCCATTATTTACAATATTGAGGTCGACTTCTACGTTATTTAGGGCGCTGAATTTGGAAATTATATCGATTTTCGGATTACATACTCAGGTATCGACTTATTACAACCTACACGATAAAAATGATATTGTGGTTGGCTCATAGGTTAATTAAGGTGCTGAATTTGGAAATGGTATCGATTTTTGGATTACAAACTTAGGTATCGATTTATTACAACTTACACGATAAATACGATATTGTGGTCGGCTAATAGGTTAATAAGGTGCTGAATTTGGAAATGATATCGATTTTTGAATTACGCCAGGTATCGATTGATTACAACTTCCACGATGAAAACGATATTGTGGTTAGTTGTTGCACATTCTTTGAATATTTTCATGAAATTAGTCATCTGTAAATAGTTTATTGTACTGTGTATCCTTAAATTTTAGTATTATTTAATTAATTTTTTTCGACTTTATCTAATTTTCAATATGCGTCATTTAAATAAGTATGTTGCATCACCAATCTTTCAAATAACAATAATAACAAAACTTTATCATTTTTTAAAATTATAGTTATATTATCATACTATTGTATCTTTATATTTTAAAATATACTTATCTACAAGTGATATTGATTCAATTAAACAAAATTATTCAGTTCCAAAATAAATGGGATAGTTGTTTTTTATTTCATACGTATCTCAAACCAACCTAGTGTTGAAATTGATAATATTTACTAAATCAACATCTTCAATAACCCAATAGCCGTTCCTAATATCGTTTTTATCGTAATAAAAAGATAACAGAGAGCTTAATCCGAAAATCGGTACCATTTTCAAATTCAGCACCTTCATTAACCTATTAGCCAACCACAATATTACACAATATCGTATTTATCGTGTAAGCTGTAATAAATCGATACCTGAGTGTGTAATCCAAAAATCGATATCATTTCCAAATTCAGCACCTTAATTAACCTATGAGCCAACCACAATATCATTTTTATCGTGTAAGTTGTAATAAATTGATACCTGAGCGCGTAATCGAAAAATCTATATCATTTCCGAATTCAGCACCTTTATTAACCTATGAGCCAACCACAATATCGTATTTGTCTTGTAAGTTGTAATAAATTGATTCCTGAGCGCGTAATTGAGAAATAGATATCATTTCCGAATTCAGCACCTTAGTTAACTTATGAACCAACCAAAATATCGTTTTTATTGTATAGGATGTAATAAATCGATACCTGAGTGTGTAATCCAAAAATCAATATCATTTCCAAATTCAGCACCTTAATTAACCTATGAGCCAACCACAATATCATTTTTATCGTGTAGGTTGTAGTAAATCGATACCTGAGTGTGTAATCCGAAAATCGATATCGTTTTCAAATTCAGTGCCTCAAATAACCTTAGAGCAGAAATTCATCTTTAAATAATTAAAATCAAGCTTTGACTCTTATATTAGGTATCATTGTGACAACGATCATATCAGAACTATTATTTTCTGGCCCGTAACATAGAAGTCATGATGTGATTTTTACTTATTTATTAGAAATATAAAAGTCCGGATTTGACTTTTATGCTATTTCCGAGAAAATAAGAGTTAATTTCAAACCCTGCTTAAAAATACAAAAATATTGAAAAGCTAAAATATTTGGGAGGATTATGACCTCTATGACATCCCCCCTGAATCGGCCCTTGGTTAACATAATCCGAAATAGCTGTCATTAGGAACTGTTCATGAACCTCAGTTAGTCTAAGGGAGGAAGGACACACTAAGATATAATTAGCCAACTGCTGCACCAGGGAAACCTTCATAACATTACCATAGCGTAGTGGAGGGGCGTCCTATATCCTATCTTTATTACCCCACTACCTCTTCTTTATCTCTCCGTTAACTTAGTAAGCTAACGGTAAGCTTAATTTAAGCTTATAAAGCAATAAGCATTACTTAACAAATTTCGTCCCAGCGGTAAAAATAATATAAATTTTTTGAGTTTCTTTCTATGTCAATAGGATCTGAATAATATGTTACAGCAAAAAAAAAATATTTTAATGGTATATTTTTAAATTATGGTATCCTTAGGGAGCCTCATTTTTCAGAAACGCACAAGTGGGAGAATAAGGGGCCAAAAGATTAAACAAACAAAAAAAAGATCAGCCTAATATTTTTTATTCAACAGACAAAATAAAAAACATTTTATTTTTTTATTTTTTTGTGTTTTCGCCTCTACCCTAAAGGGTCATTGGCGTCTAATGGTGGTTTAAACCCATCTATAGAATCCCGAATATTTAAGGAACTTGAATAGAGTTGTGACTCTCTCTTCGTTGTCTTTCATAATTTCTTTTAGAGAATCAGAAAGTCCAACTTTTTTCCTAAGCTTTTCAAATTGTGGGCACTCTAACAGAAGGTGTTTTACTGATAGAGGAACATTGTCACATTTTTCACAGGTTGGAGCTTCTAGCCTCCTAAGCAGGTAGCTGTGTGTGAAATGACAATGTCCAATTCTTAGACGGCACAGCGTTACTTCTTCTCTCCTAGAAGTTCTGTAGCTAGTACTCCATCTCCGACAGTCAGTTTTTACCTTTGTCAATTCTCTAGTTTCTCTCGCCCAACTCTTCTCCCAATTTGGTAATTGTATTTTCTTTGTTCGTAATGTCCAGTCTTCTAGGGTAATCTTATTAACTTTACTAATTCCTGTCCCTTCTCCTAGTCTTGCTAAATGGGCTGCCTGATCAGCTCTTTCGTTGCCTGGAATGCCGCAGTGGGCAGGAACCCAGACGAAGTTAATGGTCTTGCCTTTCCTCTTTATATCCCACCATTCATTGAGGATTTCTATTATTAACGAATTTCGTGGGTTTGGACTATCAATGGCAGCCAAAACGCTCCATGAATCCGTTACAACAGCCCAATTCTTTTCCCTGGATTCCGCTATCAAGTAGAGAGCATTTAGGATGGCTGTCGCTTCCCCAGTGAATATTGTGCTTTCCCCTGGTAAGTTAAATAGGAGCTGGGTGTGTTTACTACTCACAGCGCAGCCAACAGTATCGCCCACTTTTGACGCATCTGTATAAAGTTTATCGCAGCGGTTATATTTTTCCATTAATCTTAAAAACGATGACCGAACTTCTATCGGGTATGTTTTGGTGACCTCAGCCATTGATCTATTGACTTTTGGTCTAGCTCCACTCCAACTTGGTATTTTTAGATTCGCTAAGGGTCTAATATTACTTAGGTTCATGCCAATTTTTGTTAATGCCTCGTATATGTCCTTTAGATAGACGTTGTTGTCAATTTCTTTGAGACCGCGATTTTCCAATCCTTCGGCAAATAAGTGTTCGGTAAGAGGATGGCTTGGGCAAGCTTTCAATTTAGCAACATATTTAAGAGCTAAGAAGTCTCTTCTTAAATATAATGACGGTTCCCCAGATTCTGCATGTATGCTATCGACTGGAGAAGTTCTGAAGGCTCCAGTGCAAATTCTAAGGGCTGCATTATGTATAGAGTCTAAGCTCCGTAATAAGGTTTTGTTGGCAGTTTTATAGATCTGGGCTCCGTAGTCGATTTTACTTCTTACTAATGCTTGGTACATAGTAATTAGAGACCGTCTGTCTGCACCCCAGCTAGAATGAGAGACGCATTTGAGAATACCAAGCCTTTTCGTGCACTCATCTCTCAGCTCCCTGATATGGTGGACCCAGCTAAGTTTCTTATCTAGTACCATTCCCAGGTACCTATGCTTTTCAACATATTCAATGGGAGACCCTTCTATTTCAATTCTAGGGTTTTGCAGATGGCATTTTCGTCCTCTACAGATATGTATACATTTCGATTTCGAAACGGATAACTTAAATCCTGATCTCTTTGTCCAACTCTCTACTTTTTCCATCGTAAAAAACATTTTAAATAGGGGTAAATAACATTTTTATAGGGGTAATCGAACTGGCGCAGTTTTCCTTTGGTCTCGTTATCTCATTTTGTCCCGGGTATGCTTTTATGCTTCCTTTAGGTTGATATTGCTTTCATTTTATATTATTATGAGATTTTAATTTAAATTTATATTTTCAAAAAGATATAAGATTCTTCATCATTTTCAAGAATGTCAAAGGTAGTTTTAACTATGTTTTTGTCAACTTTGAAAATGTATACAAAATTATACGTGTTTCAAAAATATTATGAATAATAAATTTTTAACAGCTTTTAAAAAACATTTTAATGGATTAAGATCTCCATTAAAATGTTTTTTAAAAGCTGTTAAAAATTTATTATTCATAATATTTTTGAAACACGTATAATTTTGTATACATTTTCAAAGTTGACAAAAACATAGTTTAGCGTACTGCACTGAAATCGGTGGTTAATCACACAGATGGTTTCAACATCAGATTTATCCAAATTTCTCCGAGACCTAAAATTGCTGAGAAACCTCTTTGATATAATCTTATTCAATAAAAAATAACAAATAATTGTCAAAACTTATTAGCATGTCTTAGGGAAGTTTTTTCACGCTACTGAAAATTTTCAAAAATTTGAGAATACCTGATTTTGGAACCTCTTGTGTTTACTCAATTTATAAAATAAACATTAAGAAGAAAAATTTGTGCAATAAAATAAAACTCTTTTTTGCAGTCACAATTGTTTATTACCTTTTGAACGTTTAGGACCTATTTACCATACGATTTTGTAATTTTTTTCCATCAGGAATGAATGTCCAAGTAATAAAAAGGTATCTCAATTTTTAGTAATTATTACTCTTGTATAAACATTTTCTACGCTGACAGCCTTTTTTATTACAATAATTTAGCTTAGTCCGTAGGTACACTACTTTACATTAGAAGGTACTAGCGGAATCAACTCTTATCAATAAATTTTGAGAAAAAAAGGGTTTTATTTTATTATATAAAGAGATATCGGAGTCATAATGTGCCTTAAGAAATATGGAAAAATTTTGTTTCCATAAATTTATTCCTGTAGGAGAGGGTAGGGTGACAGAGGTTATAGGCAGAGCTGACAAACTGTTGGACAATGATGGAGATCCTGTTGGCACCACTCCCCCGACACAATCCGTTTCCGATTGATCCTTGCCGCAATTGATCGAATTTCTTTGGGAAGCATCAATTAAAACCTCCCCTCTTCCGAGAGGTAGAACAAAAGCCATTAAAGTAGAAAAGAGAGTGAAAAGGTTTTTGGACGGAGCTAATAAAACTGGCGGAGAGTGGCTGGCCATTGTAGCAAGGGTTGGACTGTCTTTCATTTGGTTGCGGTTGTGGTGGAGCTCCTCCCTGATATTGACTAATGATGGCCTGCCTCGATTCAACCTCCGCCCTCTTCCAACCCTTCTGTCAAAGCCAAAGATGGATCTCCCCGTTCCCATTTTGAATTTATTTTTTCTTTTCTGACTCCGCCGCGTGCCCTACAGAGTGCATTCGATTGATCGCTCTCGCATATCGCTCATACCAACATATTATGTACCATCGGCGGAGGTCGCAAGAATTTTTTTCTTTGCGCGTTCTAATCTGAAGAATGAAAAGAAAGCTAGAAGATGAGTATTGTAATGAAGTATATGGAATAGGAAAAAAAGAATAGTAAAAGTTATTAGTCTTTAAAAAAAATTTCCACGCTACAAGAATGCAAAAGTAGGATAGTGTAGGTAAATTGTTAACCGTAGGAATAGTAGGAATTATTTTAATGAAAACGGTTAGGATGCGGCCAAATAAACTTCTTGTTTTATTATATAGCAATTTTTTTCCGTTAAAATTCCTAAAAAGGAGTATATTTTTAATTTATTTTTTTGGATTTTTTTTTTTATCAGGCAATAATTATTTAAATATCTTTCAAATCGAGCAAGTGCCTGAAAATGACATGCATATAAGCAGATAATTCAAGATAGCTCAATAGATAATAATACTGACTCATTCCATTCTCTATGTATAACCCTATACCTAATAAACTATTTTATTTAAATTTAAGTAAAGGAAGGATTCATATAAAAATTAATTTGAAATACTTTGAGCGAGGGTATTTTCATCTTTTTTTTTTTATTCTCACTGATAAACGAAATGCCAAGCTCATTCATGAAAAAAGAATTATTTGATTATCATTTGGTCAGGAGTTGTAGTTATTTTGTCATTTTTGGCCACAAAATGACAAAATTTTCTCACTGTGCGTAGGTCTAAATGTGATACCTTGTAAGTGCCATTTATCAACTGGTACAGCATATATAACCTCATACATTATTTTTATGCTATATTTTTCATGCACACGGTCTAACGATATCCATCGGAAATTATTATATTAATTTATTCACTAAACAATAATTAAAAAAAAAACTGTTGCCGTTCACGTATTAAACCATTTTCATCTACCACCCCCCTTTCTTTGACTAAGAATAGACACTATTTTTTGAAAATGGAGTACATAAGTGCTACCCAACTGGCAACACAAAACTTTTTTCTTCTATGACTGTAGTTTTTGTTTCTTCCATTGGATAGTTGGTTGTTTGTTTGTTTGTTTAACGTCACTTTTTGCCACTAAGGCTAATCGGCCGATGTTACAGTGGGAGAGGGGGAAATTTTGCCTATCCAAGTATAATTAGGATAGGGATCTTTAACGAGTACCTGACATCGTACAGGCTCGGAACTTCTATTTTACGTCCTATCCGAGGGACGGTATGGCTAAGGATTTTTTACTGCCATTAAAAAATCCTATGGCCACCGCTGGGCGCGACCAGACTGCGACCTTTGGGTATAGTTGGTATTTAATACTGTGTTGTAAAAATATATACTTTAAGGATACAATTTTGAAATTTATATGTTTTGGGACATTATCCATCTTGCTTTATATTACAAAGTTAAATTTATAATTATTTCTTGCAGAAGTGAACCATCAGTTCAGTTTATTAGAGTACTTTCTTCTTCTTTAAACATAATTGAGAATAGGATATCGTTAGTATTTATTTTAATTTATTTATACGCCATTATTAATTACATGTAATGACTTCAGCTTCATAATCGTTACTGGTAAGGAATATAAAAAGTAAACATAAATAAAATTGTAAAAAGTTGTATAATAGATTTCATAGTTAGCCCTGTTATTCGGCAACTGTCCCATAGTTGAATTCCTTCTCGAGTATTAGTAAAGATTAAGGAGGCGGCTTGAAATCCAAAAAAGAGCCTGCTATCTTGATGGTAAATGTACGAGTGTGCAGGAACAGCGATGTTTTTTTTTTTTTTTTAGGAAAGTATTAAATAGCCGCACAGAGGGGGACAAAGTGATCAGGAAGGATAATATTAGTTTTCCTTTACTTCTTGTGTCGGCGGAAAAATAAATATACCTATTCTTATAAAAAATAAATATATTTAAAAAAATGTTGAGCAACTTAAAAAATATTATTTAAAATAAATTTGTTGCTTTACTTAAATGTATATAGGTAGTAACACATATCGTTGACACAATGGTAAAGTTGCTAATTTGTGAAAAAAAAAATCAGGAGAGCAAATAGTAGCTTTCAATATTAAATAGGTACTTTAAATCAAACAACCGGTTACGCAAGTTTACATCGCGATTTATAAATTAAAGGTTCAAGATACAGACTCGCAAGTTTACCACATTATACGATCTAAGTGTAAGATTTTTTTAGAAAAACCCAATTTTAGCTTTACAAGATTCATAATTTTACCAGTTTGCCGACGATATATACCCATTATTTTTAAATACATGTATATTTAGCACACCAGTCAGCTGACTTTTTTTATTTTTCAATACCTTCTATATAATATATCGCTCGTCCAATGCAGGACTGGTTTCAGTAAAAAATATATTTTTTAAAAGTACCAATTAATGTTTCTCCTTCTTCCTTTCTTTGAAATCCGTTGCTTGCTTTATCTGATTTTTTAAATCTTTCACGAATCATCACAGTCCTGAGCGCTCTACCATAGAGATATTAGAGAATAGAGAAAAAATAAAAAGTAATTTGTGAAAAAAAATGAGATTTTGATTTAGACCAGTCTTGCATTGGTTGAGCGATATATTAAAAGAATTCCATAATATATTTATATATAAGAATATTAATGGGATTCAAATTTCTAAGCCACAAAACGTAAGAGATTTTTATGTTATTTTTTATCAATATTTTAAACTATAGAGACTTTGTAAGATAAATTCTCATAACAACAGCCATAGTATATATCATCAGTTATAGAAATTGTTGTTGTTGTTAATTTGTTAGTTATTAATGAAACTTTATTAATTACTTATTTCAATGTTTTTTATTACGTATTTTTAATTCTATGACTCATTTTTAGGTGTTCAATTTTTTCTAAATTTACTAAAAATTTTAGATTTTATACTTTTGAATTTTTGTATTTTTTCTTTATATTCATGCATATTAAAAATTAATAATGTATGTATCTAAAAGTTTGTATATTCAATAGACTCCATTTGCATGGGGTGTTTCCCTGAAAGCAAATTATGATTAAATAAAATATATATATATATATATATATATATATATATATATGTATATATATATATATATATATATATATGTATATATATATATATATATATATATATATGTATATATATTTATTCAAATCCATACCTTATAAAATATTGCATTTTTTTTTTTCATACATACTCGTGAAATACTAAGTTGTAACTTTATACAATACAATCTAGGACGGATTAACCTATTTATTAATGACCGATGTTTCGGCCATTAATAAAAAAAAAGTTCTTGTCAAATTATATACCTACGTAGGTTTATTTATTAACTAAAATCTGTAGTTTTAATATTTTTTAATAACTTTCTGTCAATTATTTTGTATTTTGTTACAGGCTGGAGATGGACCTACAGAAACAAGGAAACAAACGAAATTTTATACTAAATAAATAATGGCACACTGTTGTTTAATATTTATTACAAATCCCTCCCTTCATCTTCTTCGACTTCTATTTCATGTATGTGTTAAGCAAAGCATTTATTTTTATTATAATAAACTTAAAGGCTCTAGGCACACACCCATATGCTACGATATACAGGAGCATCCGTCGTATCAGTAATTACAATCAATATAAAAGCTACTGTATACGTTAATACGTTAACTAATTATTGACATATATATAGAAATAAAATTAAGAAAAGGGAAAGAAGGTGTTCCTATTAAGTTAATTGCCCAATAAGCAATCCCGGCATCAAGACAGAATTAGCATACCTTTAACAACCAATGATGACCTGAATTTCAAGTTCCGGTGCCAGTGGAGAGGGGAAGACAAAATCAAGAATAATGCTTTGATGAAGCCATTATTGCTGCTGAACGGATTACACATATTTCTTCTCATGTTAGATCTAGTACTGAATAACGATACTTTCTGGCCTGGTGCATAGCGCACTATTCTCGCATCGAAGAGGTTCGTGGTTTAAATCCAACCACCGAAGGTACTTTTTTTGGGTGGCGGGATGGCCGAGTGGGCAAACGCGTTAGGAAATACGCGCATAGCAACGCATGATTGGGAACCCGACGTTAGCAAGTTTGAAATCAGGAGCTAGGGGACATTTAATGATCCTCGGTATTAATCCCCCACCTTCTCCCGTGGCCCGGGAAACCCCGAATAGCCTAAAGGGCGAGGAAGGGGAAGAACCAAAAAAAAAAAAAAATATATATATATATATATATAGTAGGAGAGAGCGGGGTTGGTTGGCGTAGGGGGTAGGTTGGCCTTTGGCTTATAGTTTCCGTCAGACCTGTTGTGAAGGCCCCACCATTATACTATGTGACACACTAGACCTCGGGAGTCTTGTCCTGAGTTTTCAATCCGATGCTAACAGTGTAGAGAAGAGTGTGCTTCATTGATTGATTTTACAATGTAAGTAAATTTTTATATTTTCAGTAAATTTGGTTTAAAGGCATGGCAACACATTTGACTCCGATTCTGTTCACATAGCCCAAACTCCTTTGAAAACCCTAACCTTTTGTCTAACAAGTTTCTTGTTTGATTGTTCTCCCCTGTCCTGGCAGCCATCTTTCATATTATCTCTCCTGTGGGGTTGGTTGGCTCTCTTCAACTGGGGTTTGTTGGTGCAGTAGCAATTCACAAAAGCAAGGTAAACATAAGCAAAGGTGAAACTACCAATTTTCTTTAGTTCCAGCAAGGAGGATGAGAGCAATTTTTCTAATGCAGAAAGTGACGACAGTCTAAACTTCTATATTCTTCTATTGTCATTCTATTTTCCCTTAAAAGCTGTTAAAAACCGATTCAAAATTATTATACCATTATAGTGCGGCTTTTAATAACAATAATATCTGTCAGGCAGTACTTGAATGAGATGGCTAAACAACCCCACCTTCTAGGCCAACCTGCCCCACATAGGGGGTTAATTGACATACTCTGGATTGACGAATTCTTCAATTTTCCATGATCTTAGTAATTAATATCATGTGGTTAAAAAAATACCTGAAGTACTCTAATACTTGGAGTTTACAGTGGTATCAGCCCTATTGGGATTATATTAATAGGAACGACTCAACAATCAAAAAAGTGAAAACTGTTGCCAACCAACCCCGCTCTCCCCTACTGAAGTTTGGATCATGCGGTCATTTCCGGAAATTCCAAAAAGTTAAATGTCCAAAAAGGTTAGTTAGACGTTACTACCACCGCTTACTGTGATTAATTGTAAACCTTTGTAATATGTAAAAAACTGTAATATTTAAAAAACCGCTCAATGTAAAGATCTTTTTTAAAAAAAATGTTCGGTGACGCCTAAAGGTAAATATTGAGGCACTGATAGGGGCTTAAATAATTTTGTTTAGGTTAAATTACAATTCAAAAATGATAAATAAACAATGCTGCAAAACAGTTAAATGTAACATAAGTAATCGTATGCTTCGATGTTCAAGGTTATAGATGATCTGCAATGGAGTTCTAGAAAGGTCTAGAATAATCCTAACATATGATCAAGTTCTAATGACTGTAACTGAACCTAACAGTTCAGAACCAAGTTTTCAAGGAAAGTCGCTGTGACGCGCTAGTTATAATCCTTTCCCTTATTTTTAAAGGTAATATTTCACTGGTGTTTGGTCAAAAGGGGTTAAGTCATCGAATGTGAAGCTTAATCAACGATTTACCAAGATATTGAAAATCATTATAATATATTATAATTTGTTTCTGATTGTATTTCTTTATTTCAAAATAATATGAATGAAACTACATTCTTTCAACAGAGACTGTAATATATTATGAATAACGAATAAATTATAGTCAATTGTGAATTTTAATAAGACGAGACAAAAAAAAAAAAAAAAAAAAAGAAATTATGACAAGCCCTTTTGCCCAAATATGAATGATTTTAAATAATAAATTTTGATATAATAGTTAACATACACTGTTGGTGAGGATCATGATGATAGGAGTAAGCGATATAAGTTATTTTTAATGGAAAAGTCATCTGCGTCCCCGTTGCAGCGTTCTTACCACTGAGCTAACCGGAGGGCCTAAATAATTGATTGATAACTATTAATTAATGAGTTAGTCTCGCGGTGGCTCAGTGGTAAGAGTGCTGCAACGGAAATGCAGTGGACCTGTGATCGATTCTCGGCTATGGTTTAATATTTTCTCTTCCAATAAAATTAATTGAAAAAAAATATAATAACCTTCTTTTCAGACGCCTTGGAGGATTGCCGGTAATTAAGGAAAAAACTGTATGAAAATTTCTTCCTATTTTTGGACACAAAACATTCTTAATGGTTTTTGGTTGCATTAGAATGATGTTTTTAAAGTTTAAATAAGTTTAAGTAAAGTTTAAGCGTTTTTCATATTAAAAAGATGAAGTGATAAAAATAAATTGGTTAAAACAATTTATTATCATGATTCTTAAACAAATTTATCAATTTTTCGTACTTCAAATTTTAATTTGTTTAAATTTTTTTGTCTTCCAAAAATATTTTAGGATTAACAAATCAAAACAGTCGTTTAGAGCAGCTAATGCCCATAGTCATCAATTGTAAAATAAAATTTCCAATAATATTATTTTTTTTTTATAAACTAGATACACAGTCTTAATGAAAATTTAGTGTTTCTGAAAATGGCATAAAATTTCATCTCTTTTTATGTACCCTCTATCATATTTATTCAATAAAAAAACAACTACTAGTTGAAAAATTACGAAATCCGTAATTAATCAAAAATAATGAGATATATGTTTGACCGTTGGAGGTACTTTTTAATAGAAAATTTGATGTAAAATTGCTGGTATTTGTTGTCTGTATTTATCCGCCACATAATTATAGATATAAGTAGCCGTTTATATACTTTATGGACCATGTATATAAATAGTCTTATAACACGTATATGCCTTGCCACAAAATAATACTCTTTTCCAGTTAAAAACACCTCTTTCTGAAAAGGGTCAATTTAAAGAAGTCTACTTCAAGTGGTAAATAAACGACTACATAAATATATACCAAGTACAAATAAATATAATAGACACAAATATTTTATGAAGCATATCGCACATCGGCAAGAAGAATGTTAGTACTCAAGAAACTTTTTTTTTTATAATCACATTTGAAGTTTCAACTGCATTTTCTGCTACCACTGATACTAACTGTTACTAAAAAATTATCATCTACCTGCGTTAACACGATCACTCCCTCCATGAAAGAATATGGTAAATTACGCCTTACTCTAACGGAACTATTAATACTATTGTGACTATATTCTGGCATTTTATGTTTCGCCATTCTGATTCCAACGGATTGCATAACTGAATTTAGATATATTTTGATTTGAACCATCTTGCGATATGATGCAAAAGAAAACGAAAAAGAAAGGAGATTCAACTAACGATGAGGTCACTTTGTTGACTATTATGATAGAGCAAAAAATATTCAAATTAAACAATAAAAATCCTAAAATAAAATATGCTGATGCCCATTGGGATTTGGGACCCTAAAATTTAATATAATGTAATGTTTGTTCATTTTATTTCTTAAACAAAATTTAAATATTATTAAAAAGTAACAGTTAGTTTACAATATCATTTATTGTTATACCGATTTTTAAAAAAATACTTAACAAATCTTTTTTTCATTAATACGACACATTTTGTTGTATCAAACTCACCTCAAGTTTAGATTTGTTTCGCCAAATTTGAAGAGAAGAAGATAAATATTAAAAAAACAGAACCAAAAGACTTCAAACGTTTCAATCAAAATTGTACGAGTTCATTTAATAATTTAAAAAGGCACCCTGGTACTTGACTAACAAAACTTTACATACAGACCTCCATCTACCAACAGTTGGCCAGCACATAACTACTCTTTACAAACGATATTATATTTACTTGAACGGACATCCTAACAGTTTAATCAGAAATATGGCAGACATTAGCATGGATAGGAGAAGACTAAAAAGGCGCTGGATGAGAGATCGACAACCAAGGAAATTTATTTAAGCCAGGAAGAGGGTGCTGCTGGGAGCTTTCCCTCCACATGCCTGACATGTTATTATTTCATATTGCCAACATCTCATTCGCTGCTGATTGTCAGCACCTTGCTGATAGGTGCGAACCATTAATTGAAGTAAAAAACAAAAAAAAAAACAGTAACAATGCGTCGAGATGTTTAATACTTGCATCACGTTTCTACATGCCTTTTTATTTTTTTCTTAACAATAATCGAATTTAAAACCTTCTTTCAGTTTCTCTAATTTAATTTGTTTTGTATACATACATACATACATAAGCACGCATACAAGAATATTTAGAAAATTTTCTGAGATTTTTTCCTAAACTGGGTTGGGCGAATAGATACAATAGAAGAGCCACGGTAGAAGAAGACAATAGAGTGAGGTCACACATATGGGGCAAGTGCACGTCCCCTGTCAGCGTAGATTTACGCGAGGACTTCATCTTTGGGTCGCACCACAATCGAAGCTGTGAGCTGTGAAGGACCAGATGCAAGCTTTTCATGTCCCCATGCCGCAGATAGGTCACTAAAAACATTTTAGTACCAATCTACAAAGATGTCGCGAAAAACGAGAATGGATTTTTAAAATATCTATAATATGAAATTCCATCAAATGGATTGTTAAAAAAATGGATTGATAGATTTAAACGGTGGAATAAAGTTCAATCAATGACTTAAAAGAAACTGCCTTATTATTACTTCCTGTAGAAAAATAAATGAATATGCATATCTATATTATATCTGTAAATAATTTTTTATTTTATTTTTTACCATTTATTGAAAATGAAGAGATCATATACCTGTAGCCCTGAGGACATCAGAAGAGGGTAACGTATATTATTAAACGAGTACCCAAAATATTTTTACATTTATAAACTGACAACAAATTCTTTACTACGATAACCCCATTGAATCAACGCTACTGGAGATTTTTTTTTTAAATATATAACAGAACATGATAAGGAATGTACTATTATATAATTTTAGTTATAACATATAATTTTACAATGGCCCTTAAAGGTAGAATAAATGCCTAATTTAAAAAACCATCATATAATATATTATTTCTCAAGGCCTCTGTTTTATCTGTAGGTACGCCATAACTTCCTTTATACTTCATCGAATTTCATGAATGAGGCATCATTTTAAAGCTTTCTTTAACCTCTATACCGGAAAAATATACAAATCACTCATTTCTCCTTTGGTTGCGAATTATAAGCGCCAAACCAGGGTTTTGGGAAGAAAATCAAAATGCAGAGGTTTCTAAATGGTGTCAATCTTTTCAGGTTTTCAAGGAAAACATTTTCGGAGATACACATTTTTTCGATTAACCCCTTCGTTGCATGTGAAAAATTGCAATACTCAGAAAACATCGTCGCAGGGCTTTTTGAAAGGTGTCATTTTTTTCAGTTTGTTGAGACGAACATTTTTGGCTATAGGTATATACTTTCCCGATTGAAGCCGTAGTTACAAGCAAAAACATCCAATTTTTTGTCAATAGAATCAGCGCACTCGCTTTCAGCGAAACCGATATGTATTTAAGTATGTGGCGTTTTCCAGGGTGCGCTCTTTGAGTGACATCTAGGCCTGTGTAAAACAAACCCACCAACAAACAATCACAGATGACCATATCGTAACTTCAAACATAGTGTTCAAAGAGGTCCTGTAAACACGTAGACACTATGTAGATACCTTAAACTTATGTTTCAAAAAATACATTTACAATTACAATTTAAATACATCTATTCTTTACTTCAACCCTCAACTATGCCCATGACGCACATCAGTCATTTCTTCTACTATATATCAATAAACAATGATGGATTAAATTGAATGAACATTCAATGCTCTTAATGTATCTATTGACTCAAGAGCATATTGATAACTTTTATTCTGAAGACTTGTTGGATATTTATAAAATTATAAAAATCTTAATAAAAAGTTTAAGTAAAACTGATTATTTGTTAGTATTGATATTGAATATTTCATTATTATTAAAATCTAAGTAAAAGAAAAATCTCCGCTCAAATTTTCGTCTTCACAACAAATCTCGTAAATCAGTTATGATTTTTTTTCCATTAAATTTTCCTTCGTCATAAATAACTATGATTATTTTTATTATTTATTGTTACTACCTTTAATGTGTCAGAGTAAATTTGGAAACCCACAGATTTTAAATTTATATACTGATCAAAAATGTCTTATAAATGACAATACGTAATTTTTTATTTTATTTTTTCGACTCGAATGAAATCAGTTTTCCCTCGATTACGGCGAATACAAATAGCCCTACCTCGTAAACATTCCAAAAATCCCTAAATACAAGCTAGCTACTTTTTTAATATTCGCGAAATTAATTGCCAAGATGAAACTGATCTGATACAAACAGTTATGTATCACCGAGTATATTTCCGGACTTTGAATTAATAAAAAAAAAAAAAGTATACATAAATATATCAGTTGAGAGCCGAAAGCTTTGATAAAATGACGGTTGTAGAATTTATGGGAGTGCGCCTGTAAATCAGATGAAGGGTTTGGTAGCGAGGACTTAGTCTTGGACCATTTGCGGGAGATCTCATATGTCAGCACACCGTTTAAAATTAACTCAAAATGCCCGTTCTAATTATGGAATTCTCACAAGACTGAATAATTATAATAGACCCCATCAAAAATATATCGCCTTGTTTATTTGATAATCTAAATAGAATGATATGAAATATTGTATATAATGGAATGGACAGCTATAATCGTAGATCTTTCACATCTTAAATTAATTGGGCATTAATGATTCATTAAACACATAGATTCTTCCTCAATCGCAGGTTAGTAATATATTTATACTTCTTATAATTTTGAACCCCTAGTCAACAAGGCATCGCAAATTTATATCAAATTTATTTGTTGATACTAATTCCAATTATACTAGATTTAAAAATATGTGAAGTTTTTCAAGATACTTGCCAATATGCCAATTAAAATTTTATTACTTAAATAATAAAATTTAAGTAATAAAAATAAATTTGTTACTTAAATAATTTTTATTAAGTTGTTTTCAGCCTTTTCTTTGGACTGAATGGCGTTACAGAAAGATTTTTTTTTTTTTTATTAGCAGCATTATTATCGGTAGTATTAGATAAGTGATTAGTGATTAGATAAGATGGCAAAAACAAATTTGAGGAACATCCACCGATTTTTTACCTTAATATTAAAAAATTTACGCAGATTTAAAAAAAAAAAATGGCACCCAAAAACCTATTATTAATAAGTGGATTTGGCCAAAAAATATTTTTCTTCATTTTCAGTCTATTTTTCCAGAAATCAATTAGTATGGGCTAAGAAGGTATTTACGTTGATGCATTTATCACAATAATTTTAAAAACGGGAGTACAGTAATGACATTTTTATTAACCATTCTGTTTCAGTAACGCAATCTAATAAACTAGACAATGAGTTTATGTTTATAATAAAACTAGCTTAAGTTTTTATATTAATATCAAAATCATCAAAATTGAAAATCAGACAGAAACTCAATACATACACACATGGGCGGATCCAGCCGATCGTAAAGGGGGGGGCTGCAGTCCTAAAGGGGGGGGCTGCAGCCCCACATCCCTTCATTAGGATCTGCTAATCAGCTTTTTTACCTTTATATTCCCTTCCTACAACTAAAATACTACTTATTCTGCACATTATTTGTTTTATAACTTGCTTCCTTACATTAAGGCAAGTCAAATTCTATCTTTAAATGACGAAAAAAATTCCAAAGGGAGGGGCTGCAGCCCCCACAGCCCCCCCCCCCTAGATCCGCCAATGCATACACATACTTACTAAAACCCATTTGGACATACGCCTCACAAATTTATGGATCAGCAAAAAAGACACTTACAAAAACTAAAAATCTTCCAATCCAAAATTTTACGACTGGTAACGAACGCAACTTTGTACGTTAGTAACAAAACACTACATACCTACCGACTTACAACTACCAACTATCGACGAACAAATAAGCACTCTCTATTCTGGCTTCCATATCAAATTACACGGACATAACAATATACTTATTAATGACATGGCCACGACTGAGATGCCTTTTATGAGGCGACTGAAAAGGAGTTGGATGAGAGACCTCCTCTCCTGAAATAAGTTCGGGATGATGTGCTGCTGGGCACTATCTTCCCTAATGCCTAAAATACCAATATCAAAACAGTTTATATCACATTTGCTGATTGTCGCTTAGCTGCGACAGGTGCGAATTAAAATATGAAGCAAAACAAAAAAAAAAAAACTATTATATATATATATATATATATATATATATATATATATATATAATAAAGATATAAATAGCTCATTGATATTTTTATATGCTCCCCTTATGCTATAAGGTGGGCCTGTATGAAGATAAAAAGGAATTTGACCTGGAGATTTTCTGTTGCATCAGTTAAATAATGATTTATTTCAAGTTAATGGCAGGTGTATCAAAGATAGATATAAGGATAGACTTGCTATGCATGAACGAGATTGCTTACTATTAAATATATAAACTAATTTTATCTTAAAAAACAAAGACCTCATGCCAGTTTTTTTATTGATTTTTTTTATTTATTTGATATCGGATAAAAGAAAAAAAATAATCATTATCTTTTTAACTTTTCCCAAAGGGTAGAAGAAAAATAGGGGTGGGGCAGATAATTATTCAATCCACTTAATTAAATTATTCTAAAAATAGTCAAAAGGTAACACAAGAACTTAATCAAGTATTTACATTTAAGTGAATACTCGAGAAAAAATAAATGTTGGCAGAGGAGAAATGAAATAAAAAATGCAGGCGGGTAGAATAGATAGAGGAGGCATTGAGTTCTTTCTCTTCCCGTGTTTTTCTCTTTTTCAAACGTCCCCCTCTCTCTACCGGTTGTCCCAAAATGAAAAACGATACGCCATCAGAAAATAAATTAGCCTAATTAATAAAGTAGTTTTTCTGGAATAAACAGAAGCCAGTGCCCACTATATCTCTTTCCCTTCCCTCCTCCCCCTTCTTTTAGCCAATGGGGAGCTCCTTATAGTCGCGGATATTTATTAATAAAGTGGCTTTATAATAAGAAGTTTTATGGAAGATTAAAAAGATATCAGCAGGAAAAAATTGCTTAGGACGGTTCTTTGATTAAGCTATGGAGATATACTGTGATTTGTCTTCTAGCTTCTATGGAAACAAAAAACAAAAAATAAATAAAATACATCATCTCTTATAGGAATTGTACAATTTAATTTTCCTTATAAGTCAACAATTATTAACTTTGTTCACAACTCAGCCATTCCAAACTATTTCTTTCATTTTTTTTATTATATTTTTTTTATTTAGAGCCATAAAACCCTCAGGTCATCAACGTTTACAGGTTAAAAAGTCATTTAGTTATTTATTCCTTTTTTTATGTAAATATCAGAACTAACACTTCCTTTCGTGAAAAATGAAATTTATCTTTTGACAACTTTTCATTAGATTTCCACTATTATTTGTTTATTCAATATACACAGTATGATTAGGTGTACATATATAACGAAAATTTAGGATTGGGGCCAGTGTTGGCAGTGGACATGGTTTTAATGTGGGTGTATATTCATATAATTTTTTTTTTTACAATTTTTAAGAGTGGGAATAGAAACGATATTTCAAATTACCGACCCATTTCAATTATATCCTGCTTTTCAAAGGTTTATGAAAAAATACTCCATACTAGAATATTTGACCATGTAAAAAAATATATTATTGACAAACAACATGGGTTCATGCCACGAAGATCAACAGTAACCAATTTAACTAATTTTACTGAGTTTGTTAACGGTTGTTTGACTAAATATAAACAAGTGGATGTTATATATACCGATTTCAGAAAGGCATTTGACATGGTTGATCATGGTATATTATTAAAAAAACTTTTTAGATTAGGTCTTTCTTCTGATTATATTAGATTATTTGCTTCTTTCCTAAAAAACAGGATTCAATACGTTCAATATTTTGGTTATTCTTCAGAGAACTTTACTCCCACTTCTGGTGTTCCACAAAGAAGCAATTTAGGACCCCTAATGTTTTTGTGTTTTATAAATGATATTTCAAACCATATCAAAAATTCGGAATTTATTTTATATGCAGATGATTTTAAATTGTACAGATCTGTTTCAAATTTAAATGACTTTTATGCTTTACAGAATGATTTAGATTCTGTAGCACATTGGTCAAAAAATAATAGGTTACACTTTAATATCGATAAATGCTTTATTATTTCTTACTCGAGGAAAAAAGATATAATAAAATTTGATTATGTTATAGAGGGAAAGTCTTTACTTCGATCAAATAAACTAAAGGATTTAGGCGTATTATTTGAAGAAAGACTTACTTTTAACAATCATATAGAAATGACTTACTTAAAATGTTCCAAAACTTTAGGTTACATAAAAAGACACTGCAATAATTTCAGAAACCCATTAACACTGATCACCATTTTCAACTCACTAATAAGACCACAAATTGAATATTGTTGCCTGATTTGGTATCCAAATTCAAAAAAAGGAAGGGCATTAATAGAAAAGTTGCAAAAACGACTTTTAAGATATATTTATTTCAAAACAGAGATACTAAACTTGCGGAAATTCCAATATGTTTCATACCAGGAGTTAAAAAATAGGTTTGATGTTCAACATACATTGTCACAGAGATGTGAAATGTTTATGTTTCTACACATAATAAAATTAGTTAAAGGGATTATTGATGATAGCGAATCCTTAAGTAAACTAAACTTTAGGTATGGGTGGCAATGCAGTAGAGTAAACACTGATTTCTATGTACCAGCATGTAGAACCGGTTTAGCAAGTGCTTCACCTATAAATAAAATGTCTAAACTTTTGAATTCTGTAAATCAAATAGTACAACTTGATTTTAGTTATAGCTTAGGTACATTAAAATATATAATTGAAGAAATTATTAAAACTCTATGACGAATCATATCTGAGCTACGCCGTTTATTTTATTTTTATTTTTATTTTTTACTTAATTTTCTATTTCTTTTTAGTTCTTTTATTTTACGTTTTTCTTCTTTATTATTTTTTAATCAATCATTTGTATATTATATATTATTGTAATAAGGGATAATTTAATTTGCTATATTATTTTAAAGAATAAGTAATATTTGTATTTTATCTTTTATTATTACTAAAGTTATACATTATGATTATGTTATATTATGATGTAAGAATTGAATTTATGACCACCTGTAATTGGGCGTTTGCCTGTTGGTGGGCGATGTAAATAAATAAATAAATAAATAAATATATATATATATATATATATATATATATATATATATTGATATGTTCTAGTAAAAATTAAATGTAAGGGTAACGTACTTGGTTTTCTCACATTATCACCAAACGATATGTTTCTCTTTTTGAATTGAAGCAATGAAAGAAAGCAATTTTCGATTAGCATGCATCAAAATAAACGTATTATTTTTTTTTTAGCACATACTTACAGAGGTCCGTGAGTTATTTTTAGGGTTATTGTTTTGCTACAAAGACATGTTATTCGTCACATTAATCAATTTTGAATGATTCATGAAAATAATTCAAATAACGGTTCTTTTTTTTAAATTACTAATTTCGAAGCCACCCTCAAACACATCTCTGCCCACTAGGATACTTTATAATCTATATAATTAATTGCGAGATTTGCCGCAGACAGTGATAAACCACAAAATTATATTTAATTTTTAAAACATATATGAGTATACTACCATATTTAATATGAATTTAATTCTCCAATCACCATTTCATTGGTAACCAACGTTAAATGAGAGAGTAAAAAGAAATTCTAAATTCAATAGGACCAATAATGAACTATCGAGTGACGATGAAAGTTTTTGGAGGCAAACAACAAAATTGTTAAAACATCAAGAGATAAATCTTCGGAGAAATGTGGTGCCTGCTTTGTGCCGGATAAGGAAAAATCTGAACTCTTCGCTAATTATATTTCTTCTGCATTTCACCCGTTTTCTGTCTTTGATAACATGATACTAAATTACTAAACACCCTATGGCACTTCCACCACTTTCATTCACTCAGGAGTTACAGGCCATTTCACTGAAGCGCTAAATTTGTTCAACTTAAGAAGATATTGCATTACACCTATTTTCCTCCATCATAACTATTAGAAAGATTTTTCTCAGTCCAAATGCATCGAAATATCGTCAGTTCGTCAAGTCTTAGAGAAACTACGTCGATACAATACCAGCAGCTCTACTCAAAATTGTATACACTTACGATAAACCCATTAGATGCTTACGACACACCATTATATATGCTAACAAGCAATCAAACACTGAACGCTACCGAAACTGAGATACCTTTCTCCCAAAACATGCTTCAATAACTTAAAAGAGTTTTAGAATTTGGACACTCTAACCAGAATAATCCCTATTTCAATCCATTGAAGCAGGAGTCCCCCAAGGCAGCTCTGTTTTCTATATTCTTTCCCCTGTCGTTATTCCTTCCATCCCGGATTCAATGCTCTCATCCTATCCCTAATAGCTTTTTACCAGTGATGCGGCAGGGCGGAGAGCAATGGAATCCTTGAATCTTTGCCATCCCAAGTGAGAGAGAGGTAAAGCTCGAAACCGAGATTCCTTGGCTGAATGTAAATATAGTGTATAGTTATAATAGATTAAACATGAATACATTTTATTTTGTAAACTTTTTTTTTTTGAATTTCTATATTTTTATACTTACTCATCATTTAGTTGCTTTCTGTGAATAAATCCTAGAATACCCCTGCGTAAGGCAGATTCGATTATTTCTTTTCAATAAGTAGTTAAAAGAAAAGAACTTGGGCAAATTCAAACATTGGTGCTACTCTCAGATCACCTGAACGTATGAGAACATTTCTCGATTTGTTCGCCACTGTTTAAAAAATTACCAATAAAAAGTACTTTCATAGAAAAAAATGCGCCAAGAAACGTATATATATATCCTTCTTCTCCTTCTACTTAATCGATTCCTCTTTTACCGTCAGTGTATTGAGTGTATAGAGCCCGATTCAGGCACAGAACTGAACAACGCAGAAATCCTGCATTAGCCGGCTCAGCCTGTGCCAGTCCATTCCTCTCCAATAATCGAAAGCCTCTTTGCCCACGTTTTCTCATGTCTTTCTGGGCCTTCCTCTTAGCCATCTTCCTTCCACTTTTAGATAAAGAACAATTTTGGCAATTCTTTCTTCCAGCTTTCTTTTGACGGGGCTAAACCATCATAACCTTTGGGCTGGATTAACTTCCAAATAGCTTCTTATAGTAGTGTTTCTGATTTTGTCTCTCCTAATTTTTTTCTCTAATTCCATTGCTTGAAGTTGGCTTCGAGTCTAAAGCCCAAGATTCACTGTTCAATTTGGGGAGGAGTGTATTATTGTATACCGTTTTCTTTTTTGATTACATTCATTTCTCTAAGAAGCCCGCTTTAAGTGAATATACATACTGACAAGGAAGGTTAATCCTGAGATAGTTCGTATATAAGAATCATGATGATGATCATAAGTTAAATAATTATTTTACATTCTACATGCAAGGATAAATACGACACTTCAACCTTATGAGCACATCAACAATTCTAAAATAGCAGGGGCTTGTATCACGTACACATTATTTTCACAACTGGTCCCCTACAACTGGTCGTACCTTTGAAAGAGAAAATTTGACTCATAAACTTCTGAACAATTCATAGCTTTTTCTACAGGTGGTGACGACTAAACTACGGTTTTACGCTTTAACAAAAAACAACCAATAAATCAACAAATAGTCTCCGAAAACAAAAAAACGATACCAAGCTTAAAAGCCTCTTAACGGCAATCAACTTCTCAATAGTAATTATGCACGAAGCTTCTTGTCAGGAGAGAAACAATCAATAAAGAATGCAGCTTGCAGCGAACGGGAAAGAAGTTACCCAAAATAGGCAGACAGAAGTATACACAACAGAAAAAACAACCACGCAATTGATATTTTAAAATATACAGATCAATTACTTTTACGCTAATGTGAATTTTATTCAATAAATTATAAAAACAAATGGGCATCATTTGTAAAATTAATAACCTAACAAACCCCATTGGTGTTAGTAAGGTTATTAACTCACTCATATTTATGAAGAGATATTTGGTTTAAAATAATACTATTAAAAGAATATCAGCAAATCATTTGCCCAATAAATAACGAAATTATGATATGAATTTTTAGTGTCTAATGCAACCGGAATTTTACATCATAAATTTGCTTATTTTAGAAGGATTGTCTCTAGGTAAGACAAGATAAATATTTTCTCGTGAGGTTTCGGCAGATATTAATCGGAGTTGTAGCCTATATTAATATAACTAACAGCGATAAATCTGTTAGGGACTAGAATCTACGATATATCATGTCTGAGCTTGATGTCGAAATTTGTATTTCTGATTAATTCGGGGTGAAACTGTGGATTCAACAAACTTAAACTCCAAATTCTTTTTTTTTTAAACACTAGGATGAACTTAGCTATTAGTTCCCCCCCCCCTACTCACTCCCCGAACTTATTTTTCAATCGAAAACCTTTCAAAAATATAGCTACTCATACCTTTACTTATGCCATGAGTAATATACTTTGCGAGAGATTACATATAAGTACTTTCCTTCCATTTTTTATCAGTTCCATGGGAATATCACCCGGTCCAGCAGATATTTGGTTCTTCATTCCTTTAAGAGCCAGAGTTACTTCTTCAGCTGATCCGGTTCATTCAAAGGTGTACGCCACTCTCTCTTACTTAAGTAGGCTTGAGAAATATTGGACCCAGCTATCTGCAATTATCGTATCAGCTCCAGTTCTATTTGTATTAGGATTTTCAATTGACTTTAAACTATTCCAAGCTAACCTACTTTTTTGACCCATCATGTTCTATGAGCATTTCACATTTTTACTGACGACGGTCTCAAAATATTTTTTATGTTTAATATATAACGAATAAGGAGCATTGTATTTGCATATTTATTCCAGTTTTTTCGTTCAAAGCTAGAGTTTAATGAGTTTTTTTTCCATCATACAACATGGAACTGATTTTAATTTACAGAAGATTATTTTTAATAATACAAGAATGTGTCAGTTAGAGTGATTTGCAATCTGCAAATTAGCAATAAGCAATTGGGTTGAATCCCTACTGGATAAATTGCTGACTTACTAAGTTATCTCTTGGCCACCGCCTCAAAAGTTGCCGGAATGTACGGGTTTATGTTCGATTTTAGTATCTGTGCTAAGGGGTTCATGTTATAAGTTAGTCTTTGGTGGAAATTTTTGTAGTATTGTGTGGCTGTATCGATAACTATTATGATATTCAGGTCCTTGAATATTAACAACAGATATTAATAACAAATTTTCAGATAATATCTAAAAAAAAAGACAGAAAATTAAATCTTGGAATGACACCATCATGACTCTCACAGATCCTGGTTTATTAACGATTCAATTTGTTATCTGCCACAGAGGACGGCTACTGTTGCTATAATTTGCGTAATCCAGAAGCTTGAGGATACAGGGCTCCGCTTGTGTCTTTTAGACCCGTTAAGATTATCCTGCGGCAGCTGTGAACTTGATGGATAGCCTTATGGTGGTATCCTCAAGATACTAAAGGGGGAAGGAATAACGCAATGCAGGCATGAGGCATGTGCTATGTAATGCTTACTCCATTTGTCGAAGGGTAGCATAATTTTCGAGTTTTCAGTAAATATATTTGCCTGTTTGAATATACGTAAAACACAACCGTTCGATCATTATTGATCGGGAAATATTGTAGATGATTTGTTTGTATGATAAATGGTATCTCTCGTAGGAGACGATATACATTTGTTTGGTTATCTAAGGGCAGTCGGAAAAGTGTTAGCATTGTAAAATAAAAATTAGATTTAAGGTATTCTCATTGTAATATTATTAGGTTATTAAGTACTAGATAAGACTTTAGAGAACTCAAGATAACAACAGGCCAACTGAAATCGAAAAATGAATGTATCCGTGATATGCATATCCCAAAAATCAATTTAACCGCATTGTTGAAGCCGATGTTGGAATTAAGCTGATGGATGTGAAAAATTTCGACCTCCGGTTTTTATTGTTTAACTAGCAGACCCGGCCACGCGTTGCTGTGGCTCAGTAGTTATATCCTAATATTTTTCAACTAATACAGTGATACCAATATTCATTGATAAAGATGAAAACCTTTCAGCTAATCAAAATCCAACGTGATTGAGAATAGAGCATTACACCATTTAAAAGTATTTGGTAAAGAATATAGGAAAGTTAAAGTTTTTATTATTTACATCTCATATTTCAATGTAGTTTGATTAAAAAGGAGCTAATTGTGTTTACGACTCACACCGCTGCTAACACTATCGCCCTTTTTTGATGGATCGGTATAAACTAACTGATCCACTGATTATAAAAAGGATGACTGAAGTAAGTTTTGGTAACCTCAGCCATTGATCTATTGATTATTGGCCTAACACTACTTCAACTTGGTATTGTTAGTTTAACAACGGGTTTCATTTTGTTCAGGGTCATGCCAATCTTGGTTAACGCGTCATATATGTCCTTTTGATAGGCGTTTTTCTCAATTTCTTGAAGACCTCGATTTCCCGACCCTTCGGTAAATAAGTGTTCGGTAGGAGGGTGGTGTGTTGAAGCTTTTAATTTAGCAATATATTTGAGTGATAAGAAATCTGTTCTTAAAGAGGTTTTTACATAATACAATTAAGAATTTTTATTTATTCAAGTACTAATTTGTTCAAAATGTTTTGGGCTGACCTGTTTTGTTTTTCTAACACAAACCAAAGATTTGATGGTTTCCACACACATGAGCAGGCGATGCCCATTTCCCACGTGAGTTATGCCATTGCCCATGGGAAAAACACGGATTTTCAAAGTCCAAGTGGACATTGTTTGCCCTTGGGATTTGTTTGTGGTCACGGCTAAAGCCAAACGAATAGGATATTGAAGCCTCTTTAATTTTATTGAAAATTCTGACGGTTCCAGGGGAACAGGTGGCAACAGGACGATATCTCCTGTAAACCTTCCAGGCAAGATTTTTGCTTCAATAACATTTCCTGTGATCCTTTTAATGACCAAACGTGTACCGTTGCACAATTGAGGTGGATTTAAGTTACGAAGAAGAATGAACGGTGAGCCAATCTTCAACTGGAGATTGTTTGGGTGTATATCCAGGGAATTAAAAAATTCAGATGGGAAATTTACGGCTTCGTTTACATCTAGAACATTGTCAATTGATTTTGGAAGTTTATTTCATCGAAATAAACATTTTTTGCTGCCAAAATAGCACGACTACCCAGCCAATTATAGTCCAAATAATTGTTTAAAATATCAGGAAAGACACTTTATATTTCGTAGACAGTTCATTTTTCGTCTCTACAACAGTTCAGAAATTTTCTGGTAATTTGATAAATTTTGAATTTCGATGCAGCTCTATTTCACCCTTTCCAATATACAGCAATTGTTTAGAAAATATATCTGCCGATGAATCATTTTGCAGTAGTACTCTCATATTTATGGTGGATAAATCTGAAACTTGCGGTTACGCAAATAACAATTATTCCTGTTCAGTAGAGGTGTAATAATCATTATATGTAAAATTTAAAAAAGGCCGCGATTTGTAATCCTTTCATAATTAACAATCATCTAAAGATAAGTAAAAAATTGTATTCTGGTGAAATTAACAACGAAATATCATTCCCAATAATAGCCTACTTTAAATTAAAGAAAGGATTAAAATCTTTGCTGGGATTTCTTAAATTTTACATATAAAGATAATTACAACTCTGCTGAACAGGAAGTAACAGCCTCTATTCGATTGGGATTAAATTTTCTCAACTTTAAATTATTGTTGATAAAGGAGGAATTACAAATCTTCACTGACATTTTTTAAATTTCACATTTTAGAGCACGGGATAAAAATAATAAAAAGGTTTGGTAAAATAAAAAAACACTGTATTTAAATAATAATAGCAAAACGAATAATGAAAATAAAGAAACTTCTGTTAAATAAATCAACTGAAAATATAATATTAAAGTCTTAATTATGCAGTTCTTTAGCAAATCACAAAGTATTCCACAACACCTAATCAAAACACACTCAGGGAGGTTGCATCTCTGGTTACCGGCAGTGTAGCCACTAATTTTCACAACTTTTTGGCAACACTGACTCCCCAAGTCAGGTTTCTATTAGGTTAAAGCTGTGACAGTAGGTGCTGTTACAACATCTACAGAATATTATTTCAAATAATAGCCTAATTTTAATTATTAAAATGTATTTACTTTACTAAAAGTTGATATCAAGGTGGGCCACAGCAAAGCGTTTCAGCTCTTAGCTAGTAATTTAATTGAAATACAGATAAAAAAGGAAAAGGAAGAAAAATTACATACACTTTTGAGAATTTATTGTAACCTTTTCTTGATGTATTTATTCTTTAATGAAAACAACAATAAATACAAAGATTTGTATTACTATTTGTCTGTGGAAAATAATAATGTAGGAACAAATAACTGCACTCTCATAACACAATACAAAATTATAATAATGATAATCTGTATTACAATAGCATGCTTATAAACAAAAACATTATGAAATCGACAAATGACGCCATGTTAATAAATCGAAACACGACCTAATGTATTTGCAATAATTCGCTATATAAGAATTATTTTGATCACTAATCAAGTTAAAAACTATCCTATCTATTAAGTCGGCCAAAACTATATACATTGAGCCAAATTTCATTAAAATCGGTTGAGTAGTTTCTGAGAAATAGAAAGACCAACATCGGGACACGAGATTTTTATATATATAAGGATAGGAACGAGCTGCGATCCAAAAATACAAATAAGAACGCCATTCAGGCATACATATCCTAGATAGATAACTACCCTCATTGATGTTAGTAAATTAATGACTGCCTGAAAGTAGGCATCAAGTTATAATTATATACTGAAACAAGTAGTAAAAAATTGTAAATATACAAAAAAAAAAACATCAACGGGTTTTTCTGAGATATATTGGTCTATAAAAACCTTTCAGCATCTTCATTTTTGAGAAACTTCGACAGCTTTAACAAGTCATTTTACTCCGCTATATAAATAGGAACAAACAAAGGTAAGGTGGAGCAACATATATCGAAACCAATATTTTTAGAAATATAGTAGCCGGCTAATCCGAACCAATAGTGTACTGGGTTTATTTGGATTAGCAAAAAGTTTGGATCAGAGAGATGAATCTTAACCACATACAAAAGGGATTAAAAGTTTTTTGTTGAAAAGTTAAAAGTTAAACATAGGTGGGTAAGTATTCACAAATTAACAAACATGTCTGGTCACAAATTTTTTTTTAGATATTTTTTAACTCTTCGGCAATACTTCATTTCGAAGACGGGGTTCTACTAAATGTTGTTGCCACGGTTTTTTATTTCAATAAATTAGTTAATGCAGAAATAATTTTTTATTATATTTATGGTTTTCCTATTATTTTTTTTTACATTTATTATTTCATCCTCAAGCAATAATAATTACCATTATTATTACCATTATTATTAATTTATCTTACCATACGAACCTATATTACCATTATTATTATTAACTTATGGCTTAGTAATAAATTAAAATTAAAATAAAGTCGTAGGTAAGCAGGAGAAAAAGCATTACCCAGCGCCGCTGGGCCAGCGGGACCCCGTTCGAGGCTTGAATTTACTTACGTGATTATTTAATGTATGACGTAAGTAAGTCTCTCATCCAGAACTTCCTTTCCCTTTTGAATACATTCATTCACTTATTGCACCAAGATTGATAGTTTTTACCAATTGGTTAATTGTTGCAAGACTTACAAGCAGAGTAATTGCCTTCCTGTTGGTATTTCTGCTACTCTTCCACCCCTCCACTAACGTAGATATGGTGAAGGTCACTTTGTACTGATGTAAACAGAAAATAATTGGGTCCGGATTACTGGAATGTTCGGATAAGTAAGGTTCAGTTTAGCGTGAGACTGGTGTAATTGCTTTTTTCTGGTACGTCCAGGTCTGTATTATTTCAAGTCACTAGCCATCAGAAACTTCACTTCCGACAGAATATGGAACCTCTTTTAAAATATTATTTGCCTCAAACACAAAGGAACTCACCAAGTTTTACAATTTCGGACCAATAAAACTACCGAAACGCCACACGTTTCTATGAATCATATAGCGCTGATTCAACTTAAAAAAAAAATGGTCATTACACATTTCCCAGAAGCAGAACCAGGACGGACCTCTGGCCACTAAAGAGCACACAATCGAGTAGGCGTGTTCCTTTGACGGGAGAAAAAAATGAGTAAAAACCATTTGCGGTAGCAGCTGCGATCACAGCGATAATGATACATGTTCACACGGAACACGGGGCTTCGTCAGATCCGTATCCAGTCCTTTATGTAAATTGGGAAATGTTATTGTTAAGGAACATTTTTCAGGAATTTATGGATGTTTTTTTAATCACTGTTATATGATTAAAACCGGAAAAATCAGGAATGGGGATGAGGAAGCAATCAAGTCGGTGATAAACCTCTATAATTTTCTAAATAAGTTCTATTTAGAACAGAAGTAGATGTGCACCAGTAAGTTGCAACGTACATAAGTCTCAGTGAGCAAGGTTCTTAAAGTTGGTACCAATCCCAAATGGGTTATTTAATGTTAGTTTATATAGAAAAAAAGGTTATCGGTTCAACCACACTTTTTTATTATTCAGAAAAACAATAGTTTTTCTCCTTCAATATCAACCGCCGATTTAAATCTCTGAAAAAAAAAAAAAAAAAAAAAAAAAAAAAAAAAAAAAAAACGGCTTTCCTTTAAAATTGGTATTTACATAGTAACTAATTACAATTAAAATCAAATAACGGCATCGCGTAGAACTTAAAAAACCAAACCTAAACTTCTACACTCTTAAAAAAAAAAGTTTTTTTGTTCTGTTTGATATCAGATATCTTTGTTTATACTACTATTAACATGATTAAAAGATCGAATTACTGACGTTGTAAGGACAATCATAATTGTTTAGTTCATATTATTTTTAATGTACTTCTGGCATTTATATACAAAAATTCATACAACCACCACCAACTAACCATATCACTGATGGATATTTCTTTATTTATTATGGTTACATTTTTATAATCTGTAATTAATAGTATAATCAAGAACTATACTCTGTTATGAATGTAAATTTCGAATTCTTCCCAAACTCATAAATATCTTACTTTTTACTCCATATTTTTCATTATAGCCTTGCTGAAGACCCACATGCTTAGGCCGAAACGTAGACAATATTATTAAAGTGACTAAATATCTACACCCAAAGCTAATAACAAGGTAAGTAGTAAAATACCCCCAGAGGATGTGGGAGTTCGACTAGGATGTAGGATCAATGTTTGCATAGATCTATTCAGAAGCCTTCTGCAGGCTATGTTGATAACTCAACAGAAATCATGAAAATTTAGAGCTGTGAGTTATAGACTGCTTAGTAGTGTGCCGAAGACTTTTAAAATGACCTCAATGTAAATATAAGTAGGTATATTAAACATGAATATGAACATTTGTTGAATATTACAGATGAATAAAAAATGTCGATGAAGACAGAATGATAGGAAAGGTATTAAAAAGAAGAAAAGGGGATGGTTTATAAATCTCACTGCTCAGTTGTAACAATGGAACCCTGTTTAGGTTATAGCGAAGCTCCTGGATCTTGAATTAGATCAATCTGTAGATTACGAATCAAGGGGGTCAGCAGGATTTTGTCTATTGGGGGATAGGTAGATAAAATTTATGTCAGTTGAGGCAGACTCGTAAAATTTTTGACCAGGGTGGAATTTTGACTATTTAAGGATCAATTAATTGTTCAAATAAAACTCTCAAATTAAACAGTATTTTTTTTTTTTTTGGTTTTTATTATTTATTCGCACTGGTCTGCACACTGCTGACAATCAGCGAATGTGGTGGCCGGATGACAAAACAATGGCATGTCACGCATGGGAAAGAAAAATACTCAGCAGCACCCACTTCGTGGCTTGATTCAATTACAAGAGGTGTCTGTAGGATGTCTAGGAGATCTCTCATCCAACGCCTTTTTAAAGTCCTCATCGTACTTATCGGTATTTGAAAATTAAAATATGTATTTCTATAAAACTTGATAAATATATTAAATGAATTGGAAATTATTTAATGTGTTGCTTTTGTCTCACATATTTTCTAGGGAGGCAGCGGCTGCCCCCAGCTACCCCCCCCCCCCCCCCCCCTGCGTACGCTCATGTTAAGAATTACTAATGCTATTTCTGGTGTCAAACTATATTAAATAATTAACATAAAAAAAACAACAGATTATTGTGAATTGAGTGAGGTTTAGGACGACCCGGAAAATATACTTATGTTAGTAACCATTACGTATGCAGCATAGAGATACCATATTATTAACAAATAAACTCAGTAATAAATACAACTTCTTATTGACATGACAACAAACCCTACTTTTGTTTTGGAAGAATTAGGACACTTTGTAAACTGCACAGGAATTACATTAAAAATAACCTGTGAGTTAATCAGAATAGAAACAAAATTTTGGCTAAATCCTCGTCAATAAAGAAAAAAAAATTGATTTCATGGATGTTTAGGATAACTATGAACAAAATGTTGAGAAATTAATGATATGCGTTAACACTATTTAATTAAAAATTTACTATGGAGTGTATTTGAGTCAAAATTTCCATCACATGTAACATTAAGGTATGAACAGATAACATTTTCAGATCCTATTGAAGAAAGTCGAAAAAGATCTTTCGAACTAAGAAAACTATGCAGTCCAAACGGAAGCATTATTGTTTCTTGGAGTCTGAGAAAGTTTGATGGGGAATAATCAATAGGTATGAGAGGAAAGTGCTGAGTACATATTACGGGCCCACTAAGTAAAGAAGATGGATTATACCCTGTAAGGAAAAACCTAGAGGTGTTCGAAATTTAAGATGATCTCCGAGCGTCTCAATTTTTGCAAGTTAAACGAATTCAATGGTAAGGACATTTAATTAAAATGGGCAATGGGCAAGCAGCTAAATCATTGTAGCAAGAGACCCGAGATAGAGTCAAATCTGCAGTTTAGAAGGCCAAGGTCAGTTTCATGCGCCTGCCGAGTCGTTAACTAAATACAAATAAATAAATAAGCTTTAATTTTTTTATGCTCGAGCAGTGGAATATATATTCCACTAACAATCCACTTGATTGGGTAAAAAGATATAATCAAATCAAGTATTTTTTCCAACTTAATCTCTAATAAGGATTCATCACAATATATATTGACCCCAGTATACTTTATTGCTCAAATATATATTCCATTTGGGCCAAATGAAGTTAAATACACTCTCGGCAAGTCCTCAGTACTCAGGGTTTATTGCCTTATATTTTAATTAGAAAAGAAAAATTACACAATCCTTCTTCAGATATAACCGTTTGAAGGTTTGCTAAGTAGGTATAGTTAAGTTGAGAATAGAGGTTCGGTGCAACATAAGTAATAATTTTCTTCTTTTTTTTTCTAGTCTATGCTTGCCTTTAAACTAAAGGGAATCCTCATAACTAACCAGAAAAGAAGACAAGAAACAACACAGAAAAGAGATTAGGTTACGTGCTAGTTGTTTTCAGACTTCTGAATTTCTTGATTCATGCCTCGTTTACAACTAATCTAACTATATGCCGGTTGTAAGTATGGTCTTCGGTTTCTCTACATGTTCCACAATGTTTGTGGCTAGTTCATCAACTTTACGATTTCATATCATCAAATAAATCATCTTTACATTTGTAATTATGGGGGCACGGTGTGTCGGGGAACGGTTAAACTCTTTACTCCCATACCAGCGATGAGGGTTCGAATCCTGCCAAGGGTGGTGCTTTTCTTTGGCTGGGGAAGCAGCGCTCAGTGCCATGGATGTTTAGAGCAGACTCTGAAGGGATTAAAAAATAATTAAAAACAAAACAAAATAAATAAATAAGTTATGGGTCCGCCAAAGTGGTGCCAAATCGTAAATGGGCCTTGCATAGATTCTTGAAAAGCCAAAGGAAAGTATTCAATATTATTGCTATTGGAAAAAAAGAACCTCAGTAATTATAGTTGTTTTAGTCTCTTAATAAAAACTAATTACAAGTAAGTCTTCCTCACATCCTTTGAATATATAATAAGTGAATTGCTTTTTAATATAAAACTGGCAAAACTAAATTTTAAATTACTATGTATTAGTATGGTCTTAATAAAATGTAAAATAATGTAGATATTACATCTTCTTAAAAAAAGCTATGCAAAAAGTTATTGTGGAAAATAATAAAACCGCATGCCTATACAATAGTATATTTACTTATTTAAGTTCAATGGATTTGTGAATTATTAATACAACGAACAACATTATTAATACGAATAGTTTTTGATTTATTAGATAAGGTTACATAACAGACAACATTTCTTCCCATCTATCTAAAGGAAAAACCTGATTGCATTAATTGATTTAATTGGATTGTTATTATCCTATATTAATGTAAGGAAATGGGTAAAGTAGCTTTAGTCGTTTGTTAAGAGTTTCCATTTTCATTTTAACGTGCTGCCCAAACTTCAGACCTTTCAGTCAAAATTATTACGACTCATTTCTAAAGCACCTTGGTACTTGACTAATCAAACCTTGCTTACTGACTTCCACATGCCAACAGTCAATCAACATATCAAGACTCTTTACAAACGTTTTCACACTAACCTAAACGCACATATAAACCTACTTATAAGAGACTTCCACAGACTTATAATCACTTATAAGAGGCCACAGATGAAATGCCCATAAACCTGAGGAGATTAAAAAGGCGTTGTATGAGAGATCTCCTTCTTTAGCAGGCCAGAATAACCGAATCAAGCCAGGGAAGAGGTGATGTTGGGTGCCATCCTTCCCCATGCCTGACATGTCATTGTTTGTAATCGTACACGGCCATTACATCCGCTGATTGTCAATATATTGTTTGACAGGCGCGGTCAAATAAAGTCGAGAAAAAAAAATGTAAGAAAATATTATACATTATATAAAATATATATAAACCTCTCAAGATCCCCCAAATGAAATTCAACTATTGCGTAACAAGACTTTTGTTTACTATTATACTATTTGACTTGTTATCAGTAAATGCATCGTCAGCTCGTTTCATTGACATTAAAAATAAAAAATGCGGAAAATAATAATTTTCCTATACTCCAAAATAATTTCGCTCGGAAATCGCAGCCCTTTATATTTTGCTCCTCCTGCTACCCCCTATTAGTCCTACTCTAAACCAAACCCAACACAATTTTAAATACTAATAATTAAAGTAATAATATTTAAGCTAAGCTCTGAATTAAACAATATATAATTAAGAGGTTTAATATTAAGATATTATAACATCTAAAATTAAATCATCTGTAATATAATATATAAACTGAAGGTTGACAATTTTAATCAGCGTGATTAATGGTGACTGACAAATGTTGTAAGGAAAGGATAAATCGAAATAGATTAGTGGTGAAAAAAGGTCGTAAGAGGTAATTTAAAATTTACACCAAACACAAAATCTGACAGAGCACACAAAAATGATATCTTTGGGTATAGATTATTTCAGGCAAATCTTTGATTATAGATTAATGCAAAATAAAAAATAAAATTCTACAGTGGTAATCACTTCAGTATATCATGCAAAGTAGGTAAAACAATTTATCACTTTTATGTCTTTATTTCAGGATCTCTCCAATACCTATCAATTTCATAGGCGAAGAACTTTAATAAATTAGCACTTATCACTTTTTTTTAATACCACTTTAAGATAAATAAATTTTAAAAAAAGAAGCAAACTTTCTATATAAAAAGCATAACTAACGGAATTCATCATTGATATTTCCATTTAAAAATCAAACCGATTTAATCCTTAGTATAAAATAGTGGTAGAGAAAGAGTGGATTTTTCAAAATTGTCTAGGAATGCCAGCTCATCATAAACATTTTTTTGTAGAATCAATTCTCTAATAGGAGGATAAGTCATAATTACGATCAAAAATTTTATTTTTTTTATATAAAACCATGTAAGCAGCTCTATTTCGTCCATTTTAGTAACCATAGATCAATTTTAATAGCCAAGTCACGTTTGGTTTCAAAAGCTTAACCTTCTAAAGAGGCCATAAGAACTACCGTAAATATATATTTTTGAAATATGATGTTACAACTGTTATAGTATTCACTAAAAGGCCAGATTATGTACAATACATTTTCTTGGGCAAAAAAGTTTGGAAGAATTAGGTCTTAGTGGAATTTAAAAAACATATAGGATTTTTTTGCAATAATCAATTATTTATCTCGACTAAGCGATTATTGAAGTGAAAAATAATGTCTGAAATAGCTGAATGTGATGTAGAAACTATACTAGTTTTATTACTATTTATAAATTCTAGTCCCAATTTTGAAATTAACTTTCATTTTTTCAATCAATGTCCAAAAGAACTATGGGCACCCCATACTCTGAGACGGTCGAAAATATTTGATGAATTACCTAATAAACTCTTAGTACCTACTACAAACTTTTCACTTCACGTTGCTGGGAACGTTTAGGATTGAAACATGGGGACATTAGTTCGAGAGATACCTTAGTGACTCTGACGATGAATATATGTACAATAGAATTTAATACGTAACGAAAGTAAATTAATAGTTTATTATTTATTATTTTTGACGGAATTCGGATCATACTTCCATTCATCGTATGTTTTGTTTTTCCTGTATATAAGTAATGTGGGTTAACGAATTTGCCCCTTTTGCTTAAAACCACGCTCATCTACTATTTGCTACACTAATACTTATTTATAACTATTTGACCTATAAATTAACAGCAACAAAGATTGTTGTGTAATCAGCATTATAACTGGAATGGGAGAGCCGTATTATTGAAAAGTTGTTAAAAAGTTATTGATTTATTAATTTATTATCAAATATTATTACTGCATAAAAGCAATTTTATTTATTAATACACATGCCCTAAACAAAATATTGATTTTATTCAAACATTGAATTTTGATGAGTAAGTTTTTTGGTATATTTCAAATTAAGATCTTCTATGGCCTATCTCCTATTTACATTATAGTTTATTATTAACAGTAATTTTTAATTAGTAAGTAAATGCTTTTATAGAATAAGCTGTTTTCTCATTTTTAATCGTTGAATTGGTGTTTGATGCTTGGTTAAAGAAAAAAAAAAACTCTCCCCCCCTGAAGAAAACACCTGTATTCCCAACATTGTACCTAGCTATTTTTATTTTACTCAAAATGAGTCCATTGAGAATAGATCGATCTGCACTCTCCACCAAGTCTTTTAAGGCACCCAAATATAAACATAGAATTAACTTGCCTGGTAATGATCAACAGCCATTGACTCTTGAGAGTTCATAGTTTCTTCTGGAGAAAGAAAAGGGTTTAAATTTTACCAACGAAGAAGTTTAATATAATTTCATAAAGCCAAAGATAAAGAAGTAGGTAGAATGCGTCTTATCAGAGCAAAAACGTAAAAAGGAAAGAATAAATTTTGTTAAAGCTAAATGAAGAAAGTTTATCACAGAAAAAAAATTTGTTGTATGCATAAATATATTTATATTTATTTTTATTTATAACTATAGTATAATATAATTTATACAATAAAATCACATTAATTTATGCTTCGTTTGGAGGTTACAAATAGGACATTTGCTGATTCGGAGTTAAACCGTGATTTTATAAAAAAAAAGTATTTTTTTTTTTTTTTTATGTATGCAATCCATGTATCACGACTCAATAGGTTAAAAACATTTTATTTTCTGAAAAATATTCGTTATAAATTAGTTATGCCAAAAACCATAGTACTTCAAAACAGCAAGTTCTCAACTCTCAGATTATGCCCATGATAAGAATAAAATGGAAATGTATGAAATAAAAAATATGTAGATATAGTAAAAGGGCAAGAGATAGGGTGGTAGTGAAGGAGGGTGGAGGAGGGGTGGGGATGGCGGTGGGAGGGGCGGGGCAACTCCCCACCCCGCCCCCTTCTCCCTCCACCTCCCAGCCCGGGGTGGGGGCCGCCTCCACGGCCGAGTCTTGTTCAAGTCCTGTCCGGGGTGAGACCGTGATGTGAGTGGAACCTCTGATAGCTGTGACAAGATGAGCTCGTACCAGTTCGTCAATTCGCTGGCCTCGTGCTACCAGCAGGCCGGCCGCCCATCCCCCGATGGCCCCCAAAGCCCTGACTACTACCCTCAAGTCAGCTACCCCGGTTGCTATTCCCCGCAGCAATATACTTCAGGCTACATGCAACAGAGTCCTTCCGGAATGATGGACTACACTCAGCTGCACGGTAGCAATCACCAGCGCCTCGCTTCACATTTGCAGCCCCTAGGGCACCCAGCGGGCCCGGTGTCACCCGCCCTCAACAACAACACAGTGACAAACCTGTCGGGATCCACGTCATGTAAGTTCGCCGACAGCACCACGACAAGTTCCGGGATTGCCTCTCCGCAGGACCTGACCACGTCCTCGAGCGGCCCGGGGGGCCCAAGGAGCACGCCTCCCAAGACCGGACTCCACTCTCCGTCAGGAGCGCGGGCCCCGTCGGCTCCGGCCCCGACTTCTCAGACCTCATCTTCCCCGGCTTCTTCAATATCATCATCGTCGTCCACTACACAGGGGACTGCCGCAAAGAGTCCCGCTCAGCCAGGTCAGAACCCGCCGCAGATATATCCCTGGATGAAGAGAGTTCACCTTGGACAAAGTGAGTACATTATCATATCAGATATCAATATATTTATAACTTTTCCTTTTAACCTATATTTTTTTAGAAAAAAAATATATATCAAAAAGCACTCACTCCATGCGCATAAATAATAGTGAAAATAAACACTTGTAAAAAATTATTCCTATTACCATTAAAAAAAAAAAAAAAAAATCCCAACCAAAATGACAACTTTATCCTGAAATTCGAAACACACGTATCAATCTAAGTAATATTGAATATTTATTATATCTAAGTCTAAATGATAAGAACTGCAAACTATCTGACCACAAAGTGTGTGGCTATAGTAACCACACCCCTTACACTCTTATCATGAACCACTTTCCATGTAAAAACATACCATGTTAAATACAAACGCAAAAGAAAAAAAAATCACTACAGTATATCTAATAAATTACATTTACAAATGATGTTAATATATTCAATACCTGAAAATATTAAACTATTCCTTATAAAAGAAAAAAGAATAGGATGTTTTGGGAGCAAAAAACATCTGCTTACAATTAACCTTAACATACTATTCTAAAAGTATCTACCTAATCTTATCGATTTCTCCAAGAAAGAGGAACACCTACTCCCGATACGTCCAATCCGAAGAACGTTTTCCTTCAAGACGAATAGCCCACGGGGTGGAGTGCCAATTAACAAGTAACGTCATAATCGAGTCAATATAATTAGGAAGCCGCGCGGCCAACAAAGGCTATCAATGGGCCCTATCACAAATCATCCTCTCCATCATAACTCATCCGCCACTTCGCCTCAATGGCTTGTAGGGTACTCTACGGCTTCCCTCTGATCGCTCTATATTAACTGCTTTGTTTTATAGCGGCTTGCCGGCGTTCAAGTCTCCCGATCAAAGCTCTCGGCTTAATCAGAATTAATTCGGATTCATAAATTTTAATTGCAATGTCTTTCTATTACATCGTTTCGTAACTTAATTACATGATCAGATAGGATCGGTAGATAAATACAAGATGATAAGACCCATTCACTAATTTTAAAAGTTAATGTGTGATTAATGAAGGCGTCTTGTATCATTGAAAAAAAAACATATATATTTTTAATAATAATAAATTTTGAGTAAAAAATATGTAGTGATTTCATTAAAAAAAAATATGACTCGAAAAAATAAATAATTAAGAAATTATTTTCCAAAATATTTAAAGTGAATGAAGTTGATATGTGCAATTATGGTGAAGATTTAATTGTTCCCAAGTATGAAGGAGTAAATTATTATTTTTTCCTTTGCACAAATTAAATATTTTGTTATAAGTATACAAATTGATAAAAGTGCCAATTGACGATATAAGCCTGTCTTAGCTAGTGCTGGTTCAAAGTCAGTTTTCTGACAACTCAAAAATATTATTTATCAACTTCAAACACTAATCCTTCGTTTAATTTTTTTTACTTTAGATTTAAGGCATTCAATTTGCGCCCCCCAAAAAAGTGAAAATAAACAAAAATTAAGAAATGAAATTAACAGCGTTATGATTTTTTTCATTAATTTTATCATATTCGTTTACAGCACTGACGTTTCGAGGATTTTTTTCTTCTTTATTCTTTATACATTGTCTTATCAAATTAAGTCAACTAAAAAATGGTGAAGACTGTGACTAGATCTGTCCATAACAGTTACCTATATTGGGACAAAATATTTAAATAAATATTTATAAATAAATAAAAATATAAGAAGAAATACCGAAGGGAAGACAAAACATTTCATTTTTATTAGTATAAGAAGATGGAGAGTTAGTTATAGAGTAATCTTGGGAATTTGGAAAAACTTAAAAATGTTGATATATATAACAACCAATAAAGAAAAATAAAACAACAATAAACTCCGAAATGTTTTTATGCTATACATAAAAATAAAAAATTAAAATTCATTGAGAAGCCATCTTAAATTGATTTTATAGTTAACTAGTATAAATATAAATTTTAAAAAGGATGAATGATTATCATTGTAAGGAATGATTGCGTCTAATTATACATATGTATATCTAAGCGTTTTAGATATTAATTAAATTGTCTCTGAACTGCAAATATAAAAATTTTCCAAAACGGGAAATAAAGCAATGATGAAGAAAAGATAATAATATAAAATATTATTATTCTGAAATCGTTATCGTATGGTTTAATTTCTATACATATAATATTATTAAATGTTTATTAAAAAAGGATTTTTGATAATTTTATTATGTTGATACATATAATAGAACTAATCAGAAATGACATTTTCATAATGTTCACAAAAAATAAATCAATTATCTTAGCCCGTTATTGAAAATGTATTTCAATGATTGTTCATTTTAGAAAAGATATATTTGGCATTCTCACTTGAAAATTTGGCATTTTTATTTTAGATTTAAATTTAGACGTAATCAGTCTTTTTTGAACTTTCGCCTAACTGTAAGATCATTACATATTCACAAACGCATTATAGAGAAAGTACTTCGTAGGGTTTACTCATGGTGTAATTTCCCATTAAATATTTACCTAATTCCTTTACAATTTACATAATTGTGATCCTACATGAAGATTTACAAAATAAAAGTAAAGAATTTACAACTAGACAAGATTCCGTTTAATGAATTATGCTACAAAATCACAGTTATTAGAATGAATTAATAAACCAGAATATTTTTTAGTCCACAAGAAGGTTCATCATATAAATTACCATATTTATAGCCAAACGCCAATTAATGTAGCAGAAAGCAATAATGAATTAAAATACTGAAAGAAAAATGGTTTAAACGCTGGATTTACTTTTTTCGTTACATACTATTAAGTAATCTTTCTAGTATTTAGAAATATTACTATATTATATTTATCCTTTCCCCATTATAGGTATTATTTCAAAAATTAATCGAGAAACAAAATACCGATTACTACAACTGCCTAATGAAATTACATTAATTTATTACTTATGAATTTCAATAAATAAAACAATATTTATTTTCTATAATTTGAAAAGATGACTATTACATCCCAGGTTGCAGGGAACCTATGAATGAAGAAGGAGCGATATGTGCAGAATTTTAAATATCTTTTTATCCAGACTTTAAAATTCAAATATTCTTATCCTTGTTTGTTAGCCATGAAGCATTCAATCGTCTAATAATACACGGTAATTAATCCGTGTTATTTATAGTATATTATATTTAAAGTAAAATCAGTTTATCATGTATTATCTTCAGTTAGTTTTATTAAAGCAAAGTTACTACATACATTTCCAAGTTTATATTCAAATAGAGTGTTAAATTAAACCTTATTAATCGATTAAAGTACAAAGTATTGCGGTAATATTTCATTGATAATAGGCGCAGGTGTCCCACAAGACCGACGCACTGTGACCATTACTGTGTTAAGTATGGGTTTCATTGTGTATGATCGCCGCTTGTACTTATCGGTTTCTTCACCGTGAGGTAATGAATTTACATAATAGCCGGTAGATGCCGCCCGTAGCTCATCCTAAATATTTCAGAAGCTTGTTAGTAGGTGCGTAGGGTCAGAGCCCAGCTTCTGTTTTGACAAAAAAAAAAATAAAGAAGTGACAATCGCTCTTTCTTTTAGATGGCAGGGGGCGCACTTCGAATATGATCTTTCATTTACAATATAAAGTATAAATTATTGTACAACAAAATAAATTATCATTTAGGTTAGCTTTTTGATTAAGAAATATATAAGAGGGTACCTACTAAGCCAGAACTTAACTAATATTAAACAAACAAGTTTGTTGCATCATTTGCGTATTATATTATATTTCTGTATTATAATTTGGTATAGGAAAATCACACATTTTAGTTTTAAAATATCCTATATGCTCTTGATTTCATGCTTAATTATTATAATAAAAGGGATGCGTTACACTTAAGAATAAAAAACTAGCTACTCAATACTGTATAGTGTGCTATTGGATTTTTTAAATCATAAGAACATTTTAAAATATAATATCAATTTCAAAGTGAGTTTCTCAATATTCTAAGAATTTTAATATAATTAAATGGTCTACTAACAAAGATATATCTTATTTTTAGCTACTGTTCACTCATAAAATATGTATACATCTATGAACCTTACTGCGATCCATCTAAATGCTTTTGCTAGTTATATAAAAGATAAACATCCCGTATCTATAAATAAGTCTTTGACTGAACATTGGAGTAAAAAGTAAATATATATTCACTACCTATAGATATAAACATGTACTGTACTGTACTGATAGTATATATGTCCTAAATTATTTATAAATGCAGGATATGATGATAAGATCTCGACGTCTGAATTCATGTTTTTTAATTAATTACTTTTATACTTTCATTCATTGTTTCGTTTATTCATTCATATATCTTCACAATGAAAAGGAAAGTGAAAAATATTTAATTTAATCAAGAAATATCATTTGTTAATCTAGAATTATGGATTAGTTACTTGAATATTCCAAATGATAATTTATTAATTATTAACTAACCGGATGTTATTTAATAGAAAAAGCTTCAGATATAGATCGGATTAAGATTTTATTAAAGCTCTGAATATAACTTTTATAAAACTACAATCAAATAAACATAAAACTTCATAACATCATGATTGTGAATTAAAGGATTCATTATTGTTGTAAGTTGCTATATCACAGACTTTTGATAGTAACAACTCTTAAATGATACATTGAATTTCAAAATAAAATCATTTTGCTCAGTTGCTCCAAATTTACGATTTTTCAGGAGATACATTTGAGGTTTTAAAATCTGTAATAATTTCAGACAGGTAAGTTAAAATCAACCCTTATATTTTTACTTCACATTTAATTATTGCTTTTAAGTTTATTTATGATTTAAGGGTAGCGAAATATATAGTTATATAGAAAGAATATTAGGAAATTTAGCGGGTGTTATGAAATTAAACCACGGCCGAAACATGGGAGGGCTTAGGTGGTTGGTGTGGGGGACTTATAGACGGCATAAATGATTCGAAAAAAAAAAAAACTTTACCATTAGTAACAGTACCTATTAATTTCATTTTTTTTAAGTTACTGATTCATTCAATGGAATGATTTTATGCTTCCTAATGATGATATAAAAACACAATAGAAATAAATTGACCAGAAAACTGAAATATGCACATTTCAATCAATCCTTTGCTTTGAATGAAAATAAACAATACAGCGAAAACTAAAATGTGGTATAATTTTTAATCCAATAAATGCAAATGAATAATATCTAGAATGATCATAAATAACATCTTGAAATTATCGTAATAATAATAACTTGAAACAATGTTTAAGTCGTAAGTTAAATATATAGGTACATACGTTAGCATACCTTATGCAGAGATGAGTCGAAAGTTAAAATAACAGAAATCTGAAAAATAAAACAGTGATTAGGGTAACGTTTTAGAGACGTTAGAATTGGACTATTTATATGAACGATGGGGATAAAAACTTTAAACAAATAATGACATCTTCAGAGTGAAGTTATTTTGATTTACTTATAATTAATTCTATAATTTCAGTATAGACTGCAAAAAAATCTGTTGAAATACATTCTAACAAATAAATTCATACATTAAAATAAGAATTACTTTAACATACCTCTTCTTTAATATTCCTAATTGTAATCCAAAAAAAAAAAATTGTTTCATTAGTTTTATATATTTAGTGTCCTTGCTTGTTACAGAATGTTTACCAGCGCTTGATACAAATAAAATGAAAAATAAAAATCTTAAGTAAGAATAAAATATCAACAAATTCAATATTTAATAATAAGCAATAAATGCTACTAAAGCTGAAAACAAAAATACAGAATCATGAAATAAATAGTTACCCTTTTGAATTATTTGCATGGTTCATTGGTCACTTAACACACAATACTAGATAAATAATATATATATATATATATATATATAAAATCAAAGGTATTATAATTTTTGATAGTAGGCGTTCTTCACAATATACTTTTTCTTCACACTCACTAAAAACCTAATTATTAAGAAAAAAAGTAAACAAGTGTAATTTAGATTCAAATTCAACAAGCTGTAGCTTTGTGATAGAATTTAAACTGGGGATATGACTATTTTACCGGCTATGGAGAATAAGATAATCGTCAAATAACTATTTAAAAAATATAATCAGAAGTACTATTGGACAAATGGACTATTAACGAAAAACAACAACATAAATTGACGAAGATTATTACACAGTTATATTTAACTTAAACAATGTGCAGTAAATATAATCATGTATAAATACATGTAATTGCTTTATTGGCAGCCGAACTTTTTCATATAGGGCGGACTACTAATGGCGGTTCTAACTCGATGGTATTCACCTCATACGTTTTCAAGATTTCTCGAATAGATAAAAAATAACCGCTGTTGAAACACAACGAACACGAAGCGTAAGCAAACAGGCGTTCCCCAACACACGCGAAATAAAGAGCGCGGGGCAGAAATCTGATCATGGAGTCATTATGTTAGCATGGTGGCCGTCTCTATGGTGCCTGTGAAATAACAGTTATTTTCGGCCTCTAATCTCCGACATCGCCTCTTTAGGGCGGCTCTTATAAATATAAAAATATAAAAAAAATTGCTTCACAGTTCCCTAATTACCCTTGAAATTACTTAATTACTTCCACGCTTGTTGGGTGAGTTTTCACGAGGAGTTTGTGGCGAAAATTTATCGTTGAGATTTTATCTATGGTGGAAAGTATATGTATGGTATTCCACATATTAGCCGAAATTGCTAGACATTTCAAAAATAATAAGTTATTAGCAATAATTGCCTTAATTTTCTATAAATATGGATGGGTTCCTTAATTTAATATAATAATAGACAATACAAACCTCTAGAATATCCATCTTAGATGGTTAGGAAATGAGCTATTTTTTTCAAAACTGTTAAAAATCCCAATTCAACTCCCATTATAGGTATCTCATTTAGATAATTTTATCGATAGGCGCTTAAGGCTTTGCTTAAAAAATAAACTGAATTAAAAATAATAATAATGGGGAATGATTATACCCTCTAACCTTTCACTAATGCTAGTTTATGTACATTAAGAAAAAAAATGTTAATAACTAAATTTTTAAAAATGGACAGAACCATTAAAATTGACGAGTTTTTACTTTTTGACTAAGAGACAACAGCAGCAATATGTTTCTAAAATTCAACTTATTAATTGAAGACTAATTATATAGTATAGATTGAAATCAAAAGATAAACACATAAAAAAAATTGATAATATTTCACTGTAGAAAAGTGAAATGTTTTCTACAACACGAGAAACAAAGGAACTGTTAACAATAAATTAATTGGTTCGAAAAGTTCATCTTTCACTTACCGTTTTCAGGTATGAATCATAAAATATTAATACAATAAACATTAATGCATTTTATATATCATTTTAAATACTGCAAAAGTTCAAACATTTTTTTGATAGGAGGAAGAAACAACACCCCCAAAAAAAATTCAACAGGTATGTTGAATATTTTCATAATTTTTTTGGAAAATTCATAGGAATAATGAATAATATAATTTCTTGGGAATTCCATAGATAAAAATAACTGTGCCAAGATCTGAACTCTAGATAACATTAGTTTGGTAAACAGCCCAAGAATAATGTTTAACAGTGGAAAAGATCCAAAAAATTCAAGAAATTAATAAAAATAAATCGATTGTTACTTTAAAGGCATATTCGTCATTTATTTTTAATTATAATCATATGCTTTAAAGAAAAGAACTTAAAATAATTAATAAAATACAAATCGTAAGCAAAATTTCATCTTGAACCTATAAAATAATTTTTTATTTAATTTTTCCAAAGTCCCTTTTGCTTTAATGTTCTTGAATTATTAATAATATAGGTAATTATCTGTAGATAAATTGTATAAACACATAGAGAAATGTGAGAATAAAGTAAATACAGGACGGACTTCATAATCCGAGCACATAGCTTGCGTGACCTGTTCGGACTATCCAGATGGTCAGATTGTTTAAGGATAAATTTAAACTGATGGGAAAATTTCACAAAGTTACAAAATTATATGTATTATTAATATAAACATATTGCAAAGCTTTGATTATTTCTGAAAATAATCATATGCTGTACGCTGTGTATGATTTTAAGCCAAATAAAATGTCCGGTCTATTTAATTAGTTGAAGTACTCTTTCTGAATTTTAACTTTTTTTTTTTTACATTCTCGTTCGGTTTACCAGGGGTTTCGTATTACTAGAGGTTCGGATTATCGAGACCGCCTTATAATATTAAAATCATTTTTTTAAGAACTACAACATAGAGCGAATTCATATTTTTTTTTATTGAATGATCTTAGGTTCTAAGGTAAAGTGATTCTTTTTTTTATTATGAAGTTTTAATATAATTGCACGGTCTTTCCGAGTTTATATTATTAATTTAGGCATACGAAGGCCAAGATAAAGCTTTAAATAGTTTTTAAAAAAACATTGCCGTTATACAGGACAGATAGAATTATAGTTTTCGGCGCAAATCTAGCGTGACAATATCCGGTCTAAATCAAAATATTCGAAAGGCAGAGGACAAACGAATGCACAAGTGCTCTCTGACAAATCACGCTGAACTTATGGCCCCTTAATTAAGGGGAGACTTATAATAAATAAATCATGACTGCTATAATGATAGTGCAACGGCGGCCAAACTCATTGCTCAGTTCGTGTCTGCTTTGAACCTTGTGGTTCTGCGGTGGTGTGGATGCGTGGGCTTCTGTAGGTACTATACGCATGATTGGATGACGGTGGCTATTTATGCAATGGTGTAAATCTAAACGCCAAGTGCATAAACTAACTCATTAACATTACAAATCGTTCTGACATCGTAAATCATTTCCTAACGCTAATATCGGATAAACAGATATGAATAGCGATTTTAAATATTTCTATCTCTAATTAAACATCTAAATAAGGTTGCAAATGTTTATTGTTACAACATTTTGCGAATCAAAGAATCATAAAGAATAATGATCACAGAATCATTCAAATGAAGAAAAGTAATAACACAAATCCAATAACTAATAGATAGAGAGATAAAAAGATTATATTTTTAAATTCGACATCTCACTCTAATGTTAATTATTTACTTTCGCACCGAAATGAAACCGACCAGTTTTTGTCGATAACAGAAAGATGTCTTTCTAAAAAAAATTGTACTGCAACTTTGTATGACATCACTCAAGAAGTATGTAATGATGCTAGGAGCATAAATAGAACTGACCTCGCTCCAGATGTGTAACGACTAAAACATGTCATTTATTTTTATTTTTTTTATAATAACAAAGAAATTTTAATTTGTTACTTTTTTTATGAAGGTCAACTAGTGGTGAGTGGGTGATCCAAGATGAGCAATGCCTGTAACCAATAATTTCTCAAAAATTATTATTTAATCATGTTCACATTTATTAAAATTTACGATGGAATATTATAGTAATACCTTAACTCGATATGTAACGTAAAAGTTCTTATAACAAAAATTAATATACAATATAATGAGATAGATCATTAACTGTATGAAAAGAATAGGTTTCATTCATTATAAACAAAGTTAATTAAGAGGATAAAAAAAATAGTACCAAGCAGCATATCTTCAAGGCCTTGATTAAGTAGAGGAGGTCTCATATCCAACTATTTTTCAACCACCTCGAGACATTAAATAATGTCAACTATAACCATGTCATTCTTAGAAAGTCTGACAGAATAGAGTTTTTGTTGGAAATATATAAATTAAAATTCATCATAAAAAATTATTTTTTTCGCTGTCTTTCTGGTTCGATTGTTATTCAGAAATTATTTGATGAAGTAAACAAATTTGAAATTTTTATTTAGCATGAGATTTTTAAGGTAATACCTTAGAACTTGTTCTTTTTTTGTTTTAGAAAAATATTTAAATTATATTTTATGATCTACTCGTAAGTTGATTTTTTATTTTTTTTTTAATTTATTTTAAATCAAAAAATCGGAAAAGAGGGGCTCATCAATAAGATAAATTAATTCAAAATAACTGTTTGAATATTTTATAACAGATTGTTTCATTCATTCTTTAATTATTTTTCAATATTTTATTCCTTTTTTTTTACCTATAAATTAATAATGTAAAATAATTTTATTTTACTGTTTTTAATGCTTACATAATACAATCTACAATTCTAGTTTTACCGTTGGGAAATGTATTCGCTGCCATTTCCTGTTTATTGCAATGAATGCGGTCCTTAAACACTTGGCTTATGAGTAATGTCTTGGTCGCAAAAGGTCAGCTTTGCCACTACAGATATTTCTTACCGTCTCTACACTTGCATTTGAGTCCTAGCAATGCTAACTGGAAATTTCAAACTGTCTCAGGCTTCCCATCTGTTACAAAGTCCGTTTTTTTAAAAGTTCATAATTTAAATTTATTGCTAAGCAAAACAATAAATATGATTTTTTTCTCTTAGCATTATCAATGTATAGTAGCCGTTGATAATGGTTGAAATATGTGAATGGGGAAACGGATGTTTGGGAATCAAATAAATAATTCATGTTAATATCGATTTAAATTTCATACCTTAGTAAATATTTTTACGAAAGTGATGTCATATATTTTTTTTTTTTAACTGAGTGTATCACTAATTAAATGTATATATTTAAATAATATATTATTATAATATTGCGGTATTCACGATAATATTATAATATAAATTTATCTTTATGATAAAAAATACGATAAGAAAAAAAGCGAGGAAGATTGTTTCAATAGAAAGAAATGGCAACAAGGTTTGTTAGGCAACGACATAAGACCTTATGTTGTAATGAAGTAGTTTGTATATAAAAATAAAATAAAATATGTCATTATTCATATCAGGTTTGATAAATATGTGAAGATTAGTCGAATTACCAATTAAACATGATATTCACATTTGTTATAGTATTTAATATTTTTTATAGTTGATTTCTTCAGTTTATTCTCATTTACAGTAACTAAAAATCATAAGGAGTTGATCAATTTAGCCATAATCCATTTTAATTTTTATTTTATTTTTAAATGTTCCTAGAATAGAACCAACGATTGCATACTTCACAGTAAAAAAAAATGATGGATATTTAAAATGGTTACTGTTTATTGTATATTATTAATAAAAATTATTCATGAAAGACAAAAACCTCGGTTTAAGTATACCTAATTAAAAATAAAAACAACTAAATAAATCGATTTATAACTATAATCGAACAAGCATTCACAGTAAAATATTGAGCTAATGAAAAAGATGACATAGAAAAAATGTATTGAAATTAATTAATGATATATATTTAAAATCGTTACTATTTATTTAATTAATAAAAATTATTCATGAAAGGAAAAATGCTCGGCTGATTTTTATTTCAGTTTAGATTTTAAACTAATATAGTTTATATTTTTTTAAAATTTAATTTAGAAGTTCCAAATAGTATAAACACGATAACAATAACTAAATAAATCGATTTATAACTATGACCGCAGAGACAAAAGACCAAAGGGGAGATAAGAGATATCGTAATCCCCCCTAAGGGGGCCACACTTGACCTGGAGAATCCCAAATAATTGATAAGAACTTCCCCCACTCCCCTTCCCTGGAGGGTTAAACGTTCTCTCCGGCTCCAGCGGTTCCGTGAGATCTGGAACTGAGCCGATGGAGTAGGGAAAAAACAGTAGAAGAACGGAGCTGTCGTCAGCATTATGCTGAGTATAAATAGTCCTTTGAAGAGTTATATTTAATTGACAATTTTCAAAACCTGTCTGCCTGTCGGAATCGTGAAGTTGATGACAGCATGTCACTAGATGAGTTGAAATTCTCATGTCTACGTCTGCTACCCTAATTTTCTGCATTCTTAAACAGATTTAAGTATTTCCTTCGATCCTTCGAAATACACGCACACAGATAAATTTTGTATATATATATATATATATATATATATATATATGATAGTTTGATGTTGATGATTAAATGATAGTTTATTGTTTACTTTTGTAAATTAATAAAAACATTATGCTCTATTTAAAATAAAAGTATAGGTGTTAGACTTGTTCACAACATGGAGGATCCAGTTAGATCCATTCATCTTCCAGGCTTTGATTCTGATTTCGCATTTATTCACTTTCCCTCAGGCAGCCTTCGCTGAAAACCTTGGTACGGATCCACCCTCACCCCACGCCCAACGATTTCTCAAAAACCCCTTAACCCCTCGCCGACCTATCCTTGAGAACAAGACGTCCTGTTTATATTAAATATTCTATAAATCCTTTCTGACGTAACGGTCCTTGGATATATTATTCATGTAAAGCCTGGGGATCGGGGACAATTACTAATGCGACCCTAGGCCGCTCGACAGGAGACACGTCCAGCTCTCTTCTAATCGTTACTGAATATCTCGGGCCGGTAGGATGTCTTCAAAGGATGTCTTCGATCCTTACTATTTATACACCGGCCACTAGGGGACATACGGTCAGACAAGAACATACCGATAGTCGCTAGAGAAATGACCCCCTGTCTTTTTATACTTGTATATAATATTTATTTCCCCCTTCGCCGCAGGATATGGATGGCAGTCATGAGGTGGTGGCAGGTTGAGACGTATCGTGTAACCGATTTAATTTGTGTATGTGTACATGTTATTAGTGAAAATATATCATTTGACCCATTTATCCTAGGGTTCTGGTGTAAATGGTATCAATTTGAAAGTGCTAGCAACAATTTATCAGACTAGTTAGTAATTCACAGGCGAGTCGTAAATTTTATTTTAACGTATATCACCATCAAACTCTGTTACATCACAATCTGAACATATATTCAAGCTTATCAACCCCGAACAAACGTAACATAGTATTTTTATTAATTTGTACAAATATTACTAGATTAAACTACATGGTTCAATTATAAATATAAGTATATATTATCATGAGGGGTATTTTAGAATTCATTTTTATTAGAATTCATTAAATTTTTTTTTAGACATTGATTGGTAAAATCGTATTCACTCTTAAATATTTTCTTTATTTTTTGAACTTACAGCCCTTAGATGCATATTTCCTTTATTTATTGGTCAACGTTTCGGGCATTTTGCCTATCCTCATCGCCATGATTTTTCAACGTTAACATTTTTCTCATTATTAAACGATCGTCTGAATCTGAGTCAATCTAGTAAAACTGAAATGCAGAGATGATTTTGCGTTATTTAAGTGAATTTGATTTATTATTATTATTATTTTAATTATATCGCTCCGGTTCAATTTAAATAAGTAAATAGAAAATAAGCGCTAAGGTGAAAAAATAAAAAGAATTTTATAACGATTCACATAATTTGGATTATTTTCTAAAAAATGAGTATATCGAAAATAAGTAACTCGTAAACAGATATTTTAAATTTAATAGTCTGTGAAATTGCTAGTATTTTTTTTTTCAACAGACTTTATTTAAGTGAATTTTTGAATTATTAATTTCATATATTTTAAAATATTCCTTCGTGCATAGAGCGAAATGAAGACCCCGCCCATGAACACAATCCATCTTCATTTGCTCCGTTTAGCATGGGTGAAGGAGGCCCGGGCTCTGGCAGGGCCTAACAACACGGCTTAACTCTCAATTTAAATTATGATGAATTCTACAAAATATTTTTAACTTCTCAACCGAGATTGTCCCGGGCGGACCAAGACGAATTTATAATATCCCATCCGTCAGTCTGTCTCAATCCCGGCGGCTTCCCATTTGTCAGCGGGCTACACGGACGGAGGCTTTGCACGGGGGAAGCCTTCCCGAATAGCGGGGTTTGACACGTGGCTGTTCTCTTCTGCGGCGAAACCTGTCTCAGGGGTCGTGTCTGTCTGACCCATATCCACTCTAACCGAATAAAAATAAAATAGGACTATTGTACGTCACTTGTTTGCGAGGAATCAATTATTTAAAACTTCTGGATTGGCATTGTCCTCTAACCCGTAGCTTTCCAAATTTAGCATGCATCTGGTTTAGTCGCAACCTCAAAATAAAAAATCCAGTTTCCTAGAATAACTTTATTAGAATAAAAACGAATAAACAGACAATATTATTTTCATAACTCTCGGGCATGTGCTATGTATACGTACATGTGTTTTTGAGATCAGCTCTAGTGGATAAAACTTTCTCAGAATTATTTGGATGTTAATAGGAGATGTATTGTATTGAGTATGCATGATAGGGTAAACCATATAGTTATTGAAACTCTTTACAGTTATTGACACCTCACCTTTAACTTAAAGAAATAAGTATACAAGTCCTAATTTTATTTCAAGATATACATGAATCTAATGTTTGAAGGGACCTCTAAGTCATCTATGAAGTAAGACTTTAACAAACTAATCATAGGGATTAAAAATTAAATCCTCAGGGTGTCAATAACTATTTTTTGCACTTTTAACAATAAATATTGCCATACGGTAAAACTATTGAACTTTTGACCCAAAAAAACCTCTTGAGTCTTTATAAGGAAAGATAAAGAGGAGCTATAGGAAGTTTCAATGTGATCCCTTCATAAAAAGTATTTTTTTTTAATTTCACCACAGAAATGTAGTCTTAAGGGTGTCAATAACTGTATGGTTTACCCTACTGCCTGAATTGCAAAAAACAAAACTGATCAATTGTTTACGCAGAATCGCAGCTTCCTATCAAAGAGACATAGCTAAGTCCTAGTCGGCAGCAAGAGAAATGCCTTAAACTCGAGATATTAAAAGACGTAAGAAAGCTAAAGCTAGAGGTCATATTTATATTAATGAGAGATAAAGTTGATAAATTAGACTCATTAATTATAATTATGTATAAAAATCTATCTTTCACATGGGAATGATTTATTTCCAAGGTAGAAACGGCTCTTTAGTTTTCAATAGTGTTGACATAAAGTTAATTATTTACTTTTTTTCTTTTTTCTTACAGATCTAAGTGTTTTTAAAAACAACATACTGAGCCCCTATAACCTGAATGTTTTTTACCCGATTGATTTCCATAATGTCACAACTTAAGATTTATTTTAGTGATATTAATTTCCAGTTTCGGGTATTGAGTACTGGTTTGAATTATTGTATTTAGTCTTTATGATAGTATAATCCTGCAATGTGTTTACTTGAACCTAAAGAGGCGTCTTTAAATATCTGCTATACCATTGAATAAGGTCAAATTTCCTGTCTTCTCACGGCAGGGCAATTAGGCTTCTAGTTAGAACAGTTTTAAAAAATGATTTAAAAAAAAATTTACCAGTATAAAAATGTGGTTTTCCTTAGATAAATAGATATGTTTATTTACAAAATATTTACAATCTGCTTATATTATAATCACGTATATAGACAATGAACAAGAGTTCGTCTGTCGCAATCAGGTTTTTACTATATCGTTCAATTTTGTCAAATATACCAAAATAAAGGCTACTGATTCGGCCATTTAACCAACTGAAAAGATGTTGACAGTAATGAGACATTATAGTTGACGTATTGTTTACCGACTGATTACAAAAGATATAATGCAAATTATTATAACTAAATTTCAAGTCATGCCCGACTTTTATATTTATTCACTAAAAAGAAACCGCATCCTTTCTTCTTTTAAGCCACTTAACCCATTTTGGGATATTGATTTGATAAAATTAATTGTTCCCTGGTAGTGATGTAAAACTATCAATAGTTTATATAACTACTCGATAGTTTTTTAACTATCGATACTAATATCGAAAACATTGTTTTAAAAGGATAAAGTAATAGCCTCTGCCTCTAAGCAAAGAAATGGGAAAAAAAAAAGTGTAATTTTATTTTTGTTTTTAACATAAAAATGCTTATCTACTTTATAAAAACCATTAATTTCGCGCAAAAAATATACGAGTGAAAAATTGAATGATTTGCTCATACATGCCTTCCAACTTGATGGAATAATATGCAAACAAAACAATTGCCTGCCAGTCCCTTGACTTAGAAATTACTCGATTAATGGCACAGTTTTTGTATTTTCGACCTGTATAAATCAACTACCTGAGAACATGTTTTTTAAGTTTGCACGTTCCAAGGTATGTCTAGACAAGTCATTTTTCTTCAAAAACTCGAGCATTGCGTTTCGAATGTTGCTATGCCAGATCAACTACTTCGACAACTGGGAATCCTGATTTGATGGTTACTTAAAGATAGTTGATAAAGTTTTTCTTCTTAGCCGTTACGACTAAGCTTGAAGCTGATAATAATTATTTCAGAGTATAATGGGATCCCATCCTTCATTCACAGAAATTCTCATCTTATTCCCTGATAAAAAATGAAATAAAAAAGTGCATATGGAAACGTGCATTATAGCTCCTATCGTTCCAAATAAAAAATTCTGCTATTCTACCCCCCTCCTCTTCCCCCCCCCCCCGTCATCATCTCCAACTATCGATATTATCGATAGTTTTTTATCCGATACTATCGAAACTATCGATAGCGGAGACTATCGATAGTTTTACATCACTATTCCCTGGGATTACAGATATGTGCCTCATTTAAATTTAGCACCCTCATAAATGGTTTAAATTTTAGTGAAATTTAAAAACTAGAAAGTCACAAGACGAATTCAATAAGGTATTGGATTTCTGACATAATAATGACTACGGCATGAGGTCATGTGCAGCTCTGACCCGCTCAGAGACATGACTAATGACTCCAGATCATAGCCTTTCGGGGGAAGACCCCTTCTTCTTCAGGGATGGTCCCCAGGTTGGAGGAGATTGATGCTCCAGCCAAATTGGTCTTACGGGACCGATCTTGGACCGCCTGCGTTTCCAGACCTATTCTCCGGATATTGGTGGGAAAAGTGTGTTAAGGGGAAAAATATCTCAAATTAAGTCTTGCATAACGCTGTATTGTTATTTTATATGTATTAAATTTACTAATTACAAAAATGAAAAGAAAAAAACCCTCAAAATTTTGGCAAATTATTTTCGTTAATGAAAGTCTAAACAAAAGATCAGCCATCGCTTAAGCTTGATTTTTTTGTTTTTTAAGTCAGTTGATGCAAATTGAATGTAAAAAATATTTTGAAAGACAAAAATTCCACCACATCACCAAGGTTCTTTCAAGAAAACTTCCAAAAAACAAAAAAGGAAACGTCAAATTAAAATCTTGCTATTGCTCTAAGATATTTATATGAAATATTAATAATTATAGGAATATTTACAAATATAATTAAGTTAACATCGGCTAAATTAATAAAATTAACAAGATGAAAAATAATGAAAAACATGTAAATTCCATTCCGACTTTCATCCGTAATTCCAATACCCTCTCCACCTTTAAATCACGCCTATATCATCACCTCATAGCCAACCAGCGTCCTTTTTAAGCCGATGGAAGTTCTTATTTTCCTTATATATTTTATTTTTTTATTATCTTTTTATTTTATTTTTTTATTTTGAAAATATAAATACTATTTAATCAACCTGTAAATATCTATATATTATTAGATGTGAAAACTAGTTTCTTTCACCTGAGCGAATATTTAATGTGTATTTTATATTCTCTTTTTAAACTAAAGGTTCCCTAATTATTTGTAATTATTTAGTATCATTTTAATATGTTTATTTAAACTTTAAGGCTCTATAGCTCCCTTTGTATATTATTTAAATTTTTTCTTAAGGGACACTTGTCCCAGAACAAATAAATAAAGAATTTATTTATTTAAATACGCGTGTAGCAGATCTCAGCTACAAATATTTATATTATATTATATATTATGCTCATAAATATTTACGGAACGTTAAATATGTGTATGAATTAAGTGTATAATAAATAGAACACAGAAAAATCACGCTTTTTAAAAGGTTTTGATAAAATTACAGAATATTTATGACTGATAGAATTTTTTGGATAGGTATCCATTTACTCTCAATTAACATTTACTACCAATTATTTTAAATGTTTTCTTTTGACGAGGTTTTGAGAGATAAGAATAAGGTGATGAGTAGGAAGAGGCCTAAGCAGGTACATTGCCTTCACAACATATGGCACCCACATTCTCACCCACAGTCAAGTTAAAAAACCCACAATGGCTTATGTGATTTCGGGCACTCGTTAAACAAAGTCGAAATAAAAAAAGTGATTTATGTGAACCGGATTTTTTCTAAGCTACAGAAATATCGATATAGCAGCAATACGATGTCCTATACAACAAGAATAATGTTTCCCAAAATATCGATCGTAGAATTATAAATCTTAAATATTATTATACAAGAATATTTCTATACCGTGTTTAAATAATGAATGTGCTTCAATATGTTGTAAAAAATAATTGTATTACAAAATTACAAATTTGTCTATTTTAATAATCAAATTTAAGTTTTAAAAAATTACCTCTGGTCACCACAGATTTTAATATATAAACAGAGTAAAATTTAAGTTTTGATCATACGCAATGTGTATGTAAATGATACTAGTTATTCATATAATATTATCAGTTAAAAAATCATTAATTATGTATATGTATATATCATTATGTATTTATAATTAACATTACGACGATAAAGAGTTTTTTTATAATAGCCAGTAATTGCAATCTTGTTCGAAATATATTTAAATTGCATACGAAACATTTTTTGTTTGCCATCAGACAATTAAGATGAATAATTTAAATTTAAACTAAATATGAAAATTTTTCGTGATATTTCTAGTCATAGAATAATATTTCGTGACCATTATCGGCATCTCTCAACTCTATGGAACATTATAGAAACTTCTCTCTGACATGAAATATTGTACTTAAAAATCTTGAATTTTTCTCAGTGAAAGATAATGTTCTTTAAAGTATTTAGTAAGAAGATAAAGACAAAGACTGATTTATTTCCAATACTCGAAATTTTTAATATTACAGGAAATAATAGATTTTTTATCCAAAAAGGTTTCATCCTAATCACAGTGGAAAGATCAATTTTATGCGCATAAACACTTGATGAAATGCGATTTCAATCTAATATAACATCCCTAAGGGGTTGTTAATAGAGGGATATTAATTTTTATTTATTTTAGAATATTTCTGTTTGCATTGATCATTTTTAGATAATAACCAGGTGTCACCGTTTCTATAAGTAAATTAAATACAAATTGTAGGATGACGGAAAATAGAAGGTTGACATGGCTTGGATAAGGCCCATCGAAGTTCAGAGGTTAAGAGCGCTACAACGGTGATGCAAAGACTCGGGTTCGAGTCCCGGCTCTGGAAAATTTTTTCTCTTCTGATAAAATTATTTAATAATTTCTATTTTAAATCATTTAGCTTAAATAAATTCCATTACGAATTTCTAACTAGACAGACGCACAGGTATACCGTAAAACCTGTAGAAGGAAATGATTAAACACAATAAATCTAGGACTACGGATAGAACAGATATAGCCATGCCCTCGACAAGCAACACATGCTCGGGTGGCGCCCAAACCTCTCTCGCTTCTGTTTACGCTAGATCATCCCAGGCGATTTATTGCTTGTTAAGAGTGAAACTATTCCATAACAGATCTGCTATCCCTGTCACAACACATAAGCGAATCAATTATCACGATGTATTGGTAGGTGGTAAAGGAGCTTTCGTTGGGTAGATATAATTTCCTAGACGATTTTAAATCTAGCGTAAGCATAGTGTCTTTTAATATTTCTTCGAACCTATTTTTATCTTAGTTATATTGTGTGGTACATCGCAGATATTGTATATCTATTAAAATAATGAGGTACAATATTAGTATTCAATGATTGCACTGCTTCACTGTACAATAAGCCCGTTAATGAATGATAAATATTAATAATATGTAGCAATATAGTAATAGAACATAATAATATAATATTATACATATTAATAATTATAATATTTATAATTATAATTATCTTAATATTAGAAAATATTCTATATTAAATAAAATGGATAATAAGTAATATACATATTAATGTTTATATATTTAATAAAAATCTTGCCTTATAATCGGCATCGGTGTGTTTATTAAATAACTTGGAGCAAATGAGGTGGAAAGTCAGAAACTAAAGCTTTGAGAATTCCCAAATCATAATGGTAAATTCTATAAAATTATATGTAGATTAATAATAGATATTCGGTAATCAGTTTTAAGCTTAACTAACAATTTTAAACTACGAATTCACTACACTCGTTAATTATTTATTATGAATATTATACTATTTTTAAACCGGTAATGTAAGCAGTTAGTTCTAATTGTCTTTTTATTTATATATAAAAATACATTAGCGGTTCGAAAAATTACCCAAGTTTCTACTGGACCAGTTCTGCAAGAATTAACTTTTGAGTCATTTTAAACATACGTGAAATAGCATATTTACCACCATATGTAACTTTTTTAAATTTAGTTTTAGTAAATATACAAAATATCAGATAATTAAAAAAAAAACTGAACAGGCTTAACCATACCAGGGGGTAACATAATTTGTGAGGTAGCCAACATGCACTTCAAATAAAAATATTTAAAAAAAATTAAGATTAGCCATTGCAGCATAAAGTGACGTTAAATAAAAAAACAATTTAAACATCAACTGAAGTTCATTATAATTTTTGGAAATATTAGAAAACTTATAAGTTTGATTTATTGCCTTTCTTTCTGGCTGAAGTTGAAGATTCCGATATCATCAATTCATTTTGTTAATCTTCAACACTTAATTATTACATTCATTAATTAATTATCACATCTAGTAAAAATTTAGTCCCTGTTAAATGCCTTATTAGAAAATTACGTATTGTTGAATTACTAAATTTAATAACATGATATCACTCATGCGTTATATTGTAGGTGCGTTTGGCTTCTGACAGTAGCCAGCAGAGAGCAGCAGGTAACAGCTTTAGCCTCAGGCCCCATACATGGCTGCCGTCCAAACAACTTACGGAGTATATTTAATGGAATTTTCACATATAATATATACATATATATATATATATATATATATATATATATATATATATATATATATATATATATATACAATTTAAGATACATCATAAGAAATGTAAACAAAAAATGTCATTAAAAAATATCATAAACATAAGTATCAACACCACTGTCTAACTAATTTTTAATAAATCGATTATTTTAACTAATTTACAGTAAATATTTTATATTCATAGCTCTTTACTGAAGAATAATAATTTGATACAAACGCATAATAGTTATTGAAATAGTTCATAACCAATATTCGGCCTCTACTTGTAGACGATGAAATATAATTTTGAGAAACCACAAACAAATATAAACGGCTGGGACAGAGGGATGAGGACTAACTATTAAAAGAACGGCCTAATAATTTATCAGACTAATAAATAAAAAGACAGGGACTATTTTTTTCCTCTCAGAGAACTTCTCCTATTAATTTAGTTGTGGCTGTCTTGTAAGATCTCTAGCTTGAGTATTTATCTATTAGATAATTTAACACAGTTCCAGCATCCGTTTTTCCCAGCAAATAGGGCAAGTTTTTTTTTTCTGTCTATGTAAATTAACTATGATTTGATTATTTAAATTATTTCGCAGGCTAATGAAACCCCTCATCGAATATTTTTGATTTTCAATTTTTTTTTGTAATTTTAAGCGAATAATCCAATTAGGTAGTTATGCTCTGAGCATATCACTTTTGGTTGTTTAGATCGCAGTAGTTCTTAATACAAAGTAATAATTTCATTGAAAACGGTAAATGGCTGTCCACCACCACGTGAATGTGAGACAGGGGGTCATGTCAGAAATACCACGAATGAATTTTAGCAATTCTAATTATCCAACAAATAAAGTATTACTATATTTTACCAAAATCTGCTAGCTGATGCTGCTAAGCGAGAAAAAAATTCTGCATAAATGATGTACTAAGTTGTTAATTAAACATACGTTTTTCACACTTACATAAAACAATTGTGATTTAGACTCTTTTTAATGTAGGATATCTAAGACATAGAACATCATTTTATCTCATGAGGTCATCTCTAAGCAGCATATAGCCTAGCACTACGGTCTACTTTTATGTTACACAACTCTGAACTTAAGTCCTACGGTACATATATTAAGTTATAAAAGCATCTTAATAATTATTATCATGATTTAAATTAATTTTAGAGCAGTATTCATTTTTTTTATTTATTATTCTTCAAGGAATGTAATTAATTAATTCGATATGTCGATAGTTAATTACGACAATAATTACTAAAAGCGAAGGCTTCTTAGTTAAGATCGCCGGTTCGGAGTCTATTCATAGAACCCTACTCGGCTTTACCCCGGACCAATATGCCCTATTTTATGTACTATCGATTTTATAGCTATAAATCGATATCCCTACCAACTGTTGTATCTCCCCAGATCATTTATTATGGCTACTTCGAAACTCAGTAGGCCTCTGAAAGTTTACATACACATGCGATCCAGAGTCCCAGTTTAGGTGCATATCTATTTCGATTACAATATTTTTTAGATGAAAGATTTTTCAAGTACAAAGTTTGATTATTATTATTATTATGAGTCTGGAACCGTTTTTGTTTTGTAATATTATTATGGTGTAGTAAAATAAGTTTATTTAGTTGCAACATAATTTTATTAATTTATTGTTATAAACATAATTTGAGAATTATTTTTCTCATACTCATTTGAAACTGTAGCGAGCGGGAGTGCATTTTATTTCGCTTAAGAGCACGATTAGGAAGGTCTCGGAAGTATCTCATATAGGTACACAAGAGCAGGGAATCCAGTATGAAGGGTTATTTTCTAGGCAGAATAATGAGATAGAACTTTAAGTAATTCGCGTCAACATTTTGACAAGTTAGAGTATTTTTCCCAACCGTTTCTGAAGTTTTTTTCACAACCCCAAAGATTCTCCAGATAGAATCAGGAGCTATTACCACATTTTCTTATAATTTGATTGGCAGAATTAATTAGAACTGTAGGAAATCGAATTATCCCCCATTAAATTTAATATAACAGTTCATGCAGAACAGAGATTTCGTGAATATTGTAAAAATATAATCCATCATACTTGGATATTTTAAATGGGAATTTTGGAAAATATTGCAGAAGATTTTAAATTTTGATATTTTATAAAAAATAAAATTTGATATTTTATAATTCATGTATATAACAAGTTATTTATTTAATAGCAAATATTTTTACTTAACTATATGGATGGGTTCTTATCAACAACAGTGGTTTAACCGTGAATTTAACAAGTTTCTATGCCTTTATCTTCCAAAATAACGTAATATTGCTTTTTGTAAGATGCATTTCTTCATAATTTGTCTTTAGCTATTAATAAAAAAAAAAACAAGAGAACATACAAAACTGGTTTGGTATCAAACCCGTGACGATCTTATATTTTCAATCAATTATAATAAAACATTATTTACACCCATCAGGTAACGTAAAATTAAAAACAACATGTCTACTGAGGCGTCTGAAAAGAAGACGATCTCGGGACCTACTAATTTAGAATTATTATTAGAGAGCTGCCGATGTGTAATTTCTTTTTGAGTTTATTCATATGATTTTTTTTTTTTTTTTTCATTTTCTACACATTTACTAGATGTGTTATGTTATGTTATTATACAGTTGTAAATATCAATAAATGCTTTTAAAATAGAAATCAACACATTTCAGTTGTACTCCAATTCGCTAAATCCGTTTTATGATACAATAAAAAAAAAAAAAAAAATCATATATTCTAAACTTCAAGAGAAGTAGATACTGGTTGATTTAATATGATTTATAGGAAACCTGGCGTATAAATAATTAGCATATTAAATAATTAATATATAAATAAATCCAGGTAGCCGACGAATTAAATTAATGCTAAGCTGTCTAGGAACACTAACTAAACTATTAGGGGCAACTAACAACCTGTTGTTTGTACAGATAAGTTGAGCCCATAAACATAACCATTTACACCCTAACCACAAGTTAAGAGACAATCCTAAGCTGTTAAGAAGACATAAAGCTGTCATAAAGCAATAAAGCAGTCAGCTCGGCGAGGCAATAAAGGATCCTCCTGCCTACTCTAATATAAACAGGGGATGGCTCGTCGTGATTTAGGGCAAGCTCTGAAGCCCATAAATATTGTCCCCCGTCTTAGCCACATTATCGCTTACATTATATTGTTGTATTGTGGGTCAAGTGCCTAATCTTCCGCACCCTTAGGATTCATTACATAAAAAATAAAATCTAAATATATGTGGGGTGATATATGAATTTTGTTTAAGTTACAGAGCAGTTTCATAGCTATTGACGACTTATTATAAATACATAAATAATATTAATAATAATAATACAGATAAGTAAATAAAAATAAAATTTAGAAAAAGTACGTAGGAACGAATCTAGAAGAAAAAACAAATAGAAAAAACTAAACAATTCAAATATTTTATAAATAAATAAAATAAAATAATGGAAGCAGAGAAAAACAGTTTTAAATATTTTTAAAAAATCCATCTCTGGTGAGAAAATAAATGACCTTATTCAAGAATTTTTTCTCGTTTCCTAAAATCACATCTTATCTCTTTATAATTGATATATTATTATTTATATATTAAATAAATTTGCCTAATTTTTATTTTGTATTATTTACTTATAAAATATCCAACCAATAACAATAGAACCCAATAACAATATAAACCAATGGTTTTTAATTACGATATCTTGAAAACAAAGTATATACAAACTTTCAAGAAAATAAAGCAAATAAAAAAATATATAAAATTTATAATGAAACAAATCTACCCATACATATTTTGGCATCATATAATGAGCGGTATTTCATTGATAAATGTTAATGTAAAATAAATAAATAAACGAATATATAAATAGAGTTTGATCGGAGACTCATATTTTTTCTTCGTAGTTCAACGGCCTTCTCAACTCCGATTAGGACAGGAAATGATATTATAAATGATATATTTATATGACTAGGACTGTTAACTGTTCGAATTATTCAATATTTCTAAATTATATTATAAATTGAAATTAATAATGTCTGATTTACGTATATGAATTTTAAAAACTGTATGCAATTTTGTCTTTAGTTTTTTTTTTCTCTGAATTTTACTCAATAGATCTTTCATGAGAATAAACTTAATAATTTTATAGACCGATTGTGGGCGCGAACTGATGAAACGGCTGCTATGCCTACAGGGAAGTAACCCATTGATCCTAATGGCATAAACAAGGCCCATAATATCTTTTGGCGTTCCCATAAATAAATGTTATCCCACAGATTGGAACCGAAATAATCCCTCGGTATCTCGACATCACTAAGGGGACAGGTGCCAAAAAGTGTGTATCTATCTAACTGCGGCTTATTAAACTTGAAACTTATTTTTGGGCTTTATCTCATTGATTAGATGATGATAGAAGCATTAAGGTAGTGTTATTATTAAAATTATGTTTTAGTTTATCATGTATATTTAAATGAACACTACTCAATAATTTTATTATTAAAGTGCTTTTATTTCTTTACTACTATTGAATAAAATAGTAATAACTCACAAAAACACTAATTTGAATTGAGAAGTAAAACTAGTTCGTTTATAATTTGACTTTTAATAATCACAAATTTAAATTTAAAAAAAATCTATTTATTCTACTATACGAACATAACATGAACAGATCTGTAAATAGTTTATTATTTTTTTATATATCCCCCTTTTTCTTCTCCTTTTGTAACTTTTTTATGAACGCCCCTTTTACTTACTTCTTCTGTAATCGCATTACATAGTCAGTAAATTGTCCCAATATAGTTTATTTATATTTTTAAAATTAAAAAATACATTGGAAATGATTGCTAAATCATTTAAGTATTTAATACGGTTTCAAAAAAAATAATAAATTTTTACTCAATTAAAAAAAAAAATAAATTGGAAAAAGCAATAATTGATTGAACACACAAATATAAACGTAAAACCACAACAAAAAAAAGAAATAGGTGAAAAAAAAAGGGCAAACTGTTCTATGATAATAAAATAGTCCAAAGTGAGCTTATTTTTTAAAAATCAAATTTTAAAATATGACCTCAAATAAATAAAAAACAATGAAAAAAAAGTTGTAAATATTGTTTGGAAATTAAAATTATTTATTATAGTGTATAAAATGCAATGAATGTTTTGGTGAAGGTTCATGGCTGTAGTTCAAGAAGATCCCATTAGTTGGATAAAGATGGAGCATTAGCTACTATATTTAAATATTTTACTATACTTCTAACTGCATTTAGGCATTATAACATATGGAACACATTCATGGCATTTCATGAAGTGGAGAACAGAGAGAAATAGTGATGACAGATTAAAATATTAGTTAATATCATTATTTAATTTTAAATATAGAATAAATTCTTGGATAAAATTAATTAGTACCTCATAATTAAGGATGCAAAACAATATGATTAAACCTGTTGCACTCCTAGGTTGGAGGGGATTTATCGATATAAAAAAAAATACAAACATAAAGCAAGAGTACCAACACTTACAAACTTATTTTTACCAAGGAATCAGAGCTTTATTTAAATTTTCAGAGTTCATATTCCTAAATACTAATATCTTGGTAAATTTGTACGAATTACCTTCGTAAATTTATCCTACTAATCTTTTATTTTTCTCTGAGATCGCATGGCCGCGAGATCTGGACACTAAAACCGACAGAGAATAAAGTATACAAAAGTTCGAGAGAAAATTCCAGCCATCTGGGATCAGAGAACAAATGAATGAAAGAGAAAGATCAATAAATAACTGCCCACAAAAGTGGTCGGTCCAGATCTCATGATATCGAGATAAGGTGGTTAAGAAGGGCGGGATATGCAGCTCGAAACAATCCATCAGGAAGTCTTTGCACAACGATGAATGTCTCAAAAGTGTACAAGACACTACGCGAGAGGCCAAAAAGTTGAATGACGGAGATGAAGTCAAGAATGCCATGCAGAAAACTAGATGTTAATAGTACAAGATATGCAGAACTGCAGTGAGCTGGTTCTAGCGGCTGTTGGTATACAAGGCCAAATAAAGTATTTAATAAAAATAAATAAAATTTTATATTATTTAATAACAATTCAGAAACCGATTTACTCGAAGAGAATGGCCTAGGAAACACCTGCTGCGACGAGAGGGAGTCCGGAGGACCAGCTGTGGCCTGCTAATGGCTCGGAATGAATCCCGACTGTCCGCCGAGTTCCAATATGGCGGCTCCGCTTGCGAAATAATAGAGCTCGCTTTCGAGAGAAATATCGTGAAAGTTGCCGGTTTTCGCAGCGTGATCTTGCCCGGCATCGGAAACGAACGGGTCGGTGATTAGTTGGAGTGATTTACTGCCGGGTTTTGTTGAAATCTTTTAAGATTTTTTTTTTTTTCGTGCGTTATTTTTCATATTTTTAATCTATAATCTGACTGAGAATAATCAAACTCCCTCCAAATATACAGAAAACAATAACTTATACATTTTCATAGATTTTTGAAACTTCATAGTTATTTATAAATTCTGAGCAATTCTCGCAGTGGTAAAATCATTAAGACGATTATGTTCCCTTTTTTCAAAAGTTTCGTGGATCCATTTTCCCCTTTTAGCATCTAAAATTATATTAAAATAAATTACTTACTGATTTCCTTAACTATGTAACTATATAAGGATTGTTAAATTGAACTTGTCACTTAAATTTGAAGTTTTCAACAGTAATTAAAGGCATTGAGTAGCTTTGGTCAAGTTCCCGAGTTCTAATCTAGCTTGGCAGGATATATTAAATATTCTATCACATATTCTCTCATTGGTCAAAAGGCAAGCCTAGTTCTATAAAGAGGGTACTCTTAATTGAAAAATCTCGCGGTTGAGCGTGATTAAGGTTATATCACCTCCTTGCACGAACTTTGGCTATGAAACAGAAATTTCCTTACACAATACTGCACCCTTCATGAGTTGTAGCTGAGCAGGTTTTTTACATTAATTAAAATTAAAACTTCATAATAATAAAGTTCAAGATATATTGTACGAATTAAATTTGGTACTGTTTATTGCAAAAGTCACTATTTCTTATTTTTATTTTAATGCACTCTTGTTTTTATATGTTACTTAAATTTTTATACGCCATTATTATTTTTATTTTAATACCTATTTTAATGCATTGTGTAAGTTCATAAGTATAATGAATGGACTCAACTTAAATTATTAAGGTTCATTATCATTTTAGTAAATTTTGATTTCAGTAATTACAAAAAATTAAAAAATAACTTCGTGTTACTATAGATTTAGGCATAAAGACTTTAAATGTGAGGGAAATTTAAAAAAAATAAATTACAACTAAAAAATAACTTGGAAAATTGTTGTTCAAATTCTTAGGTTCACATTAGGGAATACTGAATAATAAAATATCTGACAATAAATATTTGCTAATAATTAATTATGTTTACCTTGAATATCTTGTCGTTAGAGATCTTTCATTTAATTTCCTTTCCTGAAATATTTCCGTAAAAATAGGTATACAGTATTGGAAACTGACGGTAAACCAAGTTTTCCTTTATTTTTTCTTCTCCATCTTCTTCTTTGTATTATAGAACAGGATATTGTACGACGCTGAGAACCTAACCACAAACTACCTGCAGCCCGGCCAGATTAAAAATACTATAAAACTGTTGGAGGCGATAATTCATAGAGTTGCCTGACACGATATACTGAGGTCACGGAACATTGGGGACCAAAGGGATTATGTATGCCAGCTTCCTTCCCCCTCTATTATTTATAAGTTCTGCTCTGGATATCTTTTAATATACGCTTAATATCTATTTATAGCTAACGTGACAGTAATAATTATAAATTAAAAAAAAAAGGGAAACAAAAAAAACAAACATATATCAGTTATTTAAATTCAAACATTACTGGAATGGTCAGGTATGAATTTGCACTCGATATTTTTGAAACTTATTTTTTTAGATTTTTTTTTTATTCATTTTCATGAGATAAGGTTGATTTAATGAGATGAAATATAACCAATGATGAAATCTTCATTAAATTTAAGCGGATAAGTGTAATAGAATAGATATAATGATTTAGTGAAATAACGTAATGGAACAATTTAAATTGTCTTTTCACCATTGACTATGAAGTCGTGGGTTACCCAACATGGTTTCCAGAAGGGTTCATTTTTAATGAAGTCTTAAAACATTTAATAAAATTGATGATTCCGAAAGGATTAGCAACAGTACCTACGGTAAAAGTAGGATCACTAACCTAAAGTACGCAGATCCCCTTTCTTATAGCATTAATAATATTAGAGTAGAACCAAGTCCTTAAATCTGATTTTAAATTATATTTTATGAAATATTTATTTCTTATGGGTATAGTGGCTGTTAACCTTATTGGAGCAATCACCATGACAATCTCAAGCTTACCATTTATTGCTTATTTTCAACGTTTCGGCTATGACGCCATTTTCAAGAATCAATCTGAACACGGATGTAATTTATCCAGCTTTAAACAATGCCTTCATCAATTCAACATAAAATTCCTTTTTTTATAAATTAAATATATATAAACCATTAACTGGTGTCGTCATGCTGAAAGACTTAAATAGTGTACTGTTAAATGGTTTATATATATTTAATTTATAAAAAAAGGAATTTTATGTTGAATTGATGAAGGCATTGTTTAAAGCTGGATAAATTACATCCGTGTTCAGATTGAGACTTGGAAATGGCGACATAGCCGAAACGTTGAAAATAAGCAATAAATGGTAAAGTTGAGATTGTCCTGGTGATTGCTCCAATAAGGTTAACAGCCACTATACCCATAATATAAATATCCCAGGAAATTAAGAAACCAATTTATATATTGGATATAATTAAGAAGTATTTATTTCTTTTTTAAACTATTTGAGTAGAGTTTATCAACCTGGGTCGAAGCAATAATCCAGAACATCATTTATTTTCTTTATTAACTAGTAGACAACGTTTCGTTCAAACTGCCATTTTTAAGTCTCAACCTGTATGGCTTAAAGGTACGTTGAGTCCATTATCCAGCATTGAGAAGAATGAATTGCTTTCAATACTATTTACTGGGATATACTGAAAATTTACTACCATTTACAGGGATAGTCAATGTAATTAAGCATCCTGAAGGGTTCAACGTCCAATCATCAATTGGATCTATTGCGTACAAATTAAAATTAGAGCATAATATAGTTAAACTACATATATATTTAATTATTGTAAATTCGTTGCCATAAGGATATCCGTTGTGCGTGTTATCTTTTTTTTGGAAACTTTGACTCTTCTCTATGTTGCTCTTCCTTTGCACGGCTGGTTTAAAGGGTCTATTAGCGTTCTTGCACAGAGATAGTCGAAGAAATTGGAAGATAATTACATCGAAAAGCTAGGGAGCACGATTTCGTCTAGGGAGGCAGGCTTGTAAAATTTTCTTCTAAGGGTGGAACAAGTTGGTAAATTTTTGGTCTTGGGGGGGGGCGGCGAAATTCTTATTTCTGGGGGAAGGTTTCGAGGTATTTTGACCTTGTAAGGCTTCATGGATGGGTCAGCAGAAAAGGGAATAATACATACTTAAATTAACCCAAGGTTTCATATTTCAGAAATAATGTCATTATAGTCTAATCGAAAACCAAGGAGAAAGCTGGACGTAGTGGAACATGAATTTTCCTCTTCAGGAAATTTAATGACTAGAGAGAGCTTGCCGAAAAGGATAAGCCATAGATCATGGTCGATTTGCTGGATCATTATCCTGAATCATACTTTAATAACGTCCGTGGGCAAGTACCAAAAAACTTGAATTCAAAGTTTTGGACATGGGTGAAATCCCTTCATTCGCAAGCAAAAATGCCTATTAAAATACACCATTATAAAGAAAATAAACAATAAACAAGCTAAAAAAAACATTACAATCATAAAAATTTAAATAAATATGATTATAAGTTTATAATCTTAATAAAATAAAATAAAATAATAATAATATTATACATCTATCTATTATAATAAATTATGCACACACGCTTAAAATAAGCAATTTAATATGTTGCTTACAAGATTCATAATTGTGATTTAAATGAAAATAAAATTCAAGACATAATTTATGAAATTTGAAAAATAAATATTTTTTTCAAATGCTGACGTTTGACGGCCAGACATTAGAAAGGCCACTGCATTCCGAACTGACGCCTGGGCTTCCATCCAACCTATCTCCTCGGTTTAATTTGTAAACACTGAAAGTCACTTTAATCCGACAGCCTATATCAAATGGCGCGATATAACGGGGTACTGTAACCGGTGACAGAAACTGTCTCTCCGTAATAGCAACTGTTAATGTCCTATTATTTATTGTCACTGTGAGATTATTGTGAAATCGGTTCATTGAGCAATACTTAGAACTCTTATTTTGTATTTTATTTTTTTTATTTTTTACAATATTCCATATTTATTTCTAGTATCGGCCCATGACGTAAAATATGTATAGTAAATACATTGTTTCAAACGTTGCGAAATATTTGCTAAGATCATTTAACCATGGTAAGTCTACATCTATTACTATGAACAATCTTTCTTTACATGTTAAATTAGTCCTCAAAGCAAACTCTTATCAGGCCATAAATACTATTATTTTTAAAAAATAAAATACTATTTTATTTTGAAAAAAATACTATTTCAAAATATAACTAGGCAAATGAAGACCTTTGACTGATAAGCTTCATGCAAAATAGGGTTTCGGTGGTTATATTAAATGATGGTACGTAAATACAATTTTTGACAAATGCAAAAATAAATAAAGGAAAGACTATCTTTATCAGATGAAGTATACTGTTTCTTCTAAGGAACCAGTTTTTCTTTTTCTACGAACATTGCATTTCCAATGAAAGTGGAAGCTTAATATTGCATCCCTGATCTTTTCCGATAAAAATTCCTCCCTATTTCCAAGAATGCTTTCGAATTTGGCTGAAATCCTAAAGTTCTTGGATTAATTATAAATTATAAACGTAGTCCGGGAAGATTAAACCATTTTATAAAAATGACTATACAAATTTGATTTTTTTTTTTTAATCGTTCATTGAGAAAGGTTTTTTCAATTTAATTTTTTTCTTAATTTAGAAATAACTTAACAGTAACCCCAAAGTTAATTATGAACCAAACTTATCTATAATGTCATTACATCAGTTAGGGATGTAATGACCATCCCTAATTAATTCTAATGTACCAGACAATGAAGTGTGGCAAGTAACGCCATTGCTACCGGTGCGATAGGATTAGAGAGCTGTTCCTTTGGAAAGATTAATATGTATATAAAGGATATACTCAAAAACGTTGATTTGAAATAAAATTTTCGAAATTAAAATCTAAATTGACCAGATAGAAAATAGGAAAAAACGTGAGGTTATTTCTCTCACCCCAGTGAATAGGTGGTTAAGTCTAATTTCCTTACTTTTCAGGGGACTGCTTTTAAAGTTAGAACAGCGTTGGGATAAAATAAGCTTCCATTGTCAAGCGTTGAAACTTCGTCAAAAATATAGAAATAGATCACATCGATTAAACAAAATGAGTATAACTTATTAGTATTGAGCTGACTAGTTGTTCACCAACCGATTACAAAAAAATTAACTCAAATTATAGTAACTACATTACAAATGAATGGTCGACTTTTACACTTATTCGATACGAAGAAACCGCCTCCATACTTCTTTTTAGCCCCATAACCCATTTTCGAGAAATTCCTCCAAGCACCAATTTGCCACTTCACACTAAAACTTTATTAAATTAAGCGCCGATTTAGAGATATTATTAATTACAGGAAAAACAAGTCATCTCCTTTTGATGGTACGTTGGATAAGTTATAACTGCGCAAAGAACCACTTTTGGTGCTTGCTCGACCTAAGCGTTTTCCATCCTTGACCTCTTCGGAATCGATAAATATCCGTAACAGAGAGGAACTACCGCGAAAGCCCACCTTCCTCGGAATTCTCGGTGAGCAGCTATTAGCTTTAGTTTTAAGTGTTCCCCGATATCTGCTGTTATAAATTAACAGCGAGTGAGGATTTATCGCGGTGGCGTCCGCCGGCGGAGATGTGTGGCCCTATTAAACCAACCAGCTACCATTCGTCATTGGGGAGCATCTCCTCTACACCTCCTTTTTCCCATCTTTCTTCATTTTTTGTCTTTCCTCCGAGTTTGTTTTTGATTTCTCTTATTGTATTCTTCTTTCGTCGGCAGGGAAGACGGATGGTCACCGGTGCCTAGGCGAGTGCGAAGCTCCAGAGAATTTGTTCGCTTTGATCTCAGGCGCCTACTCGACCACCTCCGGTGCATCCTGTTCTGCAAGTTGTGCAGAAGACACATGGGGGAAGTTCTCCGAGCGATGGAGTTTTACATTAAACCTTATTGGATGGATAACTCAACCCTGTCTTTAAATGCAATTTTTTCCCGTCTGAAGATGAGATATAATATAAAACTAAATATTCAACATCATATAAGGTTCAACAATTTCCAGTCGATTTAAACGCAATTTTTTCGTAATAATTTATTTACGACAGAACTATACACTGGATAGTCTTTATTTTATTTTTTGATTTTCCGTTATACCCAACAGGTTCATTGGCGTCTAACAATAATTGTCTAGTAATGTTTCTCTTAAATATATTGGAAGGTCTATTTTCTTCCTATATTTTTGCTGTAGAGAACATTCTTGTAATAAGTGCTTTACTAATCTTGAAGCGTTATTGCATTTTATTTCTTCATTTTTTTTTTATTTCTTTTTAAACATAGTTTTCTTGTGAAATAATGAATAAAATATCTCACGAAATTACACTTTGATATTCGAAATTGAAAGATGATGGAAACGGATGAAATGGAATTTTCTAAAAATGTTTCATACGAAAGGACACACAAAACCAGTTCTATTTTGGGCAACAGAATGAATTCACAGAGACCGTCTCAAACATGACAGCCGACAATGCTTTTCCATTATGCAATCTGGATCCGATTCTAATGCAACATGTTGTCCCGACTACGGAACAATTTCTTAATCGCAAATATCCAGACTTGACCGCTGCGACTCGAATTAATTTCCCGAACCCGGTGCAATCTAATTTCTTCTAACTCGGTTTTGATTCCCCCTTGCGATCCTAGAATTTAAAATAGTCTAAAGGTCCCAAGCCAACTGTTACTCAGTGGCCCTGCAGAATTAAACAATTCTTGGCACGGGATCGAACAACTCGAGTTTACAGAACGACAATTCAATTTAAAACATCGACACTTCGAGAATGATTAGTAATTATTAATAAGGGTGCATATTGAATGAAATATCTTTTTTTGACAATTAGGTAGTTAGTATATTTAAAATACAATAATAGAAAGTGCGTTTCTCTGGCGGGCCAGAGATAAAGAAGACAAATGTTTGATGTCACAGAGACTTTATCTTAGTATTAAAAATTAATAAGGTCGGAAAGCAACCCTCGGCAAGGGACATTAGGAAGGGAAATTAATATGTAATATATATTTCCTCAATAATATGGCAGGATAATGTTTATGGCAGTTTTTGGGAAATTGGAACTATATTTGTGAGAGTACTGAGGATTATTCAATACTGTTTTGTTATACTTATAAATTAATAACTATAATAAATAAAGAAAAATTCAATCAATCTCAAACAAGATAAATCTTTCTAATATACAAAAGATACTTTTTTTTTGTTTTTTGTATGTCATTTTTTTTAGTTTGCCAAATTAAACTGCTGAGGAGTTACAGAGTTTTTATGAATGGCTGCGAAAAAAGAAAGAAAAAAAAAACTCTAGAGAAATCAAAGAAGCTTTTTTATTTAAAGGGAAATTTTGTTTTAAGGTCTTTTAACGGTCATAAGAACTAATTTTATTTGCTTTTTCATATATAATCTCTATATATATAAGAGGCTTTGTCCTGACTGACAGAATCAACGCAGAGCAAAAACTACTAATGATAGAAACTTGAAGTTCGGAATTTAGACTTTAAACGCGATGTAGGTAACCGCTAAGAAAGGAATTCCAAAAATGTAACCCCTAAGGGGCTTAAATGGCAAAATTGTCGTTTAACTCTGACGGAAATCTATTGTTGAAATTTTAAAACATATGTTTTTTATTTAAATATCGATTTAACGTTACAATAGTATTAAAATAGACATTCACATAAAATATGGCTACTGATTATTTAAATATTAGTGGTAATCAAATTATGCACACTGTGATTCCCATGATTGGGTATGGTGCGTGTTTATTTAGATCTTTTCTCCATATATTTCTCCATATATATATACTTCTCCATATATATATACTACTACATATATATACATTTCTCGAATGCTCATCTCTACAAGAAGTTTAAAATAGGTAATAGTCCTATGTGTACCTGTGGTGGGGGAGAACAAACAGCTGAGCATGTGCTTCAAGACTGTGTCCTTTTCGATGAGGCTAGGAGGAGGATTTGGCCAGAACCGAGATCGATGGAAGCAAAGCTCTATGGGACCCTGGAGGACCTCAGGAGGACTGCCGACTTTCTTCACTTATTACCAAAGGAAGTGACCATTTGATGGGAAGAACGAGGAAGAAGAAGAAGAAGATACATTTCTCCATATGTAAAGAGGCTTTGTCCTGACTGACAGAATCAACGCAGAGCAAAAACTACTTATGATTAGAAACTTCGGAATTTAGATTTTAAAAGCGATGTAGGCAACCCCTAAGAATATCTAAAATGTAAATGGCGAAATTGTCGTTTAACTCTAACGGACATCTATTTTCGAACTTCGAGAAAATATATCTAATTAGGACCCATTTTAAAGAATTTGTTTTAAAGAATGTTTTACAGCCGAAAAATGAAGCGTTCACGACGAGTAAGTCATTTTTTGTTTCGGCGGTTTTAGTGAACTCTCTCCATTGCGCGTCTCCGTCTCTTCTACCGAGCCGGCAGCTTCCCCCTCCAACATTCCACCTACCGGAAGCTCAAATTCTACTAAATCTCCTTAACATCAGTTAACATATTATATTAGATCAATACCAAGATAATGGTCACAGAATTGATTTTAAAGGCTCGCGAGCGAAGCCGCGATGGGGAATGCTAGTTTATATATATATGAATTATATCTATCCATCTAATTATATTAGAAAACAAAATCATTACTACATTGAAACCAAGACCTTCTCAGCTATGATAACAGCATAAATATTTCTTTTACATATACCTATTGATCCATAATGAGTTCTGTTAAAGCTGTTTTTGAGTACACAATCATAAAAATTAATGTAATCAATGCATCTGATTTGTGTCTCAAATTCAGCATTAGAGGCATCCGTTGTTATCAAAGCCTGATCAAGCTAAAATCCCATTGTATGAGCATAAGAAACTTCCTATATGGAGTAAAATTATCGATAACAAATCTTTACCAGCAATTAATTGCAATGATTTTTTCTTTTTCGAACTCCCAATCTATAGAAGATAGAAAGGATGATCTATCGATCTTGTGATGAAGGTAAGCGCGACTCCACAAGGCCTTCCTTGTGCTTGCCTTGGTGCTTCTTCTCCTGTTTCACAAGGCTTTCAACCCGAAACAATCGCATGCATGGTATGATTAATTCGAAACCATTTGCAAGAAGTGTCAAACCACAGACAGCAACCATCTCTCCAGTTCGCGTGTCGAAATATTTATCCTTGAGTGGATCTCTAAAAAGCCGTTAGCTATGACTCAGCTAAGTTTTACCATTTGGGTGAAAGGATGAGGGATAGCGTAAAATACGTTTAGTGCCTGTTATATTTCAGTTCGGAACTTGGTTATGAAAAGTAACGCTGTGCTAATCTCTTCTGGTTTCAAAATATTTACCGCAACATGTAGAAATCATAAGGTGGTTCGATTCATTTATTTTATCTTAATGCTTCACATTGTTTGGAGTTATATATTGGAGTTTTCTTCTATACTACATCTTTCAATCAATTATTTTCAAAATCCGGCGAGAGTAAAATAATTTTAAAATTGAGCTGGTATTTAGGTTACCTCTGCCTAACACCAGACGTCCTCCTCTGGTTCCTCGAAATACAGTTAAGACATCCTCGACACGGGAAAATAGGGTGAGCTCCAATTAATCGCAGCTAGCCACATAATTTCTGAAATGCAGTAGCCGAACTACCAATTCTACTCTTGGAACCAGTTTTGGAGTCGAACTTAATGACTCAATCCAGAACTGATTTTCAAATCGATTTGTTTTTATTGGGAGCCAATGAGATATTAATTAGCGCTTACAGGAGATGGGGAATGTAAATGATGTTCATTATGATTTATTATAAATAAAAAATTTAATATTAGGTATTCAGCCAGGTGTTTAAAAAAATTACGAGCCCTGCTCAAAATCCGTAGGGCAATTTAACTGTTGTAATGTTTCAGTAATTTAATTCATTGCAAAAGCTATAGCTAATAGCTATTTATAGTCATAAAATTAAATCTTAAAAAAAACAAAAAAAAATGGCTTCATAGATTCCTTCTGATTCAGTGTAATCAGTTAATGTCAATTATCAATTGTAATCACACTGTTTGATTTATATAATTGGACCTTAAAGCGTGATAATATATTATCTATCGTTATTTAATGGATGGAATTCAGTATTAACTTTAAAATGAAACCAACTGAGGAAAAATATATTTAATATATATATATATATATATATATATATATATATATATATATATTGCAATATATATATATATATATATTGCATTATAATATAATAATTCGTTTAATGAAAATTGTTTCAGACTTTATGGTGAACAGAAAGCCAATATGGCTTATCAATGTTAGCAGATTTCGATATCGTCTTCTTTATAAATGTCAACAAAAAAATAATATATTAATAAAAAAAATTTCTTAATTTTATGGTAAAACTTTTGGATTCACCAATTTTATGTTTCCAATAGATGCTGTTTCAGACAGTGCTATAGCAGAAAGACGATAGACTGAATCCCCTTTATCCGAAGAATTCTGAATAGTGAATATTTATTACTATTAGATATAGATAGTTGCTATATTTTAGTTGTTAGTAACCCACTATAAGAGGATGGGCAGACAATGCCTTATCGTTTTGTTAGGAGATGTAGTGCCATATATACACACAAGTACGAATCAGAAATCTCGCGACCTTTATCACCTATTCTGAATGAACAGTTGTAATTGAAATGAAGCTTTTATTCATCCGCAGCTATCCGCAGCTTGGATCTAATCTACGCGGCCCTGAAGGACCCGAGCCATTCACAAGGCCTCGTTAGCGGCAATAACAATAATAGGAGATAATTATCGGGAGCGGAGTGCCACTAAATCTAAAGCGGGGTTAGTGGCAAACTGTTGCTTGATAAGGAGAGCTGCAGATATATTTGCAACCTGTTGCTGCAAAGCAAGGCTCTAATCACCACCTTTGGCCTCGTTCTCTCCCAATAGCCTTATAGGGCTTATGTTTCTATTATTCTGTTCCGGCGAGGAGCTGCGATGTAATGGAAAGGATTACTTTAAATGTAGAGATAAAAACAAAATTATATAACAGTAAAAGTAGCAAAATAAAAAATTAGTAATGCCATAAAAAGCAAAATGTTAGTCAAATATAATTAATCTTAAATTAGTCTATACGACTGTAAACACATTTTTTTTTTTTTAAACTCCTCCCGTCCGGTTTACATCTCTATATTTATTCCAACTTATAAAAGTAAGAAGGAAACCCTTATGGTTTTTTATTCAATATATGTACTTTTTTAAATATGATTATATAAATTTTCGGACGAAAAACATGGGTTACATAAAGTGGGGAACGCTAGGAGACTAGAGAGGGAGCTCTAAGGACAAATGGTAATAAGGGACGTGAATAGTTTCAAAACAGGACTAACGAGTTTCTAATGAGCCTGCGCCGGAATCGGACTTGGACAATGTGGGCGGAATAAATTGGCATAAATGTTTAAATGTTCTCTCATCTCTTCTCCCATAGTTGTAAACACCATTCCCCGACCCGCCGCAGCAATTCGATTTTATAGAGGGTTCACGAAATGAAATTGTCCATTAGAGGACCAATTAAAAATTGGAAATATTTATGTCATTCAATTAATTCACTAAATCAATATATTGTAAACAGGGTGCTCCGAACAAGTACCATGGTATAGGCAAAAAAACAAAAAAAAAACAGCAATTCTACAATACATTACCAACCATCACTTAACTGAAGTATGGTCGATCAAAGTTTTTGTGAGATTTCAGCGTTTTTTGTTTTTTATCTAAAATTTTTAAAGGAGTTAAAAAATAAAAAAAAACTTTTGTTACGAACATTCAAAAGAAATATAATATTAGGCGTTATTAGCTTTTGAGTTGGCGAAAAAAAAGAAGATAAAAAATGCAGTCAAATTTTCTTGGTTTCTTAACATGTAAACTCAACTGCATCAACTGTTATGTCAGCGAATAGCTTTTATTTCTAAAAATACTGGAGCAATAAAAATATTGTAACATGATATTTTTTTTTTTTCATCATATATAGTTAAAAAAAAAAAAATAAAACAATAACTGCATAAAACACGAATTTCTAAGGAAATATTTTGTCAATAATTAAAAATTTGATTGTATTTAAACATTTAATCGTAAGTTATACGTTTTATTGGGTTTTCGGTAATATTTTAATTTGATCCAATCGATAAAGTTATTTGTTTGTAGTATTATACACCGCATAACATAAATACTCCCACAAAATAAACACTTCTCTTATTAAAAATCGTTTTATAAGGGTTTGAAGCTTCAAAGGGTGGGATTCAGCTGGTAACAAAAATAAGGGAAATGCTCCCCCCCTTGTAAAATTCCTGACTGTATTTACCACCTGTCTGTCCTGAAACTAGTATAGATATTTTTACTTTTTATGTGCTGTCTTATCTAGTAAATCTAGCAAATCTGGTGTTTGACTAATTTTGTTGATTTGCTTGGTTTATAATCATTGGAGGAGATTCTTTTAACCAACATCGACCGGGTAACAGGAAGCCCGGGAGAGGAATGGATTTTGGTGATTCTGGATTTAAGTGTCAATTTTTTTTTTCTATTTGTTTATGATTTCACCGTTGGTATGTAATCGTAAATCGTTGTGTAAGGTGTGATTTACCATTGTGGTTTGACAATTTTTCAATATACCAATGTATAATGCCAAATATATATACTGTTTAGGAAACACAATATGACAAGACTTCTTATGTGTAAAAGAGAAGTCATTTTTTCAATTTTGGCTCATTCATTTGCTGGAAATGAATGACAGAATACGAAGCAGTAGATCAGCTCAGAACTATTAGCAATCCTATGTATCAAAATTATGATTTATCTCAGCCCCCGTAGGACAGGAGAGGGGATGGGAGACTACCTGTGTTCCTCTGCTAGCATTATGTACCTCGGCCTCTCCACGACTCGGGGATAATTTTATAAAATAAATTGCCACGCCGAGTTATTAATATTAAGCTCCTATAATTTATTCCTTCCATATGTTATATTTAACTCTACTCTGCTTTTTTCCCCGTTTAATCACATTTGGCCATAGGAGTAAATTTATGTCTCTTTCGTTTCTTAATAAATTGCGAACGGGTATTTCAATCTTAGAAAAAATAAAAATAAATGAGTGCTTGGCCTGGAAGAGAAGTCTTATTTGTATCTCGGACTGTGGGTTCTTCCATTTACGATTCGATTAGGATTTGTTAATTTATTTATTCAAACACCAGAATAAATACAAATAAATTATTGATGGTAAAGAAGCAACTATTTCCCTAAGCGTATGAGTAGAAGAGAAAGATAGAGGGCCATTTTTATTAAATTTTTATTTCGTTTTAATCCGATTGTTAAAAATGTTTCAAGAATCATTATTACCGCGATCCATAAGCGATCTTTTAAAGAGATAGTAGAGAAAACTGGAAGACGATTCGTGAAGTTTTTGTAAAAAAAAGAATGTCGAGTTAGTCCAGTCTTGCATTGGACGACATAGCCGAATGTCGGAAATAAACAAATACTTAAAAAACTAATAATTTAAGCAAAAAAAAATAATAAAAATCCTTGATGTAAAAATGCAATATTTAAGAAAGGCAGAAGAATAATGAATACTTTTGAGTATTATTATTATTAATGTAAGTAATACCTAAATGTACAAGATTTTTTTACATATCAGAAATCTTTAAGAGTATTTAAATTTATTATGCCTTATAAATCAGTGGATTAATAAAATATGTTTCATAAAAATTAAATAGTAATCATTCTAAATATGTATCCATTATAGTTTGGTAAATTGTATCCGCGATTACACATACCAGCGCCCCGCTCCCACTTTACTTAGGCTTGGAGTTTAAAATTAGAATCTTAGCACATTTATTTTAACTTTGCATATTTAAGAAATCTAGGCTCGAATATATTTATTTGTGGATTTAATTTGCCCAATCCTGATTTTAAGTATACCTATACCATATGCACAAAAATAAGCTGTACAAAAGAAATTATAAAAAGTCCTATTTAATTCCTGTTTCAAAATTTAAAGATTGCTTAAAGTTTTACGGTAGGTATATCTACAAAAGATTGTTGAGTTCTTTTAAAAATAAAAAAAAATCCTCTTTTCATAAATTTATAATATTATTTTCCGAATTTCAACAGGTAAAAAGGATTCAAAGCTATTTTAATTTTTCTCATTAATAATTTAAAATATGATAGCTGACTTACAAGTAAAAAAAAAAAAATTAAGCTAATTATAAAAACCGGGTAAAATTGAATTCATGCCCATTCAACTTCCTGTCCGATAAGTAAAATTCGCTTCTAACTATCAACAATCAATCACATCACAGGAAAAAATATCGATTCTTGACAAATCAATAAATAATAATTTACAAAACGAAATATAGACTTACCCAATAAACTACGATTCCTTCATCGGAGTTCAAATTTTGAATTATTATTAAGTAGTTTAGCTATCTCTTAATTGGTTTGAAAAATAGTTGAATAAAAATAACAAAAAAATTCTTTGAATAATATTGAAAATAAAATGGAACTCTTTTTACTTGCTTTTTTGATAATAAGTTTATAAGATTAATTACCAACTGCACTGTATAAAGCGACATAATGTTCTAATAATAATAGCAGAAACGATCATTGTATTGGTATGAATTATTAACAAAAATATTAGGTTCCATATAAAATTGAAAAGAATATTATTATACATTGTAAAGCAAGTGCGTCATCTGTTCTATAATGCAGAAGCCATTTACGGAGGCTTGGGGAATTAATTCATCTTATCGGCAGAATTATTACGCCCTTGCAACCGAGCAGAATCCAATTATGATGCAGTTTGCACCTGCACTTTGAGCTCAACTTAATGCCAGTAATATATCATTACTTGAGATAGATATCTTCTTACAGTTAATTGTGATGATTTCCTTTGTAATGAATTAGCACTGCTTGTTCTGATGTATTAGTAATATTTAACCCTGACTGGCGGACATGCATTTTCTTCCAGATGAAAAGCTATAGTGGGTCCGAATGAATGGGTTGTTGAGTGAAATGTACCTTAATATAACCGTCTAATTAGTATTTCTATTTCTGGATGCGAGACACCTTTTTCGTGTGAAAGTTTCGTGGGTGATAAAGTCATTAAATCAAACTAACAACAAGTAATACTGTAATGATGCCATAATTATAATTAAGCACTCTTTCATTCATTCATTTATTAATTGATTCAAATAGTTCAAGAACATAGCGATTTCATTTTTATAGTATAATAATATTATTATGAGTAAGAATTTGAGTTAAATACTGCTTTGCATGTTCGGAAATAATTAGAACAAAAAAAATATATTTTCTGTTTATAATCTTCAAATCAAGAAGTTATTTCAGACTACTATTTAATTCATTAGGTTTAAGAAATAGCTTAGAGTAGTCTCATTCATAAAAACATTTATTCTGCCTATTCATCATATAGTTTGACGTTTCGATTCTATCAAGGCATTTTTAAAAGCTTTTTTTACACTAAGAAGTTAGTCAAGTCTACTGGATACAGCATTGTTCAGAAAAAAAATCTTTGTGTTATTTAAAAAGCAATGTTATATTGCAGATTCATTCTCCAAAAATGAAATTATTACAACTTTAACCGTTTTACCAGGAAAACAAAAACCCTAAAGCTGGAACTTTAACATGAAAGTCATTGTAACACCTCTGTGGGTTAACAAATATTTATTCAACAAAAATATACAAATGAAGCATTGAAATACAAAAGGGTATAAGTGCCTTTGTGAAAATTTTCCAGAAATGATATGACTTATACTGACTAAGTGAACTCCCTTCGGCGCTTACACCCATGCTATGTTTCAAACGTTCAATAAACTACTTATTAACAACTAAAAATTAATTATATCCATGTCTGAAGAATGGTTTTGATGCACATAACAATTTGGCAAAAAAATATCTTTATATATCTTTCTTTCCACTTTCCTAGCTTCAATTATCATTGCCACACAACATAAATTTCGGAGCAGGTTACAAAAATTATAACTTTATAGCACAAACATCATATGGCTTGAGCTTCACAGACTACGACTCCTACTCACTGGTACATTCGCTCGCTCCTTATATATACTCTTTAATGGACCGGCGTGGAAGGTTCCAGACCCTCGCGGAAGGTCCCACGTCTTCGTGGACTGGGTTCGAAAAATCTAGACCCAAAAAATGCTCTGGCGGTTTGTTCCGACCATCTAGTTCGTTCCAATAAAAGGTTTGGGATTTTAAACAATATGTTTTTTATTTAACGATTGAGGGCCGCTTTCTCCAAGTTAGTTTAAACCGAGTTTAAATTTAATCCGGATTATCTCTTGGTTTAAACCAGATGTGAGTTTCTTCAAGTCGGTTTAACCTCTAAACTTGGTTTAATCTTCGATTAAGTTAATCCTTCATTTTTCCCGGTTTAAACTCCGATTTAGGTTTAAACTGCAAAATATAAACAAACATTTTGTGTGATAACATACTCGCTCTTGTTACTCAGGAATTATTGTTTGCACTTGACTGAATACAAAAATGGAAAAATAGATAATTGAATTTTAAATGACATGGAAGAAGAAGATTATGATGTGTTTTGTTGCCAAAGAGACGCATCAATAGACGCAATCAGTTAATCCAAGAATATTTTCAGAATATGTTAAATCAGTGAAGTAGAATTGAGATGAGAAAAAAGTGTTTCTTAACGTGCATTATTTTGATAGTGATTGTTTCATAATTAATATCAAGGTTATGTTGTAAATTATGTTTCATTTGAATATCACATAATGATGTAATTTTATTATTATTAAGCTGTAATAATTAAATATCGCTCAAGTTAGATCATTTATTATTCAAACAAAATGATAATAATAATAAAAAGATTCAACATTATTTGAAAAAAAATTATGAAATTTAATAGAGGTTATTATTATTCTTGGCATAATAATATCATATCATAAAGAACATTTTATTAACATACAAATTAAATCTTTGAAAACAGCACCGCTCGTTTCATTGAATTTATTCGCCAATTTCTTCCATTCATCCTCCTTCTCTTTGACAGTAACGAAATCTGTTTTTTTGGTTTCAAAAATGTCTCCCTTCTCTTCCACAAGAGCCAGAAGAACATTAATTTCACACTGAGAAAAGTTTTTACTTTTTTTTATTCTTTTTGCTCCATTTTTATAGAACACTTTCCTCTTTTTTGGTAAAAACATTTTACTTTTTTTGTAAAAACAAAATAATATGTATAAATAATCTTTCCATAACCCTTACATTACCTTCTCTTTCCATAGAAGTTTCAACAAGGAAATGTAAACAAATATGTACCAACCTTTTAAAAAACATAATAACCTCCACATGATTAGGTTTAAACCGAGCTTAAACTAAACTAAGGCTGTAGAAAGTGAATCAAAGTTTAAACCTCGGATTAAAGATAATCCGGTTTAAGTTAATCTAAGTTTAAACTATATTGGAGAAAGTGGGCCTGAATGTTATAATATAATGAATTGACTAACAAAAAAGAAAAGTGTTTTTTATGAATGAGACGACTCTAACCTTTTTGTTAAACCTAACTAAATTTTCATAGTACCATGATGAAAATAAAAAATCAAACCTTAAGAACAATAACGTTTCTTTTTTTTCTTTATTTCTTTTTAAATAGTTAACATCTTGTTGTCTATTTGTTTATTCATATATTAAAAAAAAAAAAAAACTAGAAGAAAAATTACATAATTTCTTTAATTCCAATGAAGTAATTGCTAAGATGTCCAACTCAAAAAGTAGCATTAGAGGTATATTATTAAAAAAGACTTGGGTATATTATTTATAAGTAGGTTAATATTTAAAAATTGGATTAAAAAATTGCAAGGGTTCCATGATCAAAGCAGTAAAATTATAACAAAGAGGGTTATTTCAGGAAGATGATTAAGTTGTTTGGAATGACATTGAATCCCATCAAAACGACGAAGAATTCAGGATAATATATCAATGAGGAGTAATATACAAAAAATAATTTAAACAAAATTAAAAGAGAAGACATTGTATTTAAAGAGATGTTGCTCAGAGAACAGAGAGCTTATAAGCTGGAGTATCCTCTCCAATCTTGGGCGTAACCGAGAGGTTGGCAGGGCTGGGATTTATAGCCTATTGACCCGCCCACTTTTTGATATCTCACTTGGTCCACTGTGACTTCGGCCTCTTCTTCTGGTAATTAAATCAAATTGTTTTATTTCCCTGTACGCCCGGGTAAGTATAGCCTGCCTTCAAGTTGCGCATAAATCTTCGACGGCTAGCTCTAGGTGACTTCAACGCTGATAGCTTAGCTGGGAAGGGAAATGGAAAAAATAAAAAATAAAATTGCTCTAAAAACGATTGAAGCTACGATAAGGACAGGAATTTAATTGTTAATACAATGCTTAAGTTTTTCGAAAGATTTCCTTGAGTTTTAAAATTCCTTCTATTCTATGGGCTACGGAAGAAGGCCCAAAACGTCTGGCAACATAGCCATAACTTCAATAAATAGATTGGACTAACGAATAAATGAACAATAAATTTTATATATTTGTCCTTACTCCACCGAAATAGAGAAAATTTGAATGAAAAAATAATAATTGGAGCGAATGAAGTATTATTGAATAATAGAGAATTCAGAATTTGTTATCCATTATAATTTTTAAAGGAAGTGTAACTTATTTATCCGATTCTTCTACGTGAGTTAGCTTTCAGTCTGCCACATTCATGTAGATGAGCTATGGGTTCTTATTAAAGTTAACAGGAATATAATAAATAGAACACATTAACTCTTTAAAACTCTACCTATAAATGTATCTTTCATTTATATTTAGTGAAGGGGACTTTACAGCGTATATATATTTTATTGATTGATTTATTTTTGGGTTAAAAAATCCAAAAATGAATAAATAACTAGCATTTTCAAATCAAAATCGTACGTAATAAAATTGAAGGTAACGGGTTATGTTTGAAAAGAGATATTTCTAATAAAATCTCTTTTCATTATCGTGCGAAATAATTAATTACATATGAATAGTCAACAGGTTATCTTCAATTAATTTTCGCTTAAGGAAAAAATAATTTTTAATTGAGAGTATTATTTGAAATTTTCGTAAGCGTATTTTCAATTTTTACTATGTACTAAATTTAATGAGAGTAAAAAATCCTTGGCTATGCCATCCATCGGATAGCACATAAAATGGAAGTCCCTACTTCCACGGTAGCAACGTCAGATTGGCTTTAGTGGCATAAAGTGACGTTAATTAAACTAAATAAAAAAAAAATGTACTAAATAAAAAAAATAAAAAATTCTATGAATTTATAGTAAAAATATCTTTTTTAAATTTATTTATAATTTACAATTTCAATTTTCAAGTTCAATCATTCATATTGAAATAAGGGAGCAATACTGAACTTGACAACAAAATAATCTTGTTAAGGACCTGTTGAGAGATTCCGCTCGAAATCTTTTAGCTCGAATACAGATGGCCAGAATCCAAATTTAAATTTTTTTTCCAAGGTCTTTCCCACACTTTCCTTTTCACTTTTTCCCGTCCCATATCCTGGAAGACCAATCTTGGGGTTACCGCGCCCTCCATACATCTCCGACGTCCCTGAAGTATTTACAACCGGGATCACGCGTACTGGCGGGAGGATATAAAACACTTAAGACATCCCTCATTGGAGGAACATTAGTCAATCGACATCCCCTGAATAAAAGATGGCCGTTGATAAAGAGGTGCGGCGGAAGGAGGAGGGACCGATGATTATTCTCCATGTGTAAGTTCAACAAGGGCACTTAGTCTTGATTTCCCGGGGTCTTCCCGCCCGCATAAATATCCGGCCAAGGGGTCGTCTCTAGTCCAAGGGATCCTCTTCCCTTCTGGGAATACATATATCAACAAGGAAATCCCAAAAGACAGGTGCGAATACTAAGGAAATTCAGGGGAAAAATAATCGCAGAAAATCTCTTAATATATCCTTTATTATTTTATAACAGCGCAGATTAACAAACCCCCTTTTTACACATCCAATATTCAATTTACCATTAGCTATCACTAAAACTTTCATTCTAAAAAAAAGGGATATACTAAATTATTTTCAAACGCACGGAGTAATGATCCCCTTACACAATTGTTTTCTCAAACTTAAAATAATGTATCATAACTGTCTGTTCTGTCAGACTATCAAATCAAAAAGACAAATCTGTAATATCATAACTAATGATTTTTTTTAGTTCAGTAATATGAAAGGAAGTGTGGACTGTTTATATGCAAAAGGGTGTATAAAAAGATGACTTTATTATATAATGAGTAGATATAAATTAATCCTTGAAATTAAAAACTTAAATACCTACTATATATCATTATTTCAAATCGAAGAAGACCGAGTTTACTTCAAAAAAATTATTAAGAATGTTAAAAAAACAAAACAAGTATGGTGACACATCCATACTTCTAATAACGATGGGCGATTCTCAAACTCTGGGCAAATATTGAATCAAGATTAGATTGTTGATCAACAATTCGTCACAACCTCTTAGTTTTCATCCAGGTAAAAGGGAAAGCTAATCTACAAAATCCAACTATAAATCATATTTTTGGAACTTAAGATGAAATGACCGTGGTCTCTTTTAACTCGAATGTATGTTTTGAAATATATAATTGGAATTTAATCTCTATGCCAGAGCATATGCAAATCTTTAAACACCTCGGGTCCAATATGAAGAGTTTTCTGTTCTTGGAACAAAAATTGATGGTTAATTTAAGGAACGAGACATTTTCTTAACCACTTATTTCCTCCTTATCTCAACATTTTTTCTTAATTTTGAGGCTTTTTTAATAGTCGGACCAGAAACTTTCCCGTAGTTTGAGAATCACCACAATGCGTCAGGGTTCATTTTTTTTCGGCTAGTATCTTTTTATGATTCTTCTAATGCTTGGAAATTTATAAACATTCAAAAATGATATACATCAAATTAAAATACAATTTGTGTTTAAAATAATTTACTCCAGTGTTAATACTTTTCGTTAAATTTCATGTTTTGGTAAATCAGGGATCGTATCTCATTGATTAAATGGCTATAAACTAAGCTAATTTAGAAATCTATATAATGCACAGAATTTAAAACTAGAACAACTTTTTTAGGTTCATTATTTCTTTTAAGGCATGCTTCATTGTCATTGTAATAAATGAGTATTTTCTCCTCTTAAGAGAGAGTTATTGTCCGATCGACAACAGCGACAGTGCACTTTTCCATCTGGTATCATCATCTTCCTAAACTTTCCACAGAGGTAGAGGAAAAACTCTTTCTATTGTTCCAACCAACCTATCTATTACCTAAGTACCCCAGAGCGGACGGAAGGACGGAGAATGGTGTAATTATAATGCCATCAGCCTCCGGGGGTAGCCTTAATATAGCCACGACCTGTTAGAGCCCTTTACGTCACCTTACAACAGAATTACACTCTTTTTCATTATAGAGAAATCAGGAAACCAAGGGCATATCACCAAGGTGAGTGCGGTAGGTTCGCGATTATATGATTTCAAATGTATGTGACAAAAACATAACACGTATGATTTTATGATAGAAGATAAGGAATAAGAGCGAGCAAAAAAAAAAAAAAATAATATGTACATATTCCCATCTGTTTCATTTTTCATCAGCTGAAAAAAGTGCTTCTAAATACTGCCTCAAAGTAATTCAGGACTTTTTTTCCCGAATAAGGTTAGTTAATTAATTATTCGTCCCATTCTTTTGTATTAATGGTATCATTGATGATTTTAAACAAAGTCTTTAACATAAATAATACTATTAGCCATAACATAAATTGAATATAAGAAATATTAATGGTGTCTACGATAAGCAAACGTTTGACATCACTATAACAAAGCAGGGAAAAAAAGTTAAAAAGAAAAGAAAACTTTTTGCACAAAGAGTATCTAACTTAGCAATTTATGTTTGACAAGGAACACAATAACTATAAAGGTTTCATAATTCCTATTAAATGAGAAGACAAAAAAAAATCACAGAAATATGATAATTTGACCCATATCACAGCCTAAAAATTGAAAAAAAGTTTTCCCTTCATTATTTATAACTATATTATTATAATATAATATAACCGTATAACTATGTTATTGTACTTTTCAATGAATGTAGACATTAGGAATGTTTTACCTCATACATAACAAGCATTTATTATCTGATTCATAGACAATTATATAGCATTATTGTAATACGCTGTCATAGAATAACAGCCAATTATTCACCTAATTAAACCAACAAGCGTTAAGATGAATAACAGCAGGAACCGGTATACGAAACGCCTCCTTGAGTGACACCTTTTGATAATCGGTAGTCGACCAGTAAAAAAAGCGTACTTTATGATACGTTAGGCGGCAGGCGAGTGCCACTGGTGGTTTACGAACTGTTAATGCCACGAAAGGTAGGAGAGAAAAAAACGAAGAAGAGAAACAAAAAAGAAAAAAAAAAGGAAGGAAACACGGAGATCCCCACAAGGGTTACTAGACAGGGAAGGGGGATAGCGCTGGAATTTATAGCTCTATTTTTTTGATTACTGTTTTGTGGTCTGGGAAGATTTGTTTCGTTGGGGGACCGGTTCTGAACACTGGGCTCTCTGTCTAACAGTCCATTAATAGCTCATAATTCTGTTAGTATCCAACAGCTAATAGCTCAGCAATCTATGTATTCTGCGGGTTAAACATTTACTTCAACTAGTACCTGGAGGGTACGTTCAAATAGCTCTTCATGTCTTCCCAAATCAATTATGAAAAACCATGACGCTAAAATAAAACTTTTTTTAATACAAGTTTGAAATATATTTTTCTCAAACACCAAAATCGTAGTAAGTAAATCAGTTAATCCCCAATTGAAAATATAATGCGGAAATTTGATAATAAGATCATATCTTACCAATTTTTTTTTTCTATCAACCAATACTTATTTATCTAAAATAATTTAATTTAGCGTATACAAACTCCTTAACTTTAACCTACAAATGACCAAATTTTTCGTGATAAGGATTTTCGTATAATCAAGTGCATATATTTCGGTGTATTCAAGTTTAGGTTTTAATTTGATTTGAAGAAGTAGGTAATAGGAAAACATTGCGTACCCAAAAAATAACGCTCTAAAAAAAAATAATAAAATAATATATCTAGATCTCTTTTTAAAGTCTTTTTTAACGGCAAATATAACAGAGCGCCAAAAATATATAACATTGGGCTCAAAAATACATTAACTTGATGTTTCTAAACTGCCAAAAGTGTGCTTCAAATTCGCCACTGAATCTATGGCCTATTCTATTCAGATAATACTTGCATTTGTGCAATTACACCTCCGTAGCACCGGTATTAGGTATATTAACAGTTCTTTTTTTTTTTTTTATTATATTTTAATTTGCTTAATTTTAAACTCACGAAACTACGCTACGTTAAAAACTAAGCAAATCCGTGAAATATTATAAATATTTTTTTTTTGTCTTTTATTATTTATTCGCACCTGTCTGCATAAAGCTGACAACCAGCGAATGTGGTGGCCGGATGAGAAAACAATGGGGAACACTGAGACATCGTTCGGAGAACAGTGAAACATAAAAAAAAAAAAACTAAATATTTTAAAACAATTATTAATAATAAAAGATAATAACATTTTATTACAAAATATTATCATCATAATTAGCATAGAAAATATATGACTTCTTTAAAGTAGTCATTATGAAGAGCCGTTGGCAAGATTAGTATCACTAGATATAATCAATTTTTTCTTTTTTAATTTAGGGACCAATACTTACAACCAGAATTTGAGATTAACGTTACCAAATCACGTATTGACAATAAATAAAGTAGAATTTTGATACAATTAGGTGATATAATAAAAAAAGTTAATGAAAATAACTACTGCCGTTGGCCTGTTCCTTTAAAGTTATTCCTATAAATATTTTAAAATTATAAAATTTAAAAATTATTATTAAGAAAAAAACATTTTTTTTTATTGAATGAACAAGATAGATAAAATTACTTTTATTAACAAAATAATATAAATACAAGTTTAACAAGCACTTGCTTTTTTACCTTACATGTTTACCTTTTCTTATATATTAAAATTAAGCAAGCTAAGGGGGGAAAATTACACTAGGGGGAAAAAAAAACCCATATTCTTGACAAAGTTAAAATAAAACCAACTTAAATTAATAAGTATAAGATAACTGTGGACGTTATTACAATTTAATCAAAATATAAAAACTTACAATTAGATTAATATACTTGTAGTAAACTTGATGATTAAAACAAAAATAAAATAACATTTTGACTTGAATGAACAATTGTCTTGTCGTATTCGGTTGGTTTTAATATACTTTATAAACACTAATAAATAAAAATGCAATTATTTGACCACATTTGATATAATTTTTAAAAATAATCTTTTGTGAAAAATTTTTATTTCTAAAAATTAGTTGTAATTCACATTATTTTTTTGTAAATAATTTTTATTGATCAAAATTTTTAGTTATTTTAAATGCTAAAAAATAAAAATATTGATGAAATGACCATATATTATTATGTTTTAGGAGAATGAAATCATTTGAAAAAATGACTTATGCACCTCTTCAAACTAATTTTAATGAATTAATCTTTATGGTGTAGTGATTATTTTTATTAATTGAATTTTCAATTAAATAACAATTAAGTTTAGTCGAAATTATTCATGATTTATCTTAAGATAATTTAGCCGGTTCTATCCTGAATGGATATCCCCTATGAACCCATTTTTTTGTTTACATCCCCTAATCAGACACAAAGACAATAGCTCCTGGAGGAGAGGGGGAAGGGTGCACGGCTTTTTAACAGATCGTAAAGAACCCCGCTGTGTGTGTGTACACTTCTAAAAATCGGGGCACTTTGTCCAGGTGACACATAAATCACCGGGCCCTACCTCCATCATTTTCTTCGTCATTGGAGGTCGATAACACCTAACCCGGTGGGAAACTCCCCGTCATGTTTGGCATTCGGAGAGGTTTTACAGTAAAAAAAAAAAATACTGGGGTTCATTGGTTTTTTTTTAATGTTTATTCTCAATTTCGTAGAACTTATACTATGATTCTAAAACACACATTCACAAAAAAGAAACATTTTTTACGTTATTGAAAAAAAAAACAAGTTATACAATCACACTATGACATTAAGTGAATGCAATTAATTTAGAGGGATAGGATAGAATTATTACAATACATATTAAAATTATTTATGATCGATTTCATTTATCTATTTGCAATAATAAGCGAAGAGATTTGTGAAAACGCTAGACTTTACCTAATAATTATTTAATGATTATGAAATGATAGGGAATACTATATAATTATTCATTATGCATACATTTCAAGTTTTATTTTTATACATTATATTTTATTTTAATTAAAATAAAACGAATAAAAGCCGCTACTATGTCAAATTATTATAAAAAAATTAATTTTTTTAGCTTCAATACCTTGCTATTATTTACAATTTGGAAATTAGCTGATTTTCGGTTCAACAATATAGGAAATTTTATTTCCTCTCCTAAAAAGTACCGATTTTCACATTCTATAGATTGGCTTGAAAGTGATTATTAATCAAATAAAAAAACAGGTTGTTTTCATTTTGTATCTATATTAAATGAATTATTAAAACCTGTAGTAACCCTTGATATTTCTTGAGAGGAGTTCAGTGCAAGAATATACTATTTATTGGAATATATCCTATTCATGCTAGGAGATTGACGTTGATCACTCAAAACCGCAAAGTTTAACCTTAATATTTTATTTCGAATAATCAATATATATTATAAAGCAAAGTGTACAATGTGCGTGCCGAAAAGGCTCAAAAACGACTCCACGTAGGATTAAGGAAGTTATGTCTTCGTTTAGCCATATGATCCCTTACGGAGAAGAAGGTTTCCGTTTTTCTCTTAAGAGTGTAAAATTGAAGAGAAAAGGACTGGAATTTTAAGCCTCTCGCACCATTTAATTAGCCTCTCTGAGATCGAGATACGAGTTTATGAATGAAAAATTTAGTTCGAGCTCCAGGATACCAGGAAGCGCTAGGGTGCGTTTCACTCAATGTTTATTGTCCATTCATTCAGTATGTAGGTAATCGTTCTATATTTTTTCAGCTGTTCTTTTTAAATTACTAAAAAATTAAGAGAAAATAATTAGTTTGCGTTTAAAAATAAAATAAGTACTTTACATCTCAGCAATCAATTAGAAAACCAACTGGATTCCTTAAAAAATTAGTTTTCTCGTGAGAAGGCTAATGTATGATCAGCACGTTACATTTAATCTATACATAATATATACTTAAGTAAATTTAATGCAATATGAGTGAACATTTCTTAGTAGTACCGTGAGCGAATAAAATTAGACATAAAAAAAGAGATGAATTGACTAAATATAAATCGAAAATAAAAAGTTTGAAGTATTCCTATTGTGTTTATGAAAAAGAAGTTGGTTTGGTTACTACGTATGATGAGCATTCCAGTTGACAAAACGACTAACTCCAATAACAGCATTCAAGATTTTATCATCCCTCATAGTTTAAGATAAAAAGAAATATGATGAAAAATTGTGCCTTCAAGAAATTTTGGTTTTCACTTTGTAAGAGTAGTAAGATTCGAGATATGCAGAAACCGTTCAAATTACGGGGGGATATCTTGAGGGAGGTTGGAATGTAAGAAAGGTCTTAAAAAAAAGTTTCAATGAATCTTCGGTAGTTTCTATAATTCTGGATCAAATAGTAGTCAGTGATTAAGTTTTACTCGAAATATAATTTTTTTAACTGAGATACCAGGTTTTTCAACAATAATCTAATAACTTATTATCTTCTGACTACTTGGAATGGGCTTATAGGATTCAGAATCACAGAAACCATCAAAAGGATGCATAACTCCACAAGGTTGCAGCAGAATTCATTGTTCATTTACCATTTTCAACCCCCAGTAAATTATACAGGGTTCCTTATTAGGATGGACTCTGCAGATCTCAAGTCTGCAGAATATTGATACCAAGTTAAAACCGAATTTTCAAGACGGTGCTAATTTTGTTCTATATTTCCTTTAATTTTAAAGTTTTTCTGGTATTAAAACTACCACACAACTACCGGAGCGAAGCCGGACACCCTAGCTAGTATTTCATATAATATGTAGAAGAATCAGTACTTCGAAATCTTAATGATATATTAATTTGTAAATATTATTAACCAATAGGATAATAATAACCAATAGGAAAGTTTACTTTATTAATAACCAATATTGTTTTCTTTTTTTATTCTTTTCACTATATAAAACCCACAGTTGTCCTGCATATGAAGAAATATACAAAAAATTATACTCATAAATAAATTAAAAAACTTATACAACAGTAATAAAAATTCATACTTTATATTGCCTGGAGCACTTTAAAATGCATTTACTAGATATTCGAAACCAACAGAAGTGTACTACGAAATTCGTCTACTGTTAAGACGAATTGGAATTAATTTTATTTTGCTTGTATTGTCAAATTTCAACATTTGCAATTGTATCTTTATACTTTTACTCGGACCAATGATATATGTCACAAACAAAATATATCAATATAAGAAACAATACTTTTTCAGATAAATTTTATTTACATGTTCGGATCCTATGCAGATTTCCAAAATATTTATTTCATTTTTTGTGATTTGCCTTTGGTTTTTAAGAATTGAAAATTGGTATAAATAATTTTAAAAACATTAGCATGAAATAAACATCAGCATATAGCTATAATACAATATAATATCGAGAATAGTAGAGATGAAAGTTGGAAACCCCGAAGCCAAGTGGATTAGTAATCATCAAAATTCGTGCCGGGCCGAGTCGGTATCGGTCATGCGATCAAGCTCTCAACTTCTTTTTATTTTCTCAGGGCTCGATATAAAACCGAAATGTATTTATAAAGCCATCTTCTCGAGTTGCATTAATTCAGAACAACTGGGAGACCTAATTTTGATTATTTTAAAAGAAAAAAGAAATGATGAACTTAATAACAGATAAATAATGTTTAGAAAGCAAAACAATTACTGGTGTTTTGTAAAAAAAGGAAAAAACCGTCATGTATATTTTAGGCTGTTAGAAAATATTTGGAGTTTAATACGACTATTATTGAAGGAATGAATTTATATAAACATAAAAAAAAACAAAAAAAATCTAAGTAACGTAAGATATAAACAAAAATATTTAATTTTAAGCAAAGATTTATTAATCGGTCCATAACTCCTTCTGAGTAATTAAAGAATTCAATTGAAATACAAAGCAATGTATCTTGTGCACAATAATTTTGAAAAGGAAAATTTAATCTATACACAAAGTTTATTTTAGTACATATTTTTTATAATCTACAATTTACTTTATGCTATAAATTGAATAGCAAATTTTATTTTATTTTTTTATCTAAGAAAATTTTTTCAATACCATTTTTTTTTTTGTACATAAAGTTTAGTACTTAAATAGACTATATATAACTACCCTATTTTTATTTATTTTTCTACTACTTCTTTTTTACTATAAATATTTAACCAGTATATTTTCTTATTCATTGAATTTTCATTTATTCATATAAAAATTTATTTTCAAAATTACATCAAGAGGGTCCTTGTTTCCCTAGGATTCAGTTATGTATTCCTTTATAATAATTCTAAGCTCCGGTATACTAAAACATTGTCAAAAACGCGTAATAAATACGAATACCAAAATATGATTTTGATTCTAGGGTAAACGTTTTGTCGCACACTAATGGTAATTATTATAATTAGTAGTCGTAAGATAAAAGCTTGCACGCGAGGCTCTGTAAGATAATATATCATATCCTCGTCTGTCCTAGGCTTGATAACCTTTGAAATGCTTTATAATTAACAATCGATTTGATATTTATTTTGTTGTAAATTTTTATTTATTTAAATTACTTTTTACCAATAGAACAATTAAGTAATCTTAGATTAGAAAAAATAGTTATGAATCACCTGATTAATGTAGAAGTAATTAGCTAATTATGTATAGGTATGAAAATTAGACACTTGTAGGTATTTTTAAAGGAACAAAATAATTTCCAAAGAATTATCTACAATATCACAAAGCGATAAATAAAATAAAACTATTTCTAAGCGACCTCTCAAAAAAAGACTATATAGAATGCCTCATTTTTAATGCAGTTGTAAATTGCAAATATTGTTTTTAGAAAGATTTTATAAATATTTAGTTTAAAATATCAATGAAATCAATCCCAACGGTTACACAAGGATTTGAAATTAATACTGAAACATTCCCATGAAATGTAAATATTAATTCAACAAGAGTTTTTAAATAAAATAAATTATGATAATTTATAATTCCTTGAGTCGATGAAATGTCTGAGAATTTCTTCGAATGGTAAATGCATGATTTGCAGAGGCGGTGTCTTTTTTATTTCAAGCGGGACTAGTTTTTTTTTTTTTCGCTTCCACTGCTACTAATGTGTAGCTCATTTTTCTATTTCATATTTTTTCTTGTTCGTGATATTTTAAATCTAACTTTTAATACACACACACGCTCAAATATGCATATAAATAATCAATGATTACCATTTCCAATCATTCCAGCCATTCCACAGGGGAAGAGGGGAATTGTAGATAGAAATCGAATTAATTTCGTCTTCATTCCAAGAAATATGTTTAAAGTGTTTTGTTAAATATGAAGATGTATATATAAATTACATTCAACATATATTTATTTTTGTATATACAAGTTTTTAGCCATATCCACTAAGTACCCCTCAAATATAGATACTTATAGGATGGACTCGTCTTCGCTGATATGTCAGGAACAATAAAGCCTTATAGAGAGACTTCCTTGAGAGTCTTATTGTATTCTCATGAGTCCTTCCCCTGCCTCTTCAGAGATAACGTGACTCGACGTCCTGTCTTTAGTTCTAACCCTCTCTGACACACCTTACCGTGGAAAGCTTTATAGATTTGGGCACTTCTCAAAGCAGTTATGTATTAATAGAATTTTGTGACGAGCAATTATAAAAATATTATTAAAGCTTGAGGAAATATTTTCTTGAAAAAAAATCTCTTAATTAAAGTTTAGACTTCGATGCTGGCTCTGATACCATTTGGTGGATCTCTATATAAAAAATCGCTATAAGCTATTCAAACATTTTATATTTATTCTTTTTGATATATTAAATAATATATTTTTCATTAATTCTGATTTTTGGAAAACAATTTTTCAAAATTTAAATTACTTACTTGGTAAATTTAAAGAAATACATCAAAAATGATTCATATCAAAAATATTTATCAGTTAAGGATATTCTAGGATTATGACTATGTAATAAAAAATTTATAATGAACCAAGATTATCATTTAAAAGAAAAAAAAAAAAAAGAGGAACTGAACTTTTCGATTTATAGATATCCCTATATCTAAAAACCAGCCGTTTTTGATAATTTACTTTAAATAAACCTCGAATCATCTCGTGCCCTAGGATGCTTCTAGATGAATCCATGAATACTAAATCTAGATCTTTTAAATCTTACATAATTAATCAAGCCAAATATAAATCAGTTTTATGAATAAATACTTAATACTGAATGACAAATAAACATCAAACAGCAGAAAAAAAGAATACGATTTTTAACTTGACAAGCTTTAATTTCAATATTAAATTAGATAGATGTCTTCATTGTGAGAAATCGAGACCGAAATAGTAAAAAAAATTTGTTCACACATAAAATTCAAATTGATCAAAAACAGCAGCTAAACATTATATTGCTTTATAATCCCTAACAATATTGAGGGTTATATACAACTTTTATTGGTTAATAAAAATGAATTCATCAATCACCTTTATCGAAAAAAATCAATTTATGCAAACTATCAAACCTTATTCAAGCAATGAGTTTGTTATCCTCGCAACTGCTGCTTAGCGGCAAGTTTTGGAATCAGATTTTGATGAATTCGTTGAGAATCAACTGAGTAGGGCCATGAAATATAATACAGCATCTTTGATGCACATGATGAAATGAAAATAAAAATATTTATTCACATAATTTCTTTGAATTATCATATCTATACAAAAATACGTATAATAATTTCAGTAAAGATATCAACATCATTCTATATCTAGTATATAATATTTGATTTGAAATACAATATGCATGAGGTGGAAAATATGAATGAACACATTTTGATAGTTTTAATATTTTTTAATTTTGTATACCATTACTTGTTAATTAATTGTGTATTTTATTTTTCAGGTAAGTTCATCATTCGTAAAGAAGTCTTGTGAGTATGGTACTATTTAAAATATCGAATTGGATACTATTTTTATTTTAAGGTATCTATAATATTTATAGGTCAAATTCGAAAACAATTTACATTTAGGAGACAGTATAATGATACAATTTCTTATATTTGAAATGAAAACAGTTACGTACTCCAATGAAGATGATAAATATCACAATCTTCTGCTATGTAGACAGTAAGAGTTAATATTACACCCTTTTTTGTAATATGATTTTCAGATCACAATACAGTATCATTATTTTTTTTTTTTTTTTTTCCCTTTTTCCTCCCCCCATACAGAGTACTCGAAAACTCTCAGCTCTTACAAAGGAAGGATATAGTTCAGTGTACAATTATCGATCCCGACTGAGATGATGGATGAGCTACCCACTTTCCTGGGCCGAGCATTAGTAGCCTATATCAGAGATGTGAGGGTGCCCCGAGTGGGGACAGTTCTATTTCAGACACCGCAGCTGTCCGATTCTCATGATACACCGTATCTTCCTCCTCTACTGCCTTTTTATATGATTCATCCTTGGGCTTAGGCCGACCAGTTTAGAAGTGGATAAGTTTATCGTGATAGAAAAAAAAAAAAATTATGAAGAAACATTAAATTTTAAACAGTTTTCTTTCGAATCTCAAAATGGGCAGTGGCTAGCGATAATAATAAAACATATATAAATAAAGAAAAAAATGCAAGGTCGTCTTCGAAATGCATATATCGGACCCTAGAAAGAAAACTTTTATATTTCCGAAAACAAATTTTTTTGGAAATATCTAAAACTTTTCTGCAGTTCACCCCAACTATTGCGGCTTTCTATTTAAATGTCTCTTTGTTTTAATGAGTTGGAATTCCGCAACTCAAATTTATGCCAAGCTAAAACCCTTGGGGCTTTATTCAATATTATAAATAATTACAAAACGATTCTTTTCCGGGATTAAACCAGTATTCGTTGATAAATTATGTTTTTTATTAATTTATTATTTACAACTGGGATAGGGTCAATGTTCAAGTATGAGTATTTTCAAGTATATATTACAAAATATCAATTATTTCTATGAGATATTGTTAAAGTGTTATGTTAAGATACATCCCTCAAACCACATTAAAAACCCAAACCTATAAAGAATATAACTGGTAAAGTAAATGAACGGTTTTCAAACATCAAGCATAAGACTCGCTATAAAGGTGGATTTTTTTTAATTATTGAAAGTTCCTAAACATCTTTGTTACACATGAACCAGCTAGCTTGTTTTGCGGTTTTTCAAGTTTTGTCTTTTGTTTTAAGTGAGATTTACTCCCGGAGTTATTGCGGCATACTCAAACGTTTCTCAACGCAAGGATGATCCGAGAATTAGCAAATGGAGGAAGTGCCAAAAAAGAAGATAAATGGGGCATTAGAAGATGATAACGAAACCGAAGAAAAACTGTTCGTGATAAGGCCATAATGACCCACGAACGATAGCTAATGTGGAAATAATTGCTTGATAGCCAATGTTTAGACATTAGTCGCCCTCGAGCGGGTAATGGACAGCTTGCTTTGTCTAATTCTCTAGCAGTGAAATTAATCTATGATAGCATATAATTTATTATGTATCATAGGTAGTTTGTATTACATGACCTAACAAATGATTAATACCTTCTGGTATTATGACAAGGGTAGATTAAATGGCCATTAGAAGTTCATTTGATTATTGACTTTTTTTATCAAGAAAAAAGTTTTCAACTTTATTCTATCCTCAAAAATTCTATTTGTTGCCCTGGATCAGTTATAAAAATCGATAAGTATTATTATAGGTAAAGCTGAATAATTACTCAAAGAATACCTTTTTTTTTTCTTTGAATATAACAGTATTGCATTACCTGATCCAAATACAAGCAAGATCTCTTTCCCTCTCTCTCTACTCCTTTATTAGGGTGCAAAGTATGATATAAAGATAGCAACAATTCGATAGAACAAAGGAACAGCTGCTCAATTTTCGCGATACTGTAGAAACGTAGAGCCCCTTTTTTTAATAAATAAGACTGAAAAAATCGATCGTTGTCCCACCTTCGCATTGATGGTGCGATCTTACCTACTTACTCCTTTAAAGTAAAAAATAAATGTAAAAAATGCACTAAGAGCGTTTAACGAAATTATAGTTTATAAATTTAAATGCATTCACTGTTAATTATTTAATCGCAGCATCTACTCAGCCTCAATACATCACCCGGAGTGGTGATGCCCACATAGGGAGATTTCAGCCGGAGCCATTTTTCAATACTTCGTTCCGACATCACGCGACCACGCGATTGCAAAACTGGACGGCGACATTCTGTTGGTATTCCAATCGATAAGTGTTAGTTTAATGAAGCCAAGTTAATAAATTTTTTAAGTAATTTTTAATATAAGTATCTTTATTACATATACGTGTTACTTTCATTTCAATTGTTCATAATAGAAACATAAGAAAATAAGAATGAAATTTCATGATTTATATTCCCTTAATATTTTCGATTTCATTTAATATTCTCATTGGAGTGAAAGAACTATGAACATATCAAAAGGAACAATTACTCAGTGAGAAAGTGAAACAAACGACATTATTCTTCAAAAATAATATTCTTCTATTTAACATAGATAAATGTAAGGATTTGTTTTATGCATAAAAATTATTTAATTTTAAATAAATTAAATTCTATAATCACTATTTTCAAAATCATCAAAATTAAAAATCTGACATAAATTTAGTACACACACATATTTAGTGAAACCAATATGGACGTAGAGCTACATACCTTTCAATCCAAAATTTTACGACTAATAACGAACGCTCCTTTCTACATTAGTAATAAAACACTGCATAGGGACTTCCAACTACCAACAATCGACGCACAAATAAGAACCCTCTATTCTTGATTTCACATCAAATTGCGAGGACATAACAACGGACTCATGAATGACACGGCCACGACTAACATGCCTTTTATGAGGCGACTAAAAAGGAGTTGGATGAGAGACCTCCTCTCCTGAAACAAGACCGGGATGATGTGATGTCGGGCACTATCTTCCCTCATGCCTTAAAATTCCAACACACGGCAGTTTTCAACTCATTTGCTGATTGCCGCTTATTAATTGCAACAGGTGCAACTCCTTGAACGTGTTTTATTTTATTACTGTATATTAAATTTATTTACTCAAAAGAGAAAAAAAACAACTTCAAAATGAAGCCGATAGGGGCGGTGGCAGTAATCCGGGGCCTACCGGAGCTAAAGCTACCCCTCGGAAGGGTGAATGGAGGCAAACAATAGTTATAGACAAACAGGGCAATACCAGCCATCAATCACATGGTTCGGTCGATATTTAGGCTCAGCCTCTTTGGCTTACCTCATATCTTTACCTGCTACCTTATTTACCTATATATTTACTTGAAATAGTATCAGTATTATGGTTATATATTACATTATATACGTATTTTTATTAATTAAAATAATAAGGATACATTAGGAAGATCGTAAAATAATCAGGAAATATCAGATGTTCCTTTAAAAAAAAAAAATAACTAGAATAAAATATCATATGCGGCGGCCCTAGGATTTTTTAATGGGAGAAAAAATCCTTGGCTATACCGTCTCTCGGATAGAACCTAAAAAGGAGGTCCCGAGCCTGTACCATGTCAGGTACTCGTTAAAGACCTATACTAATTATACCTGGATAAGTTAATTTAAGTGACGTTAAAAAACAAAACAAACAAAATACAATTTCCGCCACAATTCAAAGCTTACCCTCTCATCTAATACTTTATTTATTATTTATAACAGAAAAAAATCGCTAAATATAACAATCAAGGTGAATCATGTCCGTTATATGAATCAATGAATTGTTCTATTTTCTGCGATTACAATATTTACAATGATTATTTACATAAACCTCCGAAATGGACAATGGAGTCCGTCAAACTTGAAATATTTAATTTAAAAAAAGAGTGAGAAAGAAAGACAAATAAAACAAACAAATATTATTCAATGAACAGATATGCAAATACGGCTCAATATAGGTTTAAAAAAACAATAGCTCCTAATTCATAGTTATATTGTACTTAAAAAGCCCATCATTAAGATAAATAAATATTAAATTAAACTTTGCCAATCAAAAACTAAATTCAGTTTTAAGTAACTTCCTGTAACTATGAGCCCCTCTAATAAAGCTATTTAACCTAACCCAGTGTTCTTAATAAGGGTACCATTAAGGGGGGGTACCATTAAGATACCCTATACTTGAACGTTCGTCAAGAACCGATTTTCCTTATCATTTCCTCCTGAACTCACTGAGTATAGGGGATTTTCCTAATAAATGAATTATCGTTTAATTTTCATTTATGCTAGACCTACTGCACTTTTGAGTTCTATTCGGGCCCCACGGTTTACAGTTTAAGTTCAGAAGTTCCACCCGTGCCTTAAAAATTAGCTTCATAAATTCTAATTTATTTTTATCATCTACACACAGAACATTTAAGGTCCGTGTCCAGTTTTTTGTAAATCAGGTATAATTTCTAGTTATTTCGAGATTTTTTACAGATTTCTATTACATATCACTGCTGTTAGGTCAAAAGGGGTTAAGTCATCGAATGTGAAACTTAAACAACGATTTACCAAGCTATTGAAAATCATTATAAATTCTTTCTGATTGTATTTCTCTATTCCAGAATAATAAATGAAACTATATTCTTTCAACAGAGGCTGTAATAAATTATGAATAACGAATAAATTATTGTCAATTATGAATTTTCAAGAAGAGAAGGCAAAAAACTTTTTTTTTTATGACTTAAGCCCTTTTGCCCAAACATGAATGATATAAATATATATAAAAATGCGTATTAATGTAAATATTTTTTTAAATATAAATCAGGAATTTCATGGGAATATCAATAGGATATCGCCACAGTTAAATGGGATGCTAGATAAATTTATCTTGGAATTTCTCTTATCAATCGCTATTCTATTCTTTTACGGAGCATCATGGCGCCACGTATTCAATTTCAATTATGTAATCTATCAATATAAAGATCTTAGTTTTAAATTTTAAAACCGTAGGTTATTTCCAAGATTATTTTACTTTTCATCATAAAGCAACTATAGATCCATTGAATTTAGCATTTACCATGCAAGTTTCATTATGACAGAGGGGAGATATCGGACGTTCATCAGGAAATCACTGTTGAAAGACATACCATCAACAGGTTCCAATGTGCTATCTTACGCTGTGATCGACTTAAAGAGTGCTTAGGTCTTCGAAATGGTGGGGTTCTGGATAATATGGCTCCGATTCAACAACGGTTCTCTCCTACATGTGATTAGGCCTAGGCTGCTATCAACGAAGGAGAGTCAATGCCTATTTTTTAAGAATGGAATATAAAAGATGTTATATTTTTATCAGGAGTGATCTCAGAAATAGATTGTTGGGGAGGAAATTAGTATTAAAAAACTTATACAAAGCACACACACAGAACAATTAGGTATTTATTTAAGAAAAGATAAAGAAGTTTATTAAATTCTTTCACATAAATACATCATACTATACTAGAAACTATGTAAGCATTCGATGCTTCAAATCATTTCACAACTAATTTTAAAGGGAATTAATAGACATATCCCCCTAGGCCCCAGGACCGCCCCTTATTTCAATTTTAAAAAAATAAAAAATGTTTCCTAAACTTAAAAATGGTGAATACGAAATTCAAAATAAAAATCACTTAATATCCTTATTTTAGGTAAAATGGATCGGAATAACTTCACCAGTGCAGATGAGGGTATTTCATCCATTACATAATTTATTAGTTATTACTTTTATTTGGTGGAAATAATTAATTTTTATTCTAGTTTTATTCTAGTGTTATTTCTTCTTGAGGAGGGGGGGGGGCGGTAGATGGTCCTAACTTAGATGTACCGCGCCCCACAGTGGTTGAAAGGCGGAAAAAAACCCATTTTTTGAGGGTATTGGAATATTCTTTTTCTTTTCAATATTAATTAATAGAATAGTTACCTGACACATTCCATCAATTTATTCGGATATATTCTGATTTTTAAACTTGTTAGGACCCTTTGAAAATCGATCATTGAAAAGGTTTATTTTTCAACGGAAAATTTATAGCACTATAATAATTTTTACAACTCGCATTTTTGTTTCTTAGAGCGATTTTCCTTCTTAATCATGAAAAGCGATCTCACATGTTACACTAGCATAAAAATGATGCTATTTGGTCTATGTTTTAACCCAGAAATAAAATCCCGAATAAATGCAATAAAATTAAGACAAACATTTTTTTTGGTAATCCATATTTTTCAAGCGCAGCCGAGCGCAGTTTTAAAATCCATTTTTTTAAGAAGAAGATACATTCAAGGAAATATTAAAACATATTCTATCTGCGTCCACCTGCGTCTGTACTTGTGGGATTTTATTTTTTATTGAAATACCAAAGCTATTTCGTGCAGTTTATTCGTTATGGAGCTTGTGCTTCGAAATAGGATGTTACTAATCGTTAAGTAAAACATCATGCCTTACTTACCAGATCTGTAGTATCATTTATAAAGTCAGTCTGAATCGTTGTTAGGTCGATAATAAATCAACTTTTTCACCTACCGTGATTTTAGAATGAATTTGGAAATTATTTATAATAAGTTTATTAACATGACCTCCGATAACTTAATGGCTTCGGCACTTTTAATTGTTAAGCATCCATTTGTTTTTAGAAGATTGGTATTAAAAAAAAAGGTTCAGTTATTATTTAGCGTGAATAAGGGAACTAAATTTTCACAGATAGAGTTGCAGTTATTAAACCTACATTGAACAGTCAATCCCACCATCTCCTATCAAAATTATATTAAAGTCGGATGATCCCAATCTTATATTTTAATAAGATATACATTTAATAGTTAAGAATTGAAACATAACGACAAAAATAATTGATAGTTCCTATGTATGATTTTTCTTTTTACCTAACTTGAGTGTTTTCATGAAATAAAATTATATTGCAAGTACTATCAATGATATTACTAGTATAAATATAATTATAGATACTTATAATTTAAGGAATTGGAAACAGACCTCAGAGATATCAGATGCACTCTGTATAAGAAGCGATAACTAAACAATATGTTCGTCAAAAACAACTTCTTCAAGTACAACTTACATTTAAAAAAATTATATTACTAAAGCAATGCGAAATTCTATTTTACCTTAAATATTACTATTTTACCTTAAATATTACTATTTTTTATTAAAATATAACATGAAATATTAAATAACGATAAAAACCTTGGAAGTAACAGATGCAATCTGTATATGAAGAGATAACTGCATGTGTTCATCAAAAACAATTTCTTCGAGTATAATTTATATTTTTTTTAAAAAACATTTATTTTATTCAAATAATGAAAAGTTCTACTTTACGTAAAATATACCTTCTTTTTTTTCAATTGCGCTTTAAGATTTTAGAAATCAACTTCTGTTCCATAATAAGCCTATATTCCCCTCTAGTTTTGTAGCTCAACAGGGATACGAAACTTTGTCTTCAAGAAATAATGGATCGATAACTCTTTCTTGAGAACATAGAGCTCTGTCTCTGTAGGTCGGATTTCGTATATTTTCAAGTTCTTCTAGTAGAGAAATAACGAAACTAAGAATTTTTATCTTTTATTTTGATAAATAAATGAAATATATTGATTGACTAACCTTAAATTCTTTTGTAAACCTTTTTAACGAATGTAGCCCACTGCGGTAGGCAGGTCCACCTTGTCTTATTCAAAAACAAGAAGAGCAGTGATTGCTCCGTAATAGGATGACAATGGTCGTATGCAAATGCGTCTTTCCCTTCTATGGACCGGATCTAATCCCCTCTACCGGGTTACTCCCAGGAGAGTCTTGTTCGGGGTGAAAAATTCAAAACAGATCCTATGGGCCCACTTACCAGGGTGGGGATAGCGTGATGACCTTAAATTACTTCTTAATGAAGCATACGAATGATCTGGGAGGATGCGACTCTGAGCAAAGCAGAAGAAAACCATTTAGAATCATGGTCAAGGAAGAAACTATCCATGTAATATTAGATTATTGGTATCCATTAATAATTGTAGGATAGAGCCTTTTATTAGTTAAAGTAATATTGAAACAGAATGAAGAAAAAATTTCATGGTTATAATCAAACCATTGGTACTTCTCAATATTCATTAGAATAACTAACCATGAACAATTTAAATTTAAAAAGTTTTAACTTCACTCTCACTTCAGACAATTTAATTTTGTTTTGACTCTTTATATTTTTTTGTGCCAAAAATAACTCAAAAAATAATACCGATGTTCTTAGAGAAACGAAAAAAAAAAAATTATAAATTTTATTAATAAAGAAAAACCTTCGTAATCGATTTTCTAATTATTAAGACTTTTACAGTTTGATTAGTATTTGTATAAAATCAGTTTTTCATTTCCAAGCGTTAAAATTTTGTCATAAATACGAAAATAGTGGCTACTGACTAAGGCCATTAAACAAAAAGAATAGATCTTATCGATAATAGTAAAGTTGACTAATTGTTGTTGTATAACAAATTTAACGCAAATCATAAAAATACATTTTAAGTGAACGCTTGACATACACTTATTCAGTACGAAGCACAGTCATTTAACTCAAAACATTTTCGAAATTCATTGAACTAATAATGTAATAAACTGCGAGTAAATTATCGGTAGTATTGTTTGCAGAAGTGGAGGATTCTGTCTAATCTTTGACAACGCAATTTATTAAATACTATGACAACGCAATTTATTAAATGCTATTAAAGTTGCTTTAGCTATTGGAGCTAATGGATTATACTTGAAATCAACCAATTACTGCATTTTAATTTGTATCAGTTTCATGATTTTCTGCCAACCTCGAAACGACTTGCCTCAATGAAATAGAAAAATCTTGACTTTTACAGCGAATTTTTTCGCTGTAATTCAATAATTCCGAAATTTTTAGTTGTCATTTTAATAATTTTCAAATTAACATATTTAACCACGATCATATAGGTCTTAAAATAAATTCGATAAATATACAGTTCTATAAATCAAATTTTATTTATCTCGAATAACATTTCACCGGTGGGATGACAAATGACCTATAATTATCCTAGAGTAATCCACTCCATGTGACAACAGATTATCTGTCTGAGCTGCGATGTGAGAGTTTTATTTTCAGAGCTGTCTCCCGAGGATTGTGGTATTTGGAAATAGCGCTAGTTCTGCTCTTTGTCTGAACATTTCGAAAACGTAGTAAAGTTTAAAAAAAGGGATTGAATTGAATAATAAATTCTAGACATTATAATATTGCTTCAGAGATAATATTGCTTCAGAGATAATATTGCTTCAAATAATTCTAAATGACACTGCATCAAAGTAATCCAAGTTTATTTTTTATTTTAAAAATCCTTCATATTTCAAACGCTTTTAACAATTAATAAACTATAATACATCAAAAGTATCCATTAATCTGATAGTCTCAATATATTTACCATGATTTGAGGGCTTTCACATTGGTAATATTATGAATAATTGGACTGATTATGTCACTTTATAAAATGTTTCGATATGCTCGTATATGAGGCAATTTATTTGTATTTCTTTAGCTAGAAAAATGAAGCGAAATATAAAAATAATTATAAAAAAATAAATTTAAAACCAATATTCTTCAGTATCATTTAATACATATTTTAGAGATAAGAACGAAAAAAAAAAAAAAAAAATAGAAATTCAAATATTAATCATGAAAAAAGTTATTAACAGTGTGGATGATTGATGGATGAACAGTCATTTTAAAGGGAAAATAAATTAAAATTCTGATGGTTTGGTGAGCATCTAAAAACATTGATTCACATTTTATAAAAATGGAAAATTAATAAAATAAAAAAGACTCTTTTAAAAAACTTTTTAAATAATAAAAATATCAAACATATTTTCGATTAGCCATACTAATTTAATATCTTTTTTATTGGTCTTATTCAGCTATATGATGAGTTTTTGAAACTCCTCAGACAAAAAGCCTAGAAAAAAAAAAAATCTGCAGCACTTTTCATATAGGAATTTAGAAACACATGTATTTTATCGACAATATTCTATGAAAACGTAACATTTTGATTTGATCTATATAAAACAATAATGAACTAAGTGCCATCCCATTTTAATAAATCTAAAAAATATCACCTAACGTTATAATTTTAATCATGTTTCTTTGTACGTGGCTCAAAGTGATATAAATAAACATCATACCAATGTACAAAACTCAAAATTTAATTGCCGTTTTTTCAAAATATTGAATTTGGCTACAGGCCACTTAGGCGTTATACCGATCATTTAAGCTTTAAGACAGAGGTTTCCACATGTGACAAAAATGACTGTAATCAATTATATCTAACGCTTTAGCTCTTATGAGTGTATGTAAAGTAACTAAAAAGTTCTAACTTTTCTTGAAACCGAGTAAAGGATTCATCCCCTCGTTCCGACTAATAAACTTAACATCAATTTTATCAGATTTCTTAAATACTACCTGATTATTTTATCACTACACGTTTTACTTTTTTTTTTTTTTTTTTTTTTTTTTTAGCGTGTTCTATTGGAACCGCTACGGTTTGTGACACAGGAAAAAAATATATTACTATGCAATTAGAATCGACTTAACATTTTAGTATCGCTAGAAAGATGTCTATTGAGAACGTTTTTTACGTTTGCGTCCGTGGATTGAATCTGAACAACATTTCTGTACCGAATATCCAAAAACCAACATTGAAGAAGTCATATATTGACAAAATTATGGGATCAGTTCTAAATTCGGCTGGTTTCAATTACAAAATCAGGCATAGCGTGACGGATAGCAATAAAACTAGAAGGAACCAGCTATCCGTCTATTAGTAGCAATCAAACACAATACACAAATATTTCATCTTGAGCTATTCCCTCCGCAGCTGTGTTCAACAGCCCCTTTGGCTCCCAACTAGCTCTTATACAGCTCGTAAAATACCTTCATATATTTCTGGTGGTGACAGGACAAAAAAGATACATCCATATAATTACCTGGATTAGAGCGGATGAATTATTATAGGCCGTGGCTTGGGCGACTTTAGTCCGAACAGTGTTGGATAGAATATAAGGAGTATTTTGCATTTTTTTTTTTTTTTTTTATAAAAACTAAATAAATAAATTTTTTTCATTATATTTCCATATACGACCAAAATCATATTTAACATACTTTTGAAATATTAAAGATATTATTTATTCAGGATAAACATTTGGTGTTTGAAAACAATACACACATTGAGTTTATTTAAGGAACAACATGCTTATATTATATAAATACTATATATAATTATATAAATGATATATTTATAATTATATAAATAAATAAATAAATATAAATAATTATATGATATATTTATAATTATATAAATGATATATTTCATATATTATATAAATGATATGAATACAAAATCTGTAAAATAAAATCATATCTGAATGTATAAAATGTGCACGGTTTTATTCAATAGTAAGTTTTGGGAAGTTTTTCATGAGATAGAATATTTTTAGGGGCGGATTGCACACATTGCCCTAACTCAATTAATTTAACTTGATTAATTTCTAATCAAATTGACAATAATGTTTTTATAAATCCTAATTGTTAATTATTGTCGAGTTAAATAACATACCTATATCTCCAGAGAACTGTTTACATATAAAAAGCCAAATTTCGTTCCCAGGGTGACCCTAGGAATTTATAAAGGTAATTAAAAATCCTTGGCTATGCCGTCTCTCGGATTGAACAGAAAATGGATTTACGATGTCCATCGGATACGATGGAAAATGGGCTGTACGATGTCAGGTACTCGTTAAAGATCCCGATCCTAATTATACCTGGACAGGCAAAATTAACTCGTAGTTCTTCCACTGCAGCATCGTCCGATTAGCCTTAGTGTCATAAAGTGACGTCAAAGAAACAAACAAAAATAAGGAAATTTTAAATAAAACCTCAATTACCAACAACCCATCAATACCATTCTGTAATTGGACATTTTGTCAAAGTCCTCACTAAATTTGAGTTTATTGATACATAAATTTCGGATGTAATTATTACCGAATTTAATGTATACATGTATAAAGGAATCCTTAAGTTTAAAACTTTAAGTTTATTCGAATGTAGAATTTCAGGGGCGGATTTAGCACAAAATTTGTGGGAGGGCCACAAGCCCCTGGTCGCATAATCACTTGAGGCCTTTCGCCTGACAGTACTTTTATTATTAAATTATTAATGATTATTTCCTTTTATTAAAACAGACTGTGTAATAATAATAAAAAATATTACGGGTTTAGTTATCATAATTGCGTTATTTATTAAAAAATAAAATATCAATACCATAAATATTTTAGGGGATCATGACCCCTTGGATCCACCCCTGGATGGATAGTACATCATGTTTATTAGATTGGCGAATGTTTGAAATTAATATGGATATGAAAAACTTGTAGTATGATCAGTTAATATTTACAAAAAAAAACTTATTATGACCGAAAGGGTTTTACCTCTTTATTGATTCTTAAATTTATGGTGCAGCCTATATCATATGAGACCAACGTCAATCCACAGAGGGTAAAACATAATTATGATATATTAAATTATAAATATGCCTGCTAGATTTAGGTTCAAAGAAATTTCGGAAAATCCTAATATGCTGGTTGAAAATTAAATAGAAAAAAAATGTTCCTAAAACATAAATTACAATAATATCATTTGAATTTTTTTTCTCGTTTTATTTCACCTTTTGATTTGTTCATTTTTTTAAGAATTGAGTCAATTTATTTTATTACATTCTAATCACCGTAAGGTATATAACACCGGATGATTAAATAACAAGTAGAACCAAGATTATATATATTTACTAGCCAAACCCGGCCACGCTTTAATGTGACTTACTGCACTATTGACATTAAGGGAAGTAAATATATGTATTCCGGTGAAATTTACTCAAAAACATCATTAAACATATAAGTACTGTTTAATAAGAAAGGATTATAAATCTTCTTTTATCTGATTTTTTTAAATTTATAAATGAAAATAATTACAATCTTCCACTGAACAGGAAGGAACATTGTGTATTCCATTGGGATTCATTTTTTCCATTGGGGATATTAACGAATATAACGGTAGAAAAACATTGGATAAAAAATAAAATAAGGAGTAAACATTTCCTATTTCTTTGTTTTCCTTTTCATTTTGCACAAAAATAATGGACAAAAGAGGAAAGAAATATTTTCCTATTCTTTATAATATTTTTCCCATTGGATATACAAACATAAAAAGTACATTTGGTTGTTTATGTTTACTTGACTAAACATCAAGTTCTGTCCTGTAAAAGTTTTAGATTTATCCATACGCTATTTTTTGAGTTTTGAGGTATCAAAAAAGAAAGGAATACCCATTGTTAAATAAAGGTATGTCTTATTATTCCTAATAGATTCCTAATGATGAACGAATGATAATAAATAATTTTTGGACTATAGTTTTATTCTCAGAGAGGTGAAAATGAATAAAAAAAAAAAAAAAAGAAAAAAAAGATTTCTCCATAATAGTCTTGAACTCGTTTGCAACGATATCTGGAAGGAGTGCAACAAAACCTGAACCCCCCAGGTGGATCGGTCGCCGAGCAGGCATTACCCTGATATATAGGACGGTCGGTCGGAAGACGAAGTGGACTCCCTGAAGCAACTAATCACAGAGGAGCTAACTGGTCTCCTACCAGCGGCTAATGTCTGTATAGGGCCCCTGGAATTTTGAGAAGGCCTCCCTGGGAAACCAAAGATATATTGCTTAATCCTTGAGCGGTATCTTTTGTCCCCCCTCCATTTATATAAATTGTTTTTTGTTTTTCTTTCCCCTTTTAACAAGAAGACAAAGGTCTTGTAAAAGAGTAATAGAATGTGTTAGGCGTGTCCTACACACTCTTGGTCTCCGATCCGAACAAGGGCATCCCTTTGGCCTCATGAATTTATCTTTTGCAAGAGTTCGGATTTTGATTTAGGGAAATATTTCGGGAACCTATGTTGTAATTTGTAATTGATTGCTTACATTGATAATCAATTTGAAATTGAAATAAATCAAGATTGCAAATTATCAAAGGAAACCGTTGTTTCATATACGAGTATATCAATGTAACCCAGTAGCTAGCTAGCCCCAAGTTATCAGTAGATTTTTTATTAGAAGAAAAGAATAAATTTTTTCAGCTAACATTAATCGCGTCATTAAATCTCTCAAATAGAAACCAATAGCAAAATATTGAAGCATAACATCAAGTAAATGGGTACCTATTTAAATTTTAACTAGCAATAAGGCCTGTTAACCATATGCATATTTAGTCACTTTAAAAAGACTATGACTGGGCCTTTTTCATACTATACCCGCCAGCTACTTAAGTGCAAATTAGTAACTTAACAGTGATTTTGTAAGTAACTGTGAAAAAATATTTTATTCAAATAAAGAAAGGGAAGTTATTTATTGTAGGGAAGTTATTCTGGAATCCAAAAGTTAAGATATACTTTTAAACATAATCTCAAAAATCAAGTTCCTTGTCTGTCTTAAAAAGTATTCATATCATTCAAACAAAACGATACTGAATGATAAAGAAATAATGAACTCAGATTTTTCTATTTAATAATGTCGTTATTTTAAATGAAATTACAGAAATTAACTAGCAGGTATACACTGAAAAAAGAACAAAAAAAAAAACATAGTATTTAATGGTTATTCTCTCTTTTTTTATTCAATATTAATGTCAGTTAATTTTTTTTTAGTTTTTATGTTGCCGTATCTTCTAATGAAAATATAAAGATAATTAAACACTTAAAATTTTAACAAGATGCCAAAATTAGTTGTTTGGTTTGTGGGCACCAACCATAAATATCTGGTAAAATTAATAGACAAATTTTTCTTGTACTGGTGTAGAAAAGTTAACTTGATATACACCATCATCAGCTATTAGTACTTTTTTATATATTAATAAGTGTTTACTAACTTATTTTATTTTTTTCTCACTTTGTGAGAATTTGAATAATTTTATTAGTAACATTATGATTTCTTGTTCGGCTCCAAGAATAGGAACAGTTAAAATAATCACAGAATTAATTACGATATTAATTTATTTTTATCTTGATTACGACAATTAAAAACTAGATGTTTTAACTGAATTTTTTTTTTTTTAATTTGAGGGCGTTGACAGCTCTCTCATAATCCCAAGGCTACAAGAACAGAGCAATGTACTGATTTCCTCTGCCTCAGTCATGCATAGGCTGAAGAAATAATTATACCTAGATACGCCAATGAACGGCGAAGAATACACCTTGCAGAATTAAATATCGAGGTAATTACAAAAAGTATGCAATTTTATCCGTGGGAGAGATTAGAAAAACCTGATGAAAATTTAAGTGGAAGATTAAGCATACTGACCGAACGACACACAGTAGGAAAATTTTGTGATATAGCGGCCAAAAATCTATAACTCCTGACTAAATGACGATAATTGAATAATTCTTTTTTCATTAAAGAGCATGAGATTTTCTTTATCAGTGAGAATAAAAAAAATAAAAATACCATCACTCAAAGTATTTCAAATTAATTTTTAAATGAATCCTTTCTTCACTTAAATTTAAATAAAATAGCTTATAAGGTTAAGGGTTATACATGGAGAATGAAATGAGTCAGGATTATTATCTATTGAGCTTTCTGCTCATATATTTGAAATTTGCTCCTATTTGAAAGGAGTTTAAATAATTATTGTCTGATGAAGAAAAAATCCAAAAAATTAAATTAAAAATACCCTATTTTTTAGGAATTTTAACCGAAAAAAATATTGTCGTATAATTCAACGATAAGTATGTTTTATCATTCAGTCTAATTCGAGGCCGAAAATATATTGAAAGCTCAAATATAGGGGTTTAAATCTTAAAATCGATATATCGTATAATCATATAATCGATATATAAAATAATATCAGAGACATGAGCATAGATATTGCTTGAAATAAATTTGATTTTTTTCCTATTGAGCTTGCCTTTTTATATTAATGCACCAAACAAATTTATAAATAAGAAGAATGGCTGTAAAATTATTGGATAAAAATGCGTTTTAATTTCATCCACGTTGACTATGTAATTTATGAAAAGAAAGTATCTAAATTGATATAACTTCTATTATTGGCAATAGTTGGTTCTGATTTTTTCCATACTGGTAGAGGGTGAAGGGTGCTAAAATACCATAATAGAATTCGATCGATCAAATGCGATCGATCGACGATATATCGATTTTAAGATTTAAACCCCTATATTTGAGCTTTCAATATATTTTCGGCCTCGAAGTAGACTAAATCATAAAACATACTTATCGTTGAATTATACAACAATATTTTTTTCGGTTAAAATTCCTAAAAAATAGGGTATTTTTAATTTAATTTTTTGGATTATTTCTTCATCAGACAATAATTATTTAAACTCCTTTCAAATAGAGCAAGTGCCTGAAAACTACATGTATGTGAGCAGAAAGCTCAATAGATAATAATCCTGACTCATTTCATTCTCTATGTATAACCCTTTACCTTATAAGCTATTTTATTTAAATTTAAGTGAAGAAAGGATTCATTTAAAAATTAATTTGAAATACTTTGAGTGATGGTATTTTTATTTTTTTTATTCTCACTGATAAAGAAAATCCCATGCTCTTTAATGAAAAAATAATTATTCGATTATCGTCATTTAGTCAGGATTTATAGATTTTTGGCCGCTAAATCACAAAATTTTCCCACTGTGCGACGGGTAGTTTTGGAAGTTGCAGAGGGATTTCACCCCCCCCCCCTGCCCCCCCCTCCGAAAGATGAAATGATTGAAAAGTTATAAAGTACTTTATATCATCCGTGGTGAAATCAAAAAGTCTATATTTTAAACGGCTTAATTTAGATTCACAAATTTTTATTTTAGAAACCCTACTATTACTATTATCCTTGAATGGTACTTGCAAGACGATTTCATAGATTTTATAAAAATCATAACATTATATAATGATTTGATGGGTGTTTTCTTTCAAAAATATATCTAGAACTTTACTTAAACTAAATCGAAAGAGACATACCTAGATTCTGGAGAACAGACGGATATGGAAGCATATGGTTCAAGATACCATTGCTAATCTATACGTTTGCCTTATCAGTATAACATTTATATAATTGATATAAAAAATCTAGGACGCATTAGTTAATTCTTGTCAAAAGAGATAATGATTATTTAAAAAATACATCAAAACTAAAATAGAGATGAGAGATGGTCAACTGTTCTTCAATTACGATAGGTTAAATAATGGTCAGGATTTTCAGTTTACAATGATATTTATTATGGTAAGCCAACGTTTCGATCCAGCTTGTGGATCTTCATCAGGGCTAAAAGAAAACAAATATATGAGTATCTATGCTAGAGGGTGACAATAAATGGATACATTACAGAACTGATAATAATATATGTAGTAATGTATCCATACAGTAATGTATCCATTTATTGTCACCCTCTAGCATAGATACTCATATATTGGTTTTCTTTTAGCCCTGATGAAGATCCACAAGTTGGATCGAAACGTTGGCTTACCATAATAAATATCATTGTAACTGAAAATCCTGACCATCATTTAATCTATCGTAATTGAAGAACAGTTGACCATCTCTCATCTCTACTGAAACCTGATTTAAAGTGCTCGAATTAAGATAATCAGTATACTAGTTATCTAAAAGAGAAGAATTCGAATAAAACATATCTTAATAAAACATTACTATATATATTATTATCAGTTCTGTAATGTATCCATTTATTGTCACCCTCTAGCATAGATACTCATATATTTGTTTTCTTTTAGCCCTGATGAAGATCCACAAGCTGGATCGAAACGTTGGCTTACCATAATAAATATCATTGTAAACTGAAAATCCTGACCATTATTTAACCTATCAAAACTAAAATATATATCACACAAACCTAGTTATCAATTGAAATGCACCAATACCATGCAGATTATTCTTATCTTACGTCAGTAATCTGTAATTCAAGGATGAAAGAGCATGGAAGTTCATGCAATGCACTATTCGCAGGAATTATATTAATAGACCTGAGAATATAATTATATTTCTGAAATAAAATTTTGGGATTCTATATTTATATAGATTTTTTTTTCATTAATTTAATGAAGAAATTAAAAGGCTGACGAAGGACCTTAATAAAGCTATAAACTTTAATTACCATGAAAAAATAAATTGAGTAAAGGAATTATTGATATGTCGGGTTTGATTTTACGCTGAATAATAAGGAAAAAACTTAATACATATATTTATTTTCATTTATAAATATATTTATACCTTTCTAGAAGATACCTATGCCAGAGGCTATCCTGAAATGGATAATCGTAAAACGATACTCTCGTAGGCCGTGACGACGTTTCGAATTTATAAACTGCACCAATAAATAAGAAAGGTTATTTAATTATTGCCTTAACTGGGCGCAGCTTCCCAGAGCTCTGTCGGGAGGTTGTATATCAAACGCCCGGCTCTTATACCGCACTTCACAGCCCTGATTAACTGCCTCCAAGAGGAGGATTAGTATTTTTATAATGTAATATCATATTATAATTATTATATGTGCTTCAAAGAGTTATATTGTTAAGGGAGGACTTAAAAAAAATTAAATTAAATATAGCATTGTGCGAAAAAAAACCAAATGAAATCCTTTTGCCGACTGATATAGATTACATTAATCTATGGTGCAATTAAAAAGATGCACGCACAGGGACTGACGCGTCATAAGGAAATTACGCCCTGGGATTAATTGCTTTCTGATATGGAACAGGCAATAGGTATTTCCATATGAGTGAAATGTTAAAATTAACTGTTTGTACAATTTAATTTGTTATTTAACTATAAATGTGGTAATAAATTAATGAAAAAAAAATAAATGATCAAATTAATTTAAAAGATACACATAAGAAAAAATAAAAGAAGAAAATTTTATTTTAAATCTTCCCAAATGAACTATTAACTTCCAGTGTTATGGAAATATTTTATATGATAGCTAATACCAAACGACTATACAAAACTTCATAACCCTATGGACTGAGCACAATCGAAACCGATATACCAAAACTTAAAGCAATACTCTTGCCAACCTGAACACCCAACACACTCACACAAAGCTTTAATGTCCCAATTATTGGCTAGGTTCTAATTAGTTATTCATTGATTTTTTGTAATCGCGCATCAAAAACATCACAGACTGACGTCATTGAATTTTTCAAAATTTAATACTACAGTTACAGAAATTTTTCTTACTTCGGAAAATTATAAATTGCACAAGAGCTTACATCGGCGACAACCCCATCCCTTAACAGAAAATCTTTAAATGCTTTATAATTATATTTGCCAATAAGTTTTACTCAGCGTAACATAACTCGGTTACGTTTATAAGTTATGTTTATAAGTGAGATAAACTCAACCCAACATATACGCGTATATAAACAGGAATTATCACCATTCATCATTTCTAAATTAAATTAAATGAGCGAAAAAAGTGCTTACCAGCTTGCGATTAAAAGTCCATCTTTCTTAACAATAGGAAAAGGACTTTTCTGTCGGAACCAGTGTTTAACCAAGTATCGAGAAGTGATTTTTTTTTTCTCGATTTTTTTAACGTAAGACGTGAGAAACGGCGGTGAAATCAGACATGGCAGACAGACAAATAGGCCGACCGAGAACAAAAGATAGCCCCACTAATGGGCACGGAGGAATGCCACCGACCTGGAGGACACCACCTGACAAATTGTGCCGCAATATCGTACCGACTCCACTATATCTTGGAGGCCACGGTAGTCCCCCCTTCTGATGGCTCCAAAGATCTTATCCGAAGAATATTTCGAGTCATGGGGTAATATCCTGAATAGGATCTTCAGGGTTGGTTGAGATTTATGTTCAGTGGAAGGAAGCGTTTGGAAATAAGTAATATTGCTAAATTACATTTCTGCAGTTCCACAGGTTAGGGTTTGCTCGACCGTTCGTTCGATGCTGCCGTCTACATCACATACTAAACAAACGCTCAAAACTACCAATATAATGCAAAAGCCTGATTCGTATGACAGTAATACGACCTATTAAGACGTACAGAATCGAGCTTTGGGTCTCCAGCAAACCCTCTGGATTTCTCTCACATCCAATTCTTGCATTTTAAATCCTTTGCAAAATCCTTAATGCTTCTTATTTTGTAACGAATTAAATGGCCTCAATATCATAATGTTTATTTAGCCGGATTAAGTTACAAGTCCTTTCATAGTAAACTCCCGACCCATCCGAACCCACTTGTATTCACCCTCGCTTTCTCCACGACTTCAAGCAATCCTCTTTGCCGTTTGAAAAGAATAGAGCCTCGGGATCTCTTAAGTTAGATTATATTAGTTGAGTTCTATCAGTGTATACTTTTCTCAATATGCTCGTTCATGGCGTTTTTCTTCTCTTATATAACATTTATTTAATGTATTTTTGTAAGCAGTTGTAAATTTGAGTAAATATATAGTAAAAAAAAGCTTTTTAAGCGTAAGGAGACAATAAGTGACAAGAAATACACATTCGAGGCTGGTAACTTACCGTTTGGTAGAATAATCCTAAAATGTTAAATGCGATGTATCTTTAGTGTAATATAACACAAGAAATTCAGCTTCCTATGAAAAATAATGATTTTTATTAATAACTCAAAATGAAAAATGAAATTCCCTGGTTTCAATTTATATATTATACCATATTCGTATTTATTATACAGGCGCTCTCTTAGCTATATAAGGCTGTTATTAAGGATAAAATAAATAATTTTATTCCATTATATATCATGTAGAGCCACAAGATTAATTCCTTAGGTTACCTTAAGCCGCTTCAGAATTGACATTTACCTTTCAAAGGCGTATATAGCTTGAAAGGATTGATCCAGTTTACGTCACTACCGTATGAATTACCGACGCCAATGGTTGTCGCACACTGCCATTATGGGCCTTCCATAGAGCCTAAGGCGACGTGTTGATGCCAATCAATTCGCAATTAAGGGCAACCAGCCAATGGAAAAAAAGCTTCTAGTTTTATTTCAATTCTATTTATTCTGTTAAATGCAAATTGTTTAAATACAAGTTTTCAAGGAAGTCATATTTTTTATTTTTTTCCTAGACAGTTTTAAATTTTGTAAGTTCTCTAAGAAAGGGGAAAGAGAGTAACTAAATAACTCTAACAAGAGTAGAAACAATGTACGAACGTTAAATTTTAAAAAGCCTTCTCGGTCATTTAAATAATCAACAAGTTTAAATTTTGGCTCTTAAATATTTTCGAAAAAAATATTAACCTAAGGCAAAAGAATAATAATAAATAAAAATACGATAATAAAAACTGCCATGTAATTTGTTGCATGATAAGTAGGCATCTTAAACAATCAGTGAGTTAATATAAAATAGCTACTAATAAACAGGGGCGGATTTAGCACGAAATTTGGGGGTCATGGACCCCCCCCCCTCTCTTAATCACGTGGCTGACAGCACCGATTTTAATGAGATTGTTACCTTGTATTAAGAAAGACTGCGATATAAACAATCAAAAGAGTTATATTTAGGTAACAGTATCTACCTAATTGCATTATTCGTTTAAAAATACAAAAACATTTAAAAGCAAAAATCTTTGGGGGGGGGAGGGGGGGGGGGTGTTATGAACACTGTGACCCATCCTTGGATCCGCCCTTGTTAATGAAATCAATTCTAAAAATTGTAAAGATTTATCAAATTAACATAATGCGGGTTAATGCTAAGATGTGCAATAGTGAGATACAAAACTATACTTAACAAATAGAAGGTTACAGTCTCTTGTTGACATAATCTTGTTGCCGTGGTTGCAATGATGAGGAAGCCACGGTATTATCATTAACTTGTTCAAAATAATAGTTTACTATTATCTAATTAGGAATATGATAGTTAAACAAGCATCCACAGAGGAACTCAAAAACTACTTATGAAAAAAGCGAAATAAATAACGTTAAATGACTAAATAAAAGCTTCTCATAGATAAGAGGTAAATTTCGTTAAGAAATTTATTGATTTTGAAATTAAAATATCATGACCGATAACAAAATAATCGTGGCTAAAACAACTAGACAAAAAGTAACTTCATATTTATAAATGTGACATTGCTATCAAATTTTGGCATTTTGATATATTTCATTGTACCAACAGTATAATAAGATAATTCAGGTGTTTTGATGACAATCCATACAGAGGATTTCTTACGTTAAAGATTTGGCCAAAAACAGAAACATTTTCTGTAATCATACGCTCAACCGATATCACGAGAAAATATCTGGTCGTCAGAAAGTATAGTTCCTTCACGAACATTTGTCGCGTAATAATAATCCCTGGTTTCATGTTTTTTTATATTAATTTTTTTTTTTTAAGCATTAATCTTTAATAACATTCAATTTATATAATTGAATATACTTTTATTTATTATTATTATTTTTTTTTACTGTTATATTTATGATAAAAAAATAGAAGAAGGAAAACAAACAATTTGGGAGAACGCAGTGGGACAGACAGCGAGGCTGTGCATTAGGGAGCCATTGTCTGATAGGGTGGGGGAGCCGACAGATATAAATGGTAAAGAAACAGTAGCGCCTCAAAATTGTGTTTATTGAATTCGATCTCCAAACCCACCACACCGTCTCGCTGACACTCTCTTAGTCACCGCTGACGAAATCTTTATTTTAGTATAAATAATAATTATAATGATATAGATAGAAATAGATGATTACGATTAAAATGATAATGAACAAAAAGTATTAAAAACGTTTTACCTAAATAGATGCTGGGATAGGTTATAACTTATAGAATAACCTTCCTGCCCTGGGTACGCTGAATCACCTTGACGGTAAATAACCATGTCAACCCAAATAAGCAATAAAAGGTTATTATTGGTTACATAATGGAAGATACTAATTATAATTGTATTCTTAAGCGGACCTTACACGATCAATAATATTGTCAATACTGTCGTTTAGCTTTGAGGGCCCACCGTCAATATCGCCATCAATACTCAAATTTTCACCTTACACGACCAATATTATTGACAATATCATACTGTATTGCCAATATTATTGATCGTGTAAGGTCCACTTTAAAGTTCAATGCATAGAACTTTTTAAATCATTCATTTTAGATGTATCATAGACTTAATTTAAAACAAAAAAGTCCGAAAATCCTAGTTTAATTTTTAAAAAAATCGTACATAATCAAGATAAGAAGTATAAAACTTGTAGTTTAAATTACAAGTTGAAATGTACAACAAAAAAACAGGTTTTAAAATCTAAAGCCTAAAGGTTTTAAAATCTAAATTAAAAAACATAGCAGGATTGTCCGGCAGTAGGGTAAATATAAGAGCTATGAATTGTTTCTTCATTGTATTTAAAACATAAATAAAATAATGTTTCAATAGTAATTTTGTTGGTAAATACTAAATTAACCATGATTAGACTATGTAATCAATTTTTATTTATCACTCCAACTATTTATCAAATCTAATAGAATGAATTATAATTTTTCTCATTATAACTATCATTTTTACCAATATCAGATTAATCCTCATTCTATATGATTAGTAGAAGGAAATGGGAATAAAATAATAACACTTTCTTATATTAGTGTACATTTAGAAGACCAAGCAGGTAACTCATTTCCCAAATTATTTATCATTAACATACAATAAATGGATATTTAAAAATAATTTACCTATTTTGTTTGCTACAGAAAATGTAAAAACCATTTATTGGCTAAACAACTTTACTTTTTCATTTAACTGTAAGAGATGATTAATCCTGTCTTCTATAATTTGAGACAGGCGCGACGCAATTATTGTTTTATCATAGTAAGGCTGTTTCATACCAGAGAGAACTTCTATTTCTTTAACATCACATTGGCCACATTTAGCTCTCCAGGCGTTCAAAGATTCTATGAGATCTTCTTCTGATTTGTCCGGGGCTTGTTGTTGTACAGACGGAACAGTTGTTTTATTGTTTGCATTGCATTGCTCTATTGCTTTGTGTTCAGTAATCTCTTCGTCCACAACCATTGCTTCAGATGGATATTCTTGTTCAACATCACTGTCTTCCTGTTCAAAATCAGGACACCCATCAAGTTCTCCATCGGGGCTAAAAGTCAATTCCTTCACCCTGTCGGCATAGCGAAGTGTATTTAAGGAGTGTTCGCAGGAGGCCATTCCGGGACTGATCATCGCGATCATGCAAGTCTTGTTGTTCTCTCCTACGAAGGAGTCTTTGAGGACCTGGGTCAGTTTGCTCCCACGGAATGGCAGGTGCGCCCCCTTCTTGCCTAGCGCCCTGATGCACTCTTTCAGAGACAGCAACGACTTGTTGATGGCTGCTCCTTCCATCCGGGTTACTCTATCTCCTGACGCTGTGTCAGCACCTCTTTCATTTCCAGCCAAGTCAATTAAAGATAACTTACCATGGATTTGATGACCTCTCGAGCTTCTCAATGTGAGTTGGAACACTGCGTGAGACCTAGATGAAGTAGGGTTGGCTGCCGTAGATCCCGATGTTCTTGCTTGATTACCTCCTTGTATCAAATTTAGAACTGCATCTACAGAATTAACCACCCTCTCTGTCAAACCTACAACTTGGACATGTTGTTTTCCATCTTCTAGTACTCTCAATTTAGCTTTATCGGCTAATAAGTCAAAAAGTTTTCCCTGGTAAATTTCGAAAAAACTAGCTGTAACTATCAGTTTTAAATGTTCATATCTGGGAGAGTGAAGATGTTCAAATACATCAATTGCCGCCATAGCATAAATCCCACCTTTATAATCTTGTGATTTACCGGAGACCTTTCCCCCCATTGTATGTGTTTTGCCACTTCCAGTCTGACCGTATGCAAAACAAGTTGCCATTCCTCCTTCAAATACTGTGTCCACCAGCGGCTTTGCAGTAAACTTGTACACAGTATCATTGGAGCAGTATTCGTCAAAAGCGTAATCAAATTTGAACTCGTGGTTCTCCAAGTACTTTGTCAGATCCACCTTCAGTTTGGGTTCGTGCACTACGATCAGGTCCTTCTTGGGAACAGTTATGACGTCGACATCTTTCTTGGCGATTTCCCTCTTGTTGAGAGGCCTTTTCCTTACACACACGGTAATTAGGCACTGCTTCATCGGGTCGGAATCCTTCAGAGGTTTGATATCCAATGTACTTCGGTATTCCTTTATCATCACACTAAACTGCCAATTGGGGTTACCAGAAAATGAATTCATTAGAGCTTCTTTCTCTTCCTTTTTTTCAGCTTGTTTTTGTCTCCTTTGTTCTCTTGACTTCTTCAACCTTTCGATTTCAGTCACAACACTACTCCTCCTCAAACGTGGAATGTTTGACATGGAAGTGTTGAAGGTTTCTTGAACGATTTCAGTACTGTTCATCATCATGGAATGAAATTGAAATCTAATTCATGAAGGTTAATCCACTAAGTATACTTTTTTTAAATTTGATTTTATTTCTCGTGTAGATTATAACCTCTATATTTACTGAGTGAGGGAAAACATGGTAGCTGGTTCAGCAGAAATAAAACATATTTTTGTATTTTAATAGTTAAAATGCTAAAAATAAATATCTAAATAAATATTAATACTGAATAAATATTAAATTTAGAAGGGTAATGACCATATGTAGAGAAATGTTTATAAAAAAAATGTTATGAAAGAATATTCTACCTTAAGAAATAACATTAGTAGTAATGTAATTTTTTAATGACTCAATAACGTTAAATGATTGACTGCCTTTTTATAAACCTATCCATAATCAAACGTCTTCATTACTTCATTAATAATAGAAATTTACTTCTACTTGCTTCATAAAGATTTCGATATCATTTGATAACCTTTAAAATTAATTGAGATTAATTTATAACATAAGCGGAATATTGTTAAATTTTTTTAATTGAGGAGGGAATTGCTCTACCTTATTATTTTAGTGTTTTGTCAAAGGATATTTCTTCTACTGAAGTATAGTTTATCTTTTAGTTATGTTTAAATTATTAATTTATAGACGTTAAATTTATTCATATGACTTGTAGAACGTCTAACCTTTATTCCACTGTTGTTAGTTCAATTATGGCGATGATTGAAAAAACTGTATATAAGAAAAAAAAAATTTTAATAAATTTGTAAAAATACATTTTATGAAACCCAATCTTCATATTTCAAATTTTGTTTTAAAAATCTTTTATATCGTTGAATATACAGAAAGTTAAATACAATCATATTGAAAAAAACCTTCTTTTGCCACTTGTGTTCTAACAAGCATTAAACCACGTTCAAGAATTTCGCATGCGCAATACGCCTATAACAGCTCAGTGATCCAACAAGAGCCAAATCACTCTTTGAACGGCAAAACCAATCAATCCTACTATCCGCGAGGAAGGGACATGCGCAGTACTTGAATTATCATACCATGACGTCCAGGATTGCTTATTGGAACAAACACTATTATTCTTGTGTTCCGAAGCATTACAATATTATAAACTTGAACAATGGCTAAACTAACGTGATCTAGACGAAATTAAAAGGAAAGAAGCCGATTCTAATTGCACATGTTTTGATTAAAATCAAGTCAAAGTTAATGGACTTCGAAAATCTGATTTTATCCATCCCAAAATATTAAAATAATATTGCCTTTATTGATTATAAATAAAATATCTTCAATTAAGGAATACCCTTTTCTTCAATTTGTCAATGATTCTTCATATTTCAGACTCGTTTCTTTTTTGGTGAAAGTAGTCATTCCATTTGCAACCACTTGCAATTACATCTCATTTTTCTTTATTTGATGGATTGTTTTTTTTTCTTCTAAATACCAAACGTTTCTCGTTTCCTGGAAGATGAAATCTTTTGAGCCTGTACAGGAGAAGATATATATTTTCTTACTATATTTACTTTTTTTTCAGTGTTGTAAAATTCGAAACTCTTGTTGTAAAATTACAATCTTGCAGTTTACGAAAAAACATTTAGTCTATTTATATTCCTTAGGGGTGCAGAGCTACAGAACCAATAACACGAGACTTTCACGTTGTGTTCGTCCAGTTGTCAGCTGCTATTTTAAAATTAGTTCCTCTCTTCAGAGTCTTGAGAAGGTCTTGACACCCGTCCCTCCCGATCAATAGGATAACACGACCGAGCCTCCAGAGAAAATATCAAATATTTTCTTTGGCCTAGTTCCAGTCCCAGGGACCGAGGGCGATGGTACCAATTTTCAGAGTCCGGATTCCCTTTGAACTCTACTTTACACCGCCACATCTCGACATCAGTGTCAGAATTGAATAAAAATATTTATGTTTTAGACAGAAGAGTGTTAAATCTGTGATGTGATAACCTTTCTTATATTTTCTTTGAAAACAATAAGTAACAAGAAATATTTAAAGTTGAATTCTGTTGGCCGGAAATTAACACCATGCCCATTTTTTCTATTGACTTAAATTCGTCACTATGGATTTAAATGCTATGATAAAGAAATTTTTAAATGTATGCTTTACTAATAGAGATAACTCAATCAATGTTATCACATACTATTGACATTGATAGGTAATTGGAAATATTTATTGTGGTATTGAAATCCATAATGGAAAATTTAATTCAATAAAATAATAATAAAATTGACATGGTTTTTGTTGACTTCGGAGTGCAGAATTTGATCAAGGTTGGTTCGACCCTCTTCGAATTAATATGAAACTTAATGGGTTTATATTTATTCAACATTGGACTTCTATCTCTTTAATATCACTTGTTAATTTCAAATGGATTATTTTGATTGAAACATACCTAATCAAATTTATAATTTTATTCTACGTTTCTACAAGGATATTGATTGCAAATACTCGAAGAAAATAGTCAAGGTTCTTGTCCGAATTATAGGTTTCTTTAGCAAAAGTGAATCTAACTCAATAATTGTATCCTCAATCCTTTCCATCATCAAAATGTTCTATATAATATGGCCACTACATACATACAGTACGTGGCCACTACATACAGTACAGGTGTAAAATGGTCAACCGTCCCCTTAAAATCCATGTGGAATGATAAATTGTCCGGAGTTTCAGACAGATTTTTTTTTTTTATTTCACTTGCCTACGTTTTGACCATAAGCATATGGATCATCAGGGCTTTCCTTGAAGATTCTCATATGATAACCCAGATGGATTTTTGAGAAAACTCATTTTCCACCCCGTTCTATTTTATCTTTATTTATATTTATATTTTTTGGAAGTTGATAGTTATTGATTCATTAACACCACACCCTCTCTGTTCCAGGTACAGTCAATGCTAACGGAGAGACGAAGAGGCAGAGGACCTCATACACCCGGTACCAGACACTGGAGCTGGAGAAGGAGTTCCACTTCAACAGGTACCTGACGAGGCGGCGGAGGATAGAGATCGCCCACGCCCTCTGCCTCACGGAGAGGCAGATCAAGATCTGGTTCCAGAACAGGAGGATGAAGTGGAAGAAGGAGCACAAGATGGCCTCTATGAACGTGATCCCTTACCATTACCACATGTCCCAGCCCTACGGGAACCCCTACCAGTTCACGCACCTCACCACCTAACTAGCTTCCGTCATGCCCAACAGCCACGACCTCTGGCAGGAGAGGTATGAGTGATAGGTCTGTAGGCACCATGACGTACCAATCTGTGATCGTGTCCTGCCGCAGCGCTGGGCCACCGAACTAGAGTGCTGTGTTGTGTCTTGTGAATACTGACATTTGCGAATGTATCTATCTGTAAAAGTCCTCAACGAAAGGACAAGAAGCGCTAAAGACTTCTGCAAATATAAATATATATATAAATATAAATTAATATATCCTTCTCAGTATTGATATAGTCTAGCAATAAGCGTCGTTCCGATTATTTGTAAAGCTGATGACGTAAGATTGTGTACAGATATGGGTTTTTTTGATTATTTAAATAAAAATATTTTATGGACTTCTTATTGTATTTTAATATACACCATGAGATTATTAATACACTTATTATAGTGTCTAAGTTTTTGGTAGTAGGTAGAAAAAAATTATTTTGACAAGTGCAATATGGATAGGATTTTTCCCGTTCGACTTTTTTTTTTCAAAAAAAAATATATATATAAAATTAAAATTAAAAAAAAATGAGATATGAAAATTCGGTCGTGTACTTTCAAATTGTAAATATCCTAAAGATTTACTAAAGTGTAATATAGATGTTGAAATTGTTGTCCCAATTTTTGTGTTTCAATATTTGTGAGTATATAAACATTATATAACTATAGTCTAAATGTGACTGAGATATATTCGTAATACCAGTGAGTGTGTACATTTGATAAAGATTGATATATGAATTGTATATCCTGTTTATTGTTTTTCTTTATTTTTTATGAGTTGCAGTTGACTGTTTCCCATGCCGACTTAGTCGTTGTTGTTTATGAATTTTTATTATTTCCATTTAACTGGATTTTATTTTCGTTATAAATTACAAAAAAAAATTAAAAAATAAAGATTATACGCATGTGAACAAATTCGGAGTCACACAGGGATTATGGTTTAGTTTAGTAAAGCCCGTGTAGTATATGTATATGTGTATTATTCTTATTATTTAAACCAAAAAAAAGGTATGTATTAAAATTGTACAAAAAATGTTTCAGTAAATTTATGTAAGAGCATCTTTTTAGATTCACAGACTGGAAATCCAAACGTTATTAATGATTCCCTTCTGTAGTGCGGATTAAATTAGCATTAATGGATTTGTAGTAGTTGAAACCATAGTTAACGATTGCCAATACATAACCAATCTGATACGGCTTTTTATTTTTAAAATCTTCAAAAGATTTCAATAATGGCAAAGCATCTTTCAAATGAATAAATTGTCAACTTTCACATAAAATGAATATTCATGAAAAATGGCAAACGTTACCAAAGGTTCACTGATTTGTTTCCTAAATGTAATTCAGATTTTGATTTTAACAAAATAAATTTTTGGACCCCTTCTATATGTCATGTATGAATGATCAAATAATAAACAAATACTTATACATAAAAAATTAAAAATGTGTTTTATTTAACCTATGCTATTTTTTTAGTTTTTGAATCCTCTGAGTAATTAATCTTACAAATATTCGTAAGCTATTGGTCATTTTAAAGTCGTTCAATAGGTGAACTACCAGCCATTATTAGTATTTAAAATAATAAAGAAACTTTTATTTAAAATATTAAAGAATAAGATAAGGTAAGTTAAGGAAGCAATAAAGCATAAGAAGGAAGCTGATGAGAAAAATAGTGAAAGGTAATTTGGTGAAAAGGATCAACTAAATTGTTATATGCTATTAAAAAGTTATGATTTATTCAGACTTAAAACTCATTATAACCAGTGTCCACTCTGTTTATGTAACATACATTAAATGGTGATGGCTGTTCTGAAACAACTCAAAGCAAGTTGCGACTGCTTTAATTCTATAATTAAAATATTAGATTTGCATTTTTTTTTTATTTAACCATAAAAATACGTTTCATTTATGAAAAAAACTAGCTTTGGGGCCCGGCTTCGCTCAGGGAGTTGTGGAATAGGTAGATGAAACAATAACTTTAAAATTTAATAGTACAGAAAAATAGACCAAAATTAATCATGATTAAAACAAAATTTGTACCATCCTGAAACTTAAGCTTAGTATTCGTGGTAAGTTTCGAAACCTCAGAGTCCGCCCATATATGGTTTGGTTATAAGAGACCCCATTAATGCGGTTCTCTCAATGCGTTTTCTTCCCTTTTCTAGATTAAGAAAATTTTTGTTGGCAGCAAATATGTCCTGGTATATACCATTTTTTATGGTTTCTATGTTCTGATTCCATTGAGACCATTCTCATGACGGTACCGCATCCTTATCAAGTTGAGTAACTTCTCCATTTTCGAATTCGGTTGAAAATTCACGAACAGAACAGAACTATTAAACAGAAATATTATCTGAACACTTTATTTTCGGTATATATTCCATTAGGTTATATCATATTATATATAGATTATCTATTTTATTCAGTGTTAATTTTTATTCGCTCACTACACTAATAAGCAATTTTTCTTTTGTTGTAAATTTACTCTTATATTATATATTGATTAAAGACAATGTTTCGACCAATTCTTTCTTCTTCTGTAAAACTTAATTCGCTTAGGAATCCAGTTGGTTTTGTTTATTTTTAATTTCACTTCATTGCAGAGATGTAATGACCTCATTGAAAAATAAAAAGGAAAAAATAATTATTTATACATAATCTCGTGTAATTTAAAGAAAACAGCTGAAGCTAAAACCATAAGAAACCGAACTAATAAACGATAACCTTATGAATTGAGCTTAGCTAGCGCTCCTGGCTTCCAAATGTCGAACTAAATTTTTTCATTCATTAATTCACATGGGCTTATTAGAGGGGCTAATTACATGTAGCGAGAGGCTTAAAATTACAGCCCTTGTCCCTTCAACATTACACACTTAAAATAAAAACTGAAACCTTCTTCATCGTTAGGGGCAATAGGACAATATGACAACATAACATTCTTGACAGTACGTGTAGTCGTTTTTGAGCCTTTTCGGCACGCACATTGTACACTTTGCTTTATAATATATATTGATTATTTGATCAATTTACCATGTTTCCCCAAAACCTTTACTTGGCCTAATATAAGAATGTATGTATTATATCTGCTTTTTAACAAAAAAATCTTGGTACATTAAAAAAAAAAATATGATTTTTACTACCCTCAGCCTATCGGCAATCTCATAATATAAGATTGGAACTCGGAGCCATAGAATAATAGGAAAGCCGTCAAAAAAGATAAAAACATACCCAACAACTTCATCATGAATAATCCATACTTCATAGATTAAATAGACAATAAAAATGGATCAATATGATGAGCAACTAGATTTAACAAAATATATTCAAAATACAATTCAATGTAGAAACAACACGTTGTCCAGAAATATGCAATGAATTTTTCTGATCCTATCTGAGTTACTCAAGACAACAAGGAATGATTTTTCTTGACATAGAGATGTGTTATTTCTTTTAATTTAAAAAAATAAAGCCGCGTATTCCTTCGTGTTACTATCTAATTCTTTTAAATATGCTACTTTTTATCAATATTACTTCTTTTTTTTTCCCAAGGTACTTTCTTTCTATTGAATCCTTAAATTTAAGTTGCGGTTATACTAAAATTTAGTATTTCAAGGTATATTCTTTATTGAATCTGATATACCCAATATTCAGGTCTGGTTTCCCAAACAAAAATCTTTAAAAACAATATGTCTCGGATATTCGTATAATAAATTTACAAAAAAAAATTAAATAAAATAAAAATAAAACAAGAACTTACAAGAAGATACTATTTATTATCTATTTACTAGACTACAGATACTATTTTAATATCACCATACATTACGACACAAAATCTTAAATACCAAACATTTCACCCTTCGATATTACATAGCCTTTAATCCATTCATCCTTTCATTTCCCCTTCCCAGTTACCCAGTGATATCAACCAAGACTTTAATCTTGGTTTCTTCAGTGGTTTAAGTGGACTTCGGTTGTGGAATTAATTTTAAAATTTGATTGAATTTAACCGTGGTTTGCCGCATCTAAGCAGTTGGTAATATAGGAATCCGTCAAAGAAGTTACAATAAATAAATTAGGTTCTTACTTTATTTTAGGCAATAGCTTCGATGTACAACTATTGACTACTACGGGCTGAAAGAACTAGAAAGTAGAATTTGTGAATGTCACAACTTTATGGCTTAAAGGTAGGTACTTCTTCAAATGAGATACAAAACGACCTTCATGGTGAAGTCGCGCATACGATTTTTTATCCCTTTAATAAACAAATAAACGTTTGTCCAAGTCATAATGAACTCAGATTTCAAAACAGACCAACAACTTGAACGAAATTATTTTTTTCTTATTCAACGCCGTTTCGGCTGTACGGTGTTTATTCCAGGTGAGGAGGAGGGGCATGAACACCGAGTAACCGGGACACAACACAACATGGCATGTGATTTTAAGGTTTATCAACTTGGTTGTGAGTGGTAACGCAACTATAGTTCTTGAATTAATTGATATAGTACAGTGACTTTCTTATGTCCTTATTATGACTTTCTTAATAAGGACATTTTTCTTAACACGGGAGATATCCATGAACCCATAGACTCTATGAGGCCTTCGAGTACAAAGCGCTGCTTATCAGATATCCAACGACCCGAAACCACAAACGTGCGTACTAACAGATTCATTGAGACGTGCCTTGCCGAGGAACCACGGTTATTACTAAGGCTGTGGTAAGGAGCCGGGCTATTAGTAAAGGACAGCGTGACTGGAGAGGACCGGGTGTTTATCTTGTTATTTTATTGCTCTAAGTGAATCCTTCGAAATAGTTTTTGTCGTTTCCTTCGGTTCTTTCTTGACCGCCTTCTCAGGAATTATGAGTCAATGAGGCGTATTTCTCTGCGGCTTATTTGATTAAGAGTCAATCTCCGCCGTGAGATTGACCACAGTAAAGTACACCCTCCACATCTTTTTGGCCCGTCAGCATCGTAAAGCCTGATTTGAACCAAAGTATTTTTCTATCCATTTTGAACAAAAATACCTTGTCCAATATAGCAATAATTTAATGCAGCGTCTGTGATAAAAACAGATTTTTTCGCCAAAATGTCATTATAGATATATTTTTTTAAAGTATTTATTGATATTTACAATTGTACATTATATTATTTTTAGAGAAAAAATACCACTACTATCTAAATTTATAACAAAAAAGTAGAAATTATTGAACTTAAAGCCCCTCTAATTTGGAGGTCAATAAAATCTTCAAAAATAGGAACATAATTCATTATTTTAACATAGGTATTTGCACCTAGATGACTTTTAAATTTCTAATGCAATAATAAAGTAGTACCAATACTATCGGTTGAGGCTTTCTATTTATATAGTGAATCATACTATGAAAAAAATTAAAATGTTGAATCTAATAATTAGATTGAGGGGGATGAATCCAAAGGGGTCAGTGGGATGAAGGTGCTATGTACCAAATTTAAACTTCTGATAAAAATGGGTTTACAGTTTTTCAATTGTAACTTTTCTGGTAGAATTCATATAAAGGTGTTGTTGGATGACTGCATTCTATATGTACCTAGAATTTGTAGTACTAAGTACTACGTAACCATAGCACCCTCATCCATTTAAAACTATAATTATATATATGTTACATTGCACCTTCATCTTTTGGTATCTCTACAAATAGAAGGAAAATACTATTTTAAGTCAGTAGATATGAATTTTATACGCATAACACCTTCATCCAGTACAAAATCTCAATTTTCAAAAAAATGTGACATAGCACCTTCATCCACTGACCCCTTCAATTATAATAATAAATTCAATCGTCGATAGCATAAAAACCTGTTGTTGGATGCACGAATTCATGGGAACGTCAAGATGACCTTCAGGAAACGGATATCGGCCGATGAAGAAATTGAGCTGAAGACTACGGAACAGAAGATAGAGTAGAAAAATGTGAAGAATAAAAATCATTTTTAGGCGTTGATATCGGAAGAGCTTTTACGCCTTTAAAAAAAACAAATAAATAAAATATTATTTTTGCATACCTATAAAATATCCGATTTTTGTTGTCTATACGAAAATGAAAGGTTCCACCATTCTCTAAGAAAAAAATAAGATGGAAGTAGGACTATTATTGACAAAGTTAACTTTTTAAATTACTACACGTTTACACAATTTTACTTATTTATAGTAATAAACAATTTATATTGAATACGATTTACAAAAAAAATTTGTTGAGAATAATAATTTAATGATTTTTAACAAGCTCTTTTCTTGGATATTTCGAAAAGTATCTATTAGAAATTATCTACGATTGTTATCCCAAAAAAATTATTCCACGCAGATACCAAAGGAGCGGAGTAAATTGAATTTTACATCAACCGGAAGGGGGAAAATTAGCTTGGAGAGGTTTCCCTTTTTGACGGGCGCGGGGAGGTGAGTCGAGAACTTTTCACTTAATCGGCTTTAATTGGAAAAGTTGTTTTGTCTCTGGATCTGTGGAGTTCTGACGGGGGAAAGTGTGGGGGGGAGCATGGGAGGTCTTCCGGATCTTCCCTCTAGGCATAATCGAATCAGGATCATTCTCGCGGGAAAATTAACAAGGAAACCTATTCCTCAAATTCCAACTTCTTCAAGTTCAATACCATGTCTATGCTGATTACTTGTGTAAGATGTATGTAGCTCTGAATATGTAGCTCTAAATGCCAGCTCCTCAACAAACGTAAGCGATGAGTTTATGGTCTTCATCAATAGTGATAAGTTTCAGAGATTCAGATCGACTGAATAACGTTGGTTCGATTTAAATGAATAAACATTTGTAGCTCTTATTTGTAAATCCAATATGAGCGTTTTCCCAAAGTTTCAAAACTTTATAAATTATTTGCATCATTAGCAGTTTTATTTTAATTTTATTAATTTGCCTGAACTAACTAACCTAATAGAGATAATAAACCACTTCTAAATATTTTAATATATACTAAATATGAACTGAATTTAATCTATTGTTATTTCCACTAGAACAAATATCATAAGTTTATTAGATTTCATACACTATCAATTATTTGAAGTTATAGAACGTCCACCGTATCAAATGCCGACATTACCGACACAGATAAATAAGAAGAATAAATAAAATATCTTATTTTAAATTTATCACAACCAATTTCCTAACTTTTACATACTTTTAAGAAAACGGAGGTGGATAGAAAGAATATTCTCTAGATAAATTCGTAAGATCTTGAACCGTTATCGGCTGAAACGAATCGTAACAGTGAGGAATCATCCTGCAGCGACCCGAACACTAAATGCCGTGGACTGTCTTATCAACGGCGATGAATAAACCATCAACATCCATGTGCATCACTCAAAGCTGCCGTGGGTAAGAAATCGGAATAACAATGAATCGGAAACCAGTACTATTATGTATGCTTCCTCCAAATGTGGAACAAGAGAGCATTCGTTATATTCGTCTGGAGGTCAGAAAATAAACATTTCCAGGGAGCGAACTAGTTTTCATTAAGACGACAATAGTAGATCAAAAAACAAAGCAAAGTAATTGTAAATCCATATCCTGTTTCACGAATTACTAAAGCGTTCCTTTAACCCAAAATCCTAAAAAACCCTCGGTTTGGCCTCTGGATACTTAATCATAACCTTCCCCACCAAATATATTTTAATACAACCCTATGCCTGCATCTGAAGAAATTAAACATAAATGTTTAATCTGAACAAGAGAACTGACATAAGAAATCCAAAATAGGCCACAAAAAAAAGGAATTAAACAGAATATGCGTTTTTTTAAACCTGGTTACTTGAAAGACGTTTGAAATTATTGCTAAGCACCACACCACACAACACTAACTAATACATTAAGTTATACTAAAACCAATATCGACTTAAGGGGAGTAATTTTCCAACATAAAACGAATCAGTACTATCAGTTGAAAGTGTTAGTAAAACAGATGACGCAACTATATGTTAGCAGCGATATAATGCATATAAACGTTGGTATTCAAACAATAAAAAAAACTGCTAAAGAGGAAGGTATGTAGGTAGGAGTGATGGAGTAGGTAAAAATAAACGTGTAATTGTTAATCCTGATTGTTATTTTTATAAATGCCTTGTTTTGGTGTAGTGCACCAAATGATGGGGCTGGAAACCCCGAAGCTTAGTGAAACTTTTATTTTTGTAAAATTATCAATGACCTAGCAATAGTATAGATATAAAGAAAGATATATTTTTCACTAAATTCGATTTGAGGGCTGAAGGAAATTAAAATAACTATAATCAAGTACTAACAATAGGATCTACAACACTAACCGATCGGAAGAAAATCCTGAGAAGGTATCAATGAGATCTTCTGTGTTTGCATATAGCATAGCAATTTATATACTGCCACACGTATATTTCTTGTAAAGAAATTAGAAAATAAATAACAAGGTTGATTTATAGCTGTCAGAACTTCCCTAGAGCCTAATATTGAAATTTGAACTTAAAAAATCAACCAACACTTAAGAATGATTTTCATAAATAAAAAATTCCTTTTTATTTTATATTGTTTTTGTATAGAGGTGCTAAATGTCTTTTTATTGTGTTTTTTGGGAAAGCATTTTTTATTTCACTTTATATATGTATTTTTTTTTTCCAAATTCATAATTTTGGAACATTAATGATCAGGGTTTGGTTTAAGAAACAATTGTTTTAGGTCAAGTTTTATGTCAGGAGCTACTAAATATAAAATCATTAGTATATTACCAATATATTTACATGTATTATGAATTCTTCCTAAACCTCTCAATTTAAAGTAAAAATGTTAAATCACATACATTCACTTTTTCAGTTATAATTTTTTAATTATTTCTTTGTTATTACTTTTCGACTTTAAACCACTTCTTATGGTTTTATCTGCGTAACCTTACATAGTACTGAACCCAAGACCCTTTATGGGTTGTAGTGGTAAAGGTTTTTTTTTTTTTGTTTTTTTTATCTGCGTAAACAGTTTATACAAAAACAAAGGTATTCTTCTGCGACGAATGAAGACTAGGCGAATATATTGTTTGATTTATTAATACATGATATTTTATTGATGAAATATTAAATAGTAAAACATAATTAGCCACCATCATCTTCTAGACGGATGATTTTCTTGCGCGAAAATCCGCTCAAAGACACCTGGGCATTGGATATAATTTCCAAGTGTTTCAACTTGAGAATGGATGGACTCCTCTCGTTAAGCCTTCAGGAAGATAGACAGTCGTGTTAAACAGGGCTGATAGACACTTTATTGATTGGTCTCGCACCAGGGTTCCTAATTTTCCTCTTAAGCTCCTCCCTACAGTAAACAGGGGAATCTCTACTTTAAAACAAACAACGCTTAGATGTTCTGATCAGGATCATCTTTTGAACGTAGTATGCGTTTCACGCTGGGCGAATTTTTCAAACGGTCAGACAACATCCCCTTCATGTTTTGTTTTTTTCGATTGATTACTGTGTAGCAATTATTTATGAAAACTAAACGAAACGGCAATGGAATCACTGCATCCGCTTCAAGCAGCAGTTGAAGCAAATGCATTTTAATTTAAAGTACTAGGATGTGTAAAAATAGAAGGACTGTTTAATAGAATGCATAAATCCCAGTAACTATAAACACGTTTACCGTATTTTTATTTTTTACCGAAAGTATATATAATCTCAGAGCACACAAGATGCTTATTTAGCAAAAATAACCGGGCTTGATAAAGCCTTTCTTTGTAACTTTTTATAAGAAACACAACACGTCACTGTCTTACGAAAATTCTTTTTCTTGATAGCTACCGAAGAAACAAAAAAAAAAAAAAAAAAAAAAAAACAGAGAAAAGCTTAGGGTAGGTTTAAAAAAATTTCTAGTAGTAAAACGTCCTTGGAAAACAAGAAGCTTTCAGAGCGACCATCACTCGAGATTGATGATATTTATCAGCTAGCTGTTAGAAAGCCCTTGTAAAAAGTCAGCATTATTTGATGAAAATTATAATAGCATTTTATTTTTTTAAATCCTTGCATAATTGAAATAAAAAAATAAATAAATAAGTCCGCCATCGAGAACACGCTAACATTACCATTGGCGGATCCCTAAATTGGAAAATTTTCGCTAGTTTTATCTGTAACTGGTAAGAATCATTTAACGCCACTAAAGCACCCATGATATTTTATGGAAAAAAATAATAAATAAATGACTAGAAATGTTAAAAGTCAGTAACCCAAGCAAGCCGACATCATCATTCAGTTGAATTCTGTTAGTTCGGATTAACGCTTTTTAAACAGAATCGGAGGAATTACCCTTGAAACTCTATCACTGCAATAGGGACTTCAAAAAATGTTTTCATGCTCAATACATATTATAAACATAAAGATTGTGGAGGGGGAGGGGGGGGGGAAGCAACCAATATTTCAATTGCCTTAGTTTAATCCGATTAATAGTAAAATGATATATAAAAATTTAAATACATTTCATACTAAGCAGTAGATAGTAATTAAATCAGCATTTATTTTAAAATAACGAAAAGTGATTAACGGTTTATTGATGTGAGATCGATTGATATGATATATGATATGAGTTTATTGATCTCATATTCAATGTTAAGCATGAACGTTTTACGCGTTCAGCACATTATCCATTGCCAATGAAATGACAAAACAAAATGGACTGAGGAAAGCGGAAATCTTTTGTCAACCTCTTCCTGTTTTTGTGATACCTATGTCCTGTGGTTAATGTGATCAGAAAAATCTATAACGAATAAAACACTTGTTAGTTTTATTGATTTTCTAGGTACTTTATTTCCCGAAAGTCTTGCAAGCATTAGACTAAAGAACTAAGTTCATCGAGGCATTAAGGCAGGGCCATCAGCCAAATGAAATGTAACCAAGGACGAATCCAAGAAGTACTTCGACTACTCGGACTACTATTTGGTATTAAACAAGCTAATATTTTTATGTGTCTAAAAATAACAATATCATCATAAAACCTAATAAGTCAGACCTAATTCAGTCGACATTTTCGTAGTTTTTAAAGTATTTCGTAAATTTAAAGCTCAAAAGAATAAAATTTATATGCCAATTGAGATGATTTTACAGAAGTACCTTTAGTTTGTTTCGATATTTATCAAGTTTCTAAGGCCTAGGCACATCCAATTTGATTTGGATTAGTTGAAAATCGGAAAGTAAATTTAATTATCTAAGGGAGTCAATGTTCCTTCTTGGCTTTCTACGTTTTCAATCCACCTTCTATTTAGTTAAAAAGTTATATATCTACGTAATTTCCATAGGTACGATTTTATGAAACTAAAGGACTTTTCACTCTTCTCCGAAAAAAATTATATGGAGCGTACGGCTTTAGAAACTTACATGCGATTGACAAGATGAGACTGATATTTTGGAATGAAATGATACTTCTACATCTTCGTCAAAAAGATTTTTGATTTTAACACGAATGATTTAACTTCGTTAAAATCTTAATGGATTTAGATTTGCATAATTGTAATATATATATATATATATATATATATATATATATATATATATATATACATATATATGCCACAAAGTCGTCTCCAGCGTTCCGTCTTACTCCTTTATCATTCGTATGATGAATAATTTTTTATATAGACAAATGATCCTTTTGCAATTTGCTAAGTGTAAATTACAGAAACTTCTTTGTTTGTAACCATTTGCCCATTGGTATGTCAAATATCAATTTCCTATGTTAGATTAGAATTATTTTCGGGACCGAATAAGAAATAAAAGTTAAACTCGGGAATCATTTCTGCATTACCCACAGTTTTTTTATGAAATTATTCTTCCGTCAACGATTGCGAAAACCGCTTGTTTTATTTTAGCCTTCACTGCATTTATATTTAAAAAATAAAGGAAACGGTAGGGTGAAAATAGTTCATGTTTGCTCCACCTCACTGAAAACAGGTTCCTTGCCAGAGTGCAATAATGGAATGGAAATTGGCAGATGCATGATACGTCCTAATAGCCCTTGCACCTCACACGTCATTACATTGTATCAAAGAGTTGCTCTACCAAAGTACTATAAGAATGCATCAACGAATGAGAGCGCCGCTTGTAAATCAGGGCTATTCTTAGGTTCTTCAGTTTATCGAATCGGTTTTCCCCAATAGCCCCACTTGGAACCAATCTAGACTGTCACGTAAGCCGAGTCTTCAGCACCTAATCCCGATGCGGTATCTTAAAGACTGATCTAAAGGAAGCACTGAAGGACAAATTACTTGGGGCTCTGATGGATCTGGGAGTATAGTTGGGGGGGGGGGGGGCGATGAGAGACTGGCTCTGAGGCTTACCGATCGTTTTCTTCCCAGTGCATGCAATAGTTCCCATATACAATGCAAGTATTATTTTTAGAATGACATTGCATTTAATAAATAGGTATCTTGCATGGGAGAAACCCGCATTACTGAAGCAAAGTTTAAAATAAGGTTTCATACAATGTTTAAACGGATGCACTTTACTTCAAGATTACTACTATGCACAGCAAATAGTTATTTATTCTGTTAAATCAGCAATGGCTTGATGATCGTACGGTTGGAGTACCCTTCTGCATCACAGAAATCCTCTATAAATTGATGACTCAAGACAGAGTGTGTCGTTTTTTTTTTTGTTTCGGAAGAGGGGAATATTTTATTAAATTATTGATGTTACATTTACTTTAATAACTACTAGATCTACAAAATGTAACATTACATGAAAATTAATATAAACCTAACTTAAAATGCATTATGGCTACTGATATATCACATTTCGACCTTGGCATCCAAATAGCGCATTCATTGAAGAACGTTTTCAAAACCGTATGATTAAAATAAAGCTATCAAATCAGTTTCACTCAACTTCGCAGTTACTAAAAATTTTCCAAATATTTCTTTTGACCGAATCCGCTTTCAAAACGTCACCTTGACATGTATTTTACGAGAAATCGAGATACGAGAAATCGAAAAAGAGTCTTACATTCGTCATCAGACAATCTTTAAATAAAAAAACCATTCCTATCAAACTTTACCTGATATGGCCCTTGCTCTTCACAATGCTACATTAGAGTCCTAGACCTCATGCAGAAGAAGTTTGCTACCACTGCGTTTATCACGTTTATATGATGTTAGTTCATCACACTACTTCTTAAGCCACTGTTTCAATGCATTCTATATAAAAGTATAAGAAATATGAAAAGAAAACATGTTAATGGGATCTTTTAATATAGAATAGCCGTTAAAATGACAATGACTGGCCAATATTTTTTTTTACAAACCCATTAGCATGTAATGAAAATATATATATATATATATATATATATATATATATATACATACATACATATATTTTATTTTACTATTTAACTTCGCTTTGACACCCGTGGCCAGTAGCGCCATTCTTCAATGCGGCGGATCAATTTCATTGCCTCGAGGTATTTTAATAATTATTGTACGTTACTTTTTCGTGATTTCTTACTGAAGTGAAAAATAAATAAAAAATTTGAACAGCGCCTTAAAAGTGGGGCCTTTAAAGTCATAGGACTACAACAATAATATTACCCGGTATTGTTTCTCCATCAAAGCACTGAAATTTCTTGCCCATCCTCCTGGACATATCGGCACTCCACTTCTTCAGGAAAGCTCCTGGAGAAAGCTTGTGCAATAAATCAAAAGGCCGGCGCCTTTGTCAATTTAGAAGATGACGCTAGTGCGGTAACCACCTGAGTGGGCCGACCACATCTAAGGACCTCGCAGGTATATTGTTTTACCAGGAGGAGATTTATCTGCTAACGACCCAAGATAATGTGGTCAGGGGTAAAAAGTGTCATTTTTGAAGTTAAAAGAAACTGAATACTTGAGATAAATAAGCTTTAGATTTCGACAGACGGCGACATATGATAAAATATTTCTTTTACAAATAAAAACTATGTCGACAAACATAGGAAATACAATGATTGATCCTTAGTTATTAGCCAGGAAATATTCCTGTTATAAATCAGATCGAATATATAAACATAAGAATCAAAGCATCATGGATAAGTATAATTAACATATTCCTACCTCAATCAATAAAATTTTTATTTGAATGTTTCCCCTTGTTTTCTTACAGTTCGACCAAACAAAGTATTAAAACTCCTCAATATTTATTAGTATAACTTTTTGTCCATTTAAAAATTAAATAAATAATTTTATTTTCAAACACTGCGAAACACCATCGTGATCTTAAAATAACACAAATACAAAATTTAATAGCAGATCGGAAATTTTTTACATAAATATTGACTGAAACTATTTATAAAATAATAAAAACAAAATTAAGCGAAAATAAAAAAAACTTCAACTAAGTATTTGTGTTCGGAGAGGGCTGGCCTAAAATAAATAACCGGAAGTGGAAGTTCGTTCAACAATAGAATAAAATAAAAGAATATTTTCTATAGAAGAGAATGTTTGTAGCAAATTAAGAAAGTTCACAAAATTATCGATTTTCAGAATTTGTGAAACCAACCGAAATGTAGATTAAAAAGCTACCAGCCACAGATTAATCAGTTATTCGCCCTAGGGCGGCTGTGTTTTCACATTTTCAAAACCCCTGAACACAATCGATTGATGATAAAAGAGAGAAACATTTCCTACCACTCACTTTCTCAAGAACGATTCACGGAACCCACTGTCTTTCATATTGGACTATCCCAGTTCAATATAGAACAATAAATAAAAACTCTGGTGCGTGCGCGCAACACACAACTTTCACTTACCAACTTACTCAGATTAGAAATTAATGTGTTTTGTTAATTGTCACTTCTCAAAGTTATACATTTTTCCACATTCATTTCTTATTTTTGTTTTCATTTGCTCAAAAAAAATACAACACTAATTTCTTTTATTATTAAATAAAAGTTTTTACTTGTGATAATTCGGCAATGCAAGCATAATACTCCAAGTCGTCTGATTTTATAATTCTCTATGTACTTGTTGAATATTTCATTTAGTTCCCATGAAACAAATGATTCTCATTAAAAGAACAGAACATCTTTAATTATAAAGCATTAGTTTGTCATTAAAGGCGTACGGCGCATGCGTGATCTCAAGGTGTTTTATGAGTTGACGGAATATTTTTCTTTTTTTCTCCTGTATTTGTTTACTTGATTTTTTTCATATATCATATTTAGCCATTTCTTATCTTTAGGCGTGATGAGAGACAGTTAATTTCTCAATATAAACTAAAACAAAGGTACTTTATAGGAAAACGAAAAAGGCCCCTTCCCCATTTAAGCCCCATCCGAAAATTGTAATACAGATAAAACTTACCTGATATTAGTGATATTAGTGACCTAATTTTAATTAAACATGACGAATTTGATCAAAATCATTAAAGCCGTTTTTGAGATAATCGAAAAAAAGGAAAAAATTGGTAAAAAGGTTATGAAATAAAGTGCCCCCTCCGTTTGACCAATTTTGATGAAAAGTTGGCTGTCACATCTTTGGCATATACATACGTCAAATACCCAGTTTGATCAAAATCTTTAAAGCCGTTTTTGAGTAAATAAAAAAATACATGAAAATGATACAAAATTTATAAAGTAAAGTCCCTCCTCCGGCTGATCTATTTTGATGAAATTTTTACAGTCATATCTCGGGCATATTTATACATTAAATACTTAGTTTAATCAAAATCGTTAGAGCCGTTTTTGAGAAAGTCGAAAGAAACGTAAAATTTTTTTAATAAAATATTCCCACCCTTTGACCAATTTTGATAAAATTTTTGCTGTCACATCCCGAGCATATACATACACTAAATACCTAATTTCAGGTTCGCACGGTTAATAGTTTTTAAGCTAGTCTGTCACACACAGACACACACACACACACACACACAGACCATTTCGCGGGACTTGGTTATTTCGACTCAGGGGACCCCAAAACGTGTATTTCCGTTGAAAACCGGAAGTCGAAATTTTTCACGATCGCAATACTTCCACTTACTATATATTTCATATATACGTAAGTGAAAGTAAAAAATCTGGTGCGTGCGCGCAACACACAACTTTCACTTACCAACTTACTTAGATTAGAAATTGACGTGTTTTGCTAATAATCATTTCCCAAAGTCACACATTTTTCTTCATTCATATCTTATTTTTGTTAATCGTTAAAGCCGTTTTTGAGTAAATAAAAAAACCTGTGAAAATGATACAAAATTTATTAAGTAAAGTCCCCCCTCCCGTAGATCAATTTTGATGAAATTTTTACAGTCATATCTCGGGCATATAAATACATCAAATACCAAGTTTGATCAAAATCGTTAAAACCGTTTTTGAGTAAATAAAAAAAACATGTGGAAATGGTACACAATTTATTAAGTAAAGTCCCCCCTCCCGTAGATCAATTTTGATGAAATTTTTACAGTCACATCTCGGGCATATAAATACATCAAATACTAAGTTTGATCAAAATCGTTAAAACCGTTTTTGAGTAAATAAAAAAAACACGTGAAAATGATACAAAATTTATTAAGTAAAGTCCCCCCTCCGGTTAATCAATTTTGATGAAATTTTTACAGTCATATTTCGGGCATATAAATCGATCAAATACTCAGTTTAATCAAAATCGTTAGAGCCGTTTTTGAGAAAATCGAAAAAAATGTAAAAAGTTATTAAATAAAGTACCCCCTCCCTTTGAGCAATTTTGATGAAATTTTCGCTGTCACATCGCGGGCATATCCCTACACTAAATACCCAATTTCAGGTTCCCACGGTTTATAGTTTTTGAGCTAGTCTGTTCACATACACACACACACACACACACACACACACACACACACACACACACACACACACACACACACACACACACACACACACACACACACTCACACACAGACCATTTCGCGGGACTTGGTTATTTCGACTCAGGGGGTCCCAAAACGTGTATTTCCGTTGAAAACCGGAAGTCAAAAATTTTCACGATCGCAATACTTCCACTTACTATATATTTCATATATAGGTAAGTGAAAGTAAAAATAGATATGTACAGGAAAAAATATTTTTATATTACGGCATTAGGCAATTACTCATGGATAGTTTATTTTATGGCTCCAAAGGAAGTTGTGAAACTAATAGAGATGATATAAACAACAAACCATCAAAAAAATATTTTATTAGAAGATAAAAAAAGTTCATCAAAAAAATAATTATTTATTTTTTATAGGTTATTAAATAAGGTTTCACTGTGGTGAAAAGTCGCTCATCCATTACATTAAAGTATTAAATAAGAAATGGGACAATATAAACTATAAAAATAACTCTTTTCCTTTATTATTTTTTTTTTTATTTAAGGCAACGTAAAAGTGAGACAAAATTTATGAAATAAAGTGCCCCCAAAAATTTTATCAAAAGTAACTTTGATGAAGTTTTTGCTGCCACATATATTGGCATATACAAACATCTAGTACCCAATTCCAGGTTCATGCTGTTTATAGTTTTCGAGCTAGTCTGTTCACAAACACACACACAAAATTTATTAAGTAAAGTCCCCCCTCCGGTTGATCAATTTTGATGAAATTTTTACAGTCATATCTCGGGCATATTAATACATCAAATACTTATTTTAATCAAAATCGTTAGAGCCGTTTTTGAGAAAATCGAAAAAAAACGTAAAAAGTTATTAAATAAAGTACCCAATTTTGATGAAATTTTTGCTGTCACATCGCGGGCATATACATACACTAAATACCCAATTTCAAGTTCGCACGGTTAATAGTTTTTGAGCTGGTCTGTTCAAACACACACACCACAGACCATTTCGCGGGAGCTGGTAATTTAGACTCAAGGGATACTAAAACGTATATTTTCGTTGAAAACCAGAAATCGAAATTTTTCACAATTGCAATACTTTCCCTTACTATATATTTCACATATACGTAAGTGAAAGGAAATAGTTTTATTATTACTTATGGTCAAGATCCTATACTGATATTTAAATATTTGGATTGGATTTGATTTTGATTTTTTCAATTATCAATTTCAAACTAGGTATGTTTTAGATTATTAAAACCATTTTTTTTTAATTAATTAGAACAAGTATATAAAAATGAATGTGATAGAAGTAAAAAATAAGAGGGAAAAATGTTTATTATGTCTTGTAACCATTCAAATGTAATTGAAATTCAAAATTGAAAATCATCTATGCGAATTTTAGGAAAGTTCTTGAAGCATATCAACTCGAGTGGTTCAAAAAAAATTTTCACTCGCAAGACATTTCTGGAAGGATGGATGGTCTTGGCTCGTTTGCTTCGCACGACCTTGGCACGAAAACATAACAAAGAGAAACATTGACAATTTGCAAACTAGGACCCGATTTTCTGGAACACCTCGGGCTTCCAGAACAAAAGGGACAACGTATTCAAAGGAGGCACAAAGGGAGTGTTTATTGCAGGCAAGGGTTGGAACCTGAGCATCATTACAAAAGGGAAAGTGGTCCTAGTTTAAGGATTCCTTTTGCTTTCAAAGGATCTTTTGAAATGAGGGAGGTATGTCATTATTGCTACCAGACAAAAGCATAATGGTTATGGTCAAGACTGATCATTTAAACCAAAATTTTGCAAAAATGAACAAATACACTTAAATACTGATGAATTTATTTAGCATCAAATATTCACTGAGATGATAAATAATCAGGAATTTCAGGCAAAAACTTTTTTTATATTTTAAAGGGCTCTCTGATTAAGTTTGAGGGAGTCTCTCTGTAACACCTCACCACTCACCTGCCTCTGATGAAGAGCGTCATGTTTGCGGTAAAAACGAATTTTTTTTAGTTGTCACAAAAAGGAACATTGAGAATTTAAAAAATTATATATGGATATAAGGATTGGGTAAGAGAGAAATTTAATTTCAATTGAATAGGTACATATTTATTTAAATATATTCCAAAAGTTCAAATTCAGACGTTTAAATAGGCTCGATAAACACACTGCGTAATTAAGTTTCGATTTCGTCATAATTTGGAGTACAGTAAATTCAGGGAAATCACAACTAGTATCTTGTCGATTGAGTTTAGTTATAAAAAAATTTCAAAGAAACGTTTTTAGTTTATAACGTTCATAAACATCATCATAAATTTCTATTAAAGCTATTTATTCCGCAAAAAATTATGTCTGGCAAAATTACTAGTAAAGTAAATATTTTACTACTCGAAGAAATAAGAATCAAACTAATGAAATATGCCCGCAACCAAAACCCACTTACAGTCTAATTATTTCTTTACAAATATTCTATAACGTGATATTCCTGACCTATGAGATCAACAGATAAGATTTAAGAAATGGCTTTGGTAATTAATTTTTTATTACTTCATTCTGTTCACTTAAAAAGAGCGCGTGGAGATGTTCCATGAAAGCACGTGAAATACTCATAACTGACACTAATGCATTCAGATTAAGCAGTATTTCCTTCATTACTTTTCTATGACAAAATACATCAGAATAATACTGGACCGTCATACTACGCCATCCTTTTCTTACGCGTTAGGCTTTAATAGTATAAGTAAATACATTACCGTTTTAGATTAGACTATGTTTTGAGAGCCTAAATTGATATATTTCGAGTGATACTAAAATTATGTCAATTATTCTTGTAAATAAATATAATTTTAGTCTGTTTTAAATATTTTTAATAAACATTATACCGCAGCGATTCTAATAGAAAAGGTCAAACGAAAAAATTGTGTAATAATAAAATATTGAAGAAATCTAGAAAAATTGAATAAAAATCCAATGACGAAAGGACAAAATAGATGGTACGTTCATTTCTAGGAAAGAATTGAAAATGATCCTTCAATCTCGTGTCCTGAAAAGTTAATTTTTCACTTATATTCATAGAACGGCCCCCACGGCTCACAGCTGTGGGGGGGGGGGGGTACGAAACACCCCTAAGCCATGAGCTCGGGTGCTAACGGACGTCATGGAGAAACTCAAAACATCCAAAATAGGATAACCTGCTCAAAGAAGTAAGTACTCCTAAGGCCTAACACGCTGGAATAATGTAAGATGGTATTGCTCAGAGCATCCAATTGGCCCGACATTTTTCTCCAAGATATTTTAAATATGGAATGAGCTTCAGTCCAAATTCCAAAACTATATCCAGGGAATCCTTTTTCCCTACCATCACCATAATGGGAAGGAAGAACTCTTCCGGTTGAACTGTCAGATCCGTTAAACCATTAATGGTGAGCTAAAAGGCCATTAGGAGTTTAAAAAGGCTGCCGTTTGATATAATCGAGCCCGCCCCTCCGTTAGGAGAACACAATCGGCCCAAGACGAGCCGTGTTTTAACAAATGCAACCCTTAGCCCACCATCAATCTGCTTCTCATTCAGAGCAGTTATTAATTGCTCTATACTTTCGCTACCCTGACCCTCTCGCCGCCAAGACCTCCTCCAGGGTTGACTTTAGAGTCTTTAGTCTTGTTGTTCTCCAAGTTTCGACGTACAAACAATGGAAAGGTGCGCAATGACAAATTGCAGTTCCGCCTGCCTGCCAGGGGTGGCGCGGTGCCCCATCTGTTCACGGCCGAATCAGATCTTCGGGGCCTCGGGGCAATTATGCAAATGTGCCAGACCTGTGTCGGTCAATATAGCCCTAACTTACCTTCATGTCTAGCTCGTACAGTATTCAACATTGTTATGTGTTAAAAGAACAACAGGAGTGATTTTCATGCACACTTGGATCATGCTAATCTCAACAGAGATAGATAAATATCTATTAAAGATATGGCTACCATATAGCTTTGGAAAATTTGAACCAAAAAGGAAAACCCAACCTCTCTTTTAACTTAACTTTTAATTTGCAAAAGAAGGCTACTGATCTAATATCTCCAAGTACAGTTGAAACGAATAATCACTTGCAGTTCGTACTAATTCACTTTAACCGAGATAAATTATTTGATAAATAAATTATTTTGTTAAAATGCTGTTACGTAGAATTTTTTTATAACAATTTGCTGTCTTTTTTTCTCTAATGCTAAAGGCAAATATAGAATTTACTATCTTTTGAACATCAACAAATGTGACTGCAAAATCGGAAAAAATCGTCTTTTTAGACTGTAACCATTTAAGGCTTTTAAAATAGAAAAGCTAAAACGGCTAACGTTCAAAGTGGATAGACAATGGATGGAGAGACAAAAAAAATATGTTGACATATAGTGATTTTAAAAATGACGTATTTTATATCAACATTTTTTATCTTCTGATCCCATTGTCTTACCCCTTTGAAATTTATCACACCTTTAGCTACCATATGCAAGAATTTTTTATTTTAATCATAAAGGGTACCATTTCAAAATTCAAAATGATTTTTTTTAAGATTATATATTTTTACAATACAGTCATTCGGTAAATTTACAGATGCCCATTACAGCTTCCTAGCTAAAATAACTCAAAAACGCACCTTTTTTTTACCATTGTCTAATGCTTTGGAAGTTTATATCTCAAAAACAGTAAATTAAAAAATAAACTAAAATGTCTTATTTTTATTTCAGTTGAAGAATACAAAAAAAAAATCCAAAAATTATCATAATCCATGACCTATAGGTTGGATGTTGTCTTTAAAGGGTTGATTTGATATCGAACGACCTGTACTTATTTGTTAATATAATTAAGTGTACAATGCTATACATATTAAAATCTTGATATGTGATAAATTTCCATGATACTTAAAAAATATTATATATATATTGTTAATTTATTAAAAAATATCTTAGGATCATCAATTATAATTACAACTTTTATAACTCCGTACAACCGTGTTTTCTTGTGTTTTTAGTGAAGTGGTCAATAATAGCCAAAATAATCAAAATAATTTAAAAAAAAAACTCTAAGGAAGTATATTGTATAAGTATGTGTAATTTAGAATATCCTCGCCTATTAAACTTCGTTAATTTGTATATCCATTTGTCAAAAATTTTAAATTTTGAACCGAAAATATTTATCAATCGATATTATAAAATGAAAAGCACAATAGGAAATCTTTGCACCAAAGAATCGAGGCTGAAGACTTGCTCTACCGCACATTCCCATGTTCTAGTTAACTCGATCTCTGATTGGCTTAGCCAAGTTGGTCGTGAACGTCATGGACCATGGTCTGGTGACAGATGGTCATAGGGTCCACTGGCTGGCTTTGGTCACGCCAATCTTTTCGACCAATTACCTATCAACCTCTTTTATTTTTTTTTCGAGAAATCTTCCTCATCCCATCAAGAAAAAAAATTAGTTTCGGATCAGCAACAATTTCACTGATTATAATAATTACCCCATAAGCAAGAAAGAGCTCGATTTGACATGATCCACCACAAATTTGATTATTTTACAGGGTTGATGGAGCAGCTTTAGTTCCTCATTTAACTAAAGTATATTTTCGAGTTCTTTCTTAATTTTGCTTCCTATTACTAGAATTTTGTATTACATATGTTAACAGGACCCAGCATATCTCATATAAACAGTCAAACACCGACTATTCAAATCATAGTTCATAGAGATAGTTGACCTAAATAGTTCCACATATCAAGTCTGTGACAAAAGAGATAAACTGAAAATTTTTGCTTAGGTTTTAGTTTCTGATTTGAACCTTATCCTTTTTATAATTTTTTTGGAATGATCAATCGTAATAATGTATATCAATAATAATGTATAAATCGTCAAACACTGATCTACAAATCGTCAAATTTGTATAATAGAAAAAACTATTGTCATAGGGCAAGCTGTGTTATATGGATATCTCAACAGAAGGCTTTATTCATAGTTAAATAATTATTCAGATAAATAGAATACAATGAGAATTTTGCAATACTACCAATAAATTATAAATTTTAGCCTACTTATAATTTTGGAAAGTCGTAGAGGTAATATACACTTACTAACAAAAGTCTCTGCACACCCTCCAGCTTTTTTTTTATTTTACCTTAAGATAGGTTATGAGCCAGATATAGGCAATGAAACTCACACATTTTTCACATAATTTAATCTATTTTTATTAACAATAATCAAATTTAACTTATAATTTATGAGGAAAACTACATAAAATGTCAGAATATTGATGCGCTAAAAGTCCCTGCACACATCATTTTTCTTCAACTTGAAGCTTAATTATTGATGCCAAATCAACTTTAATAGGTAGTAGTTCCAACCTTATTTCTTATCACTTCTCATAATCTATTTGGCATGGTGTGAACTAGTTTTTTGTAGTTTCTGGAATAATTTTACCCCACAATTCCTTTGTGAGTGGTCTTTGTTCTTCATTTTAATTTTTACTTTCTGACGGCCTATTTGATCCCACAGATGTATTGGATTAAGATTAGGAGATTAGGGAGGTGTTTTAAGTTGCTGTGGAGCATTGTAGAGCTACTATTCTTGAACTTTTCGCACTGTAGTTATCTTGTTGAAAAATGAATTTTTCCTCGAGATCAAACTTCATTAAACTTTCCGGTAAATTACTTCTCAAAATATTTATATAAACGTGTTGGTCCATTATTCCGTCGATAAATTTCAAATTACCAACTCCAACAGCACACATACACCCCCAAACCAAAACACTCCCTCCACCACGTTTCACAGTACCAACTATGTTTTTTTCCAGGTGCTCTTTGTTTGGTTTTCTCAAAAGTTTCTCCACCTTCCATCTGATCCATGAATGTTAAATTCACTCTCGTCATTAAATAAAACACGTTCCCAGAACTATAAGGGCGTTTCTACATGTTCCTTTACGAACTGCAGTTTCAATTTCCGGTTTATTTGCTAATGAATGGCTTACGCCTAGGTTTACGCATATTATAGCCATCTTTCTTTAGGGTTCTTCTATTCATTTGTGCAGATACACCACTCTTGTAAATTTCTTACACCATACCTGCTTAATGTAGAGCACTTGTGTGGGGTTCTTCGGCCACCGTCCTTATGATAGTCCTCTTGTGGTGAGCTTGGAGTACGGGGGGGGGCGGCCAGAGTGGTATCTACTTTCCATTGTACCCAGTTCTTCATACCTTTTTAGGACATGCCTTACCGTATTATAGCCCATGTTGACGATTTGTCCTATTTACCAGTATGAATCGTATGAGTTACCTCAAATTTACAATTCGGTCTGGAATCGGTGTTGGAACCTCCATTTTTTATCACACTCTTAACTGTTTGGGCCCAAATTAACACTGACAAGTTAGGATTAGCCGGAGGATGAATGGGATAATGTGCAAACTGTATACATATCAGTATCTTGGCTAATTCCACTGCATGCAGAGACTTTTGGCGCATCAATATTTTGATATTTTATGTAATTTTCCTCAAAATTATAAGTTAAATAAATTATATTAAATGTAATTATTGTTAATCAAAATAGATTAAATTATGTAAAAAATATGTGAGTTTCGTTACTCATATCTGGCTCATAAAGAACCTTTAGGTAAAATAAAAAAAAAGCTTGAGGGTGTGCAGAGACTTTACTTAGTAAGTGTATACTACGTTTGCTCCAATATAGCTTTACTCAGAGTAAAGCTATCATGGATCCAAAATAATTAGGTTGGGTAGGATGGAACAAGAAACAAATTTTTAAAAGTAAACTAGTTTATTATAAGGTCATTGATGGAATAACATCATTTTAGTCCAGAAAGAAAGAAGAAAGTAAACGGGGGCATCAATTTGAGGAAAATTATGTAAAAACTTCTTAATTGGTTTGAACAAGTTTTTCAAATGGGCAAAATAAGAAAACACAAGATGCAGGCTAGATTTATTTGACCTATTTAGAAACCAGACCCAAGAATCTCCTATCATGAGTACCTACATCGATGATATTGTGCTCATAAAATGTTAAATATATACTGCCAGTAAAATAAAATAAGACTTACACACCACTTTCTAAAAGCAAAATGAATTATATAATCAGTTCTCTAAAATTCCGTACAGAAATTAATACCTCGGATTGACCAGTTACTAACATTTTTGGCAAAAATGAGTTTTTTACGGGCTTCTTCTTCTCTTCAAAATATCATTTATTTTTCTACAAAACAAATTTTAACATCAATTACCTCTCTGTTAATTTAATTTCTATTGATTCAACCTGTGAAGGTATTTCTAAATATACTTGTATTACATTAAATTCAAGATAAATATGTTTTCATAAACAAAAATTATCATATATTAAACCAATGCCAAATAAAGACAGAAGGACTAGAATAGGAGAGAATTCTTTAATTTCATTAATGAGGAAAAAAACTGTTAGAGCACCTCAAATTTTGAAACAAAAATTTAGTATTTCTTAAGATTAAGAATAGAGCAATTGGAACCTTGTCAAGCCAAGATACCAAATTAATTTTTATAGGATATTTAAGTAACATAAACTATATAATATTAAATATCATGGTTCACTAACCATTATACTGTATTTACATGTATATATAAATACATTTAATTATGGTACGTTTTTAATGGTGTGAAATCTTAATTTATAAATTTAAATTTACAAATAAAAGTTAAAATATTTTAAACCTCCTTTTCTTTAGAATCCCTTAATTCCAATACTTGAGCAGGAAAAAATTGAATAACTTTAATAAATTTAGTCAAAACTAAATGAGTCTATTTTACAAAACTGAGGAACTACTGATAATACAAAATGAAATAACTGCCTTTGGGGTCACTTGTGGTATAGTGGTTAGCATGGCAACCTACAACACTAAAGGTCGCAGGTTCGCGTCCCGCAGTGGCCCTAGGATTTTTTAAAGGGAGTAAAAAATCCTTGGCTATGCCGTCCTTTGGATAGGACGTAAAATGGAGGTTCAGAGCCTGTACGATATCAGGTACTCGTTAAAGATCCCTATCCTAATTATACCTGAATAGGCAAAATTTAGGACTCCCACTGTAGCATCGTCCGATGAGCATTAGTGGCATAAAGTGACGTTAAACAAACTAACAAACAATAACTGCCTTCTTAAAAATAATTACAGGTAACCATAAAATATTTCATAAAACTTTCATTCAAACATTTCATAAAACTACATATAGAATATATTGATTGCATACCTGTTATTTATTAAGTGTCCATGATCAACAGCTACTTCCATCTGGAAAAAATAAACAACTAATAATCCACAAATGATTTTAAAATCTCTCCTTATTTAATTAAATTTCTACAATTTCTATACCATAATACATACAAAACAATGGTTTAGATTTTTCCCAAATTATTATAAAAAGCTTTACTTAACTAACCAATAATAAACAAAATTAAAGAACTGATTTAATGTCATGGAATGTATATATGTACACATGATAAATAGTGAAAATAATTATAATCATGAGAAATCATCGTTTATACATTAATTGTTTGGTCAATTTGTGCTTATAGCTAATATAACCACAGGGGATCAACGGAAGGCTATTTCTTAAATATGTGAAACTTTGTGTTAGGACAAATTTTTGGATTAAGAAAGTAATTCTAGACCTTTCAGTATGATTGTAAACAAGGATAATTATTATTCACATACAAAAGTTTTGTATTCTTTCATGCTTTTTATAGTTTGTTAAGCAGGTTGGGCTCCATTGGGATGAAGGTAAGTAAGGATAGGTAATTTGCGAGTGAATTGGTGGATTTTTAAAGAATACATTTGATTTTTGGAGATAGTTTGGATTTTCAGTAGAAGCCTGGTGAAGTTTTGAATGTGATTTTTTTCCCCTCTGATTTTTTGTTGATGTGCTTGGTGAAAGTAAGAAATTTTTTGAGACGAATTGAACTTTTCAATTTTTATAAAGGCATTAATAAACTGAATTATTTGAAAATTTGGTTCAGACTACAAATTCATATTTAGAACTTCTTTGAAGAAACAAATGCAAAACTATAATAGTATATGTTGAAAAATTATACAATAAAATGTTTTTACTTTAGTTGATATAATTAATCCAAATATGATTTATTTTAATATTTTCTTAAAATTGACATCACATAATGCACAAAATGTCATGAAATACACTTTTGATGAAGCTAAATTGTAATTTATGTAATGGTTTATTTTCAATGCAAAAACTCATTATCTGCATCAAAATAACACAAAACCCATCTTAGGTCCAAAAATAGCATGCTCAGTGTACCATATTCTGACTTTACAAAGAGTTAATACATTTAATTACTTAGTGGTGTATTATTATTAAACAGTTACTTAATGAATTTTCACAAGATGCTGCCAATATATTCAGTCAAAATGAAATCTTGATAATAAAATTTTATTAAGATCAATTTTAAAGAGAAAAATCTAAGATTAGAACTGCCTTTAATCCATAATTTTTCAAACAAATTGGGTAAAATATTAAGATATTTTAAAGCACTGATGCAACCAGGGGGAGGGGTGGTTTGGCGTTTGAAACCCCCATACGATAGAAACTTTTTTGCTCATTAAAATCTCATTCTGAATTAAATTCCAATTTTAAGTAGCACTTTTCCATTCACTTCATTGTCAAATAAATAATATTACTTTTGTACCTGACAATTATATTGGGATAATTTTTTTCTAAAATTCAATAAAATGATTTATACTCCGTCATGAAACCCTCCCTCAGGACACCTCTGATTGGATGAAAGTAAGAACAAAGTCAATCGTACATTAATGAACAGTTGTGTATAGACAACATTAGGCCCAGTGCACAGGATCATTAAAGTAATTGGTAACCCACGACATTTATCAATGGTATAGGCAGACATACATAGGATAAGTAGAGGCAATACACATGGGACAAAAATGTCTGGTAACCTTGGCTTATCCCAATAGGTATTAGGGCTACCACAGATTTCTGCCCCTATGCTGCATTTTTTCGATCTCTGGCATTTGAAAAGTACCTTGTCGGTAAGATAACATATAACATGCGACACTACGTCATTTCTATCTCCTTCTTCAGGGTAAAAGTTTTGAATAATTTAATTATTAACTTTTCCCCAATGACCCTCAAAGGTAGAGACATTAAAACAAATAAATAAATATAACTAATATTTTTATTTTTGAATGTTTATTTAACTTTTAATATACTTGGATGAGCAAATTATATCTTTGAAATTAAATTAATGAGTTTGATTAATTGGTATCATCATGATATTGATCTTTAAAATTAATATTAATGAGATTGGTATTTTGATATCATATAAATGTGGTATTAATTGATAATTTGAAGCATGGGATGATTGACTATCTAAAGTTTGGATATAATTTATTGATTATAACTTAATTATTAAATTAGAATCAAGAAAAATATTTTCGTTTGAAACTGGAAGTTGATTTCTTCATGCTCGACATAAGTGAAAGTAAACATTACTAACATTTAAAATATTTAAAAAAAAACATTATAATATATAGACACTTTCCCAAATAGATCCTATTTTTTTATATACAATAATGGCCTGTATCATGTTCGATATTATTTCATTATTAAATGTTTTTAACTATAGACTTGAAATTATTTTATTTTTTATTTTATATAAATATATGAATAATTTTATGTTTTCATATTAGATCGGTATTACAATTTACTGTTTTTTTTTATTTATTTGAATGTTAAATTATTTTGTTATAAGTATATCTCATAACAAAAATAATAATTTCATTAACTTTAAATCTAAAATCTTTATAAGGTGCAGAGCAGTGGAAATAAAAATATATGATACCTAGCAAATGCAATACTACACTGTTGCCACAATATGATCTTAACTAATTTAACATTGGAAAAAGTGTTTTAAAACAAACTCAACCATTAAAACCATAAGAGTTTTTAAGAACAAGTGTAATTTTTACATTAAGATGTAACCTATGTAATTTAAGAAAAGTAAAAGAGAAAGGAAATCAAATACCAACCTTTGAATACTAAAGTTTAGCACAGAAATTTATTTTTCAATATATAAAGTAAACATAATTAAAATAAGCAATTCATAGTTATTTAAATTTATTATTCAATTATAATGGATTTCAAAATTCTAACAATTAAAAGTTATTCCATTATTTTTATTTTGCTACCAGAATTAAATTTCTTTTATTTTGCATAAAACAATGAAATTAATAATGATTAAAAATCTAGTAAACCTTATATCTTCACCTTCTTTTTATTTTTAATTTATTTAATTCAGTTTCTCTTTCAATACTGGCAATTATCTTTTTTTTCAAAAGGAGCTCAATAAATTAGATATGGCTGCCTTAGAGGAATCAACTAATACATGAGTTACCTCCCATTAACTGTTGAATGAATGATCATTTTTGTCAGTGGGTAATATAATTATAATATTTACTAAAATGTACTTAGGAGAATTACTAGTATACCAATATGATAAGAATTTATTGTTTTAGACAAAAGAGTATCTTATTTAAATTAATACCTCCGGAAGCCCATATATACATTATCCCTCTTGCGAATTCTTCTTCTGGGAGGGTGAGAATGACTACGCTGCACTCTGAAGTTAATATGTCTATGAAGGTAACACATGAATACATTTTCTCATGATAACTAGTATTGTCTCATATTAAAATATAGCTTATAAATAAATTACGGAACTCACTGTAATTTAATTCATTGAAATAGTTGATTTTTGAGTCCTCTGTAAATAATAAATAGAAATTAAAGCCGATAAAATACTTATTTTGACCATTAAAGTTTCTAAATGCTAGATATTTGATCAAGATTCTTAAATTATCATCAATATTGATCAAATTAAGTTAAAACTAATCAGTCATTTTTTTTTCAGTCTTGAAACTTGATACCCCAATAGTAGAACGAACTTGTAAATCGATTACTGCTAAAGTAGAATGGAACTGTGGAAACAAATTTAGTCCATTTGAACAATTTGAAAATTGCAGGATGATCAAATATAAAGTTTCTTTGTTGAAGTCTGGTTATTCTTATAGTAGGTTAACTATTATGGCGGAATAAATCCTGTCTGAGAATATTTAATATTGCTAGCATATCTTAAATTTAACTGTCTCTTGTCCTTTTTACAAAGAAATGTACTTAGGATTCTATTAAAATATATTCCAAAAGTCTAATTCAGAACTAGTAGATGGTTTCAAGATGTTTTAAATAATGGTTCATATTAAAATAAGCTGAAACCTCCAAATGAACGGGTAAAAATACCCTCAAGGTAAACTTCAGTAATGTTTTCTGTATATTTGATATTGTTAATTAAAAGCAGAAGTGATCATCCATTAAAGTGACAATTGTAACATTGAAATGAAGTATATTCAGATTTTGATTCTATGTCATGTATTCTATTTAATTATTTACTAATTTCTCAAACAAATTGTAGTCTTTCCAAGTATGAAGAGTTCAGAAATATAGATGTTGTTTATTATAAAAATGATATGAAATAGTCAGGACTCCATATTATAATAATTTTTATTGTAAAAACCGATGTTCATTGTGAAAAAGTATTTTCTCAAACATACACTCCATCTTTGGGGATAAAAATGGTGCTAGTTCCCCTATGTTACTTTTGGCCATAGTCAATATGGCGTCATTAATGTGGCCCCATTCTCAACTGAAAAGGACTCGTTTATTTATCTCTGAGCAATGAGCGTAGTGACCTGGAGTCAAGATCTCATCAAACCTTTTTTAACAGAAAATGAAGCAATGGGAGTAAGCTTATATTACGGTCACATCACCTCCTGTAATAGGTCAATTTTTTAGAATATATAAGAACATTTATAAGAACATAACTCCACGATAGAAAAATAATCATCTCAAAATGATTAAATGGAGATAATTGATTTGTTCAACATGTGTATAAATCCATAAACCTTTTGCAATACTCTCATGCATCCTCCTCCCCATTTTTTTATTTGGCTGATTGTTATTTATTACCCCTCATATGGTTAGGTCATAACTGCTTTACAACTGCATAATTGTTGACACCTGTCATTTACATTTATTATAGGATTTTATAGCTTAACTGCTGCTTTGTGAGCCTCATAGTTTGCACTGAAGTATTACTAATCTGTCTGTTGTGAAGTATTATAAAAAAAGTTATTGATATTCTTCAGAACAAATCTTTTAAAATATGTGTTGATACTTAGTTGAGAGATTTCTTTAAGATACTTTAATTATTATGAAATATACAAGATTCACTGCAAGGATAAATAAAATATAATTTCATTATGTGTACAATATTTTAATTTGTGTGCTAATATTCTGTAGCCAGCCCGATCCAGATAGGATATATTTTTAGGATGGTTGGAATTCTACCATTCACCTATTAACCTTTGGTGTTTGGAATGATTTCTGAGAAGTTAAAATATTGGACACATTATTTTCTGGGTGCAAATGGAAAATCAAAACAAAGTGGTTTGTTTGCATATCTATTTATTTGAAATATCATAAAGTACTTGGTGAGTTGATCACCTATTTATTAAAGCTTCTCTAACTACTTTGGTGCAATAAGTACAAGTATACTCAGAGTATTAACCAATCCCTTTTGTTTTGAGCGAAGCAGCATAAAAATTTTAGATATTGTCATTATTTTTCTGTTGAACTGCTATCAGAAAATTATAAAATGAGAATGATGTTTTTAGTACCTACAAATATAAAATTAATATCACTAAAAATTTAAGATGTATATTTTATCCAAACATTTAAGTAAGAACGGACATTGATAAATGTGTCTAAACCTATTTCCAAGATTCCTCCAAATAAAATGGGTTGCTTCGCTCTTGACATTGTAATCAAAATAGTTTTTTTGTCTGAAGGTATAGCGTTTACCCATTCAGTCATATAAAATGCATTTGACACATCAGAACACTAAAAAATTAAAAGAAATAAAAATAAGGTTAAATTAGAACTAATATTTTTATATGATATTGGAGTGCTAAGACACTATGAAGGTTAGTCTGGGCATTTATAGCACTTCCATGTTTATTTGAACCCTTCCCAAGTCAACTGTAACCTTCCTTCCACAAAACAAATTTAACCCTTTCCAATATTGAAGCAACCCTTTCCTATTCATATAAGCCCTTTCCAAAGCAAATATAACTCTTTATAATTCACTAGTCGCCAATTCTATTTCAATTGTAACCTGTTCCACATTAATTGTCGCTCTTAAAAAAAAAAATTAAGGGTTTGTGCAATTGATGGTCTGGGCCTCAAAATTTTTTCCTTGAAAAAATCATTATTCATTCTTTTTTTCACAATTCTTCATCTAAGAAGAAAGAAAAAAAAAAAAAAAAAAAATAGTATAAATTTAATGTTTATCAGCAAGCCTTAAAAAAAGTAAAAGCAGTATATTTATAGTTTTGCAACAAATATAATTTTCTGGTTAAAAAAAAATCTAGTAAAAGATTTAAAACAATGAGTTGGTATATTTTCTGTGGAAGTAAATTTAAAAAGAAAATGTAATCTGAACTTAACATCTTCACATTAAATGCATTTATGTCTGAATAGAGAAAGTGATTTACATATAAAATGTCACCAACCAGCAACTTGCCCAATTACAGGTGGTAAAGAATATAAAATCTTAATAACAAATTTCCTTAAAATTAAAATAATCAAAAAGGGGAATAGAAAAAAAGAATAAAAAAAAGAGAGAGAGAGAACAAATAAAAAAGAAAATGAACATATTTTTTTTCTGTTTACTCATATGTCTCTTTCATCAGATTTTATTACACTGATAAAATATAATTAAACCCTAATTATATAGTCAATAGTGCAAATCAATTCCTGTGAGTTCTGATGTCTTAGATTGACCTATTCCAAAGTGCTTTAAATTTTGAAAACATTTTCAAGGGTGACGATCGAAAGGAAAAAAAAATAAAAAAATAAAAAAAATAAATAAAAAAAAAATAAAAGAAAAAAAAAATAAAATGGGCCCTAGAGTTGTAAAGAGTTACGTTTCCTTTGGAAAGGGTTTAAAATCATTTTGGAAGGGGATACGTTTGACTTTGATAGGGTTGCTTGTGACTTGGAAATGGTTTCATTTCATTTGTGAAAGATTACAGTTGACTTGTAAAAGGTTCAAATAGATTTGGAAGTGCTATATTTGCAAAATGATACCTTTAAATTTTTTATAATTAGTAATGATTATTGCAGAAATTAAGGTGAGGAATAAGGGTTGTTTATAGGAATGTGTGCGCAAAGATCAATGTAAAAAGATGAATACAGAATTCCAAAAGTAGATACAACAAATGACAAAATATTTGTTATGGGGGGAGGTGAATCTTAAGGGACAGACCAATAAGTTAAGATTTCGAATTCAATGAGTGAATGGTGGAAGGTTGAGTAAGCTATGTTCAAATGTTGGGAATCTTATTTTTTAGGATTCAGAGAGTAAAGTCAGTGGAATAGCTATTGAAAAGTAAAATAAAGCTACTTCAACTTTGTGTGCAAACAAGAATCATTTAGGTCTTCATGACTGTTTTCAGTCCTAGAAGATAGCCTCACCTTATACTATTCATAGACAAAGTGGGGAGAACAAGGTGGGTCAATCTATTTTAAGTGGTCCATAGGTGGTTGGTTCAACATTTTTATTTTTTTAAATATTTTTAGCATAAAAGTGCAATGCATTTGAAGTAAAAAAATCTGGTGCGTGCGCGCAACACACAACTTTCACTTACAAACTTACTTAGATTAGAATTTAATGCGTTTTGTTAATTGCCACTTCTCAAATGAACAGAACGGTTTTAATTATAAACAATGGTCTGTCATTAAAGGCGTACTCCGCTTGCGCTCTACGAGTTTTATGAGTTGACTGAATATTTTTCTTTTTTTCTCCTCTATATGTTTCCTTGATTTTTATCATATCTCATATTTAGCCATTTCTTATTTTTAGGCAAAACGAGAGACAGATAATTTCTCCATATAAACAAATACAAAGGTACTTTATAGGAAAACAAAAAAGGCCCCTTCCCCATTTAAGCTCCCTCAGAACATTTTAATAATGATAAAGCTTACATAATATTAAAGAGCACCTAATTTTCATTAAACACCACGAATTTGATGAAAATCGTTAAAGCCGTTTTTGAGATAATCGAAAAAAAGGTAAAAATTGGTTAAAAAGTTACGAAATAAAGTGCCCCCTCCGTTAAACCAATTTTGATGAAATGTTGGCTATCACATCTTTGGCATATAAATACATCAAATACCCAGTTTGATCAAAATCGTTAAAGCCTTTTTTTGAGTAAATAAAAAAAACATGTGAAAATTGTATAAAATTTATTAAGTAAAGTCCCCCGTTCGGTTGATCAATTTTGATATAATGTTGGCTATCGCATCTTTGGCATACACATACGTCAAATACCCAGTTTGATCAAAATCGTTAAAACCGTTTTTGAGTAACTAAAAAAAAACACGTGGAAATGATACAAAATTTATTAAGTAAAGTCCCCCCTCCGGTTGATCAATTTTGATGAAATTTATACAGTCATATCTCGGGCATATAAATAGATCAAATACTCAGTTTAATCAAAATCGTTAGAGCCGTTTTTGAGAAAATCGAAAAAAACTTAAAAAGTTATTAAATAAAGTACCCTCTCCCTTTGAGCAATTTTGATGAAATTTTTGCTGTCACATCACGGGCATATACCTTAACTAAATACCCAATTTCAGGTTCGCACGGTTTATAGTTTTTGAGCTAGTCTGTTCACACACACACACACACAGACACACACACACACACACACACACACACACACACACACACACACACACACACACACACACACACACACACACACACACACACACACACACACACAGACCATTTCGCGGGACTTGGTCATTTGGACTCAGGGGACCCCAAAACGTGTATTTCCGTTGAAAACCGGAAGTCGAAATTTTTCACGATCGCAATACTTCCACTTACTATATATTTCATATATAGGTAAGTGAAAGTAAAAATGGAAGTAGTTTATTTTTTGTATTTTTATCTTGCCAACGGCCGCCATTTTATTGTCCAATAAACGCATAATTAAAGTTATTTTAGTGCTCTGCGTCAAATTAAATATCTCCTCTTTTTCCCTTCGTAGAACATTTAAATGAAGACTAATCTCTTTAGAAACATCTAAACTTTAATAAAGATTATTACAAGTATGAACTTAAAATTTAAGTATAACGGTCCATATAAGCCTTCAAAATTCTTAGATAAATCTTCACGACTGTTTTCCCAGAAAGTAGATAGCCCCTCCTTACAATATTCATAATCAAAGTGGGGAAAACAAGGAGGGTCAATCTACATTAAAGGTCCATATAACCCTTTTTTTTGCAAGAAGGTAGATGACTAACTTTTTTTTTTTTAGGTGCTCTAGATTCAAAAAGTTTCAAGTTTTGGACTTGCACGGCTTTTATAATTTTATAAAACAAATTGTTACATTATTAAAATTTCCAAAAAATTTAAAGCTTAATACCTTTGTTAGGCATGAAAATAAAAATTTGAAATTTGGCTCAAATTTAGTCTTTGGTTAGAAGATTGTCTGTCAAAATTTTCTGTGGACTGTTCTAATTGCAGGGATTTAACAACACTTTTCAATGTTCATTTGCAGCTTTCATAAAAATAATTATTGAGTAGAATTTTGCTGATTACATGGATTTATATCATTTAAAAGTATAAGTATTGAATCCTTATCGGCATAATAGCATTTACAATGATAATGCAAAACAACCCAAAAATAAAGTAATATATGCTTTTATAGTTGTTTGTTTAACGTCCCTATATGCTAATCTGACAATGCTAAATTTCTAAAAATGTCCTAAATTTTGCTCTCCAGGTATAATTAGGATAGGGATCTTTAACGAGTAACTGACATCATCTATGCTCAGGACTCCCATTTTAAGTTCTATCCGAGGGACATAGTTCAAGATTTTTTCTCACATTAAAAATCCTAGGGCCACCACGGGACGCGAGCCCGCAACCGTTAATATTGTAGGTTGCCATGCTAACCACTACACCACAGGTGACCCCAATAATGTTATAGCACTTTGGATATAATACCTATTTTGGTACTTTTCTATTTTTTATATCCTTGCAATTAGTATAGTACACAAAATGAAATTTTGACAGTACAATCCTCAAACCAAGGACTAAATAAATATAAGTCAAATGTCAAATTTTTATTGTCATGCCCAACAGATATATTAGCCTTTTAAACTTTTACAATTTTGGAAATTTCTAGATTTTAAAAATTTGTAATAAAATAATGTGCAAGTACAGAGCATTATATTTTGTGAATTTAGATTTAAAAATGAACTATTTTACTGAAAATTACCTGAAAAGTTATTTCATTGCTATACCAGCAGTAAAGATACAGAATCGTAATTAAAAACAAACATGTTTCAAACAGATTTATTACTGCAGCAATAGGTGTTTGTTTAATCTGAAAAAAGTTTTATTTTGGATAAGTGTGTATTGCATTATATGCTATTAAAACAGCATGTTATTCATACCAAATTCGTTAGAATAAAAATTCCAGTACAAAGCATGATAACTGTGTTAAGAAATTGCCATATCAGAACTTTTGACGTTGCATTTTTAAAGTCATTACAAACGCTGCAAAGTAAATTTAAATTAATTTGAAATAAAATTTATTTATTTTTTATGATTCTTGAAAAATATGTTATGAAATAAAATGTTACCCAAGAAGATTAGTGTAATACTTCACACAAGATAGAAGTTCTGTAGATTTTCTATCGTCACAAAGCTTCAGGTGGTTCAGTTTATAGTTCAATAATTTAAAATGGCAAAGGATAACATCTGAAGTGCAAAAATATAAAACTTCATACATGTAGTTAGAATGACCTAACAGCACAATGCCGGGACATTGAAGAAGGTATGAAAGAAACCAATGCAGCCAAGTGTCCAAGAAAACTGGCCATGTGTCCACTATTCTTGTCTTTTTGTGTTGAATAATTGCTACAATCGGAGGACGCGCAAGCCAATCTAATATACTCGAAGTGAAGACTGCCACACATGCTATGAATAGGATCCAAGTTCGTTTCAATGAATTCCTTGCTATTTGCTGTAATTCAGAATTTTCTGAATCAGAAAACATCGCTGAAATGAAACAGATATAAAATTGATTACTGTACAATAACTAATTTCTTATATGTTAAAGGCACCGAGAGATGTATGATTTAGCAATTAGAATTAGTTTTTTATTGTATTATATAGTAGTTATTAATAACTGCTATGTTCCATACTAATGTTGGTATGATGTAATATTTGAATATGTTTTTTAGATGATCAATTTAATCATAATATAATATTTCTAATATTATACTGGGTGTCCCAGACCTAGTTTAAAAAAAAAAAAAATGGGTAATACTGCATGCTAAATGGGGTAGAATGGCGCAGAAACAAGTTTCCTATCTCAATCTGTTGAGGATATAGAATTTTTTTGTTTTTATTTTTAAAGTTTTACTTTTTTCTAAAAAATGGCAGTTTTCTCTACTTTGGTTTAGCGTAGAAACAAAAACAATGATATTTTCTTAATCAGCATTAAATTTCCTAAAAGATTAGTTAGGTTTGGTTATTTTAAATCCACTGTCAGTGGGCCTTTTAACGCGAAAAACACAAAAAATTTATTAAAACTTAAATTATTAATAGTTTTTGAAAATTCTTCGCTCCTCACTGGAGCACCCTAAAAGGCGTTTAATTTCCTAAAAACTGTGGAATTTAGTTAGCTTTTTAATGGTGTAACCCATGATACAATTGCACTTCACCTTTTGAGTCTAAAAGAAGTTTTTCTGATGAAAAACACGCTAGAGAATAAATTCTTCATCGCTTCACATACCTATTAGAAAAACTACTTGATTGAATAAAAGTATTAGTTATGTTATATTCTTGTCGATATGCATGAGAGGTAAAGGGTTTTGAAGGTGGCATGCCCTCCCTCCTCCTGCCCCCCAAAAAAAAAAAAATAAAAATAATCTTATTTATAGGGAGTCAATGGGGAGGGGGGGGGGACCCAAATTTTTGCTGATTACCTAATGTTACATAAACGTACATTTTTTTCCCTTTTTTTTAATACCTATAAAAAATAACAATTTAGGATTTTTTTAATAAATTAGATACACCAATAGAAAAACGACATTTCGTAATGTGCCCTGCTATCATTAGCCCTGACAATGGTATCACGTTCTGATTGGAATTAGTGTTATTTTTCTGTTGGTGTATTTAATTTATTCAAAAAATCCTAAATTATTATTTTTTATACACTGGGACACCCAGTATAATCATAATATTCCTATAATATATAATCATAATATTCCTATAATATATAATCATAATATTCCTATAATATATAATCATAATATTCCTATAATATATAATCATAATATTCCTACAACATACCAGATAGCCTGTCCATCACTGATTTTAGTTGTTTTCTGTACAGAATAACATTGATGAACTTAAATAATCCCAACATGCCAGGCCCAGCAGCAAATACAGTGAACAAATTTTGCATGATGTCTCCCTCTGCAAACTTTAGGAATCCCTGGATTATCATGGACATCATAAGATAAGGTAAATATAGCATTGACAGAGTTCGAATTCTTATTCGCCATTTTCCACCAGACTCCGATTTTACTACTTCTTCCCAACATCCAAATATATTTAACAATGTGAGCACAGGCCAAGTCCAAACATCAGACAGATTTCTTCTCTTCCAAGGCCACTGCATTTTCCTAAAAATTCATTAAGAATAATTAATCAATATAAATTAAAAGTTTAGTTTAACACATTCAACGCCAACCCCATATTCTCTAGCTGAGCCAGGTAGCCTGAGGGTTTTGGGTCATCATTGAGCCGGTACGTCCCCAGGACGTAGTTGGCCATCAGAGTCGCCAAAGAGTTTGTTAACCCGCAACGCACCAGTTTAAAGCGCTGTTACCTTTCATTTTCGTTATTATTATTTTTTATGTTTCATTTTACTGTTATAAAAATAAATTAAGAATTTGTAAGAATGATCCAGTAAATTTATAATTAAACAATTCTGAATGAATTTGAAGTAAAAAAAATGAAGAGTAATTCCTTTGAAAGAGAAACTAATTGTGGGTATGGGAATTTTCAGTTAAAAAATTATCATCAAATTACTATAATACATTATTTTTTTACTTTACAAATTTTATTTTTAAAAAGCATTAGTTATAACAAAAAACAACAAATAACATTAACTAATGAGATTATTTACAAGATTTTAATTAATTAAGGAATTGCAATCCTATACCTAATTATTTTAATTCTAACTATAATTAACACTATTTAGAATTAGTTTGTGACACGAAATTCAAATAAATTAGCATATACAAAATGAAAAAAAAAATATTTAATTTGTGGTTGCCTAAGCGCAGTTTGAGCATCGACAAATCTCCTCGTTCTTGTCCCTAAAAATTTGTATACATAGTTTTTTGTTCTTTTACTAATCCACTGTAACTGGATAATATAATATAATAATAAAAAATAATATAAGTAGTGAGAATAATTTTAAAATTAGAAAAAAATTGAGTGCAACCTTTAAAAATCCACAACTTTGGCTATAAAGCAGCTAGGAGGAAATCAAAACCGCCGAAATGACCATCATGAACCAGTGCAGGTGGCTGACTAACTAAATTCAAAACTTTCCTATCCGGCCATCGCTTTAAGATACCTGAATACATCCCAGAGACGTAGTTGGCCACCTGGGCTCGCTGAGTGGTTCGTCCCTGGGAAGTACTTGGCGTTGAATGTGTTACCCACTGAAAAGATAGTATCAATGATGCAATATTTTCAACTTTTGGAACACATTGTTGTACAGAATGTGTTATTGTTACACAAATAAACTAGGAACACTCTGGTCTGAATGTAGCCAACTTACAATAATTATTTTTAACACATTTTGTCCCAAAGGTAGAAATATTATGAATTTATGGTGTTTCTTTCCATCCCAATGTTAATAATAATCACCTTTATTATTTTTACATAAAATATGATAAAAAAAATCCAATGTAATAAATGTAAAACATTAAGATAGATAAATTTAAAATTTATTGCTGTTTGGGAACCATTTTTTTCAGAAAAGCACCCCTGGGACTAAAGGGTCAAAAGTAAAAAATAAATTAGTCCAAAAAAAGTTTTTATTATTACATTTTTTAAATCAATATTAGACATAAAAACATTTTAAAGGTTGTTAAAAATTTATTTTTCATGACATTATATCAATAGCTTAGTGTGAATTTTCTAATTTCCAATTTCCGAAATTTTCAAGTTCTCAAAAACATACTTTAAAAAAAATGTAAACAATTTAATTTAGAACCTTTGGCGATAATTAAAAACAGAAATCAAACAAAAGTCTCATGTTATCATATTACACATCTCCACTATCTCCCGCCGTACCTTTTCCACCTTAAAGCAATTAAATAATCTCAGCTGCTTTTTTCCATTTGAAACATGGATCCTTCTGGTCACTTCCCTGTTGTTTCCCCACTTTGACTATTGTGCGGTGTTTGGGGGTATCTCTGGCGATCTCGAAACAAAACTAAAACATTTATTTAATTGTGTCGTACAATTCATCTTTGGAGTCCCAAGAGAGGTCTACATCTCACCTTTATACCAAAGGTTAAAGTGGTTATACCCTGACCTCCTTCCTTTTCCAAGTTATCTGATCCTGCCATCCTCCATACATCACCGAACTTCTTCAGTTTAAATCCTATTTCCATTCCCGCAATACCCATTCTAGGTTTTTAGATCTATATACTCTGGCCCACCAAATGTCAGCTTTCAAAATATCTATCACTATCCGGTCCTCATCCCTATGAAACTCTATTCCCCCTTTTATCCGCCACTCCAACACTCTCCCTACCTTTAAATCCCACCTGTTCAATCACCTCCTATCCATCCAGTTCCCCAAACTATTGTAAATTTTCTCAACAAATTCTCAATTTTAATTTTAAATCGGTATAATCCCTTAATTATTTACATATTTTTTTAATATAAGTTCCATTTATTTTATTTGTAAATAAGTGTGTATGTGTATATATTATAAACTGCACACACATAGTTATTTTCATTTTAAGTCAATAAGCTATTGTTAATTACTATTAAATGCACCACTGGGACAAAATTGAAATCGGAATTAAATTGATTTAAAACTCAATAATCTCTTTCCTGAAGATAAATGAGGAAGAACTGATATAGCTCTATCGCTCACATTTTTTTTTTACTTTCACTTACCTATGTATGAAATATAGGGTCTTTTGTACAATAAGCGTACACTTTTCAAGAACTAGTAACAGTTACTCATTTTATTATTATTGTTATATTTTTTCTTAGAAAACATGTGTTACTTTACTAAACTCTAGGTTATGTTTACAAAACAAGATAAATGCTTGTTTATAAAAAAGAAAATAACTTTATTTAATAATGAACAAAAGAAATCATGCTGAAGGTGGCCAATAATCAAACATTGAATGCAATATTTTATGAAATAGGTCTTCCTTCTCATATCTTCTTCTCCACGCAAATTCACACAAATATGAATCCAATAATGCCCTACTTGTTCCGCATTCGATCTTGTAATCCAATAACTTTCTCATTAGATATTAACTGGCTTAACTTAAGCAAATTCATTGTTAGTGTTTTTCATGTAAATCTGATAAATAAATGCGTTTAAATACAGAATTAGGTTAGAGGTGAATCATATCTTCCAAATAATAATAAAATGAGTAACTGTAACTAGTTCTTGAAAAGTGTATGCTTATTGTACAAAAGACCTGAAATATATAGTAAGGGAAAGTATTGCGATCTTAAAAAATTTTGGCTTTTAATGGAAATACTCATTTTGGGGTCCGCTGAGTGACTCAGCCTGAGTCCAAATAACCAAGTCCTGCGAAAAGGTAGTCCTGAACATGTGTGTTTGTGTTCCTTAAATGTTTGTTTATCCTTTCCATTGCACCTGCCCGAAGGAGGGCATTGCTCTGATATCTGACTGTCGGGTCCAATATGCTGTCCTTCCTGTCCTAGGGAAAAAATTCAGTAGATTTGATAAGGTTGTCATTAATAAGTGTTATAATAATTATGATGGGATAGCTATGGGTTCATGCTTGAAATAATTATTGAAAATGTGAGTTTTGCTTGTGGATGGCAAAAAACCATTAGCTATTAACCTTCTCAAACTGTAGCCTATTTTGTTAAACTAATTTCTTTCCTACACTTGTTGCAAATCTTTATAACATTGTCTACTTCTGGATATTGTGATTTGACACATCCATTTTGTCACATTTCTTAGTATTTTTTTATCTTTTCAGAATGCTTGTCTTTTTTCAAAGGATTGTAACATTGTAGTATTTCCTATCTTTCATGTCTACTATGCTAGTTGAAGTTTTTCTGTATTCAACATTTTAATTTGATCCAAATTTTTGAAGCCAATTTCCTCTTAACCCCTGTTGAGTTGCATGTCATAAGGAAGGTCATAGATTCAGCTTTGAAATTACACCAATTTCAACTCCTTATCTAGTCTAGAGGAGCTCAAATTTTAATTTACAGATGATGGGACAGGTCAAAATTATGCATTTTTCAATGAGTTTACACAGCTATATTTTGAAAACAGTTTGAGATGTTCCTACAGGAAGGTATTATATGTACCAAATTTTAATAAAATCTGAGATGGTGAGGGAAAAAATTATGTTGATGTGACATGTAATGATCCAGGAGGGAGTTGGAGATCTTAATTTCCCTGTACTTGGGCTGGTTTCAGACTGTATGCCTCATTTGCGGCAGAGCCTCCCAACTTCTTTTGATTGTATACTGGATCTAGGGACTCCATGATTGATGTTAAGTTTTAAGGAGTTGGACCATTCTGACCCTGTAAGCACTTCTTTCAGTAATATAAATCTATTGGTTTTTGGTGTTTCTTTAAAATGTTTAACTCCACCGTTTATATACTAATGCAATAAATGCAAGTGACCATTATTCTCTCAGAATTTCTTAATGTGTAACAATTATAAATGCAGTTAGCCAGTTTGATGTAATTTTGTTTAATATGTATAATAACTATAAATATTAGATTTTGTTGCTCTTAAGAGACTAAATGTCCCAGAATAAAAATAAAAAAATCCATTTAATTGAATTATTTTGTTTTAAAGAAATTTACTTTGAATCATACTATGAACAATTCATTTTTTGGTTGTATCATTCTTAGCAATCATAATGATAGATGTTAACTTACCAGGCGAGAGTATACAAATGTTTCGAATTTTGGCATTATTATAAATTGGGTCAAACTTGTTAAAAACTATTAGGAACTCAAACAGACTCTAGTCATTTTCTCAGAATAAATTGAACTTTAGTAACTACTTATCTCATTTCAAATGCTGATATGTATTTCCATTTTATTGATTTAACTTATACAGGATCATTATTGAAACTTGTTTTTGTATATTTTAAAGAGTCATTGTGAGATAAACAAAACTACTTTTAATTTATTAAAAATCACGAGTAGTACAGTAATTTTATTTTATTCTGTAGCTTTACAATAGTTTTTTTATAAATTTTCAGTTTCAACAAACCAAATTGCATTTTTGATTCAAAACAAGAAATTACATTGAATATATGTAATTGATGAGAATTGAAAATGGAACATGACCTTTTATGATTTTTTAATGATTTTTATTATTTGTTTTAAACATTAAAATTATTTATAAGTAATTGAATAAATGACACAAAATCCAAATTTATTTATTTTCTAGTCATCTTGTTAATATATTTTTTTATCCATTATTTCAATATTTTGTATCTTATTTTTCCATATGCATAGTGTAAAAGTATAAATTTGTTGAGATTTTGGTATTTTAATAAATTAATAGAAGTACTGCTATTATATAGAAGTAAGAATAAGTGAAGTAACAACAGTGGAAACAAAATCAAATGTAGATAATAATTCTTTCACAGGTAGAACATCGAATTGAGAAAAAAGATCTGGTACCGTGCTTATTATTTGTGATATATATATATATATATATATATATATATTTTTTTTTTTCATATTTTTCCTTCAATGGTAACCACAAAGAAGGAGAGTTTATTGAAATATTTACATGCTCCATGCCTATTTTACTAGGCACATTACATGTATTACATGTTACATTATATAGTGAACAAATTATAATTGTTTATACCTAAATTATGTTATATACAAAAAAAAATAAATAAGAAAGTTACAAAAGTAGCAGTATAAACATAGACAAAAGTAGCAATATAAATATAAAGTAAAGTAGCTATATAAACACAAACAAGAAAACAATATAAATATAAACAAGTAGCAACATAAATATAAAGTAGCAATATAAATAGCAATATAACTAAGTAGCAATATAAACAAATACTATAAAAAAGAAAAGTTATCAAATATAGCAATATAAGTAACGTTAAATTATTAAGATTTGTGATATACAATTATTATGTTAAAAATAAGTTACAATTAAAATAAAAGATAAAATAAACAAATAAACTGAAATAAATTAAAATAAAAAGCGCAACAAGCTATGTACAAAGCTAATAAGTACTGATGATTTAAACCGCCTTCCTACATTCGTCAGTCAGTCCGTCAAAGTCTTTTTTAAATTTCGCCATCAGCCTCTGTTCTGTTTCAGGCCATGTCCCTCGTTTCAAAAGAACGTTCTGTATAAGTTTTGCCCGAATGTTGTCTAGTTTTTTGCAGTCAAATATTAGGTGTCGAAAATTGTGTATTTGTCCGTCATATTGGCACTTGTCATTGTGTAGTATGTTAAAGCATGTTAAGTATTGTTTGGTTTATATATATATATATATATATAACTAGGCCTATAAACAAGCAACTCAACAGTCCAATGTATATAGAAACACATCTACTACTCTGCATCAATTACAATATACTGACAGTCAATCTTATTTCCAAGATCTCAACAACCATTATATTCATGACCCCATTTCCTAACAGATTAAACAGATAAACACTAAAAACAAACATTAAAAGTAACCGATTACTTTACACCACAAAAATACTCACAGTTTAAATCCTACTTACATAGATTCAAACTAACAGACAACCCATATTTCCCATGTCATTTCTAACCAAACAAACATATCAACAACTCCTCAAAGACTGCAGACTTCTCTCACCTTAACGACTGAACATTGAAAGATGAATGTTCAAGAAACACAAAACCTAGCCTGTAGAGGGAGAAAAATGACTAGATAAACATAATTTAGCTCTGAGAATATTTAAAAGAAAATTAGAAACATAAATACTTATTATCAATAGGACCAAACCACCGCTGAATATATTATAGAATTTTATTTTCAGGTTTATTTATTTTTAGTTTTAATTTTGTCTAGTGTAACATTATTTTAATATTTTACTTCTTTATGTAGTTTTTGTTGTTATTGTTCCAAATCATTATTATCAAAATATTCCCAGTAATATATATTCATAATCATCTACTATTATCCACTATACTCAATCTTATCAATTTTCATATCATTAACGTTATTATCCTGTTCTTCAATGTTATTAGGTTATTTTGTTCAATAAAATTATATATTTGATTTCCAGTGTTAAACTATGTACTACATTAGCTCGTTACATATTTGTTTATTCTTTTTTTGTTCATTCTTCTTTTAAATATTACCAAATTGTATAAACATTACCTAATTTTCATTGTAATATGTTTTTTTTTCTGTTTTTGCACAATATTGTTTTGTTATCTATTTTTCATTATCAATGTAAAATTCTGTACAACATTAAACACAAGTAATGTACACATATTGTATAGCACTTGTGTAAAATCCCTTCTTATACCTCTACTATATGAAGGAAATTAATTTTTAAAAAAATGTGTATATATGTATGTATATAAAAAAATTTCTGGAAAGATGTGTGAAAAAGATTGAAGGAATGGTAATAGGTAACTGAAAGGAAGATAAAAAGAATCTAGAACAATAAAATTTACATTTTTATTGTCCTAACAACATATTTTCTAGGAACTAATTTCTAACACAATTTCCATTAAACATTTTATGCAACTGTCTTATAGACATATTTTTTAGTCAACATGCAAAATTACAAATAACATGGTTAATGGTCATCAGTATGTATTTTTATATTTTAATGTTTTTAGTTTTTTTTTAGTTTTACTATACAACAAATAACAACAATTAACATCAACATGAAATATAATAATAACATATTCATTAAACATCTATTTTTTATAATCTACCTCTAAAACAATATATTACTTATTTCATCATAACTAAAAATGCACCTCAAAAATTGGTTTATTTTTCTCTATTTTTAAAAAGCTAAAACTTTTTCCAGTTGTTTGATTAAATGAATATTTAATCCTTGTCTTGTTAACATTTGCAAATTTAATCATGAATGTGAATAAAATGAAAAAGTTCTACCTGTGTTGGTACATTTTATATTGATAGATACTCTGAGATACAAAGGAAGTGGTTTTCATTTTCTGATACCCGGAAAACACTTAGATCAGATGTTCACAAGATAAATGAAGAGATGTCCAATTTTATCAGCATCACTTTAACAAAGGCCGGAATAGCCGAGGTTGTTGGAGCGTGACCCGCTTTAGCACGCTTGAGCCGAACTGCAGCAGTTCGAATCCACCCTGGGAGGTTGACTTTTATTTCGTGGAAGCCCCACGGAATAAATCTTTACTGTCCCGCCATTGTTAGAATAGGTTGGTTACACCTATAGAGTAACCCCCCGTATGCCACATATGGCCAGGTAGGAGTACCAAACAAAAAAAAATCTAGCTATGTCATCATCTACTCATTATTATATTAAATCTTTCAAGGGTTATCCCCCACTAAATTTTCTGAGTACACCTATTACACTTTTAGAAAGAATTAGAGAATCTTTAATAACATCTTTCTCTTTCATAGTAGTTCAATTGGAATTTAAAGATTCTAATCAGTGGAATTCGGTTGATAAAAAAAAAAAAAAATTGTACCCCCCTCAAATCCCCTACTGATAGAAGGTTGTAGAGTAGCTGAAAAAAAAAAAAAAAAAAAACCGTCATTGTTTAGAGGAAAATTAATTACTGGATTAGCAATATGGACATTCCAACAGTAAAATCATACATCCATGACAAATACAGTACATTTCCCAGGGATATGCTCGAGCACATCATTTAAATCAAGCAAATAAAAGATAAACTTTGCATTCTCCAAAAATTTGCTAGATGCCCTCCAGTGCAGGCGCAAATTATAAATAAATAAATAAAAATCGTTAAAATAAAGTAATATTTAAAAAATATAATTCAACCATAATTTTCCTTAAAAATTAAAAATGCTTAGATCTCTCAGATTATGGTGGTATGTTTGGAATTGTTCATTTAAATTAAATTATTCATCTGGAATTTAAATGTTTTCCATTTCACTTTGTATTTGAAACTTTATAATTATTTCTTTTAACATGAAAGTTTTTTTTGGTGTTCAAATTGAAAAAGTGTGATGAAAAAAAAACCTGTATATCCAAGAATTCTACAGTTAATGTCTCTTCTAAATAATTTTTATATGACTATATTGCATATTGAATATTAAAATGGATAAAATATGTCTGATATTGTGATACTGGGTAGTTTTATTAAAAATCAAAAACTGATGTAAATATAATGATGATAATTCAATTACGACTTTATAAATAAAAAAATACACATTTGCTCTTATAAGAATATTTAGTCATTTGTTCATATGATTCATATAAATGCTATGCTATTTATTTATTAATATAATTTTATCATTATCAAATAATTTACTTAGGCTCCAAAACGATGTGAGGCAGTTTCTTGAGGCATACTGCAGCTTTTCTTAAAAATATTTCTATTTTTTTCTAGACACTAAAACCATTCATTATCAAAGATATTACTGGGCTATATAATATATGGGTTATAATATTACAGGACAGTAATAGTATTGTAAGGAGGAAAAAATTGGTCCGGGGGGTCGCGGTCTGAAGATCTACATATATATGAATTTAGAATTAATTTTATTTTAGCTTAAATTTCAATGATCTTATATGACACAGAAATAAATAACAAGACAGGTTATATTAACATAAGAATAGAATAATAGAATATAAGAATATATGAGGCGTTTGGTTTCAAAACTGGCTACATCCATTTTCAACATTTTTTCAGGACTGATCAAAAAAAGATCAATTTAAAAAATTAATCACTTTAACAATTTTTTTTTGTTCTTTTTCGTCATTTTGCTAACAATTACCTTCAAACAAAAATTTTTGACTTTTTATCACATTTTCTTTTTTAAATCTCATTCAACATTAAAAAGTATGTTGGATGTGCCTGACTTTGATTAAATTATGAATTGAAATTTTTTAAAAACAAATCTCTTTATTTAATATGAACAATATATACATAGTTTTTATTTTTTAAATATACAAATCATCATTTAAATGTTGATGTTGACTCACATCCATATTGGTATCATGCATATTTACTTGGATAGGTGACATTATACTGTCCATTACAACTTTGTAGAATTCTAGGGTACCTATTGATCTCCAGTCTTCTCCATAATGTTTTTCTTAATAGAGTAGCAACATCCAATCATCCAACTGTTTCGAAACATGGGATTTTGAAAAATCGAAGGTTTTCTGAAAAGTGAAGCTTGGATGGAACCGCTTTTGATAAGAAATGGTATCTTTAAGTATTGCTTTTTGAAGGATCTAGACGTCTTTTTAAAAAAACACGTCTAACACATTACTTGTAACATTAAAAACTTGAAAAAAATGTTTTTGGAAAAAATGGATGTAACCGGTTTTGAAACCAAACGCCACATATACAGTGATTAATGATTTAACATAACACTTTGTTTCCTTTTTGCCTTTCACTTCACCTTTTCACTATGGCACAATTTGACCTGTTTTTCAAATATTTGATACCATCACTGATAAGGGCTGTTCAAAACTATGCTGACCAAAATAAGATCCAAATGGCCAGACGAGTGGAACTCGATAAATTTATCACGCTTAAAACTCTAAGTGGTCTAGGAAAAACTTATGAAATGTAAAATAAGCTTGTGGATTTCCAGAGAGGAAACAATCTTGTGCTGACCCCGTATTGGGCGCTGAATTTTCACATGGTTATCCACCGAGAGGACACAATCAGGACTGTTAAACACATCCTTCTGGAATGCCTAAGATTCTTTGAAATTTACTGAGACTGGAAGAAGCCTTAAAGAGTTACTGGTTTGAATTTAATTGAAAAAAAAAAAAATCCAGTGCCCATAATCGCAAATAATGTTGACCCTCATGGGTAGAGGCATCCAACAAATAAATAAATTACACTATCATTGTTATTAGTTTCATTATCATTATTATGTCTATTGATAGTTTCTATCTATGTGTAAATATTATTTTATGGTGAAATCTCTCAATATTTAAAAAAAAACCTAACTTCTTTGCTTTATTTAATAGATAACTTGCTTACTACAATACTTGCATACTTGTTATACTTAAATTAATAGAACTTTGTTTTATTTTATGAAAAGTATGCTTAAGTGTTTTGTGAGTTTCAAAGCTTATCCATTAAACAAACCAAAAAAGTTAGGTAAGTTTTTCTTGAGATCCAAGGGTTTCATTCTAGGCCCTCGATATGTTATCTCTTTTATTTTTAATTTTTCAATCCTTATTCAACTATTCATATTACGCTGTTCATAAATATATTTTATCTGTATCTTGTCAATTAAGCCCTGAAGAAGACCTGCATTGTTAGGTTGAAATGTAGGCTACAAATAAAATAGTTTCTCACTATTTGTAGATCATTTGGCCGCTACCCAGGCCATTTTTTTCCATCTTGGTAAAAATATGGTCAATTATCAATCATCCAATATTATGTAGTAATGTTTAACACCTTAGAGTAGTAATGTTTACCACATTATAATGTTTAATGTGTATTCCTGAAGTTCATTGACTTTTTACTACATTTAAACCAAAAAATTATATATTTTAATTATAACAGACATTTAATAACTCTTAGAACAAATGCAATATTAAGAATTTTGTATTTAATGTGATTTATAGATAAATAAAGTTATTTTATTTTTTATTAAAATACTATTGTTTACTTTAAGCTCTGCTGATTTCTTAAAATTATTATTCTATAATTAAAAGCGTTGCTGAATTAAAAAATATTTGTATATTTCAAATAAATTTAGTTTTCTGTACTGGTTGTTTATCTTCTGTCTCCTCGGCACTCACAATTACCTTGGGATTTTGCCTAATATTCAAGGTTACATCATTAATAAATGATCATCCTTGATTTTTGGTAACCAATTATACAACTTGATTTTTTGATAGTTTTTCAGAAGTCATCCAAACAACAGAAACTTGTACTTGCTAAGAGAGTTATTTTTTAATTTATATTAAAAGTGAATAGATTTTTTTCTTGAGTGAGTTAAATGTTTTGATGTACCTATTTAAACTCAATCGTTTATTTATTTAAAAATAACATTAAACTGTTATCCTGCATTCTACTATTCTCATTTAATTAATATAAATCCAGGTTAATTGAAAGTAAAATGTATGAACCATTGAATCAGTAAACGTTTTAGTGGAAGAAAGTATACAATTTTAAAACAATGTAAACATTATTTCCAATTTTGTTTCAGTTTATGTAGTAAAGCTTTTCCATTGATATGTGTATTAATTTTGCTTGCTTAAGGCCTTTGATTCAATGTTTTTGGTTCTTCTACATTATCTAGCTTAAACTCTGGATTAAATAATAATTAGTATCCAGAATGTATCTATTGGTATACTCTTCTTTATTTATATATTTGTTAGTCATTTAACAAAGGTTATGACACATCAATAATAAGGGCACATATAAAATTAACAGTTTTGCACCAATGCTGTAAATATTTTTTAGATACTAAGGAAGTTTTCACAATTTTTTTTAGAACTCAGTTTGTGGACGGCGAGCAATCCATTCTTTAATTCTTGGAAGTGAATAAACTCTGTCTTTGAGACCTCGAAGGTTGGGATATGGTTCAAGAGAGTCCTTTCCGAATATCAGTTCAAAGTTTTCTAGAGATACTGCAAAGGCGAAATCTGCCCAAGTAACCTGTAAGTTAAGCAAGATATTAGTATATATTTTATTTGTTTACCTATTTGTTGGGTTATGGACGTAAAGTTTAAGTTCACGAAATATTAATCTAAGTGGATACATAATCAATTCATGAACTGAATTCAGCTAAATTTTTATTCAATTTTACTAATAAGCTTGTATTTGACTTTGCCTCCTATCTGAGCCTTTGTTTGAAAATTCCAACTTTTTAAGATTCAATGTTTTACTAGTAAATTAAGTAATGTAGGTATGATATTTGTAATAAAGATCATGTAAAATTATTTTATAAATATTCAAATTCAGGCATAAAAATCCAATCTCTGATTTTAATGTTATTAATTGAATTAATCTTATAGTTTGATTTATAAAATGCATGATTACATTACTGATAATTTAATTACTTACAGAATTTCCAACAGCAAATCCTTTATTGTCCCTGATTATTCTTTCAAATCTTCTTAAATAGAATGGAATTACTTCTTTCATTAGATTTGTTTTTCTTTCTTCTTTTTTGGCTGGGTCCTGCTCTGTACGGTACTGCCATAGAACTGAAAAAGTAAAAAGATAAGATTCATAGAGCTAAATAATTTTTACTCAGTCCATGTTTGTTTGAAATTACATATATGATAACATGAAGGTATTTGTAACCATTAAAAAGTATTTAACGGTTGTTATTTCTTTATATGTAATCAAAATCTGTGTTCGTCAGTTTTAATACATACTTTTATGTGCAGCTCTGGTGACATAGAATATTTAATTGATAGCATTAATTTTTTTTTTTTTTTGGATGATTTTATTTGTCAGACATTTGTTCTTTATTACTAAGAGGACCTTTGCTAAAATGATGTTTAATATACAATGGTTCAGCTATGATTTCTGTTACTCCAAGTTGTTATGCTTATTTCCGTTATTATTAGTTAATTTTTGCTCTGATTTAGAGTATCATAAATCATCAATTATTAGTTCACTATTATCTGTTAATATGCTAATATTATGTGCTAAATATTTTTTATTAATTAAATTAAATTAATCAAAATTTATTATAAGGAAATATAAACTACATACTATAAATTTTAAAGTTAACAAGATTTAGTGAGAAAGATCATTTTAATCTTTTTAATTTTTAATCTTGATTAATTTTAATTTTTTTTTGCTTAAAAGACTTTTAATCACAATATTTAACGGTGGAAAGCAATCAAAGCAGTATTCCTTTGAGTTTGCAATAATGAATACAACATATGCTCCTCCTGTAAAATTTCAGTTTTTTGGATTTTTGGAAGAAGACTTCCAACACATCAAACAGTCTTTATCGAACAGTATCAAAAGTTTCTTCACTAACTGCTGGACAATTTTCCTTTTAAGGAGGTGATCTGATGTATTTGAAATTGTCTGCATTGTTGTAAAGACTGAATTTGCTCATTGTATCATGAAATTCTTGAAAGTTTTTACCATCAAGCTTTCCTTTTATGGTTAATTGGAATACTGAATTGATAAAATAAACTAATATTGGAAGAAACTGGATTAACAAACTCTCAAGACTTGCAGAAGTTAAACTAAGGTCCAGTGAAATGGGTCATATTTAATAGAAATTCAGGAAGGGAAGAAATCATATTGTATAGAATTCGAGTAGGACATTGTGAATTAACTTTGTATACCTAATCAGACCTCTTGAAGCACCAACAAGTGTAAAAATGTAACTATATAACTCAAAGTAAAAACACTTGATCGTGTTTAGTCTAATGATATATTAAAAAGTCACTGTTTTATGTTTTTATTTTTAGCAAAGATTTTCATTTATTGTAAAAATATTAAGGTTTTAAACAATATGACCTATGTTTGTGGCATTGATTATCCTATTTTTCTCATTATTCCTGCTCTGAAAAATAACATTGCAGTTTTACAAGTTATTACCTCATGCTTACTGAGATCCCCTGAGGCAATTTGTGACAGCTTAACACTTCTTGTTAATATCAGCTTGTAACATAGCTGCCTTAATTCTCAAGTACCTTGCCTCTAAAGGATTAGACACCAAGTTAGCTCTAGGCATAGCCTTGGGGGTTTCAACCTGCTTCAATTTTATACAGTCCATCATGACTGCCACTTGTATTTCTCAAACCTTGATATATTTAAATTGATTTATTCATTCATGATTTAATGAATAACCAGTTATATGGGAAAAAGATTTGAAAAAAAAAATCTTTATAAATTATCTTTATGCAGGATATTATATTATGCTCATGAAATGTATAGGTTTGTTTGGTTTAACGTCACTTTATGCTGAAATGTACTATGTTTGTAATATGACACATTACAATATGATATTGTACTTATTATAAAATTACAAAGTTGTCTACATAATTTGCTCAATGATAAACATGTAGCTGTTATTATTTTAATTAATTTTTACTTTCACTTACCTATATATGAAATATACCTACAGCTAGGGAAAGTATTGCGATCTTGAAAAATTTCGACTTCCGGTTTTCAACGGAAATAAACGTTTTGGGGTCCCCTGAGTCCAAATAACTAAGTCCTGCGATATGGTCTGTGTGTGTGTGAACAGACTAGCTCAAAAACTATAAACCGTACGGAACTGAAATTGGGTATTTGGTGTTTGTACATGCCCGCGATGTGACAGCAAAAAAAAATCATCAAAATTGGTCAATAGGAGGGGGTACTTTATTTAATGAATTTTGTCTAATTTTTACATTTTTCGATTTTCTTAAAAACGGCTCCAACGATTTTGATTAAACTCGGTATTTGATGTATGTATATTCCCGCGATGCGACAGGCGAAATTTAATCAAAATTGGTCAGTCGGAGGGGGCACTTTATTTAGTAAATGTTGTCTCATTTTCAGGTGTTTTTTTATCTACTTAACAACGGGTGTAACGATGTTGATCAAACTGGGTATTTGATGCATGCATATGCCCACAATATGGCAGCCAAAATTTTATACCCCGGATTATCACTGATGAAAATAAAAACCGTCCAGAATCTTATTAGAATGGCATAAGAGACAAACTTTACCACGAGTCGTAAATACACCTCCTATCGATTCACCTTCACGATATATTTACAGAAAGTAAATCGCTGTAAAAAACAACCAAGCAATAAAAAAAAAAACAACAACTCGATTTTTGATGAAAATAGGTCGCTTATGAAAAGAAATAAGCAGTAATGAATCGAGAAGTACTAAGAACTTTCAAGTTTTGCATTACAGGTGCAGATAACTTATGGAGATATAAAGCATAAAAAATGTGGAAAAGTTTGGCGTTTACATATTATCGAAACACGTCGATTTTTAATCTAAGTAAGTTCATAAGTGAAAGTTAAGTGTTGCTCGCGTCGCACCAGATTTTTACTTATTATTTTTATCTACCCTTTAGGTCATTTAGTTATTCTTATGCTTTTAAACACTTATCTAATTGTTTTAGTAAAATAATCTTCTCTCAAAAACCTTGATACCATGTTTATCAACTTGTTCCTCATTTTACCTAATGCTTCAGTTATTTTGGTGAGTACATAAAATCTTGTACCATAAATGATCAAGAACCCTTCTGGAGCTTATGCTACCTCCATTGTTATCAAAAACTGCCCTTCTACCCCTCAAAGTGGCAGGTTTGCCTGGCAGACTGCCCTAAAATTTTTTAAAAGATGTAAAAATCCTTGGTTATTGTAGCCCGAGCCTATGCGATGTAAGGTATCAATTATACCTGTTTAGGCAAAATGGTACTTAAGATATCTCCAATGACTTCTTTTTGCCATGATATTTATTACCTGAAACAATGCACACGCTGATAAGGCACTAGCCTGGTGTTGGTGTTGTTGGTAATAAAAAAAAAAAAAAATTAAAAAAATTGTACTATATAAAAAACTTCTATTTATTTAATGAATTCTTATTTGTGAAAATAGAAATTTGAGCCGTTTTCTTTAGAAAATGACCTCTAAGTGTGGCCCTGATCTAAAAAAATCTTAGCAAATAAAATGTTAATGAGCGTTTCTAGCACTTCGAAAAACCCTTATAATTACAAATTTTTATTGCTATCGAAAAATTAAATATTTTACTGGTTTTGTCGATTTGATTTATTGATTTGTAATGATATCTCCAAGAAAGTGGATAAAAATATTTTTAGAGAAGGAATAAGTTGATATTCGTTTCCCGATCCTCATAAACCCTCCAAATACTATTTTTCATCACGATCAAAAAATTAAAATTTGTTCCACAAAATGTTCAACATATTATTATTGAGTGTTATTCAAAAACCCTAAAAATTGAAAACTTCAAGACGGTGGACACTGTTCCTCCTGTTAGTAAGCGGAGATAAAGATAGGGCTTTGTGAACTGGATAAAATGAGAAAACGTCTGCCCTCCGAAAATAACATAGAAAGAGATAATAAATAAAAACGGTTGGAGAGTTTTCCTTAATTTATTCCTGATAGAGGTATACAATCTCGAAATAAGTAGTTGGTATAGCTTGGAAGAGCAGTAAATCAGCTTTCTAGCCGAGTGACGTTGGATTCGCAGAAAATCCTGAGAAGTTATAAATGGCTGGAAAAAATCTTTCAGAGAAATCAATTTCTATAGGAGAGCTCTCGGAAATCATAAATTCTCATCTAAAATAAAATTTATTTTTCTTAATTTACTTGAAGTATACTTTTAATTCAATCGGCATTATTTTTTTCCACAATAAAAATAACCGTTGACATACTAATAATAATTACCCAGACATCCATTCAGATCAAAGGCAGACAAATTGTTTTTAAGAAATTAGATAAAATAAGTGTACTTAATCCTAAATATTTGTTGAATACTTTTCGACATTGATTCAATGAAAAAATTTTGGTCGAAATCGGCAACCTATAGGTCCCCTTGTAATTATAAAAAATATTTTCTTCTCTCTTTGCAATCAGAGTATTTCATCAATTTACTAATATTTCTACAGTTCTCTTTCTATTATTTAAATAAAACGGGTTTCTTTCCCCTTTTAATTCATTTATATCTACTCAAAAGTCGAGATAAATAATTATAAATTATTAAAATTACAACTAAGCTTGCAATGTTTAAAAGAACAATAGATAAAAATAAGGATAAAGAAATAAAAACAATTCCCGGTATTATCAGTCTACTTGAGATTTTACGGATCCCAGTTGGAATTGCTCACCTCTCCCAAGAAATTCCTGCTCTTTTGACCCCTCGTTGTCAACATTCTTTGCTCCTGAAAGCGGGGAGGGGTTGGAAATAGGAGGAGGAAAGAAGGGTCTCAAATAGAAGCGCGAGATCTAGAACCCTATTTTATTGAGCGTTGATTTAAATTAAAAATTTCAAAGCAATCATAAATAATACCATTCAACTAATCGCAGGTTGATCAATAAGGGTCTTAAGACTGATATCGTATAGAGTGGAGTTTCTTTTCTTATATTTTATATATCAGACTTCTCTTTCAATGGAAGCTCCTCCATTGTTGGAATGGCACAATGATTCAATTTCTATCATATGTCGGTCGCCGGTTATAAGCTGTATTGTATAACGTGATAGGTTGGTTGAGTCGTTGTTTGAGGTGATTTTTATTTTTATTTTCTTCGTTCTATGTATTTCTTGAGTTGCCTATTGCCATTTTGCGGATGTTTTCTCTTCATTCATTCATTTTAAAACCATATATCTATTGTTTTATTCATCATATAAGATATATCATATACATATAACATATATTTATTGACATATAGCATATATGATATCTAACATATACATCATATACATATAACATATATCTATTGTATTATTCAGCGAAGCTACATAATAATATGAATGATTGGCAATTCTTATTCCAAATTCAAGGGGAAATTAGGGTTCAACTCCCCAGGGAAGTACATTTACGCATATAATTTTTACGAACACTTTACTCTTTTTAATCTAACATTGATGCGAGTTTAAATAATAGTAACTCTAATAACTATGTTACAAAACAGTAAATTTTTATAGCAGAGACGCGGAACTCGTTGGTATGATAACTTTCCGCCGTTTTACATTTTACAGGAACACGGTATTATTACAATGCTCAACTTGTTGTTATACAAATAAGGAAAATTGAGATTATATCTGTTATTTATGAACATTTTAAGCGTTTTAGAAGAAATTATATTTTCACTAGTTTATAGTTCTAGTGTAATGGGTGTCTTAAAGCCTTTAACACCCGCAGTTAAGCTTATGATTCCAGATTGGCGGTAGTTTATGGACTTGAAGAAACTTTTTAGTTACTACAGTTTTTTAATATTTTGTAAAATTATTGAATAATAGATTACTGGTGACAAAAATGGATATCTTAAGCCTATGAAAGAAATCTCTCTCAAGACCGTCGCGCATCTTTACCGTTGAATTAAGCATTAGAAATATTCATATATATATATATATATATATATATATATATATATATATATTTAAATAGGGCGGGTAAAAAAAGGTATGGGATTTTCCCCATGTTATAATGTTTTTTTTTTTCTTTTTGCTTATAAAAATTTTATAGCAAAATACTAAACAAAGTGGACAGATATTTGTTTTTCCTTACTTTTAAAATTTAAAATTTCTCTCTAATTTTATCCCAATTGAGAAGGATCCAGGAAGAAGGCCTCATAATATAAAACATGATTTTGAGATATTTGTATTCAAAGCTTTCAGGGTTGTATATTTAACTTATTATTAATGATACAGGGTTGAGTTTTTTTTAAGGATGAAGTTCAATCTTCGATTAATGTAGCATGAAAATGATTGGTATTAACGATGTTTCGAGTACTTTAAATGGTCTTAAATAAATTTATTTATGATACCCTTCTTCATAATTTTTTTTTAATTGAAGAAAATACTAAGGATCATAATCGGAATTATTGCAATAAATGGAACGAAATTATAAAAATTATTATTTTGATGTTCGAAGAAAATTTATTTTACAATTATTTTTAAAGTGTATGTAACAAATGTATTAATAATAGCGATTAATATTATATTATATTAATTATATTATATTAATAATAACGATTAAGATTGTTTTTAATCCTTTTGATCAGTAGCTTCCACACATGGTATTAAATCATCATTGAGTTTAATAATTAGTTCAAAGGGCTTAAACAATTCTTCATTAAAGCTTCATGTTATATTCCGAAATATAGGGATTGAGTGATTTTATGTCTGAAAATTTTCAAGCATTTAACGCCTTTTTTTTTCTGTACATTAACCTAAATGCGGTCAATCGATCGTGGGAGAGATAAAAGGGTTGTTTTATCCTTTCAGGCAATTCTCTTAATTTCGATTGTTTCCTTTTTTCTTAAGCACGTTTTTATACATTATTACAAAATTATGGTCGCATTGACCAAACGAATGTTGTTCTCTTACAGGGAACATGTAATAACTTAATTTTATCATTGTTCTATTCTTGTTTTGACCTCCAGCAGCAACCGATAAGAATATTATTTTCTCGACATTTGGATATTTAGGAAGAATTTTCCTTTGATGAGTTTGCTTCTTTGATGAGCCTCTGACTAAAAAAAAAAAAGTTTTGAAGAAAGATTCATTATTATTGTGGGAATGAATATTAAATACGAAAAGTCATAATGGAAGTTTATAAAATTATCACCCGACATCCACAGCTCTGGGAGTCGTATATTTTGATAGCTCTATGGTTGATTCTCTGTATTTCGCTTTGGCAATGTACACATATTTAAGTGATTTATGCTTGGCCACTCTTTTTTTGGGAATCATTTATTCGATTCGTTATTGATCTTCTATTTTTTTCTGATGCACTACCCAAAAAAAATAATGTCTAAGTCTAAAAATTTAGGAGTCTAAAAAGGAAAAGTCAATCCCTCGTTACAATTTGAAGTGTGCTCCACTTCATATTAAGAATGTTTTCGTTCATTTCTTTTATATACACGCTGTGCAGTAAAAGAGTTTTTCTGTAGAAATATAGAAGTTCCTCATGTTTCTGCCATTCAACGAAAACGAAGAAGAAAATCATTTCTTTTTAAAAGTCAATAAAAATTTATTTAAGTATTTTAACATTCAATTCCGGATTTTTAAAATAACATCGATTTGATCTCATTTGGTGATGGCTTTTTGAATGTGGGATAGTCCCCAAGTTCTTTAAAACTTTTTCCCAAAACACCAGCAGGTGATTTGTTAGGCCTGTTCCTATGAGTGCTTCCCCTTTCTTCAAACTCAGACTTAGAATTGCCAATTTATATTTGTTTGCTAATTGTAAGGCGCCTGGTCGAGATTTTATACAAGTTCAGAATAAACTAATAACTAAAATTCCCGGATAACTATCTCATATTTACCATAATTTGATTTGACTAGGTATTTCCACCAAAAGCGACGGTGTATATTTGTATCTGTCATTGTGCCAGACGATACAGATTTTTTTGGAATACGCGAGGCTATCAAAAAAAAAAATTGGGCTTCCTTTGATTTAATATTCATAAAGATCTATTCGTATTATCAACTGTTCGTACAGGTCTTTTTGTTCACCTCTACTAATATTTGAATGTATGTTGAAATTTCGACGCGTAAATATCTGCTGCTTTAGATTTAATGTCTTCCTTTTCCAATTGGACTGGCGGTCATCGAATAAAAATGAAAATTCTTAATTAGACTTTCAAAAAGCAATTACTGCCCCGAAAATACTACCTTTCTGATCCTAATTTCGGAAATGAATCTTTTTTGTGAATCCTGAATGAAATGTATAATGTAGAAAGTAAGTAATTATATGTCCCACGAAGCATAAGTTCGCAAGGCACATTACCCCGGTCTAACGAATGGAACGCTCCAGGAGTTGGTTGGCCTTTTGTTCATCTCCATATCCCTATCTCTTCATGTTTGGTCTAGGCGGAGATGTTTTTTCACTCTGAGATCAAAAGCGCTGTGGAGTTTGTCAAAATAACAGACCCGTGTTTTTTTTTCCTGCCCACATGTTCTTATTTCCTAAGTAATGCTGATATTTCATTTCAGAAAGCTCTCTCGTTTAGCTCGGTTTTTTTAGTGCCCTTCTTCTTCGTCTTTTTCTTATTTTATTTTTTTACAGCGCGGCATATTAATCAAATTGATGCAATATCGTTATATATATTAAATTTATTTATTTTTTCATGAAAACCATTTAACATAATTTTTCAATAATTTTAAATATTTTATGAGAAACGATTTCCTTTGGCCGGAATTCGAACATGGGTCTTGAACTAAAGCGTTTCGTTGCCTCTGCGTCAACCAATGCCGCATCCAAAGGGGTGGAAAATTAGTTAAAATAGTAGATCTATTGACTATGCGTCATTTTTAATATTTATATATTAAGTTAAACTATTTTTTTCGAATTCCGGCCAAGGTGGATATCTTCTTTTTGAGACAATTTTTTCTATCCGAGGCACCGGCTACCTAATAGGAAATAATATATACAAATAATTAATTAATTAAAGTCGATAGTTCTTATCAGTTTTTAATAATTATTTTTTCTGTAAAGTTAATTTTTAATTTTGTACTAAGAATTTAATTTAGCACATTGATACATTGTGTTGCTCTGAAGGAACACATATTTTATCTCAATAACGTCTCTTGACTCCTATTGAAATAGTCTCCCCCTGGTAGTGCATTATTAATTTTTCGTGTAGTTGAAGGGATGCATGTGATATATTTCGTTTCATAAGTGTTTATATGTAAGTTTTCCTCAAACATACAATAGCATTTGAATTACTACTTCCTTTCCTTGTCTAGTATTGTAATTTACGAGTATGTTCTAAAGGGATATATGCGAAGGAAATTATAGTGCATTTATTTTATGAATCTAATTGTAGTTGCTCAAAACATGAGATCTATTGTTAATTAATGTTTCATTCATATCAGATAAGGTTCATGTCAGGCGTCCTTCACCAAGATTAAATTTTCCAAGATTCTTGCCAATCAAACATTTATTAAATTGTTTTCTGTTGTACTGAAGCCAATAAAGTATTCATGGGAATTATTCAAATAAATAATCCAATCGTAATTTGGATTCTCCTCTTCTCTGTTTTTCTTCTCTATTTTTTTTTTTTTTTGTCTTCTATAAAAATGCCTCGCTCTTTACTATCTATCTATCTATCTATCTATCTATCTATCTATCTATCTATCTATCTATATATATATATATATATATATATATATATATATATATATATATATATACATATATATTTAATTTTCTATTCTTGAGGAGCTCCTGAGGCCATTACACGTAGTTCCTTGTTAGTAATCCAAGTCCCGCTAAGCAGAAATGCTTAATTGAAGTCCTCACAGGTGTAAGCCCCTCGTTACTTTAATTGCTATTCACCGTGTCTCACTTTTAGGCCATAATTACATAAAAATTAAACGTAAAAAAACAAAACAAATACTGATGAAAATTAAAAGAGGCAGTTTCGTACCATATTGGAGGCTATATTTAAATGATATGAATTTCGCATAATCTCCGTACGTGAAAAAGAAAAAAATAGTATTTTTTGTAATTTGTCTAGCTTAAGTCAGATTGACACAACATCTAGCGTTAGCATATGATATTGTGATTACGGGAAGAACTATGAACTTGGAGCGTTTGAGGAGTGCGAAGTAGCCGCTAGAAGTATGGGACTGGTAATCAATACAGGAAAAACCAAATATATGATAACCAGCAAGAAAGAAAAAGGAAACGGACATATTGAAGGGGCTGGGTACCGCTTTGAGAGAGTACCACAGTTTAAATATCAGGGCACGGTTATCACGGAGGATAATAATGTTAGGGAAGAAATTAAGGCTGGGATAACAGCTGGCAATAGATGCTATTTTCCCAAAGGAAAATATTTCGAAACCGGGAGATATCCAGAGCCCTTAAAATGAGTGTACCTTACGGCCCTACAGACAGTAGTAACATATGGAAGCGAGTTCTGGACGCTTACACGCAATAATGAAAGGCTGCTAAGCACATGGAAGAGGAAAATCCTCAGAAGAATTTTTGGCCCTACAAAAGAAGGGGATCGCTGGAGGATGAGAACAAATGCGGATTAAAGAGATTTTATGGAACTCCATATCTTGTTTCCACCATTAAGAGTGCCAGGATAAGATGGTTTGAGCACATGCAAAGGAAGAAAGTTGGTAGACTCCCGAAAATGACAATGGAGGGACACCCTGGAGGTAAAAGGAGTAGAGGTAGACCTATTTTTTAAAATTAAAAGTTATTTATTTTTTATTTAGTGAGAGCCCTTTAAAGAATTTTTATTTACACCAACAATGAAATAATTATGTTAAAAAAGACCTACTGAATGTTAGGTTTAATCGGATGATAATGTTATTGTATTTTTAAATATCCTAATTACGAAGAGATTTTCTTATTCTTATAGTTTATTTCTTATTAATGCATAATAACATTATTTAAAAACTATATAAAAGGTTAGTCCAATGGGCGTTACTTTTCATTACGATTATTAAAAAAATTTTGGATTTGGCAATTTAAGATATTGGAATAGTAAGCAAACTTCAATGGTAATGAAAATTATGAGGCAATTTTCATAATTATATTGAAGAATCGTATCCCTTACCATATTTAAATGATTAATTTTTAAATTAAACTTTTATGTATTTATTTTTTACCAACCAAAAACACCTTACTTAAATTACTTTTAATCTGGCAATTACCAAATAGACTTATATTGTATCAATTTGAAATAAACGTATTTTTAATTGAAACTAATTGATGAATGTAATTAAATACAATTATTATATACAGGGTGTTTCGGAATTGCACGGCACTATTTTAGGTACGTGTTCTCTAACACAAAATAAACAAAAAAGTTCATATTAACATATATCTCAAACTCATTTATTAAACAGATATCAAAGGTTAAAGATTTATTATTTATTTACTGCATTAAGACTGACTGTACAACGTTTAAGGTGTTTAATACTAAATAAAAGGTTTTAATCACCTGATAAACAAATGAACAATAAGCAAAGACAGTAGTTGCTCATCTGTTTGTCTAGTTCTGTGTGTTTTAGTGTGAGTGAATCTTGTGACACAGTTCAATTTATGATTATCATGGGAGATACCACAAATTTATTCACTTTTGATGAACAAACAGACATGCTTTTAACTTATGGTGAGGTACATACAAACGGTGCTGCTGCTGTTCGAAGATATCGTGAAAAATTTCCTAACCGAAGAATACCAAATCGTAAAACGTTTGAGGCCATTGAAAGACGTCTTAGGGATAATGGTACGCTAAAACCTATACGAGTGAACGCCGGTCGACAACGATTTCGACGAACTGCAAACGTAGAAGAAGAAATACTCGATGCTGTTCAGTTATCTCCTACTACTAGTACCAGAAGATTGTCACGTCGTTTCGATGTTTCCTCTACCAGCGTATGACGAACTTTACGCGAACAACAATTATATCCATTTCACGTATCAAGTAGGCAAGATTTGTTACCACAAGATTGTAACAAGCGCAGAAATTTCTCCCAGTGGTTAATTCGACAATGCACACGAGATCCTAACTTCCTGAACTGCATTTTGGTTACTGATGAATCTTGCTTTACAAGAAACGGGATTCTTAATTTTCGAAATACCCATACTTGGGCCGAAGTATTACCAACATACATTCTCTTTAAATGTCTGGTGTGGTCTTCTAAGCGACAAAATCATCGGCCCCATCTTTTTGCCACCTAGGCTGTCAGGTATATCTTACTTGCATTTTTTGCAAAATAATCTGCATGATATTCTAGAAGATATTCCGCTAGGCATTAGGCAAAGGCTGTGGTTTATGCATGACGGTGCTCCAGCTCACTTTTCTCATAGTGTCACTGATTATTTAAATGCAACTTATGGAGACCGATGGGTTGGTCGAAACGGACCTGTTAAATGGCCACCACGATCTCCGGATTTAACACCATTAGATTATTTTGTGTGGGGCTGGATGAAGTATATGGTTTATTCTGCGGCAGTTGACACGCAAGAAGAGCTAAGAAATCGGATCGTGGAAGCCGCAGTAACTATCAACCACCATCCTGATGCTATACGAAGAGCCAGAGAAGCATGGATTCGTCGTGCTGAATGTTGCATTCAACAAAACGGAGGCGCCTTTGAACATTTACTCTAAATGTTGTAATAATAATAAATAAATAGTAATAATAAATCTTTAACCTTTGATATCTGTTTAATAAATGAGTTTGAGATACATGTTAATATGAACTTTTTTGTTTATTTTGTGTTAGAGAACACGTACCTAAAATAGTGCCGTGCAATTCCGAAACACCCTGTATATAATGCTATCATAACTATTATTGTTAGTACCTATATAACTAATAAAACTAATATTTATTATTCATTTATTATAAAATTTTTGTTCAAACGCTTTATCGCACTTATTTATTAATGTCAGTTTTATCGATAGAAATGTCAGTTTGCCTTTTCCAATTAAAATGCTGATGGAAAATTTTAAACGTTTTTCACCAGAATGAGTTTTTCGTTGAACAGAGACGGATTGGAAATTGAAATCCAATTGTGAAATGTTCCGAATGTGATCAATTAAAGCCGGAGAAGTTAGGGCTATCGATTTTGACTTGATGTATGTTTGAAGTTACTAACTAGCGACGCACCTGTTCGCCTGGGGATTCCGTCAGCCGATCGCACCTGGAAACGATCCGCCGTGGTCGGTATTGACTGAAAGAAGTGATAATCACCATTCTACTGTTTATGAAATGTTAAAATGATAATGATTATGCTGATATAAACATGTGTGCAACAAAATAACAATAAGTTCTAAGTTGTCCCAACTGAGTACTTATCATTAAAAGTATCCTGTTGAAAGTTTTTATCTTTTAAAGGAAGTTAACATAAATAGGTGTATCATTGATTATTAAATTAAAAGCTGTGGATATGGTGATCTGACTGAATTTCACAGACTTGGCCTAGGATTCATTTTCCATTAGATTTATTTTTTAAAAAATCTGTTACTTTACTTAGAAAATAACAAAATAAACAGAATCCTATAAAAAATCTCTTACTGTAACAATGGTGTAAATCTATTATCTGAAAATAATAACTATATATCTATTGCTATAATAAAAATTTGATATTTTTATAAAGCGAAATGATATTCGCGGTCTTAGTGATTTGTAAAAAAAAAAAAAAAAAAAAAAAAAAAAAAAAAAAAAAAAAAAAAAAAAAAAACCATTAGAACGATAAATATTTATTTTGCCTTTAAGTTATGATATCTAAAACTTATACTATTTTTATGCTGTTGTATATACCATATATAACATTCTAGTAGTATTAAATTATTTTTTTAATTGTTCATATTGAAAATATTCACGTGACATCACATATAGGATATGTGTCTCATAAATAAGGGATGTTTCTGTAAAAGTTATTTTCAAACAATCCTTAACCTGAAACTAAATGGTCGAAACCTCAGTACAGGTTGATTACACCCAAAAAGCTTGCCAAATCCCATTATGAAAAAATTAAATTTCTCGCTGGAATGTGGAAAAATCACTCCCAGGTCAAATATAGGACCTGCAAGATCATGTCAGATGATCACAAAATTCATTATTGAACATAGTAACAGTAAAATTGTGAGTAATTATCTTAGCCTTATTAAAATAAACTTAGAATCGAAGAAAAAGGTTTTAGGGCCTAAAAACGTGAATAGGGATTTGTCTTGCTCCACAAAATCCGACCTAATTATTGTCACTATCTTGATTCCTCCAAGTTTTTCAGTGCATTAGTATTGTTAGTAAGAATTTAATAATCGAAATAGAGATTCGTCTCTACTGAAATTCCCTTCATTTGATACCTCATTTATCAAAATCTTTCGCTCTGAAAGATCTATAGAACTGTAATTGTATATACCTAATGGTTGTGATGAGCGATATTCTATGACCAGATGATACTTATAGGAAATCATTATCTGGTCATTCTACCTGCCCAAGCACTGATTAAGACAGAACGCAAACGACCCTTTCTCTCCCCCAATAGTGTCTTGTCCCCTCTGTCTATAATTCTAAATTTGTCAGAAAAAACTAATCAGTCCTGCTTACATATGTTCAATTGATTATAGGTTGTATTGCTTATTCAGTTTCCACCAGGACCATGTTCAATCATTAGTCTTTGTCGCTTTGGTAATGTTAACTATTAACTTTCCATTTGGTATTATTTGTTATTTCGAGACTCAAATTATGAAGCCTGACATTTTAACGGTTCATTTTATTTTTCATGACCTTTATGATGACGTAGGCTAAACATAAATTTTTAATAATTTCAAGTTATTTTTTTTGTGACTGGTATGAAATTATCTTGCCAATTTATTGAATGCTATTTTGAAACAACCGTAATCTAATTTATGACATTTGGGACGTTCTTTTACAAACCGAACACCTTTCTGACCGACACATTTTAGATTTAACTGAAACTTTTTTTACGGGTTCTATATCGAAAAAAAAGAGATACGTGTAAGAGGATTTTTTTTAATTTTCGATATTTTGAAAAATAAACAAGATCGAAAATTCGTGAATTTGATGATTTATCGGTAATAGCCTATTTTTCAAAAATTCATAACTCCGGTTCTGTTTAAGCTAAAAAATCTAATTTTTTTTTATTTTGAAGGTAAAAAGACAAGCTTTAAGAAAAAAATACTTTCAAAAGAGATGGTCGAAAAATTCAAATTGTTATTAACAATTTAAATGTTTAAATCGGTTTTTAACAGTGGCTCCACCCATGAATCAACTTTTTACTATTTTTATCGTATTCTGCGTCAAATTTTCTATCGAAAACGCATTTAAAAACGATGGAGAAGTTATTTTTACTGTAAGAAAAAATTAATTAATTTAGCGCGGTACGTCACATCGACAAGTGGGTCACATTTTACGGCTCATATTCTTGTTTTACACCGTTTATCTCTTAAATACAAATAATTGTTTCATTGTTTTAATTAAAAAACATATTTTAGTAGCCAAGAAGATGGGAAAAAATAGAAAAAATACATAAATAAAAATAAATAAAAAACATTGTTGAAAATGAAATTTTTTTATTAAGATTTCGATAATGCATTAGTTAATAAGAACAATATTTGGAATATAAAAATAAATACAATATTTAAAAATAAGATAATGTTTACATTTTCTGTTTAAAATTTTTTACAATATCCTTTTTTTTCGCAAGATGAAAACCGTTTTGCTTCCAATTGCTGTAAAGAAATCGGATTAATACAATGATATTTTAAAGTTTCTTTTATTGTTAAAGCTTTTTGGAAACGTTCGGACAATTGTTTTTTTTCTCATTTGTATTCTTATGCTAAATCAATTAATTTTTTACCGGAGTTATGAATTTTTGAAAAATAGGCTATTACCGATAAATCATCAAATTGTCCGAACGTTTCCAAAAAGCTTTAACAATAAAAGAAACTTTAAAATATCATTGTATTAATCCGATTTCTTTACAGCAATTGGAAGCAAAACGGTTTTCATCTTGCGAAAAAAAGGATATTGTAAAAAATTTTAAACAGAAAATGTAAACATTGTCTTATTTTTAAATATTGTATGTAAACATTCCAAATATTGTTCTTATTAACTAATGCATTATCGAAATCTTAATAAAAAAATTTCATTTTCAACAATGTTTTTTATTTATGTATTTTTTCCCATCTTCTTGGCTACTAAAATATGTTTTTTAATTAAAACAATGAAACAATTATTTGTATTTAAGAGATAAACGGTGGAAAACAAGAATATGAGCCGTAAAATGTGACCCACTTGTCGATGTGACGTACCGCGCTAAATTAATTAATTTTTTTCTTACAGTAAAAATAACTTCTCCATCGCTTTTAAAAGCGTTTTCGATAGAAAATTTGACGCAGAATACGATAAAAATAGTAAAAAGTTGATTCATGGGTGGGGCCACTGTTAAAAACCGATTTAAACATTGAAATTGTTAATAACAATTTGAATTTTTCGACCATCTCTTTTGAAAGTATTTTTTTCTTAAAGCTTGTCTTTTTACCTTCAAAATAAAAAAAAATTAGATTTTTTAGCTTAAACAGAACCGGAGTTATGAATTTTTGAAAAATAGGCTATTACCGATAAATCATCAAATTCACGAATTTTAGATCTTGTTTATTTTTCAAAATATCGAAAATAAAAAAAAATCCTCTTACACATATCTCTTTTTTTTCGATATAGAACCCGTAAAAAAAGTTTCAGTTAAATCTAAAATGTGTCGGTCAATTTTTGTCCAAATCTGTTCGGTTTTTAAAAGAATGTCCCATTTATGAAATAAACGCCATCTAATAGTCTTAAAACTATCATATAAGAAGAATAGTGATTGAATCAATAATAAAAACTAATTAACTTTAAGTTTTGGAATGAGGTAGTTAATAATTAATCAAAATTAATTAAATTAATTTTAATTTTAATTTTAAATTAATTTTAAAGTTTATTATATTAGAAGTTCAGTGAATTTCAATCATTATTGCACCTACCCCTTTAAAGTGATTATAAGTAGTGCACTATGAAACTAAATGGTAATACATTTGGAAATTCTACCAAGGAAAAATCCAGTTAGGGAAAACCATTATAACTTTTTTTTCCAGAAGCTATAAAAAAGTTAATGAAATTTTCGCGATGGGGGATATTAACGAGGATGACACAAACCCGATTAGCTCAGGGAAGAAACTTGGCCGTGAATACAAATTTTAAAAAACAATATCAGCTGAGTTAAAAATCGTTATTATGGAAACCTGATAATTTTCAATCCATCTCAAACTTATAGCCAATTTATACTGTAGGTAATTTTAAGGTTTAAATTATACCAAAGGTTCGTTCATGTAGTCAGGATAGGAGAGGGCACCTTGTGGAATAGACGGCGGGTAACTAACATAAAGGCTCTACTTTGAGTAAATACTTTTCCACTGTTTATTTTCACGATTGGAAGTCAAATAAATGGCTTCTTAATTCCTTACAGGACATTGGTGATTCCTCCTTAAAATCCATTCCCTTTTTGCTCCTGTTATGGTGTTCCGGCTATAGCCTAGCTCATCGTCACAACCTGTGACGTTTTCGAGGCAAAAACGGCCAAGCCACCGAGGAAAACCGGTTTCTGTGTCATCACGGAGCAGGTTGCCGCAACCATTTTAATGTATTCTTAGGATATGAAATAATGAGCGATAAGAACAGAAAAAGTGGTTTCGTTGACAGGCGTTTCTTAAACATTTTCTGTTTAGTCTAGAAGGCGAGGAAGGAGGAAAATAAATAGTCAGGATTTTGTTTTTTAACGCAAGTATCTCCAAACATACTTAATTAATCGAGCAACCCTTTTAGAATCTGAAATCTTCGATTACGTTTCCAGAATAATGAACGCGAGAAGGAAGTTGAAGGGAGGAGTCGAGCGGTTCATCCATCTGTAAAATTACAATTTGAAATCCTTCAGACGGTTAATTGAACATTTTGTTTGTGTCGCTCGGAAAGCTTGATGTCATCTAACTAATTAACGTTTTCCAGAGCTTTCCTCTGAAATTAGAGGAAAACTCGACCCGATTTTATCTTTTTTATAGTGATTAACAAATATTAAATGGTTTGCTTCAGTTTGGAACGTTTCGGAAAAGGTAAATTTACCAAATAGCGTACGAAAGATCAACGAATCTGCCAATAAAATTTAATCATTAATCATGTTTCAAAATCTAGTATGTACCTACATACCATTGGGCTTGATCCGATTTCACGAGCGAGGGGTGGAGATGCGGTTTCTATCCGTTTTAGATCCTCTGGGACATTTTTGGGGCATTTAGGGCGTCTGTCTCACTCTATCTTTATTTATTTTTATTGTTCCTCGCCTTTTAGGCTATACGGGTTTTCCCGGGCCAGGAGAGATGGTGGGTGACTGATGCGCTTTGGACTTTTATCTAGATTACTTGACAGACGATCAAAATTATCCCTAGCTAACAAACTAACCTTGTATAAAGTTCTTTTAACCCGGCGCTGGTCGCGCCCCTCCGTGGGACACCGTTGGTCGCGCGTGAGCAAATTGCTCACACTTCAGTTTTTGGAGATTCTATTATTTTTCAGCAGCATTCTTCGCAATATTTTTGTTTCTTTTAATTTAGAATATCTTTATTATTAAATTATTAATCTGTTTAAGGTGTTTTCATCAGTTTAATGCATTCATTATACTTGTTTTATAGGAGGGGAATGAATAGAAGAGAGTAAACAAGAATAAATGCTTTATTAACACGATTTTTAGTTTAAAAAATAAGTAGTTATTGTAAGAAAAGTGCAGTAGCATACATTAACCAAAATTATAAAAAGAAAAATAGGAAATTATTTGTAGAAAAAAAAAATTATAAAAATATAAAAAATCGCATAAGGTTGGTACCATTGGAATAGGAAGAATCTAATGAAGACAATAACGAATATAAATCTAAAAACGAAATACCCCGTTTTACTCAAACATATATAAACTAATCTAAGCTTTTACTAAAAAATCGAAGAGAAGAGACGAAAATAATTAGTCATTTTTTTCTTCCGGACGATCCTCCAAAAGCCGTAATATCTTCGCAGCACGTCTTGTTCCACTCATTTTTCCGAACTAAACTAACAAACAGAACAGTTACAATATTTTATCAAAGAAATACAAACGTGTACTGACAAGATTTTGGCCCATTACAGCGGAGATGGGCAAGTCCGTGCAGGTCTCGGAGCGGCCCGCACGGTGGCTCAGTTCTGTGTCACGGATGGTCGCGCTGTGAGCATTTTGCTCACGCTCCCGTTTTTTCGAATAAAACGTTTTCTAGGGGCTTAGCGCGGCAATTGTTTTTTTCAAAAACAACTTCCTAAAGTGAGTTAATGTATAAATGACAAATAGAAAAAATGTCAGAATTAAATAAAAAGAAATAAGTGAAATACACAAGATTTTCGGCAAGTGTGAGCAAAATGCTCACAACGCGACCAACGGCGGGTTAAAACCGATATGGACTTACGGTGTAGAACTGTGGAGTTCTGCCAAGAAATCTAACGTCCAAAAAATTCAGTCCTTTCAGTCATCGCGTGTTAAGAAAAATAGTAGACGCGCCATATTATGTCAGCAACGATATTATACATACGGACTTAAACATTCCAACAGTTTTTGTAACAGCCAAAGACAACTACATTAACTTCCACCAAAGACTGGTCTATAACGATAACCCACTGACAGACAACTTAAAAAACTTAAACAACCCTTATAGCACACCCTACGACTTCGAAGGCGGTGGCCAAGAGACTAAATTAATTACTTCTGTACAGGAACGCTGTCGAAGCAGCTCACAAACTTTGCTCATTGCAAAGCAATTTTGCAGATTGCAAATTTTAAATCTTGTCAAATGAATTGTATTGTATAAGTAAAAATAAAAAAAATATTTTTTTGTATGAATTTTCATTGTTGACTTAATATGGATGATAATATGTAAAATAAACCCCAAATGTTTGAAAACAAGTGGGTTTCGTTATTTCCTTATGATTTCAGAGGTCTGATCGATCCGGCATGGCTATCGAAAATATCAAAACCTTTTGAAACCGACAGATGTGAGTTTCTATTACTGAAACTTAATTGCTCTATATACCTACAATATGCTTTTAGCCGTCGGGGATTGGCTACGTGTTGCATAAAGATTTAAGCCAGTGAGTGACCTTAGCCTTGGTGAGTAAAAAGCGTAAGGAGACGCTTGGGTGGGGGAAGGGAACTATTCATTAAGCCGAGCTAGCCCGGGCTGAGGAAATGCCGCCTCGGGGACAATTAGTCCAAAGGAGCTCACCTTTCGGGGCGGCATTTACTCGGCAGGTCGATAGCATACTCCCGGCCTCCGCTCGCCCCTCAGCTACCGTCTTTCGGCTTTTCATTACTTCATTCCTGATCCTCTGAATATTAAGAGTCTCATGCTAAATTTAGTTGGCAACACAAAGAACACTCATGCGTTATTGAATTTGAAACTATTGAAAACTATGCCCTTAACCCCTCGATTCGAAACTACTGAAAACTATGCTCTTAATCCCTAAATTTTTTAAGAAAATATTTAGAAATATATCGCTCACTTCTTCCAACAACGTCATATCTCGAAAATCAGCAATTTCTAGTTATAACGACGATGCCCATTTATAATCTGTATAAGTGAAGAATTCATATTTAATTCGTAAAATTTTACTTGAATCGCCGACAGAAAGCACTATGTTTAGTATGATAAAAAATTTATTCATCAAATTTTTTTTCAAAGTCAGTAGGACACCGATTATCCGGGGCTCTATTAACCGGGGTTCTGAATAACCGGGGTCCGAGGAGCTATTTTTTTTTTTTTTTTTGTAATAAGCCTTTTTAATTTTTATGCCATTTATTTTGTATGTATAATATTTATTGAAAAAATGAATACGTAAATATTTTAACAATTGCGCAATGGTTAATTATCTATTGTTCTTAGAAATTATTACTCCAATTCATATTCTCTGAACGACATTGTTTTCAAGTCTTTCTAGGAAAATCCTACACTGGCCTGTTTGACTACAAAATAGAATTTCTCAGTTGTGTTTTAGTCTCTATTTAAATACGAACTAAGAAAATGTCGCAAAGAAGAAAACCTGCCGTTTGAAAGCTTGAAAAGAAATTAACCATTATAAACCGAGTAGGAAAAGGTGAAAGTGTTAAAACATTATCCGCTGAATTAGGAATCGGCGAGCAAACTGTTCGTGATATTTTGAAGAAGAAAAAAGACATTTCCGACTTGGTAACGTTGTCGGCCCAAAAATCGTGTCCTCGGAAAACAATGACGTAGATGCTGCTATCAGTGGTTCATGCAAAAACGCGCTGAAGGAGTTCGTTTGTTACTTTTGTACGTTAGTTGTTTGTCAAAACGTTCGTTTGTTAATAAAAGTGATTTTCTGCAGTGTTTTTTTTTTAATTAACCTTCTTTTCTATCACATTTCGTCAATAAAATGTTTTAATTCGATTATCCGTGGACCCCCCATACACAACATTACCCCTGATTAACGGGGATCTACTGTATTCTTATTTTGTCTATTTGCGATCGATTTAAGTACTTTTTGTTTTTATAGTTACCTAATTGTTTTATGGGTACTATGATATACAATATAGTTATCTTAGAACACATTAATTTAAATAAAAAATAATCCTTTTCAAAGAAGGAAAAAAAAAATATACCTATTTACTATTGCTAGAAAATGTAGAATATTAGGTTTTTCTTTAAATGAAGGAATCTCTTCCAATGGATTATCATGTATTTTATTATCCCAACGTTTCGTGCTTTGGTCCGCTTCCTAATATTCTTAAACGTTCGAGTTTCCTTCATTTAAAGAAAAACCTAATGCAAACCCTCACTAAGGTGAAAGGTACAATCGAGTAGAATATTAAAATAACGAAATTGTTTAGTAGGCATAATTAGAATAAAATTAACAGTATGAAATATTTTTGTTAAAAAGAGAGGTATAGACTTTAATATTGTTCTAACTGTTGATAATAAGGGATAATTAAATGGTCTCTACAGAGAAAAATCCTAATTGTTCTATTCACAAAATTTATTTTCAATTTTGAACGATCGGTTTCTACCCAAGTGAATTATTTTCAAGTTATGAAGATAAAATTTAACTTACTTTAAAAAATACATGATTTAATTTTATTACTTAAAATTAATTTTAATTACTTACCTATTAGTTAACTTAAGCAAAAAAGAAAAAATAAGGTTTAGGTATAATTATATTATTAAAATATGTCTCGAGAGATATTTTATCGAACACCTCTTTCACCTTTTGTTACTAAACCAACCATACTTTATGCCATGAATTCATGATGGCCGAGCAGAGAAAACGTGTAATAGGATTAGACTGGACAAGTGGAAGGACAGGAGAGGCCTTTAATTTATGAGCGCAGTAACATGATTGCTTAATGCTCCAGCTGTTGTCACTGTTATCGTTGACTGATGATACTTCATCTTAATTTGCTGAAAAATGAACGCTCGATATTTTAGATTATTAAATTACTTGTACGTCAATATCGGGTCTCTATAAGTTAAGGAAATCGCATGACAGCATAGCATGGAGTAGCATGATGAGGTTTTTCATGATTCAGTTTCCTCGTGTATGTATTAATGATTATAATCGGAAAAGGCAAAGCAATAGAGCTGAACTTTTAAGGCTTATATTATTAATACAAATTGCCTCGTTGACGTAATTTCTCCTTCAAGTAAAACATTAAGGAAACTTGAGTAATTTTCTTATTCTTTACTTGAAACATTCCAAGTTTGCATTTGCATTGCAAAGTTCGGTGTCCTTTTTACTTCGTTAACGCAAATTCATTTTTCAATAAAAACATATGTTTTCAATTGAAGCGTGGAAATGCATAAGGGTATAAGTGCCTTAGGAAATTTTTCAAAAATGATGTGACTTGTACCCTCTAGTATAAGTCACGTTAAAATCTTTTTAAAATAAAAAAAAATATAATATTGTTGTGTCATTAACAAAAATAGAAATAACTAAAAGCATAAATCTGGCATCCATAAATATCGCTCATCCAATGCAAGATTGGTCTAACTGAAAATTTTTTTTTACTTTACTATCCCTATGCAAGTCCGCTTATTGACGCCGATATTGATGATTTCTGAAATATCATAGCAATCGGATATAAAAGGAAGGTAAAAGAAGAAACTTTAATTAGTTAACCTAAAGAATCGCCTTATTTTTTTTTCTTTTAGTAGACCAGTCTTGCATTGGACGAGCAATATGTCGCAATTTTCCACTTCATAATGAATACCTATTAAAAGGAAAAAATAGAGAAGAAAAAACACGCTATTATCTTCTTAATCGTTGCCATCAATTCTCTGTTATGTAGAGGAAAGGTTCTCTCTCTAAAAAAATAAAGAAAAAATGTTTCTCTTTCCCCTCCAAATTTTTTTACCATGTATTATCTGTCTTGTGGGTAATTCGTAAGGTTGAATGAAAATAACAAAAGTATCTACTAGTTTGTACAATAGTTTATGCAAAGAATCAACTTAACTCACTGTGAATCCTCAAAAATAGAACTGCATAAAAAACTAAATATCTATTCATACATACTAAAACCTATATGGACATACTCTTCACATATTGCAAAGGCTTCAAACCTTTCAATTTAAAAGTATTACGATTCATTACAAATTTACTATCATATGGGACTAAAAAACTTGGACACTGAATTACACTAACACGCAGATAAAGTACGAAGTATCCTCAACAACAGTGTAAAAAATACAGTAACTACCTATAGGAACCAATCCCTCTTTGACGTCCGAACACATACTGAAGTTATAGAAAGAAAACAAAAGAACAGCTGGGGGAATACTATTTGAGCTTCGGTTAGATAACCTTACTCAGCCTTCCTTTTAATAAAGTGATTTGCAAATAAAAATTTAAATTATTTTATTATAAATTTTTTTACCTTTCAGCGGTGAAAACAAAAAACGGTGAAAATTTCCAGTCAGAAGATTTGATGTATTTTTTTTTACTAATCATTGGGATGGGGAAGGACGCTCACCAGGACACTTCTACACTGGCTTGTTCCTGATCTGTCCGTGTGAGTTTTTATTAAAACATTTTTTTTTAAGACCCTTTATGGATTGGCTACCTGTTGACATGTGAGACACCGTGTTGTCAAAGTCGAAAAATGTTTGACTGAAGTGTATGAAGTATTTAGTAAGTGCGTTTTTTCCAAATAACTTATGTATATCTGCTAACAGTAAATCAATATAGAATTTTAGTAGGAATGTGTTTATATTAGTTTTTGTCTCTTGATGTTTCGTTAGAATTTTTTGAATCGTCTGCTTAAGTTGCGGTAGTTAGTCCGGTTTATTTTATTTATTGCACTTTAATTAATATTTATATAGACTTTTTGTAAATGTTGTATGAATGTGATCCGTGAGCATTATAACATTTGTCCTTCCCAGTGACAGATAGTTATATTATTCAATAAAGAGCTTTTATCTGAAAAAAAAAGAAATACGAATATGTTATTCCTTTAGTTAAAATATATTGTAATATAGATCCCACTTCTTAAGAGAGACCCAACTATTTTTTTTTTTTTTTTCTCCCTCTAATTATTTTTTTAATCTTCTCCTCAGGGTGTAGTTATATCACTGCCTTGTGAATCTCGAAATGTAAAATAAAACTATTTTCGGATTTTTATTTTCTCACCAAGTACTAAGTAACTACTAGTACTAAGTACTAAGTAAGTTGTGATAGATAATAATTCTGTGCATAGATTGTGTAACATACTACTTCAGAATAGGTCTTATCATCGAACATCATGCTTCGATTTGTGTTATATTTGGAGCCTAACGACCTAACATGGCTCTAATCTCACCTCCTCGCTAATCGAAGGGCTTATAAATACATTAGGGTAGATAAAGGTTATCTCCACAGGTCGAAGTCTATTCCGAGGGTATTCTTGGAGTAGGCTATGCCCGCACTGCTCAAGGGCGAAGCGGGTAGCGTGCTCAGATGTTATCAGGTAATTCTGGCCGGTGAGCACTTGAGGCCCCAGCTCTGTCATCACGTCATATATCCCCGATAGATAATCCGTCCTTTCGCTCCACCGTGCTTCCATCGGGTCCGACCAAATGGAGCGTAATTATGGACCACGAATTCCTCGATATTGAGGACAATAAGTCTAGAGGCAGGAAAAAATCCATGAAAAAGTCACCATTCAACCACCGGATTCCACTCAATTTTACTGTTTAAGGAAACTTTTTCGAATTTATTTTTTATAGCATCGTATCAAGTCTATTTTACTTTATGACCTCTTTCCATAATTCAACTTATTCAAATTAAAGGAAAGAAACTATGCTACAAAGATTGTTTATCAGTACATTATTCTTGTTTGTTTATGCTGCTTATTCATGATTTTCCTTTATTGATGAAGAATAAGTGAAAAATAAAATTGCATATAGATGATGGGCTTTCAAAGGATGAGATGTTTTAATTATTTAAAAATAATATAAGGCGAGTTGGACTTTTAAAAACACATGAGGCTGTTTTAAGGGGGGGATATAAAAATGTGCATAATCATAATGCGCGCAGAATTCCCTGGGATGAAACATTCCTTCTTTCCTTATTTACCCAACTCAAGCGGACCGATATGAAAATGAAGTTGGGTAAAATTATAATTTTTGTCTGAGACCATTATAAAATGTTTTTCAAGCTGTTAGCTTTCAGAAAAAAATAATAGATAAATTATTTATCATAAATATGTTTCTTTGTGTCTTTTATAATGAACTTGTACGTGAGTTGAAGGGATTACATAAAGTTTTATTAAAAATAATCGCCGTGGTGAGGACAAGAGGAATATAAATCACATTAACAGTTTATCGACTCTGATCCATGAATCCTGACCTCTTTATGATCGTCCTTGAACCCAACTGTTGAATGTATACCGCTTTCATTGCCAAAAAGCTTCGAGTTGAGGGGAAGAGGGTTTGCATTTATACATATATTGTGTAGCCTGATTCTAAAAAAAGCATTTTGGCTGTATTGTTTGTTTGTTTGCTTAACGTCCTTTTATGCTACTAAGGCTAATCGGACGATGCTACAGTGGGAGTCCTAACTTTTGCCTATCCAGGTATAATTAGGATAGGGATCTTTAACGAGTACCTGGCATCGTACAGGCTCGGGACCTCCATTTGATGTCCTATCCGAGGGACGGCATGGCTTAGGATTTTTTACTCCCATTAAAAAATTTACTCCCATTTTGCTGTATTAATTGGGACTTAAATTTCAATTTTTTATAAATAGATCTATCGCCTTTTATCACTCTGGTGCTCATGTTTTTTTGTTTTTTTTATAAGTGCAAGTAAGACTTTCAAAATAAATTTACTTGGTGCAAAATCGGTCTATAAAATTTAATCAAAGTAATGTTAAAGCTATAATTTTCGTATCATTAAATCCACTTCCGCTTATATCAGGAATGAATAGCAGTGTTTTTATCTTTCTTTAAACCCCACTGAATTATAACCACCACGCAGAATAAAAAAAAAAAATCTGTGGTTATTCGTCTCTTTGACCTGGCCACAAATATTCGGGACTCGATCGAACGATTATTATTCGCTATGAAATTAGTTTCAGTAAAACTACTTTATTCTGTATACCATCAATATAGGCTTTAAAAATAAAGGAACATAATCTGAAAAATAATGAATATCATCGCAATGGCCAATGGTTATTATTTTAATTGTAACTATGAAAATAATAGAGTGTAACTATCAAGTTAATTAAACTAATAATGAATTACATTTAATAAATATATTTATTAAAAAAAAAAAGGTGAAATAAAGTTGCTTTTTCCTTTAAGGCCCTCATGTAGAACTAAAATAGGGTCCAATTTGTCGAATTAATTATAATATGTAATACCTTCATGTTCATATTTTTACTTATTATATGTTATCATCTATAACATTTAGACTTTCATTTACATGTTATTCTTTCTAAACATTCCTCTAACCGTTTTCCCAACACTAAAAAGAATCATTTTTCCCATGCTATATTTTTTCTTTTGTTCTCCCCCTCATAAAACTGAATTAAAACTCCAAATGATTTAAAGTAAATAAATAATCGTTTTGAGGAACGCGTAGGTTTTTTTTAATTTAATAATCCTACAAAAAAATAATATAATCTTACTGTATGGATTGACAAAGAAAATGGAAACACTATTAGGAACCGCTTTTTCCTTTGTAGCCTAAAGCTTAATGGAATGCCTTTTGAAGTCCGTTTTGCTGAATCGACTGTATGTTGGGATTAAAGGAAAATTCTGTTTTCTGTCGCTTCACTTCTCAACTTGCTCTTGGAAATCTTACTCACGTAAAACTTACTGTGGTTCATGAAATATATTTTATATGTTTGATTAATTGTTGATTGTAAAGATTTTTCCCTATGAATTCAGTTTGGATTAATTGGTATATTTCAAGGAATCGGAGCGGATTACTGGATTTGTTTCCAACCAAGGGCTGACGAATATGGCGAATTTTCCTTATTGGTTTTATATCCATTTTGGATTTATAATTCCCTTTAGTTTGATTTCAAAATCATAATTTTCAGTATTGAAATCTGTTAGCCAAGTTGTCAAAATTAAGGTTAACTGAAGAATAAATTATTTTATAGTGAATCTATATATTTGCAAAAACAAATAACTCAATGGGAGCAAAAAAAATATGCTGTAGGGTATGGACGGGTGATTTATTCTTGAACACATTTCGAATTTCAGTAAAAACATGACAAATATCAGAGAATATTTGTATTAAAAGTCATCATATGAATGCACACCAGTCTTGAATACTTCGGTCTTCTTCCAATACTTCTTTAATTTCTAAGAATTTTGATGGAGAAGTTTAAATATATACGTACTGAAGTGGATTGATCAATATAAACAGTTAAGCTCACATTGTCAGAGTTTAAGGTTTGTAACATAAATAGGAAGCAGTTGAAATATCTCTTGACTTGCTTTCAGTTTTACAGGGGAACATACAGACATTCGATAAAATTATTGACTTCCTCAAACCTTGCCCACTCAACGAATGCCCATAAGAGGGGTCGTGCTGAAGAGTCATTAAGCGGAAAGACAAACAATGGCACGTTGTTTATGTTACGTACTAGTAAATACATCAAACTAAAAGTCCTTGACCCTAGGTGTGGTGGAAGAAGAGGGGTTTGAAGTATTTCTTTTTCTTTTTTTTTTGCTATCTTATTACGTTTTTTTTTTTTTTTTTATAATTATACGTTTATTATTACTTTATTAAATCGCAACTCATTTTTCGTCTAACTTCTGTTTGCCTAACTATCCAGCGTCTCAGATGTTCATTCCACTTAAAATTTGGTAAAAGATTCAGATCCTTCTAAATGAGTTCTCTGTTCATCAGTTTGTATGTCATTATTCAAAACTTAGAGACTTTTAAGAATTTAAATTTGAATGAGCGATTACAGTAAGGATTTACGAAAAAGAGGTTGGAGACTTTCGCAAACTTTTCAGTTTTCCTTTTACTTTCTCGTTAAATAAGGCTTATTTAATTATTTTAAATAATTATTTAATTATTAAAACATGGTGCTAACCCGAATACCTCTGCTGGTTTACTTCTTTCTATTTTATGATTTACATTTTGTGTAAACATCGTTGGAGGCGGCCCCCTCTTCTCCCTCTAGCACCCACCTAATAGATTAAAGATTAAACCCTTTACAATGTTTTAAATAAATGCAGTTACATTATTTAGATTACCTTATAATCTAAGATTTAAGCTTTCTAGTATTTAGAGCGCGCATACCTCGTTGTACTTAGAGCGCGTATATCTCATGAACGGTTACTAATATTTAAAAAAATATAAGACAAAAATGAAATGTTTGGAATTTTCCCCCCTCGCTTTTTAGGCTGTGGATTTTTCTAGGCCAGGGTGAAGTTTTGAATACGAAATATTTTTTATTCAACACGTGACAATTTTATAATCATTATAAATATTATTTGTCAAAGCCTTTTTTTGTCGATACGCCTTTAAGTAACTTCCAATACTTCATCAAATTTCATGAATGAAACATCATTTTAAAGCTTTCCTTAAACGCTAAACCGGAAAATTATACAAATCACTCATTTCACCTTCCATTGCCAGTTATAAGCGCAAAACCGCGGTTTTGGTAATAGAGGTTTGGTAGTAGAGGTTTCTAAGTGGTTTCGGTCTTTTCAGGTTTTCAAGGACAACATTCTCGGTCAGAAACATTTTTTCTATTAACCCCTTCGTTTGCAAGATGTTAACGAAAAACTGCAATTCTCAGCGAAAATGGTCGCAGGGCTTTTTCGAAGGTGTCATTTTTTTTAGTTTGTTGAGACTAACATTTTTGGTTATATACACTTTTCCGATTGTCGCCGTCGATTGCGTGTTACATGCGATTGCAGTCAATAGAATCTTATTTTTTACTCGCTTTCCGCGAAACCGATACTTCTATTCAAGTATGTGGCGTTTTCCAGGGTTTCGCTCTTTCAGAGACATCTATGTCTCTATTGTTGTGTAAACAACAAACATTCACAGATGACTGTATCGTAACTTTAAACAGTGTTCAAGAGGTCCTGTAAACACGTAAATACTATGTAAATATGTAAATACCTTAAACTTATGTTTCGAAAATAAATAATCTACAATTTAAACACATCTATTCTTTACTTCAACTCTCTCCTATGCCCATGACGCACTAAATACGCTCTATACGATTCTAAGTGTATGGTGTTTACTTTAATTAAGTGGGATTTAAGTAGGTTAGAGTGCGAAATTCGCAAGGGTCAGCTAGTATAATTTTATTACGTTATAATTTGAAGATAGTGAGCTAAAATCCCGGAGCAGGGGGCATTAAATTTCGGAACTTATATATCTATTTGAAAATCTCTTTGTAATATATATATTTTTTTTTTATTTATTAAATACAATTCATTTGTCTAGATTTAAAATTTGCAATCTGCAAAATTGCTTTGCAATGAGCAAAGTTTGTGAGCTGCTTCGACAGCGTTCCTGTGCAGGAGTAGTTATTAATTTAAATGGTCTCTTGGCCACCGCCTTCGAAGTCGTCGGGGTGGGCTGTAAGGGTGGTTTAAGTTTTTTAAATTGTCTGTCAGTGGGTTATTGTTGTAGACCAGTCTTTGGTGAAAGTTAATGTAGTTGTCTTTGGCTGTTGCGAAAACTGTTGGAATGTTTAAGTCCGTATGTATAATATCGTTGCTGACATAATATGGCGCGTCTACTATTTTTCTTAACACTTTCGACTGAAAGGACTGAATTTTTTGGATGTTCGATTTCTTGGCAGAACCCCACAGTTCTACACCGTAAGTCCATATCGGTTTTAAAAGAACTTTATACAACGTTAGTTTGTTAGCTAGGGATAATTTTGAGCGTCTGTCAAGCAATCTAGATAAGAGTCCAAAGCGTCTAATTAATTCTTTTCGTTTGAGTCTGACGTGAGTTTTCCAAGTAAGTCGTTTGTCCAGATAAAGCCCTAAATATTTAATTTCATTTGATTCCGAAATCGGAATTTTATTGAAGAATATTTGGGGGCAAAGACCATGATTAAGTGTGAAGACTACATGCACACTCTTTTTCTCATTCATTTTAATTTTCCACCTAGCGGCCCAGTCAGCAATATCGTCTAGGTGGTTCTGGAGAGTTTGAAATGCAATCAAGGGATTTTTATCTGAACAAAGAATTGCTGTATCGTCAGCAAAAGTGGCCAAAAGTGTGATATAAAAATATTTTTAGGTTCCGTATAATATTTTATTTCATTGCCTAATAAAATATCATTAAAATGTTTTACAACAAACCGATTGATTGTTAGAGTAGTATTAAATCTCCTCCACCCTCTTCCCCTGCACTCCCGTATAGCCAAAAAGACGAGAAAAAATAAATTTAAATCTGACACTAAAATATTCTTATTATATGTTTTTATTTAAAGACTAGTTTTTAGCTTGTCTGATTTCAAAATTATGTGAAAAAAAAAGTGATTCCTTTTCATTGCTGCAGTTTTATTTATCGAGGATATCAATCAATCAAACCAAGTAGCGGTTATAAAATAAAACGATTAAAATTTTAAATTCGATAATAGGTTTCATGGTAAAACGTCCTTGATGTTACATTGTTCTTTTTTTGGTTTTTAAAAATCATTATAAAAACACCATTTATTATTTCATAGTATCCTAAAAAGAATGAAAAAATTAAAGATTGAAAACAAAAGTAGATGGCCTGTGGAAAAGGTGCCCATTGTAGCATTTCAGTGATTGATGATTGATTGCCCTATAAAGGTCATCGGCTGTTTTCTTTTCAGAGTCAGAGCTCGTATATTGGGGAATTTTCCGGAAGGCTTCGTTTTTCGGTGATAGATTTGAAGTTTATCCCTGGGAAACAGCCCTCCTTGTTACTCCACACCTGTAATTGGAGAGAACCGCTTGCAGGTAGTTAATACGATTCCGGGCTACAGCTTCTGTTATTAATCCTCATGATCATGGTGGTAATATATATATATATATATATATATATATACAACCAATATATTAACACGATTGTTCTTAAGAAAGTTTTATTTAAAAGAATAAAATAAAATAAATAAGAGCTATCACCTTCCAATGGGCGCTTGTTTTATTCCGCTTATAACTCCACACCGTCACATTTTACTGTCTTCAGCCGTTTAGTATCTTTCCTGGAGGATCGGGAATCGTATTAGCTGATGATATTAAGTCATTATTATTATATTCATTTGAAAATCTCTTGATAATATAAAAATATTTTTAGTGTCCGTGTTATATTTTATTTTATTTCCCAATAAAATATCATGTTTAAATAAAATGTCAAAATGTTTTATAAATCGATTGATTGTTAGAGTAGTATTAAAGAGAGAAATTAATTCTTATTTTCTCGGAAAGATGATTAAAGTCAAATCCGGACTTTTATAGCTCTAATAAACAAATATAAATCAATATCATGACTTATATTTTGGACCAGAAAATAAAATTCTTCATATTATCAAAATAATATATCATTCATGTTTGGGCAAAAGGGCTTAAGTCATAAAAAATGTTTTTTGACTCGTCTTCTTAAAATTCATAATTGGCTATAATTTGTTCGTTATTGATTATTTATTACACTCTCTGTTGAAAAAGTATAGTTTCATTTATTATTCTGTAATAAAGAAATACAATAGAAAGAATTTATAATGATTTTCAATATCTTGCTTGGTTAATCGTTTTTTAAGCTTCACATTCGATGACTTAACCCCTTTTGACCAAACATCAGTGTTTGATTTCAATTATTTAAATATAAAGATATCAAAATAGGGACTACTGTTTACGGATATTAAACCAACTGACGAGGTCATATCAATAATGAGATATTAGAGTTGATTAATTGTTCACCGACCAATTACGATAGATTTAATGGGAATTATAATAACTTAATTTCAAATGAACGAATGACTTGCATACTTATTAGCCTCTTATCCCATTTTGGGTCGATTTTACCACTTATTCACTAGGATGTAAAGTGAAATAAAAAGTTTTAATTTTTTTATTTTTTTTTATATACGCACTGTACGTTATTGAAATTTTGCATTTATCTGATTTTATGACTTTTCATCTAAATAATCTTTGAGATTGATCAATTATTTAGTGGATTTTGAGAGGCTTTATATTTTTTAAAATAAATCACCCTCCTATACCCAACAGTTAGTGATTTTTCCTACCAGTAAGCTTGTTTCTCTTTTTTTGAAATATAGAATCAATATAAAATTATTTATTCTTGAGTTAACCCTTAATTTTAAGAGTTTATCTGACTAACATATTCCAATACTGGAAATTACGATTGTTGCGGCTACAGGTAATTTTATTAAAGAATTAAAAATAATTGTTAGACAAAATTAATTGTTTATAGCCAGTATAAAAAAATTGTTTATAGCGGCCCAGTAGCTACGTTTGGTATTAGCCAATACCAAGCATAAGCCGGGCCAGTATAGCCTTACGTGTGCCGTAAGAGAGACAGTTGAGGTAGCAGCTACCTAAGGAAATTGATCGAGCCAGGCTCAAAAAACTGCTCCAGGAGCACAGAAAGTTGGTCCAGACAGACAAGTTGATTCCACAAAGACGGTAGAGGACATTAATATTCATTTTTTGTATATATTTCGAGTGGAAGTTCTAAGAGATATTAATTTAGTTTTTTTCTTTTTTTCTTTTAATTGTTTTTATTGTAACCAGAGGCATATATATTTATTTTATTTTTTTTTAATTCAGGATTTTTCTTTCTTTTTTATTAAATGTTGACAAGGATCTTATTTATTTTTTTGTTTTCGATAAAAAGGAAATTATTTGTAAATATTAATTCATTTATAGTTGTGTTACAATAAATATATTTTATTTAAAATTAAAATCATATTTAATTCTGCAATTACCAGAGATTTATATTTAAATAAGGTTTAGTTTGAGGAAATTCTAAATTCAGAATTTCCAAGCTGCCTCAACAACGATTTTGAACACAAACCAAAGGAAAATATAAATCCAAAGTGGTTAAAGAAACAGTTTGGAAAAGTCACCATTCTGTACTCACAATTCGTATATTTACCATAAAAAGACGATAAATCAGGCGAGTGGCTGTTGTAGATTTAAAAAAATAAAATAAATAATTGAAACAATTAGGTAAATCCTAAACATGCAAGGGGCTTTATCCTTTCTTCTCCATTTCCTCATCCTCCTGCCTAGAACTTACTACTTAGTAGAAGTTATTCTACTCCTCAGTTGTACTACTCAGTCCTTTAATTGTACTTAAAAAAAAAAAATAATAAATAGCGTTCCACTGCTTATCTTCCCTGGCATAGATTGTCCATGAAGTGACAATGACATATGATTTATCAGTCGAGAAGCCAGAGAGGCGAATATTATATAGTATATAAATAATAGCAATATAATGCGAAATGATATGGTTCAGGAACATGGTTTTCCGAGATAATCAGAGCTGCTCTATGTTCAAAAGGCAATTGAGGGCAGTTTAATTTCAGGTCTAGAAAACATTCCACCTTGAAGGGTATTACTTTCGCGTGACCAGCCTTCCAACAAAAGCTGCCTTGTCTCAAATTATTCCAATAGCTACTTGTCATGGTGTATTGATACCGTCAGGCTAATTCGGCATAAATGAAACAGATCGTTTGTTCTTAAAAGTAAAAAAAGATGAACGCTGTATTTATAAAATCTCAGGTGACTATAAATAGTTTAAGCTATGCCTGGAACATTTGGAAGACGCCGCCAAAATGCGAAAAGATTGGGCCAAGTCGACTTTGTAGGATAAATCGGTACATCATTTTTATACATATCTAAGTAAGGTTCGATCATTATCAAATCGAACACGCTATATGAATTGAAACTATTAAAGGACTCTCTAAAGGGTCTGATAACCTAACCTTGCTAAGTTCAGTGTTTGCTGTAAATGAGATCAGACTATCACAAGTGCAGTATTGAATGATGAATTTTATTGAAACAGCCAATGAACGTGGAGGTAGGACTGTCTCTCAGGGAACGATTGGATGTCTTCGTGTATTTTTCAATTTATACAAAATTGACAATTCGGCTTATAAGGAGTCTGGCTCTGTGGTTATTAAATAGATATTTCGAACATTAGGAACACATTAGGAACATTGGGCTTACTATGGCTTTACGCACATTATTCTTATCTATGGCCTATTTTTGGCTTGATTGGACTCCTTCCTTAGTTCGAATTTTGCAGCTCGGCAGAGCATTCAAATAAATGATCTAACTTCCTTACCCTGCTCCCTGGTTAAGAGCCTGTAGGTTTGTGTACCCACCAAATACCTTTCAGGGCGTTATAAGCACAATTATTGTCTTACTGCTAAAAAGCACTTGCTATCTGAATGTTCCGATAAATAATGCTGGTGGGAGCTCACTTCATGCTTGAAATTAAAATAGTAATGCAACAAAAGTTATCAGTTATTCTGGTTTTTGCCAAGGGTCAAAGATATCTGGTGGCATTAGGCTGTTCAAAAGTTGGTAAGGCAGCTGTTTTGACATATTAAACACTCCCCTTACCCTCAAATTTTTAGCTGTTTTATTGTTTCCTATGTTTGTTATAGTTAATTGTTTGTTGTTATCCTATGTTTGTTATGTTATTGTTTATGTGTTGTCTTTATAGCTTACATAAAAGACCTATTATTTTACTGATGATTACATTTTAAAAGTTTGGAGCATGCATCTAATTGTTTTTCTTTTATGATGATTTCCTTATTTTATTTATATAATATAAACTTTTCAGGACATGCGTTAGAAAGCCTAAACATATTATATCTCTATGCTTTTACGTTTATAACATAACATACATAACGATAATAACATTTAATTATCATTCATTTTTAGTATTTATAGAATCAACCTATTTTTTATTTTTCATTTCCATTTGAGATATTAAATAACCTATTAAACAGAATTAGTTTCCTTCATTCTAATTTATATTTAATGTAATATTTAAACTATAAAATTAAATTAATAATGAAATTAATGGATGAAATAATAATATATTATATAATTAAAAACAATGTTGTTACAGAGTGCTGTCGTGTTAATTTACAAATAGTTGTTTTTCCTTTGGAGAAATTTGTGAGATTACAAAAATGAAAATATCTTTGAAAGAGATTACGTGAACTGAAACCTAAGCATAAAGTCAATGAAAAATAACAAGTTCTGTTGACCGCCAGAAATATAGTAAGGAGAACAAATGTGACTCTAGAAACAAAATCGAAAGTAGTTAAGTTTTAGTTTTGTTTGGAAGAAATATTTGTTTTGATCGTAAAAACTTGATTTTTGCTTTCGCAAGCATTCTATTGAAATAACTGCTTTACTAACTTATTAAATATATTCATTCATTGAATTTTATTTTGTTCCATTTTTTAAAAATGAAACAAGTTATAGATGACTTTATGTAATAGATTCAATAAGCTCTTCATATATAAATCTATGTAACGTGAATAAAATGTCTTTAAGTAAAAATAAACAAGCAGCAAAGTAAGAAATTACACTCATTAGATAACTAAATAATATTGATAATATTTTCGGTGATTTATTACTTGTCTGAATACCATTAGTTCATTTGATGTTCCAAAATTTTGAGCGGAAAGTCCGATTTTGTGATTTCACAACAGTGTTGTTTTTTCTATTGAATAAGAAAGGATTGCTCAAAACTGTTCTAATTAGACGATATGTAACACTGTTAATTAGACAACATTTTTTTTTGAGGAAACACGGTACCTACTTTACTTAGGTAATTGATTAAAGGGACTTTAAAGTGTAACGTCTTGAGAAATCACAGGTTTTTAGCGAATTATTTCCTCATCCTCCTGATGGAATAGAGCTCCTCTACTTTCACGAAAATGTCTAATTTAGTTTGAAGTTGAAGTTTTGAGTCTTCGCAAATCGGAATTACAATTGTCAATCTGAAAATTCGTTTATAAATTCATCATTCAATCATTTTGCTATTAAGTATGGTATGGTAAGTGGTAAGGTTTGTACCAGAAGCTAGTTTTGAACAGAGTTGAGCAAATCGTAATCTGAATAATGATTAATGAATATGAATAATTGTAATCATAAAAAAAAAATGAATAATGAATAACCATTATTCAAAATCAGTGCGGAGTATTTTTAATGATTACCGAGTGTTTATGGTATTCATTTGAAATGAATGAACTGTTATTCAGTTATTCATGATTAACTGATACTGATGAATTCAGTTAGTCATTATCCATGAATAAAATATATTCATGATCTAGGATAAATATAATATTCATCAATCACGAGTACCTAATATTTATCAATCATCAATAACAAACATTCACCAATCATCAATCATGAATATGATATATTCATAATCATTATTCATTTAAATTTAATTTAAATTTGGATGCATTTCTGAATTAAAAGTTGTCCTAATGAGCAAAGACAAGTCCTAAGAGTGGGTGTAGTCAACTGAACAGCATTTGAAGTCACAAGTAAAGAATTGGACCCTAATTCCAATGGGTATTAGTAAAGGTTTATTGACAAGAATGAAAAGAGCAAACGAATTTTCAATTTGTCGCAAAGTATTGCGATCGTGAAAAATTTCGACTTCCGGTTTTCAACGGAAATACACGTTTTGGGGTCCCCTGAGCCCAATTAACCAAGTCCCGCGAAATGGTCTGTGTGTGTGTGTGTGTGTGTGTGTGTGTGTGTGTGTGTGTGTGTGTGTGTGTGTGTGTGTGTGTGTGTGAGTGTGTGAACAGACTAGCTCAAAAACTATAAACCGAGCTAACCTTAAATTGGGTATTTAGTGTATGTATATGCCCGCGATGTGACAGCAAAAATTTCATCAAAATTGCTCAAAGGGAGGGGGTCCTTTATTTAATAACTTTTTAAGTTTTTTTTCGATTTTCTCAAAAACGGCTCTAACGATTTTGATTAAACTGAGCATTTGATCTATTTATATGCCCGAGATATGACTGTAAAAATTTCATCAAAATTGATCAACCGGAGGGGGGACTTTGCTTATTAAATTTTGTATCATTTTCGCGTGTTTTTTTTTATTTACTCAAAAACGGTTTTAACAATTTTGATCAAACTGGGTATTTGATGTATGTATATGCCAAAGATGCGATAGCCAATATTACATCAAAATTGATGAACCGGAGGGGGTACTTTACTTAATAAATTTTGTATCATTTTCACGTTTTTTTTTTATTTACTCAAAAAAGGCTTTAACGATTTTGATCAAATTAGTCATGTTTAATGGAAATTAGGTGTTCTTTAATATCAGGTAAACTTTATCATTATTAAAATGTTCTGAGGGGGCTTTTTTTGGGGGGGGGGGGGGTTGTGGCCTTTTTTGTTTGTTTCCTATAAAGTACCTTTGTTTTATTTTATAGGGAGAAATTAACTGTTTCTCGTTACGCCAAAAAATAAGAAATGGCTAAATATGAGATTTTGTAAAAATAAAGAAAACAAAGAGAAGAAAAAAAGAAAAATATTCAGTCAACTCATAAAACTCGTTGAGCCCACGCATGCGGAGTACGCCTATAATGACAGACCATTGTTCATAATTAAAGCCGTTCTGTTCATTTGAGAAGTGGCAATTAACAAAACGCATTAATTTCTAATCTAAGTAAGTTGGTAAGTGAAAGTTGTGTTTTGCGCGCACGCACCAGATTTTTTTGTAATCATGAATAATGAAATTATTTTATTCGTGATTAATGAATGATCTGTAATCATGAGTAGTGAATTCCCAATAGTAATGATTAATCATGAATAATGAATTATTCTTAATCATGATTACTGACTAACATTTAATAATGAATAATGGTCATTCATGATTGTTGAATACATTATATTCCTAATACGCCACGACCAATGATTAATACAATTCATGATTAATGATTCCGCGCTATAGATTGATTTGTGAATGATGATTACAATCATTATTCACATTTTTTATTATTAGTCATAATCATGATTACATTTTTATTTAATATGACCAACTCTGGTTTTGAAATACATACTTCGCATGAACTCCTCCTTGTTTTAAAATTAAAATAGTTGCTCTTAAATTTCTTTAAAATAGTAACTAGTTCCATTATGGAACACACCTAAATATTAAACCAGTAAAATATTGTTATTAGCTCATCCCAATGAGAATACTATGGAACTAATTTAGTTTTTAGTTTTGATTCAAAAAGTGATTTTAAAACTAATTTGTAGTATTATATAAAAAAAAAAAAATTATTTTTATCCTGTTGAAAATTTTTCAGCAAGCAACCTAATGAAATAAAATATCTCCAGCTGAACAATATAATTAAACGTTTGTAGGACATATTAAACTGTAACAATATTAAGCGATATTATAAATAAGCGACAGAAGTAATGACATTAAGCTATATTAGCGTTAAATTGCTGACATTATGAGGTTCCGAATTGCAGGAGGTATGGAATTACCAGGCCAGATTTGATGAAATCTTCTGATTGGGAAATTCTCCGGAAATTTTATCATTCAGCTTGCTCCCATTCCACACCCCTCCTTATATTGCGTTTTTTTTTTCTTCAGCGCCGCAACTTCCATTCCAAACTTGCCCCGGGTTAAATATCTTTTCATGATTTACTTAGGTGCAGAAATCCCTACCGGGAATCAATTTCTTCTTCTTTATAGCAATATTAATTTTCTGTATCCAATCTCATATCTAATTTCTTCTTAATATTAATTTACATCAAATAGTTCAATTACATCAAATTCTTTTAAATGGATGCCGATATTCTTAATGGGAATTATTTGCTTATATAAAATTTCTTAGGTTTTACTCCTCATTCTTAGAAATGTATAACTTTCAGCTTATGAAGTTAATTTTTTTATATATTTCCTTCATTGATGTATTTTTTTTTTCTTTTTTTTTCGGTTGGTGCATTAGGCCTAATGAGACCTTTGGCCGCGCAGTGTTGTCTTCTTACAGATATTTGTGTTGCTTGCGGGAGCATAGACAGCCTGGAGGAGGTAGCCCAACCTCACGTTGCTGCAAGCCATGGTCACCATGGTGCAGCGGCAGACTGCCCATAGCTCCATACCAATCCCATTGGGACCAATTTGACAGTGTCCTTCCCACCGATGGCGTCAGCTCTCTCGGGTTCAAGGACAGTGACAAACTGGTCTAGGTCCAAGGATTATGATAGCCCAGAGTCAGCAGGCCCCGAGGACCTATATTTCCTTCCCTGAAGCATACCGTACTTGTACCAAACCTCCAGGCAGTTACTGATATCCTGGAAAAACACACCACGATTCTCGATGGGATACACGGGGATGGGATCCTACGCCCGGTCGGTGTAAGTCGCCTCCAGTAAGCTGACGGACCTCACATACCCGGGGGGGTGGGGGTAGGCTTGGACTGCGTGCGTTCATTCGCGGGTGGTCACCCGAATGGAGCGGTCACCCATCCAAGTACTAACCACGGTTGACGTTGCTTAACTTTGATTACCTATTGCTAGCGCCTTTGTTCACTCGGCCATCCCGGCCCCCTTATTGATGTATACTACAGAGTAAATTTTAATTTAAGAAGAACTAGGTAGTATATAGCTTTATTTAAATGGATGTTGTTTTATACGTATATGAATGATTTTTTTTTTTGCTTTTGAAAATTTGAAAAATGTAAATAGCCCGTAAGCCCACGACATAGCTAACTCCGAAGTCGTCCAAGAGACTAGCTTTTTTAATCATTTATTTCATTATAATGGAACGCTGTCGAAGCAGCATTCGAAATTGTCTCTCAGCGATGCATTTTGCTGATTGCAAATTCCAATCCTGAGATAAGTTTATTTGTTGTTAATATATAAATGATAATATCGTTTTTTAAACACAATTTTTCTACATCTAATAATATGTGCTGTAGATATTCTTCAGCTATCAAAAAAAATCTCATTAACTTATTACGGGTGCAACCACTAAATTTCAGTGACATTGAAAATAGAAGTTTCATATAAATAAATAAGTAACTTGAAATTAGAAATCCTAAAAAAAAAAGAAGTCATATTTAAAACATTTTCCTTAATAACTAATTATTAATATATAAGTTATTTTAAAATGAAGCGCCTCGCTAGCCTGTTACTTAATTTTCATATTACGTTCTAGGCTTATATGTGGTTATTATGTATAAATAAAAAAAAAAAAAAAAAAAAAAAACTATGTCACTCAATGAAAATTTATTACAGAAATTATACCTAAGAAAATAAATGCCTATACCTATGACTATCAAGAAAATAAATATGCAGTATAGAAAATATAACATGAAACAAGTAATAATGAAGAAGCAGAAAATGAATAACCTAAATTTACGACCAATATATTAATAATAAATGAACAATATCACACTTATAAATTTGGTGCACCTTCTGAATATTCTTAACAAGAAAATTATAATAATTATGTAGGCCTGCTAGGCCTCATATGAATTAAATACGCCCTTCGCTCTAGACCTCGTAAGACTCCTCATATGTCGAGTAGAGATGTCATTCAGCCAAATGAGGTAGGGACAACTCCATTCAGTAAAAGGTACTGGAGTTAAGCTAACTCTAGTTGCTGTTAGCTTTAGGGTTTTAACTATACAGTTACATTATTTATATGTTTTAACCAGAAACATCTACACTATGATGTATATAGATACATCGGCAGGAAATATACATAGTTAATATTTATTATTTCCATAAAATCTCATTTATTCCCATTCTCTCTAACAAAATTAAAAAATCCTTCTGATCCAGCTTCCCACACATACGCCTAGTATTAAAAAATAACAACAAATTAAAAAATCTGGTGCGTGCGCGCAACACACAACTTTCACTTACCAACTTACTTAGATTAGAAATTAATGCGTTTTGTTAATTTCCACTTCTCAAATGAACAGAACGGCTTTAATAATGAACAATGGTCTGTCATTAAAGGCGTACTCCGCATGCCTGGGCTCAACGAGTTTTATGAGTTTACTGAATATTTTTATTATTTTTCTCCTCTTAATGTTTTCTTTATTTTTATCATATCTCATATTTAGCCATTTCTTATTTTTAGGCGTAAGGAGAGACAGTTAATTTCTCCATATAAACAAAAACAAAGGTACTTCATAGGAAACAAACAAACAAAAAATGCCCCCCCCCCCAAAAAGCCCCCTCAGAACATTTTAATAATGATAAAGCTTACGTGATATTAAAGACCCCCTAATTTTCATTTAATATGCCGAATTTGATAAAAATTGTTAAAGCCGTTTTTGAGATCATCGAAAAAAAGGTAAAAATTGGAAAAAAAATTATGAAATAAAGTGCCCGCTCCGTTTGAACAATATTGATGAAATGTTGGCTATCGCATCTTTGGCATATACATACATCAAATACCCAATTTGATCAAAATCGTTAAAGCCTTTTTTGAGTAAATAAAAAAACACGTGAAAATGATACAAAATTTATTAAGTAAAGTCCCCCCTCCGGTTGATAAATTTTGATGAAATTTTTACCATCATATCTCGGGGATATAAATAGATCAAATACTCAGTTTTATCAAAATCGTCAGAGCCATTTTTGAGAAAATCGAAAAAAACTTAAAAAGTTATTAAATAAAGTACCCACTCCCTTTGAGCAATTTTGATGAAATTTTTGCTGTCACATCGCTGGCATATACATACACTAAATACCCAATTTCAGGTTCGCACGGTTTATAGTTTTTGAGCTAGTCTGTTCACACACACACAGACACACACACAGACCATTTCGCGGGACTTGGTTAATTGGACTCAGGGGACCCCAAAACGTGTATTTCCGTTGAAAACCGGAAGTCGAAATTTTTCACGATCGCAATACTTCCACTTACTATATATTTCATATATAGGTAAGTGAAAGTAAAAATCTGTATGCCAAACTAAAAGACCCAGTACCACTCCAAGTGTAATGTAGTTTATCGAATTCAGTGCTCCACGCTTAATTGCAACAGTTGCTATATCGGTGAAACCAAAAATTATTTTTAAAAACGGATTTACCAACATAACTACAATATTTCCACGCGTAATTTGTTAACGTCTAAATTAGCAGAGCATGCCATTAACCATTCCTTTGACTTTGAGAACCCCTCCATATTAGCTACTGTACCAAACCACGATAAACGACTCATATTCATCCATAATCCAAAAAAAATAGAAAACCATAAAATAGATAAAGAGATAATTTCATCCACTTACTCTAACATCTTCCACATCCTCAAATCCTAGTTTTGATTTCATAGGTACCCGCAATTATCGATATACCTGTGTTATTATTATCTTTATTATTGTATAATTGTATATCCTTCTGTATATTTTTCAATTTTTCATGCATTTTTACCTTATGTATAATCTCAATTTTGTCTTATTATTGATTCCAGACATAACAATTTGTATACAGTACCATCTATTTTGTTAGTTTTTAATAATTTATTTTCACATAGTTGTCATGTAGCATTTCTCTTCAAAAGCGTTGGATTTCCCCGTCATAAACCTTTGAAGTCGCCAAACTATCCCCTACCACTACCTCTTACCTTATTTTACCTTCAGTCTTTTTATAATTCTGGACTCAGAGGGTAAATATCAGATTTTAATTTATCTCGCTAACCTGCTACTTATTTAAAATATTCATGTATAATGCTTACCATATTTTATATACTCGTAATTATCAGTTTTGTAAGGTATTCAATTAATTGTCATCTGCTAGCGTAGATACTACTCAAATATTTGTTTACTTTTAGCCCTGATGAAGATCCACAAGTGGGATCGAAACGTTGACTTTTCAAAATAAGAAAGTTTTAACTGAAAATCCTGACAATCAATTAACCTATTTATTATAATACCTTCTTGCCGAAAATAATTAACATGTACAGTAAATTAATTAAGATTTAAGATGGAACATAAGATTGACTTATCTGTATGATCGATACCGGCTTACCTTGCTTGAGGTCCCCCAGAGTATCCACTAGAACGTCACACTCCAGTGCCTCCCAAGGTGTCTTTCCTGCCAGGCCGTACTTGAGGGCGAGGTACCTGGCTATCGCATTACTCTGGCCCACTTGACCCTCCCCTTCAACCTCCAAGATGGGCACCATTCCGAAAGGCATCGCTGAAAAAAATCAAAATCAAAATTATATAACAACCAGACCTGAGGATTACTAATATGGGTGAGAAATATTTATAACTTAGTAATAAAAATAGAAGTTATTCGAGTAGATATATAAAATAAAAAATAAAAAATAATATATATATATATATATATATATATATATATATATATATATATATATATATACAGCCTTGGCCAAAAGTATTAGGCACCTTGAAAAATTGTCTATTTCACTTTATTTAATAATTCTATATACACTATGGCTCCCAAAACTTGTTGTATTGACAAAAATGGATTCCTTAAATGGATTATTTTCAATTCCTAGCTCCTCATTAATACTCTAGAAAAAAAAAATGAAATGTAAACAAAAGTTCCATGTACAGTTATAGCTCTCTTATTGATAGAAGTCAGAGTTGGGCGTAATGAATTAATTTTTAATTGAATTGCGTAATTCATTACAATGTAATTCATTACAATGTAATACACTATAATGTAATTCAATACAATGTAATTCATTAAATTATTGTAATTACAATTAGAGTATTTTCTTTCTATATACATTGGCTCACAGTCAAATGATGCAAACGAATATTTATATTTCTAGTGCTATTTAGTTCCTCTTTGTTAAAATTTAAAAAAAAAATGCACATGAGGCCATAATGATTCATTGCAGAGTTGGGCAAAATTACAATTAATTACATTGCCAATTACAATTACATTGTAATTGTAATTATATGAATTAAAATTAAATTTTAATTCGTAATTAAACTGTTAATTACTATTATAATAAGTAATTTTAATTTAATTTTAATTCGTAATTAAGAATTATATCGTAATCTAATTTTAATTCGTAATTGGAAATTGCATTGAAATTGATTTGTAATTGAACTGTAATATAAGTTTTCAATTTGATTATAGCTTATAATTAAGTTGTATTGGTAATGTAATTGTACTTTGTAATTAGTAATTACATTGTAATTACAAGGCAATTGACGAATGTCAATGAATCCTACTTTTGAGACTGGTGGAATTTTGCTTGTCTGTCTTATGCTCAAAAGGGGGGCAATTTCAATGCAAAAATATTTAAAACTAATGATAGTTGTGGGCCAACCTCGAGACTAAAACAAATAAAATTAAAATCAATAAGCTTATTAAGCATTAACTGTAAAACAATCTGGTATTAATATATTTATTTTAATTAATCTAATCTTAATTTGTGGCTGACCACCATTTTAAATTATTTTTAAATAATTTATTTGTTGAAGAGAAAAGATTTGGCTCCGCCGGGAGTGTGAACCCGGGTCTCCTGTCCTTGATAAGTCCCGGGTCCTTGATAAATATATTTTTCTTTGGCTGTTGCGAAAACTGTTGGTATGTTTAAGTCCGTATGTATAATATCGTTGCTGACATAATCTGGCGAGTCTACCATTTTTCTTAACGCTTTCGACTGAAAGGACTGTTTTGGATGTTCGATTTCTGGGCAGAACACCACAGTTCTACACCGTAAGTCCATATCGGTTTTAAAAGAACTTTATACAAGGTTAGTTTGTTAGGTAGGGATAATTTTGAGCGTCTGACAAGTAATCTATATAAGAGTCCAAAGCGTCTATTTAATTCTTTTCGTTTGTCTGACGTGAGTTTTCCAAGTAAGTCGTTTGTCCAGATAAAGCCCTAAATATTTAATTTCATTTGATTCCGAAATTGGTATTTTGTTGAAGAATATTTGGGGGCAAAGACCATGATTAAGTGTGAAGACTACATGCACACTCTTTTTCTCATTCATTTTAATTTTCCACCTAGCGGCCCAGTCAGCAATATCGTCTAGGTGGTTCTGGAGAATTTTAAATGCAATAAAGGGATTTTATCTGAACAAAGCATTGCTGTATCGTCAACAAAAGTGGCCAGAAGTGTATTTGGGTGTTCTGGTAGGTCTGACATATATATATTAAATAATATAGGACCCAGAACAATGCCCTGAGGCACTCCTGCTTTAATAGGCTTTATTTCAGAAATTTCAGTCCCTACTTTTACCGAAAAATGTCTATCTGTTAAATAAGAAAGTAAAGTTAAATAGTAGGTCGGGGGGAGTAATATTTTAAGTTTGGAAAGCAATCCTTCATGCCAAACTTTATCAAACGCTTGACTAATGTCTAGAAAAACACTGGGGCAATATTTTTTGGTTTCCAAAGAGTTAGGTATAAAACCTACTAAACGATGGCATTGTTGAACAGTTGAATGATGTTTTCTAAAACCGATTTGATGATTTGGAATATATTTAAAAATTTGAAGAGAATCAAAGCGACGGAGAAGTATTTTTTCAAATCATTTAGAGAAAGAAGGAAGAAGGCTTATTGGACGGTAGGAATTTGGAAGATCGGGAGATTTGTTAGGTTTCAATACCATCAAAACTTCTGAATATTTCCATAGGCTTGGGAAATACGTGGTTTTCAAAATAGAATTATATATATTTGTTAAAAAAAGGATTGCTTTCCAAGGTAAGTTTTTAATTATAAAATTCGTAATTAGGTCGAATCCCGGGGCTTTATTATTAGGTATGTGAGCAATCAAGTCTTGAACTTCAGAAGGGTGAATAAATTTTGGAGGTAATGTCATTGGTAAGGGTATATCAAGTTGATTTTGAACAAGTAATGTAGAAAGACTGTCAGTTATGTCATGCGGTTTAAAAGTATCCTCAAGGTGGTCAGCAAATAATTGTGCTTTTTGAGCATCTGACTTAGCCCAATAACCATCAGGATGCCTGAGAGGGTGAGAGGCATCACGATGTTTTAGGATTCGCTTGGTTATGCTCCAGAGAGGTTTCTCGGAGGTTGATAAACGACCGAGGAATTTGTCAAAATTTTCAGTCTTTGTTCGGTTAATTTCATCATGAAGTCTTCTTGTTAGCTGATTAAACTTATGTTTGTCTGATGGGTAGCGAGTTCTTTGCCATATTTTTCGAGTTTTTCGTTATAGTAATATAAGGTGTCGCTATCCTGGTGACAGGTGTCTATGGCAATTATTGTTGGTATTTTTATGAGGTAGTCTCGAAACCCACGTCGAATTTTGAATGGTCTGTGTCAGGTGATTTACCGCATCGTCTAAGTCTTCAGGTGTCCTTATTTTAGTATTGGGTGATAATGAATTTTCAATGGATTATCTAAATTTATACCAGTCAATTTTCCCAGGTGTTAATGATGGAAGAGGAGGTTTGAGTAATGGTTCCGAGTCGATTGTCAGGAGAAGAGGGGAATGGTCCGAAGATAGGTCAGTTAGGTTAGTAATAGAGCAATGTTGTATATTGATTCCCTTCGTAATAAAAAAATCCAATAAGTCAGGAATCCTGTTAAAATACGTAGGCCAATATATGGGCGAAGATGGCGACAATAATTTACAGTTCTGGGCTAGTATTGCATTGTGAAGGGCTCTACCCCGAGAATCGCTTATTCTACTGCCCCATATCTGGTTCTTAGCGTTAAAATCCCCGCCACACAAAATTTTGCCCAAAGAATTTAAGAGAAGATCGAACGTTTGGAACGATAAATTCTTACCTGGAGGACAATATACATAATATACTTCATCCAAGAACAAATGCACCTTTGCCTATTTTCTTTGTTGATTTAGTGAAAAACGATAAGAGTACACAAATATTCTCGCTGCAATACTTGTACTATACAAGAATCAAGGTTGAAGATCCTAGAAAACGAAATGAGATTATTCAATGCAAACGCTGCCAGTCATACGGACATACTAAGTCTAATTGCTATTTGAAGCCTAGGTGTGTAAAGTGTGCAGGTGAATATCTTTCGTTTAATTGAAAAAAACCTCTGGACAAGCCCCCTAAATGTGTTCACTGTAACGAACCGCACCCAGCAAACTATAGAGGATGCTCTGTTCACAAAGAGTTGAAGAAACTTAGACAGCGCCCCCCGGTGAGAAATCTCGAATTTTATGAAGAACAGGGAAAGAGACATAAAAAAGAAAATGAGGAAGCTTCAAATATTACACCAAACTTAAAAGGTAATCTTGAGCCACCTTTACAGTCGGACTATACTCAGATTCAGAACGTTGCAACACAACCAACTTACTCACACTCCATGACAAGACCATATGACACATCCATTCCTAACCTTCAAACTCATTGTACCTCTAACAACACCGAAATAACCACACAACTGACAAACTTCATTAACGAATTCAAAAACCTCGTTTCACTCTTCGGTTTATAATTCGGTTCACCTCGTTATATCGTTGCTCACATCATTGGTGCAGCACGTTATTCTAGCACTTATCAAATGAAAGGACTGAAAGTAATTCTTTGGAACGCTAATGGAGTAGTAACCCGTAAAAACGAACTTGAAATTTTCCTTTCTGACAATGACATAGACGTTGCTTGTCTGTCTTTTGTTTAAAAGGGGGGCAATTTCAATGCAAAAATATCTAAAACTAATGATAGTTGTGGGCCAACCTTGAGACTAAAAAAATCTGGTATTAACTAATATATTTAAAAAATTTTTTTTGATTATGAACAAGATAAATTCAAATGTATTTAGAACAAGTGTGTAAAAGTAAAAACTTAAAATTTTGAACTTTCTAATTTTAAATTAAATTCTCACAAGATTCTCAAAATTTTATAATTTATATAGTCTTCTCACTTTAACTTCTAATTTTTCTATATGAAATTAATATTTGATTTCAAAATCACTCGTTTTTTAAAAGTTTTATCCGCCAGTTTATTGCATTTTGGGAGGTTCGTCATTGTTGCGTAAGAAAATAGACTTTCTACAGGAGCCGATGACGGAAGTCGAGTGTTAAATTTTAGAAATATGTTTTTTATTTCAGGATATTTTTGGTGGTTTGGTTAGATGAAAGCAACTTTACGGTAAATTGAAATTAAAAGTTGCCAAAATTTCCTGAAATCAATTTAGAATATATGGATATAGTTATTTTTAAAAGCTCATAAAAATATCGAATTTTGAACTGATTTTCGGAACTCCTGGTGCTGTTTTCGTACGAAGAAGGGAAGACGAAGCCTATCATCCAGATTGTGTTGTCCATACTGTGAAATACGGTGGAGGAAATATAATGATTTGGGGCTGACGGGGGACTTCAGGTGTTGGAGAAATGTTTTTATGTGAAGGAAGAAGGAATAGCGATGCCTATATTTCCAAGTTATTTTGAAGCCTTCGTTTGAAAAAATATTTATGCCAGATGACAGAAAAAACATTTTTTTTTCAACAGGATAATGCTCCATGCCACGTTTCACGCAAAAGTAGAGAATGGTTCGAAAAACAACAACATTAAAGTGCTTGACTGGCCTCCTCAGCCCACAGACCTCAATCCCATTGAGCACATATGGTCTAAATTAAAAAATTAGTTGGAATGCATATTTAAAAATGCAGTTGGTAAACGTAACCCTACAAAAAAATACAACTTATTATTGTATTTAAAAAAAGAGTGGGAAAAATTAGACAAAGACGTTTGTTCAAAACTTGTGAATTCTATGCCAAAAAAGAAAAGTGAGGTAATAAAAGCCTATGGTTTGATGACCAAATATTAATTTGACTTTGTTTTATCTTTGAATAAATTATGTTATGATAGTAGATGTTCTTTTTTCCCTCTTTATATTTCTTTAAGAAAATATGTAGGTGCCTAATACTTTTGGCCAAGGCTATATATATAGGTTAGGCTATACACCATTAAATTATAGGTTGACAAATTATTTATTCAACATTGTGATCTGTTTATCGTCTAGGACGAACTTCCATTTAAATTCTTTTGTCATACGAGAACGATAAGAGTGCTTATCATCCTGATATCCTCAACATTACGAGTTCGAGTCCTGTTGGTCTTTTTCTGACTCTGGTAACTTTAATTCTGATCTTAATCCCTCACACTCTTCCCCATGTCCGAGAAAATGCGAAGTAGGGTAGTAATGGAAAAGCAAAGCGCTCGATCGTAAATGTTCGACCATTTCGGGGTAAGTTAAAACACACTCATTTTATTAAAAATCAAATGGAAACTTACAATTAAGAACAATTTTTGTTAAGAAGATTTCAGGGAAGAATTTAATTTTCTCCTGATTTCTGATTTTTTTAATACAATATCCAATACGTTCATTGTATTTTACTGATTACACTGGTCGACAAGGGTTTTTTCACAAGAGATCTGAATAGTGAATCTAGTGGCATTTCCCATCCTAGATTCAGATATGTAGTCAGAATTTTCCCTTCAGGAATAGTTTTTCTGTAAAAGCTACTTTTCAAAATATGATTTTAGCTTTTTCTTTGACCTGTCATAGGAACTGTTACCTCATATGTAGCTATTTTACTCAAGCTGTATTATTGAAATTATTTGCAATGTCATGCTGAAGCGCAATAAAACATGACTGTGCAGGTTCATGGTTTAGACATGTTCAGACCTGTTTGGCATTGTGATGTGTCAGTAATGAGCTGACTGTGAGATTGTTGAGTAGTGAAATATTTCCTTCCTTTCTGTTTAGAAGTGTATTGTGTATGTTGTGCATGTTGTATTTCTGTGCTTTATTTTTTCATCAGCCAAGAAATTGTGTAAATCATGCAGATAATTTCTGCTATATTTGTGGTGAGCTGACCTTCAAGTCTCAGAGACGAATTTTGACCCCACTTGTAAAGAAGTGTTATAAACTTTACTTTGACTGTCAAGTTGGTGATTTTGATAAGAGCTGGGCCCCAAATACATGCTGTGTTTCGTGTGTTAGACTGCTGACTGGGTGGAAAAATGGTACACATCATATGCCATTTGCAATTCCCATGATTTGGAGGGAACCGAAGGATCATTTAACTGACTGTTATTTTTGTTTGACAAATATTAAAGGAATCACATCTAAAACAAAATATACAGTTAAGTATCCGAATTTGCAATCTGCAATGAGACCTGTCTTACACAGTGAAGAGTTCCCCGTACCAGTATATGCAGATACAACCTTAAGTGATAACTCTGGTTCTGACCTGATTGAAACTCCAAATGATTCAGATGAAAATAAAAATGATCTTACATATGAAGCCAGTAGCTGTTCATCAGAACCATACTTTCCCAATCAGCAAGACCTTAGTGACCTGATTCGCGATTTAAATCTGTCTAAACAGCAAGCGGAAGTTTTAGCTTCCAGACTCAAAGGGTGGAATCTACTCCAAAAAGATGTAAGAATTAGTAGATATCGTAGCCACCATAGTGTTTTCAAAGTATACTTCTCTGAAGAAAATGGTATTGTGTTTTGTAATAATATTTGTTCAGTTATGGAAACTCTTGGGCTTCAATACCGGCCAGATGAGTGGCGATTGTTCATAGACTCCTCTAAAGTAAGTTTGAAGGCTGTGCTGCTACATATTGGCAATAAACTTCCATCAATACCGGTAGCGCATGCCGCTGATATGAAAGAGACATATGAAAATATGAAACTAGTTTTAGAGAAAATACAATATGGAAAATATGAATGGAATATCTGTGATGATTTAAAGGTCATTGCTTTATTGCTTGGTTTGCAACTTGAGTTCACCAAATTTTGCTGTTTTTTGTGCGAGTGGGGCAGCAGAGATAAGAAGTCTCACTACGTTAGAAAGTCATGGCCAAAACGTGAATCTCTTATCCCTGGCCAGAAAAATGTGGCATGTGTCCCTTTAGTGAAGCCTGAAAAAATATTTTTACCTCCATTGCATATTAAGTTAGGAGTTATGAAAAATTCCCCAAAGTCTGTGATGCTAAATTGAAAGAAGGAGTTTTATAGGACCACAAATCCGATCATTAATGGCTGATGAACATTTCGAGGGACTGTTAAATCCACTGGAGAAAGCAGCCTGGCAGTCTTTCAAAAGTTTGTGTTGCAATTTTCTTGGAAACCATAAAGCAGAAAACTATCGTGACATAGTGGCTGATCTTCTGCATTCTTATAAACCTATGGGATGCAACATGTCTTTAAAAATTCACTTCTTGGACTCTCACTTGGACTTCTTCCCCGAAAACCTTGGAGCTGTCAGCGATGAACACGGTGAGCGTTTTCATCAGCAAATTTCTACAATAGAGAAGAGGTACCAAGGCAAGTGGAGTTCCAATATGCTGGCTGACTACTGTTGGACTAAAATGAGAGACGTTCCAGATGCAAAATATACCCGAAAATCACTATCTACCACTTTCTAGGTAAGTCAGAATCAGTAGTTATAATTTTGAGTTAGATAGCTAGTTTGGAATATTATAAAAAATTCAAATGAATATCACACAAAACTCCTGCCCGATGGGGAAAAACTGTAATTATATTTGAATTCAGCACGAAAAATACTTTTAGAATCTGTTATTTTAATTCTTGTGAAAGAAAAAAAGTTAAATTTTGTCGACCAGGGTTATTGCTTTAAAAAAAATAATATTCATGGCAATTTAAGTTGAGAGTTATTTTATTATATAAGTCTTGATACTAAATAATACTTCTTTGTATACTATTATAACATGCGCTATTGTTTTAAATATCGGATTGGTTGTATCGGCAAAATTGAATAATAACGAAGGGAAATATTCGCCGAGGGGAGGGGAGAACTCCAATCTCACTGTCGGCTACGGTAAGTCCCTGTCCCAATACGAATTTCCTTGGAAAGAAATCCCAGGGGTATTCTTTTCAAATGGAAAATCCGGCATCTTCAGGTATTTTGTATTCAAAACCGCCACTTTAAGGGAATGTTGTGTTGAGCATACTCATCTGAAATAGAACTTCCTTTATACAGAGAAAGAAGTTTAAAGCTGATTTTGTGAGTCAGTCTTATTTTCTTGACAGAGCGAGGTCATAAATAGATTTTAAATAAATTTTACTTGCATGAGCAAATTAGTAAGACAATAATAAAAGGGAACCGAGAACCAAAGGTAGGTGTTGGTTGGCTAAGTCCTTACACGATTACGGATGGTCTAGTTCTTAGCCATAGACCTCTAATATCGCGATTTTATTTTATGCGATCGCGAATAAGTTGGGTTAGGAGGAAGACAGTTTTAATTCTTATAGTCTCTGGTGTGTTCGAGTGCCAGATTGAGATGTGTATACTTTCTCTAAAGTACTTAACTGCATGGTTCGTGTAAAGTACTTAAGTTCGTCGTCCGTATTAATGGGATATATTGGAGTAATTATTTTTAAAAGTTGTTCCAGTTAATCTATCGGTTAATTAATGGGAGTTCAGTTTAACGAAAGGTTGGTTCGACAGTTCAAGTAAAATTGCGCAATGATTAGATGAAAGGTCAAATAGAAAGGAAACGTCAGACTGTGGGAGAGGTAAAGAACGGGTTACAAAGACGATCAGGTGAGGTAGGATATGAATGATGCATTTTTTCAACCTTCATGGATTGTTTGATCCTCGAGGACCCCAACTTGTACTTTTAACGTTGAGAACTCTCCAACCTTCTTCTCTCCAACCTTCTTCCATAAGAAGAAAAAGTTATTTAATTCGTTCGCAAAAGAAACTTTTTGGGAGCGATGTAGGAAACAGTGAGTTGGAAATTCGGAGAGCTCAGGGAGATATTAGTATATTTGATGTTGTTTGTTTGTGTGCACAGCTGGATGTTGATGTCTTGTTCTTGAGACAAATGATCAGTTCATTTTTACTTTTGAGTATAAAACTGGAGTTCCAGACGAGCATTCTTAGATTTATCCATTGGAAGGATTACAAAAGAGATTTGAAACTAAAAATGGGTGTTATTTAATTGAATAAGATTCATGCAAAGAAGTCTAAATAAAAACGTGTCAAAATATTTATGTTTGAGCTTATTTTTAAATGGGTTAATCGTGGTGCAGATACTCATCCGCATGTACAATTATATTTATCTGATGAATGGATCAAGAAGAGTTATATTATGTATTATGTAAATGATTGTATTTCCCACTTAAGATGATAATAATCTTCTGGTGTATTATATTCTCGCTCAAAAGACCAAACTCCCCTTCTCACATCCTAATCAGACGGAGTGCTTGTTGTTCAATGCTCCCCTTGAGACTAAGTTTACTGATTGTTTTCGCAACTAGTGAATGTCCCTGCAGAGCACAAAGGATATTCCACCGCGCTGCAGTGAGATACCAGTGTGATTGATACAGGCCGAGGAGGACTTCAGATTTGAGCCAGGACTTTGGACTACTTTCCATTTAGTGGAGGGCTCAAAGTACTTCGCATCCTAGCTTTGCAATTTGAAATAGGGCGAATTTGTTTGCCTCTGTTGTCTCAAACACCTGAACCTGAACCTGTTTCTTTAAATACATATATACTCAACAACTAATGACTCAACAACAATGACTTATCAAATAATGACTCAAAAACAAAAAAGTGAAAACTGTTGCCAACCAACCCCGCTCTCCCCTACTAATTGTAATTATTGCGTGGTATGCATTCATTAAATTATGTTAACTTGCCAGTCAGCATCCAGTAACTAAGCTCTGTTAGTAAAATATCTTTATTGGATTTATTTCAGGGGGTAATTATGATTTACACTCTTGGTCAATAAAATTAAGTATGGAGTTTAACTTAGATTTGGTTCTTTATTTTCATTCACCCCATGCAACAGGTTTCTTAAAATATTGGCAAACACATTACCTTTGGAAAAGAATCCAATATTCATTGGTACATATTCAATATAATTATTTCATATATCCCGTTTCTGGTAACCCCCACCCGCCTTAGAAAAGCGGGCAGCCAGAAACGGGATATATGAAATAATTATATTGAATATGTACCAATGAATATAATCTACAATAACAAAACAAGAAGTTATTACTATCCAATAAAAAAAAAAGATTAAGTATCGGAACAATGTGGTTGGTACTTAATATACCAGGCCAACTTTCAAGGCAACATTTGCGATCGGGAGAAACTTTCATGAGGGTATAACAAGTAGAGTTGATGAAACAGCTAAGAGCTTCTTTTGAAGCAAAGTTCCCTCAGAGGGTTAAAGTTATTTTATCAACTTTGGCTCTAATAAAAGTAAGTCTTTGCTGTATATTTATTTTGTGATGGAATTCAGTAAAGAGATGAGGTACGCCTCACAAAGGACTTCTACTTTATAAAATCTGGAGTTCAGAATATTTTTTATATATTATTTAAAAAAAAATAAACAAAATTCAAATGTCAACCATGAATCAATTATAACCGCAGTTTATTAATAGTATTATAATATTTGAAAACGACTTTATTTATTTATTTTGGGATGAAAATTTAATATATTCTTGTTATAATAATTAGACTAAATAGACGTGAAGTAATCAGTTTATTGTCATTTTAAGACAATTATTGTTGAATAAGTCTACAGTCTATTGCCCCCTCATATTTAAAAAATCATTACTTCTAAGAGTCCTCTTCAATCAGAAATGTGTATTGACTAGAACTGAACTATGTTTTTTCAATAATTTAGAAATATTGAAAAAAAAAAAAAAGTCAGGTTTTCCACTGATTTAATATAACTTCTGCTCTGAATTTTTATGTGCATACGATGAACTTAGTTCCAGAAAATAATTTATGTCCTTGCTAATTTAATATTTATTCTGTGTTTGCACACTAAAAGACTTTCTCTGTAGCGTCATAGTTAGCTATGAATTAAAAAGAAGTTAAGATCAGACTTCTTTTGACCCCTCCGGTTTTGATGAATATAATAAAATAATCCCTACAGATAAATGATGGGGTCACCTGTGGTGTAGTTGTTAGCATAGAAACTTACTATGTTAAAGGTCGTGGGTTCGCGTCCCGAGGTGGTCCTAGAATTTATTAATGGGAGCAAAAAATCCTTGTCTATGCCGTCAAATGGAGGTCCCGAGCCTGTACGATGTCAGGTACCCGTTAAAGATCCCTATCCTAATTATACGTGGAAAAGCAAAATTTAGGGCTTCCAGTGTAGCATCGTCCGATTAGCCTTAGTGGCATAAAGTGATGTTAAACAAACAAACAAGTAAATGATGATATGCAATCCCGTTAAGAACACAGTACAGGTCCGATTTCAAAATACGGATTTCAATTTATCCGGAATGAAGTATAGTATAGCTTACCAAAAGAAATCTATTAAAGCCATAAAGTACCAATAAATATTTTAAAGTTAACATGCATATTTTTTCCGGTCTAATTCTTTAATCCACAGCTTACTGAATAAAGAAAAAATATATAGTGAGATTAATGTTTTTTTTTTATTGTTTCCTTGGAGTAGGTTGCGATCACTACGTGCTGATTGATCCAGGGTCATATGTTCGTAAACATTGACAGTTAATTTGAGATATCGAGCCATGCATTATGGACCCAAGATGTGCAAACGCGATAGGGGCAAATGCTGTGTATCTTGACGGAGGTTCACGGGGATACGTCGTGTGACCAAGCAAGTAAGATTTATTAGGTATTTATCATTCAACATAAATCATAGTATTGTATGACTATCAATATAATCGATTATGTGACACACTACCGTCACAGATTATTTAACGGAAAATTATAGTCAAGAAAATAGGAAGTGAAAAAACAATTATACTGGAAAAACTTTTTTAAAAACTTAGAACTAGGTTAACACGTCACAAAGCAAATTATAAAAAATAAAAACATTACAGCTCTGGCACATTATTGGAATGAAGACAATATGAATGATCTTAGAAAAACAAAAACGAACGAAATCAGTATATTGGAATCAGTATTTATTAATAAAAATATTAGGAACAGTTCATTTCAAGCCGAAAAACAAAAAAATAAACCTACTAGGTAGATATTGTTAAAAGAATAAGTAAAATTTAAAAAATAAGTTAAACAAAGTTAATAAAAAAATATAAAAACAGTCTGCTTTGGAAGTGTAAATGGAGTGATAGAGAAAAGATTTATATTACCAATTCTCAGATAAGACCTTACTAGAAAGGAAATTGCTTGGATGTACAAAGCGGGAAAAAATGTTATAGGGTTTGCATCTCGGCAGGTGGCCCAAGGGTTTTTAAAGGGAGTAAAATATTTTTGGCTATGCAGCCCTTCAGACGGGACGTAAAATGGAGGCTCGAGCCTATGCTGGGATAGGCAAAATCTAGTACTCCCACTGTAGTACCTTCTTATTAGCCATATTGGGAAGTTTATTTTTTTTTTTACTATATCTTATTTATCCACACCTGTCTAACATAGACAATCAATGGATTGTCCATTGTCCATTGTCCATGACAGTTGTACAATAATGGCACGCATGAATAAGAGCAAAGTACCCAGCGGTACCTCTCCCGTTGCATTATTTTAGAATAAACAATGAAATTTACAGTAGGAATCTCATCCATGACCTCTTCAGCCTTCTCTTGATGTTGTCAGGCATGCTGGTGGTGGCCATTGTTGTTATTAGTGGATTGTGATGTCCCTGTAAATTGTCATGAAATGGTTTATAGCGAGTCCGTACGTATTCGCTGACGGTTGGCATGCTTAAGTCAATATGTAAAGTAGTGTTGGAAGCGTATAGAGAGAGGTGCATGTGTGATGGATGATAAAGTCATCGAACTTTTTATTGGAAGGTTTGGAGTCTCTATATGTGTGTCTTTTTCGCAGACCCGAAAATTTGGGAGGCGTATGACCAAATTGACGTAAGGAAGTATAAGTAGCGAGTTTCTGTCTTAATTTTAATTAGTATGAGTAGTATGTATAACTGTTTGTTTCTTTGATTTAGTGTACTTCATTTTTCTTAATATGTGAGCCCCAAGTCAATCTCCTGTCAAATGCTTGTAGAATTGGAATTTTTTCAATATATGGGTGGCGGTGGGACAAGTTTCACGTCTTAATTTAAAGGTCGTGTGTTGCTATTTGTCATAGTTAAATCGTATTTTTCACAACTTGCACCACTCATATAGTTTTAGTAGTGATGATGTAGCGTAAGTGAGGCCTGTGTATGATCTCGGTGTCTTGTTATATTGCAGTGCCGACAGAGTAAGTCGCTGTAGATAAAGGGAAGTTAAAAACAAATCTTATCTTAACATGGATGGAGAAAAATTTAAGTACGATTAGGAGTTTGGATTTTATGAGTATGGGATAAGAAAAAAAATTAAAAATTGGATAAAAACTGAAGATAAGCAAGTTCAAGAAAATTCAAAAATAAAAAGAAGAGTAAGAAAACTCATCTTGAAAAGGGGTCACCTGTGGTGTAATGGTTAGCATAGAAACTTACAATGCTAAAGGTCACGGGGTCGCGTCCGGAGGTGGCCCTAATATTTTTAATGGGAGTAAAAAATCCTTGTCTATGCCGTCCTTTGGATAGGACGTAAAATGGAGGTCCTGAGCCTGTAAGATGACAGGTCCTCGTTAAAGACCCCGTTCCTAATTATACCACGATAGGCAAAATTTAGGAATCTTACTGTAGCAAGGTCCGATTAGCCTTAGTGGTATAAAGTGACGTTAAAAAAAAAACAAACAAACTGATCTTGAAAACATAATAATAGTTCTAATAATTATACTTCTAATATAGCACAGTTAATGAGTTATCTGAAGTGTTTAAGAATCAGGTCACCCCCGAAAAAATAAAAGAGTTACTTGGAAAGGCGATGCCAATTACCGAAGTTGGTGTCGTTGAGGATCTTCCTTCGCTCCCAAGAATAATGGCCATTATGAATTCTGATTAGACCATTAAAGTTTTATCCAGCGGCGTCTTACATTGTAGCGAAGAGTGGTGTCCTTATAGATAACGGGAGAAGTGTTCTAGGGATTGTAATTGTAGGGGGGAATGGGAGGTGGTGGAGGGGTTGTTGGCACTGAGCTGGAATGTTTTGAAATCTAAATGGGTTTTAGGTTCGTCTGGTGTCTGCTCGGCCCTTTGGCTTGCAAATAGATTATGAATATTCAATAGGATAATGAATAGATTATAATAATTTACTCGAATCAAATACATTTAGTGTCAGTTTAGTGGACACCATGATGCATTGGGGATATTATCTTCTGACCCGATTTGGTTTCTTCCTTCCATACTACCGAACGGAAAGAATTTTTTTCCCCCATGTAAAATAATAGGAGTATAATAAATAAACATAGTGATTCTAAGTACTCGAACTGGCCTCGAACTGCAGCCTACCAGATAAATATCATTTATCAATTGACACTCTAACGTATCTATACCAAAATTATAATAATAAATAAACATTTGATTGTATCGATTCCTCTCTAACGAAGGCAGGAGAAGCTTTAAATTTATTGGCGCAGAAAGCTTAAATAATTATAGTTACCTATGTATTAGACCGGTCACTGTGACTAATACCCTCCGAACTATAAATAACCTGACACTGATAACTGCCAGCTTTTTATTGGTATTTATGAAATATACGCTATTTTGCTAAAATTTAAATTCTAATTACACTTTATTACTGATATACCTAATATTAAAAAAAAACAACAATCAATGTAAACATATTTAATTAAATTTATATAACAGAGGGGGTATGTTGCAGTTCTAATCAATAAGTACCAAATTATGTACAGAATTTTATATTGTAAGTACCGAATTTTAAATTGCCACGATTTTGATATTTTAAGGAATGTTAATGCGATTTATAACGTAATTTTTAGGAAATCTTTTCAAATTGATTGTTAGATAATCTCTTATCAATATTATACACTTATTTCCCTTGCACAACGTTTCTGTTTTTAACAATAGGCACATTGACGCACCCCTATTTAAAAATCAACCGTCTCAATGGAGTTCAATGCTGGAGAAAATTATTGTAATGCCCCTATCGGTATTATCGCATTAAATTCGTTAATTATGCAAACGTTATTTTATTTTATTTTTATTACTTTAAATATTGTCATTTACTACTCTATTAGATCAATTATTTAATCAATTGATTATTGAATTTTTCTAATATTTTTAAATAACTAATTTATGTAATGTTTATATATACCAATGTATATATACCTTTTTTTTTTCGTTTTTTCCCGTGGGGGAAAGATACATGACAAAAAGAGATCCGCCCTTCTCCCCCCTCGTATACCAAACACCCTTTAACCTATTCGATACAACCGATACCATAACGGAAATTCGATATTTGGATACGAATAACTTCCCTTCCCCCACATCCGGTCCTTCTCGATACACCGTTTATAGATTCCAAGTTGTATTAAAATATAAAACATAATTAATTCTCATAAAAAACAAAAATTACGCTTTAGTTGGCATTATTTTTACATAAATTTATTAGTTGGTAGTTTTTACATAAATTACTGCGATAAAAAAAAAAATTAATTTTCCTTAAAATTCTTCCTTTTTTTCCCCTTTGAGCGATGAGCCATTGATAGATGACCTATTAGCAACAGATTTTGATGAATTTGGTGTATAATGAAGGAGTGACTCGTTTTTTATTTTCGATTTGTAAATTCCGTCAGTTATTGAAAAACTAGGAGGTTTTAGGATATTCAGAATGGCAACGGGATAAATGTTGTTTTTCCATTATGGGAAGATATGTTATAGTTCCATGGGAACCAAATTTTTTCTTTTGATACGGTTGGTTTTTAAACCACAAAAATTGTTTTGAGATGCTACATTTACTTATAGGAAAAATGTTATGCATTATGTTGATACTAGGCTAATTATTTTAACTAAAAATTTTTCAGTTACGTATTGTTCGAATAAGATAACCTCATATTGTCAAATAGATGCTTTAACGCATCATTAATGTTACCATTTTTTCAGATTTTTATCATGTGATTTTACTTTCACTTACCTATATATGAAATATATAGTAAGTGGAAGTATTGCGATCGTGAACAATTTCGACTTCCGGTTTTCAACGGAAATACACGTTTTGGGGTCCCCTGAGTCCAATTAACCGAGTCCCGCGAAATGGTCTGTGTGTGTGTGTGTGTGTGTTGGGTATTTAGTGTATGTATATGCCCGCGATGTGACAGCAAAAATTTCATCAAAATTGCTCAAAGGGAGGGGGTACTTTATTTAATAACTTTTTAAGTTTTTTTTGATTTTCTCAAAAACGGCTCTAACGATTTTGATTAAACTGAGTATTTGATCTATTTATATGCCCGAGATACGACTGTAAAAATTTCATCAAAATTGATCAACCGGAGGGGGGACTTTACTTAATAAATTTTGTATCATTGTCACGTGTTTTTTTTATTTAGTCAAAAACTGTTTTAACGATTTCGATCAAACTGGGTATTTGATTTATGTATATGCCAAAGATGCGATAGCCAACATTACATCAAAATTGTTCAACCGGAGGGGGGACTTTATTTAATAAATTTTGTATCATTTACACGTGTTTTTTTTATTTACTCAAAAAAGGCTTTAATGATTTTGATCAAACTGGGTATTTGATGTATGTATATGCCAAAGATGTGATAGCCAACATTTCATCAAAATTGGTCAAACGGAGCGGGCACTTTATTTTATAATTTTTTTTCTAATTTTTACCTTTTTTTCGATGATCTCAAAAACGGCTTTTACGATTTTTATCAAATTCGTCATGTTAAATGAATATTAGGTGTTCTTTAATATCAGGTAAGCTTTATCATTATTAAAATGTTCTGAGGGGGCTTTTTTGGGGGGGTTTGGGGCCTTTTTTGTTTGTTTGTCTCTTATAAAGTACCTTTGTTTTTGTTTATATGGAGAAATTAACTGTCTCTCGTTACGCCTAAAAATAAGAAATGGCTAAATATGAGTTATGATAAAAATAAAGAAAACATAAAGAGGAGAAAAAAATAAAAATATTCAGTCATCTCATAAAACTCGTGGAGCCCACGCATGCGGAGTACGCCTTTAATGACAGACTATTGTTCATAATTAAAGCCGTTCTGTTTATTTGAGAAGTAGCAATTAACAAAACGCATTAATTTCTAATCTAAGTAAGTTGGTAAGTGAAAGTTGTGTGTTGCGCGCACGCACCAGATTTTTTATTGTTATTTTTGGTGAAAATAAATTTATAAGTTATTTTTAAAAATCTCAAATGTAGTTTTAATTTTTGAACATTTTTTTTTTCTGAGCTATAAATATGGACGCTTCAGAAAAGTGAAATTTGAAAATTCGGCCGGTTAATAGGTACGTAAAAATTTTCATACCAAGATTGATTAAAAAAACATAAAAAAAAAAAACAACCCTTTTAAGCTAATTTAGCCTTCAGCTTTCATTTATTGAGGTTTTGTTATAAGTTCTAGGGTACACGTTTACCAGTAGTATCTTATTATTGTAGTTAGTGTATATTTTGCCTATTGTTTTAAATCAACAATAATGTGTGAAAAAAAAATTATCATATTTTTTATCTGTTTCATTTTCTTATTATTTTTTATGTTCTTAAACTGATTTTATGAGACTTTAGAAATGTTAAAAGCTTACCTTGGATCGCATTTCTTACTATTAAATACTGTTTTTAATAATACATTTGCTTTGACAGTGGTACTGTAGTGTGCTATAAAAGCGAAGCCTGTATACAATATTTAACACTCCATTACACGCTCCTACACGGTGGAACACAAATACCCACGTCGCACAGTGGAACCAATGCCTAATGCCGACGAAATTCCGTAAATCACGTACGATATGAGATACTTAACATTATTGATCATTATACCTCAACTTATGCTTAACCATATGAAAGTTGAGCCATTTTCGAGTGCGGAATCTTTGATGATAATTTAAGGGCTGAAGATAATTATCAAAAATGATATCTTAATCATGGACGACAAAGCTTTCTATTGGGATGATAATGAAAAGTGTGTGAGGGAGAAAGAAGCAAGAGTTTCAAGATCTAGACCGGAAGTAAGAAGAGAAGATAATCTAGGAAGTACTGCTGCCACCACCACATCTGACGTCACCAAACATAGCAATACACATGATCGGAATAAATAGCAGGTAATGGCTGTCTGTCAATCGAAATTAAAAAAAAATGATTCTAATAATGGTTCAAAAGTTCTAAATATTTTAAGTTATAATGTTTGTGGACTTAAAAACAAAGTTAAAGATAAATTTTTTGTAGATTTTTTGAATTTTTATGATATTGTTTGTTTATGCGAAACATTTGTTGAAGTGAATGATGAGAAATTTTATTCAAATTATTTTAATAATTTTCATTATTATGGGTTCCTGCCTCTAGAATGGCAAAGTTTGGTCGGGCTATTGGTGGTTTATTAATATGTTGTAGATCTGAATTAATTACCAAAGGTATTTGTAAATTTAGAAATATAAATAACACTGACTTATTAGAAATAAGAATTAATACGAGTGAATGTCTGTATTTATTACCAATTTATTTAGGCCCGAATATTTGGAAAGAGAGCTTTTGTGTGCTTGATGAGTTTATTAATGATAATAATACTTTACAGTTTTTATTGTTGGGAGATTGGAACGGTAGAGTGGGGGATGGTCAGAATATTGATGAAGAAACAATGGATCTGGGTTGCTTTTCGGCATTGAGACATTCGAAAGACAGTAAATTAAATTCAGAAGGTAAGCTTATTCTGGAATTTTGCGATGAACATGGTTTTCTTATATTAAATGGAAGATCCATAAGTGATGAATTCGGGGAATTCACATATATAGGCCCCAGGGGGTGCTCAGTAATAGATTTAGCTGTTATATCGATCAATTGTATTAAATTAGTTAAAGATTTTCTAGTAAAAAGTGTAATGTGGTCAGATCATATGGCGATTGATATAAAATTAAAATTAGAGTATTTAGAAAAGGAGCAGGAGCTTACACCCAATATGCCTAAATTAAATTGGAATCATTCTAAATGTGCAGATTATATGAAAAAAATAGAGAGGAAGACAATAGGCTATAATGAAACTGTGAATTTAAGTGATATTAAAGAGTTAATAAGAGAGAGTGCAAGGTCTATGCAGTGTCAAGGTAAGCCTTTTAGTTCTGTTCAGCCGTGGTTTGATCGGGCATGTTTTAATAAGAGGAACAAACTGTTTAAATTATTAAATCTACTTCGAAAAACAGGGTCTAAACTTGTCCAAGAGAAATACGCTCTGGAGAAAAGAATTTATATTAATTTTTGTGAGCAAAAACGTATTAATTATTACCTAGAAGCGGCTTCTTCTATAAAAAATGTTAAAAATACAAGTGAATTTTGGACTCAAATAAATAAATTTAAAAAAAATACTTATAAATGTAGAGGTGATATTGGAACAAATGAATGGGTTAATCATTTTCGTCAGCTTTATAATCCGTCGCAAGTTGTTTCTCAAATCCACTGTGCCTTTCCGTTAGTAGAAGATGATTATCTTGATAGTTCTTTCAGTTATAATGAGCTAATCAATACATTGAGCAGATTAAAGAATGGAAAAGCACCAGGAATGGATGGTATTGCATATGAGTTTTATAAATTTGCTCCAAGAGTCTTCTTAATGTTGTTATTAAAAGTAATTAATGATTTTTTTGAAGAAGGCTCAGTGCCAGATAGCATGAATGAAGCAATTGTACTGCCACTGTTTAAAAAAGGTAATATCAATCTGGCGAGTAATTACAGGGGTATAGTATTGCAAGATACGATCAAAAAAATATACACTAGTCTGCTTGCTGCAAGATTAAAGTTATGGGTGCAAGAGAAGCAACTGCTCTGTGAAGAACAAGCTGGATTTAGGGAAGGCTACTCGACCATGGACAATATATTTGTTCTTACCAATCTTATTGAGCTAAAATGGAGAAAAGGTATAAAAAAGATCTATTGTTTTTTTATTGATTTAAAATCTGCCTTCGATTCCGTAAACAGAAATGATCTCTTATTCAAACTGTCACAATTGGGCGTCTCCTCTAAATTCATCAGAGCTATAGCTGGTCTCTATAGGAATACAAGTCTATCTGTCTGGAGTAGGAATGGCCGATCTTCCCCTTTTCCAACGCATTCTGGCGTACAACAGGGTTGTAATCTAAGTCCCCTGCTCTTTACTCTGTTTTTAAATGATCTCAAGGAAAGCATAACTGGTGGACTATGGCTGAATGGTTACAGAATTAAGCTTCTACTATTCGCAGATGATATTGTGTTCCTAACGGATAATGCTGTTATGTTACAAAAAATGATTCATCAGCTCGAGGAATACGTCGCAAGATGGGATTTGACTGTTAATTTATGTAAGTCAAATGTTATGGTGTTCAGAAAGGGTGGAGGTAGATTAGCTAGATCTGAATCATGGAAATTTAACAACCAGCCCATTACTGTTGTGAATCGTTATAAATATTTAGGCATTGTACTAACTCCATCATTGTCTCTCACCACACATTTCAACAAAACTGCTAGTAATGCTCTCTTAGGTCTCAATAGCGTTTGGAGCAACCTGTTTATAAATAAGCACATCCCAATCTCAGCGAAACAAGACATCTTCAAATCTGTAACTAGATCTTTACTTACATATGGGAGTCAAGTCTGGGGAAACCAATACTTTGATAAGTTAGAAAGCGTCCAGAGAACATTCATTAAGAAATTATTTAAATTACCTAAAATCACACCAAATTATATGATTTATATAGAGTCCAAACTGACACCGATTCATGTGTTCACTTTTGAACTTCAATTTAAATATATTTTAAAAACTTTAAATCATACAGGGTTTCGTCTAACTAAACTGGTTGCAGAAGAAGTTATTGGGAAGAAGGTGTTATGGTTCAAGGATTGGATAGATTGGGCTAGAAAAGTGGAATGTGAATTTAGCGAAATACTTATCTCTACTGAACAATGGAGGAAAGAGTTAAAATTATTGAAAGATGGGCTCACCAAATATTATGATATTAGTTTTAGAGAAAAAGCCAGGAATGGGGTTCATCACCCAATTTATAAGCGACTGTCTTTCGAGGTCAACTATGTCTCTTCAAGCCTGGATGTTTTTGATATGGGAATAATATTTAAAGTAAGAGGGGAATTAATAGATTTAAACTATAAACCTTTTATTAAAGGAAGAAATTATAATTGTTCTATATGTAACATGCAGGAAGTCGAGACTGTTTTCCATCATTTAGGCCGATGTAAAGTATTCGAAGGCATGAGAAAGAAGCATTTTGGTTTAACCACCCTATCCGAGGCCCAAATGTTAATTTATTTAAATGGTCATGATTGGTCAGCCTTAGCAAATTACGTAAAAGAGGCCTATATCTATCGCTCATTTCTCGTTCGGAACTTTAATTATTGAAAGTATTTACATGAAATTTATATTTATTTATATGTATGAAATTTGTTATGTAATTTTACTTATTTATGTAATTTATTTATTTATTTAGTAATTTTAAAAATAAATAAATATTTAGCGCTCCTGACAGACAGCCTTCGCGCTATGTCAGTATATACTTTATATTGTAATTACTCAGTATTATTTTTTATGTAAATTTTATGTTGAATAAAAGTATTAAAATAAAAAATAATAAAAAAATTTAAGGGCTTCAATCAAGCGAAAAAATAAATAAATATAGGTATTGGCCTCAAAATCTTATTTTTCAATGCTTTTGATATGCTATTATTTGATTTTTAAACGTGTTTTTGTTAAAAAAAAAAAAATCAAAGTTTTAGTAAAGTTACTAAAAAATAATGATTAAGAAAAAAGTAAGAAATAAGAAAGGCCATGAAGAAAAAAAAATATTTGTATTTCTTTATTATAGTCAAAGTTTAGTTAGTTTCGATCGGATAATCAACTGATCCTTCATGAGTAACCGCACCACTTAACGAAGAGAAACCCGGTATGGTGTCATTTTCTCCATTATCTAAATATATTATGTCATATTACGACTTGGTTGGTGATAGCAGCATTATTTAGTATGGTAGAAAACACCACAAGTGGCCATTTTCTTGTGCCTCTTAGGATAAGAGATTTCTTGTCCTCACCTATTTTGTTTTACAATGTGTAATTACTTCCAGTTTTTTTTCCCTTCACTTTCTTCATAAATTGCTCCATCCGTATTCTTATCACAGATCAAAAGATTACAATCAATCGAACGAGTTGGCTGACATCGGTCGACTTCAAAGTTGAGCAACGTATGCGTGAGGAGGGACTGGTACAGCACACGCTTAAGCAGTGACGAAGATCGTTCAACTATATATATCGATCAGATACAGTGCTTTGATTTTTTTAATGATTCTCATGACAATATTAAACATTTAGAAATTAAAATACCTCAATTGGGTAAAGAGAAATGCATTGAATAAAACCTATTTTATCTTATTTTCCCCGGAGGAATATATTTGTCCCGTTCCACAGAAAAACACGTCCCATCTGTATGAAGATAGAGGCGGGGCTATCAGATTGCCCACTATCAGTCAGCTGACAACAAGGAACCCCGGGACAGGAAATCGAAGGATGCGGAGGCTAGATGTATCACTAAGGTATCTTATCTTGGGACTCCACGGCATCCTAAATCCGTTTGTCATCCAGTCCCATTTCCATCTGCTAAAGGACGGAGGGTGGATACGGTAGTAAATCTAGAAAAATATCTAGAGATTCACCTATGAATAAAACTAGAATAGGGGTAATACATCAAGTTGAAAATATTTCTAGATACATTTAATTGACGATGGACTTTTTCGGTCAAATCAGTTTTACCCCAGAGGGGCACAGTCTCCTCTCTTACAACAGCAGTTTTGAAAAAGGATGGAATCAGTGGCTTATTTTTAATCTTTAAAAAAGCCATCATTATTTCATTGCTTAATAATTTTCTTTGTGATCAAGGATAAATTAAGAAACATAAATTGTGAATGGACTCGGTTAAAAAAAAAAAAAAAAAAATTGAAATAAATAAATAACTATAATACATGTATATTATCTGTCAAATTTTCGACAAAGTTATCAGGTCTTCGTCAGGGCTGATAGCGGAAACCTAAGTATCTTGGGATTTTATCTAATTATCAGATAATGATTTTGATTGGTAGCAGTATTTTTGAGTGTTTTGGTAAAATTAATTAAGATTGGTGACTATTGACTGAATGGTGGTTACTCAAATGTCCAAAGTCAATCATGAGATAACTTTAATTTTATCACTATTTTTAATTTTTTTTTATAACTTTATGATCAGGTCGGTGTGTATGCATGCGAACCCATATTCGAAGTTTCATAATGGACACGCAATAATTCCTTGTCGGCTAAGACTGCAGAAAATAATGTTTTAGGTTAGAGACACAGCCAAGGCTATTCTCCAAGAAAAATGAGTAGAGGGATATGAACCAGGAGTTTATGAAAAATTGTTCTCTCACGTTGGCCATTTGTAAAAGATTTTTTGTTAGGCCATAGAGTCAAGTTGAAAGAAGCCCTTTTATTGGCTGTTGGAACTAAAGAGTATTGAAAACCTAAATTACTATATAAATGTGATAATCTTGAATTATGTCTTCCATCTTGAAAATTTAATTAACAGCACTCTGACTTAAACAACCTCTCCTTAGAGTAAGTGATACGTGCATTTATAAATGACTGATTAATGTTGATTTTAATTTTTAAATATTTATATTGTAACACTTATTTGTGTTAACAGTTTTTATTCAATGAAAAATAAAAATTGTCAATGCTACTCGAATTATAACAACACAAATATTAGAACAGGTTAAAAAAATTATCACTTCGTAACACGCAAATAATCATATGGCCTGAGCTTCACAAACACGTGCTACGACAGTGTGTTCCAACTACTAGTTCTTTCCAACAACAGGTCTGAGGCTTTTAAACCATATGTTTTTGTTTAACGATTTAATGTTACAATATGAATATCTAATTTTTTTTATTTTTTATTTAAGAATGAAAAGTGCTATAGAATGTTTAATTATTTTATTATCTTAGGATATACTAGTGTCATATAGTCTAAGTGTGTATTTTAAATCCATTTTTAGAACTATACCCATAGCTTTTCACGTAGAAAGCAAGTAATTTATTAGCCTACGAATTAGCAAAGTTTGAGATCGACAACTGTATTCAATTGGTGGAGGAATTAGGAACCAAATAACAGTAATCAGGCTACTGCTAATTGTACTAAGTCTAGACCATTAATTGTGAGGACCTAACATAGTTTTGGTTATTGTGTCTGTGGCTCCAGAGATACTAGAATTAGCTGGGAGTGGACTGCAACTGAGATCCAGCTCGATTGATTAGTGAATCTGGTAAGGATTGGGATTACTTTATTTATTTTCAATATTTAGAAATAAGCTTTTTATTTATTTCTTTCTGCTTTTCTTTCATACAGACGCCCTTTACGAGAGCTGTGTATTTTTTTATTTGTACATTCTCCATGCACTAACCATACATAATACATGTATCAATAAATTAAATTTTACAATTTTATAAATTTAAAATTAGCAATCATGTAATTTGTGAAATGAGTTGGTATAGCATTAAGTAGTTATTAAAGAAAAAAAAATGGTGTGTACAATTTACTAAAAATGATATTCTAGCATAACACAATAAACAAACAAAATACTTATGAAATAAAATAATAATAATAATGGATAAATAAAAGAAAAGTAAAGGAATCTGGAATAAATTTATGGAGCTGCCTTCCTTTTGTTGTTTGTTGGCATTGTATGTTCCAATTATTTATGTTGTCAGCTAAAATATATTATTTAATGTAAATTAGGGGATTTTGTAGTAGGTTATTGGAAGGAGACTATTACGGGAGGCAGACTTTCCCAGGCTGTCCGCTGTTTCATTTCCTGCGATCCCGCTCTGTCCTTTCACCCATTCCATTTTGATTGTAAAGTCCACGTCAAGAAGATGTTTTTTCTAATTGCCTCCGTCAATAAATCATGGGAGATTCTTATTTTGTCTAATAAAATTTTGTTGTCAGTTGAGATTTTGAAGAGAATAGAAGGAGAGAGATATTAATATTGTGAAATGTAATCAGTTGCCTCTAAAACAGCTAATTTTTCTTCTTGATTATTTGGACATTTGGTTTCCAGTCAAAATTATTGGTCATGTTGTATGCCCTTTACTGTTAAGGTGAATGCTTAGCCCGTATTTTTCCCATCTTTGCTGCCGTCGGTGTAAACGTCTTGCGTTTGTAAGTTGCGTCGTTAGTTTGGGAGTCCTCTAAGCATTGAATTAATTTTGAATGTAGCCATGTTTTCGGTTTTTAAGTGTTTTTAATCGAGCCCTTGTTTGTTTATTTTGTAAATGGTAGGTAAGTTTGTATTTTGTTTTGTATTGGCATAATTCCTGCGAGCTTCATACCTATTAATCTTTGTAACCTTCTCAATTTTGTAAGAAAACGGTCTTCAAAGCTGCTGATTCCCAAATCAGAATTTGTTATATAAGTTAGGACGGCATAGCACCTTCATAAATTATTTTTAAGATCTGAGATCCTATTTGAGTTTGTTAAGAATGACATCAATTTTAGTTTAGCGGTCTTTGAGAGTGTGTAAATTGTTAATAAATATTGGTGTATTGTTTACTGTATCGTCATTGTGATTTTTCCAGTTCAAATCTTTGTCAAACTTTGAGTAATGTTCCTTTCCTTGAAAAAGTTTGATATTTATTTAAATATGTTAATTGGGCAGTTGTAATTTCTTAAGTTTTCAAGAATCATTGGCCACCAGACACTTTCAAATGCCGATGATATGTCCAGTTTTAACATTAGTACATTCGATTTAGATTGAAAAGCAGAGTTAATAATTTGGACTGTTTTAAAAAGTGCATGTACGGAACTTTTTCCTTATGTGAAACTGGACTGATTGCAGCTGATAATATTATTTTATTAAATGATAGACGAGTTTGTTGTTTAAGATCTTACCCAGAACCTTCCTCGTGATTAGCAGTATGGTTATCGGTCTTAGCTGTAAGAGTTTTTTCTTCCAAGATCTATGAACTTCTTTAGTAGCCATTTGATAAATACTGGTGATTAAATTTGGAAAAGTATTTGTCACGTGCTTTAATTTCTGTTATTATATTGTCATAGCCTGGTGTCTTTTTTTTCGTTTAGTTGATTAACAACAATAATTTCCTTGCTTTCTAACATATCTTTTTCTGGTTTTGGCAGTTCATAGATTTTTCTTCAAAGTTCAAGATGTTCACTGGAGTAATTTGTGGATTCATCGTGGTGTAGGTACAAGTATGTCTACTGTGTATTCCGTGGAACCTAAAATCAGTAGTATTTTGATGTTGATCAGTTAGTTTAGTAGTTTTTAATTAGATTTATCAGTTTCTTGTTTATATGTAGTCCCAGCTCCAAGGATTGGAAATGTTCGAACAGTAGTCTTTCCAAGTTTCGATTTTGGATTTCTGTAAACGAGTTTGATATCTGTCAGCTTTCTAAGTACTAATCTAATTTGCGTTGATCGCGAAGTGTCGTGTTTTTCGTTGTTCTTTGGTACGTTCTCCTCAGTCTGTTAGTAGTTTTACTTATTTCCGTAAGTTGATTATGAAACAAGAAAAAAGCTTGTTTCATTGAAAAACAAAAATTTTTTAAATTCAAATATATATGTATATATATTTTGATTTTTCGCTCTATTCCGTCCATTTTAATATCTTAATATAAAATCAATTAAAAATTGACGCTGCTATAATTATTCCTAATTAAATTACTTATTCTTAACAACATCCACTAACAATATAATAAATTAAGCTTTATTTCTTTAAAGAACTTGTATTATTATTTTCTATAATTAAATATGAATGGAGGGCGAATATTCACCACCAGTTCTATCGATCCTTTCGATAGTTATTATTAGCTTATAATAAAGGATTGTTCAGGAAAATATTCAAATCGTGTTTGTGTTGTCGCAATATGTTTTCGTTCCCGGCGAGTGCTTCAGTTGACTTTCCTGGAATAAAAAGATAACAGCCACAACTCGGCGAAGGAAAACAAAAGGAAACCTATCTTGGCCTGTTTTAACTGAATGAAATTAACTCAGTTGCGTATTAAAGGATTTGTAATATTTTATTTATATATTTTGTATAAGTGAAGTGCAAATGGAAATACTATTTTTAACAGTGCTATAATAAAAAATGTTATCTTAATATTAATTAAATTCAATTAAATAATTTATTCGTATATTTATTCAATTCAATTTATATAATATTATATTATATTATTAAATCGTCAATATAACACGGTCACACGGAACAAACATCCTCAATTTTACAAATAATTTCTTAGTGGTCCTAAGTGAAAAAAGAAGTGATTTGTTTATTGCTAAATTTAATGCAACGTTATGATTATAGCTAATCTGACTACAAAAGTGATTTTATTTTCTTGCTAATGTTTTCCTTGCAAATTGGATAGAGCTCAATTAAACTTGTTTTTAATTTACGTTATCGAAATTTCGGAAGCAAAAAAAAATAAATTTAAGCCACTAAAAAAAAATTCTCCTCGTTACCTATTTAATTCACCTACGAAAGTTCCAAGCACCGAGAAAATTACCGTGAAGTCAGGTTGGAGAAAAAAGTAGGGACATTCAAGAGGTATTTATCTAACACCAACTCAATGTACTACCCTCATATTCGAATAGAAGAAGCGGGAAACCTTAAAAAGGTGTAGGGAGGGTTAAACGGGAAAAATTGAGACCACCAAAAGGTGATTGTTATATTTGAAGGGTTCGAAGATCACAAAAATAGCATTTTCGCCAAATATCACATAATTATAAACAAATAAAGTAGTATTTTTTAGTTAAAAATGTTTTATATCGTTCCGTTATAGAGATTGCCTTTTTTTTTTTTTTTTACAATTTCAAAGAGCAATAAATTTTTATTAATATTGGTATCTAGCCGCAAAAAAAATCTATTTTAGAAGTCTTAATATATTGGGAGTTAAAATTTTATACTTAGAAAAAAAAGGACCTAAACTTTTTGCGACATCAAAAATATATCCTTATATATATATTTCCTAAATTAGCAACATATCGCTGATCGTTAAGTTTAAAGGCGTGATGGCTAATAATGAAATTTTGTTGTACAAACAAGAGAAAAATAATACCAATTTGCCTGAATAAAATGTATCGTAGATCCAGTGACGAATTTCGTAAGTAAACTTGTGCAGAGTTAAAAACATCAAGCATTTTTGAGCTCACTAATTACACATTACTATGAATTTTTAAAAAATTTCATGCAAAAATGTAATGTTTTATGTTGTGTTACCACAATTCCTCAGATGCTATATACTTAATTACTGGACAAGGATTCTTAAGAAATTTATAAAACATATAATAAAATATAAGGAACGCTAAAAAGACTCTTAATAGTTGAAAGGCATATTTAACAGAAAATCCACTGTCTTCGATCCCCTTCCGAAAAAAAAACAACTAATTGGCAGACAAAAAAACAACTTGCGATAAATATACAATGGTTGTTTGTTTATTGAGAACAGGTCGAAACAGATTCAGAGCCTTAATAGCTTGCTGACGATAGCTGAATCAGGAAGATTAATTAATTCCATTGTTTTTAATTGGCTCATCCTTGATTATTTATGTCCAATTCGATTTAGTTTCCGATCATTGATTTTTTTTTAAATAAGGAATCCAATGTAAATGATTGTTTCTTAATTGAAGAGCTTAGTGGATGAACATGTTAATTGATATTTTTGAATAAATTAAGTTTTGTACGGATAAAGAGGTTCTTCTTTCTTTCTAGTTTATTTTATTCTAAAAATAAAAATCACAAAAAATCTGCTTAATGTGTGAAGTAGAAAAAGGGAGTTAAAAACTTTAAAGCTAATTTTCTCGACTTTCCTCTTTTGTTATATATTATTTTCATGTTATATAGTCTTGAATTATAAAATATTATAAAGCAAAAATCATTAATTAAGATGAGCTTATACTGTTATTAATTTATTTAGTCGGGGTCACATATGGTGTAGTAGTGTAGGTTCGCGCCCCGAGGCAGCCCTAGGATTATTTAAAGAGAAAAAAATCCTTGGCTGTACAGTACCTCATAGAACGTAAAACTGAGGTCTCGAGCCTGTACGATGTCAGGCATTCGTTAAACAATCCTGCCCTAATTTATTAGAATTAGAACTTTCCTAATTAGAACTGATCTTATAAGTTACTACCACGTTATCACAACCAAATATTGTTCTAAAATATTTTTTTAAAGATTTTTTTTCTTTTTTTTTTACATCATTCATCTAAGCAATGATTCCTGAAATAATTTTTTTTTTTAGTACACTTTAGTCTTTTTAGTTCATCTTCAACTTTTAACAACCTGACTGTATGCGGAATAATAGGGAATATTAAGTGAACTAATAGCTTTCTAAGTTTTAACCACTGCATCAAGGAATCTTAGGATGTACTACCGATATACTTATTGATATTTAATAATTTGCTGATGTAGGATATTTAAAAAAAAATTTTATTTCAATAATTTTTAAAAAATTCTATAGTAGGTACTTATGGATAAACCCGCCATTTTATAAAATCTATAATTTTCATGATGCGACCTACATCAGGAGAATTGTGTAAAAAGGGGTTAGAAGACGATCGACGGAAGATGAGCAGAAAATTTCAGAAGAGGACCACAATTATCCTGGGTGCTTCGGGGCGAACGAAATAAATTGGACGAGAGCCGCTTGATAATATTCTCAGCAAGTATTCCCATCAGCGGGGAAAATTTCTTTTTATGATATAAACTTTATGCTTCTATCATGTAAAGCTATTTTAAATATAACGTATTATAATAAGAAGTGTTATTTCGGTAAAAATAATGGGAATATAACCTAAATAAATATTATGAAACAGCGTTTTCCTACAACTTTTGAGACATTTCAAGTAGGAGGCTGGGCGCTAGGGTGAGCTTTTTCTGTTAGTTACTCCTTTATGAATGCTTGCATGATTAGTCTTCTTTGAAGAGTGAATATTTTTCATTTTACAAAAACATATTGAAGTTAAACAAATCTCTGCTTTTGTAAAAAAACTTTTTACAAAATATTTTTTTCAGAAAATCTAAATCTTTGTATATGCCAAACATGGTTAAAAATTCATATTAAAAACATCTTTTTTTGTCGAAACATCAATATTATTGTTGATTGTTTTTAGGTAATAACATTGATAGTTAAGAAAATCTTTTTTTTTTTTTTAAACAGAAAAAAACCTACGTCTCATGTGGAATTCACATTTAAGCCTCTCACTTTTTATTATATAAATGAAAATCCAAGAAAGATTCCAAAACCTCTTATTGTTAGTTGTCACCCTTTTGTCACGTTCTCTCTTTTGTATTTATCCCTCTTAAGCCTACATTTACCAAGTGCTATGAATAAAAACTATGCTACAGGGTTAATTTTTAAGTTTCATTGCATTCAACTAACAAAAAAAAATCAACTTAAAACATCGACACACAAACATCGATGTTCATCAAACATCGTTTGCCTACCATCGATATTTTAGAAACATCGATATCGATGTCGTAACCCTAGTAGATACACATTACTAGGGATATCCATTTGTTTTTCCGATCTTCAATGCGAGCAACTTACCAGCCTGAAAATAGTCACTCTCATCATAGCCAGTCATGCAGTATTTATTGTACAATCTGATTTTCTTTCATTCAATTATTAAAAAAAAAAAAAACATTATTGTTTATTTTACAGTAGAAAACAGAATAAACTCCTTTTCAATAACGGGATTAATTTTTAAGGTTATAAAATGTTAAAAATTCCACAGATAATTGAAGCGTGGAAATGCATAAGGGTCTAAGTGCCAAAAAAATAAACCAAAGTTGTTTTTTTTTGCCAAATTGTTATATACGCCAAAGCCTCCTTCAGAAATGGGTATAAGTAATGTTTTGTTATTCGAAAAGAGTTCATTGAACATATGAAAGATGGCATGGGTGTAAGCACTGAACGCAGTTCACCCTAGAGGGTATAAGTCACATCATTTCTGTAAAAATTTCCTAAGGCACTTATACCCTTATTTCCACGCTTCAATAGTGCGGATAATATTATAGGCAAGGCTTGAATTCCGTTTTCCACTCATGATTGGAAAAGAAGCTGACGGTTCTTCGTCATCTGGCTGACATGAAATTAAACAATTTATTAAGTCAAAAAAAAATTATTATTAGAGAAATGTTTATGCTAGTAAACGGGCATGATTAAATTTCCTAGAACTTAGGGAGGAAAATGTAGCGATTAAATAATTTCCTTAATGCTCTCATTTTGTCTTTCTATTTCCACCCGTAAAATAAAAATAGATTCGCTCCATCATGAGCTGGTAATTCATCAGAGAGGAAGTCGGTTCCTAATCATGGAAGATTGATACTCCCCCCCCCCCCACCACTCTACAACCGCGGAACCGAAAGATCATCTGATCCCTTTTGATCGTACACCCCTTCCCCCCACTTCCAAGAATATTAATGGTTGCTTTTCCTCTAATGAAGGATCTCCGGTGATAAGGATTACTTAAATTTCTCTTAGGCAATAAATGAAAATCCTTAAGAGATATTGATGACTGTCCCATCGTACATTTAGTGCAGTTGGCTAATGGGGCGGCTCTTTGGAACTACAATCATATTCATTCTATTATAATTAGGATAATTTAAACTTGTTATGTTTATGTTTATGTGTTGTTAAACCCTTATCCATGTTTCAGGGTTTGGGCCCGACCTCAAAGGTATTCCATTATATTCAATTTTTAATTTTAACATTTTCTCATTAATTATTAATATAATTATAACATTTAAATATTTTCACTGTCTAATAAGTTTGAGAAAATTGAGTCTCAAAGTCAGACAAATATCAAAGTTTATTTAGCTGTGAAAATATTTAAATGTTATAGTTATATAAAAAATAACGATTAAAAATTTAAATTAATCAATAATTATAACTGAATGGTCCTTTAGGGTAAGAATATACCGCAAAATATGGATAAGTACTGTGAATGAAGAAAAAAAAAAACATATGTTTATATCTATTAAATTGTACAAAGTTCTAGAATTGCCCAGAACAATAACATTATTAGTACATGACCACATGGTTCGAACGTTCTTGCCCCATCTGGAGGGTTCCACACCAAACTATATAAAAGTAAGCGATTGGCTAGCTGCCAAGTATTAGCCTAGTATAAAGTTACTTTTAAGTCACTGTTTTGTTACTTTTCCTTTTTATTTGAGTTATAATGATTCGTTTGACATTTTTGTGGTATAACTTTAAGCCAGTAAAATTATTTAAATCCATACCAGTGTTGCAGTATAATACACTGAGAGAATACATAATTCATTAAATTTTAAATAAAGGTACATATAAATGTTTTAAATTGTGAAATATTATCATGTCGTTACTGGTTTAGTTCAACTTACGATCAAATTGCCTTAAGTCGATCATTGCTGAACTCTTGCACCATTGATGCAAACGCTCAAGCGTTTAACATCGACTATTGACAGTTTAGCGCAAACTGATGATAAGTCGAGTAAACTAGTTATGACTAGAGATCAGGGATATAGATAATGATACATGTAATTTGATATATAATCCACACGATAGCCTGCTCTTATTTTTACTTTCACTTACCTATATATGAAATATATAGTAAGTGGAAGTATTGCGATCGTGAACATTTTCGACTGTGTGTCTGTGTGTGTGTGTGTGTGAACAGACTATCTCAAAAACTATAAACCGTGCGAACCTGAAATTGGGTATTTAGAGTATGTATATGCCCGCGATGTGACAGCAAAAATTTCATCAAATTTGCTCAAAGGGAGGGGGTACTTTATTTAATAACTTTTTAAGTTTTTTTCGATTTTCTCAAAAACGGCTCTAACGATTTTGATTAAACTGAGTATTTGATCTACTGATATGCCCGAGATATGACTGTAAAAATTTCATCAAAATTGATCAACCGGAGGGGGGACTTTACTTAATAAATTTTGTCTCATTTTCACGTGTTTTTTTTATTTACTCAAAAACGGTTTTAACGATTTTGATCAAACTTGGTATTTGATGTATTTATATGCCCGAGATATGACTGTAAAAATTTCATCAAAATTGATCAACAGGAGGGGGGACTTTACTTAATAAATTTTGTCCAATTTTTATCTTTTTGATCGATTATCTCAAAAACAGCTTTGATGATTTTTATCAAATTCGTTATGTTTAATAAAAATTAGTTGTTATTTAATATCAGGTAAGCTTTATCGTTATTAAAATGTTCTGAGGGGGCTTAAATGGGGAAGGGGCCTTTTTTGTTTTTCTATAAAGTACCTTTGTTTTAGTTTATATTGAGAAATTAACTGTCTCTCATCACGCCTAAAAATAAGAAATGGCTAAATATGATATATGAAGAAAATCAAGTAAACATATACAGGAGAAAAAAAGAAAAATATTCCGTCAACTTATTTAACTCCTTGAGCTCACGCATGCGCCGTACGCCTTTAATGACAAACCAATGCGTTATAATTAAAGCTGTTCTGTTCATTTGAGAAGTGGCAATCAACAAAACGCATTAATTTCAAATCTAAGTAAGTTGGTAAGTGAAAGTTGTGTGTTGCGCGCACGCACCAGATTTTTTCGACTGTTATCCTAATTCAGAAAACCAAAAAAAAAAAAAAAAAAAAAAAAAAAAAAAAAAAAAAAAAGAATTGGAGGCTTGGAGTATGTAAGTGTTTTTCTTGATTTGTTTTATTAATATGTATGCCCAGGTATCAAGGTGTTAGTATAGAGAAATAAAAATATTCACTATCTAAACTTATATAAAGAGAGAGAAAATCTGTAAAAAATTCGCAAAACCAAAAAAAAAACCGCAATTTTGTTGTAACAATGATTTGAATTAAAACCATGCTTTAGAAAGCCGAAATTAAAAAAAATGTACGTATGGTTTTCCTTATGAGGATCCTAATATAGAAATGTAAAATTTAAACAATTTTACTAAAACGAGAAATCAATTGAAGTGTAAGGTGCTGCAAACTGCACAGGGAAATTCACTATTGGGATTTTCACAATGGAATGGATCCCTGATTTGGGATGAACAATTATTCCCCAAGCGTTAATAAAATTGCATGCCCCAACTAGTACTACAGACCAGTTCATCTTTTGTTGCTGAAATTTTACTTCTTTAATCCATGGATTGTCATAAGTAATACGACGTAATACTTTTTTCCAGTTGCTTAGCAGATTTGCGTTTGAATTTCCCTCACGTAGGGGTGAGTTGATGTCGCATACTTAAAAGATTAACTTCGTTTGCGACCCATGCATTATACATATTTTTCTTCTTTCAAACCGATTTTGTCGGTATCGTGATGTGATTTCTGATAGGCAGTTAAAATATGAATAAATGCTAGTTGAGCTACTTTGTCAATAAACTTTATGTCAATGTAAAAGTTGTTAAACTTTTTTATCAGTTTCGTTAACTACCTATTTAATATTTTTCTTCCCCGTCTTTAATTAAATAAGGAAGAAAAGTGGTTTTATAGATGAAATTAAATTTTCGAGTTTTCACTTAAAAGAAATTTAGTTTCCAAGTTTAACAGTGGTACCAGTTTTTACGGTGTTATCCCGAACTTTTGTGGGCAGCATGTCTTTTGTACCGAATGATAAACGTGAAATATGTTGCGGCCGCAATTATTTATTCGCGATGGACACATGGAAGGTAGTGTTTTTGTATTATGGAAAGGGAGCGGGGATAATACAGTTATTTAAAAAACATAAAAAAAATAAAAAATAGTCGAAAGCGCTGACGTGATGTATCTCCATATGAAAGCAGCCAAACTGGCTTTTAAAAAAATGTTAACTTCATTTTAAAGATGAAAGTAGCCATATCCGAAGGGACATATGCAGCAATATTCGGTTCAACCGACTGTTATATCCTTTGTATGAATATTTTAAGCTTCGGTTGAATTAATTATAAATTATATATTAATATTTATCCGTGGGAATTTAAACAAATCAATCGGTATATAATAAAAACTGAGTACGCAATGAACCTTCAACAAAGTTTTAAGCAGATTGCAAAATACTGGTTTGCATATATTTAAAATATAAAGTTGTGCACATAAGTTTCTGACCTCCTTTGACCGAAGTCACTTAATATTTAATGTTTTCTATCTCCTTTAAAAATTTATGAAAATTCCAAAAACATTATGCAGTTAAGACAAGTACCTTCTGAATTTTACAATAATAAAACTAAAACATTTCACGTCAATATTTACCTCTTCAACATAATGGCACCGGGTCATAAAGGACTAGACGGATTTTAAATGTAAATGTTTGAATATAAGCCTATTTTCCTCAGATTTAAAATAAGATCAACCCTATTTCATTTATAGCAAGACGTCAAAAAGCTTATAAGATTTTTTTTAAACTTTTATCAGGATATTATCTTAGATCTTAGAATCTAGGATGGGATTTTAGAATCGAACCACGAAAGATCTATTAATATTCGCTTTTGCTTAGAGCTTAGGTTTTTTTTTTTTTCTAAAAACAAAAATGAAAACATTATTCATTTCACCGTTATTTTTTTTTTTTTTTACGAATATTATTTATAGAAATCTTAACATCCTTAGAATCTTAATGATTCTATGAACATTGCATTCTAAATTTTTGTAGCAAGCAACATTTATACATGAATAGTGTTCGTTAAATTTTATCTTGAATCATTCAATATTACTTATTTTAGCTATTATGTTAAAACATTTGAATTTCGAAGATTCATCGATTCTGTAAGGGAGATTTTAAACTTCGAATACTGAGAGATTTCAGTTGAGCGTGACATGTGCTCAACTGTATATTTATAACATATCCATACCTATATTATACAATTTACAGCAAACTTATATAAATCAAAGTTTTACTGGTCATTGATAACGGAATAGGCCGAATGACTGAGTGTTTTCTGGAAACCGTCTTTGGCTTTGCGCTCCCCATTTTAAGATCAGATAGACTAAATAATACATGAAATAACGTAAAGCCTTCATAAGTATAGAGATTGTCTCTTATAAAATTTTGACTAAATTTCGATATTATTGAACTATTTACATTTTAAATTTCTAAAATCGTACATAATTATAACTTTTATTATTTTATAATAAATCATTAAGTGTTATCATACCTAACCAACAAATATATTGATACTATTAGACATCGTAATTTATGCAATCAAACATTCCAATAGTTCTATATCAAATCATGCATTAATTCATGCAATAATTTACTGACCTATTCAACTATCAATATTGTAATCTGCATCTATTTAAGTATCAAGCATGTACCATGCAGCAAATTACATAGCCTCAACATAGGTCAATGTAAATATAAATCACATAACAATCTATATAGATACTAGCAGACCCGGCCACGCGTTGCAATTGTTCTTTAGCTAATGCATTGATTTAATTATATCCTAATATTTTTAGAACTGTCAGAAGCATTAATACTGATAATAATAAAAACGTTTTAACTAGCCTAAAAACCTAAGGGATTAAGAACAGAACGTTTACCATAAAAAATTGAATTTTCTGAATGAGGTTGATAAAGTTAATTTATAACTTTTATAATGAAGTAATATACATTTGTTTAATTATTAGGATTCATAAATTCTATTTATTGAAGTGCTAATAGCACTAAAATGTTTTTGGTTAACCTGTCTTTCGCTAACAAAAATAGATTCGATGGCATCCCCTTCCGTTAACAACCGACACATAATTGCCCATGGAAAAATTTGGCTTTGGATGCTTCTTAATCTGGATTTGGCTATTAGATGCTTACTATACTATGCTAGCTAATATCAAAAGTAAATGAAGTGTTTTATCAATAAATTAACTTACACCGCCATCTGTTGAAGATAGATTAGAACATACAAATGACTTAGAAATTACACTCTATTGTAAAATAACCCATTAATGTGCTATACAAAAAAATATTGAGGTCAATAATCGAGATAATAACTATCCTATCTATTAAGTTGTACAAAACTATCCATAATGAGCCATTTTTTTTCAAGATCGGTTGAGTAGTTTCGGATTTTATCCCAGATAAACTTTGTGATTAGTGTAGTGACAAGATTTTTATAGATATAAATATTTGCATAGTGTAGCAATTCACACAGGGTGACGATAGTATATAAGTTTATATACGCAGGACAATCATTGAACTATTAAAAAAGGAAAACGAAGGACATCTAATTCTTGGGCGGTAGGTCTTTGTTATGGGATCAATAAAAAATTAAAATAAGGCATTACGATGGAACATCATTAAAACGTGACAGTCTGCTTCCTATGAAGCAAGGGAACTTATTTCGGCCTTGACGAGTCATCTCATTGAATTAAAAAAAATCTGGTGCGTGCGCGCAACACACAACTTTCACTTACCAACTTACATAGATTAGAAATTAATGCGTTTTGTTAATTGCCACTTCTCAAATGAACAGAACGGCTTTAATTATGAACAATGGTGTGTCATTAAAGGCGTACTCCGCATGCGTGGGCTCAACGAGTTTTATGAGTTGACTGAATATTAAGGCGTAACGAAAAACAGTTAATTTCTCCATATAAACAAAATCAAAGGTACTTTATAGGAAACAAACAAACGAAAAAGGCCACAACCCCCCCCCCCCATAAAAGCCCCCTTAGAACATTTTAATAATGATAAAGTTTACCTGATATTAAAGAACACCTAATTTTCATTTAGCATGACGATTTTGATAAAAATCGTTAAAGCCGTTTTTAAGATCATCGAAATAAAGGTAAAAATTGGAAAAAAAAAATATGAAATAAAGTGCCCGCTCCGTTTGACCAATTTTGATGAAATGTTGGCTATCACATCTTTGGCATATACATACATCAAATACCCAGTTTGATCAAAATCGTTAAAGCCTTTTTTGAGTAAATAAAAAAAACACGTGAAAATGATACAAAATTTATTAAGTAAAGTCCCCCCTTCGATTGATAAATTTTGATGAAATTTTTACAGTCATATCTCGGGCATATAAATAGATCAAATACTCAGTTTAATCAAAATCGTTAGAGCCGTTTTTGAGAAAATCGAAAAAAACCTTAACAAGTTATTAAATAAAGTACCCCCTCCCTTTGAACAATTTCGATGAAATTTTTGCTGTAACATCGCGGGCATCTACATACACTAAATACCCAATTTCAGGTTCGCACGGTTTATAGTTGTTGAGCTAGTCTGTTCACACACTAACACACACACAGACCATTTCGGTGGACTTGGTTAATTGGACTCAGGGGACCCCAAAACGTGTATTTCCGTTGAAAACCAGAAGTCGAAATTTTTCACGATCGCAATACTTCCACTTACTATATATTTCATATATAGGTAAGTGGAAGTAAAAAAAAGATTTATCACATCCATATTTAATTTTATAATCTCACTCACACAACTTATGCTATTAATTTGATAATAATATTTTACTTTTTTTTATTTCTGGCCATTTTTCCTTTGGGATTCTGTAATCCGTGTACTCCACTCCGGCCTCTGCAAAGATGAATCTTATGTGTTCGGCTTTGCCCCTCGCATTGAAATAGATTAATTTATACTGTGGCGCCATCTCTGAAAAAAAAATGATAAAAATACTTGTTAGATAAAATATTAAGTGAGATATCGTGATGAAGAATAAATTTTAAAATAAACAAATTCGATAATTTATGATTTGAATTCAGTTATTTAACGTTTAAATAATTTTTTCAATATTATTGCTATGATTTTAATTATTTATAATTGACATTACATCTATGACAGTTATTGACGTCCACCCTTCATACTTCCAGTACCGATAGGCTCGTCATTCATTAATTGTAAAGTACAAGAAAAAGAAAAAAAAAACGATTTCTGCCGATTTTACAATATTTTTGAGTTTGTAAAATATATTCATCGAAGCCTTCGAACAATAATTCTATCAATTATGGACAATCAGTGTTAATCTGCAATTGAATCATTGTTCTACCCATTAAACAATTGACAATATGTGGACTAAAGTTGAATCGAAGCCGGAATAGCTAAGTTATTATTCCATTAGAAACGTTGTCAGGAAGAACTTCATTTACAAAGTTTGAATCTGAAGCATTCAAATCGCAGCTTACGAAGTTAGCCTGTTGGAGACAGTCGTATTATTAAAACTTACAGCGGCTTAGCACTCAACAAGACCTAATGAAATCATTGTATTCCAGGGGTTTGTTTTAATTTTTCCGTTGGTCTCAGAATGTGATTGAAGAAAATTTGAATAAGAATATTGCATCTATCAAACTAGATCGAAGGAATGTTGGGAGAAAGGTAAAGAGGGTGTTCAAAGTATGGAGAAGTTGAGTGTATAAGAAAATAAGCAGTTAAGGTACATTAGGCGGATAATCGAATCAGAAAAAAATGCACTTAAATGATACTGTCGAACGTTTTCACATTAAATCTTGTGGAAAATTAATTGTTTTCATAACGCTCATATCTATTAGAGACGTAAAGCAATCGATTGTACTATCGATACTATTGATTGTTTTAAACTATCGATGCTATCGATAAATGGTTCTTAAAGGATAAAGTGATAGCCTCTGCCTCTAAGCACCCATGTTATATATAATTCGTGGAAATCAAAAATAAACAGAATGTAACAATGTAATTTGATTTATGTTTCTAACAAAATATTCTTATGAACTCAATAAAAAAATATTAACTTCACACAAAAAATATCAGGCGGTAAAATTGAATGCTTTGCTCATAATGCCTTCCAACTTGATGATATTATACGAACAAACAAGTGATTGCCTGCCAGTCCATGGACTTGAAAATTACTTGGATAATAGCATAGAAAAATAATCACACTTTTTGTAACAAAATATTTTTGGCCTCTATAAATCAACTACATGAGAACATTTTTTTGAAATATGCACGTCCATTTGCAATTGTTTTATTTGGGAATAAGATGAACAATTCTGTGAATAGAGGATGGGTTCCATTTTATCTTGAAATTATTTCTATCAGTTTTAAGCTTACTCTTAACATGTTATTACGTAAAAGAGGCCTATATCAATCGCTCATTTCTCGTTCGGAACTTTAATTATTGAAAGTATTTATATGAAATTTATATTTATTTATATGTATTAAATTATACTGTCGAACGTTTTCACATTAAATCTTGGGCAGAATTAATTGTTTTCATAAAGCTCATATCTACTAGGGATGTAAAACTATCGATAGTACTATCGATACTATTGATTGTTTTAAACTGCTAGTGCTAGTTTTTTTTAACTATCGATAAATGGTTCATAAAGGATAAAGTGATAGCCTCTGCCTCTAAGCACCCATGTTATATATAATTCGTGGAAATGAAAAATAAACAGAATGTAACAGTGTAATTTGATTTATGTTTCTAACAAAATATTCTTATCAACTCAATAAAAAAATATTAACTTCACGCAAAAAATATCAGACGGTAAAATTGAACGCTTTGCTCTTAATGCCTTCCAACTTGATGATATTATACGAACAAACAAGTGATTATAAATCAACTACATGAGAACATTTTTTTGAAGTATGCAAGTCCCAATTTCACAAAAACGTTCTTTTTTCTTCGACACATTATAGGATTGCGCTCCGAATGTTGTCATGTCAAATCAACTACCTCGACAACTGGGAATTCTGGTTGCATGGTTACTTGAAGAGTGTTGGTATAGCTTTCCTCTAAATACAGTTTCTCTGATCATTTAATAATGTTTTTATTCATTGCGATTACGAGTAAGCTTGAAACTGATTGAAATTATTTCAAGGTAAAATGTAACCCATCCTCTATTCACAGAATTGTTTATCTTATTCCCTAATAAAAAAAATTGCAAATGGAAACGTGCATTGTAACTCCTATCGTTCATATTGAAAAATTACACTATTCCACCGCACTCGTCATAACCTCAGACTATCGACAGTATCGATAGTTTTATGTCTAATATCTATCTTTAGTATTGTACATTAATATGGGTTTAAATCATTTTTATTTACAAAAAATTATAATTCAAAAGCTCATATTAATAACAACGTTACAAGAAGTAACTACTTTTGATGCCAACGCAACAATATGCTTCGAGCTTCAAAGCCAGGCCAAGCTCCTAGTCCATTGCTTTTTATATTTAGTCCGAAATTGAACATTCTAGAAGGGCGCAGAAAATTCTCTTAAGATGTACTAATACAGTTATAACTGTTCCATCAAAAAGTCTAAAACTCTTTTCAATGTAACAGACTAGATCTATGATTTTGTTTCACGCTATTAACCAAGAAATTATTATTAAGAAATGTGTTTGTTCTCCTACTAAAACTATCTCGAAAATAATGTTTTAAAACGATTTGGAATATGAGGAATTTTATGTAGACGTTTAGTAAGAGATCCTACAAATCAATAAGAACATAATTAGGGTATGATTAGTCAGTAAAGAAGTCTGTTTCCATATAATGCTCCATAGTTTCCAATTAACACAAACCAAATTGTAACATATAGTGGCGTATATTGAAAACAAAGGGGGGTGGGCAAGTTGCCATGATTGAGTTAGGGGAGGGGTGATCCGACTTGCACAATCACTACTTTTTTTTTCATTTTAATCAGAAGTTAGTTTAAATTTTAACAATAAAGCTGTACTTACAAAAGGGTCAATTATTAGTACAAATTATGAAATCTTGAAAAAAACTTGTTGATTAAGAGGATAAAACAACTATAATCATTCAAAACTACTGTTTAACATGTTTTAAAAAGAGTAAAAAAATTAAATACATAAGGAAAAAGTATAATCTTAAAGCCAAATTAATACTACAAGCACTTAGTTTAATTAACAATAGTGATTATAATGTTCAATTAGAAATACAATGTATATTGGAACTTCCAAGTTCGAATATAAAGTAGACAGAAAATTCTACTAGAAAACTATTCTTTAGTGTAGTCATTGAGTCATTTTCCTCTCTTAAAGAAAACATTTTGGAAGTTGACGCACACTCAGTTGTACGTAACACTGACAGTCGCGCGTGAGAAAAACTCTTAATTAAGGATATCATTGATCAGAGAATCTCTCATGAGATCGGATTGAGCCGAGTTGAAGGAAGCTCGAGCAGGTATAAGGCTTGGTATTGGAGCGGGGAAAGTTCAGGGAGGGCCGTGACTCAGTGAACTACAGGTAGTGAGGAGGGGAGGTTTTCGGAAGCAGCAAGAGACGTTTCCCACCAAAAGAACAAAATATGTGAGAGAAATTCTCACGCAGCGACCAATGACGGGTTAAGACAACTAAATATAATTTTCTGGTTAAATTTCATTATCAACTTCAAGGTTTGAAAATTATCTTTAAACTGATGTTTAACAAAATACATATCTCTGACTCTTTATGATTTTGAAAATGATTGTATTCTGGCAAGTGTAATATGATCTCTCATTATCTGCATGCTATTGCTTTTATTAATCTAGGATTGTGAAAGTTAAAAAAAAAAGTAAATAGTAATTTGAGTAGCTATCGTGCCATGTTTTGGCCTGCAATTTAACTCTCGTTATAAACTCGCTTATCTTATCTTACTCTTAATTTATCACATCTAATCAAAATTAAGTAATTGTTAGAAAAGTTTCAAGTTACAAATTGCTTCTAGCCTAAATTATTCCTAATTAATTGAAAACTAATTTAATCGATTTACTTAAAAAACGAAATAGCTTTTTAACTCGAAAGTGAATACAGAACTTGGCTTCTCAGGTTCTGTAACACATGAAGGCAAATCCAAATGAACATGGATGGATATATTTGTGGGCTTAATTATTCACAAGCTCATGTCCTTTTATCCTAGTTTCATACAAAATCTAAAACTTACCTAATGTTTCACATTCTTTTTTTGGTTGGTATTGCCACAAGATACAAGACGCGCATGCATCCTGCTACCTAGGTGAATGCATTTTGCGCCTTACATCTTCGGCGTCAAAGGAACCTTAAACTTGTTGCAATGAACGTTTTTAAACAATAATATAAATATATGAACTACGTTCAGTTTGAAAACTCTAGATAAGAAAAATTTATGTTTGTAACAGATAAGTTAACGATTTTAACTACTTTACTTGCATCAGGAAGTAAAGCATCTGGAAGAAAGGGCTTTTACACCAATGTGCCTATTCACGTGCCACTTTCAGCTCCTTTTTATATTAACTAATCACGGTTTAGTTTAGTTCATGAGTTTGAAATATTAATAATTTGTCAAAGGTGAAATTATAATTCCGGCATATGGAGCCTAGAAGATGATTAAGAAGGAACCATTTATGGTATCGTCCACACTCGGATAATGCTGAAGATCATAGCAAAAACTTTTCAAAAGAAAAAAATCCGTAAATTTCGCGGATTGTAGGCCACTATGCGCCACGAATTGTAAATAGTTTTTCTATAGATGAGTAAACTAATTTTTTAAATGGAGGGCTTTTTCGCAGAATTTGATGTTTAGCAAATTGTTATTCCACATACTCGTATTTTTCACTTACAGTTTCGAAAAACACTGTCATTGAACCCGAAAGCGCTGATGCCATAGGTTTAAAGAACACTTCCAAATTGGTCCAATGAGAAGGGGTTCGGACTTCCTTCAAGGATCAACCATTGTTCTTGGTAAAATGTGCAAAATACAATGGTCAAAATATAATTTTCAGCAACCTCGTCCACTAAAATTTCTTTTTTATGGAATTTGCTTCCGAAAGTCTTTGCTAAAAAAATAACTTTACATTCGCGTTCTACGAACCTCAAAGTATAATGACATTTATGAATATGATTAGCAAAAAAAAAAAACGTTAAATTTTTTTTTAACATAGTCTAATTACTAATATTTCTAACTCTAATATTTCTCTTTCTACTTTTGCAAATGTTCTATGGGGCTAAAATGACCCAAGTGGTTGAAGAGCCCATTTTGTTACAAATAAATAAATTAGCCAAAAAAAAAAAAAAAAGAAATGTTACGGATCCACTTATTGGAATTTCCATTTTAAACGCTTTATCTACTCATTGTAAACGCGATAAACTTAATTGTGATTTGGGTAGAGGCAGCAACTGAACCATAGCTCTTAATCAACTGCTGCTGTCCTAGGGATTGCAATTTAATTACATGCTGACAATCAACATTTGTGCAACTCCATCCCTCTGTACTATTTCACCTCAATATCACTATAAAATCCATTTGGTTTAGATATAGAAGGTTAGGCCTTAACGTCTGGTATTATTTCAAAAACTCACCTAATCATGCAAATACAAGCCAAATTTTCTCCTACATTTGGCTTCAAACGTTCTACTAGCAAGACAGAAACACTCTGTCAGTCTGTTTCTCTCTTGCTAGTAGAACGTTTTTAGCCCTGAAGAAGCCTGAATAATACCTAATAGTCTCTTCCAACACACTTGTTTATTATCCATTTGGTTTATTTTTTAAAATTATTAATTACCACCGCATCATCATTATGCCCTACAGTTAGAGCAAACTTTAAAATAATACAAAGATATAACGAAAAAACTATTGAACGTAATTGAAAGTAAATTAGTGGAGTCCCTTTATTTTAAAGATTCAGAATTTATGTGATTTTGTTACTTTTAAATCCTTCATGTTCAGTTATTCATATCACATGCCAGAAATGATGTCCTGATCATTCATAAATATATTTACATAGCAAATACCTGATCTGCATTTCAAAAGATGCGTCGTATTAACCTTTGAGGATGCAACGATATTGAAATTAGTCCATTTCGCTAATCGTATGCAGACCAAAGTACTAGTAAAGGGGTAGCAGGGTAAACCTAGTAACCATGATTACAAAAAATTATATAATTAGTGTTATATTATATTGGTCTTTTTTATTTTATATTTGTTGATTCCCCTTTATTTAATTGTCGGGTGTACGGCAAACTAAAGAATATGAAAAAAAGTATTTTTAAAATATTTGGCACTTAGGCCTATTAGCATTTTATTTATTTTCAATTTTTAAGATACCTATTTTTTTTTCTTGGCTATACTTGTATTAAAATTGGAACGATTCAATCTTAATTCTTCCTAGTTAAATAAAAATTTTCATTTTCGAATATAAACTTTTGTTTTCTCTTAAAATAAATAGAACTGTTATTACAAAATTAAGGCTATTATAAAATAAATAAAATATCATAAAATTTTGAAGCTAAATGATTGGGTTTTATCTGCCTCCTGACGTCATTTGGTGTGTGTATAAGGTCCTCGATATTTACCTTTGAATCAATTAACTCAAACATAACCTTTCAGCGTTTCATTTCGATTTGAGACCATTGTCTGCCTAAATGTTTGACCTTCCTTCGTTACAAATTTAATTAATGTCATTTAATCCTTAGAAGTTCAGCTTTTCCTAAATTATTATTGTTATAAATTAATAAATATTAATAAGAAATAAATTTGACGGGTGACGTCAAAAAGGTAATAAAGAGCCAAAGGTCAAGGGATATAAGTTTCTGAGGGGCTTCTGTTGTGTGAGCTGGGGTCAGGGATGCATGGAATTGCATGAGCCCAGTCGGCGTATATCACACCTTTTGAAATTCCAACCTTAAAAAAAAAAAAACCTGCTGAAATATTTCTTGATGTTATTTTTTAATAAATATTCTTAAATGAAGGCATTTTGTGTCCTGGGAGAACTAATTTCGAAAAATAATTAGCAAACATTTATTTAGACGTTTGTTTTGATGTTTACATGTTATCATATGATATATTAGCCTTTTTTTTTTTTTTTTTTTTTTTTGTCGGTACGCCATAAATTTCTTAATTCTTAATCAAATTTCATGAATGAGGCACCATTTTAAAGCTTTCCTTAATTTTTTTAAGTTTTAAAGGAGAACATTTTCAGTCTTATACATTTTTTTGATTAACCCATTCGTTTGCGAGTTGTAAGCGAAAAACCGCAATTCTCAGCAAAAATGGTCGCAGGGCTTTTTCGAAGATGTCATTTTTTTCAATTTGCCGAGACCGACATTTTTGGTTATGTACACTTTTCCGATTTTCGCGCTTGCGAGGTACAAGCAAAAACATGCGATTTCAGTCAATAGAATCTATGTGGATTTAAGTATGTAAGTAGGTGGGGTTTTCCAGGGTTCGTTCTTTCAGTGACATCTATGGCTGTGTTAAAATAAACCTACCAACAAACACTCACTGATGACCATATCGTAACTTCAAACATAGGGTTCAAAGTTATCTATGTATATACCTTAAACTTATGTTTCAAAAAATAAATAATGTACAAGTAAAACACATCTATTCTTTACTTCAACCCTCACCTATGTACATGACGCACTATACGTTACTAAATATACAGTTTGTACTTTAACTAAGTGGGATATAAGTAAGTTAGAGCGCGAATGCTTCGCACGGGTCAACTACTTATATGAAATTTCTTCTGCAGTGGCGTATCTATTCCTGATTTCCTCCATAATCGGTGATCATTTAAAATGGACGTCTTTCTGTATTTTTCGATTTAGATCATTCTAATCGTTCATTTGTGAATAACAGAACTGTTAAACCTTAAGATAAGATTATCTTATTTCTTAATGCTACACATTTATTTTATTTTTTCATGTCCTCCCTACCTTGCCTTTCAGCAGCACGGGTGTTCGCAAAATAAGAATGGTGACTAGTGTTCTTATCTTGCCTAAAAAACTTTATTTTGATTGTTTGTCAATCCTCTCCATTCAAAATCTTCTCTCTATTATTTTATATTTATTTATATAATTATAATTTTCTATTAATACTGCCCTCTATCCATTCGGTACCCTCTGTCCGATGGTCGTCCATGTGGTGGTCCCCTCCTTGCGAGGTTGAAAACGCCTGGTCCGACTCCTTCTTTCCATCCCTAAAAAACTCTTTGTAGTACGGGTAGTTCCGTTCTTTCATCAACTCAGGGAACTCGATCGAACGACATAGATCCCAGTAGCAATATAGGTCTACACTAGGAGTGTAATATATGTAGATCTACACATATTAGCCTAAACTATTAATCTGTTTCTTTTTATTATGAAATTAAACAATAATAAGCTTTAAGGATTAAATAGTTTTTGTTTTTTCCCAAATAGGGTTCTTGACCCATTTAGTGATGGCTATTTGTGTTATTCTCTGAATAGCGAACGCATTCTGAGCTTTTCGTGATGCATAAAATTCCATGACTTAAACTATAACTCTAATCAAGTTATAAGCATAGAGCAGTATTAGCATTAATACTTATATAATATTATTAGCATTAATCAATCAACCAGTAGAAACAAACAGGCTACCTCAGAATTAAAGATGAATGTGTTGTCTGTCCTTCTCCCACACTTACCCAGAAAGGTCACCTAAAGAGGACCCAACTAACAGAACGAACTCGCTTTGAGTGAAGCAGGACCAACTCTTGTACGCTGAAAGCTTCTTCATATCACTGAATGGACTTATTGTTGCTTCATCAGCTAATATCTTTTTCAATATTCCATATAATGTCTGAAGACTTGTCATTGAAACTATTTAAAAAATAAAGTTATTGACTTTTTGATTTTCGATTTGTGTTTTGGATATTTTTCGCTTTTTTAGTGTTTCTAGTTGATATGCGTTTATGACTGCTGATATGAAATTGAATATTTGATCTTCGTAGCTGTTATCTTAGTTTTTTTTGCTTTCGCTTGATCTGATTCTGCAAAAGGTTTCGGTTTTAATTGGTTATTTGTATTTTAAGCCGGCTATACTCTTCATAATGGTCTATCAGTTCGAACTCAACGTATTGTGATACATATCGTTGTCACCATGCTAAAGTAACGAATGTGCAACTACAAACCTACGCATATTCGCTACTTTAGCATGGTGACGACGATATATGTAATTGGGAAATCCACGGGGCGCCGACTAACAAACCTGTATAGCCAACATTACCCTCTAATATTTATATTATTATCGAGGTTATACAGGTTAGCATGTCAGCGCGCCGTGCTAGTCCTAATTGACGGGCAGCCCAAACATGTATGGCCTATTTTAGGGACTCAAAGAGTGTTTATTGTAAGGAATATTATTATATCGATTAGTTTATAGCTGTTTGATAAATGTATATTAATATATTTTTCAAATAGGATATTTTATTATTAAATTTACGAACACAGAATATTGAAAACGACCTATCTGGAAAAAAAAGAAGATTAAAATAATGCATTTAATGAATGAAATTTCGAAGAAAAAATAATGTAGGAAGCGTGCTTACATTAATTTAAAGGCTTATACTTGATAGGTTATTATGAAAATTATGTAGACGAGTTTGAATGCAGAGTTATCAGTGGCATAATGAGGGAACTGTGTTGACCCTCGGGAAATGAGATAATTTTCCGTCCAAGGAAATGAGATTAAGTTAGGTAAGCATTTTATACTTTCTGGCAGAAACAGGTCATTCTCGTTATACGCGAGAGCTATGTTTTCAATGTTACACCGTATCATGAAAAACATAATTTACGTTCGTAATATCTGATTAATTATTAATAGTAATCTATAATGTGTGATTAAACTTTTAATTTATTATTTAATGCTTCCTCCTATTTTCCAAACTAATTTTTTATATGTTTATTTGCTTGCTTTTTTTTGGGGGGGGGGTGATTAATTGTTAACTTTTTACTTTCACTTACCTATATATGAAATATATAGTAAGTGGAAGTATTGCGATCGTGAAAATTTTCGACTTCCGGTTTTCAACGGAAATACACGTTTTGGGGTCCCCTGAGTCAAAATAACCAAGCCCCGCGAAATGGTGTGTGTGTGTGTGTGTGTGTGTGTGTGTGTGTGTGTGTGTGTGTGTGTGTGTGTGTGTGTGTGTTTGTGAACAGACTAGCTCAAAAACTATAAACCGTGCGAACCTGAAATTGGGTATTTAGTGTATGTATATGCCCGCGATGTGACAGCAAACATTTCATCAAAATTGCTCAGAGGGAGGGGGTACTTTATTTAATAATTTTTTAAGTTTTTTCGATTTTCTCAAAAACGGCTCTAACTATTTTGATTAAACTGAGTATTTGATCTATTTATATGCCCAAGATACGGGTGTAAAAAAATTCATCAAAATTGATTAACCGGAGGGGGGACTTTACTTAATAAATTTTGAATCATTTTTACGTGTTTTTCTTATTTGCTCAAAAAGGGCTTTTACGATTTTGATCAAACTGGGTATTTGATGTATGTATATGCCAAAGATGTGATAGCCAAAATTTCATCAAAATTCATTAACCTGAGGGGGGACTTTACTTAATAAATTTTGTATCATTACAAGTAAAAACTTTTATTGAATAATAAAAGAAATTAGTGTTTGTTATAAAGCAAATGAAAACAAAAATAAGAAATGAATGTGGAAAAATGTGTAACTGAGTGACAAGTGGCAATAACACAACGCATTAACTTCTAATCTAAGTTGGTAAGTGAAAGTTGTGTGTTGCGCGCACGCACCAGATTTTTACATTTGCTATCATTCATTGACTAAATTTGAATCACTTATATTTCGTAGGTCAAATAGAAGTAAAGGAATACTAGTTCCTTATAAATGGTTTTAAGAATAGAATTAATTCATAATTTTTTATTCAATTCCGACCAAATTAGAAACACTTTGCGTTCTTGAGTCAAACAGTTATTATTATTATTCTTTTTTTCACATTTTACATGGAAGTACAATTGAATGGATCTGCCGAAAAACGTTCTAAGTGACAAATATGCAATGTTGAGTAATCAGTGAAATAAAATCATAGTCTAAAGTTATTGTTAGTTCTGTACGTGATTTTTTTTTTTCTCATGTGATTTGTTATGTATACATGTAAAAATCCATTGTAAAATGACATAATGGAGTACTAGATCATACTGTGACGTACTATTATACATTTACCCAAAAGTGCCACTTCGGCAATTTTGTCGCTTAGAACGTTTTTCGGTGGATCCATTCAATTATTGTTGACCAAAGCTGGCCTACCAAAAATTTTATTATAATACATTTTAGAACTTAACTACTTGGTAGTCATAAATTTTCTAAATACACTTGCGGTGCCCAACAATAGTTCCTGCTGATTTTTTTCTATCGGTCCAAACGGAAAGTCTAGTTCTTGCTATGAAGACTGGGTTTCTTCTGGTACCAAGCAAGCCATCAGCTTGATATTACCGTTGGTAGTATGCGGCTTCCCTTCAAACCGCAATGCAGTTTAATCTCTTCACTAATTCTACATTTTTTCTCTAATTACCTTATGTATATTTTATCCGAAGGAACACCGATCTCAATTATTGACTCTACGTTTTTCCCTTTGTCTATTAATGAAATGTCTGGCCTGTTATTTTGGATATAATGATCCGTGAGCATAGGAGGGTGATCCCAGAACATTTTGACACTTTGATTGGAGATGATTGGTTCCGGACGACATTAGTAATATGGACAATAGTAATCGTAGTAGTAATTATTATTGTTATCAATATTAGAATAATAAGAAAAATACATCGATTGTAATAGCACAAACTTTCAGCGCATTTGCCAACTTTTTTTACTCTTATAATTATTTGTGAAGTAAACTTCTATAATTCATCAATTTTTTCAAAGTTTTTTTTTGGAGATCAGTGTCATCTTATTTTATTATCCTAATTATTATTTGTATTTGTGTATGCATATATTGCGTTGTATGCTGGTCCCCCATCTAGCAATAATCTCATGACAGGTTACCTGTTTCTTTGTACTCTGGTGCAGATTAGAACTATAGAGGATTAAATGGGATTATATACATAGTTTCGAATTATTATTATGATTGAGAGAAATCTGATGTTCTCATTAAATGCAGGATTTATATTATAAGCTATTTTATTTTTCGTGTCGGGCAGCTCGAAATTCACGGAATGTTAATAAGGTTGAGAAGTGCAGTTTTAAATTGGTATGTCTAAAGCAGAACTGCCAAGAGCAGTCAGTCTGTGTCAAAATCAGGGCCTTCCCTCTTCCAATTTGGAATTGCCTTAATCTAGTTGTAAAAAAAAGGTTAATAAAAAGGTTAAAAAGGTTAATTAAAAAGGTTAAGGTTAAAAAGGTTAATTAAAGGTTAAGGTTAAGGCAGTTAGTAATATACTTATATTTATATCTAATATAATATACCCAATATATTTATTTTTTACATGTAAATAATATTGTTAATATATATATCCAAACCTTTACTATCATCACTAAAGCCAAGTATCAAAAGGACACAAAAATACATGATTGATTACTCTCGCTATCGGATACGAAGGAAATTGCTTTTAGGCATCACCCCTCCCCTAAATAAATTTATAAAATATGAAATTATTTATTGCTATAAGATATTGTAACGTTAAATCGTTAAATTAAAAAAAAAAAAAAACATATGATTTGAAATGCCAGACCATTTGGTGGAACAAACGAAGCGGTTGCAGCGAACTGTTTGGGTCTAGATTTTTCGAGCCACATCTACGGCGTTCCACGAGATTCGACAACGTTCTAGACCCTTACAACTATATATAAGGAGCGATTGACTGAACAGTCTTAGTCTGTGTCTTGACTGTGAAGCTCAAGTCATATGATTTGTGTGTTATAAAGTTATCATTTTTGTAACCTGTTCAAATATTTGAGTTGTATTAATTCGTTTGGCATTGTTATTGTTATATTTTCGTTTAATAAAGGTTTCTTGACCCACAGAAGTGTTTCAATATTTTCTTATTCAGATCCTCTAAAAATAAATTCTGCATCCCCTATTCATAAAAAAAAAAAAAAATGTGTGTAAATTTAATGTGCCATACACATGTAGCCTTCATGATGAATATTTGGGTTAATGAAAATAATTTATTTTGATGTAGCCGTGAAATTGCTGGAAATAAGGGGAAGAAAAAATAAAATAAAAATTTTCTTTATTGTAAAACATTACCATTTAGATTTTATGTAAACGTTTACTACTTTTTTCATATTTAACATTTTATTCTTTGGGACGCGTCTTTCCTACCTGAAAAAATGCAGCACTGACTCAACCATTAGTTATAATAATCTTTTTTAAAATATGAATCCAGTAAAGGCCAGTGACGGATATAAATTGGAATTCAACTCCATTGGGTAAACTCCTCACGACTTCCAATCTACTGTCAATTTTTCGGGGACCCGCCCTTGTGACAGCTCCATGATAGCTTAGAATGAATCGTTCACGAGTTCCATTTCCGGTACGGTTCGGACTTATAAGAAGGATTTCTATGGAAACTGATAGATGCTATGCAGTACATTTTTACATTACGTCATTTATTTTATTTTTACTTTCACTTACCTATATATGAAATATATAGTAAGTGGAAGTATTGCGATCGTGAAAAATTTCGACTTCCGGTTTTCAACGGAAATACACGTTTTGGGGTCCCCTGAGTCCAATTAACCAAGTCCCGCGAAATGGTCTGTGTGTGTGTGTGTCTGTCTGTGTGTGTGTGTGTGTGTGTGTGTGTGTGTGTGTGTGTGTGTGTGTGTGTGTGTGTGTGTGTGTGTGTGTGTGTGTGTGTGTGTGTGTGTGTGTGTGTGTGTGTGTGTGTGTGTGTGTGTGTGTGTGAACAGACTAGCTCAAAAACTATAAACCGTGCGAACCTGAAATTGGGTATTTAGTGTATGTATATGCCCGCGATGTGACAGCAAAAATTTCATCAAAATTGCTCAAAGGGAGGGGGTACTTTAATTAATAACTTTTTAAGTATTTTTCGATTTTCTCAAAAACGGCTCTAACGATTTTGATTAAACTGAGTATTTGATCTATTTATATGCCCGAGATATGACTGTAAAAATTTCATCAAAATTGATTAACCGGAGGGGGGACTTTACTTAATATATTTTGTATTATTTTCACGGTTTTTTTTTATTTACTCAAAAACGGTTTTCACGATTTTGATCAAACTGGGTACCTATTTGATGTATGTATATGCCAAAGATGTGATAGCCAACATTTCATCAAAATTGAACAACCGGAGGGGGGACTTTATTTTATAACTTTTTTTCCAATTTTTCGATTATCTCAAAAACGCCTTTAACGATTTTCATCATATTCGTCATGTTTAATGAAAATTAGGTGTTATTTAATATCAGGTAAGCGCTATCATTATTCAAATGTTCTGAGCTAATGAAAACAAAAATAAGAAATGAACTTGGAAAAATGAGTAACTTTGAGGAGTGGCATTAACAAAAACGCATTAATTTCTTATCTAAGTGAGTTGGTAAGTGGAAGTTGTGTGTTGCGCGCACGCACCAGATTTTTTATTTATTCAGTGAAGCCTTTTTGGAAATAGTATTATAAAATAAAATATTCGAATACATTTTTGTTAAATTTGATTTATTGTAAATGATTTGACCCCAAATAATTGTGCTTTAATTTTATATATATTTATTAAATTGAATTCAAAGAAAACGGTTAGTAAAGTTAGAGGTATCTATTCATACTATGTACACCTACGCATTAAAGATAAGGAACATCGGCAATTATATATATCTCAGAATCAGCGCATTTTTTTATTTTATTTGACGGTCTATTTTTATACCATGTATGGATAGTATTGGTATGAGGGAGTAAAATTACTTATACATGTATAAAATTGTTAATAATACCGCATTGTTAATATAATAAACCCAGAACATGTAACAGGTATTAGGAAAATTAAATTAGTAAATTTGTATTTGTTTTAAAGTCAAGAAAATGGCGAGCAAATGTCACCTTAAAAGAGTTGTTACAGTAGCCTTAAAACAACATCAAACAGAACTGAAAGGTTCAATTAGAGAAAGTGATGTGGGAAATTCGAATGAATAATTGATGTCTAGGAGGATATCAAGGGGGTTGGGATTATAATTTTAAGAAAAATACTTTTTGAATTGTGAATCGTATTTATTTTAATAAATTTCTTTTATTGGGTGGGTGGTAGAAGGGGGGGTTAATAAAAAAATAAAACAAACTATAGTTCGCTTGGTTGAGTTTCGACATACCTACAGCAAGGTTATCTATCTGGGAAAGATAGTGCGTAGATAGTCGTGGTATTGTGTTAGAAACTATTTGTTTAAATATTAAATAATAAGCCTATAATAATAAGCCCTCACCAACATTCTCAATTTCAGACAATCCATTAAGAACTTTTTTAATAGGGATATACAAATTAATAAAAATATAATATTTTGGTATAAATTGTTGGATTTTCGCTAAATAATTAAGTGGAGATGTTGCATAATTGTCTGCTTAACACATCGATTAACTCGCATGTCTCCCTCCCTTTCCAAAAAGTTTATTCACTCGGCTATGGAAACATGAAAATGATTAAACCATTTTTAAATTTCTTCATTCCACTAACTTCGATTAATATAACTAAATACGAATTAGAGACGAGGTATTAACTAATTGAAAATCATGCAATAGATGACTAATCGTGTGGTAGGTGATCGCTTACTGGAGCCCCTTACTTTGTAAGGGAATGTTTGGAAAAATATTTTTCGGGGGGGTTCATAGTTTTAAGAAGTGCTTTTATGGAATACATACCTTTCTTGGTCAAGCCACTCGTTACAATTAATCAATAAACACAAATAATTTAATAAAACGTTAATCGGAGTTTAGAAGGTTGGCTCTATTGGGTGTAAGGAAAAGTTAGCTTAATTCGAACTTTAATTAAACTTGATAAGTAAGAAACTCGAGAGCAAAGTAGTTCGGAAGTTATTTGACATCATATTTAAGTTAACATCTATATTTAAGATAACATGTACCAGACTAGCACATAATGTAATACGTGTGATTCATCTAATTTCATTAATCGTTTCTTTATTTATTATTTATTATTTATTTATTCACCTTGTACTACTAAGGCTAAACATGGGGAGTCCTAAGTTTTTACCGATCCAAGATAATTATATTAGGGATCATTACCAGTCCCATCCGAAGGGAGGCATAACCAAGAATTTTTCCGTCCTTTAAAAAGCTGGCAGTGTGAGAACCCGCGACTTTTAGTATTGTAGCTGTTATGCTACCCACAATACCATTGTTAAGATGTTTTGGTGAGAAAATTAGAAGGCTATTAACAAACTAAAGCGTGTTCGCAAAGAAATTAAATAAATGAATTTTTTTCGGAAAATAAATGCTTTCTTTCTTTACATAATTAGATGACAGCCAAATAAAAGAAAAAGGAAATAAACTCACGTGCATTGTAATACGTGGATAACTGACGAAAGTTGTTCAATTTTGGGCAGCAAAAAATAATTTCTTGGTTATGATAACCTTCTTCCAAAACAGCTATAAAGATAATAGTGATAACAGTCTGTTTCTAATATTAGTATTTACGAACAGTGTTAGCCAGTATACCTCACCAATTATCAACATCCATGCAAGTAGTTGGTAATTGGTATCTTGGGGTAACCTGAAAACCTGAAAAAATTATCAAGCTGCTGGTAACAAGGCAGAGCAGGGTCACATGTGGTGTTGTGGTTAGCATGGCAACCTACAATACTAAAGATCGCGGGTTCAATTCCAGCGGTGGCCCTAGGATTTTTTAATGGGAGTAAAAAATCCTTAGCCATGCCGTCCCTCGGATAGGACGTAAAATGGAGGTCCCGAGCCTGTACGGTGTCAGGTACTCGTTAAAGATCCCTATCCTAATTATACCTGGATAGGCGAAATTTAGGACTCCCACTGTAGCATCGTCCGATTAGCCTTAGTAGCATAAAAATGGACGTTAAACAAACAAACAAACAAGGCAGAGCAGGCACTGCCCGTTCGAGCCATAATTCCCTTGATCGATTATTGGCTTCTAGATCGATCTCAAAAATCGCAGTCAATGAACAGTTATGCCGCTACACCATACTAGATTAAACCTTATTAATTGAATTTATTAGATGTATATTAAACTAAGTTGAAATCGGAGAGTCGTTAGCTGCAATCAGTTTGTATTCTGCAGGCATCCGATGAACTTCCTCGGTAACAGAGATATCATATCAAGGCGCAATTCCCCCCCCCCCCTTCTATAGTAACCCTATGGATAAAATAAATTACAATAAATAAATAATAAATTAAAATAAAGTATAAATTACAGCTGGTTTAAATAAAAACTATTAATTTAAAAATTCTGTTTTTCTTTTTTTTAGTAAATAAATTAGAAAATTATTACTCAACTCAAAGGTTGTTGTTTTTTTATTGATCTCAAATTATGCAAATCTATTGTGATTGTATTATGTTTTCAGCTTATAAAGAATTAAATGTTAATATTAAATCATTGATAACAATAATTAATAGTGTATTTTAATAAAGTAATAAAATGTGGATTTTTTACTACAAAAATAGGAGAATTTTTTTTTTAATTTGGGAATCTTATTACAATCCTTTCTGTCCGCTGAAAACGTGGTTTTGTTTTTGTATATATTTTTTAATCTGTGATTAAAGTTCGATGTGATTCAAGTAAAGCATTTCGCTCGCTAAATTGTCAGTATTAGTCAGGTATTATTTTTGAATTGAATCGAATAATTGTATAAAATACTTTAACTGAAATATACTTTTAGTAATATGTAATTTATCTTCTTAACATGTACTGTACGCTTTTGGAATGTTTTGTTCGATACGTGCAGAAGAGCGTTTGCAAGCACCGAAAGGGACATGAGATTAGAATAGAGTCACGTTTTGCTTTGTTGTGCACACTATAAAATAAGAATAACTCAGGCCTCCAATGTGATATCGTATTTTATTCAATCTCTCTGATATCGCTTTGGCTGCTATACGATTGTACCTATCTCCTGTAGTACATTACAATAGATAAATGTATGCTTAGTTATCAATATAGTGCTTTAAAAGCAACTTTTATTATAAGGAACAGAAAACCTTAACAATTCATTTCGTTATTTTTTAGCCTTTAACCAAAAACTTGATTGACAGTAATGCTTTTCATTTTCATATTCTATTGTAGTATTTCACTGCTTTTAGGTACTCAAATAAGGTATGAGCTGTAGCTTCTTCGTCTTTTAACATCTTTTTTATTTATTTTTTATTTATTTACGAGTTTTACCTTTTTTCGTGTATTAGACAGACCGTTTTTCGTGAACAATCTTGTAACAGAGTTTGATGTTTAACACTTTTAGTTATATTATTGCACTTTTGATAGGTGAGTGATTCAAGACTATTGAGTAGGTATCCATGTGTAAATTCAGTTTCCTTTTCTAATTCTATTCCATATGATTTCTGCATGTTTTGAGGTTTTGTACATCCAGTTTCTTTCCCAAATTTTTATTTCACATATATTGCCACAGACATATTTATTGCCGTTATTAATAATTAACCATGAGTCAAATGAGAAATTTACCACTGGCCAAGAGACCAATTATAAGTAAATAATTCAATAAAATATCTATAATATTTTACAAACCATTATTTAATTAGATTAAACATTCCTATTGTTAAGATAACTTTGCCGCAGTCTACTATAATCCTAACATCAGCTATTTTTAAAAATTAATTCTGTGACTTTGTACGAATCAAAATTTTTTTTAAAGTTTCTGGTACGGCTTATTAATTTCCTGGCCTAAGTTAGACTTTTCGTGAATAATACCTTGAATTTTTTGTTGGAAACATTGGACAGGATCGGTCTTAAAAAAACTTGAGAGTTGGATGATTGTTCTTACTTCCTATTTTCTACAGAGAATCACAATAATAATAATAATATAATAATTAATATATTTATATTATATATTATAATTATCAATCATTATTTACATGTATGAAGAAAGTAATAAATTTATATATTTATGTATTGATTTAAAAAATCTTACTCTCATTCAAATTGAGTTTTACAAAAATATAAAAACAATTGTAAAATCAATCATTTTTTTATTTAAATAAACTTCAATTTATCTTTGCCTGCCCGTCGCCCTCAAGAACTGTTTAAGCATTGCAGCTAAATGCTCAAGTTCGTTCTTTCCGCTTCGATCCAATCATGTAAAACATTAAATTACAAAGAAGCTTAACTTTAATAAGGAACAAGGCAGTTTCAGCTCGATATTAATGAATATAAATTTTCCTCGGCATGGATCTAAGATTACAACGTTATCCGCCCTCACTTTGAAATTTAAATAAGTTTAATCAAGGAGACATCGTGTCCAGCTCCTCCTCTTTATCGGTATTTTGAAATTAATTTATCATTTTTCGAATATATTTACGTTATTAATTAATATTTATTTATTTATTTATTTATTTATTATTGCCTCTACCCAGTAGGGTCATTGGCAAAAACGCTTTCGATTCAAACTTGATTGTACAGCTTGGTCTTCTTTAAAAAAGACATCACTACCTTCACCGAGTCCTCCATGTCTCCCAACAACTCCTTGAGGTTATTTCCCATTTTCAATTCCCGTCGAATCCTGGTAAATCTTGGACATTCCAGGAGGATGTGCTTTACTGTAAGGATTATGGGATGGCAGTGTTTACAGGTTGGGGCCTCAAGTCCTCTCAGCAGGTAACCGTGTGAAAATTCACAGTGCCCAATGCGGAGTCTGCACAAAATCGTTTCCTCTCTTCTGGAAATCCGTGAGCTCGTTTTCCATTTGGTTGGTCCGTCTTTGATCTCTGACGATTTCGAATATGATATTCTCCAACTGCTTTGCCATTTGCATCGTATTTTGCATATCATGGATTTGCACCAATCTTCGTTTGTGATATTGATGAACGTTTGGAAAATTGGTGCACTGTTAGTACGGGCCATGTGTGCAGCATGATCGGCATTTTCATTACCTGGTATTCCGCAGTGCGAAGGGACCCAGGTGAAAACAATGCTCCTGCCTTCTTGACATAGCCTCCACCACGTGTTTCTAATTTCTCGAATAAAAACATGTTTCGGCTGGTGGCTTTCTATTGCATTAATTACTGACATCGAATCTGTTATTATGACTGTGTCAAGTTTGGTAATGTTTTCACACAGGTTCAGGGCCTCTCTAACGGCTGTTGCTTCGGCTGAGAATATTGAATATTCTCCTGGCAACTTGTACAGATACCTTCCTGAATCAGTTACCACCGAACATCCAACTGCGTCCGCTGTCTTCGATGCATCGGTGTATATTAACATATGATTTACATACTTTTGGATCAGTTCCATGAAGTAGCCTTTGATTTGGGATGGGCATATGCATTCTTTGTAGACATTTGCCAATGACTTGTTTATTTTTGGCTGCCTATTTAACCACTCAGGAACTGTAATGTTAATATTTGGGTAAATTGAGTTTAAATTCAAACAGAGTTCTGTCAGCGATTTATGAATCCTTTGGTTGAAGGCTTTTGTTCTCACATCCTTAAGTCCACGTCCGTCTGGATCTTCGCCGAACAAAACGGAGTTCAATGGGTGGTCTAAGCATGCCTTCAATTTGGATGACAATTTCAATGACAGATATGTTCGTCGCATGTCTAAAGAAGGCTCTCCTGACTCAATGTATAAGCTTTCTATTGGAGACGTCCGGTGTGCTCCCGTACAAATTCTGAGAGCTGTGTTGTGGACTGCGTCTAAGAGCTTGCAAGTTGTTTTGGTAGTGATGCTGTAAACTTGCGAGCCGTAGTCAATTTTACTGCGGATCAGTGCCTTATAAAGTGTTAAAAGCATAGTTCTGTCTGCACCCCATTGAGAGCTTGCGAGAGATTTGAGGAGACCAAGGCGTTTTGTACACTCATCTTTTATATTTTTAATGTGGTTCGACCAACATAAGCGCTTGTCCAATATCAGGCCTAGATATCTTAAGGTCTCGACGAAGGATATGGGTGTTCCGTCCAAGAATAGTTCGGGGTTTTCCGAGCATCTTCGTCTTCGACAAATGTGCATGCATTTTGTTTTCGTAGTGGATACTTTAAATCCGCTGTTTTTTGCCCAAGTATTTATATTGTTTAAGGCATTCTGCATTCTCTGTTTAATGATGCTAACAGACTTATTGCGGGAAATGATGACGATATCATCAGCAAATAATAATCCTTTCACTGGTTCCTGAAAGTGATGTTCAATATCATTGATTGCTATCAGGAACAAGGTGACACTAAGGGGTGATCCTTGGGGAGTACCCGTTATTGATTCGCGCACCGAAGATATGGAGGATCCTACACGAACGCAGAATTTTCGACAGTTTAAGAAATTTTTTATGTAGGTCCACATTTTTCCAACAATACCCCATGAGTTCAAAATGTCTAAAACGCGTTGTCTATTCATTTTATCGTAAGCTTTCTCCAAGTCTAGGAATGCTGCCACTAAATGTTCCTTTCTTGAAAAAGCTTCTTGGGCCTCGCAGGATAATAATAGGAGAGGATCCATTGTAGATCTTTCTTTCCTGAAGCCATACTGATGAATGGATAGCTTACGCATTCTTTCTAGGGTATCCATTAGTCTCCGATTCACCATCTTTTCCTGCAGTTTTGAGACACATGATAACAGAGATATTGGTCTGTAGTCTTGGGGGTATGCGCTCCTTTGGTTTTTTGGAATAGGTATTACCAAAGCCTTCCTCCAGTCATCAGGGAAACTGCCAGTATCCCAAATCTCGTTGTAAAGGTTTATGATATACGCCATCGCTTCTTCAGGTAGGTTTTTAATCATTTCATATGTTATTCCATCTGTGCCTGCGGCCGATTTGGTATTTGTAGCTGCCAAGGCGGATGTCAATTCGTACATAGAAAACCTTTTGTTATAAATTTGATTTGATCGAGTATCCTCCTGAATTGTGCACACATCATATGTATATGTAATGGGCTGTGACATGGTGTTTTGAAAGAAGTTTGCCAGATGTTCTGCTATTTCTGAAGGTCGAGTTACCACTTCATTTTGGGTTTTTAAACCTGCGATTTTCTGGTTTTTATAAATACCTCTAATACTGCGGACTTAGTTCCATATTTTGCATATGGGAGTATTGATGTTAATAGTTGAAATAAAATCTCTCCACGAAACCTTTTTGCTGTATTTTACAATCCTGTTTGCAATGGCCCTCAATCTTTTAAATTCAATTGCGTCAGCCGGGTCCCTACTGCGCCGAAATTTGTTAAGAGCACGTTTTTTTGCTCTTATGGCATCGTGACAATCTTTGTTCCACCATGGGACTTTTGTGTGGGAACCATTTTTATTTACAACGGGAATATTTTCCGTAGCTGCATCTAATAATACTTTCCCCAGAGATGCAACTTTGTCATTTATGTTTTGCCTGTCATCTAAAGTTTGAATTTGGTTTTTTATCGTCTCTTTAAATCCTTCCCAATTTGCCCTCTTGTATGCCCAATGAGAGTGTATATTTTGTGTTATTTCAAGTCTATTTGACTTGAGGACGATTGGTACATGGTCGCTTCCGTAGAGATGGTCTTTGGTGTACCAAGTGACCTTTGGTGCGTACCTTACATCAGCGAAACTTAAATCAATGGCGGAGAATGTGTTGCTTTTGGAGCAAAAATGTGTACTTTCTCCTGTATTGAGCAATGTTATAGCTGAATGTCTTTCTAAAAATTTGATTATTTTAACACCTCGGTGATTTACATCTTGCAGAGGTGAGCCCCACAATGGGTTATGGGCGTTAAAATCTCCCAGAAGTAGGTATGGTCTGGGTAGTTGGTTGACTATGCCCATAATATCTTCAGTTAAGAAGGGTTGGGATGGTGGGATGTATATGTTACATATAGTTATTGGTTCATTATTGTATATTCTAACGGCTTGTGCTTCGAGTTGTGTTTTAAGTTTAATTTCTTCACTGTATACCTCAGTATGTACTAGTGTAGCGACTCCTCCCCATGATTTATCAGACCCTTTTCTATCTTTTCTATATGTTTGGTAATGTTTGATTTTTAAATTTTGTTTTTCGTTGAGGTGAGTTTCTTGTAAAACACAGCATATTGGGTTTTCTTCGTTTAATAATAATTGTAAATTTTCATAATGGCAGAAAACACCGTTGCAATTCCATTGCACGATTTTGTCTTGTTTTGTTGATGCTATTAATTTATTTTTGGATTGCATTTTATTTTGCGTCATTGTATGGGGAAAGTGAGTTTGCGTTTTAGGCATTTTGCAACGAGTAGTGATCTTCTAATAATTATTTTCCTTAAAGCGTAATTAGCGATTGTTTTATAATTAGGGAGGCCGATTTTGTAACCTATATTTGATTGATTGGTTATGGAAAATTTTAATGAATCGAATCTAATACACATGTTAAATGTTTTTATCAATACTTTTTTCTGTAAAAATTTAATTTTAATTTTTTGGTTATAAAAGTTGGAATGAAGATAATTTGTGTACGAATTTAGTTTATATCTACTTAGCTGTTTTGGAACTTTTTGTCGGTTAGACAGGTTTTGTTTTTTTCTTAAAGTTCTGGGAGGTCGTAGGTTCGGTTTCATGGATCACAGTCTCCACTGAAATGTTCTGATGGTTTTCCTTTATATTTATTTTATTGTTTTCCAAATTTTGCGTTTTATCTGTGTTAGTTTCTGCTTTTTTTGAGTGCGTTGAGTCTATTAGGTTACCTGTGTGGTTATTTTCATTTAAATTTGAAATGGATTTTTTTGGGGGATTAAATTCGTTGGATGTGTATATTTGATTTTTATCCGCGTTAATTTCGTTTTTAGGCGAATATGTGGTTTCTTTTGGGTTAACTATGTTATTTTTGTCATTTAAATTTGATGTAGATTTTTTTAAGGGAATGAGGTCGTTATGCGCGGTTTCGTCTGAAATTTTATTGGCTGCTTGTTGTTTAGATGGAATGTTGTTATTGGAATTGTAAGATGAGGTATAGTTTGAGATACAAATATTTTCTTCCAATGCTTTCACTTTGTTTACTAGTGATTCTATAACCCCGGTTAGCTTTTCGATCTGTGTCTGGAGCATGTTGCTGTTAGTTGGTGTCGATGCGATTTGTGCATATTGAGAGGAAGAAAGGTTATGTTGAGTGTTTTCAAACTTTCTCTTAGCTAAATTATATGAAACTCTATCCTGTACCTTTATTTTTAGTATTTGTTGCTCTTTTAAAAAAATTGGACAAGACCTCGACCATGCAGGATGTGGGCCAGTGCAGTTTATGCATTTGGTTTGATGTGTACATTCCTCTTCATGCAGGGGGAGACTGCACTTGCCGCATTTAATTAATAATATTTAATACATATTAATAGATTTATGTCATGAAATAGTCACTATATCAACGAATCATAATTTTTATTCAAAAAGGTATAATGCCCTTAAGAAATACGATATTGTACAAATTTGAAGGTTTAATGTGCTTTTGCCGTTGAGTGCTTTGAGATGTGGACTATCAATGCAGGCAATGGCATCGAATTTCAAACAGATCAGCCTGAACCGGCGATATAAGGCAATATACAATCTATCTCTTACGCATACCTTAAAAGTATGGACGATATTTTGAAATATGTGCATATCTTCTCTCATTGATTTTTCTCGTGTTTTATGTTTTAACCCGTATGAAAACCTGAAATTAGAGTCGAAACGTCGGATCGCAATTGTAAAATTTTATATCTACGTATCAGTGTTTTTCTTTTTGACCGCTAACCTAGTCACTTTTTCTATTAAAAAAATAATAATAATAACTAAAAAAGTCAATTTTAATTTTCTTTCATGTAATATTTATTGTTTTCATTTTTTGTATTTATAATAAAATTGAAAGGGATAAGGAATTTAAAATTTTATACAAAAAAAATCAATTTGAAAAAAATTGGCCCTCAAGGTACGCTCGGAAGATTTGAAACACCGAAGTTGGTGATGTCACAATCCATGTATTTTTCTAATAATTATAGCACTTTGATCGGTGAAAGAAAAGTATTTAAAATTTGGACAAAATCTATAAAAAAGTTAGGAATCTGTTAAAAAGTTAACCCTACTGCCCCAAATTATTGAATAATTATGCAGAATTCTGCATTCTGAAATGATTGATAAATATTTTATCAAGGTAAAATGTATATTGCGGCTTATTTAAGAAGTTATTTGTTGACGTAGGAGAAGCGCTATTCTTGATAATAATATCGCTTATTGAATCGAAGCTATAAACGCCCTTCAAGCAGTGATGGAAAATATATTTCTCTGCCATATTTTCTACCTGGGAAAATTGCTGTTCGTTTCTAAACTTATCTATAAAAATCATAACTTCAGCACCAAATAATTGGAACTGGTGGCTTTATTTATTTTGCTTTTTATTTACCTTTAGCTATCCGTCGTGGGGAAAAAATGGCAAATTTCATTAAGTTACTCATTTAATGCTGATAAACTGTTATTAATTACCTTAGGTATGTAGCATCAAAATATTTATATTATTTAACCTTACTTTCTCTGATAGTGTATTTTATGATTTTCACTAGAACAAGACATTGCAGTTTCTATATTTCTATGTATGTTGTATGTATATAAGTTGTTTAGAGTATGCATAGATTAAATAAGCCATAAAGCAAAGTAATAAAGAAACAAAAAAAAAATAGGGAATGATAAAAAAGACTTATAATGTCCGTGTTATAGGCATCATTGATCAACTTTTTTTTCACTCGATTATGGTAGTTATCTGCCTTTCCTTTCACCAAATAAATCTGTATATATTTTATTAAGGTTTTTGAATACACGTCAACATAAAAGGTGAAAAGTCATTCACTACGAATATCCAATATTTAATCTTGAAGATTAAATATATTATCAAAATTAAGTAATTACTATTTTCAAGTTTTCTACTTCACAGGTCTAATATAAATACGTATTTATTACATTTTTTTCCAAAATTTCGCCGCTTCATGCATTTTCAAGCCTTCATCCAAACAAATTACTAATCTTGTAAAATTATGCATCTGAAAATCAGTTTTTATAAAAAAAAAAGGACTATATAATTGTCAGATACAATTATAAAATAAAACTTCCAGGAATTTAAAATAAACTTAAATTTAAAAACCAAAACAACACCACAAAAAATAATACCACTAAAATAGTCGGCAGAACAGCAGCGTTACGGGATTAGGATTTGTTTGGTGGAAATGAAAATCTATTTTCATGAATGTCTCTTTCTTGATGTGAATATTGGAGATTATAGTTAGAAATATATTTCCCAAGAAACATAGATTGTTTTTATGCTTAACTTTCATCCTCTAAACGCGCAGTGTTTTAACAATATATTGTGTGAGAACGATCCTCCACCTATTTCTCTGTTTCTCTCTCTCTCTCTCTCTCTCTCTCTCTCTCTCTCTCTCTCTCTCTCTCTCTCTCTCATATATACATATATAGAAAAATTATTGTAAATTTTACCAACATAACACACATAATTGTATTACAACCTGGTTGTTCTTTGTAGTGCATGATTAGGAGATCAATATAGTCTCTATAAGTCGCTATAATATAGTTTTTTATTATTTACTGAACCTCGAGAACTCTATTATCACATATATGTAGGAGGGAATGGAGGGGGTGTGAAGGGACCATGGTTGAAATAGAGCCGTGTAGAGACTTAATCATTTGTCTTAATCATGTGTGATTGACTGATGACGACTCTTTCACCCCGCCCTTGTTCGTTGTGAAATATATTGCTCTTCAGACCTCATCGCTCTTTGCTGGTGCCACGTTTTATTTCATAGCGAAAAGAAAAATAGATTTTTTTTTGCTACGTAGAGCTCTTTATTTCGGATGATTGATATGACCCTATTTTTATATTGATACCTTATTTTCTGTATGATTGATCAGCGTACAGCCATTAATACATTTTTTGGGGGACTTCGGAATGGGATGTGTTAGGGTAAAGAAAATCATGATATTTTCTAAATGCTTTATCAGTGTTTAGTATACCTTTTTACACATAATCTTTTATTTTCTTTTTGCTAATGATGATATCTAAAAATGCGATATAAATATTTGAATTACAGATTAATGATATATAGCTATGAGCTTCTTTTTTAAAAATAATTTTCTTAGTTTTTTAACTTTTTTAGTTTTAATCGTATTCAAGGATTTAAGGATAGTATAAATCATGTAACACCTTATTTGAAACAAAATCTTTACCTTTTTTAATCGTTTCATGCCTCAGCACTGCTTAGTTTTTTATTACGCCCTTAAAATAAAACCACGTGCTATCTGCCAATGGAACATTTATGAGCGGGGACCATAAGTAAGGTAAAATTATGGGATATGCCATTAATCTTGTGCTGTTTTCACCACGATAAATCACTCTCTCTTCTGACAGTTTCCCCTTCGTTTTCCACGACCCCCTTGTTCTACCCTTCGGTGGAATACTTAGGGCTTCCCTGCCTTTGTCCATTCCGGCAAAAACATTCCTAACACCGGGCTAAGGATTCGCTTGAAATGCTTCGAAATGTCTATGCCTCCCAAGGTTGTTTTGCAATCAACTGCAAAAATCAGAAAATTGATTCAATTCTCAAGAATTGAGGGGAAATTTTGAGAATAAAAAATAAATTAAATTACCTTCAAACTCAGACAAGATACGTATTACCCAGTTTACATCGGCGACAACCAAATTTCTCGGAAAGAAACTACGTTAACTTGGACTTCTGTTCGACAGAAGAATGACTTATGATCCATAAATCAAAATGAAAAAAGAAAAAAAAAAGACGATGAACATACGTTTAAAAATACTTTACTCTCTTTTTCCCAAATCTTGTAAATTTAAAATTAGGCAGAAACTGAATACATAAACCTACTTACTTAATCCTATTTAGACGGTTTGAACAATTGGATGTAGGTACCCATTTGAAGAATTTCTGATGAATTTTTGGTGAAACTGCTTCTGGGATTGGTAAAACTTCCTAATAATAGTGCCGTGCCAGGTCAACTGATTTTATTTTAGCATTCTTATATTTTTGGATACTCAGAGCTTGAGAGTAATGATACACAAAATTCTTGGACGAATTTATGAGTAATCTTGTCGCTTATACTATGAAAAAACGCTTACTTGTGAGGTAACGAATCCCTTATGGGTGATAGTGATTCAAGTTTCTCACTTGTAGTTTAAGAATATTCGATATATCAACGCTGCAACGTTTGACCGTCGACTTTGAAGATTTTGTTTTTATTATTCGATACTTGGGAATGCACATGATACGAAACTAATACATGTTATGCCATCGGTAGAAGTTTCAGAATAAATAAAAGGATAATGAAAACTTGCTGTATTAAAAATATGCTTTTGAATAATAGGATAGGGGGTGCACATATAATAATAAATTTTGAAGCAGTAATAAAGAAAACGTTTATTAACTTATTTTATCTATAGCGCGACGATTTGCATAAGCTAAGCTTTTAAGGCCGACAAACTAAGTTTGAAACTCACACGTTGATTGGCGTTAATCGATCACATTGGCCTGACCTTAGCCGCATCATCCTCTCAACAAAAACTTATAAGGTATGATAAACACTCAACCGCTTTTATTGAATTTTTGATGCCAGTTTTTATATTAGTCATCCCTTCACTTCCTCGTGGTAAAGTAATCTATGCAATTTTTTTTAAGATCCGGATTTAAACTCCCCGCGAGGATGTTTTCAAAAAAATATTTTAATTGTTTTTTAAGGTCATTGTTTATCGTTTTTCGAAATTAAATTTCTATAAAACAACAGTATAAAATGGTATCTGAGCAATAGAAATATTAATGCATTATTTATGTTCAAAGAATAGAAAAAACAAAAATTTAACCATCCTTAATTTCCAGTACTAATCCTATTTTCAGGTTTTCAGGTTTATCGTTTTTGAGCCAGTCTGTTTACTCACACACACACACCAACAAAGATACCTATATATTTCATGTATAGGTAAGTGAAAGTAAAAAAATAAACTCACAATGAACCGCATTAGTTTTTGAATATTCTATCAAGAAACATTATTTTCATGCCTTGTTCTGAACCCAAGGTCATACTGCGACATTTGGGTTGTACAGTTTTTGTGAAATACTTTCAAAACCTCTAAGGTCCCACCAATATATTAGCGGTATTTTACCGACTCTACTAATCCTTGCAACTAGTAATTACTGCAGACTTAGCAATCTGTATCAAAGTAGTTTTTAATTAATGTTAATGAACGGATAACATAATCTAATCTAAAACACTTTAAATGAACGGCAGAGAATTTTTCAAGAACAGCGAGAGCCAGCCAGATTGTGGGTTGCTTAAGGCCCGAAGTCGGCTTAGCGGATCTAAAGCCTTAAAGTCTTAGAAGCGAAAAACTTTTTTCTGCGAGAGTCAATAACTTTAGACTTACTTATTGTAGGTCCTTTTTCTTCAATAAATCTTTTGGTGTACAATTAAATTTAATAGTGATAATGTAATTTGAATTGCACCTATTTCTTATAAGAGATTTTCTTGAAATTAATTGTTCTAAATCGCTTTTTTCAACCTTCTTTTATTATTTAAGTAAAACACATCTAACGTTAGAATAATTGTTTCTATAAGCTGAAATTTATGAAATATATTCGAAGGAATATGATGAAATATAGCATTTATTTATTAATAGCACTTTTTTTTTTTTAATTTATTTAATGTAGATATCTGTATATATATATATATATATATATATATATATATATATATATATATATATATATATAGGGGGAGGTGGGGCACAATGAAACACAAAAGTTTTTTTTAGCCATAGCACCCCACCTGAGACTTTATTTTTTCCATGTTACCTTAGGATCTAATCTATGTAAGAAATGCGTTAAACATTATTTAATGCATCATGTGTGACCGCGAGTAGAAATTTTCCAAAAAAATAATTTTGTTACATTGTACCCCATGCCCTGGGTACAATGAAACAGCTGAAAAAAACACCATAATTAACAAAAAGACTTCGTCGGTGTTTCGTCATTTGCTTTAGGGTAGGCACGAAAGTTTGATTTTGGAAGAAAGTTGTCATAAATTAATACAGTGTTTTTGGTGTTCCGTTTTCATTTTCGCATCAATCTGTAAGGAAATTAAAAAAAACCGACTGCTTACTGCACATTGAAAAACATGCGGCACGATGAAACACTCGTGGGACTCCATGAAATGTTCCATTGTGCCCCGAACGCCCTTGTTTTAAGGACCCCATACGAGCCATTTTTATGGCTTTAACTTCCTACGATGAACGTGAAGAGGTAGGAAAGCCAAAGTCAGGCAAAATCTTAAGAGATACATGCATAATGCAAAAGTTGTAAGAGCGGATTGAATAAAATAATTACTTATACCTAGAGACGGAAATCCGTTCAACGAAAATTTTTAGTTTTGCCTAACAAAACCGCACATCAGCTTGTCACGAAACAAGTCGAAAGGGGACAATAAGCTGACTTTGTTTGGAGCCTCCCTTACTGCTTGCTCTCTGAATTTGGGTTACTCTAGAACTTTTGGTTCGCCCAGTGCACCGACTGTTTAATTGTTCCCCCCCCCCCTATATATATATTATTTTTTTTTTTAAATTGAATTAATTTGGGATTTCATCGAATTTGACCGAAACTAAATACATAATTATAAATATGGGACTTACTCCTCACATATTTTACGATTTAGCAAATAAGGCGTATTTACAATTTTAAGGCTAATAACTTGCCGTTGATGGGTAAGTAAATAACAAAGCTATTTACCTTCTTACAACAACCAGAAGTTGAATCATACAAATGGAATTAAAAACAGACATATTTTGGCTAATCTTGAAATTACTTTTAATAGGCAAGTAGCATAAGGAGCTAGATTTGCGACCTTTTAAAAATGCAATAAAAAAATGTTGCTCTTTCCTTATGCTGAAAATGCCAGCCAGAACTAAAAGAAAAAGAATGTTAAGAGGATTTTACTAGGATAATTAGTCTGAGGAATGAAAAATACGAATAAGCGATATTTATTTGTTGAGATACGAATTGAGTTAGATAACTGATCGGATATATAACACAGTATAATCAAAAGAAAAACAACTTATAACTTGTATCTCTCGTCCAATGCATGAAATGAAACGATTTTTCAGAAAAAAAACCAATTAAACTTTCTTTTTTTCCCTTCCTTTGATAAATGAAACCTACTTTATACCATCGTTAAAAAGTTTCAGGAATCATTGCTACTTCTGTCTATAAACAATTAGCACAGAGATAGTATAGGGAAATTGGGAGATACTTTGTGAAAAATACTTTTTAAAATGCGTTTTTACGTGATATGCGCATTTTACGTGATATTCATAAAAATAAATCATACTTATATAAAAAACATGGTAATAGTACATACCTAATTAATAACGGAAGGAGGAAATATATTTGTGGGGATAATTAACTAATCAGTGTCGTCGAAGTAAGTATGTGATTGAGTTGATACACCACACGACTATCATAGGGATGTCAAGTGTCAGCAGGTAAACGATACCCTCTAAGGCATAATGAGGTGGTCAAGATTGGACTCAATTATTGCAGACCAGCCTCTTTGCTCGCGACAATATTCTAAACACGTATTATATTCTAACTTTAAATCATTAAAGAAAAAACATTTGTTGGAACGAACTGACAGTTGGAACAATCCGTCATAGCACCTGTTTGTGACTGCAAAGTTCGAGTCCCATCCACGACGTTCTATGAAGTTATAGACCCTCCTCCTTACGAATATATATAAGAAGCGATTGACTGGACAGCTAGTCTTCGTCTTTGTCTATGTTTTGAAGCTCAAGTCATGTGATTATTTGTGTGTAAAGAAGTGATAATTTTTGTAACCTATTCAAAGTAAGTAATATCTGTGTTGTTAAAATTTCGGCGGCATTGACTATTATTATTTTTCTTTGAATAAATATTGTTTAACTCACAGAAGTGTTACAATACATAGGATTATGCGAAGACCGTTCCGTAATAGCTGATCAGCCCGTAGTAAACATTAAAATAGAAATAGTCTTGATTGACCAAAATAGGAAAATTGACTAAATCATCAACATTGCCGTCCCAAACGGTTTCCGAAAATTCATACCACGCCATCTTAAAAAAATCGATAAAATTCAGGTATATCCAGTTGGGATGTTCACCAATGTCCTCATCTCATATGACAATTTTTATATATTTATTATAGGCTAAGATGTATTAAAATATAGTTTGATACTTGAGCTTATTCTCCTCATCTGTTTTCCTAATTTATCCTAATAACTAAATATCCTAATAAAACAGGTTTTTTCCTTATAAATAAATGTGCTAAATTCTATAATAATATGCTGTCCACGAATTCTTTATCTAACTTACTCCACAGGTCTCTGACCTGAGTGCTCAGGTATGTCGATACTTCGGTTCTCTTTGAACTAGCCTGTGTAAACCGAGGCAACCACAACCAGCTGGACACCAATGGATGAGGAGAGAGAACCGATTTAATGTTGAGTGTTAACTCTCTAGAGATGAATTTCCCGCGGTAACCGCAGGAAAAACTAGGGCCTTAGGGGTTTTGCTCGTAATGTTCATGAGAAAATTAGTTTTGAATCTCCGGGCCGCAACATAATCGTCCTTAAATGCATTTGTGTTACAAGAAAAAAAAAACGGTTATAACCATTGCACTCAATCTATAATTTTAAACCGATATATTTTATAGCTCTTTTTTTTTTTTTTTTTTTTTTTAAGATGAGATATGCTAGATCTTCAAAATAAATACTTCATTAGTTTTATCTTTTAATATATACACAGTATAATGCAGACGTGTAACAACGAAATCCGTATCTTTCTGCTTGTGATGGAATAAAGGCCGCTGATATTCTTAGTAGAATAAAGCTATATAAAACAGAAAAATAATCAGAAAATTAGATCTCTGCATGTTCAAAGAGTCCGTTTTTTCTGGGAAATCTGCTTATCCGCCAAATTTAGCCAACCTCATTTTTTTTTTTTTTTTTTTCGTCATTTGAAAATGTGAGGTTTTGTATTTTCAATTTTTTTGCGCCTTTATTTTTAATCCATTGACATGAGAGAAGTGATTCTAAAGAAAGTTCCTAACACTGCTTAAAATGACTGTTTTACTATGATATTAATATAAAAATTGATTTAAAGAAATTTTTATTAGAAATTAAATACGTCTGTTAATTAGTTTTTTCGATAACATGTGTGATGTAATTTTTTAAAACCTTATAACGTAAAACTATTGAAAAATGGAGAAAATCGAAAAGGACAAAAAAAGTAATTCACATTTTCTTTGATTGTACGGTAACACTTATTAAATATATTAATGTATTTAAATATATAAATATTATATTAAATATATTAAATATAATAATTTTACAATGCCACACAAACTATGGGAACACAATAATTAAACAGGATATGTAAGTATCACTTTGTAACTACACAGCAACACAAAAATAATCATATGACTTAAGCTTCAGAACAAGACTAACACTGCTGTCCATCGCTCTTTATATTTAGTCTGAAGAAGAACTGTCTGGAAGGTTCTAGGCAAGCGTAGATTGTACTCGAACATCGTAATCACAAACATGTACTAGAAAAGTTTGTCCCAACAACAAGTCTAAAAATATTTTAAATCGTATGTTTTGTGTTTCGTTTCGTTGATGTTTTTCGCTTCAGGCCATGTCTCGCGAGTCAGGCTTGGTCATGTTGAACTATTTCTTTTGGTTATATTACATTAAAAATTATCCAATCAAGATTTTGGTAATTTAGACTTCATCGTCTCTGACGAACAAATATTAATCATTAATGCAAAGAAGGGGTTGATATATATAGTAGTTGTCTACTATCAAGCTGTTAAGTTGTTAAGACTCCTAATTAAGCGGTAGGGGAGTCAAAATGTATTGACCACCTTATTAATCCTACCGCATTTTACAGACACAAAAAAACTAACAAATTGCTTTTAATGAGGAATACTTAGCTGTTTTGGGGACTTAACTTTGTGTTAATTTCAACTGTCGATAAAATGAAGAAGCAATCAACTGTTGACCTGTCTTCGTCGGTTTTATCAATATCAGCATTGACTTCTGGTGGAGCAAAGGGCATGTGCAATTGCATTCCATTCCGGTCATTATGTTACATTTATTTTCGCTTCAGGCCAAGTCTCGCGAGTCAGGCTTGGTCATGTTGAACTATTTCTTTTGGTATTCTTCCTTTTATTTCATCCCCGAGCTTCTTTTTCAATGTTACCATCCGAATCAATTAAAGTGTGTTCTATCTATTTATTTTTCCTACAATATAAAATGAGTGTACTTCAGCTATATTCCAAATCAGGCTCTATTTCATTATACTCTATCCTTTTATCGACTCTGTTTTATCTATCCTGTATGTTATGTAAGTTTGCTTATTTATTTATTTTTTTTACTCAGAGCTCTCCTATTAAATATCATGCTAAATCTTGAATTTTGAAATTTCTCTACTTTATTTGGAGCTAGGGATATCAGAAGGTCTTCTACGATTCTCCCATTTTTTATTTTATTTTTTCCCCTAGTTACACATAATCGGCTTTTTGAAAATTTTAATCTTGTTAAAATTGCATTGTTGACCCATATTTCGCTGACATATAATAAATAAATATATGCACGCATCCGCTAATAGGTATTGTTCGCTTCCTTTATCCTGTTTTGAAATAATGATCCATTTTCCTGGATCTGTAGAATATTGTACTTATGTGAGGGTTTACTAATGAGAGAAAGTGGTGGTTCACGCTCTTAGGGACTTTTCCTTTATCGTACCAGTCCTACATCTATAGCATCTTTATATTATCTAATCTTGCTCTATGGCTATTATCAGCGTTTTCTTACGACTTCGTTTTGAACCTGGTTTTAAATTAATGATACCTTGAAATATTATATTGTTTTATACTATATTTCTTTTTTTTTTACTTTCACTTGCCTATATATGATATATATACAAAGGGAAAGTATTGCGATCGTGAAAATGTTTTTCTTCTTAAATCCTCAATGACACTGAAAGCAATTGTAATTTCATCTTGCCACATTTGAATTTTAATTTAAAGTTAGTTATCAATCCACATTCATGAGAAAAGGTAGCTTGAAGTATTGAACTGTAGAGAAGGAGCTAGAAGGTTGCTATTAAATATTCATGAGGTACAGACCCAAACTGACAGTTGGGATAAATAGAGCAATTCACATCTTTTCAGTGAACCTCCCAAATTTCACTTGGGATTCAAGATTTATTTTAATTGATGGTACCAAGTTCTGCCCGAATCCGATTCATAATTAAATTCAGAGATGTCTCAGGTCTGCCTACTAGTAAAATTCGATCGAAAATGTCTTTTTGTTCTTTTTACCTAATAAGAGCTTAGTTTCACCTGTTAGACAAGAGTGGTTCATCTGGAAATGAAGTTTAGATTAAAAATAAATAAATTTCTCCACTCACTAAAAGACATATTGTCCAAAATATACTCGTTTTATCCGGAAACCGAGGATCATCGTAGTCCTAATGAATTTATTGAGGATATTGAGGAGAATGTTTGGAGCAGTTCATTAGAATGGGAATTTTGTGACAGCAGAGTAATCCTTAGCTATTGAAACTATATGGAGATGTGAATGCGGTAACTTTTACTTGATTGGTCCGCTTCAGACTTGTAAAATTTCTGAAGATCACATCTGCAGAAAAATTCTTCTGGAAGAAATTCACGTAAAACGATGGAGAGGCGTACCAAGTTGTGTTTGTACGGATAGCATAAGCGAGGATACCCGGATCCTTGATGCTTGAGAACCGGAATGGAAAAGGAGCCGTACATAGTAAAGATGACAGCGTTTCTGAGCTGCAAAAGGAATATGCGCAACATAAGAAGAACATTTTATTTTTGTAGAACGTTTCAGTTATATCTTTTTATAATCGGTAATGCCCACTATGAATCATTTCATTCAATACTTTTTACACCTTGCGTTCAGACTTAAGTTGGCATTGCTAATAAAGCCATAGAATATTGGCAGTATTACTCGTACATCAGTATTTTATTCTTGTTGTTGAAATTGAAAGTCCAAAAATTACATTAATGTTAATTATATTGGCGGGTTTGCAATAAGTTTGTAGGGTACTTATTGCAGAGTTTACGTAGGGTATGAATTATCGAAAGATTATAGGAATGTATTTATAGATTACATTATAATTATAGGAATGTAATTATAGAAAACGCTAAGAAATTTCCATTTCGATTAAGGATCAATAGACTATCAATTATTAGATATCGCATGTTGGGAAGAATTCTGGTATAACTCAGATAAAATGCTCGGGTATGATTTAGAAACATATAATTTTAAAATTTAGAACGCAATAGGAGTGTTGACATAAAACAATCTTTAAACTCAATTCTCCACAATCTTTATTTTTAAGATATACTGGTATTCTTCCAGTGTGCGATATTTAGATTTATGTGTACATGATAGCAACTAAATTGAATATTTTTATTGTTGCGTTCACCAGTCTATCTTCGATTAAAATACATGCATAATTTGACACTCCATTTTATTTCTATTTATTTTTATTCCTATGAACTTTAAATGTAACAGTGAAAAAAAAAATTAATAAATTAATTTCACTCTGTTAAATATATACTTCAATATACAGTCTAACCTTGGTAACATCAGGCTAACTTTTCAAGAGAGCACAAAAACAATTATAATGGACCTTTATGTTTTACTGCTAACCTATCTCTTGAATTAGCTTGCAAAAAGTATTTACATTACAACAATTGTATATGCTTATCTCATTTACAAGTATTTTGTTAGGTCCAATGCCTTATTATTCAGGACTGGAGTTCATTATTATTTTTTATTTTTTGGCCGTACAAACCTTACAAAACCATAGCCGATTTTTCAACGGTCTTTTATTACCAAGTTTATACGGCTTAATGTGGAATCAATCAAATTTTACAATGACGTAATAACCTTAAAATCGTTATATTCGGACTTTAATTCGTCTTGTTATGATAGACAGAAATATTGTCTCTGTAAATTCTCTAATTAAAATTTATTTTGAATGAGCCATTAGTTATTTAGTTGTTCAATTTTTACGTTACCTTGTCTTAAATTTCTGTTCTAAAAATATTACTCTAATTTCCTTCTTACTTGTTAAAGAAAAAAGCTGTTCATTTCAGCTGCCAATTATTTAAAATGTATTTTTCCTAAGACTTTTGCCATCTAACAAGACCATCATTTACGTAGAAATGTTCTAAGTGGCCTGATTTACATAACTACTATTTCTTTCTGCCAATTCCAACTTATATACCTTTCAATTTATTTTAATAAATGTATCCTTCATTTTTTTTTCTTTTTATTTTTTTTTTTGTTTAAATTTTTTAAATAATGTAACTTTTAGCCCATGAAATTGCAATATCATTGGATTACTGCTTTTAGTCCTAATTTTTCGGACTAAAAATTGGTGAGACTCAACATTGGCCACTCACCAATTTTATATTGCTCATTGTACTCTAGTGTATTGAGGGGGGCATTTGAAGAAAACTATATTGAGGGAAAAGTTAGTTGAACATTCTCTACATATTTTCAAAAGTTATTTTCAGACTTAGTATTAAAAAAATAGTATTAATGCTTGTACCTAAATATAATGATTATGAAAAAAAAAACTAAAAATAATTTGTTCAAAATTTTGTACCGAAATAAGTGTTTATTATGTTATATTAAAAATTTTTAATTACTTTATTAATTGTTTATCACTTTATAAATATTATTTTTAAGAATGTTATGTGTGATGTCAGATACTTTTAAAAATATCGTAATCATATTTGGACAGGCAAAATTTTGAATTACCATTCGATAATTCAGAGTGAAAAAAAAAATTGAAAATGATAGTGTCTGAAAGAAAAAAAAATCCAACCAAAATAGCTTTTATTTTTGCTCCAACAGTTTTATAGTCGTCAACTTATCTATAGAATATTTATACTTTTCACACTATTTTATTTTTAATTAAATATTATTTTCGCTTTATTTTTTTTTTTTTGCTTAAAAGCAGTTGACAAATGTAATAAATTTAACTTCATAGTAGATAGTTATACTTCATTGTTACAATAAATCCAACTAATTAACTTATATTTAAACAAAAACATTTCCCTCATATGAGAATTGAGATGCCTGCTAAAGAGAATGTGTGTTTTTGTTAGGAGGGAACAAACAAGAAGGCAGTTGTTGTTAAGTCCGCTTTTTACGAGGCTTTTTGTTAAGTGTCATTCTAGTCATGTATTATTCAGTCAAATGAATATTATATCACTGAAATACTTAACGTTTTTAAGCATTCCTGTACTAAGAAAAAGAAATCATTTAATTAGGAATCCGAATTGAATGTTTTTTATATTCATCTTAAATACCACAACAATTCACGTGCAATATATAGGTACTCAACAATGACTACTTCCTTATCATCTACTTGAGTTTTTTAAAAGGGTATGCATGACAGGCCATTGTGAGGCCATTAATTACATATGTTTACCTATATACTTCGATATTCAGTGAATATATATTAACTGTCTATATTTTTAATTTATTTAGAGGTGAGTAATAATCCACTGTTATTGTTTACGATAGTTTAATTTATATCCAGGATTTTCAGTTATATTTTTTTATTTTGATAATAAATAAAAAATAACTTGATAAAAGAAAACTGAAAATCCTGACTGTTAATCAACCTATATAAATTTATTTATTTTGTTGTTAATTTTCTATCACGAAAATAAGTAAATATATTTTAAATAATTTATTTTCCATATCCGTAAGACCTATATTGTCTCTGCTTTTGAAAAGGGATTATTTTATACCAACCGAGATTTTTCTGTTCCTATAGCTTTATACTTTTGTCGTTTTGTCCTATAGCTTTATTGTTTTGTCGTTAAGCTCTTTTGATGACTCGATGAGATGAAATTGTTAAGCTCTGTAAAACTTAGGACTGAATTATTTACTATCGCGTGATCGTTCTCTTGGTCAGTACTCTTGAATCCAAAGTCTATAAATCAAACCAATATTCTCCTTTTAATCTCATCCATACTGCCATTAAAAAATTTCTATTTCTTATTAAAAAAAAAAAAAAGGGTATTTATTTAATGTCAAATGATAGAATGTCAGTTAGAAAAGTTGCTATCAATTCCCTCACCAACCCGCAAAAAAAAAAAAAATTGTTTTTTTCGAAAAGAATTGTTACGAAAATAATGTATAAATGCTGATTTTATACGAAATATTCATTTTAATCAAGATTTAGGACATGGGGACTCAATTTCAATGCCATGACTGTCGGATTTGTTTAGCGATTATTAAATTCGTATTGAATATCTGTAATATTTTGTTAAATATTTATAAAATTATTATTCTTAAAAATTAAAAAGTAATTTTACCTTCTGCCTAAATGTTGACTAATCAACTCAAAAGCTTCAAGATTCTCTGGAAAATCAGCGAAACTAAAAACTCGCCCGTTCCAAACTTGGTATAACTTTCTTCTTAAAGAAAGAAGAATAAACTCTTCAAACCACTAACGTATTTCTTTTGTCCAGTTTTCCTTTTCTGCCCGTTTAAGCTGTTTAGTAATTGTAACTAATGATTTTTAAAAGAAATACCGTTTTAATGTTTGTTTCTTTTAACAATTTAAACTTAAATTTCTCTTCTGAGAGTTTTAATTTGTTTAGAAGTGAAATAAATTACAGTTCAATAATAACCAAGATTTTACGTGATCTTTGGTATCGTATAAGCCTATAATTTAATGACATTCAACAACTGAGTCTATCATCATACTATTTTCATATGGATAAAATGAGATCAATTAGGCCAGACTACCATGGCTATAATTTAATGTTTAAGCTTATAAATATATTATCTATTTATCTAAATTTTGTCTTTAAACAATCATTTCTTTTTTAATTACTATAATAATAATTTATTTTATTTTTTTAAATCCCTGGTTTAGAGAATAATTTAGTATAGAAAAGAGGGAAGTTTTGAAGCTGTTATAGAAAATTCGAGAACCCGAAACAAAGGGTTGTTCAGCCCCATCCGACCATAAACTGGAATCAACACAAGGCTGGAACTGGAGAAAGAACTCAGTGGAAATGTTACCGAGCCCCAATCCCGGTTTGGATCCAAATATCGGATATAAACAGTTTCATCCAATGGACCCTCTATATGTCTGTCAATATCGATATGAGAAAAAAAAAATAATCAAAATAAATAAATGTCATAAAAAGGAGAAAAGCATCATCAATCTCATTTTCGCCAAAAATATCAGTTAGAAAAAACTTTGTTAAAATTATTTACCGATACTTATCACCTTATTAGCAGTATAAAGTCGATGATACATTTATACATTTTTTTTTTTTTCATAAATACCTGAGTACTATCGTACTTACTAACGTTGCTTAACTAAATATTTAAAACAAAGTTTAAAGTAAGTAATTATTTTTTTCCAAAAATTTTGCTTCGGTCTCATTCAATTGTACAAAGTAACCGAGTGACTAAGGAATAAAAAAAGATCAATTTAAAAATTTTCTTTCTTTAGAATAACTTTTTTTTTTTTTAAATGGTTTCCAGTGGTTTTCCTATGGTGAATTTATATATTTAATTAATTATAATTATACACTTGTTCTGAATGATAATAATGTAACACTTATGTGGGTTAAACAATTTTATTCAAAGAAAATAACAATTTTTATTGCCACACAAATAAGTAAACTGGTTACAAAAATAATCACTTTTTAACTCAGAAATAACAATAAGACTTGAACTTCAAAACAAGACTAACTCTACAGTCCATCGCTCCTTATATTTAGTCGTAAGAATACCAGCCTCGAACCTTCTGGGCCAGCTGTAGATGGTACTCGAACATCGTAGTCACAAACATGTACTATGACAGTTTGTTACAACTGTTAACTCGTTCCAAAGAAAGGTCTAGAACTATTCTAAACCATATTTTTTTTTTTTTTTTGTTTAATTCTACAATACATTATTATCAATCCAATCATACAACGTAAAAGAATATAGATTTATGTTTTATACTATATTACTTCATGCATTATTTATATTCATTTCGTTTGTTCAGTAGGTTTTTTGGGGCTTCGAAGATAATTTCATACCATGAACCATACTGCCTTTAGAACCGGCTATAGCGCTATGCACAGCGCTATAGCGGCTGGACCGATAGTCTGCACTGTAACTAGATTATTTGGTTTTTTTAACTGGTTTCCAACTCAGCCCCTATCGTGGTCAGCTCAGAAGCATGGCAATAATCGTCGAGAACTGAACATCAGATTTTATTTTACACAGCGCCCATGAAGTTTTATCGAGAAAAAAATTCCACCACCTCTCGAACCAATACTCTGCTGCAGTGTTATAAAAAATATAAGTGAAAAGCTTTAGGATAACGCTCCGATCCAATATACAGATATAATACCTATAAAAAAATATTCACATCGAAGCGCAGGTTACCCAATAAAGGAAAAATCCTTTTAAAGAGTTGGGAAGTACCCTTTAAATATTAATAAAGGGGCAACGATACACCTCGTAAAAAATGGTGAAACGCTTGTTACAGAACTATTTATTACTAAAAGCTGTGTGAAAAAATTTTAAAAGTCGAAGAAGCGATATCATCATTCTGCTCCAATATCTAACAGAAATAAAACAATACAATAGAATATAAAGAAGCCTTTCACTGCCATTTTGGTGTAGATGGAAAAAAAAATTAAGTAAATAAAATTATATTTACGTTAATTTTTAAAATTATTTTCTTATTTGATAAGAAATTTAGATCATTATTTTAATTGATAAAACATTTTTAAGTATGGGGTAAAATTAATTTAGTTATCTAAGGATAAAATTTTAGGAAAATCCTTACTTTGAGATTTTTTACTTGGAAATTTTTTGCTGTTCAAGGAATCAGGGTTTTTTTTTTTACTTCCGAATCAAGGATTAAGTATTTTTTAAACTATTTTGCGAAATAAAACATAACTGAATATTTATATTTCAGTACATAAAGAGTAGTAGCAATTATGATACAGTTGATTGATGATATGTTTGAAATTATTCAATCGACATATGAAATGTCTATTAAAATTTACCTCATTCCATGTATAATATTTTTCGAAACCTTAGAAATTATTTATTACGCCAGAAAATTAACCGCAGTTTTCAAAATTCACTTTTTATCTATATAAAAAATAAATTAATCTTACCAAGCAAGAAGTCTATTTTCTTTTTTCTAGACATTTAGAGTGAAAATCTGATGATGTCTCTGGTTCGTTTTTTTCGTAAAACTGTTTACGGTTGGGCATTTGGCTTTAGCTATCGCTAACTGTGAACAATGGATCTTATTTCGCGCTTAGAAGACATGAATGTGGCTATGAATATTTGTCTGGCATAAATATTTTTAAATAATATCACTAATCATAATACTTGTTATGCTAAAAAAAAATTGTTTACTGATTTTTATTGATTTATTTGATCATAATTTATTATTAGAGAGTTAATCTGTAGTACGCATTATTTACTAATTGCTAAAATAACTAATTGAAAATAAAATTAACTTAGAAGAAATAATTAACTTATTTCTTTTTTACAGTGCCCTTACCTTTAAACCTTTTATGAAACTAAAACTTATAATGCTAAAATAAATAAAAGTAGACTTTTACAATTTTTCTTTTATAAAAAAAAATTTATTCTCTTTAAATAAATTTATTTGAAGAGAAAATATTGACAACGGACGTGAATCGAATCGTTCTATCATTTATAACTTTCAACAAATATTGTTTAACTATGAAGATATGTCAAATACGAGTAGATCCTATCATTTGTGATCGTCACATCATCAATGTGTTCGATCTCGGTCTACCCCATTCACACTCTCGGTCCGTTCCCGGTCCGATCTCCTAAAGTCTTATCATATTCACTTTATATAATTTTACACCGTTCACGATTGAAGCCATTAATAATCGAAGTTGCCTGTATTTGGATCTTAATTAATAATTAACTTACAGTTATTAAAGTATTTATTAGTTCATAAATTTTGCGGCCAAAAAATGTTCAACTTTTTTTTTTTATAGAAATGGCTCTTAATTTTATTTTTCTTGATAAAGAAGATAATATTATCAAAAAGTATACTAAGACGAATATATTGCAACACTATGATAATTATTAATAATAATTATAAATTAATTTAATAAATGGTGAAGAAATACTTTAAAACTTTTTCCGAATGTATTCAAATACGCTTGAAATTATTAAAAAAAAATCACCAAAAAGTAAATAAAAACACGATATCTTGTCGTGAAGCGGTTTGTCCGCGAGAAAAATTCATTTTTTGGTTTGAGATATATTTTGCAATGAATTAATGTAAAAAACAGTAACCGATTCATTGACTATATACTCATTGCTATTATAAAATAATGGTCAATTTGAAACTTGAATAAAAATGCAGAATCATTGAAAAAAATTCATGTGTGAATCAGGAAAAGAAGAGAACTCTATCGGAATGCTGCAAGGAGGTCAATCTCTCTCAAATAAAGTTTCATCAAGACCGATCTGGATGAAGCAGGACTGGAGCGAGACCGGACCTGTACCGTTATTGTAATTACCCTCTTCCTATTATTTTATAGAATATTTTTCTAGTGAGATCGAACCGGGAGCGGACCGATAATTTTTATGGGTGAGATCGATATCGAACCGAGGTCGGAGCGAAACTGGACCGATACCGATAGTGTGAATACTCTCTTTCTATTTCTGTTTAGAATATTTTGGTAGACTAAGATCGAACCGGGAGCGGAGCAGAAGCGAACTGATAGCGTGAATCCGCCCTAACTCTCCAGTCCCATCGCTCCTTATATACAGTCGTAAAGAGATGAGTCTAGAACCTCGTCGAACTGCGTAGATGGTACTCGAACTAGTCTCAAACACGTGCTATAACAGTATGTTCCAACGACTAGTCCGTTCAAACAATAAGTATAAAACCATTCCTAACCATATGTTTTTTTTTTAACCTTACAATATAGATTAGTTAGAATATTACAATTTTACAATGCAGACCTTTAGTTTAGTTTGTTCATATTCTTTGTCATATGTATTTATAATTTTTGTCTGTGTCTTGTTCATTTAGCCCTGAAGAATACATGCACTGTTGGGTCGAATCTTCGGCTGCAATAAAATAGTTTAATACTATTTATAGATTTTTGACCGCTACCACTGACTATTGTTATATTGAATAAACATTTGATTTCTAACTTCATCCCAAAAATTTAACCGTGTAAACGGTTTAAAAACCCCTTCTTTAGAGGTCTGTGGGACGGTACGTATGTAAAATACTTTCATGTTATAAGCGAAAAATAAAAACTTTATTTCCATTTGCTGTATATTAATAATAAATTATTAAATAAATATGACCATAATTAAAGAAAAATACATATTTCTGAACGATATGGCTACCATAATGTTCCTCCTTACTTAAGTAGATTATGACATATAAATGTTATTGCTAAAGTAAATAAATGTCAGCTTTAGAAATGGGCATAAAACTGGGCGATACTCTCGTGTGGAAAATAAATGAAACTGACTCCATTTCTATATTATTTCGTTTGACGATATTATTTTGGATCTGAACTAGATTTACGGTTTTAAAGCTTTACTCAAAGGTAGTTCTTTTTATATACTTTTTTTTGTTTTAATAACAAATTTTGTGTTGGCATATCTACTGAATACCATTATGAATATAGCAAAACTAAACTAAGATTGCGAAGCTGAGTATTTTAATGACTATTATTAAGAATATTATAGGAATATAACACAACAGATTAATTTAAAAAAAAATCACACTACCAGAAAAGGGATATAAGGGATAGTCCTGAAAAAGAGCAGGAATGGAAGAAGTTTTTTCACGACCAACGGATGCCGTTTTTCCCACGTTAAAAACCTTCTTAACATTTTAATTCAAGCATGTTACAAATCCCTTATTCAATAATTTTCTTAATGGCTACTTATTCACTACTGCTACTTACTAAATTTTAAATCTTACTCATTTGAAGTTTCAATTATTAAAACAAAACAAAAAACGCTAGTGCAACAAGGTTCATTTTAAACAGGAAGTGTTCAATTTAAATTTTTTTTATTAGGTGACAAGAAGAAACAAGTGTGCCTAGTCTGCTTTCCGGAACTTAGTAATATGTAGAGTTACAAACGCCTAATTAAAAATGGAATAAGTTTCACCAATAAAATACGAAACTTTTAATATTATTGTGTTTTAAATAATGAACAGAAAGGAACAATAGATATTTTAACTTCCTTCCAACTAGTTTCTAGAAATAATAAGAACAACAAAGAATAATAACAATCTAAATTTGAAGGAGCTGGAATTTTCTATTTTTATTCATCTACCAATGATTGAGTGGCGAATAAGAAGTTCCTAATACAAATTCGATAATTTTTCTAAATGGGTATATACATTTCTTTAAAATATTTTTCTTTAGGTTATATAGTTTATTGTATTTTGATAATTGAATGAAGTTGACTGTTTTTTTAGTATTTTTTATTTACACCTTTCCATTAAGAATGAAATTAAAATTTATATATACTGAACTTACATCTATCTCGTTCGATATACTGTTTGTTTGTTCGTTTAACGTCACTTTATGCCACTAAGGCTAATCGGACGATGCTACAGTTGGAGTCCTAAATTTTGCCTACCCAGGTATAATTAGGATAGGGATCTTTAACGAGTACCTGACATCGTACAGGCTCGGGACCTCCATTTTACGACCTATCCGAGGGACGGTATGGCAAAGGATTTTTTACTCCCATTAAAAAATCCTATGGCCACCGCTGGACGCGAACCTGCGACCTTTAGTATTGTAGGTTGCCATGATAACCACTATACCACAGGTGACCCCAATTCGATATACTGTAAACTTGCGAATCTGCCAAAACATTCATATACTTTTACTTAATTCATTCTTAAGGGATTGGTCCCGGAAGAAATGAAGATTTTATTTTTGTTTATTACACTAATTTAATAAATTTTACTTAAACGGAAAAGTAGAATGGTAGACGAATTAAATTCTCCTTGATGATGGGTTTTGGTAGTTTCATAAAACATATGAAACTTCTGAAACCATTAAAAGAATTTTTTTCGCATCTGTTACCCTAGAGGGACATTCGCGTTGTCCTGTTAATCCCACCCCATCCCACATATATTATTTCACAAAGCGTAAAAATCGGTTTTTCATGAATTATAAGGTCCTGTCGTGCCCAAATGCCATGAAGGTGGTATCGTTGGATTCAGAATTTCACGGAGCTTTTGAGCTTTTTATTTTTTGTGTTTCGCTATCGTCAGAAACAAAAATAGGTGCAATTTCCTAATATAAAACTTATTTCGTGGTATAGTTTGCATTATTTCCATTAGCTGGTGTCACAGAGGATTATTGACAAAGCCAATTTTGAACGTTCATGATTCTTCTTTTTTATTGACTGGTGGCATACTTCTTCTTTCAATACCCTAGGACTGCTTGTTTTGATTAAAAACCCACTAAATCCCATAATCGAAAACTTTTAGCAATATCGCCAACGTTATGTACCTAATATTTAATGACTTCAAACAATTTTGGCGCTTGCCTACATTTTTCTGAAAAAATACGGATGATACATCTTAACAACTCTTCCTAAGGGGAAATAAAATTTGTTCCGATTCATCTGGGCTGCTTGCAGAGATACGAGCCTAGAAAATTGAGTCTGGGGCACACTTTATATGGTATAAGATTTTGCATACTATAATTCATTATATAATGTCCCAAATAATATTATTTATTGGCTTATATACTATTGGAAAATATATCTATTAATTAGTAAATGATTGACTTTATAACTGTGAGTACCTAAGTATATATAAGGAAAAACCGTACCTCAATAAAAAAATTCATCAATCAGTTTTTTAGACTTAATACTGATCATTAAATACATTTTTTATTTTTCGCCATCTTGTGTTAAGAGAGAGTAACGTATATTTTATAGATAGAAAAAAAAAAAAAAATCCTTTGCTCAGAGAAAAAGAGAGAGGGGGAAGACGCCTTGATAGTGAGGGATATTATACATTAATCAAGGAACTGCTTGACCCCGATCCTCTCTCTGTCCACCGGGCTTCTCGTGAAAAGCCATTTCCTCTTAAGGTGTCTTATCTAAGCCGCCGCACGGTGGGCATTTAACCGGAGAAAACATCACAAGCCTATATTCTCAAAAATAAAAAGTTGATTTTGTTAATTATTGTTTACATACTATTAACTACCTAAAATTCTTGCAGAAAGTAAACATCGTCATCGAATCTCTCAAATTAGTCGAGGCTGCTCGACCGAACGAGCCCTTGATATATTTTATTCGATAAATCATATTTGGTTCATATCTCTTTGAAAAAAAAAATGTTTCGTGTATTAAAAATATATCGTTCATGGTTATTTGGAGCAAGGAATTAAGCGTATATTTTCATAGTCAAACGGTTTCCATAAATATTTCGCCGAAGAGAAATAGGTAATAAAAAATATTAATTTAACCATTATTGTGGAGTAACCACCTATTTTTTAAATTATTTTAAATAATTTATTTTTGAAGAGAAAAGATTTGGCTTCACCGGGAATCGAACCCGGGTCTTCCGCGTGACATAAACGGTATGCTATCCATTACACCACGGAGTCGCTTCCAAACGGTATCAGTGAAGAGAAAGGATTTGGCACCGTTTGGAAGCGACTCCGTGGTGTAATGGATAGCATACCGCGCGTCACGCGGAAGACCCGGGTTCGATTCCCGGCGGGGCCAAATCTTTTCTCTTCAAAAATAAATTAGTTATAAAAAATACTTTTTTTTACTACAAAAGGTGTTCCATCCATGCCAGTATTAGTCCATTTTTGATTTATACGAAATTTCAATTTTGAGTTTTCGTATTTTTCCTAATCTCTTCGGACCATTTAATTTCCAGCTTACAAAGGACATTAAAACTTGGTTTTATATCTCTTATATATTATTATTATTTAATCGAATATAATCTAATCTAATATTTGATCTTTCCCGTAAGCAAATGTCTAGGCCACAAAAGTTGTTTTAAAATTAATTTTTTTTTTAAACCTTATGATTTTTTGAAAGACAAAAAGAGAATTGACAGACGACGAACCATAGACGATTGATTCGACTATAGACTGCATGAGATTCACTACAGTGGCGTTTTTGAAAAAATCACTTTATAGGGAAAGATTCATTTCCTGATATTAATATTTAAATTTTATTACTTTTTACTACTCCCTTCTGATCTGAATTAGTTGCAAATTTCGTGACTGAATAACACTAAATGGTGAAACTTTTAATCATTTTTATATCACATCAGCTTGAGATAGATAATTACGCTTTAAATTTTTAATATCTCTCTCATATGAATCATCAAAATTTATCAAGTCCTTTTATGCACATATACGATTTATGTTACTACCGATTATTTACACTCGTACATAAAAAATAAGCAAACAAACAAAACCCAGAAATAACCATTAATAAAAAGAGAAAATAGAAACACTTATATACTATGAATCATTCAAGCCTGAATAGCAATGTTCTGTAATTAAAATTGGACATCAGAATTTTGTAGTAATGCATTGATATTCAAAATTGAAAGATTTGGTCGGCAAAGTCTTTTGTTTAATATATGATACTTATATTATTTCTTCTTCAGGGTTTGACCATGTAACAGGTTTTTCCACTGCCAAGCTTTCACCCATCTTGCTGTGGGCTTCTTCAGGGCTAATACAAGAAACAATACAATACAAACTCAACAATACAATTTCTTGTATTGGCCCTGAAGAAGCCCATGGCAAGATGGGTGAAAGCTTGGCAGTGGAAAAACCTGTTACATGTTCAAACCTTGAAGAAGAAATGCATATAATGGCTTCAGACCGTGAAAGCCTGAAACAACAATATGTACTTATATTATCTACTTTTTACTGGTGTTTATTTTCTTTTTGTTTTTATTTTTCATAAACACCCACCATCTTATTTCTTAACGTGATGGATTAATTTAATGATATTGACATACTTGAAGTAAGTGAGTAAATGCCAAAGTTTTCTTGACTGAAAGTCCATCTGGTCTATTTTGACGTTAATTTGTTCATATACATACCCTTTACATTGAAATGTATGATATACATTAACAATTATATTGTCACATGCAGGTCGATTATGCATCCAAGAAAAAGGGTGAAATGGATTATTTCTTGTTACCTATACTTGCTTATGATGGAGAATACTTTCGGTGTTAGGATTTTTGATTTACTTTGAAATGAGGCGAAATAAATTGATACCCTTGAATTAATTGAAATCCAATAGTCATTACTTGATTAATTTTTTAAATAATTTCATCTGAAGAGAAAAGATTGGCCATAATTAGGATTCGAACACGGGTGTCTGAATAACCGTTGCTATTCTATAACCAACTGAGCCAGGAAGCCTCTTCAACCATCTCTCTTCAATGACCCCCGCTGATTTACTGATTTGAATGTTTGTAAATATATTTATAGCACTAAATAATTGCAACTTTGATTTCACAATTAATTCATTTTTTAAAATTTGGTACTGATAAAATCAATAGAGAGTGAAACAATATAAAATAAATATATAAATCAATCTTAATTCAAGTGAATCTTGCTGATCGTAACTTGCAGTGATATGGTCCATATAAAATCTCGAGAATTTACGAAGTCACTTCAGCTACGTTTATGCATTTAATATAACAGCCTTGAGCGAACTTGATATGGAGTCCCTTGAGAAATATATCCAATAACTTTTATGTCCATGCAATATCCTGCGCGAAACAGATGTCTCGTCATTATTACACATATACGTTCCCAATATATTTTATTACCAAATAATAATATGATATTTATCAACTAAATTTAATAAACAAAATAAGCTCCAATCTTGTAAAATGACCAACATGTCCTGTTCCCTTTCTCTCATCACACGACCTCGTCCTGATCTCTTACGACCTCCCCGTCAAACGTTTTACTCCTAAGGCCATATCATGTCGCAATCTTGACCACCTATCCTATGAATCCCTTCAATCCGATCTCGGAGCCGTTCAATGGGATACCATATATTCCTACGATTCTGTCGATCCCATGGTCTCCTTCCTCACCACAAATCTGAAATCTATTTTAGATATCCACGCTCCCCTGACAACCCGAACCCTACGTCGCCCCGCTGCACCTTGGCTGACGTCTGAAATAAAGGATTTGATGAAAAGAAGGGAAGCTGCAAGACGCAAATTTCGGCGTATCCGCTTGGCAGCTGATTAGGCGTCTTTTAGAAAACTTTGAAATGTTACCCAATCCGAACTCCGACGTGCCAAATTCGTCCACTTTCACAATGCCCTCTCCAGTCCCCATGATACCAAAAGCAAGTGGAAAATACTACCTCAATTATCCCTCCTTGGTTCCAATAACTCTACTTCCCTTCCGTTCACTCCAGATGACCTCAATAACTATTTCTCATCCCCCCTCATAATCCATCAGAAGTCACTGCTATCAATTATCCTAATTTTAATCTGGAGAACTTATTTTTTTCCCACATAACCTACGATGACCTATTTACCGCAGTCCATAAATCCCACACCAAAGATTACGGACCTTACGATGTTCCAGTAAAGCTAATAAAGTCCTGCCTCCCCTCACTAATTCCTGTTCTTTATCATATTTACAACTTCTCGTTTCAAAACTCGGTTTTACATTCTTCCTGGAAAACCGCTCTAGTCCGACCTTTGAAAAAAAACTCAAACCCCTCCACGTTGAATGACCTCCGTCCTATTTTCCTTCTCTCCAATCTCTCTAAACCGTTAGAACGCCTAGTTCAAAATCAACTATCAAGTTTCCTAGAAGAACGTCCCCTCACTAACCCACTCCAATCCGGCTTCCGATCTGGTTGCTCAACTCAATCCGCTCTCCTAAAAATTACCCATGCCCTCCAAACCTCCATCGAACTCCGAAAACTAAGCATTATGATCCTTTTAGACTTTTCCAAAGACTTTGACACAGTCAATCATAACATCCTTCTTACAAAACTGCAAAAACTCCACCTCTCTAGCAGCGCCTTACATTGGTTCAGGTCTTTTCTTTCAGATCGGTCACAGTATGTAGTCGTTCCTGGTCAACCTCCATCCAATCCAATTCCCCTCTCCTACCTTTCCTCCCTTTTGAAACACGCAGACTTCTGGTCACCTCCTTGATATTTTCCCACTTCGACTATTGTTGCACATTGTACGGGGGTATCTCAGGGGATCTCGAAGCAAAAGTAAAACGTTTAATAAATTGTTACATCCGATTTATATTTGGGATCCCAAGAGACGTCTCCATATCGCCTTTTTACGAAAAGTTAAAGTGGTTTATATCCTTCCTACCACCGTAAGTATTTCCTAGCCTCCTTCCTTTTCCAAGTTATTCGTTCCCGTCGTCCCTCATATATCTCTGAACTTCTTCAGTACAAATCTTTTGTCCATTCCCGCAATAGGTCTTCAGATCTATATACACTGGCCCACCGAACGTCAGCTTTTGATAGATCTTTCATTTTCAGGTCTTCATCCCTATAGAATTCTATTCCTCCTTTCATCCGTAATTCCAATACCCTCTCCACCTTCAAATCCCGCCTATATCATCACTTCATAGCCATCCAGTCTCCTTAAAAAGTAAATTGACATTTCCTATTATAATTTACCTTTTAAACCGTTGGAAGCTCTTATTACATTATTTTTATATATTTTTTTCTTTTTTTGTTTTGTTTTTAGAAAATATAAATACTATTTAACCAACCTGCAAATAAGTGTGTAAATATGTATATATTATAAGATGCATAAACCAGCTTCTTTTCACTCGATTGAATATTTGATGTGTATTTTTTTAATTTTTATTAATTAAACTAGAGGTTTCCTAATTATGTGTATCAATTCAATTGGTTTATTTAAACTTCAAGGCTCTAAAGCCCTCTCTGTATTTTATTTAATTTTGTTCTTAAGGGACACGTCCCAGAACAAATAAATAAAGAATTTATTATTTATTATTAACATTCAGAGAAATTTACCATATATATTTTTATTTTGACACATATTTTTATATACTTACTAACATTTTTTTATTTCAGTCTCAATACTACTCTTATTTAAGGGAAAGGTTTTACGAAGGCATGGGAAATTTTAATGGATTTGAAATTTTTAAACCACTAAGCGTAAGAGATGGGCATGTTTTGTTCTATTTTATGGCCAGTATTTTAATTTATGGAGACCTATTGTTATATTAAATTTATCCTACATTTAATATAGCAATATCCTTATTTCATAACTTCAGATATATAAATTGCCAATTTATTGGTTCCTGATTAATCTATGTTTTCTGAATATTAATGTTTGATTACTTTGCTGTTAATGCTTACAATATTTTTAATCTTTAACTGGTTTGTAAGTGGTAAATTATATAGTTATTTGTGGATTATTATTATTAAAGTTTTTTATATTTATACATGTTAATAATAAATAATCATATATTTGATTGATTCTATATGTATACGGTGCTTCCCTAAAAGAGAATATGACTAAACAAATATTTTTATATATAAAAGCTTTTTTGATGCCCTCATTCTGATGATGGAATCTTTTCTCATCCTCCGACAATCCCTTATTATTAGGAGTTATTATCTGTAAACGTGGTAGAAGGGTTCAGATGATAAATTTTTACTTTCACTTACCTATATATGAAATATATAGTAAGTGGAAGTATTGCGATCGTGAAAATTTTCGACTTCCGGTTTTCAACGGAAATACACGTTTTGGAGTCCCCTGAGTCAAAATAACCAAGTCCCGCAAAATGGTCTGTGTGTGTGTGTGTGAACAGACTAGCTCGAAAACTATAAACCGTGCGAACCTGAAATTGGGTATTTAGAGTATATATAAGCCCGCGATGTGACAGCAAAAATTTCATCAAATTTGCTCAAAGGGAGGGGGTACTTTATTTAATAACTTTTTCAGTTTTTTTCGATTTTCTCAAAAACGGCTCTAACGATTTTTATTAAACTGAGTATTTGATCTATTTATATGCCTAAAATATGACTGTAAAAATTTCATCAAAATTGATTAACCGGAGGGGGGACTTTACTTAATAAATTTTGTATCATTTTCAGATGTTTTTTTTATTTACTCAAAAACGGTTTTAACGATTTTGATCAACCTTGGTATTTGATGTATTTATATGCCAAAGATCTACGGGTCTCTCGGCCCACGAGACGAACTGTGGCGAATAATAAAGATATCATAAGCCATGTCAGATTCGAACTCGGGACCTTAAGCACAGCAGTCCACTGCCTTACCAGTGGGCTACCCCGCTCCCTACATTAACTCATTAACAGTCCGAAAAATAGTGTGACGGAAGAAACCAAAATTGATGTTCCGATAGGTCTGGAACTTTCGATACTGGGATCAGGAATGTTCGAGAGTGTTCTTTGGCCACCATTTGACAAGCCATCTTAGGAATCCATTTCGAACGTGGAGCGGTAGTTAACCTGCACAGCGAAGAATACAGTTACTTTTAAGTCACCGTTAGTTTGAACGGGTAAATTTAACTGTTCCGTTTTAAGTGATATTATTTGAATTATCATTATTTTTTTGACATTTCTATGTTGTTGTTTTACTTTAATAAAATTAATCAAACCCATATAAGTGCTACAATACATTTTAATTGGTCACTATAAATCACTCCATTAACTTCAAAGACATCCTGAAGGAGCACTTTTGTTTTCATCGGTCAGCTATTTCATTGTCACATCCTCAGTTGCTATCTTTTGCTACCTCCCTATCCTTTCAGCATACCTAGTGTTATTTTTTTCAGTAGTACTTTTTTTTTGGTGTAAATTAGTGTAAATGTGCTGTGAGTGGTTTCTTTCCTGATGAGGCTTGAATTGCGAAACGTTGACCAAAATTTTAAATTTGTTCATTACTTTTTTTTTCTTCAAAAGCTATGCGTGACACGTCGTCTTTGTGACATTCAATTTACATTGAAAGAGGAGTAGTATTAACTGTATTTGCCAATGATTTTTCTTTTTAATTATTCATAGAATCAGACTTTTTCAATATTATCTTCCGCTTGTTCTGCCTATATTTCTGCCTGATCACCTGATATCAAGGTGGTTTAAAATGTTACGGGGCACCTTAAATACCTATAGACATAACTTAGCTAAACTATTTTACTAGTAACAACATAAAATTTGTAATTCCGTTAAAAAAAATATATATATTTATTTATATCTTGCGTCGAGGTTCCTGTTAACAGTTTACTGATGTTTTTACGTTAAATACGTTAAATTGGAGTTACCGGTTTGAAAATAAAAGTCCTTGTTGGTTGCAGATTAATGAATGGCTGAGGCATTTCTCTTCCCACCCTTTTAACGTCACCTAACAAGGGGTACAGCTAATAACGTCATCGTAACAAGGGAATTCAACCCCATAACACACCCCATATCAGAGTTTCCGCCGAATTTAAATTATTCAACGATCATAATTTTAGTAGAATAATTGGGAAGGATAAAACGAGGGGTGGTTCCCATACACAAATGGTAATAATTAACGGTGTAAATTTGGTTTCATTAATTTTAGTTGACAAAAATTAAATGGCGCCCAATTTAACTTTTATTTTTTTAAAGCTTGTTGTTAAATGTTCCCATTCCCCTTTAAAGACTGTCTTCTCGAATTCCTCGGTACCTAGACATAAAATCTATACCCATCTTTTACTACTCTTCACCATTATAGGATTTTATGCCAAATTTTCGATTCCGACAGATGAAATCATATACATGCTGGAGCTGACTGTCAGGGAGCTAAGAGGAAATATTGTCATAACGGGCGATCTCAACGCCCACTCGACAACATGGTGTTCGGTTAGGACTGACAACAGAGGCCAGGTGTTTGAGGAATTCATAGCCAGACAAGGTTCCAGTATAATATACGACCCGGAATAGCCACCAACATTTGCAAACCAGCGAGGCAGTTCACATACTTTGTGTACGTCTGCACAAGCGGACAAAGTAATTAGATGGGAAGTGAAGGACTGGACCTCAAGTGACCACCGCGTGGTGTATTTTGAAATCGAGACTGTTTCTCAAGAATGCAGTGTTGCAAGGCTAAGAATGGCAACAAGGAACGCGGACTGGAGAACATAAAGCAGCACCTGGCTGGAGATGAAGAGTACTCTGATATAGATGAAAGGAAAAGCAGCTGGGCCAGACAAGATCGCAGGAGTCAGAATAAAAAACTGTAAGGGAGCTCTAACTGAAGATCTGCTGACCCTCTTCAATAACTGTCTGGATTCAAGGAGGTTCTCTCCGATATGGAAGGAAGCAGAAGCGGTGGCAATTCCAAAACCCGGTCAGTTAATGACTAAGGGATCTCGTCTCAGAATAAAGTTTATTTTTTCTTCGACCCCATTCTGTGTGAGGATATAAATAAATTATGTAGCGATTATCAAAGAGAAATTATATTTACATCAAATTTCTTATTAAAAAAGTTTCCTATCGAGTAATTTTACTTTATATTTTTTACTTATATTTTAATATTATTTCCCACTCTTTTCGATTAATAGCGATTTTCGATTTTTTAAATAGAAGTTTGTTTTACTCAAATATATTTAAAAAAAGAAAAATTAAACATTAATTGTTTTTAATCAACATTTCCAATAACTAAATTTCCATAAAGCCTATCTTTTTTTCTGTGAAATAAAATGAGTCAAATTTTCATAACTTATTGAATTGTTTAAACTTGTTTTTCTATTTTTTAACGTGTCACGGTAAATCGGAATAAATAAATAAATAAAATATTAAAACTATTTAAGCAAAAGTATCTACTTCTCCCTCATCTAAATTTAATATATGTATATATATATTTTTTAAATAATTTTAAAACTACATTTTTATCCTGGATTTTTTTACTTTTAGGAATTCAAAACACTCTTATCATGCATATTTGGAGTAGCGAGAAATTTCAATTTTGAAATCTATAATAAAATGCACTTTGCCGACAGGTGCGAATTAATAATCAAAGTAAAAAATAAAATAAAATAAATAACAGAATATATATTTTTTTAAATTATTGTATTTTTAAAACCTTTTTTTTTTCCTTTACTTACTTAGAAAACCCTATATTTACAGAAGACCTACCTAGTTTCATTAACCTGCTTAAGAAAGAAGTAGAATTTCATAAACCATAATATCGAATGGTAGAAATGGGAATTAAAATAATCAAATATCGAAAACTGCATCGCATCGGCACTGCTTTCTGTGGCACATCCACGAGTGCCACGTCGGTCTGTTCTGCTGTGCTCTGCACTGCGTCCCAATGTGCGCGGTTCGCATCTGATTGACTTTCCACAATAACTACTCTGCTTCGCGAGTGTCTCAATGTGTGCTCAGCCTAAAAACTGATAGACCAATTAGCCTTCTCCCTATTTTCGGGAAAGTTCTCGAGCACCTTATTCTTCAAAGGATCGAAGGAGTCTTGAGCAATCTGGCCCCTTATCAGTTTGGAGGCGTCAGAGGAAAGAGCACAGCTGATGCCTTCAGACTACTCAAAGAAACAACGCAATCTTTAAGTAATAAGTATGTGGTGGCAATAATTTATGATATAGTCGGAGCGTTCGACAACCTCTGGTGGCCATCTGCTCCGTATGAGCTAAAAAGATTGGAGTGTCCTAAGAACATTTTCCAATTTTCTGAGGAACAGAAAAGCTTTTGTACACCTTCCGAGCGGACGAGTGGAGACTAATATTGAGCGAGGCTGCGAACAGGGCTCTGTGTTGGGACTGCCTCTTTGGAAGATAAACTCCAATCCTCTTCTCATGAGGTGGCAGGCGGCGAGTATGGTTCCTGTTGGATGATTTCGAAGTGGTCATCGAGGCGGATTTAAGAAAGGCGATAGAGGAAAGGACGGAGCAAGTCACCAACATTGTCATAGAATGGTACACAGAATGCAAGCTACAAATGAACTGTAGCAAGACAAAGCTCCTCTTCCACAAAGGCAAGATAAGTCCAAGATAGCCTCCCAAGGTCAACAAAAACAAGCTCAATCGCCTAGCTGGAAGAATTTGGGGATTGAGCTCCAGGAATAGAAGCACTTTATATAAAGCAACCTATTAAGCAACCTTAATTAAAAGAGGGATTCTGGCAAAGGTGTGTAGGGGGTGTGTCTACTTACCCCTCTAGAAACTTCGATGACGTATAAGATGCAATGCTGGATGCAGCAATGGAAGAATGGCAGCAAAGATGGGAACAGGCGTTGGGAGGAAGATTGACGTACGAGTTCTTCCCAGATGTCGGGGAAAGGCTAAAACCGGCTTCGTTAGTTCCGGACCATTCGACGGTGCAGTTCCTTACAGCGAATGGGGACTTCAATTACAAGCTACATTTCTTCCTCAAGAAAGGAAAGCCCCAACTGATTGTGCGGTCTAGATTGGCGCTAGCTAGAGAGTACACTACAATGGCCACCAGTTACCCTGAAAGAGCTCGTGTGTACTGAAGCAAGGTTCAACACCTTCACAAGAGACGCCCTTTAGCAAAAGAAGAGATTAATAGAAAATGCATTTTAAATTAATTAGAAGTTGGAGTGCCATTTTGGAGTCCCCTTGAGCTGAGCCAAGGGAGCTCCAATTGAGGGCACCATATAGGAAAATTCTTGGCCCGATTTAGTTTGTCCAAACCGTGCACGGATGCACTTCCGTCTCTCCGTTCCTGCTAAATTGTGGGAACGTTCAGACCAGGCCCTGGTGAGCTGTTCCCTGGCCCCGTCAGCGCGAACTGGTGTCAGCAGCGCGGCGTCAAAATTTAAGTTACAAATTAGAGGTACCGCTGGTATGAGGGCTGCCTTAAGGTACAGCGGGGGTAAAGAAGGAAAAAAAAGAGAGAGAGAGATTGAGTGAGAGAGAGAGAGAGAGAGAGAGAGAGAGAGAGAGAGAGAGAGAGAGTGTGTTGTTACAAAGAGGAAATTTTTCAGAAACCTACTCGAATATGAAAATAAAATAATAGCAAAGAGAGAGTTAACTAACCCAAAAATTTATTTTAAACAATGGAAATAAAATAATACATAAATCTAGTTATAGCCGTTTTTTTTGTAAATAAAAAAAAATCGTAAAAATGAGACAAAATTTATTAAATATATTGCCCTCGCCAATTGATCAATTTTAATGAAACTTTGGCGGTCACTTCGCGGGCAAATGCATACATCAAATACCCAGTTCTATCAAAAACGTTACATGTGTTTTTGAGAAAATCGAAAAAAAAACGAAAAATGAGAAAAAAAATATGAAATAAAATACCTACCCCCTCGGTTTGACAAATTATGATGAAATTTTCGCGGCATATACATACAATGAATACCCAATTTCAGATACCCAGATTATAGTTTTGGAGCTAGTCTGTTCACACAGAGACCATTTCTTGAGATTTGGTTATTTGGACACAGGGGACCCCAAAACTTGTATAAACGTTTGATAGCTTGTTCCGTTGATAACTTGAAGTCGAAATTTTTCACGATCGCAATACTTTCCCTTACTATATATTTCATATAAATCGGTAAATAAAAGTAAAAAAATTAAAAAGTAAGACTGAAAATTGGATTTCTACGCCTTAATGTTTAACAAATACATAATAAACTTCAAGGAGGTTTGTAATTTCATTTTATTATTGAGGTCTACTTTCAATACTGTCAAGAAGGCGGATATAAAGAGTCGGACATTCCCTGTTATCAATCTCTGTAATTTTAACTGTTGAATGTTGCGGAAAGAAAAAAATAAAAAGAAGCTGTTGCGAAACAAATAAAATAATGGTATTTTATTCTGTAGCTGAAGAGGCGGATTCGGAATTGAAGATGGCTGCTTAGAATGGTGTAATGGAGCCGGGAATTGCTGGTCCTTCAATGGCCAATTAGGGCTCAATGAGGCCGCTGCACTACTTTTACGGTCTTCTTCTAGTGCTCAAGTCTTTTGGCAGGTCCTATTTTATAAATAAAGTATATGATATCAAGCCTGGAGTACACTTGTTTTTAATCTTAATCTGATTAATTGATTTTATAGCTTTAAAACAAAAAAATTAAATAATTCATGCAGCAATCGGTGTATCTAAGAAAGTCAATATTCTTCGGACACGCGATATTACTGTCCTTAAGCAGCTTCTATAAGCCCACAACTGATACAATACAAATTATCTGTGATATATTTAAATTATGAAATCATTTACCAAACCAAAATATAATTTAATTGTTACTTTATCTAATTGAAACTTGATTTTTTTCTTTTTCCCCGATCTGCCGAATTTTAACCTGTGGTAGTTTACAGGTTAAAAATACGGCAGATTACGATCAATCAAATCAATCAAAGCTTCGGATAATTCTTGTACTGTTAGAGTTACTCAAAGTCCTCAATGATTTCTCTCAGAAGCACCAGAAACTATTAACATTACTATAGCATTAAAAAAAAAAACGCCTTTAGTTGGCAGTAGTTGAAATCCTTAAAAGGAAAATTGTATTTAAACATTTGGTGAATTCTGTGGTATGATGGCGGGCTGGCTCAGTAGCCAAACGTATCCAATAGGAAACACGCGTTGTTGGCCTTGACAACATATGATTGAAAACCCGAAGGTAGCCAGTTACAAACCCGGAGCCACTGGGAAATTTTAATAATACTGGGCATATATTATCCACCCTCTGGCCTCGGAAAACCCCGTATAGCCTAAAAGACGAGGAAGGGGACGAGGGAAAAAATTTTCAAACATTTAATTGTATTGTAGCTTAAACAGCTATTCTGGATTTTGGAGGCATTATTTTCTAGCTTGAGATTTGGGTTAGAAATACTGAATGTTATGGAACAGTAATTCAACAAATTTTAACGTTTGATCGATCAACAAAACAGACGGACATTGTTTTTATCAATGCTTTCGTTTTATAGTATTATATTTTATGTTTTGTAGATTAAGATTAAAAACAAGTGTACTCCAGGCTTGATATCATATACTTTATTTATAAAATAGGACCTGCCAAAAGACTTGAGCACTAGAAGAAGACCGTAAAAGTAGTGCAGCGGCCTCATTGAGCCCTAATTGGCCATTGAAGGACCAGCAATTCCCGGCTCCATTACACCATTCTAAGCAGCCATCTTCAATTCCGAATCCGCCTCTTCAGCTACAGAATAAAATACCATTATTTTATTTGTTTCGCAACAGCTTCTTTTTATTTTTTTCTTTCCGCAACATTCAACAGTTAAAATTACAGAGATTGATAACAGGGAATGTCCGACTCTTTATATCCGCCTTCTTGACAGTATTGAAAGTAGACCTCAATAATAAAATGAAATTACAAACCTCCTTGAAGTTTATTATGTATTTGTTAAACATTAAGGCGTAGAAATCCAATTTTCAGTCTTACTTTTTAATTTTTTTACTTTTATTTACCGATTTATATGAAATATATAGTAAGGGAAAGTATTGCGATCGTGAAAAATTTCGACTTCAAGTTATCAACGGAACAAGCTATCAAACGTTTATACAAGTTTTGGGGTCCCCTGTGTCCAAATAACCAAATCTCAAGAAATGGTCTCTGTGTGAACAGACTAGCTCCAAAACTATAATCTGGGTATCTGAAATTGGGTATTCATTGTATGTATATGCCGCGAAAATTTCATCATAATTTGTCAAACCGAGGGGGTAGGTATTTTATTTCATATTTTTTTTCTCATTTTTCGTTTTTTTTTCGATTTTCTCAAAAACACATGTAACGTTTTTGATAGAACTGGGTATTTGATGTATGCATTTGCCCGCGAAGTGACCGCCAAAGTTTCATTAAAATTGATCAATTGGCGAGGGCAATATATTTAATAAATTTTGTCTCATTTTTACGATTTTTTTTTATTTACAAAAAAAACGGCTATAACTAGATTTATGTATTATTTTATTTCCATTGTTTAAAATAAATTTTTGGGTTAGTTAACTCTCTCTTTGCTATTATTTTATTTTCATATTCGAGTAGGTTTCTGAAAAATTTCCTCTTTGTAACAACACACTCTCTCTCTCTCTCTCTCTCTCTCTCTCTCTCTCTCTCTCTCTCACTCAATCTCTCTCTCTCTTTTTTTTCCTTCTTTACCCCCGCTGTACCTTAAGGCAGCCCTCATACCAGCGGTACCTCTAATTTGTAACTTAAATTTTGACGCCGCGCTGCTGACACCAGTTCGCGCTGACGGGGCCAGGGAACAGCTCACCAGGGCCTGGTCTGAACGTTCCCACAATTTAGCAGGAACGGAGAGACGGAAGTGCATCCGTGCACGGTTTGGACAAACTAAATCGGGCCAAGAATTTTCCTATATGGTGCCCTCAATTGGAGCTCCCTTGGCTCAGCTCAAGGGGACTCCAAAATGGCACTCCAACTTCTAATTAATTTAAAATGCATTTTCTATTAATCTCTTCTTTTGCTAAAGGGCGTCTCTTGTGAAGGTGTTGAACCTTGCTTCAGTACACACGAGCTCTTTCAGGGTAACTGGTGGCCATTGTAGTGTACTCTCTAGCTAGCGCCAATCTAGACCGCACAATCAGTTGGGGCTTTCCTTTCTTGAGGAAGAAATGTAGCTTGTAATTGAAGTCCCCATTCGCTGTAAGGAACTGCACCGTCGAATGGTCCGGAACTAACGAAGCCGGTTTTAGCCTTTCCCCGACATCTGGGAAGAACTCGTACGTCAATCTTCCTCCCAACGCCTGTTCCCATCTTTGCTGCCATTCTTCCATTGCTGCATCCAGCATTGCATCTTATACGTCATCGAAGTTTCTAGAGGGGTAAGTAGACACACCCCCTACACACCTTTGCCAGAATCCCTCTTTTAATTAAGGTTGCTTAATAGGTTGCTTTATATAAAGTGCTTCTATTCCTGGAGCTCAATCCCCAAATTCTTCCAGCTAGGCGATTGAGCTTGTTTTTGTTGACCTTGGGAGGCTATCTTGGACTTATCTTGCCTTTGTGGAAGAGGAGCTTTGTCTTGCTACAGTTCATTTGTAGCTTGCATTCTGTGTACCATTCTATGACAATGTTGGTGACTTGCTCCGTCCTTTCCTCTATCGCCTTTCTTAAATCCGCCTCGATGACCACTTCGAAATCATCCAACAGGAACCATACTCGCCGCCTGCCACCTCATGAGAAGAGGATTGGAGTTTATCTTCCAAAGAGGCAGTCCCAACACAGAGCCCTGTTCGCAGCCTCGCTCAATATTAGTCTCCACTCGTCCGCTCGGAAGGTGTACAAAAGCTTTTCTGTTCCTCAGAAAATTGGAAAATGTTCTTAGGACACTCCAATCTTTTTAGCTCATACGGAGCAGATGGCCACCAGAGGTTGTCGAACGCTCCGACTATATCATAAATTATTGCCACCACATACTTATTACTTAAAGATTGCGTTGTTTCTTTGAGTAGTCTGAAGGCATCAGCTGTGCTCTTTCCTCTGACGCCTCCAAACTGATAAGGGGCCAGATTGCTCAAGACTCCTTCGATCCTTTGAAGAATAAGGTGCTCGAGAACTTTCCCGAAAATAGGGAGAAGGCTAATTGGTCTATCAGTTTTTAGGCTGAGCACACATTGAGACACTCGCGAAGCAGAGTAGTTATTGTGGAAAGTCAATCAGATGCGAACCGCGCACATTGGGACGCAGTGCAGAGCACAGCAGAACAGACCGACGTGGCACTCGTGGATGTGCCACAGAAAGCAGTGCCGATGCGATGCAGTTTTCGATATTTGATTATTTTAATTCCCATTTCTACCATTCGATATTATGGTTTATGAAATTCTACTTCTTTCTTAAGCAGGTTAATGAAACTAGGTAGGTCTTCTGTAAATATAGGGTTTTCTAAGTAAGTAAAGGAAAAAAAAAAGGTTTTAAAAATACAATAATTTAAAAAAATATATATTCTGTTATTTATTTTATTTTATTTTTTACTTTGATTATTAATTCGCACCTGTCGGCAAAGTGCATTTTATTATAGATTTCAAAATTGAAATTTCTCGCTACTCCAAATATGCATGATAAGAGTGTTTTGAATTCCTAAAAGTAAAAAAATCCAGGATAAAAATGTAGTTTTAAAATTATTTAAAAAATATATATATACATATATTAAATTTAGATGAGGGAGAAGTAGATACTTTTGCTTAAATAGTTTTAATATTTTATTTATTTATTTATTCCGATTTACCGTGACACGTTAAAAAATAGAAAAACAAGTTTAAACAATTCAATAAGTTATGAAAATTTGACTCATTTTATTTCACAGAAAAAAAGATAGGCTTTATGGAAATTTAGTTATTGGAAATGTTGATTAAAAACAATTAATGTTTAATTTTTCTTTTTTTAAATATATTTGAGTAAAACAAACTTCTATTTAAAAAATCGAAAATCGCTATTAATCGAAAAGAGTGGGAAATAATATTAAAATATAAGTAAAAAATATAAAGTAAAATTACTCGATAGGAAACTTTTTTAATAAGAAATTTGATGTAAATATAATTTCTCTTTGATAATCGCTACATAATTTATTTATATCCTCACACAGAATGGGGTCGAAGAAAAAATAAACTTTATTCTGAGACGAGATCCCTTAGTCATTAACTGACCGGGTTTTGGAATTGCCACCGCTTCTGCTTCCTTCCATATCGGAGAGAACCTCCTTGAATCCAGACAGTTATTGAAGAGGGTCAGCAGATCTTCAGTTAGAGCTCCCTTACAGTTTTTTATTCTGACTCCTGCGATCTTGTCTGGCCCAGCTGCTTTTCCTTTCATCTATATCAGAGTACTCTTCATCTCCAGCCAGGTGCTGCTTTATGTTCTCCAGTCCGCGTTCCTTGTTGCCATTCTTAGCCTTGCAACACTGCATTCTTGAGAAACAGTCTCGATTTCAAAATACACCACGCGGTGGTCACTTGAGGTCCAGTCCTTCACTTCCCATCTAATTACTTTGTCCGCTTGTGCAGACGTACACAAAGTATGTGAACTGCCTCGCTGGTTTGCAAATGTTGGTGGCTATTCCGGGTCGTATATTATACTGGAACCTTGTCTGGCTATGAATTCCTCAAACACCTGGCCTCTGTTGTCAGTCCTAACCGAACACCATGTTGTCGAGTGGGCGTTGAGATCGCCCGTTATGACAATATTTCCTCTTAGCTCCCTGACAGTCAGCTCCAGCATGTATATGATTTCATCTGTCGGAATCGAAAATTTGGCATAAAATCCTATAATGGTGAAGAGTAGTAAAAGATGGGTATAGATTTTATGTCTAGGTACCGAGGAATTCGAGAAGACAGTCTTTAAAGGGGAATGGGAACATTTAACAACAAGCTTTAAAAAAATAAAAGTTAAATTGGGCGCCATTTAATTTTTGTCAACTAAAATTAATGAAACCAAATTTACACCGTTAATTATTACCATTTGTGTATGGGAACCACCCCTCGTTTTATCCTTCCCAATTATTCTACTAAAATTATGATCGTTGAATAATTTAAATTCGGCGGAAACTCTGATATGGGGTGTGTTATGGGGTTGAATTCCCTTGTTACGATGACGTTATTAGCTGTACCCCTTGTTAGGTGACGTTAAAAGGGTGGGAAGAGAAATGCCTCAGCCATTCATTAATCTGCAACCAACAAGGACTTTTATTTTCAAACCGGTAACTCCAATTTATCAGCAATTCGTGGCGAGCTTTTCTCTTAGACTGGGCGCCTAAATTTAATTTAAATAATTTATTTAATATATTTTATACTGCAACCTGAACAAAATTAATGATTTTTTCTGTTACATTAAAAATAGTTGTAGACTGTTTGTTGGAAAAGTGACATAACTGTTTTAGTACATGTTTCGAGTATTTTCTACGCCTTTCTATAATGTTTGACTTCGGACTAAATACAAGAAGCAATATTCTGTAGGCTTAGTCTTGCTCCGTACATCGAAGCATATGATTACTTTTGTGTCGCTAGTAGTTACTTTTTGTAACTTTGTTGTTAATTTGAGCTTTTATTGTTTGTCTTTTTGTAATTAAAAAATTATTTGAACCCACATAGTTGTTAAAAATTTCTGTTCTAGCTTGCTCCATAACATGGTGATGGCTAACTAAGAAATATCTGTTAATCCTGCAGAATAATATCTGAAAACACAAGGCACAACAGCCTTTACCGTACTGAAAATCTTAAATCATTTAAACAATGCATCGTATATTTTCATTAAAGTAATTATGGCGATTGCTGTTATTTTTATGGTAACGGTATATTTTCGTTATCTTTATCTTCAAACTTTAAAATTATTTTGCTAAAAGTATTGTTATTCAGGTTAAAGAGCCAGTTTCCGGAAGAAATGAAGGGCTATTTGATATTAAGGAAAATTTTAAAAATATTAGGTTTAACCACTTTAATTTAATTTAACCAGTGGCAGTATTCAAGGTACATTTCATCTTAAGGTCTTTAACACGTACGCCACCATTTTGGTTGATGTTTTATTTTTTTAGACTGTTATCTTGATACTGCATATATGTGACCTTTTTATCTATTAATTAGGAAATCATAAGAAATATGCTCGTAGTTTAGCTCTCAGATTTTTAGAGAAAAACTGAGCCCATATTATCATTCTAGATCTTAGTTTGTTTGACTCCATTTTACGTCCTATCCGAGGGATGGCATAGCCAACGGTTTTAATTTAACTTTAACCGCCCTTTAAAAAATCATAGGGCCACACGGTGGGATGCGAATCCGCGACCTTCAGTACTGTATGCTGCTATGCTAGCCATTACTCCACAGATTATCCCTAGATCTTAGATTTTTTTGTTGTTGGAACCAACTTCTTAATTTAGTATTACATTTCCAAGTCTAATTTAGAATTTTTAAACCAAAAAATGGTATTTTTCCAACCATATTTAGAACTTCCATTTTAAATTATGATTTTTCCAAATAAATTAAGACTTTGTATAGAGTATTTTAAGTTTATAATTGAATTCTTTAGAAGTAGTATCTATTATGAATAATACGGTCTTATACAAATTCTGAATTGATTTAGACAAATTTTAATTTGAAATTGAAAATTATAAATTTAGTAAGAAAAAAAAAACAATCTAGTTCGGAAGTGATAAATTTGATTTGGAACTTTCCTAATTTGTTCCCGTAAACTCTTGATCAGTTGACTTTGAAACGCCTATGTATACGAATCGAACAGACGTGATACCATCCGTTTCACTTTGTCCCGTACTCCTCCGTGAATTGTTTCACTAGGAGAACAGTTCTAACAATAGAAGAGAGATCAAACATATCAGCCAACTTGATGTTAATTTAACTCATTGAAGACAATTGCTAGCTTAAGATATATATAAGAAATATGCTGATTGTTTAGCTATCAGATTTTTAGGGAACACTGAGCCCATTTTAACATTCAATGTCTTAGTTTGTTAGATTTGAATTTGTCACTTTATTCCACTAAGGCTAATTGGACGATGCTGCGGTAGGAATCCTACATTTTGCCTATCTAGGTAAAATTAGTATAGGGATTATTGAGTACATGACTTCGCGCAGGCTGGGGACCTCTTTTTTTCGTCGCATCCCCAGGATAGCATAGCCGAGGATTTTTTACTCCCTTTAAAAAATCCTAGGGCCACCTGGTCAGGTACGAACGCGTGGCGCGAACTCTGTGTAGTTGTTGGCTATGCTACACCACAAAATCACAGGTGACCCTTGATTATAGATGTAATTTTTCTTTAATGGATAGCCTCATATTTAAACCTTTCTTTCATACTTCAGAATTTACGTAGGTACAATTAGCATTTTTCAGACGTACTTGAGGTTGAAATGAACAGTATTAACAGGGCTTAAAAATAATAATTAAAACCTTTCATCGAAATGCTCTATGGGAAAAAGTTATCAGTTCTAGTTTCAAAAATATTGTAATTCAGTAATGACGTAAACAATAAATATCAAGGCTTTTTCCTGGAGAGGGGGGGGGGGGGTTCTAACTACTACAACGGCTAACCGTTTTTATGGAAATCATATAAATACATACATAGTAAATTACCTGATATCGATATTAAGATCGGTTCTTAGGTTATCCAGGATTCTAATTATGAAAATAATATCGATTTAAAGGTTAAATACTTTAAATCAAACTTACATATTAGATATCAATATGATAAATAGCACGACTTTTATTTTCTGAGTCGAAATATAAAAGTCATGATGTATTTTTTACTTACTTATTTAAACAATAAAAGGTCCTGTGGTGTAGTGGTTAGCATGGCAACCTATAATACTAATGGTCGCGGGTTCACGTCCCGAGGCGGCCCAAGGATTTTTCAATGTGAGTAAACAATCCTTGGCGATGCCGTAGAATAGAACGTAAAATGGAGGTCCGAGGAGTACTCGTAAAAGATCCCTATCGTAGTTAAACCTGGATAGGGAATTTATGACTCCTACTGTAGTATCTTCCGATTAGCCTTAGTAGCATAAATGGACATTAAACAAACACACAACAAACGTAAAAGGTCCTCATATGTCTCTAATTGTCAGGCCGAGAAAACAACAAACCAACAAACAACGGCTTAATTTATTTTATTTTTTTAATACACCGATTTCATTTAATTTATTAACAGTAAACTTTAACATCGTCTATTTATTTAACTCAATAATTTAGAAGTAGGTTTGTTTGACTCTTGTTATTTTTCCGATCCCAACAAAACAATTATTATGTTGCCTATAACGCTATCCGTTAAGTACATAAAATTTAGTTAGAACAAACGACAAACATCAGGTACACGACCAAGACCATAAGAAATATGGGAGTCGTTCCGGAAATGTTTTTAGACCCACTCCAGGCTGGCACGATTGTTCATCATAACAGCCCCATATAGCGGCCGCCTCTCTACCCTCTCAACCGCAATTGAATATCTGAAATCTCATGATCGTAACACATTTGGGGTTTAGGGGGTGATGCTTTGGATCCCAATGGTATCTCATAATCGTATTTTATATACAGGTAGCATGCCCAAAATATAATGAATAACATTTAAAACTGCAAACAGATATGAAAACGTAAATAAAATCACATCCTGAAATAAATAAAAAGTATATATATATTTGTTTTTTTAAATATTTTAGAGAAGAGAAAAGATGGGCCTTGGCCGGAATCTGAACCCGGATTTACGTATCATTAGTATGGCCTGCTTGCACGTATCTCGGTCAAATCCATTCTGTTCCCTGTTCCCACTAATCTCTCAATTTTGGTATTATATGGGAATGGACTGTTCGCCCTATGAGTAAGGTCTCTTGCCCATCGTTAATAATTTTTCTAGTATTGACCTCATGAAAATCATTTTTATAATTTAAAAAAAAAAATTACAGAAAATATTGAAAAAAGTAACTACAGAATTATCATTGCATGAAATGATCATAAGTTATCTCCAAAAACAATATCATAATCAATCTTTGAGGGAGTATTCAAGGTACATATCAACTCAAGGACTTAAACGCGTAAGCTACCTTTTTGGTTGATATTTCTTTTTTTCGACTGTTAGGTATGATATTTTGTATATTCCTGAATATGTGTGATCTTGTTTTATCCATTAATTAGGAAATCATAAGAAATATGCTCGTAGTTTAGCTCTCAGATTTTTAGAGAAAAACTGAACCCATATTATCATTCTAGATCTTAGTTTGTTTGACTCCATTTTACGTCCTATCCGAGGGATGGCATAGCCAACGGTTTTAATTTAACTTTAACCGCCCTTTAAAAATTCATAGGGCCACACGGTGGGATGCGAATCCGCGACCTTCAGTACTGTATGCTGCTATGCTAGCCATTACTCCACAGATTATCCCTAGATCTTAGATTTTTTTGTTGTTGGAACCAACTTCTTAATTTAGTATTGCATTTCCAAGTCTAATTTAGAATTTTTAAACCAAAAAATGGTATTTTTCCAACCACATTTAGAATTTCCATTTTAAATTATGATTTTTCCAAATAAATTAAGACTTTGTATAGAGTATTTTAAGTTTATGATTGAATTCTTTAGAAGTAGTATTTATTATGAATAATATGGTCTTATACAAATTCTGAATTGATTTAGACAAATTTTAATTTGAAATTGAAAATTATAAATTTAGTAAGAAAAAAAAAACAATCTAGTTCGGAAGTGATAAATTTGATTTGGAACTTTCCTAATTTGTTCCCGTAAATTCTTGATCAGTTGACTTTGAAACGCCTATGTATACGAATCGAACAGACGTGATACCATCCGTTTCACTTTGTCCCGTACTCCTCCGTGAATTGTTTCACTAGGAGAACAGTTCTAACAATAGAAGAGAGATCAAACATATCAGCCAACTTGATGTTAATTTAACTCATTGAAGACAATTGCTAGCTTACATAAATAGTTTGAGCAGCTTCCGAAGTACGACAACACTCGAGTTGATGTTTATTTCTGGACCTTTAAATAACAAATAGGAATAGAATAATACACCAACGAGTTGATAAAATTTTTAAGAAATACTCTTTTTAATATTCAAAATATATGCACTTATAACTGATTAATATTATGCAGTAGGTAGACTGTACTATATTTTAGTTTAAGATTTCTACATTTTATTTATTTTTCTTTATTAACCACAATTAGAAATTTCCCATACCATAGGGCTCCAATGGAAGCCTTAAGGTCCCAACAAAAAAAAAAAAAAAAAAAAAAAAAAACAATTAGAAATTTCGGCATCTTAATTTAATTAATTAATATTTATACTCACATGAATTCAATATTATTTACTGATAATAAAGTTTCCATGACACCATTTTTTTATTATTGTTTTAAATCTTTTTTAAATGATTAAAACAATTTATTTTTTAATTTATTTATTTTATTTTATTTTATTTTTTACTTCAGACTTTAATTTGCACCTGTCGCAACTTTAAATTGCAATCTAATATTGGTCACACGATTACGATAAGTTGAGTAGCGCGCTTATCTCGATATGGGAGCTCAGGATTTAATTCGCTTATATAATTATTATTATTTGAGGCTTTTAGTTGACAGAATTACTGTCAACTAATAAAATAAATTCGTACCTTTTTATTTTGGAATAAAAAAAAGGTACAAACATTCCAAAGAAAGAAAAATATTGAAAAAATATTCAAACGAAAGATAGTCATTTTGTTAATTGAAAGGATCATTTAATATAATATAATTTAGATAAATTTACTTAAAATACTCTATTTAAATAATATAAAAAATATCATACTTTTTTTAAAAAACACTCAGATAAACAAAAACATAACTTCTTGATGCAGCTAATATATGATGACTTCATAATAAAAAGGAAATATTCGTTTTTTAATTTGGCGCCAAGAAATTTATATAAGGGTTAAAATGCTTGCTTGAACATAAACATTGTTCCTAAAATCATGTCTAGAAATAACAACTGGCTTTAATATTTAAAATTCTCTTGAAATTTCAGTTTGATTTTCAAAACGTATATTTCTTATTTAAAATAACTTTAATTGGCTTATTATAACCTGTGAAAAAATAAATATAAATAAATTATCAATTATGCTTGACTTGAGTGTGTTTGTTTCATTCATAATAAAATTAATATTTGAAATAATTTTTTATTGTTTATAACTTCTCTAAATGAACAGCTAACTGTACTCTTATACAAGATTATGTTCATTTCATTTCTCGAGTTGGTCATGGTTCTGCCATAGATAGGCATATACAAAAAATATAGTATGTTAATGAAGATATGTTTATTTATTATTATTAACCATGATATATATCATATAATTGTTGATAACATACCAAATTATATGCCGTAGACCAGAAAGGGGAGTTTGAGACGACCGCTTACCCAGCACTGGCGGGAGACCGACTGGAGGCTAGAGCCCGCTTTCGCGCCGCCTCAGAACCGACCTGCCATCTGTTGTCGAGGGTTGGAAGATGGCTTTAGAAACACCTAAATAATTTAGCTATTTTCTTTCCTGTTTGACTGACTTGAACCTCCGTGTAAATTTTTATTTTACTTCCGACTTTAAACTGTCATTATAAACTTTTCCTACCTCGTAAAGTATAAGAAAAGAACAGATTATTAATACATATAGACGAGTTTCCAATTTTATTCTCCCGGTAATAAAGAATTAAAGAAAAAAAAGTATTAATTTAAAAGCACCGTACATGAAAAATTGTTAAAATACTCGTACATTTGTTTTTTAAGACTTGAATATAATTTCCGGCTTAGGAAATTAGAATTAAAAATATAAAAAATACGTATTGAAAGAAAAATTACTATTTAAACCTTTGAATCTGCAATAACAATTTAAAAGCCTTATTAAACAATTTTTTTAATTGCTATTGAGCAATTGTTATTAATATTAAATATGTCAACATCTCTGTGGTATTCAGCTTATTGCTAAATCTGTATAATCAACTCACAATGAATTCGGTAAAACGTGTTTATATCTTCAAGCGAACTACCCTTCAAGATTTTTTCATTCAATATACAATGCCAGATTCGAAATCAGGACCACCCTCAAAAACATTTAAAAACGCTTTTCCCTCTTGAAGGAAAATTAAATTTTAATCGATTTCATGCAAATTGCCTTTAAACCACCATTATGTAAAGGGAGATTGCTTCAATATCCAATATTCTTTTTACAATGTGATTGACCTAAAACAGAATATATGGAATGCTTTTAATTTTCCTTAAATCTCCACTCGAATATAAAAATTTTGGTGCAAGAATCATATCTATATCATTTTTAAATTCGAGATATGAAATAATAGTTTTTTTTTTCTCCGCTCATAGGCTCAACAGAAAATGACTTTGGTTAGAAAACAAAATGATTATTATCATTGTACAATTTATATTATTATTATCTAAATTGATCATTAAATTGGACTCAGTGTGGTACAAAGGGAGGGGATCAACCCTTAAGAAATTTCGGGAAAAAATGATTTTTGGAATAAATGGAAGGATCTTATTATTACAAAGTTTCTAGTATAGGAGTATTTATATAAATGGATTTATTAAAGTTCCTGTTGTTTTTGTAAATAAGTAGGTGTGATGTGTGTTTTTTGTTTTGTTTTTTAGTTTTTTTATACCGGACAATCTCGCCTCCATAAATTTTTCCCCATATCCGCCACACTGGTATCACTTGGGTCGATCAAATACTCATGAAAAACCTTTGAAAAATATTTTTTCTTATTGAATAAACAGAGCCAATTGTACCCATATATTGTATCCTATACTTTTTGAATTATTTCTAGCACTAAAAATGCTCCCACATGTTTGAATAATATTATAAACGAAGTCTGGTACAGTAAGATACACTGACTCATTTACTGTTTACTTACGACCCATGATATACCACCTACAATCAATTATCTGTCTTCTAAATCTTGCACAACGTTCATTTCACTCATTTTATTTTGACCTAATACTAATACAAGTATTGTATAACTATTAAAAATCCAATGTTCGTTCCATTTGAAGAATAAATAGAAATTTATATTTTAGGCATTACTACATTATACTTGATAACGGAGAAATGGTCAAGTATATAAATCGAAATTAAGGTTGCTTGCTTGTACTGTTCAGCATGTATCAGCTCTTCTGCCCTAAACCAACTAACAGCATACCCGAAACCAATTTACTTTGTATAGACCTTACGTATAGTCTTATAGACCTTGTATAGTTTTCGGGATTTAAAGACGTTTTTCGTATTTTATCAATTAATTATTTGGTTAAAAATTAATTAATGCCTATCTGTAAAAATATATGCATTCTATATTATTATAATTACCTGGAGAATATTCAAATGATTGAGTAGTCACGTAACGAATCTCGCCTTTCCATTTTTTTAAATTTTATAGTATAGCTTTAACCGTTTTAATAATTTACAAGACTACTCAGAAATGATTGTTTTTATAAGGAAAATTTTCAATTTATTGATTCAGTTGTAAATTATGAATGATTTGTAAGAGATGGCCAAAAATAAAATTATACCCAGGCTATTGAGTATTGAAGCAGAAAAAACTGAACACACACATAGCCATTTTTGATTTTTCCATATTTTGAAATGCATCTGTAAGGCGTTTGTAGCGAGTTTAGTTTTAAATTATTATTATATTCTAAAAAAGCCCAAAAAAATCTGTATGAATCCACTGCTAATTAAATTTCCACCCCATATTAAAAATTATGATTTTAACGTTTAGTCAACCGATCATGTTAACAATCGCGGAGTTTTTTACCTATCGAATAGCTACTGCAAATTCTAACTTAATTTAAAATTCTAGAATTTTAATATGATGACTTATGTCTTAAATATTTTAATGATGACAAGTGGAGCCAAAGTACTAAATATCGCAAAATAGTAGTAAAAAGAAATAGGAATAATTTTCATACCACGATGAAGAGAAGACCCCTGAAACCTTTATAAAATTGATTAAATAAAATAATGAAAAACAATGGAAAGTAGATTTTCTTAACCTTAGAAAATAGTTATGTATTTAATTGTAACTAAATTATATATCATTTTGTATTCATTTCAGCAGTAAATTATTTTTAAGGGGAAAGGATGGAGTTCATTTTGAGGATTCAATAACCCTCATCTAATTTATAATCCTATACAATCTTTTATTTTCATCTTTTCTATTTTAATCCAGTAGAATGCACACAATCGTTGCAATAATTTTAAATCCTTAGAGGGGTGGTCGCGTTAAAACGACTGAAAATAAAACAACAAAAGAAACCCCTTACCAATATGGAAGAACCACCACCAAAATGTCAATATTGGGATAAAGTTCTAGCAATACGTCACATTTTCCAAGAACGCCCCTTTTTCATCTCGTAATCCAAGTTTAGGGCCAAAATCCGGTTTTAAAACAAATCCCAGTGAACTATATAAGGTCCTGAAATTTTTAAAATCTAATAGTGAATAAACAGATTGATTTGAAAACAGATAAATTAATGAAATTAGAACTGTGTGAGGTTGTAAAACAGATAACATTATTTGATCTATATAGATCTATTATTATTTGTAAAATGTATTAATAAATAATATTTTTTGTTTACATATTTTACTTTTAGAGTAATAATTCTCTTCATATTATTGTTGGCAAGAGATTTAGGCAGCCCGCTTCCTGTTAAAGATACTACGGCAACAAACTGCCATCAGTCAATACTTAGTGGACAGTTCTGACACCTCTTCCTTGGAGGGATTTCGGATCCTAGCTCAGATTGGTTTACTCCAATCTCGGGGATAACGTCTAAGCCCGGAATCTCTGGGACGACTTTGGTGTTCAGAATTGGGTTGTTCCGAATCCAATCCAGCTGTTCAAGTCCGACTCATTCCTTACAAGAGTTGACAGCTAGGAATGATGTTTGAATCTCGACGTGTTAAAAACAGAAATAATTATTGTTCTTATATATGGTCCTTATTATTTATTCACTTTCTTGGTATATAACTGAAATGACATAAATATGAAAAACCTTAATTGATTAATTTTTTACTGCTCCTTGGTAAGGAAATTATATCTAGTTGTAGATTTCAACAGATATTTCAGAGAGTTGCATAAGTTTTTAAAAATAAGTTTTGTTAATAAGGTACATATAAATTAGTATACGAGTAATTTTCCCGGAAAGCGCCAATATATATCCGGAGAGAATTGACATTCCAATCGAAAAGAAAGTCTCCATACATTATGAATCTTGCTCTATGGTATGCATTCACTAAACAATGCATGTGTTTACTGATTATGGTATAAACTTAAATATAAACAGCAAAATTTCTTGTAGTCTGCCATGTTCGGGACCGCATTTTGTTTGAACATTGTTGAATCATTGCATACAGCTAGCGCCCCTTAATTTGAAGAAGAATGTGGAATTTTCAATACATATCTAACTTTCATTTTTTACCCTACATTCGTTGTGTTTTCGAATTTCGGAGACTAATTTGGGAAACTTTGAAAACAACATAATAAAAAGAATCAAGCTATTTAATATTTAGGCATCTCCTTAATGGGTGCTAACATTTTTGAAAATTAATTCACTTGTAAAATTAACCCTTTGCACTCGAGGCCTCCGGAGCGGAGCCATTTAAAATTTGTCTTCAAACTCGAGGGCTCCGCTACGGAGACAAAGCAAATAATTTTCAGTTTTTAACATACAAGGACATAAACAAATCGTAAAAACTATTGATACGATATTTCGCTTTTGGTAATAAATGACGGTCGCGGTGTTTTTCATTATTTTTATAGTACGTTATTCTTTTAACATCGGCTATATTTTGAGGTTTCAATTCATCTTTTATTTCCTCAATTGTACAATAATTTAGATCGGGGCACCAAATAATCCTTTACTTTGATTTAGTTTCCCATGTGCTTCTACTTTAACCGGAAAGTTATTAAGTAGATTATCACATTTTAGGAGCTTTTCTGATTGGATATCTGAGAAAACCTCAACTAAAAGGGTCCCATCTCATAATTTTTTAACTGTTTTTACTTATACAATTAGACTTTTTATGCTTTTATATATAATAATGATAATAATAATAATAATAAATATAAAAATATATGTATATATAAAATTTAAAAAAAAAATATTTTGAAATGAATATAAAATTATTTAAAAAATATATGAAATTTAAAAAAAATATTTTTTTTTGTAACCATGTATTCTTGAAGCTTCACAAATACATATAAACTAAATTTCATTACAATTCCCTACTTGGTTCTAAAATTTTACTGAATAATATTACGTTTTCAGTGTGTACGTTTTCGCAAATAACTTGCGTCTAGTTGCCGGTAGGTCAAAGGGTTAATTAAACCTGATTTTTTTTTTTTTTTTTTTAAGCCGAATACAATTTTGTAGATCCATCCATAACAAGTGTTGCCATGAACGAAGAAAACATGTTTTACTGGATTTTGCAGTTTATAATAATTTTAGACCAAATTATCTATTTTATTGTCATACTAAATAAAAAAAAAGGTTATGTAGTCACGTTCTTTTTTAAAACAAAATTATTCTTATTTACATTCAGAACTACTTTATTCTCATAAACATATATTCGATAAAGAAATCGGCGTATTTTTTGTTTATTTCCAAAGTCCATTCTGCTGATCCATTATGAAAACAAGAGCCTTGAAGTGAAACTGCTAGGGCCCATTTGCCCGATATTGGGCTCTCCGCCTCTTCCCCAAATCCCTTCATTTGTTTACTGCTTCCACCGTTCTGTTTTTGTAGGTATTGTCATCTCCTTATTTGGGTTTTCTGCAAAAAAGGAGCTTTTCTTCTGTAAACAGAGTCATTATTTTTTTTTTCATATTTTTTATTTAATTCTTAACGAATATTCTTTCTTCCTTAAGCAAGGTAATAACGATTGGTACAAATATTTTTAAAAGAATTATTTTAAATTTAGTTGAAAACTGTACAATACCATCGTAAGTTTCTTTTTCAACCTAAGATATTATAGAATCAAGTAATCGACTTCTTCCTAGTGCATTGATTTCGCTTAAATAAATATTTCTTATGCGGATATTTATTTTATTTTTTTTTATTTACATATGATAACTTATGACATTCTTACTGACTTTATTGTTGATTATGACATGCTTATTGACTGATTTATTTTTATTTCAAACGAACTTTTTTTGTGTTACGTATTATGTAAAATTATAAAGTTATATCTCATGTTAGGTATATCATTTTTTGTACTCCATATTGTGTATTTTTTTATTTTTTTTTTTATTTTTCCTTAAATACCCAATTAATTCTGTATCTAATTATCTCACAAATCTGTATAATTTTAAATTTAAAAAATTGTAAAATAACATGTATTATGCCTAGTGCATGGAGCATTTAAAATAAAAAAATATACAGCTCTCATACATGTTTACTGTATGAGGGAAAGAAAAGAAAGAAAAAAAACTAATTAAAAAACGGAAATATAAGAAAACAAAGGAAAAACAAGTGGAATGAGAAATGTAAAAGAAAAATTATATGTATAACTGTTTAATGCATAAAAGCTCGTGGCCAAAGCCTCAACAGTCTTCTTGGCGGATTGTGGGAGTGTGTAGAGCTTGAGTTAGTGGGTTGGAATTTACAGTAAGTTTGTCATGAAAGTTACGGTAGCGATCTATGGCTGTTACTTCGACGTAAGGAATGTCAAAGTCCGTGTATAAGGTCTCATTAGAGACATAAAAGGGGGCATCTACTATCTTCCTTATTATTTTTGATTGGGATGACTGTATGAGTCGTATATATGATTTTTTGGCTGTTCCCCATAGTTCAATACCGTAAGTCCAAATTGGTTTTATTAGTTCTTTTTAAACGGTTAATTTGGTCGTCAGAGATAATTTGAACGTCCGTCAAGTAGTCTTGAAAGAAGTCCATATCGTTGGTTCAGTTCTTTTCTATTGCGTCTAACATGGTATTTCCAAGTTATTAGTTCGTCCATGTAAAGGCCCAAATAGCATACTGAATCAGAGTTGGGCATGGGAATATTATTAAAAAATAACTGAGGGCAACAGTCATGCTTAAGTGAGAATGAGACATGTTGGCTCTTGGCTTCATTCATTTCTGGCCTCCGTCTTCTAGCCCAACATTCTATCTCGTCTAGGTGTTCCTGGAGTACTTGTGAGGCTGTAGTGGCATCTTTGTTTGGTATAAGGATAGCTGAGTCATCAGCGAATGTAGCAAATAGGGTTTCCCGATGTTGGGGAATATCCGAGCAGTATCTATTAAATAATGTCGGACCCAAGAAGCTGCCCTAAAGCACTTTAACTCGTATTATTTTTATTTCGGAAAACTCATTACAGAACAAGAAGCTGGCGACGATTCAGCGGATGGCTCTGCTGCGAGTAACCAGGACGTACAGAACAGTGTCTCACGAGGCAGTGCAGGAGCAATCCCAATTGACCTCCTCTTGCGAGAAGATTGCTTCAGAAACAAAGTGAAGAGGGAAGACATTGCGGATCTACCGGTAAACCTTCGAGTGAGGATAGGTGAAGACCCACGAAGATGGAGGAGTATTATTCGTGAGAACACGATACAAAATTGGAACCAGCGATGGGTGACGACAATAAAAGGGGCTACCCTAAGGAAATACTTCCCCACTTCCATTCATTCCAGGCTAAAAGCCACATGGGTTGTCCCTGACTATTGGGTCTCACAGTTCCTCACGGGGCATGGGGGTTTCCGAGCCAAGCTCGTAGAACATGGTAAGGACATCGATCCCCTATGCCCAACTTGTAGGGAACCGGAGACCGCTGAGCACGTTTTACTGACCTGTACTGCCTATGAGACACTAAGAGCCAACCTGCTGAGAGAGACAAGGCTCTACATTCTGACTGCTAACGATCTCCCTCAGCTGATGGTGAAAGAGAACTACCCGTACTTCAAATCCTTTGTTTACGGGTGGAAGGAAGCAGTTGGCCAGGATCACTTCACCTTGGGACGGAGGGCTGGAGCTGCTCCGGGAAGACCGCCGGACTGAGGAGAAGAATAGAATAATACACCAATGAACAGAAGTACACACCAGTGATTAAACTGCTATTTTATGCCACGTTGCGGCAGTGAGTTGATTCTCAGAATCTTCTCAATGCTGCAAATCCGTATTGCCTTAAGAGGCAAGGTAGGAAGAAGAATAAATAAAATAAAAACTCATTACCGATTTTTAGGCGGAAAAATCTTTCCGTATGTTAGATACCTCTGCAGAATTAGAAAGTACGTTCGTGGTATAAATGATTTTAATTTACTAAGCAATCCATCATAAGAGGACACCCGGACAATAAAATTTAGATTCCAAGGAGAAAGAAACGGTAAAACTGATTAATTCTAGAGTGATGCTGTTCAAAAACGTCTTGAGAATTTGGATAACTTCGAATAAATTAGGAGAATTTAGATACCGTAAAAGAATTTTTTTTTTTTTTTTTATAAAGAAGGCGAAAGACTGATAGGACGGTAAGAATCTACATCATCTACGGGCTTATTCGGATTGTGAATCATCATAATAAACTAGTATTACCATAAGTATGGGAAGTGTTTGGTTCTTAAGATTTAATTGAAATTAATTTTCCGCCTTCAGTGGTTTGGAATATTATCATGCTGAAGAAAAATTAATCGTATTGCATGTCTCAACTGGTTGGGAAGATATTTCATGCCAATTTTTGATAGTCCTACATGACCTAGATATTGCAAAGTGATATAAAATGGGTTGGATACAGGCCCGCACGAGGTCCATTTCATCGCAGTTAGTGCGCACAAACCCCACTAGCAGGATAATTAAATGTTAATCCTCAACGAAGAGAGCACAATCGAAAAACGGAATAGCTAATCAAGGTGGGAGGGCACAAGCTAATTTGATAGACTTGGCTCTTCATTCCGCTTCAGATATTAATATCATATCATAGTGTCAGTCGCTTTGTTTTTTCATTCGCCTTATTAAGAATTTGCATATTTTGAAAGTAATTAAAGCACATAATTTAAAAAAAAATCATTTTATTTGATAATCATTGTTTTGTATTATTTTAATGATAAAAATTATTCAAAATATTTTACGAAATGAATCCGGGTTAGGCTCTCAATTTTAGTATGCTTTTCCAGCCACATATATCTGAATAGATGCTTCTAAAACCATTTCCTGCATTCCTGTCGAACGAACTATCTTTGAATCCTACATGAGGTGTGTACTAATGTACACTCGAATTAAACGTTGATAAAGTATTTTTGATTGGCACCCTACAAATAAAGATCATTGATCGAGTTACTAATCAATATCAACTCATTGTGAAGACGTTTGGATTGAAACGGTCGTACCGTATAGGCGTGCTGTGTAAGGGTTTGGTGCACATCTTTCCAGAAAGTAAAAAAAAAAAAAATCTGATCGATCATCACCGCTGAACGTACTGGACTAAATATCCTATAGACTAGGAATAGGCGATGATGTCGCTTGCTATGAGCAATCATGGATTTATGAAACTTAAATTAGTGCGGCCTGTTTGGAAGGTAATTTTTGGCCAGGATGAAGTCCATCCATCTAATGAAGCGATAAGAGCCTAAGAGAGAAAGACGTTAGACGGAGAGCCGTGCTGTGGGGCTGGCCGATACCCGGCGGAATGTGCTCAATTCCTTCCTACGGCCTTATCACACGCATCCCTCTCCGAAGCCTTGCAGATCCTCTTATCTTACTCTGACGGGTAGTCTGGAAGGGGTTGATTACGCTAGAATCTTTACTTTCAGAAAGATAGGGACCTTTTACTAATTATAATTTCAGTAAATTTGTTTTTAATAATAAATGTATAAAGGAAAGACAACTCAAAATAAAGCATGAATTGAATGCTAGCATATCATTGGAGAATTCTTCAACAAATCAAGCTTAAAATCTCTTAAATGCTTATTAATACAACAGGAGAGGCAAGGGTCTGATTGGCACTCTTAATATGTAAGAAATAATCAAAAACATAATAAAAGAAATGACCTAAACTCGAAATAAAAGTTTAACATAATACGTGTTGATATGTGTTATATGCTTATGAGGTTACAAAACTTTGGAATGTTATCTTTATTCTGATTTCACAAGCATTGGAGGATATTAATAGAGGATAATATCAACTGTATAAAGTCATACAGTTTTGTTTTGCATATTATTAGGATTAAATATACGTAATCTGTAAACCATTTATAGTGAAATTTACCATTTACCTATATTTTTACAACACGACGAGGGTGGTAACTTTGGCATTCTTTGTGCTGGTGTATAGACTTGCTTCTATACATATTTGATCTTCAAGATATTGATGAAGTGGCAATTCTGTCGTTAAAAGAGGCGCACGGGGGAACATTTGTGCCACAAATAATTATTTTTCTTTGGGAAAATATATTTTCATTTTTTAAACATAAATGTTGCTGTTATTAAATTAATTATATGCAATTTATCATAAGCATTTTTCAACGAAAATCTTGTTTTCTACCATTAAGATGTATTTATTTTTGTTTTTATTATGGTACCCATATCATCAGCACAACTGGAAATTTTCTCAAAAAGTAAAAATTAGAAAAAACATATTTTAAGACGTTAAGTAATAGGTTAGTTTGTTATAATTAACATTACTTTTTTACTGGATGCCAGGGTATGTTTTTTGTAAATAAGTACATTTGTTGAAGAGTTGTTGAACATTTTTTTAATAAAAAAAATAAATGGTTTCCCATAATAACACCTTACCTTGTATTGTTCAGTACAAAAAGCAATTATATGTTCGCTTAAACAATAATTAATAATAATAGTTATAGGATATTTTTGTTAGAGATCGAAGCACCTTTTAATTTTTATATTTAAACAATTCTCTATAATGTGATAATTTTTAAGCCTTTGCCCGATTTCTCTTCTCAATATTTTTTGGATTTGATGGTTATCTTCAAAGATATGCTCCAATAAGTATCAAGAATGATATCTTGTTTAAAAAAAAAAAAATAATAATAATAATAAAATTACAAAGCATAAAGATTAGTCATAAAATTAAAGCTACTTATAAAATGAAATCAATAAAGAAAAATAAATTAAAAAAAACTAAGCTAAAGGAATTAATTGAAATAAATAAAAAGTATTACAATAAAAAATGAAAATAATGCATGCAATTAATTAAAAAATCTGGTGCAATGCGCGCAACACATTTACGAACTTAGATTAGAAATTGGTGTGTTTTGATAATATGTAAACGCCATTCTTCAACTTCACACATGTTCTCTCATTTATGTGCTTATTGTTGTATTCTCCGTAAGTTATAGAGTATTTGTAAAGCAAAACTTGAAATTTCTTAGCGTTTTTCGATTCATTATTGCTTATTACTTTTTTTAAGGGACCTAGGTGAATCGATAGAAGGTATATTTACGTCTCGTAGTAGAGTTTGTCTCTTATGCATTTCTGGAAACCAAGAACGATTACTATTCCTCTAAAATCGCTTTAAATTGAATTCAGAAATCTAATAGGGATCTTAAGTTTCTAAACTAAAATATAATCAATTAAAGATAATCTTACACCATATTTTTTCACACCTTAAATGCTTTAATTAATGTCAAATAGCGGGCATGTACATACACCAAATACATAATTTCAGGTTCGTTCGGTTTATAATTTTTGAGCTAGTCTGTTCACACACACAGACTATTTTGCGGGACTTGGTTATTTGGTCTCCGGGGACCCCAACGTGTATTTCCGTTGAAAACCGGAAATCGAAATGTTTCACGATCGCAATACTTTCCCTTACTGTATATTTCATATATATATAAAACTCTTATTCCTTCCAGTTAAATTCGCTTTAACTATTTTTGGTTGTGGTTGTGGATAATTCTGTTCATGCGATTTAAAAAGAAAATCAAACAGTTTAATAGAGGACCATTAATTTTGCTAAAATTAGGAGTGCATTTATGACCATTAACGAAGGACTATTAGAGCTCTCTGTAACATATGGCGAGTGATGAATCGGCCAATTCTCTTGTTCCAATTAGCTTGCTATTGGATCATTGATGATGATGGATGGATCATTTCCATATGCAAAATATTTTCATCGTCGTCACAACTTGGCTTGTTTTGATTCAGGTATGAGGCGAAACAAGCCTTCTTGTATTTTATCCTTGAGTTTTTTTATTTAAAGAAATGATTGACATCAATCTAGGTGATCACTGTAGATTACCCAAGATAAACATGGGTATCTGGCAGTAACATACTTTCACCTGGATAAAAGAGAGAGAGAAAGTGAGTGCGAACGAATTCTGAATGTCACGCAAGCTGTAATTTCTTCCTTATAAGTTATTATACTTCGGCGATTACTGACGCAACTGCTATTTATTTATTTTTAACTCCTGAACAACAGGCTCCAGAAGTGTAATATTGATCACGATGCGGGGAAAAATTATAATTATTACATGGATTATAACAACGATGGCTTGTTAAGTAATGAAATGTTTAACACTGGTTAAGCTGCATTACTTTTCTTTATCGCATTAAATCTCCGACTGGAAACCTAATTATATAGGATTTATATAACCTAGGGCTGTTCGAGTTCTTTGAATAGAAAACATCAGTTTTGAAGAAAATGCCCTTCTCGGTCAGATATGTCTTGGTCTGTCACATTTATAACTTTTTTAAGAAAGTTTAAACCGCAATAAAACTCTGTTAAGTCCATGTTTTTTATTCTTAGTTTAGTTCTCTTGCTATTGGGACCCAAATATTTTAATACATACGCTCTATTAAGTTATTTTCAAATAAATCTTCCAATTTATTTTTCCTTTTTAGACATTTATTTTCAATTAGGGTCTCAAAAAAGGAGACAAATAAGTCCTTAGAAAGAGCATACATTATCAAAAAAACCAAATTTGTCTCTGATTTTCAGTTAAATAATATGAAAACGGCCACGATTTATTTTAATATCGTATCCCGTCTAAAAGTCTCCAGTATTCATGGTGTGATGTTTTCTCTCATGTTTAATCAGAATAGTCATTTAAGAAATGCTAATCTGACGATAGGTTATCCATTCATGGGGTTACTATAAAAGGGTAAAATACTCGTTCAGGCTGTGATTCTTGACCTAGAGGAATACCCTTTGTCTTCAAGAAAAATATGTAATTTGTTTCCCAGTCAAAGAGTCTGTAGAACACACAGGTGCGAAATTTTGGCATGGTGATAATACCACCTTGGCTTAATCAGAGTAGTTACATCAGAAACGATATTCTGACGATAGGTTATTCATTCATGGTGCTATTAGAAAAGGATAAATTAATCTTCCAGTCTGAGAGTCTTGACCAAGACGGGTATTCTCTATGGAAGGACGGGCATGGTGCTCGTTTTATGAACGCAATGAAAATCACAGGAGAGTTGCCTCGAGATACAATGAAGCGCCTTTGTCATGTAATATTGTATAAGTTGTAATTTTGCATTTGATTTTTATTTGCAATGCTGCTATGCACTCATTTCAAATTAGGTCCTTCATGACTCATGAAATTAAAAAGTGCGACCTCTCCCTCAGGAAATTTGCGGATCTGCTACTAATTGTAAATACTTGTGGGAGTAATGTTTTATTGGTTTGGCGTTGAAGTTGATTTTCTTAATTTGCATATAGTTCATTTGCAGGTTCGGTTTGAGTGATTGCATATATCATTGATGGGATCAGGATTTCACTATCGCACTTTTGGTGGAATTCCTTAAAGGTTTTTATGTTTTATTTTAAATTTATGTTTATCACTTAAATTTGACAAATATTAATTTTTTTTTTTAAAGCCCACTTGTTTATACTTCTTTCTTTAAAAAAACTAAATGAAAAAAAAAATAGTTTTTTGTAATTTAAATTCTTTATGTAATTAATAAATACTTTATAAGGATAAAGTCAATATATGACCACATGTAAGACAAAAAAATCGCCTTCCAATTTGCCTAAAGTTATTTGTATTAACAGTTGAATTTAAAGAATGACAGATAACAGAGCGAGGAAGGAGTATTAAAGTGTGGAATGAAATAGTGTTTATACTTGGAGCGTAGAAGTGGCAGATCATAACATTTCTTAGAAGTGTCGTTATTAAGAGTTATTCGTTACGTTTACTAACGAAGCTGCGATTGATGAACCCGACGTGCTATATGCGAGATGGATCCAAGGAAAGAGAAACGACAGAAAGTGAAAGAAGACCATAAAAGGAACATTAGCGGTTGATGAGGTGCTTACAATGGCGCTGCTTATTAAGGCGACGATGGATACTCCACCAAGAGCCGTAGATCAGGCGGTGCCGAAGAGCGCTCCTCATTTATCTTTGTCTTGTGGGAGGTTCTTGCTGATGGCCCTCCCTCGAAGCTACCTCCTGAAGCTATCTGCACGATGGTTTGGGAATTATCCCCCTTTAAGAATCCCTCAACATCAGTTGTATGTGCATCTACATCGTAAACCCCCCCAAGTAGTAGCCAATCACTGGAGGTTATCGATTGTGCTACACACATAATGGAAATATTTACTCCAAATTCAACCTTGAACGAGATCATTAGATTATATCAAGGTTTTATAGTGCACAGGTTTTATAACGCACTTGAAAAAAATACAAACCTTCCCATAAAAATATTGAGATTTAACAAAGCAGATCCTTATACGTACCGATTTACATCAACCAATTACTGAACAAAGTGTATACCCTTGAATTATTAAATAATTTGTATTGAATTACCCTTTATTTTTGTCTTCAAAACAGACTACGTGGACATAACATTTTGATAAATGAAATCGGTTCAGGTAACATGCCCATAAAAGGCTACTGAAAAGAAAATGGATGAGAGACCTTCTCTGCTGAATAAGGATAACTTTAAGGTCGGATAGAGTTGCTGCTCGTTACTTTCCTCTTGCCTAAAATTAATCACCTGCATCACATTGTCTAATTTCCTGACAGGTACGAATAAATAAAATAATGAAAAAAAATCCCGACAGATCTGTAGTGTCATTACAAGTTTTCATTTTTGTTAAAAAAACTTTTTCCCTCATTTAATGCTTTTTTTTCTTTAGTTTTATTTTCTTCCCGGGGATAATTTGTATATAAAGTTTTATTGTTGTAGTTTTTGACCAGGTATGGTATCTGTTTAAATGTACGTGCTTGCTATTCTTAATGGGCCTTGTCCTAGAATAGTTTTTTTGTTTCTATGTATATATAAATACTGCCAATGATTAATGCTAAAATCATTTTAAGTTAAAATCCTTCACCAAATAATAAGATTTATTTTATCTTTGGTGTTTCGACAAAAACAAAGGTGTTCTTTTTTTTCTTTTTTTTTACATCGATGTTTTGACAAAAAAATAATAAACTTGATGTTTAACAAAACATAGATATTTTGACAAAGAGAAAAAAATTTTAACTTTGATTTCACAAAAACAAAGATGTTTTTAATACCGATGTTTTGACATAAAAATAGATAATTTAACATTGATGTTTTGACAAAAACATAGACATGTTTAACATCGATGTTTTGATAAAGAGAAAAAGATTTTAACTTTGATTTCACAAAAACAAAGATGTTTTTAATACCGATGTTTTGACATAAAAATAGATAATTTAACATTGATGTTTTGACAAAAACATAGACATGTTTAACATCGATGTTTTGATAAAGACAAATATATATTTAATATTCATGCTTTGGAGATAGATATTTCTATCGCATACCAACTATACACTATTGTATTATATGATCTCCTGTTATATTGTCGTCTTTTTTTTAAATGAAAAATATTCATCATAAAACAAGACTTGTTCTACATAACTTCATATTAATTATAATTGGTAATAACTCATGTAATTTTAATAAAAGTTATTTATGATGTAATGATTATACTAGAGAGTATAATACAAAGTCACTTGTCTTTTATTTTTCACGTTCCTGAGGGTTTCAGGTAAACGAAACGATATAAAACATCTCGATTAAATCAAAACGAATTTTAAAATTAATCTCACCTGCCTACGCAATCTTGAATGCCCAAATTTTATCCTACAACCTGCAACATAATTTCATCTTACAATGAATTAATAATTCATTCAATAATTCATTAATTTTCCAGAATGAGACAAAGTAGTCATAAAGAAAAAGTTAATATTGTTTGATTCGTTTATTTTCGGATACGTAAACCAACGAAAGTTCAAAATTAAAATTCATCACAAATCACTGACCCCTATAAAGTTCCAAATAAATGGTAAAAAAAAAAAAAAAAAATCTACTTTGTTAACAAACCAGCTTTTTAGTCGTAGACAAATGTCGTAGATGACGTGGAAGCTCACACGTTCTATAAATTTAAAGACTAAAAATGATCTGGACGAGCGACCTTGCAAAGAAAAGTAATAAGATAAGAATCTGAGAACCGATACTAAAGGCTTAAATAGGGCATTTCAAGGGTTGCGATAAAGGGCGCCTTGTCGTAAAACTCTTTATCATCTCCTAAAATCCCTGGTGCCTGTTTAAAATAACCGCATAATTTATCTAGATTCCATTGATAAGAATATAAAAGTTTTAATAGTTCTGTAAAAGATCAAAATATCAATAGGCGTTTTGTTTACGATATTGAACGACCACGAGCTATATCTAATAGGGAAGAAACAGAAATTATCTTTTTAGAGTATACCGTAAATAAATAATACCAGAATATGTTTAGATAGGTAATACAACAGTTTATTTACCATCACCAGATTCCACCCAGAAAAGAAAGGTTTGTGTTTTGTTCGAGTAAATCACGTCTTTATTGACCAGGAATCCATAGCTAAAGTGAAATACTTTAATAAAAAGTAGGACATCAATGAATAAAAGGAATTTATAGTCAGTTTAATTTAACTTGACATTTTCATAGGATCTAATTGTAATAATTCTAAAATATGTTTATATATGTATAAAAACAATCATATATCTCAAGTATTACTCTGAAAACATTGTTTTAATTTACTAAACATTATTGTTGTTTATTGTAATCTAGAACATACATTTATTTTACTAAAACTGTTCGCTGAGAATAGCAGTTTTTTGCTTACAACTCGCTAACGAAGGTGTTAATCGAAAAAGTGCATATGACCGAAAATGTTCTCTTTGAAATCTGAAAAGATCGACCCCATTCAAAAGCTTCTATGACTACTTTGATTTTCATAAACCGCAGTTTCGAGCTTATAATTCGCAATCGATGGCGAAATGAGTGATTTGTATATTTTTCCGGTGTAGCGGGTTAAGGAAAGCTTCAAAATGATGCCTCATTCGTGAAATTTGATGAAGTATTATGGAAGTTATGGCCTACCGGACAAAAAAAAAAAAAAAAGGCATTGAGAAATATTAGATGATTTTAACTAAGTAGAATTGTTTTACCCTGGCCTATCCACCCCCCGCCGCCGCCTGTTTAACGCCCCATGGTGGAACGCGACCCCTAGTTGGCTATTTGTACAATGCCTTGATATTAACTATACCCATTCATGTTTTTTATTAAATCTCTCGTAAATTCCTACTAAACGATACATTCCCCACTTTCTTTGTGATATTTCCCAAGAGTTTGTTTTTAATAAATAAAAATTTTATTTCGATGAGGTTAAGCTTTGTTTCAGAATAAACCGAGAGCCCCCTCTTTTTTTCTCTCTCTATTAAAATTATGTAACCTCAATTCAGAGACATATTTACGGAACTATTATATGTTTCAATTTTTTTATTATTTAAAAACAGATCGAGGGCCCTGATGGGGATACTTACAGTCATTGAATGAACTTAGGTCATATGGTAACTGGATGCTCCTGACATGGTAATCTTAAGTTGGCTTACTCTTTGGCCAGAGGTTACAAGAGTTAGTTTATCGTTTATCGTAAAGAGTTAATTATTCGTAACTTCCTTTCATTTTACGTGCTGCAGAGTTGCGTGAGGATTTTAATCGGTCCCTGTTACTTTTGTAGCTCTGGTCCAAAGTAGCCACAAGTTGCGGTATTGTAGCCGTTTTAACTGATCGGCCTCTGATCATGAAACGATCACTTTCACTTTACAGAAGACTTCTGCGAAATTGCGAGATCATAACTCTGACATATAACTAAGTTGCAAAACGTCCTAACCATTTTATGTAATGAAATATTACAGATTGGGAGAGAAAGTAAGGGGATCTACAATTCTAGCAGGGGAAGGTCCAGCCCTGAAGGGCAGCCCACTCTCTATTAATACAGACACATTAGGCACTATCTCCCTATTGTTTCCCTTATCAGTTCGTGATCCTCCAAAAGACAGAGATCGGCCACCTTTCGTTCCCCGGGTGGGCGGAGCGCCTCCGCGGATCTCCTATCGCTGGATCTCGGGCTACGTTCTAATTGGGCTCCGGCAGCTGGAGCAGAGAAAGGAACGCTTCGATTTGACGGCTTCTGGGCATTCCTTATGAAGTATCAACCCGGTTAGATACGTAATTTATCCATAATGGGCGGAAGTATGCAAACATTAATATTTTTTTACCTGTGATTATGTCATACTTAAAGGAATGCTTTTTGGAAAATATATATTTCTCTAGTATGCGATAATAACGATATTCCATGACTTAAATAGAAAAAATTAAACAATTTTCTACTGGCATATTGCAATTTATCAATCTGAGATAATATGTATTAAGGTATGTTTAGACGGTTCAATTTTTGGAATCAAGTTTGGAACGAAACTTTGCTTCTCTTTTTGAATGTCAGAGGCTTTTACAATTGATCAGTGAAGCGGTTAATATGTGAACTACAACATTTACATCCCTAGGCTGATCAAAAAAATTAACCACAAGGGTAATTTAACACGTTAGGTGCGGCATCGGTCTCCGGGGTCCGATGTCTTACATTCCCCTCTTAACAGCCGAATTTCACATGAAAATGTCCGAAAGTCCGAACACTTCAAACACTCAATTTAGTCGATTTTTAATGAGATTGTTGCATTTTAGTGCAGAAAATGTTGCTAACAGTTGAATTTTTTCGTTTTTTAGAATCGGACCTCGAGGTCGGTTATTTTCGATAAAGTATGGCGTAAATCCTGTATCGGACCTCGGGGGCCTTTCCTGCGGCTATTATGGCTAGTTCCAATCCTTACCAAGGAATGGTAAGGATTTCAAATATCTTGAAATGCTCATTTAAATTCCTTTTCAGTCTAAAGATAACGCTTTCGTCAGAGCATTCCCACCGGACCCCGACGCCCGATATCGTCTGTGGCTCATCCCAGCAGTCGGACTTCTGGGACCGATACCATTCAATTCAGGATACCCTTACAATTCGCCGCCGCACCGAACGTGTTAAAAAGATTTATCTGGCCCCTTTTATTCGAACCTGGTGGTCAAAAAGCGAAGCTGCGCGTTCCTAACATTGTTTCAACAACTTAACCGTATTAACAGGCTTTAATAAAATTGATTGATGTAATACTTTTATTGTTGTGTCCTTATCTTTTTTGATCTCCCGTGGTACTCAATGTTTTCTGATTTATTGAGTTCCGAAAAATACTTCAAGTTTTAGAGTAAAGGTCTTTTCAAGTAAAAGGTGAGACTAATCACCGAGAAAAAAAAAATCAGCATCCCGATTTCACAATACATCTGTTAAACTTCGAGGTAGATACCTAACATTATAGCAGTAAAGGATAGTCTATACTGCACTAACTTGCAAATAGCAAATTCGACAAAAGTTTCATTGGAAAGGTAAAGGATTGGTCGAACCCATCGATTGCCGATATCTTGAGTAACTAATTTAAATAAAAACTATATGAAGTAGTTTTATTAGCTTCATTATGAATAAACCGCTTTATTATGAAGAGTTATTATTAAGTCTTTAGAGGTATAAACGCTATAAACGATATAAACGCTATTGGGGTCCACTCATAGGTTATTTGAGGTGCTGAATTTGAAAATGATGTCGATTTTTGGATTACGCGCTCAGGTATCGATTTATTTCAAGTTACGTGATATAAATGATATTGGGGTCCACTCATAAGATTATTTGAGGTGCTAGATTTGAAAATGATATCGATTTAACGATTACTCGCTCAGGTATCGATTTATTTCAACATACGCGATATAAATGATATTGGGGTCCACTCATAGGTTATTTGAGGTGCTGAATTTGAAAATGATATCGATTTTTGGATTACGCGCTCAGGTATCGATTTATTTCAACATACGCGATATAAACTTTGTTGGGGTTAACTCGTAGGTTATTTGAAGTGCTGAATTTGAAAATGATATCGATTTTTCGATTACGCGCTAAGGTAGCGATTTATTTCAACATAGGCGATATAAATGATATTGGGGTCCACTCATAGGTTATTTGAGGTGCTAGATTTAAAAATGATATCTATTTTACGATTACTCGCTCAGGTATCGATTGATTTCAGCATACGCGATATAAACTATTTGCTAAATAACTAAATGACTAATTTTATGAAAATATTTAAAATGTATGCAACTTATGACCACAATATCGTTATTATCGTGTAGGTTTTAATATATCGATACCTGAGCGCCTAATCATAAAAAACTATATCATTTTTAAATTAAGCACCTTCCAAACCCAATGCCGATTTTCACATCGTTTATATCCCTTACCTAGTATTAAATCGATACCTGAGTGCGTACTGCAAAAATTTATATTATTTTCAAATTCAGTACCTCAACTAATCTATGAATTGACACCAATATCGTTTATATCGCGTATGTTGAAATAAATCGATACCTGAGCGAGTAATCGAGAAATCGACATCATTTTCAAATTCAGCTATTCAAATAACCTACGAGTTGACCCCAATAAAGTTTATATCGCGTATGTTGAAATAAATCGCTACCTTAACGCGTAATCGAAAAATCGATATCATTTTCAAATTCAGCACTTCAAATAACCTATGAGTGGACCCCAATATCATTTATATCGCGTATGTTGAAATAAATCGCTACCTTAGCGTGTAATCGAAAAATCTATATCATTTTCAAATTCAGCACTTCAAATAACCTATGAGTTGACCCCAATAAAGTTTATATCGCGTATGTTGAAATAAATCGCTACCTTAGCGCGTAATCGAAAAATCGATATCATTTTCAAATTCAGCACTTCAAATAACCTACGAGTTGACTCCAATAAAGTTTATATCGCGTAACTTGAAATAAATCGATACCTGAGCGCGTAATCCAAAAATCGACATCATTTTCAAATTCAGCACCTCAAATAACCTATGAGTGGACCCCAATAGCGTTTATATCGCGTATGTTGAAATAAATCGATACCTGAGCGCGTAATCGAAAAATCGATATCATTTTCAAATTCAGCACCTCAAATAACCTATGAGTGGACCCCAATATAGTTTATATCGCGTATGTTGAAATAAATCGATACCTGAGCGCGTAATCGAAAAATTGATATCATTTTCAAATTCAGCACCTCAAATAACCTATGAGTGGACCCCAATATCGTTTATATCGCGAATGTTGAAATAAATCGATACCTGAGCTAGTAATCGAAAAATCGATATCATTTTCAAATTCAGCACCTCAAATAACCTATGAGTTTACCCCAATATCATTTGTGTCGTGTGACTTGAAATAATCGATACCTGAGCCCGTTATCGAAAATTCGATATCATTTTCAGACTCAGCACCCCAATTAACCTACAAATCGACCCCAATATTGTAAATATCGGATAAGTTGCAATCGATTCCTGAGTGAGCCTGAGGTTGTATATCGGTATTTTTTTCATTATCAGCAGCCTTGATAATCTAATAATCGATCTTAAGATCGATATAAGGTAATTTATTATACCCTATAAGATTTCCATAAAAAAGGTTAACCCAATAATGAACAACAATATGGAGAAATCAAAGTCATGATGTGATTTTTATTAATTTATTAGAAGTATAAAAGTCCTGTTTTGACTTTTATTCTCTTTCCCAGAAAATAAGAGTTAATTTCAAACCCTGGGTTAATCTATTACCGCACTCTTTTTTCGAAAGTTTCAGTTGAGTTATATCATCGCCAAGATTGGTAGGTTATCTTTAAGGCTTGAGTGTCATTATACGGCAGATTACACTAATGTCAATCAGATAATAGAATAACGTGCTTCAATAAATTCTAGGATACAACACTGAAGGTATGGAAAATATTTTCTATGTCAGTACGGAGATCCTTAACATGTAGGTTTTTTTTGTTAGGTCGGTCAATCATCCAGCTTCTTTTCATAACGGCGAGTTCAAGCGGGAAGGCTATTACTATCTGTTTTCTGAACTTGATACAACGGAATAGTTTTGTTTTGCGATTTAGTGAAATACCAAAATTTTATTGTAAAGTAACCCCTCATGTCCCTTATCCACCTCTACTTCTAGTTAGCTAAATAGTGCTGTTCAGCAGCCAAAAAACTATCTCCATTGTATATGATACTTCACAAACATTAATTTATAAAAAGCAACATAGCTTCATTAAGCTAATTCTTTGAAGATAAATAGAAATTAAATTTTTTATTTTTTTTATTCTGCTGGGAGCCAAACAGTACCTCTATGGTGTTACATGTAAACATTGCCTGTAACTACTTTGCCTTCCAGATCAAGTGACTAATGAATCATAATGGACTTTCAAACACCATCAGTAGAAGCTTCTCTGGCTTAACTAACCTAAACCAATTCCCAGTGTGGTCCGCTAAACCTGATAAGCACTTAACTTAGATTACTAACTTCTTACTGATTGGGTTTGAAAAACTTGGATAGGGCTTCAGGAGGAAATGGAACGACCCAACTGTGCTTTCAAACTTGGGTATATTAGTTACATCCCTAAACAATTCCACAATTCAAATTCAAAATTATCTTAAGATGATTATTAATGGATGCAAACAGAAAATGGTAGCTAAGTTAATGAAGGCTAGTTCATGGATATAAAAACTTCAAGGTTTTTAAAGCCAACAGAAAAAAAATTAGTCATTCAGTTTAGCTTACTGTGGACTTACACCTTAATGATGTGATGGTAGTATAGCATAGCATCTTTGGAATTTGAGTGACTGTTACTTAATTTAGTCTCTGCTAGTGAATAATCGTGAAAAAAGCAATGTTTTAAAGTTTTAAGATGGAGAGAACGTGAGAAAATATATTGACCCATTTGATCAATCTTATCAGTGTTTTGAAACCACTTACCTTCTTCAATGTTCATTCTTAATTTATGCTACGGTACGAATTCTAGTTTCGAAATTGTAATTTATCACTTCCCCATAACATTATCACCCCCATAGTCACTAATATCGAGACCTAATTTGTCACAATCCATTGCTGCTGGTAGTGAATTAGAAAAATGATCTTATTTTATCGTGAAACAACAGAGTAAAAAACATTATATCAAAGACTTCTTTCAATCACTCCAATTTTTTTTTCTCTTACTTTGACAAGTAAGTGCTTGCAGTTACCTCATCTATTTATTTATAGTAATAATTAAAATTATCTGTTTCTACTTTATATAAACATGTACATTCTATACAGAACATAAAAGCTGCATTGTCCAGAGCTTGTTGCTCCATAATCTTCTCCTACGATATCCTATAGGCATTAGAGGCTATAGAACACCGACCGAATTTGCATCTTATAACTTGGCAAGTTAGCCTAAAGTTCAAGGTGTGTAACGGAAGATTAGGTACAAGGTTCTAATCAGGAAAGATCCCCGCGTTATCGAGTTTGTGAGGAGTTATAGATCAAGGCCTAGGTGGATCGCCTTTGGGAAAACGTAATTCACCTTGGTCAAGAAATTTATCAATAATTTTCTTCTATGAAAGGAAAAAAAGTGTGTCAAGTCTGTTGACATAAGAACCTCTTATGTCTCCTGCTATATAGGATTTAACGCTTTTATAAATACGAAATTGATGTCCATTGAGGAAAAATGTGTCCTCTACGATAGCGTTTAACATTGAATCGAGATTAACAAGAAATGTTTGGAATTGTTTTATTATTAAAAGTATAAAACAATTCTAATTGAATGAAAAAGTTATCTAACGTCTGATTTTTAAGTACTAAAATAAATATACAATTCACCTATAGAATAAATAAGAAATTAATTTCCATAAGTTCAGTAACTTATACTAATATAAGCAATTCTAACTGTTGATCCTCTTAGCAATGATTTTGTATTATGTAAACTCAAGAGATACATTATCATTATTTTAATTTAATTTTAATGCCAATGGCCCAGCAGGGTAGAGGCAACAAAAAAAACAAGTAAATAAATCAATTTAATTTTATATTTATTATTAATTCTTCTTTTTTGTTGGACCGTAACTCTCTTGATCCAAATATTTATTATATTTTTTATTTATTCTACATCCTTCCCTGCCTTCCACCAGCACAGGTTTCGGCAACAATAACAGATAACGCTCGATCTGCAAAAGTGTGATGATATTGACCATTTATTTGGTGACTTGTCGCTTAGCTTCCTCTTCCTCTATCCGGTGGCCTTCCAGGAACAGGTCTTCTTCAGCGAAGATTAAATTGCGCTGGGCCGAGTACTGCTGTCCACCCGTACACAAATTCTTTGTAGTACGGGTATTCTCATTAAATAGCTGAGGAAAATCAGCCACCGAGGGGGCAAAGAGTCCAGTTTTCCTCAACAACCTGGCCCTTTGTGTCTCAAAGGCAGTGCAGTTAATGACTTTATGTTTAGCAATTTCTAATACACCACAGCTAGGATCGATATCCTTTCCAAAGCCATGAAACTTAGCTCGAAAGCCCCCATGCATTGTGAGAAAATGTGATACCCAGTAGTCCGGAGTAGGACCCACCTCGCTTCAATATTCAATATATTTAATATACTTTAATAGTTGTCATGGGTATTTTTTTTTTACATTTATCAGGGTCCCTCCAACTTCCAAAGAATTCAGTCATTCCAGTCCAAAGTGCCGTAGAAAATATTAGACAGACTATACTATGCTACAAATAACAAACAAGGACCTGAATATTCCAACAGTCATTGTGATACTGCCTCACAATACTACGAATTTTCCCCTAAAGACTAACTTTCAACATGAACATACACAAACTTCTAACACAAATAAACATTCCACCCCTAGCCGGCAGATTTGCTATCTTAGTTAAGTTAGCGATTTATCCAGTTTGATAAATCTGGAAAACTATTACATTAATTACATCAGAAATAAATATTTTGGCCAAATTTTAATAAATAAAGAGGAATTAATACCAATGCTAAAGGAAAATAAATTAAAGGGAATCTATGTATATGTTAAAGAAGCATTAAGATATAGACGGCTATTGTTGTCAGAATTTGAATAAATAACATAAATATTATTTCTTTATTACCTTTTATGTTGATATTATATATGTATGTTCCTTGTACAAACTATAGTGAGCCTTCTTTCTTTTCATTTTAATAATATAAATTTTACTTTTTCATTTGAAATTAAAGTGATTTTATTATTATTTTTAACTGCTTCTAAAAAGTAGCGAACTCCTGACAGACGGCTAAAGCCATATCAGAATTTGTCCTGCTTAACCTATTTTGAAATATCACTGGTGTTTGGGCAAAAGGGGTTAAGTCATCGAATGTGAAACTTAAACAACGATATTCCAAGCTATTCAAAATTGAATTTAAATTTTTTTTATTGTATTTTTTTATTCCAGAATAATAAATGAAACTATATTATTTCTACAGAGACTAATAAATTATGAATAACGAATAAATTATAATCAATTATGAATTTTAAGAAGACGATACAAAAATTGTTTTTTATGAGTTAACCCCTTTTGCCCAAACATGAATGATATGTTAGCACTAATTATTATATACTTTATAAATATAAAATTTATAATCACTTATACTATTTTGTAAATAAAGGATTTTTCTATATATCTAAATCTGGAAAACCATGCATTTGTTTATTGTTAATTTGCAGATTACAAATCACAGAAATCTGAGCGATCATTTGTAATTGTTTTTAATTATAAAAGTAATTGAAAATAAATTAATGATGTATGTTTTATTGCATGTATATATATACAACTACATGTATATAAATATTACTAACGAGCTAGTTATATTTAATAAAATAATCGATGTTACCACTCCGTATAATTTTTGTTACAAATATATCTATTACTTACAATTATATAAGGAATTAGCAATAAGTCGAAATAGAAACTAATAAAATTTTGTTCATATAATCTTAAACTTCCAGTTATGAAAATTAAAATAATTTATTATAAATAATTTAATGGTTAAAATTATCTGAAGAAAGATAATAATTTCGGCAAGTATCGACCCTCTTATGAACGTAGCATTTAGAAGTCGTATCTCCCATTTCTTAAAAAAATGATGAAAATATTTTACTACTTTTAAGTACGCATTGTTTTACATGTGTTTTGTTCCCCCTTATAAGTGATTTGGCCCCTATCTAATCAATTAATTCTGTACCAATTACTTATTAAATTGGTAGGAAATTTATAATATTTTAGAAATAGATCACCTAATATCTTTATCCGTGTTAATTTTATTTTCCAGCTTTTTCCTATAACTCTTAATTCCTTGATCCCCTAATTACTATTTTAACATAATTTTCGATCCTTATATGTTCAGATAATAAAGAATTATTAATATTGTATCAATGGTTTTTTATTTTTTTTTATTTTTATTGATTTTAAAGACTTCGTATTCCTTAGCTCGACAATGAATCATGCTGGTTTCTATTTTAACAACGGACAGACGGAGCTGTGCAGAAACTTTGTTTATTTTATGTATACATTTTTTTTTTTACTCCTAAAACATCTCTCGTCAACAGACACCTGTTTCTGTAAGCAGGCTGTTATTGATCTGTCTTTTTTCTTTTTATTTTCTTTCTTTTTTTAATAAGGATTAGTACGCTGATCATCGGTCGTGTAACATTAGAACTGCCTCTATACAGTTTTGAATTCAGCTTTTCATCTCCCTCTTTCATGCGAGCTTCTGACTCTAATTACACCCATGCAACTTAAGTAAGAAACTTTGCAGTTAATGTTTAATAAATATAGGTAATCTTTGGTTTCTAATACTTTCCTAGAATCAAGGTCACTGGTTCCTAATCCAATTTTTATTTCAATAGCAAAATATAGCATACATACTAAAATTGTTTTCCAATAAACATTAGAAATCTATATGAAGAATATAAATTATCACATCCTTTCATATGAACTATTGTGGCAAGTTTTACTTGATTTTCGATATGGTCATTTAGAGAACTGCAGAAATGACCATTATAAGAATCCTTTTTAGGATTTAAAAGTATCCTTAAGGATACTTGGTTGTATAGAAATGGTTTCGAGACTTAGAAAGACAAGTGGCGAAGGCTTTAATGGCATGGGACTTAGAGCATGCAATATTGAAGTAGGCCTCTCGTCATATTGAAGTGCCTATAGGACGGTGAGGACCCTAGTACTTTCCCCAAGATGTTGCAATATCCTTCTGAACAGGTCATATTTCTTTATTAACCGGTTCTAATATTATTTTTTATGCAAATATTTTTTTTAGGGTTATAGCAAGGAAATCACAAAATAAAAAATTAAAAAGTCCTAAAATTCCTATAATGTTATGAAAAAATATCGTAACACTAATACGGGTTTAAATTATTAACAATGTCATTTCATTTAAATGGCAATAGAAAAATGTCAAATAAAAAAATAGTCCAAACGTAACCAACAACAACAAAACAGTAACTAGCAATGACAGATTAGTGAGTCAAAATTAACCCTGTTCTAGGTTAAAATAAACGAATAGTTGATCGCTTAGTGGTATATAGCCTGCTATGTAACCACTAATCACTTATAGCTTCTGATGAAACAATAGTTAACCTTCCTTATAAGGGTTTAAATACTTTTATTTACGTAAATTGCAATAGAAAAATGTCAAATAAACATTTTTTTCGGTGTAATACTATTTGGATATGAGAAGCAAGGAGTCGACCAGAACACCATTTCTGGTTAAACGAGATATGAGTGATTCTAAAATTATGGTGGTATTTGTGTCACAAATAAAGATAAATGGACAACCGCCGGAAGTATTTTAAAAAAAATTTTTATTACCTCATTGGTAACGAACACTGCTATCTTATTTTCCAGCGCCTAAAGACAGGAGAAAATTCACTAAAATCAATAGCAGTGCTCTTTTTGTCACTCCCTAGCATGTCACGAAGCAGAAATCATGTACTTTGAAAAATAATTAAACCCTTTTCCGTCACAACAATTCTAAAAAATCAGGCACCAATCTTATTAGCAAACTTTCAGAAAGCAAAATAAAATTGAGGCAGGACTTTGAGGCAAAATACCACAACAAATTTTCCCTGTCACATACTTTTGAGGTCACTCCCTAGCTAGTTTTTTATATACCCACCAATCCATCAGAAAAGGAAATTTCTTGCTGAGAACATATGGAGTAGCTTTGTTATGAGCCCGACTTTACGTCGAATCATATAATTTTTCCTAAATCTACTTTCCGGAAGTGGAGGAAGGTGTAAAGCTAAACAATATTTTTATGGTTAGTCACTACTTCCCATACCTTATCAACATGATGATAGTAAACAATATATACATATTTTTTTTACAGTTTCATAGAACTTTCGTATCTCTTCACAGCCATAACCACTATTAAGTAATTTTTGTACTAATTTTGCCAAAATTGACGTTGAATTGCCGATTTGTCCCTCCCTGACCTGCCACTCCCTAGCCTGATACTGATTTCGTTTTTAGCTAGGGACAATATTGGTCAGGGACAGACTTGAGATTAAATTTGTAACTTGGTTATGTTGATTACTAACCATTGTTAGTTCAGAAAATTAGTTTAATATATGATGTGATGATAGTAAGAACTAGAGAATCGCTTCATCTACCCATCTAAATGAGTTGTTTTTATGATTCCTATTTTGGATTAAGGGATCCCAGCAGTGTCCTTCATTCCCCTGCCGTATTTGATTTACAGTAAGACAGGGGAATGATTTTTTACGGTTTGTTTGAAAAGCGATGAAAGGGAATAATGATATAATAATGCCACTTGCCAAAACAAAATCAGTGGCAAAAAATCATTTATCTTTTGATAAATTAGAAAAGAAAAAACTTACCTGACCAAAACTAAGGGGAACAGGGGAATTCAAACCATTAATCATAACCTCTCAGGTTTGAGAAACTATTTGCTTCTGGAGAGCTTGGATTTGTACTGAGGTTAGTTAAACAGTCGAAGTTGTTAGGGGAGAGACCCGTCCTTGTTGACTATACATTTTTTACTAATTACCCACCTGAAAAGAGTGATGAGAATTTAATTTTAAAAATTGAAGGAAACCTGCGGGACAGCATAAAAAGTAGTTTCTTTCAATTTTAGTCCTTTATCATCAAGGATTTGAATGCTTTTCTGAAATGTTTAACTATTTTGTATAGAAATAAAAATTAAAAATTGATCTGGTATAGGTGCACAGAACTTTTTGTACCCTGAGCAGATTCAGACCTCGGGACATGACAGGAGAATGAATTTCAACATTTTCCTGCTGTTTTCACGGTACATGTATTAATAATTAAAATAAAGTCGTATGGGGTCTACTTTTACAACACGTATGGATTTAGAAAATTGATGTCTAAGCTTTTGTAAATCGGTATAAACGGCCTGGGATACAAAAGTGCCCTCTGACGTGAGAATGACCCACTAATGACTGTAAATAAATACAAAAATAATACTTATATCCTTTTAAATCATTGTTACAGTTAAGGTAAGGTATTAAGCTGTAATTTTTATTATTACTTAACCCTTTTACAAATGAATTCAATTATTTCTCTTGCCATGATAACATGAATGCTATTATAATTTTTAAATAGGTAATTTTTAAATAAGAAAGGAAATAAGGGATGAATATATTAAAGCCAAAAAAGCTTACAACCTTACAAAGAGCAAAAAATCAAATTATGAACTAAAAATGATCGATAAATTAAGTAACCACAAAGATACCAACAAATTTTGGCAAACAATAAACACTTTCAGAACTAAAAAATTCAATACAAACCCGACAACTCTCGAAAAATGGAGTGAATACTTTAAAAAATTCTATGGCCAGAAGTATATAATTCACGACATTTAATTAACAATAACAGACCCTCTATTAGACCGCGAAATTACTCTCGAGGAACTTCAGGTATCTTTAAATAAATTAAAACCAAATAAAGCCCCCGGATCTGATAATATACCCAAAGAATACTTCAAAAACTTACCCAAGAATTGGCAGTTATATCTAGTCTCTCTGTTTAACAAAATTCTTGCCACCAAAAATTTACCTAAAACTTGGACAAAATCAAATGTAACCATGATTTATAAAAAAGGGAACAGAAAACAACCTGAGAACTACCGACCCATCTCTTTAATGAACAGTGCCTTAAAAATTTTTACTCAAATTCTTTTAGATCGGCTAACTTTATGGGAAAACGAAAAAAATATTCTCCCAGAAACTCAAATCGGATTTAGAAAAGGCAGGTCATCTCTAGACAACCTTTTTCTAATGAATTGCCTAATTGAACTAAAATTAGAATACTCCAATAGTGACCTATTTGCAATCTTTGTAGACTATAAACGAGCATTTGACAGTCTAAATCATGACATTCTATGGTACAAATTAAATTCGCTCGGTTTAAGTGGGGAAATTATCAGAATCAAAAAAAATCTATATGACCAGGCCACACTAAGAATATAATTAGAAGGGGCATTATCTGACGAGATCGGTGTTAGTAAAGGAGTATAACAGGGCGAGGTCCTCTCTGCATATCTCTTCTGCCTTTACCTATCAGACATGGATGACTATTTTAAAAAAAAGGGCGCAACATGTATTCAATGGGAAAACCAAATTGTGAAATATTACGCTCGTACTATGCAGATGACATGGCTATATTTTCTTTCTCTCATAGCGATACAAACAAAAAACTTAAAATCCTATCCTCATACACTAAAGACAACCATTTAGAAGTCAATCTTAATAAAACAAAAATTATTTACTTCCACAAAGGCAAACAAAAAAGATTGAAAACATTTTATTATAATGGAGAACCCATAGAAATAGTGACGTATTATACGTATTTAGGTGTTCCTTTATACCGGAGGATTTTTTATCAAGCCTGTAAATATTCTCAATCTAAAACAGCCTGTGCAGTAGGGACAGTAATAGATATTTGCCGAAAATCAAAATTACAATCCTGGGGGAGTAGACTGTTACTAAATGAAGCCATTGCCATCAGCACATTATTCTATGGAATTGAGATTTGGGGATTTAGGTACCTTGATATTATCGAAAAATCACACTTACATTATTTTAAGAGACTCTTCAATCTTAATAAAAATACCACTTTCTGGCTCATTAGAATGGAATTCGGTCTAGAACATTCAACTGCTAAGGTACTAAAACGAGTATTGACCTGTATTCAAAAAATATTATGCATGTCGGATGATAGAATTACCAAAACCTGCCTCGTAATACTAAAGAATAAACATCAACTCCGACCGTCAGAAAAATATAATTGGTTTACTCAAATTTACAATATTCTAGATAAAGTCAATAGCTCATACATTCTTTTTGAAAGCAACCCTTCTGTCTTCAAAAAAGAAATTCCAAACATTCTTCTTATATAAACAATATCTGATTCAAAATGACCTTGAATCCTTAAGAAAAAGCCTGTACAGCCAATTTTACAATATTATATATCAACCTAATCTAACTGGTCAAAGTAATGTAATTAACGAAAGCATCCCGTTTAACTTTATGAAAATAATAACACAGGCACGTCTATCGGGAAAATACCACATTAAATTCACCCACAAAAATCATGTATATAACATTAAACCCAAAGAAATATGCACAATATGTAATACGAATTCTTACGAAACTCTTTACCATTTGATAGCAGTATGTCCCATTGATTATTTAATTAGGAACCACTATATACCCGACATCGATAACATATCCGAAAATGAATATCCGACAATACTCAATGTCCAAGACCCGTCAAAAATAAAACAGATGTATTACTACCTAATTAATTGCATGAGATTAAGATCATTCATCATCAACGAATAAAATACTATTCTTTTGTAACAATTCATAAACAATTGTAGATAATAAGTTATTAGACAATATATCAATAAACACGATGCATTGAACCGATTACTGAGTGTAAACAATAATATCCACCTGCCATCCATTCTATGTATATACAAAACAAATGATATTGTTACCACCATTAAATGTATATATACTTCACTAAAGCGATTATAATTTTTAATTACAAAATAAAATATCAAAAGAACTATTTAATGAGGGTTCATTTTAAATTTTATTACTATTTTTCTTTTGTTTAAAATCACTAATTATACTTTATTTGTTTATTATCTCGTTCGTTAAAATTTATTTTTAATTTTATTCATAATAGTGAAAGTTTAGTAGAAATTAGTTAATAGTGAAATCTTGTATATACAAATTTTGTATGTAACTAAATTAATAAGATTTTTTTCAAACTTTGTAAATCTATATTAATTAATATGTAGCTATATTTAGCCCAGCCAGGCTCTATTTGTATGGGGATTTCCCCTAAAGACAAATAAATATATCTATCTATCTATCTATCTATCTATCTATCTATCTATCTATCTATCTATCTATCTATCTATCTATCTATATATCTATCTATCTATCTATATGAAAGGAAAAGATTGGGCTTGGCAGGGATTTGAACTCCGATTTCCTTATAAGGAAAAATTGATCATATATAGATTCACAATATTATATATATATTTAATATTTTGGGGAGAACCCTTGATGGATTGACGAACATACGGACTCTGGCCGTGTGTCTGCTTGAGTTGGGATTGATTTGGAAGGGTCGCAACTGTTTGGAAAGGGTTCCGTTTGAATTGGCAGGGGTTGCATCCGACTCGACACAGGTCGTTACAGAATCGGAAAAGCTGTACTAACCGGCCGCATAATTTCACTGACTGCGAAAACCTGTTTAAGGCTATATTACCAGGTGAACCATACAAGAACCTGATTGTATTTTGAAACATGTAGAGAATGTAACGTTTGAACAAAGCTGTAATTCAAAAACATTTACAGTAAGTGCATTAACATTATCGTATTAAATTCCGGGTAGTTTTTTGAGATCGAGTTAGTTGAGTAGGACATGTTAGATGGAAGGCAAACTGCTTTAGTCAACACTGATATAAATTTGTCAGAGCGTTAAAAGCTCGGTGTTCATAATTAGACCAGGGCCGTACAAAATCGTTGCAAACAGGGAACTGAGGAGGTCATCTCTATGGCCATTGAATTGTGGTACCACCTTGATCAGGTAAAACTGCGACTCATTGAGTTTCTTGTTTTCAAAATTTTGTAAAGCAGTAGTAATATTTTAGTTGTATCGTTTTGCAAGGAGGTGAATTGATCGCACTCAACCAACAGATTTTCTCCTGCATTAATAATTGTACTTGCTTTATATGGACTGCGGGGTTATGTTCCAAGAAGGCCACCCGAACAAAAGGTAGATGTAACAGAATCTTTGGAAAAAATTACAATCGTTTCAAACCCCTTTTTTTCCCCTCTCAGAATATTTAGGATAAATTGCTAAGTATCGTTATAATAATCTAACATTAAATGTAATCTAACATTCTCCTGCAATTAATAGGTTAATATACAAAAAATTAAAATAAATATGGTGACATACTTATATTTGACTAAAACATTGGTAAAAGCTTTAAATTAACTTCTCAAAAGAACATTCTTACATTTTTCATAACACACTCTACAATATACACAGTTTATGTACAATGCTCCACTTGATGAGAACAGTCACTTCCACTTGACTTCATTAGGCCTGCGATGGTGGTAGACCTTCCGGTAGGACAGGAGCGCTGCAAGGGCCCGGATGGCAGCCCTCAGCGGGGAGACCGGCTTGGCCTTGCTGGCCACCGCCGCGAAGGCCAGGGCTATCCCACCTCGGTCCATCGCCGAAGAGGAAGCTGACACCTCCAGGTAGGAACATCCGGCCACCACTGACAGTTCCAAGGCGGCTCGCAGGGAGACAGTTCTGTGGACCAAGCAATGAGTAAATTCTTCAGTTCATATATTAAAATTTAGTTACATTACAATAAAATCCTATTTGATTATAGTTATTATCTTAACTTATCTACGCTCTTCCAGCAATCCACACGTCATCTTTACTTCTTTAAGTACATGTTGGTTGATTTATCAATCTAACGCATCCATTTAATCGCCATAACAGTTTAGTGTTCGTTCTACTGATTTTTTTATATTACTATTGATAAAAAAACAACGTTAAAAAATGCATGTATTATTCCACCCTCCGTATCTAAGTTACACGTCCATGTTTAGGAATGCTTGTCAGTAATCAATAGTTGCAAGAAAACTAAGAGGCCGTTTAAAAACAGGGAAATTCTCTCAGCCAACTGCCTCTACAAGATGATTTAAAATCTTCCTACCTTCGACGTTTAATTTTTGGGAATCAGATTTATTTTTGGAAGCTGAATGAATATTATTTAACACATTCACGGCGGCGTGTACCACCGGTGGCTCACACTAGACTGCCGCATCGGACACTTTAGTCAATCACAAAACTTTCCACGACGATGTATAACGAGGTAGGATTGTATTGTTTATTTTATTAATGTTGGATCATCAATACTGCATAATGCCCTGGAATAATTAACATCCGATAGAGCGAAAATCATTAAGGTAAGCCGCCAATGGGCGAGGAGCATGAATTACGGCCCCGGCGTGAACGTGTTTTCCCGAACTTGATTATTCTCCGATATTCCGAATGATTCTCCAATATTCCGATGTTTGGCATCCTTTTTTATCATAGTTACAATACGCCAATTTACTTCCTATAAAATTGATGATATATGTGTTATAAAAGCTGTAGTCCATTTATTCAAATAAAATGGGTTCATATTATTAAAAGAAAAATAAGATGGGAGTTATACCAATGGGCGCTATAAATACAAGACACACTGATTTAATCGAGAAGAGATCGAGATCTTCTGAACTTAATCTATATTTATATATTCTAATGCAATTGTTCATTTTAATGAAAAATACATGATTTTATGCATAGAACCAAAATTTTACTGAAGTAATACTAAAATTAATCATTTTTTTTCTTTTTTTTTTAATCCGAGCGTTTTTTAACAACGCAACACTATAAAGTTTATAAAGTTGGGCCGAAATGAAAATTTCTTGTCAATACATTCGAAATTTATAATAAAAAAAAAAAAAAAAAAAAAAAAATATTCCATCAAATGTGTTATTTGACCATGTAACAGAAACATTTGCCTCACAGCCGAAGAGAACGTTTGCGAACTTCTACATACAAACAGTGTTAGTTTTGGGGGGCTGGTTGTAGAATTTAACCGTTACTTTAAACATCAATCTCCTTTCAGGTTTCAACTCCTATGGGTTTGTCGGATAGTTGGAAAAAGGCAGACTCCTAGTTTTAACCTCTTGAGTTTTAGTCCATAAGTTCGCTGGAAAATTCTCAGAGGAAAATAGCATTTAAGTATAACGACCTATTAATAGTCCAGTCCAACCTCAAACCTAGCCAATTTAATTGAATAATGAATCGAAACCAGTGTTTCCGGAATGCGTATAAATTTAAAAAACAATTATTTTATAAAACGGGTTGTTAGAAAAATAAAAGCTATGTAATTGAGGAAGTAGTATTATAAATTACCCTAATTAAACAAAAGGTACGATAGTGTTTCTGTACTCCAATGAATAAATGGTCACATTTCTTTACTTTTCATTACCAATATTGTTCAAACTTTTTAAGTTTGAAAATTAGTGGTATAAAATCAGATTTTATTATATAATTATGAAATTTTGTCTAAGATACCAAAATATAGGCCACTGATTAAGGCCGCCATTAGCTTACTTTTTGTCACTTAACTCATTTTGGACTGAATTCGACTATACTACTTCCACTTATTCACTGGGAAGACAGATTTATAACTTATCTTTTAACGAAATAGAAACGATATATAGAAATATGTTTTAGAATAATGGTGAAGACAAAGAATGTAAAACTCTCTAGGCAACCTGCAATTACCAGCACGAGGATAAATTACGACCCCAAACTGCTAAAAAATGGCTTTATAACGAGCGGTCCCCATCAAACGAATTTAGTTATTGTAGAAAGAGAGAAATTAGTTTGGCTGTAAGTCATTTAAATTAAACTCGGGATATCTCCCCGGCTTTCTATGATGAGTTGACAGAAAATCAGGCCTTCTCAGTTAACATTTAAATCCATGATATTATCTCTCACTGATACCACAGTTCAACCGAGTATTTTACGTGGTCATTCGGTTGAACTATTATTAGTGTAATCTGTAATTTGCTTTCGCTTTATTCCACTGAAGCATTAGGAATTTTTCTGTGGGCGCCTAAGCTATAAAAAAAGAAGAAGAAAAACAACAAGAAAAATTGCATCCTACAACAAATGCGTAGAAAGAGACAATTAATATTATAAATATAGAAGGTTAGGCCTCAAAGTCTAGTAATTATTTCAAAAAACTCACCTAATCATGCAGGTACAAGCCAAATTTTCGCCTATTCAGGCATCTTCAGGGCTACAAACATTCCAAAAGCAAGACAGAAAATAGACTTTTGTAGCCCTGAAAATGCCTGAATAGGCGAAAATTTGGCTTGTACCTGCATGATTAGGTGAGTTTTTGAAATAATTACGAGACTTTGAGGCCTAACCTTCTATATCTAAAATGCAATTAATAAAAACATTAAAGCCTTCTGTACCAAAAAATACATAAACATATAAGAAAAGAAAATATCACGCTATTTTTTTTTTTTTTTTTAAAGTAGCGTTTACGAGGAAATATAAAGATTGAATATCTTTTTTCTTTATGCTATAATTTGAATGTTTAGATTTTTTAATTTAATTTATATTATTTTTTATTATTTTTCATTCAAATTAATTATCCCCCTGAGAAAAGTTGATATAATATTCAACGATTTTGATTCTATGTAACCTAAAGTCTAAAAGGAATATAAATTAGGATTAATAGTAGTCAGAGCCACATGTCTTTACGCGTAAATTATTAATCTTTACATTTCACGGTTTAGAATGTACAGAATGTTAAAAGATTTTATAGGATACAAAATCTACGCTTGAAGTACTGGTAGACATTAAAACGTCTATAATAAATATCTAGAGACAATTTTAACGGAATTAGACGTTTGAGAAACTCGACTTGTCCAATAAACTTTTTTTTTCTTTTTTTTTTTTCTAAGTTATCTTAAGAGGTATATGTGGACCTTATAAGACAAGGGTCTTAGTGATTAATTTACCTTGTTGAATAAATAAAAGTTAAAGTTAATAAAATATAAAAAATATTTTTATGTGGATTTGAACGATTAATTAAATGATTTTATTCTAAAATATCAAATATTTGATTTTCGATCGATATATCCTATTTAGACTCACTTGGTTTTAAAAAATATATTAATTTAAAATTGTCACATTCTGCAAATCCACTTCGATCTCTTTACCCATTAAAAGAGATATACTATTCTTTACTACAAAAATCCGCATTAAAATAGATTTTTAGACATTCCGCTTGTCTTCCAATGTCCGAATATTTTAGTCAAAATAATTTAAGTTCAGGTAATCTCTTAGCGCAAAAGTAGAGACTTGTTTTTCCCTTCTTTTTTTTCTTCACTTTTTGTTCATACCCGTCATAAACCTTTAAAAATTAATTTCCGATAATCAGGATATTATCCAATCGTAGGGGACACAAATCGTTTACTTGGAAACCATAGAAAATAGATTTTTTTTCCTATTCTATGGGAGACAAATGTGGCCAAGGTTCTTCTTAATCAGCGTATCCGATACGAAGATCGCCCTTTAAACTTATATTATCTATTTTCTCAGAATGCATGTTATTGCCGATTTGAAACGGTTGTTTTTTAAAAGCAATAGCAAGAATAATAAAAAAATACTCAGTCGAACTCAACGGCTATTATAGTTTTTCAATTTCTATTAAGACCCAATTCACTTTGCGTAACATGATATATTATTATAGATTTATATACGTAATAGTTAAATTTTATGTACGTAATTAGAAGAAATAACCACCTAAAAATACATAATCTTAAAGGTTTAGGGTAATTTATCTGCAAGATATACGTAAATTTTATAATATGAATCCCATCAGTTAGATGTTTTTTATTTAATTTCAGTGCAGTATGATAATCTAAGTCAAAAAATATAAGGATGATTTTTGACTCTGAGGATCAGTTAATAGTGTTTATTTTTCTTCTTTTATTTATTTATTAACCATATTTCATGCATTATAAATGTAGAGTGGTAGGTAAATGAAACATTTAATAATATAGCTTCTGTTTACCAATATCATTTCTTTTTTTATGTGAACGATTGGTATTTTTAGTACCTTATTTTAAGGATTTTTTTTTGTCTATCTATTATTATTAATCTTTATTATACAATTATTGGACCCGATTAATATCCTTGTTGTCTGTGTTCATTAAATTTTTTTTTTACATTACTTTTTTTTATTTAGCTGAATTATTGAAATTTTGTGTTCGGTTAATCCGCACGAAATCAAATCTTGAAGAATATCACTCAAGAAATGGAAGTTTGTGTTATTCACATATTAATATTTTTTTTCTCAAATAGCCTCATTTCATCATTAACTTGTATTTCGCTTTTAAATTCAGTCAGTATTTTTATTTCGTAATTGAGAAAAAAAGTATAAATTATAATGATCGTTTCCTCAATATGTACTAATTGTTTTTATTTTATTTTATTATTTTAAGTTAGTTATATTTTTCCAATAATGGTGGAGTAAAAAATCATTACTAAGAAGCTAAACAAATGTTTCTCAATATATATTATAGTCCTTAGTTATTTTTTGTTCTAACTATCAATATTGATGGTAAATAAAAAGATAAAAGCGATTGAGTTTTTGAATTTCTTTTTTGATTCATGGATTCGTTATTCATGTACCGAGGCACTCCCCATTTGTACACGTTTTCAATGTCCTATGTTAAGCTTCTATTTTTTTTTAATTCTTACAATAACCTATCTATAATTTGAATTAACCTATAAAGTAATATAAATATGGATCAAGTCCCCCAAATGCTACTCCAGCTCCTTCCAGCCTGTACTTTCAGCTTTCAAAGCCCCGCTCCGACGCTTCTTTCAACCAGCGCGATCGATGTTCCACTCTCAATCTTTTTTTTCTTCCCTTCCACACTTCTCAGTTTCATGGAGAAGAGTCCTTTCTGTAGCCGCTATCATACCAAACTATAATTGATTTCATTGTACACAAAAATTTATTATTATTAATTTTTTATATTTATGTTTAAAGAAAGCATATATGTATTATAATAATTTTATCCTCAGATTGTAAATAATGTAATTAAATTATAAAATTATTCAGAACGTCTGAAGTTGATTTGATGTAAAGTAAAGCAGAAATTAGAAGTTATTTACAGTTATAAAGAATGGTAACCAGACCTGGTTCACGCTTCAAATAACGAAATAAAGAAAACGAGAGTAAAGCATTGAATGAAGTAAGTTGCGAATATTTTAAATAATCGATAGTTTTTGGGTTTTTTTCTACTCCCCTTCCTCGCCGTTTAGGCTATACGCTGTTTCCAGGGCGAGGAGAGAGGGTGGAGGATGAATGACAGGTATTATTAAATACCCTGGCTCCGGGTTTTGAACTGGGTTTCTTTCTGCTTATCAATCATATGTTGATTGTCAGGGGCAACGCGTAAGATAATCAATAGTTATAGAACTGGCTTGGCCCCCAACTAAATTAAAATAATAATAATTGTAGACCTTCAAAGACAAAGGGTCTAGGTGATATTTTTTCCCATTTCGAGTAAATCAAATTTAAAATATATTTTAAATGTATTTAAAATATTTATTTGAATATATAAGATTATTTTTTATTCTATCATCTCAATCAGATCTTTGGCTTTCAATATCAGTACTAAGTTTTACGTCATATTAATTTTGAAGCATTTAATAACCGGTTTGTTAAAATAAAGATTTTTAACACACTTATTATTTAAACATATCACATTCCGCAAATCCACTTCGATCTCTTTACCCATTAAAAGCGATATACCATTACTACCATCATTTACTCATCTACCATCATTTAACATATTCGCCTTTGACTCAATTTGTTTTTAAATTAGACCCCTTGTCTTCAACAGCATCTGTAATTATCTTAACAACATTAAATTATTATTAATATAAAACATTAAATTAATACCACTGATATACTAGGACCGGTAACCTAAAAATATAACAAAAATGAATGAAAGTTAACAATATCCATATTTCGTTAAAAGGATCTTTTTTGAAAATGTCTTTTGAAATAGTCAATATAAATAATTTTAAAAACCGGACTTTGTTGGCTCACTTTTTTTTTTATTTTTTTTTATTTTTTTTTTTTATTTTATTTTTTTTTAAATAATTTTTACATAAAAAAAAATAAATAAAAATAAATAAATAAATAAAAAAAAAAAAAAAAAAAAATTGTTGGCTCACTTGTCAGTCGGTGATCAACATGCCATCTACATAAATTATTCACAAGGACTAGTTAATTATTTCATTATTCCAAAATAATAAACAAACACAATTACAACTTGTTGGTTTATTTTTAGATCCCGAACCTAAAGTACATCCTTGTTCCTATTAGTGCTTATTTCATGCTTAAGCAATGCTGATATTATTATTATAATGTTTTGGGCTGTGAGAGGCTGAAGTGCTTTGGAAATAGCTGATGGCTATCGGATCATTAAGTGATATTTAGTCGTGATCAGCGAAAGTTGGGCTTACCGTCCACACGACGTCTTTACTCTCACTATATTAGTCTATGACGGTCCTTAATATGTCTTAATGGTAGTGCGTCCTTAACTTCTTGTCAAGGATTGGCTCATATAACAGAATATGTACTTTGAAGATAAATTCAACAACTTTTGTTTCTAATATAAAAATTTATTAATCTCTAAGCGATCCTTCCAAAATGCTGAGCCTTGTAATGCAATAGAAATAAGGATGATTGTTAGTACCGCGTAAATATATTGATTTAAATCATTATTTTTATAAATCTATAAGTGAATAATTTTTTTTTTTTTTTTTTTTTTTTTTTTTTTTTTTTTTTTTTTTGTATGATCAGAACAGTTATATTCATTTTTTATTTTATATCATTTCTTCGCCTCTATTTTAATAAATAATGGATCACTTGTGGTTTAATGGTTAGCATAACCACCTACTGAGTTCAACGACGCGGGTTCGGAGCCCGCCTATGGCTTTAAGATAGGGAATAAAAAAATGGGCCGTCCTTCGGAGGGGATTTAATATGGTCCGAGCCCATGCGATGTCAGTTACTCCTAAAAGATCTTTATTCAGGGATAATACCAGGGTAGGCAAAATTTAGGACTCACTGTAGCATCGTCTGATTAACCATATCAGCATAAAGTTACGTTAAATAAATATTAATTTTTTTACACTTTCGTAATTCATTTAATTGATATATTTATTATGTTAACTATATTCATTTGCTGAAGGTGCAAATCTATTTTTCTAAAATTTATTGTAATTTAAGATTACTGAATACCTAGTAGGTATTGGTGTAGTAGTTATTACCTACTATGGAATACTGAATTTAAATTTGCCATTTTAATAAAATCAACATTAGAAATATTTTTAGTGAGGACTTGTTTAAATATTTATACCATACATTGACATGCAATTTAATGAATTGAAATATCTTAAGGAAAGAATAAGAAATATTTTTATTAAAGGAGACTTAATTTACCGTAAAATGAGGTGACATTGTGACTAATGGGGTGACTTTGTGACAAGCCTATTTTTCTACTGTTTTTGAATTTCCCTCCTTAAAAAGAATCAGGTTAGGCAATTCAATGTACTTGTCAGTAATGTGCTGCAACCCACTGGCCACATATGGACCTCTATAACTTCTTTCATTCCATTTATCATGGTGCTTTATTTCAAATTTTCAACTAAATGAAAACAATCAAACATATATGAAATAAAGCACCATGGTAAATGGAATGAAAGAAGTTATATGTGGCCAGTAGGTTGCAGCACATTACTGACCAACTGACAAGTACACTGAATTGCCTAACCTGATTTTTTTTAAGGAGGGAAATTCAAAAACTGTAGAAAAATAGGCTTGTCACATATTCACCCCATTAGTCACAATGTCGCCTCGTTTTAGGGTATTTTTTATTTTAAAAACTCTGTACTTGGAATTCTAATGTTATTAAAATGCTTGCAAATTAATGAATTCGATAAGGCTGCTATGGAGCATGATCAATACTTAGTTCATTATATATATTGCTTACAAAAATACAATATTTCCTTTAAGACGGCTTCCCCAGCTCTTATCCAATAAGAAGGCTTCTTTTCCAACCAACATCCGAAGGGGCTGTCCTTCTTTCCCCTCTCTCACTCTCTCCCCCTTCTTATCAAAATATTTTTACAGGAGTTCACCTCAATTACTCGGGCCATTTTTTTTTTCTATTATTTACTTCTCTTTTTTCATCAAGCTCATCTTCCTCCTACGAAAATTTTCACTTAGATTCAACTCGCTATAACTATTACATTCATGTTTAAGAATCACTAATATATGTAAATAATGATCAGGTACTCCTCGAAATTCTTCAAAGGGCTTTTTAATATTCTGTGGTTTGTTTTGATGATATACACTAATCAAACTACTGGACAACTATTTTTTAGGACAATTAATAATAAAAGACATATATGTGGATAATTGAGGCGTTGGCATGGATAAGGTAGTATGTCAAGAAAACCCATTTATATTTTGATATTTTTACATTTTGATTTAGAATTTCTGAAATTAGTTTTTATCATAAAAAGCATCATCCGGGGTTCATAGCAACTAAACCACTTTAAACACTGACTTATTAATCTTACTAGACTATTGGCACGACTTCATACTACTTTTTCCTATGAAAATCTTAAAATGGGTTTTTTTGACTTACTACCTTTTCCATGTCAGTGCCTCAATTATTGGTACGTACAGGTAGATCTTGTTAATTATATAGAAAGGTGAACCTGTTAATTTGAAGCGATATGCCCGTTGAGCTTGTTTTACTCTAATTCTATAATAGAGTAGAACAGCCCAAGTTCCTAAAAATAGGGACGTTTTTATATATCGCAGTATCAATACTTTGTCACCATTATATCTGAAGAATCGACTATTTCACCGATACTACGCGCTATTTTTTCTGTTGAGTGAACTGAATGTGTCGTGAAAAAGTAATAACATTACTAAATTAGTTTATAATAAATATTATTAATTCATAAGGTTGAGTTCCATATTTAGCCGACTGAACCTATTTTCACGCTTCGTCAATTAATTCCAGCGCTGTTGACAAAATAATATCATTTTCAAGTATCGGTATTGACGACTAGTATTGATAATTTTTGTCAGATTATATCGTAATATCGATACTTTCGTCCGATAGCATCGATAATCGATCCCTTAGGTGAAGATTGTATCAAAAGAAAGAAACTTAAGCGGTAACGTGACGTCCCTAGCTGAAAAGGCTATCTTCTTGTTATTTTTACTACTTATGCTAATGATTCATTTAGATACATTACAACCTGGCATGTTCCAAATCTATCTTGTTCGCCAAGAGCAGTACCGGCCTGGCCTGAGGCAGACCCGCCAAAATCCCAGCTGCTGCTGCCAGGCTGCTGGGCTCTGTCACACTGAAGACCACCAAGTAGCCGTCACCTTCACGTCGTTCCATCTAAAAAAAACAACAAACGAATATAAAAAAGTTAGTATGTGAGATCTCTCATCCACCTCCCTTTCATTCTTTTACAGGCGTTATCGCGCATATGCCCATACTTAGTACGAGATGGGCTTTGGTAACATGCAAGTTACCCTGCTGTAGTTGAATGTGACTTACAACAGACTGGCTATGAAACATCTATCCATAGTCCAATGCAAGACTGGTCAACTAATCAACTGAAAACAAATATTTTTCAGGAGACGCGTTAAAAGCTTATTTTCCCTTGCTTTGATATCCGTTGCCTGCGTGCTTTATCCAATTGTTAAAATATTTTAAGAATCCTCACTATTTCAGCCTTGCACAGATATAATCGAGGCCAAATTTTTTTCTTTTTTTTTTTGGCTTCATAATTTTAATTTGCGCCTTTCAATAATCATCGACAATCAGCAAATGTGAGCTGTGCTAATATAAATAAGGGCATTTTAGGCATGGGGAAGGATGGCACCCAGCAGTAACTCTTCCCTGGCTTGTTTCAGGTAATCCGGATTTTTCTAACGAAGGAGATCTCTCATCCAGTGCCTTTTTAATCTCCTAGATATGGGCATATCAGCTGTTGCCATGCCCCTAATCAGGTGATTTGAAATGACCGTGTATTTGTATGGAAACGTTTGTAAAGTGTCTTTATGTGTTGGTCTACTGCATTTGTAAGTCTGTATGTAGGATATTATTGGTCACCTACCATGGTGCTTTTACTATGAGTCTCAATATTTTTGATTGAAAGGTCTGAATTCTTTATAAGTGGGCCTTTTTGGCTTAACCGTATATCTTTGAAGATTAAGTCCATATTGGTTTCAGTAAGTATAAATATGTATTTAATTTTTGTCGTAGTCCTAGTTTTGAAGTTTTAGAAAAAAGGGAGTAAAGAAGGGTGAGTCGTTTGTTAAGGGTTTATCGTTTCATCTTAACATGCGGGCCCTGTGTCATCCTTCTGTCAAGAGTAAGACCAAGGTAATGTACGGTGTCAGTTTGAGAAATTTGGACATTGACTATTTAAATTGGGGGGCAGATATTTTTTCGAAGAGTGAACGTTATGTGTTTTGATTTTTCATGATTTAGCCGAATTTTCCATAATTTACACCAGTTGTTTACTTTATGGAGATGATGTTGTAAAGTTAGTGAGGCATGTATAGGATCTTGATGTTTGGTGAGAATTGTTGTATCGTCAGCATAAGGAGCGGTCAGTGTATCATTGCTTACGGGTATGTCGTGTTTGTATATAATGTAGAGAAGAGGAGCCAGTATTGAACCTTGAGGTACTCCCTCTAGGACTGGACTAATTGATGAAATTCCTGACCCCTGGCGAACGGAGAAAACTCTGTCGAAAAGATATGATTGAAGGACGAGGTAGTAAGTGTGCGGTAATATGGTCTTGAGTTTAAAGAGAATACCATTGTTTGGCAGTTTGTTTACTATAACTGCTTTCGAAAAATGCAACAAAAACATAAAACTCAACCAGTTAGAGTTGAAAAAAAAAAATATGGATCAGACGTTTGCAGACCAGTATTTAAAAACTATATACTTTACTTTAGTAATTAGAAACCATTCTATATGAACAAACTCTTGTTTAACTGGGCTCTGCAAGGTGCCAGCAGAAGGTTGAACATCCGGGTGGGAGGAACTATTTCCAATAGGGAAGCACAGTAGCTGATGTTCTGGAAATCGTTGGAAGGAGCATTACTACTGTGAAGGAAGCATTTCTTAACCTCAAGAGGGAGGCGGCTAAAGTCGGACTTGTCATCAATGAGGGAAAGACGAAGTATATGATTGGGAATCCCCAAGGTAGAGGAGGGCGCCCCCAGAGATCAATATGGGGGACAGTATTCTTGAGTGGTTTGGCGAGTTTGTGTACCTTGCAACGCAAATAAACTCCCACAGTGGCATAAAGCTGAAATTAAATTGAGTTAGCTATAGAAGTGTCGAGGAGTTTCCAAAGCTTCGTAAGTTTTCAACTTGGTTTGAGAACCGTAACATAAATGAGAATGAGGATTACTTTAAAAACTGAATTCAAATTCAAATGAATCATAATTTCACCCCTACCTAATAAAGTAAGACGAGCCATTGGAAGGTACTGAAGTGTTTCGCTGTTTTTTTCTTGGACCAGCCAAAAAGTACCCTGGAAAGGAATTGCCGTCTTATTTGACTATGGCCCAAATATTTTCATTTCATAGAAATAATAAATTCAGAAAAAAAAATTACTAATATAACAATGCTATGGATAAATAGCTATTCCAACAATGACCTAGCTGTGAATAGAAATGGTTAGGGATCATTATTCCCAACGAATCCGAGAAAATGTGAACAGTTTCATTTGAATAATGGCCATCTCCCGCTTCGCATTGCCACTCGTTCCCAAGGATCTCCAAACGTTTTCTTACATTTCCTCCGAAAAGTACTTTTACTGCAATAATCGGATAAATCTTGCTGAATTTAAATTGATTTTAATATTTCGGAAAAAAAAACCTTATTTACTTGACGGAAATTTTATTATTTAACAAATAAAATATGTACCGTATCCATTCGATCTGCTTTTCTCGACAAAGCCTTGAGTCCCTATAGTGCAGTGGTTTCCAAACAAGGGATCGCTCAAGATAACTGAGGATTAATAAAAAGTTAAAATTTTAGTATATACTTAATTTATTAAAAATATATGTAAGCTTTGGATTATTTTAATTAACCATAATTTTTAGGCAATTAAAACAATGTTTTTAATATAATACTTATTTTTTTACTATACCTATAAATTTTTAATAATAATATTATCATTATTGTATATTATATATTAATAAATTTGTAATGTATTCTCACACAATTAATCGTGTAAGGGGGTCGTGGGAGGCTCTTATTTTAACAGTCGTGGTAAACAAGTTTGGGATGGTTAAATTATACCACTCAAAGTTTCACTAAATTTATGATTAGTGAATCACATTAATAGTAAGTTATGAATACAAGATCACTCAAAAATAGTTTATCTTGCACCAACATTCCAAAACGGAGTGACCTAGTTGGAACAGCACATTACCACAAGCAATGTTAGCATATACATATATCTTCTCATATATTCTCTGCAAACGATAAAAAAGTATAGTAGTTCGACCCCTTTTCGAGAAATTATCAACACCCGACTAAAAATTCTTGAATGGCTTAATTTTTACTAATGATGAAAGTTTTTTATCTTCGTGAATTCTCGGATCTGGGCAGTATGTCGTAACATGTAGACCTAATGACCTTATAAATTTTTTATGAAAATCTATCAAATTTTCACGTTATTGTTTAATAAAGATCAGTATATCTTTGGGGCGTAGGTCTGAAGAAACGACACATTGGATTTTTATGCCAACGTGACCATCTGATTCTACTAATCTTTATTAAACAATAACGTAAAAGTGAGCTGAATATTCATAAACTTCCATAAGTTCGTAAGGTTGACATGGTAGTGGAGTAGGTCACAATAAACGTTCCTGACCCGAGAATTTCTGCTGGCAAAAAAGTGGTCGCATTAGTAAAAACTAAGACTCGCGAATTTCCAGTCGGACTTTGTTAATTTAACACAAAGGAGCCGGTATCCCGGACTATAGTGCTTTAAATGCAATATAAATTTTTATCACAGAGTCTGAAATGAATTTTAGACAAAGGCTCACAATGTTATACATGGCATTAGCTTACTTTTTGAAAAAAAAAATTAAAATAAATATATTAATCTTTGGTTTTATATAAAATTTGTTGAATCAAAAATTGCAGTTCATATCATAAAAATGTTTTGTCATCTTGAAGATAAGTCAGAAGCACTAAAACTTTATATTCGTCAAAAATGTCCATAAAATAAAAATATGAATAGTTTAAGCAAATCGCAACAATTCCACTGCCAGCCTGTGTGTGTGTAAACACCGTTAACAGTTACCTCACCGTTCGCCACGCTATAGGTTCTGCTATTGACGGTCGCCTTCGACGGATAAATAGGAATAGCAAACATTGTCCCAAAAGGTTACTACCGATGTGCATTTACAAAAAGCTGTTTGTTTGCTGATTGACAGCAGTGTAAAAGCCATCCTGACCTTTATTCCTCGCCAAGGAAGTGCCGCCCGATACAAAAGATAGGCACGGCTTTTTTTGTCGCTCATAGCCAAAACGTGATTAGCCAAGGCTGTAGCGTAAAAGGTCGAAGTTTCGCCGAGATGGCTTTCGTATGAGATCGTGAAGAGACGTATCTTTGTTTTTCTTGTCAAAGTTTTGGGTAGGTCCGTGGTTGATCAGTCGATGATTCGTGTCTCTACGTCGCCAATCTTTTTCGGGAACCCCAAGGTCTTTTTTTTTTTTTTCTATTAAATCCATTTTTCTAAGAAAAACGTAAAGAATCTCGATAGGTTATCTAAAACGTTTTGCTTCCAATGACGTCAGAATCTACTTTTTTATTTTATTTGAAGACAAGCGTGACCGAGGAACAACTTATCATTACTGATTTAATGCTTTTCGGAAATAGAAAAAGATTAAAATTCATTGATTCATCAATGTAACCGATCCATCTTGAAAGACAAAATAAAGAACATAATGAACATACCCCCAAAAAAAGGATAACATGCTATATTCCATCATCTTAAAATACCCTTAATAATTTTCGATATTTATATAAACAAGGTCCTATCTAGTATGTAATATCAATTTTTTTTTATTAATCAGAATTAATTTAGTTTGTTATTAATGAGTAAAGGAGATACTATGATGCAACGATACTCTGTATAAAATATTGAAAGGGAGAAAGGTACTAAGAATTAAGAGATAAAACATAAGAAGAACTAGGGTAGTATGTAGTTTAAAAATAACATTTTTTAAAAATGTCTGCAATTTTTAAACTATAAATTTTATATTTAAAATGCTCGCTATATCAGATTATTTTCATTACCCTGTATGGATTGTTTCTATTTTCAAAAACCAAACAATTGTAGTACACGATAAAATCATTGGTTAAATTTAAAAAAAATTATAATAAGTGAAAGTTTAAATAAAGAAGAAATAGACCTTCTTTTAGTTAGAAACATAGATAAAGGTGCTTAAAATATTGATGTTTATTCAACTAATATTAAATGCTTACCATTTATTCTTTCTAATATGAATAACACTTTGTTCTATTAATATAATTTAATAGTAAAATTCAAATAAGAAAACGAAAAAAATAGATTTTTTTTCTTTTGTTTCATTAGAAGACAAAATGATATAGAACATTAAATTATTGTTAAAGATCTGGCCTGGTTAGAATTTGTTTAGATTTTTGAAATTAGATACATTCTTATGGTGCACATGTATATGTATACATAGAGTAATTTACAAATTAAATTTTGAGTTTATTTTTAGAAATTGCAGAAACCTTTAAAGAAATGTATTGATAAAACTGTACCTTTTTTATTTGCACCATTTTTGAAACGTTCAGAAATCAGATAAACACTTAATTCTTAAGGTTGAACATAATATACAATATTCTATAAAATATCTAGCATAATGCAAACCACAGAGTAATGAATTGGAGTAGGGGTCAAATGAAGACAAAACGATTCAGGGATTGAATTGAGGATTCACTGACCCGGATAACAAAGGATGGTACATAATGAATTTGTAGGGGTACTTATTAATTTTAATACGATCAATATAGGTTTCAACCAAGACCTACTGAATGATATTCCAATGCTTTTGTTTAGTTATAACTGTGCCGGGCAGTCGAATTTTAGCTGAAATCAAAACTCTAACAAATAAAAAAAATTAAAACTGAATTAATGTAGTATTCAAACATTTTATATAATTTGAGCAAAAGTAATTCTGCATTTTAAAACATAAAAAAACACAACCTCATATAATCACCAAATTTAAAATAAATAAAGAATCTAGGTTAATTTTCTTAGGTTTTCCTTCAACAAAAAAAAATGTTTACATCTCTTCCATAGTTAATGAAAAAATAATAAAAAAACAGTTTCCTTGAAACAAATATCTATAACCGTAATGATCTGAGATCAAATTTCTAACATATGGAAGAGTATCTATTAAGAACTGTTTGGAATTGATGGTATGATGGTAAGGAAGTTAGGCTTTGGACGGACCAGTAAATGAGCTAAATCAAAGAGTTTCAAGATATGTTGAGGTTTAGGCGGTAGGAGGCAGGTTTAGGTGGTCAATGATCTACCAAGCCTGGACTGTCAACAGAAGAAAAGTCACTCTAAAAATGTGATCAAAAGTTCGATTACTCGGAAAACATAAGAAGACTTGGACCTAATGGTAAGGATCATAATCTTCGTTACCTCCTCATACTATCAAACGTGAAAATTATTTTTAAGGAGAACTAAGAAAAACACCAATGTGTACCTAAAATCAACCTACTGCCAAAAAGGCAAGTTTTTATAATTCTTCTATCATTGCTTATTCTTCTTTCTGAATGTATTAAAATGCTTCAGTTTCTTTATGCTGAAACAACATTTGTAGAGACACTACATAATTGGTTGGCATTAACTTTGTAAAAATAGAAAAGATCTCAACCTCAGCCGTTTTTCATCTCATCTGTCTTATCTTATAACCCTAATCATAACAGAAAAGATGCCTGCAAAAGATGGATCTCTCCTGCAAACACAGACCGGTTATATAACCCTGATGACCCAAAACAAAGATATTGGAGATAATTAGTGAACGGTTAGGTCGCGGGCGGGGTATAATAATGTTTGGAAGATCATTGTTGTCTTCAGGACCATCTATAATAGCAGAGGATCGTTAGGATTCGGCGGAGCTGGCGAAGAGATGGGAGGCGAGAAGAAAGGTTGGCAGAGAAAGGCCATTGTGACGTGGGTGTAACGAGAGCCCCCCGGCAATCCAATCAACCCGAGCTCATTAACGCCCAGCATAGTCGGGTGTCGGCTTTTCGACGAGGACGAGGATCGTTCGCCGATCAGGATGGAGAATGGCTAATTCCAGTTGTTGGGAAAAGGGCAACATCAGCAACAGCCTTCGGAACAAACGGTTTACCCCAACAGGCAGATTACAGCTTCTACCTCAGTTGTTAAAACAAAATAAAATTACAAGAAAATGATGAATAGTTAGTCAGGACGATACTTGACTCGATTGCATGGATATGTCTGCCGTTTGTACAATATTTCACGATTACTGATGGAAGTTCCTATTGTACGAGTATCTTTGGATGTGCATACGATAGAGTAATGGAATGATACTGCCTGGTGAACCGTTGCATATACGAAGTAGCATTGTTTTGTTATCTAATAAGTGAAAAAGCCTGAATGACATTCGTTGTAAAAGCTAGACTGAACTATATGTCCAACGAAATGTATTTTTTTTTTTTTCAGTTTTTCATTGGGACAATTGATTCTTTTGTTTGTTTGTTTTACTTGTTTTAATTTTTCAATTAAATTTTTCAATTTTTTTCAATTCCATAATTGTCTTCAGAGTCAAACACTTTTTTCCCGCACCATCTCAGATTTTAATGAAATTTGGTACATAGGACACCTTTCTGTAGACTAAGAAAAATGCTAAGTTTCAGCTCAATATCTCAACCGGTTTTCAAAATATAGCTATGTAAACCCAAGGAAAAACGCACAATTTTGTCCTGTCGCATCATCTGGAAATTGAAATTGCAGCTCTTCTAGACGAGATAGAGAGTTGAAATTGATGTCATTTTAAAACTCAATCTTTGACCTTCCTTATGATATGCAACTCAATAGGGTTCAAGAGAAATTTGTTTTTCAAAATTTGAATCAAAATTTCAAATTTGAATTTCTCAAAAAGCCCATTTTTTAAAATTCTGAAAAATTTCAGTGGAGTTTAAAAGGCTGTCATTAGTAAGTGCTTTAAAAATTATGATGGGACAGCAATGGGTTCATGCTTAAAATAATTATTGAAAAATTTGAGGTCCAGTAACAGAAAAAATCATGAATAAAAATAGCTGTAGATTTTTTCTGTTACTGGACCTCAAATTTTTCAATGATTATTTTAAGCATGAACCCATTGCTGTCCAATCATAATTTTTAAAGCACTTACTAATGACAGCCTCCACTGAATTAAAATCTGAGATGGTGCGGGAAAAAAGTGTGTTGATGTGACATGGAATGACTCTTCATTTAAGTGAAGCTAGGTGCTCTGGACAATTATCGGGGATAGGAATATTTAGAAAAAGCCTTAATGAATAACAATTGTCATCTCGTCTTCCAAAACTATAACTTTTCAGAGTTATCACTTGCTTAAAAATTCCTTAGATATAATAAAAAATGTTTTTAAAAAAAACTCATGATTATAATAATAATGAATGAAAATATTACAAGGCTTTAATGTTACCACTTCAACTGTACCTATAAAAAAGAGAGAGAGAAAAAAAGCATATGTGATTATAGACAAATTGTTATTTCCTCTGGTTGATGCAATACCTCAAATTGTATTTTCATTATTAAGATCTCTATCTGTTACACATAGTTCTAGTTTCTTCTTGTCTTATGATTGAAAAAGATTCAGAAGAAATTATTAACAAGAATTGCTTTAACAACATTGAAACACTCACCGATGACTTACAGGTATCAAGTATTTCCAACTCAGTTTTCTCGCCTCCTATGTTGGCTGTGTGTTTGTAGACCACATCTGAAAACCAAATCATTAAATATAATGAATAATGTGAATCTTCTAATTCATATTGGCAATCACACTAGATATATTCATTTTATTTTTATAAACAATGAATATTCAAAAATATCATTGGAAAATAATTAAACCCGCCATAGGAACCTCCATGGCGTTCTATTTTTTCATTACCATGGAGTTCAAGAACATCCAGTGCTTCATTTTTTTATTTTTAAAATGCTATATATTTTTTGTCTTAGTGTACATTATTTTTATTATTAATACACCATGTCTCCACAGATCCATTACTGAATCACGAATTGAAGATCAGCCCACACCAGTCAAATTCGAATCAACACCGCTTCCTATTCAAAAATGGTTCTGAAGTTTTGCTCCAAATTTCCTTGATCGGTGAGCACGAATAAAATCATAAGACTCATGATTCATATTCAGTTACATCTATTTTTATATGTTTTTTTTTTTTTTTTTTTTTTTTTTTTTACTAATAAATGGAAGCATTTAGCGTCCTTCACTTTTTTTTATGTGAAATGGATGCAGGAAGGTAAACTATGGAAACTCTGGAGGTCCTCCCCAGCGTAATCAATTCACCATGATAATTAATTCGATATAATTTGATAGCACATTTTACAAGTAAAACTCCTTCGAGAGAAACTTATTACCTATAATAAACTAATAAGTATACTTTATTATAATATTAATATAGAATAAAAGTAATGTATCAATATAATTTCGTATCCATCAACAACCAATAATTTCTCATACAAGAAAGTATAATAATTACATATCGAATTGGTAGCTTATTTTAATTTTATTATTTATATCCTAGGAACCCAAAGTGGTCCTAATAAGGTTTTATGGGATATATAACAAGTTAATCCACGATAGATGGTCTCATTTAGGTTGGGTGTGGATATTATTTTGGTATAGTGAAATAGTGAAATATAAATGGAATAAAACCAATACACTGATAAATTAGTTCAATAGTTTTCTCGAGGTACTACAAAAAGTACAGAACAGACTGACAATGCACAACGTTTAGTATACAAACTTATTTTTTATCAATTGTAATATTAGGGATTTTACAGTGCTCTCCATTTATCTGCAATCAGAAATTTAAATTTTCCAGCTCTGAAAAAAACTTAAAATTTCCGATTTTTTAAAAAAATCTATTAATCTATCGATTACCTAAAATGGAAAAAGTCACAATGTTTGGGGACATCTTACTTATAGTTTAAGGATATAAAAGATTCTTAAGATTACTTTTTAAATTATTTTTTTCAGAACTAAAGGTGAAATATTAGGTCATGGACCCCCATAACTACATTTTGTATCTTAATTAGGTATTGAGTTGGGTGAAGACATAACGTTCCTAAAAAGATAATTGTAAGTATGTTTGAGTCATAGATGATTATTTTACTGTATTTATGTTTAAATTTATGCTTCAATTTATTTTTTTCTGATGTTCTCATTACTTACGGATGATAATTTATCTGTTTATAACTTTCGAATGTGTTCTGCCATCACGGATGTCATTCAATAAAGCAGAATTATAAAATGATAAATTAAATATTCACATTGCCAAGGCTATTATTTAAACGTTATATTTCACGCTTATTAAAATGTAAGACTTGAAATTCGGAGTTTTTATCATATTTAAAAATTCCTAAAACACTCAATTTTGATTTGTCATTAATTTTTAAAACTATACTCAAATGGTTATATAAATTCATCGACCGTATTTCAGAAAAAAACATCCTATCATTGTTTAATATTCAACTATATCCTTGTTATCTAAAATAAAATAATGTTAACAAAAACCTAAATTACAATAAACTCAGTAAGTAGAAGAAATAAAATAAAATTACCTCACCTGCTCTAGAGCTGTATTCTCCAATAAACCGATGCGTAAGATACCTCACAGTGATTGCTGTTGGAGAAAATAAGATAAATTATAGCATACTTGCTTATTGTTACATAAATGTTCTTTTGTTTATAGTTTCATGCTGTGTGTAGTTTTGAAATAAAGTCGTATCTGATTACTATTCTATATTTGAAAGTCGTAATTGTTTAATAGCAAGATAATATTCCTCGATCACCTGCATTACTTTGTTAAATAGATTTATTCAGATGTACATACCTACGTGTAGGTCCACTTAGAAATGCCGTGTAAAAGTCAAACCTAAGATCATGCCAAGCTTTATTAGGTCATATGGTATAATATAATAAAACCTATCAAAATCGTTTCTAGATAATAACGTAGGTGTACGATAAGATACATATTTCATATCGCGCTGACGTTGAGTGGAATATATGGCACATCTTCCTGAAGTTTAATATTTTCCCACTCTGTACGAAGGGCACATACCAATACGGTCATCTCTTTGCTTCGAACTTATCCTCGAGCAAGTCAAGTCAAATAAACTTTAATTCTAGAGCCTCAAAACTTTTAGGTTCGATTTATTGATTTTAGCAAAATAAATGAATTTTTTTGGCTCCCTTTGGTGTGATTCATTTCTTCTATATACCATAAGCGAGATATTTTGATGTCTGTAAAAATTTCAATACATCATTATTGATAACATAGTTAGCTATGAAATAAAGTAAAATAATGTCAAGAAGAGGCATGTTGAGAAAGTAGCACTCAACTAAATTATTTATTAAAAACAATTTTCGAGGTTCTGACACCATCACCATTATTACACTGCAATTTGTATATTATTTGAACATCACAGTCAACTTCATTAATAAATCATAACACATTTATGATTGATTATACATCAAATAAATAATTCACAAAAACGTCTAATTATTTCGGTACCTCAGAGCCCAATTTTTCGGTAGGCCATAAGTCCATTTTTTGGACATTTATAAAAAAAAAATCACTCATTTAACAATAGACTTGTGAGATTCTGGTACAGCAAAGTTACGACAGTTTGGTTTTCAGCTTGGCTTTTTGGCTTTTAAAACCAATAGAGGATCGGGCATTTTAATATATTCGATGGATTCAGCTTGTTTCTATTTAATAAAGATCGACCCTTACCTCGAAATCTATAAAAATGGGCGTAGGACAGTTCGACTCTAAGGTTGCGATTTAATATTATTTATCAAAGTTTACATGTATTTTTAAAATAATTTATTTTCATTACTAAAATATATTTATAGATATATAAATAAATATTTTAATGTAAAAACGGAAGATACGAAATGGATAGTTTTAAATATGTTATTCCTTAGGTAAATGTTTTTTTTAAATAATTCATATACATATTCTGAAACTAAAACGTTTTAGAAATGATTTTTTTTTTTCTTAATCATCGGCGTTCCGTTGTATTATATTCTACAGCAGCATGATACTTCTTTTAAGTACTGGAATAAGCTTAGTATTTTCGTTTCATCTTCTTTCAACATTTTAATGTTTTTCTTAAAGAAGTGATTCTTAATACATGCTTTATATAAATTAATGAAGACTTTTGTAATCAATATATATTATAAAGCAAAGTGTACAATGTGCGTGCCGAAAAGGCTCAAAAACGAATCCACGTAGGATTAAGGAAGTTATGTCGTCGTTTAGCCATATAACCCCTAACGGAGAAGGTTTCGGTTTTTCTCATTAAAGAGAAAAGGACTGGAATTTTAAGCCTCTCGCACCATTTAATTAGCCTCTCTCAGATTGAGATACGAGTTTATGAATGAAACATTTAGAGCTCCAGGCTACCAGGAAGAGCTAGGGTGCGTTTCACTCAGTGTTTATTGTTCATTCATCCAGTTCAGTTCGTAAAGGTTATATATTTGTTCAGCTGTTATTATATTATATATATTATTATATATTAGTTTCTCCTTTGCTTTCAAAATAAAATAATGATTTTACATCTCTGCATTCAATTAAAAAACCAACTGGATTCCTTAAAAAAATAGTTTTCTCATAAGAAGGCTAATATATGGTCAGCACATTACATTTAATCTCTCTCTCTCTCTCTCTCTCTCTCTATATATATATATATATATATATATATATATATATATCTATATATATACTTAAGTAAATTTAATGCAATATGAGTGAACATTTCTTAGTAGTACAGTGAGCGAATAAAATCAGACTTAAAAAAAGAGATGAATTGACTGAATATAAATCGAAAATAAAAAGTTTTAAGTGTTCTTATTGTATTTATGAACAAGAAGTTGGTTTGGTTACTACGTATGATGAGCATTCCAGTTGACAAAACGACTAACTCCAATAGCAGCATTCAAGATTTTATCATCCCTCATAGTTCAAGATAAATATGATGAAATAATTGTGCCTTCAAGAAATTTTGGTTTTCACTAATAGCAGTGAGATTCGAGATATGCAGAAACCGTTCAAATTACTGGGGGATATCTTAAGGAGGTTGAAATAGAATGAAGGTCTTAAAAAAAAGTTTCTATGAATCTTCGGTAGTTTCTATACTTCTGGATCAAATACGACTATTATAGTAGTCGGCGTTTAAGTTTTACTCGAAATATAATCTTTTTAACTGAGATACCAGATTTTTCAACTATAATCTAATAACTTATTATCTGCTGACTACTTGGAATGGGCTTATAGGATTCAGAATCACAGAAACCATAAAAAACTTAGCATAAATCGACAAAGTTGTAGCAAAATTAAATGTTCATTTACCATTTTCAACCCCCTGTAAATTATACAGGGTTCCTTATTTTGGCGGACTCTGCAGATCTCAAGTCTGCAGAATATTGATACCAAGTTAAAACCGAATTTTCAAGAAGGTGCTAATTTTGTTCCCCATTTCCTTTAATTTTAAAGTTTTTCTGGTATTAACACTACCACACAACAAACGGAGCGAAGCCGGGCACCCTAGCTAGTTTAAAAATAATAAAAGGTAATTATTCACCGCAATTTAATTATCAATGAATAAAGAATGATGTATTTATATCACAATTAAACTTTCACACACAGTTAAAACTGCAATCTGAAAAGCGACAAATACAAAAATATGACTGGTCTCCATGCGTTGACTCAATAATCAACGAGTATAACTTGATTCAAAATGGTTGTTTTGCATATATGTGTATATATAAATATATATGTGTGTTTGTATATGTGTGTGTTTATGTATGTGTTTGGATTTTTAAGTCATCAAGTCTTGAATTCAAACTTAAAGAAGGTTGTTTTCTGTCCTTTTTTAAGTGGAGTGAAGAAAGAATTCTTATTTTTATAATATATAAATATATGATTTATTTTTTATTTACATGCACTAATAAATGACTTCACGTTTAAATAAAATATTTATCTCTTATCATAATTTGTTCGCAAGTTAAAAAAAAAAATGGCTATTACTTTTCCCTACCGTCTTACAACGTTCGTGTACTTTACTCAGTAGAAAGTTTTCATCTTCAGTATGTAAATACAAGTTGTGCTGAACATTGGCTAACCATAATGAGCCAATAAAGGCATTTAACGATGGTGTTCATTGATTAAAAGGTCAAACAGATACAGGCTGCAGTGCCATCTGTTGGGCAGCTACCGGAAACAATAGACGTAACTCTATTGTCTTGTATATCTAATAGTCAGTGCTTCTAGTTAATTGGCAACACTCCCTGGCAGTGCCATAACAATCCTGATAATTTTAAGGAATTAAATTGATTGGGAGGTACTTCCTCTCAAGAGAAAGTACACGACGTCCATCCAGCTTGAGTAAGGGAAGGGAATATAATGTAAACATTTTTGAAGCTTGGTATAAGCAATCTCTTTCATTACATCCGTTCATGAATAGAGTTCTAAATTGAAATAGAGTTATAGGCCAGCTTTGTTTTGAAAATGCTAGTATCTTCCACTTTCCCAAAAAATAAAATAAAAAAATCTGGTGCGTGCGCGCAACACACAACTTTCACTTACCAAGTTACTTAGATTAGAAATTAATGCGTTATTGTGGTCCCCTTCGTTAGACCAATTTTGATGAAATGTTAGCTATCACATCTTTGGCATATAAATACATCAAATACCCAGTTTGATCAAAATAGTTAAAGCCGTTTTTGAATAAAAAAAAAAAAACACGTGAAAATGATACAAAATTTATTAAGTAAAGTCCCCCCTCCGGTTGGTCAATTTTGGTGAAATGTTGGCTATCACATCTTTGGCTTATGCATACATCAAATACCCAGTTTGATCAAAATCGTGAAAGCCTTCTTTGAGTAAATAAAAAAAAACACTTGAAAATGTTACAAAATTTATTAAGTAAAGTCCCCCCTCCGGTTAATCAATTTTGATGAAATGTTGGCTATCACATCTTTGGCATGTACATACATCAAATACCCAGTTTGATCAAAATCTTTAAAGCCGTTTTTGAGTAAATAAAAAAAACACGTGAAAATGATACAAAATTTATTAAGTAAAGTCCCCCCTCCGGTTGGTCAATTTTGGTGAAATGTTGGCTATCACATCTTTGGCTTATGCATACATTAAATACCCAGTTTGATCAAAATCGTTAAAGCCATTTTTGAGTAAATAAAAAAAACACGTGAAAATGTTACAAAATTTATTAAGTAAAGTCCCCCCTCCGGTTAATCAATTTTGATGAAATTTTTACAGTCATATCTCGGGCATATACATAGATCAAATACTCAGTTTAATCAAAATCGTTAGAGCCGTTTTTGAGAAAATCGAAAAAAACCTAAAAAGTTATTAAGTAAATTACCCCCTCCCTTTAAGTAATTTTGATGAAATTTATGCTGTCACATCGCGGGCATATACTTACACTAAATACCCAATTTCAGGATCGCACAGTTTATAGTTTTTGAGCTAGTCTGTTCACACACACACACACACACACACACAGACACACAGACACACACACACACACACACACAGACCATTTCGCGGGACTTGGTCATTTCGACTCAGGGGACCCCAAAACGTGTATTTCCGTTGAAAACCGGAAGTCGAAATTTTTCACGATCGCAATACTTCCACTTACTATATATTTCATATATAGGTAAGTGAAAGTAAAAAGAATAAGGAAACATTATCCAGTCACCATCTTATGAAGAGATGGGTAATCTGGAAAAACAAAAATTAATGGTTTTTTATATACCTATACTATATTTATTTATGTTTCCAGCGGTATGTTTTCCATGTTTTCCAATTAAAAAACCATCTGGAAATTTTATGTATTTTTTTATGTTAAATACTAAATAAAATGTTTTTTATATCGTTTCCTGCCACTCCTGCACCACGCGAATTTCCCGAAAACTCTTTTTATTCTATGTAATTAGCCTTTTCTTAGGGTATAGTTCAAGTGTGGAAACGCTGATGCCAGTTTAATTATTATTTTATCAAGCGGTAAATATCACCTTTTGAATATTTTTTCTCCCACCACTTGGACCCTGATAAAATATCTTGGACCTTTATTGAGTCCAGATATTTTAATGGTTGGAAGGGTATATAGTCATTTCACTGTATATATTTTTAACTTTAACCTGGATGCAATTTTTGTGCCGAGAGATATGATCTTGATTGAAAATCAGGTAAAGAAGAAAACTCTAATTTAAAAGTTCTGAGATGTGGAAAACCTATTCTTAACACGTCACAGAATTATTTCCCAGCATGAAAAAATTATGATTGGACTACCATTTGTCACACTATTTAAAATCTCTGATTTTTATTATGAAATATTTTTTTTTTTTTCTGCCGGGCATCCATATCACAAAGATTATGTGTGCTAGCCCTGAATACCATCCAAGCTTTACAACGCCTCCCTAACTTGAAATGCTCTAAGCACATAGTGAACAATGCTGAAGGAAAATAGAAAAATTATTATTATTACGCTTGTACCACAAATGGATCGTGGCAGACTACCCATCTTCCATGCAAGGGCCACAATGGCTTTTCTTCGACACCTGCTTGATTAACCTTTGCCTCATTGTTCTTGCTCAAGAAATTTCTTTCGGATAAAAGACCTCGTTGTCGTCGACCGTTAACCCGAACCATGGGATATTGCTTTTATTTTTTTTTAATGATATGAAGCTGCTGTCTTATTTCGTTATTAATGAGATATTTACACAATACACAACAGGTTCAACGCAAATTATGATAAATACTTTTCAGAATGAGCGCCTGACTTTTACAAATATTCACTACAAAGAAACAGTCTCTATGCTTTTTTTTAGCTATTTTTCGCCGAAGTCGACTTAACTACTTATTCACTAGTATGCCAGATTTTTCCTTTCAATTTTACTAAACGGTATTGTACCTAATCGCTGAGACATATTGGGTCGGTAATAAATTGCAGGATCTTTTGTTCGTAGCTGTCTTTTACACTAACTTGATCAGTGTTGATGATTTTTATTCTATGCATAGTAAGATTTACACAGTTCCAAACCGAGGTAATACTAACAATCCTTGCCCAAAAATATGCTTTGGTTTGTGTTAAGAAACTATTACCGAACTAGAAGATTTTGCACGCAGTTGTTATATTCGACTTTGAAATAACCTTAGTGGGGTACAAAGACCCCTCGCAATGAGATATGCCCCGCCAAAACAAGGCTCACTGAATCAGAGCTGTGAATGGATCGTGTCTAACGTGAAGTGATTGAGCATTTTTTCACGGTGGCACCTGCAGACCTATAACGGCCTACAACATGTACTTCTTTCACTTTCTGCCTCGTGTTTTGTTTATCAATAATAATCTTCATTTACTTTTTAAATTTTATAAAAAAAAAAAAAATTTACTTATGAAAATTACCTTTTATCGCTTGTACCAAAACGAAATTTAGAAAGATTTTCTCCCAGTATTCCCAGTATTTTTTTTCCAAATTAGTCAACTTTGGATGAATATTTGTAGTATGGCTTTATTGTAGTGAAGTTTTTATAAATTATATATGATTTTTGTAAACAGATGTATCTGAAACATTGCTCCATCGTTGAATTCTGAACCCATACTAATAATAATCCGTAAACGGAGAAATTATTCATTTGCGAAAAACATTGTGATTTGGTAGGTACCTATTGAACTAAATTCTTTTATTTTATTTTTTTGCTTCATATTTTAATTCGCGCCTGTCATCAAACCTTGACAATCAGCAAATGCTTTCGCTTGGGGAAGGGTGGCATTAACATTACCTCATCTCTGGATTGTTTCAGTTAACCATATTTTCTCTTTACCCTGATCAAGTCCCTCTTCTACTGAGGATGTTTTGGTAAGTACTCAGATCTTGCTTGGTTAGACTTTGCCTGACTGAAATGAAGACCATGCCTACAGTCTCTTGGCACATATTTTTTGTGAATATTTCCACTGCTTCTTCTATTTCGGTTTCATTCTTAATTGAGACTGGTATCGTAAGTTTTTGCCTTCTTCCAATGTTTACTGCCTTCTCAAACATAATGTACCACTCAAAAATTAATTGCAACACGGAATGATCATAGCAAAGATCAGATTGTGTGTTAATGGTGTGAGGTATTATTCATAGTCCTTTCGTAATAATAAAGTCCATAAGGTCCGGTGATTTTCGACTCGAATCAGGCCACTAAGTTTTTGTGTGGAGTGATACAGTGTCTAAAGAAAACTCGTACAAATCAGATTCTTCCTCTGACCCACAACTTTCATGCTTTGTTCAAGTCACCTCCGGCTATAAAGCACTGCACTCAGCTAAGGAAAAGGTTGGAAAACATCTAAGATGTCAACTCATATATTGGCGCGCTGTTCACAGAGGACAATGTCATTGTATGGTTCCTGTGCACTGTATATCAGGATTACTAGTTAAGTGAATAGATCTAACAAGAATAGCTGTACCCCCGTGTGCTGTGTGGTCAGTCAGAATTAAATTTAAAGTGTCTCCCATCTTATCCTATTCTAGGAAATTTAAAGAATTGTAGCTTTTAGAAATCTTAAATCTCTGATCACGTGGGATTTTAAAGCCACTTTATTCTAGGTAGATACAGCGCAGAGTCTTAGCCCCGCATTCGACAGAAAGCACGTGATGAATTATTAATGAAAAACACATCAACCCTGGACTCAAGACTGGTTCATTTTATCAAAATCAATTGAACATAACCTGGAAAAAAGTATAGCAAAAAATTTCTATACAACGAATATCCAATTAACCCTGCAAGTACCTAAATAAAAAATCGAACTTCTTCAACAAACCGTGAAGAAAGGTAAGTTTCTTCTCCATGATTAATTTAATTAAGCATTTATTTGATCAATGAATTATTGACAATATTTACTAATAATAATTATTATTTTATGTAATAATGATTATTTTCATTTATAAAATATAATTCTTGTCATAATTAATTATTTAATTAAATATACACAGTTTTTAGATAGTGGTTGTGACTTCAATTTTATTTTTATGATTGCACTTACCACTATTTACGAAATATAAATAAATAATGACTAATGTTTATTGGAATACAGACACGCTTAACCCCATTCGGTATACTACGCAAAAAATTGTGGTATTATACAATAAAAGTGAAAACCAATAAAAGTGGTTGTCACAAGAAGATACAACCAATACAAGGCGCCGATTTGTAACTAACTTCTCGACACATCGCAATTACATCACAAGGGGGTTTTCCTACCCATTCAGCCTCTTTAAGGGAACAAGGTCGATTTTCCCGATGGAGTGGTGAAACCAGCCACTGGACCAAAAGGTTGACCGTACGTAATCACGGATTCTATCAGAATCAGGGGGATTTCGTAAGCTACCTATGCCCCCAATATGTCCGAATCCCGCTAACCCTTTCGGATAAAAAGTGATATTTTCTCTCAACAAAATATGAAATAATGATTTTTTTTCTGCTGACATGTAAAATTCAAAGGTTCATCTCTAAGTTATAGAATAATTTTATTTGAATAAGTGCAGCATACGAAAAATAAATGCTCCCTCATACAACGCTTAGTAGTTTATTTGATTTATCGTATAATTAATTAATTAATTGCTATCTCCAGGAAAACTAATGTCTACAGAGGAAGAAACAAACTAGTAGTCAGCCTGCTTCTTCGTGTATATACCGTTCTGACCATAGAAATTGTTCGTTGCTTTCTGGCAATTATGTTTTTTTGCGAGCGATTCCCGACCATAAAAAATTTCTATAGTATTTTAATTTTATTTCATTAAATATATCTCCAATTCTCTAGCTTTGAATGTATGATAATTTTTAATATGTGATAATAAAATATATACATGAACTAAAAATATTTAATGCTTCTAAATTGTTTGTTTAACATCCCTTTAAGGCTAATCGGACGATACTACAGCGGGAGTCCTAAATTTTCCCTATCCTGGTATTAATATATTTACTGATGAAATAATCAATACACACATAATATAGAAAAAATAAATTAATAATTTCATCCAGTTAAATTGATTTTAAAATTGTAGTCATTAACTCATTAAGAGAAAGATAATATCACAGGGCGTTGCAATGGACCATTTAAATTGAAACGAAGAAAAAAACACTTAAGAATCAATATCTAGTTAACATTAATTACCACCCTTTGTATTTGAATCCATTCTGTTCAATCGAATGAGTATTGAAAGATGAAACGTTTCTAAAGACCTTTCTAATCAACTGATGTAAAGGTCCGGATGGACATGAAAAAATCCCCTCTATTAAATTGTCTATTCATCTCTCCTAATGATTCCGATATTGAAATGAATTTATATTATTTTCACGAATAGTTGTATAAGATATTTTGTTTAACTCACAGAAGTATCAATGATTACACACCTTGAGGATTCCATTATTTGTCGTATTTGTTAAGGCAAGTTTAAAACGTTGAATTCGAAAGCTATCTTACCTTAATGCGTTTCAAAAATCAATATCTCTATCATAAAAATACAAAAAGAGGTTCTCATAATTCATTCAGTGAGACAGATATATTCAATGAAAACTTTTGTTTTTTTTTTATTTGAAATTAATCCCTATTATAAATGCTGGTTTATAAAAGTTTTACGAATTTTAAATTTTGTTTAATACAGGTTGACTGCAAAATGACGCATGATATAACTTACTATTTGTTAGGACAATCAATAAAAAAAATACTATTAATCAACTTGCGAATAATATCGAAAAAAAGAAATTCTACAACAAAATATAATAAGAGAAAAGAAATAGAATAAAAATTGAAACAAAAAAATAAAGTAAAACGAAACATCAAAATGACATATGTTTTTTTGGTTCTTCTAGGATTTTAACATCAGTCCCATGAGTGAATTTGATCAATTCTCCGAACAAAAGCATACATTAATTTTAACTAGCCATAATTGTTGCATATCGCAAGCTGAGAAGAATACTGGTATATCTCCAAAAATAAAACATTTTCTAAAACGCCTTGCGATCGCAATAATCTTCTCAACATTTCTGCCCCTTCCTAAGCCCTCAGTGCTTTACACAGTATTATAAATCATTATAGTATAAAAAATGTTCTGAGTTATAACACTATTCTCTCCAGTGTACGTAATCTTTACCTAATAACATGGAAATCGGTGTAATTTTCTGTAGTATATTTAACGTTAGTCGTTTTTTTTTTTTTTGTTTACAAGCGCAGATCTGCTTTAAAATCGAGAGCATTGAAGCTTTAAGTGGTAATTCAATGGGATATTAGACGTATTTACGCAAATATGTTGAATGCATAATATGTTAGCGAGTTAGAGGGTTATAAAATGCCTCTGTGCCTACCTGATAAAGTGTTATTAGCTGTAGTTAGCTTATTCCTCTATTTCACAGCCACTAAGCTGTTTTACGATATGAATTCTGAGGTTGCACGCTAGATTGTTGGCTAATGGAGTCCAGCTAAAGCCAACAATTTGGTATCTTTTTTTAAAATCTCAAAGTGAAATAGAAAGGCAAAGATGGTAGATTTTCTAATTAAAAATACCTTACTAGAAAGCATATATGAAGATTGGGAAGTTGTAAGTGGCAATGGAATTGAGCTGTTTCCTGATTCAGATTCGGTTAGATATTTTCCCTATATTTCTATCACATTATTTTCCATTTCGTATAGATAAAATACACATATTTAATAAACAAATGTAGACAAACAAAAAACAGATAAGTGAGGAAGCCTTTCTATAATTTTCTCCGTCGCGCCTAATTTCAACAGTACCTTATGGTTTCCAAGACAGCTGTATTCGGGGGTGCCGTCTTTCACATTTAACTCACAAATTTTAAATACCAATATCGACTTCAACACATTTACGAACTTTAAAGTACTAAACACTGAATGCATGAATACCCCTATAATAAGATACTTTGAGATTCTTGCGAAAACCTTCAGATAAAACACCTATGATTTTTCTAGTAAGAGTAAACATAAAATATCCATACAATCTAGAAAAGTATCCATAGCAAGGTGAAACCCTTTTCTCCCCATTTTCTCGAAAAAGTTTCAATATTCGGGGCTTAATGTACAAAAATGGTGCAGTTCCTGTGGAACTATGCCTCATTTCCCCAAAATCTATATAACTTTAATTTTAGTGCTGAAATCCGTCGAAGTTAACATCGTCTATGTATTAAAACTTCCCATTTTTCCAAGTGCTCTTATGTAAGCCCTAGTAAGAATTCAGGAATCGAAATTATGATTCTTCATCTGTCTGTGAAATTCTCTTTCATTTGGTGCCTCATCCATTGGGGAATCGGATTGGCTTTGAGGAATCGGAAAAGTGTTCCTACTACCGTATCGTTTATATAAATATCGATATGTCGATATATGATACTTAATACTGTTCCTTAAACAGAACAATATATTTAAGAAAATATAACTGACTTTTCTAAATTGTAATTGTATTTGTATCGTGTTCGTATTGTATTTGTAATTTTATTTTTATTGTAATATTGTAAATTCTGTATTGCAGGGCGACAATTACCCAGGTGGTCGAAAAGTCCGAGATTGTATATAAATAAATAAAAAAATATGGATATGTAACGATATTTCTGGTTTTAAGCATAAAGTTTGAGTGAACTTTAAACCGTATAGAATCTATAAACATTGTTTACTTATTATTTAGGGAAAACACATGTCTTTTTTCGGTAGTTTGGGGGATCGCACCGTCAGTTCTGTGAAGAAGATGGCACAAACTGGCCTAAAAAAGTAATATAAGCCGTATTGAAAGGTTGTCAATATGCGGCGGCGAGGAAATGGCCCAGATATAATCGGAGGCTTTAGCCGGCGTCCTACAAGGTCGATTCCCTAGCCCTCTAACATTTTCTTTTATCAAAGTTCTTTTTATGGTTATTTATTTGGTTTAATATTCCTTTGTTTTTCTTCTTCAAAACTGGATTCTTTATTGACAAAAAAAAAGCTTTATTATTTAGTATAGATCAAAATTCTAAACAAGAATTTATATCTGTCATAATTCATCTGAATATTGTGTTTTGTAGCTGCCCTCCTATATACTAAAAAATATCCGACCGAAATATATGTATATATATATACTTTTTTTTATAATGAATAACAAAAGAATGAATAAACAACAACATGTAGGTTGTTAATATTTCCACATTATGAAGTAAAATGTTTGCGAAATATACTTTGATTTCCTCTACTTTGAAGCAATAGCCCCTATTAGTAATACTCTCCTGTTTTACCTTTCTTTTCCTATAACATATATTTAAATTTATATAGTCTTGAAGTAGGATATATCAATCTGTTTCATTGTGTGTTTTTGGATGTCTTGGATTGACGTACGGCCTGCAGTGGATTCAGGGTTGTATTACCGGAGAGGCCCAAGGCCTTTCCCCCAAGATATTGGTAATATAAAGAAAAAAATAGGTATCATAGACTGTGTTATTTTAATGTACAATAAAAAAAAAAAAAAAAAAAAACTATTAAAATGGAGAATTCAGTAAGATTATGTTTTGTTCCAAAACCCAGAAACATCAACCACGTCGTCAGTAAGTCTGCAGCCCCCCTCCCCGTAATTTTATTTCTACATAACATACGATACTGAATTGATATATTTTGAAACTGATGTGATATGTACTGCTTTTGATCTGCATATATGGTAAGTGTCTTTCTTTGTGACTGTTCTGATGGTGCCCTTATTGGTTAAACTTATGCGAGTTTAAATATATCTGCTAACGGTTTAATATATGTTGTTTAACTATCGTAAATATTAGTAATTACCCCCTTAGTTTGTTCTGCTATTCCGGGAAGAGGCAGATCCAACAAATATATTTGGCAATGTACCTTTTGAAGTTCAAATATATTTTTTCTTTCTCTTTTCCCGATTTGTGCATTAGTTTCGAATATTACATAGCTAAATGTCGATTTGAAACGACAGTAAAAATGCAGTTCTTACTAATTAGTGTCAAAGGGTTGCGGGCGAAAACTCCCAAGGGAGCCCATATTTGAAGGAGTAAGCTTAAAGAAGGACAAAGCTTTGAACCTCGCAATTTTCTCAGATTAAAGTAGTCTTGTCTATTATTAAATGTGTCCTGTTAAAACTTAATTTAAAGGGATTTTAGTTCTATACGTCAAAGGTTTTTATTGAATTGTAAAATCGTGAAATTGTTTAGAAAATTTATCTAATGATATTGGTTGAATAAACAAATCAACTTGTTTTAAAGTTCCATTTATGTTATTTCTTAATGTAAAAATATACATTTTTACTCAATATTTTAAATTTGTTAAATTACCATTGAGCTGCTAAAAATTTTGATTCCTATTTAAAGAAATGTAATATGCATGATTGAATACACCTATTACTTGCAATCAAACCTGTTTGATGTTTTAATAATTTTTACCTCTTATAGTGAAAATAAAGAATAATGACATTATTGTAATTTTTAATTTGAACAAAAAATGTGATTTCAATCAATGTTTTTCTAATTAAATATAAAAAAAATATTTAAAAATGCAGAAGTCCCTGTAAAAAAAAAAATCTATATAAATCTTTTCTTTCATTTATTTCATAGGATGAATTTATCAAATGTCATCTAATATTTTTTTTTATTGATTTGGTAGCCTCACCAATTTATAATTATATATATGCATCAGTGATTAATATTATGTAGGAAAATAATTCAGATCTTTGGTTTAAAGAAAATTTTGAATTTTTTTAAATAAAAAACATTTATGAGCTTTAGAATATCCTACTAATTGAACCTAATATTAATTTAAATCATTAATTGTATTTTTATTTTCAACATTAGCCAAACCCGGCGAGGCTTTTCTGAAGCTTACTCAAATATTAAACTTACCGGAAATAATGATCACTACTATCCTCTACTGAACAGGAAGGAACCTTGTGTATTCCTTATAGCATTTTTACCATGCGGAATAAAATAAAAAAATAAAAAAAAAAAAGTAAAAATTTCAAGTAAATCCATCAGCTACTTTTCGACTTTTAAGATAACAAACACATGCCCCTTGCATTTTTATAAAATAAGATTATATACTTATAAAAACAGTCTGGTCTCTGTTTAATTTATATTTTGTTTTCAATATAATAATATCAAAGAGAGTTTTGAAGTTTTAAAAAAAAAGATGTTTTTATTGTGCTAAAGTGTATTTTTCTTTTTTTCTTTTTTTGTAAGGAAAAACCACACATTAGATATAAAATAATATCTAGTTTAGTAACAAATTTACTTTGTACAACGTTTATTAAGTAACATAAGATTTACATTAAGATCTTTAAGAAATATTTATTAAAATATCGTACTTGCTTTCTAAATTTTATTTTAAACTAATACAATATCCATAACAGGAACCTCATTGAATCCATAGAAAATTTGAAAATATTAATGCGTAATTTTTTCTGCTGATTCTTTGCTTCGAAATTTAGAGGGGAGGTTATCGTTCCTCTATACCGTCCCCCCTGGTATCACTCCTGGTATTTGATTTAAGCTTATAAAACAAAAATAAATATTTTTATAAGCTTCCGAAAATAATATGTTCATAGTATGACCATGGTCCGGTTTTAAATTTTCATAAAAACAATTTTTGAAAGCGTTGATCAATCATTTATATTATTTATCTGTTATATGTATATTTCTTTCGTTACCATAATCTAATAATGAATATTTGTTAAAGTACTACATGAGACGTACCGGTCTTGCCGACTTTGGGCGCGCCAAGTACTACGATCCTGATGGGCCGCTTAGCTCCCATGGCGCGGCTGCATGCTCCTCACTGACGCCGTACTCTGTCCCCTTCTCCTTCCTCCTTACAACTCTTCCCCACTTAAACTCTTCGGCGGAGGTGATAGCTGGGTATCCACCACCATTCGGTCAACTCTAATTAAATAGTACCCCTAGGGGCACGATCCTTCAAGATTCTCTCCAACGTTCTGTAAGATCTTTCTTCGAGCATCCCTAGACGTATAATATTTCAAAAAAACGCTATGATATTGTGAATTTTATAGTAAGTAAGTTGACATCTGTGAAAACCTACCTCTGGTTGTCAAATATACTTAAACTTTTATTTTTGTAACACCATATATTTCCATACACACAGGTATGTTAGTATTACTTTGTGCAGAAAAAGCCAAATGATTCATTAGAAGCTATTTTTTTTCCAACGTTTCCTTTTTACAATTTCATTTCATTTCCTAATCATATCACTCTTCATGCTTTTCAATTTTCTAACCCCGCCGTTAGTTTTCTTTGAAATACATATTCTGTATCTTTTTAGTATTTCGATCAATTTAGATTTTTACTATGTAGGGTAAACCGTACAGTTATTGGCACCCCTAAGACTACATTTCTGTGGTTAAATTAAAAAAAAAAACTTTTTATAAAGGGATCAAATAGAAACTTCCTGTGTCCTCATTATCTATACTCATAAAGACTCAAGAGGTTTTTTTGGGTCAAAAGTTCAATTGTTTTACAATATGGCAATATTTATTGTTAAAAGTGACAAATCTAGTTATTGGCACCCTGTGGATTTAATTGTGAAATCTTCACTATGGCTAGTTTGTTAAAGTCTTACTTCATAGATGACTTAGAGGACCCTTCAAACATTAGACTTATATATATCCTGTTATAAAATTAGGACTTGTTTACCTGTTTCTTTAAGTTAAAGTTGGGGTGCCAATAACTGTACTGAGTGCCAATAACTGTATGGTTTACCCTATCTCCTTCACTTTCTCTTATTTGTTATATTTTTTACTTTTGCTTTATTATAGGCTTTTATAGATGCTTAACGCATACCGCCTATAGTCGATAATGACCGTGATTTGGTACTACTTTGGAACAGCGACTCCTGGGCGTGGACTAGTTTGAGTGCTTAAGCGACCATTATAGCAACGAACTCCTATCGCGTCTCTTGATTAGCTACTACTAGCTAGGCGCCAAAATAAGCCACGCCAGAATAGGTACTTCTTATAGTTCTACCCGTGACATAATATTCTTGTTTGTTTATTTGTTTGTTTAACATCCCTTTTCGCTACTAAGGTTAATCGGACGATGCAACAGTGGAAATCCTAAATTTTCCCTATCCAGGTATAATTAGGATAGGGATCTTTAACGAGTACCTGACATCGTACAGGCTCGGGAACACCATTTCACGCACTATCCGAGGGTCGGCATAGTTTTCTTGTTTATTTATTTCTTAATAATATTGACAAGAAGGCGGTAAATTTTAGAATAAGAATATTCACCATAAAAGGCTTTTGCAATGACCAATCTTTTCTTTTATGTATATATATATATAAATCTCGTCTCCCGATGTTTGTCGGAGGTAAAATCAGAAACTAATCAACCGATTTTTATGAACTTTGGCTCACTGTGTGTAGTTTCTTCCAACTTAAAAGATAAGGTAGTTTTTATCTCGATTATTGGCCACAATATTTCTTTTTTTGCTAATTAAATGCTTATTTATACTACAATACAGCATACATAATAGTATGCTTATTCATACTACAATTGAGTGTGATTATTTTTAAGGTATATAAATTTCGAATAGATGGCGGTATAAGTTGATTTATTGACCCAACACTTCATTTTCTTTCAATATTTAGGGAGGGTAGGCATAAATCTATTTTTTCCAGCCTGGACTAGGAAATTCCGTGTTTTTGCCATGGCACATTACGTGTCACCTTTTCACGTGTGGGGAAAACATCCAACCAATTTGTTTTGGCAAAAGATATGTTAACCAAAATCACTGTGCACCGATTAGTATAACCTCCAGATACGATATTCCATATCATCATGTATTATATTCTGAATTTAATTAATATGTATTATGGCAAACGATTAAAGGTCTGGCCACACTTGTCCGCACCGGATCCGCACCGTAGCAATAATACAGGTTATGTTCAGAATATTTTTAATTTAACTTACATATTACCTTTAGTTATGCCTAAAGTTCAAGCCACACATGTCAGACACAGGCCACTTTAGGCATAACTAAAGGTAATATGTAAGTTAAATTAAAAATATTCTGAACATAACCTGTATTATTGCTACGGTTCGGATCCGGTGCGGACATGTGTGGCCAGACCCTAATTTGGTACATTTTGCTAACTCTCTATTGTGATTCTACGAAACCCTGTGCCTATTATATTCTTTATTAGTTCCTTTTACATGTGTCATTCATTGACAAATTATGGTCAAATGTACGAGTAATAAAAACTTTAACCCGTCTAAATTTTTTACCTAACAATTTTAAATTTGGCGTAAAGTTCTATTTTAAATCCCGTTGGTTTTTAGATTAGCTGAAGTGTTTTTATCTTCATCAGTGGATTTCGATTTGACTGTATTAAAAAGAATAGGAAATAACTAATTCAACGCATGATAGCTACTGAGCCACAGTAACACGTGGGAGGGTCTGCTCGTGTTATATAAACAATGTTGCTTCCTTGAAACATATTATTAAAAATCTGGTGCGTGCGCGCAACACACAACTTTCACTTACCAACTTACTTAGATTATAAATTAAAGCGTTGTTGTGGTACGCTTCGTTAGACCAATTTTGATGAAATGTTGGCTATCACATCTTTGGCATATAAATACATCAAATACATAGTTTGATCAAAATAGTTAAAGCCGTTTTTGAATAAAAAAAAAAAACACGTGAAAATGATACAAAATTTGTTAAGTAAAGTCCCCCCTCCGGTTGGTCAATTTTGGTGAAATGTTGGCTATCACATCTTTGGCTTATGCATAAATCAAATACCCAGTTTGATCAAAATCGTTAAAGCCTTGTTTGAGTAAATAAAAAAAACTTGAAAATGTTACAAAATTTATTAAGTAAAGTCCCCCCTCCGTTTAATCAATTTTGATGAAATGTTGGCTATCACATCTTTGGCATATACATACATCAAATACCCAGTTAGATCAAAATCTTTAAAGCCGTTTTTGAGTAAATAAAAAAAACACGTGAAAATAATACAAAATTTAATAAGTAAAGTCCCCCTTCCGGTTGGTCAATTTTGGTGAAATGTTGGCTATCACATCTTTGGCTTATGCATACACCAAATACCCAGTTTGATCAAAATCGTTAAAGCCTTTTTTGAGTAAATAAAAAAAACACGTGAAAATGTTACAAAATTTATTAAGTAAAGTCCCCCCTCCGGTTAATCAATTTTGATGAAATTTTTACAGTCATATCTCGGGCATATACATAGATCAAATACTCAGTTTAATCAAAATCGTTAGAGCCGTTTTTGAGAAAATCGAAAAAAACCTAAAAAGTTATTAAGTAAATTACCCCCTCCCTTTAAGTAATTTTGATGAAATTTATGCTGTCACATCGCGGGCATATACCTACACTAAATACCCAATTTCAGGATCGCACGGTTTATAGTTTTTGAGCTAGTCTGTTCACACACACACACACACACACACACACACACACACACACAGACACACACACAGACCATTTCGCGGGACTTGGTCATTTCGACTCAGGGGACCCCAAAACGTGTATTTCCGTTGAAAACCGGAAGTCGAATTTTTTCACGATCGCAATACTTCCACTTACTATATATTTCATATATAGGTAAGTGAAAGTAAAAATATAAAAATCTGGTGCGTGCGCGCAACACACAACTTTCACTTACCAACTTACTTAGATTAGAAATTAATGCGTTTTGTTAATTGTCACTTCTTAAATGAACAGAACAGTTTAATTATAACGCATTGGTTTGTCATTAAAGGCGTACGGCGCATGCGTGAGCTCAAGGTGTTTTATGAGTTGACGGAATATTTTTCTTTTTTTCTCCTGTATATGTTTACTTGATTTTCTTCATATATCATATTTAGCCGTTTCTTATTGTTAAGCGTGATGAGAGACAGATAATTTCCCAATATAAACTAAAACAAAGGCACTTTATAGAAAAACAAAAAAAGCCCCTTCCCCATTTAAGCCCCCTCAGAACATTTTAATAATGATAAAGCTTACCTGATATTAAATAACAACTAATTTTCATTAAACATAACGAATTTGATAAAAATCGTTAAAGCCGTTTTTGAGATAATCGATCAAAAAGGTAAAAATTGGAAAAAATTTATTAAGTAAAGTCCCCCCTCCTGTTGATCAATTTTGATGAATTTTTTACAGTCATATCTCGGGCATATAAGTACATCAAATACCAAGTTTGATCAAAATCGTTAAAACCGTTATTGAGTAAATAAAAAAAAACACGTGAAAATGATACAAAATTTATTAAGTAAAGTCCCCCCTCCGGTTGATCAATTTTGATGAAATTTTTACAGTCATATCTCGGGCATATCAAGAGATCAAATACTCAGTTTAATCAAAATCGTTAGAGCCGTTTTTGAGAAAATCGAAAAAAACTTAAAAAGTTATTAAATAAAGTACCCCCTCCCTTTGAGCAAAGTTGATGATATTTTTGCTGTCACATCGCGGGCATATACATACTCTAAATACCCAATTTCAGGTTCGCACGGTTTATAGTTTTTGAGCTAGTCTGTTCACACACACACACACACACACACACACACACACACAGACACACACACACACAGACCATTTCGCGGGACTTGGTTATTTTGACTCAGGGGACCCCAAAACGTGTATTTCCGTTGAAAACCGGAAGTCGAAAATTTTCACGATCGCAATACTTCCACTTACTATATATTTCATATATAGGTAAGTGAAAGTAAAAATAAATGTATAACCATATAGACAGCAACCATGTTTGTTTGTTTAACGTCACTTTATGCCACGAAGGCTAATCAGACGATACTACAGTGGAAGTCCTAAATTTTGCCTATCCAGGTTAAATTAGAATAGGGAACGAGTACCTGACATCGTAAAGGCTCAGGACCTCCATGACTAAGCGCCACCACGGAGCGCGAACCCGCGACCTTTAGTATTGTAGGTTTCCAAGCTAACCACTACAACACAGGTGACCCCAGACAGCAGCCATTAATCGCTTTCTTGAAGTTGCTTCTGATAAAAAAGTACTGTCCTAAATTATTTTTTAACGTCACCTTCAAATATCCTTGTCGTAGCAAAAAGCAGATTTTATTTAAAAAATTAATGTGGGCTTAATTGTTCTGTTTTTTACAGTGGAAATTAACAAATCCTCTTCAAACATTGGGAACTAAATAAGGTGTTCGAATCTCGATATACCGTCTGATTTACATAACGTCTAGCAACACGAAATTCTCCCATTAGAAACAACGATTCCGACAAAAGTGTATGTTGTAGAGTCCCTGACATTTAACATTCATTTGTATTCATTACCGATCATTAAGTTAGCATGGCAGCTGTCGTAGCAAAAGAGCCACTATTGTTCCCCCATCCAATACTATATAAATCTTTAATTAGAACTATTATAGCTAACATGATGAAATCTAATCGAAAATTCAATCTGGCTGTGAAGGCATAGTGGGGCATTCAACGGAAAAAAATATAAAATCGGATTATTTTGGTTTAGGCTTCTTGTTTTATTCCTTTACACATTTTTGTTGCGATTATTTTACTTACTTAAACCTATGTGTCACCATCCAAAGGACAAATGAAAACTATAATATAAAAAAAGGGAAACGAATGACTATTTTAATATATTTTACTATGATAATGTCTCACTTGACGTCTTTTCGCAGTATCAAAAATCTAGGAACATGTGGGTGATTCTCATTTATTTTAATGGGCTTAAAAAAATTCTACTTATGAATAAAATTTGATCTGAATATCATCAATAAGATGTTCAAGAAAACAAAGGTGAACAAAGTTTGTCAGTTCATTCAGTATTAGTATTTTTTTAAACTAAAAAATGAGTTTAATGAGGAGCGTTTCTGTATTTTTATGTACCTACTTATTTTTTGTAATTTTTTTTTTCTTGCTGACTCTCGTCACTCCATTTCTCGGCGTAAAAACTCGTTTGTAAGGCATCGAATCTTGGTTTCCTTTTGTTGTATAATAATTACTAGGCTGGCGTCTGTCTATTCTACTTGTCCTTTACATGCCAAGCTTAGTAGCCTGACCTATTAACCTATGAATAAGGCTTACGTTTTTGGTCGGATATTTGCAGCTCATTGATCATCTCGTGAAATATATATGATTTTGCTGCAGAGTTTTTACTCGGTTCAGTGTCAATTCATACCTTGAAACACCACCATATTACAGTTTGTTTGTTTGATTAACGTCCATTTTTATGCTGCTTAGGCTAATCGGACGATGCTACAGTGGGAGTCCTAAATTTTGCCTATCCAGGTATAATTAGGATAGGGATCTTTAACGAGTACCTGACATCGTACAGGCTCGGGACCTCCATTTTACGTCCTATCCGAGGGACGGCATAGCTAAGGATTTTTTACTCCCATTAAAAAATCCTAGGGCCACCGCTGGAATTGAACCCGCGATCTTTAATATTGTAGGTTGCCATGCTAACCACAACACCACAGGTGACCCCACCATATTACAGTGTAATAACTCATTGTTCAAATTTAATCAATTATCAAGAGTTCATTTCAGGATGTGGTGAACTAAGCATAACCAGCTTGGGGTGACATTTTCAAACTTCACATTGAGATATTTTGTTTTTTATGATGCCCAGATTCATTTAAATGCTAACATCCTATTGCTATAAACAACTATAAAAACTAGAAAATAAATACCTAACAATATATTTTGGATATGAAAAAATATCTGAAAAACGAATGTTAAGACCAGGGACACTAAATGTCAATTGTTATGAGAATCACCCATGTAATTTATTTGTACAGGTTTCCAGAACGCCGATAATACAATTTAAAAACAACATATGTTACATTTATCTTATGATTAATTTTGTAAATTGCACCCATATGCGTTTAAAATAGTTTTGAACTTAAAATTGCTTTATTTCATATTACTTAGTAGACGGAAAACATACTTTTAAAAAGTGTGTAATCATCAAATCTCCATAACGTGGCCTTATAGATGAATAAAGTTCCTTTACTCTAATAATCGTGTAGCAATTGAAGCATTGCTGCATGTGTGGTATTCCCTTATGCAAGAATGAAAACCAATACTATTCGCCTATCGGTTTCCATCAGTTTGTAATATAATATAATAAGAAATTATGCTCACAAATTTATAAAGTTTTTATTTCGTAGATGAAAGATTAGGCGGAAAATTTTCTTTACTGACTGAGTGAGGTCCTTTTCATTTTCAGTGAGATCCCCGCGGTTAGAAAACGGGGCAGGTTGTGACCATGTGCTCTACATTTTCTGAACATAATATGTTTGTCATTGGGGATCGATTTCAACGGTAAGACTATGCAGCTTATATAGAAATCCCCTGTGAGAAAATACTTTATCTAAGCAAATTAAAACATATGATTTATCATATTCTTCAAATTGAAACATATGAAGAAATTTATTAAACACATGATTTATCATATGTTTGACATTGGGGATCGATTTCGACAGCAAGACTGTGCAGTTTATATATATGCCCTGTGAGAGATTGTAGAAACATCTGAATCAGTTCCTCGAAGTAGTCTTTGATCTGGTATGTACATATAGATCCAACGTTCACATTTCTTATTGATTTTTGGGTGCCTGTTTGTTAGTTCTTTATAATAAAAAAATCAGGTCAACTAAAAACATCGATATTAAAAAAAAAAAAATACATACACAAAACCTTGGCATGGATGTCTCATCGCTTTTATGAACCAGTGGACTTGCATCCCTTCTGATTTCTTTTCACACCTTGATTGTTGTTCCCAAACTTTTCATCCCAGAAATACAGTCCTCGTTCAATAAGTTCACTGTGTATTATCTTTCTTTTTTTTATCTTATTGTAGAAATCTATAGCGAGTCGCTGCCATCCCCTGTCTACGCCTATCCAGGAGAGAGCAAAGTTTATAATTGTGGGGTCGTTTTAGGTAGAATTTGGTTTATAAAACAGACATCAGGAACAGGTTAATTGGCTAAACTATAATGTATGGGTGTCTGCGGAGGAGGATACCTGTCCCTCTAGAAATTTTAAAGAAACAAAAACTGAAAATTAAATAAATTCGTATTTACTTACTAGATACATTCATTAATTGGGGTGGCGGGATGGCCGAGTTGGCAAACGCGTTAAAAAATACGCGTTGACCATGGCTACATATGATTGAGAACCGAAAGATAGCAAGTTCAAAACCCGGAGCCAGGGGAAAATTTAATAATACTCGGCATCAATCTCCCACCCTCTCCCCTGGCCCGGGAAACCCCGTATAGCCTAGGCGAGGAAGGAAAGGACCAATAAAAAAAAAAAAAAAAAAGATACATTCATTAAGCGTTATATAAACAAATATTTTAACGTTTAAATATCAATAACTATTTATTTTATATATAAATATAGCTATAATATTTAAAAGCTTAATTGAGCCTTACAAGGTCAGGTTTCCTCGAAACCTTCCCCAGGTATAAGAATTTTTCCAGGCTGCCCCCCCCCCTCACGAAATCCTGTGGACGCCCTTACTTATAATGTTGTGCTCCCATCTGAATTAATCAAGTGATCATATTTCGAAATTTTTCAGTGTTGAGGTATTCTTCTCTGGAAATGCTATACAACCTTGGTTACAATCGTCAGATGGCTTCAATATTTACGGTCGCAAGAGAAGGTGCTGCTTCTTGACTGGAACTAGAGGAACGGGGATAGAAGCTGGGCCAATAATCAGTATTCATAGGTTTTTGGGGAGTTCTTAATTTATTTATCCATAATTAAAGCCTGATAGAGCAAAAAATGATTTGAAAAAATGTCTAATAGGTATTGCTCGGTCCCTCAATGTTCTTCGCGAAAATCAAAAGATGTGTCATTCCATTTGTTTGCAAAAAATAAAAAGCTACTTAAAGAGTGGATTGTGAAATTAAGAATAGATAAGCCTGTTTCGAAAGTATGAAGATATGTAGTCTTCATTTTAAAGAATGTGACTATATTTATCCAGGTAAATATTAGTATTTGACATTTTATTATTGGCTGATTGGGACTATAGTGTCATAGATTTGTTTTTCTTTTTTAATTTTCCCCATTTTTGTCTTACAACAGTTGTGCTTAATTGTTTCAAGTTTTCAATGCGATGCGTGAAAGTATTAACAAAGAAATAAATAAACTAGACAAAGAAACAAAGCTGTAATGAAAATTACAGTTGCCATAACAATGATTGTATGAACAGGTAATTAATGTTTTTACTAACCGAAAAACGAAAAGTTGCTATGATGTATTTGCACTAACCATAACTACCAGCTTTACAGCTACGATTACAAGAAAATTGCTTAATGTTATTGCTTGAAGGCACAAGATAGGCTTGTAAAATAACTACTTTTTCCCTTCTAGATACTATTCCACATGTAATTATGTGGTTTGCATCAAGGATAGCTTGTCTTTCAATTAATGGTCTTTGGAAATTACCAATTATGTCTATCACATCAACTATGTCTATCCCCGTTCCTTCCAACATTTTGCAAAACTACTAGCGCTCCCTATAGTCGTTTGCGAGTGCGAATTAAATCAAAGAAATACTTTTTTATAAATAAAAATAAAAGCATGATTTCTGTCCTTATTAAAAATTTATCTAAATGTATTTGGGAGTAAGGGTTTGTCAAAAAAATTCAAAAATAATAATCTAATAATAAATTAATCTATTCATTTAAACTATTAAATAATATAATTTTTTTAATGTATGATACCAAATTAATGTAAGATCTATTAGGGTGAAAAGTTAAGAAAAATGTATATACTTTCGATAGGTGATATAATTCACTGTCGGGTGATTTTGATGGCTGTATTTTTGTTGAGAAGGTTACCTACCTTCTCTGCAACTGTTGTCAGCTGCTGTTACGAAAATGGCAGCTTCTTTAGGAAGAAATGTTATTAGATGTTCTCCTTTAAATTTATCAAATAGATTTGCATTGAAACAGGTGTCGCCTATTTACTATGCCAAGTAGGTAGTCCACACATATGCAGATGTATTCTTTTGTTTGGTTCAGTACCTCTGAACCATTATTTTGAATTGACTATGGAATTAAAACCTTAGCTGTTTTATTTTTAAGACAATTTAATTATAAATATATGCTTGATATAATAAGATTCATTTACTTAACATTTTTGTAAAATGAGTGTAGCGATGGGTACAATATTTCATCATTTGATATATTACAGCAAAATAATGGAAAAGAAATTTGCTTTGCTTGATTTTGTTTCCAACATTAATTTTTGATTGAGTATATCACTTTTTACATCTGTGTTTTCTATCTACTTTAAGCCAAGAAAGAAATGCTTCTAAATGGTACCCGGATATAGAATATATGAAAAAACACCAGGGACCTGTATTATACACGAACGAGATTACTTCCAAATGGACCATTACCGACTACGTTCCAGAACTGCCGGCTGTTGAAAAGTCAGTTCGTAATCTCACTCTTAATTTTGGACCTCAGCATCCAGCTGCACACGGTGTCCTTCGGCTTGTGCTTGAACTTGATGGTGAAGTAAGTTTTAATTAATCTGGATATACCGGAGCGCTATTTACAACCTTAACTATACAACTGTATTGAAATCATTCTTGCTTGAAACAGAAGTTTTTTTTCATAATATTAAATATTATTTTTAATAGATAGTAATGAAAATTTAAGAAAGATCGTAGATTCAAAGAGTGCTATCATAGTTTCAGTCCTACTTCACATATGTCCACTCTTATGTGATCACTGCGTTTGTAATGCTGACACAATCCGATAGTCTGTCTTTTGGAAGGTTAGGTTAGGTCCTCATCCTTACTATTGAATATAAACTATGATAATGTAAGGAATATGACCCCACTCTCCACTGGACCCGTTTAGAAGTTTATTTATCTCTAAAGAATAATAAACTTATCTTTAAAGAATATTAACATTGAAACTTTAATAATTTGGTATAATAATTGTTGTCTTAGTATACTATTTGCCATTTTAAATATACTATAATGATATCACTTATATGGAGGAAAAGGAACTGGTATCTAATGAGAGAGTTCTCCAAGATTTTGATGCAGCGGCAGGGCGATATTTTGAAAAATGCATAATTTATCCAGTAGATGAATTATTTTATGCATGTTCATCTAATGCAAAACTGAAAAGTTTTTTATTTTCGAATCAATTAATAATTTCCACCATGTAAATCCATTAAAGAGGAAAATATCTTAGTCTTATGATTGCCATAATATAAACATCTTTTTAATTTATTTATGTTATATTTGTATGATTTATATTTGTTGTATTAGGTGGTAGTTCGAGCCGATCCTCATATTGGTCTATTGCATAGAGGGACTGAAAAATTGATTGAGTATAAAACTTATACTCAAGCACTTCCATATTTTGATCGTCTTGATTATGTATCAATGATGTGCAATGAGCAGTGCTACTCCTTAGCTGTGGAGAATCTCTTAAATATCGATGTGCCTATTCGTGCAAAATATATTAGAGGTAATGTATGATTTCCTGCACTTTATTTATTCATCTTTAGTTACTTTTAATCTTCTACAAGCTTAACAGCTAGAAAACAAAATGGCAAGAAAGAAAACAACAGTCCAAATGAAGATTGTAAACAAACAACAGAAAATAAATACTGTTGTAAAATTTAAAGGCCAAGTTGATTATTATTTAGATAAAGAAGGCCACTTTGATCAGAAGTTTTTTAGTCTGGGACTCTAGAAATCAAGATAAGGTAGCACTACTTTTTTGGGTTGATTTAGAACTAACATAAGTTGGAAGGGGGCTGTTAATACAGGCTATTAACACACCTTTATGTAAATTACAAAACAGCTAGCTATTTCTACAGGAATGAAATAGGAAAGAGTAAAAAACTAGTGAATTTCGTGCGTAATCATGCCTTGAAGACTATATCGATCAAGGGGAATGTAAAGACGCAAACTAGTTTTGATCAAATTGGAAGTTAGTACGGTGGGAAAAAGTAATGAGTTTAATCTGGGTTATCGGGTAAAAGTAAAAAAGTAATGAGATTATACGATAGAAAAAGTTATCATAACTTGAAGGCGATATCAATCGATGGAAAGGTAAACATGCACATTAGTTTTAAGCAAATTGAAAGCATCCAGTTTGGGAAGGTAAAGATGTGCACTAGGTTCAATCAAATTTGAAATATTCAAAAATAGGGGGTTAAGTGCGTTTATATAAAGAAAAAATTGTATTATTATTTTTTAAGTGTTAGTATAAGACATTTTGATTATAGAGAATTGGTAACAATTTCATTTAAAACTAGCTTTATTCTACAATATTATCAAATGCTTATGTTTTTTTTTTTGTTTTATAATATTTTTTTAATGCAGTTCTGTATATTCAATAAATTTACTTGATTATTGTGCCAGAAATTCCCTTTATGCAGTAGTATTGGAATATCTGGATCTTTCATGTTACCATGTGTTTGATTTGATAATTAATCTAACTTGTGGAAAATATTTGTTTTCTTTTAGTACTATTTGCTGAAATAACTAGAATACTCAACCATATTATGGCTGTTGGAACTCATGCTTTGGATATTGGTGCCATGACACCGTTTTTCTGGTTGTTTGAGGAAAGAGAGAAAATGATGGAGTTTTATGAAAGGGTTTCAGGAGCACGTATGCATGCTGCCTACATCAGGCCTGGTGGAGTTTCATTGGTCAGTTGTTATTTATAATCACATATCATTTTCAAGCTATTGATAGGAAGGTAAGCAGACTTAATTGGGCTAAGAACTGTGTTTTAGGATTTACCATTGGGACTTCTTGAAGATATTTATGACTTCATATCAAAGTTCGCTCAGCGTCTTGATGAGACTGAAGATATGCTGACAAATAATAGAATTTGGAAAGAGAGAACGGTTGGCATTGGTGTCGTATCTGCTGAGGATGCTCTAAACTTAGGTTTCAGGTTTGAGATTTCATTTAATTTAGTTATAAATCTATATTTCAAAAGAAAGTTTACAATGTGTGTGTGTGCCGCTAAAACTCCAAAACATGTCCTGGTACAATCAATAAATTAATATGCTGCGGTAGCCCTCAATCCCTTATCCATGAAGAAGGTTCCCATTTTTACCCAATGCAAGATATTGAAGGTGTAAGGGCTATGAAGTTTCTCACTCTCGCAGTGTCTAATTAGCCCACTAGTAAATGACTAATAGGCTATATAAATCCTATTCCTTATGAATAAATTTATTCCTTCAATAAATTTAGTTCGAGCGCCCGGTAGCTAGATACAGTCAGCGGTTGGTTATGGTTTTTGCTTCAGCTGTTTTCTTTAAATTACACAAATTAAATATAAATAAATAGTGTACATTTGTATTTTAAAATTATGTATTTTATACATACTCTGCTATGAATTGAAAATAAAAATAAACAAGACAACATACAAGGCGTAAAAATAAACTGGACTTTAAAGCAAATTAAGTTTCATATGAAAAGTGAAATTGATTAAAATATCACATTTAATCATAAAAGTAAATTTATTAGTAAAGAAGTGAAAGTTCCTAAGTATTGCAGTGAGCGAATAAAAACAAACAGCCAAAGTGATACAGTGACTTATTATAAATCGGAAATAAAAATGTTTAAACAATTACTCCAATAAGTTAAAAAATGTTTTCAATATCATTTCTATATTGCTAAATGTAAGTGTTATTGCACAAATTTTTAGTTAATTGTGAGCAATATTTAATGAAATATTCACAAAATTTACAAGAAAATTATACTTATTAACCGGTTAATAAGGGAACATTTTCATCCCAACATTGATCAAAAAACTTTACTATATAAACAGGTCTGTTTAGTTCATTTAAATCACCCCAGGTGGTCAATATAATTTACTTTCACCTTGAGTCTTAATTTTTTTATTTTTTCAAATTTTGATTTATTGGCATTTTAATAGTAAAATCAAGCAAAGATCTTTAATTTTAATAGGTCTTATTTTTCTTTTAAGTGGTGTCATGTTAAGAGGTTCTGGAATCAAGTGGGATTTAAGAAAAACCCAACCTTATGATGCTTATCCTTTTCTGGAATTTGATGTCCCAATTGGAACTAAAGGAGATTGTTATGACAGGTTTGTCCTTATTGTCTGTTTTTGTATGTTTTTTTGTTGTTGTTTTTTTTCTAGGAAAGTCTATAAAACAAGTCATATTGTTTTCTTACTCTATCCAGGTACCTATGCCGTGTCGAGGAAATGAGGCAATCTCTGAAAATCATTGAACAATGCCTGAATAAAATGCCAGAAGGAGAAGTAAAGACAGATGACAACAAGATCTCTACTCCTTCAAGACAAGAAATGAAGGTATATCATTTATATTCATTTTTTTTTTTTAAGTAGCTATTCTTGTTATGTATTTATATTTATTTAAGATTTATTTGAATTATTGCAAAAAAGTGTAGGTTCTAATACCAGAGAATATACATAATATATTTCACACTTAGTCGTGGTTAATTACTTCTGTGTGGAAGGTGGAATGATATAAATGCTAATTTTTTAAGTTCAGTGAACATTTTTCAGATTGGAAATCATCGAAAGTAAGATTAAGAGCTATAAAATTCAAAAATAAAAATGGATTTTTTTGTCATAAACAACTTTTCCTTCAATTATAATCAAGATCATTTATAATGGATACATGATGTGTGATATAAATTGTTCAAATGATTTACTTTGTTCTCATCAGGATTAGGTTTACAAACAATAACATATTTCTAATTTTAACTTTCTTTTTAATCTGTCCAGATTACCCAGAAATCCTGTGAATCGAAGTATAGATGATCTCCTGAATAAAAATTTGAATATTTAAATATAATAATCGCAAGAAGTCCCTGGCTTATTGAGTGTTTATAAGTTTTGCCTGCTTACTTATTTGTTTCCAGTTATTTTCCAATATCATACTTATTTTTTTCTTAAAAAAAGTATACTTTTAGTTGAAACAAGGGGCATGGAAAGTGCCTGTTGTGTTATACACATACACTGCCAGATATTTTTATTTAATGCTTTCAATTTAATTTATTAATAACTAGCTGACTCGTGCGAAGCATTCGCGCTCTAACCTACTTAAATCCCACTTAATTACTACATACCATAAGTACATACCATATATTTAGTATTGTGTAGTGCGTATTTAGTGTGTCATGGGCACAGATGAGGGTTGAAGTTAAGAATATATGTGTGTAAATTGTAGACAAAAGCATAAGTTTAAGGTATTTACAGGTTAGGTTAGGTTTTTGTGTTTATGGACACACAACGTCTTAGGTTATTAGTGTCCTCTTTCATTTGGTTAAGGTATTTACATATTTACATGTTTATACCACCTCTTTGAACACTATGTTTGAAATCACGATATGGCCATCTTGTGATTGTTTGTTTTGCATGGACATCACATGTTTTTGCTTGTAACTCGCAAAGGACGGCGATAATCGGAAAAGTGGTTTAAAAAAATTACACCTTCGAAAAAGCCTTGCTACCATTATCACTGAAAATTTCAGTTTTTCGCTTATAACTCATAAACGAATGGGTTAATCCAAAAAATGTATATGACTGAAAATATTCTCTTTAAAATCCTGAAAAGATTGACACCATTTAGAAACCTGTATGACCATTTTGATTTTCTCACAAAAATCTTTTGCGCCTATAACTCGCAATCGAAGGCGAAATGAGTGAAATGAATATTTTTCTGGTGTAGTGCTTAAAGAAAGGTTTAAAATGATGCCTCATTCATGAAATTTGATGAAGTATTAAGTAAGTTATGGCATACCGAAAAAAAAAAAAGCCTTGAGAAATAATATACACTAGCTGACCCGTGCGAAGCATTCCCACTCTAACCTACTTAAATCCCACTTAATTAAAGTACAAACCGTATAGAGCTTATTTAGATATATAGGAATATAGAGCATCATGGGCATAGGTGAGGGTTGAACCAAAGAATATATGTGTTTAAATTGTAGATTATTAATTTTTGAAACATTAGTTTAAGGTATTTACGTGTTTATAGGACCTCTTTGTACACTATGTTTGAAGTTACGATATGGTCACCTCTGAGTGTTTGTTGGTGTATTTGTTTTACACAGACATATGTCACTGAAAGAGCGCACCCTGGAAAGCACCACATCCTTAAACACACATATCAGTTTCGAGGAAAGCTAGAAAAAAATAAGATTCTATTGACTGAAATTGCATGTTTTTGCTTGCGACTCGCAAATGATGGCAAAAATCAGAAAATTGTATATAACCAAAAGGTTGGTCTTGACAAAATGAAAAAATGACACCTTCGAAAAAGCCTTGCGACTATTTTCGCTGAGAATTGCCGTTTTTCGCTTACGACTCGCAAAGGATGGGGTTAATCGAAAAATTTATATGGCCGAAAAGATTTAAACCATTTAGGAACCCTCTATGACCATTTTGATTTTCTTCCCAAAACCGCGGTTCCACGCTTAGAACTCGCAATGGAAGGCGAAATAAGTGATTTGTATATTTTTCCGGTGTAGCAGTTAAGGAAAGCTTTAAAATAATGCCTCATTATTTATTTAATTATTTAATTTAAATTTGATGAAGTATTCAGGAAGTTATGGCGTACCTACAAGAAAAAAGGCCTTGAGAATTAATATATATGATTTTTAAAAAAATTGAAAATTGTTAGACTTTTCTAGTATCTTTGTAATGAATCAACCGAACAAAAACACGCTGTATTCAGATTTCTGATCTTCCATGCCCCTAAAACTAAATCTCTTACTTACAACTTGTGCCATGAATCCCTTAAAGCAGTCTTAAAGGACTGCTTTAAGGGATTCATGGCATCATGGGTCCCCCTGGAGACCCAAACAGGGGGCTAGTTTACCTTTAGATAATGAGCATTTTACTTTAAGAGAATCCATGACTATTTATAGTGTTTTGGTGAACTAAAGATTGGTGAGTAGAATATTCAATTCTAAGTCACACCCTCCAGCAAGCCTGAGGGCCGCTCTGATCTTTTGGTCAGCAGTTCATTGGACTTCGCTGGTAGATACTTCCTAGGAATTTCCACCGACCATACCCACATCCGCTACCCGTGGGACACTCCTCACACGCGGTAATGAGATCCGTGCGACGAGATAATGTATTTCACATCAATTTAAAAAGATACTCTTTTATAAGAATATAGGTATATCTAAATTGATACGTATAAGCTGGTTGAAGTGGAAGAACAGTTGTCACTAATTATCATGATAAACATAAATAAAATTAAGTTAAAAAGTCATATATATATATATATTTATATAAAAATATTTATGGACTCCTGTTTATCTTATATTGATTACTTATTCAATAATTTTCAAAATTTTGACATTTCTTGTATTTTGTAAAATTTGATTTCTTGAAGGATGAAAAGCTTTGACTTTGAAGAGCATAATGATACATACAAACAAAACAGTATAGAATAGGAAATTATATATACACTTAAACGCATAGCAACGACATATGCTGCATTTATATTGAGGCAAAGAAAGGTCTTAATTACCATAGCGATTATTGGATTAACAATTTGAGTTGAGTTGTTTCCAAAAATTTCCTTGTTTAGCATACTCTTAAGGGTATTTTGCATGTTTTAATAATTAAAAAAAGAATTGTACTTTAGGTTGTCTTTTTTTAATTTTAATCTTTGCTTATCATTAAGAGATTAACCTAAAATGGGATAACTAATTGATCTGACCACGTGGGTCAATTTGGTCACAGGTGGATAGACATTTTATAAATTAAATGTTTTTTTTTAGCTTGTCTAAAAATAGTGAAAACAGGTCCATCATGTTCGCTGTTAAAACCATTAGTTGTTTTGCAAGCTTCTAGGATTTTCCTATCCAGAGTCAATATCAATGTATTGCATTTCCATCTGGTCTGCAATCAAAGAAGTTATTTAAAGTTTCCTAGAACAGATAAATATCATTGTGAACTGTGTGACAAATTAATGAAAACAAATAAAATATTGGATGATTAGTTGCTAAACCTGTGTTTAAATATCCTTACACAAGTAATATACTTTAGTCAAACCAGTCAGTCGGGTCCGTTTGGTATGGAGGAATGGTACAAACATTTTCGTTGATAAAAACATAAAAAACAATTTTGTTATAGATTTTATGGTTCATCGCTCTACAAGAATAAACATAATTTTAAATCTGCCATAGATATAATCACATAATTTCTTTTAGAGTTGTGCTGTCAGAGTTCCTTAGCTGTGCTGTTCTGCTCTGCTATGAAACTCTGACATGGAAAGGATCTTTACTTATATTTTTCAACTAATTGACCACTACAAACCTTAATATAGTAGGAAAACAGCAGAATACAGAAATTCCACTTTTTTAAAATAAACTGTATCCACCATCGTGATTTTTTCTTCTTATTTTACGCTTTTGAAGCATTAATTTTTATAATATTATTAATTTTTCAGACATCCATGGAGGCTCTTATTCATCATTTCAAATTGTTCACACAAGGTTATCAAGTTCCTCCTGGCTGTACTTATACTGCTGTGGAGGCACCGAAAGGTTCGTATTTTACTAATATGATTAATGTTTTGAAATGATTTGGACATGTAAATGGGAAAGGAGCAAGTGACAATAACCAAGAGAAAAAAAAAATGTAATTGGATAACAAGTAAATTCCATCGCCAGTTTAATGTGTAAAGTAGTAACTGATCTTTCTATCTTAAGGATTTTGCTATCTAGAGTTGCCAACATGTTGGAGAAAAGCACTTGCCTCATGTAGAAAATGCTGTTGGTATTACCAGCTTGGAATATCACGATACCGCTTAAGTACATATACTCCTTCTCATAAGACACTTTTCCTTAAGTATTAATGCTTGTCGATGCCGATAGTTGAAGAAAAAATGAAATAATTTAGCCAATAGAGATGGAATTGAAGATAGAACAAACTCTTAATATTGTTGCTTATTCTAAGAACCAAATATGAGCTTAAATAAATTTAACCTAGTTGTTTTCAAAATCAGTAATGTGGCACTTAAATTCTTTCCTATGTACTCACCTCATTTCTGTATATTTAAGATTTTTGGTGCATTTAATATGGAAAAAAAAAAATAATAAGTTTCAGATAATCAATATTAAAAATAGTAAATTATGAAATTTTCAACTGTCGTTATCTTCATCTATATGTTATATAACATTATGAGGAAATATTACTATTCTTTATACATTTTGAGAAAATTAAACCCATTCACATTAATGAATTTTGAATTTAAAATGTAATAACAATGCAGTTAACCTATTTTCATTTCAGAGAACATATACTTGGGCTCATTAATAATTATTTTGTTGTTTCTTTTTGTATTATTTTAGCCCTTTCCTTTAAAAATCTCTCTAACATTAGTGATTTATTGAATGAAGGTAAAAGTTTTATCTTAAGGGGGTGGGTTCGATCTATTCAGCCTAGAAAAATGTCATTTGTTTTTTTTTTTTACATCTTTTTTCTGAAAGTATATATATATGTATATATATATAACTTCTTAATAAACTCAAAGAAACAGAAATTGTATAAATTAAGCTAATAGTTGCAACGATCGCACATCAGAATTTTCTGATTTCAAAATTTAAGTGATGTTAATTTCCTACCAAATCATATCCAAAAAAACTTTCTGAACCAGATAAAAGAAAAACCAATGAAATGGGTTGAATAGTTTTGGAGAAACTTAATTTGAACCAGAGTTCTGGTAGTATTAAATTGTTTTTGGGCATTTTAAAAAGTTTATTATAAAATAAAACACACACAACATAAAAAAATACTTTAGCTTTATCACACTGTATGAATTTATTAGATAGAATGGCCAAAAATAACAATAGGTGAAGGTAAAAAGTTTCCAAACTGTTTTTTTAATCTTAATAAATTCATTTTATTCAGATTCAAATATCTTGAGTAAATCATGTCTCCTGAAAAGATGTGATTTTCACTTATAATGTACCTTTTCTTGGAATCTGCTCATAACATCGATATATTTCTCTTTTCTATATAACAAGTACTTTCAGATGAAGGATGCCTCAGGCATTTTTTCTTTTATGATCAACCCATCCATTCCCAAGAAAAACACATTTAATCATGAAAAAAAGTGGGAAATCTTTTTCAAAAGGATGTCAAAAAATAATAAAACAAAATATTTATAAAATAGTTTGAGAGGTGTTATATAACAGGTTATTAACAGAAAAAAATTAAACATGAACCTTTTTGTGAAAAATTACATTCAATTTAGGTGTTTTGTTAGCCAATTTTTGCCATGTTTAAACCGATCTCAAATTTTTCCTAATATGAATATATTTCATTGTATGAATATTCAGAAAACATGTGTAATCATCTACAAAGACCTTCTGAAAAAAAAAAAAAAAAAAAAAAAAAAAAAATGAAAAATATAGAATAGCTTCAGAGGAAACTTATTTTGAAGTGATAAAGGTAAGGTAGGAGTTTCTGGATAAATCGAACTCCCTTAATCACCATTGATTGTTTTTATTATCTTGTCTCTTTTTAAAAAGTATGTCACATTTTATTCTTGTCTGTGTTTCAGGTGAATTTGGTGTTTATCTAATTTCAGATGGTAGCTCTAAACCATACAGATGCAAGATCAAAGCACCTGGATTTGCTCACCTTGCTGCCTTGGAGAAGCTTGGCAAAGGATCCCTCCTGGCTGACATAGTAGCCATTATTGGTTAGTTTTATTTTTACTTCTGATTTAGACCTTTTATTTCACGACATTTCTCATCTAGCTCATACTGCCATTACTAATATTTGTAAATAAGGTTTTTTTTTTTCTTAGTGAATTGAATAAAATTTCTGTTTTAGGTACTTTGGATGTTGTCTTTGGTGAAATAGATCGTTAAATATAATTTTATATGAGCCACTATTGACTTGTAGACGTCATCTATGGCACCAAGTTTCTATTTTCAGTGAATTAACTGTCTTAACTTTTTCAACTATATAAAAGAGAATTAATGAAGATCTAGTTGAAACTATATAGTTTCATTAGTTAGTATCTGTTCTCCAACAATTTTAAATAATTTAAAATTTTTATTTTAAGAAAATATAATTATTTATTTATCCTCTTTTCTTTCTTGACTAAGTTTGAAATTTGGTAAGTTATCAAGCTTTTAATCATAATTGGAGCAACATATCTTAAGTTTATGTAAAAACGTTGTATATAGTTTTTACGTTACTACAGTTTTAATTAAAGAAAATCCTTTGTTGCTCTTGTTGCAACAAAAATTATAATTCATGAACTTTGTTTGTAAATAAAATGTTTATAAGTGAAGAGTGTTTTATTTCCCTTTTTGTTACTCCATGTTTATAGGGAGCATTGTAGCTAGAGAGTCATTGTATTTTTATGCTCATGATTCCTGGATTCAAGTCTTGTTGTGGCCAGTAATCAATATACTGTTACCTGAGCCCTAGATCTTCATTCAGGAGAACCTCCTGGGGCCCTCAGCTTCTATAAGTTCTTAATTAAATAATTAGTTAAAGATAGAAATCTAACTTATTAAATATTGTTCAAATTGAATTAGGTGAGAACGTCTTGTTTTCTTGGAAGAACTTCTTGAATTGCAGCTTCAGGGCGTTGTTTATTTTGCATCTATTGTGGCCCCTATCTCAATTCAAAAGAACCACCTGAGGGTTTATTTATCCTTTTTGAGTGGGAGAAACTCAAAGCTGGGATTTTAAGAATCTCATGAGACACTCGTATCCTGTGATATTCTTGAAGCATATTGCATATCTCCACTTAAGGTTGTGGAAAACAGTTTGGTTCCCTATGATTTTTACCTTTTAACTCACACCTCAATTTTCTGTTTATTCTGTGCGTCTCTTCTAAATGTGCACTGAATAATGCTTTGTGCTGAAACAAGCTGAAGTTGCAGAGGACCCTATGCTAATAATTTTGTTGGAAGCTCTTTATTAGTTAACAGCTAGTTAACAGTTGTGGGAGACTAAAGAGATTTCCCTGCCTGAATGCGAAATTTCAACAGGAAGAGGTATCATATCATATTTCAGAAATATGGAAGAGGGCATCACTCTTCCATATTTCTATCATGTTAAAAGTATAGTTTAGCCATTAATTCCACCTTTTTTTTTTTTTTTTTTTTCTTCACCCAAGACCTGGAGTGAATGTAGAAGCAAAAAGATTTTAAAAAAATCTTAAGTTTTGTTACCTTTACAAAACTTATAAAATAAAATAAAACAGCATCAAACTAATGTAAAAAAAAGAATTAATACCACAGCCTTAGCAACACATGCCATCAAATATAATCATACACTCGATTATAAACAAGTAGAAATTTTTAATGGGGGTAATGGCAATAATAAAATATGGAAAAATTTAGAATCTATATATACAATCAAAAATATTAATAATGTGGTTAATTATAAAACGGACGTGAAAAACATTAAATGGATATATTAAACAAAATTAATATTTAATGCAATACAAAAAAAAATAAGAATGATTGGGAAGGAGCAGAGGGGAGGGGGTAAGTTTTAACATGGAGAAGGGACAGAGTAAGAGATTTAGATAATAATAAAGGGAAAGGGGGATATGAATAAGTAAAAGGAATGGTGTTAGGTGATATAAGGTTTTTGGTTTTATTTTTGACAGTTACACACCAAATGTAAATGTAAATATGTGATACTTGATTTTTACTTGAAAAATATCCATTATTCCTTTGTTTTATTTTTTAAATTATATCTTCAGATAATGTTACTGTTTTATTTCGATTGTAGCTGTTTTATATATATATATATATATATATATATATATATTTTTTTTTTTTTTTTTTTTTTAAATAATGCTATTTTCAATTTCTGTTTCTTTTTCGCTATTTGACTGTCTGTCCAATATGATTCTTGTCCTTAAAATAAAAAAATGCAATCCTATTTAATATCATATTTAAGTATATTAACATTCAAAATGGTAATATTTTTATAGGGGAATAATAATGAAATCATTCAATTGTAGTAAAGTTTATTTAACATATTTATGTATAAATTATATATTCAATATTAAAGAATTATGACTGTTAGTTGAAATAACTTAATTGATGATGAATTAATAATAATTACAATAATAGCATATAAAAGCTTAATAGGATTTCTATTTTTTTGACAGTTACACACCAAATGTAAATAAGTGAATATATAATAATATGATATACATTTTTAAAAAATATATAGCTTGTCTCAAATAAGTGAAATATGGAAAAAACAAAGGTGTATAAATTAAAATGAATGATTTGTTAAAAAATGATTGTTTTTGGATGTAATGTGGGATCTTTGAAGAGGGGCAGATAGCCTGTAACGTCAATAAAATGGAATAAAGAAGGTTAATTTAATATAAGGGTTGTGTTTCTTCAAACATGTTGTGAAAGTTATAATAGTAAGACCCAAATTGAATATAATTTGGGCTTGTTATTAAAATCCCAAAGAAAGGCAATCTTGCTGATTGTGCGAACTGGCTAACTAGGGCAATCACCCTAACATCAGTCTCTAGCAAGATATTTACATTTAACAGTAATGTTAAGGATGTATTACTCTATGCCTATGAGACCTGCAAAGTCACTAAATGATGAAAAAAGAAGCTGCAGACTTTCATGAATAGGTGCCTTGGAATATTCTTGGCGTGTGGTGTCCTGAAACTATCTCCAATACTGAATTATGGGCATGAACTGGACAAGAACCCATTGACCAGATCATCAAATGCAGATTGGAGATAGCTGGGGCATACTCTTCGGAAGGACCACACTGATGTAGCTAGGCAGAGTTTGGAGTGGAACCCCAAGAAAAAAAAAACGAGGACAGCCTGGTCAGGTATCAAGGAGCTTGGAGGACTTGATAAAGGCCCTACGTCCCACTTAGGGAATTCAAGGATTTAATAGTCATAATAATAAAGTGTATGGAGTGCTAACAATGAAGTATAGCCTTTTTTTACCTGAAGGTTTAGTTTTGAAATATATTGTTATGTGTCATTAAAGTTCTAAATCAGTTGTTCAAAGTGTTCATAACAAAATGTAGATAGAGTAACATTACAAACTGATATTTTATTGTGTGCCATAAATGCCTTGGCTTACTTTATTTTGAGTCTTATCAGTAATTTGTAAATTGTATTTTTAGCTTAAATGTTAGAATAAGATGTAGAAAGATTGATTTTAAAGACAATGCCAGGTGGGTAAATATGAAACCGGAATTTTTCAAATAACAAATAAGAGTTTATTGTTTAAAAATGATACATACTATTTTATTTGAAGTACTGCCCTTCCCTATCTATGCATTTTTCCCATCTCTCAGGCGATTTGTGGTTTCCCTGCCAAACCAATCACTTTTCAGTCAAAACGATCACTTAGCCAATGTCGTACATCTTCATAAGAAGTGAAGCACTGTTCAGCTAGTGCTTTCCCCATCGATACAAATAGGTGGTAATCTGATGGGGCCAAATCTGGTGAATGAGCCGCATGCAGAAGAAGTTCACAACCAAATGCTTGAATCGTTTCCTTGGTCCGTTTAGCCGAATGTGATGGAGCATTTTAATGTAGCTTAAAAAGCTTAATGTTTCTTGATATTTGGGACAAAGCTTGATTCGAATTGATCATCTGTTGTATGTAGCATTCCATATTAACAGTTTCCCCAGGTTTCAGCAGCTCATAGTAGACAACACCCATCTGATCCCACCAAACACAGAGCATTGTCTTCCTTCCGAAGCGATTTGGCCTTGATGTCAATGCCGATGGTTCACCTAGGATTTTTTATGCTAATGATTCTCGAAGTAAATCCACTTTTCATCATCAGTCAAAATTCGATGAAGAAACGATTTTTTTCTGTACCTGGCGAGCAGCATTTGGCATGACATTTTTTGAGCTTCTTGCTGCCTTTCATTCAGTTGGTGAGGTACCCATTTATCCGACCTTCTGGATCTTTCCCATGGCTTTCACTGTCACATGTAATTGATCAAACAAGTTGTTGCTTCTTTTGGGAGTCATCCTTGTCCAACATAGCTTCCAAATCAGTGTCTTCACACTTTTTTTGTGGTTTTCCGCAATCTTTGTTTCTGACATTGAAATCGCCATCTTTAAATTTTTTGAACCAATCGAAACATTGAGATTTGCGTATGGCATGCTCCCCGTTAGCTTCAACAAGCATCCTATGCTGTAGTTTTTTTCAGATAGGAACAGAAAATCAATGCTGTCCCCAAATCGTAATTTGTTGGCACAAAAGTCGACACGTTCAATGCCACTAAACACATGGTTGTAGAATGAAACTAATATTGGTATCAATTGAAACTCTTTATCACATGTAAACAAAAGCAGATAACACCTCTGATGGATTAGAAGATTATATTGACTGCAGACGGACAATGTCCATGCATTGTGTAAATTATGTTGAATTAATTTTGTTATTTTGTAAAATGTAAATAAAACACTTTATTATTGAATGCTACCTCCTTTCATTGGCGAATTCCGATTTCATATTTACACACCAGGTATTTGTGTATAACTTTAATAATCAGTTGCATTTGATGAAGAGATTCTCTTGATTTATTGTTTGGTTTATACAAATAAAACTATTTCTCCAATGCTGCTTATTATAAATTAATTATAGAATGTCTGAGGTGAAATAGGATTTCTATCTAACGTGAAGCCTCTTGTAGGGCTACATCAGTGTTTATTTACTCATCATATATTAAGTATTTCTATTTCCATTTGGTATGTTTTTATTGTTACCATAATTTTTTTTTTGTGATGCACAACCAACCTCTTTCAAATCGGTACTCTATATTTATTAAGGGGGGAAACCTCAGGGTCATGTATGGTGTATGGTGTTAAATAATCTTAGTTTTATAAATTGTTCCTAAATATAATTATAAACTTCTAAATTTTAGGAAATTATGTTTTAATTTATTTCTGAAAAAAAACAATATAAGTATGTGATACTTGATTTTTACTTGAAAAATATCCATTATTCCTTTGTTTTATTTTTTAAATTATATCTTCAGATAATGTTACTGTTTTATTTCGATTGTAGCTGTTTTATATATATATATATATATATATATATATATATATATATATTTTTTTTTTTTTTTTTTTTTTTTTAAATAATGCTATTTTCAATTTCTGTTTCTTTTTCGCTATTTGACTGTCTGTCCAATATGATTCTTGTCCTTAAAATAAAAAAATGCAATCCTATTTAATATCATATTTAAGTATATTAACATTCAAAATGGTAATATTTTTATAGGGGAATAATAATGAAATCATTCAATTGTAGTAAAGTTTATTTAACATATTTATGTATAAATTATATATTCAATATTAAAGAATTATGACTGTTAGTTGAAATAACTTAATTGATGATGAATTAATAATAATTACAATAATAGCATATAAAAGCTTAATAGGATTTCTATTTTTTTGACAGTTACACACCAAATGTAAATAAGTGAATATATAATAATATGATATACATTTTTAAAAAATATATAGCTTGTCTCAAATAAGTGAAATATGGAAAAAACAAAGGTGTATAAATTAAAATGAATGATTTGTTAAAAAATGATTGTTTTTGGATGTAATGTGGGATCTTTGAAGAGGGGCAGATAGCCTGTAACGTCAATAAAATGGAATAAAGAAGGTTAATTTAATATAAGGGTTGTGTTTCTTCAAACATGTTGTGAAAGTTATAATAGTAAGACCCAAATTGAATATAATTTGGGCTTGTTATTAAAATCCCAAAGAAAGGCAATCTTGCTGATTGTGCGAACTGGCTAACTAGGGCAATCACCCTAACATCAGTCTCTAGCAAGATATTTACATTTAACAGTAATGTTAAGGATGTATTACTCTATGCCTATGAGACCTGCAAAGTCACTAAATGATGAAAAAAGAAGCTGCAGACTTTCATGAATAGGTGCCTTGGAATATTCTTGGCGTGTGGTGTCCTGAAACTATCTCCAATACTGAATTATGGGCATGAACTGGACAAGAACCCATTGACCAGATCATCAAATGCAGATTGGAGATAGCTGGGGCATACTCTTCGGAAGGACCACACTGATGTAGCTAGGCAGAGTTTGGAGTGGAACCCCAAGAAAAAAAAAACGAGGACAGCCTGGTCAGGTATCAAGGAGCTTGGAGGACTTGATAAAGGCCCTACGTCCCACTTAGGGAATTCAAGGATTTAATAGTCATAATAATAAAGTGTATGGAGTGCTAACAATGAAGTATAGCCTTTTTTTACCTGAAGGTTTAGTTTTGAAATATATTGTTATGTGTCATTAAAGTTCTAAATCAGTTGTTCAAAGTGTTCATAACAAAATGTAGATAGAGTAACATTACAAACTGATATTTTATTGTGTGCCATAAATGCCTTGGCTTACTTTATTTTGAGTCTTATCAGTAATTTGTAAATTGTATTTTTAGCTTAAATGTTAGAATAAGATGTAGAAAGATTGATTTTAAAGACAATGCCAGGTGGGTAAATATGAAACCGGAATTTTTCAAATAACAAATAAGAGTTTATTGTTTAAAAATGATACATACTATTTTATTTGAAGTGCTGCCCTTCCCTATCTATGCATTTTTCCCATCTCTCAGGCGATTTGTGGTTTCCCTGCCAAACCAATCACTTTTCAGTCAAAACGATCACTTAGCCAATGTCGTACATCTTCATAAGAAGTGAAGCACTGTTCAGCTAGTGCTTTCCCCATCGATACAAATAGGTGGTAATCTGATGGGGCCAAATCTGGTGAATGAGCCGCATGCAGAAGAAGTTCACAACCAAATGCTTGAATCGTTTCCTTGGTCCGTTTAGCCGAATGTGATGGAGCATTTTAATGTAGCTTAAAAAGCTTAATGTTTCTTGATATTTGGGACAAAGCTTGATTCGAATTGATCATCTGTTGTATGTAGCATTCCATATTAACAGTTTCCCCAGGTTTCAGCAGCTCATAGTAGACAACACCCATCTGATCCCACCAAACACAGAGCATTGTCTTCCTTCCGAAGCGATTTGGCCTTGATGTCAATGCCGATGGTTCACCTAGGATTTTTTATGCTAATGATTCTCGAAGTAAATCCACTTTTCATCATCAGTCAAAATTCGATGAAGAAACGATTTTTTTCTGTACCTGGCGAGCAGCATTTGGCATGACATTTTTTGAGCTTCTTGCTGCCTTTCATTCAGTTGGTGAGGTACCCATTTATCCGACCTTCTGGATCTTTCCCATGGCTTTCACTGTCACATGTAATTGATCAAACAAGTTGTTGCTTCTTTTGGGAGTCATCCTTGTCCAACATAGCTTCCAAATCAGTGTCTTCACACTTTTTTTGTGGTTTTCCGCAATCTTTGTTTCTGACATTGAAATCGCCATCTTTAAATTTTTTGAACCAATCGAAACATTGAGATTTGCGTATGGCATGCTCCCCGTTAGCTTCAACAAGCATCCTATGCTGTAGTTTTTTTCAGATAGGAACAGAAAATCAATGCTGTCCCCAAATCGTAATTTGTTGGCACAAAAGTCGACACGTTCAATGCCACTAAACACATGGTTGTAGAATGAAACTAATATTGGTATCAATTGAAACTCTTTATCACATGTAAACAAAAGCAGATAACACCTCTGATGGATTAGAAGATTATATTGACTGCAGACGGACAATGTCCATGCATTGTGTAAATTATGTTGAATTAATTTTGTTATTTTGTAAAATGTAAATAAAACACTTTATTATTGAATGCTACCTCCTTTCATTGGCGAATTCCGATTTCATATTTACACACCAGGTATTTGTGTATAACTTTAATAATCAGTTGCATTTGATGAAGAGATTCTCTTGATTTATTGTTTGGTTTATACAAATAAAACTATTTCTCCAATGCTGCTTATTATAAATTAATTATAGAATGTCTGAGGTGAAATAGGATTTCTATCTAACGTGAAGCCTCTTGTAGGGCTACATCAGTGTTTATTTACTCATCATATATTAAGTATTTCTATTTCCATTTGGTATGTTTTTATTGTTACCATAATTTTTTTTTTGTGATGCACAACCAACCTCTTTCAAATCGGTACTCTATATTTATTAAGGGGGGAAACCTCAGGGTCATGTATGGTGTATGGTGTTAAATAATCTTAGTTTTATAAATTGTTCCTAAATATAATTATAAACTTCTAAATTTTAGGAAATTATGTTTTAATTTATTTCTGAAAAAAAACAATATAAGTATGTGATACTTGATTTTTACTTGAAAAATATCCATTATTCCTTTGTTTTATTTTTTAAATTATATCTTCAGATAATGTTACTGTTTTATTTCGATTGTAGCTGTTATATATATATATATATATATATATATATATATATTTTTTTTTTTTTTTTTTTTTTTTTAAATAATGCTATTTTCAATTTCTGTTTCTTTTTCGCTATTTGACTGTCTGTCCAATATGATTCTTGTCCTTAAAATAAAAAAATGCAATCCTATTTAATATCATATTTAAGTATATTAACATTCAAAATGGTAATATTTTTATAGGGGAATAATAATGAAATCATTCAATTGTAGTAAAGTTTATTTAACATATTTATGTATAAATTATATATTCAATATTAAAGAATTATGACTGTTAGTTGAAATAACTTAATTGATGATGAATTAATAATAATTACAATAATAGCATATAAAAGCTTAATAGGATTTCTATTTTTTTGACAGTTACACACCAAATGTAAATAAGTGAATATATAATAATATGATATACATTTTTAAAAAATATATAGCTTGTCTCAAATAAGTGAAATATGGAAAAAACAAAGGTGTATAAATTAAAATGAATGATTTGTTAAAAAATGATTGTTTTTGGATGTAATGTGGGATCTTTGAAGAGGGGCAGATAGCCTGTAACGTCAATAAAATGGAATAAAGAAGGTTAATTTAATATAAGGGTTGTGTTTCTTCAAACATGTTGTGAAAGTTATAATAGTAAGACCCAAATTGAATATAATTTGGGCTTGTTATTAAAATCCCAAAGAAAGGCAATCTTGCTGATTGTGCGAACTGGCTAACTAGGGCAATCACCCTAACATCAGTCTCTAGCAAGATATTTACATTTAACAGTAATGTTAAGGATGTATTACTCTATGCCTATGAGACCTGCAAAGTCACTAAATGATGAAAAAAGAAGCTGCAGACTTTCATGAATAGGTGCCTTGGAATATTCTTGGCGTGTGGTGTCCTGAAACTATCTCCAATACTGAATTATGGGCATGAACTGGACAAGAACCCATTGACCAGATCATCAAATGCAGATTGGAGATAGCTGGGGCATACTCTTCGGAAGGACCACACTGATGTAGCTAGGCAGAGTTTGGAGTGGAACCCCAAGAAAAAAAAAACGAGGACAGCCTGGTCAGGTATCAAGGAGCTTGGAGGACTTGATAAAGGCCCTACGTCCCACTTAGGGAATTCAAGGATTTAATAGTCATAATAATAAAGTGTATGGAGTGCTAACAATGAAGTATAGCCTTTTTTTACCTGAAGGTTTAGTTTTGAAATATATTGTTATGTGTCATTAAAGTTCTAAATCAGTTGTTCAAAGTGTTCATAACAAAATGTAGATAGAGTAACATTACAAACTGATATTTTATTGTGTGCCATAAATGCCTTGGCTTACTTTATTTTGAGTCTTATCAGTAATTTGTAAATTGTATTTTTAGCTTAAATGTTAGAATAAGATGTAGAAAGATTGATTTTAAAGACAATGCCAGGTGGGTAAATATGAAACCGGAATTTTTCAAATAACAAATAAGAGTTTATTGTTTAAAAATGATACATACTATTTTATTTGAAGTACTGCCCTTCCCTATCTATGCATTTTTCCCATCTCTCAGGCGATTTGTGGTTTCCCTGCCAAACCAATCACTTTTCAGTCAAAACGATCACTTAGCCAATGTCGTACATCTTCATAAGAAGTGAAGCACTGTTCAGCTAGTGCTTTCCCCATCGATACAAATAGGTGGTAATCTGATGGGGCCAAATCTGGTGAATGAGCCGCATGCAGAAGAAGTTCACAACCAAATGCTTGAATCGTTTCCTTGGTCCGTTTAGCCGAATGTGATGGAGCATTTTAATGTAGCTTAAAAAGCTTAATGTTTCTTGATATTTGGGACAAAGCTTGATTCGAATTGATCATCTGTTGTATGTAGCATTCCATATTAACAGTTTCCCCAGGTTTCAGCAGCTCATAGTAGACAACACCCATCTGATCCCACCAAACACAGAGCATTGTCTTCCTTCCGAAGCGATTTGGCCTTGATGTCAATGCCGATGGTTCACCTAGGATTTTTTATGCTAATGATTCTCGAAGTAAATCCACTTTTCATCATCAGTCAAAATTCGATGAAGAAACGATTTTTTTCTGTACCTGGCGAGCAGCATTTGGCATGACATTTTTTGAGCTTCTTGCTGCCTTTCATTCAGTTGGTGAGGTACCCATTTATCCGACCTTCTGGATCTTTCCCATGGCTTTCACTGTCACATGTAATTGATCAAACAAGTTGTTGCTTCTTTTGGGAGTCATCCTTGTCCAACATAGCTTCCAAATCAGTGTCTTCACACTTTTTTTGTGGTTTTCCGCAATCTTTGTTTCTGACATTGAAATCGCCATCTTTAAATTTTTTGAACCAATCGAAACATTGAGATTTGCGTATGGCATGCTCCCCGTTAGCTTCAACAAGCATCCTATGCTGTAGTTTTTTTCAGATAGGAACAGAAAATCAATGCTGTCCCCAAATCGTAATTTGTTGGCACAAAAGTCGACACGTTCAATGCCACTAAACACATGGTTGTAGAATGAAACTAATATTGGTATCAATTGAAACTCTTTATCACATGTAAACAAAAGCAGATAACACCTCTGATGGATTAGAAGATTATATTGACTGCAGACGGACAATGTCCATGCATTGTGTAAATTATGTTGAATTAATTTTGTTATTTTGTAAAATGTAAATAAAACACTTTATTATTGAATGCTACCTCCTTTCATTGGCGAATTCCGATTTCATATTTACACACCAGGTATTTGTGTATAACTTTAATAATCAGTTGCATTTGATGAAGAGATTCTCTTGATTTATTGTTTGGTTTATACAAATAAAACTATTTCTCCAATGCTGCTTATTATAAATTAATTATAGAATGTCTGAGGTGAAATAGGATTTCTATCTAACGTGAAGCCTCTTGTAGGGCTACATCAGTGTTTATTTACTCATCATATATTAAGTATTTCTATTTCCATTTGGTATGTTTTTATTGTTACCATAATTTTTTTTTTGTGATGCACAACCAACCTCTTTCAAATCGGTACTCTATATTTATTAAGGGGGGAAACCTCAGGGTCATGTATGGTGTATGGTGTTAAATAATCTTAGTTTTATAAATTGTTCCTAAATATAATTATAAACTTCTAAATTTTAGGAAATTATGTTTTAATTTATTTCTGAAAAAAAACAATATAAGTATGTGATACTTGATTTTTACTTGAAAAATATCCATTATTCCTTTGTTTTATTTTTTAAATTATATCTTCAGATAATGTTACTGTTTTATTTCGATTGTAGCTGTTTTATATATATATATATATATATATATATATATATATATATTTTTTTTTTTTTTTTAAATAATGCTATTTTCAATTTCTGTTTCTTTTTCGCTATTTGACTGTCTGTCCAATATGATTCTTGTCCTTAAAATAAAAAAATGCAATCCTATTTAATATCATATTTAAGTATATTAACATTCAAAATGGTAATATTTTTAGAGGGGAATAATAATGAAATCATTCAATTGTAGTAAAGTTTATTTAACATATTTATGTATAAATTATATATTCAATATTAAAGAATTATGACTGTTAGTTGAAATAACTTAATTGATGATGAATTAATAATAATTACAATAATAGCATATAAAAGCTTAATAGGATTTCTATTTTTTTGACAGTTACACACCAAATGTAAATAAGTGAATATATAATAATATGATATACATTTTTAAAAAATATATAGCTTGTCTCAAATAAGTGAAATATGGAAAAAACAAAGGTGTATAAATTAAAATGAATGATTTGTTAAAAAATGATTGTTTTTGGATGTAATGTGGGATCTTTGAAGAGGGGCAGATAGCCTGTAACGTCAATAAAATGGAATAAAGAAGGTTAATTTAATATAAGGGTTGTGTTTCTTCAAACATGTTGTGAAAGTTATAATAGTAAGACCCAAATTGAATATAATTTGGGCTTGTTATTAAAATCCCAAAGAAAGGCAATCTTGCTGATTGTGCGAACTGGCTAACTAGGGCAATCACCCTAACATCAGTCTCTAGCAAGATATTTACATTTAACAGTAATGTTAAGGATGTATTACTCTATGCCTATGAGACCTGCAAAGTCACTAAATGATGAAAAAAGAAGCTGCAGACTTTCATGAATAGGTGCCTTGGAATATTCTTGGCGTGTGGTGTCCTGAAACTATCTCCAATACTGAATTATGGGCATGAACTGGACAAGAACCCATTGACCAGATCATCAAATGCAGATTGGAGATAGCTGGGGCATACTCTTCGGAAGGACCACACTGATGTAGCTAGGCAGAGTTTGGAGTGGAACCCCAAGAAAAAAAAAACGAGGACAGCCTGGTCAGGTATCAAGGAGCTTGGAGGACTTGATAAAGGCCCTACGTCCCACTTAGGGAATTCAAGGATTTAATAGTCATAATAATAAAGTGTATGGAGTGCTAACAATGAAGTATAGCCTTTTTTTACCTGAAGGTTTAGTTTTGAAATATATTGTTATGTGTCATTAAAGTTCTAAATCAGTTGTTCAAAGTGTTCATAACAAAATGTAGATAGAGTAACATTACAAACTGATATTTTATTGTGTGCCATAAATGCCTTGGCTTACTTTATTTTGAGTCTTATCAGTAATTTGTAAATTGTATTTTTAGCTTAAATGTTAGAATAAGATGTAGAAAGATTGATTTTAAAGACAATGCCAGGTGGGTAAATATGAAACCGGAATTTTTCAAATAACAAATAAGAGTTTATTGTTTAAAAATGATACATACTATTTTATTTGAAGTGCTGCCCTTCCCTATCTATGCATTTTTCCCATCTCTCAGGCGATTTGTGGTTTCCCTGCCAAACCAATCACTTTTCAGTCAAAACGATCACTTAGCCAATGTCGTACATCTTCATAAGAAGTGAAGCACTGTTCAGCTAGTGCTTTCCCCATCGATACAAATAGGTGGTAATCTGATGGGGCCAAATCTGGTGAATGAGCCGCATGCAGAAGAAGTTCACAACCAAATGCTTGAATCGTTTCCTTTTAGCCGAATGTGATGGAGCATTTTAATGTAGCTTAAAAAGCTTAATGTTTCTTGATATTTGGGACAAAGCTTGATTCGATTGATCATCTGTTGTATGTAGCATTCCATATTAACAGTTTCCCCAGGTTTCAGCAGCTCATAGTAGACAACACCCATCTGATCCCACCAAACACAGAGCATTGTCTTCCTTCCGAAGCGATTTGGCCTTGATGTCAATGCCGATGGTTCACCTAGGATTTTTTTATGCTAATGATTCTCGAAAGTAAATCCACTTTTTCATCATCAGTCAAAATTCGATGAAGAAACGATTTTTTTTCTGTACCTGGCGAGCAGCATTTGGCATGACATTTTTTGAGCTTCTTGCTGCCTTTCATTCAGTTGGTGAGGTACCCATTTATCCGACCTTCTGGATCTTTCCCATGGCTTTCACTGTCACATGTAATTGATCAAACAAGTTGTTGCTTCTTTTGGGAGTCATCCTTGTCCAACATAGCTTCCAAATCAGTGTCTTCACACTTTTTTTGTGGTTTTCCGCAATCTTTGTTTCTGACATTGAAATCGCCATCTTTAAATTTTTTGAACCAATCGAAACATTGAGATTTGCGTATGGCATGCTCCCCGTTAGCTTCAACAAGCATCCTATGCTGTAGTTTTTTTTCAGATAGGAACAGAAAATCAATGCTGTCCCCAAATCGTAATTTGTTGGCACAAAAGTCGACACGTTCAATGCCACTAAACACATGGTTGTAGAATGAAACTAATATTGGTATCAATTGAAACTCTTTATCACATGTAAACAAAAGCAGATAACACCTCTGATGGATTAGAAGATTATATTGACTGCAGACGGACAATGTCCATGCATTGTGTAAATTATGTTGAATTAATTTTGTTATTTTGTAAAATGTAAATAAAACACTTTATTATTGAATGCTACCTCCTTTCATTGGCGAATTCCGATTTCATATTTACACACCAGGTATTTGTGTATAACTTTAATAATCAGTTGCATTTGATGAAGAGATTCTCTTGATTTATTGTTTGGTTTATACAAATAAAACTATTTCTCCAATGCTGCTTATTATAAATTAATTATAGAATGTCTGAGGTGAAATAGGATTTCTATCTAACGTGAAGCCTCTTGTAGGGCTACATCAGTGTTTATTTACTCATCATATATTAAGTATTTCTATTTTCCATTTGGTATGTTTTTATTGTTACCATAATTTTTTTTTTTGTGATGCCACAACCAACCTCTTTCAAATCGGTACTCTATATTTATTAAGGGGGGAAACCTCAGGGTCATGTATGGTGTATGGTGTTAAATAATCTTAGTTTTATAAATTGTTCCTAAATATAATTATAAACTTCTAAATTTTAGGAAATTATGTTTTAATTTATTTCTGAAAAAAAACAATATAAGTATGTGATACTTGATTTTTACTTGAAAAATATCCATTATTCCTTTGTTTTATTTTTTAAATTATATCTTCAGATAATGTTACTGTTTTATTTCGATTGTAGCTGTTTTATATATATATATATATATATATATATATATATTTTTTTTTTTTTTTTTTAAATAATGCTATTTTCAATTTCTGTTTCTTTTTCGCTATTTGACTGTCTGTCCAATATGATTCTTGTCCTTAAAATAAAAAAATGCAATCCTATTTAATTCATATTAAGTATATTAACATTCAAAATGGTAATAATTTTTAGAGGGGAATAATAATGAAATCATTCAATTGTAGTAAAGTTTATTTAACATATTTATGTATAAATTATATATTCAATATTAAAGAATTATGACTGTTAGTTGAAATAACTTAATTGATGATGAATTAATAATAATTACAATAATAGCATATAAAAGCTTAATAGGATTTCTATTTTTTTGACAGTTACACACCAAATGTAAATAAGTGAATATATAATAATATGATATACATTTTTAAAAAATATATAGCTTGTCTCAAATAAGTGAAATATGGAAAAAACAAAGGTGTATATAAATTAAAATGAATGATTTGTTAAAAAATGATTGTTTTTGGATGTAATGTGGGATCTTTGAAGAGGGGCAGATAGCCTGTAACGTCAATAAAATGGAATAAAGAAGGTTAATTTAATATAAGGGTTTGTGTTTCTTCAAACATGTTGTGAAAGTTATAATAGTAAGACCCAAATTGAATTAAATTTGGGCTTGTTATTAAAATCCCAAAGAAAGGCAATCTTGCTGATTGTGCGAACTGGCTAACTAGGGCAATCACCCTAACATCAGTCTCTAGCAAGATATTTACATTTAACAGTAATGTTAAGGATGTATTACTCTATGCCTATGAGACCTGCAAAGTCACTAAATGATGAAAAAAGAAGCTGCAGACTTTCATGAATAGGTGCCTTGGAATATTCTTGGCGTGTGGTGTCCTGAAACTATCTCCAATACTGAATTATGGGCATGAACTGGACAAGAACCCATTGACCAGATCATCAAATGCAGATTGGAGATAGCTGGGGCATACTCTTCGGAAGGACCACACTGATGTAGCTAGGCAGAGTTTGGAGTGGAACCCCAAGAAAAAAAAAACGAGGACAGCCTGGTCAGGTATCAAGGAGCTTGGAGGACTTGATAAAGGCCCTACGTCCCACTTAGGGAATTCAAGGATTTAATAGTCATAATAATAAAGTGTATGGAGTGCTAACAATGAAGTATAGCCTTTTTTTACCTGAAGGTTTAGTTTTGAAATATATTGTTATGTGTCATTAAAGTTCTAAATCAGTTGTTCAAAGTGTTCATAACAAAATGTAGATAGAGTAACATTACAAACTGATATTTTATTGTGTGCCATAAATGCCTTGGCTTACTTTATTTTGAGTCTTATCAGTAATTTGTAAATTGTATTTTTAGCTTAAATGTTAGAATAAGATGTAGAAAGATTGATTTTAAAGACAATGCCAGGTGGGTAAATATGAAACCGGAATTTTTCAAATAACAAATAAGAGTTTATTGTTTAAAAATGATACATACTATTTTATTTGAAGTACTGCCCTTCCCTATCTATGCATTTTTCCCATCTCTCAGGCGATTTGTGGTTTCCCTGCCAAACCAATCACTTTTCAGTCAAAACGATCACTTAGCCAATGTCGTACATCTTCATAAGAAGTGAAGCACTGTTCAGCTAGTGCTTTCCCCATCGATACAAATAGGTGGTAATCTGATGGGGCCAAATCTGGTGAATGAGCCGCATGCAGAAGAAGTTCACAACCAAATGCTTGAATCGTTTCCTTGGTCCGTTTAGCCGAATGTGATGGAGCATTTTAATGTAGCTTAAAAAGCTTAATGTTTCTTGATATTTGGGACAAAGCTTGATTCGAATTGATCATCTGTTGTATGTAGCATTCCATATTAACAGTTTCCCCAGGTTTCAGCAGCTCATAGTAGACAACACCCATCTGATCCCACCAAACACAGAGCATTGTCTTCCTTCCGAAGCGATTTGGCCTTGATGTCAATGCCGATGGTTCACCTAGGATTTTTTATGCTAATGATTCTCGAAGTAAATCCACTTTTCATCATCAGTCAAAATTCGATGAAGAAACGATTTTTTTCTGTACCTGGCGAGCAGCATTTGGCATGACATTTTTTGAGCTTCTTGCTGCCTTTCATTCAGTTGGTGAGGTACCCATTTATCCGACCTTCTGGATCTTTCCCATGGCTTTCACTGTCACATGTAATTGATCAAACAAGTTGTTGCTTCTTTTGGGAGTCATCCTTGTCCAACATAGCTTCCAAATCAGTGTCTTCACACTTTTTTTGTGGTTTTCCGCAATCTTTGTTTCTGACATTGAAATCGCCATCTTTAAATTTTTTGAACCAATCGAAACATTGAGATTTGCGTATGGCATGCTCCCCGTTAGCTTCAACAAGCATCCTATGCTGTAGTTTTTTTCAGATAGGAACAGAAAATCAATGCTGTCCCCAAATCGTAATTTGTTGGCACAAAAGTCGACACGTTCAATGCCACTAAACACATGGTTGTAGAATGAAACTAATATTGGTATCAATTGAAACTCTTTATCACATGTAAACAAAAGCAGATAACACCTCTGATGGATTAGAAGATTATATTGACTGCAGACGGACAATGTCCATGCATTGTGTAAATTATGTTGAATTAATTTTGTTATTTTGTAAAATGTAAATAAAACACTTTATTATTGAATGCTACCTCCTTTCATTGGCGAATTCCGATTTCATATTTACACACCAGGTATTTGTGTATAACTTTAATAATCAGTTGCATTTGATGAAGAGATTCTCTTGATTTATTGTTTGGTTTATACAAATAAAACTATTTCTCCAATGCTGCTTATTATAAATTAATTATAGAATGTCTGAGGTGAAATAGGATTTCTATCTAACGTGAAGCCTCTTGTAGGGCTACATCAGTGTTTATTTACTCATCATATATTAAGTATTTCTATTTCCATTTGGTATGTTTTTATTGTTACCATAATTTTTTTTTTGTGATGCACAACCAACCTCTTTCAAATCGGTACTCTATATTTATTAAGGGGGGAAACCTCAGGGTCATGTATGGTGTATGGTGTTAAATAATCTTAGTTTTATAAATTGTTCCTAAATATAATTATAAACTTCTAAATTTTAGGAAATTATGTTTTAATTTATTTCTGAAAAAAAACAATATAAGTATGTGATACTTGATTTTTACTTGAAAAATATCCATTATTCCTTTGTTTTATTTTTTAAATTATATCTTCAGATAATGTTACTGTTTTATTTCGATTGTAGCTGTTTTATATATATATATATATATATATATATATATATTTTTTTTTTTTTTTTTTAAATAATGCTATTTTCAATTTCTGTTTCTTTTTCGCTATTTGACTGTCTGTCCAATATGATTCTTGTCCTTAAAATAAAAAAATGCAATCCTATTTAATATCATATTTAAGTATATTAACATTCAAAATGGTAATATTTTTAGAGGGGAATAATAATGAAATCATTCAATTGTAGTAAAGTTTATTTAACATATTTATGTATAAATTATATATTCAATATTAAAGAATTATGACTGTTAGTTGAAATAACTTAATTGATGATGAATTAATAATAATTACAATAATAGCATATAAAAGCTTAATAGGATTTCTATTTTTTTGACAGTTACACACCAAATGTAAATAAGTGAATATATAATAATATGATATACATTTTTAAAAAATATATAGCTTGTCTCAAATAAGTGAAATATGGAAAAAACAAAGGTGTATAAATTAAAATGAATGATTTGTTAAAAAATGATTGTTTTTGGATGTAATGTGGGATCTTTGAAGAGGGGCAGATAGCCTGTAACGTCAATAAAATGGAATAAAGAAGGTTAATTTAATATAAGGGTTGTGTTTCTTCAAACATGTTGTGAAAGTTATAATAGTAAGACCCAAATTGAATATAATTTGGGCTTGTTATTAAAATCCCAAAGAAAGGCAATCTTGCTGATTGTGCGAACTGGCTAACTAGGGCAATCACCCTAACATCAGTCTCTAGCAAGATATTTACATTTAACAGTAATGTTAAGGATGTATTACTCTATGCCTATGAGACCTGCAAAGTCACTAAATGATGAAAAAAGAAGCTGCAGACTTTCATGAATAGGTGCCTTGGAATATTCTTGGCGTGTGGTGTCCTGAAACTATCTCCAATACTGAATTATGGGCATGAACTGGACAAGAACCCATTGACCAGATCATCAAATGCAGATTGGAGATAGCTGGGGCATACTCTTCGGAAGGACCACACTGATGTAGCTAGGCAGAGTTTGGAGTGGAACCCCAAGAAAAAAAAAACGAGGACAGCCTGGTCAGGTATCAAGGAGCTTGGAGGACTTGATAAAGGCCCTACGTCCCACTTAGGGAATTCAAGGATTTAATAGTCATAATAATAAAGTGTATGGAGTGCTAACAATGAAGTATAGCCTTTTTTTACCTGAAGGTTTAGTTTTGAAATATATTGTTATGTGTCATTAAAGTTCTAAATCAGTTGTTCAAAGTGTTCATAACAAAATGTAGATAGAGTAACATTACAAACTGATATTTTATTGTGTGCCATAAATGCCTTGGCTTACTTTATTTTGAGTCTTATCAGTAATTTGTAAATTGTATTTTTAGCTTAAATGTTAGAATAAGATGTAGAAAGATTGATTTTAAAGACAATGCCAGGTGGGTAAATATGAAACCGGAATTTTTCAAATAACAAATAAGAGTTTATTGTTTAAAAATGATACATACTATTTTATTTGAAGTACTGCCCTTCCCTATCTATGCATTTTTCCCATCTCTCAGGCGATTTGTGGTTTCCCTGCCAAACCAATCACTTTTCAGTCAAAACGATCACTTAGCCAATGTCGTACATCTTCATAAGAAGTGAAGCACTGTTCAGCTAGTGCTTTCCCCATCGATACAAATAGGTGGTAATCTGATGGGGCCAAATCTGGTGAATGAGCCGCATGCAGAAGAAGTTCACAACCAAATGCTTGAATCGTTTCCTTGGTCCGTTTAGCCGAATGTGATGGAGCATTTTAATGTAGCTTAAAAAGCTTAATGTTTCTTGATATTTGGGACAAAGCTTGATTCGAATTGATCATCTGTTGTATGTAGCATTCCATATTAACAGTTTCCCCAGGTTTCAGCAGCTCATAGTAGACAACACCCATCTGATCCCACCAAACACAGAGCATTGTCTTCCTTCCGAAGCGATTTGGCCTTGATGTCAATGCCGATGGTTCACCTAGGATTTTTTATGCTAATGATTCTCGAAGTAAATCCACTTTTCATCATCAGTCAAAATTCGATGAAGAAACGATTTTTTTCTGTACCTGGCGAGCAGCATTTGGCATGACATTTTTTGAGCTTCTTGCTGCCTTTCATTCAGTTGGTGAGGTACCCATTTATCCGACCTTCTGGATCTTTCCCATGGCTTTCACTGTCACATGTAATTGATCAAACAAGTTGTTGCTTCTTTTGGGAGTCATCCTTGTCCAACATAGCTTCCAAATCAGTGTCTTCACACTTTTTTTGTGGTTTTCCGCAATCTTTGTTTCTGACATTGAAATCGCCATCTTTAAATTTTTTGAACCAATCGAAACATTGAGATTTGCGTATGGCATGCTCCCCGTTAGCTTCAACAAGCATCCTATGCTGTAGTTTTTTTCAGATAGGAACAGAAAATCAATGCTGTCCCCAAATCGTAATTTGTTGGCACAAAAGTCGACACGTTCAATGCCACTAAACACATGGTTGTAGAATGAAACTAATATTGGTATCAATTGAAACTCTTTATCACATGTAAACAAAAGCAGATAACACCTCTGATGGATTAGAAGATTATATTGACTGCAGACGGACAATGTCCATGCATTGTGTAAATTATGTTGAATTAATTTTGTTATTTTGTAAAATGTAAATAAAACACTTTATTATTGAATGCTACCTCCTTTCATTGGCGAATTCCGATTTCATATTTACACACCAGGTATTTGTGTATAACTTTAATAATCAGTTGCATTTGATGAAGAGATTCTCTTGATTTATTGTTTGGTTTATACAAATAAAACTATTTCTCCAATGCTGCTTATTATAAATTAATTATAGAATGTCTGAGGTGAAATAGGATTTCTATCTAACGTGAAGCCTCTTGTAGGGCTACATCAGTGTTTATTTACTCATCATATATTAAGTATTTCTATTTCCATTTGGTATGTTTTTATTGTTACCATAATTTTTTTTTTGTGATGCACAACCAACCTCTTTCAAATCGGTACTCTATATTTATTAAGGGGGGAAACCTCAGGGTCATGTATGGTGTATGGTGTTAAATAATCTTAGTTTTATAAATTGTTCCTAAATATAATTATAAACTTCTAAATTTTAGGAAATTATGTTTTAATTTATTTCTGAAAAAAAACAATATAAGTATGTGATACTTGATTTTTACTTGAAAAATATCCATTATTCCTTTGTTTTATTTTTTAAATTATATCTTCAGATAATGTTACTGTTTTATTTCGATTGTAGCTGTTTTATATATATATATATATATATATATATATATATATTTTTTTTTTTTTTTTTTAAATAATGCTATTTTCAATTTCTGTTTCTTTTTCGCTATTTGACTGTCTGTCCAATATGATTCTTGTCCTTAAAATAAAAAAATGCAATCCTATTTAATATCATATTTAAGTATATTAACATTCAAAATGGTAATATTTTTAGAGGGGAATAATAATGAAATCATTCAATTGTAGTAAAGTTTATTTAACATATTTATGTATAAATTATATATTCAATATTAAAGAATTATGACTGTTAGTTGAAATAACTTAATTGATGATGAATTAATAATAATTACAATAATAGCATATAAAAGCTTAATAGGATTTCTATTTTTTTGACAGTTACACACCAAATGTAAATAAGTGAATATATAATAATATGATATACATTTTTAAAAAATATATAGCTTGTCTCAAATAAGTGAAATATGGAAAAAACAAAGGTGTATAAATTAAAATGAATGATTTGTTAAAAAATGATTGTTTTTGGATGTAATGTGGGATCTTTGAAGAGGGGCAGATAGCCTGTAACGTCAATAAAATGGAATAAAGAAGGTTAATTTAATATAAGGGTTGTGTTTCTTCAAACATGTTGTGAAAGTTATAATAGTAAGACCCAAATTGAATATAATTTGGGCTTGTTATTAAAATCCCAAAGAAAGGCAATCTTGCTGATTGTGCGAACTGGCTAACTAGGGCAATCACCCTAACATCAGTCTCTAGCAAGATATTTACATTTAACAGTAATGTTAAGGATGTATTACTCTATGCCTATGAGACCTGCAAAGTCACTAAATGATGAAAAAAGAAGCTGCAGACTTTCATGAATAGGTGCCTTGGAATATTCTTGGCGTGTGGTGTCCTGAAACTATCTCCAATACTGAATTATGGGCATGAACTGGACAAGAACCCATTGACCAGATCATCAAATGCAGATTGGAGATAGCTGGGGCATACTCTTCGGAAGGACCACACTGATGTAGCTAGGCAGAGTTTGGAGTGGAACCCCAAGAAAAAAAAAACGAGGACAGCCTGGTCAGGTATCAAGGAGCTTGGAGGACTTGATAAAGGCCCTACGTCCCACTTAGGGAATTCAAGGATTTAATAGTCATAATAATAAAGTGTATGGAGTGCTAACAATGAAGTATAGCCTTTTTTTACCTGAAGGTTTAGTTTTGAAATATATTGTTATGTGTCATTAAAGTTCTAAATCAGTTGTTCAAAGTGTTCATAACAAAATGTAGATAGAGTAACATTACAAACTGATATTTTATTGTGTGCCATAAATGCCTTGGCTTACTTTATTTTGAGTCTTATCAGTAATTTGTAAATTGTATTTTTAGCTTAAATGTTAGAATAAGATGTAGAAAGATTGATTTTAAAGACAATGCCAGGTGGGTAAATATGAAACCGGAATTTTTCAAATAACAAATAAGAGTTTATTGTTTAAAAATGATACATACTATTTTATTTGAAGTACTGCCCTTCCCTATCTATGCATTTTTCCCATCTCTCAGGCGATTTGTGGTTTCCCTGCCAAACCAATCACTTTTCAGTCAAAACGATCACTTAGCCAATGTCGTACATCTTCATAAGAAGTGAAGCACTGTTCAGCTAGTGCTTTCCCCATCGATACAAATAGGTGGTAATCTGATGGGGCCAAATCTGGTGAATGAGCCGCATGCAGAAGAAGTTCACAACCAAATGCTTGAATCGTTTCCTTGGTCCGTTTAGCCGAATGTGATGGAGCATTTTAATGTAGCTTAAAAAGCTTAATGTTTCTTGATATTTGGGACAAAGCTTGATTCGAATTGATCATCTGTTGTATGTAGCATTCCATATTAACAGTTTCCCCAGGTTTCAGCAGCTCATAGTAGACAACACCCATCTGATCCCACCAAACACAGAGCATTGTCTTCCTTCCGAAGCGATTTGGCCTTGATGTCAATGCCGATGGTTCACCTAGGATTTTTTATGCTAATGATTCTCGAAGTAAATCCACTTTTCATCATCAGTCAAAATTCGATGAAGAAACGATTTTTTTCTGTACCTGGCGAGCAGCATTTGGCATGACATTTTTTGAGCTTCTTGCTGCCTTTCATTCAGTTGGTGAGGTACCCATTTATCCGACCTTCTGGATCTTTCCCATGGCTTTCACTGTCACATGTAATTGATCAAACAAGTTGTTGCTTCTTTTGGGAGTCATCCTTGTCCAACATAGCTTCCAAATCAGTGTCTTCACACTTTTTTTGTGGTTTTCCGCAATCTTTGTTTCTGACATTGAAATCGCCATCTTTAAATTTTTTGAACCAATCGAAACATTGAGATTTGCGTATGGCATGCTCCCCGTTAGCTTCAACAAGCATCCTATGCTGTAGTTTTTTTCAGATAGGAACAGAAAATCAATGCTGTCCCCAAATCGTAATTTGTTGGCACAAAAGTCGACACGTTCAATGCCACTAAACACATGGTTGTAGAATGAAACTAATATTGGTATCAATTGAAACTCTTTATCACATGTAAACAAAAGCAGATAACACCTCTGATGGATTAGAAGATTATATTGACTGCAGACGGACAATGTCCATGCATTGTGTAAATTATGTTGAATTAATTTTGTTATTTTGTAAAATGTAAATAAAACACTTTATTATTGAATGCTACCTCCTTTCATTGGCGAATTCCGATTTCATATTTACACACCAGGTATTTGTGTATAACTTTAATAATCAGTTGCATTTGATGAAGAGATTCTCTTGATTTATTGTTTGGTTTATACAAATAAAACTATTTCTCCAATGCTGCTTATTATAAATTAATTATAGAATGTCTGAGGTGAAATAGGATTTCTATCTAACGTGAAGCCTCTTGTAGGGCTACATCAGTGTTTATTTACTCATCATATATTAAGTATTTCTATTTCCATTTGGTATGTTTTTATTGTTACCATAATTTTTTTTTTGTGATGCACAACCAACCTCTTTCAAATCGGTACTCTATATTTATTAAGGGGGGAAACCTCAGGGTCATGTATGGTGTATGGTGTTAAATAATCTTAGTTTTATAAATTGTTCCTAAATATAATTATAAACTTCTAAATTTTAGGAAATTATGTTTTAATTTATTTCTGAAAAAAAACAATATAAGTATGTGATACTTGATTTTTACTTGAAAAATATCCATTATTCCTTTGTTTTATTTTTTAAATTATATCTTCAGATAATGTTACTGTTTTATTTCGATTGTAGCTGTTTTATATATATATATATATATATATATATATATATATATTTTTTTTTTTTTTTTTTAAATAATGCTATTTTCAATTTCTGTTTCTTTTTCGCTATTTGACTGTCTGTCCAATATGATTCTTGTCCTTAAAATAAAAAAATGCAATCCTATTTAATATCATATTTAAGTATATTAACATTCAAAATGGTAATATTTTTAGAGGGGAATAATAATGAAATCATTCAATTGTAGTAAAGTTTATTTAACATATTTATGTATAAATTATATATTCAATATTAAAGAATTATGACTGTTAGTTGAAATAACTTAATTGATGATGAATTAATAATAATTACAATAATAGCATATAAAAGCTTAATAGGATTTCTATTTTTTTGACAGTTACACACCAAATGTAAATAAGTGAATATATAATAATATGATATACATTTTTAAAAAATATATAGCTTGTCTCAAATAAGTGAAATATGGAAAAAACAAAGGTGTATAAATTAAAATGAATGATTTGTTAAAAAATGATTGTTTTTGGATGTAATGTGGGATCTTTGAAGAGGGGCAGATAGCCTGTAACGTCAATAAAATGGAATAAAGAAGGTTAATTTAATATAAGGGTTGTGTTTCTTCAAACATGTTGTGAAAGTTATAATAGTAAGACCCAAATTGAATATAATTTGGGCTTGTTATTAAAATCCCAAAGAAAGGCAATCTTGCTGATTGTGCGAACTGGCTAACTAGGGCAATCACCCTAACATCAGTCTCTAGCAAGATATTTACATTTAACAGTAATGTTAAGGATGTATTACTCTATGCCTATGAGACCTGCAAAGTCACTAAATGATGAAAAAAGAAGCTGCAGACTTTCATGAATAGGTGCCTTGGAATATTCTTGGCGTGTGGTGTCCTGAAACTATCTCCAATACTGAATTATGGGCATGAACTGGACAAGAACCCATTGACCAGATCATCAAATGCAGATTGGAGATAGCTGTGGCATACTCTTCGGAAGGACCACACTGATGTAGCTAGGCAGAGTTTGGAGTGGAACCCCAAGAAAAAAAAAACGAGGACAGCCTGGTCAGGTATCAAGGAGCTTGGAGGACTTGATAAAGGCCCTACGTCCCACTTAGGGAATTCAAGGATTTAATAGTCATAATAATAAAGTGTATGGAGTGCTAACAATGAAGTATAGCCTTTTTTTACCTGAAGGTTTAGTTTTGAAATATATTGTTATGTGTCATTAAAGTTCTAAATCAGTTGTTCAAAGTGTTCATAACAAAATGTAGATAGAGTAACATTACAAACTGATATTTTATTGTGTGCCATAAATGCCTTGGCTTACTTTATTTTGAGTCTTATCAGTAATTTGTAAATTGTATTTTTAGCTTAAATGTTAGAATAAGATGTAGAAAGATTGATTTTAAAGACAATGCCAGGTGGGTAAATATGAAACCGGAATTTTTCAAATAACAAATAAGAGTTTATTGTTTAAAAATGATACATACTATTTTATTTGAAGTACTGCCCTTCCCTATCTATGCATTTTTCCCATCTCTCAGGCGATTTGTGGTTTCCCTGCCAAACCAATCACTTTTCAGTCAAAACGATCACTTAGCCAATGTCGTACATCTTCATAAGAAGTGAAGCACTGTTCAGCTAGTGCTTTCCCCATCGATACAAATAGGTGGTAATCTGATGGGGCCAAATCTGGTGAATGAGCCGCATGCAGAAGAAGTTCACAACCAAATGCTTGAATCGTTTCCTTGGTCCGTTTAGCCGAATGTGATGGAGCATTTTAATGTAGCTTAAAAAGCTTAATGTTTCTTGATATTTGGGACAAAGCTTGATTCGAATTGATCATCTGTTGTATGTAGCATTCCATATTAACAGTTTCCCCAGGTTTCAGCAGCTCATAGTAGACAACACCCATCTGATCCCACCAAACACAGAGCATTGTCTTCCTTCCGAAGCGATTTGGCCTTGATGTCAATGCCGATGGTTCACCTAGGATTTTTTATGCTAATGATTCTCGAAGTAAATCCACTTTTCATCATCAGTCAAAATTCGATGAAGAAACGATTTTTTTCTGTACCTGGCGAGCAGCATTTGGCATGACATTTTTTGAGCTTCTTGCTGCCTTTCATTCAGTTGGTGAGGTACCCATTTATCCGACCTTCTGGATCTTTCCCATGGCTTTCACTGTCACATGTAATTGATCAAACAAGTTGTTGCTTCTTTTGGGAGTCATCCTTGTCCAACATAGCTTCCAAATCAGTGTCTTCACACTTTTTTTGTGGTTTTCCGCAATCTTTGTTTCTGACATTGAAATCGCCATCTTTAAATTTTTTGAACCAATCGAAACATTGAGATTTGCGTATGGCATGCTCCCCGTTAGCTTCAACAAGCATCCTATGCTGTAGTTTTTTTCAGATAGGAACAGAAAATCAATGCTGTCCCCAAATCGTAATTTGTTGGCACAAAAGTCGACACGTTCAATGCCACTAAACACATGGTTGTAGAATGAAACTAATATTGGTATCAATTGAAACTCTTTATCACATGTAAACAAAAGCAGATAACACCTCTGATGGATTAGAAGATTATATTGACTGCAGACGGACAATGTCCATGCATTGTGTAAATTATGTTGAATTAATTTTGTTATTTTGTAAAATGTAAATAAAACACTTTATTATTGAATGCTACCTCCTTTCATTGGCGAATTCCGATTTCATATTTACACACCAGGTATTTGTGTATAACTTTAATAATCAGTTGCATTTGATGAAGAGATTCTCTTGATTTATTGTTTGGTTTATACAAATAAAACTATTTCTCCAATGCTGCTTATTATAAATTAATTATAGAATGTCTGAGGTGAAATAGGATTTCTATCTAACGTGAAGCCTCTTGTAGGGCTACATCAGTGTTTATTTACTCATCATATATTAAGTATTTCTATTTCCATTTGGTATGTTTTTATTGTTACCATAATTTTTTTTTTGTGATGCACAACCAACCTCTTTCAAATCGGTACTCTATATTTATTAAGGGGGGAAACCTCAGGGTCATGTATGGTGTATGGTGTTAAATAATCTTAGTTTTATAAATTGTTCCTAAATATAATTATAAACTTCTAAATTTTAGGAAATTATGTTTTAATTTATTTCTGAAAAAAAACAATATAAGTATGTGATACTTGATTTTTACTTGAAAAATATCCATTATTCCTTTGTTTTATTTTTTAAATTATATCTTCAGATAATGTTACTGTTTTATTTCGATTGTAGCTGTTTTATATATATATATATATATATATATATATATATTTTTTTTTTTTTTTTTTAAATAATGCTATTTTCAATTTCTGTTTCTTTTTCGCTATTTGACTGTCTGTCCAATATGATTCTTGTCCTTAAAATAAAAAAATGCAATCCTATTTAATATCATATTTAAGTATATTAACATTCAAAATGGTAATATTTTTAGAGGGGAATAATAATGAAATCATTCAATTGTAGTAAAGTTTATTTAACATATTTATGTATAAATTATATATTCAATATTAAAGAATTATGACTGTTAGTTGAAATAACTTAATTGATGATGAATTAATAATAATTACAATAATAGCATATAAAAGCTTAATAGGATTTCTATTTTTTTGACAGTTACACACCAAATGTAAATAAGTGAATATATAATAATATGATATACATTTTTAAAAAATATATAGCTTGTCTCAAATAAGTGAAATATGGAAAAAACAAAGGTGTATAAATTAAAATGAATGATTTGTTAAAAAATGATTGTTTTTGGATGTAATGTGGGATCTTTGAAGAGGGGCAGATAGCCTGTAACGTCAATAAAATGGAATAAAGAAGGTTAATTTAATATAAGGGTTGTGTTTCTTCAAACATGTTGTGAAAGTTATAATAGTAAGACCCAAATTGAATATAATTTGGGCTTGTTATTAAAATCCCAAAGAAAGGCAATCTTGCTGATTGTGCGAACTGGCTAACTAGGGCAATCACCCTAACATCAGTCTCTAGCAAGATATTTACATTTAACAGTAATGTTAAGGATGTATTACTCTATGCCTATGAGACCTGCAAAGTCACTAAATGATGAAAAAAGAAGCTGCAGACTTTCATGAATAGGTGCCTTGGAATATTCTTGGCGTGTGGTGTCCTGAAACTATCTCCAATACTGAATTATGGGCATGAACTGGACAAGAACCCATTGACCAGATCATCAAATGCAGATTGGAGATAGCTGGGGCATACTCTTCGGAAGGACCACACTGATGTAGCTAGGCAGAGTTTGGAGTGGAACCCCAAGAAAAAAAAAACGAGGACAGCCTGGTCAGGTATCAAGGAGCTTGGAGGACTTGATAAAGGCCCTACGTCCCACTTAGGGAATTCAAGGATTTAATAGTCATAATAATAAAGTGTATGGAGTGCTAACAATGAAGTATAGCCTTTTTTTACCTGAAGGTTTAGTTTTGAAATATATTGTTATGTGTCATTAAAGTTCTAAATCAGTTGTTCAAAGTGTTCATAACAAAATGTAGATAGAGTAACATTACAAACTGATATTTTATTGTGTGCCATAAATGCCTTGGCTTACTTTATTTTGAGTCTTATCAGTAATTTGTAAATTGTATTTTTAGCTTAAATGTTAGAATAAGATGTAGAAAGATTGATTTTAAAGACAATGCCAGGTGGGTAAATATGAAACCGGAATTTTTCAAATAACAAATAAGAGTTTATTGTTTAAAAATGATACATACTATTTTATTTGAAGTACTGCCCTTCCCTATCTATGCATTTTTCCCATCTCTCAGGCGATTTGTGGTTTCCCTGCCAAACCAATCACTTTTCAGTCAAAACGATCACTTAGCCAATGTCGTACATCTTCATAAGAAGTGAAGCACTGTTCAGCTAGTGCTTTCCCCATCGATACAAATAGGTGGTAATCTGATGGGGCCAAATCTGGTGAATGAGCCGCATGCAGAAGAAGTTCACAACCAAATGCTTGAATCGTTTCCTTGGTCCGTTTAGCCGAATGTGATGGAGCATTTTAATGTAGCTTAAAAAGCTTAATGTTTCTTGATATTTGGGACAAAGCTTGATTCGAATTGATCATCTGTTGTATGTAGCATTCCATATTAACAGTTTCCCCAGGTTTCAGCAGCTCATAGTAGACAACACCCATCTGATCCCACCAAACACAGAGCATTGTCTTCCTTCCGAAGCGATTTGGCCTTGATGTCAATGCCGATGGTTCACCTAGGATTTTTTATGCTAATGATTCTCGAAGTAAATCCACTTTTCATCATCAGTCAAAATTCGATGAAGAAACGATTTTTTTCTGTACCTGGCGAGCAGCATTTGGCATGACATTTTTTGAGCTTCTTGCTGCCTTTCATTCAGTTGGTGAGGTACCCATTTATCCGACCTTCTGGATCTTTCCCATGGCTTTCACTGTCACATGTAATTGATCAAACAAGTTGTTGCTTCTTTTGGGAGTCATCCTTGTCCAACATAGCTTCCAAATCAGTGTCTTCACACTTTTTTTGTGGTTTTCCGCAATCTTTGTTTCTGACATTGAAATCGCCATCTTTAAATTTTTTGAACCAATCGAAACATTGAGATTTGCGTATGGCATGCTCCCCGTTAGCTTCAACAAGCATCCTATGCTGTAGTTTTTTTCAGATAGGAACAGAAAATCAATGCTGTCCCCAAATCGTAATTTGTTGGCACAAAAGTCGACACGTTCAATGCCACTAAACACATGGTTGTAGAATGAAACTAATATTGGTATCAATTGAAACTCTTTATCACATGTAAACAAAAGCAGATAACACCTCTGATGGATTAGAAGATTATATTGACTGCAGACGGACAATGTCCATGCATTGTGTAAATTATGTTGAATTAATTTTGTTATTTTGTAAAATGTAAATAAAACACTTTATTATTGAATGCTACCTCCTTTCATTGGCGAATTCCGATTTCATATTTACACACCAGGTATTTGTGTATAACTTTAATAATCAGTTGCATTTGATGAAGAGATTCTCTTGATTTATTGTTTGGTTTATACAAATAAAACTATTTCTCCAATGCTGCTTATTATAAATTAATTATAGAATGTCTGAGGTGAAATAGGATTTCTATCTAACGTGAAGCCTCTTGTAGGGCTACATCAGTGTTTATTTACTCATCATATATTAAGTATTTCTATTTCCATTTGGTATGTTTTTATTGTTACCATAATTTTTTTTTTGTGATGCACAACCAACCTCTTTCAAATCGGTACTCTATATTTATTAAGGGGGGAAACCTCAGGGTCATGTATGGTGTATGGTGTTAAATAATCTTAGTTTTATAAATTGTTCCTAAATATAATTATAAACTTCTAAATTTTAGGAAATTATGTTTTAATTTATTTCTGAAAAAAAACAATATAAGTATGTGATACTTGATTTTTACTTGAAAAATATCCATTATTCCTTTGTTTTATTTTTTAAATTATATCTTCAGATAATGTTACTGTTTTATTTCGATTGTAGCTGTTTTATATATATATATATATATATATATATATATATTTTTTTTTTTTTTTTTTAAATAATGCTATTTTCAATTTCTGTTTCTTTTTCGCTATTTGACTGTCTGTCCAATATGATTCTTGTCCTTAAAATAAAAAAATGCAATCCTATTTAATATCATATTTAAGTATATTAACATTCAAAATGGTAATATTTTTAGAGGGGAATAATAATGAAATCATTCAATTGTAGTAAAGTTTATTTAACATATTTATGTATAAATTATATATTCAATATTAAAGAATTATGACTGTTAGTTGAAATAACTTAATTGATGATGAATTAATAATAATTACAATAATAGCATATAAAAGCTTAATAGGATTTCTATTTTTTTGACAGTTACACACCAAATGTAAATAAGTGAATATATAATAATATGATATACATTTTTAAAAAATATATAGCTTGTCTCAAATAAGTGAAATATGGAAAAAACAAAGGTGTATAAATTAAAATGAATGATTTGTTAAAAAATGATTGTTTTTGGATGTAATGTGGGATCTTTGAAGAGGGGCAGATAGCCTGTAACGTCAATAAAATGGAATAAAGAAGGTTAATTTAATATAAGGGTTGTGTTTCTTCAAACATGTTGTGAAAGTTATAATAGTAAGACCCAAATTGAATATAATTTGGGCTTGTTATTAAAATCCCAAAGAAAGGCAATCTTGCTGATTGTGCGAACTGGCTAACTAGGGCAATCACCCTAACATCAGTCTCTAGCAAGATATTTACATTTAACAGTAATGTTAAGGATGTATTACTCTATGCCTATGAGACCTGCAAAGTCACTAAATGATGAAAAAAGAAGCTGCAGACTTTCATGAATAGGTGCCTTGGAATATTCTTGGCGTGTGGTGTCCTGAAACTATCTCCAATACTGAATTATGGGCATGAACTGGACAAGAACCCATTGACCAGATCATCAAATGCAGATTGGAGATAGCTGGGGCATACTCTTCGGAAGGACCACACTGATGTAGCTAGGCAGAGTTTGGAGTGGAACCCCAAGAAAAAAAAAACGAGGACAGCCTGGTCAGGTATCAAGGAGCTTGGAGGACTTGATAAAGGCCCTACGTCCCACTTAGGGAATTCAAGGATTTAATAGTCATAATAATAAAGTGTATGGAGTGCTAACAATGAAGTATAGCCTTTTTTTACCTGAAGGTTTAGTTTTGAAATATATTGTTATGTGTCATTAAAGTTCTAAATCAGTTGTTCAAAGTGTTCATAACAAAATGTAGATAGAGTAACATTACAAACTGATATTTTATTGTGTGCCATAAATGCCTTGGCTTACTTTATTTTGAGTCTTATCAGTAATTTGTAAATTGTATTTTTAGCTTAAATGTTAGAATAAGATGTAGAAAGATTGATTTTAAAGACAATGCCAGGTGGGTAAATATGAAACCGGAATTTTTCAAATAACAAATAAGAGTTTATTGTTTAAAAATGATACATACTATTTTATTTGAAGTACTGCCCTTCCCTATCTATGCATTTTTCCCATCTCTCAGGCGATTTGTGGTTTCCCTGCCAAACCAATCACTTTTCAGTCAAAACGATCACTTAGCCAATGTCGTACATCTTCATAAGAAGTGAAGCACTGTTCAGCTAGTGCTTTCCCCATCGATACAAATAGGTGGTAATCTGATGGGGCCAAATCTGGTGAATGAGCCGCATGCAGAAGAAGTTCACAACCAAATGCTTGAATCGTTTCCTTGGTCCGTTTAGCCGAATGTGATGGAGCATTTTAATGTAGCTTAAAAAGCTTAATGTTTCTTGATATTTGGGACAAAGCTTGATTCGAATTGATCATCTGTTGTATGTAGCATTCCATATTAACAGTTTCCCCAGGTTTCAGCAGCTCATAGTAGACAACACCCATCTGATCCCACCAAACACAGAGCATTGTCTTCCTTCCGAAGCGATTTGGCCTTGATGTCAATGCCGATGGTTCACCTAGGATTTTTTATGCTAATGATTCTCGAAGTAAATCCACTTTTCATCATCAGTCAAAATTCGATGAAGAAACGATTTTTTTCTGTACCTGGCGAGCAGCATTTGGCATGACATTTTTTGAGCTTCTTGCTGCCTTTCATTCAGTTGGTGAGGTACCCATTTATCCGACCTTCTGGATCTTTCCCATGGCTTTCACTGTCACATGTAATTGATCAAACAAGTTGTTGCTTCTTTTGGGAGTCATCCTTGTCCAACATAGCTTCCAAATCAGTGTCTTCACACTTTTTTTGTGGTTTTCCGCAATCTTTGTTTCTGACATTGAAATCGCCATCTTTAAATTTTTTGAACCAATCGAAACATTGAGATTTGCGTATGGCATGCTCCCCGTTAGCTTCAACAAGCATCCTATGCTGTAGTTTTTTTCAGATAGGAACAGAAAATCAATGCTGTCCCCAAATCGTAATTTGTTGGCACAAAAGTCGACACGTTCAATGCCACTAAACACATGGTTGTAGAATGAAACTAATATTGGTATCAATTGAAACTCTTTATCACATGTAAACAAAAGCAGATAACACCTCTGATGGATTAGAAGATTATATTGACTGCAGACGGACAATGTCCATGCATTGTGTAAATTATGTTGAATTAATTTTGTTATTTTGTAAAATGTAAATAAAACATTTTATTATTGAATGCTACCTCCTTTCATTGGCGAATTCCGATTTCATATTTACACACCAGGTATTTGTGTATAACTTTAATAATCAGTTGCATTTGATGAAGAGATTTTCTTGATTTATTGTTTGGTTTATACAAATAAAACTATTTCTCCAATGCTGCTTATTATAAATTAATTATAGAATGTCTGAGGTGAAATAGGATTTCTATCTAACGTGAAGCCTCTTGTAGGGCTACATCAGTGTTTATTTACTCATCATATATTAAGTATTTCTATTTCCATTTGGTATGTTTTTATTGTTACCATAATTTTTTTTTTGTGATGCACAACCAACCTCTTTCAAATCGGTACTCTATATTTATTAAGGGGGGAAACCTGAGGGTCATGTATGGTGTATGGTGTTAAATAATCTTAGTTTTATAAATTGTTCCTAAATATAATTATAAACTTCTAAATTTTAGGAAATTATGTTTTAATTTATTTCTGAAAAAAAATAATATAAGTATGTGATACTTGATTTTTACTTGAAAAATATCCATTATTCCTTTGTTTTATTTTTTAAATTATATCTTCAGATAATGTTACTGTTTTATTTCGATTGTAGCTGTTTTATATATATATATATATATATATATATATATATATATATATTTTTTTTTTTTTTTTTTTTTAAATAATGCTATTTTCAATTTCTGTTTCTTTTTCGCTATTTGACTGTCTGTCCAATATGATTCTTGTCCTTAAAATAAAAAAATGCAATCCTATTTAATATCATATTTAAGTATATTAACATTCAAAATGGTAATATTTTTATAGGGGAATAATAATGAAATCATTCAATTGTAGTAAAGTTTATTTAACATATTTATGTATAAATTATATATTCAATATTAAAGAATTATGACTGTTAGTTGAAATAACTTAATTGATGATGAATTAATAATAATTACAATAATAGCATATAAAAGCTTAATAGGATTTCTAAGCAATAAATAATAACAGTGAAAGCTAGAATAGTTAATCTAATTGTTAAAATAATGCCTTGATGAAAAACTTTTATTTTGTGAGCACATAAGTCTGATACATTAATTGATAAAAAAAAAAAAAAAACCTTAAAAGAAAATGAGCAGTGTTGATCTAGTTTTTCAATCGACGGTTGAAATTCTAGAAGTAATTTCAAGAAAAAATTGCAGTGCAATTGAAATTTTTAAATTGAAGATCATAAAATTAAATTTTTAATCAACTTCTTCTACAGTTGGTCCTTTTGCTCCTCCCTGGTGAAGCTTGGTCATAATCGGAGAGCAAATCTTCTGCAGTTCTTTAAGTTTGTCTTCAAATTCCTCTTTTTCTGCTAAAGAATTTGAATCAAGCCAAGAAAGTGCTGAAGAACATTGGTCAGTTATTGTTTTCTTGTCTTCTTCTGAAAGTTTGGAACCTGCATCTTCAGCAGCTTGCTTAACTGAGAAACAATAGCTCTCAAGCTGGTTTCTGGCACTGACACGTTCACGCTGTCTATCGTCTTCTGCCTTATATTTTTCAGCATCAGCTAACATTTTATCAATTTCAGCTTTAGATAATCTCCCTTTGTCATTTGAAATGGTTATCTTTTCTGATTTTCCAGTGCTAATATCTTTTGCTGACACATTGAGTATACCATTGGCATCAAGATCAAAAGTCACCTAGAATGGATGTAAAATTAGTAATATTCTGACTTAACATTATTCGGGTTAGTTAAAATTGGTCTTTATAATTGCAGGAAAGGCTTTTAAGGAATTAGGTGAAGATATGTTTGATAAATTTATTGTTTTTCATAAATACATGCTTATGTAATTAAATATTGGTTTAAAAATTATTGAAGTAAATTCAATAATTAAACATTAGACAATGTATAATCACTAGTAGTGTAGAAGATTTGTGTTGAATTACACAGTTGTGTTTTATTTAAAGTAGATATAGGAGTGCCTGTATTCAGTGACAGCTCTACCCACAAGAGCTCTTCCTATGAGATTATTGTTACTTTGTTATAATCCTGTAGGAGACATTGATAGTAAATTTATAATAATTTATATTTAAATCAACATTTACAATCAATTGATTCAATTTATCGATTGTAAAAACTGGTCGATAAGAATTTAAAAAAGGTAACATGTGTTTATAAAAATTGATAATAAAAAGTGTTCTTAAAAGTGGAGTCAGAAATTTAATTCTTTAAATTGTTAATTTAGTCACAAATCATTGCGTATTAAGGAATAACCATACAAAATTTATTATCATTTGTATTTAAATCAACATTTACAATCAATTGATTATAAATTTATTATTAATGTATCCTACAATCCCATCAATCCAAACTTGACAAAGCACCCAAAGAGAGTGTCAAGGCCTGAAGGAGCCAGCTAGGGCCCTGGCCTCCAAGTCCCACACTTCAGTTGTAGATGCATTGCTACTAATTTGTTGGTGTGTTAAAAACTCTCATATCAAATTTGATGGATGTCTCATTATGATTATTTTTGTTAAAAATGAGATGGTTCTAAACCCAAAAAAGGATGTAAAGCTGCTCTAGAAGTAGTAATGACTACCAATAAGGATTTTTTCATTGAAATGGATAAAGTGTATCAATGAAAGGACTTCAGACCATAATGTTGGGTTTCAAACAGTGTAAACATGCATTCTGTGCAGTACTTAAGTATCTGTACAGTAAAGAGAATTAAACCTACTGCAATTATTTTAATGTTTTAAAATAAAACTATCTCCAGTTACCAAAAAAATAATTTTTAACAAAAACAGGACCTTTATCTGACATTCTTATGCCATTATGAAGTTTATGAAGACTTTTCAATTACCTCAATTTTCGGAACTCCTCGAGGAGCGGGTGGTATACCATTAAGGTTGAATGTACCAAGCAAATTGTTATCCTTTGTCATAGCTCTTTCCCCTTCAAATACCTGAAATTGACGAATTTAATCAAAAGTTGGTTCAAAATTTATAATTTACCTTACCATAAGCCATCTCTTTTTATTTTGAATTATCAGAATTTTTATAATATTAGAATCAATCAAATCTTGGAATGAAACTTATTGTTTTACGGAATTGTTTTACGGAATTGTTTTTCCGATTTTATTTTTTAATAGGAATATGAATACAACTAGGATTTACCTGAATAGATACAGCAGGCTGGTTATCAGCATATGTAGTAAATGTCTGCTGTTGCTTACATGGAATCCTTGAGTTACGTTCGACCAATTTTGTCATTACTCCTCCAGCCGTTTCTATACCCAAGGACAAAGGAGCTACATCGACTAGGAGCACATCCTGAATAGCAGTGCTAGTATCACCGCTGAGGATGGCTGCTTGGACTGCGGCACCATAAGCAACTGCTTCATCAGGGTTTATGGAAAGGTTCAAAGCTTTGCCATTGAAAAAATCCTGTAAATAAAATAATTCACTCAAAATATTGACTGATTATTTTAAATAATTTTTTTTTTGTATTCTGTTTGGACTGGTTAGGCTGTTTTGTGATTGAATTAAAATATTTTTATAGGTTAAGACCGTTAGGTTATTATCTTACTTGTAACATCTTCTGGATCTTCGGAATTCTGATGGAACCTCCTACTAAAACAACATCATGGATTGTACCCTTGTCCATCTTAGCATCATTTAAAGCCCTTTCCACAGGAGCCAGGGTTGACCTGAACAAGTCCATGCAGAGCTCTTCAAATCTTGCCCTAGTGATCTTTGAGTAGAAGTCCACTCCTTCATGCAAGGCATCGATCTCTATGCTTGCTTCTGTTGAGGAGGACAGGGTCCTCTTTGCTCTTTCACATGCTGTACGAAGCCTTCTGACAGCCCTCGTGTTTCCCCTCATGTCTTTTTTGAATTTCCTTTGAAATTCTTCACAAAAGTGATTCACGAGCCTGTTGTCGAAATCTTCACCACCCAAGTGAGTGTCTCCAGCAGTCGATTTCACCTGACATCATAAACAATAGTATTTTATTTACCTAATGAGTTAGTTTATATTTTTTTATATAATGCAATGAACAGAGCTTTTAAATTATGACCACATATTTAGAAGTACAAGCTCAATAATCCTGTGTTGAAATTACTCTGGAAAACTGTACAAAAAGATTTTGTGGGAAATGTAAAATACATGTGATATTGTTTTATAAAATTGTTTACATGGCTATCACAAAGATTTGTATTAAAAAGTTTTTATTTTGCAATATTCTATTGCAAATATTTTGTAATATTCTCTTTATTAGTTTATATAGTTGTTTTATTCTCTTTGTTTGTTCAGAAACTTTATTGATTTATCTAAAAACAATTATTATCCTCATACCCAGGAAATCTTAGTCAACCTACATCAATCAATAAAAATACAGGAAGAACATTTAAAAAAAAATGTTATCTAGGTGTAAATGTACAAGCATTACTTCTGTGAATAAAATTCTTAAGAAACTATATTATTCCTCTGAAACAAATACTATCAAATCTTCTTGTACAATGATCAATTTTGAGTTAAGTTATAGAAAATGGGTAAAAAGTAGTGCCATTAAGTTGTTCATAGCAATATGTATAAAAATAATACAAGTATACTTTTTGTTGGAGATGTAATTTGTTGCAGATGGAACAAAAAAGAAAAAGAGGGAGTGGGGTGTGATCAGAAATTAAATTTATCACTTTAAACTGTTTTAAAAGGTATTGATATGTATCATAATGAAATGTAAGTAAATATTTTACCACTGAATGTAAAATACAGGAGTGTAAGTGTAAAAAACTAAATTGAATGTATCTCGGTACAGGAATACCCATATTGCTATGGAGATAGTGCAATCCCCACCTTCCCAATAAATTTTATTGTAGACCTTTTCTTAAAATTGATACTAGTGAAAGTTAAAATTATTTTTTAACATTCCTGTCATATGTTCCTTTATCCAATTCCTTGGTTCAATAGCTGTTTTCAAGAATTCACTGCCCAGTAAAAATGTGGTCTCCAGAATTTTAATATGTAGCACTATACACCCATTTTCTGGGCACCCAGTCTCAATATCCATACTATTATCAGTACCATTCCTTGGATTTCTTCTACTACATACTTTCTAGGTCATGCTAAATATTAATTTTCTTGTTGGAATGTTTGTTGATACCAATAAATCTTTGTTAGGATGCTCCCATATTCAACATCATCATTTCATAAATTCTTTACTTACCTGAAAAAGAGATCCTTCATCGATGGAAAGAATGGACACATCGAAGGTGCCACCGCCCAGATCAAAGATGAGGACATTCTTCTCTCCTTTGAGGTTCTTGTCGAGCCCGTAGGCGAGGGCCGCCGCGGTGGGTTCGTTGATGATCCTCAAGATGTTGAGGCCCGCGATGGCCCCTGCGTCCTTCGTGGCCTGCCTCTGGGAGTCGTTGAAGTAGGCCGGCACGGTGACCACTGCATCCGTCACCTTCCCGCCCAGGTAGGTCTCGGCGATCTCCTTCATCTTGGTCAGCACCATCGAGCTTATCTAAAACGTTAATAAGTACGATCATTCAACTCTAGTAGTTACTGGGTTATTTTAGAATGAGAATAAAATGTGACCATTTCAGTCCCCCGGTCTCTACATTACTATTTTTGAAAGGTTAAAGTCTTTCTTCCTGATTTTTAAATACTTTCGTAAAAATACTTATGAAATACAGACTGAAACACTGAATTTAAATATTTACAAATCGATCCATTTATTTTATTAATGTCCGATCAAGGACGTCCACAGGATGACGTATGGGTTGAGGACAGGTAAAATTATTTTGACCAGGGTGGGGGATAGCTCTATTTAATTGTAACATTTTCATAGCCAAAAGAAATCATACCTTGAATCTGGGTTGAATGCCGAAACGTGGGACATATTTAAATAATTAAGGATCACTTTGTAAGTATTGATAAATATTTAACTTCTTCGAACAAAATTTCAGTTTCCTCCAATTTATCGTTTTTTAGCTTGTCTGCTCACACACACATATACAGACCATTTTGCCGGAGTCGCTTGATTGGACCCAGGAGACCCCAGAACATTTATATCCATTGTAAACCGGAAGTGGAAATTTTCCACGATTTGCTATAGATCTGTTTGACTTCGATTACTGCACTTCATTGATGGTATATTCCAATTGAATTTTTAATTCCACCTGTGTAGTTAGTGGGGATTGCGTACTCAATACAGATAAACACACACCAAATCTCGTATGCTGTGAGGTTCTTTAATTTTGTGATGTAAAATTAGGGAATCTAGAAGTTTACTTTAGGATTGTATGGAAACTGAGTTATCACTTAAAGCTTCCGGAAATGACATTTTAGGATTTTAGAAATGGATTATTAGGGGTAGTCTCTTTACCTACAAAAAAAATGTTAACGTGGATGATTCAAAGGGCGGATCCCGGGGGGGGGGGTCCCCCTTAAATATTTTGGCTTTTCAATTTTTTTTATATTTTTAAGTGAATACTGCAAAGTTGTTACTATTCCCTAAACATAACGCTTTAGGTGGTTTAGATCTCAGTCCTTCTTAATACAAGGTAATTATTTAATTAAACACGGTGCTGACAGCCACGTCATTATGAGACAGGTGGTCATGAACCCCCCAAATTTCGTGCTGGATCTGTACAGTATTAAACAACCTGGTGTACAGTACTAAACAGCTTCCTCTCAAATAATAGCCACCTGTCTTTTTTCATCTATATGTTTATTTACATTTTTTACAAGCTCATATAAAATCGCTGCTTGTACACTCTTTGGTATGTATACGTTTTTATTTTTTTTAAATTTTTTATTTTGTTTTTTAATATTAACAATAATTTTGGTGATTTCCACACTTTTAGGCCTCTCGGTCGGTAACGCCTACGCCTGGTGAGAGTCTATTTTTATTCTTGAGTAAAGCAACAAATCTGTCGCCCACTAGTTGTCTAGAAGAGTATTCTGGAATGGTTCCATGATCTATATTATTCCACTTCGTTACATCTTGTACGATGTTGAACGAAAAAATTTGCTAATAATCATTAATAAAATAATACCTAATGCTTGCCTGAAATTTTGAATTTTCCGCTATTGTAAGAATACATCTAAACTCATTTCTAATGGAAAAAATTTTAGTAGTGAAATTCATAATTGTTTATTTCATATTCTGAACTTATATTGGCCATGTTCCTTTCGGAGATTTTTTCGACTTACGAAGAGTCCAAACGTCCAAGAGTTGTAGACGAGGAAAACATCCATAATATTTTATTATTTTATTATATTTGTATTCATATTAATATAATCTAATATTATTATGATATTAGATTAATATGAACATATCAAGAGATAGAGAATATGGCACAAGAGAAAGACAAAGAACTAGAAGAATTTCTATTAAAAAAGCTCCAGTTAATTTTCTGTTCATAATTTGTATTTAATGTTATTTCCCCTTGATGCCTCAAGTCCTTAAAACTTTCATCCTTCTAAAATTACTAATTGAAATCCATTTAAAAAAAATTCTTTGCTAACTTTTGGGAACCTAAAATATCGAAATCAAGTCACATCTCGGATATCTAACACTACTTTTCATACAAAACTCTTACTAAATAATTTAATAATATACATCGTCATATCTATGAATTCATTACCCCCCCCCCCCCTACATAATTGTTCAAATAAAATAATCATTAAAAAAAAAAAACATAATTTTTTCCCCCTTAGCAACAAATGCCTTAATTATCTGCATTAGGGTCTGGCCACACATGTCCGCACCGGATCCGCACCGTAGCAATAATACAGGTTATGTTCAGAATATTTTTAATTTAACTTACATATTACCTTTAGTTATGCCTAAAGTTCAAGCCACACATGTCAGACACAGGCCACTTTAGGCATAACTAAAGATAATATGTAAGTTAAATTAAAAATATTCTGAACATAACCTGTATTATTGCTACGGTGCGGATCCGGTGCGGACATGTGTGGCCAGACCTTTATAAAAATCCAATGGTGACAAATTGCATACCTAAATTATTTTAAAAATTAAAAAGGAAAAAAATGTTTTTATGGTTATATAGTTAATTCGTTAGGCCTAATTTGTGGATATGAAGGAAAACTCCATATCTACCTAAATAAAAATAACATTAAAAAGTAATCTTTTCTGCGAATAATTACACTAAAGCCCATAATATAATGAATCGTTATGTAGGTTATAAATATTTTATATTATATAAGTATAGTTTTATGTATTCATACTTCTTCTGGAGCGAATTTCTTGATTTCACCCTTGTATTCGACCTGTATCTTTGGTTTCCCACCGTCAGAAACGACTGTGAATGGCCAATGTTTGAGGTCACCTTGAATCTTGGGGTCGTCATATTTCCTTCCGATAAGTCGTTTGGCATCGAATACTGTGTTCTTCGGGTTCATAGCCACCTGAAACATCATAAATTCAATTTAATATAAAATAGAATCTAAAAAAATGAAATTATGTTAATAAAGAAATATATACATAGTATGTGTATTTGTGAATATTAAAATCCAGCATTTTTGTAATATTTTTAAAACAATTATTAAAATGCAGAACTCTGATTGATATTTTTGAGATAACTAATCTTTTATTTTTCTTTCAGGTAAGGAAAAATTTAGAATATACATGTATTCTCATAGATATTGCCTGCGATCTGCTTTCAGTTAATATGAATAGAGGTATGTTTTAATTTCATTCAAAATCGGGATTTTAAATTTTTTTTTTTTGGTTCAAAATTCTTAGTCACTGTACAATAAAGGATTGTTCCTCTATGTATTTCGTTTTAAGCTAAGACGAGTTGTTCTCATACATGTATCTTTCTTTTATAACCAGACGAGGAATGTTGCCAATAATAAGGAATAAAATAATTTTTATTTTTATTTTATAGCTATTATTAATAATGTTTTTCAAATTATAGTATTTACATAATATTCATTGCACTGTATCGAAAATCTGCAGAAAGGGGTGGGGATTTAATTCACCTCACAATGTTATGTCAAACCACCCACGTAGATCTAAAAATAAAAATAACAGTACAATAAATAAAAAAAGCTGCATCGGCCGGGAATCGAACCCGGGCCGCCCGCGTGGCAGGCGAGCATTCTACCACTGAACCACCGATGCTTGTAGTACGTTCGCGAAAATTTATCTATTTAACGCAAAATTAATTTTAAAGTTACTTTGGAATAAGTGGAATTAATTAGACTTTGTATTTTAAAATCCAATATCATACTTTCATAGTAAGGCATTTAAAAATGGATTAACTTTTTCTTTACATTATACACATAATGTCACCAGAAATACAGCAGGTGTCCACAAATATGTCTTTGTTAAAATATGCGCTTCCTATTATTTTTTTTTATCTTCTTCCATTTAATAATTTCTATAGTTCTCTCTATACATATACAAATATTTATAAATTGTATTCTCTAGCCTCTTTCATGGACATTCTTAGAAAATGTGATTTGTTGCAATTATTTTAGTACTTGTATTGAATAGTGTATAGTTGTGTTTTATTAGGCTGTTACCTATTTTCATTCCCTTATTAATAATACTTATTACTACCACAGTATATCATAAACTGACTATGAAGTGTTATCTTTTAAGAAAAGATAATGCCTCATGATTCATTTGCTATTAATCTTCTGGAAATTTATTGAGACCAATCTTGTGATTGATTTATAAGGGGAAGAAAATGGAATGTATACACACTTTGGTGAAAGAAATATTTCTATAAATTCACCATTATTAAGACAGTTAGATGAGATGGCAGATCTAAGCTAAAGGCTCTTTGCCAACCAGATCCAGAAATATTCTGAGGAACTGAATCAAAGAAGGCAATCCTTAACTTAGGGTGACTATTTATAGATTCCAGGGTGGCTGGCACAGTTTAGCTTAAGAATCATTCACAAATGATTGCCACAGTCTACAAACTTTGCAATATATATTATATGCATAAACAATTGTACGCTATGATTAGTATTTAAAAAAAAACAACATAAATAGTACAATATTTTATATTTCTATCATCATAGAAAAAAAGAAACAATAAATCATATATTGGAATAAAAATTAAAAATATTTGAGAAAATACTGTAGTAATAATTCTTTGTCATTATTTGAATTGGACGAATCTTTGTTTAACGCAAAGTTGTCAAATCTTGAGTGGTCCAACCAAAATTTATTAACAATTTTCAAAAATATCATAACTTTCAGTAAATTGCTGACTTGAAGGTATCATTAAATTTTCTATACCCTGTTATGAGAATTTTCGAAAAAAAAAAAACCTTATGAGAAAAATTTTATAATTAAATTTTAATTAGAAAAAACATTTTAATTAGATAAAATAATAATGTATTTTTGGTTGGTATACCCTTAAGTGAGTGCCCAATGTAAAAAAAAAAAAATAAAAAAAAGATTAACTACTAATTGAAATTTCAATAAAATACCAATATCAGTATTACAGAGATTTATAACTATTGGGCAAAATGATTTTCGATTTAATTAAGGTGATTGACAATTTTTGAGTGCGTAGTTAACTGGTTTTCTTCCAGCTTTATCTGCTGTTAAGCATGACTGTATCCTGTCTTGGCAACTTGATTCATTCGGTTCAGGGCCAACTATTGAATTTATGTGAATGGGGAGGAAATATTAAAAATATATGACTGAAAACCATTTTCAATTTATATTCAAAGTTTACACTACTGTCTTTATCTCCTTTAACGGCTAAGCATTTTTACATTTTTTTAAAATTTAATATTATCATATTAGCTTGCATCTGTAAATCTATAACAAATAAAAATTTGCAATGTGTTTGAAGATTACTAGATTTTTTATGGCTTGTCATTATGTTAGTAAGTAACTATTCAATAAATAAAAATATTTTTTAATTTATTAACGAGTTATGTGACATTAAAATTATTCATTCAATAAATTTCTAATATATTCAATTAAAATGGAAAAATATTTATATTGATATGAAACGAATAAAATACAAAACCGATACTATGTAGGGGAGAGTAGGGTAAAGTGAGGTATCGGATGAAGTGGGGTACCGATCTGATCGCGGTGTCTTTTGGCGCTACTTATCAACTGAATGATATATTTGTTCCCTTTGGTTGTGGTGTTAGTTTAGCAAAGGGTTCTATAGTGAAAAGTTGTTCTGTTAGAATTTGAGAGTTAAATATATATTTTGAGTGCATTTTCTCTCATTTTAGTACTAACTTCAAAATGGTATAACTCAACCATATATTCCTTGAAATGTAGAAATTATTATTTCATTGGATTGGTCATTCTATTCACATGTGTTTCCGTTTGTTTTAAAGTTTCTATTAATATTTATTACTGTTGTACCATTTTTATTTTCATTTAACATCCTGTCGGCTAAAGTGGGGACGTTAAGGGCTGGGTATAGTGGGAATGTCCCCACTTTAGCCGACGATGACTTATTTAACCTAACTTTCACATTTACCAAATCATTTACCTCATTGTTGTTACTCTGTATGCCTAATATATTTCCCTATTTTATTTTAATAATGTCAGTGCATAGAAATATAAATACAATAACCGCCTACAAGTCGGATCATGCCATATCTTCCAGTTCCAATAGTAAAACGCATGATTCTCACCATCCATCATTCCATCAAATTTTCTAGTTTTACCTTTCGTCAAATTGCAAGTTACTTATAATCAAAGAAATTTAAATGATGGAAAACTTGGGGCAGTGGCCATTTTAACTTGTTCAGCTTGCAAACAAAAATTCGAGAAAAAAAAAACGAAGCAAAAAAAAATTATGGGCGTTGAAGAAAGAAAACTATCTGAAAAAAGAAATCTACAGAAAAAATAATCAAGAAAACCGTTAGAAATCAATGAAAAATCGTTAGCAAATGTACAATGAAAAAAAAAGTCAAGAAGAGAAAACTGAAGTAAAGGGCTAAGAAAATCATTCGAAGAAAATGATTTTTGCACAGTGTGCTTGTGTGCACTGTGCTTATGTTGAAATGTAGGATTTCAGGAAAAGTGTTCTGAGTTGCGCCAATTCAAACTTGACAGTGTTCTTTGCCAGCTCTGCAGATCTTTTAAGGATCACAAAGTTCCCTGAATTATGTTTTAAAATATATTTAGTTGTTAGTAATTAATTATCTTTTGATCAATTATATTAAGATATATAGTTTTGGTCATTGTAATAATTATAGTTCAGATAAGGAGATATTCCATTTCGTTTGTAATAAACGACTTAACAATTTTTTATTAATCCTATGCTGAAGTATTTTTATAATAGCAGGTTCTATACAAATTTCCCAATATTTAAATACATAAATGTATGTTGTATACATTGGCGGATCCAGGGGGGGGGGGGGGGCTGTGGGGGCTGCAGCCCCTCCCTTTGGAAAAATTTTCGTCATTAAAAGATAGAATTTGACTTTCCTTAAAGTAATGAAGCAAGTTAAAGAACAAATAATGTGAAGAAGAAGTGGAATTTTAGTTGTGGGAAATATACATAAAGGTAAAAAAGCTGATTAGCAGATCCAGATGAAGGGCTATGGGGCTGCAGCCCCTCCCCTTTAGGACTGCAGCCCCCCCCCCTTTACGATCGGCTGGATCCGCCCATGGTTGTATATAGTACTCATAGCAATAATAAAGCATTTTTATGCAATTCAAAAAGGATAATGAAAGTTTTCATTAGATGGTTTCAACAATAAAACATGAGCAAGGATATGTTATGTGATCGGAAAGAGTGCATGAACAATTTGAATCCATCATGTTTGATTTAACCATGATTTGTTGCTAAGTCATTGCTCCTCCGTTTGTAATAGGATGAGGGGAAAAAAAAAAACACTTTTGTTTATTCAAAAAGTTCAGAGACACCTTTACACCCAGTGTTCCTTATTGATAGAATTAAGCGTTTTACTGTTTAGCGGATACAGAACAGTATAAGTTATGTAAAAATAAATATATTTTAAAATTATTTTTGAATATTTATGGAGAAAGGAATTCAAAACAAAAATCATTAGGATAAAATTATATATATATATATATATATATATATATATATATATATATATATATATATATATATATATTTGAGTGGGTGTGTAATTTTTGTAAGTATATGGCAGTAACAACTAACTTTTCACCAAAAGTTAGCTGTGTGACTCACAAATCTATTTCTATATGGAACAACTACTGCTATGTCACTTCTGGGAGTGGCGTTAGTGGAGCCGTTTATCTGATCTCCACTGAAAAGGACCTGATGGGATCAATGTTATAGTATTTGAGCGAGCGAACCGATCGGGTGCCAATAGCTGCAATCTAATTAAGGTCATTTTAAACTGAAAAGAACGCGATGGGAGTTCGCTAATGTGATGATTCTCCAGAAGTAAAACAGCATTAGTCTTGCCATTTATTCTTCATACAATTCTATTCCAGGCTTATTACTGTAAAGTGTAAAAGGCTTACTGTACATGAATCTGAGTAATTAACAGTTCAAAAATTACTATTAAACCATTCTAGAGTGAGGATTAGAGCTTCATTTGATTTTAGTGAGGTGTTAATGTTAGGGGCCGAAATATATAAATTCCGGATCCTTTTTACATTCAAATCAATTGCAATTACGACACTAAGCCTAGATGTTTATCGCAGAGCAGCAAGGTTTACTGACTCAACATTTCCTACCAGTCCTGGTTTTGTTATTTTTTTCTTTTACTAATTATAGAAATTCTCAAGGAACACCAACAATGCCGAACCAGTCTGGATAAGGGTTTGAATTATCTGACGATAGCTCATAGCTTCGCCCACCCGAATTCCCGATTTCTTAATAACGAGAGCCATAAATAGATTGGCAGCTAAATAAAGCCCTGTAGTCCTTTTCCGGAAACACATCGTTTCGATCCTCAACCAATTATACCTTGTGTAAAATAAAACTTTTAATTTCTTTACGTAAGAAAAAAAAAAAAAAAAAAAAAAAAAAAAAAAAAAAAAAAAATGACCATTGATGAAATAAACTGAGAATTTAGTCCTTACAATAATGCTTTATTTAGCAGACTATGACTGGTGAACAATTATCTATTGTTTGATAAACCAAAAACCCTTAGTTTTCATTTCATCTTTTGTTAATTATGAATAGGATTTCATTAAAAGAACTAAATTATTATCTTATGAATTTAAAGTTATATGGGAGTATTTTATGTTCGATGATTATATTCACGGAAATAAAGAAATAAAAATCTTATCATCTCCCTATGTAATAAAGAAATATGAAAACAGTAAGCCACTGTAATTATCTGGGCGTTTATTTTTCCAGGATGATTTTGGGTTTAATGAACTAAATCAGGCGGCTAAAGTAGTAATGAGAAACTGAAGAAAAACATTTGGTGCTCTCAACTGAAAACGCTTTCGAATACAATCAAACTTGATTTCTGGATGGGATCCCAAAGTAAATGGTAATGTATACATACATATTACGTTCAGGAAAATTTTAAGTCCACTGAAAATATATTTTGTAATAGCTTCCGAATTTCAAATATTTATGAATCACAGCCATCATAAATTACTGAAGGTTGATTGTGAAGTCACGAGTCTGTGTCACATAAATAGTACAAAATATAGTGAAAAATACTGACATTCACATGAATTGAAAGCAGGTATAATTTATAATATGAAAAAAGAGAGAAACACAATCATTTTTTTGTTTAAACGTCAATTATAAAACATCTTGAAAAAGTTCCGGTTTTCTGCATAGATTTTTTTTTACTATTTTTAAGACTCATGTTTACTGCTTATTATAATTTTTAAAATTGCATGAACTGTATTGACACTAAAAGAATGATATAACCATTGAGACCATTAAAAAAAAAAAAAAAAAAAAAAAAAAAAAAAATACATAAATGGAAAGGGATTCGAAGAAATCAAGCAGATACAGATTGAATGTATACATTCGTCGAAAAAACCCAAGCTTACAACGATGTACCAGATACAGTTGATAAAGCAGTTTCAGAGAAATAATAACTGATTGTTTCCTTTATATGCATGCTGGGACAAGCTGGAAAAATTATATGATTTATTTTTTTAATCCTACTAAAATAACAATACTGTTTATTTAAATATGTAACGGAATAGTTCATCAGCAGCATTATAAGGCAGTCTTAATTCAATTTGTATTTAAATATTTAATTTAAATTTTAAACTTATTTATGAGATTTCTTCAATTTTTATTTGTGAATAAAATTGAATTTGCAGATCTGACGTTTGAGAAATTAAAGTAATTAAAATTGATCTTAAATTATCTGAAAAATAAATATCCATTTATGTTTATATTTCGTATAATTATCTATATCATAGTTCTTACAATTGAAATTTCGGATAAATTACCCCTTATTAAATCTTTTTTATTTTTGTGTTTTACCATGTAATTTATGTATAATCTTAATTTAGTTTCAATGCGTAACTTTACAGTAATAATTAATAAAAAAAAAATCTTTACTTTTGCTCACATGATTTATTTTAAACTTCAAGATTTATTCTGTCCATTTTTAGATTTCTTCCAGGAAAAAAATTCAAATGAATAAATAAATGTTCCCTTATATAAACACATTTAACCTAAACCGACCCTGTTGGACATCCTCGCCATATTTGGTCACGAATGACTAGATCCTTGCTTAGTTGCGTAATTTGTTGCGCCTCTCGGGTACGATGAACGCTTTGTCAAACAAATAACATGACATAGCAACACTTATTCATCCTTATAAAAATATTCAATCGACGGCGAAGTAACATCTGATAGTTGCAGATGATTGAGTATCGTAAGAGTGATTTCAGTCGTGCAAAAGAAATCATTGACATTTACTTAAATGGACAAATGACATTTTATAATTTTTTAAATATGCATATGTGTCAACACACTGCATGTTGTCCACAAGGACCAAAGCATGTTAAAAATTAAATTATAATATGTAATTGGGTATGTTTATCGTATAAAATTTTAACCTTCTTGATTGATTTACATCCATATACGTATCAAATTATTTCTTTTCTTTTAAAGGGGGAAGGTATAGAGTACAACAGTCGCATGTTCCAATGTGCTCCTAATTAATGTTAAGAATGTGTAACATACGTTATACTCATACCTCAGAATATCAAAGGAAAAAGGAAATGTACTAAGATAAATATTTTTTTTTTAAACATTGCATCTGTATGTTTGACATAGGATGTGATAACATAGTGTTTATAGTAATATTATACAAAATAATTATTCGAAACTCCTAAGTATACATATTTGGAAATAATTCAGTCAAAATTATTACACTCAGACACAATTTTCCAACTAACCATACAGAGATAATTTTAAAAATAATTTTTATTTTAGAGGTTATCTCAGCTTGCTAATAATCGCGTTCACTCTTAGCTATTGTTGATGTTAGCCGTACATATTTTTAATTCTGTATGCTAAAAAAAAACTATAACATATTTTAATTGCTTATGATTGCTAAACATCATCTTTTGAATTTAATACGTACTTATTGTTTAAATGATTTTGAATACACTCATAATGGAATTTCCTATTTTAATTTATATTTTGGCATGAATACTATGAGTAATATTGGAATAAGGTTCCTTGGTACCAATAGGTTTTTTTTACTTTCACTTACCTATATATGAAATATATAGTAAGTGGAAGTATTGCGATCGTGAAAAATTACGACTTCCGGTTTTCAACGGAAATACACGTTTTGGGGTCCCCTGAGTCGAAATGACCAAGTCCCGCGAAATGGTCTGTGTGTGTGTGTGTCTGTGTGTGTGTCTGTGTGTGTGTGTGTGTGTGTGTGTGTGTGTGTGTGTGTGTGTGTGTTTGTGTGTGTGTGTGTGTGTGTGTGTGTGGGGGCGTGTGTGTGTGTGTGTGTGTGTGTGTGTGTGTGTGTGTGTGTGTGTGTGTGTGTGTGTGAACAGACTAGCTCAAAAACTATAAACCGTGCGATCCTGAAATTGGATATTTAGTGTAGGTATATGCCCGCGATGTGACAGCATAAATTTCATCAAAATTACTTAAAGGGAGGGGTACTTTACTTAATAACTTTTTAGGTTTTTTTCGATTTTCTCAAAAACGGCTCTAACGATTTTGATTAAACTGAGTATTTGATGTATTAATATGCCCGAGATATGACTGTAAAAATTTCATCAAAATTGATTAACCGGAGGGGGGACTTTACTTAATAATTTTGTAACATTTTCACGTGTTTTTTTTTTTTTTTTACTCTAAATTGGCTTTAACGATTTTGATCAAACTAGGTATTTGATGTATTTATATGCCCGAGATATGACTGTTTATATTTCATCAAAATTGATCAACCGGAGGGGGGACTTTACTTAATAAATTTTGTATCATTTTCACGTGTTTTTTTTTATTTACTCAAAAAAGGCTTTAACGATTTTGATCAAACTGGGTATTTGATGTATGTATATACCAAAGATGTGATAGCCGATATTTCATTAAAATTGATCAACCAGAGGTGGGACTTTACTCAATAAATTTTGTATCATTTTCACGTGTTTTTTTTTATTTACTCTAAATCGGCTTTAACGATTTTGATCAAATTGAGTATTTGATGTATGTATATTAACGAGATATGACTGTAAATATTTCATCAAAATTGATTTACCCTCAATTAATTGATTTACCCAAAAACGGCTTTAACGATTAACAAAAATAAGATATGAATGTAGAAAAATGTGTGACTTTGGGAAATGATATTTAGCAAAACACGTCAATTTCTAATCTAAGTAAGTTGGTAAGTGAAAGTTGTGTGTTGCGCGCAAGCACCAGATTTTTTTTAATGAGAGTTAAAAACACTTATTATTTATACACTTATAGAATATTACTTTTTTTTCATTAAGTAATATTTCGTTCTTTGCCATTTCTGTGTTGTAAGGGGGTTATTTATAAATTTTGACCCAGAGTGGTTCGAAACGAAGTAAAACATTTTGCCGGTAAGATCCCTAATATTTATGTTAATGATTAATTCCGATGATTAATTGCATTTTCGCAATCCTCGGACCAAGGTGAGCTCAACCTGCCCCAGTCTTTTACTCCCCAACAATCAGCCACACTTACTTCCTAAATGTTCGACCTCCGTACTCCCCGATGATCGAAAGGTCCTGGACAACCCGCCGACCCGAGTGAGGTCGCGACACCAAGCGAACCAAATCCGGAGTGGCCGACCTCTCCACTTGAATCATACTCGGGCTCCCAATAAGGCCTCTTGTTGGCTAAGTCGGGCCTTTTATATTTCTCCTCCGAGAGCTCGTCATATGGGTGTCAAGGGTGATCCAGGTTTGTTCTAACGGAAGCAGCCGAGTTTGCACCTCGAAAACTCAGTGGCAAGGAAAGGCTTGTATCTCTCTGCACATTTTTAAAGTAAGTAACTACGTCCGTTTAAGGAATTCTTAGTGATGACAGCTGTAGGTCATGGATACACAACCCAAGGGCAAGCGAGCTAGAATGTGGCACACTGTGTGTCTAGCTTCTGACCGCCAAGTAGCTGTTTAAATGTTCCCACTGCATTCTTAAGTTTTCTATTTAAAAATAAAACTACATAAGTTAAGCTCTTCAGGGATCAAAGGCTAATGCAGGCCTGACACTCATTAATTCATGATAATTTGAGTATTTATATATATTATTTTTATTATTAAGACATTATCTCAAACTTTTCACGAGATACAGATTTCAGAAATATGTGAATGTGGCTAAACAATTTTTCCTTGTATTGATGAATAGAATAAAGTTGTTGAACACATGAATAATTAGAACGTTTAGATGCAATACTCGTTTTAAAAAAAGTTGAGACTCATGGTATCCGTCGTAAGCCTTCCCCTAGTAAGGCTTGGAGTGCTACTGATGTAAATATTTATATTTACTATATTTTTTTATAATTTATTCAAACCAAAGTAAGTACAATCTTTTTTTAACCTAATTATACAGAAATTCATTTTAAGCGACTATTGTTTTATGTTTTTTATTATTGTTTCATTTTATTCGGTATATAAAGTCTTTGTTTTATTCAAACTAATCATTTCCATAATACTTCCAATGAAGATCTTTCACTGCCGGTTTATTGTAATATATTTTTATCTCAAACAATCAAGGCTATTTGTATGAAAAAATATGCTCCTATACTTTATTAACTAAGTTAATTTCTTTAGGGACGGAAAATATGATGATTTTGTTTATGTAAGGAAAGGGTTGGCAATCTCAATTCCTTTTTATACATAAAATATGCAAAACTAGGTTTATGGTTGACAACTATAAATTTCTTGTGACGAGGTTGCCATTTTATTTATTCGTTAGATTAATTTCGGCTTTAAGCAAAAAATAAAGATTTATTTTGTAGGCTGTTCATTGATCCTAAAATATTCGACCCCTTTTGACCCAAGAAATTATTTTTCTAGAGGCACAGTTTCTTTTAAAAAACATTAGCCTCATCAAAAAAGATCTGCTTGTCATAAGACCAGGTCAAGTTAGCCAGGATTATTTTTCTTGGATCACATTCAAACAGCTAAAGTCGCTTGAATAAGCGGATTCTTTTTTTCTTCTTGCCGATACATTGGGAGCAGGACTAGAAATATCGTTTGAAATGATATTATTTTAAATGGGGGACCGTTGTCCTCATTAATCATTTCCTTTTACTCTTTGCTTACGAAACATAATCTGAGACACATATCACAGTAAATTAATATTCTTACTTTATTTTATTAATGGATGCTCCATATCTGTACCTCAGAACCAGACAAACTTAAGTTCAGACATTACAATTTTCAGATTATTGCTTGTAAGATTGTAAGTAAGATTTAATTCTGCATTAAAACATAACAACTTAGTAACAAAAAGTCTGTTGAAAAATCGCCTTTGTATTTCTTAAGGTTCGTACAGCAAAATAAAGTCCAGTCCTGACTGAATAAGGCATTGAACCAAAAAGAATACTTGTAAATGGGATAATAATATACAATTTTAATAATATCAATACTTCTTTGCTAGCTGATTCAAGTGATAGCTTAGCTGCAAAACATAGAGATATAACAATTTTTATTTATAACAGTTATAAATATAACAGTTTGTTTTTTGCTCTTCTCAAAAGTCCACCTAATGTGCCTTACTTTAGTCTGGTTTGAGCTACAGATATTAAGGATGGAAAATATGAAAGGCCAATATCGATATGGGCATTGATAGAAATATCGGCCTATAATTATTGACACTATCAAAATATCGAACTTGAAACAGGGATACTACTAAGATCCGATATTTCCATCGATATAATAAACTATTTTTTAAAACCAGCAATTTTGGAATATGAATATCAATTTAAACATTGATTCTCTATTACAGTGTTATGATTCTCGTAACAAGTGGTGCGGGGACGATGGCTCAGGGATCGGTAAGCTGTCATGGTGTTAATGTAAAAAAAAAAATGTTAATGTAAAATAAACAACAATTTGTAGAAATGATTTGTTTTTTATAATTCCTGCACCAGCATTACTTACATGCGGTAATATATGTACATGAATGAGACGCATCATTATACAAACGAAATAGTTTTAGGAAATTCTAAGTCCAATAATAAATGAATGGACTAGAATTGAAGCAATAGTGTTTAGCAATTTATTTTCTGAATAATGTTTTATTACGAACGATTAATAATCAATTTGGGAGTAACAACTAAAACGATTATAATATTAAGTATTTCCTTCGATTGTATCGCGAGGGCGCAAAATAATGTTCCCTCATTTTAAAGAGAATATAATCTTCTTTGCGATGCATGGTTTTCGGGATTAATGCAAAAAACTAGAACTTGTATGGTTTAGGGAAGATCCATCCAGCTAAATGTTACAGCTAAAACTTGTAATGTTTAAAGAGATCCTCCAATTAGCTATTCCTTCAGAGCCATCGATTCCTGTCGCTATACCAGACCAACTCTCATGACACGGATCGATGCTCACTTGAAAAGCAGACAACAAAGTCAAGGCCGGCGTAGCGCAATTGGTGCAACGCTGGGCCCTTTAAACACCACTCTATTTGACCTTCACCGCAGCGGAGACCATTTGAATAATTTCTTCGATCGAGGTAATGGGATTATTTACTTACATAGGTGCACGTAGTACTAGAAAATGGAATTCTAAATACGATTACAAACTCTTAATGAGTGTAGTTAAGTGCGATTTTACGAGAGATTTCTACATCGCTAAGGACTGGATAGCAAACCAAGTAATTTGAGATAGTTAATTGTAAAAGGAAACAATATTTTATTTTGTTATTACTTGATATGATAAAATAGAATGCAAGAACAAATTATACGATCAATAAAAATGTATTATTTTATTAAAGATCTAAACCTTTAAAAAAAAAAATCAACATAAATAATTTTATCTCAAGAGAAATGATCGGCTATTTCCCTGATTCGATCCCGGGTTTCTGCATCGCCGTTGCAGTTAAGTTAGCGCACTGAAACAAAGAAGCAAATGATGGCCGATCATTTCTCATCAGATAAAATTATTTATGAAGACAATTTTTTTAAAAATAAACATTATTTAAATTAAAAAATTACCATTAAATTAAATAAAGTAGAAATAAATAGTTATACAAAATTCTGCTGTGGTTGGAATCGCCTTAAATAAATTTTCTGAATTGGATATTGCCCGAAAACTAAGTGGGATACTTGACTGAGTAGACGCAAGAAGGCTTGTGGTATCGGTGTCTAACCTTAAATAATGTCTTCTGTTAATGTATTTTTATTTTTTTTTTTTTTTTTAGCTCTATATTCAATGAACAACGAACATCATTTTCGATTAGTATACATAATACATAAAAAGTAGTATACATAATATGTTTTTAGTGGCAAATAGTTAAGCCAAAAAAAAAAAAACAACAACATAGTTTTTTTAATAGTTCTCCTAACTATCACTGCCATTGATCATTTATTTATTTAAAAATGCCGTCAAACGACACGATGCGTTTCAATAAATATTTACATAACGCTGCTATTTTTCTATTTTTAAATGAATGACTCATAAAAATCACGTAAGTATCTAAATTAGTTCTGTAAAAACTATATTTAATAATGTGATTAAGAAATATCAAGGTTAAGAAAAAAAAAAAAAGAAGAGGTTAAGGCGTTGATGACTTGAAATGTTATACGCCTTAAAGCAAAAACTAACAAACAGAATACAAAAAGAATTGAGAAATAAAAAATAATTTATGTATAATATTAATGTAATGACGAATGTGTTTTTATTTATAAAATTTAATGTTATTGACAATATTAAAACATATAAATGCTATCTCTGCGAACCTTAGATAAATGCTAAATTTATATAACAAATTGTTTATTTTTTATATTAAAATCAAAGTTGATACCCTATTTTTGAATAGTTTAAACCTTGGTCCTTCTACTTAGTGAATAGACATAAATAAAATATTCCTATTAGTGTGAATAAAATGCTAATCTCAATCTATATGAATAAAATTTGCCTGATCGGTCAGTACATATCTGTGTCAATGTAAGGCTTTGAAAGGGTCGGATCATTAATGTGAACAAGGAACAAATTACATATTTATTAGGTCTTATTGTTGTAATATTTTACTTTCACTTACCTATATATGAAATATATAGTAAGTGGAAGTATTGCGATCGTGAAAATTTTCGACTTCCGGTTTTCAACGGAAATACACGTTTTGGGACCCCCTGAGTCGAAATAACCAAGTCCCGCGAAATGGTCTGTGTGTGTGTGTGTGTGTGTCTGTGTGTGTGTGTGTGTGTGTGTGTGTGTGTGTGTGTGTGTGTGTGTGTGTGTGTGTGTGTGTGTGTGTGTGTGTGTGTGTGTGTGTGTGTGTGTGTGTGTGTGTGTGAACAGACTAGCTCAAAAACTATAAACCGTGCAAACCTGAAATTGGGTATTTAGAGTATGTATATGCCCGCGATGTGACAGCAAAAATTTCATCAAAATTGCTCAAAGGGAGGGGGTACTTTATTTAATAACTTTTCACGGTTTTTTCGATTTTCTCAAAAACGGCTCTAACGATTTTGATTAAACTGAGTATTTGATCGATTTATATGCCCGAAATATGAATGTTAAAATTTCATCAAAATTGATTAACCGGAGGGGGGACTTTACTTAATAAATTTTGTATTATTTTCACGTGTTTTTTTTATTTACTCAAAAACGGTTTTAACGATTTTGATAAAACTTGGTATTTGATGTATTTATTTGCCCGAGATGTGACTGTAAAAATTTCATCAAAATTGATCTACGGGAGGGGGGACTTTACTTAATAAATTTTGTATCATTTTCACGGGTTTTTTTATTTACTCAAAAACGGATTTAACGATTAACAAAAATAAGATATGAATGTAGAAAAATGTGTGACTTTGGGAAATAATAATTAGCAAAACACGTCAATTTCTAATCTAAGTAAGTTGGTAAGTGAAAGTTGTGTGTTGCGCGCACGCACCAGATTTTTTCATTTGATAAAGTTCCATTCACGATTTATAGATATAAATCGTATCTGTATAAGAGCAAATTTCATATACTTTATTGTGTTATTACATATAATATATTCTGTAAAATATATGTAATATTCATAAATTACATAGTATGTGCTTGTTGAGAACCATAGTGGCGTAAGTCTGAAAACATCATACCGGAGAAAACAGCATTCCAAATGTCTACATAACTTCAAACTAAATCAATACAGCAACAGCTTCCGTTGTAATTTTGTTTGCTGTTTTCCTTTTAGTTTTAGCCTGTTTAGTCATAACAAGGGTAATGGTCTGAAGAAAAGCAAAATAATTTTTTTTTTGTAGTTCGTTAACATGCGGTTATTTTGTTCCCCTCTCTCATAGCGAATATCGGGTTCTACAAGCAAGGCATTGAAATAACTTTTCGCCACTTCTGCTCATAAAACATGAGTCATCCTGGTGCCGTTTGCTTGTCTTAAATCAAAAACCTATATTTTGCAGTTTCGCCACTATTATTCTCAACAAGCGATATACACATACATAGATATTATATACTTTATATAATTATACTTATAACTAGGATTGTTCATTACACATGCTTCTGCTCCTCTATAACAGATGCTAAGTTTTCACATTTGCCGATTTGATGATACATGCTAGGAGTTTTATTCTCCACAGCCAGCGCAACCCTCGCAGCCTCAATTCAGCCAGCTCAATTTTCGTTCCAGACATGATTGCGGTTTTCAGTCTCAAGGACATGGTTATGCAGTTATCGTCACGATAGCTATTGAACTTGAGTTGAGAGTCCTATTACGAATATTTCTGGTGATTTTCAATGTCGATATACTCGTATCGTCGAATTCAGAAACCAGAAGTGAATAGAAATAAATTATATGTATTCAAATAATTTTGAGCGTGATCATAGTCAAATCACCTCCTACCATATAAACTTAATGTCTTCATTGTTTTAATTCTAAGCTTCCCAACGATATATTATACTCATATCTTACTACTAATTTTATTATAATTGAAATTTTCGTTTTGGGAAAGCATATATTTTTTCGATTTCTTGTGACTAGGGACAACAAGAACGGTTATTTACTCCTAATAAACAGAATTAAATGCACTTTATAGAAAGATTTTTTCCTTAGCCATTTAAGCCCTATCAGACCTATATATACTGACGATAAAACCTACTTCATATTAATGAATGCTCGAAATCGTCAGTGCCGGTTTTGATCGTAAAGAGAAGAATAGACGTTGGGATAAAGTGCCCCCTCCTTTTATTCGATTTAGACGAAATCTTTGCTGTAACATCACGGGCACATACCTCAAATACCAAATTTCAGTTTCCTATGCTTTATAGTATTTGAGCTAGTCTGTAGAAAGGGACTTAATTTACAGGTAATTTTATTGAGGCCATTCTGAGGTCATTCTATATATTACAGTTGCTGGATCAGCTAGTGGAATTAAATTTACTGAAAAAAAGTTGAATTATTAACTGCAGCTGAGATTCTGTTGCACAACCAGCTAGAAATTCGATTGCTTCAAAAGTTACAATTAGTTTAATAATAGCCTGTGCTGATCCTTTACCTGCTATCATTTCTAATTTATTCCTACGTAGGTTCTGATTATTGGGATAATTTCGCTTCAATTGGTCTATCCAGGGAGATGATAAAAAGTCGGAAAATAACTATCCTAACCAAGGACAAACTTTGCAAAACAACTAAAGAAATAAGAAAATAAAACTGTTTCAATAAAGGAAAAATAGATAGATGGATAGAGGCAGATTTTCTTCATGAAACGAGGACACATGAAGTCTTATGCCAGACTTCATTGCCATTTATGTCAGTCAGTACGTGATCCTTGTTCTCCGACTTTTAGATCAATAGTAATGGAAGATAATTTGCAATCCTGAATCAGTTCAACAGAACTGCTCGTATCCAATCACAAATGATGTTTTCAAATTTATGAAGCAAAAAGTCTTGGTTCTTAATTATAAGACAGCTCATTCGATTCACAGATCAACCTTTAATAAAATCCTCCCTCATATGTTTTGGGTTATATCTCAAACTCAGACATATATTCCTTTATCATCCAACCCAACAATTTCGAATGCCCCGTTTATCATTAGCGATGCCGTTGAATCTGTTTTATTTAAGGTTGCATGACCGAAAGTTTCGACATCGTGTGACCTAAACTCTCTTGATGATATATGACTGGTCCATATATATGACCCTTCAGATATTAGTAATACAAAGAAAACAAATAGTTATTTAATTAAGTTTTGTGATATGCCTTGTTGCAATTAATCAGGCAAAACCGAAAATAATTAGTAAAAACGTTATTCAATTCAGTTATCTTTGTCCTGAAACCCACAATTTTTAGAACACAACCCGTTCATCTGTATGATATGTCAGAATCCCTGGTCAACGGCAATCGCCCCCTCTCGAAAATATTGAATTTATGCCATTACAATGGATAGATGTTTCAATTTCAAGAATTAAATAGAGATCATTTCGTTTTCAATGCTGTTTTAAACTATGGTAAACCCAATATATATATTATGTTCGCATCAGGTTGCGATCTCGGCGGCGCAGTGGTAGCGTACCGCACATATCACGGCCGAGGCCAATGTTTTCTAATCAAAAATAGATTATTTAAAATCATAAAAATAATTATAAAATGTGGTTACCCACGAGAAAATAATTAAACATCAAGCATGGAAACTGGCCTGAGACAGAACACATCCTTTATAATAAATTTAGGACAGACTAAAGTTTTATAAAAGCAATTGATTTTGATCAACTGACTAACAACAGAAGGGCATCCTAAAACTTTTTCTTATAGACTTTCTTTAGTTATTGTAAATTTATTTTGATTTTTAAAAATTTTTTCATTTTTAAATTTTAATATTTTGTTTTTAATCTGCCACACAGTATTAGTAGTATTCTGAGATTTTTTAAAAATTCTGATTTATTATGTATAGTTCTGCAACATTATGGTATATGAAGGGGTCGGAGCACAATAGTGCCAAGCACCATTTTTAATTTCACTTACCTATATATGAAATATATAGTAAGGGGAAGTATTGTTAACAAATATAAACTGTAGCTGCCGTCTGTTGTATATTATGTAGTACTATATGTCTATGATGGAAATGCCTCCTAAATATGATTATAGAGTGCTCTCAGGTGGCATTTCCATCATAGCCATATAGTGCATACAACAGATGGCAGCTAAAGTTTATTGTTGGTAAAAATGTTGCTTGGCACTGCTTTTCCCCGACCCCTTCATACGTAGTATGCAGTGTACAAAAGCACGTATTTTCAGCAAATAAATCGTATCTTTAATGGGTTACCATGAAGAGAAAACAAGGAATATATCTGTAAGAATTGTGAATAATTATGTAAATCGAAACGTGGTAAAACCGACCAAGTTCTTGCTGTTGGTGTCAGGAGTGCGACCCATAAGTGCTTAAGATTCTCCGCGTGGAGTTGGTAAATTTACCTACTCCGGGCTGACGCGCTCTACAGCGCAGTGGCCTATAGACGGCTACATGGTGCAAATTTACCTACTATGAAATGGGCTGTCTTTGTCACTTGGGCGGCCCGTATTGTGCGATATGTCATCGTAGACCCTCCGACTGTTGCTCCTACATTCAGAACAAATTTAAGCTGTTCAACCTGTGCCATCCTTTTGTAAATCTGACGTCTGTGACCCGATCTACATTGAAAAAACTTCAATTTTTCAATGATGAGTAGGTGGGGCCAGACCCCTATAAAATTCCTCATTGAAAGTATTAACTCACAGGTCTTAATTACATGTGCTGTGCGTTAATGCTTCGAGTGCGAAATATTGATTTTATTAACAGTTTAAATATATAAATTACCCTCCTGAAATTTCACTGAATCGACTTACATATTTATTCATAATTGTTACAGATATATTTATAATAACTCCATACCTCTTACTATTATATTTTATGCTCCAGGTTCAAAATTAAATCAAAAACTTTGAAATAAATTTCTCAATTTTAAGAAGTATTTTGCGGTGATATTTTATTGAAGTTTATAAAGTAATAATTCTCTTCGTTTAGATAATGGTTCAAATTTATAATAGTATTAATATTCCGATCGTTTGTTCAGTTTGTATTACTTAGAAATTCTAGTAGTATAAATGTGTTATAATCAGAAGATAAACACTTAAAAACATTTCTTCGTTGACTGTAGATATATTTCGGTTTTTTTTTAATTTTTTTTTTTTTTACTTTATCTAGTAATATTTCGAAACCTTTTATCCTTTTCAGGATAATGGAACATATACAAAGGTTCAAGTACCCCGAATATAAGTACCTGGTTCTTGGCGGGGTCGCCGATGAGCCGCTCGGTGTCGGTGAAGGCGACATAGCTGGGGGTGGTGCGGTTGCCTTGGTCGTTGGCTATGATCTCCACCTTCCCGTGCTGCCATACCCCGACGCAGGAGTACGTCGTACCTAAGTCGATCCCGATTGCTGGTGTCTTACCCATCTCACTGCCTTGTTGCGACTGATGCCGCGTGCTCCCGTCCTTCCTCGGAGTGGGGGAGTATCCCCTCCAGCGGGCGGAGAAAGTTTTCCGATGATTAAGCTTGGGAGCATCATACCATGTTCAACTAAATAAGTATATATGTATAACTTTTAAAAACTAAAAAAAAAATAAAAAAATATGTACAACTTATGAGCTGTTTCGGATAAGGTTAAAACTATCGCTTTGCTTTATTTGGGCGTGGTCCATGTAGTCCGGGAGCTGAGGGCCAAAAAGGTGCCTGATTTGAAGAAAAGTTTTGATCATATAGGCTGAAAGTACTAATTACATAGACAACAAATGTGAACGTCTGCCACCTCAGATCGGTTGCCATCAAATTTTATTTAAGTTTCATTATCATACAAATTTTAATTGTTTGTTTCCGGTGAAGACCAAAAAATTTATACAATGATGTCGCATGAGAAAAACAGCAGCAAATAATCATAGAATGGGAAGCTGAGCTGGATAGAAAGGGGATGATGCTCAATGCAAGGAAGAGCAAGGTGATGCATAGAGGCCGAGATGTTGAGAATCTGGAGATCCGATGTAGAGGAGAAACCTTAGAGATGACAGAGGAATATATCTACCTCAGAACTGTCATCAGCAGGAATGGAAAGATTGATGGTGAGGTTTCCAACCGGATCAGGAAGGCGAACAATCTTTACAGGCGAACAACCTGTGCAACACAGTTGCAGGAAAAAGGGAGATGGATAACAACGCGAAGCTGCACATCTTCAAGGTCATATACTTGGATCAGGGTGCATGGCTGGCTTGGACTGAGGCACCTTCACGCTGAAAGGAACATAGGAGGAAGAAGAAGAAGAGAATAACATTGACCCATGAAACCAATCTTCTACTGTATCAAATCATCTGAATCATTGAAAAACACCTCAATACAACCAATCAATAAAAAAACTCAATACAACCAATCCCCAATAGGTATTGCTTTAAACTTGTAAAATGAAGTCAAGTTAGAGATAAGTAATAACTGCATGGAGATTTTAGTCAGAGGTGAGCTTTTTAATTGGTATTGAAACTTTTAAAATTGCAACATTTTTATTGATTCTTGTAACTTTTTTATTGACACTTGTACTAAGATGAATCATAATAAAATATCAAAATATTTTTTCAATATAAAGAAGAAGCCGAAACGTTGCCTAAATAAATTTCTATTGTTTTTGGTTTCTATTGTTATTTATTTAATCATATTAATCACCAAACTTGAAAAACATGATGAGAGAATAAATAAATAACGGTGGAAAAATGTTAAAATTTGCTGAATGATGTTTACACATTTATCAAAACACTCGATTTCTAATGTAAGTAAGTTGGTAAATGAAAGTTGTGTGTTGCGCCCATCACACCATATTTTTTTATTTATTTTTTTTAGATATATTTAAATGTTCATAAAAGGAATTACTAATCATAAGATATGTACAATTTAACTTTTATTCAGAATTTCATTCACAGTAAGGGTCAGTAACATACAAATTTTTTACAATCTGCGGGAAATCTTACTTTTATATTATTTGACATGTATTGATTGTTCATTTTGAAGCATTGACTTGTAAAACTAACAAGTGTAGTATAATAAATTCTAGAAAAAATATAAATAAATAAAAAAGTTCTAATTTTGAATTCATAACTTTTCGTTCATTTATGTATTACAGAATACAAAACTGAGCTACATAACACTTTATTCTTTGTTTATTTTTATCATTTTTTTTTCATTACATATACTACATTAGATAAGTAGTCTAAATCAAAACATAAATTTACTACTGAAACAACATCGTGATTTGAATGCGGGTAATTTTTTTACAAATGGTTTTTTAGAAAACCAAGTGTCTTAATTAAATTAAAATCAAGTATTGTGCCTCTTTTTTTTTTTATACCTTTTTTGTTTTATATTTTTCTATGCTTACATATTGTGCATGTTTTTCTATAAACATTAACAAATTTTCAATTGCAGAAGTTATTTACATCCATTTATGTAACAATAAGTGACTAAAAAGCACTAATACAACTAATGGTGTGATTATCGAATAAACCTTGTTTAACCATAGTATATTCATTTTTAAACTTAGAAGGGCTGAGATAATGTCACTCAACTATTTATTATTGTATGAAAGTTGGACACAGATTTGTTTTTATTTTTTAATGCTTTGAGTAAAAAGTAAAATAATGTGTTCACATTATAAAACAAAAACAATTCTTTATTTTCTATATTAATCAAATTCAATCAATCTTGTTTCGTTCCCAGCGAGCCCATGCTGGTGACGAAACGGCCGACTGCTTGTAATAATGAAAAACATGAAATTATAAACTGTTTCCAATATTAAAATAATAAAATATTAATTATTTTATGCTGATTCTGACATTGAGGGAATAGTTATACTCTCAACCCTTTGTTCATCAAAATTTATTATACAATATATGAAGATTAATATTTTTTAACCACCATTGATTTAATTTAAGAAAATAAAATGAAAGTGCTATTGATTTTTATGTAGCTAATTATTATGTTTATTTTAGAGACATGATAAATCTTAAACCTATCACTCTCATTAAAAAGAATAGTGTTATCATGAGTGAATATCTCAACAAAGTTTGAAAACATTATAAATCAATGAAATATTGAATTATCATTAGAAAAAAAATCCTGGTTTATTGTTTAAAATTTAATCCAAAAAACAACTTCCTTATGGTGATTATTAGACTTTTGAATTTTTAAACAATCTGTTTGAAACTCACTCTAAATTAGTTTAGGAGATTTGTGTGCTGTAAGTAAATTTTCAAATGTCATATTCATGTCTTTTGACTATATATTTGTATTCACAACTGCCTCAAAAACAAGAGTTAATTGAATCGTGCAAAGTTGGTCCGGAAAACAACTTTGTACCATTTCAATGAGCAGCCTTGGTTTTTAATAAATACCCAGAACTTGAGTGTAAAATAATTCAAATTGAACAATGATGCAAAATATATAAGTCCAAGTTTCTTTGGCACAATAAAACAGTTACATGAACTGATTGAGCAATATAAAAATTGTAGCATGTATTTAAATTAATGAACAAAAACAATCTTGGCTACATTTGTGGACTTCATTAATCTTTGGTTGCAATTGGGGTACTTTTCTAAATTCAAAAAGAACAATCAAACTGGATTGTTTTATTGATGAGGTTAAGTAAAGATTTTATGAAGAATAGGAAGGTACCCCAAATACCAAAGTGATGTAACCATCTTCTTTTTTTCTTTATAAATTTCTAACATCAAGAGGGGATTCAAACCAGTCCTAAGTGAAGTGCTGAAGACCAAGGACTTAAAAAAACAAATCTTATGATCTAATCAATTTAGAGGATTTAGCAATATTTTAATTTTAAAAGATTCTTTCTTACTTTGTTAAAATATGCTACTTGAAAGAATTCATCTAGAAGCAGATTAAATTTTTTTAAAACTATGAACCCACTGGAAGAGTAATCACACAGATGTTATAACTATAGGTCTGCACTCAATCCTCTAAATGAGTATTAAAATCGATATTATTTTTCTCTTCTTATTCAAAATACTCAAAAAAAAAAAAGAAAAAATGTAATTTCACACACACATCAAACATTTACGAAATCGTTAATTTCTATTCCAAACATTTATTCCTCTTAGTGTGGTGTAAGATCGCTGATCAGATGGGATACTGCCTGATTACTGGATTAATGGTGAGCTCTGGCTGTCGCTGAAATCCAGTGCGTAATACATGTCTGAACTGTCGATCCCTGGGAATGCACGGGACTGAGCCAGAGGTTCCTTGTCTTTGTCCAAGCCATGCCTGCAAGCAATAATTAGTGATTAAAAAAAAACAAGAAATACTAATTCTTTTAGTAAACTATAATAACTTTGGAAAAATGCATTTCAAGGCACACTATTTACAGTATTTTTGTTTGATTCTTTGTTTATTTATTGCTCACTTTATGCTTCTATGGCCAATAGGACGGTGCTACAAGAGTTGGTCCTGAAATTTGCCTATTCAGGTATAATTAGAATAGGTATCTTTAAGAAGTACGTGAAATCGCAAAGGGTTCGAGACATCCATTTTACACCCCTTAAGTGTCCCCGCCCCCTCTAAGATATACCTTCTAAATATTGTGAATCCATTTCACATATACAAATAAAATAATAAAATTTCACGTATTTTTGAAGAATGTAAAATAATACAATAGATTTTATTTAGAGTTATCTGTTTTTGGGATATTTGAAACTTCAAGTTTTACACTTTCCTATTACTTTACATTTTAACATAAATCTGATGTCTTCAATACTGTATCATCAAATCAAATCCAATATCGATTATCATACATACACCGTCAATATCGCCTGTTGGAATGAAATTTCAGAACCTCCTGTTGGATATAGGTATTACTTGACTTGGATTTATGGGTTTGGAGAGTGGCTAAATTCAATCAAAATTTTATTTTTAGTTGAATTAAATAATTTTTTCAAAACTTTTCGTTTTTTTGCTACTAAACTTTAATAAAATTAGTTGATTATAACTGTTTTGTATATAACATCTAAATCACTTTTATAAAACTGTCGATTTTTATTTTGGGGAGGTGGATTTAAATGAAGGAAAACCAAAATCAAATTAATTCTATAAAGGAAAATTGTTTATTCTTCTATTATTAGAAGTTTTATGGTTTGGCGAGTAAATGGGTTGCTATTTGTATTTTTATTGTTACTTATTCCCTAGTTGGCATGATAATATAAAAAATTATCAGTTTCCAAAAAAAGATTAAACAAAGAGCGATCAAGAGGATCCAAGATCTCCTACTTCACTACTGATACAAAATTTAATAAAAACACGATTTCAAGATACTGAAAAAATGAACAAAAATAAAAATAAAATAAATTATTTAAAAATAATTTAAAAAAGGTGGTCACCCACAGATTAAGATAAGATTAATATAAAATAATTTAAAATTGACGTACGTCAATAAATACCATAAATTGGACAAACTTTGTTCACCTCCCGTTACTCGCAAAATTTGCGTGATCGGGTAGTAGGTATCAGTGAAGAGGAAGGATTGGCTCTACTTGGAGCCGAGCTCTGTGGTGTAGTGGTTAGCATCCGCGTATGTCACGCGGGAGACCCGGGTTCGACTCCCGGCGGAGCCAAATCTTTTCTCTTCAAAAAATAAATTATTTAAAAATAATTTTAAAAAAGTGGTCACCCACAGATTAAGATTAGATTAATATAAAAATAAAATAATAAATTCAATCAATCGAGGCACTGTGAAAATAAAATATTGGAATGGGCAATAAATGGTCGGAAGCACAGAGATGAATCCAATGCATTCTCATTCAGTTACTAGATATAACTCACATGTTTTTCTTAAGTACTGAATCCAAACGTGAGATGTTGAGTGGCAACAGTGGTGAAGTTTTGAAGCAACAATGCTTATAAGTCTCATGCATTCTGCAATGGCAAATTATGACCTGCAAATAAAATTAATAAGTATTAATGAATATAGTAGGGCATCATTGGTTGGTAACAATAAGCATTTACTGCAGTTGGTTCTTTAAAAAATGTTACTAGCATTTTCTTTTTATTATTAAAGAATAAAGGATTTAAATTTTTTTCTCATTCAGTAAAAAACCTAATCAGAATGCAAGACTTGGTAAACAAAATAAATCTTAAAATATAATTTAGAAATATGAATATTTTCTTCTTCTGTTCCCAATTTATTTGGATCTCAAGGGTAAAACCTCATTGTGTTATATTGTTTATTTTTAAAAACATGTATTGTTGAAAACTCACGGTCACAATAACAATGAGGAGGGCGCAAGCCAGAGTCCCTGCTGCTACATAAACATTGTGGAAATGATCCAAATGGATTGATACTGGCATTTGGAGATCGATGGGCTGTTCGTTGCCATTAAGATCAATTATATCTGAAGCACTGCTTGGTGGTATTACTTCAAATATGACTTCCTCTGAAAAGTGTTGATGAAGCTGCTCAGAAAATTCCTAAATAGAATATGATAGAAATAATTTAAGTTAATTTACCATTACAAATCTTTCCAGTGTAACCTGGTCTGCAAGCACAATAGAAAGATTCAACACTACTCCAGCATGTGCCACCATTTCTACATGGGTTTGCACTACAAGCCTGAAAAATTACAACAATAAATTATGTTTTTTATTTATTTTATGAGGGTATGTTTAGTATAATTTTAAAGCATTTTGATTCATTGATCAGTCTGTTTATGAAAAAATTGACATGGAATACTTCAATATTTTAATTAATTAGTAAAATAAAAGAAATTTATCAAAGGTATTTTATATTTAAATATTAAATGATGTAGGTACCTTAGTTATCTCAATGATTTTCAAACCTATGACGTTTATTTTAAAATTTTACGAATAGAAGTAAAAAAAATATTAAAAACTCATAGGTGATTATTTATTAATTATAACATTAATGGCTATTAAAATGTAATGTTTATAATATCAATAATTTATTGGGACTAGTGCAGGCAAACCCCTGCATAGCTTATTTCTGCCTGTATATCTATTCGCTTCAACTTATTTTGGGAGAATATTTTACCCTGGCCCTGTAAACCCCGTATAGTCTACAAGGCAAGGAAGGGGAGGAACCAAAAAAAAAAAAAGTCTTTCAATCTTAGCAATGTTCAAAATATATACATCATATAAAATAGATTATTTTCAATAATCGGCATTTTCACAAATTCTCTAATCCGTACAAAAAATGATATAAAGATGAATATGGTGCTATAGAACGAAGCTTTTGAAATAAATGCTAAGCAATGTTCTTGTCATCTGGTAATTTATCGTAGTATTATATATGCATCAAGCAGTCTACCAAAGCATTATAAAGATAGGTTGGAGACAGGTTTAAAATGAATATTGATGAATCAGGCTTATCTAAGGTGTTTCCTAATGGTTATTTAAAATTCTTTCTTTGAGTGTTTGAGAATTTCAGTAAATGGAAAGAAAGGGATTTTTTTTTTTATTTAACCAATTTTATTCTTTTCACCTAATTACTGATAAAGTGATCAATATAATCATTGATTTGGGGTAAAGGTTTGACAAGGTTTTAATGGAAATTTTTGCCTAAAATTAGGTTAATGCTATGAAGCCCATCATTAAGATTCAATGTATTTTGTATTTTATTACACTTTTGTCAGTTGTTTATTTATTTTTATAAAATTAAATCATTTTTAAATTTTACATTAATAGCATGTGAAAAAATGAGGGTAAATTTAATAAATTTTACTAATGAAAAATTTGTTAGCATACCAAATTATATAACTAATTAAAAAAAAAAAATAAGGTTAATGTGTTAAATACCTTGTCAAACCAAGGTAGAAAACTTTATTTTTTAAAATAGATAAAATAATACGCCATTAAAAAAGTGTGCTGTGCAAAAGCATTAGAAAATCTGATTTATCACATTAATTTAATTGGTCCATCACTATGTTTCTACTTTTTTCAACAACTTTGACTCAATAATTTTAAAATGAATCATTACATAAAAAATAGAAAAAAGTTTTTAAAATCATCTTACTGCTCTAGTGGGAATCAAGCATTCGGGACCAGTGAAGCCCTTGGGACATTCACAGCTGTAAGTGTTCCCCTTGTCAACGCAGTAATGGTGGTGGGAACATGGATTTGGTTCACACAAGTTCATCTGGTAAAAAGATACTTTGATTATTTAAGTTTAGTTAGATACATATATAATTTTAAACCTCAGTGAAGGAAAATACTTTGATATGACACGTGTCTCCTGTGTATCCTCTGGCACATTTGCAGGTGAAGCTATCAATGTGATCTATACAAGTTCCTCCGTTTGCACATGGGTTACTTTCACATTCATTATATTCTTCTTGACATTGGCTACCCGTGAAACCTGAAGCAAATTCACCTTACTTGTAGCAAAGGAAAAAAAAATGAACATTATGGCAGCATTCAATTGAAATAATTCTTGATCATGCAATATCCTCCTTAATACTAATGAAATTATTCATTTCTGAATGTAATAATGTCGACCATTGATTATCCAGAGTTATCAATGCTAATCCTAATCTGGAAACTGAAATTTTTTGAACAACTGAAGCCTACATACATAGGTGCATAGTTAAATTGACTCTGAAATATTGATATTTTGTTGATTTTGCTTGATTATTCATTGCTGATTGAATAATTCCTGGATCTAAACTCTAATACATAAAAAACATCAAAGTGTGAAGGAGTTTGCAGAAATCGATCGTTTTTTTTGTTGAAAGAGGCATTTGTGATGAATTCTCCAGAAAGTGTGATAAATTGATTAATAAACATTGAGCACAAGATAGGATGAAAGTGAAGTAAAAAATATTAAATGGTTGAATTGAACTACAATGCATTAGGTATGCATTTAGGTAAATCCATACATATGAATAATCTACAACATACAATTTTTGTTTTGCCTTTTTTTGATTAAAATAAAATTTCATTAACCTGGTTGACAAAAACAGCGGTAGCCTTCCTTCTGATCTACACAGATGCCATGACGACAAGGGGCTGAGGAGCAGGCATCGAGCTGGGTCTGGCAGTGTGGTCCGGTGTACCCTGGAGGGCAGATGCACTTGAACTGGTTGGCGGTTTCGTTACTCGGTCTGCAGGTTCCACCATGTTGGCAAGGTCCTGATTCGCAGGGGTCTGATGTGTCCTCGCAAACTTTACCAGTAAAACCTGTACAAAAAAAAGTAAAATTAATAAACAAGAGAAGTACATACTAATGCTTAAAATGAATTAAATAAATTTTAAACAGTATTTGGTTAGTTGGCCTACCATCATGAATAATACTCTTACCAATGTAATGTATAGTTTATATACAGCGGAACCAGATGAGGAATTGGTGTTTTCTAGCAAGTTTGAAATTTTTATTTTATTTTAGTTAAATTTAATTGTATAAAAATTTAGTGAAGAATAAATAAATTTGATAACTAAATAAGGAGGAAAACCAATGAACTGAAATATAGAGAATCTACTACTACATTACTCCATTGAGTACTACCCACTGGTAGTACTCAACTAACTTTTATAACTTAGAATGAACCGAGGATTTTCTTTTCTTACTCCTATGGAGATAGCCAGGAACATGGGAGGGAGTGAGGATGAGACAGTTTTGTTCACATGGCTCAAGAGTTCATTATTAAAAGACTGATAAGGAATATTAGTTGTAAGATTAAAAAAGATTTTTTTCACCACAATTATAAATAAATTGTGTGAAATAAATTATATTTATTTAGAACTGTCAAGGGATGTATTAAAAAGTCACTTAGTAGCAGAGTAATTTTAATAACTAATTGTTATAAGTTTCTAATTTTATATAATAATCATAGAAATTAGAAGATGAATAATAACTCTTAACTAATGAGAACTAAGTTTATTTAGGTTTGCTTCTTATAATTGAAAGATATTAAGGTTACCGTATGGGCAGAGGCATTGAAATGTCGACCCCTCATGCCCTTGAGAAATGTCAACACATATGCCATTGTTTTGGCATGGATTTTGATAACATGCATCCTTTTCTTCGCAGTGAGGGCCAATATATCCAGCACAACAAAGACACTCATAACCTTCCTGCAAATAAAGATTTTTTTAAAGTAAGTAAATAACAACAGTAAATATTTATGAAAATATTTATTAGTATTTATGTTGCACCAAATATATTGAATCAAATTTTATTTAATATAATAGCAACAATAATAATTTATTAAAAATAATAGCCTCGATCTAGATCATTGCCTTTTTAAAAACAATTTAGTTTTTATTAAAATTGTTGATTTTATTTCTTTTTTTATCACGGATGATTGATTCTATTTCTTTTTTATTATGCATAGATCAACAGTTTCTCACTCATCTTGTTCTTAATTATTTATTTTAATTCATTAGTTGTATTAAAAAAATGTTTCAGAACACGTAATTCGTTAAATTATCAAATATTGTTATTTACTCTCACAGATAAATGTACATTTATATAACTCTAGTCTGTAGAAGGCAGCTTAAAATATAAACTTTTCTCAGTTTATAATTAATAGAATAGAATAATTTTTATTGCTTTAAAGGTTTTACAACACCTAACAGCAAGGAGTTTGGCCTTAAATAAACATACATAAATATTTTTATAAACAATAATAAAATACATCAATTATGCATTTTTATACTTGGATGCACTATATCCTTTATTTTTAGTAATATTATTATCATCATAATATCTTCATAGCAATTTATTTTTTTTTTTATATATTTTGTTTTTAATGAGCTAACTAATGGTAAATGGCAAAATAACTAAAAAAAATATATTATATGTCTGATAACTAACTTATTTAATGAAACAATACTTCTTATTTTTGCCCCTTCTATCTTGAAAATAAAACTATCTTTGAGTTAAATATAATCTATGGACTATCAAAATATCCTGGAAAATTTCTTCATATTTTCATTAATGCTAGTCTATTTTATTAAGAAATTTATTCCTGATTGGATTTAAAATGGGGCATGATGTAAAAAAGTGTAGAAAATTATCTGGTTCATTTTTGTTGCAAAGAGCACACATAGATATTTGATCACAATTGTGTAAAGCTGAGTTAATAATGAGTTTCCAGTATTTATTGAATGAGTCAGCTAATAGTTTTTGGGAGATGAGTCCTATTTTATTGATGTGACATCAGTAATTAATGTAACCTTCGCCTAAAGCAAGTGTTGATACATTTCTCTGTACATATTGCTAAATAAGGATTTTACTTCTATATCTTCTATATCTCTAAGGTGGTCATCAATTGTAAGTAACAAATCTTTCATTTGTTTAAGGATGGTTGCATCTTGAATCTCCTATATTTTTTTAGCTCCTATTGAAAACAGAATATTTTTTTCCTGAGTTGCCCAGCATGGTATTGACTTTTTACAACTCCCTAAGTCTTCTAGAACATTGAAGTGGCAATCTACTTGTGTGTAATTAATAAAAATTATTTGTAAAAGAATTGCACGAGGTCAAGATAATACAAGATAATAGATAAAACAAGGCTGGAAGAAGAGACTGTTCTCAAGGGTACTTGTAATTTTAAGGCCTCCTACAAGGCTATTGAATTTTCTTGAATTGTGATATTTATAATTTAGCCATAGTTTTCTTATTATTTTTTTTTTTTTTTTTTTTTTTTTTAAACTGCTACAAGAAAAGTTGTAATGCCTTAAATATTAATTAAACCAGATTATGAAATCATTTTTCTTTACTTTCTACTAAACATGTTCTCTTTGTAATTTATATAACTTACAAACAAGACGAATAGAGTTTAGATTTCCTATTATTCACAGGCTGATTTGAAATGGGAGATTCTTTGAAAATTATCAAATTCAATCTTTTTAATATTGTGGCGTCCAGTTTTATTTTTTGTATCAGTCATGGTAGCTGGTAGAATACTACTGGGATAAAGTCTCCTGTTTATAGGAGACTTCAATTTCAAAAGGAATCTCAGTAACGATAACAATTGCTAATCATATCGTAATATAATAACAACACCTAACCATATCACACCCCTTCTTTGATTTCTATATGCTAACCTGTATAACTGAGAAATATAAAGGCTGTTGTATACCTTTATTATACACGGCTGTCGTTTGATACCTACTTATTGAAAAAATAACAAATTAATAAATTCGGAATGAGAAATGGTCGATTTAACGCCAAATTGAACTTTGAGCCAACTCCATATTTTGGGAAAACTAATGTTGAAGTTGAATTTTGTGAAACAGGGCTGAGTTTACTTCTACGGTTTTTGAAGTAAAATATAAGTAGTTGACTTTGTCTTTTATATTATTCAAATATAATGAAGCATAAAAATAGATAATTTAAAAAAAAATGATTAAATTGGTTTGGGGCTTAGTTCACTATGGTTTTATTCCGACCAAATAATTAGTAAATACGTGATCATTAATCAACATCATTAAAATCAAAACAACATCCGTTTAAGTTAATAGATTTATCATGATGTATAAAAATTAAAGGAGAGAAGAAATTAAGGAAAACCTTTACAATTATCAGACCATTATCAATTTTATAAAGCATTCTTTTTCTTTTTTGTTTTTTTTTGTATAAAGATTTTTAAATTTTTTTTTGGAAATTGCCAATGGATTTTATTATTAATTTCTAAATCACACCATGTAACATATATGTCAACTAAGTTTTCTCGAGAAAACTTTTTGTTTTAATTTTTATTAAAAAAATTACACAGGGTCTTAAAAAATAAGACTTCTACATGGGTACTTTTCTGGACATTGCTGTCCAACTTTTTTTCGTACCCAGTCACTGAATTAATTTTATGCTTGATTTTGTATGGTGTGAATAAAAATTATTCTCTTACTTTATTAATATAAAGTAAAAGAATAAGTAATAATCCCCTATTAATATAGGAGAACTTTTCTTCGCAATCATGTTGTAAAATCACACATTTTAAAGCATCGATTAAAATTTTATTAATTTTTTTAAAACTTCTTTATCAGATTTGTGTTCGTTGCAGTCATTTAATAAAAATAATTATCCTATTTCCATGATTAGCTCACAATTTCCTCCACATTCCGGACAGATGAACGTATTAAACTTTTTAAAATAAATATTGAATAATCCATAGCCAAGAGAGCTGACAAGGGCATTATTCTATGTCATTCCGGAATCAGGAGGCAAAGAGGAGAGCACACAAACTAATCCCTTTATCCAAGTTAAACGACAGGAATGGAGGGACACCTGAAGTGGAAACGTCCAAACTGTCGGAACCTTATCAAATTACCGGTGAATACATTCCTAAAGGTCGCGGAGGCAAATCGAGTTTGTGCCCTGGAAGGGAACTTGTTAGGCCGGCTAACTTATTTAGCTCAGAATGATATATGGACCGGTCCAGTGCCAAACTAACTCCTCGATATTTTATCCCGCCATCTTTGGACATCCATTTCTAAGCCCTCACAGGCCATGCAGACATTTAATTTACTCGCCCTGAGAAAGGCATGTGTTATCTGATAGAACTTTAGATCGGAGGAAAAGTCGCCTTTCATATGAACCGCTTTGAACCTTTTGTTTCCGGGAAATGCGGGTGCTTGATATAGAGTAGAAGCCTCCTTATCAGATCTGGCAGCTAACAAGCCGTGTTCTACCTATCAGCCATCTTGTTTCTCGGAGACATTAATTTTACCAAGTAAAGTAGCTTTATACTATTCACTCTATAGTTCCGCTCCCGGTTCGATCTTGGTCAGGCAAAATATTCTAAAGAGAATCAGAAATCATTTTTTGAGACCTCCAAGCCTCTCTTCAATTAATTAACTCCAACTAAGGCCCAAAACATTGGCGACAATTAATTCAAGTTTGATTTAGGAATTGTAATTCTTTAAGATCTACTCAAGCCAAAGGTGAGCCCCTTCACCGAGAATTATTCAGAAACTGAAATTAACAAAATAATGTGTAAAATATCAAGACACGTTAAAATGCTTTTGGCACTGTAAGGAATATTTATTGTGCAGTCCAATAAATAACTCAAGAACATCTAATAAGAAAGGGGGATGAAAAAAAAAAAACTTGCATCAATGCGTAACCGCAACTCCCCGACATTAAGGCAATTTTTCAGGGCATAGCAATAATAGTGGATGAAATGATGTCAAATCAATGAATGTAGTAAAGATAAATAATAATAACATGAGTAAAATGGAAAAAAAAAATATACACGCCATGAGAAGGTAAGAACAAGACAAACGAAAAACAATATACATCCGATTAAAGAAATACAGACAACAGAAAATATAGGCAGAAGCATGGGCGTCAGCGCCTGGGGGGGGCACAGGGGGGACGCGTCACTCCCAATAATTTGGAATGGGGCAACTACATGCACTCTAAATGAGACACAAATTGGCAATTTTTATTAATTCCTATAAAATACATCGTTGGAGGAAAGATTAATGGTTCCAACAGTTGTGTTTAGGCGTTGTTATTTCGACTTTTACCCTCTCGAATTTTTACCTATCTCTGAGAATATTAAGCCCCCCCCCCAATGATTTGGTGCTGGTGACGCCTATGGGTAGAAGTTACCATTTCTATTCGAAATTATTGATGTTTTGAACTTTTATTTATAGCTATAAACTTACCTAACGGATGCATCGAGAAATAAAACAATTAATGATATACGTAATTAATTATAAATAATTCAAACCATAGATGTATTTGTAAAGCAGGCTCCTTTCCCAGAACAGTTTTCGTTGTCACCGCAGTTCTCTGATTTAACTGTTATTTTGAGCTTAGCGCATCTGTTTCCGGAGATAACTGAAACAAACCAAAAACAATCTGATTAAAACAGTTTATATTTATACCTTTATATACTCACACATATTCTTTTTTAATACAGACATTTTGAACCAAAAATGCTGTAAAAAAAAATAATATTAATGAAATGTAACAATATTAATAATGATACAAAAGTAAAAATACGAAAAAGTATTCGTAATAGTGCTGAAAAAAGATACAGTATTTGGATGTAAAATCCATAACATGCATATATATGCATATATAATCTCACATTAAAAATAAATTATTACAGCAAGAAGGTTCAGTAAAAATAATCGGTTTTCAAAAAGGTTTCCTTATGTTATTTAATAGGTAAATGTATTTATTGATAATATCTTGAGTATTTCCATCGTTAAAGGGTTTTTTTTTTTTTTCAGGAAAGCTGCTTATTTCAATAATAATCAGCATTTTCCCCTTTAAATATTTTAAATTATCTTCATACAGCTACTTCAAGAAGATTCTCATTATAATAAAGAATACAAATATTCTCTGACGTTGATTGATAGGAAAATAAACAAGAAATTGACAAAAAATAAATAAAGAAATAAAAAATTAAAACAAACAAACAATTACACACTACAAGATTTCATTATACTCATACATTAATACATTTTACTTAAGTGAATTATTTTAATTTTTTTTTTGTATAACACGATCTAAAAAGGACTGAGAGATAAATAAAAAAAAGCTTCAGTCTTGAAATTTAACTAGACCCAATTCAAGGTAATATTTTTACGTCTTTTCATTTCAGTCTTAGTTTTCCTGACTGAGAAAATCGGGCTTAAAGGAGAGATAAGGTGCCTACGTCGGACTTCATTTATTTTTTTTAATTTATTCATTTTTATGTTTTTTAGGAGAGGGGATAGAAATAAAGTAGGATATACCTCGGATAAGAAGCGGCTCTTATTAAGGAAATAAAGAAAAATCCAAATTAAAAGGCTGGGTTCCTTTCAAGATATAAAAGCTCTAATGCAACAAAGCTCCTTAAGAAGTGATTTTTTTTTTAATTATAAAAAGCTATATATTTTACTCGACAATCTACTTCAAGAGATTTATTTATCAAATTCGATTCCTTCGTAACACCGCTATTGGTGAGTTTTTTGTGTGCATTTTTTTTTTTTAAATGATATTGCAAAACCTATTTATATTCAAATCATCCGAAACAAATTAAAAGCATTTAATATGTTTCTTTATCTTTTATTTCAATAAAGATTCATTACTTTTTTTTTGTTATAATTATAGGAATAATGATTAACTTAGCTGGTCTCTAGGGGAATGCTATAATTATCATCTAAAAATTAGCTAGCTCGTTGCAATGCATTTTGCAGATTGCGAATTATAATTCTGTGATGAGTTTATTTGTTGTTAATAAATTAAAAAATATAATTATTTATATTTTTATAGATTTTATAATTAGATTAATCTGTAAAGTTTTCTTATTTTTTTATTTTTTGCCGTAAATTAGCAACTTTTTACTCTTAAATGAGATTAAGGTACATCAAGAATTTAGTTTACAACCGATCATTATCGAGAGCTATTATATTTCTTTCCGGATTATTGATCACAATAAATGTTATACAATAATTATTTGTAATTACAATTTTTTATGGAGCTTGTAATTAATAATCAGGCATTTAGAATAGGATATCGAAACTTTTGGATTTTTGATAAAGCTGGGATTAGGTGTTTCTTTATCTCTCAATTTCGTCTACTGATCACAATAAATTCGCACTATTCAGAAATTAGAGCACTAAATATTTAATTGTCTAAATAAGTTTTGTTTGCGTGCGTATGCAGTGGTTTTGCCTTTATTATTTATTGTTTAGTTATTTATTATAGAGATATTTCACCATAGACAAGATTTAAATTAAAAGTCACATATATAAAGGGACTATTAAAGATAACAATTGGAATGAAGTCAAGAACAAAGTTTAATTTTACAATAGACAATTAACACGCATAGACAATTAACACGCATAGACAATTAATGAACGTAATTAATAATGTGGAATATATATTACACTTAAGATTATAACACAGGACATGATTAGTTAACTCAGTTATATATAAGGAGGTTGTCAAAACCGTGAACGAAGCGAGAGAAAACTTTTATCAGCTTGCAATATTCTTACATTTATATCTCATACCACAGTGTGATCAAGTGACCTTATAACCAGCTTTTAATTGGTCAGAGGTGTTTTTTGTAATTATAAAATTGAATTAGATAGAGTATATGGATCAATTATTATCCTTTAAATTGTTCTCAGACAAATTGGAAATTTGGTAGAAGATAAATAGATACTTCTAGACGGCGAGGATAAGAGCTTTAAGGAAACTTGGGATAGACTTTCAGTGGAATAGATCAAAGGAAGACACGATAAAACATCCCTGAATACATTTTCAGATTCATGGCAGAAATTCATTTCGAGTAGTACCCATTGGCAAAGGATGCTCGGGTTGCTCCTGCTATAAAGGCGTGGGATGCAGGAATATTCATTTTTCTTTTCTCTTTTTTTTTTAACCCCGTTTCTTTATGGGCACCCACCCAGGGGTTGAAAATTTCATGAAATGGCTCCCGCACGTGGATTCTTTGAGGGAATTAAGTGAGACAGTCGGGGAACTATAAACAAGCTGTTCCAACAGTATCGGCTACCCGGCATATCATATGGTCTATGAGAGGCCTCTTTCTGTTTGCGGAAGCTTTATGTGGCTTTTTCACAAAGGTGTCTGCATACAATAAGATTGATTTTTTCTATTGTGTTCCGAATAGCTTTACTGTTTGTACAACATTCATGGTTAAGCGCTATTTTATTTATATTTATTTAATCGACTGATGGAATGAAAGAAAATAACATATGCATGAACGTACAATAAAAAAAAACCACTCAACTGCCAGGTCTAACTAAGTATTAATTACCACAAACTAACACAGATTAAATGTTTGACCATTATACCATTAATTGGGTGTGGCATTAAGTCGAAATATACTTCGAAAAGTGGTTAAAAAAAAATTAATATTAATAGAGCTCCGATATCCAAGAATGCTGAAGGGCGACCCGCTTTAAAATTCTCGCGTAACGGCGGAAGTTTGAATCAGCCCTGTGCGGGTTGACTTGAATCGTGGCGGACTCACGAGTCCTAACCTTACCACCATGGTTAGGATAGGGATTTTAGGGCTATAAACATAAACGTCTAGATTATCAGTCACCAAAAAAATCTTTGCGTGGTTAGAATAGGTTGGTTAAACCTATGTAACCACATGTGCGCCACTAATGGACAGTAGTGAGCAAAGAAGAAAAAAGAATAGCATTTTCCAGTCTAACAGCGGAGGTATACTTTTTATTTCATGGGCGGGTAGACTTTTATTTCAAGGCGGACCCACAGGATTAATCTCGATCTTCCCACCATGGTTAGGATAGGGATTGCAGGGCGATCAATGTCTTTATGTTCAAGTGCGAAAAAAATTGTTTACAAGTAATTATACATAATACTTCAACACAATACTAACACAATACATAATGTGTAAGTTCCACACATAATACTTTATATGAACATTATGTATTTTATATAGCATGTTTACCTTATCATAATTTGAGGATGCCTAAAAAAATAAATAAAATGCTTTTAGCCCCTCAAACCATAATTCCATAATTGATTTCCTGCCTATGTTAACAATCCCATGGAAATCAAGACTTTTCTGTGTTATTAGCAATCAGCAAATTAAAATTAGTAACCACAGATTTATCATAAAAGCGTTATCACAATGATATGATTCAGTGGAGTGATTATTGCGTGATTTCCATTTTATTTGTTCAAAGCTACTATTTAATTAAATGGGACAATGCAACGAATTAATTATTTAGCAGACAATAAGATTAACACAGAGCAAGTAATACTTCTGATTACACTGGAATAATTAACATAGACTCAGTGCTTTTCGGTCAGGATCTTCCAAATTGTAATGTTAAATCGTTAAACAAAAAAAAAAACATATGGTTTAAAATTTCAGACCTTTTGTTGGAAATAACTAGCGGTTAGAGCGAATCGTCAGAGTTGGAACGTGTTTGGGACTAGATCGTTCGAGCTCAGTCCAGGCAGGCCTGGAAGGTTCCAGAAGGTTCCTTTTACGACTATATATAAGGGGCGAGTGACTGGAAGGCTCAAGCCATATGATTTGTGTTACAAAGTGATAATTTTTGTAACCTGCTTTAATATTTGAATTGCATGAATTCTTGTGGCATTGACTATTGTTATATTTTCGTTTAATAAATAATGTTAACCTACATAAGTGTTAAAATGTTTGGAAATTATGAAATTTCTTTTCATGGTGGTGAAGTAATAAAGGTTTGATAAATCCTCTAATCTGTGAGAAAGAAAGTGTACTCGAAGGAGAAAGAGAACTGCTGAGCCAAGTCCGGTGTGAACACGTCCCACTCCTTGACAGCCGCCTCTTCCCCACGTTCCAATAACTTGCTATTTTTACCAGAGCAAGCTCAAATCCCGAGTATACTCTGGTGATATAATTTTATACCAGTTTTTATCTTCTACTAATATTATTATTATCATTATTATTATTTTAATCAGCATCTCTTATAGAACACTTGAGCAAGTCCCTCTTCTGTGAAGTCATTGACAGAGCTTAAGTGGTGCTTACCCAAGAATAAAGGAGCTTAGAATAGGCCAACAAAGAGGACAAAGGAACCCGAGACGTTCAAGTCAAATAAAACTACTTAAACAATTACTAAATAATTTAGCTTTAATATTAAAGCATCGGTAGCCTGCAATTTGGATAAAAGTTGAATTAGAATTGGGCAGAGTATAAAAACTTAAGGATTTTTTTCTATTAGGTCCTGAGAGAAAGACTAATATTTTTTTTTTTTTTTAACGTGTATATTAATTTAAATTCTTTGTATAATAAACTATTCCATTTATGAGCTCATATTTTCCACAAAATTACTTTGTTGAAGCGCATTTTAACTAAAATCCCTATCTCTTGACTTCGTAGGATATCGACGGACTTTAATGGGGTGAGTTTCAAAAGCATCCTTTCCCGAAAGAAAATATTTATGAGTGTCCAAATATAAAATTTAGATTTGGGAATACAATCCTCTTCAGCAACAACCTCGCGGTCACTAAAAATTCATGGAATACATCAAGAGCCCCAGCGCGGTGTTTCATCGTTTGGGTAATTCAAAACCAAGGATCAAAACTCTCGACCTTTTTGCTAATCAATAATTTTAAATGTTACATTATACAATTCCACAACAATAATAGTAATAAGTCATGATATATAAAGTTTCCATATTTTACATTAACAAATTAAAAGACATAAATGATTTTTAATAATGAACTATCATTTATACCGCAGCAACTTAGTCATTATAAGACTACTTTTACGAAACCAACAATAGCTTTAATATTTTTTCACTATTAATTATTATAGTAATTTGTATCACAATTACTGCTCAACAATATTTAATAATAATGATTGAATCAAATCAGAAGATAAAATAAATTTGAAATATTTGAATAATAACGTATTTTAAAATTATTGGAAAAAAGTATGTTGAAATGCATTGCATCAAATTGTGTATTGTACGACAATAATATGTCGTCGAAAATATATGTAAAGTTGCTCTCTACTTGTAACATACCTATTTATTACAAACCTTTCATTTAAACTATTTATGTTTGTTGAGCCCATCTGTTATAACCTACCTTTTCTACTTTTGCATTTGGGAAAATATCTTGTAATTTAATTATTCTTTCCAGGTATGTTTATTGTTCCTATTTTTGTGTAATGTGTTTAAAAGCTCTCAACAAATGTTTTACTATTTGTTAATTCTTTCCAGAATAATAAAATCTGTTATTGACCCAACCTATCTATCAATCTTACAAATTAAATTACAAGAAGGGAATCATGGATGAAGCTAGATTATTCGTCCACGTAGTAAAAAGAGGTGAAGCGGATTACGAGCTTTCTGGACTGTCTGAAGATAAAGAGCTCTGGTTTGTATTACCTGAGGAGTACAGAAACATGGCGATACATAAGGTACTCTTGTCTAAATCAACTATTAAAGCAGCTCTCTCAGCTATCAAACCTATAGATGGCTACCGTAAGGTGGGAATAAAACTAGATGAAAATATTAAGCGTGAATACTTCGATGAGGATGGTAATCTGAGTTTCAGGTCCATTCCCCTCGAAGAAAGCCAACCAATATCCGAGTCTAGATATCAATTGAGAGAAAAAAATTTAATTGAAAAGATAAATTTGTTAGAAAATAAATTAAAAAGTAATGAATTAGAATTACATGAAGTAGAAAAAAAATTTCTTATCGATAAATTTGATAAAACATGTGATCCGAATGAATGGTTAGGTAGATTTGAAAATGAATGTACAAGACACTGTATAAATTCCGTTGAAAAGAGGATCGAAATTCTTAGGATTTTTGTGACTGGCTCATCGAAGGATTGGTATGAGGCGAACTTAAAGAAGATAGGTTTAAATGACTGGGTTTCTTGGCGTCTTTCCTTCCTAAATGTATTCGTTGATAAGGGTTGGTCAAAAGTGAGAAAAGCTTACAGCTACAGATTTTTAGGTGGTTCCTTGGTTGACTACGCCCTGGTCAAGGAACGATTATGTTTAGAGGTCGAAAGTCAATCAACTGTTATATCTAGAATCAATATGATAGTTATGGGGCTTCCTATTCAGGTACAAGATGAATTGGATAGGGAAAAAATAATTACAATCGATAAACTGTATACAGAATTAAGGAAACTTGACGGAACATTCGGCAAAATTAAAAATAATAATGGTCATTTTCAAGTTAAGAAACCCTCTGAAAAAACGCGGGATAGAAATGACATAAGAATGAAAACGGCCAACCCAGAGAAGAAACCATGTTCCATGTGTGAAGAACTTGGATGGCCTAATCGATATCACCCTGTTAGCCACTGTAGGAATAAGAACTTGTACAAAACCAAAAGAGAAGTAAATTTTAGTGAACCAATTACTACTTGTAAGGCAGTTGATGCTTCTCAGTCGTTTATTGAATTGAAGGATGAATGTTTAAACTAGAAAGCCCGGGGAAATTGAATCCTTTGATTAAAATAAATGTTATTATTGATAATAAGTTACGAGTGAAAGCCGTATATGATTGTGGATCAAACGTCAGCTTAATAAATCAGAGAATTGTGGAAATTTTGAGATCAAAATTAATAAATAATAGTACTGCATTTAAAACAATCAATGGATTAAATTTCTCCACTGCCCGGGCAAATATCATTCTGAAAATTGGTAACACTACAGAAAATCTTAGTACCTATGTAGTGAAGAACAACAACTTTTCTTATGATCTCCTACTAGGTCTTGATGCTATAAAGAAATTTAGGTTAATTCAAGATGAAAATTTAAATATTTTTCAAAGGAATGGTAATGAAGTTGTAGACTTGAAAGAAATAGAGGAAGAGAATAAGATGATTAGAAGTAATGATAAAAATAATGAATTAAATTTAGATGAAACATTAAATTTAGATGTCACTAAAAAAATAAAAATTGTAGATCATATACAAGATGGGAGTAAGAGGAACCAAATGTTAACATTATTAAAGAAATTTGGCCATCTGTTCGCTAAAAATAAATATGATGTGGGCAGGGTAAAATCAAGAGAAGCTGAAATAAGATTACTTAAGAATGAATATTCTTCAAGGGCTTATAAATGTTCAATTTTAGATGAAAAAGAAATAAAGACGCAAATTAAGAAACTCTTAGAAGCAAACCTAATTCAAGAATCTGACTCGCCATTTGCATCCCCGGTAACTCTTGCTTACAAAAAAGAAGATGGCCGCAAAACTAGACTTTGCATTGATTTTAGAAATCTCAACAAGCTGATTGTACCAGAATATTTATATTTATTATTCCATTCCCGACAATAAATGATGTAATAGATAAGGTCGCAAATTGTAAATATTTTACGGTTATTAATATAAATTCTGCATTCTGGTGTATACCTTTAAAGGAGCAAGATCGTGAGAAAACGTCATTTATAACTAAATTCGGTAAATTTATGTTTAATCTTCTACCTTTTGGTCTAAAGAATGCTCCGGCTATTTTTCAACGAACTTTATCAAGCTTGCTAAGGAGAAATAATATTGATGACTTTTGCGTTAATTATATAGACGATATCCTTCTTTTTTCTAAAACATGGGATGAACACTTAGAACTAATTGAAAAACTTTTAAAAGCCATTGGACAGGAAGGATTCAAGATTAAATTAGAGAAATGTACCTTTGCCGCTAACTCTGTGAAATATCTTGGTCATTTTATACAAGAAAATAAACTATCGCCGGCAAAAGAAAATTTGGTCGCGATCCAGAATCTTAAAAGGCCATCGGACAAATCAGGTGTTCGCAGTACATTAGGGTATATTAATTTCTATTTAAAATGCATCGAAAACAGCGCAGAGAAATTTGAACCACTTCATAGGTTGTTGAGAAAGAATGTTGAGTTTAAATGGACCGATGAATGTGAAAATAGCTTTAATTTAATAAAGCAATACTTGTGCTCCTCTCCAATTTTGGCAATTTATGATTTCGGAAAAGAAATATACATTGAAGTGGATGCCAGCTTTAAAGGCTTGGGCGCGACGTTGAAACAGCCGCAGGCTGATGGAATTTTGCACCCCGTAGCCTATTTCTCAAGAAAACTGTCTCCAACTGAAAAAAGAATGGATATCATTCATCTTGAATGTAAGGCTATTAAAGAAGCTATAAATTATTGGCAGTATTATCTGATTGGTCGTCAATTTATAGTCTGCAGTGATCATAAACCTCTGGAGAATCTGAAGACTAAAGCGAGAACTGATGAAATTCTGGGAGATTTGGTAAACTATTTATCACAATTTAACTTTAAAATTATTTATAAAAGAGGGAAAGATAATGTACTCGCAGACTTATTATCTAGAGAACCAGTTCTTGAATATTTTGAAAATGAAGACGCCTTTCCAGTGATTAACTTAGTCCAAATTAATGAAATATTTGATGACCAGAAGAAAAATGCTATTCAACTAAATTTAGACAAACATATTGAAAAACATAATAACATTATATTCAAGAAGTTGAGAGGTAGATCTAGGATATATGTATCTGTTAATTTCGGATACGACTTATTGATCGAGTTCATAACTACTATGGGCAAATTGGGGTAGCTCAAATGAAAGAAATAATAAGGCCATACTATTATTTTAAAAATTTGGATCTTTTAGTGGAATCGTTTTGTAAAATTTGTTCAACCTGCATGGAAAATAAAGTTCACAGACATAGACCCATTGGTTTAATGTCGAAATTGGGGCCACCAAAGGAACCTTTTGAGATCATGTCTATTGACTCGGTTGGTGGGTTCGGAAATAACAGATCTCCAAAAAAGTACATGCATATACTAGTTAATCATTTCACTCGCTACTCCTGGATTTCGACCACAACAGGTCAATGCACTAAAGACTTCATTAAATTAATTGATCCAGTTGCTAAGAACCATAAAATTAAAATAGTTTTAGCTGATCAATATTCGGGCTTCAGATCAGGAGATTTGAAGCGATACCTCAGTAAGATGGATATTACTCTAGTCTTCACATCCATAGATTGTCCTGAATCTAATGGACTTAATGAGAGATTAAACCAGACTCTAGTCAACCGGATTAGATGCAAACTCAACAGTAGCAGTAATAAACGTGCTTGGCCAAGCGTTGCTCAAGAGTGTGTCCAAGATTATAACAAAACAAAACACGGCGCGACCAAGTTTGAACCATGAATATTTACCTCTGGGGAAGAAGTCATCAATTTCTCCATTACCCGTTCACAATCAAGGAGATCTAGAAGAAGACAGAAGGACAGCTTTTCTTAACTCAATGAAAAGCTTCTACGCCAACAAGATCAGAGTGGATAGGAACAGAATTGAATTTGATTTCAAGATTGGAGACCTCGTCTACATTGAAAACGGCAATAAACTAAACAGGAGAAAAATGGATAAAGTGAGAATCGGGCCATTTCCGATTATAAGCAGACTATCACAGTCTATGTATGAAGTCGGATGCGGTAAGCGGAAGAAAACATGCAATTACTTCCACAGCAGCAAGTTGTCACTTTATAGGGATGATAAAGTGACCAGGGAGGGGAAGGTGTAAAGTTGCTCTCTACTTGGAACATACCTATTTATTACGAACCTTTCATTTAAACTATTTATGTTTGTTGAGCCCATCTGTTATAACCTACCTTTTCTACTTTTGCATTTGGGAAAATATCTTGTAATTTTATTATTCTTTCCAGGTGTGTTTATTGTTCCTATTTTTGTGTAATGTGTTTAAAAGCTCTCAACAAATGTTTTACTATTTGTTAATTCTTTCCAGAATAATAAAATCTGTTATTGACCCAACCTATCTATCAATCTTACATATATATGTTACATACGAAGAAAAAATATAGTGTATATACTTAAAAAATTGCAAAACAGGTCAATTTTTTTTTTTTAACCTATTCCAGGATATTTACAGCTGCGTTATTCAAAAGAAAATTTATACAGATACAATTATTCATGTTTTTTAAGCCAATTACAATTGCATAAATATGCAAAATTTAGATAAAATAAATCCTTAAAAGAGAAGTTTGTGAATAGTCTGTGCTATGTTATGAGTCCTGACTAAGTCCATAAAAGTAGCGCTGATCTAATTTGTAGGTTGCTAATTACACAGTATATATCCTACAGACTTAAATATATACATTTATTTTGCTCCATATAGAGCACTTTATCCGTTAGCAAACAATTCCACATTTCTCTTTTCCAGAGAAACCATTACTATTATCTTTTTATGTACAAAATTTTGACCAAGTGGAAACATTTAATAATAATAATATATATATGTATATATAAATATAAAGAAGAAATAAATAGAACTGGTGGTGGTACATCCTATTTTAATTGTAACCGTTTCCATTTTTAATGTCAACCTTAAAAAATGATCTTATCCTAGACAAAGGCCTGAGGCCCAGACTTCACCAATTGTACATTTTTAAGAGTTCACATATTTTTTTATTTTTAAGAGTGACAATTAAAATGGAAAGGGCTACAATTAAAAAGAAAGGATGACGATTGAGTTGTAAAGGGCTACGTTTGAATGAGAAACGGTTGCTTCTGACTTGGAAAGGGTTTCATTCGATTTGTGGAGGTTTACAGTTGACTTGGAAAAGGCTCAAATAGATTTTGAAATGCTATATTAATATTATCAACTTAATGAACAATGATGATTAATAAATGACATGGAATGATAAATATGTAGAAAATGTAAAGTATTCATTGACGAGTACCCATGAGTAGATTGACACCCTCGCTGAGGTCCTTGTCGTAGAGGTTGATGACCCCAGGTTCGGAGAGGGCCACGTCCAGCTGTACGCCCTCGCTGGAGTCGCAGCCGCGGGGCCCGGGCCTGGGGACGGAGAACACCGTGGGGCTGGTCTCGTTGTGGATCAGCGAAAGGACATCACCCGCCTGCAGCTCGATGTCGCTCGTCTGCCCGCAGGGTCCGTCTGGAGGGCACTCCTCCTGTAACAGGCAACAGTGAGGTGAGGTGAAGAAGAAATCGAGTAAAAGAAGAGAGGAGGGATCAAGGATTCGGATATACCAACTTGTCGGCACACATAGATACGGGAAATAAATACACAAAAACAGCTATTCCAAATCAAACTTCTGATAAACATGTTTACTAGAATACTCGTGAATATAAAGTAATAAAACAAATATAATGGTGGCTTTACACCGCGTCTAACCACGTGAAGATAAGAACTAATCCCTCGAGCCTTACCCTACCGACTACGAATAGCCATTTTCTACAATTTACACTGGAACGTGAAGTCGATCGAACAGTGATGTCTGCCCGCACCTGAGTACCATTATACTACAATTCAAACGGCTCACTTCAGAATATTGTTATAACTTAATTTCGATATAACCAACGTCATTAAAAAAGCTGAGAGAAGTTCTATAAGCTTATCTTAACTAACTCAAAAGCGACAGTAGCCGAACATTGCCAGAGACAGGATGTTGGTAAACAAGGTTCGAGGCTGAGTAAAGCAGTCTTAACGTTGCTATATGGTCTACTACATCTTTTATCACTAAGGGACGGTTTTCCCGATGTTTCAATAAGTGATTGTTACTTTACTTACCTATGTGTATGAAATATGTATAATACATATATGAAAAATATTCCGTAAAATAATCCGTGTGTGTGTGTGTGTGAGTGAAAAGACTTGCACACAAACGATAAAATCGATATACGATAAGCTCCGAATGCCAATAGAACATAAGGGACCTTTAGGTTATGGAAGGGAAGGAGTAGCGATATTTTCTATTTTCAGAATCACATTTTATCCCTATCTTATATTCTATGTCAGATCTGAAGCATGTAGTTGACACCTTTCAGCCTTAAGCCGTTTGGAAAGAGCAACATTGAAGATGGGTGTTTGCAGATGCTTATTTCTTCAAGCCGATATCTTCGATAAGGTATTTTTTAGGGTAACAAAAATATGACAAAAATATATTTATTAAATTCAAATTTGATGGATTTATTAAAAATCCATTTTTCACTCCTTCGCACCTGTCCAGCACACCAGTGACAGTTAGCGAATGTGATTAGGAAATACTACTTGTGCATTTTAGACTTGCAGATAGAATGTGCCCAGCACCGCCAGCACAATTCAGAAGTCAGCAGTGGCTATCTCTAAGATTCTATTGCTGTTTCTTGATTTACGAAAGGAAATCTTTCATATATCACCAGGACGTGTCTTTGTTAGTATTGAAGAGTTTGTTCAAGTTATTCGAAGGTTAATTGAAGTATGCAGGTGTGTAGAGATCATTACGTATCGAGGAACTTCTGTGATTAGCTAATTCATTGTGCTTGTTGTTTAATTATTCAATGTCCGCTTATCATACTACGGATAATCTACATTTATTTTATATATTTAAGTATACATGTGTTTGGAATTTCAGTTTCAAAAATAAAATAAGTAAAAGTTAGTAAATGTGTTTTATTATAGATATAGAATTTATTTTTTATTCAGTTCTCTAAGGAATAAAATTCAAATTTATGTCATAACTTGGCACAATAGAAATTAATGATGTAGAGAACGGGGCTCGAGAGAGATTTGTCAAGGGTAGTGTGGGGGGGGGGGGGGGAAGGTGGTAGGGGGCCCCAGTTATGGTATAAATTTTCGAGAGGAGGGGTGGACAAAGTTTCTATAGACCCTTAACTTTCGTCCTAATCCTCTTCAAAGATGTCTTCGGTTCGATGAACTTTGGTTCTCCTAAGTCTTTGTGCAAGGATTGCACTTGGCGTTAGCAATTGGCTTAAATTAAGAACTATCATCATGTTATTATAAATTAATTATTATTTAGAGTAATAGAAAACTAAAATAAAATCTATCATAACTAAAATTCACAAAGGAATAATGGGTGATAGGAAGTTCTAATATCAAAGTGATAAGGATATAACAAAGATAATCAAAACACAGTTATAAGATGGATTGAAATCTTTTTATTTTATTTGTTGCAAAGAAAAAATAAGTAATGCAATCGGTCACCCTCAATGGCACTAAGGTAACAATAAATTCACAATAAAGTAACTATTCAGCTAATAAAGAAGAAATATAAAGTAACTGCCTAGTTCTTTCCACTCAACATTATTTTGCTTTAAGTACTTAAGTAACGCACCACAGGGCGTTGTAGTGTTCGATATACATACAAATATAGGTACGTGAGTATATTTCTTCCATATAAAGGTGGGCACTTAATAATTTTAGTTTTTAATGAGATCAAGATCTATTATTATTTCTTATGGGCGGAGACTTTAAAAATATCATTGATGTTAAATTTCAAGGGGGGGGGGAGGTGCTTATATTATGAAAAATTTAACCTTATCCGATTTTATTGAAACGAGGGTGTATTATTAAGTTTTCGTGGGATAATAAATAGTAAATTACTTACATCTGCTTGGATAAATTTCTGGTGGGTAGTGGCTACGTTATGAATCGTTTAAACGTTTCCGACTATATTAAAATAATATTTATTTTTACTTTCACTTACCTATATATGAAATATACAGTATGTGGAAGTATTGCGATCGTGAAAATTTTCGACTTCCGGTTTTCAACGGAAATACACGTTTTGGGGTCCCCTGAGTCCAAATGACCAAGTCCCACGAAATGGTCTGTGTGTCTGTGTGTGTGTGTGTGTGAACAGACTAGCTCAAAAACTATAAACCGTGGGAACCTGAAATTGGGTATTTAGTGTAGGTGTATGCCCGCTATTTGACAGTAAAAATTTCATCAAAATTGCTCAAAGGGAGGGGGTACTTTATTTAATAACTTTTTACGTTTTTTTCGATTTTCTCAAAAACCGCTCTAACGATTTTGATTAAACTGAGTATTTGATCTATTCATGTGCCCGAGATATGACTGTAAAAATTTCATCAAAATTGATCAACCGGAGGAGGGACTTTACTTAATAAATTTTGTATCATTTGCACGTGTTTTTTTTTTTACTCAAAAACGGCTTTAACGATTTTGATCAAACTGGGTATTTGACGTATGTATATGTTAAAGATGTGATAGCCCGCATTTCATCAAAATTGATAAACAGGAGGGGGGACTTTACTTAATAAATTTTGTCCAATTTTTACATTTTGATCGATTATCTCAAAAACGACTTTAACGATTTAATGGGGAAGGGGCTTTTTTTGTTTTTCTATAAAGTACCTTTGTTTTAGTTTATATTGAGAAATTAACTGTCTCTCATCACGCTAAAAAATAAGAAATGGCTAAATATGATATATGAAGAAAATCAAGTAAACATATACAGGAGAAAAAAAGAAAAATATTCCGTCAACTCATAAAACACCTTGAGCTCACGCATGCGCCGTACGCCTTTAATGACAAACTAATGCGTTATAATTAAACTGTTCTGTTCATTTGAGAAGTGGCAATTAACAAAACGCATTAATTTCTAATCTAAGTAAGTTGGTAAGTGAAAGTTGTGTGTTGCGCGCACGCACCAGATTTTTTTTATAGTAATACTATCGATTATAAAACTTAAAAGGAGCGGTCACATATTTAAATGATTTTATCATTTTTTTTGCTAGATATGAAGATCTATTTTGTATTCTTTCCGATGTGCTGATTTTTTTCAATTTACTCATGATATTAATATGATTTAAAGATGATCTGAATGTCAAATATGGAAAAGTTACTGGACAGAAAAAAATTGTGTTTTAAATTAAAAAATTAATAAATCAATTCGTCTTTTAGATAGGGGCAGGCCCCGGAACGTCGTTGGGAAGACAACAAAGCGAAAAAAATATTTTAAGAAAAAATGTTATATTATATTATTGTATTATAAACAATTAAATAAATTAGTTTATGTGTCTTCCTTAATTAATTTAACAATTATAGCGTATAAAAAAGGACCCCCCAAAAAATTGACAATTTAATAAAAATGATTCCAAAATTTATGATACCCATCTGTCATTAACTATAAGCTATAGTATTCTAGGTAGTCAAAAAATTACACTCACAGTAGATACAATCATATCAATGAAATAGAAAAAATTAACCAATTCATCGCAAACTAAGCGTCACCCCAATCGAAAATAAAAATCGGTAATATTCTAAAAATCTACCTTCTCAGATTTTTTTTCCGCCAAAGTCCATTGTGTTTTTTCTATTTTTTTTTATTTTACATTAAAAAAAATATTTTCAACTATTAATAACTACCATAAAACGGGGTGACATTGTGACTAATGGGGTTTTTAATTTTTCTACAGTTTTTCAATTTCCCTCCTTAAAAAGAATCAGGTTAGGCAATTCAGCGTACTTGTCAGTTAGTCAGTAATGTGCTGCAACCTACTGGCCACATATAGCTTCTTTCATTCCATTTACCATGGTGCTTTATTTCATATATGTTTGATTGTTATCATTTATTTGAAACCTTGAAATAAAGCACCATGGTAAATGGAATGAAAGAAGCTATATGTGGCCAGTAGGTTGCAGCACATTACTAACTAACTGACAAGTACGCTGAATTGCCTAACCTGATTCTTTTAAAGGAGGGAAATTTAAAAACTGTAGAAAAATAGGCTTGTCACAAAGTCACCCCATTAGTCACAATGTCACCTCATTTTACGGTATTCTTAGAATATTAGTGAAGTGAGATTTAGTGTCAAGTCCGGAAAGAGGTGCTGTTGGGCACTTTCCTTCCTCATGCCTGCAATGCCTATATATTTATTAATTTTATACGATCAAATTCGCTGATTGTCGCCAATAGTTGACAGGTGCGAATAAAAGTATGAAGATAACTCGATACCAGTGGAGGAAGAGAAGTGATGGGGTTTGTCATCCTGCTTAGCACGTAAAAGAAGAAACCCGCTTTTCCAGTCATGAACAGATATCGTGGTAGGGGCGTTTTATATTTCAGGTGGAAGACTGGGGGCGGGGGGGAGCAGAGGGAGGGGAGGGTCGTGGTACACGTGTCCCGGCCGGCTAGGGGCATAGGAGGTTCCGCATCCAATGTTTACTAACTCGCCGCCCTCCCTGGGCCGTATATATAACAGTAATGTATCTCTAATATATATCCTCCGGCCAGTTACGCAATATATTTTCCCTGTTATACGGCCGGTATAAAAGCATATCTGTTCCCCATCGCCGGATCCTGCTTTTCCACGAGGCTTTTAAGACATAAAATAGTAAGAGGGGTGTTCTGTTGATCAAAACATGAGTTCTCAACTAAGAAAACCCTACTGACCGTTAATAACAGATAAGATCACATAAATGTAAGAAGAAAATCTCATATAAACAGTTTAAAAAAGATTTGACCGATTTGGGAGAACCGATTTAGAATGAGAATCAATCCCATCAAGCAAATTAATCATCTTTTTAAGTAAAAGAAAAATCTGTTACAGTATACGACTCAATCCCAAATCAATCAATACAATAATAAACCAACGAGAATCAATACCCATAAATCAACCCTTTGCACTCGAGATCACCGGAGCAAAGCCATTTAAAATTTGTCTTCAAACTCGAGGGCTCCGCTACGGAGACAATGCAAATAATTTTCAATTTTTAACATATAAGGACATAAACAAATCGTAAAAACTATTTATAGGATGTTTCGCTTTTGGTGATAAATGACGGTCTCGGCTCGCAGTGTTTTTCATTATTAATCTTTTAACGTACCATAAATGGACGTAAACATAAAATAAATGGACGCGAACATGGAGAATGGAGGATTCGCTCTATTAAGGAGCTTTGCCAGCTATATGATAAACCGGATCTGGCCTCAATAATAAGAGAAAGCCAAATCAGATGGTTGGGACATGTTGCACGTAGATTCGATCCCCAGACGCGTGCTGGAGGCCCTATAGCCCTGGTGGTCGTCGCGGTAGAGGAAGACCACGCCTTAGGTGGCTGGACCAGGTGGAGGATATTTTGAAGAGGATGGGTATAAGAAGATGGAGGATGCTTGCCCGAGACAGAAGAGAGTGGAGAAAGATCCAAAGAGAAGCCAGGGTCCTTATAGGACTGTAGCGCTAATAAATAAATAAATAAAAATAAAATAAATAATCTTTTAACATGGGCTATATTTTCTGGTTTTAATTCATCTTTTATTTCCTCAATTGTATAGTAATTTAGTTCGGGGCACCAAATAATCCATTTACTTTGATTTAGTTTCCCATGTCTTCTACTTTAACCGGAAAGTTATTAAGTAGATTTTCACATTTTAGGAGCTTTTCTGATTGGATATCTGAGAAAACTTTAACTAATTGGGTCCCATCTCGTAATTTTTTAACTGTTTTTACTTCTCCAATTTTTTTTTATGATTTTATACAGCATTAATAATAATAATAATATAATATAATAAAATTATAACAAACATATAAAATAAATAAATTAAAATTAATATAAAATTATAAAAAAAATATAAAATTTTAAAAAATTAATTTTTTTGTAACTATGTGTTCTTGAAGCTTCACAAATACATATATCCTAAATTTCATTATAATTCCTTACTTGGTTCTAAAATTTTACTGTATAATATTACGTTCGCAGGGTGTACATACGTTTTCGCGAATAAGTTGCGTCGAGTTGTAATAAAAAATAAATTCGGAATTTGATGAAATTATCGAATTTCAAAAAAAATAATTGAGTTAGTTCTAAAAAAAAAATCTGGTACGTGCGCACAACACACAACTTTCACTTACCAACTTAGATTAGAAAAAATGCGTTGTGTTAATGCCACTTCTCACTCAGTTACAAATTTTTCCACATTCATTTCTTATTTTTGTTTTCATTTGCTCTATAACAAACACTAATTTCTTTTATTATTAAATAAAAGTTTTTACTCGAGATAATTCGGCAATGCAAGCATAATACTCCAAGTCGACTGATTTTATAATTCTCTATGTACTTGTTGAATATTTCATTTATTTTCCATGAAACAAATCATTTCCATTAAATGAACAGAAGGGCATTAATTATGAATAATGGTCTGTCATTAAAAGCGTCATGCGTGGGCTCAACGTGTTTTATGAGTTGACTGAATATTTTTCTTTTTTTCTCGTCTATATGTTTACTTGGTTTTTATCATATCTCATATTTAGCCATTTTTTATTTTTAGGCGTAATGAGAGACAGTTTATTGCTCCATTTAAACAAAAACAAAGATACTTCATAGGAAACAAAAACAAACTAACAAAAATCTGGTGCGATGCGCACAACACAAAACTTTCACTTACCAACATACTTAGATTAGAAATTGACGTGTTTTTTAAATGCCATTTCTCAGAGTCACATATTTCATATTTATCTCTTTCTTATTTTTAAGCGAAACGAGAGACAGATAATTTCTCCATATAAACAAATACAAAGGTACTTTATAGGAAAACAAAAAAAGCCCCTTCCCCATTTTAGCCCCCTCAGAACATTTTAATAATGATAAAGCTCACCTGGTATTAAAGAAGACTTGATTTTGATTAAACATGATGAATTTAATCAAAATCATTAAAGCCGTTTTTGAGATATTCGAAAAAAAGATGAAAATTGGAAAAAAAGTTATGAAATAAAGAGCCCCCTCCAATTGATCAATTTTGGCATATATACATACATCAAATACCCAGTTTGATCAAAATCGTTAATGCCGTTTTTGAGCAAATAAAGAAAAAAAACAAGTGAAAATAGGACAAAATTTATTAAGTAAAGTGCCCCTACCGTTTGACCAATTTTGATGAACTTTGGGCTGTCGCATCGCGGGCATATTCATACGCCAAATACCGAGTTTGGTCAAAATCGTTAAAGCCGTTTTTGAGTAAACAAAAAAAAAACGTGATAATGAGACAACCTTTATTAAGTAAAGTGCCCCCTCCAGTTAACCAATTTTGATGAAATTTCGGCTTTCGCATCGCGGTCATATACATACATCAAATACCAAGTTTGATCAAAATCGTTAAAGCCGTTTTTGAGTAAATAAAAAAAAAAACACGAAAATGGGACAACATTTCTTAAGTAAAGTGCCCCCTCCAATTAATCAATTTTAATGAAATTTTGACTGTCGCATCGCGGGCATATACATACACCAAATATCAAGTTTAATCAAAATCGTTAGAGCCGTTTTTGAGAAGATCGAGAAAAACGTAAAAAATAGACAAAATTCTTTAAATAAAGTACCCCCCGTTTGACCAATTTTGATGAAATTTTTGCTGTCACATCGCGGGCATATACATATACCAAATACCCAATTTCAGTCTTGTACGGCCTACAGTTTTTGAGCTAGTCTGTTCACACACACACACACACACACACACACACACACACACACACACACACACACACACACACACACACACACACACACACACACACACACACACACACACACACACACACACACACACACACACACACACACACACACACATACACACACATACACACACACACACAGACCATTTCGCGGGACTTGGTTATTTGGACTCAGGGGACCCCAAAACGTGTATTTCCGTTGAAAACCGGAAGTCGAAATTTTTCACAATCGCAATACTTTCCTTACTATATATTTCATATATAGGTAAGTGAAAGTAAAAAATTAGAACTTACCAATCAAAATAGGGTTTCCCCCCAACCTAATTTAGGATTTTCCATTTTAAATTCATTTTCCCAAATAAGTTTAACAATTTTTTACAACACCTCATCATTCTCAATAGTTATTAACCCTTTAGCGTCTGAGCAGTGCAAGATTGGGGGCCCTGGGGCCTGAGATCTTAGACCGGCTGCCGTGCCCGGTGGCCTCAATACTTTTTGCCACATTCACTCTTCTTATCTCCTTATTCATATTTTTCTTCTAAAGGTGCTGGTAAAATTAATTAGGGAAAACCCCGAAAAGAACCCCGTGTAAATTAATTTTTCATTACACTGCACGGAAAGTAACTATTTTCGATGCATGCAAACAGTACAGAAAACAGCTGTTTCCCGTTTACTTCTGAAAGTGCATCGAAAATTAGCACGCGCACGGAAAATTTATAAGTGCACCGAAAATTTTCGGTGTACATTTTTTCAATGAAAAATTGAAATCAAGAAAACTGAAAATCCACCGATTACAATTAGTTTTTGTGTCATAAATATTTTCAAAAGTTGTCAGTTTACTTAGTGCTTTGAAGAAATGGCATTGCCCGATGAATTAATGAAGAAAGCAACTGAAGTGGCAGATGATTTACCTCCAAACTGTAAACCAACTGTAAAACTGTACAGTAAATATTAATTTCAATTTCTAAAATTCTAAGAACCCTTATTTATTTCAGTATTTTATTTAATTTGTATTGAGCTTTTGTTTGTTGATCAATAAACTAATCAAACAGTATACTAGTGTTTGAAATTATAATTTAAGTTAATTAATTATGTTAGTTTGAGATTTCTGTTATACTGCCAGTTTGCAGTGTAATGAAAAATATCGTTCATAACACGTACCAAAAGTGCTTTTCCCGAGCTTACTCAAACTATTCGGGAGAAACGGGAATGCCGATTATGTACAAATAATTTTCATATGTCCTACACTAGTCCTAAATATGAATAAGAAAATTATGACTATTTTGTCTGCTCACCATACTGACATTTAAAAAATACGTGTAGGAACCTACCCAAGTAGACATACTTACATACAATTTTTAGAATTGTTATATTAAATGTTTTATATATCTGTTTATTTTATAAAAAATTTAAATTATATAAGTACTATATTTTGTTTACGAGTTGTCACCTACGATTTATGAGTGTTGCATTCTTAAGTAATGATACAATAAATCCGAAAGCGAAGATTAAAAATTCAATTTTTGTTTTAAAAGAAGCCACAAAAATATCTCTTAAGGTGCTGATTACTGGGGTATCTCAGGGTAATCGCACCAGTGATGGACATAGCTAAGGAAATTTTCGCCTTTTTTGCCGCCTAACGCCTCACTGAGTAGTTGTGAACGTCTCTCTCAGATATTTTAAATATTTAGGATCTCATTTACATGTTCGATGCTTTAAAATTTACAAAATCTTCAGTTTTGCAACTTTAATCTCTATTTTACCAAAACTACTTTTTGCACTAGTAATGGACACCCCAAAATATCAATGTTCTAGTGATACATGGACAGGGGGCTGGAACCAGCAATTGATCTACCTCAGAAAACTTCTAAAATCTTTATTAAACTATAAAATAACAAAATTCAGGTACAATAATTTTGATTAAATATTTTTTTAAACGTATAAGATACGATGAATATTAGAAGGCCAGTAAAGACACTGATGTTGAGAAACAATACTAAGAAACATTCTGAAACCAACATTTGTTTATTTCATTCAGTTGTCAACAGTCTGCATTGTTTTACAGTATTGAAAAACCTTGAAGTAAACACACAAGGAGGCCTATTGTTTGTATTCAAAGCCCAAGCTCTCCATTACTGGGCTCTCTGTCCATAACTGCTGCGCTGCGCTTACCCCAGAGCTAGGCTTAACTACTTGCATCTTTGCTGTCAGTAAATATTAAAAAAAAATCTGGTGCGATGGGCGCAACACATTACTTTCACTTACCAAGTTACTTAGAATAGAAATTGACGTGTTTTGTTAATTGCCATGTCTCAAAGTCACACAATTTTCCACATTCATTTACTTATTTTTGTTTGTATTGGCTCTTTAAAGTACACTATTTTTTTTCATTATTAAATTAAGGTTTTTACTTGTGATAATTCGACAATGCAAGCATAATACTCAATGTCGTCTGATTACATATATAATTCTCTGTGTAGTTATTGAAAACTTCATATAGCTCCCACGAAACAAATAATTTCCATTAAATGAACAGAACATATTTAATAATAAATCATTGGTCTGTCATTAAAGGCGAAATGCCCATGCGTGTGCTCAACGTGTTTTATGAGTTGACGGAATATTTTTCTTTTTTTCTCCTGTAAGTGTTTAATTGTATAATACTTATAATAATTATAAAATAATAAAAATGATTTCATTCAGCCATTTATTATTTTTAGACGAAAGGAGACATAGATAATTTCTCCATATAAACAAAAACAAAGGTACTTTATAGGAAAAAAAATAGGCCCCTTCCCCATTAATGCCCCCTCACAACAGTTTAATAACGATAAAGCTTACCTTATATTAAAGAATACTCGATTCTCATTAAACATAAGGAGTTTAATCAAAATCCTTAAAGTTATTTTTGAGAAAATGGAAAAAAAACGTAAAAATGGGAAAACAAGTTATGAAATAAAGTGCCCCCTCCGGTTGATCAATTTTAATGAAATTGTCGCATTCATATCTCGGGAATATAAATACATCAAATGACCAGTTTTATCAAAATCTTTGGAGCCGTTTTTGATAAAATCGAAAAAAACGTATAAAGTTATAAAATTAAGTACCCTCTTCGTTTGACCAATTTTGATGAAATTTTTCACGATCGCTATACTTTCCCTTACCATATATTTCATATATAGGTAAGTGAAAGTAAAAAATAATTAAACTATTAATAATTCAAGTATGTATTGACTATTTTATAAAATCTAATTTTACTTTTAAGGACTTCATTAACGCCGAAGATAACATATATATATATATATATATATTATTATTATACCCCACCTTTATGCCGCAGTTATTATTACAGGGTTTGGAGGCTCTGTAGTGATACAAGACAGGGTTGACTCATTATGGAGGCTGTAGATAGTAGAGATACCATAGAACCCAAATTGTCCCCTGTTTGTTCCCAACTCAAAGCTAATAGTTAGCAGCTAGCATTTGTAATTAGCGAGTTCTCTTTGTAGTGTGGAGGGCTTAGTGTTGGCTCAACCTGTGGCCGCACTACACGTTCATATTGCAGTTCCCTGTTCGTGCTACCTTACGAATCCACAAACTTTTGTCGTATCATCCGTAGTGGTAATTCTCAAACCCTGAGCAAAGTACAGCACATATTTTTTTTTCTGACTCAGTTCCAAAAAAAAAAAAAAGAGAAAAAAAATCAGTTTATTTTTCTGTGCTATTGACTTGAATGATTAAAGTATCGTGGAAGTTGTATAGGTTATATGTATTAAGGAAATAAAACATCTGAACAAGCCATTTATAAAACATTTCATTTGAAATAGTGAGACAATGTCATTACGGAGTGCTTACTGTATATATATAAATGTTGCCATTTCCAAATTAATAACAATTCTTCTTTAAAAAAAAAATATTTAAAATGCTGGCTATACCTATCTAACAGATTTTTTCTCGTTAATTACACATTATTTGGTATGGCGATTACATCTTACATTTCAAGTCAAATGGATACTATTCATCTAATAATTTACTTTTACTTTATTGTTTGAGCTCTGCCATTGGGTTGTTTTCCTAAAAGCCTATTAAAGTAGTTATTTTATTTACTTCCTTGATTTATTTTTTGTTAAAACGATTGTAAAAAATATTTCATCTATCAACTATTACAATCAATAATATATATTAGCAAAAAATATAAAGTGTGATTGCAATTATACATATTTGTACTTATTTAAAAATGTACTTAATTCTGTATTAAAAAAAAGACTAAAAGAGAGAAAAAGGAAAGTACTTCAGATTGAAATAAGAAAGTATAATGTGTAGGTATTTGTTGCTATGAAACGAACGTTAATGTTGCAATATGTCAGATACAAGATTGTACCATGTACTTTCAATACAGAAAATAACAGAAAAAAGATAATACTGTTTTCATAACAGAAATTCTAGGGAATGTACAAAAAAAAAAAAAAAAAAAAAAAAAACAAAGAATCGGACGGGAAGTATAAGGAACACACGAGAAAACCAAAGAGGAAAAATAAAAATATCTGGACTGTGGTAATAAAAATGTATTGGATTGTTCGTGTCTTTTCCTTTTGGAATAAACAGTTACTACATAGCCGGTCATTTCTGTGGTCACTTGGATAACATATAATGCTATACTTTAGGTTATTAATTATGTTTGCCATGAGATACAACAATTTTTTTCCATATTTTTAAACTTATAATTATATATTTACTTGAAAATATATATTTTCACTTGTTTACAACATAGAGTATTTACTAAGTAGAAAATAATATACGGAGCTCCTTGGACGTTGCCTATCAGCAGGAGTTGGCAAAATAAATAAAAATACCTATAAATAAAAAATTTAAAATAAAAGCTAGCATTATTAATATCATGTTTTAAGAATTTATAGGTGTAAAATCAAATAAATAAGTTCTGCATAAAAGTAAAAAAAAGAAGAAATATGTTTATGCAAATAAATTCAACACATACTAAATGCAATAAAATATTATTATTTTTTTCAAAGCAATAATTTGAGTTTACAAAAGGAATAGAAGGCCTAATACAAATAGATATAGTTATGGTAAGGAGCTCTTAGTTGCCTGAAAATAAATGTTTTCTGTTTTTAAAATTAATCGTCAGTAGTTAAATTCTGAGATGGTAATGTCTATCAATATTTTCAAGATAGTTTAAGTATTTTACCCAATAATCCCAACCAACCAACCAATCGCATCCAAAAACTTCCATCAATTCCAGTCTAGAGAGAGATATTTTACACGAAACTCTTAAAAACGGAAATTCCGCTATAAAGTGAAACGTGCCCTGTATTGCTGACGAATCGAAAATGGAACAGTTGATTCCTGTTTTCTTTTTCAAAACCTGTAGTTGAAGTAGATCATTTCATCCTTTGCCTTTATTACCGACCTCATGTGATCTTCGAAAAAAGTTCTTTAATTCTGCTTAACTATGGTTTAATTGTTATTATATATAGCGGTTGCGGCTACTCTGTGCTTGTTCAATACATTGTGAGTAAATATTATAATTATAAAAATAAAATGTACTTTTTTATATTTAAATATTAAATTCCATATTTATATATTTTAATTTTTTTTTTTTGTCTTCATATCTTGATTTGCGCCGTTCAACAACTTCGACAATCAGCAAATTTGAGAGCTACACTAATTTAAATAAGGGCATGTTAGGCATGGGGAAGTGTCAGTTAAAGTGGTTTGTTAACGAAGGAGATCTCTCATCCAACACCTTTTTAATCTCTTATTCATTGGTATATCACCTGTTGTCATGTCTCTAATCAGTCGGTTGAAGTGGCCTTGTAAGTGAGTATGAAAACGTTTATAAAGTATCTTTATATGTTGGGCTACTGTTTCTATTTGTACGTCAGTATGTAGTGTTTTTTTAGTGACGTACCATGGTGCTTTAACTAAGAGTCTTAACATTTTTGATTGAAAGGTTTGAAGTCGGTGTAATTGGCTCTTTTTAGCTGTTCCGTATATCTGTGAAGAGTATGTCTATATTGGTTTTACCAAGTATAAATATGTATTTAATTTTTGTCTTAGTCCCATTTTTGTAGTTTTAGAAAAAGTGAGTAAAGTTGGTTAAGTCGGTTGTTAAGGGTCTTACATTTCATCTTAACATGCGGGCCAGAGGTCATCCTTCTGTAAGAAAAGGTAAGACCGAGATAGTGTATGGTGTCAGTTTGTGAAATTAAGAAATTTTCATATAGGTTTTGTTTTAGTGCTTCAGCAATGTAGTCAGTAGTTGTGTTGCTGTGTAGTTGTGTTGTAGAATGGAATGCGCGGAAACCGAATTAATGATTAGGTATTAACTTTTGTTCAATCAACAAGTCTTCTGTACATCAATTTATCGAATACTTTTGAGCATGTAGGAAGGAGGCTACTTGGTCTGTATGATGATGGGTTGTATATGTCTTTATTTGGTTTGTGGATCATTTTAACGATTGAGTATTTCCATTGTAGCGGGAATTTTGATGTTCTTAGTATGCAGTGGTAAATTGTTGTTAGAAACACTAGAGCTTTTCTAGGCATTTGCTGGAGAGCTTGGGCTGTAATTAAGTCATAACCAGGGGCTTTTCTTTTTGGTAACTGTTTGATTTGTGTTGCGACCTGAAAAGGAGTGAATGAAGGAGGTGGTAATGTCAGTTGGAGTGGAATGTCTAGGGTGCTAAGTTCAAGTGTGTCATGATCATGGGCGGATCCAGCCGATCGGAAAGGGGGGGGCTCCAGCCCCAACAGCTCTTCATTTGGATCTGCTAATCAGCTTTTTTACCTTTATGTTCCTTCCCACAACTAAAATTCTACTTGTTCTGCACATTATTTGTTCTTTAATTTGCTTCCTTACATTACGAAAAGTCAAATTCTATCTTTAAATGACGAAAAATTTTACAAAGGGAAGGGCTGCAGCCCCCCACAGCCCCTCCCCTGGATCCGCCAATGGTCATGATCTGTGTTTGTAAAGTCAGTAAATGGTTGAAATACAGAAGAAAGATGGTTGGCAAAGAGTTCAGATTTTTCCATGTCCGACACGGCCCAGGAACCATCATCTCTTCATAAAATTATCAGAAAATATTCCATATTTCTAATATCGCCTTTAAATATTTATTTTTTGAAAATTGCTAGAGTTTCTGTCACTTAAAAAGAAATAAATTTTTTTTCTCATATTTTTTTTTGTTTTAGCCACTAGATATTTATTAAGAAATGTCCATAATGCTCCATTTCCAATTGTGATACTTCTACTAGTGTATTCGCCAGTGCACCAAGCCTTGGGCGATGTGTCCATGAATTCACCGGCAGCTTTAAACTCTTTGTAATTACCAAGGGAAATAGGGCTGTGGCTGTGGGCCTGCAATCTGGTCCCAGAGTCAATAAACTTTTAAACAGGGTGAATACTGAATGAGCTAACCCTCTTCCCTTAAGCCTTTTACGCCGGCTCCTGCACTGCCGGCTAAGAGGACTATGAATTGGTGATGGGGAACTGATCCGGGGGTTGTTTCTTCCCCTAACCTATATTAAGGAACCTTTATTGAAAAGATACTGATATACCTCCAGGTGGGGTAGGTATTATACAGGTAATCCAAAAAAAAAATCGATTAATAAGAAGCATTAAGGATTTCTGATTTTAAGGATAAAAATATATCACAAAAGTTGCATAAAGATACTAAATATTTCATAAAGTTCTTTCATGCTAATGATATTTAATAATGAAAATTATTCATTTTATTAAGTTTATATTTTTAACCTTAAATGTGACTTTTGTGTTGTTTTTTCGTTTTTGTTTTTATTTATGAACTACTTGATGGATTCAATCTATTTCTAAAGGCTTTCAATAGAAAAATATAAATCATTATTATTACCTTTTTTTTATTTTATTTTTTTTTTTATTATCAGCAATATAATTGAAGTTTTTCCGTTTGCAATATTTTTTTTGATCATTCATAAATGTGAAAATTACATTACTTAATTTTTTCTCTTCTTTTTTTTTTCGAACCTGCTAGCAACACACTAAAAATGAGCTGGTAAATTGTAATCAGAAAATACAACTTTAACTTTAAACATGAGGAAATATATTGCTTTGCAGCATCTCCTAGTGGATTTGAACAGATCCCCCTTTAATACAGAAGAGGAGATACCTCATCCAGCTTCTTTTCATTCTCCTTCTAAATTGTATGTCTGATGTGGACATATGCTTTATAAGTTTGTTGTTGAGAATATTCAGATATTAAATTGAGATCACGTGTAAGTTGGTCGATAATTTGTTGATATACTTAAGTATCATTGTTACTAGCATTGCCGTCAAAGTATCAGAGTTTGTTGGTATCTTATGTGTGATTATAATACACAGTAACTGAGCAAGTACAAACGCTTATGGAGGCTCCTGCCAAGATCGATCGGACTGACAAAGTCTCTGAGCCCTGTCGTACAGAGAAATATCTCTGTTCAAACTCGAGTTTGAAGAAAATCCTTGGTGCCAAACTTTATCAAATGCTTTGGCGATATACAGAAATACACTACCATAGTAGAGCACTGTTTTTATTAATTAATATTTCAATTTTTGTACTACAACCATTACAGATTTGACATCGATTGAACATTACTTTTCTTATAGAAATATAAAAATATTTAGACCATAAATAATATTTTTATACAATAATTATGTATTATTGTTTTGGTAAGGTAAAGTAAATATAAACATCATATTATATTGTGTATACAAAGGCTGTCTTTTTAAGATAAAATTTATAAATTCAAAATTAAATTTATGAAATTAATATTTCGTTCTTACATCCCTAAGTTATCTTAAGCAGCCGGCGTTGTGTATACTATACTGCATGACATGACGATATCGCGGGTGAGGTGTCGTGAGAAGCCTAAGGCGCTGCAAGTTTATTAGTAAGTAGTTTATATAGGTACATACAACCAATAAATTTCCCGCTTGAAATGTTTATTAAAACAGCCATAAACTCATAAATGGGATTCATTGTAACAATCATAAAACTATTTAATAGTTGTTTGTGTAAAATAAAGTAAAACTTTGACGTTTATTTTACTTAATAAAAACGAAAATAAAGAATGATGCTCTGATGCTTATTTCGGACTGGGTAATTTTTGATTAATCTAATATCAATAGTATACAAGTTTGTTTAAAACTACACACACTCACATTTTTATACAACTATTAAAACATGAGCTATGAAAATTATTGTGAGGTACATCCGAGCGCTTTCCATCCTAGTGATGCCTGAGTTGTGATAACAGAACGTTGCCGTCAATATTGCCTTATCCAGGAAGCAATGGATCCGGCAGTCGTCGGATATTAAAAGCGCCGTAACCGCTTATTGAATTTCCGGTAACCCGGTTCCGCTAGTGATATAAATTACTACTAACACATTTCCAAGTCGAATTTTTCTAAACGATACCTCAAAGATCGAATCCGTTTGGGGTTTTCTGTTTCCGCAAGAAAATCTAATAGTTCTAATCAACCTAATCTAATAGTGAATCTTAAAGAGGTGACAGAATGCTAAAGATATCCTGCCAAGACCGATTAGAACTTTGAGCTCAATGCGTTACCAATGAGCTAAGCAATTTCATAGCGTATTTCAACTTTTATAAATACAAACAACAACGTAGCTCTTTTCAGTGTGTCAAGCTAGTAACAGGTTATAAACTTCGCATATGTACATTTTTACAGAAAATGAATATGCTGCAATATGTTTGAACCTCTCCTAAACGATCAATATAATCTTTTAACACGTATTTATTAATATTTAATGATGCATATTGATATTGTCTTTCGAGGGGGGGGGGGGTCAATGGAACTTTTGTTTACCTTATATCCCTGGTAATAATAAGTCGAGAAGCGGATCATGGCTGCGAATTGCTTATTTTGCTCCACAGGAGCATCTAAGAGGTTGCCTCCTATCCATGTCCGTTTATATAAAACCCTCATTGGACCAGTTCTCACATATGCCTCCGAAAACTGGACCATGACCCAATACCACAAATTTTTTCTGCTGAGATTCGAAAAGAAAATCCCCATGATACGGGATATACGGTCCAGTCATAGTAAGTGGAGAGTTGAGGCGGCGGCCCAACAATGAACAGGAATAACTTTAACTTTAACACCGCCCTATAGTGCAATAGATTCAAGAAGGACATTTTACTAGATCTGCCGCAGGAGTGTCTCTCGAGCCCAGAGAAAATCTGTGACAGAATATTAAAAATATCGTGCCTCACAGAGTATTTAGATTAAGATTTGGTTGATGGAGGCGAGTGTGGGAGCGATAGACGGAGTAAAACGTGGAATTATGTCATATGATGGAGGCTCCATTATGTTCTAGGTAGGTGTATAGGTATGATGGAAGAAATTCGCAATGTGTCAGATTTCTTTTTTCCTATAAAGGGTGGGGAAGTTGATTTGCATTTTCTTTTTATTTCACTAAATAATTCGAAGTAAAATATTTTCCTTCCCCTTCTATAGCATTTCGGAAATATGATGTGTTTTACGTTAAATAAATATATACATTTATATTTTAATGTTATTAGTGATGAATTAAACTTTATAAAATGGTCATGTTTCCGTGATTATAAACTGCTAGGAGGCGAGGACGGTAGCCGGGCGGTATAAGTTGGTTATAGGAAGCTTTGCTGCCATTATCCCCTAACAGCCAATACCTTAGTCCGGGCCGATTCAATTACCGCCAACAACTGCATCACCACGGGATGCCAACCTCCCGATAACCGCCCTTTACAATCACCTATCTCTTCTCACATAGCTGTATCTATTTAAACAATTTTTATTCTATTGTGCTCTATGTCACTTGGGAAGGCATTTACAATTTTTATATGCTTCCAATCAGCTTATAATTTGAAACCACTTTTTCATATATTAGTCACTTATTAATTTTATTTTTTGTCATTTATGATTGATTTTCGCCGCTGACAACAAAATGCTGATTTTCAGCAACTGTGGTAATTGTGCAAAAAAAAAAATTACATATCAGAAGCATGGGGAATGACAACAAATGGTAGCACCACTACCCTCCGCCTCCATCCATCCTAGCACTAAAGCTCATGGAAAACCAAGTATTCCTAAAATGTCGACATTCATTCTTCTCCATCGAGTCCCGCAGCTCTCCAGTTGCGGAAACCAACTGACAGAGTCTGAGCCTCTCTAGCGAACAGAACCGTCCAATGAGTTCCTTCTTTACGCCCTAACAGAGGAATGTTGAAAACATATTTACCAATCATATAGGTGGGATGAAGCTGAACATTTTTTAGAGAAGAATTAAGTTGATATTTGTTTTTCGCACCCCATAAAACTCTTAAATACGAGTTTTCATAGCAACCAAAATATAAACATTTAGCCAATCCTTGCCTTTCCAATTTTTTTCGTAAACCAAAAAAAATTCAAAAAATTGCAACACACCACCACCGATTTTACATTTTAATGTAGGGCTTTGTAAAATATGACACAAACCCGAATATAAAATAATAACTTTATCTGAGTTTTTCTTAATATATTCCTTGATAGGCGCATAATTTGAAAGTTTTGAAAGTTGGGAGAATCGTTGATCTGTTTTCCGAAAAATCTAATAAAAATGAATTCGAAAAAAAAAAAATCAGAGTAGTTTGTGAGCGTGGAGACAATAATTCTTAAGAAACCTGCATTTAAGACTTTTGAAGGATATGTAAAAAAAAAATGTTTATTTAAATTTACTTGTAGCGTCTTTTGGTTTTTTTTTTTTTTTTTTTTTTTTTTTATCTTTTTATACACTTTAGTTTACGTAATAAAATCGGCAGTATTTTTTAATACCCCCAAACTCGAACTGTTTTAAACATTTTCCCATGCAAATTGAAACACCTGACCATGTTAGAACAGAAGTTTATTTCTTAAATAAATATTTACACTGTTTTCGTGATAAGTTAAATGGAGCTATCTGGGTGGAAGTTTAATTAAGTGCAAAACGCCTACTTACTATCAAAAAAACTTAGTACGGCGAGAAGAGATTGAGCGAGCATGTGTTGGCTGAAAAAGTAGGAAGGGGAAAAAAAGGAAGAAAAGAACACTTTGATGAGAAGCACTCGGTCAAACTTAGTGATCCTTGTTTAAGGGGACTTGTGCTTCCAACCTTCTTTTCAAAGTCTTTCCTTACTAGCTTCATTTAGGTATTCCCAACTTTTTTTTTTCTTTAAATAAAAAAGAATTCCCTCAGTTTAATGTTGAAAGGTTTGTAGTATTTTAAAATATCACAAACAATAGGAAAAAAGGTTAAATTTTGCTAAAAGAAAAGCTAAAAGATTTAAACATATTTATGCATAAGATTTTTTCACCTTTTTATTATGTTTATAGAAACCTTATACATGAAATTTCGAGGTATGGTATAACTTTTTTTTTTACTTTGATAAAAAAACTGAAAAGTTTTACTTACATAAACTTCAAACATCATTCAAACAACATTAGTTTTATATGTAATGTTTAAATAAATAATATTATTGGAAGATGGCATTCACCAATCTATCTATTATAATTATGATCTCCCTTTATAATAATTATACTTGTGATTATATTGTAAACTTCAAACGTTTCAATCAAAATTGTTAATGAAATGAAATGAAAATAGCCTTTATTTGTGTAATTAATATATACAAAACAATAAAATAATTTTATACAATATTATATTTTATATATATATATATATATTTTTTTTTTTTTTTTTTTTTTTTCTTACACAGGCCTTCCCTTTAGGGAGTAATAGTCAATGCTTCCCTGGATGACTAGTCCAACTGGGAGGCGGGGTTTGAGAGTTCCGACCATTTTGTTTTCCAGACATCCCTGTCCGTAGCAGCTCTCCACCAGAGGGGGCCCATGATAGACTTGAACAGATCACTCCATCTCTTCATTTGTCTACCTCTTTTCCTCTTCTGGTTGTATGGCGTCCATTCCGTGACTATTTTGGACCACCTGTTCTCTTTACACCGTAGGAGATGTCCAGCCCATTTCCATTTTATTTTCCTTATTTGCGTGAGAGTGTCTTTAAGGCCTATTTCTGTCTTGAGCTTCACACATCTTACCCTGTCCTTTCTCTTCACATTTGCAATACTTCTTTCGATGCTATTCTGCCACCCCTGAATCTTGTTTTCTTGGGCTTTTGTTAATGACCAAGTTTGGCAACCGTACGTCATCACTGGAAGAATGCAGCTATCAAAGACCTGCCTTTTTTGATCAATACCTATGCCTCCCTTCATAATGTATTTAAGAGACCAAAACTTGTTCCATCCAAATGCGACTCTCCTCTGGATTTCTTTCGAAGCTCTATCCGAAAAAGATACCAGTTGGCCCAAATAAACATATTCTTCTACATATTCCAAAGTATGATTATTTATTTTCAATTCTTGTTTTTCCCTATTTGTCATTACTTTGGTTTTATTGTAATTTGGATGAAGGCCAATTTTTTCGCAGAGCCTTAAGAGTTCTTTGAGCATTTCCAATAGTTCTTGAATGTCTTTGGCAAAGAGTACGATGTCATCTGCAAATCGTAAGTTACTCAGCCATTTTCCATTTATTTTTATGCCTACGTTATCCCATCCAAGACTACAAAACACCATCTCTAACCCAAGGATAAACAAAAGAGGGGACAGTGGGTCTCCTTGACGTACACCCTTCTTGACTCTAAAACTGTTTCCTTTCTTTTCTGTCATCACGTATGCTGACATTTCACTATAAAGTTTCATAATTATCCTTGTATATTTCTCCTCTATTCCTATAGATCTCAATGCTTCAAATATGCCTGCATGTAAGATGCTATCAAAAGCCTTTTTGAAGTCGAGGAAACAAAGGTACAGAGGGAAGTTGTACTCCTTGGATTTCTCAATCATTTGATTTAATGTTTGAATGTGGTCCACAGTTGAAAAGCCTTTCCTAAATCCTGCTTGTTCTTCTGCTATACATTCCATTATTCTTTTTGAGAGCCGTTCTTTAATGACACTCGAAAAAAGTTTTGCCATGGTTGAACAAAGGGAGATAGGCCGGTAGTTCTCCATATCTTGTTTATTTCCTTTTTTATAAAGTAAAATTATTTTTGCTATTTTCCATTGCTCTGGAATTTCTCCTTCATTGAGAATGAGATTGAATAGTTCTGTCAGCTCTTTCGTGAGAGCATCCCCTCCTGCTTTCAAAATCTCATTTTGTACACCATCTGGTCCAGGACTTTTGTCAGATTTTAGTTTTTTTGTGACAAATACAACTTCATCCTCCATTATCGGTGGAACTTCCTCTAAATTTGTTACATCCTTTTTTTCTTCATCTGGTTTACTGGTGGTTCCTTGTTTATAATCGTACAATTGCCTGAAGTACTCCGTGGCCACTCTGTTGATGTATTCTCTATTTGTAACAATACTTCTTTTCTGGTTCTCAAGAGCGACCATCCATAGTTTTCCTTTAGAAAATTCCTTCTGAATTTTCCTAGTAGATCTGTTGTTAGACAGAATATTGGTTATAATATTATTTTTATAATGTAGAAGGTCTTCTTTTATTTTTCTCCTTATGAGGTTGTTTAATATTGTGAGCTCTTTTCTTTCTTCTTCAGAGAGATCTCTTCTTTGTTTCAACCTGCTCCGAATCTTAAACAGTTCAATCAAAATTATTAAGACTCATTACAAAAGCACCTTGGTACGTGACTAACAAAACTTTAAATACAGACCTCCATTTATGAACAGTCGACCAACTCATAACGACAGATTACAAACGATTTTTTATTGATTTGAACAGATATCCAAACAGCTTAAATAGAAATATGCCTGACATATGCATGCATAAGAGAAGACCAAAAAGGCGATGGATGAGAGATCTGCTCTCTAAGAGACAGCCGGGGTAATTGGCTCAAGCAAGGAAGGGGGTGCTGTTGGGTGCTTTCCCTCCTCATCTCATCCCTCTATTGATTGTAAGACCTGTAATGTTGTGCCTCTGTTAGTGGGATTCGGTCTTAGGCAATGACTTCGATTCATCACGATTTAGTCTAATTTATGTGAGTTCCCCTTTTTTTTTTTAAAACAGTTAACCGAAATAAACAAAACATATAAGGACGGAATAATAGAAAAACTACTAAGCTTATATATTATCTTTAACATGTTTCAGTATTCAAATCATCCCTTTTTCTCCATAAGTTCAAATTCGTTATTTATTCCAATCAAAAAAAGGTTTTTATTTAATTTTAATTTGTTCTTACGCCCAAAATAAACCTACAAAGTTTCATCTGAAGCTTCTCCGAGCTTTTCAGAATCCCTTTCAGCTTCCTTAGTGCGATTTGTTTCAGATGGGCTTCATTATATTAACGGATTAGGGCAGAAATTAAGTCCAGGAACTTAGGGAAAGTCCGAGGAAAATTTGCTAACTTGCCTCGAGGAGGTTATTATCAGATTAGATTGCTTGAAAATCTACCTTTCCTCATTGTTTTTTTTTTTTTTTCAAAACTGAATATTTTAGAGGATAAATTAATCTTTGGCGTTGCCGATTCGGAATTAAATTATATATATATTGTTTATATATATATATACACATAAACACAAATATTGTTCAAGTTACAAAGTGTAATGGTTATATAGAAACGCAAATATATTTCAAGTCACAAAATATATTGGTTCTAAACTCCGTTCTGCTTGGTTGTGAACATTGGGGATACAATGTTATTAGAAAAAGGAAAAAGACAAAAAAATGGGGGGGCTATCGGGAGCCTGAACAGGGATTTCAATAGGTGGGGGGGGGGTGATTTACCCGGTTGAATGGGGTCGCTCTTCTAAATTTAGGGCCCCACTCGCCCTTTATTGTGCCGTTAATATTTTATCAGCTCTTATTAAAGCACTACCTACACTTCTTCAGTCCTCTGTATTCTTTCCAGGATCAATTTCATACGATGTAATTTAGTCCTTTGTAATTTGAAACCAATGTTTATCGTCAAAGAGAGGGGTTTTATTCGTTTGGTGTTCCGTTTTCTTTTGTGCTCTTGTGATGCCAGTGTAGCTATAAAAATAATAATTAAAAAATCCCGGAAATTTTAATATATTATTTACGGTCCCTTGGAATTGTGTGGATTTCAGTAATTCATCACTCATTGGACCAAGTTAAATTTAATACGGAGATAAAAAAAAAAAACTAAACTGATAATCTATTTTAAGTCAAATGTTTTGACTGAATCGAATTAAATAAACAAACCTTAATATCGGGCATAAATGGCGTTGAAACTAATGCTACATACTAGAAGGGCGATACTTGGTTCTTTCCATATAATTATAAAATGAGATGCAGTAAAGAACAACTTGACATCAAGGAAATTGTTGAAATCAAATGGAAGTTGAATTTTAAGGTTTTAGATCTTTAAAGCCCATATAATGAATAGCCTAGAACAATGAAAATGAAATTATACGGAAATAAGCACTATATAAAAATTTGTATTTTATATATTCTAATTTAGATACATTTAAATTATTTCAATACGCTGTAAGCCTAATTTGGGTTTAAATATTTTTTATTGAGTTGAAATTATAATTCACAACACTACAAATACAATAAAAGCTCCAATTAGGGGAAAGTGCCCCATTGTGGGACGGTTGCCTAATATGGGATATGTAGATTCTGGATATAGTTTGTACTGTAACCTCGCTTTTATTCTATAAAATTGAGGATTAATGTCGCATTAGCACATAACCTTGTCACATTGTTATACATTCTCATTCTGTTGGATTATTTTCAGTGAATTGTTGTTTTTGGGTTCAAAACTTTTTTTCGTGATTATTTTGACCTGATATTTCAGGTCTCAAAGTAAGTCGAATACCCCTTATCATTGTTTTATCTTAAATTTTGAACAATTCATTACAATATTTGCTAACTGCTTTCTTTTTCTTATTCTAGGCAATATGTTCGATGTTCTAGGCAAGGCTAAGCCCCTAGTCTATCGCTTCTTATATCTAGTCCTGAATGGAACATTTCAGAAAAGCTCAGAACATTCCTGTCACATCTAGAGCATTTGATTACGTACTAATACGGTTATGTAACTGTAACTCTTAGTTGTAATAGAAATAGTCATCTCTTCTTTTTTTTTTTTGTTTCATGTCCCAATACTTTCACTTGCTTTAATTCATTAATTTCATCTTCCATTTATCTATGTTAATTAATATTTTTTTTAATATTTGATGTATTTAATGAGCATTTAAAACAATGTATCACAAGGATCAATTTTTTTAACTTTAACGTTTGCCAGGTACTAGATGATTGCCAGAGAAAGCTATCCTTATGGACTTTTCCTTCTTGGTGTCACAGAAAAAGAAATCACTTTCAAATATTTGAAGTATTGGAATGAAAATAGGGTACGAACATATAAGGTTAAGCGTGTAAAATTGAATTCGCACAGCTTTTATCAGGTTCAACTTAAATAATCATTTATTTTTTTTAAAACAGTTATAATTAGTGAAGCTACAAGCAAACGAGGTGGCACAGCTAATGAACTGAGAGTAATTAAGATAACAAACTTACTTGAGAATATCTTTGGGCTAGGTAGGTACATTTTCAATTGGTCATACTTTACTTTTTTTCAAATTCACTTAAAATTAAAACGCTGCCGACAGAATTAAACATTGCTCAAGGAAATACAAATGAAAAGTCACAGTGTACTTGATCGTTTTCGCAAAACAACTAAATTCTTCGTGTAATTGAAATTTTCATACATTATTAAATAATTTAGTAAACAAGTTTTTGGGAAGAGACTATTAAATTATTGATCTAGAATGCAAAGTCTCGTATTATTTCAATAAATTCTTCGATTAAAGCTAGAAACAGACTCAGTTTGTTTCTAGCTTGCTTGCGAAACTGTTGTAGCCCTGAAGATGGCTGAATAGGCGAAAATTTGGCATGTAATCTGCATGATTAAGTGAATTATTGAAATAATACGAGACTTTGAGGCCTTGCATTCTATATCTACATTATTAAACCAATAATTCAAACAAGGAATCACACCACTTAATCATATAGATCTTACTCCAAAGATGCTCTAAATTCTTTGAGGAAGAAACATTTCCAGAAAATAAAGCATATTAAAATTAGGAATCTGATTCCATATCTTTCAAAAATTGACATATCACAGATAAAGAGATCGAAAGCCTAACTGCCCTGGAGCTGATATTGTATACACTAGGAGTATTTTTTGTTGTCGTTCAATCTCTTGATGGGTTTGCCTTCTATGGTTCTGAACCTTAAAGTATTAGGAGTTCTTCAAGGGTCCGTTATCACTGCACTGTTATGCACCCTACCAACTCACGTTTTCCAAAAACTCTATAACTAAGACAGCGACCCTACGTTGATGTTATAATAACTTAAACAAAACATCAATATCTCACACACGACCTACATACCTTACATCATGTAACCATTGCTTATGACGTACAGAAACAGAAGAAAATTTCGAACAACCCAGGCAATAAATATTTCGGCAAAAGCTCCCACTCTTCGATTCAAATACACCTTTCTGTTCTTGACAATTTCCTGCTTTCACAAAGTACAATAGTTCGGACTGACCTTTGATATAAAAATAGTAATATAACAACTAAACTGAAATTACGACTAATACACCCACTCCTTTACGGTAAAGAAAGTACTAAAACTGAATACTTCCATCCGAAATACCACCCATTCCAATCAATTCATGTTTCGTAAATATACTGAATAGCCAAAAATTAAAAAAAAAGTTTTGAACAAGTCTCTCTTTTGTTTTTGTTTTAATGACGTTTAGAAATAAAACACAATCCTATTTCCCACAAACGTGAGCTAACAAAAAACTTCAGAACTATAACCAAATCTCTATAACACCTAACTGGATAAAAACTTATCAGCACGTAAGAATCAAAACCATACCAACCCAAAACATATGATGTTACAGGAATTCAAGTATTACCAATACTAAAGCCTTTAAATTTAAACCAATATGTGCGTATTTTTTTTCTTTTTTTATTGTGTTATGTAATTCTCAACGATTGAAGAGCCAGGTATCGTCAAATTGCAGCAATGTAAGCGGGTGCTGGACAAAAAGTCGTTGCTTAACATTATTGTTAAATATTAATATATTATTGATTTTTAAATAATTATCAAACAAAATTTTTAGAAGAGAAGTTCTATTCCCGGCCAATCAGTTCTCTACTGATAAAATTATTTAAACATTTATTTTTTTTAATCAACATATAAATTAACTGGGTTTTTTTTACTCTAGATCTTGTGTAATTTTTTGAAAGCTTGACTGTTTACCTGTATGTTGGATATATTTAGATTCTTATTTTGATTATTACCTCTGTTTCTGATTTAATAATTACTATATTTAATCATGTTGGGAAAACTGAAATGGACAGAATATTGGTAGTTTTACATTACTGTATATTTATTTTTAATACAACACAATCCATTATTTAAAAAAATTGATAATCCGAAATATTTCAAGCTGCTACACGCGAAAAAACTTTTTAAACACGGGATGAAAGAAAAGAAATAACAAAAGAAACGAGGCCCTTAGACACCGACAGCTAAGGAAGAACAAGCACAAAGACATAAATATTTCAGGTAAAAAAGAAAAAGAGGTTTAAGGAAGGAGCAAGCCCTATTTGAGGTCTGGCGGCGGTGGGGGGGGGGGGGGGGGGAATTGGCCCAAAGTAAATTAGACTGCCAACTTGGCCGAGGGCTACTATTCATAAAGTTTCGTCTCTTTGTCTTTTTGTCGCCTGTTTGTTCCGCCCGCCTCTTTCCCTTATCCCTATCACGTTTTGTTCAAACTTCCATAACGTTAATTAATACTTCTTCCTAGGATCGGGATCGCTGTCAGCGAGGATTTGCTCACCGCACTTAGCGGAGGAGATATAGCCGCAATTAGTTGCCGCGGATAATTGGAACGCTAAGTGCCCCTCGGTAATTTACCACCTTATTTCATAATTGTTCAGGGACCACCGTTTCCGAGTCGGCACCTAATAATGGATTTTTTTTTTAATTGGCCGATAGAGCTAGAGTTGGGGGGGGCAGAGCAAAAGAGTAGAAATGCGCAAGGACATAAGCTTTAAAGTTATTATGATATTTTTATTTCTCCAAAATTTCGATTCATCTATTAGCAGCCGCTCAAAAACTAATCCAGACAAATTATGAAAAACGGGGGTAATTACTTATAAAGATTTGAGACTTTGGTAAAAAATACTATTAATGGATGTAGTAGTAAGAAACAGAAAAGTATTAATCCATCTCAGTAGGGGGGGGGGGAGGAGAGCGCGTCGCCCCTTTCCGCCCCTTTAATGCCCATTTTAGTTTTTAACATTTCTTTCATTCAGATCACTGTTCATGGTTAGATAAGCTTAACTCGTTCTGTGCTTACTTTTATATCGGAGGCCAATGAACACTCTCGAACAATGCTCGATTCCCTTTACGAACAATCCACGCCTTACGTAAAAAAGAAATGGACATTTGATTTGGGTTTCTCCTGTCTCAAAATAATTAATTTAAGAGAATATAAAAAAATTATATTTTTAGTCATATAAATAAATAAAAGAAACTAATACGTAATTATATATAGATAATAACTAGATTGGCGGTCAAATGGCTGTCAATGGCTCTCAGAGGGATATTGGATGTCGATAACAATAGCCCAGGAAAAACTGAGAAATGGCCCTAGTCCACAAGGGGACGTGACAGCAAGTCCTACTCCCACTTCCTCGTAGTGACCGCTGGACAGTGCACACATTGGTGGGCATTGGCAGACGGGAGAGGGCACAGGCGAGCTTCCGGCGCCTTAAAACTGGAACCCTCGACTAGGGGAGAAAACCCCGACAGAAAACACTGGCCCTCCAGGTTGGGGGTTGGGCACGGGGCCAACAACCCTGTCTTGTAAAAAGTCATCAAGTTCACAAGAAACCACACAAAGCCTCGGAAATAGATGGATCTAATAGGAAACGACATAGGCATGGACATGGAAAAATTAATATGGCAACTTGGAACGTTAGGAGCTTGTTCCAGCCTGGAGCTGGAAGGGATCTGGAAAGGGAGATCGGAAAATATGGTATTGATGTATTGGCATTGCAAGAAATTCGCTGGAGAGATACAGTGCTCACTAAGATGAAAGAATACACAATAATTAATAGTGGCAATAGGCAGAATATAATGGGCACAGGTTTTGCGATAAAAAACTACCTCCTGCACTCGATCATTAAATATGAAACAGTTAATGAGAGAATATGTGTATTAAGGCTAAGAGGGAGATTTTTCAACATCTCTTTAATTAGCATTCATGCCCCAATAGAAGGCAAAGACAATGATGAAGAAAAGGATGCCTTCTATGGAATGCTAGAAAAGACATACGATTCCCTACCTAAATACGACGCGAAAATAATATTGGGAGATTTTAATGGCAGAATAGGAAAAGAAAACATATTCTTCCCAATAATTGGCAAACACAGCAAGCATGAAGAAACAAGTGAAAATGGCCTGAGAATGATTGACTTTGCTATGGCGAGGAACCTTAGAATAAGAAGCACCTTTTTCCCTCACAAGGAAATACATAAGGAAACTTGGGTATCCCCGGATGGCCTTACCAAAAATCAAATCGACCATGTTCTCATTGACTCCAGGCACGCAAGTGATATCTTTGATGTGCGTAGCTATAGGGGAGCTAACTGTAATTCGGACCATTTTCTAGTAAAAATCTTGTATAAACAGAAGCTGGCTGCACGTGAAAATGGGAAGGTAAGAAAAACTACCACCTATGATGTTGAAAAGCTAAAGGAGGAAACGGTAGCCCGAAAATTCCAGCAAAAAATGGAAGAACGACTGAGAGAATATGTGAATAATATTTCCACCAATATTGAAGAAAAATGGAACCAGCTTAAAGAAGCACTCAAATGCGTGACCGAAGATATCCTTAGTACTACACATATAAAGAAGCGTAATGATTGGTTTGACGAGGACTGCATAAGGGCAATAGAAGAAAGAAATAAGGCCAGACAGAAATTGATCCAGCGGAGAACCAGGACAACAGCTGAGGACTACAAAGTAAAAAGAAGGGAAGTCAAGAAAATATGCAAACAGAAGAAAAGACTGCAGGAAACAAAAAAGTTAGAAAAACTCCAGGAAGACTTCGCGGCTAACCAGACTAGAAAGTTCTTCAAAACAACAAAAGAATTTCGGAATGGATACAATCCTAGGCTGGAATTTATTAAAGATAAAGAAGGGAACCTAATAGCCGAAAAAAGGGCAGTTCTGGAAAGATGGAAGCAATTTTTTGAAGAGTTACTTAATCCATGTAAAGAGCCAACAGCCAACATAAGACATATTGTCGAAGAGGAAAGAGAGTCAGATGCTGTAGAGGAAGAGGAATTGCCACCTGACAAGGAGGAAATAGCCGAAATAATCCAGGCACTTCATAATAATAGAGCTCCTGGAATAGATGGCATACCGAATGAGGTACTGAAGTACGGTGGGGAGACAGTTGTAGAGGTTATATATAACCTCATCTTTGATGTCTGGACGGAAATGACGATGCCCAAGGAATGGAACGTGGCTGTTTTGTGCCCAATACATAAGAAAGGGGACAGGTTAGCCTGCCAAAACTATCGAGGAATCGCCTTACTGCCAACTACCTACAAAGTCCTCTCTATCGCAATAAATAGAAGACTTATAAAATGGGCAGAGAGAAACATCGGCGAATACCAATGCGGTTTCCGGCCAAGAAGAAGCACCATCGATCATATATTCTCCATCCGTCAAATGCTTGAGAAGACGTACGAGTATAATATTGAGCTCTATCACCTCTTCATAGATTTCTGCCAAGCATATGACAGACTCAATAGGGACCAGCTACTAAGAATTATGAAAGCACTTGGGGTTCCAGAAAAACTGACCGGATTATGTGCGATGACCTTAAAAAACACTAGATGCAGGGTAAAGGTACAAAATGCTCTTTCAGAGGAATTTAAAGTGAAGAATGGTTTACGCCAAGGAGATCCCCTCTCCCCTGTATTGTTCAACATAGCACTTGAACAGGCCACCAGATCAATTAGAACGAACCCTGGGGGAACAATCTACAACCGACTTACCCAACACCTGGCATATGCTGATGACGTGGTGATTACAGCAAGAACAAAAGCGGCACTCTCTGGAACGGTGCAGGAATTTGAACAGGCAAGTAAACAACTGGGTCTGGAAATAAACAAGGAAAAAACCCAGTTCATGATTTCCACAAAAAGCGACACGCAAGATAGAGAAAGTCGTCATGTACAACTACTCAATGACAAATATGAAAAAGTGGAAACGTTCAAATACCTCGGTACTTTAGTGACACAGAGAAACGACATCGCAGTGGAAATAAAAGCAAGAATCGCAGCAGGCAACAGATGTCTTTTTTCACTACGAAAAACGCTAAGATTTCGAAATCTATCGCGAAAGGCAAAGTTAGTCATCTACAAAATGATCTTGAGGCCAATCGTGACATATGCAGGTGAAACGTGGGTCCTGACGCAAGAAAGCGAGAATATGCTGCGGATCTGGGAAAGGAAGATACTGAGACAAATATTTGGACCAGTATGTATAAATGGCCAATGGAGAGCGCGAAATAACAGAGAGCTACGGGAACTGTACAATGAAACAGACATTGTCAGTATATTGAAATCTAGCCGTATAAGATGGCTAGGGCATGTAGAAAGGATGGAAGAAGACAGATTCCCGAAAAAACTGTTATATGGCAAACCAGGAGGCAAGAGAGGAAGAGGAAGGCCCAGACTGCGATGGTTAGATGACGTCGAGGATGATCTGCAGAGAATGGGAGTATGTCGTTGGAGAAACCGAGCTGCTGACAGGGAGGACTGGAGAGGCATTGTAGAGGAGGCCAAGGCCCTACAAGGGCTGTAGAGCCAGGGAAAAAAAAAAAAAAAAAAAAAAAAAAAAAAAAAAAAAAAAAAAAAAAAAAAAAAAAAAAAAAAAAAAAAAAAAAAAAAAAAAAAAATAATAACTAGATTATAAATTCGCATTATTTAGTCTTCATTTTTATATCAATAAAAATGGGGATTTTGTCAGGTGTATAATTTGATTAAAATTAACCACAATTTAAACAGAACATAATTTATAAAACACCATTATCTAATTGACAGAACTTTACTACTTATATATTCTATATAAAGAGCTAAACAAAAGGAAGACGAGTTTTTTGATTTTGCTTTTTTGGGGGGGGGGGGTTAAGAGATTTTTTTGTATTTGAAGAATCTTAGGTCATGATCAGACTGATTTAATATTTTTGACAATCTTATTTTATTTATTTTTTCCATTAATTGCCGTGTTTGATGAGTCCCCACTAGACATTACATATGCAGATTTTTTCTAGAGTTAGAAAAAATTCCGAATTGGTGCCCCCCTCACATTATCATATAATATTTTGGCCAGAGCCACGATGCCAGATAGCTACTACTACACGGACTGGACGGAATAAATTTGGCCCTTGCTTCGGGTTTTGGAAGTTTTCCAGCTCTTCGCAGTTTGGCTCCAGTGGTAAACGTTCTCTTCTTTATTTATCTTATATATTAATATTTAATTCCGGAGCTGAGCTCATACATAAAACGACTTGAAGTTTGTCAAACAAAAAAATTGTTGAATTATATTCTATGTGTCTAACCTTATTGATGCACAGAAGAAATGATTATAATGACAAATAAAAATCATGCCAAAAGCGGTTTATGTTGGCTAAAGCAACCGTATTCTCTTGAATAAAGTTTTTTTTTTGTTAACAATAGAACTTGAAATATTTTACGTAAGAGCTAAGAAAGTATTAAAATGAATGGACAAAAATAGAATTTTATCTTCCATCTATTCGAATTCACTTCTCTGTGCACACCACCTAATATATTTGAACGACCGATTACAGTACTTCAGTTGATTCATTTAAAGTATATATAATCATCCCCATGATATTTACCCATTGTGCTGAGTAAATTTGCAGTAACAATATTTCTTTATATTATATATTTAAATATATAAATTTTTTTTTATATATTTTCCCCTGGGTACTTACCAGACAAGTTTAGAGCCAGTTTAAATTTCTAAAAAATAATTCGGTTCAATTATTAAACTATAAAGGATATGACATAACGTTTGAAAGATGGTTTGAGTTTCAAGAATAGGTGCAATTTCTAAATGAAATACAATTATTGGACTTCTCTGATAAGAAGGAAAGGCCAATCAATTTGCTGGAGCTGGAGGGCTGTATCGGTCCAGGAGCCTCCAGCTGCATACCTAATGTACTCTCCAGCTCATCAAGGCTCTTTATTTAATAAGCAGCCACTTCATTGAGGACAACCCCTTATTCTCCATTTGCATTCTTGTCATCCTATTTAATAAAAGAAGGAAGAATTTGCGGCTCGACATCTTTTAAAGGGCCTTTGCTTTTGGTATAGGATGTGGTCTGGGGGTAGCGTTCCCTTTTTGGAACAACTTCATTTATAATTAAAGATGTAAAAGCGACAATTGCTTTTCTAGGCTTGGTAGTTATGGAATTACTATAGGGGTTATTATAAGGGTGTGGTAATTATGGTATGCTCCAGTAACCATGTACGCAAAATTGATGCTATGCAATAACCATGCTAAACTTGACTTCCTAGAACATTCAGATACAAGTATAACGAGAATAAAACGACAGGAACCTTAATCCAGGAAGATGCCTAGGACATTTATATGTGAGCTCAGGAAAGGAAATAAGGATATTATCTTAGAAAAGATCGACTTACTTTATGGTAAAATTTCCTTCGTTAGTCCTTTGTGTCACATAAACATTATTTTCATGAACTACAATATCGTTTCAATAAAATGGAATTGGGTAACGGTTCTGTTGCACAGTAGGGCGGTGTATAGTTCCATTAAGCCCCCTCGACAGACATTATCAATATGTATATGAGGATCAATATCTATAATCAATAGGTGTTGAAAGGCGATATTGATCCTTTAGTGGAGTCTCAAATATGAGTATATATGCAGGATATGCGTATAAATTTAAGAATTTTCTTACTAGCAAACAAACTTGACTTATTCGAAGTTTATAAACTGTTACTAACCTGACGTACTGATAAGACAAAGGATATATAAATGTTCTTTTTTTATATTTATCAAAGATTTAACACATGTGCGAAGGGTTTCATTATCAGTTCAACACCTTTTACGTGTCTTTAATTACATTTATATATTTGGATAAATATCACAAAGAATATCAGTGTACGATTCAACTATTCAGGGTGTTCTCAAAATCTGGTAGTCAGAATTAATCAACACTTACCATAGGAAGTTCTACACCCACAGTGGCGGGTTCTTAGAACGATTGGCAGCCTAAGGTAGGAGGGATATATCAAGGTATTGTATCACAACTTCAGTGCCAAGATAAATAAAATAAATCTATCATAAATTTAGTCAATCCAAAGACCCAAAAATATTAAAATAACGCCTATGAGTATCGAACAATATTCCGATATGATTACTTTCTTTTTGCTTCAGTAATTGATTAATAAAGAAAATATATACTTTAAAAACGATTCAATTTTTTCATAATATATTTTTATATCTTTTATATGATCCATAAAGCTTGAAAGTTTAGATAACACACGTGTATGGTTAAAAATTTCCCTAAAAAGCCCCGATAAGATAGTTTCCTGCCAAGGACGGAAGAGAAATTTATGATGTAAATGACTTGATGATAAAGAAGTATCCAAGTCGATTAGTATATAATCGATAGATAGACAACTTATAGCTAAGCCAATCTCCTCCCGACTCAACTTTTTCATTCCAAGGAACTTCGCTAACGGAGTTGGCTACAACTTATTTTTTTTTAATGTTTCGGAATCATCGAACTTTCCGAGGAGGATTTCCATCTGCCTTAAAACTTCTGGAGCTAGCGAATTTAATGATTTACTCGCTTCTGATTTATTTGTCCTTATTATTGCCTCCCTCTAAATGAGTTTCGAGAGTTTTTCTGAGCCCATTAATATATTTCCGATGTTTTATTGCTATGAGCGTGGAGTCGATACTTTCGACAGAAAATATTATCAATTTCTTATAAAAAAAAAAAAACCGAAAGTATTCGGCTTATATATATTTTAAAGACTTCTTTAAATTTTAATGACAAATAATAATTTTTTTTTTTAAAGAAATAATTAAGATTTTATTTATAGTTTAAACCAGCACAATTTTTTAAAAATCTGTGATTACCAAGATTACATTCAGATGTGCTTCCATTCGGTTACCAACTTAAATGTCATTACACCACATTACATAACATTATATATCTATTGAAAAATAATTATTCTAATGCTTATTTTATATCAATGAAATATGAAATATTTAAATTTATGCTTTATTTTTAATAGTAATTATATTTTATTTAAATAAATAAAAGAAAAATAAGCGAATAGACACATTAAAAAAGTAATTTATTCTTATTACTTAATTTATTTTGAGGTTTGATCTTTTATACATTAAAAATGAAACATAATTTGAAAAAATAGGATATATAAATAAAAGATATTAAACTATTTTTTTTTTTTTTTTTTTGCACCCGTATATTTTGTCGTTCGGTGCAAGTTCCCCTCGCTGGTATTAACTGAGGAAGCATTAAATTCCAAAATTTAAAAATTCGATCTTGGTCCAATGTCTAGCAATCAGGTATAAATTGTGACAAATAAATTGAAAAAAAAAAGTATTTCTAAACAGCTTTTCCTTAATCAAACTAATATAGCGGTTAAAACAAAGTCTTTTTTTCATGGAATCTTATTTCGAATATTTGAGTAAACATTGAATCTCTCGAATCTTATTTTAAAAAATTGTGTTAATTCAAATCTGAAACTGGGGATATTATAAATAATTAATTTTAATATTTTTTCAATAATTTAATTTCTTAATATTAATCACTGTTGAAATGTTCTTCGACGACCTCACCCGCCAGGACTCGCCACAAAGTAGGAGAGTAACCGAGGGCTTGATACTAAAGATGCAGTGTGATGGTAAGACACTGGTTCGATTCTCGGCCCTGGCCACTCTTTTCTCTTCAAATAAAATTATTTTAAAATAATAAAAAAAATCTGGTGCGTGCGCGCAACACACAACTTTCACTTACCAACTTACTTAGATAAGAAATTGACGTGTTTTGTTAAATATCATTTCCCAAAGTCACACATTTTTCTACATTCATATCTTATTTTTGTTAATCGTTAAAGCCGTTTTTGACTAAATAAAAAAAAAACACATGAAAATGATACAAAGTTTATTAAGTAAAGTCCCCCCTCCGGTTAATCAATTTTAATGAAATTTTAACAGTCATATCTCGGGCATATACATACATCAAATACCCAGTTTGATCAAAATCGTTAAAGCCGATTTAGAGTAAATAAAAAAAATACGTGAAAATGTTACAAATTTTATTAAGTAAAGTCCCCCCTCCGGTTAATCAATTTTGATGAAATTTTTACAGTCATATCTCGGGCATATTAATACCTCAAATACTCAGTTTAATCAAAATCGTTAGAGCCGTTTTTGAGAAAATCGAAAAAAACCTAAGAAGTTATTAAGTAAAGTACCCCCTCCCTTTAAGTAATTTTGATGAAATTTACGCTGTCACATCGCGAGCATATACCTACACTAAATACCCAATTTCAGGATCGCACGGTTTATAGTTTTTGAGCTAGTCTGTTCACATACACACACACACACACACAGACACACACACACACAGACCATTTCGCGGGACTTGGTCATTTCGACTCAGGGGACCCCAAAACGTGTATTTCCGTTGAAAACCGGAAGTCGAATTTTTTCACGATCGCAATACTTCCACTTACTATATATTTCATATATAGGTAAGTGAAAGTAAAAATTAATTTAAAAATTAATAATAATAAAAAAGTTAAAATTGCCATTAGGGTTTCGGCAATCACAACAAGCTAAAACGCTTTAATGTGGTCGACCTGAGAAACCAAGTGTTCTAAGAGCCATTTTTGAAAAATTTAATCAGAAGCGGAATGTGGTAGTAAAAATGCCACACTTTTGGGTGAAAAGTGGATTTAATGATAATGACAAGTTTAAATAAATAATTGACACCTTGGACTTTGATGTGCTCAACCACCTACCCTACATTATCACCATTATCCCTATTAACAAACCTCAAAAAGGAGCTCAGGGGAAGGCGATTTGAAGAAATTCATTATTTGGGGGGTCTAGAAAAATAAATAAATAGAGGTGAAAAGCTTATAAGTATCATGGGACATTACATTGAAATGTAGAAAAATAAAATAAAAGTAACTATGCCAGTAAATATTCACCAGAGAAAAATCAGGAAAAAAAACTTAGAAAGAGACGTAATTGGTTTCCTGGATGCTCAGATACGCAGTAAAAAGTAATAAAATGCGGAATAGAATAAAATAGATAAACGATATGAGCATTAATAAAAAAGAAATCAATTCCTTAAATTAAAAAAATAATTAATTCTATTGTGCAATTAATATTCATGGGCGATTTGCAGAGGCTTATCGAAATATTAACTCATACAGAACGGCAACCATTTGGTGGAGAGGGGATAAAATGAAGAGGGCCTCGAGAGCTGGTGTCAGTTCTTTACAACACAGCAGACCATTACCGCTAAAACAGCCGTAGTTAGGGCAGGGCCGGCCAGGGGCTAACGACACTCATCAATTCTACGGCTCACTGCCGATTCTTTTCTCTCTCTCTCTCTTTTTTTCTTTATTTTCTTTTTTCCCTTCTCGTATATTTTATTTCTACTAGGATGTCTTGCGGTTTAATGGAAATAGTTGGCTGTACCAGGATCTAACGACCTAAACGACTGTCTATATGGTGGCTATTTTTCTTTTCTCGATTTATTTAAGATCTCTCAGGGAACTCGTTTAGGTCTGTTTAAAATTTATTGGTGGACAAAAATAAACAGGGCTGAGTTACACGATTCCTGATATTTATTTTATTAACCAGTTCGTTGATAAGGGGTAATGTTTGCTTTAGCATTTCCTCAAAGCTAAATCAGGCCTAATAATTGAATTATAAATGGTTTTAGAAGAGCTTAGCTTATAAAAAATAATATAAATCTTGCGTTATGTTCGTTATCTTAAATACATTCAATTCGAATTAGACCCAATGGTTTTTAAAACAATTATTTATTTAAACTTATCATTATCATTAAATCCACTTTTCAAGCAAAAGTGTGGCATTTTTACTACCACATTCCGCTTCTTATTAAATTTTTCATAAATGGCTCTTAGAACACTTATTTTCTCAGGTCCACCACATTAAAGCGTTTTAGCTTCTTTTGCGATTGCCGAAACCCTAATGGCAATTTTAACTTTTTTATTATTATTAATTTTTATTTATTTTTTATTATTTTAAAATAATTTTATTTTAAGAGAAAAGAGTGTGCAAAGGGGCATTGTCATGAAGCAGTATTACTCCTCGACTCAGCTTCCTTATCCTCTTCTTGATTGAATCTCTTAAACGGGTCAAAACATTACAATAGTATTCTCCTGTGATTGTTACGCCTTTGTCTTTGTAATCAATCATCAGTATTCCTTCTGAATCACAAAAAATTGTGGCCATGATTTTTCCGGCCGAGGTTGTGACTTTAAACTTGAAAGGTGCCTTTTCACATTGCTGTAACAAGGAGTCCCCAAAAAATTCCTAAAGGCTTTATGCCTTATTTAACTATAAATTTCATCACAGCTCTGTACTCGATGTTACTCATTTTAATGGCACGAGCAAACTGGTAAAACTAAAAGTACTATAAATAATATACAAGAGACATTAGGAGTTTGTGTACATATAACTGATGAATAGGTGAACATGATAGAGGATTAGTCCTTTATATTAATTCCCTCCTTCAGTATCAGGCCGAGACAACTTTTTGACCTGCCAACGTATGTACTTACAATGTTTTTGGGTCGAAACGAAGCCTGTTAAAATAAAGAAAAAGTTTTAGGACTGAAACTCTACTATTCAAAAAATTGTGATCAAGATAAGTCTTTTCTATTCTGCTTTATTATTTTATAATAACTCATATATCTGCGTCATTATCCTAGATAAGAAGAGAAAAATTGGAAACACTGTCGTTGTTTTCAGTTGCTTAACTAAGAAAGGATTAGCAGGCTAACGAGTTGGGGCCATGACGGACTAACCGTGGGCTGAGAGCTTTAGCGGCGAAGACTTACAGTCTCAGTCTGTCTTGTGTAATTGTAACAGGGCTAATTGTTTTAATTCAGTTTGTTTCACTTTATTTTCTTCTTTGGTTCCTTTTTCTCTCATTTCTCATTCTTTTTTTCCACTTTCACTTCTCGGACCGTTTCTCAATTCGGGAAGGGGCTAAAAGAAGATAAATATTTAGAATCATATAACTTTAAAAGAAAATTGGTTTTCCTCTAAGATCCTATATAATTGATCTCTAATTTATCTAGACACTGAATAGCAAAAATACAAGCTTTAAGTTGATACATTTTTAGTTGAATTTTCAAGAGAAATACATAGATAACTGTAAATAAAACAATTTTGAAAAAAAAAATATAAACATTGTATGAATTAAACAACTTTAAGGCATAATACCTCCCAAAAATATTCGCATAAATTCTAGCTTCGAAAGTAGGTTTATTTAGTATTCCTACACTTTCTCTTTATGATTTCCTACTAATTGGCTAACTGCTTAAAAAATGTTAGAATAGTTCTAGCGTTAGTTAGACTTTTGCAGTGGCATGTATCACGTCGTGAGAGGAAATCGTTTTAAGAAAGACTTGGTATCCCAAACTTATGTTTCTCTATAGTCTGCCAAGCTAGGTTTTAGAACAGTTCAGAACGTTCCATATCAAATGACAGATACGGAAATAAAGATCTGTTTTGGTTTCTTCCGTTATTATAATTTGACATAAATACATTACCACATAAAATAATCATTAATCTTCTTCTTCTCTGGCCCTACAGTACGGTGTGAACTAACTGGTGTGAACCGTATGATCATTCTCCATTGATCGTAGTCCAGCGACTTTGACTTTGCTATGATGCAGTCCCTCCCATCTTCCAAGCTTGTTGTCGCAAGGTCCCGTTCCGCATCTCTTATCCGCATGATCAGCAATTTGTGACATTCCGTTTTGAAAAGAGCTAACTTTCCTTTACTACCCTTGTACCATTCATATTTTTTTTAATGAATCTGGCTCAGTACTGGTATTAAAATCCGCGTAATACGATTAAATAACGCGTTTTTAAAATGTAAAATAAATTAAATAATATTAGTAGATATCGCATGAGAGAAGATGATGGATAGTTACACCATGGAAGGCGAGTTATATAAACAGTATCAATAGAGGGCGGCTGACCGATTGAACTATCGGTTGTGCAGTGACAGCTCCAGGACTCTTCACCAACTCAATGGCCCTTCGCGGCCTCCTGCTCCTGTCACATATCTCGCCGAGCGGAGGTTGCAAGCCAACATTTGTTTTTCTTCCGTATCTTTTCCGAAATATATTCCGCAATGCGGAAATTATATGAAAAACGAAGTATTAAGATGTCGAGTGATCGAAATATACAATAACTATGCACTAGAGTTAAAATAATCCAAAAGTAAAAAAAACATAGGGTATTATTAGTGATTTGATGTGATCCAAGGTTCAGTCAGGCGTGGTTTAATTCCAGACCAACTTCTGATTACAAGTGCTGCACCAAATTACTGCACCTAGGCTAACCTTTTTCTCTATGTCTTGATTGGGTTATAGCCAATAACATCTTGCTTTTTTTAACTACTTTCACAAACCAACCCTTTGATCCATACACTGCAAGGAAACCTGATGTGAAAAGTACAAGTTTAGCTTCCCCCTATTGATCTCTTCATTGCTAAATAAGGTGGTAGTAGTTTGGTAAAATACATCATCTTCATTACAAATAAATTATCCTAGTTGGACCAATAGTTCTAACAAGAACAGTGAAAATTGCAATGAGCAGCTAACAATTTTCTTGTTTTTTTTTTACTCTACTATGGGATCTTACAAAATTAATTAATAACTTTATAAATATCAAAATAAACAATATATAGTTTGTTATTCCCACCAATACAACAATATTCCACACACTGGACGCTGGAAAAATGAGTTTTTTTTTTACTCTATTATGGGATCTTACGAAATTAATTAATAATTTTATAAATATCAAAATAAACAATATATAGTTTGTTATTCCCACTAATACAACAATATTCCACACACTGGACGCTGGAAAAAATGAGCGGAAAATATTACCTGGAGCAACAAATTAAAAGAAATGGTTAAAAGCTACTATAAGCAGCACAGCGTCATAAACGGAGAAGTTATCAAAAATAAATCCGTCAGTGCTGTTTTATATGTACAATTTTCGGTATATCATAGTCGACCCAATAAACAATATACTGTAACACATGTGTGGGTTAACAACAATTTATTCAAAGAAGAATAAAAATTTTCAATGCCACACGAATTTTAAAAACATAAATATTCGAACAGGTTACAACACTTATCACTTTGCAACACTCAAATAATCATATGGTTTAAGCTTTACCACAATACAAAGACGGTCCAGTCAATCGCTCCTTATTTATAATCATAAGGAGATGGCCTAGAATGTCGTAGAACCTCGTGGAACGGCCTCGAATACCGATTTTGCAAACACGTGCTATGACAGTTCGCTTCAACTGTTAGTCCGTTCCAACAAAAGTTTAACAACATTAAGTTAAACAACAACGTTAAACAAAATTTTTAAACAGTACGTTTTTGTTTAACGTTACAATATTTTGACCAAGTAAATTCTAAACATTGAAATATCTCTAAACCTTATTTGTCTAGATATTGATGGACATACTTAAAAGACAAAAGTAGTAACCGTTTCTAGGCACTAATAGAGATGAATGAAATACTTCCATGATAGAATGAAAAACGAAAAAGAATGAAACACCATTAAAATGTTCAGTGACACATGTATATGGTCACAGTCAAACATTTGACATAAGAACAATAATATTTTGTCCCAAACACAATAAGTAATTTATTTATTCTTAGCGCTACGATCCGACAGAAACCTGAGCTCCTCTTATAAGCCTCCTTCACTCTCTTCTGTCCCTACCAAACATAAGAAGATGCTTGATGCTGTCTCGGGTGCTCTTCAGGATGGCACAGTCTATATTTGGCTGATCCTCTGGGCATAAGTGCCATCATCTGTTTTGTTTAAGTTTAACAATTAAGGACAAATCCGATGTTGCAAATATCTAGTGAAGCACCTTGTTGGTGAGAATACTCCTGATTGGTCCTGCTCGAATGCAAGATCATATATTCTGCAGAGAACTCTTCTCTTATGTAAGTAGCTCATTGATGGTTAGAACATCACCTAGAACTCTGAACCCACAAAGGTGATTAGCAATTACTGGACAACAAAGGAAATGCAAATCATACATAGCACGTAAAAGTGTAATCGTTTAAATCGCATGCGAATTGGAGAAACACTCCTTTTTACCATACCACCCATTGTCTAACACGGTGAAAGCAGATCTATTGCCAGGCCATATGATTTGCATATTATTATTGTGGCCACGCAACCACAGCTGAGGCCCTCGTTGAATTAACAAGCCTAAGGGAAGGAAGGGAGAGGAAGGCAGGTGTGGAAGGACGTGACTGGGTTTAAGAACCGCTGTCATTTTGCCTTTGTTTATATTTCCAAGCGAAACAGTAGCTTATTGAAGTTGAGCACCAGATTGATTTTTTTTTATTTCTGTATCCAAATGAGTTTCTCTTTTTTTCGAAATAAAAATGAATGAAAACAGATGTCACTGAAGATGAAACCGTCAGGAAGCAAGTTTTATCCATAAACAGAGATAGATCACAGGTAAATAAATATTTTTTTTTTCAAGATAAAAATTAATTAATATTGTAATATGAAACAAAACCCAAAAAATATGATTTAAAATAGACTAGACTTGTTGTTGGAACAAACTTCTAGTACAAGGTGAGTAGAGTCCACCCTCTCCATTCACCTCACTTTCTCTATTCAACTTGGTTCTGGTACATGTTTGTGACTACGATGTTCTAGTAACTTCTAAACTTGTCGAGAAAATTACAGATAACCAGACAGTTATATTTCAGGATAAATAAATATGTAGCGGTGGAATGAAGAGTTAGTCTTGCTTTGAAGATCGATCATATCCTTTGGGTTACTTTCTGTTAAAAGTGTCGTTACAAGTTGATACTTTTTGTAACCTGTTTAATTACATGTATTTTCATAGTTTGTGTGGCATTGTAAAATTTTTATTTTCTTTAAATAAGCTATCTCAACCCAAAATAGTGTTACATTATTAAATTAGAAAAATAAAAGTGGAAAGCACTAATATTTGAGAATAAGGTATTGTAATAAGGTAATGAGAGATAAATATAAATGAAATAAACTGGAAGTTTGTTCACTACCATCCTATTTTTTCTCAAAACATTAATCCGTTTACATCAAGAGATCAGATAAAAATTATACTTAGTTTTTCTCGTTTTTTTTTTTTTTTTTTTTAAGTATAAAGCAAATTTTAATGTTTGCAGACATGTATTATTGTCTATAAAAGTAAACACCAGATTATCTTGGGCCAAGAGTTCGGTATATTCTGATCTACGCATAAAAGAACTTATGCTTTTTCTTTATTTAAAAAAAAAAAAATATTTAACCTCATTTACATTAGGGTAGGTTTTTCGACTGATTTTGCGTTTCAGAGGTCTCCAAGACGAAAAAATGCTAAAACAATAGGAATGTTTTCTCTTGCTTAGGAATAATAGATGAAATAATTTTCAATTCATGATTTGAAAGCACTGATAATAGGAAAAATATTGCAATATAAAAACAAAGTTAAATTGCCGAATATATTTTAAAAAACTAAGGTAGTATAAAAAACACTAGTCTGTTCGATTGCTTGTAACACGATTACATCTTGTATGTTTGTTATAATTGAAGGCGCTCTCTAAAAAGGCATCCTCTCAAACACTAAACATTACAAAACATAATTTCTCGATTAATTCTAAGTTTGCCGATTGCAATATCCCGGAGGAATAAACTCAACAGTCTTGGCAAGTAGTAAAGGTGAAACTGAGTGGGAATTAGACCGAACAAGTTCTTGCCACTATTGAAACAGTCCAGAATCCACAAACTATTGAAGTTGGACCAATAGTTGTGAAACTAAGTACCTTTGTTCTGACCAGAACAGTGAAAATGTTGGCAATGAATACCTAAACATATCTGTTTTTTGTTCCCTCTAAAATCAGTTCTTACAAAATTAATTGTAGATTTCGTAAATATCAAATTAAACAATACATATTTTAATCTTCTCAGTAAGACAACAATTTTTCACACACTAGATAGTCGAAATCAGCTGAAAATATAACATAGAACATCAACATACAGGAAATGGTAACAAACCGCCATAAGCAGTACATAAATAAATATCTGTCAGTGATATTTAGGGGAAAACATCAATTCTTACTTCATTGCATCGATCCTGGCTTATCAAATTTTTTATTCCATGAAATAAAAGTTCTAATGAATGAAAACTAAACGCTAACTGGACTTTAATTAAAAATTATAAACCGCACTTAAAAATAAATCCCAATTAAAATCTACTCGACCGGAGAGAATTGGATATGGTGGCGGAATTAGAGAATTAAAGTTGACCACTAGAACCAGTGATTACGCTTAAACCAAAGGTGAATGGACTTTAAGGGCGAATGAATGAACTTTTAATCTCTGGTTAGGTGTTGTTTTTTTGTTTTGTTTTTTGTATATGGAAATATCATAACGGAGATAACATATCACAATTAGCAATAATATTTCACAAATCCTAATTTTTTTATCAGGGTATATAATAAATATATTTATTTTTTAAAAGCACAACTAGGATTTAACACAACTGTACACGCATATGTTTGATAGGGGTCTCATCAGAAATAAGTTGGCTTTCTACAATGAAAAAGTAGGCATATACCGCAAATAATTACTCTTTTTGTTTAATTTAAAAAGTAGGTAACGCTAAAGACACCAATAGTTGACACAAGTTTTGGTTAGTAAAATAAGTCTCAGAAAATTATTTAATTCAAACTAATGCCTGTACACTCACCTTAAATGTTTAATTAATTTTTATTTAAATATCAAGGTACCAGCAGCAACCCACTTCTCAAGTCACTTTTTTCAGCATTTTTGATAAGGAAGTAAGTTTTTTAAATTATGCAATTTTCTTATTGCGATGGTAATTAATATTATTGAAACCAAAATGGCGTTTTAGGTTCACCAATCCCTAATTCTGTTTATTTACGTCTCAATTTATCATTGGCACTTCCAAGAAAAAAACATGAATGAAAAATTATTGATAATAGCGATGACTTTTTCCGGTCGTAACAGTATTAAAAATGTATTGAATTGTGTAGAAAACGAAATGGTGAACATCACAAAACACGCATTTGATTTTTGGTGTAAGTAGTTTCAATTGATGTCTATGGTTAAATTATTTATCATATAATAAATAATCTGTAAATTTAAGTTTTATATTTATTTACTCCTCAAAACAATTTTTTTGTTATAATAAATCAATGTTAAAGACTTTTAAAATAATTTTCTGCATCTAACTATTAGTTCTAATTTATTTTAACATTTGGATCTTTTAATAAAACATGTACAAACTTCTGGGGCTTTAATACGCATTCTTACAGTTTTAATTTTAATTTTAAATATTTATGCGAACTATTTTATACCTATAGGTTTATTTTAGTTTATAAAGGTACATTTCATGTACATTGAGGTACTTTTTAAATACTAAGAAAATGCTTCATGGCTGAATTGTAACACATGTTTGTTAAATTGGAGAGTAAGTTCCCTTATAGTGTCAACTACTGTTTCGCTAATCCTGGTGTTTTTATTTTAGCTAAAAAATAGAATAAAACTTACACGTTAGCATTTCGTAAATCCCAGCTGCTGGAGAAAAATAATTGAAATAAAATACACATAGCCCCTAAACGGAATGAGTATTCCGCTTTAACGTTCTATAAAGTCAGAATATGCTCTGGTGTAGACTATTAATAAAGTGATTCGGGTTAATATAATGGTATTCTATTGTCCCAAGATTAAATGCATCTCCAATTCAAATTTGGATTTAGTAGTTATTCCTCATATGGCGCTAATCTGAATTCCACTACCCCCGCCTCGAATCGACTAAACCTTCCACTAGAGTTGAAGGACATGTACATCTAACTGGGGAGCTACATCAGTTGTTTGTTGTAATCACAGTTCGGGGAGGGAGCGTGGATACCCTCCTAGGAGTGCTTTCCATATGCATAAGGCCTCCCTCCTCCCCAGCCCGAAGGTTCGTCCTAATCGCTGCTATTCATCAGGTATACCGCCTTGTAGGGCCGTAATTAAGCGACAACAGGTACTATGTTCTACCTCAAGTTAGTTAAATTAATATTTCCTTTATTAAGATTAATGTTCTACGGGGATGCTCAAATTGCTAGTGTCTGCTCCTTCTGGTTTCAGGTTCTCTGAGATGTTTGCGACAAGATCATCTTTATACATTGCAAGAAAGTAAACTTAAATACGTACCATTCTGTATTCTGAGTTAATTTTGCCTAATAATATATCGGTTTTATTTTAAATTTTTCTTTTTCTTTTATTTGCCTTTCATTTTGCTGTTAGCGGTGGTTGTATGTTTGTTTGATCCAAATAAAGTCGTAATCATGAATTCATCTTAATCAGTAGACATTAATCAAGTAGGCATTTTTAAAAAGCTCACTTTATTCTGGAATGTCCAGTTGCCTTGACCCTTGCCAATCTGCTCCCTTTAAACAACTGATTTAAATGTTCTTTATTTGTTTGTTTTTGTTAAGTTTATAAATTTCCTGTTTTTCGTTTCCTGTTGGGGCATTACGGGCCGTATTTATGAACGATCCTAAGGAACGCCTTACTTAAAGTAAGTAAAATAATCGAAGTTGTCTGTATTCGGATTTTAATTAATGATTAACTTTCAGTTATTTAAGTATTAATTTATTCTTCAATTTTACGGCCAAAAAAAAAATCAATTTTTCGTTTGTAGAAATAGCTGGTAAGTGTACTTTTCTTGATGAAGAAGATAATATTATCAAAAAATATAATAAGAAGAATATATTGCAACACAATGATAATTAATAATAATAATTATAAATTAATTTAATTGATGGTGAAGAAATAATTTAAATTTTTTTCGGAATGTATTCGAATACGCTTGAAAATTTCAAGTTGAAATCGGCAAATGCTACAAATTTACCGATTGTGTTCTCTTCTTTTCCTGATTAATATTTTAATTATTTTTTGCTTTAATATATTTTTTTGTTAATGATCTGACATTTTTCATAATATACTGCATTTTTATTCGTTTCAAATTAAACGTTATTTTATAATAGCAATGAGTAGGTAGTCAATAAATAAATCGGTGACCATTTTTTACGAGTACATTAATTCATAGCAAAATATATCCCAAACATAACATGAATTTTTCACGTCGAAAAACCGCGCGTATTGTTGGTGATTTTTTTTTTTTATCATTTCAAGCGTATTCTAATACATTCGGAAAAAAAAAAAAATTATTTCTTCACCATTAATTAAATTAATTTATAATTATATATATATATATATATATATTTTTTTTAATTTGAACTTTTTTGGCCGTAAAATTGATGAATAAATAAATACTTTAATAACTGAAAGTTAATTATTAATTAAAATCCAAATACAGACGGCTTCGATTATTAATGGCTTCAATCGTGAACAGTGTAAAATTATATAATGTGAATATGAAAAGACTTTAGGAGAGTGGACCGGGAGTGGAGCGAGAGTGGAGCGGGAGTGGAGCGAGAGTGGAGCGAGAGTGGAGCGGGAGCGGAGCGAGGCCGGACCTGTGCCAATATTGTGATTAACCTCTCTCTATTCCTCTGTAGAATATTTTGCCAGTGAGACCGGACCTGGAGCGGAGCGCTAGTGTGAATGGGGTAGAGCGAGAGCGGACCGGGAGTGGAGCGAGACCGGAGCGGTGCCGATAGTGGAATTCTCTGTCTATTTCTCTTTAGAATATTTGAGCGGACCGGGAGTGGAGCAGGAGCGGAGCGCTAGTGTGAATGGGGTAGAGCGAGAGCGGACCGGGAGTGGAGCGAGACCGGAGCGGTGCCGATAGTGGAATTCTCTGTCTATTTCTCTTTAGAATATTTGAGCGGACCGGGAGTGGAGCAGGAGCGGAGCGATAGTGTGAATGGGGTAGAGCGAGAGCGGACCGGGAGTGGAGCGAGACCGGAGCGGTGCCGATAGTGGAATTCTCTGTCTATTTCTCTTTAGAATATTTGAGCGGACCGGGAGTGGAGCAGGAGCGGAGCGATAGTGTGAATCCGCCCTTAGCCTCTCCTTAACTATTTAATAATAGAAATAAAAACAGAAAACAAATATCAGGACTTAAATACTTATTAAAAAGAACCGTTTACTAAGAACAAACGACTTTTTGGAATTTTTACTTTATTTATATGAGGTATAAACAACAAAGGTGGTGAAATATTATTGCACTTTTTAAGATAAATAAAAATTTTAATCTTGGTGAAATATTTTTCTTTTTTCCTCCTTTATATATTTATCAAATGTTTTCATATGTAGCCATTTTTATTACTAGGCACGATGAGAGACAGATAATTTCTCTATATAAGCAAAATCAAAACAAAAGATTTATTATTTTCAATTAATGAATACTTATTTAGTATAGGTATTGATAGTATTACTTAAGTGTACAACTTTAATCACAAACATTTTGATGCAGATGCTTTTGAATCTTTTCCATTTCTACACTTCTAACATTAATTATGTTTCAGTAGCCAGTATTAGAGCTGTAATTGTAAATATGTGATTAGTTGGTGATATAAACATCTGAAAGAATATTAAGTGAATTCATTTTTTTCTTCTGCAAGTAGTACTGTAATGAGAAATATAATCTTAATTATTGATAGTAAAGTTATTTTCGCTCAATTCCTCATTGACAAAACAAAATCTTGGTATGAAATATAGACTGAATCCAATTTGAGAAAATTAAATGTAATTTTAATAGTACCAATTTAACATTTTTAAAGTTTACTTATTTCTTTATGCCTATTTTACATAAAAGGCTTTCGTGGAATTTGTTGAAATTAGATAACTTTGGTATAACAAGTTTTATATACTTATATTATATTATATATTATATTATATATTATATTAGATATAACAAGTACAACAATCGTGGTAAGAGAAATTTAAAAAGAACAAAAATAAATTGGTAGACAACTTTTATTTATTATTGTATACAAATGAAAAATAAATAACAGAATCATAATACACACTAATAAACCAATTCTTTTTAAAATGTCAAAACACATGTACATCCACTAAGATTTTTCAATAATTAATATGCTAATACAAAAGTAATAACATTCTAAAGTAAACAATCAGTTATTAATAATTCATATAAGAATATTAAGTTGTTGAAAATAACTCAGTTTCACCTTTCTTATTAAGGAAACTGAAGCTTTTATATTTCACATTTCCAACACACATCTTTTTTAAAATAAGTTGGTTACTAATTTACACATATCTAACATTTACAACTCCTTCTCATGAAGAAGGTTGGAACTAAAATCCAAAGATCCAAGAATATTTTGAAGAATATTAAGAAATATATAATAAACATACAATAGTATATCACAAACATCTCAATTAGAAGAATATTGCACTTAATATTTAAGTTGATGAATATAAGTTTGAGACTAACACTACCTAACATTGTTTTATCATACTTTTTCACACTTATTTGCATCTTCATCTTATAATAAAGATATTTTTGATTGTTATCCTGAAGAATCCATTAAGTTGTTTTGTAATCGGTTAGATGAAACATTGTATACATTTGTTTGTTCTTTTACACTAACAATGTTTGCACACTATTCAACTTTGAGTGATTCCTACTCCAATTATCATTTTCTTATAGTTCTAGAGCTGTAATTGCCACATAAACTACTTAAAACACTCTAAACAACACAGTAAACAAGAGTGAAGTAAACACTGATGTCAGTTTAGGGAGGTTACACCTAGCGGCAGAGTACTCTTATCAATGTTCTCTGATTGGTTGCTTAGTTAAGGTGGCCTTAAATTTGCACCTTAATAAATGCATATTTATTTCCTTTAGTTTTATTTATTTTATTAGTTTTATTATTTTATTTATTTCCTTTAGTTAAGGAAAGGAAGTATAAAGGAAGTTTCATAAAATGAGAATTATCTAAAGGAACACTTAAGCTTAAAGGTTAGCTTAACATAGGAACCAGTTGAGGTTACCTTAACTGCTTCCTTAGGAACGTTCATAAATACGGCCATATGTGTTGAAGTAATAATGTTCGAAAACCTCCTCGCAGAGAAGCTGGGTTAGGATCCGGAACGACTCACGATTTGTTTTTGTGAACAACAAAGTGTATTTTCCGGCTGGGTAGGTAATGACAGAGAGCAGAGTGCATTCGATAGGAAAATGTAGTTGTAATAATATATTTATAACCTCCTGATTAATGTTGGTATTTTTTTGTAAATAAAGATTACATTAATATTTTTTGACTAATATTCATTATTTATAAAATTACTGATGTCGAGATTAATCTTATACAGGCAACATATCTATCTATATTTTGATATTTTTCTTCAAATGCTTATATTTGACTAATTCTTCACCACGTGCTTAGATTAATTTTAAGTCAAGAATTAAGAGGTATAAATTCCTTAGCTAAGTTTTTCCTTCTTAATTCATGATTCACTTTTTTTAATTGAAATTAAGTTAAGTGATGATTTTGATAAGTTATTTTATTTTCCCAGTACTTATGTATGTTTTGTTCCTTTAGGGCAATCAGCGGTTCTTAGGTTTATTCCATTTTTGACCTCACCAGAGTGTTGTTGTTTTATTGACATATAATCACGACGCATCAAGAAGAGATTATGTTCTCGCAGGTAAACCACCTTCATTTATTTGAAGTGAATTATTAATGTTTAATTTCTTGAGGCTAGAATGTTACTAGCGGTCCATCAGCAATAGATTGTTGTTAATAAAGTAAATTTCTTAAGAAATATACCAAGTAGAAATGAACAAATAATCTTGACATCCCGAAGTAGGTAGCTCATTTGACAGATTGGATAAACACAAGTTACCTCCCTGCCGTGAAAACGAAACAAAGAGAGGATGCGCACAAAGGTGCCTGGATCCACGGCCGTGCCCGCTCACACTAACACTCACGACCGCTCCACAAAGCTCTCGCCCCTCTCCGGTTATATTATTCGGCTCGACCTCCGGCTTCCTCATCCCTTGCCTCCGCCCTTCATCAAAGCTCGTCCTAACACATTCTACACTGAAGTGGTATTAGCTTGTTTGGGTTACAGCGGAAAGTGTATCGGTGTATGAATGAATAGGTGAATTGCCTGCGTGAGAAATCGTCTACTGCCTTACCACTATGATCGCGTTGAAGGTTGACGTTCATCTTGAACAGTTTACTTCATCCGTAGATTTGACACGTTCACGCCGGCGTGTACCACCGGTGGCCTGCACTAAACTGCTGCATCGGACACTTTAGTCAATCACAAAACTTTCCACGACGATGTATAACGAGGTAGGATTGTATTGTTTATTTTATTATGTTGGAATGTCAATACTGCATTATGTCCTAACATGAATTTCAGCCCCGGCGTGAACGTGTTAATCTGGACGCACATTTAGTGATTTTGTTCTGACTTATTCGTTTAAAAAATATTGAAGTCTTACAGCTTTAGATATATGATCTTCAAAAACTTCAAAATTAAAACAAAATTTAAAATGATAGTAAGTAAATGAAGTGCAATTTAGTGTATAAATAAATTAAAGTTAAGAAAGAAAAGACCATTACCAGGTCTGCAAGTTTAAAATGTCGTTTTAATTCCAATAGAATGCGCTCTTAGCCTATTGAAGGATTTGCTAATCTATAAACGCTATTTTGTTTGTTAGTCATTTGTTTACAAAAGTCAGTTGTTTTTAAGTCGTTTACGTGGACGTATCATACCTTTCTTTGGTGTTAAAAATGTCTAATTTTAAGCCAAATAAAGAGCATTTGCGGCATGTCATGATTTTCTTATTCAATCAAAAGAAAAAGGCATCTGAATGTCATCGAATTCTTTTTGAGACTTATGGCGATCTTGCTCCAACCGTCAAGACATGTGAACGTTGGTTTCAAAGTTTCAAACGTGGTGATTTTGATGTTACTGATAAAAAACGAGAAAATCGACCAAAAAAGTTTGAGGACGTCGAATTGCAATCTTTATTAGACGAAGACAATACCCAAACCCAACAAATGATGGCAGAACAGTTGAATGTCACTAGGCAAGCCATTTCCGATCGCCTGAGAGCTATGGGAAAAATTCAAAAGGTTGGAAAATGGGTTCCACATGAATTGGACGAACGACAGATGGAAAAACGAAAAACTGTGTGCGAAATGCTGCTTTTACGCCACGAAAGAAAGGTTTTTTTTGCATCGAGTTGTAACTGGCGATGAAAAATGGATTTATTTTCAGAATCCCAAACGAATAAAATCATGGGTAGCGCCAGGACAACCATCCACATCGAGTGCAAGACCGGATCGTTTTGGGAAGAAGACAATGCTGTGTGTGTGGTGGGATCAGAAGGGAGTAGTCTACTACGAGCTTCTCAAACCCGGCGAAACAGTCAATACCGACCGCTACCGACAACAAATGATCAATTTGAGTCACGCATTGATCGAAAAACGCCCAGAATGGGCTCACAGGCACGCCAAAGTCATTCTTCAGCATGATAACGCTCCTGCACATTCAGCCAGATTGACTAAGGAAACGATTTCTTCGCTTGGTTGGGAACTCCTACCCCACCCGCCGTATTCACCTGACCTGGCGCCTTCTGATTATCATCTTTTCTCATCGATGGGACACTCATTGGCTGAGCAACACTTTAACAATTTGGAGGATGTAAGAAAATGGCTCGATGAATGGATTTCAAATAAAGATGAAGCATTCTTTTGGAATGGTATCCATAAATTGCCCGAGAGATGGACAAAATGTGTAGAAAGCGAGGGCCAGTACTTTGAATAAAATATATTATACTTTTTTTTTAAATTACTGTGTATATATTTTAAGAAATAAACGACATTTTAAACTTGCAGACCTGGTATTTCAAAAAAAGATAATCCAACGTTTTAAGGATGTTAATTGTTTTTTTCTTTTCACTACCGCCAGGTATCGCAGAGAGCCGGTTAAGCGGGTAAAGACAGACCGCTAAGAAAATGGAGTAGCCCTGAATACTGCCAGAATTTTATCGCCTATAGTTCAGTAATTATAATTTGTTGTTTTATTAACCATTCACATTCTCAACATTCCTTTAATAAGGTGGAAAGCTTAAATTGAATAAATATTCAATAGATAACTATGGATAACCTACACCATGATTACTATGGATTTCTTAACGACGGCTTGATCAGATAAACGATAAACGATGTTCCGTGACTTCTTTTTCTTTTCGCCATGAACTGATAAGCTCTAAGACTTCAAATTACTTAGTTCCTTTGTCATGCAAATTACCGCTGCATTACTGCCCTTTTTCGAATCTGTTCGCGGTAATCTTACTAACAAATCTTACTACTACTGAGATAAGGGATGCTTGAAAATTAAATTAGTTTTACCGTTTAGTTGCCCAGGAATAACTGCAAAAGGTTAAGCCAGAACTAGCGATTTTTTATAATGAATGTATCGATCTTGGACTTGAATGGGTAAAGTTTTGTTTTGGAACGAGGAGTGTTATAACGAAAATGGTTGCTGGCTTAGGCCTGGGCCAGACCACATTGCGGCACCCCACCTCGTTAAGGGTTTTCCCTCAGATTTTCTTATGGTTCCAGCCCTAACCCCATCTCTGAAAAGCTATCAGTTTCAAAGGCCCCTCCAGTTTTTGCTGTACACCTCGGGTAATGTAAACTTACATCATACCTTGAGATATATGATTACAAAATATTCTTATATACTTTTATTTATTTATTTTTCAATCGGATGTTTTGTAACATTCGATAGAATTTAAACTGGAAGATCGACAATAATCGTATTGGAAGTAAATGTGTTAAAGTAGGTAGATATATACTTGTCAAATATAGTTCAAATTTTTCTATTAAAGGCAGATATACAAGTTAATTTAAATAGAACCTATTAGAACCTAACATAACCAAAGGATTTTTTTAGAACAGACATTCAAAATTTGGTTTCAAGATGGCAAACTGTTATACAACAAGATGGTGAATACATTTTAGATTGAACGTGTTCCATTGATTTTATCCTATACCTTCTAGCACGCCATTAATAAAAAATGTGCTAAGTTATGATGTACATCATTACACTCATTCCAAATACCAAGCCTTGCGTAATGATATTAATTTATAATAATGAACCAACCGACAATGATTAACCTCAAAACTATTACAGGCCGAGCCAATCGCCCAGGTTAATACGGTGAAGATAATTAAACCAGGTCTCCCAGTAAAGGCTAAGGTTCCCATTTAATGGAAGAGGACGAAACAGGAAAGGTAGGGGAAGAGGATAAGGAAGGGGAGGGAAGAATTGCCTCCAAGATTAGCCATTAGGAAGCTAATTAAGAAGGGCAACAACAATGGGAGTCCATTAAGGGGACCTCGACAGTGTTATCAAATTAAAGAGAGTGGCCGGACTTCGGGGATGGGCACTTGGCTCTCGGGCCTGGCACCTAGTTCGTTACTTTTAGGAGGTGACAATTATATGATCGGTTACAGGAAATATAACAGTCTGGATTATCTCAAATAATCACTGAATAAAATGCGTTCAATATTGTGGATTAGTTGTGCTGTTGTGGTTCGTAGTGAACAGAGTACCTGCTCCGCCGCACAATGGAGTATTAGCCATGAAATCCTGGCCAAAACTAATTACCTATTTTTTTGTAACTATGGAATACTTAAAACTATCTATTAACAATATAAACATATATAAAACGAATAAAATATAAAACATTTCAAGTTTTGACAAAAATAAGGGGAAAAATAAGGGAATTTGAAAAATGTCGGGAAAATGTTCGATACATAAGACATTTGAAAGTTTTATTGCAATTTCAAATGTAGATTTTGCAAATACTAAATACATATTACATTACTAATTACACATTACTAAATACATTATTTGCGTAGTAAATTATAATTATGAAAACTTGCATGTAAATAATGTTATGTAACCACATATATTAATGAAACAAGATAACAAAACATATAAAAAAGTTCACTTTAAGAGGTATTTTCATATATTTATTAAAAAAGGGGGGGGTGTGTTGGGGTGAATTTTTTTTTTGCGTTATGGCAAGTAGAAGGATTCAACTTTACATTAATGCAAACATACCTGCCCGACAAAGCTTGACAATATAAAATTATCAAAATCATAAAAAAGTTCACTTTAAGAGGTATTTTCTTACATTTATTAGAAAATGGGGGTGTGCTGGGATGAGTTTTTTTTTGCGGTATGGCAAGTAGTAGGATACAACTTTACATTAATGCAAAAATATCTGTCCGACAAAGCCTGGCAATACAAAATTAAGTCACTAATTACATGCATAGCTAAAATACTCAGAAAATCGTTTTTTAGAAAATGATTTCATGATTAGAGTTATAAGGATTTATATGTTTATAATCTAAAATGTTTCTTTTGCCAATTACGAGTATATTATTTCCATTACACGTCTTAAAAGAGTTTGAAATTAATTATTGCACGTTAAACACCGACTCGGTTATAAAGTTCGCTTTAAGAGATATTTTCATACATTTATTAAAACAAGGGGGGTGTTGGGGTGAGTTTTTTTTGCAGTATGGCAAGTAGAAGGATTCAACATTACATTAATGCAAACATATATGCCAGACACAGCCCGACAATACAACATAATCTATTTTATTCTTTTAAACAAGTCTAATTTTTTTCTTTTAAACATCGTAAACAAGATACTATACATACCTTTCGAAACTGTGTAGAAAAAATTTAGATCACTTGTTAAATGGATTCCACAGGAATCACATCTATAAGCATCTTACAACTCGGGAAAAAGCATGCAGCGTGCACTGTGTACATGCAGCGTCCTCAACTCTGGATTCAGACTTGTTCCTTCGGGTAGGAAGTGGATAACAATGAACAAAATAAATATATCTCAATGCAAACATTCCTAAGCTACCAGGAAATACGTATTGTGATGTTCTTAAGTACAATTTTTTTTTTCGGACTTTTGGCCATGATTTGATGGTAAATACTCCACTGTGCGCCGTAATCACGGTCAATTATTTCCAAATAATGTTCCATATGAGTTGAGGATGCTCTCGCCAGTTAGTCCGTAAGTGAAAAATAAGGTCTAGTTGCTTAATCCGTTTTAATTATCTATCAGGCTCCGTGTCGAGTGTCAGGCTCGACATGTCCGCAACACTAACTAACCAGAAAAACAACAGCATAGCCGTGTTTAAACACCCATCTCCATTCTTTCTTCTGATAAATATTACGAGCACTTAATAGTTTTGTCGATAATGATACAGTCAGCATTCTCTATATATGTGTGTCTATATGTTCTATAACTTCATAACCATTTTTATTAATACAAACAGGAACCTTTTAGAAGCCGAAAAGCATTAATAAGGGAATATTCCATAGAGTTATATTCTAAAAACAATTTATTAATTTTTTTTTTTTTTTTTTTTTATATAATTCGTAATAGGTGACCATCTTTATAGGGTTATGGTTTTTTGTGGGAGAGGGGTTCTACAACAGTATAAATGCTAACATCAAGAAGCTCGATTGGAAAATATCAAAATAGGAAGCCGCAGATTTGAATATCTTGGATAGTTAATAACGGAAAATTATCAAATGTCAGAAGAAATAAAATCTAAACTTCTAGCCGGAAATCGATGCCGCTTACACTATAAATCAGTCTCGTAAGACACCATGATGACGCTGTATGAGTAGGTCAGAAGTCATTTGGTTCTGAGAACAGAGCAATATCCAAGGCTTCAGAGAGAAAACTGCTTGCGTAGGAGAGAAGGGTTCTCCGTAGGATGCGAAAAACGAGAATGGAGAATTCGCTCCAACAAGGATCTTTACCAATTATATGCAAAACCTGCTTTGGGTGCGTATGCTCTAACGCCTGTTAGAGGATCGCCCTAGTGGTGACCATGTACCGCTGGACCAGGTGGAGGACATCTTGAAGAATATGGACAGAAGAGATTGTAGAAAGATTTTTAGAGAAGAAGGGTGTAGAATATTCCTGTCACATCTAGGACGTGTGATGGTGTAACTAATACGGTTATATAATGCATCCACAAAATTTTGGAACGCGAAAAGAAACTATAATAAGCATGTTGTTTTTTTTCAAGTCATAATATCATTTATATTATGCTTTCAAAAAGCAATAACGTTACAATAATGATTTCATATGATTGTGATCAGCTGTGTGACCGGAACCATAGAATGTTTTAAGGTCTGGCCACACATGTCCGCACCGGATCCGCACCGCAGCAATAATATAGGTTATGTTCAGAATATTTTTAATTTAACTTACATATTACCTTTAGTTATGCCTAAAGTTCAGGCCACACATGTCAGACACAGGCCACTTTAGGCATAACTAAAGGTAATATGTAAGTTAAATTAAAAATATTCTGAACATAACCTATATTATTGCTGCGGTGCGGATCCGGTGCGGACATGTGTGGCCAGACCTTTACCCTGCTCAAAGAGCCTCTGTATAAGTATAGTTATCACAGGTAACACATGACACCACACCAATGAAAGTGTATTTAAAAAAAAAAAATTATGTAAGGAAAAAGGAAAATAAATCGTCACTTTTTATATTGAAATATTTTAAGAAACTTATTCATCTTTATATATTATAAAAAATATAATATGTAATGAATATAATATAACATTATAAAATGTAATGTTATTATTTAATTTTATTATTTTTCTCTAAAACTCGCCTACCATATTGTTTGCTATAATGATAAATTTAAAAAGGTGACATTAGGTTATGTAATATGAATTATTTAATTCATTTTTATTATTTAAATTTATTAATATTCAATGCATTTGATTACTAATGAGATAGAAATCATATTTGGAACTGATGAGGCTGGACATGATAAAGGCCTAATAGCCAAGGGAGGAGCGAGATTTATGTTTAGGGTAGGAGATGGACAGCCCTACGTGATTCGGCTCACGGTAAAATAATTGGCGGGGAGATGATTGGATAGCGGGGCCCCAACGTGGTCTATCCCGGATTAACGGCTAACCCCCTTGCTATCGGATCCTACTCCCAGCTTGACCTAGAAATTAAGCTGAAATCTAATCAGGTGACGATGAGAAAATGAAGAAATCTAGAATAAAATTTAAAAAAAGGAAAAAAGTAATAAACTTAATTAGAAAAAAACAAAAAAACAACCCACACATTGTTAATAGACTAAAACCTTCCGAAAATACTGTTTCTAAATCATAGAAAGTACGAAACACATTCCTTAACAATCAGTTGAAATGTAAAAAAATAATAATCTTATTTTACATATTTCCTCTTGTCAAAACCTTAATCAAAAACGTATATGTTAATTCTTTATTGAGCATAATTAACTCTTTATAGAATACAATAGAATAGAATAATTATTTATTTTCTTCAAAATATAAAAAAATATAAAATAACGATAGCATGGACATAGTCCGTTTGCTAGAGTTGCCTTACAGATAAAATATACAAACTTTTACCAATAAACAAAATTTTTAAACATATATACATATTAACTTCTGATCAACAACAAAATGCATATTTTAATAACAAACTAAAATACACTAATACTAACTTATACCTAATACAATAATCAGCATTTAACAAAATAAAGTACACGCTTAAATCTGTACTACTGTACTGATAAATTTATTCCAAAACAAACTAAACACTTTAGAAAGAATACACTGTATTCTAAAACACTTTAAAACCAAAAAACAAAAATTTAGAAATTAAATTCATTTATTAAATATGTTCTGTATTTAGTTGCCCTTTTAACATAATCATAGAGGGAATTCCAGTTTTCACCATTCAACATCTGTATGAATTCCTGGTGTGACAACTTACTTTTTCCCATGTATAGTTTTCTAAATTCTGTTAGAATTGGACAAACTGCTATAAAGTGATAAGTATCCTCTATTTCATTTGTATTACACAATGAACATATCCACTGTCTTTCCTCTCTATTGAAAGCATAATTAAGTTTAAGCATTTCCCCCCTAGCTTTTAGAATCGTAGACATAAAATGTATATTATTCTGATCTGTTACATATTTTTTAACTCCTAAATCGGAATCTAATTGCTTATAAATTACATGGAATGTAGCCTTTTCTTTTTTACAGATTAAGTCCTGCTTAAACCAATTATGATATTTATCATTAAAATCCTTTATTATTTTATTTATATTATCAGACGTTAGATTGTTTTGAATATCTATTTGAAACTTAGTACTAATGTTTAACAATTCCTTGTACCATGATATTTTGTTTTTTATTATAGATTTAGCTAAAATATTAGGTAAACGATCTGATGACATCATCAATACCTTTTTAATATATTTTAAGTGCATTCCTAAAGTAAAAGGAAATATAATCCGGGCAATTACTAGGTAGATTAAATAGTCATTTCATAAAGAATTTATTTAACAATTCTATTTCCTCTATAAACTGGTAGCCCCAATATTGTGCCCCATAACACAATATTGCCCTGCATACTGAGTTAAACACCTGGTATTTTGAGGATAAGTGTATATTTGTATTTTTAAAGACATCTTTTCATATACTATTAATACTAAACTTAGCTGCCGTTAATTTTTTTTGAAAATGTTTTTTTAGTGAAAGATTCGGCGTAATACCTACACCTAAATATGTATAATAATTTACTGTTTCTATTAATGTATTATTGTAGAACCATTTTTCTAACCTAGATAATTTACCCCCTTTTTTAAAAATCATAATTTTAGATTTATCTAAATTTAGTTGAATATTCCATAATTCACAGTACTCATGAAGCCTATTTATCATATCCTTAATATATATATTAAATAATAATCTTATTTTCATATTTCCTCTTGTCAAAACCATAATTAAAAACGTATATATTAATTCTGTATTGAGCATAATTAACTCTTTATATGATGTAACTTATCTCAACTTAGTCAACGTTTCCGGCCTACTTTGCCCATCCTTAACACGTTGGGTGCGGTATCGGTCCCCGGGGTCCGATACCGGTACTGTACAGGATACCCCTAAAATATGCCGCCGCACCTAACGTGTTAAGACTATCATTTATTGTCTGCATATACTCTTGTGCGTGATTTTCATTCACAAATTATTACCTTGCATTTCCAATTATTGCTAATTCCGTGTTATTCTCAATAAGCTATATTGTCTTGTACAATTTTCATTCATCCATAAAGTCGGCCACATAAAAACAAAAACAGACTCATGGTAAACAGCCCCTTGATTCGTAGAAAAAGCTTAACTGATTCGTCATTGCTGTTTCATCACGCATCTACTGTAAGTTTTCTGACTCAAAATTAAGTTTGTTTTAAAGGCCAATTCAGCTAAGAAAAAAATCCCTCAGCATTAGGATTGCTTTGGGTATTTGGTAAGCACCATTATTTTTTTTTTTTTTTTTAGTCATGCAATACTAATATGAATCATGCATTAATAATCTTAAAAGAGCACTATCTTTAATTACCATTTATTCCTGGATATTATTATAATATCCAGCATATTATTCCAGATATCCTTCTGAACTTTCATGGAGTTATTAATGATACTTAAGGTCAACAAATAATTCTTTTGTAGTACTATATCAAAAATAATTAAAATAAGAGTATAAGCAATGCAGCACTGCGAGTATTATAACTATTAACGAGACTTGATTTCAAATATTTCATCCCTGTCATATTAAAACCCTTTAAATTCATCCAGAATGACTTTGATGTATGATGAATAACCAAACTAAATCATCCCTATGCCTCGATGCCACAGTTTTCCCGGTTGTTAAATTTTGCATCACTGAATAAATATTTATCAATAAAATATCTACAGTGACCTAGTTAATAAATTTCCAAATATAAAATGTATTTATTGAGTAAACATTGGAAATAACTTCTATTTTAAAAATTAAAATATTATTTTTTCTCTTTTCTAAAATACTATTGTACAATAGAACAAAAACCATTTCTCTTTAAATAAGGGATCTGTTGCAGACTTTTTTAAAATATTTTTTAGATTCACTTTTTTTCATTATGCTAATTATACTTCTTAATGCTTTCTTCTTTCGTTTCCTTTTAAGCATTTTATTTATTCAGAACATTTCCAGGAATTTAATTACTTCTGTTTGAAATTAATCAAAGATTCCTCGAATTTTCTTGACAATTTTCCTGGACAAGTTTCCTTATACTTCTTACAATTACCATTTCAACAAAAAATTAATAATTTAAAAGTTATAAACGATTTAAACATTATAAAATTTATGCTTGTTATAATAATATGCATTATGTATTATATATATTTATAGTCTAATAAATGTAGTACGTTGCTGAACAAATGGAATCGAAGAATAATTCTATTAAAAAGAATAATTCTATGAGTAGAGATATTTTAAAAATATTTGCTGCAAATTAAAACTATAAAACTTAATCTGACAGAAAGGGGTCAGTTATTGTTCCTATAAAGAATTCTACATTTACCGAATAATAAAAGTTCTTTTGTTATACTGGAAATAGTGCTGTTTCATCTGCCCATTAGTATCGAGCTTTATTCTCATGACAAATAAAGGTTTTTATTCATTCATTCATATTACTCCTAGCATTTTTATCGGACCCATTCCAGAAGTGATTTCATTTTGATATCTATTAATTAAGTGAAATGAAATATTAAATGACAAATGATTTCATATTATTTAATTGAAACATGGTTATAATTTTAATCAGTACCAGAAGAATTAAACGTTTTGTAGTTTGTACAGCACGGTCCATTTTGTAATTGAAGGTGATCCTCATTTCCTGTCTTCATTATGTTTTTCCTGCTTCACGAACTAATTTACGTTTCAAAAGAGTTCGAAAATGATGGAATAGAAAAGAAATAAAAGGATAAAAAAAAAGGAACATAACAAAAGAAGAAAAGGTAGTTTATTCGTGGATCTGAGGTATATCAACGGCGGTGTTTCTTCATCGAGCCACGGGTTGATTAAACCAAGGCACCACTCCCTTGTAACTTTCCCATTCCCTCCCTCTCCCAATTCCACCCCCTAATTCCCTCTTCATCGAATATGTATTTGCTTCTTTATACTCCTCATTTTGAGCGCCCCCCCCCCCCCCTCCAGACCCTTGTGTCGTTCGAATACATGAATTATTTAAAAAAAAGTTAAAATCTTTATCCGAATTATCTTTAAAACTTTCTAAGAACAACAAGCAATTTGTTTTTTACAAATAGAATATTCAAGTACGAGCAGTCATGAGCCCCTGATTTAGAAAATTAATTTATATATATCTTCTCTTATAATTACTTGAATTAATTTTTTAGACAATTGATATTCGTAGAACATAGAACTTTACTACATATAGGGTCATTCCATATCAAGTGGTCCAAACCGTCTCAAAATAGCAGCCATTTTTGTTTCACCTTTCAGGCCGATTTTTGAGTTTTTATGCTCTCACAGAAAACTCATTTTCTCAAGACTGGTAAGTCATAGACTAATAATTCAAATAGAATTGTTTTCCTTAAAGTCTGTTCTATATTTCGTGTTCTCTTTATTATTTGAATATTTTGAAGTCCTATACTTGAAAAGTGCTATTAAACAAAGCTGCTTTAAATTCTCAAAACACCTTTTTTGAGGGTAACTTTTGGGTATAAGGGCATGTACATCAAAGCTGATTTTTGGCATGAAAATAGACCTAACTAAGTAGCTTTCATTAAAAGTACTCTTAACCCGTATATTCTTTACCATATTTTTTTATGAATTTTTAAACTTCACATTATTTAATTATTTGTTAAATTTAGGCTCCAATATCTCTGGTGGCCTTGTTGATACAAATCTCATTTTTTTACATGTTATGCTTACACGCAACATAAATCAACTTTAAGAAATTTCAACCTGCATATTTGAGTACATTAGTAGCTACGAATTTTTGAAAATGGTCATTTTCTTGCTCATTTAACAATGCGTGAACTTGATCATACTTCATTAAAATTTTACTGTTTGTGAATTTTATACTTTTAATACCCCTTATTAATTGTTTTATTTTTAATTTTATCCATGAATAATGCAAAAAAAAATATTGGGTTTAATTATAATCAAATTCACTCTATTAAATTTTTATTATTTTTTTTAATGAAAAAGTGATTAAAAATATTTTCCGTTGGACATAGATAATATTAAAAAACAACAAGTATCACAACAACAAACAAATGAACAAAGTATCTATATTTTCCTCGTCGTTTTTTAATAATTAGTTTAGTGTTTTTTCTATTTTCAGTTTTTTCCAGAAAACTTTGTATTTTGCACAGTTTATTAGAAGGTGTTTCATTATCAACAACATTATCACATTCCTGGCATGTGGTTGCTTCAAGTCCTCGGAGAAGATATTCGTGTGTGAATTGGCAATGCCCAATTCTGATACGACATAATATTACATAATATACGACTTCTTCTCTTCTCGAGATTCTAGAGCTTGTGGTCCACTTTTTGCATTCTAGTTTTATTTAAGATAGTTTGGACTGTTCGTTCCTCCACCTCATATCCCAAACATTTAACTAGCTATACTATTAATATTGAATATTGCAAAATTATAAACTCCGTCTAAATTTATAAAATGATTTACAAGAAACTAGTATTCTTGAATTATAAACAATTCAAACGGTTCTTAAAACAAAAAAATTAAAGTCTTTATATCATTCATAAGAAGTACATTAAAAAAAGTCTATTTTCTATATGCCATAAGTCTTTCAAAACAATTCAAGTTATTAGCTTTACAACAAATTCATAAAATTGTTCGGGGAACGAATAGCAGACGCCACCTAGCGGCACACATCAGTATGCAGGGACTTATCACTTTTTGAGAAAAATTGCAATTGAGTACTTCCAACTTCTTAAAGACTCTTTCTGTTCATAGAGAACCCACTCATAGTTAGCAATTTATATTCTTTACTTACATTATCAAAGATATTTTTCTAATTAAGGAGTAACTGCTGGTTCAAAAGTCTCTCCCTCTCCTACATTTTTGGTACTGATTCTTACGGATTTAATCAAATATATAGAATGATGTTATATAATTTGATAATCATACCTATTGTGAGTCACTTAGAAAAATTAGCATTTTTTGTTATCAATTCCTAATAATCTTTTAGATGCTACGTCCACTATCAATTTCCTATTTTGTCTTCAGTAATATGGGGTAGAAACATTAACTTGTATACATCTCGCCCACAAGCAAATAGTAAACCAAGAGGGAAGTCCCTTAGTACTAAGTCGAAAATGACTCCAAACGACTGCTTAAGATTGAAGTGTTGATTCTTTAAAGGGATTTCTCCCTCCTCATTAAATTACTGAATGGAACCTAGAAGCTTTTGAGTAAGGGTAGGTGACAGATAGATGAAGAAATCCCTTGTACGAAATATAATCGTAAGTTATTTTAAATTTTTTATCGATCTAGGTAACATATTTCTAGAACCATCGCTGTCAAGAAAGTTATTATGAAATCACACATTACAGGTGATTCAGGTCTCAGTACAATGGCGAATATGTGTGATCAATAAAAAGTACTGCTTTTCATATTACTGAACCCAAGTACTTTGATTATTCCGCATAAGGTCTAAATTAATTTTTATAATATATTTTATTTTATTAACACTAAATACTTGACGGACCTTTTTGGGTAACCCGATTAAGTTGAGCTCTCCAAGACGACAAGAATAGCAAGACGGCTTGGACATGTAGAGAGAATGCCGTCTGAGGTGGCTGGATGACGTGGAGGCAAATGGGAGTGAGGAGATGGAGAGCGGAGGCAGCTGACAGAGGGAATTGGATGAGGATTCTTTCGGAGGCCAAAGTACTTCATGAGTTGCAGCGTCAGTGGATAGATAGGTAGATAGATCTAACACTAAATACTTACTATAAGGTCTCAGGCTATCGGGATAATTCACAAGTAACATTATTTTCATTGACTTACCTGAAACCAAATACATATAATTATTGTACAATAAAAACAAAAAAAATACATTGATTACTACTACTGAATATAAAATTAAAAACCTGAATAAACATCCCAACATTACAACAGGCAATATAGCATATTTTATGTTAAACTTATCATTAATTGCATGTATTATAACGGAAGAAAACAAATCAGATGTTTGATTCTTGTAGAACCGTCTAAAGTGTTTAGAATTATTATCCACTGCCGACTATATAAAAGGAAGTGTCAGTCTAACCTCGATCAGCGAAGTTATTTCACTACTCACTGATAAATTTAACTGTTTCGTTACCTTGATATTATTTTGCATTTTCGTTGATTGTTTGATATTTTTGTATTCTTTACGCAAATAAAAATTGTTCAGACCAGTATTAATGTTAAAGTATTATAGAGCATTAAAAATAGTTTCAGTTTAATAATTGAAAAAATACAAACTAATAAAAAAAATTATTAATAAGCCATTTTTTTGAATGCTTGTTTCTGGTTCGGGTAATGTTTTTTTTATACCTAGCTTCTTATTCACTCTTCCAAAACACGAGATTAAAATATTGCGAGCTATCACAAACTTATGTAAAATACACATTACTATATTAATGTACAACGTAGATTAGATGACCCACTTACTAAACTATTAAAATTAAATTAAAAAAAAAAACAGGAGGAAATCTTGCATTCAATTTACTACGGTAATGGGGTTTTCCGCTTTGTAAAAGCTATTAATTTTAGTAAGCAAACAAAAGAAAAAAATCGTAATCTAATAACCTGGCTGGCGAGTAAACTCAGTTGATAAAATTCATATTATTAAAATAACTTATTTATTGCACTCAATTTACGATAATTTGTGTACAATATTCAATTCAAATGATTAGACAATTGATTACAAGGTTAATCGGTCAGAATCTGTATATTAAAAATTAAATGTTGTTCGTTGGTAAACGCATCACTTGATAGTTGGCTGGACAGATTTAGCTAGTTTTTCTCTTAATACGAGTATGTTCCTAATAGTCCGAGTATGGTTCATACCGGAACAAAATGGGACAAGTTGACCGGAAGTTGCTTAAATCGCGTTATTCACGCATTCCTCTAAATTTTATGACAATCAGGTAAACTGAATGTTGAAATATTTTCCGATTCCCTAAACAAAGAAAAAAAACACATGAATAACGCATTATTATTAACTATGTCAATTCAACTATTCTCAAAAAACTTCCTGTTATTTTTTCTTTCACTTACCTATATATGAAATATATAGTAAGTGGAAGTATTGCGATCGTGAAAATTTTCGACTTCCGGTTTTCAACAGAAATACACGTTTTGGGGTCCCCTGAGTCAAAATGACCAAGTCCGAAATGGTCTGTGTGTGTGTGTCTGTGTGAGTGTGAACAGACTAGCTCAAAAACTATAAACCTTGCGAATCTGAAATTGGGTATTTAAAGTACGTATATGCCCGCGATGTGACAGCAAAAATTTCATCAAATTTGCTCAAAGGGAGGGGGTACTTTATTTAATAACTTTTTAAGTTTTTTTCGATTTTCTCGAAAACGGCTCTAACGACTTTTAAACTGAAAATTTGATCTATTTATATGCCCGAGATATGATATTGAGATATTGATTAACCGGAGGGAGCACTTTACTTTAAAAATTTCGTATCATTTTCACGTGTTTTTTTTTATTTACTCAAAAACGGCTTTAACGATTTTGATCAAACTGGGTATTTGATGTATTTATATGCCCGAGATATGACTGTAACAATTTCATCAAAATTGATTAACCGGAAGGGGGACTTTACTTAATAAATTTCGTATCATTTTCACGTGTTTATCTTATTTACTCAAAAACTGCTTTAACAATTTTGATCAAACTGGGTATTTGATGTATGTATATGCCCGAGATATGACTGTAAAAATTTCATCAAAATTGATTAACCGGAGGGAGCACTTTACTTAAAAAATTTCGTATCATTTTCACGTGTTTTTTTTTATTTACTCAAAAACGACTTTAACGATTTTGATCAAACTGGGTATTTGATGTACTTTTATGCCCGAGATATGACTGTAAAAATTTAATCAAAATTGATTAACCGGAGGGGGGACTTTACTTAATAAATTTTGTATCATTTGCACTTGTTTTTTTAATTACTCAAAAACGGCTTTAACGATTTTGATCAAACTGGGTATTTGACGTATGTATATGTTAAATATGTGATAGCCCGCATTTCATCAAAATTGCTCAAACGGAGGGGGCACTTTATTTCTTAACTATTGTTGCAATTTTTACTATTTTTTCGATGATCTCAAAAACGGCTTCAACGATATTTATCAAATTCGCCATGTTTAATGAAAATGTAAACATATAGAGGAGAAAAAAAGAAAAATATTCAGTCAACTCATGACGCTTTTAATGACAGACCATTGTCCATAATTAATGCCCTTCTGTTCATTTAATGGAAATGATTTGTTTCATGGGAAATAAATGAAATATTCAACAAGTAATTTAACAAGTACATAGAGAATTATAAAATCAGTCGACTTGGAGTATTATGCTTGCATTGCCGAATTATCTCAAGTAAAAACTTTTATTTAATAATAAAAGAAATTAGTGTTTGTTATAGAGCAAATGAAAACAAAAATAAGAAATCAATGTGGAAAAATGTGTAGCTGAGTAAGAAGTGGCATTAACACAACGCATTAATTTCTAATCTAAGTTGGTAAGTGAAAGTTGTGTGTTGCGCGCACGCACCAGATTTTTTAAACATATTGTAATGAGGTTATATAAAACTTTTTCTTCTTCCGAAATGTACTAAAGAACTTTCCTTATGTCACATTTTTAAGATATCGATTTCATCTATCTTATAAGTTTGCAATAGAGTATTTTGAATATGAGCTGTTTCAACAATAAAAAGCTCAACCAGAACCAAATTGTGTAAAAATCTCGATAATTCGAAAAATTGGAGATATGCCATTTCAAAACTAAGCGATTTCAATTTGTGATAATTTTGAATTGAGGTTTTCTTTCCATTTTATATCATTCCTGTTTTTTCACTTGTGAATAGCACAACTCCGACATCTCACTTATGCCATGGTATTGGTGTTGAATGTAAAAGTACGCTTTAGGAACGCTAATTAGAGTTTCGAGAAAGGATGTTTACTTAAAATATTCAACTTAAGTAGAAAAAGTATTGTATGTCATAGGTATTGAATTTATAGTCAGTTCAACCGCTAGATTTTTTAATTGAGCACTACTTTATACCATTGGGAAAAGAACTTGGATATGTTGACAAACGGTTTCTCATCGGGACTCAGTAATTGCTGATAGTTTGAGAATCACCCTTTAATAAATAATTTATAAAATTAATAAATAAAAAAATGTATAGCTACTTTTTTTTAAGCAAGCTTTTAGGCATATTTTGGCCTGTTTAATCGTATTCTTATTTCCGTAGTTCGTTCGAACAAAATTTTAAGCACCAGTTTTGCCCGTTAATGTGCGCTCACGAACATTCTTAACCTTATGCAATTGATCTCCCACAAACTCCAAAGTATGATGGTTGGTCCCCGAACGAAAGAAAATAATTTTATTAAACAGACTTAATTCTTTTTATGATTATATTTTCAAATTAACCATCCTACAATGCTAAAGCCCTCCAAACATCGAAAAATGTACGAAAAAATATTTTATACCGCGTGAACTCGGACTTTTAAGAAACATTATTATTTTCAGATTTAAGAAATATGAGGGCATATATGACCGCAAATTCAATCTAGGGCGTAATAATTTGACTTGCTTTATATTCATGGTACATAGAATAAAATGTTTGGCCGGCTCAAGATAACTACGGTTAGTATGGAATTCCAATATCCCAGATACGGGAGGCTGTGGCAATCCTTTACAGATCCCCTCCAACGGCCTACCCCATCCCTCACTACCTGGGTAATCCTGCGATCCGGATTAATGAAACAGAAGGCTCTCTGTGCAGATATTGTAACATCAACAACGTTAAACAAATATTTATCAAATAATTAAAAAGCAATATTTAAAAAATAAATTTAAGTTTAAAAATTAGCATGCTCCTACATTCAATCAATATATCAATCGTTCAGTTGACACTCTGACTATGACCACTTTTTTACCAAAATGAGATTATGCCTTTATTAGCAACTATACATGAATGAATGAATGAACCTCGAAAAAAAAAATTCATCGGCTGTTTAAACCATTAATACTTTGACATGTATACAATTTTACTGGAAATAATATTTTTTTTTTTTTTACTTTCACTTACCTATATATAAAATATATAGTAAGTGGAAGTATTGCGACTGTGAACAGACTAGCTCAAAAACTATAAGCCGTGCGAATCTGAAACCAGCTCTCTTTTAGTCTTCTATGTGTGTTATCGGGCAAGTGGGTATGGCAGTACATGATGCTTGGGTGACCTGTGATAATTGCTGAAGGAGGCTTAACAGAGGCTGGACAAGGTTGTTCAAGCCACTAACCAAGTTGGTAAGTTGATCCGATAATGTGTTATTTTCAGTGAGCTGTGCCGGCTGATAGTCTGATTTCTCTTTCTGATTTCAAAAGATTCATGTTTTTGTTAGGGTGGTATCCTTTTAGGAATTGGTCGTGCAGGGTGCTGCTGATAGCGTGATTCCAGTTTTGAAGGACATGAAAAAAAAAAGGGATACTGATTTGTGGATGTTTTCAATTGTTTCAGAGCTGGGCACCCTCTGTAGCTAGCAGGATGTGGCCCGCCACAATTGGCACGCTTTGCTGCGGTTTCTCTTGGGTTGGTGCATTCATTGCTCTCATGACCTGATCACATTTTACGCATTTTGGTGCGTGATTGCTATAACTTTTTGTTAAACCGTATTGCTGGCATCCTATACACTGCAGAATGATTTTCTTTTTTCTTGGTTCTTCGATTAGAACTTCAGTATGGTAAAGAAATTCTATATCAAATATTTTTTCATTACATGTTGATTTACATATGTCAACGAAGAACATAGGTAATGGCTTTTTAAAACGAGATATAACATTTATTACGTTAGTGGCTCAGTAGTTCATTTTTTATGATTGAGACTGGAGTCGCGTTGTGTAAGTTTTTTATGACCACTCTGGGAATTCGTATTTCAGCTAACAGGTACGTATGAAAATCCTCCCCTTTCTCTCTTCAAATAGCAACTATTCGGCGATATGTATCTGTATTTTTGGGGTATACACTGACACCTTTAATAGTTTATTTTAATTTGAAACTGTTTTGACCACACAGTATTTGAAGGAATTATACTAATCTAGTATAATCTTGTATATTATTTAAGTGTATCGGGGGAGGCCTTACACGAACAGGCTGTACTTGATTGTGATTCATCAACATTTTTGTTAAATTATGATAGTGCATCGACTCTATTTTTAGTGACAGTGATGTCTTTCACTTCTTCTATTTTTCTCGGTTGAGCATCCGTTTTGCGTTTCCGGCCGGTAACCAATTCCCAGGCGCTGATAGCATCGGCGTTTAGATCTACAACCAAGTTTTAGCGTTTAGTTTTACCAAGGTGTTCGATACCAAAAGTGCGTCATCCATGCTTTACTCAACTATAGCTCGTATAGCTTATTTAATAGCTCGTATTAAATCACGAAAGTTATAAATTAATTTTACATAAAATATTTTTTAGAGAAACAATAAAAGAAATAAATTAAAATAAAATATGCGGTTTTATTATTACTTTTTTTCTTTTTCGCAGACGATTATTTTATTTCCTATGTTTAGTAAGCTTTGTAAATTTAAAACAGAATATAAACCCGAATATTTAGAGGTAGCTCTACAATCTTCAGCTTATAGTCTTAGACTTCAAACAGACCACGTGAGAGAGACTCCAGCCACCAGAGATCGCCGGGGAAAAGCTTTTTAGCCCGAAACTGGAGCGGTAGATTGTAGGGAAAGACCTCAGCTACCCTGTCAGCTGTATTCACTACTGAGGGAGAATAGCGGAGGAAAATTGTCTGGAATGCTTTTGAAAAGTTTTCCCCACTTTGAAAAAGAATGAGCTTCACATCTTTAGCAATATTAATTTTTTTTTTCATTAAATAAATTAAATATTCTCCCTCCGAGTTGAGTAAACTATTTTCATATATACAAACAGTAAATATTAATATTCGAGACCGCGAAAGTTATATTTATTGAATTAGGGCAAGGTCTAGAAAAATAAAATACATATAACAATGTAATTCAATATATTGTTATAACTTATACAACCTAGTTTAAATTAAAAGAAGTATAATATTTAAGTTCCTAGATTTTGTGTAGGATATTCACTTTAGAATATTTTAAAACTATTCTATTCCTTACCAATTTTTCTATTTTTTTTTTATTAACATACGTATTAAATGTAAATTTTCAAAAGGGTGGATTTTTATCCTTATCAGCAGGAGTAAATTTGGTTCTTTGTATTTTTTTTTCTTATTATTATTAATAATAACTGTGAATAACTTTCCTATTTTATATATTGTAACGTGAAACTAAATCATATGATTTTGTATATTACATAGAAAAGAATTCTAGACTTTTTATTAGAAAAGTTACATAACTATTTTAGTAATTTTCTTGATTTCACGAGAATCTTCTACGCTTTTCGAGAATCTTCGGAATAAATATAAGAATCAATGGACTAGGAGCTTAGTCTAGCTCTGAAGATAGAGTCACTGTATTGTTACAAATTGTTACTCTTTGTAACGTTGTTAATAATTTGAGTTTTTACTTTCACTTACCTATATATGAAATATACAGTAAGTGGAAGTATTGCGATCGTGAAGAATTTCGACTTCCAGTTTTCAACGGAAATACACGTTTTGGGGTCCCCTGAGTCCAATTAACCAAGTCCCGCGAAATGGTCTGCGTCTGTGTGTGTTTATTAGAAGGTGTTTCATTATCAACAACATTATCACATTCCTGGCATGTGTTTGCTTCAAGTCCTCGGAGAAGATATTCGTGTGTGAATTGGCAATGCCCAAGTGTGTGTGTGTGTGTGTGTGAACAGACTAGCTAAAAAACTATAAACCGCGCGAACCTGAAATTGGGTATTTAGTGTATGTATATGCCCGCGATGTGACAGCAAAAATTTCATCAAAATTGCTCAAAGGGAGGGGGTACTTTATTTTATAACTTTTTAAGTTTTTTTAGATTTTCTCAAAAACGGCTGTAACGATTTTGATTAAACTGAGTATTTGATCTATTTCTATACCCGAGATATGACTGTAGAAATTCCATCAAAATTGATCAACCGGAGGGGAGACTTTACTTAATAAATTTTGTATCATTTTTACGTGTTTTTTTTTATTTACTCAAAAACGGTTCCAACGATTTTGTCCAAACTGGGTATTTAATGTATTTATATACCAAAGATATGATAGCCAACATTACATCGAAATTGATCAACCAGAGGGGGGACTTTACCTAATAAATTTTGTATCATTTTCACGTGTTTTTTTATTTACTCAAAAACGGCTTTCACGGTTTTGATCAAACTGGGTATTTGATGTATGTATATGCCAAAGATGTGATAGCCAACATTTCATCAAAATTGGTGAAACCGAGCGGGCACTTTATTTCATATTTTTTTTCCAATTTTTACCTTTTTTTCGAGGATATAAAAAACGGCTTTAACGATTTTTATCAAATTCGTCATGTTTAATAAAAATTAGGCGTTCTTTAATATCAGGTAAGCTTTATCATTATTAAAATGTTCTGAGGGGGCTTTTTTTTTGGGCGGGGGGGGGGGTGGGGTTGGGGCCTTTTTTGTTTGTTTTTTATAAAGTACCTTTGTTTTTGTTTATATGGTGAAATTAACTGTCTCTCGTTAAGCCTAAAAATAAGAAATGGCTAAATATGAGATATGATAAAAATAAAGAAAACATAAAGAGGAGAAAAAAATTTTTAATCTAAGTAAGTTGGTAAGTGAAAGTTGTGTGTTGCGCGCACGCACCAGATTTTTTTTTAGTTTGTTTGGCGTTGTGAAATATTATTTTATCCAACAGAAAATTAAATAAACCCACATTAGTGTAGCCATTAATACTCATTTTTAATTAAGAAAACGACATAATTATAAAAGAACCTTTTCCTTAATGCATTATTTTTTAATTTTTCATTAATTTTATCAAAAAACATAGTGATATCTTTGCTTGTGTTCAAAACTGTAGTAATATCTCAGAAATTACTTCAATATAGAGCATTTTATTCAATCAAATGCAAAAAAATCTGAAACTTTAATATTAACTGTTTTTATTTTAATTAATCTAATCTTAGCTGACCACCATTTTAAATTATTTTTAAATTTAAAATGGTTAGCATCCTCGCATGTAACGCAGGAGACCCGGGTTCTACTCCCGGCGGAGCCAAATCTTTTCTCTTCAAAAAAATAAATTATTTAACTGTTTTTAGTTTTATGGTTGCTTGTTTAGTGTTATACTTTATACGGATTCCAGTGATTAAAATAATTAAAAACAGCTATTTTTGAGATGTTAAACCTTTCAGATAAGGCATCGGATATTCTAAGCGGTTCGTTAAGTAGTAATTACAGGATATAAAAAAATAGGAATTCGCCGTGAAAAAATATTATTTCCTCTTATTTTTTTAACCGTTCATGATTACGTTGGGGAGTGCCTGGCAATTCAACAATGATTGACTAGACCTGAAATATTCAACCCAATCAAATTCCTTTAGGGAAACATAAATCGGGAATCAATTATCCAGTCATTAATATCAAAGGACGCAATTATACGGTATTGATTTGTAGATTCCCACCCAAGAATTTCGTACAACGATACCTGGTTTGTGATTCAGTAAGTCATACATTCAAAAATAATTAAAAATTAAAATTATTTCGGATGATACAAAGAAAATAATACCAGCGATTCTACACCCAATTTCCTAGCAACAAGTTCCTATAAAGGAATGGTATACTTTCTTTGAACAATTGGTATATTTTTTAATAATGGTAGGCTATATAATAGGTTAAATAATGGTCAGGATTTTCAGTTACAATGATATTTATTATGGTAAGCCAACGTTTCGATCCAACTTGTGGATCTTCATCAGGGCTAAAAGAAAACAAATATATGAGTATCTATGCTAGAGGGTGACAATAAATGGATACATTACAAAACTGATAATAATATAAAAGATGGTATACATAAGTATTAAAATAAGAGGCTGGTTAACAAGATAAAATAGAATCTGATATTTACCTTCTGAGTCCAGGTGGATACTAAGACTAAAGGTAAAAATAAGGTGAGAGGTAGTGGTAGGGGGTTAGTTTGCCGACTTCAAAGGTTTATGGCGGGGAAATCCAACGCTTTTGAAGTGAAGGCGTTGTGACAAATTTTCCAAATTTGTATGCATTGTTACATTATGTATTATCTCATTTTTATGTTATTATTCAGTCCAGACACAACTATTTGTATACAGTACCATATATTTTGTTAGTTTTTAAATATTTTGTTCACTCAGTTGTCATGTGCCTTCACTTCAAAAGCGTTGGATTTCCCCGCCATAAACCTTTGAAGTCGGCAAACTAACCCCCTACCACTACCTCTCACCTTATTTTTACCTTTAGTCTTAGTATCCACCTGGACTCAGTAGGTAAATATCAGATTCTATTTTATCTTGTTAACCAGCCTCTTATTTTAATATTTATGTATACCATCTTTTATATTATTATCAGTTCTGTAATGTATCCATTTATTGTCACCCTCTAGCATAGATACTCATATATTTGTTTTCTTTTAGCCCTGATGAAGATCCACAAGTTGGATCGAAACGTTGGCTTACCATAATAAATATCATTGTAACTGAAAATCCTGACCATTATTTAACCTATCGTAATTGAAGAACAGTTGACCATCTCTCATCTCTACTGGTATGCTATATAGTATAATGGTATTGGAATATTTTCTTCTATTCATGATTATTCGCGGTTCTTCTAATTTTTCAATTAGTAGTTATTTTTTCATTAAAAATCTCTTATAGAGTTAATAAATAAATAAGATAGAGATTTCAGTTTTTACCTTTCGCAAGAGCACTAAAGTATTATCAAGTCTGGTTATCTATTTTGTAAAAAAAAGTTATATTAAATGCATTTTAATATTGTGCCTCACGCGTTTTTTGTAAGCAAAAATGTACCAGTTTATAAGCTTCAAAATTAAGTTCTTCAAAATGATATTAAGTGTCCATCTAACTTCTGAACTTTTCCTGAAAATAGGCAAAAAACTAACGGAAAACAGAGGTGAGGTACAGTTTTAAAAATAACTTTTTTTTTTAATATCTGAAATTTTAAACTCGAAATTTAATTTTTATATTACTCGGTATTCCTGATTAGGAAGCACTGCTAATGTTACAAACACTTCGTCCCCCCTTTGCCTAACTATTCCCCGACTGATACCCCGCGCGCTCTACCTTTCTCTCGCGAACTTAAATGTTCAAACCGTAATTAATACGGCCTTCTTTTCGTGACTAATTACCTCTCGCATAGGTAATTAGTCCAAAAATCTTTATTAGGTAAGATTGTAGATTAGGGTGGGGGGGGGAGGGTTTTCCCCGACCCCACCAGGAACCACCCCTATCGCCAACTCGTTGGCCTCGGGTTCAAGTTAGCTCTTGCACAGGTAAATTTTGATTAACTAATTACTATGGTTTATTTTTATAAACCATAGTACCATGTATTGTATACAATATACATTATGCAATTCATACAAGTTAACTACTAATGACCCCATAAAAATTTTAAACATTTTTCTTTCCAAGTAATAGTATGTAACGCCCGTTATTATTAGGTACTTAACGATACAACAATTTTTACGGACTAAAAAGAGGAATTAAGCGTAAAAAGACATTTTTCGAATAATTCTATTGATATTAATCGAAATATTTAAAAAATGACACAGACAGTTGCAAGCATACAGGTTAAAATAAAGTTATTCTCATTACCAGAACAATATCGAAATATTCAGTTCAAAATATATTATTAACTTTTTGAATTAACCAAACAGGCAACAAAAGATCTGACGATAATAAAAGAAAAGCTAACCAAAAAATATGCTGTACATAAATTTGCTTTTTTATGAATAAAATAGCCACAATAAAGCCGAATTGTGAGATAAACGATCAATTGGAGGTCTCGGTTATATTTAGAACAAGGGAGTCAGATCTTGACTGACCTTGTGACCTCAATGGCAAATATAGGTTGGGGTAGCAATATAAATATCCATATATAGCGAATTCAAATATATTATTTAAATTATTAAGCAATAATATATTCATGTATATAAAGTAGGTGTAATATCTTTTTTCTACAAAAGTTTTACTTAGTTCTTCTTAGAGCATAATCTATTATAACCTATTTTCCTTATTTTCCCTTTTAATATTCCTTTTTCTACAGGCGTTGATGATCGAATAGCGGTTTCACGCCTTTAAACCGAACCAACCAACCAACCAACCTTTTAATATTAATTTATTTTTATTTTGAGGCAACCCCAAATTATTTCATGATATTTCACTTATTTATTTGTGTTCTATAAATATCTTCTAGATTTAGTAAGTTTCCAAAATATTGTAATGTATTGATTATTACCACTTTATTTGTGTTTGTTTTAATTCAAAAGTGGTTTCCTTCTTCTATTTTTATTTTTCTGCAGATTAAAATTAAAACGAGATATGTGGACCATTGAAGAAAAGGGGTCGAACTGACATTTTTCCCATTTAGAGCAAAATGGTAAATCAAAGCTAAAGTTATAAAAATATTTTATACTAAAATCTAAGTAAGGTCTTCGTCTTCAAATATCTTTTTTTTTTTCTTTTTCGGATTATGAAACAAAAGTCACATTCCGAATCCCCTTACGCTGCCAGATACCTCACCGAAGAGGACAGCGCAGACACGGACGTCAGGAGAAATTGCGTGATGAGGACCGGAATCTAACTTTTTTGATATTTTTAAATTTAGGCTTTTTATAAATATTGTAGCTACATAAAACAAAGTCTGGCTAATTACATCATTTATAAATCTAGAACGGTTAACTAGAACTAGTTAAACATTCTCGTGAGTTATGTTAGTATAAGAAAGTTATTTATACAATATAAAGGTTACCATAGATTTTGGACGGGAACGCTAGGGAGAATTATTATATTTTAAAGGTTTAACCGATTTCACCGAATTTTGACACACACTTATTTATTTGAATGTTTTCATTTCCATTAAATCCACTCCGATCTCTTAACTATTCGAAATTTGTGTGTTTAAATGTTTAACTTAACTGTTTCGCGTGTTTAATATTAAATTTCGCATATAAATTGAATTATTAAAAAATAATTCACTTTGACCCCGAGTGGACTTCCGAGGTCCTCACGTGTATTATGGTATCTTCCAGCTGTGCATCCATTCTACCATAAATATTTATACTTCCAAACGGCTTAGGATCAGAGAAAGCAATTTTTTTGTTTTTCCATAAGCTAGAATAGGAATTTTATGACTAAACAAGTTAAGCATTTCCGAGATGGATTTTTTTTTTTTTAATGGAGTATCATTACATCTTATCTAAAAATATACCTAAAGTCTTTCCCTAAGTATGCCCAATGATACGGAGTTATAATAGATTGAATTGTCATGAACAGCAATGAAGGTATTTTTAAAGCATTTTCATACTCGATTATCGAGTCTAAAAATTTACCGGGAGATCTTTAAAATTGAAAAAAAAAAGTCGAGATCCCTAGCAGAGGCAGGCCAAGGAGAGCGAAGATAAATTGATTTGCAATTCAATCGGGCTGTATTTGATAGGGGTGGGGGGTAGGGCTCTGCCTTTCAAATTACTTTCGTCCCAGTTCGTCTTCCCGACTTTTCCAGCGAATTCTCAAACCTTATTGATATGTGTGAAGATTAGCTTGGCCCCTCATACGGAGTAAGTATCTTAAGCCAATATATCCAAGTATGTCCAAGTGTCGAGAATAACTTCTCTTATGTATGAAAGTCATATAGGTACAGATCATTCTGAGATTTAGAATGTAATGCAATGTAAAGATTATTTGATTTCAAACCTTTTCAAAAACATTAGCAATTGGAACTGGCATTTCACTCATTTATTTATTCTTATGCTTGATGTATATCTATTCTCTAGTGTAAACCAACAGTGATGGTAGGTATTTTTTACTTTCAATAACTAACCTAATGTACTGACATGTTGTAGTTTAAAATGAAATGTAACTCATAGTAATGCCTTTAAATCTACATAAATAAAAATGAAATTCTGTTTGTTTGTTTGTTCTTTCTAGAAATCCATACCGTTTGTCCTGAATTCTCCAAATTTCGCTCAGTGGTTCTTTCATACCAGGTGCGAACACCTGTACATATTAAAATTGCATAACTTCAGCCAATCTTTATTCTATATAAAGATTATAATAATCTTTATTCTATTTATCTATATTCTTTATTGTTATAAAAATCGTTATGATCTCCCTTAACATTGTTTTTTACAAAATCCGTTTGAGTCGAAAAAAGTCCCATTTTATAGATTTTGAAGAGGTGAGGTACAGTTTTAAAAATAACCTTTTACTTTAACTTTTAAAAAAACCTTAACATTGTTTTTTACAAAATCCGTTTGAGTCGAAAAAAGTCCCATTTTATAGATTTTGAAGAGGTGAGGTACAGTTTTAAAAATAACCTTTTACTTTAACTTTTAAAAAAACCTTAACATTGTTTTTTACAAAATCCGTTTGAGTCGAAAAAAGTCCCATTTTATAGATTTTGAAGAGGTCAACAAGGCCCGGTAAGGCCGTTCCTCCGGAACGAACCGGGTTCCACGTTTTAAGGCTGAACGATGAGTCCTCTAAACACAGTCGACTCCGTTTAATTGGGTCATCGGATAATTGGGACCACCGCTTAATTGAGCAATTTTTAATAATACGGAATCAAATATTGATAAAATATCACCGCTTTATCGGGACACAACATCGGCTAATTGGGCCAACATTTTCTGCAACTTAATGTAAAAAACTATCAGTTTCGGTGCCAATCGAATAACCTTAGTATCTGAGACCACGTCTGTTTCTCAATCAGAAGCAAGAAACCGCAACAAAAAGGTTAGTCGCTTTTTTTTTTTTTCACAAAAAGGAAATGAAGAAAGTCCTTAGGTGTCCTAAAGAAGTGCGCTAATTATGTTGGTCGTAGTTTACAATGAGTGTGACAATACACACTTGACTCTTACCTGTTAAAAAAATTGACATTAAATTTAAAAACATATTCTGATTCATTTCTAATTTCTTCTTTATCAGTATAATTTATATTGTAAACAAATAGTTATTTTAATTTGTTTCATCTTGTACATTTCTTATATTAAAACACCTATATAATAAAAATACATTTTAAGAGTTACATAATTTGTATTATTTTGACACCATCACTAAATTAACCGACAAGAATAGGTACACCTAAACGCACCTATTAACTGGGTTTTCCCCCAAATATGTCTAATGTATAAGATCAATTACCATACATGTGCGGTAGCCCAGTGATTAGACGTACTTAGGCATTTTTTATTTGATTCATAGTCTCCGCTTTATTGGGTCCTCCGCCTAATTGGAACAAAACAATTTTTTCCTTTATGTCCCAATAAAACGGAGTCGACTGTATTACGATTATATATTAAGAGTTATTGGCCGAGGAGGATAAAGTGAGCGTGCGGTCCCTTGGCAGGCGTCAAGCCGGGAGGTGAACTTATATATGCCCCTGACGGTAAAACTAAAAATATAGTATATCCTAAAGCTTTAGAATAATAATCTATTAGTGCTATTTTGTTTTATTTTTTGTTTAGAGAATTGTTCACGTTTATTAGAAAAATGAAATTCCACTGGTGAAACCGGGATATACAGCTAGTAGTTAAGTAATTTACTAACTGAAAATAATAAAATATAGTGCATATCTGATTAACTCTGGACCAGCGGCTTTTGTGAGTATCATAACCATACTGATTAGAGATATACTTTGGCATTGGTTAATTTTAATTAATCCCAGTTTTCGACTTCCGCTTTCACAAAAGAATAATTAAACTCCCATGAGGTCTTTTTCAGAATCCAAACCAAACAGCCAAACTAAACGGCGTAATAAAATCCACGACCAGAAGCTGCAATTCCAAAGTTCTACCGAATTAATAATAGATGATGAGATGATATAAGAAAAGTAACAACATCATGTTTCAACTAAATAAACCAATGAAAACAATAGAAGAAAGGACAGCATTGGACAAGATAAAAGAGGATAGGTAACAGGTAGATAACAGAGGTTAGGTTGCAGTACCTGTTTTTTTTAGTCTGAAAGTATAAAGTACCGAGATGTTATCCTAAAAATCACATCATAAATGTTTCGATTAGGGAAATTCAACCATCCGATTACACACAATTAAAGAAATTAATTAAAGTTATTTGAACGTGTTTGTAAAAAATATTTAAATTTCCTTAAATACGAACTTTATCATTGCCGGAGTCCTGGTTTTATATACAGGCCGTAGTATTATAGTCACTGAACATAATTCATTCGAAAGGACTGATGAATAGCGCTGTCCAGTGCAAACTATGATTGGTTCAAAAACTATTACAAAAAAATGTGGTTAGCACTAAATGAGAGAGACAAAATTTTAAAATTAAACAAGCTGATACTACAATATAGTACAATATACAAGATACTACTATATAGTAGTATTTTTTTTTTAAACTACTACTCATTTTTCATAAAAATACAGGAACGTCCGATTGTATTTAAAAACTGGCTTAAAATTTTGTAAAGTAATTTAAAGATTTTATCTCAACCAAGTTGGTCTGCCTACTCTGGTCCTTAACACACCAAATAGTAAAAAAAATATTGTTTTACCAAAGATAGATCAGATCAGCTTGTTTGAGATCGCTTGCCATCAGAGTTCTATTCTCGATACAGCATTTTTTTTTCCAAAGCTACGTTCACTATGGACACCCTATGTTAAAAAATAAAGCTTTGACAAAGCTCTTAAAAATCCTCTCTTTGTTGTCTGTTGGTTTTGAACTGTACTACTGCAACCAAAACCTTTTTCAGAAGAGCTAGGTATTTTTTTTCGAAAATGGTGCATTTTTTTTTTTTCAAAAGGTTTAAAATCCACCAATAGAATCAATATCATGGAAAAAGTGTTAGAAGATTTTTATTTATTGATTTTGTGCTGATTAGAGAAGGTTTTTCATTTTTTTTTTTATTTATAGTTTTAAATTTTACCATATCATTGAATCTCATTTTAATAAAAGAAAAAAAAACAATTAATGAAAAAATTTAGTCTGAGAACTTTGTATTTTTTGAGAACATAATTTTTTTTTAATTACTCCTCATTTTTCACATCACATTCCTTTCATAGGAGCGTACATTTTCGAGCCTATCATTTTACCACTGAGGCATATTATAATGGAGTAACATGATACATCATGGAGGCATATAATACATGAAGATAGAATAACGTTTTAGTTAAAATAGAAAAAATAATTAGACATTACTAAAAGAAAAAGAAAAAACAGGAAAATGAATGCCTAATATAAAAAGAAAAAATATATAATAATAAAACTAAAGAAAGTAAGAATTAAATTAAGATATATCGTATTTGTTATGAAATATTGTCTTTAATTTGAGGCAAAAGATTGTGTTTAAATATATTTACAAATAGATCCTAATTCACAGCCTCAATTATTTTATTTTTGTCCACGTTTCTGCTTTCTAGCCATTTTCAAGGTTAGATTTCCTGTGATCATAAAACTGCTACAATTAAATAGGTTAAATGACGTTTTAAAAAAACAATTTTAAAAACTTGAAACCAAATTTTGAATGCCTGTTCTGAAAAAATCCTTTGGTTTTGAATTAAACAATGCTAACACCTCGTTTTTCACCTCATCGACTGAGTTTATGTTCTTTCCGCTTAATGAGTTTTGGAGACTGCGGAAAAGGCGATAATCCGAAGACGCCAAGTCTAGGGAAAACGGTGGATGAGGAATAATTTCCCATCCAAAGTCCTTTAATTTTTGCAATGTTTGTTTTGCAAGATGGGGCCTCGCATTGTCATGAGGGAATAAAATTCCGCGTCTATTGATAAGTGATGGACGTTTCTCCTCAATTGCTCACTTCAATCGGTCCAGCAGATCACAGTGCATATCTTTAGTGATAGTTTGGTTAAGATCAAGGAATTCATTATGAAGGATTCCTTCCATATCCCACCATACAGACATCATCACTTCTTTCCGATGAAGTACTTCTCCCGCTTTTGTCCTAGGTGTTTCTCCAGATCCTAACCACTGCCGCGACCGTCTAACATTCCGAAAGAAAACCCACTTTTCATCTCCAGTTACTATCCTGTTCAGAAACATGGCTTATATCATAACATTGCGTAAGTGGTTTCTTGATAGATCCGTTTCAAATGAAATTTCAGCACAGAATAAATAAGTTTCACCAACCAAAACATCATAAATAGAAGTGTATTTAACGCTATAATAAACAAAACTAAATTGAAAACGAGGGATTAGTTAACTAAACATAAAGAAACAGAATATTGAAAACTGACATTACTTATGGGATGACCTGATAAAAGTTTTATGGTCACTGGAAATCTAACCTTGAAAATATCAATATAATAAAAAAGAAACCTTGTAACACTACAACCCATGAAGGTGTGTGGGTGCAGCGCTATGTAGGAAGCACTGCTTCTTGGTCAGCAATCGTGCAAGGAGGTGATTTGACCATGATCACACTCAACCACCAGGTTTCCCCCCCCCCCCCCCCCCCCTAATTTTTCAATTAAGGATACCCACTTTATGGAGGCTGGGTTTGCCCCAGGGAAGTCTCCTGGCCCTCCTGACGAACTGTGGCAGAATAATAAAAATATCCGTAGCCAAGCCAGATTCGAATTCGGGACCATTGTAGCATAACAATTTCACTGTCATACCAAAGAGCTACCCCTCTTCCGGATATAATAAGTGAGAGTATAATTTAGACCCAATTTGCAAATATTTAAATTTTTTATTTTATTTTTTTGTGCGTATATATGGTCTTTTTTTGAATATTGTCATTGGTCTCCATTGAAGTGGACTCCTGAGATTAGTTTATTCCGCATATCCAATTTAAGGTAGCAGAATTGGATGAAGTGTATACATCGGACTCCTTCAATAATCCAAAAAAGTTTTATCATAGAGCTCCTAATATCAACCTTCCCTAGATCCATAGCGATTCCCCCTTCCCCTTGACTTCGGAGCACGAACTCCAGGAAGGCAAGTTGATAATTTTTAAGTTACCAGGGTATCCTAGTTGCTTGCTAGAGAACATGGATGCCTTGTTCAAGGATCTGTTAAGTATTTAAAGCAGCCTCTGTATATAGGAATGGAACAGACGAGTATTCTAATATTAATTAAATTGCGTAGAAGTAAATTGGATGGTAAATATTTTGACAATTTCTAAGACAATATTCTAACATCGAGAGATAGATCATAATTTCTCTATTCCGATTCCACTGTGAAATTTTAGACTTATTGAAGTTTCCATAACTAACCAAATCCCTCATTTATAAAGCTAGTGGAGGTGAACATGAGAGGCAGTGATTGAGGGAAGGAGAGAGGGAGAGTGATGGAGGAAGGTAGGGAGGAACTAAGAGAAAGAGAAGTGGCTGGAGCCATTAAAGTGATTGAAGAAGCTCCCGAGGAGTGGCCCGCTCCGGCTCACGATTATTCCAAGGAGTCCTATTCACCCCCACTACCTCAAATAGTGTCCTCCTTCTTAGCTAGCTGAGGGGGGGGGGGGCGAAGTCGGATTTAGGTTAGCGAAGAGAGTAACCTCTTCGTAAGTTGATATTGAAACCCAAAGATATTTGCCAATGAAATGTACGCAATGTACTATAAATGTCATTATACAGATAAAGGTTAAATCTTTCATCCCAGTGAATAAGTTTAATTTCTTTACTTTTCAAGGGCAGAACTATCAAAGTTGTCCGAAATTGGTATAAAAACAGCTCTCCATTACAAGCGTTGAAATTCTTAAAAATACCAATATAGTAGCTACTGATTCGGTACACTAAACCAACTGAATATATCTTACGAGTAATCAAATATTAGTTTGCTAATTGTCAACCGAACGATTAAACTCAAATTAGAAACTTTATTTCAAATGAACGGCCAATTTTGTCAAATTGAGCCAATTTTTAAAAAAATAGGCATGTTACTATTTCAGCTAACTCAAATCTGATCCTTTTCAGTTAAAAATGGCCTGGATTAGCATTTTTAGACATCAGCTTCCGACTTCCACTCACTAGGATCGCTCAAATGGAGAAAAAAAACCTACAGGTCGTTTTCAGTCCACGCTAAATGGCTCGGTTTTTTTGAAAACTTAAAATTCATTTTATAAATGAGTTAAATTATATACAAATATAGTAAAATCTTATTTATTTATTTCGATTTCTGCAATACCATTAACAGGCTTACATATAAACAACATGGCTACACTTAAATGCCTTTTAATTCAGCCTTTTGCCAGTTTCAAAATCATTTAATTCCCGCCAAATAGGCCGAATCATTAGATAGTGGAGTTACCTGGGTCATTATCATTATTATATAGTCATTATTTTCTTCCCCTACAGCCCAGCGAAATAAAACCTCATTCATCTTTAAGATCCTCAAAAATAAATTATCATAACATATTTTTATAAAAATAACATGGTAGCCACGAAGATTAAGGGAGCTCTCATAACGCTGAATTTCGTTCCACGAAACCGGCAAATAATTGAAGTAAAAACATACCAAATAGTTGGAACAAGTTTCAGAGTATGAACTAACAATTCGCCAGATCAACGGGCTAAAGATATTATGGAATTATGGTTTTGGCAGGATTACGTCAACAGAGCTTTGTTGGCATCCTCTGCAAACATCGATTTCGGCTTATTTTATAATAATAATGGTTTACTCAAACTCTCAAACTGTACGTGGTAGTTATGCATATTGACAGTCACATTTTCGAGTACCTCTGACTTGTATTAATATTTGATTAGTCCAGAAACATTATTTAGAGACTGCTAAGACCTTTGCATCACATTATGCATTATTTTCTAGCGAAAATAGATAAATGAAATAATAGATTTGAAACATAGGCGGAGGTTTTTGCTATTATATTTTTAAATAAATGTCATTACTTCATAACACATATATATTTTATTGACGCATCAGGGACACAGACAACCTACCATCCTAGTTAATTTTGAATCATATTCAGAATGGAATAAAGCAAATGAATAGTTTCAAAAGGCCTCCAGGAAGTTATGCCCATTATCTTAGCTATTGTACCACCAGGTAGCTCTGACAGCCCTTAGCCTATAAGCAGCCCTGACAGCTGATACTCGATCCCTATTGTCTGCTATCTCATGGCCTCTAATGAAACCTTACGTCTATCTCTCCGCCAGTCACTGACAATCATCCTTGCTTGCTATGACACCTAGCTAATATATCTAACTCCTAAGGTAGTCTGCTAAACTTTAAATCAAGTACGGAGAGTAAGATGGTTTTATGCTATACTTAAAAAATATGGATAATTATTCACCTTAGTGTTAGGTTTTTCCTTCACTATTATTGACAAAAACGGTATATTTTCAGAGTTGAATCCTGTTAAAGAATTTCCTTTATTCACTAATTAATATTTTCAAAAAAATGTATCAAATAGATCGAGTAGCACGCGAGAATCAAGAATTTTCCACTACAGAGGTGAAAATCTGGTGCTATGCTCGCAACACACAACTTTCTCCTACCTACCTCCTTTAATTAGTAACCGATGTGTTTTGATAACTGAGTTAACACAATTTAGAAAATAGCTTTATCGATAGTTATTTACATATTTTTGTTTGTTATTCTCAATAAGGATAGATTATTTATAATTATTGCAAAACTTGAAAGTCTTTAGAAATTTTCGATTCATTATTTATTATTTTTTAAAGGGGAAAAATCATATTTTAATTTATCTTTTTTTTTTTTAATATATCGTGAATGGGAATCTTTACGATTCGCTGAAAATTTTAATTTAGTTTTCGAAAATTAGTCTCTAATGCCTTTCCAGAAACCGACGAAGATGGTTACTGATGATTCTGTTTCTATTAAATAAAAAATGAATTTATATCGGCCAAATACCAAAAAATATACCGCCATATCGGCCAATACCAATAATTAAAAAATGAAATAGGAATTACCAAAAAAAAATCCAATAAGTAAAAGAGGAAATGGCAGCAGAAGAACCCTGGACGGAAGAAAACTTTGGAACAAGTTTATTGGAAAAAAAAAAAATCTGGAGACCTTAAAACAGTCATTTCGAACTGTCGAAAAATGCTAAAAATTGATAACAGAAAAACGTTTATTTTTTATAAGAAATATTTTCGGTACAAAAAGTTGAAAATGAACTTGATTCGGAGCCAACTTGATCAGTTATTTTCCACATCCTTCACCCCTTCGGAAATGGACTGGGAGATAAGACGACCCTAGGAGGGCTGTGCCTTCCATATTACGACCCTCCTTCCACCAGCTTGGGCTAAGGGCGAGGTCTGAGGGGGCCCCCATTGTGATAGGGTCGCCATTTCACCTTCGATATAATAAATAAATTGTCGTCTTGGGCCTGAATAGCTCCCCTATGTGAAGGGAAGCCCTTCGAGTGACCACTCAAGACTGAAGATAAGTCCAACAGAATACACCTAATAAAAAAGAGGGATTATCATAAAATATTTCATGTCTGGCAAATTTCAAGTCTGCGACTTCATGGAAGAATACTGATTTTAAATCTTTCATAGACAAACATTTCCAGAGAGTTGATATGACTATTTTAAAAAGGTTTAAAAAATAATTAAAATATTTTATTTGAATAAATTTTACTTAAATTATTCATTCAAAATAAGTATTCAATCATTTAAAAGAAAGAAAAAATTTATGCATAAACATATTGACACCGAAGATATCAATACAGATATTTTTGCAGGTCCAGAAGGATCGAGAACGAGAACGGAAATGTTCGAGAGTGTTCATAGGCCACCAAGCGAAATTTAATCTGCACAACGAGAAATATTGAGTCACTGTCAAGTTAAATTTAACTGTTCGTTTTCACGTAATACTGTTTAAAATCTTATTGCTTGTTTGGCATATCTGTTTTGCAATTTTAAGTAGAAAAATTGTTCAACTCTGTATCAGTATCACAATATAAGAATGTACTGGTATTATTGAACTTGCAGAAATCATAGGACTGATAAAGAAGAAGTAATTAAAAAAAAAATAATTGGAAAAAAAAATATATTTCAATATGTCAATAATGATAATGAATTATAAAACCAGACACGAATAAGAAAAAATGCCAGTCATCATAGGGTAAATGATTATTATTTTTAAATGTTCTCATTGTCAGTGTTATATCATTTAAAGGTTACTGCGTGTCTATGTAGCTTAAATGAGGAAAAAATACCAAAGATTGATCGAAATTCGATCCTCAATATGTGAAATTATAACGCCTAGACAGATTCTAATTTTTGTTTATTTTGCCACCTCTTAAAATTGAAATTTACTATAGTCTGAGGACATTTATTCAGAGAATGTTTGTTTTAAGAGAACTCTTCAGAGGTTGTTTGATAGTGTAATGATCGGGCAAGGTAAACGGAGAGAATAGGTGCCCTAAATCAGAGGGTCCGATGAAAATTTTAACCGGTATGGTAATGATTTTCCGGGCGAGTGGGTTGTGCAAAGCCAACCCATGGCGGTTCTTCTACAGGAGGGCAAACATTACCTCGAATTCCCTCCGGCTAAGTGTTTGAGTGAACATGGCTTGGGAGCTGTAAATGATTGAGTTGCCTTAATCCTTAAGCATCATGTTCCCATTTAAAACAGGAAAAGCCTTCTTTGCTAAAGTGTTAAGCTATATATTTTATTAAACTACAGTAATTAGACAAATATAGAATCATAAACCGTTTAAAATATACCCCCTGATCACCCTTTATATATGCACCATATGAAAGAGTTAAATTTCCTTTTAGATGATATAATTTGTAGTTCTCGGAGTACAATAAATAATTGTCCAATATTCTATAGTTTCAAAACTTTCAATATCAGCCAATTTTTTATATGATGCCCTCAGATTTCTTTGGCTGAAATTTTGAGGGAGAGTTTGTCACGGATTATTTTATTTTTTGTATTTATAACATTCAATAAATAATATCGAATTTTCGACATTTATAGGTAATAAAATAAAAGTTTTAAATTTAAAAATAAATATCTTGTAATATTCATTTAATTTTTTTTTTTCCAAAGGACTATGGAGGTACCTACCCCCTGTCCGCCTGACTACGGAGTAATCCCCATTTTACATTAGTAGATTACACATTACATTGTAGTACATCTAACATATTAGGCCTTATGAGTATAAGTAAAGAAATCCGTATTTCAGATGACTAAGATTAAGTTGTTAAGACTAAGTTGTCTTAACTTCTTTCCGAAAAATAAAATTACCATATATTGTACCTGTTCGTAATTGGATAGTGTTAAATTTTGCCAAATGAGTATTTTATTATACTCATCTTTTTTTGTTTAACTTGCTTCATTAAAAAGTCTATGGTTCGTGACCTAAAGGAAAAATTATATTGTTTTTTATTCAGTATCATTAGGCAGATATCAATTTAGGCTTTCGAAAAACAGAATAATCTAGAAACCATATTTTATTTTTACTTACTATCTACACATTTTATTTTACTACTATCTACAACCTAGAAATGACAGTAAATGTTAGATATAATAGTAACGAGATTGGTAACAAGGCAGCAGCATGCTTGCAGTATCAAATATCTCATTTTAAAAAATCATACATCTCACTTTAAAAAAATCTTATACATTGGCAAGATATATATTTTATATGTACATAAATACAGAGGACCCAGCCATACCTGCTTAATGTCGAACTCACCACCATTTTATAAATGATACTACTGTTGATTTAATTTTGAATAGATTTCAATCAATCACAATTTTGATTTTTGCGAAATGAATAATGAAATCAGATAATAAAATATTACACTAAAAATCTTTTTAAATAATAGAACGAATATTAACTACTATCAGACTAAGCAAACAACACTGTAAATGAACTAATAATTGGTATTTTCACCGCTATACAGATCCGTTAATATGTGTAATGGAAATTCACAGCTCTACGTGTTCAAGAGCTGTGACAAATTGGTTTAAATCCATGGATTATGGCTGCCTGGGATTGGTTCAAGATACCTCGAGATCTCAGAGAACACAGTACTAAGAGAATCAATATCTACACTTGTGTATGTATGAGTTCCTGTCTGTATATGTGTTTTTGGGTATAATCAAATAAATTGTACTTACATTGCACAGAAATTCATTCATTATTTTATCAACACATCATGAGAGCATGATTTTCGAAATAAGAAAAAAGATAATTGAAAAAATATATTAAAGTGAATAATGAAAATTTTGTTTCTTGATATCGGTCGTAGAATAGACAGTAAATCTAAAGCTACTGAACAATAACCCAAATAAAATCGGCTAGCTCGACAAATCATGAGTACTGTAATCGGCATAATGAAAAAAAAATCGTATGAATGGAATCAAAATCTGACAAGGTTGATACTGGACAACTTTAATTAATGCCCCCTAAAAAAACCTATATAAATAAAATATTTACAACCCATGACGCGTGTCAGAATCAGTAGTTAAAAGAAGGTATTATTTCTTTACTAATTAGAAAAAATGACGTGAAATATTTGGGTCCAAATGAAATGGATAATGAAGGGACAGGAGACCTAATTACTAACAACACTTATTATTTACGTACATGATAAATAAGTGAGCTTCTCAGGCATATAACATTTTAATGTTACTGTAACATTAGTAAAATGTTTATCAATTACTGTATTTATATCACACCTTTTTTGACAAGCTCACACCGAAGTTTTAGATTTCCATCTCAAATGTATCTTATAATTCTAATAATAGGCTGTCAGGATCCTTGTGTGTCATTACCAGGCTCCTATATTTTTTCGACAGTTCTTTGAATATATCAGAAATTTACTCCGGCTCAGGACTAACGAAATTTAAATCAGGACTAACGCAACGGAAAATTTGCATGAAACCATTACAGCAGGTTTTGCTACCTCGACGTTTCTAATACGTTCACTAAAATATCTCGATTACTGATTACACATGGCTGAGAGGGTGGGCAGATTCATAAACACAGTACTTCCCAAACTCCCGATCACCTCCCTTACAGTAATTTTTACATACAATATTGTTCTAGGAATAACTATGTGTCATCTTTCCTAATGATTCGCCGATCAATACCAATTTTTTTTAATGTACTGATAAACCATAAATTTACTTAGTCGTATGAATCACTCTGTGGACTTTTTTAAAATTTGCACAATAATATTATAGTATAAACCCTTTTTCAACAAACAAATAAGGTCCAACTTCACAAGAAGGAATCTATTATTTTTAAATGAGGTAGGACTTCCTCTCAACGGAGCTATTTGACTGGATAAGTAAAGGCCGTGAAACAGGATCCGTGACTGTTTTCTCAAGCCGCAGTCAGTCAATCCATTGAATATGAAAACATTGAAAGGGGAGATGACATTAGGGTCGGGTATTATATTAGCGATGGGATAAGCCGAGGGTGCCTTCGGAATAAATATCACTTAAGCCACCTTCGTCCAAAGAACTTTCATCTGGATTTTGAATAGCGGTAACCTAAATTATTTATGAATTATTTAAAATAAGAAAAATTATCTACAGCTTTAATAAATTTCTTGATTAATAAATTGGTACCAAACGGTCACATTTTTGCATGATTTTTTATCAGGCCAGATTACGATGTTGCCACTTAATATGAGAATGACCAATATATATTATTTTTCCATATTCATACATGCATATACTAATTATAATAATAAAAATGATAATAATTATTACACATGATTATAAAATAATATAAGATGTTTTTTCTCTCAGGAAATGCAATATACACAAAAAATATGAGTTACTAAAAAATGTAATATAACATCCTGTGCTGTTCCCATATTTTTTGTATATATTGCATTTCCTGAGAGAAAAAACATCTGATATTATTTTATAATCATGTGTAATAATTATTATTATGTGCTATTTTTATTAATACAATATAATGATTATTTTTTTTTTTTTACCTCAATTTTAATCTTTCTAGTACATAAGAAAAAAAAATTATATGCATATATTTATTTTTTAGTTTCTGGTTTTTATTCATTTCGGTACGATATTACGGTCATAAAAAAAAAATTGTTTAAGAAAACATATTAATTATACCCTATTATTTTTCTATGGCGGACATAGAAGAGGGTGGTTGACATATTTTAATCAATACACATGTATATAATGGAAATTTTCATCGGAACGAAAATATTCACTAAATTAATTATTATCAATATATATAACTAGCTGTATATACCGGTTTCATCCAAAAATTTCATTTTTTAAATCTATAAAATCCATTAAGTGCGATTTCGTAAAAACCAATCTTAAGCGAGATTTTTATGCAATTTTAATATAGACGGGTGTTCGCACCTAGTATCAAAGAATCACTGAGCGAAATTTGGAGAATTTCATCTTTATTTGTATAGATTGATTTATTTATTTAATATTATTATTAATTAAAATATTCTTCACTTTTTTTGTATCAAACAAAAAAATTACAAGGTCCCACCGAGATTTGAACTCGGATCGCTGGATTCAAAGTCCAGAGTGCTAACCATTACACCATGGGACCGGATGAGTGCGAGCAATTGTTCTGAAGTGGGGAGCATCTTCTCTATTTTACTATTGCTAACTTAGGCTTAGGTCACCACTTAAACTAAGCACTAACTTTTACTTTTACTTTCACTTAGCTATATATGAAATATCTAGAAAGGGAAAATATTGCGATCGTAAAAAAAATAGGTGTACATTTCCTTTTTCAACGGAAATACATCTTTTTAGGTCCCCTGAGTCAAAATAACCAACACAAAAAATAAAATAAAAAAACAACAAAAGACAGCAAACTTTTAAAGCATCATCACGAGTCATAGTAAAGATGTCAGATACTTGCGATCACAAATAGAGAATAATAAAATCATATGCGGTGGACTGTTATGGTTTCATTCCCGTATTATCACAAATAAAAACTTTTATTTCACAATAAAAAATTGAGTGTAGCATGAAAACTTTAGAGAGTAAATAGGTGATGCTCAAATTATTTAAAGCAGTTCACGGTGCGAAAAAATTTGGTACAAGATAATCTTTAATTAATTATATTTTAGTTTACAAACTTTAGTTCCATAATAGGTTGTAACTAAGGTGAAAAAAAAAAAAACTTGTTTAAATAAAATAAAATCTCTCTTCCGAAATACTGTTGGGAATTAAATTCATATTAATGTGTCATAAAATTGTCTTCTAATGTTTTTGGTATATATTTTCTTATAATTGAACTTATTCCTATTATTAATTAAAATTAAAACTCGAAGAAATATCTCTCGTTTGAAAAAGAACAATGCTACAATCCAAAAAAAATTAAATTTACAGGAGAAGCATAAGTAGTTAACATTATTGCTAATTCTCAACTCTATGGAAGACTGCCTTGACTGCTGTTTAGTATTTGATATTAGACTTAAAAAACTGGAATTTATCTCAATGAAAGATGATGTGATTTCAAATCTTCAGCAAAAAAAAAAAGAAATATTCTTATGGTGGCATCTTCTTCCAAACTAACAATGTGTAAAACTAAAACAATTATCAGTCCACAATTTTTGTAATCCCCACCCATCCCCGAGTAGAGGTTCCATGGTGTAATGGTTAGCACTTTGGACTCTGAATCCAGCGATCCGAGTTCAAATCTCGGTGGGACCTATGGTTTTTTTAATACTACTTTTTCTTTTTTAATTAAAATCTTTAAATTATAGTTATAAGGTCTACTATTCAATTGATGTTTTATCTGAAATAAAAAATGATCAACATTATTATAAATAAAGTTCACAAACTTTTTTATTTCAAGCCGCCCTAAAATGTATATAACTTTTGCTTTTTTTTTTCTTAGTGACACTTGTATATTTATTGGAAATGCTTATTTAAGTTAGATGTTAAAAACTTATTCTGAATCCAAAATTTTAAAATAATTCACTAGATTTATTTTTCTCATAATAAAAAAATAACTGAGTTATAAGCGCCCCCCCCCCTCTCCGGCACTGAGAACAGCAACGTTAAGGCATGGGACATGTAAATTTTAAAAATACACCGCCCCTCGTTAGCGTTACTATGGGGGAGGGGAAAAAATCCGCTCACATAAATAGACCTAGAATTTTAAAAATTCAAATTTGCCATTATTAAAATTTTATGTTAGATAATTTCACTGTGTTACTTTAATTAATTAAATATTTTAAATAATTAATTAATTTTTTTTTTACAATTCAAACTATGATCTTTAATTACGTTTGGAATTCACTGAATTCTTTTATATCGGTAGTTCATGTATTTCAATTTAAGATAGAAACCATAAAATTCAAAGAATAATTTAAATTAAAATATGAGCATGGATTGGCTATAAAAACTAGAAAGGATGAATGAATAAAACCTTCTTATATTACTCATACTATAAAATATCCAATTTTTAACATAAAAATTATTATTGGTTTAAATAATAGCGTAAGCTAGTTGTAAGTCAAATGTAAGTCGATCTCTCCTGTCCCGGGAAAAAAACTCATGGAAAAGAGAATAGCATATTTACTTTAAAAAAATTTAAAAAAGTTATTTAATTTAAATTCATGGTATTCCATGGCATGGGACCTATAATATTTAGAAATACTCGATCCTCCCATAGTGTTCCTGTGGAATGAAAAAAAAAATCAGATTCATAATGTTTTCAATAAAATGGTAAAAGATTGTGAACATTAGACAAATTTCCGATGGTCGATAATTTTAAGCAGATTGAATTTAGTTTTGAGTCCGGAAGCTAGAATCATGGAACATCAACACATGAAGATAAACGGTTTCCCAAAGTAAACATTTGCCCCTAGAGGAATTGCTACCGAAATAAAATGTTCCACGCTCTTAGGAAAACATGGATTTAATATTGCAAACATGCTACTAAAATGTGTGCTCCGCTAACAGCGGGGAATAACATTACCGTATAATGGATGAGGAAGCTGAAAACAAACTTAATTATGTAAGCATATTTATTTAGGCCTGATTTCTAAAATGAAACATTAAACTCGACGTAGATTAACGGCTAAGGCCGTTATATGATACAAATTTTTATCCTGTTTAAATCTATATAAATAAAGTTGAAATTCTGTTTGTTTGTTTCTTTATTTGTTCTTTATAGAAATACATACCGTTTCTCCTAAATTCTCCAAATTTCGCTCAGTGGTTCTTGGGTACCAGGTGCGAACACCTGTCCATATTAAAATTGCATAACTTCAGCCGATCTTCAGCTGATATTCTTTATTCTTCAAATTTCGCTCAGTGGTCCTTCAGACCAGGTGCGAACACCTGTGCATATTAAAATTGCATAACTTCAGCCGATCTTCAGCTGATAATCTTTATTGTTATAAAAATCATAATGATCTCACTTTACAATGTTTTTTTTTTTTTTACGAAATCGACCGTTTCTTTAGAAAAATGGAATCCCCCGTGTGAAACCAGGATATACACCTATAATCTATGTATATAAAGATGAAATTCTGTTTGTTTTGTTTTAGAAATCCATACCGTTTGTCCTAAATTCTCCAAATTTCGCTCAGTGGTTCTTTGATACCAGGTGCGAACACCTGTAAATATTAAAATTGCATAACTTCAGCCGATCTCTGGGTATATTCTTTATTGTTATAATAATCGTTTTGATCTCGCTTTACATTGGTTTTTACAAAATCGGCCGTTTGAGTCGATAAAAGTCTCAGTTTATAGATTTTATAGATTTAAAAAATGTAATTCTCCGGGTGAAACCGGGATATACAGCTACTTAAATAAATAAAGGTAAAAATAGTTTTTGATGGAAAAAAATAATAAGATAGAAACATAAGCCATATAGTGCGGAACACCTTTCCCCAAAACAAAAATTGTTTGTGAACTAATTCGGTTATTATTTAGAATCGATTATTTATAATCCTGCAAAGAGAGATTGAAGTATGTGCTATATCTACTCTAGTATTATTATTGTATAAATCTGTATATCTATACTAGGGTAATTAATATAAATGTACTAAATCTACTTTAGGATGACCGAGTGGACAAAGGCGCTTGCAATAATTAGTCGAGCATGGTTGGTACTCGAATGGGTGACCGCTCCAGTTGGGTATAAGCCTATAAACGCCACGCAGTCCAAGCCTACCCTCACCCCCGGGTATGTGAGACCCGTCAGGGTACTGGAGGCGTCTCACACCGACCTGGCGTAGGAGTGATAAACCTTCCTCCTTTATCTCATCGTGGTGTGGTTTTCCAGGATGTCAGTAACCGCCCGGAGGTATTGTACAAGGACGGTATGCTTCAGGGAAAGAAACATAGGTCCTCGGGGCCTGCTGACTGTGAGTTGTCATAATCCTTGGACCTAGACCAGTTTGTCACAGTCCTTGAACCCGAGAGAGCTGACGCCATCGGTGGGAAGGACACTGCAAAATTGGCCCCAATGGGATTGGTTATGGAGCTATGGGCAGTCTGCCGCTGCACCATGGTGACTATGGCTTGCAGCAACGTGAGGTTTGGGCTACCTCCTCCAGGTTGTCAGTTTCGCGCAAGCAACACGAATGTCTGAGAGAAGACCAAACTGCGCGGCCAAAGGTCTCATTAGGCCTAATGCGCCAACCGAAATTATTGTTTTCCGATCATTTTTTACCTATATATGAAATGTATAGTAAGGGAAAGTATTGCTATCGTGAAAAATGTCTAATTTCGGTCTTAAACGGAATTAGACATTAGACATACACGTTTTGGGGTCTCCTGAGTCCAAATAACCAAGTGGTCTATGTGGATGTGAGTGAACAGACTAGCTTAAAAACAATAAACCGCACCGACCTGAAATTAGGTATTTTTTATATGTACATGCCCGTAATGTGACAGCGAAAATTTCATCTGAATTGGTCAAACAGAGGGAGTACTTTATTTAATAACTTCTTAATAACTTTTTTTTCGATTTTATCAAAAACGGCTCAAACGATTTTGATAAAACTGGTATATGCCCGAGATATGAGAGCAAAAATTTCATCAAAATTGATCAAACGGAGGGAGCACATTATTTCATAACTTTTTAAGATTTTTTTTCGATTTTCTCAAAAATAGCTTTAATGATTTTAATTAAACTCTTCAGGTTTAATGAGAATCAAGTATTCTTTAATATGAGGTAAGTTTTATCATTAGTAAAATGTTTTGAAAGGGCATAAATGGGGAAGGGGCCTTTTTTGTTTCCTATAAAGTACCTTCGTTTTCGTTTATATGGAGAAATTATCTGTCTCTCGTTTTGCCTAAAAATAAGAAATGGTTGAATATGAAATGTGAAAAAAATCAAGTAAACGTATACAGGAGTAAGAAAGAAAAATATTCCATCAACTCATAAAACACGTTGAGCCGCGCATTGTTTATAATTAAAGATTTTCGGTTCATTTAACGGAAGTTATTTGTTACTATACAACAACTACATAGAGAATTATAAAATCAGACGACTTGGAGTATTAAGCTCCCATTGCCGAATTATCATAAGAAAAAACTTTTAGTTAATAATAAAAAAAATGTGTACTTTAAACATTAATGTACTTTAAACAGCAAATACTAACAGAAATAAGTAAATGAATACGGAAAAATGTGTGAGTTGAGAAATGGTATTTAACTAAACAAGTCCATTTCTAATTAAAATAAGTTGGTAAGTGAAAGTTGTGTGTTGCGCGCATCGCACCAGATTTTTTGTATGTATTTTAACTTTTTTGAAATACTTAAAAAACGTTATAGTGGTATTCGAGACGTAGAGCGTATATTTCGGTTTTGCATGCTTTTTTTTTTTTTTTTTTTTTTTTTTTACGAAAAGCTTTTACAGCAATATAATTCATATTTTATTTTGCCTTTTAATTATAAAAAAATATTTCTTCAATACGTCGTTCAATATTTCTTCCATTGCTCGTCCAATGGAAGATCATATAACTCAAAAAATGCGTTTTTCAGGAGAGCCAGTTTCTTCTTTGCCTTTCATTTTCTATGCTTTGCATGTTTTATACGCTTCTAAAAATGTTTCATATAAGCGGTCTTGTAGAGAAAATTGGAATATGATAGAAGAAAAAACTTTTAAATAATCTCATTTTGAATCAGACCAGTCGCATTGGCGAGTAATATATTTTTTTCCTATACTTTTCCAATTTATTAAAAACATTTAAACTTTTATTCTAGTAGATTCGTCTGTAGCTTGGCCAACGTGATCCTAGTTAACTCTTACGTCGGCAAGGCTCAATAAATCTTCCAAGCCTCTTAGTTTCTCTCTGATTTAAAGCTTGGTTGGAGAAACCACTACCTCTGAATCTGAAAGAGAATCTTATAGCACGAAAAAGTACCGATTTTTTTAAACCAAGCAGAATTGTACTTTTTTAAAATGCTTACATCGTTCGAGATCTTCAGTATTTAGAGTATTTTACCATTGATCACACCAATATAAGGTCTAGCCGAAAGTTTAGATGATCGAATAAAAGCCGAAACGAACAACCCTTTACTCAATGATTTTGGTACCCGTTCATGCGTGGTAAATGTTTCATCTTTGTTGAAGATTCTCGCCTCAGACTTAGCTGAAGAATAGTTTCTTGTACAAAGCTGTATTTCTGGGACGCTTCAATCCGATTTTCAAGGAATGGCTTTCCAACAGTTAACAGAAGTATGGTTCTGTACAGTTTAATGCGGAGAACTATAAATGACAGGGGAAATTAATATACATACTGAAGATGATCATCAGCGTGGCGTTAAGTATTATTCAGTAAAAATATTTACTGAATAAATATTAATGCAAGTCAATAGGCACTTAGAACAAGTAAATTATTTCATTATACAAACGATATAATATTCCGCATAATTATTTAAGTGAGACAATAATTGACTCCCGGTAACAAAGCCTTTTTCATATTTAAACAACGGACGGTGATCAATTAGGGCAGGAATGGATTATATTTCAATTATTTTGATGTTAATCCTTTTTCATTCTGTATGCCGTTTTACGCTACAATTAATAGGTACATAAGTCAGCATAAATAAGGATTCCATAATAAAAGCATTTCGGATTATAGAATGTTCTGTTATTTATAATATAATCCGCATGAATAGGTTTTTTTTTATTTATTTTTTCAGTAATCAATATTAACCGATAAATTAGGAGGAATTCAGGAATGTACTAAAGGGCACGACAAGTCGCCTTACCAATATTTTTGGGACATGTTTTTACAGGCCTGTAAATTTTTCGGGGAATGATATTTTATCTGAGTTCTAGTTTCGGAGAGCATTTGTACCAGGTAAATGATAAATACATTTTTCTTGATTCTTCATTCAACAGCTTTTATGAAGATGAGAGACAGCATTTAATATTTTTAGGAAGATGATATTTGTCAACATTGTCTTTGGTCAAGAGGTGATGAAGGTAGGCATAGAATTCACTATCAAGGTGATTGGTCAATATATCTGGTAAAATGGATTCGGAAATCTTCAACAGATTCACTAAGGCAAATTCTTCATACCAGATCTGAAATTCTGCCGCCGGAAGAAGAGAGGTGGAGCAAAAAAAGCAAAAAAAAAAAAAAAGGTTTGCCTTTTCAAGTTTGTTTTCCTAGCAGTATTTGGGCATGACCTTGACTTAAGGAATACACTTCAGGAAGATTGTGATAAAAACAAGTAGACAATGCCTATCTGGCATCTCTAGAAGCTCTAGAAGCAGAGAAGAGCTGAATATATGCATGGTGGCAGAATCTGTAGAGAAAAGGTTGCTGAAATGGTTTGAAGTGTCAAAAACAAGGATCATCACAGAAACATTAGAAAAAACATGGAGCAGGGAACAGTAGTTGAAGACTAAGAAAACCGTAGATCTATAGATAACGCCCCGTCGAGCGAATAGGAGAGATTGAGTGAAGACCATAGTGGAAATGCACAGAGGTGCATGGTACAAATCTTTAGATGCACTCACGCTGCAAAACAAATGCGTAGAAGAAAAAAAGGAGAAAAATAGCTATATAAACATAAGTTTTAATTTTTTTTAACTAGTCCAAATTCTTAGAAAAATCTCGAATGCACCTTACTTTATTTCAAATCATACACTACACAACGAGATGAAAACACTTCAATACCTCCTCGAAACCACTCCACCCTAATCCACTCATCCTTTTTCTTTCCTCCTCCTGTAACCCGGTCAGCCTCCACGTCCTCTGTAACGAGCAATAGGCATACAATAATTTTAAAAGAAATATCCGTTTCGAAGCAATGAGAACAAAAACGGAATCCTGTTTGCTTCTTGAATCACAAAGCAGGTGCAAATCAGCAATAAAAATATAATAAATAAATATAATATAATGAAATCAACAGAGAATGGTTTATGAAAACTTGGATAGCTCTCGTTTAAAACAGATTGATCCAAACGATGTGATATACACTGTCCGTATCGAGAAGTATGAAATTAAACATATAAACTTCTCTATTTTTTTGTAGACCATCAATGAACGATAATAAAAAAAACAAAATACAATAACTATATTCAACAATCAAGTACAGATTGTTTCGTAGGGGAAAGTATTTAGGTACATCATAAAACGTTCCAGCTTAGTAAAAGAAAAAAAAGATTCATTACTAAATTGTTTTTTTCGATTAAAATTACTACTATAGGTACATTATTTTAAGAAGTAAAATTCATTTATTCAAAATCAATTCTTAATTGTATTTAAGTCATGTAACCTAAATTCTATTCACGTTTCCTGAATTTGATTAAAAATACCTCGGATTGTGGATAGATCCTGTAGCTGTAAGTTGTGGCGGCGAGGGAAAAGTGGATTTGTTAGGGGAAGCAGGTGAGGGCTAAACTAAATCTAATATGAAACAAGGCTCTCAGCCCTCGGCTCTGGTTTTCCCTTTTCAGCTTCCTTCTCCCGCCCTCCTCTGTAGAACAGAATCCCTGTCCAAACAAACAGCTCCCTATATTACCATGTTCCTCGCAAAGTTTTTTACTTTACAGAATATTTTGATTAATACCTAAAACGCGATCCCTCCGTAAAATAGTGTTATACAATAGAATTGATTTTAGCTAAATTTAGACTAATATTGGCGAATGCTAAAATTACCATTTAAAAAGTCTATTAGTCTATTTTCTTGGAATTTCCGAAAAGAAAATATTAGGAAGGGAAAAATGTATGAATTGAGGCGTATAAATATAGAAATCTGTAAAGTGCTTTATTGTTGATTCAGAGATTTAAAAAAAAAATGGTCAATAACCTTTATTAACTTGTTTCTAAATATAATAAAAAATATTAGAGACATCACAAGACCGTCCGCGGGATTTATTCTAGGGGGGTGGTAGGTTGGTAAAATTCTTATGAACGTAATGCCCCCATCAATTAATTGTTCAAATAAAACTTATTGGTATTCGAACATTGAAATATGTTTAATGTAGTACTTAATAAATCAATACCAATTTATTTAATGTATTACTTTTGATTCTCATATTGTCTAGGGTGGGGGGAGGCTACTTTACATGACAGTTTAAGTGAGTGTCTAGATTAAGTCATTTTAATCAGTCTACCTTAATCAATTATAATCATTAAAAAATATGGCGAAACGACTAAATACACCTTACAAATACCCGAAGATTCAAGCTTTAAATTTTATTCTAAAAATAAAACCTCAAAATTAAAATATTTAAAAAGTATATCTTTCAGAAGTTCAATGATGGTTGTTAGGATGGTCAAATAAAGATTTCAATATAAAATATTACGCAGTTCAAAAAATGCTGTAAACTCCGCCTAATGATTCGTTAGCCGGCCATCGGAGGCCAATCAGTGAAACGGAAAAAAAAAAAAAAAATGTAAACGTTGAACGTCATTTGGAAAAGAGAGAATAGTGTGTGCTAATATGATTCAAATGAACGATTGCAAAACAAGCTGAGTTTGTGAGAAAAAAAAAATAAATTGAAATTACGTGACCAGGACTGCAGAAAATGTTTGTGGCACGAATTTGAGAAAAAAATTAATGATAGACGAGGGTTTAAAAAGAGAAAAACTGCTGGATTTGAACATTTCCAATAACTAACCTCCAATGTTAACAAAAAAAAAAAAAAAAAAAAAAAATAGCACAAATTTTAGGAGTAAACTGAAATTGAATCGGTTGTTTGAGAAACCCTTCATGTCTACAAATTCAAATTATTGGAAAAGTGAAAAAAAGTTTCTACTTTTGCATTTCCTTAACTTAAATTATTTTCTCCGACACATTACTTAAAATATTCCTACATTGGAAACATTTCCAGGATTCAATTCTGTGTTAGGTCTGAAAAATAAATGTTTTCTTGGACATGTATGTTTTCTCCCGATTATAGAAGACAAACGTTTGTTACGATTGTTACGGTTGTTAGGATATTTTTGAAATTACTATACCAAACACTAGCTTACATATATTGCCTAATAAAAGAAGAACGATTGAAAGTATAAATATATAAGGTTGAAATAGGCAAGATTCAAACATATAGTTTTTCATTCATATCTTCTATAGGTTCTTGCACAGTGACAGGCCAAGTAATATATTTGAAAGCAGTAATTAATCAGTAATAATCATTCTATATATTTTAGTGCCATACACAAACTAATAAACTAAATTAGGACATTTTATTTTTTTTTTTTTTTTTTTTTTTTTTTTTTTTTTTTTCTTTTTTAAGATTGTTGATATTAAATATTGATAACGATATTACAACTCCTCCACCCTTATTTCGATAGTCCTCTCCTCATCTGATCCACATGTCGCCGGATGGTGATTCCTTCCTCCATCTCGACGATGTACATCAGTCCTCCGATCTTCCTCTTCACCACACCTCGAATCCAATCCTTCAGCCGGTCGTTGTAAATCCGCGCCATCACTAGATCGCCTACTTCGAAATTTCTCTGCTTCTTCATTTCTGTCTTCCCCTTCCCTCTATCAATTTCTTCTCTAACTTCTTTAGGTTTTGTTAAATCTAATTTTAACCGGTGATTTGTGGGTTATGGTATGCGGTGTCCTTCTGAAAGCTGCTAGGAACTCATTCAGTTTTTCGTGCAGTTTACCCGGTTCCTCCATCATTTTCTTCAATAACCTTTTAAGGGTTTGCACATACCTTTCTGCCTGACCATTCGAAGATGGATGGTATGGTGCAATTGTCCTATGTACAATTCCATTACTTTGCACAAAGTTCTTGAATTCACTGGAGGTAAAGCTGGTCCCATTGTCACTCACCAATGTTGATGGAAGTCCAAATCGAGCAAAGGTTTCTTCTAAGCAGTCGATAGTGGTTTGATTGTTTACCTTCCTTACGGGAAATACCTCCAACCACTTGGAAAAAGCATCGACGATGATGAGAAATGTCTGGTTTCGGAACGGAAATATTGATAACGATATAACACCAAGCAAACATTTTACACCAAAACTTACTTACTGCTTTGGTTACTAGAGGATTGTTTCTGAGGTCCTGGATTTATCGAGTTTCTCCTGACAACGATTATTTGAATGTTCTATAAAAGCCGATAGATCAGCTGGGCTTGTCAGGTATCTCTTGGATTAGATATCTCGGCATGCAAGGAGTTCAAAAATAAAACAAAACGAAAATCGATGTTTTTGGACATGTCGGGTTTCTCAAACGACTGATTCAAAAATACTATGAAAAGTAAAACCCATCTACTTTGTAAAAATATATTTTAACAATTTAGAGTTTTATCAAAGATGAACAAAAATATAAACTAGAAATAAAAAAAGTGCACAAGAACAATTTATTTCTAATAAATTACACTAGGCAACAAACCAGATCGCAAATCCAAAACTTAAGTCCACATACTAATTCCAGGTCAATTACAATTTTACTTACGATATACAAAAACACTTTATTAAGGACGAATCACACAACTGAACTTTTCTCCTAGAACCTTTAACCAACAACGTCAACAAGAAGTAACTGATAACAACCACTGATCATAAAATAAAAATCTTTTTGATAAAAGCATGAATAACAAAAATAATTATGCCTAAATAAAATGATGAGATTAAATAATAAAGTAATTATAAAAGTATATACAAAGCTGTAATCAGTGGTAAATCTAATTAGAGTAGCCTTTAACATAATTAAGAAGTTGGGCCTTCACTCGCGACCCGTTACAACAACTATATCAACATAACATATCCTGAAATTTTCAATCAAAGATACGAAATTACACCGTTTTGTTCCTTCAGCCTTAGGTTGATTTTGATCTCTTTATCATCAATTCTCGTTCGTGTGATTGTTTTTGAGTTATTTTTGTAGTCGATTGAAAAATGGATCAATAAAGAATTTGCTGCAGGTTTAGAGGCAGCAGACGGTGAAACGGAATCTAGATCAACCATGACACAATCTACAGCAACTCCAAAAAAAATTGAATACAACTACAAAAACATAATAATAATCTTATTTGTTTAAGCCATTAAGCCCGGAGAGTACTTTATAAATACTGAACTACAGATTTTATTTTTTTTAAATAGTTATAATGTTTATAATTTTATAGTCATTATAGCTTGTTTTTTGTTTTCTTCTAGACCTATCGGAAAGAAGAGGGTCAAGAAGATGGTAAATCTATCAGTTATAGTCTCAACTAAAGTTAAGAAGTCTTAACTACTACTACTAGGGACTTACTATAACTACTACTACTACTCAAATATTAGGGAGAGCCCTCAAAAATTAGTCTTAAAAATTGATCAAACATCAAACATCAACTGATCCAGTGAGAATTTAAAATTATATTAATAATGGAAAAATCGTTTTAAACTTTTAGGGACTAGAGCTCGACTTTTAGTAACTAAAGCCCGACCCTAGCAAACAGTATATAACCAAGCTGTAAGGTTTTATTTAGTTTCATTACTTTATTATTTTTCTGTCAAGATAATTATAATTAGTACAACTAAATAAAACCTATTCTAAACCGTCGGTAAGAATTTTGAAAATACTCAAAATTTTCAATGTTAAGATTTATCAAAAGAACTAATTTACATTTTCACCCTCACAATATTTTTTTATTGATAATTAACTGTAAACATGTAAAGAACTTCCTTGACACTTCCTTACTTGAAATTTAATATATTTCAGTTATAATAGCGATTAAATCGAAAAACTAAAATTGCTACAAATTCGACTTGTGCCATTATACATGACCGGTGATATAATAGCTGACCCAGCATACTTCATAATTTCTTAGAATCAATAATCAATGTGATCATTTAGTTGAATTAAATTCAGTTTTTTATCAAGAAAAAATCCATGACAAATCAAAACGTTCTAAACTTCTCGTACTTCTCATATAAAACTTCTAGTTTTATCATAATTAAACATTTCAAAGTTCATTCCATTGGTAATCAATGTGTCTGAATTGATGCTTGGAATAATTATTTTCGAACGAACCTAGTTCGGACTATTACGGACATTTTAAAACAAAAGTAGCGACACCACACCAGATGTTTTTGAGTGATGCGGTTACCAACGAAGATCTTTTAACTTTTATTATTTTATATTTTCGTGATTTTTACCGATGTTTTAACATTATACCATTCGGAACGAAGACAAAGCCAACAGATCAATTATCGTAGATAGCCGTTCTAAAGATGTAAATTGGGTAACTAATCCGACTTTGTTTTATATATTTACATTGTTTTTTCATAATAATTTTGATGTTTTAATACTTATTCCGCTACTAGTTTTCTACGAGTAATAAGAGAAAGTTTCTACGCCAAATGTTCGGCCCAGTATAAGTAGACGGAAATTGGAGGCTTAGAAGCAACGCTTTTCAAACGCTTTAGACACAACCGGATTTTATGAGACTCGTCCGACTTAGATGGGCTGGACACATTGCCAGAATGCCAGAAGAGAGCATTCCAAAAAGGATGATGTCGGTGAAAATCTAAAGGTCAAGAGGTGTATGAACACCGAAACTTCGGTGGACAGACGGAGAGTCGCAGATGATTCAAGATATCTAGGTGCACGGTATTACCATGGCCACGGACACATGATTGGGAACCCGAAGATAGCAAGTTTAAAACCCGGGGCCAGGGGATATTGAATAATACTTGGCATCAATCCCCCACCATCCCTTAGCTCGGGAAACCCCGTATAGGTGCGCAGTATTGGATTGCGGCTGCTCAGGATAGGGAGCGACGGAGAGATCTTCTGAAGGAGGCCTTGACTCACTAGTAGGGTTGTTGCGCGACTTATTATAATAATGATAATAATAACAATAATAGCAAGTATAAGGAAAAGTAATTTTTATGACATGTTTAGTGTCTTTTCGGTAATGGGTCTAATATCGGAACTCAGCTTCGCATCGCTCGTCGACCTCGTACCGAAAACACTAACTTTCTAAACTATTGATAACAATAACTAAAAAATCCAATCGATTTATAAAAAGTATTAAGTATTGTGATGGCGTTAGGCTGTGATGCCAATACGAATATTAGTCATCTATTCCAATTTAAATATTATTTGGCATGTTGGAAAGTTTTTAGATGTAGGATATATTGATCATTTATGAAGAAAGCGGCATAAGAAGCTAAATGTTCATCCTTAGTTATAAATTTACTAGTTGATCCCCAGTCCCTCTTGGCTTTCGGAGTTGGATAGTAGGTCACACGTACAGAGCCGAAGGTGTTAGTGATCCTTAGTACTGCAGAGTTGGGAGTAGGGAGGATCTGAGAAGACCTATTTGAATACTGATTATCTTCCAACTTCAGCATTAGTTCTTGAATTATGCTCTATGCGAGTAAATGAGATTTTGTGTGAATACATTTTCTTATCTGCCAGCGGGTAGTGGAATATCATTTGCGTACTTGAAGTCATGAATATATCTCTCTATTAAATTTCAAATTGTGCAAAACGAATTCATTACTTACAAACATAAAGGCTATAATAGAAGAAGAAAAAATTAATACTATATGATTTTTTTAAAATTATTTCTTTAGGGAATGTGATCTGACTTTAACTGTCATGGTAATGACACTGCAGTAAAGAATCAGTTAAATTTAACAGTGACTGGAAAGTAAGTATAACTTTGCTGGCCGAGGCTAGACTGACTCACTCGTCGCGGGTATTTGACCCGAAAAGCTGGCCAAAACTATTTCCTTCCATTTTATTAATTCAAAAGTCCTCAAAATGGCTTCTATATTTGTAATAGACATTAAAAATGCTTTTTTAGTAGTTAAAAAAAATACTCTAAGGAGAAAATTTTCATAAAATAAATTTTTACATAAATCCACCGACTATAAAATAGGCATCCATGGGTTTACAATTTATGTTCATATTATTTTCTCTTTATGCATTGCACCCATGAAATATGCTTGTAGCTAATTAAAGATTTATTATCATTTATCTATTATTATTATTTAAAAAAAAATGAAAATAGTGTAAAATAGGTGAATATAAAAAGTTATGGTGATAAAGAAAAAAAATGTGTTTTCCTAATTCATTAAGAATTGTTTAATACCTCTTCGAAACACAACTTATATCCCAGGAAGAAACGCACCAACCTTTCTTAAAAATGCATATTAAATTTAATTATTCATTATTCACTTTCCTCGTCACTTAATGAACTTTCGGAATCACCAATATCGGTTAAGTTGGTTGGGGGAGACAACATTTCTAAAGTTTCCTTACAAAACCTGATACCTTCTTTCTTGAACTTCTCATACCTGTGATAACTGGATCTGATGTCAATATTAATCTATTAATTACATCCAGATTGCTCTCTATCCGGTAAAATTTTCTGGTCTTATTTTCTCTATAAAGCCGGAAATGGTTATTTCGAGTTTCTGCTGCTTCCTCAGATAAAAGACCAATATGAAGTAGAGGGCTTTTTATCACTTCAAAACCATCTCTTAAAATTTTGTGAACGGATGGTGTCATAGCATACCATTGATAAATCCGTTGTAAATTTTAAAGTAACAAATGATTTTTCAGAGCGTCCACCAGATCTTGAGCTTTTAATTGATATCGTCCCACTTAGCCATTTCTTGTTGTTGTTTCAAAAACATTTCTTTTCCTTGAAGAAGCATTCTATCTCACTTGGAAATCATGCCTCAAAATGTTTTAGCTCTTTCACATACTCTAGGTTATTACAATATTTCCCAATGAGAAAAAACACCAAAAATTCCTTATTTTTTTTAAAAGCTAATGTTTTGACTTTAAAAATATGTGAAATAATTCCATTCGGCTACAGTTATTCTTCCAGAAGATCCTTAAATACAAATAAATGAAAATATAACAAAATTGAATTTTTTTTATTATTTAATGAAATTGACATTTTAGTAATAAAAAATTATAAGTCTCCCAATCGCAGCTATTCGCAGAATGTTTTTCAAGAAACATAATCTACGATAATTGTACATTATCATAAAAAATATTTCGTTGCCCAGAAATGCCCAGAAGTATAACTTTTTAACCCTCAAATTTAATTTTTAGCTCTAAAATATACCTACCAAAAAAACAAAAAGATATTGATACTAGTATTGAATACAAAAAAATTATAACTATCTGGATAATAAGTAAAATCCTTGCCTCGAACTATCCATCATATGATAACGCCGATACTTCAGTAAGAACCAAGAAAATTAATATATTTTGTAGAACAATACTTATGAGCACAGACGAGTTAAAGGATAAGGTCAGATTTGAAATAGAATAGCCGCCGGATTAAGGGCCTGGAAGAGATAAGAATCATGTTGCATGATCCCACAGGTTCTCTACTTCAACTTCGATTCATTATTTACCAGAAATTTCAAACTTCAAAAAATGGGTTTCGGCCAGCTTTTAGGGCCAAATACCCCTATGTGCGTCGGTGGTCGCTCCCTATTTATAATTATATTTCAAGTGTTATGGTTGTTTTCTGTTTCAAGAATTCAGCAGTTTTTTTTCTGTTGTGGATTGGTTAAACCGTAATATTAACAAAATAAAAATTAGTGTTTTGCTGGATTTATTAAGAATCTCAACATTTTCTCCATTCAAAAAGGAATTTAAAAGATCGGACATATTTCAATACATTCTACTGAATTCGCGTGCTTTAATGCAGTTTTATGCCGTCGGATTATAGACATTCATTTATTTTAAACCTGCTACCAAATTTAAGCTCAATACTCCAAACGTTTCCGATCTAGATTAAATGTAGACCACAGTCAGTCATGGGGTAGAAACTTGAAAAGAATGAATAAATCTTGAAAACATTTTACATGCTTGCTTTTTTAAACATTTATGCTGGGTTGGGCACTGTTGGTACAGTTTTTCGAAATCTTTATCATCGTTATTAACATATTAATGTATATTTTTAATTTACGTTATTTATCTATTGATACATTTTAAAATTTAGTAGCGCAGCTGATGGAAACTGTTGTATTTAGCAATGATTTAATAAATGTAGTTTACAACTTTATTTTACAAACTGAATTAATATTTTCACTCATGTGATTATGCTACAGTGAATTATATAAATCTCATATATAACAGAAACAATATTTTATTTTCAGGTACCCAGCTTCGAACGGTAGAATAAAAACTTACCTAAAACTGAACCCAAGATTCTTGACAGTTTGCAGAGTTTACTTGTTTATACATTTTTTTTTTTTTTTTTTTTTTTTTTACAGCGAAAATAATGGAGATGTCCAAGATGGTTGTTTTCAGTTGAACCCTGAACCCCGTTTTCCCCTCCTCCTCAGATTGTTATTTCAAAACCATTAGTCCTGAGCTGTTTTTTTTTTTTTTTCTTTGTCAGGAAAAACGAATTCGAAAAGCTCTTATTTCATTGGAGATGGATGCCGGTCCCGTTTCCCGTTGTCGTACCCAGATGGAAAAGGGGGGCTTTTCATTTTCGCCCTCTTCCTTGAATCTGTTTTTAAAAGTTCTTTGAAATCATATTTTATAAGGTTTCCCAATAAAAATTCAAGAGTAAACATTCTAGAAAATATTATTCCACTCAATAAATTAAAAGAAACCTTGGTATTGAGCATTATTAATATTATCAAGTTGGTTTTATATCTTGGGTTTATTTATGTTGCGATTTAGAATATTAATCTAAATATTATAATCAAATAATCTAGCCATACATTAATATTACTTATTTTTAATGTTAGAACTTTTAGGTTCGGGATTGGTAAACCTCATAATAACGAGCGACATTGTTACAAAAACACTTATAAGGTCATGAAAAATTATAAATTGTCAACTTAGTACACGTTTCTATTTAATTCTAGTGTTAAAATTTTTCAATCAATCATGTCAAAATGTTCTCTTTATTTATTGATTAAATTATATTCATAAATAAACTTATAAATATAAAATTATTCCGTACTCACGTCACATGTTCTGGAGAAGACGAGAATGTACTGAGCCATCCAACTTATATTGAAATTCAAACACCTTTTGAGAAAATGAATTTTAAAAAATCAATCTTTAAATCGGACTAAAAAATATTTTTTCAAATTTTTGTTAGCTCAAAATGGCTGAAAATGTCAGTTAGACCTCTTGTTTTCTAAGGTCTACATTTATTATTGTAGGAACAATTCCTCATTCCATAAGCCAATTTGTACCTGAATTCAATTGTAAAGTTAAAATGAAACGAACCGTTAACCTAACAGATAGTTTTACTATTAATCGAGAGGTAATGAAATCTAAATAAGCATTCACATGCAGAAAGGAGGCCGCTGTGGAAAATTCGCTCCCTCCGGTAAGATAAGAAGAAATAGGAAGCAACACCGCTCTCAAGAGCATAACAGTAATTTGCCCGTAATAAAGTGAGCTCATAAAACTTTTATAGGTGGCGCAGTTCCGGGTGGTGGGGGGGGGGGGGCATTTCCGCACTATTTTATTTTACATCTCGCCTCATTTCCTCCCTTTTGAGCCTCAAATTTATTCGGCCGAGCATGAATCTGAGATGAACCGACCTCTGTAATTTTTATTATATTATTTTTATATATTTTTTCTCATTTATTTTTCCTTTGAGAAGTATAATGAATGTAATAAAAGCATGATAACCTAAAAAAAAAAATAATCGGTTCCATGTTTATTCAGGTAAATAAACAAACAAAAAAAAAAAAAAAAATACCCCAGATGAAGCACTTTTTATGTTCAATGTTTCGAGATTTACAGACCCAAGATAGAGAAAAAGGTATTTTTTAGAGTTGGGTAACAATTAACGTTGCATAACGAATGGCAAATAATCCAGGTTATTCGATATGTTCGGATATCTGTTATCTTTAGCTTTAAACTACTTAAAATAACTGTTATTTTTAACTTTATTTTATATTACTATAGCTTATTGGTCGATGCTACAATGTGAGTCCTACCTGCCTACCTCGGTATAATTAGGATAAGAGACATTCAACGAATACCTGGCATCGCACGGACTCGGGATCTACATACATTTGGTGTCTCATTCAATTGTCGGCATAACCAAGGATTTTTTACTCCCTTAAAAAAATTCTGGAGTCACCTAGCGGGATGCGAATCCGCTACTTTTAGAATTTTAAGCTACTATGCTAGCCACTACACCAGATGTGACCCACTTAATTTTTTTTTTTTTTTTTTTTTTTTTGTGCAAACATGAAAATGTGCTTTCATAGTTTCGTCTGCGTCCGTCGAAAGAAAAATAAAATAAACGCTCCTTAAAAACATTATCGAAAATTACAAGAGAAGAAAATCATTCGAACAATGAATGGGATTTGGGACAATATGGATTCTACTACTTTTTTATAAATAAAAACTTTTACTCAATTCTTGTTTATTCAAATCAATTGTTTACTTAATCAACTAATCCAATAATTTACTCAAATCAATTTGGATTGGTCATATATCTATTATTTTATACATTTTTAAAATCTAATTATAGTTACCTATTTATTATTATATTCATAGTTGAAATATTACATTAAATATTTTGATACCGGAAAAAAAAAAACAATGATATCATTGCCTAATAGCTATACTAGAACATCTTTTATCCAGCACCCGGCATAACCGTTTCTCGGTTTATACGTTAAAAATTAAAAAAAAAAAAAAAAAAACATTTTTCTTTTCAGCTAAAATATAAAAAAAGGTAACTTAGTCAAAATATTACGTTTATTAATAACTCAATGGGGATAACGGTAAAAAATAAATAACGGATGAAAGTTAAATTATTCGGTATATCGGATAACGAATAATTGATCATCCCTCGTTTATAAAGTTAAAGATAACGAATGAAAGATTATCTTTTTTTCGTTATTTGAATAAAAAAATATTCCATTACGCCTAAATCTTTTTATTTATCATCGTTATTAAAAATCTGATAAGAAATATTTATTTTGTTTGTTAAATCGACTATTTTAATTTGTAGAAATTAATTTGTACAATGTAGAAGAAGAAATTTCGAACGCATAAACCACTACAAACAATTTTATTCTACAAATCTTACTTTTTTGGCTGGTTTTCGATATAGATATGTTTTTTGAAAAGTAATGCAGTAAAATAAATTTAAAAGTAATAGATTCAAATTTGTCGTCATTAAATCCTACTCACTCTTGCTCAAGGTGGTCTTTTTCCACTATATTATAACACAAGGTTTAAATGTGTTATATCCTTCATCCTATCGTCCTATTGCACTTCTTCCAATCATGGGGAAAATATTTGAAAAACTTTTTCTATATAGATTAAAGCCAATCCTGGAAAGTTGTGAAGTGATTCCGAACCACCAATTTGGCTTTCGGTCTTATCACTCAACTATTCAACAGTGTCACGGAAATAGTAGATGCAATCCCTGTCGCTTTCGAGAAAAAAGAATACTGCTCTGCTGTTTTCCTCGACATTGAGAAAGCTTTTGACAGTGTATGGCACAAGGGCTTGCTCTGGAAAATCAAACCGCACATTCCTTCTACTTACTTCCTGATTCTTCAATCTTTCTTTCTTAACCGGTATTTCTGTGTTTCAGTTGACTCTTCTCTTTCTCCCTTCTTTCCTCAACTTGCGGGTGTACCACAAGGTAGTGTTTTAAGTCCTTTACTCTATTCCGTCTACACATCAGATATCCCTGATCACCCTTACACCACTATCTTTAGTTTCGCTGATGACACAGCTATCGTTTCAACACACCAAAATCCTACTATCGCATCCTTCGCCCTTCAAAGTCATCTATTTGAAATAGAAAAATGGTTCAAAAAATGGAAAATAAAAATTAACTCCTCCAAGTCAAGTCACGTAAGTTTTTCTCTACGAAAATCGACTTGCCCACCTGTGACAATTAACAATGACCCAGTTCCTTCAAAGAATTTCGTACGATACCTTGGACTGTACTTAGACAAACGACTCACGTGGAGCATACATACCAAAATTAAAAACTGGAACTCAACAGACGGTACAAGCAGCTTTCACATCTCCTGGACTACAGATCAACACTCACCTTAAGAAACAAGCGAATAATTTACACGACTATTTTAAGACCTATTTGGACATACGGAGCAGAGCTTTGGGGTTCCGCGAAAGACATCCACATCAACAAAATACGAACATCACAATCAAAAATTCTCAGGTGCATCACAAATGCACCTTGGTTTATTTCGAATAACACACTGCACAATGACATGAACATACCGACAGTAAAATCTTTCATACACGACAAATATCAAACATTCCACTCTTCAACACTACATCACCCTAACCCACTCATCCATTCTCTTTCCTCCTCCCTGTTACCTGGTCAGCCTCGACGTCGACTGAAACAAAGGTGGCCAAGAGACCTCTTACTTTAGTAAATTATAATGCAAGAAAGTCTCAAGAAAGTCAGAGTCAAAAGCAGCAGTGACCAAATTTGCTCGATGCGCCACAGCGCAGGTGCAAATCTACAAGGGAAACATAAATAAATAAATAAAGGTTTAAATGTAGGAAAATTCCCATTAAACTTGAAATAATACGAATAATCATGGGTATATACTGACCAAACATTTTTAAATAAATTATAAAAAAGCACTGTGGTCAACCTTCTCTCTTCAATCGTCCCAGGAACCTTCTTATATCGACATAGTGTAGAGAAATAATCACATTGTATAGAGGTTGGATCAAATCGAAAGATCGTCACAATTTGGCATTTCCTGTAATCTAATTATTATCCAAATGACTATTGGAACCTAATGAATAAAAGTTGTTGTATTAAGTGAATATTAGATGAAAATTGAAAGAGGATTCATTTAAAATATTCCTTTCCATTCCTTGACAGCTTGTAATTTAACCGTCGTACCAGTCGAGGTAATTACAGCGAAATATTAAACTTCCTTGTTGTAGTTTCAAGTCAACTTCCGAGCACATAAACTTCAAAGTACCTTCGGAGCAATATAGGCTTCGAAGTCCGGGTCCAACTTGGCCGAGAAGTTCGTTTATGGCGGATGATACTTTATGATGGGGTCTTATAGTTTCCTGATCTATATGTTTTCCGTGGAATGGGAGACTTGGAAAAAAAACAAACTTTGTGATAGAGCAATGTTTTAACATATTGAGCACGCTCACTTAAACAAATGGAGCAAAGCTATGAAGATCATATTAATGTCCTCTCATCTCATAAATATATAGCATTGAGATAATCCTATACAGCTGGTCATAATCGTCATGATTATGACATCAAACGTCATCAAAAAGTAACAATTAGATTATAATGATGACAAAATATTTTATGAGCATCTCCAAGACTGGAAATGAGCTTAATTATCTGTCCAATTAGCTTTCTCATGAATATCTCCTTCTAGTTAATAATGCAAAACTGAGGAATTTATGAACGGAATTAAGACAAAAATTAATATTTTCCTTACTAAGAAGGATGACCTTTAATCCTTAAAAAGCTGTTTTAATAATAAGAGTAGATTTAATTAATTTGAAATCAAAGGTTCTCCCTAGTTTAAGGCTATTATTTTCAAATAATCCTATCATTTCCTGAAACCTGTTTAAATTATTATTCCAACAAAAAAAATTTATCTTCAATAACTAAACCCCCTAATAATCCTTTACTTCTACAGTGCAAATTACTTATATTATGTTAATACTATGACATAATATTACGTAATTCACTAAAGAGGGACAATGCGGATTTCATTGAAACTTCCTTTTGAGATGATAGGTCGAAAAATATTTGACCCATGTCCGGGGAGGGGGGGGGGGGGTTTCCAATGTGCCATTTATGGTTTTAAAAATACGAGGAAATTAAAAATGTGTCAGATAAACTTACCAAGTATAAAAATCATTTATTTTTTCAACATACCTGGAACAAAAAGGAAAAACAAATTAGAATGAATTAACACGTAGTCTTTATAGGATCATTAAGTAAAATGAAATTAGTTGTAGATCTGGCTGTAAAATTGAATTTGAATTTATTGAATAACTTCAATAAATTTCGTCAATAAGGGTGATCTTTTTAGCTCTTATGTATTTTTTTTTCTGCATCACATTTCTCAGAAGAAGAATTAAATATATACACCACGTATATAATCATGTTTATATTTAAATTGAATTAAGTCGTTATAACATATCTAATTATGTATTTGTTTTGTAAATCAAAAACGATGTTTGATTACACATACCGATAATAAATTTTATGAAAAAAAAAAAATAATTCACTCGGTGTTTATCGAAATATAGATATTAATGGTATTCATGTAGATTCCTCAAGTCATTAATAAATCTACTGCTTTCATTCATAGAAGTTCCTGAAATTCTGAAACTTGCAAGTACAGTAAAAAGACCTGAAACTTGTTTGCTCCCCAACATAAATCCGGCTAAACAAATTAATAAACCAAAACATTGCCGGAAAGTATTTATTTATTTTCTACGAGATTTCTATGAAAGCTACTTGCGAGAGCTGGCGGTTTCACAAGAGAAAATCGCTTTCCTAAAACTAAGGAAACTAAGGTAAGGTTTGAAAGCAGTATGACACTGATACCCATCGACTGCTCTAAACCTTTTGATCTGCTGCGACATTAAGTCCTTTGTCATAACTTCTTGTAATACCTTTCGTTTTTCAGCAAAGTAAAGTAGTTTGTATAAGAGATATTTTATCTCTGTAATGTAGTACCCCAGTGGTGTGGTGTTTTATAATGAGGTACACATTAACTGCCTATCGTAGCAAGGCATGATAAGGAAGAAATAGGTCAATTTTATTTTTCTTCTTGGTCTCGAAAATATTTAATGTTGGGAGTTATCCCCACCTTGTTTACTTAGATCACAAGGAATCTGAGAAGAGCCTCAGAAGTGGCCTCAGAAGGAGCTGTCTGCGCCATCAAGCTTTTTGAGGAATGCATCTTTTTGTGAGGGTTTAAGGGAAATTTCCGCACTCCGAAATAAGGGGAAAATAAGGAACAGACTGCAGCTTGATTAATTAACAGAAAAAAGTTGTAATATGTAAGAACTTTATTGGTTCTTAGTGAAGTGATAGTAAAGTTAGTGATTAATTTCCTCTCTCCAATTTACAAAAATTCAAGATTTGGTTATAAGTAAATTGATGGAGGTGCCCATTGACGATTACGCCTGCCTTGTTTTGCACAGAAGTGATTCAATTCATTTTTTTTTCCCCTTGATCATTGTACGATATTTCTTTTAGGTATTTAAGCAGAATAGCTATTTTGTCTTCATTATCTTTTAACAGCTTACTCAATGTTTTTTAAGCTTCTTCCTGAGTTCTTAGTATTGTGAACAATGAAGTAAAAGGTGTTTTACCATTTGGGGTACATTATCACATTGTTGGCATGTAGGTGGTTCAAGTCCTCGGAGAAGGTATCCGTGTGTGAATTCGCAGTGGCCAATTCTGATGCGACATAATATGACTTCTTCTCTTCTCGAGATTCTAGAGCTTGTGGTCCACTTGTTGCACTCCAGTTTTATTTCGGATAATTTGGACTGTTCGGTCTTCCACCTCAACTCCCAAATTATGTTCACAATTCAATTTTATTAGAACAAAACAAGGCTTGATCACTTAATACCTTTTTCCATTTGAGTTTTACAATAGTTATTAAAATAAAGGAAACAAAACGTACGTTGGGTTAAAAATTTAAATATAACAAAGTTACAGATAAAATAATTATTGCTCGTGAGCTCACTCATTATATCACCCTACCACGAACCTTTATCTATTTTATTCGCCTCCTTCCCTACATCGTCTTTTCGGCCATACGTTATTTTTTCTCGGGCCAGAGGAGGAAGTGGGGGATCAATGCAAAAATTAGTAATTGCCGGGGGACAAGGAATCGAACACGTCTTAGGTAATATGTCAAGGTTGTCTGGGGCAAAACCTTAGCCCAGCCAGATGGTTTCTATGAAACAGGAGAATCCCTTTGTGGCCAATACGAAGTGTCCTCCCTACCAATCCTCTCGGGATATATAGGTATAAATCCGACATTTATGGCTGCTCAGAGTTAGTAGGCGAAGGAGGACCTACATATCTTTTCTCGTAACTGAACGACCAAACTTTAGTCAGGTATAACGACTGAGGAAGTATATAGCGATGCTTGATCTTGGTAAATGTTTAAATGTAAACGGGGAGGTTAATCACTCTCATGTTCGATCAGTGTGAGTTGCCTCCAGTATGGTTACGAACCTGTACCTCTCTGAGAATGAATACAGATATAATTAAAAACGGTTATTTTTTTTTAAATATGTATATATACTTCTTGGGTATATGCATCCAAGAACCATACAGCTATCAACCTTATTAAGCTATTAAGCTATCAACCTTAGAACCATACAGCTTTCAACCAAAAATTAAACAATAATAATTTAATTAAAATTCAAGAAAATTAAATATAATGAAATCAAAATTGCCCTTGATTATTGACAACCCTGAGACACTCACATAGTGAGCAAGCTGGTATCCGGATGACCACGCATTTGATTGACAGGACCCGACGTATTGAGACCGCCCTTGTAATCTGACGTGAAATTAATTATCCTCGTTCCCAAGTTACTCCACACCTCCCCCCCTCCACTGTTTCCTCATTAATTTGAAGCTTCCTTATTAAGACCTGCTGAGGGCTATTAGTGATACTTCCTGCACCCTTATTGCAATCCTCCAATTTTAGCTCCCTTATCATTTTATCAATTAAGATGGCGTTCCTTTCATATAAAAACAAATGAAAACAGCCCAATTATGAGTAGGGTACACCTTTTCGAGAATCTCACCTCCAGAAAAACATCCAAGTTGGTAATTAAGGCTATATTTAGGCCTTTCAATTCACACACCCTTTCGAAACATCATAACTATTTGTTTTATTTTATTTATACAACCAATTGAAGTTTATTTTAAATATACCTATTATATATTAAATTAAATATCGATTGCAAAACATTTTTCTCTTTTAGGGCCTATTCACACTATCGGTATCGCGCCCGCTCCACTCTCGCTCCGCTCCCGGTCCGCTATCGCTCTACCCCATTCACACTAGCGCTCCGCTCCCGCTCCACTCCCGGTCCGCTCTCCTAATGTCTTGCCATATTCACACTATATAATTTTACACCGTTCACTTTTGAAAGGTTTAAGCTATTAAAGCCATTAATAATCGAAGTTGTCTGTATTCGGATTTTAATTAATGATTAACTTTCAGTTATTTAAGTATTCATTTATTCTTCAATTTTACGGCCAAAAAAAAAAAAAAATCAATTTTTCGTTTGTAGAAATAGCTGGTAAGTGTACTTTTCTTGATGAAGAAGATAATATTATCAAAAAATATAATAAGAAGAATATATTGCAACACAATGATAATTATTAATAATAATTATAAATTAATTTAATTAATGGTGAAGAAATAATTTAAATATTTTTCGGAATGTATTCCAATACGCTTCAAAATTTCAAGTTGAAATCGGTAAATACTCCAAATTTACTGATTGTGTTCTCTTCTTTTCCTGATTAATATTTTTACTATTTTTGCTTTAATATATTTTTTTGTTAATGATCTGACATTTTTCATAATATACTGCATTTTTATTCGTTTCAAATTAAACGTCATTTTATAATAGCAATGAGTATGTAGTCAATAAATAAATCGGTGACCATTTTTTACGAGTACATTAATTCATAGCAAAATATATCTCAATCATAACATGAATTTTTCACGTCGAAAAACCGAGCGTATTGTAGGTGATTTTTTTTTTTTTTAATCATTTCAAGCGTATTGGAATACATTCGGAAAAAAAATTTATATTATTTCTTCACCATTAATTAAATTAATTTATAATTTTTTATATATATATATATATATATATATATATATATATATATATTTTATTTTTTTAAGTTGAACTTTTTTTTTGGCCGTAAAATTGATGAATAAATAAATACTTTAATAACTGAAAGTTAATTATTAATTAAAATCCTAATACAGACGGCTTCGATTATTAATGGCTTCAATCGTGAACGGTTTAAAATTATATAATGTGAATATGAAAAGACTTTAGGAGAGTGGAGCGGGAGTGGAGCGAGAGTGGAGCGGGAGCGGAGCGAGGCCGGACCTGTGCCAATATTGTGATTAACCTCTCTCTATTCCTCTTTAGAATATTTCGCCAGTGAGACCGGACCGGGAGCGGAGCGCTAGTGTGAATGGGGTAGAGTGAGAGCGGACCGGGAGTGGAGCGAGACCGAAGCGGTACCGATAGTGGATTTCTCTGTCTATTTCTCTTTAGAATATTTGAGCGGACCGGGAGTGGAGCGGAAGCGGAGCGATAGTGTGAATCCGCCCTTAGTGTCACATCCACAGTTCCTCCTCCACTACAATACATAAACGTAGTAAATATCAAAAGGCCATTTAAAGAGGCTAGTTTATCCTCCTAGAGGATCAGGTTATCTGAAATTAGGAAAAAAGTTTTTTTGGGGCAAAACCATGAATTTTATAATGAACTTCTTCCCAATTTCGGTATTACGTAAATTGAAATTCTGGTTTAAGGGATTGAACACAACTCCAACTCCTCGGGTGGCGGGATGGCCGAGTGGACTAACGGTTAACAAATTGGCTTTCCCATGACAACTACATTTGAGAGATAACCTGTAGATAGCCAGTTCGAAACCCGGAGCCAGGATACTCGGCTTTAATCCCCCACCCTCTTCCCTGGCCCGTGAAACCTCATATAACCTACACGGCGAGGTACGTTTAGATAATATTACAATGGAAGAAACCATTATATGCCTGTAACTTTGTAAATCGCACTAGAACCGACTGGAACTGTTACTATTATTATTCCAGTAGTCATATGTTATGGAACTTTATTAAAAGTGCTAGAAAAATCAATATACTAGGTGCTATCAATATATATAGGTGCTAGAATATTCTACTGTCTACGATATGTAACTGAGCAAGTGACGAGTGAGTCAGTGAAACCTCTAAACTCGACCAGCGAAGTAAAAAAGTTATTTTCCAGTCACTGTTACATTTAACTGTTTCTTGGTTAACTTGATGTAATTTTTTTTTGCTCTCATTGCTTGCTTGACATTGTTGTTATTTTACCATATGAAAAATTAAATTAAACAATTAAATATGTTTCCCTAAACAACTCGGCGGAGCTCACTCCTCATCCCCCTCCCCCCTTGTGAAGTGTTCTAAAGTAATACAATGTATAATCCGCAATGACAGATGTTATTACATATTGTGTCATTTTGTCTTAGTCTTGTAATATTTAATATTATTAGTGCTAAATCTTAAAATTCATTTACAAGATGAATGGTTGTATAATACACAAATTTTTCAATAGCAAACAAGAAATTAGATGCAAATTAATCAGTGTCAAATTGTAAGTAACTGAAGCAAGAGATGCAGCTGCGACCAGCAATACAGACGGCCCAAGCTGTCGCCCAACGGCGTTGGTCTTAAATTGGTTTAGAACTTAGCTAGTAATCTCATTCAACAATTGAGGAGCATAAACTTTAAAATCAAAGCACCATAATTGCATGTACAAAAATAAAATTAAAAGTACAGAGTAATGATTGTGCATGTAGGAAAAATGATTTAAATTAAATATATTAATAAATCGTCGGAAATCTTTCATTGACAACACTCCGATTCCCCCCCTTTTTTTTAGCTTTAATATGTATATAAGTTTTTCTTTTTCTGTCAGTTACCTTCTTCGGAGTTGTAGTTTGATAATGCAAAATTTCGAATTTTGCAGTCTATTGTATTTCAATGTTAAGATCAATTTGGCACCTCAATAGTGTTGTAATTGAGTAATTTCTCTATAAAAAATAATCGATGGGGATCATTGTTTCGATAAGAGTAAGAATAAAAAACTCAAAATATAATCTAAATCAGATTTAGATACTCATCCGATCCTCGCCCTAAATAATTTTTAATAGTATCTCTGACTCACCATTTAGTATAACGTTTCTAACTTTAATCAAATTACAACTCGTTTTGCAATAAATTCCATACCCAAAAAAGCCCCTTGACCTCTCTTGAAAATAAATATTTCACTTATTTTTTAATTACGAGGGGAGGTCAAACAGTTCTTGACCTGAAATAGGGAATGAAATAAAAAAAATAAATCATATATATCTTTTTAATGTAATGTCCCTCGATACTTATACACTTTCACATCTATTTATTCATTTTTCTAAACCCCCCAGGCAATAACTTTCTTCTTTAACGTCAAATCGCCTCCCCCTGACCTCCTTTTTGAGGTTTGGGAATAGAAAGTAGTCACAAGCATCTAGAAGGTGGTTAAGCATATCAAAGCCCAAGGAGTCAATCGTGGCAATCACTTGGCGAGGGGTGTGCACAGGGGCATTGTCATGAAGCAGCATAAATCGTCGGCTCAGCTTCTCCATCCTCTTCTCCTTGATTGATTCTCTTAAAAGGGTCAAAACATTACAATAATATTCTCCTGTGATTGTTACACCTTTTTCTTTGTGATCAATCATCAGGATTCCTTCTGAATCCCAAAAAATTGAAGCAAAGATTTTTCCGGCCGAGGGTGTGACTTTAAACTCGACAGATGGCTTTTCAGTTTTATAGCAAGGGAACGATTCCCCATAAACACTCGTTAGACTTTCAACAATAAAGGCTTTATGCCTCCTTTAGCTAAAGATTTCATTACAGCTCTGTACTCAATGTTATTTATTTTAATGGTAAGAGCAAACTGGTAAAACTAAAATGTTATAAATAATAGAAAGAGAAAAGGACAAGGATTAAAAATATGTGAACATATTGAATAGGTAAACATGATAAGGGATTAGTCCTTTATATAAATTCCCTCCTTCACCGTCAGGCAGAGAACTTATTAACCTGCCGTCGTATATATTCCTCCATATTTTGGTTGAAAAATATGTTGAAGTTTTGAAGTTGAGAAGTTGAAAAAAAAATAAATAAATGCAGTTCTATTGGCTCCTTAATAGTGCAAAGTATCATGTCGAGGATAAACGGGATTAGATAGTTGGAGAGTGATTCGGGGCACGTAGCCTCACCAATCAGCCAAGTAATAACGGCTTCTTTTTCTCCATCCTCTCATGCTACCTCGCTAACTCTTCTCCGGCCTATTTTCTTCTTCGGCTATTTGTTTCTGCGGATGAAGTAAACAGCTTGGATTGTTCTCTATTTCGTCTGGCTTAGTAAAGAATCATTAACAAAGTGTTGTGACCCAATGACTCATGGATTAAAGAAAGGTCATTGTGGATGAAAATAAGAAACAAATACCTAAATCAATTGGTTAACACATCGGTTTAGGTGCAGCAATATGGCGACCGGCTTCTGAAAAAAAGATATTACGATCACGCCCTACCCGATACCCAGATATACTTCGGGATCATCGAGAGGCCCCTATCTTCAGTTCGGCTTTATGCACATTTTAAGAGGGAACTTCATTCATTCACCGTTTAAATTATTAGGTTAGGCCTGATTCAATTACCAACATCTGTATTATATCGTAATCAAATATTCATATAACGAATTTTCAAACAGCTCGCCGAAAGTTCCTCTGACTCTAAATTAATTAATCTAGCAACTCAGAAGTATTAATCGAAACATACACATATATGTATTAGGATATAGGTGTTGGATTAGGATAGTTAAACTTTAAAAATAAAAAATTTAACTTACTTAATCATTCATGGATTATGATATAGTTAATCGATAATTATAGTTACATTGATTTTAATACTAATTCTTAAACCTTTGATTCACTTTCCTCAATCAGATAAATCATTTTATAATATGATTTTTCCTTTGATGATTGTATCATTCAAAAATTATCCTTCGTGGTTATCCAATTAAATTTTTCTTGAACGGATTGTTTGTAAAATTTATTTGGACCTTTTGTATTCATATGTCAATTTTTAACCCATTTAATCATGTCTGAAGGACAATTTGTTATAAGCTGTTTTAACCAACCAAGATGGGAAATTCGCATGTATATAAATAGTACTTTAAACCATATCTACTGCATTACACTAAGTATAGTTGAAACCTAACTGATTTTTATCCTTAATCATTGTATGCTGATTGTATTTTTAACAATCAACTATTTCTATTGACTACCCTTCACATTAAAATTTCAATTTCCTGAGAGAAGGGAAAATTTAGAGTACATATGCTCGGCAGCACTCATGATACTCATGATCGACTCAGCACTCGTGATCAAAAAATCTTATTTTCTGAAGCTGGCGGCCACATTGAAGCATTACCTATATCGATATGTTACCTAATCAATTTTGTAATTTTGTAATACTGTTTGATGTTCCGCCATACGCATGTATAAATTATTTGCTTTGCATGCTTAGCAGTCCGAAGAAAGCTCAGGCATCATTTGACAACTCGTGCCATTCGGCTTCGGTGCCTCCAAAGAACCTCCGTAGTTCGACACACAACGCCTTCAACGTCGTCAATCCATCTCAGACAAGATCTCACTCCCCTGCAACATTATTTATTCACACTCAATGAAAAGCAGGTCCTCTGACAGCCTCGAAAGAAACATGTCCAAATCAATGTAGCACGTAAGATGGATGAAACTGACTACGCCCGACCCAATGCAGTTTTATGCTGGTTTAATTCACCATATGTGATTCGTCATTTGTAATATCTCAATATTCCTCTAAGCATTTGATATAACCAACTGACAGATACTTATGTATGATTGCGCAATATATACCAAATAAACAATATTTAATTTATTTACATTAATTTCTATGTGTTGCCCTAGAGTGTGGCAGATTGTATTATTTCTTTTCAATAAAATAATTTATTTTCAATGTAATACAGATTTATTTTATTTATGTTTCCCTTGTTGATTTGCACCTGCGCTGTGGCGCATCGAGCAAATTTGGTCACTGCTGCTTTTGACTCTGACTTTCTTGAGACTTCTTGCATTATAATTGACTAAAGTAAGAGGTCTCTTGGCCACCTTCGTTTCAGTCGACGTCGAGGCTGACCAGGTAACAGGGAGGAGGAAAGAGAATGGATGAGTGGGTTAGGGTGATGTAGTGTTGAAGAGTGGAATGTTTGATATTTGTCGTGTATGAAAGATTTTACTGTCGGTATGTTCATGTCATTGTGCAGTGTGTTATTCGAAATAAACCAAGGTGCATTTGTGATGCATCTGAGAATTTTGGATTGTGATGTTTGTATTTTGTTGATGTGGATGTCTTTCGCGGAACCCCAAAGTTCTGCTCCGTATGTCCAAATAGGTCTTAAAATAGTCGTGTAAATTATTCGCTTGTTTTTTAAGGTGAGTGTTGATCTGTAGTCCAGGAGATGTGAAAGCTGCTTGTACCGTCTGTTGAGTTCCAGTTTTTTAATTTTGGTATGTATGTTCCACGTGAGTCGTTTGTCTAAGTACAGTCCAAGGTATCGTACGAAATTCTTTGAAGGAACTGGGTCATTGTTAATTGTCACAGGTGGGCAAGTCGATTTTCGTAGAGAAAAACTTACGTGACTTGACTTGGAGGAGTTAATTTTTATTTTCCATTTTTTGAACCATTTTTCTATTTCAAATAGATGACTTTGAAGGGCGAAGGATGCGATAGTAGGATTTTGGTGTGTTGAAACGATAGCTGTGTCATCAGCGAAACTAAAGATAGTGGTGTGAGGGTGTTCAGGGATATCTGATGTGTAGACGGAATAGAGTAAAGGACTTAAAACACTACCTTGTGGTACACCCGCAAGTTGAGGAAAGAAGGGAGAAAGAGAAGAGTCAACTGAAACACAGAAATACCGGTTAAGAAAGAAAGATTGAAGAATCAGGAAGTAAGTAGAAGGAATGTGCGGTTTGATTTTCCAGAGCAAGCCCTTGTGCCATACACTGTCAAAAGCTTTCTCAATGTCGAGGAAAACAGCAGAGCAGTATTCTTTTTTCTCGAAAGCGACAGAGATTGCATCTACTATTCTGTGACACTGTTGAATAGTTGAGTGATAAGACCGAAAGCCAAATTGATGGTTCGGAATCACTTCACAACTTTCCAGGATTGGCTATAATCTAAATTCTAATCTAATCTTAATAGGATGAAGGATTAGTGGTGGGTTTGGAAGGTTTAGGAATCATTTTGATAGTGGAAAGCTTCCAAAGAAGAGGAAAGTAGGTTGTGCGCAAGATTGCATTATAGATGTAAGTTAGAAAGATGACAGCTTTTCGTGGTAAGTGGCGAAGTATGAAGGGCGTGATTAGATCATAGCCAGGAGCTTTCTTATTTGGCAGTCTGTTTAATTCTTTGTATACTTCTTTAGGATGAAATGCTGGAGGAGGTGGTGACAGCGGTAGTGGTATGGCAAGGTCGTCTTCTATTTCGTGAGTGATTCTATTGTCGTGGGTTTTGTCTGTCGCAAACACCTGAGATAAGAATACAGCGAATTCATTGGCTTTCTCTTCGCCCGTTATTGCCCAGGTGTTGTCTGTACGTCGTAGAGGATATTGGATGTCTTTCGTCTTCAGTATTCGTCTTGTTGCTTTCCATATTGATCCATTGTGTTTGTTCATGGAGTCTATGTAGTCTCTGTAGTTATTATTTTTCAATGCTATTAGTTCGTCGTGGAGTGTTCGGGTAAGTTTATTAAGTTTTGTCTTGTATGATGGATATCTGGTCCTTTGCCATTGAGCCCTGATTCTACGTTTTTCTTTTATGAGTTAAAATAATTTATTATAAAAAAAAAATCTATGTACACTCAAAATAGCGCAGTGAGCTGTAGAGTTGAGTCGCTGAGGCCATTTTTCCCCTCAGTTTCATTAATTACAATTTTTTTAAAAATTAGATGAAAATGAAATTGTTTCATTATTTCATGAGGAAACTGAATAGAATCTGAACAAGTCGACAATTATCTTTAAATTATGTGTATTAAATTCACCCAGAGCCTTGGAGACACACCTTTCAACTTACACAAAATTAATCCTTACAATTATCGATCAAAATTATTCCTTAGAATCAAACAAGATATTAATCAATAAAACAAATTAGAAGAATATTATCACGAAATTTAACGACTAGCTACATCTGTCGAACATTGATCTGATTTAATATTACAAGTCCACTTTAATCACCGAAAAGGAAGAACTTCAATGGATTATCACCCAGGTTTTTTCGGCAATTTTTTCTGCCAATCATGAAATTCAGAGGCAAGAATTTTCGTTATTAACTATGCTTTGTTACAAAAAAAGGTTCTAGTTGTATTTTTTTCAATAGTTACTTCATGGATGGTCTTCAATAAAATTAGAATGCATAGATGTAGATCTGGAAGAGAATGGGCTCAAAGGAATCATTAGAAAATAAAGAGGGATAAAAAAAACAAAAATGTAGGAAAATCAGCCTTTGTCTGGATTTCTAAGCAGAATTCCTTTTTTTTTTTTTTTTTTTTTTTTTTTTTAGGTTTGAGTACAAAGGAATTTTAATACTGACAATGGCGAGGGAAATGAGTTTAAATTATCTGTGCAGATGTAAAAAAGGTCTTTTTTAATAGTTTTTGGTTACCGGTACTCAAACAAAGAGTGTGAAAGTTCATATTACTGAGAGTATATCTGACTGGATATTAAACTGTGATTGAAAATATTTATTATGAAAACCATTACATGTTTTGTATTTATAACTTATCTATGTTTGTTTGCTCTGTTCTTTAATCGTTTTTCGCCTTGATATATTATGGAACGCTTGATTAACTGCCATTTCTGTAGATGATAAAATTCATGTGGAATCCACCTTCCATTTGTTTTATTGAGAGAATTTTTTGTAAATACCGGTTATAATTTTTTCGATCATACTGAATTATTTCAATGTTTATAAAAGAATTAATAATGTTATAAAAAACAACTAGCAAAACAAAAACAACGCTAAATTCTCCTTATCCTTCCAGCATATTCTTACATGTAACACGCATTCCATATTTTTTGTTTAGAGCAGATAAGCCTCTATGTGCAAGTCATCTATGGCCTATCCCTGACAAAGACATCCCTGCTTTAATCCAGCATTCTTCTTCATATTCCTTATTCTATATTTATATATATATATATATATTTTTTTTTTTGCTTTTTTTTTTTTTTGACCCGATAGACGTCCTCTTGTGATGCTATAACTAACCTACACCATTTACTTTTTATTTATATAGATTCTAAGATTAGTTTAGTGTAGGATCAATTTGTTTGTTCCTTTTATTATAAAAGTAAAATTCGAATATACCGACAACTAAAATTGCTGTCCTGGATATGATTACAGGTTTAGAGTGTTAACGTCAGATTTCCTATCATTATGTGATTATCAGAAATTTCGACAGGTAATGACGGTAATCATATAGTTGTCATTAAGTCTATGAATACGGTTATGGGTTGTAGGGACAGGCCTTGTATGAATAATGACACGAGCATTAACGTAGCCGTGCTAATGAATTAGCATTGTGCCACTTGATACAGTGCTGTATAATGATCGTGAACAGGGTCCCCTCTCAAACAGCTCACTTTCAATGTAAGGGCCCTCAATCTCATGTGATGTACTGTAGAACCGTCGGAGTCGTTGGATGCTGAACTATAATTTAATACGATTTATTATTTATTTCATACTGTTTCAATTTTCAATACTAATTGAATGAGATATTCTGAATTTTTCTTTAATTGTTCAGCTATTTTTGGCATGGTAATTTTGCTCTTTTGAAAATTTTTATACTCATGACTCCTTATAAATATATGACTCCCCGTGATTAACATTTGGTTCAACTCGCGGCCGAGGCAAAGCTTTTATCTTTAACACGTTCACGCCGGGGCTGTAATTCATGCCCCTCGACCATTGGCGGCTTACCTTAATGATTTTCGCTCTATCGAATGGGATTTATTGAAGGGCATTATGCAGTACTAACAATCCTACATTAATAAAATAAACAATATAATCTTACCTCGTTATACATCGTCGTGCAAAGTTTTGTGATTGACTAAAGTGTCCGATGCGGCAGTCTAGTGTGAGCCATCGATGGTACACGCCGGCGTGAACATGTTAATAATAAAATATTTAAAAAATTATAAATGTGATAACCCTCGAAAAAATAATTAAAGTAATAAATATAACTATTAAAATAGATGGAACGTCAACGGATCTTAATATTTGGACAAATATTCCACCTCCCCTCCCCACCTATAAGGGACCCGACTTCGGAGGCGCGTATAGCGCTTGTTACGCGGGAGACTTGTGTATAGAAATAATAAGTTTTCCATAAATTATTTATACTGTTTGGTTTATACCGGCTTAAAGTTTTCAAGGTTTACGAAAGGTGGGCATTGGTGGTTAATAAGGAGGGCGAATTGGGCTGGGGTGGCCGAGCGTGCTAGAGCACAGCCCGCTTTAGCATTCTCAAGTTAAAATAGTCTCCAAATGACTTTTATTGGCCAACCCACGAAATAAATCTCGACCTTTCCACCATAATTAGAATAGTTTTATCACACTTCTAGGTAGCCCCCTGTATGTCATACATGACTCGAAAAAGGCACCGGAAAAAACTAAACAAAAATTTATTTATTTATTTAAAGATCCGAAAAGCCAGACTGATAAATCTCCAATCCCATATTATTTTATGTAATTTTGGTCAACCATTTTGCAAATACGTACCATATAAAAAAAAAAGAAAACACGCGCAATGATAATTTTTATTTTGTATTTGAAATAAATTTTAAAAAATTAAATAAGTAAGTTTAAAAAATAAATAAATTTCAGTGATTCTGCTGACCGATTGTTGAAGATTAATTTAGCCGAATTGTTACGGGAGAGTGGTTTTTAATAATTATTAAGGTACGAATAATTACGAATAAAAAAAAATGGATGGGGAATAAAAAAAATAAAGAGCTGATACATTTATTCATTATTCGGTTGAAATAACCGAACACAATAATCCTTATAACCACGGTCCATTGGAGCGTATTTATTTGGGGGACTTCACTGAACAAATATTAAATGAATCGCGCCCGAAATAGGTCATTTAAACATGAGTTTTATTCCTGATATTTAAATAATTTGGTCTGTCTGATTTGCTCTAAACCTTCCCTACTAAAAATATTTACATGATTTATGAATATCAGTTCTAAAGACGTTTGAATTGCAAAGATAAATCAATTAAATCGTTTATTTTAATCATAAAATTATAATTATTATCTTACGATAGACGTATATCTGATGGTAAACTAATTGAACTATAAAATAAATAATATCAATAACCACCAAGTGATTACATGAAAAAATTAAATAGAACGTACAACTTAATGGAACTGAATAATATCACGTTTGGTTAAAGCATTCGTTCATATGGAAAATTCTATAAAAAATATATATTCAAATCAAGTAATAAGAAGGCAGTTCGGTAGTAATTTGATCAGTTCTAGAAGTATAACTATTGAACAGTAATGAAAATAGCTTTGCTGTTAAATGGTGCTCACAGAAAACAATAAAATTTAAATTTAATAATTGTGTTCAGACGTTCATATTTCATTCCTGTATACCAATGATAGGTATCTCTAATTATAACGCAGATCGCCGTAAGATGGTTACAACTCAAAAAAACTGTTTTTTGGATAATCACAAGTTAAGTTTCAACTGCATTTTCATTCAATTTTTCTTTGTAACTAGAAACAGGGACAAGGGAAAATGGTCTTTGATCAGAAATATTCTACCACTGGAGCAGTTAGTATTACTGGTACTAAATGTAACTCCAAAGTTTACTCTACATGCGTCAACACGATCATATCCTCCATTAAAAAATATGGTAGCTATTAATACTATTGTATTATTGGCATTGTAGGTTTTGTCATCCTGGTTCCAACGGTATAAATGACTCAAAATTGATGAATTTCTAGCTGTAACCATCTTGTATCCAACGTGCGATAAAGCCAAATCACATTTTTACCTATACTAGCATTTCATTTTTAAAATTTTAACCCCAAAATTTCAGAACCTTCTAAAACTTTATAAGGCAGCAACGTGTTAAAATTCTAGCTCTATTTAAAATCTTATTTAAAAAAAATCTTTCGAATTAAAATTGTCAAAATTAACAATATTCGCAAAAAATGCTAACAAGAAGTCTAATGCAAGTAAAAAATAACAATACTACCCGAAGATTTAGTTTTAGTTCAATTATAATTATACTTACTGTAATATGGTCTGTCAATGTTTTTGTTGTTCAAAAGTTCCCATATAAGATGGGATAATAGATAGTGTTTCAGGGTCCGCAATTATTTTTTAATTCTTTCCCATATTTAATTAACTATATTTTTTAAACTAAAATTGTTCGTAATATTTTATTACAGGAATCCTAAAAAATATTTACACAACTCATTCAAGAGGTTTTTTTTTTCAAATAAGCTTTATATTAACACTGGTTTAAGTAAATTAGGATTTTCAAAGATTTGATGGGTAAAATAACCAACTATTTGGGAATTGCTTTTTTAATTTTAGTAGAAAGAGACATATGGGACGTTCTTTTACAAACCGAACACCTTTCTGACCGACACATTTTAGATTTCACTGAAACTTTTTTTACGGGTTCTATATCGAAAAAAAAGAGATACGTGTAAGAGGATTTTTTTTTTATTTTCGATATTTTGAAAAATAAACAAGATCGAAAATTCGTGAATTTGATGATTTATCGGTAATAGCCTATTTTTCAAAAATTCATAACTCCGGTTCTGTTTAAGCTAAAAAATCTAATTTTTTTTTATTTTGAAGGTAAAAAGGCAAGCTTTAAGAAAAAAATACTTTCAAAAGAGATTGTCGAAAAATTCAAATTGTTATTAACAATTTCAATGTTTAAATCGGTTTTTAACAGTGGCACCACCCATGAATCAACTTTTTACTATTTTTATCGTATTCTGCGTCAAATTTTCTATCGAAAACGCTTTTAAAAACGATGGAGAAGTTATTTTTACTGTAAGAAAAAAATTAATTAATTTAGCGCGGTACGTCACATCGACAAGTGGGTCACATTTTACGGCTCATATTCTTGTTTTACACCGTTTATCTCTTAAATACAAATAATTGTTTCATTGTTTTAATTAAAAAACATATTTTAGTAGCCAAGAAGATGGGAAAAAATAGAAAAAATACATAAATAAAAATAAATAAAAAACATTGTTGAAAATGAAATTTTTTTATTAAGATTTCGATAATGCATTAGTTAATAAGAACAATATTTGGAATATAAAAATAAATACAATATTTAAAAATAAGACAATGTTTACATTTTCTGTTTAAAATTTTTTACAATATCCTTTTTTTCGCAAGATGAAAACCGTTTTGCTTCCAATTGCTGTAAAGAAATCGGATTAATACAATGATATTTTAAAGTTTCTTTTATTGTTAAAGCTTTTTGGAAACGTTCGGACAATTTGATGATTTATCGGTAATAGCCTATTTTTCAAAAATTCATAACTCCGGTAAAAAATTAATTGATTTAGCATAAGAATACAAATGAGAAAAAAAACAATTGTCCGAACGTTTCCAAAAAGCTTTAACAATAAAAGAAACTTTAAAATATCATTGTATTAATCCGATTTCTTTACAGCAATTGGAAGCAAAACGGTTTTCATCTTGCGAAAAAAAGGATATTGTAAAAAATTTTAAACAGAAAATGTAAACATTGTCTTATTTTTAAATATTGTATTTATTTTTATATTCCAAATATTGTTCTTATTAACTAATGCATTATCGAAATCTTAATAAAAAAATTTCATTTTCAACAATGTTTTTTATTTATGTATTTTTTCTATTTTTTCCCATCTTCTTGGCTACTAAAATATGTTTTTTAATTAAAACAATGAAACAATTATTTGTATTTAAGAGATAAACGGTGTAAAACAAGAATATGAGCCGTAAAATGTGACCCACTTGTCGATGTGACGTACCGCGCTAAATTAATTAATTTTTTTCTTACAGTAAAAATAACTTCTCCATCGTTTTTAAAAGCGTTTTCGATAGAAAATTTGACGCAGAATACGATAAAAATAGTAAAAAGTTGATTCATGGGTGGTGCCACTGTTAAAAACCGATTTAAACATTGAAATTGTTAATAACAATTTGAATTTTTCGACAATCTCTTTTGAAAGTATTTTTTTCTTAAAGCTTGCCTTTTTACCTTCAAAATAAAAAAAAATTAGATTTTTTAGCTTAAACAGAACCGGAGTTATGAATTTTTGAAAAATAGGCTATTACCGATAAATCATCAAATTCACGAATTTTCGATCTTGTTTATTTTTCAAAATATCGAAAATAAAAAAAAATCCTCTTACACGTATCTCTTTTTTTTCGATATAGAACCCGTAAAAAAAGTTTCAGTGAAATCTAAAATGTGTCGGTCAATTTTTGTCCAAATCTGTTCGGTTTGTAAAAGAATGTCCCATATATAATCTTAGGAGCTGTAATATAATACAGTCGTGGTCATAAAAATTGCATCACCTATGATTCTTATCTTTTCAATCCTAAATGAGTATACAAGTAAGGGTTTTCATTTTTTTACCTACTAGCATTAAAGATAGATGCAATCAGTGACTAATAGGGCAGTTGGTTCCAGAGTGGCTAATATTAAACACGTTATTTCCTATTATTATTTCCGATAGAAGGAGTTTCAAACAAATGTCCAAGGAGGAAAAAGTTAAAATGGTGGCATTTTCTGAAGCTGGACTTTCTTCGCGGGAGATAACAAAGAGAGTGAGGTACAACCGGTCCACTGTAGTGAGAATAATAAAAATAATATCCTTCTCAGGGATCAACCGAGCGAAAGAAAGGGTCTGGAAGGAAAAGGAAGACAGGTGAGCGTTTAGATCGCTTGATGATGAGATTATTATTGGAAAATCGCTTCAAAACTGCAAAGGAAATATCTAGAGATCTAGCATATAACAATTTAGCGGAAGTAAGTCGAGAAACAGGCTATTGCCTGGCTATGGCAGCGTGGAGATCCCGTTTTCTGTTTAAAATGCTTGACCTATCCAAAAAAAAGAATGTTAAAGGTAAAAAAAAATATGCATTTTACAGCTAAAGCTTTTTATTAAATAAATAAATAATTAACTTACCGATTTGGCTCTATGGCACGGAGCAAAATCATCTTGAAAAAGTCTTGACTTGAAAGTCTCCTCAGTATGTAAGGTGGGAATTCATTGAGGGAAATAAACTCACTTCCAAAATTTTTTTATATTTTTCTGCATTTACCGTCCATCTATAAAATTTATCTGACAAATTCCAAAGTAAGAAAACATCCCCAGACCATCACACTTGCCGGATATTTCACTGTTTCTAATATACAAGATTCGTCAAATCTTTCATTTGACTCACGTCTCTATTGCACTGTCAGAACTGAGGATGTTGAATTCACTTTCATCCAAAAACATCACTCTCCTCCAATCATTAGTCATCCAGTTTTCAAAATTCTGCACCCAATTTAGGCGAGATTGTTTCATTTTTTTGTTAAGAAATGGCTTATTGACTCGGTTTTCTTGCCCATAAAACTTTTTTTCTTAATCTTCTGCCTACTGTTTCTCGACTTACTTCTACTAAATTGCTATCTGCTAGATCTCTAGATATTTCCTTTGCAATTTTGAAGCGATTTTCCAATAATAATCTCATCATCAAGCGATCTAAACGCTCACCTGTCTTCCTTTTCCTTCCAGACCCTTTCTTTCGCTCGGTAGATCCCTGAGAAGGATATTATTTTTATTATTCTCACTACAGTGGACCGGTTGTACCTCACTCTCTTTGTTATCTCCCGCGAAGAAAGTCCAGCTTCAGAAAATGCCACCATTTTAACTTTTTCCTCCTTGGACATTTGTTTGAAACTCCTTCTATCGGACATAATAATAGGAAATAACGTGTTTAATATTAGCCACTCTGGAACCAACTGCCCTACTAGTCACTGATTGCATCTATCTTTAATGCTAGTAGGTAAACAATTGAAATCCCTTACTTGTATACTTATTTAGAATTGAAAAGATAAGAATCATTGCTGATGCAATTTCTATGACCACGACTGTACAATATCAGGGAGGGATGGAATGGGTGGCTAATCGGGCCAACGCGTATTCCATGGCCAGAGGATTGTGGGATATTTATGGCGTGTCATAAAATGCCCCTGGGATTCGTACGTTCGAACCCCCCTCAAACCTGATGAACTGAAGATTACTGGGCTACTCATTAACTCATTAGCCAGAGAATAAACCCATATAGCGGTAAAGGCTAATTAGTATATAAGGAGTTAATATATAAAATAAATTCAGATCTCAATAGAACCGCGAATGTATAATGTAAGGTAATAAAGCAATGCTTTCAAGAGGCATGTGTAAATAAGATTGCCTTTTTATATTCGGAAAGAATAAAGTTTATAGCCATAAGAAGTTTATTCGCCCACAGTTCTGAACTGATACGGATAAACACGAAAAATCCCTTGAGAAGGACGTTTTAAGTCGGGGGAACAAATGACGGGGGATTCGTTAAATTACCCAATTTGGCGGTATTATGTTCCTGGAACGGCTTACTTATTCAAGACCCGGTTAATCTTGCTTGGATTAAATGTATAAAGTAACTGAAAAATTAAGTTTTTACTTAGTGATGTAGGGTATGCACTTAATTATAAGTTAGAGCACTTGTAAAAATTGCAGAGTTTTTCTTGCTCAATATCGACGGTGTTTTATTCATACTGGTAGCTAAACAATATCATGTATGGAAAATGTTCATACCCATTTACGTTTTTCGCATCTTCACACGTAGTATCTTCGTTACGTTTTTTTCATGAAATTCTATTAACTATTTTCCCCTTCAGGTGCACAAATTTCTTTGTTTTTTTAGTAAATCTTTTTCTAAACCGTTAGAATGATTAAATGACCGCTTACATCGACCTTAATTGAAATAAATATTAATAATAATATATTTATTTGCATTCGGGGCAAGATCCTGTAAGTACTAATAGATAATTAATAGCATAATACTATGTTATATAATTGACAATACAATATAATACAATTAACTCTAACATATAAGACCAGTTATTTTATATTATTTTAACTAAATAATTATGATATTGATTTCACCTACTAGAAATGGAACACAATAGTATCCACATTATCAATAAATAGAATATAGATATTTTTTATAAATGAAAATGTTTAAAATAAAAAGGTTTATTCTCCTTTTTGCTTTCTACTATCTATTTGTAATAACAAATAGATAACAGATCTTCATTACAAATAACTAATGTAAATTTTTAAATATATTTGTTTTATTAACTTTATATTTAATTTAACTATCCATTTTTATATCAAGTTATCTATCGTAAAAAAAAAAGAATTAAATGATTGTTGGGTTTGAAGCACATGTTAACTGTCGAGCAAAACTTCTCATCAAATTGCATATTAATAACTGTTATAGATATTGCCTTTCTTCAATATCTTCTTTAGAAGACAGTGGATATTTTTATAACCACAATTAGATATTCTTTTTTTTTTTTCTCTATCGACCATCATTATGATATATAAGCTATGTTTAATTATTGAATTAAATAAATTGTTTAAATTGTAGAATAAAGTATTAATTCTCCAGGATCTATAAATACCTGACTGAAAGTTTATAATTTATTATTTAACTCAAAATAATGAAATAAACTAATGAAAATAAAAAAATTAATTGCAAAAATGTTCAAAGTTATTATTTAGCAAATATTATAATTATTGTATTTATTTTAAAGGTGAGAAATAGTCTCTGTATTACTCTGGACTCAGAAAAAAAATTTTAACTGAAAATCCTATCGTTTTTATTTTAAACTAATAATTAACCATACTAACATGATATTGAATGGGCTTGACTCAAAAGTCAAAGATTAACTGTTGTTATTGTAAAGTCAAAAAGCTTATTCTATTCTATTCAAACATTTAGTTCAATCCAATATTTTAAATGTAATATTAATGAACTCTATCATTTTTTAATTTATTGTGGTATTTCCGACCAAAATATATATTTCAATACTTACTCATTTATTTACAATTTAATAAACACGTATTCTATTCAATGTTTCTTTACTGGTAATTGCTATTATTATAATATTGCTGTAGTGAATATTCCTGGAAATCATTGAAATGAAAGTGACATTGATAAGCTAGGGTGTTAGCTAAAACAGTGCTCCAAGTTTCGGATAGTGATGAGGATAAATTTCCATCGCTTTGCATAATTAATGAACATATATTATAGTTTCTGTTATACATTGGAGGCAACAGTCAAAAGCCCACAATGCATCAGTGAACAATCACAAAAATATATATGAATTTAAAAAAAAATGTCATGAATGATAAACATAATAATAAATACCTGTAGTAGAGTTAAAATTTTTTGTGAATTGCAAATAATTAATTTCTCATTGTAACACCAAAAAAATTTAGATCCAAAAACTTCAACAATATACAAATTATAATCAGTGCGTTTGGAAAGAATAAGCAGAAATCCTCCCTTCGACATTTTCATCCCTAAATCCATTCCAAGCGGGAATGTTCCAATATCCAAATCTGCCGACAGAGCAGGAGACAACCCCTTGAGCGGAAAAATCCTCCGGTCTCTTTTACGGATCCTTAACCCTTTGAAACTGTTTTACCGAATATTACATTCTTTTCTTTTTCTCTTAGATATTTTTTTATTTATAACTGTGGGGAGTACCTTTTTTATTGTAGTAAAAATAAATTGTTTCACTTTAAACGGCGTCTAAATGTTTTAGGATGCTTTGTTTTATGTTGAATAATAAGCATTAAGACATGAATCACAGCAACTCATGAAGGGTTCTAGAGTTTCTGATAACAGCCGAAATTATGAATTAATATTTTAGTTATGCTACAAAACTCATTTTATTAGTTTTTACAGTATTTTTGTTTTTACATTTAACAGGATTTTCGGGTTTTCAAGCAGTTTCCTGCTACAAGCCACGGTCTAAAAGAAAATTAATTTTTAATGATAAAAAATTGTAATAAAAAAGATACTTTTGGGCATTATAAAGTGTGCATATATATTCTCAATTTTTATGTTTGTTTGTTTTTTTTCGTTCTTAATTGTACATAATCTAAATGTTGTGTTTTAAAATGTCGTGTTTATTAAATTATAAAAAAATATTGTACCCCATACTCGCAAATGCTCTAGTGATGACTCATTAAATGATTACCTAGTATGAGTAATTCTGAAGAGCATTAAAAGAGTTCTTTTTGTAATCTGTAATAAATTAAACATTTTACATGACAAGTTAATATAAAATGAAGTATGAACCTATACAAAACAACTCTACAATCCACTAATAAACACAATACAAAGTTTGAACAAGTTTTGTCCACTAAAAGTTACAATATTAGTAAGAAAGTCTCATACCCCTCCCTCTTACCCCCAACCTTACCTATTTTCATGAAACCTATATTAAACGACCTATAATATTGAATTAAATATAATGCAAAGTTTGAACAAGATCCGTCAACTGTAAGTATTTTTTGCACCATGATGGGCAGATCGAGACAACGGTGCGTCGCAACGTTTCTTCTTTTTTTTTCTTTTTAAATAAAATATTAAAGCACTTATCTTGGGAACCATTGTAATGCTTCATGTATGGAATGAATGATATCAGAGCTGAATGAGCATGATGATGAATTATCGGATGAGGGAGGAGAGATATGATGAGAGGTAGAGAGAAGAGGGGAGCGGGGCCGCCGCTGAATGGCTGCTGATTTGGCCATTAACCGTTATCGCCCAGGTTAATTAAGATCTCGGATCGGGACCTTACCTGTCGCCTCTTCCTCTCCACCTGCCATTATCTCGATAGGCCGCCCTTTAATATCTTCCGATCAGGTGCCAATAAGAACAAAATAACGCAACAGAAAATCCATCATCAAACCTAATTTTATATTATTGAATCATTAAGTGGAACAAACTTCAGAAAAATGAATTTGCAGGACACATTTCAAATGAAGCCCTAGTGCCTTGTAACTATTAGTTCAGAAAACATTCCCAGATTTCGTTAATGAAAAACTTACCTGTCAGATAAGAGATAGATGCAAGTATTTATTTCACATTCCAAACGATACCTATACACTTATTCTTGTCTTGTATTGGCCTTGAAGAAGCCCACGGCAAGATGGGTGAAAGCTTGGCAGTTGAAAAACCTGTTACATGATCAAACCTTGAAGAAGAAATGCATATATTGGATTCAGACCATGAAAGCCTAATACAACGATACCTACATTATTTAAAAATATTACTGCAGCATTAAGCGTCAAATTTTAAGGCCGTCGCTCCCGAAATATAATATTAGTTGAAGACCGAATTTAATCACTGAAAAAGTAGTGATGTAAAATTTTCTGGTATCCATTTATATATAGTGGGCCTACGAACAGTTTCGAACATTCCCGACCGATTACATACTCCATTCCAAACAATACCTTTATTATTCAAAAACAGTATGAAATGCAAATAAACCTGCATTATTAAGCGTCAAATTTTAAGACTGTCGCTTCAACAATATATTATCAGTTTAAGACCGAATTTCGTCACTGAAAAGTTAGTGATGTAAAAGTTTCCAGTATCTACAGTTTTGATATTATCGCCCCTAAATTATCGATACTATCTGCAGTATACATAAAATATTTTTTCCAATAGCCCAAGTGGTGAATACTGATAACGTTTACAGTCATTCATTACCCAATAAATATGAACTTACATAAACCAACACAGAAAGTCGAACAGATATTTTTCATGTATGCTTTCCCGTTTTTGATGGTTTGATCGTGTTGGTCACATCAATGTTTTTCTACCGCAATTTACGTTCGCATTCATTGCTTTAGATTCTAACACATTCACTTAAAATTGCATGAATACCGAGCATACAATGAGAACACAAAAATAATAAACTTAACGGGGCAGTCAAAATTCACAGTGAATGAAAGTAACTTAATTTTTCGGTGTCCAGGTTATGCCTAACTCACTCCCCGACTATACAACAGTTTGGAGCATTTCCGACGATTCCGATCTTCAACATTCCACACCTTTTCACATGCGAAACAGAAATAGTCACCTATTTTGGTTTCTTCTGCCACAATACCATGTGAACCAACTAACTATACTAGTAATAACCATAAAGAAGACCGAATTTTCTGTCCAGCAATATTTATTACAACTATAAGTAATGAGGTTCCAAAAGTACGGTTATTAAAAAAAAAAAAAAATGGTTCACTGCTCATAGAAATTATTTTGGCAAATGTCATGATAGGTATTCCTAGGAAGAGATTTTACTAGCTTCATTTTGAGAGCTAATAAATTATTGTAGGTCTAACAATTATCCCAGTTACGTTTTTCTGGAAATAATACTTGATACTGTTATTTATTTATTTATAACAAAATAGGCTCTTCACCACTTGGGTCATTTCAGCCCCCATAGAACAGTTGCAAAAGTAGGAAGAGAAATATTAGATTAAAAATAAAATATTAAAATAGTAACATAAAAATTATGGGTCACAGAAAAGAATAAAGAAGGTAGTATCGCTATTAAGAATTTAGATGTTGCTTAGGAAGGTAGAATTCTGTAAAGGATAATATTATGAATGAATTAAAGTGAAAAACGAAAGAACAATGAAAGATAATAAGAAAATACATTAACGTTTGGCATAAAGATTAATTTTTTTTAGAAACGAGAACAATTTTTCGGCCATCTTCGAGGTTTTATTGAGTATTTCGCATTAGTCGGTTCCAAGTCCCACTTCTTTCCGCTCTATTTCGTAAGCATAACACTCTGTGTTTCGGCTTCCCGAAAGGTAATACAAATTGCAGAAGCAGGGGGGGGGGGCAAATCACATGGCGGGACCGCCAATATTTGAATGCCCCACCGGCGAACTCTGCTGGGGGCAGAGGCTGAGAAGGAACTTGGTGAGATAGATTCCTGAAAGAAACCAGGCCTGGCCCATCCATTTCTTTTTTTTTTCTCTTTTCAATTAAAATTACTCAAGCCATGAGTGAGTAAGAAGAGGAGCCGGTTCCCCGGCTGGAGGCGATGAAGAGTGAAGAGAGATCTTCTTGAAGAACTAGAGAGGCAATATGGAGAAGATAGGGCATATTGGAAAACTAAGTAGTGAGTCAGCATGGCCATCTCATTTAAACACATTAAAAACCTACTAACAAACAATATTTTGTAGGGTCTTTTTGTTCCTTTTCTTTCTCAATAATAAATAAACAATAAATAACTCAGTAATCTGTTAACTCCATTTCATTTTTAACATCTCTAACCTTCAAATACAGTCCGCTTAATTCACAAAGGTTGGTTTGTGCCTTACCATCAAGTTGAACGTATAAACTATACAAATTTTGGTCCTACCGTGCCTGGATATGAACCATAAAATCTGATCCCACTTGCTTGATATTAAACTACAAAATTGGTTCATCACGGTCTAATGATTCATCATTAATTAGAGATGTTAAAAATAAAATAATAATAGTGTTAAATTTTCATTTGTTTTCTGTTAATTTTTGCAATAGATGAAACCTGTAAATGCTACAGTCATATATCAATGTATAAGCAGCCTGCTCGAACAAATCTGCCATTCCTTTATCATTAGTGTATATTAATTAATTAATTAATTAATGTTATTCTAATATAATGTAAAAATCTAGGAGTTCCCTGACATTTAATAGTTTAAATCTTAATTAATTCAATTGAGCACAGATGAACAGTTAAAGCATTGATAATGTATTCATTAAATAGAAATGTAATTCTCAATTATAGATTGTTCTTCAAAAAAGGATTTTTTATTGTTTAAAGAGCAGATTCTGAATCGGAAAATATGTATACTTTTTTGTTTAGTGTATTAAATTGGTTTATTGCACGATTGATGGTGCTATGATGAGCAAAAAAAAAAAAAGTTCACTTGATTCTGTTACATTAACGTTATTAATTTTAAATGGAGAAATTAATAATAATTAGTAGATCTTTTTTTCCAGTAGATCATACATGATGTATTTAAAAGACTCAAAAAAATATTGATTTTTCTTCTGAATGGTCATAATGAACCCGCAATCATTAATACTCAAATTTTTATTGTAACAAGAAATCCTTGATTCCCTTAAATTAAAATATAATAAATAGATCATTGTTTCTCCATTGTTTTTCTGTAAGCACATTTCGAAATAACATGCTTAAGATTTTTTTGTTGCCCAAGAGTTCATATTTGATGAAAAAAGCTGGAAGGGGTGGGGAGAGTGAAAATTAAGAAGCCCCAAACCAAGGAGGAGCGGCCCGGAGATAGAGATCGATAGCTGGAACAACGGCATATCCCCTGGTCACAGGGTCAGGGGCGCTACGGCCTACAGTGTGTTTGGTACTGGTCTGTATCTGGTAGTGTGACCCTCACATCTACACTGTTGAACTTAGCCACTAAGCACTATGGGAGTTGGTACGATAAAAGAAGACTAGGTAATAACGAATATGAGCTAATAATATTGTAGCACTTTTGAGGGTTAACAATTTTTATTCCAAGAAAAATAACAATAGTCAATGCTACACGAATTATAAAAACAATTATCACTTTGTAACACAAATAATCTTTTGGCTTGCTTAACAACCAAGACTAAGATTAACGGTCCAGTCACTCGCTCCTTGTATATAGTCATGGTGTGGAATGTTCTAGCCCAGCGTGGATTGTACTCGAACATCGTAGTCACAAACACGTGCTATGAAGGTTTGTTCCGACTGTTAGTTCGTTCCAACAAAAGGTTTGGGATTTTTGAACCATATGTTTTATTCTTTCTTTTTTTTTAACGTTACAATATAACAGTAAATGATAAAACATTTAAAAAGATGAATTATAATTCCAAGCCAATGAATTTTAAAAGCAAATGAAGTATGAAAACATGGAGGTATACCGCATTTGAATAGATAAATGTATGCAAGATTAAAACCATGAAACTATAACAAAAATAACTTCGCTAACGGTACGAAAAACGAGTAACCGATACATTTCAACTTTTTAATAAATTAGAAAAAAATAGATTGGTTATTATATTTTAAATTATTATATATATTTATAAGTAAATATTATTAATTAGTTAATTATTATTTCATAGGTAAGCTTTTCAATTAATTGTTCTTCGCATGGTTGTGCCAGTATTTCTACATATTGAATTGAAGCCTATTATTTGACTTATAGTAGGAAGGCAACAGACCAGATTATGAACTTTGAAACAAAAATAAATAAAAAAATTGAAACAGATTCAAACAATATGAACTAAAACTTATTCTAAATACAATATTTCCCCCATTTCAAGAAGGCAAACGAGTCCTGAAGTGCAGTTGTATAAACATAATAATATAATCCTCAATCAAAACATTATTAGCAGGTTAAAACTGAGTGCAACAATATAAATAATAAAACAAAAATATATCAAAATACCTACTTCCGAAACTTTGTAATGCTTGATGTGAAATCGGGATAATTTTTTCTTAATCTTGGACTTAAAAAGGGGGAGAGGGGGAGGAATGAACTTGGAGATTGAGCTCGGATGCAGATGGCATGCTTTCTCGCTATGAGTTATGGCCTACTAAGGAAGGGGAGCCGTGGTTGGTCAACCACGGTAGCGCAACCTGTTCGTCCAATTGCACTGCGGTTGGGAAGGTATCTACTTTCACAGTAGTAATTACACAGTAATAAATCCAAAGCCCTCCATGGAATGTAATGGTAAATTCCTTTATTTATTTATGAATGGGATAATCTATAATAACTAATGGCCAATCGAGAAATTGCCATTAAGGATAATGATTTGAAAGAAAGAAGCCAACCAGAACACTAAATTAGCCGAATGAGCCGAGCTGATTAGATAATATAAAATAGAGGGGGTTTTCAGGAGGGAATTTTCTCTTTATTTTCCTGGTTTCCCCGACATAGAGGAAGGAAAAGCGGATCGTAAATTCAACTTCTTAGGTTGTTGAGGGTTGATGGGCCGGCTCCATTTCCATAACCACCACCCCTCGCCTACACCCCTCACCCTCCATATTATCCTCGTCCTTCTGACCTTTTTGGGGCGATTGTGATAAGAGATTGCTGAATTGTGTTATTCCCCTTCCCAATTCTTTATTAAAATCGCTTGTCATGTATTTCATTTCACAGGCAATTCGTGTGAGGGACATTTGAGGATATCTGTTTTTAAATAAAATTTTAATTGTAGCGCATTATTGAAGATAATAACGGTATGATATAAATATTTTAAAAAATCTGATCATGAATCTATCGCTCGTCCAATGCAAGACTATTCTTATTAAAAATCGCATTTTTTAATGTTCTTTCTCGAATTATTTTCCAATTGTTCCTATCTCTATGGCTCTCCTGAAAAATAACTTTTTTTGTAGTTAACCTTTATTTTTGTAAATAACCTCTTAAATATGTATTGTCCTTAAAAAATCAAATCCTGATAATCCTAATATAACAATTTACCTCTTGAATTTTGGCCTTATGAGTACTGGCTTGTCTTAGGGATGTCAAAAACCGGTCGGTTATAAACCTAAAACCAGTTATTCTTTTTTTTCTTGACCGGTTAAGTTTTTTCAATAGCCTACACCCCTACTTAAAAACTAAAACCCGTCGGTAGAATGTTGAACAGCATGGCAAATGCAAAAGATTATGGTCCGATGTGAATTTTCCTTATTATCCACCAAAAGCCCTAAACTATATTCCTTTTTAAAAGATATAAGACGAAGTATTAGTTTTCGGCCAATTCGCAAACATATAACAAAGCAGCGATTGATGGTTATTTAGTCCCATGGATAAAATGCATCCAATCGTATCCAACACGATGTTTAATATTTTTTAAAAACTACAAAAAAAAAAAAAAAAAAAAAAAAAAAAAAAACTGAGTTAATATATTTTTAAGTGGTGAAAACTGAAAGATTTAATAGCTAATGGTATTTACAAAAGAAAATAGTTTTGTTATTTGTAAATTATTTATCAGAAATTTTCCGTAACCTCGAATTCATAATAAGTCTATATGGATTGTTTAATAGTACGTATGCTCCAGAATAAATCCGCCGGCAATCGAGATATCCCGTTGAATTAATTACAAGGTTCAAAACCGTAGCTTATGAATATTAAGGTCATGTTTCGGTCAACAATATTTTAGGATTTTTTTAACGGTAGGCTAAAATTATTACTTCAAATAAAAGAAACATAGATTTTTTTATTTTTTTATTAACAACTTTTACAACTTATGTCATATGTTGTCCCCAAGAATAATAGTCCGCCACCTTCCTCTGTCTTCCCAGTCTCCCTCACGCAGTCCCCTGTTCATCATTGCTTCTTCGATGTTCTCCATCCAGTGTCTCCTCGGGCGACCCCTCTTCCTTCTCCTTTCTGGTCTCCATTTCAACATTCTTTTTGGCCAACGATTCATTTCCATCCTCATAACATGGCCATACCATTTTAGCCTCATTGTTTCTATTGTATAGAGGATGTTTTCCATTTGATTGACTCGCTGTCTAATCTCTAAATTTGGTACTTTTTGAAGACGGGAGACCCCACATGATCGCCTCCAGAAGTCCATTTCCAGGGCTAAGAGTCTCTTTGATTGACTCTCCTTAATCGTCCATGATTCGGCTGCATAAAGAGTGACACTGTCAAGGAACGATTTATAGATTATTTTTTTGTTTCTCAAGGACACTGTCTTGCTCCATAACACCGAGTTCAAGAGTCTAATTACGATCTTTCCATCGCTTATACTTCGTTCGATTTCCGTATCAGCTGTTCCTACAGCGTTCACCCAGCTACCTAGATATTTAAATTGCGCTTCGGGATTCAGGATTCATGAATCTATATCAAGACATTTGCCTTGACCATTATATGCCATATACACTGTTTTTTCATTGCTAACTTCCAGGCCCCATCGTGAGTACTCCTGAAGGATTTTTTTCATCATATACTCTGCATCCTCCGCCTCTGATGCAAGGAGAACCTGGTCGTCAGCAAATTGAAGATTATATAAGCAATGGTTTCCAATCTTCATTCCCAAGCCTTTACATTTTTCCTTCCACTCTTTTATGGCCCGTTCCACATAAATATTAAAAAGAAGCGGAGATAGTGAACATCCTTGTTTCAAACCCTTCGTTATGGAGAAACTGTTACTAATAGAGGCTCCGATTTTAACTTGCGCTCTTGCATCAACATAAAGGTATTTTATGGCAGTTATAAGGTAGGGACTTATATTAAAAAACTCTAGTGCCTCCCATAGATTCTTTAGTGGCACTGTGTCATATGCCTTTTGTAAATCCACAAAGATTAGGTGTACTTCTTCATTGTGTGCCATTGCCTTTTCAAGAAGTTGCCTAATTACAAAGATGTGATCACTGCAGGACCGTCCTGTTCTGAAACCGGCTTGTTCTTCAGGAATTATATGTGCACATTCTTCTTCTAGTCTCTGTTTAATTATTCTGCAATACAACCTACTCATGCTGCTGGTCACAGTTATTCCAAGATAATTTGAGCATATCTTACTGCTACCTTTCTTAAAGATAGGAGTAATGTGGCCAATTTTCCATTCTTCTGGTACTGTACCTTTACTCATGCAGTGGGTCATGTACTCTGCAAGGGATTGCATAAGTTCCTTTGGTCCATTTTTTATAAGTTCTATTGGTATGTCACCAGGACCAGCAGATTTATGGTTTTTCATCCCTTTGAGAGCGAACATTATTTCATCAACTGATACATGTATGAAGTCATCCTGTTCCCTGTTACCTATTATCGTGTTTATTGGCTCGGTAATGTAAGCCGTTCTCTCTTCCTTTAAAAGCTTTGAAAAATACTGTGCCCAAGTATCTATGTTTATAACATCAGGTCCTATACTCTTCATTTTTGGGTTTTTAATTGCCTTTAAACTCTTCCATGCTAGACTGCTTTTTTGACCAAGTTTATAATCATGCATCTCTCTATAAGTTCGCAGTTCCTTTCCCAATATCTACTGATTGCCTGTTTTCTTATCCTTTTGACTTCTCTTTTCGCATTTCCATATTCTTTTAGGGTTTCCTCATTTTTATTGGATAGCCATTTTGTATATAGTTCTTTTTTCTTTTTTACAGCATTTCCGCATTCCGTATCCCACCAATATTTATCTACAATAACAATAAATATAGTTTACCTTTGTTTTGTATAACAACATATGATTTAACACAAAATGAAGGGGTCACCTGTGGTATAGTAGTAAGCATAGAAACATACAATACTAAAGACCGCGGTTTCGCGTCCCGAGGTGGCCCTAGGAGTTTTTAATAGGTGTTCCTCGGATGAGATTACTCCAGAGATGTTAAAAAATGGTGGAACTGAGCTATGGGAAGATATTTACGAGCTTATTTGGGACATATGGATGGAAGAAAGAATGCCTGAAGATTGGACAAAAGCAGCAATATGCCCAATATACAAGAAAGGAGATAAGCTCGAATGTAATAATTACAGAGGCATTTCCCTATTAAGTACGACCTATAAGATACTGGCAGTGCTCCTATATAAAAGTTTGACAGAATTCTCTGAAAATATTATAAGAGATTATCAAGGAGGCTTCAGACCAGCAAAGTCAACAATAGATCAGATATTACTCTTAGACAGGCAATGGAAAAATGCCGTGAATTGAACATAGACCTGCATCTCCTTTTTGTTGATTTCAAACAAGCATATGACAGTGTAGATAGAGAAAGGCTTTTGAAAGTCATGATAAATTTGGGCATACCCAAAAAAATTAGTCAGACTAACAAGAATGACTCTATCTAAGACTGTCAGTCGAGTAAAACTGGGAAATGCGCTGTCAGAAGAGTTGGAAGTAAATGTTGGCTTGAGACAGGGTGATCCTCTTGCCCCTCTCCTTTTCAATCTAACCCTTGAAGCAGCCATTCGAACAGTAAAAACTAATCCTGGAGGAAGTATATATAACCACATGTCCCAACATCTAGCATATGCGGATGACGTCGTCATCACCGCTAGAACCCAAGCAGCATTATCAGGAACTTTCCAAGAATTTGAAGAGGATGCCATTCAATTAGGTCTTAAGGTGAATGAAGATAAAACTGTATATATGAAAAACTCAAAAGTGAAAATTATGGAATATGATAAAGTGAGTTTAGGAGAGCACAGTTTTACAGGGTTACAGAGCAGTAACCCAATTCAAGTACCTAGGAAGTGTGGTCACAGTTGACAATAAAATAGAGAGTCAAATACAAGCAAGATTAGCAGCAGGAAATAGGTGTTACCCCTCACTACAAAGAGTGTTCCAGGGAAAATCATTCTCTAAAAGAATAAGAATTCAACTGTACAAAACCATAGTAAGACCGGTAGTTTTGTATGGGTGCGAGACATGGCCCCTGACCAAAAAATCAGAAATTATGGTCAATGCATGGGAGAGAAAAATATTAAGAAGAATCTGGGGCGGAGTGTCCGAAAATGGTACTTGGAGAAGAAGAAAGAATGAGGAACTGATGGAGCTATATGGAGAACCGGACATGGTGGCGTTAATAAAGAAAGCCAGACTGAGATGGCTGGGACATGTCGAAATAATGCCGGAGCATAGGGTAGTAAGAAGAATACTCTATGAGAAACCGGACGGTAAACGAAGCATATGGCGCCCTCGAATCAGATGGCTGGATGATGTTGAGGAGGAACTGAAACTGCTGGGTGTACCAAACTGGAGAAGAGTAGCACAGGATCGCAGAGATTGGGCGGCTGTGGTGTTGGAGGCCCGGGTTCTTGCAGGACCGTAGCGCCAGAATAATAATAATAATAATAGTACCTCGGATAGGACGCAAAATGGAGGTTCCGAGCCTGTGCGATGTCAGGTACTCTGTAAAGATACCTATCCTAATTATACCTGGATAGGCAAAATTTAGGACTCACACTGTAGCATCGTTGGATTAGCCTAATTGGCATAAAGTGACGTTAAAACAAACAAACAAACACAAAATAAAATCATTATGAAAGTGCATTGCTGTTTCCTGAATATGAATACCGAAGGTTTTTTTTTTCATTTTTGTGAATTTGAAAAAAAAATGCAGCCCTATAGACGTAAGAATAAATTTTATCCTAGTATACTCCTTTTCCCACATGTTTTGCATAGTATCGTTCAATAATTGTTGCCACACAACGTGTTATGTTGTTGACGAGTGTTGGTCCTGAACTTTTGTCTGATAAAATTTCAATTTTCAAACTTAATGAAATTCGGAATTTCATAAATCATAATTTTATAAATACAATAGTTACAGAATGATTAAATAAAAACTAATAAAATGAAGATACTTTTGTCAAAAAGTACATATTTTTTTACGTGCCTGCTGAGTGGAGTACCTAAATCATCTGGAAGCCTAGGTAAAATTATTTTTGGGCCTCTTATGAAAAAAATAAAATAATATAAAAACGATTAAAAATTATGAAAATTAAACAAGCATTAATGTATTATGTTTGCAATATAATAAAAAAGAAATCTTATCGTAGAACTTTACTTACTACATTACAGTGCCATATATTATGAGCTTCAACATCCTCATAAGGTAAAATAAACAAAAACAATCTTATTTATAAAATTAATAGCATTTTCTTCTGATTAAAAAAGATTGAAAAGAACAATATATATTTTTTATGAGAATATTTGATTTAAAAATATATATAAAATAACGGCTCTACAATATGCAGCGTGAAAAAATCTATTAAAATGTACTTTTATAATTTTAATTTTACTACATTATTATTTATTTTAGCTAAAGTGTTGCTTTGAGGGTGTTATACACTGCTAAGCCATAAGGACTAATAGTACGAAGTACTAAACACGCCCGAAGCTGTTTAACTTCGGCGATCGGACGAAAACCGGTGTGATCAACATGGTCTGGCTGTTGGCTGAACTAATAGTAAAGAAATATAACATAAAATAAAAAATGGATACATAGAGAATCAGATATGATTCTGATAGGCTACCAGCAATTGTATGTTTTCAAAAAAAAAAAAAAAAAAAGAATTGTGTACTCAGGCTTCCAATTAATGTCATACTTTTCATTTCTTAATTACTAAACTATTGGCTGATAGTCAAGTTTTGAAGTCATAACGACTGATACTGTAACTAGTTTCTTATGAATTATAATTAGTTTCGTGATCGATTCCGGTCCTAAAAAACAGCACAAGTTATCATTAATATCCCTTAGAGGACTCGACAAAAAGTTGTTTACAGTAAGACGAAGTTGGATAACGATTCCCTTCTCAATTTTCTCGAGGAAACTGGGAACTCACCAGAAGTTAATGTCATTGTTTCTCTCTCTCGGGGATCCTTTCGGAAAGTACAACAGGAAAATGGGAAGCCTTACCGAGAATCCATTGTCACGTTGGATGTCCTGAACGAGTGGCAATAAACCTCCACCGCGGTTGAAAGCAATAAGCGGACGAATCGAAATGAGTCGAGGAAACACGGACAAAAGCAATTACTTCGCTTCCCCGACCGCCCCGGTTACTTTAGAAGTTAAATTCCCCCCAAAGTCTCTTAGGCCCGAAAATAAAAGGGATTATTGATAAAAAAATATTCAAAGGGCAAACATTGAGAGAACAATGAGGCAAAGTTTTGATATAAACCCTTAAAAGAGACTTAAAATGCTACATGAAGAACGCACGATATACTCTGGCTTAAACCTTCATCAGTTTAGATTTCCTTCACTACATTCCTAAACCAATCAATCAATAATTGCACGATACAGTAAATTAAGTAATATATATATCTAAAAAGGGTAGCAGACGCGGAAATTCAACTAAACATGCGTAGTGGCTGTGAGTAAAGTATAATGATATTTCAACGTTTTATATACCTAAAAAAAAATAAAAATAAAATGGGTAGGAGGTAAAAGGAGATAAAATGGACACAAAAAGAGCTCAATTGAAGAGCCCCACAAAAAGACGTAACTAAAGATTGGTGAGGAAAGAACGCTGTGAAGAAAAAGAGGAAGGTGTCACTTAACAAACAAATTCACATTACAAAACAACAAGGTGTTCGCAAATGACCTACATTAGGGGAAATCTACCAGTACATTAACAAAAATTTACGAACACTTTTTTGTTTTGTTCATGTGTATTTGTTGGTTATGTTGCACACATATACGTATACGTTTAAATGAGTTAAATCGCACAATATCGGGTTCGTAAATGATACACTAAACGATGGAAACTAAAATCCACAGCATTTTAGTGAAATAGAGCTTACATTACAAATTTTAGGCTAGAAAAAAAATTTATTTATAAAATTTAATCTAGTAACATGGTCTTTCTTAGCTCTTGTGACCTTAGGCCAATCTTAATGTTTTACAGCTGTGAACTTAAAGTTCAATAACAAACCTTTATAACAAATAGAGTTAAATTTAAGAGTTTTAAGAGTTAAATGCTACTCACAGGATAAGAAAAAGAAGATTCTGGACAAATTTTCTGCTTACACAGAGTACGCTAATGATATGAATTTTAGTGAACCGATTTCACAATGCATTTGGATACTTAATCATGCGTAAATCCTAAAAATTCAGATTAATAAATGCTTGGTCACCTGTGGTGTTGTGGTTAGCATGGCAACCTACAATACTAAAGATCGCGTGTTCAATTCCAGCGGTGGCCCTAGGATTTTTTAATGGGAGTAAAAAATCCTTAGCTATGCCGTCCCTCGGATAGGACGTAAAATGGAGGTCCCGAGCCTGTACGATGTCAGGTACTCGTTAAAGATCCCTATCCTAATTATACCTGGATAGGCAAAATTTAGGACTCCCACTGTAGCATCGTCCGATTAGCCTAAGTAGCATAAAAATGGACGTTAAACAAACAAACAAACAATAAATGCTTACACGGGGTAATGATTTCAATATACTGAAATGTTTTCAGCCGTCGTGATTTGTACTTTGTAAGCTGATTTCAGTTTTATTTACAGTCTACATTGAATCTTGGCATGTGTGTCATTATTTCGATTTTTTATTCGATAAGAAGCTTCATTAATTCTGGAACACTAATCTTCTAAGAGTTGGCGTTTAAAACTAACGTGCTTAAAACTAATATTGACGTAAATAGGGTATTTTTATTTGTTAAAGGTAAATAAAAAGACGAATTTTCCTTCGTATAGGATAATTAACGAATTTTTTATAATAAAATGCAACAAAAATATTGGAAAACAGATGAATAAAACAGTAACAAAAATTAAAAAGTTCAGTATTGTTTTTTTTAAATAACATACTTGTCTATTGAGCACCCATCATCCTCAGCTGCGTGAGTAATCTAATTTTATTTATATAATACCTTAATGAGAGATAAAATTCCTCATTTTCAAAATTATTCAAGTGCCGGTATATTGTACTTAATGAAGAATTTATTACTGCCCCAACATATTTTGAAAACAAATGATTCCTCATTTTTGCTAAGAGGTTAGTTATATTATTTTTCAACATATCCGCCTGGTCGCCAGACCGAATGTCTTCTGGTCCTATAGTGATCAGTTCAGGGAATAATTCAGAAAAACGATTAGATGGTATGTTTTTGTTATTTTTAAGATGCTTTAGTCTAAGAAAGCTAACTTATTTGGTAATCTCTTTTCTTCCATCTCTATTAATGTTTGCCACCAAGTTAACGTTTTTTTTAAATCTTAGATGGATAAAACCATATTCAACTCTAACATTGTTTGGGGTGTTTTAGGATGTGCGAGTAATCATTTTATAAATTTCAATTGAAACGTTTCAAGTTTATGCGCGTAGCTTAATCCCCATACTTCAGTGCCATATAGCAGTGTGCCCAACACAATTGAATTATATATCTGTCTTTTTGTTTCCCAAGTATATGACTTACTTTTATAGAATATTTCCATAATTCCACCTAAAGCTATATTTCCTTTCACCAGTGCATTATTCATGTCTGATAAAATTTTCCTGATTTTGTAAGCGTCACTCCTAAATAATTCACGTATTTTACAATTTGAATTTCCGTTCCTTGGCAGGTTAATTTTTTCAATTGCTTCTTACTAATGCTACCTTTATGAAAGGGGAGAACAACAGTTTTTTTTTAGTATTAATCTCTAAAGAAAGCATATTTCAATAATCGCTTAGTATGTCTAACTTAAATTGTACTTCTTTAATGGAGTCGGCCAGGATAGCAATGTCATCAGCATATAATAAGCTCAGCACATGATCTTTATTGTTCAAGTATAAGCCCTCTGCTCCATGATCACAGAAAAATTGTACTGAAAATGAAGTCCAAATTTATTATAGACCATTAGACCGCCTTTATCGATTTTAATTATTTATAGTCAAAGTAGGGTTGGTAGTAACTTTTAATGTTGTGTTATACGCGCATCGCGCCAGATATTTTCGGAAACTATTGGTCGATCAATGCTTCACGATCCAATTGGTGACGGAACAGGACCAATCTGCCAGGACCACTGGCTAACATGGCTCTGGGATTGACTGCGTAATGTCACAGTGGAATCTGTTTAACTAGTTCTTGTCATTCTAATTCTTCCTGAAATAAAGGGCAGGGATATAGGTAATTAAGATGGAAAATTTTATCCTTTTCAAAAGTTTCAAAGTAATAATTTATTCCGGATGAATACAAGCGTGAATAAAATAAGTTTTGTATCACTTACTTAAAGAAAATAAATAATAATGTAACAGTATTTGACTAAGAATGGTAATAAATATAGAAACATAGTCTTATGGCTAATTTTAAAATCACAGGATGTGAGTACCAGTTACATATAATTCAGGTTTTTTTAATTGAAGGAATCTTTTTCATACTTATTTAGTTTATAATCTATTTTAATCCGACGTTTCGGGGTTTTGACCCATTTTAAGGAGAATATAAAATCAACGTAAAATAGGAACCATTATAAAGTTCAGACAGAGTCACAAGAGAGTAGACTTGTGACATTAAAATAAATCTATGACCATGCAAATGTTTTAAACGTTAATTCAGTATAAGTGAAATATATCCGAATTATATATGTATGTAAATCAAAAAGGATTGACTAGATTGATAGGTGTAGAAAAATTAAGGATAACTCTGTAATATATAAAAATAACTCTATATTATAAAGAATAGTAAATAATTTAAAAAAAAATGTCTTAATATGTACAAAAATAATGAAAATATTTTAATACTGATATATTCCCTTGAAGATGGGTCAAATACCAAAACTTTCAATTAAAAAACCTGAAAGTTTTATGGATTTAGTTTTTTTAAAAGAGCACCCTGGTACGTGTCCAATAAAACTCTCCATACTAACCTCAATTAATTAATACTTTAGCAACATATAACGGCTAGGACTAGTTCAATAAGAGAATACGTGGAGGCGACTAAAAAGGATCTGGGTCGTAACTGAATCAAGACAGGAAAGGAACATTGCTAATAGCTTTTCTATCGAATGCGTGCCTGACATGTCATTCTTTCCTCTGTTCGGCCACCTAATTCGCTTATTGTAAGCATCGTGCTGACAAGTTCTAATCGAAAATGAAAGAAAAAAAAGTTTTTAAAATACACTTCTTTAATATCATATGTATTTCCATATCCAGTATATATATTGCTAAAAATTCTTAATAATCAAGATGAATAAAATAATATTTTTGAATAAAAACAAGTTTTCAAATAATATTTTTTAATATGTAGGAAAAAATAAAGTAATAATAAAGTTACAAAGAATAGGTAAGAAAAATAGGTAAATGATAAAAATAAATACTAGTAGAGATGAGAGATGGTCAACTGTTCTTCAATTACGTTAGTTTAAATGATGGTCAGGATTTTCAGTTATAATGATATTCATTATGGTAAGCCAACGTTTCGATCCAACTTGTGGATCTTCATCAGGGCTAAAAGAAAACAAATATATGAGTATCTATGCTAGAGGGTGACAATAAATGGATAAATTACAGAACTGATAATAATATAAAAGATGGTGTATACATAAATATTAAAATAAGAGGCTGGTTAACAAGTAAAATAGAATCTGATATTTACCTACTGAGTCCAGGTGGATACTAAGACTAAAGGTAAAAATAAGGTGAGAGGTAGTGGTAGGGGGTTAGTTTGCCGAATTCAAAGGTTTATGGCGGGGAAATCCAATGCTTTTGAAGTGAAGGCACATGACAACTGAGTGAACAAAAATATTTAAAACTAACAAAATATATGGTACTGTATACAAATAGTTGTGTCTGGACTGAATAACAACATAAAAATGAGATAATACATAATGTAACAATGCATACAAATATGGAAAATATACAGAAAGAAGCATACAATACAAAAAATAATAATAGTACAAGAGGTACAGAGATAATTGCAGGTACCTATGAAATCAAAACTAGGATTTGAGGATGCGGAAGATGTTAGAATAAGTGGATGAAATTATCTCTTTATCTGTTTTGTGATTTACCGGGTTATTTGTTTCTAGATGGATGAAAATGGATTCTGAGAGGAGACGTTTGTCGTGGTTAGATACAGTTGCTAATATGGAGGGGTTCTCAAAGTCGAAGGAATGGTTGTGGGCAATGGCATGTTCTGCTAATTTAGATGTAGACGAATTACGCGTGGAAATACTGTATTTATGTTGATAAATACGTTTTTTTAAATAATTTTTGGTTTCACCTATATAGCAACTGTTGCAATTAAGCACCTCTCCCCTTATTTTTACCTTTAGTCTTAGTATCCACCTGGACTCAGTAGGTCCATCAGATTCTATTTTATCTTGTTAACCAGCCTCTTATTTTAATATTTATGTATACACCATCTTTTATATTATTATCAGTTCTGTAAAGTATCCATTTATTGTCACCCTCTAGCATAGATACTCATATATTTGTTTTCTTTTAGCCCTGATGAAGATCCACAAGTTGGATCGAAACGTTGGCTTACCATAATAAATATCATTATAACTGAAAATCCTGACCATCATTTAACCTATCATAAAAATAAATATACAAATAGGTAGAAAAAATGCAATTGATCTCTAATGGATTTGTCACAAAGTGAGCTTTGCATGCGAGTTAGTACTACTCGAACTGAGTGACCACATCAACACTAAATGAGTCAGTGTTGATGTGATCACTCGGTTCTCTACGTATAAACCGGTACCTAATCAAATATTTTAATTAAATTAAAGTGAAGACAGAATCCATATAAAAATTAATTCGAAATACCCAGAGTGATGGCATTTACATGTTTTTTTATCCTGACTGAAAAAGGAATTCCCATGCTCATTAATGAAAAAAGAATTATTTGATATCGTCATTAGTGAGGGAGTTATAGATTTTTTGGCCATTGAATTACAAATTTTTCCCACTGTGCGAGGTGATCCATTAGAACAAAAAATATTTTGAGAGTGAATTTTCAAAGGAGCTTTAAAAATAGTATGGGTTAATCTTTCCTATGTATCGAAATAGTTTTATTTTCTTCTCTCTTTTTTCTATAGTATTTTCAGAACAATATTGTAACACTAATATTGGTTCAAATAATTTTATATACTTAAAATTATTACACCAAGTTGTCAGACAAATAATTAGAACTCAAATTAGTTCCAAACAGTAATCAGCAGTGACTCAAAAGTAACTGTATGCTTCGTGCAAGACACTCTTCGATCGCTTCTTATTCACAGCAGAATATGGGCCAACCCAGAAATGCGCAGAGCAATTTTTGTGGATCGTTTCAATGTGTGCCTTTCCTAACCGTTATAGAAAATTCTATAACTTGTACCTACATTGTAATAGAAATAGGCATCTGTTTTGATTTCACATTACACTATATCATTATTTGTTTACTACTTTAATTAAGTTTCGAACCGTGAAAATTCGTGTATTTTGCAACAACAGTGCATGATAACATTCTGAAATGTTCAACTACTAGAAAAGCAGTAGCTGCCTAATTTCAAAGTCAAATTACAAAAGGGTAGCTCGCACCTGTGTGGCTGGATTTGGCGAGTCTAACGTGCGACTACAGAGTTACAGTAGCTGTCCTATGATCAGGTAACTAATGTAACCAGGCCTTTAAGAAGCGAGTAGGGCTGCTTCAGATCATTAATTATTTGATATTCCTGGAATCGTTGGAACTGAACACATCCAGTCCCTAAAATATTCCTTTTAGAGGGACCAACTAGGATAGGCCAAAACGCCTACCGTCCCGACCGGTTTTCTTTTATTTATTTGTTTAATAATATATTAATAATATTCGATGAAATTGAAATGTTTTTGAGCTGTAAAAAGATGAAAAATTAATATAAAAGTATACTATTGTCCTAAAATATTGACACGTAACAGTAAATCTAAGTATTGTATTTCCATCAATACCATAAGCAATGATAAATAAAAAAAATAAAAAAAAAACTATTTAACTCTAAGAGATAAGACTAATTACGACCTCTTATAAATCCCCCTATTAAACTTTAATGTTTTGTAAATATTATAGTGGGGATATAGCGACATCAAAAGAATATGTTCATATAACAGTTTTATTACAGCTCGTAATCATTAAAACATGTATGACAGAACTAAACAAGGCGATAAGGGGATAGCTACGAGGGTTGCTAAATATGCAAACTGTTTATCCAGCGAATGGATGGTCTGTCATGACCTGCTTTGCTGGCGCATGGCTGCATACACAATCCTGATTAACTGCCCGGGATTCCAAAAACAGATTTATCACTATTTGGTCAGTCAACTGAAGTGTAGGTGTGATATTTGTGATTTTTCGTGGAATAATCAGGAAGATTTATGAATATATTTAATGATTTAACATTCGTGGCCAAAAAAACATTATCAAATATACATTTACTCCTCGGTAAAGAAAAGGAACCAGAGAATGGTTGGAGAGAAGAAGTATGTCAGGATCTGAAAATGTAAAAAGGCTTGCGATAAGAAAATGATGTAAGCCTATTGTTGTAATACCTTTTTTTTAGGTCTAAATTTCCTACCCGACCTCTAAGATGTAAAACACATATTCTTCTTTTCCGATTTTCACGTAAATGTTCAGCCGTATATATATATATATTTTTTTTTTCTTTAACGTCTGCTTTATGCTACGAGTGCTAATCGGGACGGTTTATCTACGGATAACCAACCTCTTCTAATCCATGGCAAGCCGCTGAGTCTGTTCAGTGAGGCCGTCACCGAACAGAATCGAGCGAGCTTGGGCGGGATGTGAACCCGCACCGCCAGCGTAGGAGTTGGAGATGCTATCCCCTCGGCCACGCCGCACAGTGGTTGAAAGGCGGAAAAAACCCATTTTTTTAAGGTATTGGAATATTCATTTTCTTTTCAATATTAATTAATAGAATAGTTACCTGACACATTCCATCAATTTATTCGGCTATATTCTGATGTTTAAACTCGTTAGGACCCTTTGAAAATCGATCATTGAAAAAGTTTATTTTTCAACGGAAAATTTATAGCACTACAATAATTTTTACAACTCGCATTTTTGTTTCTTAGAGCGATTTTCCTTCATAATCATGAAAAGCGATCTCACATATTACACTAGCATAAAAATGATGCTATTTGGTCTATGTTTTAACCCAGAAATAAAATCCCGAATAAATGCAATAAAATTAAGACAAACAATTTTTTTGGTAATCCATATTTTTCAAGCGCAGCCGAGCGCAGTTTTAAAATCCATTTTTTTAAGAAGAAGATACATTCAAGGAAATATTAAAACATATTCTAGCTGCGTCCACCTGCGTCTGTACATGTGGGATTTTTTTTTTATTGAAATACCTAAGCTATTTCGTGCAGTTTATTCGCTATGGAGCTTGTGCTTCGAATCAGGATATTACTAATCGTTTAGTAAAACATCATGCCTTACTTATCAGGTCTGTAGCATCATTTATAAAGTCAGTCTGAATCGTTGTTAGGTCGATAATGAATAAACATAAAAACTTTTTCACATACCGTGATTTTAGAATGAATTTGGAAATTATTAATAATAAGTTTATTAACATGACCTCCGATAACTTAAAGGCTTCGGCACTTTTCATTTTAAGCATCCATTAGTTTTTAGAAGATTGGTATTTAAAAAAAGGTTTAGCTATTATTTAGCGTGAATAAGGGAACTAAATTTTCACAGATAGAGTTTCAGTTATTAAACCTACATTGAACAGTCAATCCCACCACCTCCTATCAAAATTACATTAAAGTCGGATGATCCCAATCTTATATTTTAATATGATATACATTTAATAGTTAAGAATTAAAACATAACGACAAAAATAATTGATAGTTCCTATGTATGATTTTTTTTTTTTTTTTTACATAACTTGAGTGTTTTCATGAAATAAAATTATATTGCAAGTACTATCAATGATATTACTAGCATAAAACAGCAAAAGTGTTTAAACTAGCCGATTTCGAGTCGAAAATTGATGTATAATTTTTTTTCTATTTTCCTTACACTGCCGGTTAATCCGAACAGCCGGTTAAGCGGGGCTCGAACCTATACATTTTATAGGAAATTCAATCGTGGTTATGATGATATCAACTTTATTTTTTTGCGGCTCACAGATCGAGTTTTACAAGGTTTTTTTCCGAAAATAGTCGATTTTCAACCACTGCGCGCCGCGGCCCAGCCAGCCGTATTTAAGAAGAACACAAAACCTTATTATTTAAAACATATATATAATCTTTAGAATTATGATTTAGCTTAACATTTGCATTTCCCAAACAAATCAGTTTTCGCAGCTTTTTAGAATGCTCAAACAATTTATTTATTTCATTGTAAAAAACGTAAAAATAAAAAAAAAAATATATAGAAGTGGAGCTTCTATACAGTTAATTTATCAATTTTATATTCTTATTCTCATTGAAGTAACAGATCACTTTAATGTCGGGAAATCGTTCAATTTATTTCAATTTATTTTTCTCTTAATTACCCATGATTTAATTAAGAAGGTATTGAAATAATTTATTGTCTATTAGAAACTAAAGTGGATAAGCATGAATTATTGAAGAAATCTATAATTAACTAAAGAATATTTTACATTTTCTGTACATTCCTAGAGATTATTTAGGGAATCAATCATAATATATTAACAATATAATTTATTGTGACGTGAAACGAAAACAGATGATTATTTCTGACACAGAGTTTTGGCGCTAAGGATCCAGACTTCTGTTGAAACCGTTACATAACTGGATTAGTATGTTATCACATGTGCTGGATGCGACGATAATTTACTGGGTCATTCTGGAATGCTCGATTTAGGACTAAATATAAGAAGCAATGGAGTAGAGTCAAAGCTCTGAATATTCCTAGAGATTATTTAGGGAATCAATCATAATATATTAATAATATAATTTATTGTGACGTGAAACGAAAACAGATGATTATTTCTGACACAGAGTTTTGACGTTAAGGATCCGGACTTCTGTTGAAACCGTTACATAACTGGATTAGTATGTTATCACATGTGCTGGATGCGACGATAATTTACTGGGCCATTCTGGAATGTTCGATTTAGGACTAAATACAAGAAGCAATGGAGTAGAGTCAAAGCTCTGAATAAGGGAGCAAAAGGTTACTCTTGCATCACTTGCTTTTTGTAACGTTGTTACTAATTTCTATACATATTGTTTCATATTTAATATTTATTAATTTTAATATTTTATTTTTGAAGAGAAAAGATCAGGCACGATCGGGAGTTGAACCCGGGTCTCCAGTGTGACATGCGCGGTACGCTAACCACTGAGCTAACCACCTTTTCTCTTCAAAAATAAAATATTTAAAATTAATATAAAATTAAAATAAGGTGTTTACCCACGAGAAATGATTAAATTAATATTTATTAATTTAACTACTTAACTAGCAAGTACTTAATAAGTACTAATATCTAGATAGGTTAAATGATGGTCAGGATTTTCAGTTACAATGATATTTATTATGGTAAGCCAACGTTTCGATCCAACTTGTGGATCTTCATCAGGGCTACTGAGTCCAGGTGGATACTAAGAGTCTTAGTATCCACCTGGACTCAGTAGCCCTGATGAAGATCCACAAGTTGGATCGAAACGTTGGCTTACCATAATAAATATCATTGTAACTGAAAATCCTGACCATCATTTAACCTATCGTAATTGAAGAACGATACCTAGCTTAATAGGTATAGTAACATAAAAATTTGAAATAGTTTATCAATAGATAGATAAAGGGTGAAACATTTTCGTGAAATATAAAACATTTTATATCATCTATTTAATATATATAGAGCTAAGGAAAAACAAGTATGTAAAAGTATATGTCCATGACATGTACTCACATAACTTCGAGCTTAAATCTAAAGCCAACTCCAGCAACTTATTATGGGGAATGCTTGAGGGAAGGGCAGAAGGATTTGAGGAACAAAAGAGCCTTAAAGCAAGGCGTCACTGGCTTCTCCTTCCGGACTATTCTAAGAAGATTGAAGATAATTACTTCCCCAGAATGCCATCCAACCCTGGAATTTCTAATCAACTGTACAAGAGTAACGTACTCAAGTACCCATTCAGAAACAGGCGGTGAAGAAGATCTAATCAGCAGCGATAAAAATCGAAGTACGCCTGTACGACTTTCGGAGTTTTCTTGAATATATTTTTTTTTCTTTTAGATATGTTAAAAGAGGTATTCCTCTCATTTTTAAATTGTATTTCATTAAGTTAATCAACGTGGATTGAAGCATACTCCAGGATAACACTAAATTTCCATTTATTACTTCATCAACAACTTTTCCACCCAGCCATTATGTTTATGAGATTTTTAAATTTTAATGAAAGCAATTTCATTTATAGTATAGCTGGCTTTGTATAAGGTCGTGAACATATGAACAAGAATTATTGAGACTTCATAATGGCCGGTAGGCCGAAACGTTGTCGATCAATTAATCAATGATTATTTAATGTCGTCCTGGAGTATTGTAGATACAACATGGATCAACTCAACTGATTATTAATAAAGTGTAGATTTTTTTTTCTATTGCTTTTCTTAGTCTTACTCCAATCGAAAAAAAAAAAAATAAATAAACACTACCTCAAAAATTAAAAAGAATTCTGATTCGAATCAACTAAATATTAAAAAAGGAATACTGATGCTTATTTCATAATAATTCAGGAAAATTTAATAAATTTAACTAATTCCATATGAATATTAAGCAATAAAAAATACCAAGAGTTGATTGTTTCATAAAATATTGACTTTATTAGAACAAATTTAAAAAGAGATTAACATTAGGAAATCATTAATTTCCGTAATCTCTCATCTATCATAAACGAATTGAGATATGTAAGCAATGTTTCAGAGGATTATCCAGAGCTTTCAGAAAGCGTCAACGAATCTCCTAAACTTAATAAAATTAGAACGGAATTTTGTGCAAAGCTTTCGAGAAGAGATTTTAGTTGAGCAGCTTAAGAGCATTTATATTCATGAGGCAGTATTCTTAATCCACTACTGATCCTTTAAACTTTCCAACATTTTACCACTTAACACTTCAGCCACAAAAAAAAAAAAAAATTATTTGCTTTAAATGCAACTAATAGAGCTTAATTGTACTAATCAATTGTTAAATAATACATCTTTATTTTTCAATTAACTCTCAAATCGCATAATAGATGTATTGAATGTTATGAAATAGTTATTAAACAATAGATTTCTCATGATTGGTGGATTTTAGCATTCAAAATGTAATTATTAACACTAAGGGCCGGTTGATTAGGCATGGTTAACTAATCTATCTTTTTTTTTTTTTGGGGGGGGGGGACTTTAAGGCTTCTACTGAAGCCCTATACTGCACAATCTATCTTAAAACCTCAATTAAATTGTCGACTATCAAAGTATCACCTCACGTATGGTTACTCCTAAATAAAAATACCTTTTTTTTTTTTTTTTTTTACAATTTTTCAGTTAAAACGGATAGGTAAAAGTTGTTCACTTTTCCTTTTTGAAATATTTTGTTTTCGGAAAATAAGATTTTGCTGAAATAGGTTTTTAGAAGAAACAGTTCAAAGTCTAATATACATTTTTGAAATTTATATGTTTGCATTTTCTAACTACAGAAATATGACAGTAACGCATTTATGTCAGTTACTAATAATTTAACTTAATTTTGAGGTATTTACGCTCCTGAGAGATTCTAATAAACTCTAACATATCGAACATATTAATGTAAAGTGTGTAGAAGCATTACATGCATAACTGAATCGGTTGCACAAAAGTCAAGTGATTTCATTAAAATGTCTCGAACAGATGAGGCTTAAACCCTTTTTTCATAAAAATGCATCACAAATTAGATGATGCCAAACTTTATCCTGTGTTAACTAAACCAAAATTTAACTATCGCTAAGTTTTAACAAGAGCTAGTTAAAATAGCAATTTTAATTAATTTTACCGATTATCCATTACTTTATTTTTCTTTTACAATAACACTTACTCTTTTAGGACTCTTTTAAGACTTTTTTTGTAATTTATGTTTTTTTTAACCGAAGATAATTCATAAAATGTTCGGATTTCCTTAAAGTAGTCCTATACCATTATCGCCGGGTGTGCTCAAGCTAATGAATCTGAATATTCCGGTTTTAAAATATTCGGCACATGTCACCGTTCAGGTGACTCCTGTTTTCGGTGGGTTTTTTCTTCGTTATCTGAGAAATAGTTGCTTACCCCATTTTGTCCCAGGGATGCTTTCACCCATCATTATTATTAATATTGTTTGACAGAATATTATTATGAGATTTTGAGATTTGTTTCTGTTTTTTAACCGACTTCGACAGACGAGGTTACTCAATTCAATACGCATGTGGATTTTTAAATCACTGGTGTTTGGGCAAAAGGGCTTAAGACATTGAATGTGAAGCTTAAAACAACGATTTATCAAGATATTGAAAATCATTATTAATTCTTTCTGATTGTATTTCTTTATTCCAGAATAATAAATGAAACTATACTTTTTAAACAGAGACTGCAATCAATTATGAATAACGAATAAATTATAGTAAATTATGAATTTTAAGAAGACGAGACAAAAATAATTTGTTATGACCCTTTTGCCCAAACACGAATGAAATAGTATGGGTTTAGGTTAGTAGGGTTTAAATTGTTTTAAAGTATGTTGTATTGTGTTTGGTAACTTCAAACAAGCCCACTTCCTAAATATGTAATTCTAAAATTCATACTGAAAAATTAGCGTTTCAAGAAAATCATGAAAATTTTTTTTTAAATTTTTGTATGTCTAATCATGATTGAAGGAATGTAACAATAATAATAAAATAATTGATAATAAATTAGCAAAAGTATCTTCCTTTTTCATTATAAATATTTATTTACAACATAACATGTTGACGTTTCGGGGCTGTTTCCCTATTCTCGAAACATAAATAATTTTTCAATCGTATGATTGATGGTCTTTTAATAAATATTATAATGAATATATCAATGTCTTTTGCTAAAGTACACCGTTATACATTTTTTATATGTCAGCACATACTTGTCCATTTCTAGTATGAGCTGACATATAAAAAATGTATAACGGTGTATTTTATCATAAGACATTGATATATTCATTATAATATTTATTAAAAGACCATCAATCATACGATTGAAAAATTATTTATGTTTTGAGAATGGGGAAACAGCCCCGTAACGTCAACATGTTATGCTGTAAATAAATATTTATGGTGAAAAAGGAATATACTTTTGCTAATTTATTATCAATTATAATATAAATATCTTCCAACCAAATTGAGAAGAAAATAAGAATAATAAAACAATTGGTACTGATTTATATTTCAATTTTGCCCCCTTATTAATCGAAAAAAAATGTTTCTTAAAGGCAAGAACATTTAAATTTACCAATGATATATTAAAAATGCAATAGCGAGAAACACCAAAAATTCTTATTATTCACTCCCCTTGTGATGAAATTGGTTGGGCAAATATCTCAATTATATTATATGATAAAAATTCATAACATAAAAGGATTTCTCAACAAGATAATTTCTAATAATTAAAAATTATGATATCATAACAAAAAAAAAAATCTGGTGCGTGCTCGCAACACACAACTTTCACTTACCAACTTACTTAGATTAGAAATTAATGCGTTTTGTTAATTGCCACTTCTCAAATGAACAGAACGGCTTTAATTATGAACAATGGTCTGTCATAAAAGGCATATTCCGCATGCGTGGGCTCAACGATTTTTATGAGTTGACTGAATATTTTTCTTTTTTTCTCATCTTCATGTTTTCTTTATTTTTATCATATCTCATATTTAGCTATTTCTTATTTTTAGGCGTAACGAGAGACAGTTAATTGCTCCATGTAAAAAAAAAAAAGGTACTTTATAAGAAAGAAAGAAACAAACAAAAAAGCCCCCCCCCCCGAAAAAAAGCCCCCTCAGAACATTTTAATAATGATAAAGCTTACCTGATATTAAAGAAAACCTAATTTTCATTAAACATGACGAATTTGATAAAAATCGTTAAAGCCGTTTTTGAGATAATCGAAAAAAAGGTAAAAAATGGAAAAAAATTCATGAAATAAAGTGCCCCCTCAGTTGGACCAATTTTGATGAAATGATGGCTTTTACATATTTGGTATATACATAAATCAAGTACCCATTTTCTTCAAAATCGTTAAAGCCGTTTTTGAGTAAATAAAAAATATGTACACGTGAAATTGGTACAAAATTTATTAAGTAAAGTCCCCCCTCCGGATGATCAATTTTGATGAAATTTTTACAGTCGTATTTCGGGCATATACATACATCATATACCCAGTTTGATCAAAATCGTTAAAGCTGTTTTTGAGTAAATAAATAAAACACGTGAAAATGATACAAAATTTATTAAGTAAAGTCCCCCCTACGGTTAATCAATTTTGATGAAATTTTTATAGTCATATCTCGGGCATATAAATAAATCAAATACTCAGTTTAATCAAAATCGTTAGAGCCGTTTTTGAGAAAATCGAAAAAAACGTAAAAAGTTATTAAATAAAGTACCCCCTCCCTTTGAGCAATTATGATGAAATTTTTGCTGTCACATCGCGGGCATATACCTACACAAAATACCCAATTTCAGGTTCCCACGGTTTATAGTTTTTGAGCTAGTCTGTTCACACACACACACACACACACACACACACACACACAGACACACACACACACACACAGACCATTTTGTGGGACTTGGTTATTTCGACTCAGGGGGTCCCAAAACGTGTATTTCCGTTGAAAACCGGAAGTCGAAATTTTTCACGATCGCAATACTTCCACTTACTATATATTTCATATGTAGGTAAGTGAAAGTAAAAAAAACACCTGGAAACCTAAACCATCGATCGCTTTAAAAACAATTGACAGGCAATAGATAGTTCCCAACAGTCGATCTATCGATTTTAAATATCAACAATCGGTCAAACCGATATCAAAGCCTTTAAATCCAAATTAATCAATATGAATAACAAATCTTGAGTTGACTGACGCCTTCTGTCTAGCCTCAAGTACTCAGATCCCCATCCCGAATTTCTCCGCATGGGTCTCCAACTCTACACACCAACACCCCCGAAGGAGAGTATGTCCAGCTGTAACAGTACCGAAGGGAGTCGAGAGGATCACTATTTGCCGAGGGTGAATGGAGAGCCATTTGTCCCAGTTCAGGTGAGCGATCGCCGGTGCCTTGAATAGGGGCTAATACAGCTTTGTCACCGTTAAATGGACGTCGCTCACAAAGGCATTTGTTTCCTTGCGCTGCCTGCGGAGCGTGGACCTCTCTCTATGGCCGGCCCGCCACCCGACAGCCTCTCCTCCCAAAATATTTCAAATATATCCACTTGCGTTTAAATAAATAAAAAATCTGGTGCGTGCGCGCAACACACAACTTTCACTTACCAACTTACTTAGATTAGTAATTGACGTGTTTTGCTAAATATCATTTCCCAAAGTCACACATTTTTCTACATTCATATCTTATTTTTGTTAATCGTTAAAGCCGTTTTTGAGTAAATAAAAAAACCCCGTGAAAATGATACAAAATTTATTAAGTAAAGTCCCCCCTCCCGTAGATCAATTTTGATGAAATTTTTACAGTCATATCTCGGGCATATAAGTACATCAAATACCAAGTTTGATCAAAATCGTTAAAACCGTTTTTGAGTAAATAAATAAAACACGTGAAAATGATACAAAATTTATTAAGTAAAGTCCCCCCTCCAGTAGATCAATTTTGATGAAATTTTTACAGTCATATCTCGGGCATATAAATACATCAAATACCAAGTTTGATCAAAATCGTTAAAACCGTTTTTGAGTAAATAAAAAAAACACGTGAAAATGATACAAAATTTATTAAGTAAAGTTCCCCCTCCGGTTGATCAATTGTGATGAAATGTTGATTATCACATCTCTGGCATATAAATACATCAAATACCAAGTTTGATCAAAATCGTTAAAACCGTTTTTGAGTAAATAAAAAAAACATGTGAAAATGATACAAAATTTATTAAGTAAAGTCCCCCCTCCGGTCGATCAATTTTGATGAAATTTTTAAAGTCATATTTCAGGCATATAAATAGATCAAATACTCAGTTTAATCAAAATCGTTAGAGCCGTTTTTGAGAAAATCGAAAAAAACTTAAAAAGTTATTAAATAAAGTACCCCCTCCCTTTGAGCAAATTTGATGAAATTTTTGCTGTCACATCGCGGGCTTATACATACTCTAAATACCCAATTTCAGGATCGCACGGTTTATAGTTTTTGAGCTAGTCTGTTCACACACACACACACACAGACACACAGACAGACACACACACACACAGACCATTTCGCGGGACTTGGTTATTTTGACTCAGGGGATCCCAAAACGTGTATTTCCGTTGAAAACCGGAAGTCGAAAATTTTCACGATCGCAATACTTCGACTTACTATATATTTCATATATAGGTAAGTGAAAGTAAAAAAACAACAGAATTCTTCATAATCCCCCATGAAATATTATAGTATAAAATTGTTATTTTAGCAATATATTTTGCCCTCGGTCTACTAGTCATAATAATAACAACTTTTAGATTCCTTAAATATTACATAATACAGGGCTTCTAGCATTACTGGCCTCTGAAATTCCCTTAAAATTTCCACATACACCCCACCCCCAACGACATAAGAATAAAATTTACTTGACATATAATGAAAGGAAACACAAATTACAATATAATGGCGAAAATTTAAATACATTTAAGGCCCATTTTTTATAACTCTTATACCCTGAAAAATGCTATAGAAAATTAAAGCAAATTATATATATAGTCAAGCTATATACCGTTCCTGTTATAAAACTTTATTGAATACTTTATATAGGGTACAGTAGCTGGATGATTGCTCTAGGTAGGAAGCAGCGAACAGGCTTATACATATAAATGGAAAGATAGGACCTGCTCATTTAAAAATGGAGCCCTAGAAGGGCTATGCATACATAGGCCATTCATCGCCTTTATTGCCACCTCCATCCGCCCCTTTGTGGCATGCCATCCCATCGCTAAGGATCTACAGTTTCCCACCAGGTATCCTTCCTTCCCTTCCCCCATTCCCATATATCCTATATATATTATAACAACCTTTTTTAAAAAAATAATGGTCTCTCTCTCACTCACACACACAAAAAATGGTCACTCTCTTACACACACAAAAAATGGTCTCTCTCTCTCACACACACAATTTATAATCTTCCTGAAAGAACAAAGGTGAAAATTCATTAAAGGGCAAATGAATGTCAACTAATGAATTTCTCAACTAAGGTATAAGGTAACTAAAAAAAAAAAAAATGTAAATGAAACATCATATCGATATATCTCTCAATCCTTTCTAGGAAGATATAACTCAAAAAACATGATTTTTCGGAAGAGTGAATCTAAAGGTTACTAATAAAATAAAATGTTTGTAGATCATATATAGCCTCTAATGGATGTTTTGACAAAGCTGCAGATCTTTTTAGCTGATAATTTCTTGTCCTCTGTTTGCAGATAAACAGAGTATAAAATGTTAAAGTTAAAAAAGCCACTTTTATTTTATGACATAATTGAAAAACAATCAAGTAGAATGGGCTTTTTACAAAAATTTGACCATCATTCAAGGATAACCTAATCTTTCAGCGCACTCGGAAAACAATCGTAACCCAAAAAGGCCATTTTTGAAAAATGACGTTATTGGGTAAGTGATTTGATAAATATAAACGATGCATTTAGTACAAGGTAAGGTAAGGTGATTAAGAAAGTCGCGTACAAGAAAATATACTAGTTCCAATCCAACAGTTTTAAACTTTCCCAAGGTTGTGCACCAATTTAAACTACAATGTGCATTTTACCCTTTTGAACAGCTTCAAAATAGGTTCTAAACTGTATTTAAATTTTCCAGTGAAGCTTTCAAGGATTTTAAATGATTGATTATTTTAATAAGTTAATACACAACGAATTCTACTTGACGAACCTGCAAAATGCCGTTGTTAGGAACGAAAAAGTTTTACTAGTTTTGAACATCAAAGAATTGTCCGGATAAAGAAAAGCCATTTTATTTGTTAATGATTCACACTGTGAACGACTAAATGGACAATGCATATGAAATTATTTTAATCATTCCAATAGGATTTTTATTTTTAAAACTGGTTTGGCGTATGTAGTAGCAGTCCTGCGAAGATTGTTATTTAATTTAACTATTAATTAAATTACCCCTATTAATGGATTAAATTTAATCCATTTTGGGGGTAAATTGTTAAAAAAGGTTTTATTTAATAAAATGGAAATGATAAAAATTATCTCCGTGGGGTAGATAAAAGGAAGGGAAAAAGGGGCATATAAAAACCCTTATGATATTTTCCGGTATAAAATTAGATACTGTTGCAATGGGAAACTTTTGACCTAAGCCGAAGATAAGGATCATAGCAGGATATGTTGCCCCCCCTCCTTTCCTGACTATTTCACAAGGGGGGCCTGAATGGGAAGGGAAGAAGGGTATGTTGGAGGGGGGGAGGGGGTGGAACACCATCAGAGATAATACAGGGACATGGTAATAACGGCCAACGGGCAAGGCATTACAAAGGGCTCCCATTATTTTTAGACAGGAATTGCCACTCTTATTCCAAAAAAAGACTTTTTAATCTCGCGCTTCGCCTTGTATTACTTTGGTGTTAATCTCTAATATATGAGCGGGTAGAAAGGACTCGGTTCAAAGGTTGTTTGTATCTCATTATTCTCCCAAGAAATCTCCTGAAAATTAAAAATTGAAAAAAGAAGGTCGAAAACCGTTTCCACTTACTACCGTATTCTCTTGGGTCAGCAGATTCTTCTAATATTTCATCCCTTTAGATAAAAAATATATATGCTTATATGTTAAACATTTAATAAGTATTAATCTAGAAGAAGACTAAAGAAGACCACTAAAACATATAAAATTAGCGACTACTAATTATAGAACTATTTACATTCATAAAATTAAATTTTGAACTTTCACAAACTCCAGCTTAATATTCAGATCAAATTCAAGAAGTCGGAAGGAATTCTTTCACTAATCAAACGGTTCCTGGCTATTTATTCAATAGAAATGTGATCTTAAAATGCTTACGTTTCGGTCATATCGCCTTACCCATAGCGCGCGATACTCCGCCTGATTGGCAGACGTGCGGCGGCAGTCGGCTAACACATCTTTACAGATCAAAATACTAAAGGTCGCGAATTCGTATCTCACCTGGTGGCCCAAGGATTTATAAAGGGAGTAAAAATCATTGACTATGCCATTCTACGTATGAGATTAAAATGGGGTTCCCTGCTCTGTATTATGTCAGGTACTCGTTTAAGATCCATATCCTAATAATACCTGGATAGGCAAAATTTAAGACTCCCATTGTAGAATCGTCCGATTAGCCTTAGAATAAAGGGGCGTTAAACAAAACATTCCTGCTAATCTAAATTCAATTTTAAAGAACAGCGTACAAACAATAGATAATCTTTTCGACTTTCTAACGTAAAAAGTTGCGTTTCAAAATATAGTGTAAAACTTAGCAGAACACAAGGTGATAATAATGATAGTTCTCAGACCCTATCTGACACCTTCAATAAAAATTTAGAAAATGTTAAAAATAACGTTAACAATATAAAATCAGATACATGGAGATAATGGTGAAATAACGAGGATCAATAAATGGTAAGACTCGACTCAGACTGCTGTTATTTTCATTTTGGTACAAAACTATTATAGTTTTGTCAGAACCGTGGTTGTTAATTACTGAAATTGTGTTAAAGAAAATCAATGATTGATTAATGGTTAAAATTTTATTTTGGAATATATTCCACCATTTTTTTTTTTTTCACTTCATTCATATATCCGCGCCTGTCAGCAGTAGATAGACAATCAGCAGATTCGATGGCCGTATACAATTGCAGATGATGACATGTCAGGCATGGGGAAGGATGGCACCCAACAGTACCTCTTCCCTGGCTTGATTCAGTTATTCAGGTCGGTTAAAGGAGATCTCTCATCCAACGCCTTTTTAATCTCCTCCTCACATTCATGGGCATTTCATCTGTGGCCATATCTCTTATTAGTAGATTTATATGTCCGTATAGGTTAGTGTGGAAAAGTTTGTAAAAAGTCTTGATGTGCTGTTCGACTGTTGGCAAGTGGAAGTCAGTATGTAAGGTTTGATTAGTCACGTACCAAGGTGCTTTTGAAATAAGTCGTAATAATTTAGACTGAAAGGTCTGAAGTTTTTGTAAATGTATTTTTTTAGCAATCCCGTAAATCTGTGAACAGTATATCCATATGGGTTTAAGTAAGTATGCGTACGTATTTAGTTTTTGTCTCAGTCTTAATTTTGAGGATTTAGAAAAAAGTGGGAAAAGTAGCTTTAGTCGTCTGTTTAGAGTTTCCCTTTTCATTTTAACGTGCGAGCCCCATTTCATTCTTCTATCGAGGGTTAGTCCGAGGTACTGTACTGAGTCTGTTTGGGGAATTTGGACATTTTCGATATAAATTGGTGGGCAAGTATTTTTCCGGAGAGTAAAAGTTATATGTTGTGATTTGTCTTAATTAAGTCTAATTTTCCACAATTTGCACCAATCGGTTGATTTCTGTAAGTGGTTTTGTAAGGTTAGTGAAGCAGGTGACGGGTCTTGATGTTTCGTTAGTATTGCTGTATCGTCTGCGTAAGTAGCTGTCAATGTCTCATTACTTTCTGGAATGTCATGGGTGTATACAATGTAGAGTAGGGGGGCAAGTATTGAACCTTGTGGTACCCCCGCTAGGACTGGACGAATTGAAGAAATTTCTGATCCCTGCCGAACGGAGAAAAATCTGTCGGAAAGAAAGGATCAAAGAATGAGATAGTACGTACGGTAGTATGTTCTTGAGTTTAAAGAGAAGACCCTGGTGCCAAACTTTGTCGAACGCCTGAGCAACATCCAAAAATACACCAGTTGCATATTGTTTTTGTTCTAATGCTCCAGCAATGAAGTCAGTAACTCTGTGTAGTTGGTGGGTCGTTGAATCTGACTTGCGAAATCCAAATTGATGGTCGGGTATTATATGATTGTCAGTCGATATGTCAACTATTCTTTTGTATTTCGGAAGAATCGGCTGATAGGTCTGTACGAAGATGGATAGTAGATGTCTTTATTTGGTTTGTGTATCATTTGAATCATGGAATATTTCCATTGTAGTGGGAATTTTGATGTCCTTAGTATGCAGTTGTAAATTGTTGCCAGAAATACCAGAGCTTTTCTGGGCATTTTTTGGTGCACCTTTTTTCTTTGTTTGTTTATTGCCCCCTCAAGCATAATTAAATGCACCTCGGAATGATCAGAGCAAATATCAGAGGTAGTATTTATGGTGTGAGGTATAGTCCGCAGTCCTTTAGTAATAAAAAAGTCCAAAAGGCCAGTAAGTCGGTGTCTCAGGATTTATTGTGTCTAATGAAAGCTCGTGGATGGCAACCCTCAAATTCCTTCCTCTTGGAGTGCACAAACGTGAGCCCCAATATTGGTGCTTCGCGTTGAAATCCCCTCCTGCTATAAAAAAGCGCCCTAAGGTACGGAAAAAATCGCAAAACATCGAAAATGCCAGCACGTATCTTGGCGGGCAGAAAACCGAGGCCAGTGTTATCGTGTGTTTTTTCAATTAAAGTGTAATGCCTGTGGACTGTATTGCAGGAGTACTTGGTAAGTGTGTATGGTTGTTCTGTGGAATGGTTAAGTGGATAGTGTTGTTCTGATAAGAATGGCTGTACCTCCGTGTGCTGTGTTGTCTGGGTGGTCTGTCCTATAGGACAAGTAGCCAGGAATACCATGTTTAAATCAATATCTAAATACAAGAATTGAGATAGAAAAATGATTAAAATACAGCGCCTGACAATTGTTGTGATATTTACGTTTTTTTTTTTTTTTTTTTTTTTTTTTTTTTTTAGGTCTCTATAATATATCTAGGTCTAACTCCTTCCCTATTTTTTTCCCCGTCCCTCTAAAAAACTGTTTCACTACCACAACACCTGCTACATATAGCAATCGAGAAACTTCTCGTGTGCGAGAGGTAAGTAGTTAGTTCCTGTTCCTAGCACCAAGTCCGACACTCAATTTTTTTTTTTTTATATAATACTTCAAAGGTATGGCATTAACAATAAGTTGGTTTACGTAGGAATCCCCATCTTTTTCGTCGTTTATTATAATATTACAAAAAAAAATTATTGTTTATCATAGTCACGATATCATTATTTTTCAAATAAAAAATATTATTACTATCGGAAATGAAAGAAATTATAAGAGTAAGTCCTGTCAAACCTCTAAGTCTGAAATGTACATGGTTTAATTCATGCAATACATTTTTTGTTAAATTAAAAACAAAAAATGAACTATTTTCAAGGATTTTTTTTCTGAGCTAAATATCAGACTAGTACCACGTGTAAGAGTACTTTGGGATAAAAATAAGATGGTTATAAAAACTTGATTTTTTTAAAGCTTGGTGGAGTTGGAATGAGTTGGAAATACCTAAAAGAATAAAAATATAAAAAAAAAAAGAAAAGAAAATAATAAAAAATTAAAGTATTAAACGATTCATTCTAAAATATTTTCGAACAACTTTTTATTTCTTTCAACCACAACATTATTATGTTGAAGACTGTATTGCCTCGTCATCAATGAGCCTTCAAGCCATTGGAGTTATTAAATCACACAACATCGATGAGCCGTGCGACCATTTGTCCAATGGGGTGTCGAGGACTCTGACAAATTGCTACGCTGCCACCCAGGGGATGTCTTCCGCAGTAAAAGCCTACAATTTCCTTCGTATTTCCTTTCTCGCTTATAAGACAAAACTCGATTATCGAGTGCTTAATTGGCGAAGGCTAAAGGGTCCAAGAAATCAAGGGAAAGAACCCTCTCTTGTAATCATCAATTGTATTCAGTAGCTCTAACAGCATTTATAACAGTTTGAGTTTTATAAAAACTACTCTTTTTGCAAAATAGTCTTGATAGCAACCTAAACAAGTGTGCAGCCAAATTTTTAGCGACACCAGTTTTTATTAATTTATTAATAAATGAGCTTCATAAAATCAAAATAAGTTTTAAATCTTTTTTTTTTTTTTTTTTTTGCCTAAGCATACTAGAAGAATTAAAATAGCTCAACAGAGTAAGTAGATTTTTCATCTAAAAATTAAGATTTTTAATGACATATGTGCATGTAAGTATGTTTATGTATGTAAGTTATTAGTGCTAGGCCATAAGATGAATTTTATGTCTCTTCATAAAAATTATACAAGTAAGTAAAAGTATTAATATTAATGCTCTCTCTGGTTTCTGTGATTTGCAATATGCAGATTTGTTTTAAACCAATGTATGCTGTTCTAGGATCCTCCTCTATTGGCCAACACCTCAAAAGTCGCCAGGTTCGCCTTATATCTCAATTTCAGTGATAAGGTAGGTTAAAGTTTTTGGTGGGCGGTGTTGTAGTATTTGCAGTAGTGGCTTTAGTCAAAAGTTAGGATGTTCAGGTCCCCTCATATAGTATGGTGTGTCTATTTTTTTCATCATACTTTTTACTGGAAGGACTAAATTCGTTTGATGTTAGATGGTTATACAGAACTCCATAGTTCTATCCATAGTCAATTATAGTCCTATTAGTACTTTGTAGATGGTAAGTTTGTTTGCTATTGATAATTTGAAACTTCTGTCAATTAACCTACACCGAAATCCAAACGTATAATCCAAAACCATTAATAAGTTCTTTTATTATCAGTTACAAATATTGTACTTCTACTGATTCAGGGTTCGGAATGTCGTTGTTATACACTTGAGGGAAATTACAATGATTGTGGCCAAAAATAATAAATCCCATTTTTATCATAATCATATCTTGATCTCTACATCTCGTATTCTTGTGTGTTGTCCGTATTCCTCAATATCTTCAGTCGCCTGCACCCATAGTTTTATGCACACAAAGGTGACATTATGGAAAGGCGAGAACACTTATACGATGAAGATGCCATTACATGTATACATATTAAAATTTTGCCTTAAATGTTCAATAACATTTTCCACTTGCTAAATTTCGGAATATAATAAGATTTATTTTTGTTTTACTATTTACCTCATATTAATGTTTTAGATTTACTTTAAACAAATAAAATAATGCACCAAAAATTATTTTAAATCTTTTATTTTACTTTTCTGTTTTCACACAGGTATATGACTGCAATAACTCAACATTCAATTAAATAATTTATTGGTTAATGTTTCAGATTATTTTTCGATAGACGGCATTATTTCATTATATAAAGAAGTTTCAAGGGTGGATTTATACTTAAACATAAGCATTTTTTTTTTACTTCGGTACATTTCAGATGAGAACGACGCACATATTGTCAGACGAACCGAGAACTACTGAACCGCACACAGGTTTTATAGATGTTTAATAAAATGTTATTTTCCCCCTTTTTACATTTTAACGAGACGGTGAAGGAGAAGCGGGGCCAAAGGACTCTAAAATTATCCGCTCAGTCGTGGCCTTACGCCTCCCCGCACACCCTTCCTAGCCTCCGCACAGGACAGGATCCTAGTCATCCACGTCTGTCAAAATTAATCATTTATTTATCCCCAACCCACCCTCCAGAAAAAAAACACATAAAAAAAATTACGGAAATAAATTTATAGCTCAGACTGCACTATAAAAGGGAATATAGAATATAGTAATATATAGGACATGGTAATATAGGAATACAGAATATGGGAATAAACACCTGAAGATTTTGTATCTATTTTTTGTGCCTAATGATTTTTTTTTTTTTTTTTTTTTTTTGGCTTTACAGACTTAGTATATCTTTAGCCCCCTGAACCACTCTTCTCCGGCTCTCCCTATCTTGGGCTACTATTTAAATGTGCTGCATGAAGCAGTTTGGCATCTTTTATGATTGTAACTATTGTAACAATGGGTCATTCTATATAGATAAATATTGAATTAATATTGACCATTGAACGAACCATAAATAAGGCCTACGAACCAGATCCATAATAGTTTCATTCTTAGGATACACCGCTAAATAAAGTAAAAATGATAAACAATTCTACTTTTTTTCTTTACAATATTTTCTTCTTCACTGGATTCTGGCCTCTTCAAGTAGCTTTCACCACTTCCTTAAATATTATTTTGACAGTTTATAAACAGTAACGTTTTGACAATTGCCCTAACTCTGATAACTTACAACTATTAATCTAAACGCACTATCATAACACAACAAATACTTATTGGTATCTGAGGAACAATGTACAGATTTTAGTTGTATGACCGTAAATGAACCATATTATCATCAGAACAAATCACTCTTGCTGAAACATATTGTTGTAGTCAAACTCTTGTTAGGAAACCTAAAATAGTAATTCTAGTTGTTACACTCTAGTAGTAGCCCTGCAATTAACTCTAAATCTCCCAGTTTACTATTGTAAAAACGATAGAATAAATGAGGATGTCATTTGCTGTCATTATAAATAAAGTTATATCAGAATATCTGGAAGAATGTGATATTGTAACTATTAACTGTAACACTGAGCAGTTTCTTCGAATCTTTCTAAATCATCAGTTCATTGTATTTTAAAATTGTTTCGGTGGTTTTCCAAGAGAAACTTCATCGAGGAGTTTCTCCGAAATCTCTTGGACCATCCAGACCACATGGGCCACCCATAGAAGCCTGACAAGGTTTATCGTTTTAGCAACATCTGCTTCCTTTAATAAAGAGTACAGTTCGCTTGTTCGTCCCCTTCTCCATGTTGTGCTCTCTTTGGATATTGGATTATCAAAACGTTGCAGACCCTTTTCTTTCAAATGATCACAGGTTCTCTAACTACAAGTATTCGCTTTCCAGATTAGTATCTTATACTGTTTCAAAACTATTATTGTTATAAACAAATATGGACAATGGACGTTTATTTTCTTACTTAACTAAACTTTGACGACTTTCATTTAGTAATAGCTTCGGACAAGGAAAACTTAAGCAATAGCTCAAGAGCTAAGTGAGAGATCAGAGTTAGCCATTTAGCCCTACCCAGACAGGGCTTCTGTAGCCTTCGATCAATTATAGGAAATAAGAAACCGAGAGGGACTGTTCCCTCCTCCATCCCTCCTACCCCTCCTTCCTCCTCAGTCCTCCCTCACCCGCTTTATCCCTCCATTCTCCCTCAGATCCCCCCCCCACTCACTCTATCTCTATCCGACTTTTTACCGACCCTCCTCCACCTTGAGATGGAATAACACAAGCTTTTTCACTGAGTACAGTCTCGATGGAAACATATATTTACTAATCTGTTATTGGTTACAGAGTATTACCAAAAGTGAAATATCATGCAGTTGATTAATCTTTAAGTTTTTAGTTATGTATAATATTGTTATATATATATGTTAAAAATTTGTGAATAAAATTATTGATTTCATCGTTAGATGTGCTACCTAACATTTAAAAGATAGATAATTCAGACCGGAAAACACAACCCTAATCCTATTTTTAAACAATATATATGGAATATAAATTTAAAAACTGTATAATATAACTTTATGTTAATAATAGCACCTCAAAAAAAAAAAAAAAAAAAAAAAAAAAAAGTGAACTGCATAAATGAATTATATAAAAATAGTAATTAGTCAAAGAATAGAAAAAATCACTGATCATATTTTTCTGGTCCCTCTACTACAGAACAAACAAAGAATTAATATGTTTATAACCTCCACTCATATGTAGATATGGCTTTAGAAAGATAGGTTGAGAAAGACGCGCGAGGAAACCTTTAGTCTTCCTACAACATGCGGGGAGACAAGTCTCCTTCATGGATATCAAGCCTATATATGTGTGGTAATGGGTTTTTGTGGGCAGCGTGTTGGATTTGCATTGTCCTGGTAACTAATCTCAACCTTATCTGAGATCAAGGAGTCATTTAATAACTCGGCCTTAGTCTTCCACCATCATCCCCAGACTGGGAAAATAAACCGTACAGCCGAAAAGGGGAAGAAGGGAAGAAGAAAAAATACTTTTCTGTGAGGTGTTTGTTTTAATATACTTAAGTTCAATACTTTTTCCTAATGTCATTTTTTATTATTATTTATTTATTCGAAGGTGTTGGATTCTTCTAAAAATTAAACCGAATAGACACGGATTTTGTTATCTTATAACCACTCTCAGAGTGGGTATGGTAATTTTTTAAGAATATAATTGAGTACATCAATAATAACACATCAAAGATTTTCTTTAGTGTTGGATAGAGTTTTGGAGCACTGAATGTTGAAAAAGCCTAAATCAAGTTGAACTGATATCTTCTTTTAGCATCATCAAAATGCTCCTGTTGTCATTTTTGGAGAAAATTATTTATAAACCTACAATTCAACATTTATCCACATGGAAACATTGATTAATAATGAACTACACAACAAGGGGACGGATAAGCAGTCAACCCATTAGCCCTAAAATAAAATTTCTACCAGGAAAAATTGGACCCGAACTGAGCTAATATTTTATGAAGCCGCGGCGAGATCAAATATTGAATGGCTGTAGGTTGGATTATGGTGAGGTCTCGTCTTGAATAGCTTCTTGAGGGGGGCTTCAATCCCCATCGATCCCACAGGTTCCCATGTACCTATTACCCACCGAAATTATTTTAGAACCTCTTGTAGATATCCAGAGAGAAGAGAATCTATTCCGCATCTTTACCTATTCTAAAATAACATTACTATGCTGGAAGGCAGAAGGGGTCTTATTATAGGACTAAACTATTAAACTTACATGCAACTAAAAATTTTGTAAGAGCAGTTTTACCTAGTGTAACCTGTATTAAATTCGGTACCATTAAACATTATGTATTATCCACATTCAAAAATCTATTGTGAGCCTAATATTCTTGTTCGTGTTGTAGATTTCGTAAGCATTCAATTGTGAGGAAAAGCGAGTCCGTTTCTTTCGGGAACTTGGGATTCTTCATACGTAAAATAATGTTGAAATGGACATCAAATGCTTATTCAATTCAAGTCCGCAGTCTATGGAGCTGTTGCAAGGCTTGAATCGCTTTTATTTTGTTATAAAGTATAGTCTTATTTTAAAAACAGGTGAATGTATTTTTTCAGGATGTGTGTGGCTACGTAACTAACTCTACGTCCTAACTCTAGGACAAAATGGCTAAATGTTAAACTAACTGGCTAAAACTAAAGTTCCATGGCTAAATATTTGGTACAATATTGTTTGAGAGGGTCCTTTTTAATCGTGGTAAGATAACAGCATAAAATGATAGTTCTTTAAACCTCATTACCTGAGAACTAATGTTTAATTAACTTCACTTGCATCCAAATATCGTATTAATGATATCATTATTTGACAATCGAAAACTAACATGTTTCTAAACAAATAGCTTTCAGTATTGATGAAGTATTTTTTAAATTAAACGCACATCATAAATTTAGAAAATAATTTAAAGCATCAAAATTCCTATTATTTATTTATTTTTTATTTTTACGAACTTTTATGTTTGACTGTTTTAAAGGCTTTCCACTTTTTAATATACTACTTTCTTTTAAACAAAACTATCCTCATAACATGTACCTGTACAACCGAACTATAAAGAGCAGTTTCTCTTAATTCTCAGCCCATTTCCGAATATCTATTGTTAAAATTCTTCATTGGGGCCCGGTGTGGCTGTGCGGTAAAGCACCGTACTCCCATGCTGGAGCTGCGGGTTCGAGTCCCGCCCTGGGTGGTGCTTTTCTTTCGTAGGAGAAGTATCACCCAGTGCCATGGGTGTTAGTATGGGCAGTATAGGGCTTCAGTGGAAGCCTTAAGTCCCGAAAAAAAAAAAAAAAAAAAAAAAAAAAAAAAAAAATTCTTCATTGTGTAATAAAGAGAGTAAAAACTTTTATTACTGATAGAACAAGAATAACCTCGATTAAACTTTAGGAAATAATCCAGACCTTCTCCGTTTTCAAAAGGATTCATTTACTCAATGCGGGACTTAGCTGAACAGTAGGGCGTCAGAGGCAGGCTCCACTTCCCTAATAAATAAAGTTCTGATAACTTTACAGCTCAAGTCGAACCAAGTTCCGATCTATGCGAATTTCTGTCAAGATCCATCATTAGATCACTTCAGAATACTTTCATCAAGACATAATCAGTTCTTCAAAATCGATCAGAAAATTCATATTACTTCATTTTCATAAGAAAAATTACAGTGATAATGCCACCGTCAACTTAGCAAAGAATGGTTTCATTTAAAAGAAGCGAATTTTTTTTAAATATGTGAGAAGGCCTGCTGGTATGTTACCTGAAAGAAGAGCCAGATTTAAGGAAGGAGTTGAATAGGAGAGTAATAATGAGAAGAATTGTCCACTGTGAGGAACAATGTATAGGGATATTCTTATAACACTACACAACAAGGATAGAGGAATAATCCAAGAGGGATGGTTATTATTCAAGGCGTTAGATTCGGAACCGAAATTAAGGTAACTTCTCCCTTTGAGTATATCGTAAATAGGTTGGCGCCCCCAATTTAAAGTCCTGCGGTAAGCCGAGTAAGGGAAGCTTTCAGCAAGATTGCAGTCTCAGATATTAAGCGACAATGAAAACACAGAAGGGACTAACAGAAGACATTCTAAGGTATCATCTACTACATGAAACCAAAACCTCTGTCTCCAACAGATACAGGTCTGAAGTTTAAATGCCCTGTCTTGGCTTCCCGAAGACTGCCGATTGATTTATATCAATGTTGACTGCATGGTCTTGCAGACAATAAGGGTATATCTAACGCGGAAATAAAAAATTCCAATTTCTTCAGGAGACTATGTTGAAGGATTCATCTTTACTTCTTTCCGACAAATAAACTTTATAACGTCTATCATAATTGGATTATTATTTAATTTTAATAGATTTCTTGAATATTGTATGAGTGTTTTATTATTGCTCAGTTTTTGTTTTATATTCTTTTGCAATTATAATTGACATATAATTTTAGTATAAATTAAAAAAATATGAAATTAGGTTTAGAAAACACAGTAAAATCTAAAAACCATAATTATTTTACTTATCCTCTTAAAGGTATTCCTAGGTGTCGCACGTAAAATATATAGTTTCAGGCTATCCATAAAGCAAAGATTTTTACAACATATGTGGAAGCCGGATTGTTCCACTTTAACCATAGACAAAGAATCCACTCTAATGATATGTACGAAAAGACAGAGCCAAAAAATACATGACAAACGCTCATGATGTTTGTAAAAATGTTTACTTGCCTCAGCACAATGTTACGCACAAATGGGTGTCATCCAGTTGCAGCAAAATGTAAAAGTTTGCACGAAATTTGAAAATAATGTTATCTAGGCGGACGAATCCTATTATCTTATTCGTATAACATTTTATTCTTCATTATTTGCTTATAATCTGTATTCAACTAAATTTTAAGTTTATATTTTTAGACAAGGCCTTATGACCTCTTCAGGTTTGTAGCTCTTAGGGTCCGAACACTGACAATTATAGCCAACATTTAATTTATTTTTAGAAGTACTGAACCAATTATCGACCAGGTTTCTTAGCCTAAGGAGTACTGAAGATGGACGGAGTTTATTAACAAGAAGCGACAGGCCCATTAATATGAAAATTACAGGAAAACGAATCAGGAGAACTAAGGCCCTATCCCCTACCTTCCGATTGGTTCATTGATTAAACTGGAATTGCCTCTGTTATCCTGCATTCCTCGGTCGTGGCAACCGTCAATGAAGCCAGTTCATTTCGATTGCTATCTTTATCGTTAATATTGATCGGTTTCGAAGTTCTTATTTATTAATTACGAGATATCTGAGTGCCTCGCAGTGTACCTAACGAAGTGTACCTATTTAATATAAAATTATACAATATAATACAATTATACAATATAATGCAATAAATTATACAACTGTATGTCACGCATGTGTGCTTAACATATTATTGTGGCAAGTAAACGTTTTTACAAACGTTTGAGGTTTTTTCAAGTATTTTTTGGCTCTGTCTTCTCGTGACATATCATCATCTTCTCGTGACTCCAGACTAATGACATATCATTAGTCCGGTGTGGATTCTTTGCCTATGGTTAAAGTGAATCAATCAGGCTTCCACATATGTTGTAAAAATATACAATAAAATACAATTAAACAATATCAAATATTAAAATATTTTTATGCTGATATTGTGTGTAACCGAGATTAGCAAATAATCTAAGGGAAAATCATTGGGGTGTAGCAGTACTATTGCTTTTCCTTTTTTACTTTTGGAATTTAGTTGTTCCTTCAAATAAAAAAGTTAACATCGATGAATATTCATTTTATTTTTCAAAATATTCACTACCTATATCGCTCACTCCGACCCTAAGCTTCCCATTGAACCTTTCGCTCCGCAGTAAATCATTTTGGGTTGTGAATTGTTTTCCACTGTTTGAAAATGAAAAAATCTATTTTTATTTTTTTTATTTTAATAGTTCTTATTGATTTTTGAGGTTCTTGTGGAAAATTATATAGATGTTACTTGAATTTAGTACAATATTTGTTTAACAAGCAAGAATATACTATTTTATATTTTATATTTTAGCGCATTCTGAAGATTATGTTATCAAAAAATAGCAGACATTTTAAAAATTAGGTTATCAAAAGTAGTGAGCGGTCGTGTGAAGAATGTAATAAGGAAAAATATTGATATCGTCAAAAATTTGAAATCCTTATTTAATTTAAAAACCAAACTAGGTATAATGTGATTTTTATTTAAACAACCATAAATTTTGCTAAAACAGTTCTCTATAAATGGGTCATTCTCCCAACTTATACGGATTCGTGTCCCTGGTTGATTTTGGCGTCAGTATTCCATTGCGTGCGCTATTCTGAATAAAATTGAGTACTAGGTACTCTTACCTCACTTTTCATTCATTTGCAGGTTCAATGCGAACTTTTTTTCATACTTAAATGCAAATTCAAAATGTCAAAACCTAATTCCCTCATGTGTCCCTTGACCCGAGTTGATGATTTTTCCAGACGATAAAATAGTTAATTTTGATGATATGACTTTCTTTCTTTTTCTATTAGCCCTGTTACGTTCTGAACTGTTGATTGGTAGAATAGACAATAACCCGCATATCAAGGTAAAAAATATATGGTCCCTAACCCCAGTGTCCATTAGGTCTGGTCAAATTCCCTCACTTTTTTTAAAAAAGGGCGCCAACGCTCTTCAGAGCATGTTAGAAACATTTCCTAGGGTTGGCAACATTGTCTAAAGTTGCCGCCATTTGTAGGGAAACCTACCCCACAAAGGCCCAGTTGTGAATAGTTCGTGTTGACATTTAATAAGATATACTTGGCTCTCGTCATTCAAACGCCTAATTCCATCATCTCCTGATATTTCAACAAATGTAAGAAAGATTTCGTATTTCTAATCCATTATTTTGTAAGACTTGAAAGGAACTTTAGAATTCCCATAAAATATTGTTGTTGTTCATTGCATGAAATGTGTTACCTTTGGTTAACTTCCAGAATCTAATTCCCTCATACCAAATTCCCTCATTTCACAAATAGTGAGGGAATTAGTAAGTACGTGAGGAGATTAGGCAAAGTTTTGAAAAAATTTTTTTTTTTTTTTTTTTGACTTCAATAATTGATTCGCACCTGTCAGCAAGGTGCTGACAATCAGCGAATGAGATGACGGTATTGGGAAATGATGACATGTCAGGCATGAGGAGGGAAAGCACCCAACAGCACCCCCTTCCTGGCTTGATTCAATTACCTCGGCTGTCTAAGAGAGCAGATCTCTCATCCAGCGCCTTTTTAGTCTTCTCGTATCCATCCGTACTTCAGCCATACTACTGATTAGACTATTTGGGTGTCCGTTTAAATTATTAAAAAATCTTTTGTATAGCGTCGTTATGTGCTGGTCGACTGTTGGTATATGGAGGTCTGTATGTAAAGTTTTGTTAGTCACGTACCAGGGTGATTTTGTGATGAGTCGTAACAATTTTGATTGAAAAGTTTGAAGTTTTTGTTAGTGAGTCTTTTTAGCAATGCCGAATATCTGTGAGGAATATGTCCATATGGGCTTTAGTAAGTAAGTGTACGTATTTACTTTTTGTTCCAGTTTCAGTTTTGACGATTTAGAAAGTAGCGGGTAGAGAAGTTTGAGTCTTTTGTCAAGAGTCCTTTTTTTCATTTTGACATGTGGGCCCCATGTCATCCTTCTGTCGAAAAGGAGTCCGAGATAGTGTACTGAGTCCGTCTGTGGAATTTGGTGGTTGTCTATATGAACAGGGGGGCAGGTTTGTTTTATAAGAGTGAATGTGATGTGTTTTGATTTGTCATGATTGAGTTTAATTTTCCATAATTGAAACCAGTCGTGTAATTTGTATAAGTGATGTTGTAATGTGAATGAAGCCTGTGTTGGGTCCTGATATTTCGTGATAATTGCAGTATCATCAGCGTAAGTTGCAGTCAATGTCTCGTTGTTAATAGGTATGTCGTGCGTGTAAACGATGTAGAGTAGAGGTGCTAGTATTGAGCCTTGGGGTACTCCCGCCAAGACTGGATAAATTGAAGAAATTTCCGAACCCTGCCGGACGGAGAAAAATCTATCGAAAAGGAAAGATTGAAGAATCAGATAATAAGTGGAAGGTAATATGGTCTTTAGTTTAAAGAGAAGACCTTGGTGCCAGACTTTGTCAAACGCTTGAGCAACATCCAAAAATACTCCAGTTGCATATAGTTTTTGTTCTAGAGCTCCTGCAATGTAGTCAGTAACTCTGTGTAGTTGATGCGTCGTCGAATGGTAAGTGCGGAAGCCGAAATTTTTAATGAAAATTTTAAATTGTTTGTTTTCATCAATTAGTTTTGTTCATCTTTTTTTTTGTTAATCATGCAACCTTAAGTAATACTAATATAGTAATAATACCAATATATATATTAGTGTGAGATAAGAGTTCAATTAAAGACTTACTAAGAATGAAAAAAAAAAAATCTAATTGGTTATTTTAAATACGTATATTTGAAAAAAATATCAAAACTAAAATATCGATATCATAAACATCGTAATTTTAGAATATCGATAAAAAATATAGGGTTCTGTAAACCAAAATATCGATAATTCCGATATATCGAGAATCGATACCCATGCAGTATCTGTTCTAGTGTTCGTCTTCGTTTATTGAGTTTATAGTAAGAGAATATTGTGTGACACCTAATGTCCAATGTGATTTGTTTGTAAATACTTAATGTGATAGTCATAATGTGAGAATAAAATTTATACAAGTTGAATTTTGATCATTATCTAATTCCCTCACTCGTTACCTAATTCCCTCACTCCCATGATTTCAATCATCATCGTTTATCTCTTGAATGACGAACTTCTATGAAACGATTCTTTGCGAGAATCATCAGGAGACTATGTTGAAGAGATTCACGAAAAAAAAATATTTAAAAATGTATCTTTTTTTTCATAGAAAAATAAACTCCAAATTCGTATCAAATGGGAGAATTACCCAAATATTATTTTGAGGCACAGTTAGTATTATGTTTATATTTTTCGCATCACTATCTTTTGTTTTCGTTACTTGCAAAATTTTCCGTATTATGTAATATTTTATAATGATAAACACATAGCTATATAACATTGCTTAAGAGGATGTATGACGTTAGATCCCCCTAGAAGTGGCAGGTACTGTCGGGAAACAAGAGAGAGCTCCAAACGAAACATTTTTTTATTTTCACAGAAGTTTTTTTTATTTTTTTATTAAGAATATATATTGGTTTATTAGATTTTTGCGGTGTTTGGAAAACATATAAATATCCGCCTTTGAACAAATAATTATAAATTGCTTGAAATTATTTCAAATTTCTTAACTTTCCAACGACTATAACGTCCCATATAAAAAATTTTTGTTGCCTTATTATTTCCTTATAATTAGTTTTGAGTTTCAATAGAATTTAAATTTTGCAAAAACTTTATTAGTTAATGGAAGTGTGTCACCTATAGGTGACAACAGGTGTTACAATAAAAACAATGTGAAATTTCAAAAGATTAAATTTATTGAAAAACAGAATTTACTGAACTATGTACGTATTTATAAGAGTAAAATGTAAAAGGATGTTGAGTAACCTACAGGTGGCGATAAGCATTGAAGAAATAAATATAAATAGTTCATATCGATTGAAATCTTGTCAATTTTTTTTTTTTTAAAGCATAGTAAAATATTGACATCCAAGCGGGTAATTTCATCTATATAGAATGAATAAACTACCAAAGCTATGATTAAAATTAAACTATTACAAGAAAACGTTCGACCTAATAAATGGTTAATACTACTACTCATCTTCTCTGGTATATTTAGCTTAATAATTTATTCAGTGCACAGCTGGAAGCTAAGGCACAGCTGACTGGGGCTTTTCTGCCAACATGGTAAGAAGATTTCCTAAAAGTTGCCCGAAGAGGTTTTACCAGAAACTTAAAATTACAGCCCCTTTATAAATTTTGAATAAGCTGCTGAGGAGTCAATAAAGAAAAAGCACACAAAAAAATATGAAATATAACTATAATCGTTCAGTCAGTCAGTAGCATTCATTATACAATACAAATACAGTACTAATTATTACAATTAATTATACAAAATATACAGTTTACTTTTTTTTAATAACCACCAAAGGAAGATAAATATTAGAAAAATATTCCGAGAACTTATTATATTATTTTTCCAGAAAAAGAGATTAATTTATTTTGAATCCCCAGTATAACTTCCAATCTCAATTTAAAAATACTTACTATTTTGAAGTTTCGGGCCAACTTGGTCCCCATCGTGTATATATATTTATTTATAGGGGTTTGACTGACCAACATCTGGACCAGGATGTCCTGAAACGTCGAAACGGTTTGTCTTTTTAAAAAAAGATATTAAGATCAAACCTGAAGTTATTTGCCACAACCATTCGGAATAAATTTAAGAAGCCTCCAAAAAAAAAAAAAAATGTCTCCATAGTTTATAATAAAATACATAATAGTATTTACAATAAATATATTGTAAGTAAAATCTTTTTCAATTTATATAATTTTGATTTATTGACATATTTTTTATAATTCATTAAACAATAATCTTTATACAGAGAATTGAAATTTGCCAACATCCCATTATTGAATTTTAATTGTGATAAACGATTTAATTAAGTGGAGGAACAAAATTTAATTATAAATATAACGATTATCCAGAGTAGGCCAGATTGTATCCGTGATTACAAATCTGGAGGTCCTGCCTAATCATATCTTAATATACATAACAATATAATGTTATGCGGGCTTGGACGTTGAAATAATATAAATTTGAACAACCCATAGGGGGGGGGGGTTTACTTTAATTATAATTCGAAAATTAAAGTGGGTGGTGCATCAGTAATTGTAATCGCGGAAACAATTGCCTTATCACCTTCTTCTTACTATACAAAACCTAGTAACTCCATTTTTGTAGTTTTCAGTTTATATATGTATGTATAACTTGTTTTCAATCACTAAGGAATTGCGGAATTCATTTTAAACATGTTCCTTCTAGAAAATAGAGCCGTCAAAATATACCCTCCAACTTCCTCTCTTGATTTATAATGTTGAGAAATGTTTTCTAAAAACCCGATAGAGAAATCCTTAGAATGTCGAATAACCCGCCCTTTTGAGCTTGAATGGAAGGAAAAGGAACCAGCCAGCCCTGCCCACATCCCAGCGGGCAATTAGGACTTTTATTTAAGGGACAGGGATCGTTTTACCACTCCCATTAGAATTTAAGGGAATTTAATTCCCTTTGGATTGAACTACATCAGGCCCTAGTCCCTAGAGCGCCTGATTTGCCCTATGTTTTCCAACTGTTGTCCAAGTCAGTAACTACCAGGAATTTATGGAGGAAGGGACTTTCTTCCATATAACGCATTTTTTTTTTTTATTAATTAATCTTAACGGTATTTTTTGCATATTTATGAAGCAGCAAATTTTCTCATTCGTCCTCATTTATAAAAAAACTATATGTTTCTTAACTATGTTTATACATTGTCAATATTTTTCCTCATCCGGCCATCACATTCGCTATTTGTCATCACCTCGCAGGTGCGAATGAATAATGGAAGTCCAAAATAAAAATATGTATTCAATTTTAGCGGGAAGAAGAGAAACATCGAACATAATTAAGAAAAACCAGAAACGTTGTAAAAGCATCCCTGCAGCCAAAAATTGGAAGCTTTAACAATTTTTGATATCAAAAACGCTGCCCCGCTTGGAACAAAGTAACTCTGTTTTGTGACTTATTGCGTCAATATTTTTAGATCACGATGAAAATTATTCTCGGTATTTCGCGACAAAGTTTAGTAGAGAATGCGTTGTAAGGGATGAAGTATAATGTTATGGATTATTTTTAATGTTTGTGTCTTAGAAATATTCAATCAGATATTGCCATATGCCTCGGCATAATATGGCTTTGTCGATTTTTTATTATGTTCATTCCCGAATTTTTGCTTAGCGGGGTGGAAAGCTGCCGCGTTCCTAGATAACAGACATCACTTTAGAAGCCTGTATATACCAATTAACAAAAACATGTTGAAAATTGACAAAATAAAACATCAAAACTTGCACTGCAATATAGAAGTTATATCGAATAGTTATACACAGTCAAAGAAAGTATTGCGATCCTGAAAAATTTCGACTTCCGGTTTTTGATATATTTCTATATAATACGTTGGTTTATTTATGAAAATATTACTGGATACGGAAAGAGAATTGGTAATTTTATCCGAAATCCGAAAAGAAATGGCTAGGGGCGTAAATCACGAAGAGGGGAGCATTTCTATCAGAGAAAGGGATACGTGGGAGGGACTTGGTGAAAGATAGGATTGGGGCTCTTTAAGATGGGACCCATGTCCTCTCAACATTATTCTTCCTCGGCCCCGTTGACCGCCCCGATGCCATTAACAAGCAATACTGTCATAAATCCATATAAATTAGGGATTCCATCAAGCTCATCGTTAGGGATCAATGCAAATCATTGACATCCAAGCGGTTGGCCGTGAGCCGTGGAACAGTCAACATCGAGTCCGTGTTAACTTATTTTTCCAGTGGTTAAAATTGATCCGATTGTAATAATATTAGTGCCAGTTATTTGTCCAGTGTTAGTTGTGAGGTGACAAGAATTTCAGAGTGAAATATTAACGAGAACAGTAAAAAAAGAAAGAAAAGAAAATCAATAGTGGTTGGAGATAAGAATAGCAGGAATAAACCAGGAGCTCCCCACCAGCAGGCAACGATAACAGGTAGGTAGGTACCTGCATGTCGCTCGATAAAAATAAAATAAAGACTTTACCCGACTTCTTTACTCCTTCTTCCTCTAAAAAAGAGCAGAAGAGAAGAAGAAGTAATAGTTCGCCTGAGCAGTTAGAGGCTTACAGGAAAGAAAAGAAAATGGATAGAAAGGACACCGGCAGGGAGGAATATGTCGACGATATGTTCAATAAAATGAGCAAATTGCTCGATAAAAAACTGAAAGACTTATCTACTAAATCAGACATAGCCGTATTAGAACAAAAATTAGCACAATATATAGAGGAAAATACACTATTAAAGAAAGAAATAGATTTATTAAGAAATGAAAATCAGGAAATACACAGAAGATTACATTTTCTTGAAATTAAGGAAAAAGAAAAAAATCTAATTATAAAGGGTATACCAGAAATTAACCAGGATAACCTAATTGAAACCGTCCATGAATTTTGTGAAAAGGCTTTAGGGATAAAAGACTTGCAAATACCAGATGCTTATGTACCAAAATGGAATAAGGAAAAAGAAAAATGCCAAATCATTGTAAAATTTAATACGCTTAGGGATGTAAAATCCGTACTAAACAATGCCTATAAATTAAAGAATACTGGAATATGGATTAACAGAGATTTAACGTATAATGAAAGAAAGGTCAGGAAGAAATTATTAGAGGTAAAAAGTTTGATTAAAGAGAAAGACAAAAACGGAATCGTGCAGATAAGGCGAAATTATTTAATATATAAGAACAAGAAATTTTTCTGGGATGATAAAGATGGTCTGCTAACTGAAAACTTAAGTGACATAGAAATTATAGAATCACTGTCCATACCTATTTCCATTAAAGTAAAAGAAGGGCAAAAAAACTAGCGAGGGAACTAGAACAAAAAAACCAAGACAAGAAAGAAAAAACTGAAGATGTTTATAAACTTTTGTGTTATAATGTTCATGGACTTATGAATAAGGTCGAGCAGGTAAATTTTTTTAGTTTTCTTTTTAAGTACGATCTTTTTATTTTATTAGAAACATTTATCGAAGAAAAAGATCAGCACTTTTTTAATAAATATTTTTCACCATATAAGCTCCAGTGGGTAAAAGCAATAAGAAATTCAAAATTTGGGAGAGCAATAGGTGGTTGTTTAGTGGGAATTAAGAAAAATAGTATTCTTGATACAAGATGTAATTTTTTAAATATTGAAAACTTCAATGTTATTGAATATAAAAGTGAGGCAGTCAGTTATCTAATTGTGCCCATATATTTGAGAGATGAAGAGTGGAATACAGAGGTTGATAAGTTATATAATCTTCTCTCCAAATGTTCAAACTATAATATTATCCTAATCGGAGATTGTAACGTTAGAATAAGTAACTGTCAAGAGCTCCCAACAGAAATTAGTAAAACAGAATTTAAATTCTCATTAACTAGGAAATCGAAAGATAATATTAAGAATGCTAAAGGTAATAGATTTTTGGAATTATGTGATGATTTTAATTTAATCATAATGAACGGTAGAACACCTGGAGATGAAGAAGGGGAGTTAACATATATTGGTTACGGTCAGGGTCCAGGATGTTCTGTTAATGACATTTGTGCAGTTTCTTTTGACTTAACTAACATTGTAAATGATTTTCATGTATTACAAGAAAACTACTCGGATCATTTCCCTATTCAGATTTCATTAAATTCAGATGTAAAAAATGAAAAAGAACAATGGCTACCATTATTACCTAAACTCATATGGTCAAAAAATGATAACCTATATTACAAAACCAACCTACAAAAATTGATTGAAATAGAGGATTATTCAACCTTAAATACTCCGGATTTGATGATAAATGATATAAGAAGCAAAATAAAAGAAGCAAGTAGTCTTGGTAACAAATATAGCAAGCATTATGAATTGAATAATAAAAATCCGTGGTATGATTGGGAATGCCGTAATGCTCAATCTCGATCATATAGGTTATTAAACTTATTTAGAAAAACTAATTTTACATGGGTGAAAACAATGTACCATGAGGCCAACAACAGATACAAAACGTTATGTAAAAAAAAGAAAAAGGATTTTTATTTAAATAAATGTAATGAGTTTAAATCAGTAAAAGATAGCAAACAATTTTGGGGACTAGTTAAACATTTTAAAAGGAGTGATTTTGTAATAGGTTCAGATATCAGAGGTGATGATTGGGTAAAGCACTTTTCTTCTTTGCTCAATAATTATATGAACCCTGTGTTATTTCACTATGCACCACCACTAACTGTCATAGAATCTTTAGATAAAAAATTTACAGAAGAGGAATTAACAATAGTATTAAATAAGGCAAAAAACGGGAAAGCAGCGGGCCTCGATAGAATAAGCTACGAATTCTATAAAAACAGTCCAGGAAATTTTCAAAACTTGCTACTACTTTTATTTAACCAAATTTATGAAACAAGTTCAATACCAGAATCATTTAGAAAATCAATAATATTCCCATTACACAAAAAAGGTTGTATTAATTCTGTAGAAAATTATCGAGGCATAACATTTTCAGATGCCATTTATAAATTATTTACAGGTCTATTGCTTCACAGATTACAGTTATGGGCAGAAGAACGTAATATTATTCATGAATCTCAGGCAGGATTTCGAAAAGGGTATTCCGCAGTTGATAATATATTCAGTTTAATTAATATCGTAAAACTCATAACAAGCCAAAAAAGAAAAAAAGTTTATTGTTTTTTTGTTGACCTTAAATCAGCGTTCGATGCACCAGAGAGAAATGCAATTTATTACAAATTGTTTAATTTAGGTGTCTCTACAAAATTTATTAAAGCACTGGAAGGCATTTACGTAAATAACGAGTCGGCTGTGTGGACAAATAAAGGATTAACCAAGAGCTTTAATACTAGCCAAGGCCTCAGGCAAGGGTGTTTACTATCACCGACCCTCTTCTCTCTGTTTATCAACGACTTGCACGATGCACTCGGGGGCGGCATACATATAGGAGCAACCAATATCAGATGTCTCAAATACGCCGACGATATTGCTATCATCGCATCTAGTGTAAATGACCTGCAGAAAATGATTAATAATCTACAAAACTATTGTTTAGAATGGAAATTGACCATCAATTTGGAAAAGTCAAAAATAATGATATTTAGGAATGGAGGTAAACTGGCAAAAAATGAAAAATGGAAAATAAATGATCAGTATATTGAAATAGTTAATTATTATAAATACTTAGGGATTGGATTAACATCACAATTATCACTTACCAAACATTTTAAAGAGAAACTCAGTACCTCAAAATTTGCAATATTTCAAACCTACAAAACATTAATAATGAAAAAAGAAGTACCTCTTACAGCAAAATGGCAAGTATTTAATGCAGTTGCAAGATCGATAATATGTTTTGGTTGCCAGGTCTGGGGATTCCAAGAATTTAAATTAGTAGAACAATTATTATTATTCTTTATCAAAAAATTATTTAATTTACCAAAAAATAGCCCTAATTACATCATATATTTAGAAACTGACACCTCTCCATTATTTCATTACACCCTCTGTTTACATTTAAAGTATCTAAGTAAAACTCTGGATCTTCCTGACTCAAGATGGCCCAAAATTATAGCCAAGACGATTATAATGAAAAAAATTTATTGGGTTCAAGAACACTCAAATATTATCAACTCCTTATCTGGTATTGAACAAATTAATTATAACAATAGCTGGAACATTAAGAACCAGATAGCAATAATTTTAGACAAATTAAAACATAATTTTAAATCCTATTTAATTCAGTCATCACGTACATCCAAATTTCACGAGTTATATAAAGAATTAAACATTAATCTGGGAGAAAACAGTTATTACTCAGATAAAAATAATTTTCATTTTATTAAAACTATTCTTAAAGTACGGGGTCAATTACTGAATTTGAACTATTCTGTTGGGCGTTCAGAAGAAAGCCATAAATGCACATTATGTAATCTGGGGCTAAATGAAGACTTATACCATTTCCTAGCTATATGTCCTATTTTGATGGAGTTTAGGATTAAGTGGTTCGGACAAAGCATTCTTGATAAGGATAATGTTGTTGAATATCTAAATGGAAAGAACTGGAAACAATTATATTGGTTTACCATAGAAGCTGTTAAATACAGACAAATTTTAATTAAGGAATTTAATACACAATAAAAATGTAAAACAAAATATATTATTTATATTTATTAGCTTTATACGTCAAAGGATAAATTATCATTTATTTAATGTTTGATTAATATGTACAATTCTGTATTTCGTTTGAATGGGTTTTAAAAACAATAAGAATATTGAAAAAGTGTGGTCAACCCGGCAGACGGACATTGTCCATGCCTATATGTTTATGTATATTATGAACTTTTATTTTGTGTCTTTATTTTGTTAAATAAACAGTTTATTATTATTATTATTATTATTATTGACATCCAAGCGGGTAATTTCATCTATATAGAATGAATAAACTACCAAAGCTATGATTAAAATTAAACTATTACAAGAAAACGTTCGACCTAATAAATGGTTAATACTACTACTCATCTTCTCTGGTATATTTAGCTTAATAATTTATTCAGTGCACAGCTGGAAGCTAAGGCACAGCTGACTGGGGCTTTTCTGCCAACATGGTAAGAAGATTTCCTAAAAGTTGCCCGAAGAGGTTTTACCAGAAACTTAAAATTACAGCCCCTTTATAAATTTTGAATAAGCTGCTGAGGAGTCAATAAAGAAAAAGCACACAAAAAAATATGAAATATAACTATAATCGTTCAGTCAGTCAGTAGCATTCATTATACAATACAAATACAGTACTAATTATTACAATTAATTATACAAAATATACAGTTTACTTTTTTTTAATAACCACCAAAGGAAGATAAATATTAGAAAAATATTCCGAGAACTTATTATATTATTTTTCCAGAAAAAGAGATTAATTTATTTTGAATCCCCAGTATAACTTCCAATCTCAATTTAAAAATACTTACTATTTTGAAGTTTCGGGCCAACTTGGTCCCCATCGTGTATATATATTTATTTATAGGGGTTTGACTGACCAACATCTGGACCAGGATGTCCTGAAACGTCGAAACGGTTTGTCTTTTTAAAAAAAGATATTAAGATCAAACCTGAAGTTATTTGCCACAACCATTCGGAATAAATTTAAGAAGCCTCCAAAAAAAAAAAAAAATGTCTCCATAGTTTATAATAAAATACATAATAGTATTTACAATAAATATATTGTAAGTAAAATCTTTTTCAATTTATATAATTTTGATTTATTGACATATTTTTTATAATTCATTAAACAATAATCTTTATACAGAGAATTGAAATTTGCCAACATCCCATTATTGAATTTTAATTGTGATAAACGATTTAATTAAGTGGAGGAACAAAATTTAATTATAAATATAACGATTATCCAGAGTAGGCCAGATTGTATCCGTGATTACAAATCTGGAGGTCCTGCCTAATCATATCTTAATATACATAACAATATAATGTTATGCGGGCTTGGACGTTGAAATAATATAAATTTGAACAACCCATAGGGGGGGGGGGTTTACTTTAATTATAATTCGAAAATTAAAGTGGGTGGTGCATCAGTAATTGTAATCGCGGAAACAATTGCCTTATCACCTTCTTCTTACTATACAAAACCTAGTAACTCCATTTTTGTAGTTTTCAGTTTATATATGTATGTATAACTTGTTTTCAATCACTAAGGAATTGCGGAATTCATTTTAAACATGTTCCTTCTAGAAAATAGAGCCGTCAAAATATACCCTCCAACTTCCTCTCTTGATTTATAATGTTGAGAAATGTTTTCTAAAAACCCGATAGAGAAATCCTTAGAATGTCGAATAACCCGCCCTTTTGAGCTTGAATGGAAGGAAAAGGAACCAGCCAGCCCTGCCCACATCCCAGCGGGCAATTAGGACTTTTATTTAAGGGACAGGGATCGTTTTACCACTCCCATTAGAATTTAAGGGAATTTAATTCCCTTTGGATTGAACTACATCAGGCCCTAGTCCCTAGAGCGCCTGATTTGCCCTATGTTTTCCAACTGTTGTCCAAGTCAGTAACTACCAGGAATTTATGGAGGAAGGGACTTTCTTCCATATAACGCATTTTTTTTTTTTATTAATTAATCTTAACGGTATTTTTTGCATATTTATGAAGCAGCAAATTTTCTCATTCGTCCTCATTTATAAAAAAACTATATGTTTCTTAACTATGTTTATACATTGTCAATATTTTTCCTCATCCGGCCATCACATTCGCTATTTGTCATCACCTCGCAGGTGCGAATGAATAATGGAAGTCCAAAATAAAAATATGTATTCAATTTTAGCGGGAAGAAGAGAAACATCGAACATAATTAAGAAAAACCAGAAACGTTGTAAAAGCATCCCTGCAGCCAAAAATTGGAAGCTTTAACAATTTTTGATATCAAAAACGCTGCCCCGCTTGGAACAAAGTAACTCTGTTTTGTGACTTATTGCGTCAATATTTTTAGATCACGATGAAAATTATTCTCGGTATTTCGCGACAAAGTTTAGTAGAGAATGCGTTGTAAGGGATGAAGTATAATGTTATGGATTATTTTTAATGTTTGTGTCTTAGAAATATTCAATCAGATATTGCCATATGCCTCGGCATAATATGGCTTTGTCGATTTTTTATTATGTTCATTCCCGAATTTTTGCTTAGCGGGGTGGAAAGCTGCCGCGTTCCTAGATAACAGACATCACTTTAGAAGCCTGTATATACCAATTAACAAAAACATGTTGAAAATTGACAAAATAAAACATCAAAACTTGCACTGCAATATAGAAGTTATATCGAATAGTTATACACAGTCAAAGAAAGTATTGCGATCCTGAAAAATTTCGACTTCCGGTTTTTGATATATTTCTATATAATACGTTGGTTTATTTATGAAAATATTACTGGATACGGAAAGAGAATTGGTAATTTTATCCGAAATCCGAAAAGAAATGGCTAGGGGCGTAAATCACGAAGAGGGGAGCATTTCTATCAGAGAAAGGGATACGTGGGAGGGACTTGGTGAAAGATAGGATTGGGGCTCTTTAAGATGGGACCCATGTCCTCTCAACATTATTCTTCCTCGGCCCCGTTGACCGCCCCGATGCCATTAACAAGCAATACTGTCATAAATCCATATAAATTAGGGATTCCATCAAGCTCATCGTTAGGGATCAATGCAAATACACCAGGAGACTATATTCATTATAAAAAGCATCTTAAATATTCATTGAAGCATGCAACATTTTTTTTTTTTAAGTATGCAAATAAATCCATAAGAAAAATATTTAAGAAATTAATCCGAAAAGATTTTTTTTTTTTAAGAACATTTTTAAGAAGAATAATTAAAATTTACATTGTTTATTTAACGTTATTTTTTGCTGCAATGACTGATCGGAAGAGGTTATAGTGGCAGTACTAAATTTTGTCCGTTCGAGTATAATTGCGATAGGATCTTGAACGAATCCCTGACAACTTACTGGCTCTGGACCTCCATTTTACGTCCCCTCCGTAGAACGGCATCCTAGAAACCCCTGCCGGGCTAATACCCTGCAAAGTTCTAAGAAAAAACTGCCTATTTATGTTATGGCCAAAATTTATATTAAGAGTGCCATGATTTTGCAAAACTGTATTTTTACGGTATTACCAAACTAGAAGTATAATAACTTCTATTTTGGTAATATAGATCTTCCATTTGTATCAATAAATTATATTAAAGTTAAATTTTGGGACATCCCCCATCTTCTAGAATACACTATGTTATCAACCCTTCGCCGGACGTAGAACGGCAGACACGTTTTTATTTTTTAATTGGAAATGAGAATTTCCGTCGACTTCTTGGGTTTACAGTTAGTCTATTTGCTATTCATCCCGTATAAGGAGAGGTAAAAGTAAATAGTAGTCGTTCAATGTAAAGTGAGGGGCCCTCACTTACCTGACCGCTTTTTTACCCCCCCCCCCCTTACTCAACTGCAAAAGTTAATTTTTTATTGTGTGGAGGGCTCAAAAATGCTTTTACTTGATGTTAGTAAATTGGTAGAAGTGTAATCAAAGAATTCGCCACTGAATCTATGTTACATTTTATTAAGTCTAATTGGGATTATTTTTCTTTTACTTGTATAGTTAAATTTTAATATTTTAATACTTAATATTAATATTTTAATATATGTTTGAGATTTAGTTAAACAAAGATTCCAAGTATTGAGGTTCCCTTATGCTACGTTTCCGGCTTCCCGCTTTTCTAATGCGGGTGGGGGTTACCAGAAACGGCTTATATCAAGTTAATATATGAAATTAATATAATGAATATGTATCTATTTTATATTGGATACTTTTCCAAAGGTGACGTGTTTACCAATTTATTTTATTTTAAGGAACCTTTGACATGGGATTAATAAAAATAAAGAAAGAATAAACTGAATCTGACCATACTATTTAAGTTTAAGGATAATTATTAATAAGAACATAAATCTCTATATACATAAGAGGCTTTGTCCTGACTGACATATGATTTACCCTCCCCCCCCCTGACTACCGCGACCATCTTTGTCAATGCGATCTCTTGTTAGTTCTCGCGAACTAAAATTTAAAAAACCGTAATTAATACGGATTTTTTTTCGTGACTAATCACCTCTCGCATAGGTAATTAGCCCAAAAATCTTTATTAGGTAAGACTATAGATTAGGGCGGGGGCCTCACTGAGGGCCGATAACACCGACTGTGGAACGTGTGTCTTGTCGTCATGATTAGTATTCCTTCCTCCTCTCTCAGATCTGAAATGAGGATGACAGGTCTCTTATTGTATGTAATAATATATCCGTAAAAAACAGACGGACGGAACTTATGAGTCATTGAGGGTGTACTTATATCCTTTGCACCTACATGCAAAACCAATTGCTAGACCCTGATGGAACATTTTGGCCAGATTATTATGTCTTTGGAAGTACTCTGGAAGACCACCAGAGAGTGTCAGTGGTAGAAGTAAGCGGAGCATAAATTAGAAGAGCAGGCTGTGTGCACAGCTCATGAAAAAATTTGTTATGATTTTACTGGCAGCAGTTGGTTGCTGCCCAGAAATAGATAACATCCAAATGCTGCCGAAACCTGTATTGCCTGTCCCAGCACGGCAGTGATGGGAAAAAATAAAAATAAAAAAAGGGCTCTAAATCAGGTAGTTCTCACATTTATTTATTATTTCTGGGTCAATTTTCTTTGTTGACAAAATATGGACGGTAGAACCTAGATGTTCTATACAAGTATGATGTTAAAATTCGATTTGTTAGCTTCTTAATAGTAACATTAGTTGTCAAAAAAAGTTATGCGAAGCTTTTAAACATACACGTATTGCATAAATTAGCTGCCATAAAAATTAACATGATAAATACAATTTAAATAATTAAAAACTTGAATCTGGTTTTCATTCATAAGAAAAAGATATCTCCATAAATATTAACTTCTTTATATATTTTTTTTTTATTATCGTTTTTAGTGGACTTCTGTTTATATGTTTCGAGAAAGACCAAAAATCTATCTAAAACTTTAAAAATCTCTCTAAACTCTAAAAACGTAAAAAATCCAAAAATACGTTTCATAAATTTATATTAACAAACTTTACTCTGGTACTTCGAAATGATTAATTGTTAAATGAAATGGTTGAAATATTACATTAACACACCGTGACGTTTCGATTTAAATGGGTAAAGTCGTTTGAATAAAAATGTATTCTTTAGGTGTCTTTTGGTACGTGCAGAAAGATTACATGTCAGGCAGCTGTCAACCGAGGGCTAAACCTGTTGGTTACGGGCAAATTGTATTCTGTAGGGAGCCTTTCAGAATTCTTTAAATGATTTTCTCGCGCAAAGGAAAAGAATTATTAATACTTAATTCACAATCGAAAGATAACTTACTTTGATAAATGGAGAGTATACAGCTATAGATATAAATCAATATGAAATGATGTAAATCAAAGCTCATTTTCAAAGCCCCGTATGATATTAATATCAAATACATATTGTGATACATATTATATAAATAAATACATAATTTCATACATAGTTTATGTCATGATTTATCACTTTTCACAGAACCTATTTATTATTTAATTACAAAGTTATGACTCCTTTAATTAATAACTAATAATTTGCCACGGGAAAAACACGGATTTTCCTAGCCCAAGCCAGAAAAATAGATTTATATAACCCTCCCTAGATATCGAAAGAAAATGAAGTGTTGTTTCAATAAATCAAATTACACCGCCATCTTTGGAAATTTATAGAACTTGCAAATAATCACACTGATTGTAGTATAATAAGCATTTAAATTGCTAAAAAAGAAATATTGAGGCCAATAATCGAAATAAAAACTACCCTATCTTTTAAGTCGGCCAAAACTACACACAATGAGCTAAATTTCATCAAAATCGGTTGTGTAGATTCCGATTTCACCTCCGATAAACATCGGGACATGAGATTTATATATATATAAAGATGATATCAGATTACATATTTAAACTTAAATATATATTCAAACATAAAATATTCCTATTTTTTTACAGTTCTGAGAAATCATTGGCAACTCCTTATAATTGTATGAGAGGTTGTAGTTATATAGATAGAATTAATTTAAACTAGTATTGTGCAAACACAGTACATTGTTATTTTAATTGTTATTAAAATAACAATGTAGAGTTAACAATCAAGTGCCCTTGAATAAACCTCTAACTACAGACCCTGATAATATTTCATTCCCGCATTAGCGAGCATCCTCAAATAAAAGCATTAATAATAAAACCCTTTTATAACATGAATGATAGTAGAACAAAAATTAATTACTTCTACCATATCGTTTATTTTCTATTGTTACAAATATGTCATATTATATCCATCCAGGCTGAATTGGTTTCATTTCATGATTTAAAATAAAAACATAAGATGGTGCAATGCCTATGCCATAATAATTTGCCTTCGCTAGCTTTTAAAGGAGGAACAAAAAAAAAAACACTTAATTTGTTTTCATTTATATTTATTGATATTTACGAAGGAATTAAAACAAAATCATTAGAGTAAAAAGAGCCATTGAAAATGACATGAATAAACTAGTAAAAAATTACCCTTTGGAAGCACCCTAATAATAGTTTTAAATTAGAAGGTCTCGAGGCCACCTTCTTTTCAGACGCCACAGGATATTATCAGTAACAGAAGGGGAAGCAAGAAGGGAAACAATAGAGTTTGAATGAAGTATAACATGAAAGAATAGGTATAGGGTAATGCCGAATCGGCAATTTATCTAGTATATCAAATATAATTTTTTTTTAAATATTTTTCCGCAATATAGTGTTGTTCTTTTTTCTAAATACGTTTCGATATGGCTGAGGTGACATGGAACATTAAGATGTTTATGGTTAATTTATTCGTGAAAAAATAAATTTTCCATTTGATTGCATCAATGATATTTTGTTTGTTTAACGTCACTTTATGCCACTAAGGCTAATCGGACGATGCTACAGCGGGAGTCCTTAATTTTGCCTATCAAGGAATTATTAGGATAGGGATCTTTAACGAGCACTAGAAATCGCGCAGGCTCAGAACCTCTATTTTCTGTCCCATCCGATGGACGGCATAGCCAATGATTTTTACTCCCTTTGATCCTAGGGCCACCACGGGACGCGAACCTGCGACGTTTAGTATTGTAGGTTGCCAAGCTAATCACTACACCGCAGGTGACCCCTTGAATCAATGATGTGAAGATTTAGGATTTTAATAATTGGATGCGAGAAGAATTTGATGTTTTGATGGAGCCCCAAAGCACAACTCGTTCCTTTTTATATCCATGTAAATGAAACTTTTGTGATTGATTGGGGAAGTCTTCCTTATTGCAGGAATTCCTCGGAACTTCTGAACCCCGAAAACAACTTCTCTGCAAACTCCAGTACACTCTGGATCGTTACTTACATTGATGCTATATATACGGATACACTTGAATTGATCTCTGCGTTTTGATAATATATTTTTTTTAAATTACAAATATAGTATTTATTATTCTAAGTAAATTCGATCATTCCCCATATTACTCCTTCAATCTTCCACTTCCTTTCAAGACCTTTTAGACTTACTTATCTCTTGCAGAGCCAAGAGTGGCATTATAGGCACCTGGGGTTAATATTGGTACTGTTACTATTTAGAAAATAATCACGAACATAATAGTAGAAACGACCTGGACTTGAAGTAAAAGGTTTTAAGAAGTCGCGTGGAAGCGCTGGTGTTGAAATCTGTTGCAGTTAGTGAGTTGTAATGTGTTTTATGTTTATACCGGTACATGACATTGAAATGTAAGTATTTATCCTGATTTTACAACCATTTGAGGATATTGAGGCATGATGCTAGTCAAACAGTCTTGTTGAGCACATTATTAGGATTAAATATATCTTCGGAATCATATGTTTTCATTTTTTAAACATAAATATAACTCTTATTTAAAAAGAAAAATATAAATTTAATTTATTACAAGTTTTCTCTTTTTATCACAAAATTTTTGTACCATCAAATATGATTTTTTTTTTATCATGGTTCTCATATTACCAGCGCATATATAGGTAATTAGGTATATAATATTACAATTCACCAAAACAACATAAGTTTATTTAGGCAACTTTTCGGATCCTAGAGTGATTGAAATAAAACAATTGTTATGGTGTAAAATAAAAACTGGTTGCTGGATGCGACATCCTAATAACACATAAAAAACAGTTTGTCATATCTTCTCAAAACTTTCAACTCCTAACTCAGAATTATGTCTCAAGTCAGGATGACGCCTCCAGCAACCAATTTTTATTTTACACCGTAACAATTGTTTTATTTCCAATCGAACTATTAACAATCAAATTTGATGATTGAATTGAAAATGGCTCTAAGTGCGGAAACGTTGCCTAAATATTGATGAATATTCGCCTAATTTTTATTATAGTAAAAATATTTTTAACATCTTTAGGTAGTAGGCCTAGGTTTTTAATATTAGCATTGTTTGTTTTCTGTAAACTTTGAGATTTATTAAAGAGTTATTAAGTTTTTACAGTAAAAAAATAAAATGGGTGCCCATAATACCACCCTTACCTCTAATTGTAAGAATAGTAATTCATTTACTTATTTTGCTACTCACCATCATATCCAGGTGGAGCTCCTGGGTCTGATTGCGGCGCCAGATGGAATCGGCAGCTCCAAGGAGAGGCTGGCAGAGAGGGTTGTCCGCCACAACGGCGGTGATCATCAGCGCTAGCAGCAGCATGCTCAGGCTTTCATCACCTACAACATCAGCCAGGAGGTTAAATAATAAATATTTAACTCCGTTAAAGATCCCTATCCTAATTATACCTGGATAGGCAAAATTTAGGACTCCCAATGTAGCATCGTCCGATTAGCCCTTGTAGCATAAAAATGGGCGTTAAACAAACCATCAACCAAAAATATTCGATATAATTCGGCAGGTGCAACTAATCTTCCCCGATTTTGTTTTTGCTGATTTCTAAAGCGTTATCAAATCAAGTTAAACGGTTAAAGATTTAATTGAAAAAGTGCTTAGAAACGTAAAAGTATTAAATGCTTTGTTATCGAAATACGTGAAATAAATTGAGAGTTCAATAAATTAATTGAATATAATCAATCAATTCAATCAATCTTTATCCTTTTTCCGAGCAAGTAAGGTTTTTTCAAAGGTTTTTTTTAAAGACATTCAAAATTATTATAAAATCGCGTCATTTTCGACATATGTTCTATAATTCAAATAATTCTCATAATTATTTAAAATTTTAAATTGCTGACGAGATGATACAATCGATTGTCGCACCTTCTAGCGATGAGGGTTAAGGATCATCACTCAACTTACCAAACAAAAGACAAATATGTAACACCACACTAAAACCTATTTGGACTTACGGAGCAGAATTTTGGGATTTCACACATAAACAAACCTTTCAAAATTCATAGAAAAATTATAACTGCTCTAAGGTATATTTCTAACAATACAATACACAAAGACATGGATATTCCACAGTAAAATCATACATTCACGAAATTACATCACATTAAACTTTTCAAATCACACCAATTCAAACCCACTTGTTTCTTCTCTTTCTTTCTCCTAGTTGCGGTCCAATGAAGATTAAAAAGACAATGGCCGAGAGATCTATTTTAACCATGACCTACCTATTTTACGTGCAAACATACTAAATCAAGCAAATCGCAGACATTAAATTTTTCCTTTTCAATAGAAAATGAGCTCCAGTGCAGGTGTAAATGAAAAAATATAAACAAAGAAATAAAAATTTTATATTACAACTAGAAATGTTAAATTACGAGTTTACATTATTGAAAGATTGTAAATATACACCCAAACATTCACAAACTATCCTATCACTGAAAGAAGTTACTTTCATCTTTACCCTCCTCAAAGACATTCTAATTTATTAGCAAGCCGGTAAGAATAAAATAACTGAATATTTCAAGTTATGGTTAGAGAAGGTAGACACTGGTTCTACTGGGACTGGTCCAGGTCATTGAGTCCTAAGAAAAATTTCTAGTCACGTACGGGGGCGAAGAGAAGTAAAGTCAATATGTCCATGTCACAGGAACTGCTTCAGCCAGTCACGGTGTTAAAAATAACCTCCTAACGCACTGTTCCAAATGTTCACGTGCTCTACATTTATCACCAGACAAAAAAATATTAAATATCACCTTTAAGATCTTTAAAAGAGATCTTTTCTCTCTTCCGCGACGTATATAAACAATAAAAAAAAACTCAAAAAGTTAAAAGCCTAATATGCACTATGCTATGTAACAAATAATAGGTAACTAAATAATAATAAGATCAAACCTGATTTTCACAAGACGGTTGGGCGAATCCTTCACGGATTGCATTTTTTTTTTTTCAAACTTCTATTCTTAGATAATTTATACTTAATTACATTTGTGGACCTTGAAAGTAAAGGGTTCTAAGTAACCACTGGTGCAATCAAGGAGGGGGGTTCGGGGAAAGACTACAACTTTGACAAAACAAGAACTTTGTAAGAAAATTTTAAGTAGCACATTTCCATTCAACCAATTTTCAAATAAATAGTACATTTTGTACTTGACAGATATAGTTAGATTTTTTCTAAAATTCAATAAAATGATTTAAGCCCCCCCCCCCCCCCGATAGTAATCCTGGTTATACCACTGTAAGTAACATTCTTTCCATTTTCAGGAAATTTAAGTTAAAGTTTAAAAAATACTTTTATTTAGATTTAAATAATTAACTATTAATTTATTTCCATTCTAAAATCTCAATCATGTATTTTAAGTTTAATATCTGTTTTAAATTTTTTTCAGTTTTAGGTGTTTTATATTCTATTTTAGATATAAAAAAAAAAAATGTCGAGTTGGATGAAACATTTGTTAATCAAGAAAGGCTAAACTGATATTTACGATCTTTGATTTGTTGGCTTCGTCACTGTTCCGAATAGCAGGATGGATATTAAAGCAGAGAGGAGAACTATTAACTTTTTACCATTCTTCACTTTTCATCACATTTCGACGAAATTTAAACACGTTTCCTTTTTGGGTGCTGTAGTAGTGTAACCGAGAAACCGTATAGCTAGCTTGAAAGTCGAGGAAGGGAAGGACAAAATGAAAATTTATAAAAATATTGTTATGAAAAGATCAATTTCACATTAATGTTATGATGGGTAGGTTTTGGGTTAGGGGAAGGGAGAGGAAAAATTATTAATTTTATACCGGTTTTGTGGATTTTAACGAATGTTGAAACAGTGGTTTTTAACATACTTAAATATTTAACCCCGTCAGTGTTACTTTATATACACTTCGAGCTAAATATTTTTTAAAAATGTCACTACTACCCCTTGTATTGTAGGTCAACATTTATAATTTATAATATTTATTCTTTAAGTACGGGTGCAAAAAAGTTGTCACTTTTTAAGGACAGTGAAAGTTTGGAGTTTTTTTCTTTATTTAAAACTTATGAGACGAATACGATGTTCAATATTATTATAGAAAATCTGAATTCATGACTTCCACTTTGTGAATATGTAGTATCTTTAAAGTTTTCTTCTCATAAGTATAAGAACTAAATTAAATGTTTAAAAATTTTTATTTTTTTATTTTTACTGGCGCCCAACAATTATATTCAAAACAATGTTATAATAAATAAGAAGAAGAGGCCGAGATATTAGGAGCACACACGGAGGACAGGCGGCGGCCAGGCTCCGCTATGCTAAGGCCCCAGATCGATAACTTACACAATTTATGGAATTTGGGGGAAAGGGGCGAAGAACCTCGGGCTTATCTGGTCAGTGTTGCCTCTTATAGCCTGTCTTCAGCAAGAGTGATGGGCCATATCCACAACCTCACCTATTCCCATAATAAATGCTTTATCCCGCCTCTGATGCTAAATTTCCTGTTATCGTACAACAGGTCAAAAATCTCACATATCAGATTGAAGTATATTTTTCAAAATAATAGAAGGCAAGAGCCAATTATAATTAGAAAATCAAGAGAATCAATTTTTCGTTCTTCTGCCCAAAATTTTTATGGCAGTATGTTCAGTTCAATTTAAGTATGGGTAATTTTTTCAGAGAACAAATAAAACTACTAATATCTTGGCTTCTTCTTCTTATTTCTTATTACATTGTTTTGAATAGAAGTGTTTGGGCGGTACTTCAAAAAAAATTACAATATAACAAAAATTTAGTTTAATTCTCACTCTTACGAGGAAAAAAAAATTTTAAGTTAAGTGAAAGTCACGAGTTCGTTTGTCTGTTGTCATTGTATTCGTCTCTTAAGCGGTAAGAAAAAAAAAACTTAAAGCTTTTCCGTCATTAGAAAAAATACGCAAATGTTCTCCATTATTGGAGAATAACATATCTAGCACTCTCTAAACTTGGTCATCAAAATTGTTGTAGTAATCCTCAAGAAGCAATTAAAAACCTTTAATTGAATTCGGATTTTGATAGAGTAGCCCATTCTGAACTAAACCAATTCTATAAAAATATTATTACTTTTCGAACACCCCTTGGGTATCTGTTATTTAATACTCATCATAACAAACGTAGATTACTTGCTCAATTGCGGATGGCTGGTACGCGCGTTTATCAATTAATAATGAAAATAGAACTTTCAACAGTAATCGATCGTGTAAATATTGTAATTCTGGTTTCAACCATTCTATTCTTTGTTAAGTTGCTATACCTTCGACAAAATTAGGCAATCCTTCTAAAATGAATACAGTAAAACTTCGATTAACCGTCTCCTTCGGGACCACGGACGTTACGGTTAAACGAATATACGTATAAGGGAAACACGATTAAAAAAATACCTTAAACTATAGATGGCATACCGATTACCCTGCTTCTGCTTTAAACATAAATAAAAACTGGTTTCAACTTCAAACATTTTTTATTAAATGGTTAAAAGATATTTACAATTGAACTTAAGTAGTTTTCTTTACAAATTTTTCAAATTAATCTTATCTAATAATTCATAGTGCGTCGGTGGGTCATTTTTGTTTTTCTAATTTTTTGTTATTTTTTTCAACTAATCAAATCGAAAACTAAAAAAAAAAAAAAAAAAAAAAAAAAATTGTTCTACTTTAATGACTTCTTTGACAAAAACTAACGGAAAAACGACCGACGTTTAATCGATGTTTGATTGTAGCTCCAAGCGGAAATTATTCCTAATTGATACTAGAGAATCTTTCGTTTTTCAAAGATGTTAATCAGTTTAACAATATTTTCTTGTTTGTAATCAAGGCAATTAGCAGAAAAATAATTTCTGATATATTGATTCAATTGTTATGTTAAATTTTCATTTTTATCTTATTGCTTGTAAAAATTGTAGTAATTGTCATATTAAGTTTAATATCTACAATCTTTCCAAATTTATAAAACCTTCCTTAGATAACCTTGTCATGGATAACAGCTATGATGTTAGAAACTCCATAGAGGCTAAAGAAAAAATAAAAGATTTAGAAATTAAAGAAGATGAGACAATGATTAGTTGGGATGCCATCAGTCTATTTACTCATATTCCACTAAAAGTAGCTTATAAAATAATTGAGCAAAAGTGGCATAAGGTTGAGCCATATACTAAAATAAAAAATAAAAATATTTTTTTGGAAGGCCTTAAACTTATAAGTGAAAACAGTTTTTTCAAATTTAATAATGAATTATACAGACAATTGGGAGGTTGTCCAATGGGTGGGGTATTGTCTATTGCGATTTCAGGCATTGTAATGAACGAGGTAATAGATGAGGCTATAAAAAGTACAGGGATGAGACCAAGGATTTTATTGAAATACATTGACGACCTTTTTAGTATTGTGGATAAGAAGGATGCAGCTCGTTTCTTAGAAGCCCTCAATAATTTTCATGATAAACTTAAATTTACAGTGGAATTAGAAAGAGAAGGAATGATAAGATTTTTGGACATGAACGTAATCAGGACAGGAAAGAAAATTCTTACACAGTGGACGAAAAAAGAAACCACAAGTAACAGGATTTTAAATTTTCTATCTCATCATCCACGACATATCAAGATAAATCTGCTAAACAATACCATGTCCAGGGCAATGAGATTGACGGATGCACAATATATGCAAAAGGTAAAAACTAAAATCTTTGATTTATTTCTGGAAAATTTTTATCCAAAATCATTAATTAAGAAATATTGGGCAATTAACCACAATAGAATTTTTGGAAATACACAGTTTAATAATGATGTGGTTCAAGGTAAAAAACCAGTAATAAAGAAATTCCTTAAATGCACATATGTAAAGGGGCTGTCGGAGACAATTAGTAGGTCATTCAAAGATTATGATGTGGATGACATTAGCCTGGCCTTCAAACCAACAAACAAAATACAAAACTTGTACACCAATCTGAAAGATAAAATAGATACAAATCTACAGTCAGGTCTGGTTTACAAGATTGATTGTTTGAGGTGCCCGGCTACTTATATTGGTGAAACTAGGCAATATCTAAAGGATAGGCTCTATCAGCATAAAAATGATTGTAAAAAAAGTGAAGAGAACAGGAAAAAGTCAGCACTAGTTCAGCACGATAAGCAAGCACGAATTTTACTTTGAGGGGGCCCACATTTTACATAAAGAAAGCAATAACAAAAAGAGGAAGCTATTAGAAGCAATGTATATTGCAGAAAATATTGACAAGTCTGTCAATTTTAAAACAGACACTAAAGGTCTCAATATGCAATATGGGGAAATATTAAGAAAAATTAATACTTAAGTTTATATGGATTGCATGGGTCTTTAATTTTTATTTTGGAAGTATACAGCTGATGTACATCATATAGTTTTGGGTTTATCTAAATAATAGGCCTTTGCTGGAGGGTGTACTATAATGAATTGGACTTTGCTCACCCTGAGTGTTTTGGGTGTCTTGGGGTTAGGGAACATTGGTTGAGAGTTGTATCTGCCCTGTGTGACTTCAAATGATTTTGTCTACCTGTTTTGCTGGTCTGTATATATTAAATACAGATGACTAAATGACTGTATTACAAATATTTATTATTTATTAATTGTATTGTTAAATGTTTTAGAACTGAAGATGGCTCAAAAGAGCCGAAACGTCTTTTAAATAAAAAACTTTATTGTTGAGACTAATTTGAAAAAATTTGTTGAAAAATACAGTCTCAAGAACTTAATTTCTTATAAGTGTTTAATATCTTTGTTCATTGAAAGCAGGTCTCCTGTAATTGTAAGTTATACAAAAACGTATACCTATATCTTTATCTGGGTACCTATAGCTATCTTTTCTTTTACTTTATTTTTTTTTTTGTCTTAAGGCTTTATAGGCAATATGAACTGAGATTTTTTATGCCCAGTATCAGAAAGAAGCCATTTTGCTTTCTAACTCTTCATCAATGACATATCTAATTTATTCTTTATTATGCGAAATTAAGTTTCATTTCTTTTAGGTATACAGGATATTATCTATAATAATAATCTAATAGAACATAAGGCTGATCGCACACTTAAACTAGGAGAGGCGCTACAAAAACAAAAACTTTGTTTAAATAACAACCCATTGTCGCCCTGCTCGCCTCCCCAGTCAGAGCAACATGTTTGGTTTTGTCGCTCTTTTCGTCACTTGTAGCCTCGCTCCAGTATGCAATAAGCATTTGGTATTCACAATCGAGGATTTATCTAATGATGTTCTAACTAACATGATTTCAACTAATACAAATATTCGAAGTAACCGGTTAAATGGAACCAGAGTAGGCCCTCATGGACATGTTTGCCCACCCTGTATATACAAACCGGGGAATACGCTACTCTGTGTTGCTTACATGTCAAACAGAAGCTGATTGGACATTAGCCGAATCCCAGGATCCTCAATAATCATTGGTCATCATTAGTGCGCCATCCATATAACAACCCTTGTCGGTCGGCCGTTCCTTGTTTTTGGAGATAGCGGAATATATCAGGGGCACCTTGATACATAATTCATCCGTGCGCTTCATAGCTCCCGGAAAAGGCCGTTCGCCTCCCGCGGCATTTTCCATTTTGGTGTTGCCTAACGGCCACGGCTTCATCGAGGCTATCGAATTTATTGGCCCATAAATCCCATAGAAGTTTCCACAGTTATTAACTCTCAGGAAGCAATAGGAAAAGTGTTTATACGCCGTTATCAGAAAAGTATGACCTTAAGGGTAACTCACTACAGGAAATATTTATTACTCAGCTAGTAACAAAGGATTGATAAATATATTATCAAATTTAAATGAGAAAAATATTAAAACGAAGGAAGAATATAAAAAGGATAAAATTATATTCAGGTTGTGTTCGATTTCAGTACTTACTGTAAGCTACTATGCCTAGCCCGTTATACTACTATAGCACAGGGGACCCCACGTGTTTCTCTTACTTATTCAAAGTAATAAATTAGGATCGAGTATTAAAACAAATAGTGTTTTTTTTTTTGTTTTTTTTTTTGTGTGTAGGAAAGTAACAATTAGGGTCGAGAGAGGGGAAAGGAAAGAAAAATTTGGTTCGATTGTGGATAAAATATTTTTTTTTAATTTTTTATTGCTCAATAAAATATTTGCACTGAAAATATAAAATAGATTTTGATGAATGAGGTATCACATGAAAGCGGATTTCATGGAGACGTGACAAATCGACATTGGGGAAAATGGGAAATGGGAGGCATCAAAATTTTGATGATTGTAGATAGCAACGAGACATTTTTTTTTTTACTTTCACTTACCTATATATGAAATATTTAGTAAGGAAAGTATTTCGATCGTGAAAAATTTCGACTTCCGGTTTTCAACAGAAATACACGTTTTGGGGTCCCCTGAGTCCAATTAACCAAGTTCCGCGAAATTGTCTGTGTGTGTGTGTGTGTGTGTGTGTGTGTGAACAGACTAGCTCAAAAACTATAAACCGCACTGACCTGAAATTGGGTATTTGGTGTATGTATATGCCCTCGACGTGACAGCAAAAATTTCATCAAAATTGGTCAAACGGAGGGGGTACTTTATTTAAAGAATTTTGTCTAATTTTTAGGTTTTTTTTTTCGATTTTCTCAAAAACGGCTCTAACGATTTTGATTAAACTCGGTATTTGGTGTATGTATATGCCCGCCATGCGATAGTAAAAATTTCATCGAAATTGATTAATTGGAGGGGGCACTTTACTTAATAAATGTTGTCCCATTTCCACGTGTTTTTTTTTTTTACTCAAAAACGGCTATAACGATTTTGATCAAACTGGGTATTTGATGTTTGTATATGCCAAAGATGTGATAGTCAACATCTCATCAAAATTGGGCAAACGGAGGGGGCACATTATTTTTTACCAGTTTTTTCCGATTTTTACCTTTTTTTTCGATTTCGATCTCCATAATGGCTTTAACGAGCTTCATCAAACTCGTCATGTTTAATGAAAATTAGGTGTTTTTTAATATCAGGTAAGCTTTATCATTATTAAAATGTCCTGAGGGGGCTTAAATGGGGTAGGGGCCTTTTTTGTTTGTTTGTTTTTTTGTTTCCTAAAAAGTACCTTTGTTTTTGTTTATATGGAGCAATTACTGTCTCTCGTTACGCCTTAAAATAAGAAATGGCTAAATATAAGATATGATAAAATCAAGTAAACTTATGGAGGTAATAAAAAAATTCAGTGTTTTTTATAGTGCAATTGAAAACAAACATATGAAATGAATGAGGAAAAATGTGTAACTTAGGGAAGTGGCAATTAACAAAACGCATTAATTTCTTATCTAAGTAAGTTGGTAAGTGAAAGTTGTGTGTTGCGCGCACGCACCAGATTTTTTAATATTTTGAGTCCTGTTTTTTTTTTAACCCTGTTATTTTGTTATTTTTTTTTACGTTGCTTTGACATGTTAAAGTTTTCCATTACTTTAAGAGAACGAGTAAATGCATTACTTTCGACTAAGTTAACATAAGATTAATTTTATTGCTTATATATGTATGCATTATAGAAGTAGTAATACAGTGTAATAAATATTTTTAGTATTTTTTTTTTTAAATTCAAAATAGAATATACTTTTTCTGATATACATCGGTATACATGAATAACTTTAAGTTTTAAAACTGTTTATAATAAACAATTTCCATGCAAATATAGGAAGGAAACTTTCATATATTTCATGCCTCTAACAAACATCAAACAATCGTTCGTATCATCTATTATGCATGCCCTTTACCATGCGTGCTTTTCATGCATACAAAATTAAAGTGACTTTACCTAACTCTCTTTCACTTCTCTCTTCCAACAAGTAATTTCAATAATATTAAAATTTGAAAGCCAATCAAGAACTAGTGTTAACGTGGGCATTATAAATTTATCGTCTGTTTAAAAAAAATAAATGACAAATTAAACGATTGATATATGATGATATATGATGATTAAATGATATTATATATTGACAAATTAAACCTCAAAAAAATAATATTTTCAGGCCCGAGCTTATTGAAGCACCTCGAGACCACCTTTCCGGTGCGATTCCGCTTGGTGGAGATTGAATTAATGTCTGGGCGAGACCACGAATTTAATCTGGATGTTCTGACAAAGGCAAGGTTGGTTTCTCAAATCCATTTAATAGCATTATAACTGAGAATCACTGACAATGTTAAAACGGCGATCGTTTCAGATAACATTAGGCTATGTCTGTTATATCAATATATATTTATATTTATTTTCAGAGTATCATAGAACAGAAGCATATGCAAGATAACAAACAAACATTTTTAAAAAATTAAAAATTTAAAACACCTATTTAAAAATAAAACCACGATTAGAGAGAAAAAAGAAAAAGAGAATCTATTCCAAGACAGTGAACTATTGAGCGGAGAGAGACATTAAAATAATCATGCAGTACAAAAAAAATCATTTAAACTAATACTTTATAATTTAAATGACAATACTGATATATGGCCTTTTATTTGACAGTAAAATTAACTCCAATTTCATCATTTTGCAGAAAAACACTTAAAATAACTTTAATAGTTTACCCACAGTATTGTAAAGAAGAACATTAAGGTCAGGCGAAACCATCAAATATTTACGCATACTAGTGTCTATGAAATATACAAATATCATTAAAAATTCGTTAACTACATTAAGCAGTTTTATATTTTATATTTTCCATTCTTGAAGTTAATAATAATAAACCCAAATAAGGAAGAAATCATCAATTGGGGCAAATACATCATCATGTAAAAATCATAAATCATGTAACTCTATATCATCTACACTTACGACATACCCATTATTACGGAGACATTGACTGCAACTTATGCTGATGATACAGCAATTATCACTAAACATCAGGACGCAACACAGGCATCATTAACTTTACAACATCACTTATACATACTACACGACTGGTTCCAACTATGGAAAATTAAACTAAATCATGACAAATCAAAACACATCACATTTACACTTAGAAAACATATCTGTCCACCCGTTTATATTGACAATAACCAAATTCCTCAGACGGACACAGTACACTATCTGGGACTCACTTTCGACAGAAGGATGACATGAAGCCCGCATGTCAAAATGAAAAAAAGAACGCTTACCAAAAGACTTAAACTTCTGTATCCATTACTTTCTAAATCTTCAAAATTAAAACTGAAACAAAAAATTAAATACGTACACTTACTTACTCAAACCCATATGAACATATTCCTCACAGATATTCGGCATAGCTAAAAAGACTCACTTACAAAAACTTCAAACATTTCAATCAAAATTGTTACGACTCATCACAAAAGCACCTTGGTACGTGACTAACTACACTTTACATACTGACCTCCATCTGCCGACAGTCGACCAACACATAACGACACTTTACAACCGATTTTTTAGTAATTTGTACGGACATCCCAACAGTTTAATAAGCAATATGGTTGACATTTGCATGGATACGAGAAGACTAAAAAGGCGCTGGATGAGGGATCTGCTCTCTTAGACAGCCAAGGTAATTGACTCAAGCCAAGAAGGGGGTGCTGTTGGGTGCTTTCCTTCCTCATGCCTGACATGTCATTATTTCATCTTACCGCCATCACATTCGCTGATTGTCCGCACTTTGCAGACAGGTGCGAATTAATAATTAAAGTCAAAAAAAAAAAAAAAGGTAAGAATTTTTCAAAGAGAAATACATTATTAATAGAAGTTTCTTCTGAAAAATTATGAAATGAGATTATTCTGTCAACTAAAAGGCTCATGACATATATAGAAGGATGGGGGACAAAAATCAGGACTTTTTTCTAATTGAGATATTGGTATGAACAGATCAAAATTCAAACATTGCCTGCATTGTTTTAGCGTAGTTGTGAATGAAAAATAATATTAGCGGTTTTCTTAGTTGTTCGATCCCTAACTTTTAGCAAGAATGCTGATTTTATCTCTTAATTCATTTTTATCAATTACTCATTGTTAATAAAAAAGGTTTAAATAAGTTGATGTAAAAAATCACTGTGGTATATAACTTGTTCCGTTTCAAACAATGTTTAATATTTATAATATTAATAATTTAACCATAATTACATAATGTTTAATTACATTGATTAAGTAAACAATTTTCGAACTAAAAAAAACTTTTATAAAGAAGGGACCGACTTTAATAATTAGAGTCAATTTGATTCCATTTTTTAAAATACATAGATGAAATTTCCGAATATCCATTTTGGAAGTTAAAAGCAAAACTTGTTTATTGGCAATGATTATCATTCTAATCCCCTTGAATGCATTCCACAACTTACAGCCATTTCGAATTCAAGGATGAACTATCCTAGTCCAAATATGATATTGAATCATCATACAGAACTTTTTCTATACATTTAAATGAATTAATCCTAATCTTCTTTTCATCATTATTAAATGAAATCGTTTCAATTGTTTCGTCCCATAAATAAATTAATAATAATACTCGTACTTATTTAATAGAAAAACGAGTATGTTACAATTTTTAATAAATAAATAATCAACAATAAATATTCCATTTTATTATTACCCAACATTAATATGGAAAGGAAAAATTCGATTCGATAGTAAAATAAGAAGAACCTCTGTTATACTTACTTTGACTGCTAATAACTTGTGAAAAGTTTGTCCCGATAGCCTGCAAAACTTTGAAGAAATCGAAGTTATTTTGCTTTCAAAGAAAATTTAAAAGTTTCATTTGGTTTTGTCTTTTTTGTGAGATTGGTTCATGAAAAAAAAAACTATCGGCTTAAGGTCAACGACTCTGGTAGATATTAAAAATTTGTAAACTTTCAATCAAATAACTAAGGTTATTGACATTGAATGAATTACAAACTGATATAAAAAAAAATTAAAGTTACTTGTAATGGATGATAATTATATGTTTTAATATATTTAAAAATCTGGTGCGTGCGCGCAACACACAACTTTCACTTACCAACTTAGATTAGAAATTGACGTGTTTGCTAATTATCATTTCCCAAAGTCACACATTTTTCTACATTCATATCTTATTTTTGTTAATCGTTAAAGCCGTTTTTGAGTAAATAAAAAAACCCGTGAAAATGATACAAAATTTATTAAGTAAAGTCCCCCCTCCCGTAGATCAATTTTGATGAAATTTTTACAGTCATAGCTCGGGCATATAAATACATCAAATACCAAGTTTGATCAAAATCGTTAAAACCGTTTTTGAGTAAATAAAAAAAACATGTGAAAATGGTACAAAATTTATTAAGTAAAGTGCCCCCTCCAATTAATCAATTTCGATGAAATTTTTACTATCGCATGGCGGGCATATACATACACCAAATACCGAGTTTAATCAAAATCGTTAGAGCCGTTTTTGAGAAAATCGAAAAAAAAAAAACCTAAAAATTTGACAAAATTCTTTAAATAAAGTACCCCCTCCGTTTGACCAATTTTGATAAAATTTTTGCTGTCACATCTCGGGCATATAAATACATCAAATACCAAGTTTGATCAAAATCGTTAAAACCGTTTTTGAGTAAAAAAAAATAACACGTGAAAATGATACAAAATTTATTAAGTAAAGTCCCCCCTCCGGTTAATCAATTTTGATGAAATTTTTACAGTCATATTTCGGGCATATAAATCGATCAAATACTCAGTTTAATCAAAATCGTTAGAGCCGTTTTTGAGAAAATCGAAAAAAACGTAAAAAGTTATTAAATAAAGTACCCCCTCCCTTTGAGCAATTTTGATGAAATTTTTGCTGTCACATCGCGGGCATATACCTACACTAAATACCCAATTTCAGGTTCCCACGGTTTATAGTTTTTGAGCTAGTCTGTTCACATACACACACAGACACACAGACACACAGACACACACACACACACACACACACAGACAATTTCGCGGAACTTGGTTAATTGGACTCAGGGGACCCCAAAACGTGTATTTCTGTTGAAAACCGGAAGTCGAAAATTTTCACGATCGCAATACTTCCACTTACTATATATTTCATATATAGGTAAGTGAAAGTAAAAAAGTGATCAGACCCTGCATATAAAGCAGAGAAACAGCGATACAGACAAATGCAAAATGGTTTTATTAAAATATTGATGAAAAGAGAGAGAGAAAAACTTTATTTATCATAAGAGAGGTGCTGCCCAACTACGTTGGGTTGCTAAAACACAGCATACAGTATGTCCGTATAAGAGTATTTGTAATATCTTATTAAAATAATATATAATAATAATAATAATAACATCCATATTTATATATGTATGCCAACAAGGTTATATTTTTTTCATTCTTTCTCTCTTTTACTCCATCCATGGAGTACTAAATTTCGAATAAAATATATCTATCATGCAACAACAATAACAATAAGAATAAAACCAAATCAGTAATAAAACCCAATAAGTAATATAATATATAATACAACTCAGTAATATAATAATATAATATATAATACAACTCTGTAAATACCTCATAAGAGTTGTATCATTAAATCTAAACCAATTAATACGCCACTATTAAAAATGTAAGTATTAAAGTAAAATCTGGTGCGTGCGCGCAACACACAACTTTCACTTACCAACTTACTTAGATTAGAAATTGACGTGTTTTGCTAAATATCATTTCCCAAAGTCACACATTTTTCTACATTCATATCTTATTTTTGTTAATCGTTAAAGCCGTAAAGTAAAGTACCCCCTCCCTTTAAGTAATTTTGATGAAATTCATGCCGTCACATCGCGGGGATATTCCCAGAGTTGGGCAAATTGTAATCAGAATAATGATTCATGAATATGAATAATTGGTAATCATAAAACAAATGAAAAATGAATAACCATTATTCATAATAATTACGAAGTATTTTTAATGATTATTGAGTGTTTATGGTATTCATTTAAAATGAATAATGAATAACTGGTATTTAGTTATTCATTATTCATTTCAAAAGAATACCATAAACACTCAATAATCATTAAAAATACTCCGTACTGATTATGAATAATGGTTATTCATTTTTCATTTGTTTTATGATTACCAATTATTCATATTCATGAATCATTATTGTGATTACAATTTGCCCAACTCTGCATATACCTACACTAAATACCCAATTTCAGGATCGCACGGTTTATTTTTTTTGAGCTAGTCTGTTCACACACACACACACACACACACACACACACACACACACACACAGACCATTTCGCGGGACTTGGTTATTTTGACTCAGAGGACCCCAAAACGTGTATTTCCGTTGAAAACCGGAAGTCGAAAATTTTCACGATCGCAATACTTCCACTTACTATATATTTCATATATAGGTAAGTGAAAGTAATAAAAACATCTTTGTGTGTAAAGATTCCTTTAAAAAAAATATATATATGAAATAAATGGTCGAGTGCACAGTAAAATAGTGAATCTGCAAAAATTCAACTTTTCAGGAGACACATAAAAACATCCTTAGTGCAATTCAGCGCATGCATACCTTTATGATTTTTTGATATTTTTTTATGCTATTTATTGGTGAGGAATCTTCCAATTTGAATACCCGGAATAATGTTAGAGTTTGAATCGTAGGGAAGATTACCTAGATCGCATTTATAAAAAATGTATACTTATATGAAAACGAACTTTTTAATTAACTAGAAATGAATAAAGATTGGATCGTGAAAATTTGACAGGGTGTAAAATACATAAAATTCAGACTGTATTTCAAACATCTCAAAAACCGTTTGTTTGTTTTTTTAGTTTCCTGTAAACCCTTATCTATGGATCTAAAGATGGAATCAAATTGACTCTAATTATTAAAGTCGGTCCCTTCTTTATAAAAGTTTTTTTTAGTTCGAAAATTGTTTACTTAATCAATGTAATTAAACATTATGTAATTATTGTTAAATTATTAATATTATAAATATTAAACATTGTTTGAAACGGAACAAGTTATATACCACAGTGATTTTTTACATCAACTTATTTAAACCTTTTTTATTAACAATGAGTAATTGATAAAAATGAATTAAGAGATAAAATCAGCATTCTTGCTAAAAGTTAGGGATCGAACAACTAAGAAAACCGCTAATATTATTTTTCATTCACAACTACGCTAAAACAATGCAGGCAATGTTTGAATTTTGATCTGTTCATACCAATATCTCAATTAGAAAAAAGTCCTGATTTTTGTCCCCCATCCTTCTATATATGTCATGAGCCTTTTAGTTGACAGAATAATCTCATTTCATAATTTTTCAGAAGAAACTTCTATTAATAATGTATTTCTCTTTGAAAAATTCTTACCTTTAAATTTTGTAATGTAATGAGAGAAATATTAAAACTTACTTTTAAGTTTACTCAAATATACATACAAAGTGAAAAGCACTTATCCAAAGTGTTCGATCGTGAAAATTTGACAGGGTGTAAAATACATAAAATTCAGACTGTATTTCAAACATCTCAAAACCTTTTGTTTGTTTTTTTAGTTGTTTTTCTGTACACCCTTATCTATAAAATTACTAGGGCTCCTACATTTCTTATATTTACAAACCTAAATAAAGTTACATGATTTTGAATTTCATGATTCATGATTTTTACATGACGATGTATATGACCCAAGAAATATCGTACCTCTGATCAACTTCAAGAATGGAAAATACTTTACCAGAGTATATTTATTTTTCGAAATTTCAGCGATGCTGAGATGAAATTAAATAGTAAAATTAATAAATAAATAAAAAATATAAAACTGCTTAATTTAGTTAACGAATTTTTAATGATATTTGTATATTTCATAGACACTAGTATGCTTAAATATTTGGTGGTTTCCCCTTACCTTAATGTTCTTCTTTACAATACTAGGGGTAAACTATTAAAGTCAGAGTAAAGGTCGAGATTAATCCCTAGAGAACTCAACAGAACAAACTTTAACCTGACTTTCAGCTCCTTCGCGGTAGAATGCTGCTCAAACACGCACGACCGACAAGGTTTCTGTGAAGGTGATACCTCAAAGCGGGGGCTCCTCAAATAATACATGCCTTTCACTTGATATGAGAAAGTGTCTTCCAATTGATGAAAATTCACATGAAAGATTAATTTTGGAGTAAAAAAACCTTAATACAAAGCCACATGTAACATAGATGTTTTTTCATTTAAGACGTAAACTAGAACAAAAAAATAAATATTTTTTAAAAATTATTTGTATTAAATCTTAAATAGGGCTTATTACTTGATTTGGATTAAATGATATTATAGAACAGTTAAAAAGAACAGAATATTAAGCAACTAGTCGTCTAAGCTGATAAGTTATTGGTGAATGTTATCTAATTGCTCTTCACATCATCATACCTTAAGTTACGACTCAATTATTTTCAATATTATAAAATTCAAATAGAAAGCAGTATTTATTAAATGAGATATTCAATAATGTCCTTCATGTTTTCCTTTATTTTATAAAGGTATTTTAATTTATTTTTTTATATTTTATTTAATCGATGTTTAGTATGGCTAAGCATATTTTAGTAACTTCAAGTTGTTGTAGGCGCTGGAAGATATATCATTCCTAATAAACCAAAGTAACTAAACCAAGGGCTAGACCTACGGTGGGATAAGGGGGGTGCGTTCCTCCCGGAATTTCGGAGAAAAATAAAATTAGATGACTAAATTTTTACGAATATTCTAGTAAAATAGTATTTATGTTTAAGGATTCAATAGTTTTTTTTTTTTGTAATTTTTCTTTTTCTCCTCGCTTTGAGTATATTTTTTTTTCTCGCTTTGAGTATTTATTTTTTTTTCTCGCTTTGAGTATTTTTTTTTATTTCATCCATCAATTCCACCCAAAATGTTTTTCCTGGGACCGCCCCAGAGAGGAACAGCTGCGTGTCATATTCCCCATGCTTGAAGAATATTGTTATTAGATAATCTTGTAAGTTTTGTTGTTAAGCTTTATCTTTATTATTCTTAGATAATTATCTAATAAGATTATAATCTTATAAGCTGTACAATTTGCTGACCTCAGACATTTTTGGACATTCCGAAAAAAAAAAAAAAAAATGTGATTTAACTCCAACTCAAGTTTATTTTACTAATAATGAATGAATATTACTTATATAATTTAATTAAACAGAATAAAAAACTAAAATAACTATCTTGGTCTCCTCCCTATGCCATCTCACCCATTCTTCTTCTTTCCTTACACCCTCCCATTCCCAATGCCTTACTGCCTTAATCAAGTTCTCCTTAGGAACGGGAGTTCCTAAGGGAGGGAGTCTCCTTATACTGTTTGCTGAGCCTACACGATAACACTCCATCAGCTTCCTTTGCCTACTCAAGCCATCCTTCTTCCAACGAAGTCCTCTTTGCTCCCTTTTACCAAATATTTTTGTTTATCCTATTTGATCTGTAGTATAATAATCCCGAAAAATACCAAATGACGTTGATTTATGAATGATTTTTACTACCATTTATGAAAAATAATGGAAACAGAAACCCTCAGTTAAAAAATATCCTATAGACTTATACCAATCTAGATATTCCTATAGACTTATTTCCTCAACTAATTTTGGTTACAGTGTCAAGCAAGACCGGTCAATGCTACACCTGATATGGTATTATGGGCACCTGAGGTTAATTTTTATGCCGATAAATAAACTTTGAAATATAAATAGTTATCCTGATTTTACAACAATCGGAGAATGTTATATCATGGTATTTGACATTCATTTTAGTTTTGAACAGTTTTAGGATTAAATTTAAGTAATCAGTAAAACTATTTCTAGTGAAATTTACCAGTCTTTGGCCTCTTTTTCAACAAAATGGCGAGATTGGTAATTTGGGCTTTCTCAGTGCTTGTATTATAGGCCCCCTTTTTAGGTGATCTTATATCAGTACTTAAATTCAATGTTGATGAATGTTTGATTTCTGTAGTTTAGAGTAAAGTGGAACGCGGAAGGGAATATTCTCCCATTTTTATAAATATATTTCACTCTTATTATAAAAAGAATTGTATGCAAATTGGAAATTTTCTTATTGGAAATTAAAAAAAAAAAAACATTTATCGAGATGTTAGGTAGTAAGTCTAGGTTGTTATTATTCATATGATATTTTTACCACTATGTTTTTTGTATACACTTCTAGATTAATTCAAGAGTTATAGAACTTTTTATATAGTATTCAAAGGAAATATGTGCCCTTAATACCACCCTTACTTCGAACAATAAGTTATCATCTGAAATAATGTTTCTATAAAAAAAAAAAAATTATTGAACTGGTTTCCAAACTGTATTTCATTCGAGCATGATTCACCCTCCTATTAACCCTTTAGCGCCAGAGCTGTGCGAGTGTATTGCGGGCCATGTGGCCTGAGACCTTAGACCGGCTGCCATGCCCGGTGGCCTGAATACTTTTTGCCACATTCACTCTTCTTTATCTCATTATTCATATTTTTTCTTCTAAAGGTGCTGGGGAAATTAATTTGTAAAAACCCGAAAAGAACTCCATGTCAATTAGTTTTCAATACTCGGAAATTTTTGAAGAAACCACAAACCTCGTCACTGGGAAATACCGGACGGGCTGGAAACAGGGTTGGAGAAACGCGAATGCCACTTATGTAAAAATAATTTTCATATGTTCTGCACTAGTCCAAAATATGAATTACAAAATGATGACTATTTTGTCTGCTCGCCATGCTCCTATAATGTTCATGAAATTAAAAAAATACGTGTAGGAACGTACCTAAGTAGACATACTTACATATAATTTTTAGAACTGTTATATTAAATGTTATGTATATATCTGTTTATTTTATATCATTTTTAAATTATATACTATATTCTTTTTACGAGTTGATACCTATGATTTATGATGTTGCATTCCTAAATAATTATACGCTAAATCCGAAGCGAAGAGTAAAAATTTAATTTTTTAAAAGAAGCCACAAAAACATCTCTTAAGGTGCTGACTACTGGGGTTTTTATTCTAGTGCAATAGTAAAATAGAAAGAGTTGAGAAATCAATTGAAATAAGTTCCGCAGTTTCAGGCTTCTAATGCTGAAGCAGGCGGAACTGATATACCTATCAGTCTGCAGGTCACAGGGACTGCAGCGCTCGAACTGATATATCAGGTCTACAGGCGTTAAAGGGTTAAAAACACTTCCTGACTACTACCCTAAATTATAAGAGACCTGCTAATAAAATCCAGTGGTTAAATATATTGCTCATAATACCACCCTTACTTCTAACAGTAAATTATCTTCTGAAATAATGTTTCTATAACAAAAAAAAATTAATGAAGTGGTTTCCAAACTGTATTCCAATCGAGCTTGATTCACCCTCCTATTAAAAAACACTTCCTGACTAATTACCCTAAATTATAAGAGAGCTGCTTATACAATCAAGTGGTTAAGTAAATTCTGGAAGGAAGTTTGGTGAGGCTGAATTCCAACCCCCAGAAAGAGGATGATAATTATAGGAATCCGCTCCGCTAAAATATAGAAAATAAACGAGACGGGAACTTCTCGTCATATTTTATCCGCTCAAAGTTAAGGAAACATTTGATGTCTGTAAATTTATTCAAATTAAGTTTTCCGTATGATACTTTCAGGACTGGATGAGGAGAGGGAGATATAATTTGTAACAATCATGCATAAATTAAAACTAGTCCCTTTAGTCGGAATTATGCCGGGTGATGATGCCGAGCAAGAAGGGGTCGGAATGTCCCTTGATGTAATGCCTCGGTCCAGGCATATATTAGCAGCTCTTCCGTCCTCTGCTAATGACCTCCGCGGTTAGCGTTCCTAGCGGCGAGATGTAGGGGAGTGGGTTCTCCTCATCTTCTCTGTAGTAGTTATTCGAATTAAAATGAAGAGTAACAATTTATAAAAGGCTGTATAAAAAACAAGTATCTTAGCTGATATTTGGTTCTAAAAATAAATAAAAAAATATTAGGGACATAATTTCAACATTAGTTAGTTCCAAGTCCACCTCTGACAATCATCGATATTTATGCCGGATAATACGGAGTATCAATACTTCAAGAAAACATATCGAATGAAATATTTATAATGCTATGTTTCGTTACATTATTTTCATTTAGTTTTAGGCGTATTTTTATTCTAATTCCATTATCAGAATCTCAGTGAGTGTCTCAATGTCATCTTGATTATTTTTAAGATTTGGTATATCCTGAATATCCTAGGAATTTATTATTCATTCCGGCATGCGCCACTAAATTCTGACGCTTCACAATTATCATCTTCAACAGTGTTCATAGGTCAAGATAAAATAGAGTTTTCTTTGTTTCATTGGTTTTTTCCTTTCTTTTTCATAGGAACATGCCTATTTTCAATACTAGAAAGGAAGACGATTTTCAAAATTAACTTAATTTTTTTTAAGAAATTAAGGAAGGTTATGTACACACATAAAATAAACATCGGAGAAATGAATATAGTTCTCATGAACATGTTTCAGTTAACTTTACATTATATTTGCATATTACCCCTCCCCTCCCACAAAAACAAATATTAAACCAATTTCTTGCAAATAAAAAGAATGTGTCTGATTTTTTCAACGTTAGCAATAGAATTTTGTATAGATATAAACATATTTTCATAGGGATGTACTTACTGTCAGTGGCATACATTTATTAAGCTTATCAAGCGTTCAAGTTAAAAACATTGAACTAAAACAAGGCATGCGAATTTTCATTATTCCGATTTTAGTAGCATTTCAATCCATCTCTTCATAAAACAAAAACTAAAATAACTTCTTCATTTTTTTTCTTTTCTATAGCGGCCTCGTAATCATTTGCCTCTCAGTAGTATCTAGGTTGATTCAATCTTTACATCTGATGCATCTCTTACCAAACTATTGTGGCATTTATTTCTGCTTCCTGATAGATTGCTACGAGCTTCACCACACATCTGAACATACTTGACAACACAATATTGAGAGACAAGCTCTCTGACATATACAGATATCCATAATAAAAGGAAGAAGATGAGAAAATGTCGCGCTAAGTACACATCCGTGGCCTCTATTTCTACCTTTGGAAAATAAATGATAAGGAGAGCGACCGAGAGAGAGAGAGAGGGGGGGGGGAGGAGAGAGGGCAGACTTCGACGGTTGTTGAATGATTCACGTAGTTCATAATTCACGTGCCTCCATAGCAGCGCAGCCTGAATCCAGCGGCAGGTGCAATATTGAACACGCTAATGATTAATTACTGAGAGGTGAGAATGTTTCGGGAGGGGAGACGAGGTCTTAGAAATCTGAGCCCCGAGCTCAAAGAGCTATTACAAACTATTTAAAAATGGATTAATAATCTCATTTTAAATTTATCCTTGCATAAATACCGTATGAAAATTAGCGAATATCATTTCTTAATTAGCCAAGTCAGAATTTTTTGCTATGTAAATGTGCAGTTAAACAACAGATTGCGGCAGGGATGGGTCACAGTAAAAATACAAGAAATATTTACAGCCCTATAAAAAATAATATTCAGAGAATACCATTTGATTTTTATTATCTTCAATGCAAATTTTATTGTTCCGATACTGTGGTTCAAATGAACAATGACTTAGTGTGATTGGTTATGGAGAAGAGTGTAATCAAAATACTAATACAGGTTCCATCACAGGGACGTGCGAGGAATATGGACGAGCTGCCAATCCAGCAAACACTGGAACAGGAGAGAGAACTCTGATTCATTTATTAAGTGAAGCTGCCCTTTTACATCAGGTCACTACACAACATGGCACACTGTATCATTGTCAGCATTCTATTGGATCCAGCTGCATCCCCTATTTATACAATCAACATCGTCGATCTTCTCTAGCATGTCCCAGAATGGTGTTTTGGGATCTGCGCCAGATCCTCCTGATCCGTTAGAGACACAGGAATCAGGTACCTCCAAAGTTTCAGCTAGAACCTATATGACTTATCTAACATATGTCGGGTGAGGATAACCAAAACACTGGAAATTTTGCGGGTGGATCATTGTAGCGTTGCCTCCCATTGGCATCTTACCGGCACTAATAATCACTTCCTGACAGGTGTATATCGAAACCGAAGATGTCCTCAACACTTCCATTGAGTCCATCCATCCATTTTGGAATGGATATGAAGGTCCCAAGAGCAATTAGTCGAAAATCCATCGGAAGCTCTTGTTCAGGCTTAAGTGAGCTAATCCTAATACAATTGATTTGGTAATTTATTTATATTATAGGTAAAATGGATAATGTCTATAATATTTTAGTTTTTGAAAATGAACCTGCATGACATATTGTTTTTAATATAAAACAAAGATTCTTTCGAAACAATAGTAGTCTTTAAGTTTATTCATAATTTAAAGAGTATTCAGCTTATCCTAAGACAATTAAAGAACCCTATCCTAATTATAACTGGGTAGGAAAAATTTTGGAGTCTCACCGCAGCATCCACCGATCTGCCATAGGAGAAACAAGGGAAAAATACAATTACACCTATAATTAATTTGCTTACAATGAAAATAAAATATGCCGACGAGCCTTATTTAGATAAAAATTAACTACAGTAATGATTGTTAAAAAATCAACGTCATATGAATTTCATACACTAGACACCCTTACATATACTTTGCAAAAAATTTAAAAATTCTTACTAACAATAATGCAGTAATATTGAAAAAGTTTGTTTATATGTAATATTACAATCTGTTTGCTACCCTCAATATGCATCACAAAAATAGGAAATTTAATTTCTCAGTTATATTTACTCATAATATCATTTACAGATATAAAGATTAATTTCTTTGACTAATAACCAACAAAGCATTTAGAGCAAAATGAAAAAAAAATGTGTACAGTATTTTCTTATGTATATAAGAAAATGCTGACCTCTGATACATTATAAATGATATACCCAAGAATCTAAAGTGGGTTTTAGTTTCAATCTCGAACTGGGCAATCAATATCCATCCAGATTATTAAAGTTGATGAGGATGCCCCTTTCCTATAAACGACCAATTTATGAAAGTGGTATCGGGTGATTTCTTAATATCTTAGAGTTAAATAAAATCTTTAAAACATTGTATAGAAAAAAATATTTAAGAATTGGTACTCAATGACTTCAATAGGATTGGGGAAGTAGGTCGTTCGCGACTGGATCAAGTAACCGCAAGTTGGCAAACTTTGAGGAGGTATCAGCTCATATTACTGCAAGTGACACATTCTCAACTTCCCTAGCCAATTAAATGGAAGCCTAATGCCGGGCTTACTAGCCTGGGTTAATCTTAGGTCAAATACGGATAACTATGCGATATAAGCTGCAAATATATGCGCTGCGAAATACTAAACAATTGTTATTTATTATTTCTAATTAGTTTTTTAGCAATTGTCCAATCAAACAAGTTTCTAACCCCTCCAAGCAAAAGTGTAAATTTTAAAAAATAATATATTTTTTAAGTTTCTGATGTCATTTTTTTTTATTATTTTTTTTTTTTTTGTAAAGCTATGTGAACAAAAGTGACCAAATTTTCGCGCGTACATACGTACGTAGTATATTAATAGTTTTTGCGCTGCACCCTCTCTTTAAAATAAGAAATAATGTCACTCAAGTTGTAGAATACTCTGATAAATATATCTATGTATTTATTTTTCCTTAATCTATTCATACACCTCAATAAATGCGAAATAATGAAAATGCATAGTTTTTTTTATATTGAAAAAGAAAGTAGTTCCATTAGTTTCGAATTTTTAAAAATGTTTTTGAAGAAATTTTCAGAACCCTAAAAAAAGAAACAAGGTATTGACCCTTAGTCATGAAAAAAATACTGCATCTATCATTTTTTGTATTTTTTTTCCATATCTATATTTTTTTCAAATTTTTATCATAAATAAATTTAAAAAGGCATCGATGGAGTAGACTAAAAAAACTATCACCATCGTAAAACCTATTTAGGCGGCTATGCCCTCTGTTTAAAATGTGAAATCATGTTAATCAAATTGTAGGAGGCTCCAATAAAAGTATTACTATTTTTATTTTCCAAATTAATAATTATTCATACCTGTACATAATTACAAAATAAAATGAAACTTTTACAGCAAAACAACTATGGTATCAAGTTGCCTAGAATCGAAATCATGTAGATAAATCAATTAATAAGATTTTTTTTTTTAACTTTTATGAAACACACCATTTTAAGGGGGGAAATAAGTGAACAAAAAATTCAATATGGATATAGCGAAAACTCGGAGAGGATGTGAAGAAACAAATGAATCCGATGTAATAACAATTATTTTTTATGACCGTAATTAAGCCTAATGACTGTTTTGTAATTTCGCCGGAACCGGGAGCGGTAGTACTATTAAACTATATTTAGGAAGCCTCGCCTTGGTTCCTCTAAAATATATATATCCTTAGCCCTCCCTAACAGCGTCATTAAAGAAATTAACCCAAAGAGATCGGAGAATGGTTCACTTTAACTCGTCGAGAAATAATATGTGTATTAAATTAATGAAACTTGCCCATAGTCGACAAATCATAGCTGAATTCCCATTAAAAAGAATTTCCAAAGAAAACCTTTGGGAAATATTCAATAGTTTGTTGAGTATCCGTTTGATAAGTTTTGCGTAACTGTTATGTTAGTTTTTAAAAAATATATTCTCTTTATTCCAACTGAGAACATTAATTTTCGAACTAAAGAAAGCATTGAAGATATCTAGAACATGTGTTCCCAAACTGGGTGGAGTGAACACAAGAAGAGGCAAGTAAAGAAATTTGCACTTTGCTAAAATGTTAGTACAAAATTAATTTAAAATAAATTTTCCTTGCAATTTGTATACTTAACAACCATGATTTTTCCATATACTTATACTATTAATTTAGTTTTTAGATATTTTTAAACGTGGTGTACAGATAATGTCTTAAGGTAATACTTGTTTGCTTTTTCCTAAGGCTTATACATTTAATTTTGTAAAGGAGGCGTGTGAGGCTTTTATTGCAACAGAGTGAGGCGTGAAAAGAAAAAGGTTGGGATACACATATCTAGCAGACCTTAATCAATATATATTATAAAGTAAAGTGTACAATGTGCGTGCCGATAAGGCTCAAAAACGACTCCACTTATGATCAAGAAAGTTATGTCGTCGTATAACACTTTAGCCCCTAGCCGTGAAGAAGTTTTCCGTTTTTATCTTTAGGATGTAAAATTGAGGAGAATGGACCGGAATTTTAAGCCTCAATATGAAATGATGATAATGTTATGAATGAAAAATTTAGTTCGAACTCCAGACTACCAGGAAGCGCTAGGGTGTGTTTCACTCAATGTTTATTGTCCATTCATTCAGTTTGTTTGTTTAACGTCCATTTATGCTACTAAGGCTAATCCGACGATGCTACAGTGGGAGGCCTAAATTCTGCCTATCCAGGTATTTTTAGGATAAGGATCTTTATCGAGTACCTGAATCATTCAGTTTGTAATGGTTATATATTTTTTAGCTATTCTTTTTAAATTATTCAGAATTAAGCGTGAATAAGTTGTTTCTCTTTGCTTTTTAAAATTAAATAACGATTTTACATTTCTGCAATCAATTAGAAAACCAACTGGATTCCTTAACAAATTAATTTTCACATAAAAAGGCTAATTGATCAACACATTACATTTAAGGCCTATTTACACACATCAGTGACGGCACAGTGGCGGAACCTGTCAGTGATTCAACTTCCTGTAATCTCTCAGTTCGTTCGATTCACACACAACCGTAACGTCACCGGCACCAGTCAGTACTTTTTTTCAGCTAAAAATCACGTACAATGTTTTGGCCGCGTGTTTATTGCACAACTTAGTGAAAAAATACGATCAAAAAAGTTATAGCTACCCTCCTCATGTAGAATCGAATAATCTAGTTAATGGGAACCGCGCACTTCAAAATTTAGAATCTCAAGGTGGGAATGCAACATTATACGCATTTCGAGTAAGAGAAATATTCACAGAATATTTCAATTCTGAAGCTGGAGCTCTTCCTTGGTTATAAATATAAAAAATAAAATGCTAAGCCGGAATGCAACATTAAGCGCATTCCATTGAGAGAATAATTTACAGAATGTTTCAATTTTTTCAAAAATTATTATTCAGTGTTTATGTTTTTCTCATCAGTGTGACTAAAAATGCCAAGTTTTTATTTTTTTCTGAACATTAGTATTTAAGTAAAAAATCCTAGAAGGGCAATTTTCATGGAACATTTGGAATATAAAACGCTACATATCTTACTATACACTATTAATACAATTAGTCCTAGAATGAGGAATCTTGTACCATATTTTTATAATTGCAAGGGCTTTAATTTAGCATATAACTAGTTTGCAGTACTCAAAAGTTCAACTTTTTTTAGAAACAAATAATTATTTTATAAACAATCCAAAATCGGATTTTAAAATATATACCTACATTATTCAGATTGGTACAATGAAAATTTTTAATCTTTCTAGGACAAATAGTATTTGAGCTATGTGCGTTTACATGTTTTAAAAATTGCAATTCTTCGATTTTAATCAAAACTAAACAATGGTAATATATTTTATAAGAAATATGAAATATAATTAATAATTTATGTTTGTTATTTTACAAGCTAGTATTGACTCATTTTAAAAATTCATAAAGATCTGCATGAATCAAAGACCGATTGGGCTTGTTTGTAAATCTAAACATTAAAATGATATAGGATTTTGGTTATAGAATGTGATTACGTTAAATTGAATTTTTTTTTTAGAAATAAATTAATTCAGTATCATATATAACTTTAAAGGCCTATTCACACACATCAGTGACGGCACCGGCAAGTAATCCGTCCGGCTTATTTTAAGATATTCTTCCATGTATTTCAGATGAGTCTGTTTCCACACAACAGGCACAGTACCGTATCAGTGACGCAGTGCCCCGTCAGTGATCCATCGGTGATATTTCAGGTTAGTCCTCACCGATATTTTTATTTTTTCACTGACGGATTCCAACAGTGATTTTCATTAAAATAAGATGAATGACGAAAAACTCATTGAATTGGTGCGTTTGTATCCTGTGCTGTACGATCTGGCAAACCCAAGGTATATGGACACTGAATTCAAAAACACTATTTGGGATAAAATTGGAGAGGAAATGAAAACAACTGGTAAGTAAACACAAATTTGTATTTGTCTAATTTCTTTAAAGTTGTTTATAGTTATATATAATACTGAATTAATTTATTTCTAAAAAAAAAAAAAAAAAAAATCAATTTAACGTAATCACATTCTATAACCAAAATCCTATATCATTTTAATGTTTAGATTTACAAACAAGCCCAATGGGTCTTTGATTCATGCAAATCTTTATGAATTTTTAAAATGAGTCATTACTAGCTTGTAAAATAACAAACATAAATTATTATTTATATTTCATATTTCTTATAAAATACATTACCATTGTTTTGTTTTGATTGAATTCGAAGAATCGCAATTTTTAAAACATGTAAACGCACATAGCTCATATACTTTTTGTCCTAGATGGATTAAAAATTTTCATTGTACCAATTTGAATAATTTATATATTTTTAAATCTGATTTTGGATTGTTTATAAAATAATTATTTGTTTCTAAAAAAAGTTAAACTTTTAATTACTGCAAACTAGTTATATGCTAAATTAAAGCCCTTGAAATTATAAAAATATGGTACAAGATTCCTCATTCTAGGACAAATTGTGTTAATAGTATAGTAAGATATGTAGCGTTTGATATTCCAAATGTTCCATGCAAATTGCCCTTCTAGGATTTTTTACTTAAATACAACTTAAATAAAACTTGGCATTTTTAGTCACACTGATGAGAAAAACATAATCACTGAATAATAATTTTTGAAAAAATTGAGATGAAACATTCTGTAAATTATTCTCTCATTTAATGCGCTTAATGTTGCATTCCGGCTTAGCATTTTATTTTTTATATTTTTAACCAAGGAAGAGCTCCAGCTTCAGAATTGAAATATTCTGTGAATATTTCTCTCACTCGAAATGCGTGTAATGTTGCATTCCCACCTTGAGATTCTAAATTTTGAAGTGCGCGGTTCCCACTATTCGATTCTACATGAGGAGGGTAGCTATAACTATTTTGGTCGTATTTTTTCACAAAGTTGTGCAATAAACACGCGGCCAAAATTAGGTCATCAACGTGTTCTGGGTATGCCTGTATACGCCTGTTAAAAATTCGGAATTTTTGAGACAAAATGCCAAAAGTATTTTCCGATGTTCTCCTGGCTCGGCTTAAACGATAGTTAAATTTACGCTTACGATCATCCAAATCACCCCCTGGGTAAGGACGCATCATATATTCTTTAAGCGGAAATGCCTCGTCAGCAACTATAACGTATGGTGCTTCAATATTTGTGTTTGGTATCACAGCATTTTCCGGCACATTCAGAGACTTTTGTTGAAGTCTTTTACCTAAATTTGAATTAGCGAAAATTCCCCCATCACTATTTCTACCATATGCCCCTATATCAACCGCAATAAAGTTACAATGAGCATCTACAAGAGCCAACAAAACAATAGAAAATGTTTTCTTGTAATTGAAAAATAATGATCCAGAGTTAGGAGGGGCCTGTATTGCAACATGTTTACCGTCCAAAGCTCCAATACAGTTAGGAAAGTTCCACATTTCATGAAAATCATTAGCGATGCACTTCCACGTTTCCTCCGTTGGCGTAGGTAATAATTCTTCCATCAGATTTTCAGTAATAATCTTACAGGTTTCTCTCACTATCTTATAAACTGTACTGTGACCCATTCGATAGCTAAAGGATATTGTGTTTAGCGCATCTCCAGTTGCCAAATGTCTGAAAAATTATATATTATGTATAAAGCAAACTTCAATTATAATAAACTACATATATTAAGTTTATTTAATTTTGGAACTATTAAATTTTCAGTTGGCAGATTACGTAAAACTAATGTGGTTAATTGATTTTTTTTCTAGGGAGCTCTTGCAAAACCAGATGGAATAACATGAGGGACAATTTCAGGAAGTCTCTGCGAAAAACTACAACTAAGAGTGGCCAGAAGGCTAAAAGCGTGAAGCTGTATAAATATGCGGAACAACTGAGCTTCTTGAAGGCATATTTCGATGAGAGAAAGACTAAGAGCAACATAAACCGGGACTTCTCAGATGACGAAGATGAATGCATGGTGAATTCAAGCATCATGGAAAATACCAAAAAAAGTGAAAAAAACGAAGATCCCTTAAACGAAATTAATCAGCATTCAAATGCCCAAACACTTACAACACAAACGGACTTCTTACGACGTTTTACTTCACCAAAAAAAAATAAACGGCTAAAAACAACCGTTAAAACAGCTAAAACAGCCGCTTCTACTGTAATGGAATATCTCCTAAAGCAAAACGAAACTAGCAGTCCTTGTGCACAATCGCCACTTGATCCTGTTGATGCCTTTCTAAATGGGGTCGCTCCTGCCCTAAAAAAATTACCACCACGATACTGGCACTATGCCAAAGAAGAAATATTCACAACCGTACAAAAGTACGAGAACAAATTGCTGATGGAGGAAGAAGCAAGATCTCAGTCAACTCAATTTTCCGGCCCTACATATTCCAAAGAGCCTTCAACTTCAAGAGGAATTCAGCATATTCTTAATATGGATGAAAATCAAAATTTTGGTCATGAAAGGCAACCATATTTTGGTGCACAATAAAAAAAAATGAAGATATATGTTTCTAGTTTATTTAAAATTGATTTACTAATAAAAATATTATAAAACTTTTTTTTTTACTAAATACTGTTTAATATATATTTTTTTTTACTTTATGTTGTGTGTTTTATTCTATCCGACTTACCTTAAACAAACTGCGAGCCGCTCTCTTGGAGAAATTGATTTTCTCCAATGTGTGTCCTGCTTTTTCAAATTCGCTTCCAGTTTCCATAAGAGAATATTGAATGCATTTTCAGACATTCTAAAATATTCGTAAAACTTTGCTCCATCGTCCATCAATTCCTTATAGAGTGTTGCAAATTCTCCTTCTGTTTGTCTTTTTCTCCAAGCCTGGTGAACCCACTGTTTCCTAACTAGTTGTTCCTCCTCTTCATCCAGAATAAGTGCTATCATTAGTAACTCTTTTTTAGAAAATCTGGGCATATTTAACAACAATGTACGTAAGTTTTAGCTGAAAAAAGTACTGACTGGTGCCGGTGACGTTACGGTTGTGTGTGAATCGAACGAACTGAGAGATTACAGGAAGTTGAATCACTGACAGGTTCCGCCACTGTGCCGTCACTGATGTGTGTAAATAGGCCTTAAACAACTTTAAAGAAATCAGACAAATACAAATTTGTGTTTACTTACCAGTTGTTTTCATTTCCTCTCCAATTTTATCCCAAATAGTGTTTTTGAATTCAGTGTCCATGTACCTTGGATGTGCCAGATCGTATAGCACAGGATACAAACGCACCAATTCAATGAGTTTTTCGTCATTCATCTTATTTTAATGAAAATCACTGTTTGAATCCGTCAGTGAAAAAATAAAAATATCGGTGAGGACTAACCTGAAATATCACCGATGGATCACTGACGGGGCACTGCCTCACTGATACGGTACTGTGCCTGTTGTGTGGAAACAGACTCATCTGAAATACATGGAAGAATATCTCAAAACAAGCCGGACGGATTACTTGCCGGTGCCGTCACTGATGTGTGTGAATAGGACTTTAATCATCATGAGCGAACATCTTAGTAGTACGGTTCGTAAATAAAAACAGACAAATGAATAAAAAAGAGATAACTTGACTGAATATAAATCGAAAATAAAAAGTTTGAAGTGTTCTTATTGTAGTTATGAAAAAGAAGTTGTTTTGATTAATATGTATGATGAGCCTTCCAGTTGAAAAAATGACTAACTCCAATTTCAGAATTTTTTCAGTAAGATTTTATCGCACCTCATAGTTCAAGATAAAAAGAAATATGGTAAAGAAATTGTTCCTTCATTTGCAGAAAAATTAATATTTCTGCAAATGAATAGTTCCTTATTCGGGCGGAATATGCAGAACTCGATCTTAATATTAATACCAAGTTAAAACCGGAGATTCGAGAAGGTGCTAATTTTTTTCTATATTTCCTTTAATTTTAATTTTTTTCTGTTATTAAAACTACCACACAACTACCGGAGCGAAGCCGGGCACCATAGCTAGTAAATAAATAAAGCAAAAACTCTAAATATAAAAAAAAAAATTAAAAACTTTATTAAATAAGGGTGAGTTGAGCATGATTCATAGAATTCACACAGAAATGATTCATAGATAATAAATATTAAATATACACCAAATTGGTTAAAGACAGAAACAAAAATTTGAGAAGATTGAAGAGTTCAAAGAGAAGATAAAAAAAAAAAAAAAAAATGATATCCGAAAGCAAGACCCCATAAGCATACTTCCTCCCCCCCCCCCCCCCCCCAGCTGCAGATAGTGGCTCTTTCATTGAATAGTCCCGTGTTTTCTAAAAAATGGAAATATCAAATTGAGCATCAAAAGAAGGAGTAAAATAAAAGGATGGAATATACTTATAATTATTTATTCCAATTAAATCAAATTCTCAGGATCCGGACGAGAAAAAGTTCATTTTAAAAAATACAAAGGGAGACATTGGGAAAAAGAGATACACACTAAGAAGACGTCCAGGGGCATTCAGGGACATTCAAGCAATTTATCAAAAGGAGCAATTAATATGAAAATCGTAAAATATTTCTTCAATAGTTTCAGTCAGCACCGAGGTACTTGTAAGCAGTCTTGTCTCTGTAAATATTTTTCAAAAGAAATTTCTGATATAAAATTTCTTTTTTCAGAAATGAATTCGCAATTAAGCTCTCCATACGAATAAAATCAAAGGTACTTTCTAGAAAGAAATATTTCCTTCGCCATCTAAGCCCCATCAAAACATTTCAAGGCACACGATATTACAATTTTAACAAAACAAAATGACCCTAGACTGGCTTTAATTTACGAAATATCTTACTACATTTAAAAGGATCCTACTCACTTTGTTTGGTAAATGAAATAAGTCGTGATAATTCGTAACACAAAATGTTTACAACCTGCAAGTTTATATCGGCGACAAAGAAATTCCTCAAACAAGCACAGTAGCCTACCTTGGACTGATATTCGACAGAAGGATGACTTGTGGCCTGAAGTCAAAATGAAAAGCCCAAAAGAAAATAATGTAACAAAATGACAACAAAATAATGTAACAAAATGAATAAGTACTGTACTAGATTTTTTTCAACCTTCGATATTGAAAATAAGATAGAAAGTAAATACATAACGTAGATACCTACCAAAATCCATATTGACGAGGACCTAAAAAATTTATGGTTCAGCATAAAAGACACACATATACAAATATAGATTTTCAATCCAATATTTTAAGACTATTAACAAACGCGCAGTGATACGTCCTTAAGAAAACTCTATTTAAAACAAACAACTATCAACGAACCTCTAATTCCTGCTTTTATGTCAAATTGCACAAATATAACATCAGGCTAATTAATGACATGGCCATGGCTGATATGTCTTATATGAGGCGACTGAAAAGGAGTTAGATGAGATACCTCCTGACTCAAGACCGGAATGATGTCCCTCAAGCCTGAAAATGTCATCACATTCACTGATTTTCACGAATTTGAGGCGTGCGCAAATAACCAATTGTAAAGTAAACAATTACCAAACTATATATTTATATAAATTATTATAATAATATATGATTACTAGCTGTATATACCGTTTTCACCCGGAGAATTTCATTTTTTAAATCTATAAACTGAGACTTTTATCGACTCAAACGGTGGATTTTGTAAAAACCAATGTAAAGCCAGATCAAAACGATTATTATAACAATAAAGAATATACCCAGAGATCGGTTGAAGTTATGCAATTTTAAAATGGACAGGTGTTCGCACCTGGTCTGAAAGAACCACTGAGCGAAATTTGGAGAATTTAAGACAAACGGTATGGATTTCTGTAAATAACAAACAGAATTTCAACTTTATACACATAGTTTATAGCTGCATATCCCTGTTTCACACGGGGAATTTCATTTTTCTAAAGAAACGGTCGATTTCGTAAAAAAAAAACATTGTAAAGTGAGATCATTATGATTTTTGTAACAATAAAGAATATCAGCTGAAGATCGGCTGAAGTTATGCAATTTTAATATTTACAGGTGTTCGCACCTGGTCTGAAAGAACCACTGAGCGAAATTTGGAGAATAAAGAATATCAGCTGAAGATCGGCTGAAGTTATGCAATTTTAATATGGACAGGTGTTCACACCTGGTCTGAAAGAACCACTGAGCGAAATTTAGAGAATAAAGAATATCAGCTGAAGATCGGCTGAAGTTATGCAATTTTAATATGGACAGGTGTTCGCACCTGGTATCAAAGAACCACTGAGCGAAATTTGGAGAATTTAGGACAAACGGTATGGATTTCTATAAAGAACAAATAAACAAACAAACAGAATTTCAACTTTATTTATATAGATTTAGAATAGTATTTGTAATATACCTAGATTTTTTTATATACTACAAATTATTCTAAGTATGAAAGTGAGACTGTAATTTCATTTCATTTTTGTGATTGTTATTTTTTTCTGTTTCCTTTTTTTTTTTTTTTTTTATGTACGTTTTTATATGGTTATTGTGTGAATGAGTTCTTACATCTCTAATATTAATGCCCTTGATTGTGGCAGAATGTATTAATTCTTTCAATAAAAAAGTGAATAAATGAAAAACTACTCAACAATGTAATAATTTATACTAGATTATATATTCTGCTAATTAAATGTATCGCACTTTGGTGTAGCATCAGGGTTTATATTTTACATAATGTTTGACCCAGGCCGAATAATCAATAACTATATGCAGGGATCCATTTGGCTCCGTTACATACTAATTAACTTGTTCCGACCTCTTCAGCGTTAGGGATTATCACGGGTCACGGTTTCGGATCCTCCAATATCCGGTTAATTAAAATAACTGCTCCATAGCTAAAAATTAAAATATTCATGTAGGCACTGAGAGGATTGTATTAATCAACTATTTAAAATATAAATATGAAATTGTAATCAACATCTAAAACTCAGTCGTAAACATAATACAATACGTTGCACTTAGCAAACAAAATTATTAAGATTTCAATGAGGTTTTATAAAAAGCATAGTCATAAATACTTAATAGTTTAACATAATTGAGTATTAATTTTGCGTAGAGTTCACCTGATGAATTAGCAGATTTCCCAACTTGATCACAGAGACTAGCTCATGGAGAAAAAACATTGTTGTTCTGTACAATACAATTTAAACCCGTATCGTCGTTCATTAAGTTGGGGGGAAAATACAAAAAAAAAATTCATACTGACAAATTTTCATAAATTAATATAATTATACATATTATATTTACGAATTTTTCATTATATCAAATCAAAGAGAAAGTTTATGACTCTTATAGTGAACCCATTCGCATTATGATTATAAAACCAAAGAGAAAAAAAATAAAAGAAGAGAAAAACTGAAAAATGACCTAAAATTCGTAAGGCCCAATTGACACGGTCATATCAGACTTCTCTTACTCGTTTCATTACTGTTCGGAAGATTTGTTTTACATTATCCGTTCAGTTTTCACTGTTATCGATCAGTTCTTTGTAGCCCTGCACAGAGTGGCCTCAAGCCCTTGATTATCGACTAATAATAACTATAGTAACAGTAAAAATGTATAATACGAAAACACAATACTAATATTACAATGTATAAATACAATATAAATTAATCGAAAAATTTAAATGCTCTAGTTCAATTGTAGAATACAACTAAATGTATTACGCAATCTCACAGAGTGATTTCAATGATCTGTGATTACCATCTATCGAAATAGAGACAATTTTATATTAGCGCTAATCATGATTTTCAAGAGACATACGCGACTTGTAAAAACTTAATGAAACAAATAGGTCTATCTATAACGTCAGTTATTTCTTTTGATTCGTAGGAAAACTGACAGTTCGGCTGAAACTGAAATGAAAAGAGAACTGACCCTGTAAAGGGACCTTAAAAGAAGATGGTTCGCGATAAAAATTAATCGAAATCGAAAGACGTACCCAGGTAAACTAATGGCGTACCCAGGATCTAATCTGTGGTTGGGTGTGGGGTTCAAACCATGGTCGTTCAGTTGTAACATTTTCCGATGAAAATAAGAATAAAACCAGAATCTTTGAAAATTATAAATTATTATAACAGTGCATAACATTATAACAGTATATTAATGTTAGTTATTACAATTATTTTCTTTAAAAAAAAATTCTAGCTATATGTATTTTTTTTTATTTTAGAGGGTAGGGATGCTGCCATATCCCAATCCTTGCTGGGTACGCCCATGTTACTACCAACATTAGGGAAAGTTGTCTCTGTGCCTACTAATTTTAAAAGGAATTTTTTTTAAAATAAATAATATAATCTGTCACATTCAAGATTATTTATTTATATTAGAGCTCTAAGGATTCATTCTCACACTAAACATATCCACATAAATGAAAGAAAAAATGAAGTAAAATGAAATAAAATTATAGTTTAACATTCTTCATACTTATTTAAAATACGAGCAGGCCTGTTGTTACAAGAGTTGCTGTGGCTAAGCAGCTATAATGCGTTGAATTAATGATATCCTATTCTTTTTAAAACTCATTCAAAATTCAATGATAACGATAAAAAAAGTTTCACCCAATCTAAAAACCAACGGGATTTAAAAAACAGAACTTTACGCCAAATTTAAAATTGTTTGGTAAAGAATTTAGAAGGGTTAAAGTTTTTATTTTTTACGTCTCATATTTGACTATAGTTAGAATTAATCATCCATTCATTTAGTCCATATTGGATTAATCCAGCAGAGGCGAGATTAAATACAAATAACAGTCATGTTAAAGGTACTAATTTATATAAAGAATATAAATGCAATAGGGTTTAGTACAATCAGAATAGGCAGTAAGCAAAAATGTACCAAATAAATCTATTTCCATAATACATATTAATTATAACACATGATGATATGAGATTAGATATCTACCTAAGGGGACTGAGTACTACCTGAAATAGGTTATCAAAATGTCTTAGGCTAAAATAAATAAATTCGATGCTTTCCCCACACGTTAAAAGGTGAGACATAATTACCCGTGGGAAAAACACGGATTTTCCTGGTTCAAGCCAGAAAAAAATAGATTTTTCTAGTGGATGCTTACCCACCCAGAAAATGAAGTGCTGTATCAATAAATCAACTTACACCGCCATCTGTTGGAAATTTATAATTATAAATACGCATTAAATTTGCAATAAAAGTATTTTTTATTACATTCACTTACTTCTTTATAAAGAAGTATATTCGGGTCAATAATCAAGATAAAAACTATCCTATCTTTTAAGTTGGACAAGACTATACACAATGAGCCAAATCTCATCAAAATCTGTTTAGTAGTTTATGATTTTACCTCCGACAAACATCGGGACAAGAAATCGTTATGTATATAAAGATGTTCAACCAGCCTAGGAAACTCGGACTCATGCTTTGCTGCTCACTTCTGTAAGGCAAAACATGACTCACAAGAGATCCTAATGCTACTCTCTCAGCTACATCATCTTGTATATCTGGCATTAAGAACAAGGTGGAGTCTGGGTGAGAGCACTCAGAAAACGATATTTTTAAGCGAGACATTCTTCCACTTATTTCAATTTTTTTTATGTGTTTACCTTTTACAGCTTATCATTCTTTGCAAACGAGAATTTATTTCAGATTTTATTTGCCCTCGATCCTTTTCCGAATGAAATATTATTTAAACAAGCTATTGCTCAAACATGACTTACTAAAGGCACCTACCTCCACTGTTCTTGGAGCATTGCTCATTGACACAGGCCACAGAGCCACAGAGTTGCTGCGCCGAGTCAACTCCAAGTGGGTCAATTAGTTGGAGCTGAGTTTGGCTCTTTCATTAGCGAGGGTTTGGATTGGTAGTGTGATCCTGCTCAAGGTAAACACCAACTTGGTCCCATATTGCCTTCGGAGGAAACTAATTTCAAACAACTATCTCCTCACTTTGATAGGCTTAGCCTCCGATAAGAAAATACAATTATGGTCCGCTACTAGTACCATATTATTCTTCAACCACAGGTAGAAGTTAGACGTAAGTAGAAGCTTCTGACGTCTGCCTGGTTATGTCAGTTCCTACCAATCAAGGACTGAACTAATATAATAGGTAGTTTTATTTCTCGATTATAACAGGGAATTCAATTAATATAAGCTAATTATGATGGGTTTTTGTTTAAAAAAAGGTGGAGTAGTTTAAGTGCGTCATATACAGTGCTAAAATCGATATTAAACGAGTATTAAAAAAAACGGTATCAATGCTATTTTAATGATTTGTAATGCATTTCACACCTTACGCTATACTATGTTCAGCAGTAAAGTTGATTTTAAGATTTGGAGTGAATGAAAAATTAAGAAAAATGAAAAATCTGATTTACGCATTTGCCAAAACCAAATCGGTGGAAGTTCATAAACTTCTTAAAACCATTAGAGATAATTAATAATCGGGCAAGGTGCAAAAGCAAAGAGCTCCAACCAATTACATTGCTTCATGAATGATAGTAAACGTATTAACAGAGGCGACTAACTTTGTTAATATTTAACTCCTTTCACACCAAACCTAAATCAACTACGAAGCGTCCCAATGAGGTTAGATTTTGTAATAGAATATCTTAATAGATTAAAGTTAGAAGGTTTAAACTTCGCACTTCATACCGCGAAAGGCAGTTGATGCAATACCTAAAGCACAGATTAAGAAATAAGTTACTCGTGCACATTATATATATATATATATATTCGAGGATATCAAATAGATTTTAATGTCGATTGAACTAGTGAGTATTTTTAGTTGTTTAACATATTCAACATTGCCGACATAAGTCACGTTTATTTAGAACGGCAAAAGATACCTTACGATTTCTTTAAAATCGAAAATTATGAAGAAAACTGAAACTTCGACTAGTTTGACGCATTGACTATAACGTATTCGTATCTATCATACCTCAGCTTATTTCAGGTCGGAAAAACCTGAGCCCTTCTCAGATCAAATTAAAAAATGCCTATTGAAAACTAATCCATTGCACTTAGGTCGTTATTTTTATTCATTACACCTTTAAGTTTGAAGACATGTCCTAATTTTATACGACTTCTGACGGTTATCTTCTGATTACCGCTGTCGAATGCCAGAATCAAATACTTTAAAAATTAAATTTATAGTATATTTTAGTTTAATTCATAAGATATACAAATATTTCTAAATTTTATATTGCTCTTCGAATCAGATATCAAATCAAATCGTTACTTTACAGATATCATCTTCGAAATTCTTTATTAAGAGGCGAAACGACTCAACACCAAAATGATAAACTTTAAATATAGAGCGATTAAAATAAAAAAATAAAAGAGGGAACATCCATTTTCTCCCATATCCAACAAATTAAGGCTAGGAAATGGAAAATTCCTCCTGTATTTCCAGAGAGGGGCGCCATGAAAGAGATGCCATCACGATTTTCATTGAACCCTGAAATTACCCAATCAGAATTCGTAAAATACTTTTTTTATTTATAAAATTTTGTTCAAACGGATTCCGTATTGTCATTAAACTTTTTGAATGGTATCATTTTCCATTTTAACTATTGCAATGAATTTGTCGATCGTATCTAATATTCTTTACATTAACATTTATTTATTTTTATACCATGCAAAAATAAGTAAATACTTCTCTTTGATAAAATGTTATTGCATCAATTGGCAGTTCTCATATTTAAATAATTATACCATTTATAGAAATTCACTGATTTCTGTTTAGCCTGATTAAAATTTATAAACGAATAGAAATATTGTACGATTAGAGTACCAATGGTTTATTTTAGCCTATCTATAATGCTATTAACGAAAAAAACATTTTAAATTAGGTAATTTAGAAAATAATATTTTAAATAAAATAATAGGATATTTTGATCCGATGTCAAACTTGTGCAGTAATACATAATCATTACAGTATTGGCTGCCCCCCGAGCCTGTGTGTTATCAGGTACTTGATAAAGATTCCTATCCTATTTATACCTTCTTCTTCTTCTTAATCGATTCCTCATCTTCCGTTTGTCAATGTAGAGGATCCTTCTTACAAAGCCCCCGATCCAGATTTCTGTCCTGCACCACCCGGCTATGCCAGTCCAGCCCTCTTCGATCGAAAGCCCTTTTGGCAGCGGTTTCCAATGTCTTTCCGGTCCTTCTTCCTTCCACTTTTGTCTCAATTTTGGCTATTCTTTCCTCCAGCAATCTGTTGACATGGCCAAACCAGCATAACCAACTGTCTTCTATTATATTTTCGGTTGGTTTTACATCCGGATTACTTCTTGTAGTATAAATTATGCTAAATTATACCAGCATAGGTAAAATGTATGACTTACACTGCAACATGGTTTAGCCTTAGTAGCTTAACAGTGGCGTTAAAAAAGTAAAAAAAAAAAAAAAACAGACCTATTCCGTCCTAGTGTAACAGATGTTTAAATATTGACTTACTATCATGTCCCCATCAGACACTAACTCAAGAGATAAAAAAGAATGACTTTAGCACTCGCCTAAACACCTGACTTGATGAGCAGCTACCGAAGGCCTTTACAGTCACCTTGTTGACTGATTGGATGACCCTTGTATGCGGGGCTAATGGTCGAACCGTGTAGCAGCAAGAGCATACATTCAACCTCTTGACCGACCAAACGCACCTCTTTAACCTCCCCCCCCCCCTTTTAGGTTCATGTTTCTATTTGCTATACTTCAACATTCTTTATTGTCTATATTTAAATATATAGTGATTTTTTGTTTTTTATAAAAGAAAGTTTTTCTTTAATTAAATTATGTTGCCTCTCAGATCTATTGAAAAAACACTTCAACATAAGCATCTATACAACTATGAAACCTAATAAAACGTTGTGTACTATTCATAATAATGTGAAGGAATCTTCATCCAAGACAGTTTTTTAAGAAAAAATCCAGTTTCAATCAGAGTTTCCATACATCACTTTACAAGGAAGATTTACTATTATGGGTTTTATTTACGTATGTGAGTTTAAATAATTTTTATTAAACGAAAATAATAATTCACTATGGCAGGCAAACTATAACAACTCAAATGACCAACAAGGTTGCAAAAAGTATCACCTTTTAACGATACAGTAATACAAAAATAACCATATGATTAGATCTTCAGAGCAATAGTAGCTCTCCAGTCCACCGCTCCTTATATTTAGTCTGAATTAGAACAGTCTATAATGTTCCCGACGAGCATAATAGATACTCGAACAGTCAGGAACGTTTGCTAAAACAAATTGTTCCAACTTCCAAAAAAAAAAAAAAACCTAGAACTCTTTTCAATAATTTTTTTTTCAAGTTACAATACGTCTCCATTCGAACATAAAACCTTTTAATCCAAAAATGGTGATACCAAATACTACTAAAAAATCTTGCACCAATCTCTATAAACCCTTCAAAATCGCATATTTTCAATGCTCTCCAAAATCTTAGCATTGCTTAGACCACTTTGTTCCCATCGTTCGCACCCAGAATACTGCTCTCCTAATAATTTCCTACTTCAACAGTCGATGAACTTTTGAATTTATTTGTCTCTGAGATTAAAACGGTTTATCAATAGCTTTATAAGATTCATCATCGGGGTCCCGAAAAATGCTAGCCTTACGCAGTTTTATCCATCCTTTACGCCATCAATATTTGTATCAAAGAAAGGAACACAGCATTTCTCTGATCATTCATCTTTCTATCTTCTCCCTTGGTCAATTAGTTTTATCCATGCTACTTTAAATTCCATCTATAAAATCATCAACCGAATTCACCGAGATTGAAAAATGGACTTATATTTATTAATTAAACAGTAAACACAAGTTTTTTTTTGTAATGTTTTTTATAAAGTTTATTAGAATTTGAATTTTTATACCCAACACTTACGGTTCGGTATCGAAGAATTGTGAAATCTACACATTCCAGCAGCTATCGTATAAGAAAACGGCGGTATTTATATGTTATAAGTGACTTAGCTGGTAGAAAATAATTTTTTAGAGAGCTAGAACACCAAGAAGGTGCAGAACAAGAGGAAAATGTTTTGAATGCATAAATTAATCCTATTTTATTATAATAGAGCATTCTGTGGAATGAAAGGAAAATTCTACATTCTTTCTTTCCAGAATAAAATATCAAATTTAATGATGTTTTAAGCATGGCGAAGCCTTTTTCTTTAATAAGTTGAATAAATAGGAGAATAAACAAAATTTAAAAGGGTAGACTATTGCAATGAAAATCCGTACTTTCTTTTTCCAGTCTTTAATAAAAGGAATAGCACAAAGAAGCATCAAAAACTGCACACAAGGCGAGGAATCTACATAAAGACAAACATCAAGAATGTCGTAGGGAGGAAATAGAGGGAAGGAAGGATTCCGCTGTAAATGCTACAAAGATTATATTCTCTAGCGGAACAGGCGTTCTCAGTTACTAACTCAGAAAGTTTTCATATCAGAAGGAACTTCAGTAATGAGAAGCATAGCGACCTTTGCGATTCCTAGGAGTAACGGTAGCGTCGAATTCGTAACAATTTTTTTTTTTATAACACATACATTTTAGAAAAGACATATACTTGGGACATGAAAGATTACTTTACAGATAAAATCAAATTTAATAAACATTATTAAACTAATAACAATATTATTTGCTTTCTGTAAACATTAGATTAAATCAATGACTTAGCTAGCGGGAAAGTAGAGGAAGAAAGAGGCTTTGTTAAGAATAGAAAAAGAAACAAAAATATATGCTATAAGAAGGAGGAATATATGCTCAGAAAAATAAGGATAGAACAGCTAGGGAATTTTAACCACTACACAGAGCAGAAATAACGTAATCTGAACTCTGAAGTAATAGAATCAAGACTCCCGTTAAATACGATTCGAAGTTCTATGAAGGCAAAAAGATTAATAATAAACTACTAGGACTTGGACCAATTGGAAAACAGAGAAGTAGATGGGAGAATCGTGAAGCTCGAAGTGTTCTAATTATAGGGGTATAACTTTCCGTTGGGTTTGGGACTCGGTTTTCGCGTGTTCAACCTACTCCTTTCACGAATAAAATTTTAACCAGATAATAATACCTGTAGCATTGCTTCATGAAATTTATGAGCAGTTTACCACGATTTTGTTCTTGGTTTACAAATATTTATTGATATGGTAGTTAACACTAAGAAATTATTTTTCCAATTCAAAATCGTCAAAGTATTTATGTAAAAATTGTATCAGGACAAATTAAAAAAATTGCATTCATGGGGCGCTCGGCATATTTTAAACATCAAAGTTGGTGATATCGATATTACAATCGATGTATTTCTCTTATTATTCTAAAAATAATGATTTATACAGTGGGGACCATGAGCGGAAAATGTTTGAAATTTTATCGAAGTGGAATAAAAAGATAAAAAATATCAACTGACTGCCATTTTTCATTTGGTGTCGTCGTCGCCTCACTTCTCCAGCACCAGCAGAAGCCATTTTCGTCTACTCTTACCATTATTGAATTAAATTCTGATTATAAGATAGAGATTATTGGAAATTCGGCTAACACGCAGGTTCCTGAATTTTCCCCAATGTTTTTTTTTTGCCTGTTGTCTTGGAAACCCGAACTTCTGACCCCGCCTCAACATCAATTCTGGTGTATTTTTCCTGTACTAGTTCGCAGAAGGGAATAAGGAAGATTTCTCTGAACTTCTCTCCTCTTCTGATATTCACTTATAAACAATTTTATAAATCGACTTAAGCAAATTATAAAGGCATTAATTAGAAGCGGGTAAATCCAAAAGGCATTAGACTAATTAAATCGCCCTCTGAAGATTAGACCCAGAAGATGGCTTCATTAGTGCTAATCCTTACGGTTGGGAGTCTTCCCTCTTACCAGTCTCCGCCGTTCAATGATAAACATATAAACAAAAACTTTACTTAATTTTATCGGAGAGAAATCAAAATAAATTACGCCCTATATTGAACTGAATTTATCCAATTGGAATAGGAATTGGAATTCCAAAGATTGGAATAGACTACTAAGAAAGAGTCATTGAAGTAGTAATGTGTGATAGTATTTTCCTAATTAGATGTAAAATGAAGGAGATAAAATAATTAATTTTAAGAAGAAAAAAAGTGTAGTAGTCTATGAAAATTATTTTAAACTCATGAATAGAATATGAATTACAGATTAAAACACACCATAATTAACAGATCTGACCACTCCACTTACGCATTTGGTTATCTTTGACAAGCTCAAATACAATTGCTCATCAATGGCACAATGGATTAGAGCGATTAAATAGAATTTAATGTGGTAAAATTTTGAACTAAGTTAATAGTTACAAGAAAAGACATTGGTCGAATTTTCCTGAAATATCGAAAAATTGGGATAGATTTCATCGCTACTATTGCTACCATTAAAAGATTGGTACTTCATTACCACCTTTTTTATACATCAAATTTATAAGGGATTTTGCAACAGCAATGAGAACAGGTATGGTGGACCCGGCACGCATCAGGCATTTGATGATAGCCATCGCTATTCAGAGCTAGTGTTAAAAAAAAAAAATAAAAAAAAATTTAGTTTATTTCGTATTTGGGGGAGGGGGTAAAAGGATAAAGGTATGAAAAGACTAATGAGAACGTACCGCAAAAAAAATATTCTGAAAAAGATGCAAGATAAATTTTGCAAGTGAGTGGATACAGCAAAACTTTGATTAATCCTCACTTGAGAGTCTGTTAACCCTGGTCTGAGCAGAACTAAAAGAAAATTTAACCTTTCGATGTTTTTTTCTTTTTGAAAAAAATTGACTTGACTTACAGTAATACGAATATGTAACAATTTAATGACACACACTCTATAATAGATAAGATTAATTTGAAAAAATCAAATTAGAAACGAAAGAAAAGTGCATTCGACTGTTGTTTTTTTAGTCATTTATTAAAAAATGTTTTAAAACCGAAAACATTTTTAATTTATAATTTTTAAATAATTTTAATAGGCGAGAAAATATTGAGCCATGGCCGGGAATCGAACCCATGTTCTCTGCATCTCCGTTGCAGCGCTCTTACCAATGAGCTAACCTGGGGCCAATCCCTGCTGTGTAGATCCTTTCTCTTCAGAGATCCTAATCTGCATATCACGCCACATTTGAGGGCTGGAAAAGGTCCAGACGACAGGATCTAATTGACAATCGTCACAGTTGAGCATCATATGTTGAAATTTAGTCAATTTTCATTTTTAAATAATTGATTTAGAATTATTTAAGAAGAGAAAAGATTGAAGCTTGATAATAGATTGAAGATTGATAATAGTTTTTAATTTACTTAACTAAATTACTTAAACTAAATTAGGGTCATTCGAATGATATTTAAGAGTTGGACAATTTTTCTAATGGCATTCCTCTTATCCGTTTATTCACTTAACCGTCACGACCCTAGACCCAACGTTGACGGTTGATCAAAGATTTACTGTATTTCAGTTATGAAATATCTGAGGTCATCTCTGATCATAGTCTTTTTCGTATGGTAAAGAGTTTACAATTTTTTCTCGTGATAAACTACTAATTTTTTCTAATAAAATAGGATATTGTCATATTATATTATATTATACATACGATTATCTTGTTAAATCAAAGAATTTTAAAAAAATATTTCACTTTAAATTGTAATTTCATTCGTGTTTTAAATGATATCCAAGAGATAGACGATTGAAATTCTGTGAAACTGATATTTATTGAAAAATAACTCTTAATATCTGGTGAAAGGTCATCAGGTCACATTCTGTAATCACGTTAAGGTGCACCTACATGTAGGAAGCGCGCTAGAGCCTGCATCCAAAGTAATGGATGCCGACCTTCCCACTCTAGCGCGCTTCCTCATTGCCCCAGCAGCGACATATCTAGCGTGTTTTTCATCAGAAAAACTTCTTTTAGACTCAAAAGGTGAAGTGCAATTGTATCATTGGTTACACCATTAAAAAGCTAACTAAATTCCGCAGTTTTTAGGAACTTTGACAGCTTCTACGGTGCTCTAGTGGGGAGTGAGGAATTTTCAAAAACTATTAAAAATTTAAGTTTTATTAAATGTTTTGTGTTTAGCGCGTTAAAAGTCCCACTGAAACTGGAGTTGAAATAACCAAACCTAACTCATCTTATATGAAATTTAATGCTGATTAAGAAAATATCATTGTTTTTGTTTCTACGCCAAACTGAAGTAGAGAAAACTGCCATTTTTTAGAAAAAAGTAAGATTTTAAAAATAAAAACAAAAAAAATTCTATCTCCTCAACTGATTGAGATAGGAAACTCATTTCTGCGCCATTCTACCCCGTTTAGCATGCAGTCTCACCCAATTTTTTTTTACACTAGGTCTGGGACACCCAGTGTATAATAATTAAAAAGAAGTGCCCAGATTTGCATAAATAAATTAACTATACTAATTTTATAGCCAACTCGACGAAAACAATTTATTACCCAGTATGTTCTGGTTAATAAACAAGCAGCAAGCAAGAAAACAAAATTTTACCCCATCACTGAAAAAGTAATTTAATTAATGCATTTTTCATGTAAATAAAGACAATTTTCATAACCTATTACATAACCGAATTTAATTATACTTTTTATATGAGAAATTCCAATTTAAATAATTGAACGAACCATAAAAGGTCCATCAGCTTGGTATACAAAAAAAGTCAGAGCGTCGGTTAATTAATTTGAGTGAAGACACGCTGAATCGGGGCTTAGAAAAAATATGAGATTCTATATCATATAAAAATAAAATAAAAATGAAAAAAGATTCTTCAACAAATACAAGTTTTATCCTAAAGCAAAATCGTTAAAATAAATTTAATTTTTACTAAAATTACTTAATTAACAGGGTAGACAGGCCTTCATTTTTGTCCTGACAGGTGCGGATGTTCATTCATGTCAGTTCATGATGTTAGCCTTGTTCATGGTCTGTCAAAGAATACAAATGACTTCTTACTCAACACATCACATGCCTAAGGTCAAAACTTTTAATACCAGAATAAACTGATAAAATCATGATCCCACACATCTCAGATTCCGACTTATAATCATAAGGTTTTGAATAAAATATGCTACCTAAGCGAAAATAAATGCTTTTGAAGAGGTTCCTTTGAATTTTAAAACAGATCACATAGGATCTCGCCGAAGTTGCTGATTTTGCAATACCTTAGATAGGATGATGAGTTTTAAATAGACATCGTTGAGAGAGAGGAGTGCCGACGGATCTAGGTGACGAAGCTTATCGTAGAAGCTCGTAGATATGTGAAGTAAATAAAATACATGTATATATATAAATAATTGATCTTTTAGCTGCATTTCGTTACCTAATTAAATCATTACAAATTTTTAAAAAATATATACAATATTTACTTAAAATTAATCACTTTTAAAGTATTGGTTTATTCTCAACCCATATTCAAGGGGTAAAAACTAGACTTATAATTGAATAAAGAAATAAATAAACCATGTCAAATATAAATAGATATTTTCAGTTCCATTTTTTCCGGCCCGCTGTATTTAGATAAATATTCGTATTTAAATACAAAACTCATTAATTCGAACATTTATTTTTTATAGATTTCTCCAAACTGCAAATAAACAATTCCCACATCAATAACCATTTGCACTATGAGCCGTATCAAAAGTGTATTATAATTACCACAAAACCCATTAGTTTCAGATGAAATTCGATTATATAAAAATCGATTGAGAAAACATGTTGCATAGCAGGAGGAAGATAACACACCAGTTTTCCCGAAAAAAAAAAAAAAAAAAACGGCTTCCTATCGATTAGTGAAGCATAATGCATGACTTCTGAGAGCTAATAAGTTTTTAACCACCTAAGAGATTTTGCACATAGATACGCCGCCGGAAATTACAACGATACAGGATACTTATTTTGATAACAAAGAAGGCGATGAGTATCATGAGAAATTTATAAAACCAATGTTGGTATATAAATAAAGTTTCAAGCAGCTGTTTGAATGCTCTACAGTTCTAGAAGCTTTTGAGTTACGTTTTTATAATGTACTAATCGGAATTTTCGGACAATGGATATAAATTTAAAATTTCATTCTTACTTAATCCGCTCCTCTTTTTGTTAGTGTAGAGGTTTCGCAGATCTTCCTCCAGGCTTTCCGACTGAGCCTATAATTCTGGCCTGGTCCCAAGTAAGACCATTCTCTTACAGGTTGGCATTGACACCTTTGGCCCAAGTCGATCGGTGCCTACTATTGCACTACTAACCACTTCCGCCAACTAATTTTTCCATTGCCTGCGTAGGATATCTTGTTGGGTCTAATCTTAGGACATGCCTGACCCATCTAAGCCCATTCCTTTTCACAACATTTCTCAGAAGTCTCATTTCTGGAGTCTACACTCTGCTTGTGGCCTTCGCAGTGTTTTTCTATGACTCTATGATATATTATTTATACCGTGTTGTACATAATTATTTTCATCGTATCTCTTCCTAATGAATTTGGCGTATATATGATGGTAAACTCTCCTGGATGCTGAGGTTCTTGATATTAGGTATTATTATTACTATTATTTATTTTTAATACAAAAAGTTGTTAACCTTTTGTTGCTAACGCGGGGACGGGGTGCCCGAGTGGGCAAATGCGTAAGGAAAATACGCGTAGCCAACAACCAATATAGGATTGATAACCCGTTGATAGCCAGTTCAAAACACGGAACAAGAGGACATGAAATATTACTCGGCATTAATTCCCGAACCTCTCCCCTCTCCCCAGGAAACCCAGTATAGGCTAAAAGGATAGAAATGGGGAGGACCCCCCCTTTAAATAGAAAAAAAAAACTTTAAATAGAAAAACCCTTATATTTTAAAAGAAATGTAGTCTGCATCTCACAAATAGTTCTTATTTACAGGAGGGATTAATTACTATACATGGGAATTCGTTCCAACCTAGTTGCTCAGTGTATAGGAATATACTATTGTCCTTGCAGCATCCCCACATTTCCGGCTCTCCTCAATGGGATGCTCGATGTTCGAGCCCCAGTATGGTATAATAACATGCTCGTCGGACATCGATCAATGGAACGGTATTCATGTCCCGATCATTGACAGATTCCCTCTTACGCTCGAAATGACCCATGCCTCCGATCGTTTGCGAGTGTTGTATTCATCCGCGCGATATTTAACAATAAGCTAGTGAATGAATCAGTTTAGTACACATGTTCCTAATCAGGACCTATTGAAAGAGTAACGGGGGAAATCGAGGCGAACGACTTATAAAAAAACTCAATCCCAAGATATAAAATTGTTAAGTTAAGAAATGAAGAAACTCGTTCATAAAAAAAGAAAAAAAATGGTGACAATAGAACTCCATCTCCATTTAATTTAAAAATAATCACCAGGTGCTCCGGCGTCTTAGGGAGTAGAGGCGATCGATCATATCGAATCGACAGGAAATTGCTAAGGAGTCATCCTGGAACATAGCATTGATGCATGGCCCCTCCCCGGGGATAGCGTCAGTGTTGCCATTCACTCAGGCCGCGGGACAAAAAAAAAAAAAAATCGAATCATAAAGAAACAACATTAAAGGAATATTTGTGAGTTTGTTATGTTTTCAATATCCTTAAATATTGTTAAGTTTACCACTTATTGTATGAGATATATTTTCACGCGATTTCTCACGACCCAGTCCCGAATTAACTGTTAAATCTGCAATCACATTCCAGGAACCCGGATACCTAGTGACTAACGTATTGTATCATAGGCTTGGAAAATATAATACCTGGCACACTTCTCTTTTTCTCAAATTCTCTTTTTGATTTAGACTTTTAATTGATTTACGTTCATGGTCACTTGAAACTTACTTACAAGGTCTTTACAATATATATATTAAAAAAGAAATGATTGGCCTTTGTCGGGATTTGTACCCAATTTCCAACAGGCCCTTCACTGACCCCCATTACCACCGAGCTCGGAAATTTTACGAATTGTACGGGGAACTGAACTATTCGTCCAATTAGTAGGGTCTCTTAATCATCGTCAATTGATTTTAAAAATATGTATTCGATTATGTTTCTTCAGGGTTCAGTGCAGAAAATGGATTGACTTGACGGGGATACGTGCTTGGTGGCTAAAATGTTGGTGGATAAAATTAAAACAATTGATGTTAAATAATATTCTTATACATGCATAAATGGTAAATACATACATCCCGAAGAAACTATACCGGGTAAATTGGACAATTCTTACATGTGAGGTCATACCGGAAGCATCAGGGAGTCTCTACCCCCCTCCCCTGACTACCGCGGCCAACTTTGTCAATGCGAGCTTTATTAGTTAGTTCTCGCGAAATTAAATTTTAAAAACCGTAGTTAATACGGAGTTTTTTCGTGACTAATTACCTCTCGCATAGGTAATTAATCCAAAAATCTTTATTAGGTAAGACTATAGATTAGGGTGGGGGGAGGGTTTTCCCCGACCCCAACAGGAACCATCACTATCGCCAACTTGTTGCCCTCGGGCTCAAGTTAGCTCTCGCACACGTAAATTTTCATTAATTAATTACTATGGGTTTTTTTTCCTAGCTAATTACCTATGTATACCTAGGTATATACCTAAGGGCCTCCATTTACAATGAGGGCATAAGTATTTTCGCTTTATTTTCGGCCAGTCCCACCCTTCACCGTCACATCCTGAAAGTTATTTTCTGTGACCGCTGCTGGATTTAATTATGTTGTATTTACAACTCGACAACGTTTCATCAAGCAAGATTTACTAGTCTTGGAATGGAGAATAGGCTAACTGTGGTGTAATCTGGCATGGATTCATATTGGCGCAGTTATTATTAGTAGGTACTCTAAGTAAACGAGTGTAAACCTTAAGCTAGCCAAATCCGAGTTTTTGATTCATTCGATACTACAAGGGCAGTCATGTCATTTTAATGACAATGAGTATATTTTCTATTTCTTTAATCCATTGGTGAAATGGAAACAGAAACAGATATCATATTTTATTCAATCAAATTACTTAATATGATAAAAAAAAAAAGGTTTACGATATGAGTAGTGACATTGGCATGAGACGTCTTAAGCATAGTAGGTTGAAATTTAGTTAGCAGTAGATTCATACAATATTTTTTGAGTTCTTTCAGAATATAATACATCGAAATTTTAAAATAAACATATGCTACTAATCCCTTTTCGAAACACTCAAAATGTTAAAAAATCAAAACTGGCTAAGTATTCAGTTCTTTCTGCTTCAAAACCGAAAATGAATTGAATTTATTTTTTACATCTCTTACATTGAATTCATTGTTTACAGCTGATCAATAGAGTGGAAATTGTCTATAGAAAAAATGAGTTTTCTGAACAGTTTTTGGACTTTACTAAACAATTTTAAAAAGTGGGCAATGCCAAGTTAATGTCACTAATCATATGTAATGAAGTTTTTTGTTTTGAAATTAAAAACAATAGTGCTCACAATAGTACCATTCTTCATTATCCTTTATGTTTCTTATTTTTTTTATTGAAATTGACATCTGTATTTTTAAAAATACATCAAGTTAAAGGTATGTAAAAAGAGGAAAAAACATGTTCTGAGAAATAATTTCAAAAAACTACCCATTGGGAGGACATTTCTAACTTTAAAGGTCCCGAGGCCATAATCTTTTCTTACGCCTAGGAGGATAATCATTAATAGAGGAGATAGCGATGTTGGATAGAAGTGGGTTTTGATGGGTCGGGAGTTATACCTACAGCATGTTCAATACAATATACCTAACGAATACAATATACCTACAGCATGTTCAATACAATATACCTAACGAGTACAATATACCTACAGCATGTTCAAATGTCAAACACCTCTCTTTTGTGTTAATATTGCTACCAAGTTGGTTCCGGGAATTCCCGCTGAATGAGCCGCTGGATCTGGTAGTTCATTTATAGTTATCTAGCAGTGTGAGGGAGCTCATAGAAAGTTATATCATTCCTTTCCCCCTTAATTGCCACAAAATTTTCGTACCTATGTACCATTTTTGGGCTTGGTATTTTCAATTACTAACAGTGCACTCAAACAGTTCGTTACCACAACGCAAATTCCCTTTGCCATATGACTCGACTTGTTCAAGTGCATCCCTTATTGCGAAGGATTCTGGAGTAAATATAGAGCATAAATCTGGCAATTTAAATAAATTTTGGACGTTCGGGTGAATCATAAAAGAGAAACCAACTTCATCCTCAAGTTTGGATGCGTCGTTATATAGGACGTTGTATCCCTCATGTTTCCAGAAACAATTCAGCTGGCTACAGAAACAGCTGGAGCTTTCTTTCCTTATTCTTCTGTATATACGGTGTGATATGTAAGTATCACAATAACTGCCAAAAAAAAGTAACTAGAACGTAAGAACGGAAATGAGTGATCGTTTCGGCTTTCGTGTCAATCATGTACCTATGTAATTTTTATAATATTCTGGTACAGATAGTTTCAATGAAAAACACGCCCGAATCTATGCACCGTTTATGCGCAATTAAGAAAAGGTTTTATTCATGTATTTTTCTTTAAAAACATACTAAAACTTATTTTCGCCGTTTAGCAATGTTATCCTACGAAGTATTCTATTCATCGTTTTGAAGCAGTAAAATGAAAGACAAAGCATACCACTTCTTGAAGCGAGTGAGCTCATTCACTCGCATTTCTAATTCAGATTCAAATTTATTCGCTTCTTAGCAATGTTATGATTTTTTAAGTGAACCTTCCATTTTTTAATTTCTTCTATTGTTTTCACCATCTTCCCTTGGATGGTAGCTGTCACAGATCTTGTTCGTAGATAGCATCCGTCATAATTCCTTAGAAAGAACAAGATGCAAGATTTTATTTAATTAAAGTTTATTAAAATTATTAATTAGGCTTGGAGTTCTCATTAAATGATTAGAGATCTCCGCCAAGCTCCTTTTCTTTTAACATTAAATAACCTTTGAAAATAAAGTATCATTTATCAGGGGAAAATAAATATCAGGGCCAATGTCCCTTTTTTGAATGACACCATCTTTATAAACTTTATCGGTTTCTTCAACCCACAAAATATTTTAAATTACTTTTTTTGGGTTGGAGTCATTATTATTCATATAGTTGATGGTTTTACTCAAAGATTGATTGTTTTTATTTCATAGATAGATTTATTTGAACTTTTAAAAATTATGAGGGGGGTAAAAACCGACCTGTACCTCCTCGTGGTGCCCCCTGGGTTACGCTAACACAGGCGGTGGGGCAGACAGGGCTCTGAGCTGGGTTAAAGCAACCTGTCTAGGGGAAGGAGACCCCAAAATCAAATCCCTGGTCCTCCAGGTTGGGGGTTTAGGATTTGGGCCAGCACCCCATCTCCTTGGAAAAATCAAATTCGCTTTCAGACTCAGAAACGTAAATAAGCCGGACGGATTTAATGGAAAAAGACTAAAGCTTAGGAAACGGACTAAACAAATTGGAACTTGGAATATTCAAGGACTAAAGATGAAGGAGACTGAAGTACTGGAGAACATGGAGAAATTTAATATCGAAATTGCAGTGTTAACGGAAACAAAAAGAAAGGGTAAGGGAGAAGAGACATTAGGAAACTTTATCCATTACTACAGCGGTGTGGACAAAGATAGGAGAGCCTGCGCCGGGGTGTCAATATTAATACACAAAAGGCTAAAAAAGAAAGTATTAAATTATGAATGTGTGGACGAAAGAATAATCATACTGGAAGTGAAGTTATTTGGAGAGGAAGTAACTATAATAGGAGTTTATGCTCCCACAGAATGTGCAAGCAACAGTGAGAAAGACGTTTTCTTTGAAAGGCTAAACCATATGATAGAATCTATTCCACCAAGAAAGACAACTATATGCATGGGAGACCTAAACAGTAGAACTGGAAAAAGGACAAATAGTTTGGTTGTGGGAAGACATGGGGAAGATACATTGAACGAGAATGGAAAACGCCTGATAGATTTATGTGAGGAACAAAATCTGACAATACTTAATGGATTTTTTCAACATAAAGACGTTCATAAATATACATGGCAACAACCCAAAAGGAAACTAAAGTCAATAATTGATTATGTTATTATGAGAAGAAATCCCCGTGTGATTCCACAGGACGTCCGCGTAGTGAGAGGAGCAGAATGTGGATCGGACCACTTCTTAGTGAAGGCCAAAATACTGTTCAAATTTACTCCACGACACGTAAAACATGAAACCATAAGTACGGATAAGGTGGAAAAAATTAAATATCGGATCGATGGTCTTCATCAAGAATCAATAGAGGATCTTTATAAGAGGAGGCTATCGTATAAAATAAAAGATAAAGAAAACCTGAACTATGAGATAGTAAAAGAACTCTGTCACGAAGCAGCTTTGGAAGCTCTAGGGACAAGAAATGAAAGGAGATCAGCAAATAAATACTGGTGGAATGAAGAAGTTGCACAAGCGGTGGATGAAAAAAAATGCAAATATAAAAAATGGTTATCAACAAATAACTCTATCACACTGAATGACTACAGGGAAGCAAAAAAGGCCGTTAAGAGGAAAAACAAAGAGGCCATAGAAAAGTTCTGGGACAGAAACTGTGAAATGATAGACAGATGCATCCAGGGACAAAAAGTCAAAGAAGCATGGAAAAAGCTAAAATCAATAAAAACTCAAGCCCGGCACAATAAAAGCTCCCGTCTTATATCACCTAATGAATGGAAAGAATATTTTTCTGGTTTATTGCAAGAAGACAGGTTACAATACAGAGTAGAAGATCAAGAAAATGACCAGAATGATTACGAAATTGATGATGTATCTTTAGAAAAAGTAGAGAGAGCCTTAAAAAAGATGAAAAATGGTAGGTCACCAGGACCTGGCAATCTGCCGATTGAGCTCATCAAAACTGGACCAGTTGAATTGAGGGAAGGATTAGCAGAGATCTATACAACATGCATGAAAACAGGGAAAGTACCAAAGGATTGGTTAATGGGAGACATTATACCTATCCACAAAAAAGGGAAGAAGAACATGTGTGTGAACTATCGAGGTATCACAGTGACAAGCAGTGTCGGAAGACTCTATGGTCGGGTCCTGAAAGAAAGACTCGAAGAAGAGTATTCAGAACAGATGGCTGAAGAACAGGCGGGCTTCAGAAGTGGAAGATCGTGTAGTGACCACATTTTTACCCTTACTCAATTCGTACAAAAAAGGATAGCATATGATCTCGAAACCCACTTAACATTTGTCGACCTACAAAAAGCATACGACAATGTTCCATTATAGAGACTGTGGGAAGCATTGGAAGGAGCTAGAATAAACAGAGGTCTTATAAAAGCTATAAAAAGCTTGTACATTGGAGCAGAATCAAGAGTGAAAATTGGAGCAACACTCACGGAGCCATTCCCAATCTCTAAGGGCTTGAAGCAGGGATGTTGCCTTTCCCCAACACTTTTCAATATCTATATTGAACAGGCACTGAAATCTTGGAAACAGAGGTGCCGAGGTATGGGTATTGAGATTGGTAATGATGTTCTCTTTACTCTTCAATTTGCAGATGACCAAGTTGTCATATCTTCAGATGAATATGATATGGAATTCATGATGAGGAGGCTCATTGAAGCATATAAAGAATGGGGTTTAGTAATAAATAGAGACAAAACGGAATACATGGCGGTTAACTCTTCTGTTTCTTCTCTCTCCATAGAGGATTGGACGATCCCTCAAAGTTCTGATTTCAAGTACCTTGGTGTCACCATAGACTGCTATGGCACAGTAGAAAGGGACATTGAAAAGAAAATCACCATAGCAAAGAAAAGTATTGGTATATTAAATGGCATATTGTGGAACAAAAAAGTGTCTCTCCACATAAAGAAAAGAATATACAATTCTTTCCTCATTGCCACAACTTTGTACGGGGCAGAATCATGGACAGTGACTAAGATCCATGCAAACAAATTAATGGCCCTGGAGATGGACTATTGGAGAAGGAGCTGTGCCATATCCAGGCTACAAAAGGTACCAAACCAGGTGATAAGGAATAAAGTAGGGGCAGAATTGAACATCCTCAACGACATTAGTGAAAAAAGACTGATGTGGGATGGGCATGTTTTGCGAATGGACGAAGCACGTTGGCCCCTTCGATTGCTAAGATATGTCCCTGAGAAGCGTCGAAAACGTGGAAGACCACGCAAACAGTGGATAGAAGATGTGAGAGAGGACATGGCTGCCAGAGGCCTCACTGAGGAGGACAGCAGAGACAGGAACGTCTGGAGAAATTCTATGATGAGGACCGGAATGTGACATTTGTTGCAAAATCCGAAATAAAAAAAAAAAAAAAAAAAAATTATGAATTCATAATTTCGAACAAATATATCAAACTTCTTCGAGAGAAAGCGCTTATTAACTTTTTTGAAATTAGTTCGCAAATAAGACGCGTTATTTCGCACACCCATTTTAACCGACGGGCCTCTTTAACATTGATTATATTAAACAGGTGAAGTTCACGCGATTTCGCATAGTGTAGCCGTCCGAATTCTCCTTTGAATCATGCTTCTTGGGTCCAAATATTCTATGAAGGAATTTATATTTAACGCGGCGTTGCTAATCCCTTAATGTAAGTAACCATGTTTCACATCCGTTAAAAACTGTCGGATGAATTATAGTTTTGTAAATTCCAGTTTTTAATTCTAGAAGCAAAAGACGCGAGTAAAGTCATTTTGCAACAGGTAAATAAAAAAAAATTCCCGCCGGTAACCGAGCCGTTAACGTCCCCTTCAATTCCGTTTTTTCTATTTATCGTAGATCCTAAATGTTTCCAAGGCTTCAAACGTTTTCTCTGTTTCTGGAGCTAAGAATAAAACCATTAATATCCGAATATCTATGTGTCAATGACGGGTAGGTTGTTAATATTTTAACTTTTGATAGAAATTAATTAAGAGAAAATGCAACTTTTTACTCGAAAGAAATTAAATTTTAAATATGTTCTATTATCCGATTTTTTTGGGGGGGGGGGGCAGGGGCTGGATATGCCTCTGATACAATTTTAATTGAAATCATTTTTAGCCGCCATCCGGTATCGAATGTAGTAGCAGGGAACATAATCAATCTCTGGTGTTCTCCAATGTTCCTGAAATGCCTCACGACGCTGACATTTCCATCTCCGCTCGGTTCCTCATCCGGACGCGATATTAGGCAGCATAAAAAAGAATACCCCTTGGGAAAGATGTCGCAATCAGAGGATGGGGTGGCCTACATTGTCTAAAAAGGGGGCTAAAATATCAGAAGGTTTGCTGCTTTGAAAAATAAAAACCACGCAGAAATGGATGGATTTAATAAATAACATTCAACAAATATTTTTAATTTCTATAGTTTGTGTCCATTGAGAGTAAAAGCTCATTTTAATATATATTACATTTACCTACCTTTGTTTTATTTTGTTAAATCTATTGATTTATAATATTTTGATTTATTTATTGGTCATCGTGTTGTCAATAAGCAATACTTCTTGGAATGTATTGATGTTTTATAATATTATTCTTTGATGCGATTATTTTGTAACTTTATAGAGCCATATAATACCGAATAAAATAACTTATTACGATTGTTGATTATACAACCCAAAAAAAAAAGATTATGGAATACAAAAAAAAATTAGTAATTAATAATAAGATGCATAAATTAAATAAAGTTGTTAGCTGAAGACTATTAACAATCATAAAATATAATATATTAATGAAAATAATGAATACTAGCTGTATATCCCGGTTTCACCCGGGGAATTTCAATTTTCTAATAAACGTGAACAAATTTAAAGTGAAATCATAACGATTTTTATAACAATAAAGAATATACCCAGAGACTGACTGAAGTTATGAAATTTTAATATGGACAGGTGTTCGCACCTAGTAAGAAAGATCCACTGAGCGAAATTTGGGGAATTTAGGACAAACGGTATGGAGTTTTATTAAGAAAAAACAAACTAACAGAAATTCATCTTTGAGCTGTATAACCCGGTTTGATCGGGGAATTTCATTTTTCTAATGAAACGGTTGATTTCGTAAAAAACCATTGTAAAGTGAGTTCATTACTATTTCTATAACAATAAAGACTATCAGCTGAAGATCGGCTGAAGTTATGCAATTTTAATATGGACAGGTGTTCCCACCTGGTATGAAAGAACTACTGACGAAATTTGGAGAATTTAGGATAAACGGTATGGATTTCTATAAAAAACAAACAAACAAACAGAAATATTGGCTTCTCGCAAATCGGCTTGCCTAAGCCTTTGTGGCGGAAAGCGGGCCTCGTATTCCTAGGCAGACTCAGTTCCCCGCGATTCTGCCTGTCTAAGCCTCTGTTGTTCAATCCTAATTTGATGTTCGTCGAGAGTTTCAGCTGCTCGTATTTGACGTTGTTTTTAGCTTTTGAGCTCACTACTCCTATTGAAGCTCGCTTCTTCGGAGGCATTTATAAAAAATAAATTCACCATACATGTAAATAAACGTATTGTAATTTAAAAAAAACAAAAAAAACATATGGTTTAAAGATCCCAGAACTCGACGCCTACCAAGGACGGTCTTACCGGGCCTTGTTGGCCTCTTCAAAATGTATAAAATGATATTTTAGGCTGTTTTTCGACTCAAACGGTCGATTTCGTAAAAAAAACCCATTGTAAAAACCCATCATGACGATTTTTTTAACAATAAAGAATATACCATGAGATTGGCTGAAGTTATTCAGTTTTAATATGGACAGGTGTTCGCACCTGGTATCAAAGAACCACTAAGCGAAATTTGGAGAATTTAGGACAAACGGTAGGGATTTCTATAAAGAACAAACAAACAGAATTTCAACTTTATTTATAAGATGAGTATCTATTAAATACAAAATAATTTGATAATATTTCTACATTCAAATTGCCTTGCATTTCGTATGAAATTTGAAAAAAAAAAAATAATATCAAAAGCAATACAACATAAATTAAGGCTTGTATTCAAACAATTAATTTACCACTTATTCATCCTACTTAAATAATAATAATATTTACTATATACTAGGGTGATGCTTATATGACCCAAAAATATTTTTTGTTTCTTTTCTCTTGGGTCACCCTCCCATTTTGTTCTACCTAATAAGAGAAACTTGAAATAATTTTTTGAGATTTTTCGAGAAAAATTTAAAGGTCGCTACTAAAGATTTAAAAAATCTAACATTTTCCCAAAAAGTGATTAGTTAAAAAAAATTTGTATTTTTTCTAAAATTATATTTTTTTACATAATAAAAACTAAAATAAGGTTTTAAGGGCCAGATATGTTACCCAAAGCTAATTTTGTATCATATATGTGTTACAATTTACTTTCGGGATGTGAACAAACAAGAGGAAATTTAGGCAAAAAGCACAGATTTTTACAAACTTATTACAGAATGAATAAAAACTAATATTAGTTGATTAGAGTCCTCAAAAAGACTTTGATGCACAATTAACACGTAAAAAACTCAATGCAGACAGCAAAGTTGCTTTTTTGTAGTTCGGGAACTTTTGTCTCAAGGACTTTACAAGAAGCAAAATATATTGCTTCTGGTCTTCATCTAGGGTCGGTATTTTGTTTTACTCTTGGATTAAGGACACCCCTCTCTCTGCTGCATCATTGACTACATTAAATTTTGTTATTATCTCCTTACTTTGAATATATTCCTTGTCTTTGATCCAGTCTTTAACTTTTTTCTTGAGGAAAACGGAGCTTAATCCAGTGATAGAAAAGAATCGTTTGGTATTACTAGAGACAAAATCTTCCAGATTTTTATTGCCAATCTTGTCTACATTAATTCTTTTCGGGCAAAAATCAGTACCTTCTTTCTTTAGAGCTTCCACCATTTTCTTCTTAGTTTCATTTCCAATATTGTCGTCAAAAAATGATAAGGCGATAAGTTCCTCTGAGACATACCATAAATGGCCACATACTTTATTTATTGTTTTTCTAGCAGGGTTTACATCCTCATACTTCTTTTAATCTTTGAGGAGTTTCAATTCGTTTCCTGGGGCTGAACAAGCGGATGGAGCTTGGAGCCAATACTTCATGTAGATTAAGACTAAAAATACAGATTTCTCGCAAACCTTTTTCCTCAGGTTTTGTCAATCTGAATTGTTCTCGAAACAAGAATATTTTCAGAAAGTAGATAGACTTTGCCATCCAAAGTGCTCGGTGAAGACCTGCAGGCTTTTTAAATGACAAGCCATTTTCTAGTTCTCCTCCCAAAAATACAATGCTTAGTTGCAAGAGTTCCTTGTAATTATCTCTAGGCAAATATTCTGTTAATTTGTTTCTTAGCAAAATTGATTATTTCATCTTTCACATCTTGGAGCTTTTCAATAGATTCTTCATCAGTTTCTAATGTCGTATACTCTTCTTTATTATGATTACTTGCCAGTTTTTCTGAAATCTTTTGAATAATAAATTATCTGGTCCAGACGAAGGCCCAAGTCCATTTTGAACAACTGATTCCAGCATAAATTCCATAATGTGATGCCTATATCCTAGCCAGAGCATTCCCTTATCCATTTACTGCTCTAGTAGAGTACAGGCCCCTTTTCGAGACCCGGTATTAGATGCGGTTGTGTCGAAACTTGTACTCTTTACTTAGAGTATTTACAGTGAAAGGTGGGGTTGTGTCAGACCTGGGCATTATTTTAAATAAAAGTATTTTAAATACAAATGAAAATACTTTTTTTTTATTTTAGTATTTTAGAATTAAAATAAAATAAATCACATTTTTATTTTCATTTTAATTATAAAATACTCAAATAAAAAAAAAAGTATTTTCATTTTAATTCTAAAATACTAAAATAAAAAAAAATATTTTCATTTGTATTTTAAATAATGAAATAAAATAAATCTTAAGTAGGTTGTTTGAAGTTGAACAATTTTCGTAATAGTATAGTGTAGTCCTTTGCACTAGAGCTGTCACTCCTAAATATTGAGCAAGTATATTTATTTCAGTTTGATGTTGCTGTTTTTTTGGTTTTTATGGGGGGGGGGGGGGGGGCGCAATTATTAAGATTGTACCGCTTCATCCGATTTCAACAAATTTTGTCACATTGGTGGTTTTTGATTATCTAAGTAGATGTCTAATGAATTCATTTCACATAAATGGATGAGATTATTTTTCCGGTTGAGGTTCGTTCGAAATTGGAGAGGAAATTCAGGCAAGATTTGAGGTAAGAAATTCTAGCGATTAACGAAATTACTTAGATCACGGCTTCTTCCTTAAAACTTAAGAATTCTGGTTTACAAAAATATTATTCCTCCTGCGGTTCTTTAAGAATGCAAAACGTGCACGCTAACATTGAATGATGAGCAAGTGAGGTGATAGCAGACAGATGAATAAAATCGAAGTGTGAAATTGCAAAACAGTGGTGAATGAATTCCATAGAAATTAATGGCAGTGACTAATGGAAAACGTCCGAAAGAAGGAAGGGCTGAGAAGCAGTAGTTCGCGTTAGGGCTGATTTGCTGAAATTCGTATTACACGGAGGTCGTTGGATGGTGTATGGGTAGCGAATAGTCTAAGGGGTAGCCCAATTAGTTTAAATAGGTTCCGAATCAGATTGGTTCTGTAGAAAAAAAAAATTAATTTAATAATTTCAACAAAATGAAAGCCAAGATGATCTGAGTATCAGATACATTACACCAAGCAAAGACTACCCAAAAAATAAATAAAAACTGTCGATTTATTAATCAATTGCAATATTGAAAAAACAAATGTATTTATTAATCAATCGCAATGGACTAGCTATTAGGTTTTAAAAGTATTTTGTATTTTCATTTTAATTTTTTTTATTTAAAATACAAAATACTTTTTTTATTTTGCATTTAAAATAATTTTATCGAAAAGTATTTTAAATGATTTGAGGTTATAATGCATTTTATTCAAATTTATTTTAAATACTTGCTATTTAAAATAAAGTATTTTAAAATAAAAATTAAAATACTTTTTGCCCAGCCGTGGGTTGTGTGGTTAGATTGGAGTCTTCCTTGGATAAAAATAAGTGTTAAGTGAGATCAGGTTTTTTTTATAATCTTAAAAAGTACTAATGAAAATTATATTGAATTTTAACACTTTTTATGAAATTTAAAGTCTGGTAGCGACCCCTAAAACTTAATGAAATCCAACAAAATTTTAGTTAACTCCATTTTACATATAAGAGATCAAAATGGGAGGGTGAACCGTTGAATTTTTTAACATTCATTTTTAAGCATCACCCTACTATATACACTAAATATCTTATTTTATTGAAATTATTAAAAGGAATAAGTATAACAAGTCATTAATATTTTTTTTTAAACCATCCATACATTCAAGTAAATCATGCAAATATTTCAATATTTTATTCATAAAATCATAAACAAAATCAACACGTTTACAACCATCACTCATGAGTTAGGGTGTAGATTTTTTCCAAGGACAACACAACAAACGAGTTCATCACCATCATCACTACTGATATTCACAATGATGATAAAGATGATGTTCGTGATGATACAATCGTGATTTTAATACTCACCAAGATGAGAGGCAGGAGGGACAGCGGGCCAGCTACTGAGCGGGGACAGTAGGTTCCGAGTCCTGCGCCGTCGCGCGGCCCTGCGCTCGATGCTCCAGGTGCCTCGGAGTCATCTCGTACCTTCTCTATCTCCGCCTAAAGTAATATCTGCTCCACACTCTATATATATATTCTTATAATATATAATATATCAAACGGGTTCAGGCTTTATGTGTATAAGGAAAAAATTCCAACTTTTCAGGTGACGAAGTAGAAGGATTTGTCTTCAATTTTTTCCTACAAATAAACATCATATCTATTGTTTTTGTTCTTAGTTGGATTTTTATTCAATTCTTACAGATTTCTTTAATATTATATAAAACCATGTCCTGGTGTTGATGTAGATCCTAGTCTCTCTCATCTGGTGAACAGATGAGACTGACCCATCTGCATCTCGCAAAAAAAAAAAAAAAAAAAAAAATCAGGTGCGATGCGCGTAACACACAATTTTCATTTAACAACTTACTTAGATTAGAAATTGAAGTGTTTTGTTAAATACCATTTCTCAAAGCCACACATTTTTCTTCATTCATTTACTTATTTTTGTTTCTATTTGCTCTCTAAAGTACACTACATTTTTTTAATATTCAATAAAAGTTTTTACTTCCGATAATTCGACAATGCAAGCATAATACTCCAAGTCGTCTGATTTTATAATTCTCTATGTAGTTGTTGAAAACTTCATTTAGTTACCATGAAACATTAAATAAACAGAACGGCTTTAATTATAAACAATTGTCTGTCATTAAAGGCGTACTGCGCATGCGTCAGGGCGTCAAGGCGTGTTTTATGAGTTAACGGAATATTTTTCTCCTCTATACGTTTACTTGATTTTTTCATATTTAGCCATCTTTTATTTATAGGCGTAAAGAGAAACAGTTACGCAAAAACAAAGGTCCTTCATAGGAAATTAAAAAAGGCGCCTTTACCAATTGAACATATTTTTAAACAATGCCCATACTATACTCCAAAATAAAATAAAATAGGAATTCTCTCAAAGTATTTTGTTAGCCTTGAGTAATAGTATGATAATATAAAACTTTTACTATAATAGTAGTAAAATAATGAAAGTTTCCATGGAAATTTAATAAAGTAAATATGACTTTATGATGAAGAAGAAATGATAATTTCATATATGTATATTTACCATATTATTTAATCTTTTTTACTTGAATTTTGATCGGGCGCTATGACCTCAGATGTTCTACGCCCAAAAATATTAAAACAAACACTATTACGTCCATTTTGTATTGAATACAATTTTTCACTTTGGATTTAATATTATGGTCTATCTTAATATCATGATATATTTTTTACTTTCACTTACCTATATATGAAATATATAGTAAGTGGAAGTATTGCGATCGTGAAAATTTTCGACTTCCGGTTTTCAACGGAAATACACGTTTTGGGGTCCCCTGAGTCAAAATAACCAAGTCCCGCGAAATGGTCTGTGTGTGTGTGTGTCTGTGTGTCTGTGTGTCTGTGTGTCTGTGTGTCTGTGTGTGTGTGTGTGAACAGACTAGCTCAAAAACTATAAACCGTGCGAACCTGAAATTGAGTATTTAGAGTATGTATAAGCCCGCGATGTGACAGCAAAAATTTCATCAAATTTGCTCAAAGGGAGGGGGTACTTTATTTAATAACTTTTTAAGTTTTTTTCGATTTTCTCAAAAACGGCTCTAACGATTTTGATTAAACTGAGTATTTGATCTATTTATATGCCTGAAATATGACTGTAAAAATTTCATCAAAATTGATCAACCGGAGGGGGGACTTTACTTAATCAATTTTGTATCATTTCACATGTTTTTTTTTTTATTTACTCAAAAACGGTTTTAACGATTTTTATCAAACTTGGTATTTGATGTATTTATATGCCAAAGATGTGATAACCAACATTTCATCACAATTGATCAACCGGAGGGGGGACTTTACTTAATAAATTTTGTATCATTTTCACGTGTTTTTTTTATTTACTCAAAAACGGTTTTAACGATTTTGATCAAACTTGGTATTTGATGTATTTATATGCCCGAGATATGACTGTAAAAATTTCATCAAAATTGATCTACGGGAGGGGGGACTTTACTTAATAAATTTTGTATCATTTTCACGGGTTTTTTTTAATTTACTCAAAAACGGCTTTAACGATTAACAAAAATAAGATATGAATGTAGATAAATGTGTGACTTTGGGAAATGATATTTAGCAAAACACGTCAATTTCTAATCTAAGTAAGTTGGTAAGTGAAAGTTGTGTGTTGCGCGCACGCACCAGATTTTTTTTATTCGGTTGGCGCATTAGGCCTATTGAGACCTTTGGCCGCGCAGTGTGGTCTTCTTACAGACAATTGTGTTGCTTGCGGGAGCACAGACAGCCTGGAGGGGGTAGCCCAAACCTCATGTTGCTGCAAGCCATGGTCACCATGGTGCAGCAGCAGACTGCCCATAGCTCAATAATCCCTTTGAGGCCAATTTGGCGGTGTCCTTCCCACCGATTGCGTCAGCTCTCTCGGGTTCAAGGACAGTGACAAACTGGTCTAGGTCCAAGGATTATGGTAGCCCAGAGTCAGCAGGTCCCGAGGACCTACATTTCTTTCCCTGAAGCATACCGTCCTTGTACCAAACCTCCGGGCGGTTACTGGAATATCCTGGAAAACCACACCACGATTCTCGATGGGATACACGGGGAAGGTACATCACTCCTACGCCCGGTCGGTGTGATTCGCCTCCAATTGGCAGACTGTAAGCTTGGACTGCGTGGCGTTCATTGGCGGGTGGTCACCCGAATGGAGCGGTCACCCATCCAATTACTAAACACGCTCGACGTTGCTTAACTTTGATTACCAAACAAAGTATTATCTAGAAAAATTTTTTACTTCTACTATTAATTTCCAACACATTAGATATAGTTTTTCCCCTTTGACATCGTAGTATTTTATTGTTTTGTTTTTTTTGTTTTTGTTTTTTGCTTTAATATTTATTATGTATTTTAAAAAATATTATTCAATAAAAGATATATGTTCATGGACACTATACTACCAAATTCTACAAATGTAATAATAATAATTTTAAAAGCTGCCTGCATATAATAGTAGAAAGACTTTAATTGAACCAAAGAAGGAAAACTTAAGGCTTTGTAAAAAGAAACTATGTCCAAACCTATTTATATATAATACATAGGGCATATCACAACAAAATGATAAAGACCTCCCAACATTTTCAGGTTACAAACAGGACAGATTTCCTCAGAGTTTAATGCATCTTTAATATTACCAATTATAATTTATATTATATATTTGTTATTTTTCAACCTCAATTGAGCCATGTTTCTAATAAAAGCTATGGAGATATTAAAAGTCAAATAATTATGAGGGTATTCTGATTTAATGAATAATTGTTTATATGAATATCTTGATGATTTCAGTAAGGATATGTCGCTATTTCGGAGAAAAGATTTATAATTTTCTAGTATTGTACTGAATTTACATTCAATAAAAAAGTATCACTAAACAAAAGAGGATCAAACTGGCCAAAGAATTCGAAAAAAATCCTAATTTGTGTCACCCAGTTGTATTTTATTGATCAATTTTATTGTTATTTAAAGTAAAACCTAATACAAAAAAATCTGGTGCGTGCGCGCAACACACAACTTTCACTTACCAACTTACTTAGATTAGAAATTGACGTGTTTTGCTAATTATCATTTCCCAAAGTCACACATTTTTCTACATTCATGTCTTATTTTGGTTTATCGTTAAAGCCGTTTTTGAGTAAATAAAAAAAACCCTGAAAATGATACAAACTTTATTAAGTAAAGTCCCCCCTTCGGTTGATCAATTTTGATGAAATGTTGGCTATCACATATTTGGCATATACATACATCAAATACCCAGTTTGATCAAAATCGTTAAAGCCGAGTTAGAGTAAATAAAAAAAACACGTGAAAATGTTACAAAATGTATTAAGTAAAGTCCCCCCTCCGGTTAATCAATTTTGATGAAATTTTTACAGTCATATCTCGGGCATATAAATAGATGAAATACTCAGTTTAATCAAAATCGTTAGAGCCGTTTTTGAGAAAATCGAAAAAAACCTAAAAAGTTATTAAGTAAAGAACCCCCTCCCTTTAAGTAATTTTGATGAAATTTATGCTGTCACATCGCGGGCATATACCTACACTAAATACCCAATTTCAGGATCGCACGGTTTATAGTTTTTGAGCTAGTCTGTTCACACACACACACACACACACACACACACAGACACACACACACACACACAGACCATTTTGCGGGACTTGGTCATTTCGACTCAGGGGACCCCAAAACGTGTATTTCCGTTGAAAACCGGAAGTCGAAATTTTTCACGATCGCAATACTTCCACTTACTATATATTTCATATATAGGTAAGTGAAAGTAAAAAATCTGGTGCGTGCGCGCAACACACAACTTTCACTTACCAACTTACTTAGATTAAAAATTAATGCGTTTTCTTAACTGCCACTTCTCAAATGAACAGAACATCTTTAATTATAACGCATTGGTTTGTCATTAAAGGCGTACGGCGCATGCGTGAGCTCAAGGTGTTTTATGAGTTGACGGAATATTTTTCTTTTTTTCTCCTGTATATGTTTACTTGATTTTCTTCATATATCATATTTAGCCATTTCTTATTACTTTCACTTACCTATATATGAAATATATAGTAAGTGGAAGTATTGCGATCGTGAAAAATTTCGACTTCCGGTTTTCAACGGAAATACACGTTTTGGGACCCCCTGAGTCGAAATAACCAAGTCCCGCGAAATGGTCTGTGTGTGTGTGTGTGTGTGTGTGTGTCTGTGTGTGTGTGTGTGAACAGACTAGCTCAAAAACTATAAATCCTGGGAACCTGAAATTAGATATTTAGTGTATGTATATGCCCGCGATGTGGCAGCAAAAATTTCATCAAATTCGCTCAAAGGGAGGGGGTAGTTTATTTAATAACTTTTTAGGTTTTTTTCGATTTTCTTAAAAACAGCTCTAACGATTTTGATTAAACTGAATATTTGATCTATTTATATGCCCGAGATGTGACTGTAAAAATTTCATCAAAATTGATTAACCGGAGGGGGGACTTTACTTATAGAATTTTATCTAATGTTTACGTTTTCTTTTTATTTTCTCAAAAACGGCTATGATGATTTTGATGAAACTGGGTATTTGATGTATGTATATGCCCGCGATGCGACAGCCGAAATTTCATCAATATTGGTGGAACGGAGGGGGTACTTCATTTAATAAACTTTTTCTTATATTCACGTGTTTTTTTTTATTTACTCAACAGCGGCTGTAATGATTTTTATCAGACTGGATATTTGGTGTATGTATATGCTCACAATGTGAGACAACATTTCATCAAAATTGGTCAAATGCGGGGGGCTCTTTATTTCATAACTTTTTTTTCCAATTTTTACATTTTTTTGGAATATCTCAAAAACGGCTTTAATGATTTTGATTAAATTAATCATTTTTAATCAAAATCAAGTCATCTTTTTTATATTATTTATAAAAATGGCAATTAAAAAAACATGCCGATTTCTAATGTAAGTAAGTTGGTAAGTGAAAGTTGTGTGTTGCGCGCATCGCACCAGATTTTTTTTAAGCGTGATGAGAGAAAGTTAATTTCTCAATATAAACTAAAACAAAGGTACTTTATAGAAAAACAAAAAAAGCCCCTTCCCCATTTAAGCCCCCTCAGAACATTTTAATAATGATAAAGCTTACCTGATATTAAATAACAACTAATTTTCATTAAACATAACGAATTTGATAAAAATCCTTAAAGCCGTTTTTGAGATAATCGATCAAAAAGGTAAAAAATGGACAAAATTTATTAAGTAAAGCCACCCCTCCTGTTGATCAATTTTGATGAAATTTTTACAGTCATATCTCGGGCATATAAATTCATTAAATACCAAGTTTGATCAAAATCTTTAAAACCGTTATTGAGTAAATAAAAAAAACACGTGAAAATGATACAAAATTTATTAAGTAAAGTCCCCCCTACGGTTGATCAATTTTGATGAAATTTTTACAGTCGTATCTCGGGCATATCAATAGATCAAATACTCAGTTTAATCAAAATCGTTAGAGCCGTTTTTGAGAAAATCGAAAAAAACGTAAAAGTTATTAAATAAAGTACCCCCTCCCTTTGACCAATTTTGATGAAATTTTTGCTGTCACATCGCGGGCATATACATACACTAAATATCCAATTTCAGGTTCGCACGGTAAATAGTTTTTGAGCTAGTCTGTTCACACACACACACACACACAGACACACACACACACACACACACACACACACACACACAGACCATTTCGCGGGACTTGGTTATTTCGACTCAGGGGACCCTAAAACGTGTATTTCCGTTGAAAACCGGAAGTCGAAATTTTTCACGATCGCAATACTTCCACTTACTATATATTTCATATATAGGTAAGTGAAAGTAAAAAATTAATTTTATTTTTAAATAATCTATGCTCATCTCTTTGAAATTTGTTTTTTTTTTTTATGTCAAACTTTCCTTTTTTTATTATTGCACCAAATATTGTTTAGAAATAAGAAAAATGGCTGTATATTGATTAGAGAAAAATGCGTTTCAATTTCACTTATGTTAACTATATAATTTATTAAAAGTAAAATTTTTTAATTATTTTAATTTTTATAAAAATTATTTTATTGGCAATAGTTGCTTCCAATCTTCTTCGCAGTGATAGAGGGTGGAGGGGGCTAAAATGCCATAACAGCATTTGATCAAATACGATCGATTGGCGATATATCAATTTCTAGATTCAAATTCCTACATTTTAACATTCAATTTATTTTCGGCCTCGAATAATACTAAATTATTAAGTATACTTCTATTTGAATTATTTGACAACATTTTTACCGTTTAATATCCTGAAAAATAGGATATTTTTAATTTAATTTTAAGGATTTTTTCTTCTTCAGACAATTATTATTTAAAAATCTTTCAAGAGAAGCGAAGCCTAAAAAATATATGTATATAAGCAGATAGATAATAATACTGACTCGTTTCATTCTCGATATATGACCGTTTATCTAATAAGCAATAGTATTTAAATTAAATTGAAGAGTGATGGTATTTATAATAATTTTTATTCTCACTGATAAAGAAAATTGGTTCAGGAGTTATAGATTTTTGGCCACAGAATTCCTACTGTGCGATGGAGATGCGGAGGGTAGGAGAAAGGAGAATAATTATTGTCAACCCACCGAATTTTGATGAAAGCCAGTAAAGAAGCCATTCAGGGGCTTGATTGCGTTGAATACGATATATGATTGCGGGAAGGCCGACGATTTCTGTTATATAATTATATAATTATATAGAAGGTAATACGAAAATATATAAAGAACAATAAATAAATTAGAAAAAGAAAAATGGATGGAAAGATAAAATTAAGAAATGCTTGTGATTTTTCAAAGTTATAAAGCTCATGCTAACAATATTAGAAGTATAAAATTAAAATTTACAAAACAATATTTTCTGCCGTTCACTAAACAATGATAAGCAAGGTGAGGTTTGTAAAAACACATAATATTAATATCTATGATAAATATTTCAGCAAAGAAGTACCAATCGTTAAATTCAGGTCACAAAGCTAAAGTGCATCAGCTACAATTATATGGCTCTAAAAATGACTAAGTGCACAGCATAATAGCGAATTGAATAGGCGGCTGAATAAAAAAAAAGGTTAATAACCGCAACGTTGTTCGTGCTGGAATTATTTATAACTGAAAATATGAAGCACACATTGAAGGTATCGCTACCGAACGTTCGACTTTTCTAAGCTATTTATTATAATTCTTTCAGAATTTCTCACTTTCTTGGCTTCAACAAGAAAGATTAACCTACTTGTAATCGAAATCTGTTTGAATTGTTAAAATACATGTAGAATGTGCTTTCATATTTGTAAAACATTAACGAATCGCATCCATACTCAATTAACCGAAGCAGTGAGGTTTTCAAAATTGTGATCAATTGACCCTCTCCAGAGAATGAACGAGGCTAGATTATCTATAGGACTTAATGGAAGCAAGAGTGGAGGGCGAGAAGACCAAAAGCTAGACAAGAATACCAACACTGTAAGAAGGCTAGGTGAAAGAATATGCTGTCCAGGGTTTAAAACATAGGCCCCCAAGACCCTATAAAATCTCTAGGGGCACACATCTAATAAGCCTTGAATAAGCCCCTTCTGTGCTATCACCAGGACTAAGAATATAAGGCTCATCTAATAGGAATCTTACTAAAATCATAATTTTCTAAACAAAGGGAGATCTTGTTTGTTTGTTTGTTTGTTTGTTTAACGTCACATTATAGAGTAATCTCATCAGAGTGAATAAGAAAGAGAGGTGGAAATTAACCATTATTGTAAATTATAAATATTTATGAATCATTTCTGGTTCTATTGCACATTTGTTACTACATAAACATCATGTATAAACAAAGGATTGATTTACCTTAGTTATTAAGCATTATTTATTTACCTTAGTTATTACTTAAGCAGAATAACTGGTTAGTAATGAGATAAGGGTTATGTCCCAAAAAGTTAATGACAGAGTGTTGAATTAGTTGGGCGATTAAAGAGAAGCTTTAATGGAAGTTTTATTCCTAAAATTTTGCCTTGTTCATAAAGCGTTCCTGAATAAACTTCCATTCAGACGACATACCAGTAAGAACAGAAAAAAAGAATGAATTAAATCTAAGTATGAATAATGAGCAGAACCAAAAACTGTTTATAAAAATGACTAAGGTATCTTCTATCTATTAACTTTAAAAAATAAATTAGAATTAAAAAAAGTTGTTGGAAATCCGTCGCCATCATTAATGAAAGGAAAGTGACTTCCTCAAGGCGGCTCTTCGTCACCGGTTCCATTAATAACGTCCATCTGCCGGAGGATTGAGATTATAAATGGAAAATACAAAAAGTGTCAGAATTTCCTCGAGATAAAAGATGGCCTATTTCATGATCGAGAAAGATTGGCTCAATATTTTTTTTATTTTTCCAATATCCGAACATCGCAGAATAATGGACGACGTCATACCAATTTCACTAACGAGATCCCTTTTTTGATTAATCAGTATTATCTATCCTAAGTGATCACCTTGTTTGTTGTTAAATTATTAATAAGTAAAAGTTTTCTACTAACAAGGTTAATAAAATTTTCTTTACTTATGATAGGTAAAGAAGCGAGGTGGTACTGGGTAAATTTCGTAAAAAAAAAACATTTAGAAAGAAAGTTTGCATTTTTAAGAGTATTAAAAACTGCTGTGACCCATCAATGTGAAAAATCGTACTACTTAAACGAATAACTTACACTGTTTAGCGTCAGAAATATGAGAAAGAAAGATTTATTGTTAAATTTCCATCGTAATATAATAGAAATTACATTTTTAGTTTTTAAAAAATCTGGTGCGATGCGCGCAACACACAACTTTCACTTACCAACTTACTTAGATTAGAAATTAATGCGTTTTGTTAATTGCCACTTCTCAAATGAACAGAACGGCATTAATTATGAACAATGGGCTGTCATTAAAGGTGTACTCCGCATGCGTGGGCTCAACGACTTTTATGAGTTGACTGAATGTTTTTCTTTTTTTCTCCTCTATGTTTTCTTTATTTTTATCATATAGCCATATACATAGCCATTTCTTATTTCTAGGCGTAACGAGAGACAGTTAATTTCTCCATATAAACAAAAACAAAGGTACTTTATAGGAAACATAAAAACAAACAAACAAAAAAGGCCCCTACCCCATTTAAGCCCCCTCAGAACATTTTAATAATGATAAAGCTTACCTGATATTAAAGAACATCTAATTTTCATTAAACAAGACGAATTAGATAAAAATTGTTAAAGCCGCTTTTGAGATCATCGAAAAAAAGGTAAAATTTGGAAACAAATTAAGAAATAAAGTGTCCCCTACGTTTGACCAATTTTGATGAAATGTTGGCTATCACATCTTTGGCATATAAATACATCAAATACCCAGTTTGATCCAAATCGTGAAAACCGTTTTTGAGTAAATAAAAAAACACGTGAAAATGATACAAAATTTAGTAAGTAAAGTCCACCCTTCGGTTGATCAATTTTGATGAAATGTTGGCTATCACATCCTTGGCATATACATACATCAAATATCCAGTTTGATCAAAATCGTGAAAACGTTTTTTGAGTAAATAAAAAAACACGTGAAAATGATACAAAATTTAGTAAGTAAAGTCCAGTAAAGAAGACTTGATTTTCATTAAACATGACGAATTTGTTCAAAATCATTAAAACCGTTTTTTGAGAAAATCGAAAAAAATTTAACAATTGGAAAAAAGTTACGAAATGAAGTGCTCCCTTCGTTTTATCAATTTTTATGAAATTTTCGCTTTCATATCGTGGGCATATTAATACATCAAATACTCAGTTTAATCAAAATCGTTAGAGCCGTTTTTGAGAAAATCGAAAAAACTTAAAAAGTTATTAAATAAAGTACCCCCTCCCTTTGAGCAATTTTGATGAAATTTTTGCTGTCACATCGCGGGCATATACATACACTAAATACCCAATTTCAGGTTCGCACGGTTTATAGTTTTTGAGCTAGTCTGTTCACACAGACACACACTCACACACATACACAGACAGACAGACAGACACACACACACACACACACACACACACACACACACACACACACACACACACACACACACACACACACACACACAGACCATTTCGCGGGACTTGGTTATTTGGACTCCAGGGACCCCAAAACGTTTATTTCCGTTGAAAACCGGAAGTCGAAATTATTCACGATCGCAATACTTCCACTTACTATATATTTCATATATAGGTAAGTAAAAGTAAAAACAAAGTATGTGTATGGGACTACAATTCGATAACGAATACTTTAATATTAGAATATTTTAAATTTATACACAAACTTGGTGGCGACGATAACAAACTTGGCCGGGATAGCCGAGCGTGTAGGAGCGCGACCCGTAGTTTCACGCTCGAGCCGAACGGCGGCGGTTCGAATCCGCCCTGGGAGGGTTGACTTTTATTTCGTGGAGGCCCCACGGAATAAATCTCGACCCTCCGACCATGGTTAGAATAGGTTGGTTACACCTGTAGAGTAACCCCCCCCCCCCCGTATGCCACACATGGCCAGGTAGGGGTACCGAACAAAAAAAAAAAAAAAAACTTGTTAAAAGTTGGCAGCAATCATAGCTTAATAGATTAAATTATTGTAATAATTTAATTACTTGTGATAATTGGATATACTTTTAGGGATCAGTGAAAGTCTGTTTTATAGCAACCAATCCGGAAAACAATATTTTTATTTAGATTAATATTTAAATTGCATACAATAATATTTTACGCTTATCTTCGTTTGACAGCTCCGATAGAGTTTAAAAATGGCCACCTTGTCAAATTCACAATCTATTATATAGAATCGAATCCTTGAAAAGATGCTTTCAGGTAACTTGAAGATTAACAGGACAGACGATGTAGCTTGGAACCTTGAAGGCTAAGATTGCTAGAGCATCACAGCTTCAAATCCGCCGCGAACGGTTTGACTTTTATTCATTGCGCACTCTTGGATTTAATCTTAACCTTCCATAAAGATGGCAAAAAGAGGTTTTTAACCTCCTTTAAAGTAGGTAAAAAAAGAAATTAAAAGGGGATCTCAGAGATGACTAAATCAAAACATATTCGGACACCGACTACATTCAAACAACAATTGATAGAGTTATTCTTAAAATGCCACATTGATTGCTTTTTAGCAAAAATTGTAGAAAAAAAACCGCCATATTTCTTTATGTAAGAATAACAATACTGTAATCTTTGATCGTGATAATAACGAGTGACGATTATAACCATGGAAGCCATTTCTACATTAACACAAAGTGCATCAGAGACGTTGGAAATGGCGCAGTCATGCGATCTCCGACCCAGATCAATACTGCATGCAATTTTGCTGTAAATGAAGTCTGTAACATGATTGTTCGCTTACCAAAGGTTAGCCTCGTGCATATTACAAGCACGAGTCTCGCACTCGTGCAGGACATCAGTCCTTACGGAATCGTGTCAACGGCGATCCGTCGGGAAAATTGACAATTTTCAAAATTTAAAAAAAAATAACTAAGGTAAAATGCCTAAAACGTTTACTTTTCATACCCAAAGCTGGGGAAAAACTTCTCATTTTTAAATTTAACTAACCAAAACTACAACCATATAATTACAAAATAAATAATTTTTAGTCTTGTCTCAATAGGCCATTTTGAAGGTTAGCGATCTATTCAAGCCACTAAAAATAGGTCGAAGTTCATTTTCTGAAAGAAGTATGCAAAACGAAAGATGATAGGTTGGAAATATAAGACAAAACTTTATTTTTTAAAAATTAATTTAACAACAGTTCAAATTTGTAAAAAGGTAGCAGAGATTATAGTCTAATAGATTCTACTATTGTAATAATTTAATTACATATGATAATTGGATATGCTTTTAGCGATCAGTGAATGCTCTTTATAATAACAATTTTTACTTTCACTTACCTATATATGAAATATATAGCAAGTGGAAGTATTGCGATCGTGAAAAATTTCGACTTCCGGTTTTCAACGGAAATACACGTTTTGGGACCCCCTGAGTCGAAATAACCAAGTCCCGCGAAATGGTCTGTGTGTGTGTGTGTGTGTCTGTGTGTGTGTGTGTGTGTGTGTGTGTGTGTGTGTGTGTGTGTGTGTGTGTGTGTGTGTGTGTGTGTGTGTGTGTGTGTGTGTGTGTGTGAACAGACTAGCTCAAAAACTATAAACCGTGGGAACCTGAAATTTGGTATTTAGTGTAGGTATATGCCCGCGATGTGACAGCAAAAATTTCATCAAAATCGCTCAAAGGGAGGGGATACTTTATTTAATAACTTTTTACGTTTTTTTCGATTTTCTCAAAAACGGCTCTAACGATTTTGATTAAACTGAGTATTTGATCTATTTATATGCCCTAGATATGACTGTAAAAATTTCATCAAAATTGATTAACCGTAGGGGGGACTTTACTTAATAAATTTTGTATCATTTTCACGTGTTTTTTTTATTTACTCAAAAACGGCTTTAACGATTTTGATCAAACTGGGTATATGATGTATGTATATGCCCGAGATACGACTGTAAAAATTTCATCAAAATTGATCAACCGGAGGGGGGACTTTACTTTAAGAATTTTATCTAATGTTTACGTTTTTTTTTATTTTCTCAACAGCGGCTGTAATGATTTTTATCAGACTGGATATTTGGTGTATGTATATGCTCACAATGTGACAGACAACATTTCATCAAAATTGGTCAAATGCAGGGGGCTCTTTATTTCATAACTTTTTTTTCCAATTTTTACATTTTTTTTTGGAATATCTCAAAAACGGCTTTAATGATTTTGATTAAATTAATCATTTTTAATCAAAATCAAGTCATCTTTTTTATATTATTTATAAAAATGGCAATTAAAAAAACATGTCGATTTCTAATCTAAGTAAGTCTGTAAGTGAAAGTTGTGTGTTGCGCGCATCGCACCAGATTTTTTTTAATTAGATTGATATTTAAATTGCATCAAATCACATTTTACAGCTCCGATAGAGTTTAAAAATAGCCACCTTATCAAATTCACAGCCTATTATATAGAACCGATGTGTCTATTGATGATTAGTCGACACTTTTCATTCATCATATACTTTTAAAGCAACAAGCTACATAGATAAAAATGAATTAATTCTAAGCGAATAACTGTGGAAAGGCTTAACCGATTTCGCTAATATTATATTTAAAAAATCTGATGCGTGCGCGCAACACACAACTTTCACTTACCAACTTACTTAGATTAAAAATTAATGTGTTTTGTTAATTGCCACTTCTCAAATTTATACATTTTTCCACATTCATTTCTTATTTTTGTTTTCATTTGCTCAAAAAAAATAAAAAAAACTAATTTCTTTTATTATTAAATAAAAGTTTTTACTTGTGATAATTCGGCAATCCAAGCATAATACTCCAAGTTGTCTGATTTTATAATTCTCTATGTACTTGTAACAAATAATTTTCATTAAATTAACAGAACATCTTTCATTATAACGCATTGGTTTGTCATTAAAGTCGTACGGCGCATGCGTGAGCTCAAGGTGTTTTATGAGTTGACGGAATAGTTTTCTTTTTTTCTCCTGTATATGTTTACTTGATTTTCTTCATATATCATATTTAGCCATTTCGTATTTTTAGGCGTGATGAGAGACAGTTAATTTCTCAAAATAAACTAAAACAAAAGTACTTTATAGGAAAACAAAAAAGGCCCCTTCCCCATTTAAGCCCCCTCAGAAAATTTTAATACTGATAAAACTTACCTGATATTATTGAATACCTAATTTTCATTAAAAATGTCGAATTTGATCAAAATCATTAAAGCCGTTTTTGAGATAAACGAAAAAAAAGGTAAAAATTGGAAAAAAGTTATGAAATAAAGTGCCCCCTCCGTTTGACCAATTTTGATGAAATGTTGGATGTCATATCTTTGGCATATACATACGTCAAATACCCAGTTTGATCAAAATCTTTAAAGCCGTTTTTGAGTAAATAAAAAAAAATACATGAAAATGATATACCCTTTGACCAATTTTGATGAATTTTTGCTGTCACATCGCGGGCATATACATACACTAAATACCCAATTTCAGGTTCGCACGGTTAATAGTTTGTGAGCTAGCCTGTTCACACACAAACACACACACACACACACACGCACGCACGTACGCACGCACGCACACACGCACGCACGCACGCACACACACACACACACACACACACAGACCATTTCGCGGGACTTGGTTATTTCGACTCAGGGGACCCCAAAACGTGTATTTCCGTTGAAAACCGGAAGTCGAAATTTTTCACGATCGCAATACTTCCACTTACTATATATTTCATATATTACTATATATTTCATATATAGGTATATTTAATTACTATATATTTCATATATAGGTAAGTGAAAGTAAAAATTCCAGATGGTGTTTAAAATAACAACGGTGAGCATTAATATGTTTCATCCGCCTAGTAATTCTGCATAAGCATAACTCAAAAACTATACAATTTTTGCTGGTAAGCCCAAAAGAAAAGTTAAGGTAAGTCTTTTGACATTGTCGTTCCCTCAGCCCATAAAAAAAAAAAAAAAAAAATGATGTTGGTTGGTAACTAAGTATTTTTTTGAAATGTTTGGAGAAAAAAATTGGAAACGTTTACCAGAATGTGTTTCAATTGCTATGAAGCTTCATTTGCGCATAACACAAAAACTATTATGTTTTACAGTTCTCCCTTTTTATGCATGGCAACACCAGGGGATACATGGTCGGGCCGTGAGGGGGGGTCACTCCCGTTGAAAGGTGAGGACAAAAATAAACTATTACTCATTGTATTTAAAAAGCACTTAGTTTTAGTAATATTTTATGCCCTTAATGGAAAACGGATTCTATTTAAACATTTATTTGTGATTCTCTACTCTGCTAATTACTCCTATTTTAAATTATATTATTCATCACTTATCCCCCGTTTACACTTATTGGCTGTCACCACAATCCTATTTGGTGCAAATAGGTCGAGTGGTGCATTGTTTTGGTTAGACTGTATGCTTCTGAATCAAAACAGGCCATTCCCGTAATTATAAATTCCCATTTACAGTCAATAGTTTTAAAGCTATTACGGATTACAGGTAAAAAATCACAAATGATTCCACAACTAATAATTAATAAATCATCAGTTACACAAGGATTTTCATGCTAAAAAAGGGTCAAATATGTTCAATTATCTACAGCTGAATATATAAATATTTGATAAAATAGTCACAAAGTACACAAGAAAGTCACAATTCACAAGGAAATTAATATATAACGTGCTAAAGGGGAAGTATGTATATTTATTATAAAAGTTCGAAAATGTGTATATATAAATGTTTTAATAAATTAATAGGGTTATAGAAAAGATAATCAATGCGAAACGATAGTCCCTACCAGGAACTTATAAAATCATAGATAGCTAAAGTACAAACTGCATCGTTGTAAAAATGGCTATCATTCGATTCACAGACGCAAAAACTTTCCAAAAGTTTACATGTATTATCTCAAAATTCTACTAATTTTAGGGAAAAATCATATTTTGCAAAAGATTAGCTCAGCAAATATGTGATTCACTATCATAGATATTCATCTCACATTGATTTCTTTCATCTATGTTCTTATTTATTTATTAAAACATGTTTATATATGTAAGTAAAATATAGGCATATTTGAATTTTTATAACAAATCTATACACGCTATCTTAAGAATTATATTTGTTTAATTTCTTGTAGGTTTTGTGATTATATAATGGAAGTATAAAATCTAGAAATATTTGACCCTTGTTTGAAAATCCGACTTCCTCTTATTACTGATGATATATCGTCGTTGCCGTGGTGAAACCTCCTAAGTGACAAAAGCATGATTTTACAGGAGAAGCTGGTTAACTGATTTGTAAATAATTTAATAGTAACTTTTTCACAGCAATTCAATCTATACCAACTCAACAAAATCTTAAAATTAATTCATACCATGGAATTGTACAATCAAAGCAACAAAAAAATATGTGATTTCTAATTGTACCTTTTGCGATGCGATAAACTCTTACACATAGGGGGATTCTTATTGATCAATTTAAATCGTGTTACGATTTTTTAACACATGATTCCACTTGCACATGGGTGGTAAAATCTTCTTTCCAATGATATCAAAATCACGTTTTGGATTTAATGTCACATAGGAGGTTTCACCGCGGCAACGGCGATATCTACTTAAATGATCTGTATGTTTTACCTACGATCCGTAATAACTTTTAAGCTATTGACTATCGTTGACAATGGTCTCATTTGATTCAACATTTTCATTCCAAGATAGAACAAAGAACCTAACCCTATAAAATATCAATTTGGTCCGTTAACATTAATAAATTTAACACTATCATAAACCTTTTGTGAAATATCATGTCTAATATTGACAATTGTGTAAACATTAAATTGTTTGTATGAAATCTTCGCTTGGATTCAAGCTACTTTTATCATAAAAATGAAATTTAGCAACGGAAAACGAAACTGTTGGGTCTATCAATGGAGTGAACAACGACTTCTTACTTAAGCCTCGTAAGCGTCCTCCTTGGATCGAAAGCCATTTTATAGAAGAACCGAAGAAATTAAAGGTGGAGTGATGGATCTATCGAAGAAGGGAGCACTCTATAAGAAGAGCCCCCCCCCCCCCCCCCAGAGGAGGACAGGTTGGCGGATAATGAAAAGATGATCACTGGAGGGCGTGCTCTTGGAAAATAGTTGAAGGTTGGTCATCCATCACCGGCCCTTATCTTCGCCCCTGCGTCTTCCTAGGTTCGCCCTCCTCTTCTCGTCTTTGTCCGCTCAGGGAGGGCTTCTTTGTCTGCTCCGAGGGGAGGATATCGCATTCCCTCTGATCGCGATATGCCAAGAACCAAGAAGAGGCAGAGTTCTCTATAATATGCTTCACTGATTATTTTGGTACAATTATCACTGAATATATGAATAATTTGAATTAAACCATAGTTATATTGACTATAACTGGAAATATTTTTCTACTCCGGGGCCATATTCAGAATTAATTAGTACTATCAGGTGAAATATTTACTCGAACCCAATTCAAAAACATTATTAGCTGAATCCCCGCTGTTACCCCCTATTTTTGATCTTTCCAATTTCCATCGCCAATATTTAGCTTCTACTCTTAGAGCCGTGATTCCGTTCGATTTTTATTTTAACTTCAATGACCTTAATGGCGATAATAAACATTAACTTACATTTTAAGGATGCTATCACGCTATTTATATAGGAATCCTACAGGACCGTATCTAACTTAATAGGTTGTACTCTTTTACAGCGATTATTTCAGTTCGGCTAAAGGCAACTGTCACAGTATAAAGGAAATGTAATGAAATCATACTCTGTTTGTGAAAGGCACAATTTTCACATAATTTAATCACCTCGTTCCAAGAAAAACCTCGTGCTTTGATAGTGTTGTTCCCGAAACCGATAAAAAGAACAATAGAAGGTATGTAAAATATTTGTTAAATGAATTCCGTCCTCTATAAAGCGGAATTTTTTGTTCAGAAATTTGTAAATAAATTTAATAGTTTCTTGCGTCAACCGTTTCATCATTATTTTTAACACAATTTATTCTAACGAATTGGAACTTATCGGCACACATTCAAACTAAATTACTAGTTAATGAGAATAAATAAATTAATAATCAATTATCATCATCTCTCATTTCATTTCTCAAGGTTTTTTTTTTTTACGGTACGCCATAACTTCCATAATACTGTATCAAATTTCATGAATGAGGCATCATTTTAAAGCTTTCCTTAACCGCAACACCGGAAAAATACAAATCACTCATGTCGCCTTCGATTTCGAGTTATAAGCAGCGGTTTTGGGGGGAAAATCAAAATGTTCTTAGAGGTTTCTAATGGAGTCAATCTTTTCAGGTTTTCAAGGAGAAAATTTTCGGTCGTACATTTTTAAATCAACCCCTTAGTTTGCGAGTTTCAAGCGAAAAACTGCAATTCCCAGCGAAAATGGTCGTGGGGCTTTTTCAGATGTCAATTTTTTCAGTTTGTTGAGACGAACATTATGTATATATGCACTTTTCCGTTGTCGCCTTCCTTTGCGAGTTTGCAAAAACATTGCAAGCAAAAATATGCGATTTCAGACAATAGAATCAGCGCACTCGCTTTCCCCGAAACCGATATGTGTATTTAAGTATGTGGCGTTTTCCAGGGTGCGCTCTTTCAGTAACATCTATATCTGTGTAAAACAAACCCACCAACAAACTATTACTGATGACCGTATCGTAACTTCAAACATAATGTTCAAAGCGGTCCTGGAAATATTATGTGAAAAACAGAATTTACTATTTAAACACATCTATTATTTACTTCAACCCTCACCTATGCCCATGACGCACTATACGATACTAAATATAAGGTGTGTACATCAATTAAATGGGATTTAAGTAGGTTAGAGTGCGAATACTACGGGTCAGCTAGTCTATTATTAATTAAATTTAAATAATTTACGTTTGATTTATAATTTATTTCGTATTATTACCTAGCAACTTTGAATACGAGAAAAGTTTTGATTCGTAATAATAAACTGCAATAAAAAAAAAAAAGAAAATAATAATCCTCATAAAAGATAACTGATATTAAATTAGCATACAACCCTTTAGGGGTTTAATTAATTAGGGTTGTAATCATTTGTTGATTGTCTAAGGGTCGTTCTACAGAGACAAAGCAAAATATAAAGATGGATGGCGGGATGGCCGAGTGGACAATTGAGTTAGAAAATACGAGCCCGAAGAAAGCCAGTTGAAAACCCTGAGCCAGGGGACATTTAATAATACTCGGCATCAATCCCCCACCCTCTACCCTAGCTCGGGAAACCACGTATAGCCTAAAAGGCGAGGAAGAAAAAAAAGTGATTTTAAAATATATCTCTGCGTTAACTAAATGATTTGCTTAAATAAATAAAAATAGTTTCTTTAAAATTCAATTGTGTCCATTATATCTTCACTAATTCAGTTATAATCGAAGAATTTATTAACATAATCATTATTTCAATATACAAATCGTATTATAGAATATGTAGCAGTTGTGAAATTCTTCTGCTCCCAATTGTCGAACATAGTATCCCAAGCGGTGGCTGTTTCTCAGAGTTAACGATACAGGTCCGGCCATTCCTTCTAGAGGTGAAGTTCCATTAACAGCTGCCTACACATCTTATTCTATTGCACTGGCGATGGATGGGTGCTCCTCGAGGTGAAATACCGATCGGTAAATGTCTAATTGGTGAACCAAATAATAACTTGATAACATTGGTTCCATTATACTCGCCGACAATTATAATTAAGAAATGTCATAACAAAATGACTAATTCATAAAATATCACAATTAGCTGATATGAAGAACGACATAAAATTTCCCCAACCACGCATTATTAAATGAAAATTAAGTTCATATCAATATTATAACCAGATATAAATGAACAATAATTCAGACAACTTCTTAGGCCAATCTAATTTTTGTATCCACAAAAGTATTGCGTATTAATAAGTTAAAAAAATAGATATATTGGACAAGAGTCCTCCAGTGAAAGGTATAAACTTGTGGAACATTTTGGCGACCAACGATGTCCTGAATTCCGAAATCCATAGCGTAACTGAAGTAAAGAAACTAAAATCTCTTTGGGGCACAAAGTCAAATATAATGAAATAATATAAATAGAATGACCCATACACAAGACATTTTCGGCAGTCACATCGACGACTACAAATGTAGAGTGTAAAGGCCGGAGAGAAGGGTTCTTGACAATTACCAAGATGGGCCCAGAGTGAAGAGCCCCTCTCCTCTCAAGAGAATAGCTTCTCAGGGCAGAGGGGGTAACTTAGCCGAGCGTTAATGAACAAAACCTCGGGGTTAGTACGTTATTATAGAACCGATGAAGCATGAAGGGGGAAGCAACAAAATTATTGAAAAAGAATAATTTTATTAATCGAAATCTGTGCTATTAGAAAATAAAAAGTATTTTTCTACATAAAATAGGCCTATGAGTATATGGCCTCGAAAAATTATTCACAATAAAACGTTAGAACTAATCAGGTTTTTTTTTTTTTTTTTTTGCGCTGATGAGACCTATAGTGAATCTTGTGATTTTTTTACAGATATTTATATTGCTTGTAGGATAACAGACTACTTGAGGGGGTAGCCCAACCCTCGTGTTGCTCCAAACCTTTGTGAACATGGTACTGCAGCAGTCTGCCCATAATTCCAAAACCTATCCCACTGGGGCCAATTAAGTATTTCTCTGAATTAAGCAATCCCTCCAATGGCGTAGGCTCTTTCCGGTTCAGGGGCAATAGTATAATGGTCTGGGTCCATTAATTATGATTGTTCAGAGAAAGCAGGCGCATGAGGACCTATTCCTTAACCTGAAGCGGACTGGTCATGGACCAAAACTCAGAAGGGGGGGGGGGGGTTTGACCGACATCCTAGAAAACCAAAAAGTGACACTAGATAGGATTAACGGGTTAAGGTCACCTCTCTTACGCCCTGGTCGGTGTGAGTCTCCTCTAGTAGGCCGACGAACTCGGCGGACACCCGCCAAGTACTAACCAGGCTTGACGCTGCTTAGTTTTGATAAAATATTGCATACTCGACTATACCAGTTTCTAAAACCTATGAAAAAAAGAAAGGTAAGCTTATTTGTGTATGATAAGTTGCGCGAATATATTTTTTGATAAAGGTAGGGAAGAGTGGCCTGTTTTGAGAGCTTATGTGACGTCATGTTATCGAACTCCCATCGCTGTTTTTTTTTTTTCCAGTTAAAAAGTACATTGATTAGCTTTAATAGATTCCAGCTTTCGACTCCCGCTCGCTGCGCTCGCTCTTCAGAGATAAATAAACCCCCAAAAGGGTCCTTTTCAGTGGAGATCGGGCATTACTTTGAAGGGCGCCTTAGTGAACGGCGTAGAAGCAAATGTTCAGTACTAGTACCTATTTTTTCATTACAGTCAGAACGGTTAGGAAAGTGAGTAAAAAGAAACCTGATTTAAAGTGCTCGAATTAAGATAATCAGTATATTAGTTATCTAAAAGAGAAGAATTCGAATAAAAGATATCTTCTTCTGTTAAGAAAATGGATACTATTCAAAGAAGAGTAAATATAAATATATATTTCTCTCAACAAAGGTTATAATTCATTACGCGTAAAATTTACCTACTCTTATTTTAATTTGTAAATGAAATATTATGATCTTTAATTCTGCTATTTCATAGTAGCATATACATAGTAGCATAAACATATATACATACATATTTTAATTCAATCTACGGGTTTGGAAGTCATTAATAACACTTCACAAACGAGCATCTGAATAATAAGGGTGGAATGATTTCTAAACTTGTAAGATGTTGATCATAGTGCAGCAAAAAAAAAAAAAAAAAAAAAAAAAGCAAAACAAGAAATACCCAAAAATTTATTTTACCCAAATATTTACAGAATAGTCGCTCTTCACCTGCTGAGACTCAAGATTCAAGAGCTAAGTCGGCATCCACAGAAATGCTAATCCAAATCTGGGACCGAGACTGACTTGGGAACCGAGCTTAGAATGCGACAATTACTATTCTGTTGTATCAAGCTCAAGAGTGGTAGGGTAGATAGAGAGTGAATTTGAAGGGCCTCATCTGAAATTCTATCAACTTGCAATTATTTGCTATGTTAAATTCTATTATACAAACGTAAAGCTCAGGAGCAGAACATCAAATTTAATTTAGAAGTAGATGAAATTGTGATAACTCACTCAAGATTCTTACTTAATTTAAATTTATCATGCTTATTTACTTAAATTACAGTCGTATTTTTACTGTAGACGAGTCTGGGAAATGTCTTCAGACGCAGGAGTAAAAAAACTCCTCCTATAAAAAATTAAAAAAAAGTATCTTGGTTAAAAAGGTAATTGAGCAGGTCTCAAATGTGTGATGCAGTAGTCAGGACTTAAATCATGCCGCTCATCAAGATCGGTGGCCGCCATGACCAATCGGCATAATTAATCAAGTAGGGCCGTGATTGATTTGGTCTGTGAAGAGTTGTCTGACTGATGTGCTTGATTTTGTGGTTCGATGGACACATAAAACCGACTAAATAAATAACGTTAAAAATGTTTAAATTAAGAAATGAATACCAATAAGATACAAATACAAACCCTTGAAGCATATACATACAGTAGAACCTCGCTAAACCGACTAGGCCTAGGGATGGGTCGAAAAGGCTTTTAAGCCTTTTAATTTTAGGTCAGATTAACCAGTGACTTGTGTATGATAAAATGTACATTTTAAATGCACAAGATAGAGTGTATAATTTATTATACAGTAGTTTAAATAACTAGATAACCTTATAAAAAACAACTAATTTTTTTGGGTTGAGGTTCAGTCAATAATAAATTATATTATGGCAACGTTTCGATAATACGTCGTTCTCATAATCATGCTAAAGTTGCTGATGAATATTGCTAGTTTCTGTCTCGAAACGTTGCTATAATATAGTTGTGTATAATATAGTTGACAGAACCACAAGCCAGATTATATAGCCCTCTACCAATCTCAAGGATGGATTTTGTCAAAAGCGATACTGGATCATTTTTCACTATTCACAATAGCTCTGTTATTAGTGCGAGTATTCTATTAGTGGAATAATTATCTAATTACGAAAGTTTTCACTGATGGAATATAATTCCCAGTGTCTCCTGCATGGGCCTCATCATATTAATGATGATCTAACTTTCTGGACTAAATTATAAAAGACATCCCTTGGAGTGTGATAAATTCCAATACTAAAGGGAAACGTGTACTGCGTGTTGACTCGAACAGGTTAAACTTTTAATTAGCTTCAAGTTTTAATTACACTCGGTTTAAGCCCCCGTGAAAAAGCAATTCAATTGTCATTACATCAAATAGGCTTAAATTTAGGAAGTCTGTTAAACAACGCAGGTAAACTTTATGGCAGATAGACTTTATGGCCTTAAAACGATATTATAAAAGTAATTGGCATTAATATGTTGATATTATCATCATACATTTTAGGTATTAATTAATTCATTTTAATTTTTTTATGACTATTTCTTGAATATCTTATGGGTAGTGGACATATGGATATCCTTTGTTATACAATAATTGAAACAATAATTCCATTCGTTGTGAAAAATTCGGCATTCCGCGTTAATGCTGTCTTATTTTATTATACTAAGCATAGTATAATTTAGCAAAACTTGCCTTTACTCTTGCCGTTACCGGTGATAATACGTTAGCTTAGTCAAAATATAGTCCTGATTATGAATATAAGGGAATCAAGCAGGTACTGGATAAGAAAGAAACTCCCTTCGCCATTTTTTGGTTTGAAAAGCTCGCTTCCTCTTGGAATGTCATTCTCAGCATATGCATAAGATTGATCCATGCATAATTTACATTCCTTGTTTAAATGTTTTATGAAAAATATGTATTTCCTCGTTGCGGTATTATATTAATTTATATACACTTATTTTGACTGCTTTCTTCAAATGCTTCTATTTCGGCTTTAAGTCCAAGATTCAATATTTATTTATTTTTTATTTATTATTTTACTTACCGACTTATTTTTTCCATCCTATTCCATTTCTTATTGAACAATTCATCTTTTTACCGATTTAACTTTTTTCTTTCTGTGCATACACATTCCTTTGCAGTGAGCACTGCAGCCTTTGCTAATAATGAATATATTTAGCGGGTTGGCATGGAAATTACCACAAATAGTATAAATCCAACGTCATTCCCCTCGCCTCAGGAAAAAAAAAACTTGTAGCCTAAAAGACTTGGGAGTAGAAAGAAGAAAATAAAAATCACCTCGTATATTATTGGCCGAGAATGTGTAGTAAATGACAAACAGTGCAGGTTAATTATTAAACATTTCAAAAATAATTAAAGGAAACAAATGGGTAAATACCAGTTATTTCATATGTGTATTCTGAACACATTATTAATATTCATAGAAGCGGACAGATTCATTTGGAATATGTTATTTATTTATTTTAAATTAGATAAACATTAATATGTTTATGGTTTATTTTTTAAAAGCATGAGGAATAGACACTTTGTATTTTATTCTTTGATAAAAAGCTATAATAAAACGATAGAAAAATATAAAAACAATCCAAAAATAATAACGGAAACATTTTATTATGGAAATGATAAGATTCGGATATAGCGAATATTCCTATAACCATTACTCGGCTAAGGTTAGGCGATCTTCACAGGCTCTATAGAGGCCCTTTAAAGAAGGTACCCTGACACTTCATAAGTGATAGGGGAGGAAAGTGTCGGTTTAGAAAGAATTCTAACTACGTCATCTCCGTTTATGATCAAGTCCATAAAAAGGAGGGGGGATCATGTGTTTGTAGCTTTCTTTTTAAAAAAATAAAGTTTTTTTATTTTCATTGTAATTATAAAAAGGATATCCCATTACCATAATCGTCTCTGGAGTCAGATCCCCCAGTTTATATAAAAGAGGAACCTAATTCTAAATGTAGGACAAAAACAGGATATCAAGTATGGTCTCCCCGCGATTAATCCATGAGGTTAGTTATTAGGAATCTATTAGCGATAGATATATTTATTTTATTTTTTTATTCGTGTTATTTATTTAAAACATTCTGGACACAGAGGTAGTCACTACACTTAGGCCAACGCCAAAGCCGCAAATCATTTCATTACAATTTTTGAAAATCTTTAAAAGGAATACTTAGAGCATAATATAACAAATCTGAAGCTTTCTAAAGTGCTTTTATGAGTTTTGTTGGAGTGTATTAAAATTACGATCACTTTATTAGCCTCAAGACGGCAATAACTGAAGCAGTTTGTTTTAGAAATTCCTGAGGGCTTAAAAGCTTTACATTCTGCCTTTGCTTTATCGCCTGGGACAGCTTTTTACAACGAGTTCAATTCCTCTTTTACATCTCATTTACATAACTGGACGTCAGCTGTATCTGGTGCACTTCCGCCACTTCCTAAAAACGCCCTACTTCCCGAGGATATTCTTACAACACCTGAGGAAAATCCCAGTAAAATTTTAATAAATACTAACATGCATTTATGTTACATGGGAAATGCATGACATGTTTTCCAAAGTGAATATTCCCAAAAGAAAAGTCATAATATGTTGTTGAAGACTAGTCAATCTTATTGCTCGGACAACAGTCGTATAAAAAAAATGAATTATCCTCTGCTATTATGATGGACTGAACCACATTATAATAACTTTTACATTATAAAGAAAAACAAGGTACTTTCTTTAATAAAAAAAAAAGTGGAGACTAGGCAATGGCGGCCTGTCAGCTGGACAGTCCTCGGCTAGTTCTGAGGGGCAAAGTTGGCTGCTCCTTGTTGATTCAGTTGGCTTCAGTCCTGGTCAGAACTTGTGCAATACTATCTCCGATAAACTTGCTCCCAACTATTCACTGAGGTTTTTATCTTGTTCTTCAAATAATCAATTGTATCGTCTTCATTGAAAAGAACCGTCGGGATTTCGATATTTTATCTCAATAATTATGGTGTGGGTATCATTGGCCGCGCTCTACAAGCTGTCAGGTAGGCGTTCTTGGCGCTGGTGGGTCATGCGAGGAGACTTGGGCTCAGTGCGAACCAGGCAATTTATTTAGCAGAGTACTTGGTGTCTGAAGGATGTGAAAAAAAACAGGCGGGGTGAGATGGTGGCCTTTGGGGAATACATGTTTGAACAGATCTCCGATTTCTTAAATTTAGGCTCAACGGTAACCCAGAGTAACCAAGTAGATGTTGAAGTTAGAAAAAGAATTGTCTCTGCCAACCAGAACTACTTCGGTTTGAGGAAACAGCTTGGTGGCCGTATCCTCTTTCGCCAAACAAAGTTACACCTATACAAGATCATCATTCGTCCTGTCCTGAAGTACGGCTCGGAAACCTGGACAACTACCAAGGCCTACGAACAAGACCTTCTTGTGTTCGAACGGAAAATCTTTCGCAGGGTACTCGGAGGAGTGAAAACAAATGATGGAAACTGGAAGAGACGAAAGAACCAAGAGATAGATGACGCATTCAGAGAGCTGAATATTGTCCAGGTCATCAAACAGGGCCAATTGCGGTGGGCAGGGCATGTGGCTCAGAGGATTTGATCGTGAGTGAGCAGGATTTGCCCAGAAAGTTGCTGACAGAGCCTTTATATGGGACAAGAATACGAGGAAGGCCCAAGCTATGATGGAGTGACGGAGTCGCGACTGATGCGGGAAACATCCTAGGTGTGCAAAACTGGATGGCAGCTGCTCAAAACCGCGACGATTGGCGGAAGCTGCTGGTGAAGGCCAGGACTCATCACAGGGATGTGGGGCCGAAGAGTTAGTTATTTTATCTCAATAATTATACTTCCTATAATTGCTGTAGAGCACGAAAAAAAAAATAGAGAATGCTACTATACCTAGGAACGAAAATGGTCAATGTTCTGAAATTAGACCGAACAAATCATATTTTATAATACACTACTGCCTATCATCTAATAAAACTCATTAACTAGGGGCATTTTTAGATTAAAAAATCTGGTGCGTGCGCGCAACACACAACTTTCACTTACCAACTTACTTAGATTAGTAATTGACGTGTTTTGCTAAATATCATTTCCCAAAGTCACACATTTTTCTACATTCATATCTTATTTTTGTTAATCGTTAAAGCCGTTTTTGAGTAAATAAAAAAACCCCGTGAAAATGATACAAAATTTATTAAGTAAAGTCCCCCCTCCCGTAGATCAATTTTGATGAAATTTTTACAGTCATATCTCGGGCATATAAGTACATCAAATACCAAGTTTTATCAAAATCGTTAAAACCGTTTTTGAGTAAATAAAAAACCCCGTGAAAATGATACAAAATTTATTAAGTAAAGTCCCCCCTCCTGTAGATCAATTTTGATGAAATTTTTACAGTCATATCTCGGGCATATAAGTACATCAAATACCAAGTTTGATCAAAATCGTTAAAACCGTTTTTGAGTAAATAAATAAAACACGTGAAAATGATACAAAATTTATTAAGTAAAGTCCCCCCTCCAGTAGATCAATTTTGATGAATTTTTTACAGTTATATCTCGGGCATATAAATACATCAAATACCAAGTTTGATCAAAATCGTTAAAACCGTTTTTGAGTAAATAAAAAAAACACGTGAAAATGATACAAAATTTATTAAGTAAACTCCCCACTCCGGTTGATCAATTGTGATGAAATGTTGGTTATCACATCTCTGGCATATAAATACATCAAATTCCAAGTTTGATCAAAATCGTTAAAACCGTTTTTGAGTAAATAAAAAAAACATGTGAAAATGATACAAAATTTATTAAGTAAAGTCCCCCCTCCGGTTGATCAATTTTGATGAAATTTTTACAGTCATATTTAAGGCATATAAATAGATCAAATACTCAGTTTAATCAAAATCGTTAGAGCCGATTTTGAGGAAATCGAAAAAAACTTAAAAAGTTACTAAATAAAGTACCCCCTCCCTTTGAGCAAATTTGATGAAATTTTTGCTGTCACATCGCGGGCTTATACATACTCTAAATACCCAATTTCAGGTTCGCAAGATTTATAGTTTTTGAGCTAGTCTGTTCACACACACACACACAGACACACAGACAGACACACACACACACAGACCATTTCGCGGGACTTGGTTATTTTGACTCAGGGGATCCCAAAACGTGTATTTCCGTTGAAAACCGGAAGTCGAAAATTTTCACGATCGCAATACTTCCACTTACTATATATTTCATATATAGGTAAGTGAAAGTAAAAATTGTATTGTTAAGTGTACATTTATAAGGTAAAGACGTTTATACAACACTACCAATCGAATACAACAAAAACATATCGAATAAGAATATTGAAGAAGAAACAACTGTTTTTTAAAAATATGGTGCAGTGCGCGCATCACACACCTTTCACTTATCAGGTCATACCATAAGTAATGCCGGTTTTTAATGGCATGCTATAAGGCATTGGATAAAATCAACGGAACACGTTCAATCTAAAATGTATTTACCATCTTGTTGTATAACAGTTTGCCTTCTTGAAACAATATTTTGAATGCCTGTTCTGAAAAAATCCTTTGATTTTAAATTAAAGAAAGCTAACACCTCGTTTTTCACCCATCGACTGAATTCATGTTCTTACCGTTTAATGAGTTTTGGAGACTGCAGAAGGTGATAATCCGAAGGCGCCAAGTCTGGGGAATACGGTGGGTGAGGAATAATTTCCCATCCAAAGTCCTTTAATGTTTGCAATGTTTGTTTTGCTACATGGGATCTCGCATTGTCATGATGGAATAAAATTCCGCATCTATTGATAAGTGATGGACGTTTCTCCTCAATTGCTCGCTTCAATTGGTCCAGCTGATCACAGTACAGGCCTTTAGTGGATAGTTTGGTTAAGATCAAGGAATTTATGATGAAGGATTCCTTCCATATTCCACCGTACAGACATCATCATTTTTTTCGGATGAAGTCCTTCTCTCGCTTCTGTCCAACGTGTTTCTCCAGGTCCTAACCACTGTCACGACCTTCTAACATTTTAATAGAAAAACCACTTTTCATGTCCAGTTTCTATCCTGTTTAGAAAAGGTTCTTAATTTAAACGTGAGAGGAGAGAAAAGCAAGTGTTCACCCGCTGTTGCAAATTACCGGGGCTTAATTCGTGAGGGACCCACTTTCCCAATTTTGGTACCTCACCTATTATCAAAACAAAAATAAATTGAAAATGAAGGATTAGTAATCTAAACATAAACAAACACAATATTAAAAATTGACATTACTAATGGGATGATCTGATACTTTGCTCAAGTGTAAGGATGATATATTTTGAAATCCATTAAAAATTTCTTAGTTTGTAATTTTTCATTTACTTTTTCTGCTTTACCGATGTATTTTTTTTAGATGAGGATTAGTTACAAGCTGTTTGTAGATTCACAATAAACCATTCGATTTCTTTTATTAAGGTCACCTTTATTTATGAAAGTCATTAAGAAAAAACAATAAAATTGAATGATTTCAGCCATTTTAACAATGAATTTGTTTGTCCAATAATTCAAAAATGTAGAAATTTGATGTCCAGTATGAAAATAACTAGGTAAAATTGAGATTATGGAATGACAACAGAAGATTTAAAATGAATAATTTTTTCGATATTAAAAAATGCCCTGAACAGCCGGTGTACAAGTGAATTGCAATTTGATGAACTAGCTGGCGTGGAAATCGATATTCCTTGTTAAACCCTTAGGAAGAAAACTCTTCCAGCTTTATAAGGGCTAACTTTTTCCTAAACGGCTGTAAAGTTTATTTTTAATTAGACTGGCAGTTGAAGTTTTTCATCAAGAAAGTTCACTGGAGGATTAATAAGAGGAGGGGATTCGTAGTTTCGCAGTAGTAGGATCTTTAACTACAACTTCTTTTTTCGTGAGAGGAAAAGGTGCGAATTTCCCTTTCTAATTAAGGGTGAGATTTTTTGAAATGATTGACCATATAATTGTACTAATACTATAATAACTCACAGTTATATTTTAAGTTATCTTCCTTATAAATATGTGTGCCTGGCGTAAATAACTGCATCATTTCTAGAATATATTATTTTAATATAAAATTTTCAGAAAATCTCAAGTATCAAAAAAATTGCTATTTAGTGTCGCTAATTGAAAAGAAATAACTAGCTATCTATATAAATCTATTTAAAGTTCAATCAAGATAATATACTTACCTATCCAATATTTTACAATAAATTAAGTTGTTCTTTTTTCTTTCTTAAAGCGTTAGTTTCATAGGTACAAAAAAAACAGGTAAAAAAAAAACTGCAATTTTCTTCGGAAAATGTTACTGATGTAGAGACTGATTTTTCACTTTGTTAAAATCTTATCGAATCATATTTTAAAAAAGCCTTGAGAATCGTCCAATTAAATAGACTAAACATTGGCACATAATTTATAACTACTGATTATAAAAAAATAAATATTTTTGGAGGCCATAATGACAAAGAAACGAAATTTACTCGGCAATATAAGCAAATCGAAAAATAAATAAATATTAATTCTATTTAATAAAATATATATGTACGAAGAGATGTAAAGTTAACGAAGTGGTCGAAGGTTATATTGATATATATTAATTTTATTAATAAAGTACTATACTATTAAATTATTTCTTAATGGAATAAACGCAAACATAAACTTTTAACAAAATATTATTTCCATATACTTGACCTAAATCTTACACCATTATACTTCTAAATTTGAAAGCCTCGCTATTTAATTATTTATATGTTTTTTATGTGATAGTCTTCGAATATATTAATAAATAATATTTAAATAATTTTACTAGAAGGGAAAAGATTTTCCACGGCCAGATACTGAATATAAATATAAATTAGATATATATAAGAAATATAAAAGTCATATTAAATTATATTTTCTTAAATAAGCAAAAAACTATTTAAAGTCAAGATATTAGGTTACTTACTATCCAATATTTTGTAATAAATTATTGGCTAATCTTTGGTCTTCTAGAAAAAATATTTAAAAAGTAGCTAACCATTATTTAAAAATAAACAACTTATTTTCAACAAATAAAAGATATATATATATATATATATATATATATATATATATATATATATATATATATATATATATTGCCTTTACTTCTAAGGGTCATTTGCTTGTTATTTAATGATTATTATATTCGCAGTCGATTTTTTTTCAAACGCTCAAATATCTTTTATATTTCTTATTCTCTATCCTAAAGGATTTGGATTCTACAATAATTTTGATGTTTGGCCGTAAAAAAAAAAATATCAACAATGTATGGCTGTACATAATCACATCCTAAGGAAGAAGGCTCGTAAAGGCACTAGAATTAAGACATGCCATCCTAACGTATCCACTCTCGTAAGAGCTCTGCTAACAACCATCAATCAAGAGAAAGAATGGATATACCAACCACAGTCCGCCGCTGAGATTTCTGTGCCGAATATACCCCAATTACCCAGGATAACAACATAAGTAACAGAATAAGTTTTCCTCAATATTTATCACGATGTCCTTTTTTTCTCATATATTTTATTAAAAAAAAAACTAAAAAAAAAACATTAAATACATATGTAGTTTTAAAATTATAATTTAAGCTTACATATATATATATATATATATATATATATATATACATAAATTATCTGGTGATATGGCTTATAAAAGATTGAATATGCATGTATACAATTTTATAAAAAAAAAAATTGTAATAATTAGAAACACATTGTTATATTTACTTTATTTTACAAGGTGTGTAAATATGAAACCGGAATTTTTCAAATATCAAATAAGAGTTGATTGTGTAAAAATGATACATACTTTTTTATTCGAAGTACTGTCCTTCGCTATCTATGCATTTTTCCCATCATTCAGGCAATTTATGGATTCCCCGCCAAAATAATGCTTCCTCTTCTGAGTCAAACCAATCACTTAACCAATTTCGTACATTTTCATAAGAAGTGAAGCGCTGCTCAGCTAGTGCGTGTCCCATCGATGCAAATAGGTGGTAATCGGATGGGGCCAAATCTGGTGAATAAGCCGCATGCGGAAGAATTTACCAACCAAACACTTGGATCGTTTCCTTGGTCCGTTTAGCCGAATGTGATGGGGCATTGTCATGGAGCAAGATCACTTTGTGTGTCCTTTCTTGATATTTGGGACTTTTTGGCGCAAATCTTTATTCAAATTTATCATCTGTTTTAGGTAGCGTTCCGTATTAACAGTTTCCCCAGGTTTCAGCAGCTCATAGTAGGTAACACCCATCTGATCACACCAGACATAGAGCATTTTCTTCCTCCCCAAGCGATGCCGATGGTTCACCAGGAGTTACCCTGGATTTTTTACGCTTAGGATTCTCGAAGTAAATTCACTTTTCATCACCAGTCGAAATTTGATGAAGAAATGACTTTTTTCTGTACCTGGCGAGCAGCATTTGCCATGAGGTTTTTCGAGCTTCCTGCTGCCTGTCATTCAGTTGGTGAGGTACCCATTTTCCGACCTTCTGGATCTTTTCCATGCCTTTCAAACAGATGGAGACGGTGTCACATGTAATAATTGTCCAACAATCGCTTCCGAATCAGCGTTTTCAAAGTTTTTTTTTTTTTTTTGTGGTTTTCCACGGTCTTTGTTTCTTTTATCGAAATCCATCTTTAAATTTTTTGAACCAATCGAAATATTGGGATTTGCGTAGGGCATGCTCACCGTAAGCTTCAACAAGCTTCCTATGTGATAATGCTCCAATTTTTTTCAGAAGGAAACGGAAAATAAATGCTGTCCGCAAATCATGATTTGTTGGCACAAAAGTCGACATGTTCAACGCCACTAAAAACACGGTTATAGAATGAAACTGGTGTTGGTATAAATTGCTTCTCTTTATTACAGATAGGCAAAAGCAGATAACACCATTGACGGATTAGTTATAAGATTATATTGACTGCTAACTCCTATCATTGGCGAATTCCGGTTTCATATTTACACACCTGGTATTTATTTATTTAAATTTTGCGTCATTTGCCTGGAGCGCATCTAGTAAATTTTTTGAATGCAATTGTCTTAGATTTTCTTGATTTAGGTGATGTGCAGGAGCATATCCCTCGGCCATTGTCGTTTCAATCTTCGTTGGACGGGTAACTGGGAGAAAATAAGGAAAGAAACAAGTGGGTTTGAATGGTTATGAGTTGAATAGTGAAATGTAGTGTATTTGTCATGAATGTATGATTTTAATGATGGAATGTTTATGTCTTTGTGTATTATGTTGTTAGAAGTGTGCCATGGAGCCTTTACAATTTTTCGAAGAATTTTTGACTGTGTTGTTTGAATTTTGTTTATGTGTACCCGTTTAGCGGAACCCCAAAGTTCTGCTCCGTATGGGTTTTAGTATCGTCTTGTATATTAGTCTTTTGTTTCGTAAGTTAAGTGATGATCTGAAGTCTAGGAGGTGAGACAGTTGTTTATATCGTCTGGTCAGTTCTTGTCCTTTTTGTTTTGTATGTATGTTCCAAGTGAGTCTTTTGTCCAAGTATAGTCCTAGGTAACGTACATAGTTTTTAGATGGCACCGATGTATTATTAATTTTTATTGGAAGACATGTTCCCTTCCTCAGTGAAAAATTTATATGGATCAACTTGGCATTTATTTTTATTTTCCACTTTTGGAACCAGTTTTCGAGGTCAAATAGGTGGTTTTGGATGACAATTGATGCTATTGTGGGATCTTTGTGGGAAGAAAGGATAGCCGTGTCGTCAGCGAAGGTAAAGATAGTGGTGCAAGGGTGTTCCGGATTATAATGCAAAAAAATTATTAACACGTTCACGTCGGCACTGCTAATTCATGCTCCTCGCCCATTGGAGGCTGAGCTTAATGTTTTTCGCTCTATCGGGCGGGAGCTATTGCAGTGCAGTATTGACAATCCAACAATAATAAAATAAACAATACAATCCTACCTAGTACCCAGCAGTCGTGGAAAGTTTTTTGATTAACTGAACTGTGTCCGATGAGGCAGTCTAGTGGCGGCCACCGGTGGTACATTCCGGCGTGAACGTGTTAATGTAGGCGACTAGCTAAATCTATGTATAATAAAATATCTAGATGCCGGAGGGGCAGCACGCTATTTTATATAATAAACTATTAAATTTTTTTTTTATATATATCGTTAACAGTTCGGTTAAAAAAAATATTTTTTTTTTTATAAATAGTGTAAATAAAAAGATTTATCAAATTACCTGATCCTTAACATTACTGTGTTACTTTTTTAGAAAAGTATAATAACTATTTATTTTATAAATCTAGCATGGTAAGCTTTAAGGTTATAAGTGAAAAGATTACCGTTTCTAGATTATACTGAGTTTGGAAAGGCTTAATTGATATCTTTCAATTGATAATAATAATATATTTTTTTAGTTATCATATTTTATTATTGTATTTTGGTGTTGGTCAAAAAAACCAGTCTAAAAAAAAAACTTGTGTAACAATGAAAATCGCATTTAATAATCCAGAAATCATGAAAAATTAAATAATAATCAATTTAGGAACAGATACAATAAATATTAAGTGCATTTGTTGGAAAGAAGTAAAGATAAATCCTTCAACTTGGTATCCTTAAGCATTTGGCTTACATAATACGTTAAATATTCCGAAAAAAAGTTAGTATGTATTTTCATACGGTCCTTTAAGCTAACACTTTATTTTTATATAATATATTAACATAACGTTTTAAAAAGAATGTATTAATAGTAAAATATGCAATTCTTTAATTTTTTTAAAATAGGTTCATTTAATTAATAGATATATCAATGATTTTTAGCCATCTTGAATTAATATCTACATAGAAATGGAATAAAAAAAAAAAAGAACAGAGAAATAAAACAAGTAAAAAACATCTAATTTTAATAAAGGATACTTATAAAAAGGGAAGATGGGCGGAATTATCGACCAGTAACCGTTTATACGAATCTCTTTTCTTGGGAATAAAATACACAAAAGAATATAAAAATGCAATATATCTTATTTTTTTACCACAAAGACAATAAAAAAATAATATTAAATAATGTCATACATTAATTATACCTTTTTTTTTTGGCTTCATATTTTAATTCGCGCCTGTCAAATAACTTTGACGAACTTTATACCTAAATACTAAACATAAAAAATATATACTGTTAAATGGTAATAAGGTTATTTCTACCAATATGTATTTCTATCCACTAAACCAGCAGACTCTAGATATAAAAAAGAAAAAAATGAATACAAAAAAATAAAATAAAAATCATTTATTCATTAAAATCAAACAAGCATTTGCTCTTAATATTATTTATCTCGATAAACACCGAAAAATAATGTGCTGACGATTGCTAAAAATATAATCAAGAAGGCAACTGCAACGGAAACATGCATCTCCCACATGACCCGATCATATCACAATTCGAATGATGATTATCAACCTAAATATTTAACATAAATTTATTTATATGGCATGTGTCAGCTAGCGTTTTTTGTAGGTGGAGATATTTTAATCTTGGTAATTTTTGTAGAAATATCATTATCCGAACCCAAAGTTTCGTCTTCTTCTTTTATCGAGCTCCTTAAATAGTTAAATATTATATTTATTATTAGTACAAATATAAAAACAAAAATAAAAAATATAAAATAAAATAAAACATAAATAAATAATACAAACACAAAATATAAATTGACAAAATAAAAGGTTAATTGATTGTCAGGATTTTCAGTTAAAAACTTTTTCATTTTGAAAAGCCAACGTTTCGATCCAACTTGAGTCCTCAGTCTTTGTATTACCCTGGACTCAGAAGCCCTGATGAAGATCCACAAGTTGGATCGAAACTTTGGCTTTTCAAAATAAAAAAGTTTTTGACTGAAAATCCTGACAATCAATTAAACTAAAGAATAACAGTTGACCTCTACAAAATATAAAATAATAAAAGTAAACTTAAGATATATAAACATAAAAAAATCAATGTAAATTTAAAAATATGAACATAAAATATTAATTATAAATTAAAGAAAATAAATGTGAAACAATTTAAAAAATAAATAAACATACTACAAAAACAAATAAATAAAGGTAATCTAAAAAAAAATATATACATAAAATAATCAGTGTAAATTTAAAAATATGAACATTAAATAATTTAAAAAATAAACAAACGTATTACAAAATAAATAAATAAACCTAATGTAAAAAAAAAAAAAAAAATTGAAAACGATTCACTAGTCCTTCCTCAAATTTTAGTCACACCCTCTTCACAATTCCAGACTCAATACTATAAAAAAGAAATTGATTTACTAATCGATAAGTTGTTTTAATTGTTCTGTTTTTAGCTATAATTGTTTATTAATAACGTATGGTAAATTAAAATAGTTACAATTATTATAATTATAAATAGAATTTGTGTTCAGTTTAAAAATGATATTATTTTTTGCATATTAAAAAAGAAAAATCTCAATTAGCCTCACAATTTGCTCATATAACAAATTTGTAAATGAAAGTCTCAAGAATAGAATGTGAGAGGTTCTGTAAACCACTTAAATTCTCGATATAGCTTAGACAACATCGTTATAACTCACGTCTATTATTATTCACATATTTCGCAAATAGTTTAATTCAATTTAAAAAGTATTAAATGAAATGATTACTGTAAAATAATATATATAGAGAGAGAGAATATTAAATGGGTTATAATTAGTTTAATTGTTTCATTATTCAGGGCCCTCCAATTAAAACATAGTGATTACAATCCAAAAACAACTAGTTGGCACATATCACAACATCCCCCTTCAGTTAAACCACAGTTTTATAGTAGTTAAACCATTATAAAGGACAACCAGCTATCAATGCCATGTTAATGATTTTTAATGCAATTCAAACTTTAAACTCTATTATTATCAGAAGGTGGATTTTATATATTCCAAAAGGTTGAAGGAAAATTCGAGGTGAAGAAAGGTCCGATTCACGCACTTGCCGCATCTAGATGGGAATAACTTCTAAAACAACTATAGATAATTGATTATTTATGGAAGTAAGTGCCAAGGTAAAGAACGCCGATCAATTAATTTACTCCTTGAATGACAAAAAACGTGTTTAAGGAGGACAGGAACTATTTTAATATTTAACTCCTTTAACATTTCACTAAACCCCAATCAAGAAGTGTAACTATGAAGCGTCCCAGTGAGGATACATCTTTTAATTTATATTTAAAATAGAATTTTATTATAGATTAAAGATAAGTATAAAGTTCGCAGTTCATACGGAATTCAGAAGGCAGTTGATGTAATAGAAGCAAATAATTATAAATAACTGACTAATAAACTTGACAAAAACGGAATAGCCACACTTAACCTTACTATGCAATAGATAAATATTATTATACATTATAAGTCTGTAGTTTAATTTTTAACCGACTTCGAAAGAGGAAGTTATTCAATTCGATACATATGTCCCTTTTTTTTTTACTTTCACTTACCTATATATGAAATATATAGTAAGTGGAAGTATTGCGATCTTGAAAAATTTCGACTTCCGGTTTTCAACGGAAATACACGTTTTGGGGTCCCCTGAGTCCAATTAACCAAGTCCGGCGAAATGGTCTGTGTGTGTGTGTGTGTGCGTGCGTGCTTGTGTGCGTGCGTGCGTGCGTGCGTGCGTGCGTGCGTGCGTGCGTGTGTGTGTGTGTGTGTGTGTGTGTGTGTGTGTGTGTTCATTTGAGAAGTGGCAATTAACAAAACGCATTAATTTCTAATCTAAGTAAGTTGATAAGTGAAAGTTGTGTGTTGCACGCACGCACCAGATTTTTTTTTTCTATGTATGTCCACCGATTACTCCGAGATGGGAACGAAACCTTTTGCATCTTGTTGAGTATTTTCCCAATGTGGTCCTTTTTTAAATTAAAACCTTCTTAATTTATTTAAGAAGTTATTGGGAAAAAACATGAAAATAATTATTTAATTATCGCTCAAAATATTTACTTATTGGAAAAACATATGGCATATTTATCATAAGGTATGCTCCAACAAACTATTAAAACACGTTGATAACTAACAAACTGGTCATTTACTATCCCCGCTTTTTTTATTCTAAATTTGATTGGTTGAAAAAAATTTTGGATTGCTTAAAAGATTTTTTTAAAGATTTAAGAAGATTAAAGCACATTAAACACCGATAACCGTAAAAAATCCTAAATGAATGTCTAAACGACGGATGGACAGCATAATCATAAAACCACAAAATTCATAGAATTAAAAGAAAGGCCGAGCATTAATAACCCTTTTTAAAAAATATTCGTAAAATCGTAGCCATTATTGTGCTCTGAGGTCCGATTTTCGATAAAGAATAGCGTAAATCCTGTATCGGCCTGTCCTTCACCTATTACTTCTAGTTCCAATCCTTCCCAAGAGATAATGCCCTTGAGACGCTCATTTAGTTCCTCCTTTCCTTTTAATCAAAAGATAACGCTTTCGTCGAAGAATTCCCACCGGACCTCGACGCTCGATATCGTCAGTGGCTCATCCCAGCAGTCGGACCCCGGGGACCGATACCGTTCAATTCAGGATACCCCTAAAATACGCCGCCGCACCTAACGTGTTAACAAAGGATTCGGATTCTTCACTCTGGAGTCACACTTTTGTTATCTTATCCAGATTACTATTATCGGGTTTTAATTAGGTTTCTACAACTATTGGGGTGTTTAGATGAAAATTGCTGTAAGTGGCTAATTATTGATTTTGAGATAACAAAAAACTATTAACTAAGCTTAAATTTGGTTTGAAAATTAAGAAAAATATTATGGATATGTCCATAATATGGACTTATTATTATTCCAGTCATGAAATAAATACGTCCCGCTAAAAAATTTCAATATTATTTTCTAAAAATCTCCAATTCCTTCTATGACGGTGAATAGTCTCATTTGTTTTCTTTAAGTTACTACAACGTCCCTGGCTGGTGGCACTCGATAATAGATTCAAGAAATGAAAATCTTAAAGATAGTCATTTATCAAGAATTGTTTCCATTTCGAGGCAGTCATATTCTTAGATACCGAAATAACATACGTATATGTTGTGTATTATATATTTCCCAATAAAACTGGTCGAAAACGGCCAAAATAACGAATAAAAAAAATAATAAAAAAAAAACGACTTCGAAAAACAGAAATCAGTTAAAAATGCACTTAAAAACTGTAAAAAAAAAAAAACATCGATTTTTTTTAGAAATCAACGCATTGCTTCTTTCCGCCTTATATTAGAAATTATCTTCCGCCACTAAAAAGTATGAAATAAAAAACATTTTATAAAAAAAATTAAACCGACTTCGAAAACTAGGAACCCGTAAAAATAAATACACTGAAAAGTATGAAATAATTACCTTCTGATTTTTTTTGAATATACAGCAAAGTTGAAAAAGTTATGAAAAGCGGAAAAATGCATTAAAACGGATAATTTTATTTTTATAGTACGAATACATACTAACTGTTAATAAAAATTATTAAATTAAAATATTAAATATCATGTTTAATACATTACAATCTTTTCGGAGGCGGCGCAAAATTTAAAATTGTTAACACTAAAAAAAAAGGGAAATCTGAACATTCTCTATAGATTTTCTATTTTGCGCCGCAATTTCTAGTTTGCGCAGGAAAACACCTGGAGGAGAAGGACGAACCGGGAAGTTTATGATCTGTTTAAGGAGCCTGATATAGTACAGACCATCAAACTTGGACGTCTTAGATGGGTGGCCCGTATGCTAGAATCAGAGGTGCCAAAGAAAATGCTGAGCGAGCCCTAATATGGAAAAAAGAGAAAAGGACGACCTCGGCTAAGGTGGAAAGATGCTGTGGCTAATGATGCAAGGAATATCCTGGGCGTACGGAACTGGATGGCAGCTGCACAAAATCGCGATGAATGGCGGAAGCTGTTGGTGGAGGCCAAGACCCGTAACCGGGTTGTAGTGCCGCGATAAGTAAGTAAGTAAATGTATTCGTACTAATCAAAATAAAATTATCCGTTTTAATGCATTTTTCCGCTTTTCATAACATTTTCAATTTTGCTGTATATTCATAAAAATCAGAAGGTAATTATTCCATACTTTTCAGTGTATTTATTTTTACGGATTCCTAGTTTTCGAAGTCGGTTTAATTTTTTTTTATAAAATGTTTTTTTTATAATAAAATTTTGTTCAACTTAAGTATGTTAATTTTAACTGAAATAAGAAATGATTCATTGTCCAAAGACTGTACATTTGTAAATTTACTATAAACAAGTTAACATTCATAATTCAAATTGATCCTGTAATTGAAATACTTTAAGTTAGCTACATATGTAATTAACAATGTCTTTACTAAAATTCTCCGTAATATCTTTATCACACCAATCTTCGGAGATTAAGTGAGGAATAAATACTGTATCCTGCAAGTATAAAATTTAAATCCAGTAGATTCCCAATCGATTTTCTTTCCAACTTTTCTGAAAGACAATGATTTTATAATCTTCTAAAAAAACAGTCCTTGAAGTGCTAACGATGAGTATTTGTTCACAAACCAATCTTATATCTTGTTATTCAAATAATTTATTTACTTGTTTTTTTTTTTTTTTTTTTTTTTTTTTTTGGCTGTAGGTTGTATATATAAAAGGTATAAGGTATAAGGTATTAAGGTATTAGGTATAAGGTATAAGGCTGTATACCTCAATACCTAACTCAATTTTTAAGATTAAATTGAAAAAAATGTCATTAGATACTTTATTGAAAGAAACTTGCATAATGTGAAAGCTCTAGAGTGGCAAATGGTGTCTTAATCTAGAGCTGAATGGAGACAACAATATGGCGATTTGTTTCAGCTTTATAAATTTGCCAATCATTTCCGAGCTGTCAATGTCAGCCTCTCCGCTCCATCCTGGATTAATTAATTTTTGAAATGACGTCTCTGTCCCACCGTGTTGACGTTTTTCACGGTCCATCGTTTCACCTGACCCCTACGAATTCATCATTGTTTCAGCAACTTTTTTTTTATATATCTTGTCTCATTTTTTCAGTTATTTATTTTTATTTTTGAAATTTATTTAAACATTGAAAATAAATGCAAGGCAGATAAAGTGAAAAGATAACAAAATCCATTGTTATTTTTTATGTATATCGAAAATAAGATGTTTCATCTGGCAGTAGTTTCATTCGCCCGACAAAAGCTGTCACTAAGCAGGTATAAAATCATATGATTGGTTCGGTTTCATTGAGAGAATGAGGCAGGCCACGATGAACAGCTTGGCGCCTGTTGGAATCGACACTGGCGACAAACGCCCAATTCGTCGAGCGGTACGGCGATTTACTCGGGACTAGGGATTAGAGGGGGAGAGTGCTCTGCGGGAGAAAGTTGGGGACAGATTGATGGAACCTTCGAGCATTCAAAGGGCCCCTCCCGATGAGGATACACAACAGCAGAGCCAATCAGTATGGATACGAAGAAGGAGAACTAGTTTGGTTCTACAACCCACAAAAAAGCGGTATTTCTTCAATACTGCCGAAGAACCCGGAGAGACTCTACGTGATGCAGAAGCGGATCAACGATGTGATCTATAGCCTCTAAAAGTATCCAAAGAAAAGGCTACGGTAGTTTGCTATAGTCGATTAGCGCCATATGCAAGGGTCGACGATGAAGATGAACAGGCGCAGCAGATTCGAGAAAAGATCTTCCGTTTCATCGGAGGAATGTCTCCAAGGAGGATACAGTGTAACGCGAAACAAAAAGTGTTTGGTTGTGTTTCATTGAGGGAGAGTTCTCGAATCTTCTGGAACCGTTACATTCTTGTATTAATACGTGACCACGTGTTTTGGAATGATCTAGAACTTCTGCGATGTTCCATTTCGGAGTAAATATAAGAAGGGATGAACAAGGGGCTTTGTCATGCCTTGAACATCGAAGCATAGGTTACTTTTGAGTCACTGTATGTCACTCGTAGCTACTGTTTTGTAACGCTGTTACTAATTTGAGCTTTTTTTGTTTGTTTGACGTTGTATAATTTTACGTCAATAAAAATTATTTAGACCCTATTAGTGTTACAATAATAATTCAATGCCGGATCTCAATTTATAGATAATGTGACTTATAGATTAACAAGTGAGTGAGTAAGCCTGCTCTTCCACAGCTCGGATTTCGGTAACAAGCCAAGGTATAGGCTCCTACGTTCGAGATATTTGCACAAGAAGAGGAAGTGGAGTACACGGTGCACAACTGCAACGTGAAACTCTGCTTGTTAAAACAGACTTCCACGATAATGGAGCCTTGTCTCTAGAGATGTTGGAGTTCTGATAACTACTGTTCCAAACTTCAGCGACTTGAGTCTGTATTGATTGTTTGAGGTTCATCGATACTCTGAATGGTGACGCTCCAAAACATAAAACGCGATCGAGTAAACTAACAAAATGTATTTAAATCTCGTTTCACTATAACAAATATTCCCTTTATATAAATATTTTGTCTAGAACGTTTTATAAATGATCTCATTATCGTGCTAATTCTATTTTTTTTAAAACAGAATAAATCGTGTATTGCATTCAAACTTGATTTATGAAATCAGAGTCATCAATTCTTCGTTAGAGGCGCTAATCCAACTTGAATAGGGACAGTTGTTTCGTATGCAGGCTCTGTCTCGAAGTTCCTAGCCAGAATAGAATGCCTCGGCGTCCCAGTTGTTCGGTTAACTTTACAGGTAGAACTAATTTTACATAATCTCTGACATGGGCAATTAGGATATTGTTTTCAAAGTTGACTTTCTATTTTCAATAGCTCAAAGGGCTACCTACACGTGACAAGTTTTGAACGAAGGGCAACGACGAGGTCAGAGGTCAGAGGCCTGTAAGAATGGTTACTGAAACACCGCCTGTATATAAACCTATCCGGATTGAAAGGAAGTTTATAATAAAAATTAATTGTAAAAATGTGAATATTCTTTACTGAGGATAATATGTAAAATAATCCCCAAATTTGTAAAAATATGCAATAACGTACAAATATGTAGAAACAAAAAAAAATTATTAGCTTTCAAATTATATGAAATGAAAAACTAGATGTCGAAGAGGGCTCCATGAGCCTTGAAAAAATGTGTAAATATAAATTCGAGTTATTCTTATTTTTTCCTGCTGGATCAAACTGATCCATGAAAATGTTTTTCAAAAATACTTTGTTATTTAAAGTTCATGCCATCTTTAAATATAAAGATAATTCCTTGATATCATGCTCAATAATAACACGAAAAAAAAAAATAATACCACCAAATATGGACTACAGATACTGTACCTCCTCACTGTGTTATCGTCGGTCTGCACCGCTGCGAGTTGTGAAGGCATCCTCCTTGTCTGTTGGGGAGTCAACGGCTCTGTTACCTGCAAACACCACAGTTTACTTATCCATACAGGCAGCAACTTAACATTATTGTACACTAAATTTTAAATTTGTTAGACGCATATTTTTAACATGACTAGACGTGTCAGCTGAAGCCTAGATAGGAACACCTGATTGAAGTAGAAGAACTAATTCAAAAATTAATTGTCACCCCACTCATTGAAACAATATACATGGATGAATTATCTCCTTTATAGAAAACTAATAGAGAGGTTTCCACCTCCACTTGGTAATCGAAACTGTTTGATTTCACCGGCAACAAAGATATTCATGAATATTTAATTTCAAAGAGGTTTTACTATGCTCATGACAAAGATACACTCGATTCTGTCAAAGATGGCGTATCTGATTCTTCAGCCCTTAACTCGTTTTTTCAGCGCCCGTCCTATCACTATATTAATAATACTTACCAGGGACTGTGAGGGCAGGGGGATTAATGTCGAGTTGTGAAAATACCCCCAGGCACTCGGTTTTTGAACTATCAGACTTCTGATTATCGATGTTTATCATGCGTAATGCGTATTCCAACGCGTTAAACCGCTCGGCCAAACAGCCTATATTTTACAAATTTTAAACCAGTTTATTAATTTTTACATGCTCAAGATTGCTCCCAAAATATAAAAAAACCCATAACAAACAGACTTTCGCAGACGCTGTTATATAACATCTGATAGTTCCCAATGAATCGAATTTTGACTAAATCATCTTTCTTATAAAGTATTCATCTCCAAATAAAATAGTAGTGCCAAACCCCCTATTTTTACTCAAGCGGGACCTTAAATTTCTCGGAATAACAATAAAATAATCGGGCTTGATTAAAATGTTTCCGATACCCAGGTATTGAATGGTTATTTCTTATTGTAACAAATTATTTTTAAAATATGTTCGTCAGTCAATGAAAACGCCAACTTTCTCAAATTCGACGAAAAGTTGGTCAAACAAATTTATTCTAACTTATACTCGAAAAAAATACAAAAGGATGTCAGTTTCTTGTTGTTCGACTCTCATTGATTCTACATTGATAATCTTCAATTATTGTTATATATTCAAAATGATATACTGTAAACGATAGTACTGATCAAGCCAGTGTTTATTTTTCTGTATTTTGTAGTTTAAAATACTTACTTCTCTTAGATTTTGATACTTTCCCTTAGATTTTGACTATGGTCGGCCAGACCATCCCCTCACAGCTGCCCGAAAACGTAACTAAAACTACCAATGTCGATATTTCACACAAAGCTGACAGTAAGAGCACCCTAAGCCCAATGTGGTTTGCCTTCCCCCAGTCAGATTTTCCAGTTTCCCTCTAGTTCGAAGGAAATACCAATCCTCGTTCGGCCAAGGTTTATTTTTAATGTTTTAGTTTTTGTTTTTGTTTTTGTTATTAAGGCGTCAACCACTAGGGTCATCGTCGCCATTTATTCCAATTTTCAGGTTATATCTTATGATATAATTCTGTTAATTTTAGAAAGTCGTACAGTTTGTCTGTTACGTTGTCTTGCAGTATACTGTATAGATCGTTTGGTATGTCTAAAAGTGCTCTGTATTCTTCGTAGGCCCTGCATTCCGTCAAAATATGCTTTACTGTCAGCGGACATCCACAAGCCTGACAGTCGGTAGGGTCTTCGCGTGCCATTAGGTGTCCATGTGTCAAGCGCGTATGACCAATGCGAAGACGCGTCAAATTAATTCCTCTCTGCGCTTACTCCTGTTAGAGGACTTCCATGGGATCACTTCTCTTTTAATTTCAAGTAATTTATTTTCAGATAAATTCAACCACCTGTTTTCACAACTTTGTTTCATTTTTTGCTTGATGAGGGATAAAAAGTCCGCTGCTAGAACCCCTAGATAAGGAATGCCATATGTTATCGCTTTTTTGGCGGCCTGATCCGCCAATTCATTTCCAACTATTCCGCAGTGACTCGGAACCCATACGAAGAATACAGTGCTATTGCTTGTCACACCCGACTTTATTGAAATGAGGATATTTTGGATTATGGGATTTAAAGAGAAAACATTTTTTAAACAGATTAGAGCGGAAAGTGAGTCAGTGCTAATAACTATGGTTTTCTTTGTGGCCTATATAACATTTAAACTTTGATGGATTGCGACGATCTCCGCAGTAAAGTTGCTACAAGTAGAAGATAAGGAAAAAAGATGCTGCCTATCATTGCATATTATCGAGGCTCCTACTCCCATAGAACTCTTAGAGCCGTCGGTGTAAATGTAGTGAGCGTCCCCTAGTTTTTCTTTAAGTTTATGAAATTCGTTTTTGTAAATTAGTGGTGCTGTGTTGTTTTTAAGTAGCCTTGTGAGAGAAAGGATGATTTTTGGGGTAGGTAGTCCCCAGGGATGGATAGGAGATGTTACAGTCTCATGGAATGTGTGTATATCAAGGTTGAGGTCAAATAAGGATGCTGCAACACGGACTGCAAAGGATGTTCTCTTCTTTAAGGAAATTTCTTGTTGGGATAGGAGCTGTTTATTGGGGAATAAATAATTTAAAGGATGATTGTAGGTGGAGAGGATTTTAACTAAGTATTTGAGATCGAGTTCTTGTCGTCTTAGGTCAAGGGGAGGTACGCCAGCTTCAACACAAAGACTGGACAAACCTGGACGGTAAAACAAAAAGATGTCTCTATTAAACAATAGTAAGCTCCCAATTATCCGCGAGCGGTTTATCCGCCTTAGGATTACCCGCGCCCCGCGGATGAATTGTTTCCTCTAATTTTATATACACGCAAGACAGATTCGTCGTGATGGTTTTGCCAGGTGAAGGTCTAAATCCACAAAAAAATAAGAAAGGCATCTTTCTTCAAAATTCTTCGTACAATTGACGTTTAGCATCTCGCCAGGTACTAGGTAAACCAGTGGATCTCCAATAAAAACTCTTCAGGAGTGCTAAATAATGCAGTTTTTTAGCTTAAGTGTAATTCAGCGCCTACTTTCACGATATTTTTTTTTTTTATTATTATTTGGTTTAATGCCTCTAACCATTATTTTTTATTTTAATAGTAAACTAACACTGTTAAGCCACTTATGTTGGACTGTCCAGAAAAAAAATAATGTTTTTGCAAAACTTTTTTTTTTGTATATGCTGTATATCAAAATTGTAGAAAACCGAAAAATGAATATAATATTCTAATACAGGCTATTTTGTAAAATATTTGTATTGAATAAAGTAATATGTTGAAAGAAAAAGATATTTATAACTGATTACAATTTTACTGGATCATCGGAAAAAATACACATTAAAATAGAATTGCTCCATAGCTATATATATTAATAATTATAAATTTATTGATATACAATATCAATAATAAAGCCAATACAATTAATTAAATTAAAAAACTAGACTTTTCTTAATGCAATAAAGTATTCTTACTTTATGGCATTCATACAAATAGAAATAACCCTTACCTTGCAAGGTTTCGAAAGCTGGGGAGATGAAGTTCTGAAATTCAACTGAGAATTAGAGTTCTTGTAGTTGCTCTCAAGCGCCGATTTGAGTAAGCTCTTGCCTATTTCATTAGAGCTACCTCTTCTACTACCAGCGCCTCTGTCTGATTTAAACATCAGAAATTAATTTTTTTTAAATCATTATTGCAAAACAAAATTTTTATTAGATATCATGCATTTTCAACATAAAAGTAACAAAAGATAGCTCTAATCATGAATTAGTATCTAAAATTACTGCTAGAATAATAGCTCAAAAATATATTTTATGATTAAACGAAGTAAATAAATCCTGGATGCTATTTGCTACCTATCACCTACGATGCAGGATGCTAGATGCTATCACCTGCAATCCACATTGATGGAAATTGTATAGCCTAACTATAACAAGGATTCTCAAGAACTGTTATAGTTGTAGCTTAGTGCTGTGAAATTTATTATAATTTAATAGATAATAAAATAAAAATAACTTATTGTTCTGGATACTCTCAAAGAACAAATATTACTGATTTGGTGAAAAAAATTATTATTAATTTCTAGGACTTCGAGTAGGAGCTAATGATAAGAACTGCTCTAGCTTTGAAGAACCATTATAAAAATTAAATGATAAATGAAAAATACTCATAAACCATGTCCAAGATATATATAATAATTTCATCATTTTAATATAATTTTATTTATGATGCAATAGTATAAATTTTTCTTTGGATCCATGCAATATCATGCACATGCATTTGTTTTATGTATGTACTTACTATAGGCGAATATATTAATAGTATTCCTAGTTTCAATACTGAAAGTTTTTCCAAATGACTTGCTTGAATCTAGTACTGACTGAACTATACTATTCAGTATATCTTTATCGCAGCATCGGTTATCACAGTCAATAGTTACATGAATCCTGAATCTGTTTAGGTTTTTCAAGCAAATATTATCTTCCTCATAAGTTGCACTATTTCTCAAACCTAAAACCATCTTGCACTAATATTATAAATTATATGATCAATATTAGTTTATTTGAAATTTTATATGAATGTGAACAAAGTAATGTAAAAAATAAATTGCTTGAAAGAGCTACAATATTTTGTGAGACTGCAACTTAGATTATTAAATTAATTTCTATTGTATGGCTCCGAGGTGTAGACTCTTAACAGAGTACAAAAAAAAAAAAAAAAAAAAAAAAAAAAAAAAAAAAAAAATAACAGATTCTTGACATTTTATAATCTTCAAATCAAGAAGATATTTTGTACTAATATTGGATTATTTTGGTTTAAGAAATAGTTTACAGTTTTCTCCATTTATAAAAACCTTTATTCTGTCAACTAATTTTATTGTTTAACGTTTTGTTATTGTTTTAACGTATTGATGTTGTATATTAAAGCATTTTCAAAAACTTGTTTACATATCAGAAAAAAATCTTAAAGTAAGAAGTTGAGTCAAGATAAACTTAGCCCAACACTATTGTTTTAAAAAAATCTTAAAAATCCATTTCATCTAAAAAAAAAAAAATTGTTTTTTAAAATAAGACTTTTTCCCATACAATAAATTTGGCTAACTTCTTAAAGTAAAATTTTTTCTGTTTTGGAAAATGCTTTAATAAAAGCGAAACATGAAACAATAAAATGAATTGACAGAATAAAGGTATTTATAAACAGAGACTATTGTAAGCTAAGTCTTAAACATAATAACTCTTTACAGATAAGATTGATCGGAGAATTTCAAGAATAGAGCATGCAAGGATAGAGCATGAGGAAAAGAATAAATGTTAAAAGAAACATTTTGGAAGTAATGGAAAAAAGAAAACTAAAGTGGTATGGGCTCTTGAAAAGGATTCATTTTGGTGGAATATTGAAATTGATCATGAATGGGAGGCAGAAAGAAGGAGAAAAAATGAGAAGACAACGAATACATTTCAGAAAAACAAAATAAAAGGAAGCCTGGCCAGACATGGAGTGATGGCAGAGGAGACAAGGACAGGAAGGGGTGGAGAAAGAGGCTTAAGGAAGAACATTGTTGAAGGAAACTTTATATAAGAAGAAACCATTAAAATAAAAAAAGAGGTACAGAGGAACATGAGTTTTTTGGTCTAACTCTGATGCTGAGTTAACCCTTTAACTGTGGAGGTAGTGGGGCATGAGTTTGGGACCACTGTGCGCCTGGCTAACATATTAGCCACTAGCAGTTAAAGGGTTAAATGTATGAATTTTCATCAAAGGACATATTATCTCTTTAAGGCATTATTTCTTTGCCTACTAGTTTCCCAAACAGTGAGATTATAAAAAATGTTTGTACATTCTATTTAACTATTCAATTTATACCATATGTGATATCTTGTTATGGAATTCAATTTGTATTCTGTTTTATAAATTGATTTAAGGAGAACCTTCAAACACTAAATCTATAATTTTAATTTATTATTGGAGGTGTTTCAATATGGATTCTATAATGTATTAAGTTCCGATGTTTCAGATTTGAAAAAAAGTTTTATTTTACCTTTTACTTTTAAAATATAAAATATACCTTTTAAAAAAAAATTTTCCTCTTTTATTTTACAATCAAAATATTTTTATTATCAGCAGATTTTGAAACACTTCCGCTAACATTACTTTCCATTATAAGCATGAAACATTTTATGAGATTGAATGAAACAATATTATACAGTATTTTTTGCATTGATTGATTTCCTATCATAAAAATTCAAGCAATATAAAATTCCGAGAGGGCAAAAGATAAAACAGGGCAAAAGTTCCGTTCATTAATTAAATTTGACCGTGTTAAGGTAAAAGAAGCGTGGTACTGATAATGTTGGAATATTGAATTGAAGTTTGATTATGGTATTTATTAAACTCAAAACAAGATCAAAGAATAATAAACGATAAACAAACTCAACATACCACTCAGAGAAGTCAGAGATCCACGATGATTAAATCTGATCAGAAGAGATAATCTTTCAGTACTTTCTGTCAGTGCATCCCTTTCATTTTTCTCAGGATCTTCTGAGTTCAATTTTTCAGCTTCTGGTTCTACATTATACATACATACATAATATACATAATAATATACATAATACATTACAATTCTATTAATTAATAATTATTAAAATATAATATTATACGTTCTTTTATTATTTATTTCTAACTTACTTATAATTTATTATTGTACACAGAACATTTTTTTAATGGCTGAGGAAATAATACTGTGTACAACAGAGTTAGTATTACCATACTAACTAGTAAAGATTCTATACTAGAACTACTGTAATTTCTAAAATATCTTTTAATAGTGGAAGATTAGTTGAAAGTAAAAAGTATACTTCTTGATCAGTTTTTAGTTAGGATATAAGTTACATTTATAGTTTTCTTATAGTTATCTTATGGTTAATAAAACAATGTCTTTAAATCTCTATCTTGATTATTTTCAAATTCCATCTTGATTTACCTGTAGCTTGTTTTTCCACAGAGTCAGTGTACTTATGGAGCCAAAAGAAATGCATAATGCCATAGCAGACTCCTCCAACTGTAGCAATTAATCCCATTGTTTTAAAAGCACGTCGTGCTCCAATAGTTCCAATGAGAAAACCTCCAAAGAAGCTTCCGCTTCCACGTCCTAAATTTATAAAAATTTTATTGAAGTGTTAAAAAAATGTAAAAATATCATATAGGTACCTCAGCACATTTTTTGAAATAAAAAATTCACCAAGACTGAAGTGAGCCATTCCTAGGATTCCAATAAGAGTGGCAAGAAGAGATTTAGGAGCAAGTACAGCACAGTAAGTAGCCGCTGCGACCCACATCAAGTGTACAGACAGGGATTCCATAGCTTCAAATGGGAAACACCACCAGGCATTACTGCAAGAAAAATGACAATTGCCACCTAAGTTTCAATTACATACCGGAATTTCAATAATAATTAAATTAACAAAAAACAAACATGGAATATTAATTGTAGAATTTTATTTTGTTTTGAATTTATACGAATATACCTCCACCTACTTACCTACTTAGTTACTTACCTACTTTAAATGTGTTAATTAACTAATATTTCAATATGTGATACATAAATTTTCTAGAAGTATTCAGTTCAACTTCTGCCTCGTAGACTACTTAAAAAAAAATTAATGGGTAACGTCTGGGTAGAAACGGGTTGAAAAAATTGAAACTTTTTTCCTTCAAGATAATTATGTACTTTAAAGTAGTGGATAAAACCTTTTTTAAATGCAAGTTATCATCTATGTTTTCATGAATTTAAAGCAGGTATTTCAAAATACAACTTATGTATATATAAAACATGTTTTATTTTAAATATGTTCATTATTCTTATGTTTAATAAGTTTATTTTAGTGCATTTACAGCACTTTTAAGCTTTCAGATCACTACTTGAGCCCCCACGCCTGTAATAGAGATACTGAGCCTGATGATAATCAGCTGATAAACAGGCAGGTTGAACACAATATTGCCCTCATTGTCAACTAAGAATACATTCTAGCACAGCAGTGAGCTTCCACACAGGCAATTTTTTATTTTAACGCATTTCAACAAAAAGTTCTATATTCAGTAGATTGTTTATTAGGGCTTTAAAATTTTAAAAATTGCAAAATAATTAATAGAACATTCTCTGCTGCTAGTTGATGAAATGATTGAAGCTGATTCCATCCTTACATCCATTCCATAACTCGCTCAAAATTAAAAAATAAAGTCAAATGAGCCAAGGAATTAAAACAGTTTTTACGGGCTTTTATATTAAACAAATAGCAATATTGGAATAAAAAATATTGGAAATATTGTGAATATTTTGCAAAAAATGACTACCAGGTCTGCAAGTTTAAAATGTCGTTTTAATTCCAATAGAATGCGCTCTTAGCCTATTGAAGGATTTGCTTATCTCTAAACGCTATTTTGTTTGTTAGTCATTTGTTTACAAAAGTCAGTTGTTTTTAAGTCGTTTACGTGGACGTATCATACCTTTCTTTGGTGTTAAAAATGTCTAATTTTAAGCCAAATAAAGAGCATTTGCGGCATGTCATGATTTTCTTATTCAATCAAAAGAAAAAGGCATCTGAATGTCATCGAATTCTTGTTGAGACTTATGGCGATCTTGCTCCAACCGTCAAGACATGTGAACGTTGGTTTCAAAGTTTCAAACGTGGTGATTTTGATGTTACTGATAAAAAACGAGAAAATCGACCAAAAAAGTTTGAGGACGTCGAATTGCAATCTTTATTAGACGAAGACAATACCCAAACCCAACAAATGATGGCAGAACAGTTGAATGTCACTAGGCAAGCCATTTCCGATCGCCTGAGAGCTATGGGAAAAATTCAAAAGGTTGGAAAATGGGTTCCACATGAATTGGACGAACGACAGATGGAAAAACGAAAAACTGTGTGCGAAATGCTGCTTTTAATCCACGAAAGAAAGGGTTTTTGGCATCGAGTTGTAACTGGCGATGAAAAATGGATTTATTTTCAGAATCCCAAACGAATAAAATCATGGGTAACGCCAGGACAACCATCCACATCGAGTGCAAGACCGGATCGTTTTGGGAAGAAGACAATGCTGTGTGTGTGGTGGGATCAGAAGGGAGTAGTCTACTACGAGCTTCTCAAACCCGGCGAAACAGTCAATACCGACCGCTACCGACAACAAATGATCAATTTGAGTCACGCATTGATCGAAAAACGCCCAGAATGGGCTCACAGGCACGCCAAAGTCATTCTTCAGCATGATAACGCTCCTGCACATTCAGCCAGATTGACTAAGGAAACGATTTCTTCGCTTGGTTGGGAACTCCTACCCCACCCGCCGTATTCACCTGACCTGGCGCCTTCTGATTATCATCTCTTCTCATCGATGGGACACTCATTGGCTGAGCGACACTTTAACAATTTGGAGGATGTAAGAAAATGGCTCGATGAATGGATTTCAAATAAAGATGAAGCATTCTTTTGGAATGGTATCCATAAATTGCCCGAGAGATGGACAAAATGTGTAGAAAGCGAGGGCCAGTACTTTGAATAAAATATATTATACTTTTTTTTTAAATTACTGTGTATATATTTTAAGAAATAAACGACATTTTAAACTTGCAGACCTGGTAAAGCTGATACATGATGCATTTTTACTTTCACTTACCTATATGATATATATAGTAAGTGGAAGTATTGCGATCGTGCAAAGTTTCGACTTCCGGTTTTCAACAGAAATACACGTTTTGGTGTCCCCTGAGTCCAAATAACCAAGTCCCGCAAAATGGTCTGTATGTGTGTGTGTGTGTGTGTGTGTGTGTGTGTGTGTGTGTGTGTGTGTGTGTGTGTGTGTGTGTGTGTGTGTGTGTGTGTGTGTGTGTGTGTGTGTGTGTGTGTGTGTGTGTGTGTGTGTGTGTGTGTGTGTGTGTGTGTGTGTGTGTGTGTGTGTGTGTGTGTGTGTGTGTGTGTGTGTGTGTGTGTGTGTGTGTGTGTGTGTGTGTGTGTGTGTGTGTGTGTGTGTGTGTGTGTGTGTGTGTGTGTGTGTGTGTGTGTGTGTGTGTGTGTGTGTGTGTGTGTGTGTGTGTGTGTGTGTGTGTGTGTGTGTGTGTGTGTGTGTGTGTGTGTGTGTGTGTGTGTGTGTGTGTGTGTGTGTGTGTGTGTGTGTGTGTGTGTGTGTGTGTGTGTGTGTGTGTGTGTGTGTGTGTGTGTGTGTGTGTGTGTGTGTGTGTGTGTGTGTGTGTGTGTGTGTGTGTGTGTGTGTGTGTGTGTGTGTGTGTGTGTGTGTGTGTGTGTGTGTGTGTGTGTGTGTGTGTGTGTGTGTGTGTGTGTGTGTGTGTGTGTGTGTGTGTGTGTGTGTGTGTGTGTGTGTGTGTGTGTGTGTGTGTGTGTGTGTGTGTGTGTGTGTGTGTGTGTGTGTGTGTGTGTGTGTGTGTGTGTGTGTGTGTGTGTGTGTGTGTGTGTGTGTGTGTGTGTGTGTGTGTGTGTGTGTGTGTGTGTGTGTGTGTGTGTGTGTGTGTGTGTGTGTGTGTGTGTGTGTGTGTGTGTGTGTGTGTGTGTGTGTGTGTGTGTGTGTGTGTGTGTGTGTGTGTGTGTGTGTGTGTGTGTGTGTGTGTGTGTGTGTGTGTGTGTGTGTGTGTGTGTGTGTGTGTGTGTGTGTGTGTGTGTGTGTGTGTGTGTGTGTGTGTGTGTGTGTGTGTGTGTGTGTGTGTGTGTGTGTGTGTGTGTGTGTGTGTGTGTGTGTGTGTGTGTGTGTGTGTGTGTGTGTGTGTGTGTGTGTGTGTGTGTGTGTGTGTGTGTGTGTGTGTGTGTGTGTGTGTGTGTGTGTGTGTGTGTGTGTGTGTGTGTGTGTGTGTGTGTGTGTGTGTGTGTGTGTGTGTGTGTGTGTGTGTGTGTGTGTGTGTGTGTGTGTGTGTGTGTGTGTGTGTGTGTGTGTGTGTGTGTGTGTGTGTGTGTGTGTGTGTGTGTGTGTGTGTGTGTGTGTGTGTGTGTGTGTGTGTGTGTGTGTGTGTGTGTGTGTGTGTGTGTGTGTGTGTGTGTGTGTGTGTGTGTGTGTGTGTGTGTGTGTGTGTGTGTGTGTGTGTGTGTGTGTGTGTGTGTGTGTGTGTGTGTGTGTGTGTGTGTGTGTGTGTGTGTGTGTGTGTGTGTGTGTGTGTGTGTGTGTGTGTGTGTGTGTGTGTGTGTGTGTGTGTGTGTGTGTGTGTGTGTGTGTGTGTGTGTGTGTGTGTGTGTGTGTGTGTGTGTGTGTGTGTGTGTGTGTGTGTGTGTGTGTGTGTGTGTGTGTGTGTGTGTGTGTGTGTGTGTGTGTGTGTGTGTGTGTGTGTGTGTGTGTGTGTGTGTGTGTGTGTGTGTGTGTGTGTGTGTGTGTGTGTGTGTGTGTGTGTGTGTGTGTGTGTGTGTGTGTGTGTGTGTGTGTGTGTGTGTGTGTGTGTGTGTGTGTGTGTGTGTGTGTGTGTGTGTGTGTGTGTGTGTGTGTGTGTGTGTGTGTGTGTGTGTGTGTGTGTGTGTGTGTGAATAGACTAGCTCAAAAACTATAAACCATGCGAACATAAAATTGGGTATTTAGTGTATGTATATGTCCGCGATGTGACAGAAAAAATTTCATCAAAATTGCTCAAAGGGAGGGGGTACTTTATTTAATAACTTTTTAAGTCTTTTTCGATTTTCTCAAAAACGGCTCTAACGATTTTGATTAAACTAAGTATTTGATCTATTTATATGTCCCAGATATGACTGTAAAAATTTCATCAAAATTAATCAACCGTAGGGGGGACTTTACTTAATAAATTTTGTATCATTTTCACGTGTTTTTTTTATTTACTCAAAAACGGCTTTAACGATGTTGATCAAATTGGGTATCTGATGTATGTATATGTCAAAGATGTGATAGCCAACATTTCATCAAAATTGACCAACCGGAGGGGGGACTTTATTTAATAAATTTTGTATCAATTTCACGTGTTTTTTTTATTTGCTCAAAAAAGGCTTTAACGATTTTGATCAAACTGGGTATTTGATGTATGTATATGCCAAAGATGTGATAGCGAACATTTCATCAAAATTGATCAAATGGAGGGGGCACTTTATTTCTTAAATTTTTTCCAATTTTTACCTTTTTTTCGAAAGCCAAAAACGGCTTTAACGATTTTTTTTTTCAAATTCGTCATGTTTAATGAAAATTAGGTGTTCTTTAATATCAGGTAAGCTTTATCATTATTAAAATATTCTGAGTGGACTTTTTTTTGGGGGTAGGGGCCTATTTGTTTGTTTTTTTTGTTTCCTATAAAGTCCCTTTGTTTTTGTTTATATGGAGAAATTAACTGTCTCTCGTTACACCTAAAAAGAAGAAATGGCATAATATGAGATATAATAAAAATAAAGAAAACATAAAGAGGAGAAAAAAAGAAAAATATTCAGTCAACTCATAAAACTCGTTGAGCCCACGCATGCGGAGTACTCCTTTAGTGACAGACCATTGTACATAATTAAAGCCATTCTGTTCATTTGAGAAGTGGCAATTAACAAAACGCAATAATTTCAAATCTAAGTAAGTTGGTAAGTGAAAGTTGTGTGTTGCGCGCACGCACCAGATTTTTAATCATATAATCTTAGGAAATAATGTTTCATACTCACTCGATAAAGGAATAGCCCATGAGGCGAAGAGCATGAGAAAAGAAAGCAATGACAATCACATTAACATGACCAATTTTTTTAGTTATCTTTTCAGCTCCGTACAAGAATGGAATGCTGCTTAGTGTGCCAATTGTAACAGTGACACCTGCAAACATTATCTTCATAAAATATTAGAATTATGAGGAGAATATATAGGAATAAAATGGTATAAAGATTTTAAAAATACAAGTTGTGAAAGAGAACAAAGAAGAACTTCAAAATAGGCATCAAAAATGTTCATGAAACCACCCAATATGTTTGGATTTTTTTCTTCTTTTTATGCAATGTTAATATAAAGTTTTGGAAGGATCCATAAAAATAAAATACGATTTAATAAAATTTATCAAAGTTTAATACTAATTACTATTATTATTATTTTTTTACTTATTTCTTATATTTTTTATATTAATTCAATCTTTAATCATGAGTAATCACCTTTTTTAAATTAATTTTTAAATATTTTATTTTTGAATAAACTACGCCGGGAGTCGAACCCGGGTCTCCCGCGTGACATCTTTAACCTCTACACCACAGAGCTCGCTTCCAAGCGGAGCCAATCCTTCCTCTTCACTAATACCTCTCCCCCAATCTCTCAATTTTTGCAAGTAGTAACGGGAGGTGGACAATTTTTGTCCAATTTTTGGTATCTCTTGACGAACGTCAATTTTAAATTATTTTGTATTAATTCACCTTTATTCTTGGGTAACCACCTTTTTTAAGGTTTAAATTAATTTTTAATTTAACTTAATTAATTTTTGAAGAGAAAAGATAGTCCACCTCCCGTTACTACTCGCAAAAATTGCGAGATCGGGCGAGAGGTATCAGTAAAGAGGAAAGATTGGCTCCGCTTGGAAGCGAGTTCAGTGGTGTAGTGGTTAACATACTGCGTATGTCACTCGGGAGACCTGGATTCGACTCCCAGCGGAGCCCAATCTTTTCTCTTCAAAAATGAAATATTTTAAAACTTAAATTTTTTATTTTATTATTTCTTTCTCTCTAAAATGCAATGGACTTAATTTCAAAGAACTTTACTCTATTTAATCGATTAAACAATAAGTTATGTTTTTTTATCAGAGTTTATTATCAAGACTTCTTTCTTGTTATATTCTATATGAGGAGAACGGGCCACACGTTGCAATGGTTAAGTAGCTATAATGCGTTTAATTAATTATATCCTATTCTTTTTTATACAGTCAAATCAAAATTCACTGACAAAGATAAAACGTTTCAGCTAATCTAAAAACCAACGGGTTTTAAAATAAAACTTTACGCCAAATTTAAAATTCTTTGATAAAGAATTTAGAAGCGTTAAAGTTTTTATTTTTTCATCTTATATTTGACTATAATAAGTATTAATGATCCATTTATTTAGCACTTATTGGCTTATTTCAGCAGTGACAAGATTAAATATAAATAACACCCATGTAAAAGGAATTAAAAAAGAATATAATTGGAATAAGGTATAGTACAATCACAATAGACATTCAACAAAAATGTACCAAATTACATTAAAAATTAATTAAATTAACAAATTAATTAAAAATAACACATATTAATTAAGTTCAGAATATAAAACATGATGATATGAGATATCGTATCAGTAGTTTCTACCTGAAACAGGTTCTCAAAAGCAAGCACAGAGCAGGGGGAGCCTCAAACCATGCAACATGTTCTTACAGTACTACTCATTAACACATAAAAATTAAATTTTATGAATGAGATAGATAACGCTAATTTATAACTTTTTACAATAATAATTTGCATTTTTTTATTATTAGAATTCACAATTTTTATTTATTGTATTGCTAATAGGTGCACAATGATTTTGGTTAACCTGTCTTGCTAAAACAAATAGATTCGATGTTTTACCCACACGAGAAAAGGCGACAAGTAATTGCCCATGGGTAAAACACGGATTTTCCTAGTCCAAGCCGGAAAAAATAGATTTAGCTACTGGATGGTTACCCACCCTAAATGTTAAAAGAGAGCGTTGTGAAGTGTTGTGTCAATAAATCAAGTTACACTGCCATCTGTTGGAAATTTGTAGAACTTACAAATAATCAAACTCAATTGTAGTATAGCAAGCATGTAATTTGTGATAAAAGAAATATTGAGGCGAATAATCGAGATAAAGACTATCCTATCTTTTAAGTTGGATAAAACTACACACAACGAGCCTTATAGGTAGAGTAGTTTCTGATTGACCTGACAATCATCATTACACGAGATTTTTATATATATAAAGATAGTAAGAAAAACTTCTCATAATAGTTTTAATTGCAACTCTGAGATCCTGAGTCAATAGAAACAATTGAATTACTACTTACCTAATAGATAGTTGTCGGCTCCCAGCTCCTTTAAATAAAGGAATAAGTAGGATTCCAAAAATCCCCAAAAATTACCAAGAAGGTATAAGAACAATATGAACATGATCACATGAGGCATTTTAAGAAGTTTGAACATATCTTTTAGAATATTATCAGCTGGGACTTTAACGTAAATAGGCATCAACATCACTGAAAATGCTGACAAACCCAAGAGGAACGAATAACTGTAGAACGCATATGAATAATCAGTATAACCTAAAAAAAAAAATAATAATATTAACAATAGCTTGTACCTTGAAGTGTGTTTGCATAAGCAAAAAGTAAATTTGATTCACATGTTAAGGTTGGATAATAATACTATTTGAAGAAATCTTTGTTTTTAATAAACTAGTCTCTTCATTTTTTGCATGGCATGTTACGCCTGATATTGCTTCAATGTATGATTTTTTAACTTTTTTTTCACCATTATTTTTATTTTACTTTAGACTATTTACTAATTACATCATTTAACTTTTAAAATATCTTTTAATCTGCAGGCTTAATTGAATTTTCATTTAATTAATGATTTTTTCAGTGGGTAGTTAGCTATTCGTAAAGCATATAAAAAAAAATCTACAAATTTTAGAATTGAGTCTTACTCTTGCACAGGAGATAGTTCTTAAAATAAATATATTGGTTGTTCCAATTGGAAGTGTGGATAGCTGAACATCTTATTACTCTAACAGAATATAATCTGGGTTTCGGACAAATTAATGTTTTAATAAATAAATTAATAAGTACAAATAAATAAAATGTGCAATAAGTTATTTATGACTGAGTTTTCTACATATTTTGTAGGTCATTGCTAGGAATGACTACCTAGGGCTATCTCCTTTTAAATCTGTACATATTAAATTAAAATAACTTCAGAATAACATACAAAAATATTAATATTTATTCAGCTTTTATAATTAATAGCTGCATATCCCGGTTTCACCCGGAAAATTTCAATTTTCAAATCTATAAAGTCTATAAACTGAGACTTTTATCGACCCAATCGGTCGATTTTGTAAAAACCAATGTAAAGCGAGATCAAAACGATTATTATAATAATAAAGAATATACCCAGAGATCGGCTGAAGTTATGCAATTTTAATATGGACAGGTGTTCGCACCTGGTCTGAAAGAAACACTGAGCGAAATTTTGAGAATTTAGGACAAACGGTATGGATTTCTATAAAGAACAAACAGAATTTCACCTTTATATGCATAGATTATAGCTGTATATCCCGGTCCACACGGGGAATTTCATTTTTCTAAAGAAACGGCCGATTTCGTAAAAAAAAACATTGTAAAGTGAGATCATTATGATTTTTACAACAATAAAGAATATCAGCTGAAGATCGGCTGAAGTTATGCAATATTGATATGGACAGGTGTTCGCACCTGGTCTGAAAGAACCACAGAGCGAAATTTGGAGAATAAAGAATATCAGCTGAAGATCGGCTGAAGTTATGCAATTTTAATATGGACAGGTGTTCGCACCTGGTATCAAAGAACCACTGAGCGAAATTTGGAGAATTTAGGACAAACGGTATGGATTTCTATAAAGAACAAATAAACAAACAAACAGAATTTCAACTTTGTTTAATAGATTGAAATAATGAAGGAGTATAAATTTAAATTTGATTTTTTTAAATAACTTAAGAAAAGTCCCTAGATTAATTGGGAAAGGCTTTTGATGTCATAATTTTTTTACCTCCCCTACCAATATTGCAAAACTTGCCTTACTTATAGACTATCATACAAAACAGAACAAACCAATATTCAATTTAGGCAAGACTTAAATTCAAAATATAAAACTTTTTTTACCGAGCTTTCTACTTGAGTAGTCAATTAAAAATCCAGTAATTGGAGAAAAAATTGCCATGCCAATTATAGAGAATAATCTTTCTCTACCAAATTCTCCTCCATAGTGTTGAACCATGGTTAGAGCAACAGGGTCCATAACAGTTACTAGCGCTGAGTTCATAGTAGTACCAAGAAATCTAAGAACAAAATATGTCCAAAAAACATGTTCCTCTGATTCTTTGTAGTCTGGGGGGCATACCTCAGGACCTCCCTCTCTGAAAATAGGTTGAATAAAATAATAATCAAATGAGTCTTCTATAATTAGTCTTTTTTTTTTATGTATGTATTAAAACAGCAAAAATATTTGTGGATATAATTTAAGTTTAATAAAATTTAGTGCTATTAAATAAGAATATAATTCAATTAAAAAAAATTTAAATGTCATTTAAGAAACTATTGATATGATCAATGAGATATATGATGATATTATATTATTAGCCCTACAAATGTAGCATATCAAAGCCAATACAGATAGACAAAGTTTCTCCAAAATGAAAGTCATTAAAGTTAAAATTAAAGTTATTATCACAATCCTTTTCAAATATTCATCTCTTTACAACAAATTATTGGGGCTAAAGGCATTTTTTTTAGCATTCATAAGTTTATTTTTTCTAACAAAACAAAAGTATAGCAACCGATTATTAAAAATTTAGGCCTATAAATGAAAAATACTGTAACTGCTAAAAAAAATAATAATAATAAAAAATAATAAAGTAAGAGAAAAAGAGATAATTTAGCCAAGAGAAATGGAAAAATCTAAAATTGAAATTCTTTAGCATAAATGTATTCATCTTATATTATTATCGTCATGACTAGGAGCTGCTGCTAGGATCTGTTTACTTTTAGTTCTAGTTCCGATACTCGGGATTTCAAAGTTACATTTCTAAGTTCAGCCCATATAATTTTTTTTTTCCTTTTGTTTTTATTTTATTCACTTGTATTACTACTACTATTTTCCGATTTTAGTTTTTCTTTTTTGTCAATATGTAAATTAATGTATGGCCCACAGCTACGTTGTTTTTTTATTGAGTATTTATAATTTGTTCTAGAGTGACATCAGTCTTAGGATAATATAATTATTATTTATTTCATAATCATATCAAATAGAGGTTTCATGAAAGTTTTATTAAAGTTAGGAATATTATAAACACAGAGATACGTTTTGGGAATTCATAAAGAACCTGTCTGTTTTTATTATTTATATTGCAACATTGCATTCAAATATTTTTATGAATTGGTACTTCTCGCCCTTTTAGAGTGAATCTAATAATTGACCCCCTGCACTGAAAATAATGTAATTATATTTTACATAAAATTTTCAATATAGTTTTTATAACAAACCAGAGACAGGTTAAGAGGTCAAAATAATAAGGTAGTGTCATAATTATTAATTTAGATTTTGAAAACTAAAGAGCTTTGTGAAAATAAAATAATTTTTTATTATCTATCTGTAATAAAAATTCAAGATGTCATATTTTAAAAAATCAATACCTGAAAGAACATATCTGTAGCATACAATCAGCCGCTAATTCCTTCAAGGTATTATAGGTAAGGTTAGTGGCCATTACAAATCCGCCACATCTGAGATCTGACTCCATAAGTTCTGTATAATTTATCCCTGCAGCTAATAGCAATTCTCTATCGAAATGTTGGTGGAAGTCATTCACTACCTCATTTTCATCTTCTTCTATTTCCATTCCTTAATAATAATGACCAAAAAAAATAAATCAAAGGGATATGAATATTAAAAATCCTGTAAAGTATTATAACACCAAAATACCTAAATGTTCCTTTGGATCCCCTAAATCCGCATGCATATCAATAACAAATAAAGCAGCTTTTTCTTCAGGAGATGGTGTTGTAGTGTTGAGGACAACTGGAGTGTGGCTTGGACGCTCAGTGCTTTTACTAAGCAAAGTGCCATTGGTTTTATTCTTGTTTTTTGATCCTTTTTTCTTAACTCTAAAATTTTATATCACTGATATTATTAATCAGAATTGACATTAGAAATATCATTAATAAAAAACTATTAAGAAAAAACAAGAAAACTACTATTTAAGAAATATCGCACATTAATGTATGGTTGTGCTTCTGTTTTTCTAAATGAAATCTAAGATCTTCTGGCAATACACCCCACGTAGGCATTTGGTTTTTGATATTTCCATCCTTTCCAGGGTTTGTACCGCAGCCAGCCTAAATCCAAAAATAATCAAATTTATTTATTTATTATCATAAAACATTTGATTATTGTATACATACTACAATTAAATATAATAGATATTTATTTAATATTATTCAATAATTAAAACACTTAGCTTAGATTCATTTCTCTTTTACCATTAAATAAACTCAGAGATTGCTTTTTTAATTTTTTTTTCTGAAGATATTTTTTAATATAAACCATAACATCACATTTAATATCTTCCTAGTGTTGCTCAGAAATTCATAATGACTCAAAAATGTACCACAAAACTATTAACCCTTTACACTTGAGGTCTCCAGAGCGGAGTCATTTCAAATTTGTCTTCAAACTCGAGGACTCCGCTACAGAGACAATGCAAATAATTTTCAGTTTTTAACATATAAGGACATAAACAAATCGTAAAAAGTATTTATAGGATATTTCGCTTTTGGTGATAAATGACGGTCGCGGCTCGCTGTGTTTTTCATTATTTTTATTGTACGTTAATCTTTTAACATCGGCTATATTTTGTGGTTTTGATTCATCTTTTATTTCCTCAATTGTACAATAATTTAATTCGGGGCACCAAATTTAACTTTAACAAACTTTGATTTAGTTTTCCATATGCTTCTACTTTAACCGGAAAGTGATTAAGTAAATTTTCACATTTTAGGAGCTTTTCTGATTGGATATATGAGAAAACTTCAATTAAAAGGGTCCCATTTATTATAAATCTAGAACCATGAAATTTTATTAGAAAAAATTATTTATTTATTAACTATAATTTCTGTACCCCTTTTGAATAAACAGCCACATTCAAAAGAATATAAAAACTTAATTTCCATCAATTAATGAGATAAGAATGATTGAGAAAATATAAAATTTTAAAAACTATAGAAAATTTATCTTTTGGATAAAAAAAGGAAACCAGGAAGTGAAATTTAAACAATCTTCCAATTTTGTTTATTTTCAGTTTAATTTTTTTTTTTTTAAAGGTTTTTGAAAAAAGGTAATTAAATGAAGAAGAAAATAAACGAGAAGTTTGACCAAATAAAAGTATCCAAAGGAGGAGGAAAAATTAAGATATAACACAAAATGTAAAAGGGAAGACAAAACTGTATCACATCTTCATGCTTTATTACAGAAAAGTTTTAAAGATGTCAATGACATTTACAATAGTGGAGAAGAGTTGGGTAGCTGGATGGACGTAGCCTGCTGGCGCTTAGCCGAGTGGGCAAACGCATTAGGAAATACGCGTAGCCCATGACAACTGGATCACATATGATTCGAATGTTGAAGATAGCCAGTTCAAAACCCGGAGCCAGGAGACATTTAATAAAACTCAGCATTAATACCTCACCCTCTTCCCTGGCCCGGGAAAGCCCATGTAAAGAAGGCCTAAAAGCCGAGGAAGGGAAGAAACAAACAAAAAAAAAGTGAAGAAGAGTTGAAACTATACATAGCAAAAGTTTAAGAAAACTTTCTTAAGTCTTAAAAATTAAAAAATGCTTTATATAATAAGATTGAAAGTGAAAAGAAGTGAGGAAGCATCATATACAGAAGTTTTCAACGGAATGAAATATAAAATCTTTACATAAACTAAAGATATAATGGTCCTCATAATATTGAGAAACTAATCAAAAAGCAGACATAATCATTATATTACATATTTTAATTTGTTGTTGTTGATAGAATAATTGTAAATAGTAAAAAGTATTATTTTGAATGACAGATGTTAATTAGATTTTAAAAAAACCTTATGACTTGAATAAAATAACATTATTGATCTTAGATGTGCTAAGAAAAGTTGTTTGATTTAACTATAAAATATGTAGTGCATAAAACATGGTGTCAGGTGCGTAAATTAATCAGAAACAAGATGGCACAAATTCCAGTTCCGGAGAGATTGGAAATAAAGGGCAATGTCCACGAAAATTGGAAAATCTTTAAAGAGATGTGGACCAATTATGCTGTGGCCACAGGAGTCGAAAAAAAGGGAAACAGGGTTCAAATAGCAACTTTCCTTTCAGTCTTAGGTAAGGATGGCTTAAAAATATTTCATTCTTTTAATAAGCCTCAAGATGAATTTACAATAGAATCACTCATTAGCGCTTTTGATGATTATATGGGTCCTAAAGTAAACGTTACATATGAGAGATTTGTTTTCAGCTCCCTTCGGCAACAGAGTGGAGAGTCTGTTGTTGATTTCGCAAGGAGACTTAGGGTACAAGCCAGTAACTGTAATTTTAGGAATATTACAGAAGATGAAATATTGCGTGACCAATTGATATTAGGAATTTATGATAAGCAAGTCCAAAAAGTTTTATTGACAAAACGTAATGTTTCACTGTAAAAAGCACTTAACATTTGCAGGGTGAGTGAAGACGCAACCCATCATTCGTCCAGTATTAATCCTAGTGATAAGGAAGCGGACTTTGTTCATAGAGTTAAAAATAAAAATACAAGAGATATCGTTCAGGATGTTGCAGCATCCTATCCGAAATGTAAATTTTGCGGAAGTAAACACGTATGGGACAAGGGAGCTTGTCCAGCCTTTGGCAAAGTGTGCAGCAGATGTAAAAGAAAAAATTATTTTGCTAAAATGTGTAGATCTAGCATAGTTAGGAAGGTAGTTGAGAATGAGGAACCCTCAACCTCTTTAGAAGACGGTGGAACTGTTTACTGGGTGAATGCTCTTGTTAAAAAAGACAATAAGCAATTTATAGCAAAATTAAATTTAAAAGGTCCCCCCCAGAATGAGTTTCAGGAATTTCAAGTGCAGCTTGACATAGGAGCTACTTGTAATGTCATAGGCTTATCACATGTCTGCCAGATAACAAAGTCAGGACAACCTAGACTTCTTAACTCCAATGCTAATTTAAAATTTTACAATGGGAAGTCACTTCGGTCGTTGGGAAAGATCGAGTTGGTCTGTCAAATAGAGTCCGGGAAGACCAACCTTCAGTTTGAAGTTATTGATACCATAGAAATGCCACTCATAGGAGCCGATGACTGTGTACGCCTTAGGCTGGTTTATGTTAAAGATGCCTCAATGAAAAAAGATTTTTGTATGGATAAATTACAAGAACAAATTAATCATAAAAATTCAATAATTAAGAAAATGAAAAAAGATGAAGAATACTATTTGAAGCAAACTGAGAGCTTGAAGAAAGATATGGAAAATATTATTCAGCAAGCTGCTAAAAACGTGGAGCAAGAAGTTAAACAAGCTCAATTAATATCTTCATTGCAAAATGAAATCGAGAAGACTGTAAAAGAAAATATCAGTAATTCAGAAAAAATAGCAGACTTGGAAAAAGAAATAGAAAAATTAAAGGAAAGTTTAAAAGGAATTGTTTCTAATAATACAACAAATAATGTCCATTTAAAATATTATGAAACTGAAGTCGACAGATTAAAAACTGAAAATGAGTTGTTATTGAAAAATAAGAAACTTGAATGGGGGAGGGAAATGGAAAAGCTTTTGACCGAATGTGGTGAAATAAAACAGCTTTATTTGGAAATGAAAGCGAATAAAGATAAGGTAGTCGAAAGTCCAAAGAAATTAAAAATTAAATTTGAAGAAAAACTCGAGGAAAAACAAGAGCTTCAAGATCAATTATCAAAGAAGGAAGAGGATGTCAAACAGATTCAAAATCATATTCTTGTTGAAGAAAAGAAAATGGTTGAAGGAAAAATAAAGAACGATTTCCAAAAAGAATATAGAACCCTGTATGATATAGAACAGATTCTTAAAGAAAAGGAAAACTCAAAGACGATCAATCAGGACTTGATTAAAGCATTTGAAGAAACTAAAACAGAACTAAGAAATACCAGAAAAGTTGCTCTTGTATACAACTATCGATTAAATGAAATCAAAATTGAATTGTTAGAAAAATACAAAAATTTACTACTGGACATTCAGCAGAAAGTAGATGATGCCGTAGCAGGAAAAGAACAGGAGGTAGAAATCAAATGGATAGAAATAGAAAAAGTGTATAAAAATAAAGAAAAGCTTTTAAGGCTGGAGTACGATAAGAACTTGGTCAGTTGACTCAGGAGTACGATTTAAACGGCTAGCGCCGAGACGACGTTGAAGCATCTCTTCGGAAGAAGGAAGATGTTGATAGAATAATTGTAAATAGTAAAAAGTATTATTTTGAATGACAGATGTTAATTAGATTTTTAAAAAACCTTATGACTTGAATAAAATAACATTATTGATCTTGGATGTGCTAAGAAAAGTTGTTTGATTTAACTATAAAATATGTAGTGCATAAAACAGTTGTGTTTGATTATCATAAACAAATATTAAAATTGGTATTATGTCCATTTATAAAACTTTTTTTTTATCAAAGTTCATATTTTTTCTATTGGCTTATGTCACACAGGATCAATTTACAAAGCCAATCCTGACATTCAAATAATTTTGAATGCGTATGATTCTTCTTTTCTATTTTAATAAGAAAATAACCAAAACAATATATTATCTAATGCCATACAAACTGAAAAACTTATTTATACATAAAATAGTATATTTAATTATAGAATAGCGCATGAATTATATATGTAAATTTATTGAGGTTCGTCTAGACATTTTAGGACCAGACTCACTCAATATACTAAGATCACTTTCTATAAAACTATTGTTAGGTCAGGACTAACAATAGAGTTTGGAATGTTGGACCCTCATGAAAAAAGATGAAGCGAAAATTGAAATATTTAAGAGTAAAATCCTGAGGCATATTACCGACCAACCCAAGAGAAGGGTGTCTGGAGGAAAAGATTAAATAGAGAATTATACAAACTGTACAAAGATGCTATGATTATTCATATAATCAATGTAATTTATATATTTTGGCTGGATGTGTTATTCAAATGGATGATGAGGGAATTCCTAAGAGAGTCATGAAATACCAGCTAGTAGGCAAACAAAAGGTTGGGCAATAGGATCAGATTACATCAAATTGGGTTCATCCAGGCGGGATGGTGGCTTAAAGCCCAGAGCAGGAACGAGTGGAGGAAGTTTCTTGAGGAGGCCAAGGCCCCTGACCTAGGCTATGCTGCCTTGAGTAGCCGATGAAGTAGAGTAGGTAATATATGTAGCTTTACAGTGAAAATTATAGATGGTAGGGTAATAGTGTGGATCATATGTAGACAAAATAAATACACATACCATTTGTCCAAATTCGTTCAGATACATGAGATAGAAAAAGGGAGCCTTGAGAGTCTAGAAAATATTCTATCTCAATAGGCGATCCATATTCTCAAGGCCATGACTCCGGCCAACACGGCCTCTGTTAAGGAAGAGAGGTAGGAAAATGGTTAAAGAACAGCTAAGTCCCTCCCACACAATATGAAGGCAACTAGGCTATGACATTTAATGCTAAGAAATCCATTGAACAGCAACACATAAATCCAATAAAATTTGGCAATAATGATAAAAGTAACTAAGATGCCAGAGATACAAATAGAAATAGAAAGCATTAGCCCAAAATAAGCAGAAGTGGAGGATGCTAGAACTAATCTTATAGGAGCCGTATTTTACATAACTCCTTATAAACTTGTAATGTGTTTTCTCCCTCAACTAATTCATATTTCATGTACTTAAATCAAAATTAAACTACGCTTGTGCTTTCTATACAGTAAAAACTAACTTGGTAAAACTAAAGTTTAATAAAATACCCCATTTCCAATATTTAAAAATGTTGGAGGCCTGACTGCTATACTTTGATGGACACCGGTTAGCAAATTTGGTTTCTTCAAAGTTACGTTCTTCAAAGGACAATGATCCAAACAATCATCCAAGACTAGATTCAATTCCTCTTCGTCTGGGCATTCCCTACTTGGACACGGGCTCCACCACACCTGATAAACAAATTTTATTAAAATTTATAGCATGATTATATTAAAATCTCCACCTTATAAAGGAATAAATTATAATTATGTTGTTAAGGAGAGGATATTTTAAAATAGTCTTATCTTAATCTTAAGAAAACAGTTTACACAGTGTGTTTTATTAAAGGTTGAAGGTTTGGTAAATATTAAACAGTAGCGAGATAAATCAGTGCCTTCAACACTAGATTTACCTAACACATCAATTTGATGGATTCCATTTAAAAAAAATAAAAGAGTTTAGAAATTTCAAATAATTGTTTAACAAAATATGTAATAATAATACCTTTCTAAAACTTGTATTAATATGAATTTTAAATCTAATTCCTCAATAATAATAAAAATAATAATAGTTTTAAAATCATTACTCTATTAATTTAGAATTTGCCAATCAATTAAAATATAGTAACTAAACTACATATTCAAGTATACATATTAGCATAAATAATCTTTTTAAGCATTAATTTATCAAGTATTAATTAAACTTAACCTAAAATTAAAGAAACTTATATATAATTTTAATTGATAATATGTATTTAGGTAAAGGACTAAAGGTATTTGACTAAAATTTTAAATTAATTTCTAAAAATTACTAGTCTGAAGGTAATGAATAAACTATTTCAAAATGCTAGAAAATAATAGTTAGTCATCATACAAAAAGTATAATTATTCGTATTATCTCAATAAGACCATCAAATATTTTATATAATTTGCATTAAACCATGTTAATGTTAATTAATACATATAAATAATATATTGGCTTTGATAAGGAAATTTATCCTATAGAGATATTGATTTTTCTTCAGAAACATAAAATAACACTTAATTAAGAACATTAATTAAATATCAAAAAGATAATAAAAATGTAGAAGTTCACAAAATACTTAAAGAAATAATTTAAAAATTATAAATTAAAATATTCAACCAAAGACCATAAATAAATACATCATTAAAGAAATAAATAAAACAAATTTTCTAAGGAACAACTTGATAGCAAAATGAAAATTCCTAATGGCTTCGAGATATATAAATATTTTCCATTGTACAAAGTTATTTTTATGGATGGAAGTCATAACATTACTTTATTGAACATACAAATGTCTTCGCTAATATAAATACACATTGTCAGGGACTTGGCAAACTCCCCTACTTGCATCCTTGCACATGTTTTGTTTTTATCTAAATAATTGAACTGTATTAAAAACTAATTATTACATCTTTTATCATTAGTAGTACTTAATCAAGTTATTTTCTTTTCTTTTTTATCTTATTAGGTTTTAATTTATTACATAATTTCATAATTCTGAAAAATATTTATTTTTCATTTAGTAAGTTTCAATTTATAGAGGCTTTTATTGCACAAAATATTCCATTAATTCCACAGGATTTAAAATGCAAATGAATTACAATTCTAAATATTGACGATTCATATATGAAAAACAATTATAGTAATACAAACAACGTTTTGTTTCACCTCTTCTTTCTATAATAGCAATATGTCACAGCAAATGCAGTTTTTCATCTGAGATGCTCAACATTAGGGAATAAATAATAAACATACAAGAGTTTCTTTTATTTTCACCAGATCAGGAGATAAAGCAAGATAATTTCTTGAAATTCCATAAAAATATTGCCAGTTAATTTAGCATTTACCTTCAGCTTAGATTGATTGTTTTAAAGAGATATGTTTAACCTCATTGTAATCTCTATTTCAATTGATTGTGGACAAAACATTAATTTGGTAACAATAATGCTCACCCACACTACCTAAAAATTATCTCTAGAAGTACTTTATGTATATACAAAGGAGTGGCCACCAATTTTTCATGATATGAACCACACAAGGCATGTCTGAAATAAGCTTCACAGAGCTGTCCAATGTCTTCCGAATGTTCCTACCACTGCCTAGGAAATGAGGAAGAAATTTGGACCAAGACTTAATTAAACAATTGATTAATTTGTACAGGCCTTAATTAGGGAAGGAGGTGGCAATAATGTATACTGAAAGTAATGAATTGCTATAATTTATAAAATTTAAAGAATTATTTTTTCTCATTAGGTCACTTTTTGAAGAAAATGGCCATAGTTTAAAAACACATAAAAGGATTTCTCAAAGAAAAACAATATTTTAAAGGATGTATTAGATATACTTCATGGTACCTAACTTTAATTCCTGACCTTTTAGAGTTTAGGAAAAACAGTGGTGCAGTAAAACTTTTTTTGAGGTACATTTAAACATTTGGAGACAATAAAATCCTTGGAAACAAAAAATTGTTTATTTATTAAAGGTAAATTCTTACTTCTACTTTCCCAGTCTCAGGATGCCTCAGAACATAAGCAATTGGAACTTCACCAGGTATTTCCATTTGTGGAATTAAGACCAATGCATGATGAAATAAGCCATTGAGAACTAGAGAAATTACTACAACTGACTTGTAGTGTCCTAGCTTGTCGACAAGGAAACCTTTGAAAAAAATAATTATTATTAAATCAGTCATATTTAGATAATAATGACTATTTAACCATCTGATGAGCAGAACTGTCCAGTGTAAATTACATAGTTACATTGAACTTTTTAAAAAATTATAGGTAATTTTACCAGTTTTTACTTTTGAACATTATAAAATACTTTTTATATAACTGTTAGGTCTAAAGTTTAGAACACTCGGCTATCGTGAGGGTTTGTTCTAACATATTATTATTAACCCATTTTGTTCCACAGATGTGTTTATGCATGATTAATATTAATTTTTTTTTCAGGGATACAGCTTTTCAAAGTCTATTTTTAGTGGACATAAAAATTTCGAATATGAGCACTTTAGAATAGAGAAATCTGGAAAAAAAATGGGTTAATTTAATAATAATCAGCTTAGTAGTAACTTAATAATAAGCAGAAGCTATAAAAGTTATTATTATAATAATTATTAGTTAATATAATAAAAGTAAATCTTAGTAATTTGTTGACTCAAATATTATTTATAGCTTCCAATAAAATATAATAAGAAAATATCTGAAATTATGTATACAATTATAACACAACGATAAACATGATTCCAGAGTGTTACCAAAATTGATTAAAATGCATTAACAATGCAATTATTGTGCCCCTGACAGAAATAATTAATTGATTTTTGTTTTGTATTCATGAAATATTGAAATGAGTGTTAATAATTTTATTTCATTAAATTAATTTGAATAAATAATCCATTACAAACATTTTCCGATAAATGAGGAGTAAAATAGGAGAATAAATTCAGTAATTTTAAAATATAAAATATCATAGGAGGAATCTGTTGAATAAGAACATTGGAAGAGTTTTTTCAAATGAGACAAATGCTAGGAAATTAAAACCCTTGTTTAAAATTATCACTTACCTGTAATAGGAGGACTTAAAAATGTTGTTAAGGGTAACGCAAGGTACACTATTGCAATTTCTTCAACTGTTAAACCAATGCTTTGCATATGTATGGTCAAAAAAGGAATCAATGACGCGTTGGCTGAAAAAAACAACAACATAAATTTATATTTTTATTCAGAAAAATGTTTTAACATTTTATTACCTTTTTATATTCACCTCCATACATTATGAACAGGGTTACTTTTAACATTACAAGATTTGGATTAATACCAAGTTTCTTACAGTACATCTCAAACCTTGTTGGAGGGTTTGCCTTTGTATTAGCATCTTTCTCACTTTCAGCCATATTCTAAAAGTACTTTTTAATGAAATGAAATTTCTGTCACTGGACGAGAGGACCGTGGTCTCTCTCGAAAAATGGTAGTAAAGTTTCTTGAAGGAATTATTTATTGTTTTATCACTAATCTGGAGTGATTATCTGAAAATAAATATTTACATCTACGGAGATTGTGCTCCTTCCTAATCTCAGGTTTAATGATTTTCAATGTTTTTAGCATTTTTCTGAAAATTTAGTTAGATCAATGATTATGAAAAAAACGTATAAAGATTTTTGTACAAAATATTGGTGAACATTAAAATTGGTATATAATAGAAGTGAATTGCCTTTGTTTCCTGATTTAAATATTTCCAAAATTAAAACATTATTTACATCAGAATTTTTTTTTAAGACTTCATGCCTTTCTTAACAATAAAAAATATTATGATGTCGATCTTAGCATTGTTTCAGATTACATGTTTAAATACATAATGTTCATAGAATTTTAAATCTCGTAAAATTTTTCAATAGAAAACACTGAGATTTAAGTTATTGCTATGATTAACATAAAGTACTAAGTAGTTTCGTTTCTCATTTCAAAAACAAAGTTATGCATTATTTCCAAGTTGCTTCAGACTTTTTCCATTCGTTAATATTATTATTTTCAAAAAATAGAATTTATTGAACTTATTAGGTTTCATTATTACTAAGGTCAAACAAAGGCAGTATTAATGTTGAGCATCCTGTTTTAGATTAATTCTCGGGTAATCAGTTCTTTCCATTGATTTTCAACTTGTAAACCGGGAGATAGAAATACTGAGACTCACCATCAATTTGCTGATATATCTCTCAATTGCTGCATTTATTATTATTTAAACTAATAAATTTAGATTTGCATTAACAATAGCTTTCAGATTGCACATAAGCATTTAAATTTTAATTTTCTCATAGAAAGGCAACAGTAAATAAAGCTAATAATAAGCTAAGTCCTAATTTAATGGAAAATAAAGTTTAATATATTGGCTCAATGTAGAATTCTGAAAGATCTATATTAAGCCAATATATTTAACTTTAAATTTCTATAAATTATCCCTTGTTAATTCTGTACTAAGATGAAAAAATGTCATATGTCAATTTTTTTTGTATTGCTTTCTACAAGTTTGCATTTTGCTCTTTAATAGACTTTTGTATTATTACAGTTTATTATTGTTCTTTTCTCAAAATCTAATATAGCAAAATACTTATAAATTATCCCTTGTTAATTCTGTACTAAGATGAAAAAATGTCATATGTCAATTTTTTTTGTATTGCTTTCTACAAGTCTGCATTTTGCTTTTTAATAGACTTTTGTATTATTACAGTTTATTATTGTTCTTTTCTCAAAACCTAATATAGCAAAATACTTATGATATGGTACCACCTTCAAATAAAAAAAAACTGTACTGTCATAATAAATAAAATATAAAATATCAAGTGAAAATTGATTTATTAAATATTAAGCTTGTTTTTATTAAATAATCACTATACTTTTCTATTATTACAAATCAATTTCACTTTAATAATAAATTATATTTTTAAATTATTTTTAAATAATTTATTATTTAATTAATAAATTATTTAAAAATAATTTAAATATGGTGGTCAGCCACAAATTAAGATTAGATTAATATTTTTAAATATATTCATAGTAATATATTTGTATTTATAATTTTTCCTAATTTTACAAGCCATAAAAATATATAAAATATTTCTTTAAAAAAATAATTGCTACAGTTAATAGTTGAAACTTCATTTTTGAGAAATCATAGTAAAACTAGTGTTTATCTACCTAGATTAAATTAATATATATAAAGAACTTATACATGCCTGATGATTGAATAGAAAAAGACTACAGAATGGATAATTCAGTCAATACAACTTTAATTATGTAAAATCTATTTGCTCTTTATCAGATAAAAAGTTTCATATATCTTTTTCATTATTAATATTAAGAAAAAACAAAAATATTTGAATTAGATGATTTATCTTAACAAAAAAAAAGAAAAGTAGAATATACCATTTTTTTTCTCCTAATATTCATTCCGATAAATTCTTTTAATGTTGCTTGGTCGAAATAAAATTAATAACAGACTTATTTGTGAATAAATTGGTTGGAATGTTGAATAAAGTTAATCAGAGTTTCATCCCCGGCCTCTTGAACGTGAAATGGCGGGGCTAATTTTTGCTTCATGTCGATTTGATGAATTGGTGAATCATATGTGCTAAGCTGCTAAAAAAAACATTTTGAATATAAAAGCTTACAATAAATATGGATAAATATTTTACGTTTTACTTTATAAAGAAGAAAACAAAACTGAGCTCTTGGTAATACCAATTGATAAGGCTGTGAACGGGAGGTTATATTATTGTAAGACTGCTTAATTCACTCAAGGCCGAGGCTATGGACGATCTAGCCAAAGCTCTACATTTTACCGCTGAAGTAGTTCTGAATTATTAAAGTGCGTGATATCACTGTGATAGTTAATATTTTGTAGTCGTAAATATAATATGGGCCATACAATATGGCCCGTATTTGTGAAGTGGTTAGTTTAATTTGAAGTTGTGTTTGGACTATCATGGCTGACAGTGCAAGTGTATTAACGTCTAAAATTTCAGAAAAAGGTAAGTTAACTAACTCAATCAATCGTACAACTAGTGAAACTTTGCGGTTGAACGATTCAGAAAAAGTAGTGAATTCGCCAAATTCATTATCCTCGACTGTACCAAGGAAAAAAACTTCATTCCAAATCACTAGTGTTATCGTTGGGTCAAGAACAAGTAACGATGGTGGTGATGATTCAGCTGATGATTTAGATGAATCTCATGCTGAAGACATTTCAGAAGTACTAGATAATTCTCGAATTACTGATTTAGAGAACGAAACTCCTAGTTATTCTGAAGATACGTTCTCTAAAGATGATGTTTTCTTCAATGCATCTTCCTCATTAGTTTCAGCCCCTGTGATTCCTACCAGTTCACAGTATGGTTTAGCAATTGTTGCTACTCCAGAAAATAGTGAAAGTGCATTAAATCCCCCAGACAGTAGTGGAAATAGTGATACAGCTGATACAACTGTTGGTGATGTGACAGAAAGTGTTATAAACTTAGGTGTAGTGAGTACTAAACATGATCCTGAGATGAGAGACATGCATCCCCCTGCTCCCCGTACTGAAAGGTTTAAAGTTGTTAAAATTGAAAGTACTGAACCGTTTAAACGTGGTCGTTGGGTGTGTATGGACTATCTTGATCATAATATTGCACAAAAAGAGCAGTCACAAGTTAATAGTGCTAAAATTGAATCTAGTGAGTGTAATATACAAGTCAGTTTAGCGACTGATATTCCTAATTCTGCCCCTTCTGACTATACATCATCAGTCAACTCGGTTATTGAAGTTTCACAGCTAGAGTCACAAGTTCCAGTTCCTACTGAGCATATTAATAATTGTGCACCAGTAAACATGCAACCGAATGACAGCAGTCAAGTTAGTAGTCAAATGCCCATAAGTAGTGTACCATCGACTGTGCCCACATCTTATCCTTCTGTTTCTCCTGGGCAATCTCTACAAAATAGTATGCAAATGGGGCATATTATTAATTCATCTGCCCCTCCCCCACAAGTTTCACAGCAATCACAAAGTTTATCACAAGTAAATATGCAACAGATTCTGGGAAATACGAGCCAACACCAAAGCCTTCAATCACAACAAATGCAGCAAATTCTCTCTGGTGCTAATGTTATGCCTATGCAGCAGCAGCAGGCTCCTATACCACAGACAATGCAACAGCAGCCCCCTGTTATGCAACAACCAATGCAAACAATGCAACAAATGCATCAAACTAATCAACAGTATCAGCCTCAACAGCAACAAGCTATGCCAACCCAGCAAAATATTCAACAGCAGCAGCAAACAATGCCCCAGCAACAAGCTCCTATGCCTCAGCAACAAACAATACAACAATCTATTCCACAACAGCAACAAACAATACCTCAACAACAATCATTACCGCAGCAGCAGACACTTCCTCCGCAAGCTGCTGTATCTCAGCCTCAACCTACATTAACTCAGCAACCATCGTTGACTCAACAGCAGGCTCTTCAACAACAAGCAATGCAACAGTCTCTGCCTCCTCAACAACAGACAATGCCTCAACAACAGGCTATGTCCCAACAGCAACCTTTACCTCAACAGCAGTCCATCCCCCCTCAGTCTCAAACAATGCCCCAACCACAACCTATTCCCCAACAACCCCAAGGAATCCCTCAGCAACAAACATTACCTCAACCGCAGCAACAACAGACAATGCCACAACAGCAGCAAACGTTACCACAACAACAAACTATGTCCCAACAACAAATTCCGCAGCAACAGAGTATGCCTCAACAACAACAAAACTTGCCTCAGCAACAACAAAGCATGCCGCAGCAACAACAAAGCATGCCGCAGCAACAGCAAAGCATGCCACAGCAACAGCAAAGCATGCCTCAGCAACAACAAAGCATGCCACAACAACAACAAAATATTCCCCAACAGCAACAAAATATTCCCCAACAGCAAACTATGCCCCAACAGCAGCAGAGTATGGCTCAACAACAGCAACCTATGACTCAGCAACAACAAACTATGCCTCAACAACAGCCTATTCCGCAACAACAGTTTCAGACATTACAGCAACCACAGCAGCCTATGATGCAGCAACAAATGCCTCAGCAAACCATGCAGACGCAAATGCCTGTTCAACAGGTGCAGTTGCAGCCAGGCGTTCAACAAATGCCTATTCAACAACCTCAGAATCAACAGCAACAAATGATGCAGCAATCTTTGCAGCAAATGCAACAACAACCTTCTCAAATGCATCAAGTGCCATATTCCCAAGCAATGCAACAAACTCAACAACCTGTGATGACTCAAGCCTCAGGTCAGCAGCAGGTTCCAGGAATGTTGCCACAAATGCATCCTCAAATGGGATATCAAACAAATCAAATGATGCCTGGTATGCAACCACAGCCAATAATGAATATACAATCCCAACCTCATTTACAGCCTCAGTATTATCAAACAACTCAACAAATGCCAACTGGTATAATTACATCACAACCAGGTATGATGAATCAGGGAGGAATGCCACAAGTATCAATGCAAGGTTCTACTCCTAATTTGCCACCGCTGCAAACTTATCCAACAGCATCAGTTCCGCAACCCATGCAAGTTCAAGGGATGCCTCAAACACCTCCAATACCTACATCAGTGCAATATACAATGCCTCATTTGTCACAGACAAATCAGCCTTTGTCAATGCCTATGTCCATGCAACAACAAATGTCGATGCCACAACCACAGCCAACACCTCAACAACAGCCTCCTCTACAACAACCTCCTCCACAGCCAGCTCAAAGTTATGCTGGTGTAAGTTCTCCTGCTCAGTCGTATACACATGGAATGTCAAGCTCATCTGTTCCTTCTGCCTTGATGATGGAACACCCATTATTAAATGGTGAACATCCAGAAAACCCAACAGCTGCTCTTATTGAATCTTTAAATGAAGTTACTGCTCCAGGAGATGAACCAGGAGAAGATGCAGAAAGGTAGGCAATTCAATTTTTAATTATTTATTTATTTTTAAATCAAAGCACTTGTTTTGGTTATAAGGCACCTTATTTTAATTTCTAAATCATACTGTGCTTATTTCATTGTACACTTCTTACTCATTCACTCTAGGATTTCTTGTTTTGACCTTGCCCAGTATATTTGATTTCAGGAAGTATTAGTTTTTTTTTTTATTCTTTTTAAACACTACATAGTTTGGTTCTTAGATGTAGATCTTATCATATCTATATTTATTTATTTGCTATATTAATCTTGTTTATATCATATTGTAATGGTCTGATTTGAAGTATTAATGACTACCTTGATTAACTTTTGAAAATTGGGCTGTAATTAATCATTAGCTTTGATTTGAGTGTTATTAGGTCAATAAATTTATCACATCACTTAAATCACTTATGATATTTTACCACGTTAGAATGTGATGCCTTGTTAGTACCAAAACAGTGCTTTGCGCAACGATTATCTTCATTATAGAAGAACATACTTTGTTGTTGCTGTCTAGTTTGCGAAGTCTTGCACGTGCGTTATCAGAAGTTGCCATTGAGCCTCTCCCTCAAGTTTCTTTCAGGTGGGCGAAGAATTTCAGATTTTCTTCCCCTCATAAATTTCATTACATAATCTTCATATTTCTCTAATTCATTTTTGTATTTCTTCTATATCAGAGAAAAAGAAACAATCATCCCATAAGGGGAAGAAAATACTGTTAAATCTTATTCTTTCGGTCTCAAAACTGCTTGCTATAGCTTGTTCATGCGTTTATTGTTCAATGTAGTGATGTTTTATTACGTTTTTTTTTCTTTCAATGATTTTTTTTCTTTCTTTTGTTTATCCACACTTGTTAAAACATTTACCACCTTCATGTATTTTTATTTATTATTTTTTTAATTTATTGACTAAATAGAATAATAGTTTTAAAATTCAAGATCTAACATACTCTTTAGTGTCCCTTTGTATATGTATTCAAAGTCTGTATATGTATTCAAAGTGCTTTCCTCTTGTGGTTAATCAATAAAAAAATAACAAATTAAAAATGAAGTTCATATTTACTTTAAATAATTTCAACTCTTGTTGGAACTATTAAAAAAAAATTAAAATTATATATATTATTGCATTCAGACAATTTAAAAAGAAAAGAACTTCTTCTTTTTATACTGTTTATTTGTTCTATTAACTAATATATATTTTGAAGCCTTACAACATATTTAAGTGTTACTGTACCATTCTCCCTCTTGTTTCCAAACTTTTTTTGTGGATTATTGTTTGTTATGTATGCTGGAAATGGTTCGAATTTGCCTGCTATTTCAGGCTGCTGACCATTGAGGATGTAGCCAGAATAAACGTAGAATAGACCGGAAACTGTGGCAATCTCTTGTTAAGTGGTCGATCCGGATCATTTCATGATTTTTGTGCTGTTGTATATTGTCAAGGATTTGTGATTTCATCATAAGTGTCTCGGCCAAAATGTCAAAGGATTTTTGACTTGCGATCGTTGGGAGAAATTGATTTGAAACCAACTAATCTATTGTAATGGAATAACTGAATGATTAAATAAAATTTCCAAGCATTTTGATCCATTAATGCTGTTTTAAGAAAATGAACTGAGAGAGAAAAAAAAAATTGATTCCTGAATTTCGAGGAAGAACATCATCCATCACCTTCTGCACTGTGTGCTATCTGCTGATCAAATTTAAAACAAACTTTTGATCAATTGACGTAAGCCAGCTGGTAGTACAGGTCCCAATCCTCTCTCACTTGTATCAATAAATATTTCCTGCACTACCCACCCGCTCCCCTTTAAAATAGGTCGAGTTGGAATCTATCTTACTCCAAGAATTTTAAAACAGAATTAACATAGTAATTCCTGGGAACGTAAAATGAAAAAAGAACGGATTTTTCGCTTAATAGCGGTAGCTAGTTTTATTTTTGTTCTGTATATTGTAGAATTTATTACCGTTGGCTTTTTGACAAAACCCTTTGAAAACTTCGAAACTTAAATGAGGTTATAGATGCAATATGCATATTAGATTTATAAATATAATATTTTTTTTATCCACAATTTATACAATTACAGAGTCACCAGTGAAGTGTGGTTTCGTATCCAGTGACGGTCTCAGAATAAATTTCTGAGGTGATTGTTCGATAAAAAAAATTATATAAGCGAAAATACATCAGTATTATATATTTACACAGATAATAAGAACTTTATTATTATATAAATAAATACTATTTTCCTAGTAAATTTGTAAGAATTGGATGAGTAAATTTATTCCACTATTATGTTTTTAATTCTCCGAATTTTGGGGGGATCTATCCCCCTAAACTAAACTCAAGATTTAGTTTTGGGTCATTCCATATCAAGTGGTCCAAAGTGCTTGCTCGATCATTTTAGAAAAAATTTATAATTTTACCACCAATTACGTATGGAACCAGTAGTTCAAATCAATTTTTTAAAAATTTTTAGGATCAACCGTTTCAAAAGGGCAGCCATTTTTGTTTTACATTTCAGGCCGATTTTCGAGTTTTTAATCTCTCACAGAAAACTCATTTTCTCAAGACTGGTATGTCATAGACTAATAATTCAAACACAATTGTTTTCCTTAAAGTCTGTTCTATATTTCGTGTTCTCTTTATTATTTGAATATTTTGAAGTCTAATACTTAAAAAGTGCTATTGAAAACAACTGCTTTAAATTCTCAAAACACCGTTTTTGAGAGTAAGTTTTGGTTATAAGGGCATGTACGCCAAAGCTGATTTTTGGCATGATAATAAACCTAACTAAGTAGCTTTCATTAAAAGTACTCTTAACCCGTATATTCTTTACATTATTTTTTTTTTATTTTTAAAGTTCAGATTTTTTCATTTTTTTGTTAACTTTAGGCTCTAATATCTCTGATGGGCCAGTTATTAAAAATCCATTTTTTTTACATGTTATGCTTACATGCACAATTAACCTACTGCAAGAAATTTCATCCTGTATATTTGAGTACATTGGTAGCTACGAATTTTTGAAAATAGTCATTTTCGTGCTTATTTAACAATGAAGAAAAACTCATTTTCTCAAGGATGGTAAGTCATAGACTAATAATTCAAACAACTGTTTTCCTCAAAGTCTTTTCTATATTTCGTGTTTCTTTATTATTTGAATATTTTTAAGTCTAATACTTAAAAAGTGCTTTTAAAAACATTTTACTGTTTGTGAATTTTTTTACTTTTAATACCCCTTATTAATTTTTTTTTTTTTTAATTTTATCTATGTCTAATGCAAAAAATATTGGATTTAATTATAATTATATAATTATATTATAATTTTTATTAATTTTTTTAACGAAAAAGTGATTAAATATATTTTCGTTGGACATAGATAAAATTTAAAAAAAAACAATTCATAAGGGGTATTAAAAGTAAAAAATTCACAAACAGTAAATTTTTTTTAATAAATTTGGAACACTTGATATGGAATGACCCTTTTTACCTTGTTTGTGCTAAAATTAATGACTAATTTTTAACCAAATCATTATTTATGAAGTAAAATTGAATATTTTTTCATTAATAAATTATTATTTTTATTATTATTATACAGAGAAATTATTGTTTTTGCCCATTCCGGGAAACTCTCCTGTGGCTCACTCACTCATTAAGTGGTATTTGGGGAAAATAAGGAAACAATTGTTTTTTAAAAACGAACATACTGATAAATACACTTCAAATGATTTTCTCAGCATTTTTTTTTTGATGATTAAAAAATATTATAATAAAAACAAACTAACATTATATTATGATAGCTATAACTTTACCCTTGGCCAGAAGGAAGTGACCTATGGTTGAGGTCCCGTTTGAACGCTCCTCTGACGTCTATCCTTGAACCCGTCTGGTCCGTGTCAGGCTTTGAATCATCAATAATATTTAAATGGTGTTATTATCAATATTATAAAAATCTTAAATATTTAATATTATAAGTTTGGCACCATATTGAGTTATATAAATCAACCGAATCTTCCTTGGATTTAAACACATTGCCTAAAACAAGGTTGAAATGAGTCAGAATATTTTAGGTCATAAGTTGAATATATATCTACAAGGCTTTTCGATGGCTTAGCTTCTATTGTTAAAATTTAGGGAAATTTTAATAACTACTTCTGACCAGAAGCAAAGAATTTTTCAAAAAATCTCAAACATAAATCTTCAAATTTATGGTTCTAGAAAGGGATGTCTAAATAAACTTTTCTCCGCTCCAATATAAAAATAAATCCTATGAGATCTGAAGGAAAATATTATTAAGCTGTGGATAAATTCAAAGTTTTTTAATTATTTATAATATTACCAGCTTTGCTGTGGTATATTGTAATAATAACTTTTAGGGATATAACTAAATGTATTCCGGAAAGATTTGTCCTAAAAACATCATTTCACATAATGGCCTACTTTAAATGCTGTAACACGATACACGATTAACGATAGATCATAAAATGTTCTCTGACATTTTTTAATTTGTGTATATAAGTTACACTCTCCTGCTAAACTGGAAGGAACTACGTTGTTTATATATCATTATAGCATTTTTTCGCTTAATATTAATATCAAAAGCAGATAAGACCGCTAAACAGCAAGGTTGGATAAAAGTTACAAGTCAATCCATCGATTACTTTTCGACGTTTAAGGTACGTTATCAAACATACAGCTCTCATATTTTTATTTATAAGAAGATTACTCTTCATTTGGTTTAATTTATTTTAGTGCAATTCTGTAAATAGGGTTTGTTCAATCATACAAGAAACTTTACTCCAGTTTTGTGTTTCATTCGATTTAATTTATTTTTGTTTTATAACCAACGTTTTTTAATTTTAACTTATTTTTCTCTTGAATAAAAAATATTCGTAAGTAACGCTCTAATGGTTCTTATTCTTTGAAATTTAAATTTTTCTTTAAATAATTTTTTCGAAATTTTCATTATATTTACGTTTCTAATCAATTAAAGATTGAGTTCTGCAATTTTAACCTAAATAGATTATTGAAATTTCAATTTTTGTTAACTTATTGCACCATGACTCTTTTAATTTGATTTATTCTTAAGTTGAAATTGGTCAATAAATCAAGAATGGAAATTTTATTTGAGATTTTTTTTTTAAATTAATCCCTTAGTGCTATGAATAAATCATAAACAATTTAACTGTCTTATCAATTTGGGATCAATTTGTTGTCATCTTCCTTACTATTGTTCCTTTAATACTTCGACCCTGTTACTTATTATTCTCTGGAAGGATGGTATTCATTTTTTTTTTTTATATATTATGTTTTTTTTTTCTATTCTAATGATGTAAATATTAATTGTATGCATTATTAATTGACTAATCAATATGCAACATAAAATTTCTTTATTTAATGTTTTTTTTCTTAAAATTTTTAGTCGAAAATATCATTTTTTTTTTTTACTGGTTTCAATATTTTTGTGTAATATTCAGCAACTGCAATAATTCCAGCTCTACATTTAAGATCTCGTTAAATAGAGAATTTTATTTAATTAACATATTCTCAGGCTAGCTTATTTTCATTCAATCAAAAAATAAAGTTTAAAAACACTCACTTCTAAGTGTTGGTTCAGCAAACATATGCCTCAATATGTATGTATTTATTAATGCATTTTTTTAGATTAAAGACTATTCTCTGTTATAATTTTTAATTTATTTGATGAATCTTTTTATCAGCATTTTTCAGTTTTTTTTTTTTTTTTTTTTTTTTTTTAATTGACGGCCGTCACCGAAATATCGCCTGTAATTTGGTATGAGAGCGTGTATATTTTATCAGTGTTTTAAAGCAAAATTAAAACTTTTTTTTAATCAATATGATCCCTTATCCAGTTTCTTTTTTCTTTTCTTGTTTATATAATTGTATTAGACCTAACTAACCTTCGAACGGCGGCTACTGGGCTTGGCGTATTTCGACAGATTATGTGACCGTTATATTATCCAACTCCTATTGCGTTCTTTTCCGTTAACCCTGGAGAAGTAAAGAAGCTAATTATAACGCATAACTTGAGGATCTTATACTTTTCGACAAATTTCGTATATTTGTCTTATTTTTACTTTTCTTTTATGCGCAAATGGTATTCTTCCTTTCTGCTGTTATTTTTGCGAATAACTTCTTGCACGGGAATGCTGATAATTCATACCATTAATATTTTCAGTGATTATTGGTTTTAATGTTATGGGAATCTTGGTATCTTGTATTGGTGACAACAAGGGCATCAGCATCTGATAGTCTATTAAAAATGTATCGTTTTATGAATATACATTTATCTTTTTTTATTATTTTATTGTGATTCAGATTGATGACAAATAACAAATGAAGCAATGCATTTCTTTTATTTTATAAAAGCTATGCACTTATAAAACATTTGCATTAGCCATTACCATTTGGTTTTATTTTTTTTACTGACAGTGCATTTTTTACACTTTTTGTCAAAAGTTCATATCTCCCCTTTCGTTCGGTAATAAAACTTAATTATTTGTGGTTTTTGCCGTACATAACACAAATGTTTAAACTTTGTAAATCGTGAAACACACGATCAATACCTTTGAATTTTTCCATATAGCTATTTATTAAAACTATATAAATAGTTTTAACTAATTAAATTATATAAAACAAAGCTGTTTAATTTAATAGGTTAGCCGCGCCAAGGAGCTGCACATCTTAAGTTCTATTTCATTGAGAATTCTTTTTTTTTTGGCGGGGGGTTATCAATATTTCTATTAAATATTTATACAGTCAATAGATTAATTTTAATATTTGGAGTTTTGGCAGGAGCTCGGTGAAAGATATGATATGCTGTTTAAAATTTACTCACGCTTAAAAGAAATGCAACGTTAGTTAACTAAGTTTTCTTGTCGGTCATGCAGATATTAACTCTTTTAATCGTCATTATTTCTCTATCTCCAACCTCCCCCATGTTCGGGCATGTCTCAGCGGATGTCTCTTATCTTTTGAAGGACGGAGTCTAATGACCTGTTACAGCGCGTTTAATTTTTTGTTGCAATTTAATAAATCCATTTATCTCGTTCTTTGTCCATTTATAGTGATCATAGCGTATCGCTGACCATCGTTTATATTGTATTTAATCTAATTCCTGTTATTGATATTCAACTATTAAACTTTATCTTTTTTACCAATTCCTAAACATAATTCTTTTATTAATAAATATATATAAATATTTTTAATTTCCTCTAATCTTAACCGTTGTGTAAACTACCAGCTACCAATACATATATTACGTTGGAAATGTATCTTGGATTGCTGCTTAAATATTTGAGGGGGAAAAAAAATAAGGGAAAAAAAGCAGCAAGGAACGCATTGTTTATTAACTTGATAACTAAATAGCGTTTCTGAATGTTAGTAAATTTATTTACAAATTAAACAGGAGAAAAAAATCAAAAGCAGAACTACTGTTAAATTTACACAACGTGTCCAAAAAATATGGGCTGTAAAACGTTTTAAGTAATACTGCCTTATGATATTTCACATGTGGTCTATTCTTGTGATGCTAGTCTTCATGAAGCATTTTAAAATTTACCATCACCTTTGTGCTAATTAACTATGAATATATATCATATTTACTCTTGGCTTACATTTTAATTGTACTTGAATAATTATTATTAGTTTTAAACAACATAATTTTGGTACTGGGATAGCTAATTGGGATTAAGGTGGAGGTAAGGCACCGTAGTTCTCATTCCCTGCTGTTGTTTGATCCCAAGTACGATTCCAGCCGAGGAAAGTAATTTTATATTCTAGCTTCTTGGGGTACACACTATCCCAAAAAGTGGTTGCAGGAAGGGCCATTGCGTTTGGCTAGGGGATGAATCCAGCTGTTGATCGTGGTCACTGGCTGGCTGCTACTTGTAAAGAAACTGCTTCTTTAACATGCACTGAATACCGAACGATCCGCAATTGTGGTCTTACAAGTTTATATTTATTTTTCAAAAATTTACATATTTAATAAAGAAGTGCACGAAGGGCTTAAGAATTTGTGGGCGGTGACAGCTTCAAAGTTCGAAGAACTGAGGTTCTTTAATGTTTAGTACTTTATCAAATATAATGCCTAGCCTACTATGACTAGTCTTTTTCAAATATTATGCGAAATTTATATTTAGGGCGCTTACTCATCTTCAATGAATGAGAGTTTCTCTATTCTACCATTACCTTGCCTCTCGAATAAGTATTAATAAACCCTCTGCCCTTTCTAGTGAAAGGTGCTTTCACAAGTTCTTAGCTAACCATTCTAGCTAGCCTCCCTTGGTACTCCAGACAGGAAAAGGGGCGGAGGTACGGTACCCAAGGCAGACACGAAGAGCCAGGAACAGTTGTGAACGGAATGCCTGGGAAGGCCATCTATATCTGGCGGGGACCGGTTCTCGGAACCTGCTTAGCCTACACTTTTACTTGGGCCCCTGGCTCTTTATATCCAGGCTTCTTCTTCTTCTTCAGTGACTATTTCTATGCGTCCTCTTTGAATGGGTGTGGTCCATGCTTGCGTTGCTTTTCTTATTTTAGTTCCCATAAGCCTTAATTCTCCCATTTTAGAACTTGCGATAGTTGCTATACTTAGCCAGGAGTCCTTGGCGATGATTGATTGTAGGTCAGTACCGTGACCTTCGTTGAAGAACAGCTGTTATTTGTATATCTGACCCCCTTCGTTATTAAAAGCATCCATCCGGAGGTTGTCCAAAAGTGACAGAAACGTCGGTGCTTCTTGTATTTATTCAAAAATCATCATTTTATAGTCAAAAATGGTTCAATTACACGTCATTTAAGTGTATGTACAACTAAAATTTCAGTTTTCATTATTGCTTGAATTTGACTCTTAGGGTTTGCTTTGACTAATTGGATTTAATCAATTACGTTTCCGACAATCGTATTAAATGTTCAGACACTCCTAGTTATAGATTTTAGATTATGGATTGAGGTACATCGGGGCAGATTCCAATTCCAGGTGCATCATTGACTTGTTCGTTTAGCCTGAAATAAATCATGGATCGAACAAACCTTTCCATTATTCTTTAAAATAAAAATAAGAAAACTTAATAAGTGATATTATGGAGAATATATGATATTGAATAAATAGTTACCACTTTGTGTAATTTCTTTGTGTTGTGCGATTCCCTAACCCCCTTTTCTTCATTGGATTGAAACTTTTTATTCTTTATTTTTAATGAAATTTCGTGATTTTTTTTTTTTTTTTCATGTTTTATCTTACTCGTTTTCCCGTTGTTTTAAACTTTGCTGAAATAAAATCACTAAGAAACTTATTAAATTTATTTTCCTTTATTTATAAAATTAAAAGGATGTTGTTAGGATCTTGTTATTCTCTGAAATGTCTAATGTATTTAATTTATTTTATGGCTATCTTAATTATCCAAGCTAGAATTCTAATTTATAGTTCATGATACTAACTTCACGTTTTACAGTTTGGCTTCATTGAACAGTGCCACAAGGCAGGTTTCTTTACAGTCGTAACTTTATTATTGCATTTAACATTTTATTGGCCATAGTATTGACCATTTTCTGAACCTTGGTAGGTTTGAACTTAAGTGTTAATTCGTGGGCGCTAGTGGGCTTTTATTGCTGGCCGTTTGCGAAGGTTTGGAATGAGGCTCTCAAGAGCTGTTTAGATTTATTCCAGATCATTGCCCTGGGCTTCTCCGTTTCACTAAGACCAATGTAATCTTCTTTGTTTGTCGGATTTCCGCTCCAAGGATTTTGCAGATATTTTCAAAGCCGCATTGCGGCATTCGAGTGTCATTCTAAAAAAAGAATCGCTAAATATTTTAGTCTGAAAAGTAAACATTTCACGTCGATGAAGAATCCAACTTTAGCTTTTCTTACGTCTCAACTGAATCTGCATGCCAACATCTCTTCTCAAGGATTTCCTATAAACATTCAGATCTCATTTTGAAAAATTCGTTTATAAAATTTAAATGAAAACTAATCTTACTATTTTACGAGTGCGTCAGCTGAAGATGATAATTTCTTAATTCTTCTTCAAATTTGTTATTTAATTTAACCATACGATTGTCTTTTTAATCTTCACCAACACAGCATTAAACTTGTGAAATTAAATTTCACCACTTTGCACGTGCTAGAGAAAAGCATTCCTTTGTGATGGAAATCGCTTCAAAAATAGCATCCGTGTATTAAATACATATAAATGAAATTATTAGAAACTCAGAAATGTAGCATTTCTTCAACAAATGAATGTTTTTTAAAGAAAAATGTAAAATTAAAATGAATAATAATAATATATATATATATATATATATATATATTAAGTATATTAATAAATAACTACTAAGAAGCTGGTGAGAATCAAGCATGTGGAAAGTCTTATCCGATAGGTGTTAATATAATACCTTGAGACAGTAAAAGTAAATTTTTTTTTCTCAATATAATAGCTGTTTGTTTTTTCAAATGCCCATGCAAGTTATTGTTTAAGTGGTGCGTGGGAGACCTTTGTTTCATCATCGGGGAGAGTGGTGTGTGGAACAAAAATGTCTGGTCTTCAGTATTCCAATTGAATGAATTTAATAAACATGTTATTTTCCTTATCTCATTGGCGGATCCAGGGGGGGGGGGGCTGCGGGGGCTGCAGCCCCTCCCTTTGGAAAAAATTTCGTCATTTTACGATAGAATTTAACTTTCCTTAAAGTAAGGAAGGGAGTTAAAGAACGAATAATGTGCAGAACAAGTAGAATTTTAGTATTGGGAAAGAAACATAAAGGTAAAACAGCTGATTAGCAGATCAAAATGAAGGGCTGTAGGGCTGCAGCCCCCCCCCCCCTTTAGGACTGCAGCCCCCCCTTTACGATAGGCTGGATCCGCCCATGCCTTATCTTCAATTGTCGATTCATTTAATCACTGTTACAAAACACGCGATGTTTCGGAGCCTATTAACGGTTTATCTCCAAGGCACTATAATATATTAAGACAATTACATGATGACAAATTAAATTGTTTTATTTAAAATCCGCGTTAATTTTCACATGCCTTGTTGATCTCTATGAAAACCTTAGACAGTACACAGTACATAAAACACAGTTATAGTATAATAGGTATAGTAATTCCTTATTTCTAATCGGAACACTGTAAATAATTCATCAATCTTTCAGAAATAACATTACCAATATCCATTTGTGTTTTGGATTTTTTGTAAAACTTAAGAAATATTTGTGAATTCATTTTTTTCACCTTTTTCTTTTTTGAAAATATGATCTAAAGAGATGTGTTTACATATCGTAAATAAAAACTTGGAATAGGAACAAATATTTACATTTATCTTCAGACTGCAATTCATTGCTGCTAACAATTGCTTTGACTGTTTTTACACAGGTTTATACACTTAATATCATATGACGTCTTGTCTGTTTTATGTATAATTTTCATTTCTTATTTTACCGTTCTAAAATAGCAGTAAAACTTTCCTAAAACCGTCCTTTGTCTGTATGAAAATATATGAACTTTGTGTTATTTTCCCGGCCTTACCGATGTTTAATCGAATTAAGTTAGTGGTAGGTTATATATAAACATCATACTATTTTATTCTATTACGGCACAGTAAATAAGTGCATCTTGAGCGATGTAAACATTAATAAAATGTTAGACAAATTAAATAAATATATATTCTGTAAGATGAAACGAAAAAGAACCAATTATAAAAGAGTAGTGAAGGATTCGGTAAGAAATAACTAGACAAAAGAGTGGGCGTATACGACGACCGGAAGAACGCCTACTCGTTCTTCTCGCTCCAACCCTGATGACCTACCTACTGGATCGAAACGTTGTAATTGAACAAATAGTTAACACTTTGTGATATTTTTTCCCGACTCCCTAACCACCCTTTTCTTTATTTGATTTACGATTGTTCCCCATTATTTTATATTAACAAAATTCAACATCATTATGTGATTTTCAATTTATATATTACTAGCTGTATATACCGGTTTCACCCGGATAATTTCATTTTTTAAATCTATAAAGTGAGACTTTTATCGACTCAAACGGTGCTCGTAATGTGGACAGGTGTTCGTACCTGGTATCAACGAACCACTGAGCGAAATTTGGAGAATTTAGGACAAACGGTATGGATTTCTATAAAGAACAAACAAACAGAATTTCATCTCTTTTTGGTTTTTTATTATTCCAATTTTATATAACAGTGAAAAATCCAGTATAAAGTATAAACTATCAAGAATTTCATCTTTATTTATATAGATTGTTAAAATACCTTGATACTTTGGTTACTTGAAAGGAGTAATTTGACGTATGTTACAGCTTTATTTACTTTTTAACTATTTTCTCGGCTTAGATTGGAAGGCATTTAGCAGAAGGGAACAAATTCTCTCCAAACAAGTTTTCTTTAAGACTCGATTAATAAAAGTTTACATTGTTAAAAAATCTATAACATTAGAAAAATTTTCTCTTTTTCGTTATAAACCCTATATTTATTCTGTATAAAATAGTTGGATCAGAAATTAACTTAAGTGTGTTTGGATTTTTTCAAGACCTTTCTTTTTTTCAATTTCTACTCAAATTTTCCTTTAGAGATACATGAACTAGGAATTTTTTTAACCGTAAAAGTAATCAAGTCCAGACCCCATTTTAAACGTTTTTTTATTCTCGGTCTCTTATCGCGCATGTATTGTGGATTGGTTCCACTCTGTCCATCCAAATGTAGCTTAAAGCAAGTTCTGAGCTGTCCACCCATAAATTATTTTAGGTGAACGTTTAAATTAATTATTGAATTTCTACCTACCTAAGTCGAATATGCATTGGCTGGAAAACAAAATTAATTTCTGCCCCCCTATTCGGAGATAATTATTTTTGTCCTTGTCTGGTCCGCACCTTGTGACTTATCAAAAGCCCTTCCTTGTTTCCATAAAGTTCACTATTAATGTTTGCTTTACCAAGACAATTTAATTAATTATCCATTTTTCCTGTTTTTCATATAAATTAGTGGGATATAAATTTATATTTTTCTGTTTGGATAAATTACTTTTCATTCCTGAGATAGATTTATTTATTTGTTATTTGTATTATTATGTCTTTAAGGCTTTGCGTTGATGCAGAATATTTATGAATTGCATGTCAGGTTGACACTAAAATCCAAGAGCATTGGAAATATCTACTTACTTTTTTGCTTAACTTAATTACATTTTGATCTTAGCTTTCTTTTCTGGTAATAAGTACTTAAAATTATAACTTATCTATAAGAACTGTATATTTTTTTGTCATCTACTTTTACTTTTTTTTGTTCGCAAAGTCTTGCAATACCTTCCTAGATGAAAATGGATATTTAGGAAAGAAAGGTTTGATTTACCATCTATGCATATATTTTTAATGAGTTTCTAAGTACAGTCAAAATCGTTTATAACGACACCGGCTATAACGTACAATCGGATATAACAAACAAAATAATCGGCTCCACGAAATAACAGACAGAAAAAAGCATTAATATCGCTTACAACGGACATCGGTTATAGTGAACAGTTCGGTTAGAGCCAACATTTTCTTGGAACAGTAGCAGTTGAAATGTCGCTTACAGCGTACAGTTCTAGGAAATGAAGAAAAAAAAGTTTTGTTTACTTTACATCAATGCACTCAACAGTGTCCCAATTCAGTTCTCTCTTGTCTTTATACACGGAAACATGCCATGACAACAGTATATGTACGATTGTGGAACAGTTTGGGATAGTTTGCCGAGTCGATTCCGCGAGTACGATTGCCCGTGAATTAAAAACATCTCGTTCAACTGGATATGAAACTCCAGTGATTGTCAAAGAATCTTTCTCGGTTGTCTCCACTTCATTCGAAAAAATTTTTTTATTTAACTTACTTATTTATATGTAATTTTGGATTTGATAATATGTATTTTCACCATTTTTTCATTATATATTTTTTAATTTAATTTAATTTTTTATAAAATTTAAAATGTCGATATTTTTAGAATACCAAGATTTTGACATTTTGCATTATGAGTATTGTTTATTTAGTACCTTATTATGTACTTTAATTGTTATTAGTTATTATGAACTTAAATTAACGTAAGATTAATTATGTACTTAAATTACTTGAGATGAAAATATGTATCGATAATGCACAATATTTAACAGACCCAAAATTAAGACGAAGTGACTATAGGGACCAGTGTAACACCGTTTACAGCGAACTGTTCGTTATAACCGATAATATCGGTTAAAGAGAACATCGGCTATAACGTACAAAAACCTCCAGTCGCTTGAAGTTCGTTATAAACGATTTTGACTGTATATACATTTTTTTAAAAAAATACAGAAAGTGTTTACTATTTTTCTAGAAAATTGTATTTTTAAAATATATTATGTTAGTTTTATAATTTTCAAACTGGGCATCTGTTGCATGGGCAATGTACTGGTGATATCACAGGCGCCGCTGATAGCAGAGTTGAATGGTGTGAATGATTTTGATTGCTATATTTAGTTGCTTATCAAAGTTTTTCTTCGTTAACGTGTTTTCCCCTCTCATTCATTGACTGTTGTTTGGCTATCTTCTCCTCTCCTTATGGTTTTTATCCTTTGTTCGCTCATTTTGTTATTTTTAGTTTTGTGGCTAATCTTCGTGAACTCTAATCTTCCTTTCCCTTTTCGCTAAAATAGGAATCTTAAAAAAGAAAGTGTATTTCCTGCTTTATCTCTTAGTTATCAACGGGATCGTGTGACTCCTGGCACTCTCGGCTCTTAAGCCAGGCTAATGTACAGCTATCTAGTCACCTTTATGTACCTTTTTCGTTTTAGATATTCATCTGTAAAATATTACATATCTCAATCAGAAATTAAACCTACCCCCGGAATTATCCCCTAATCATAACTATAGCTTAACGCATGCTGACGTTCGATGGCGATTCCGACAATAAAACTTGCAATGTTTACACTACTTAATCATACTAAAAATCAGTCCAAAACCTATCCAATTTACTTCTTGGCGTTTAACTCTCCGATTAACTTTTTATTTTGTTTTCCATTAGCTATATCAGTTTTACTCGCCAAGTTAAAAAGTCGTAAAACTTAAAGTTAATTTTAGTCTAACTTTAGTATTTAATAGCTACGTAGGTCAGGGAATTCGTTGTTATTTTAAACTCTTCCATCCTCTGACTGATTGTTCTGAGCTGTATTTTATTTTCGGAAACCTTAATTGAATATTTTCCTGCTTCGCAAACGATCACGTTTATCATTAGTGAATAACAGGAGGAAGAACATTCTTTCGAGATCTTAGGCACGAACGGAATGATTTTGCAAAATAAAAATGAAAAGTTTTAACCTTGCTATAATTTCCTCCCTAGTAATAAGAGACTTCTTTTCCTCGTAGACGTACAAGAATGAGTCTGTATTTAGAGGGAGACTAATTTCACAATTCATTTTATTTTTTTAGTTGATAAAAATATAGTGATTTAGGCTTATTAATTTTATTGCCTTGATCCAATTGATTGAATTGGAGTTGGCTCAGGTTAGTTGATGTGTTTATATTATGTGTAGTAACTGAAGTTTTTTTTTTTTTTTTAACTGTTGTGTTTATTTGGGAAGGAAATGAAATAGAATGAAAAAATTAGGTTTTTTACCCGGGGGGTCACCTGCGGTGTAGTGGTTAGCATGGACACCTACAATACTAAAGGTCGCGGGTTCGCGTCCCGAGGAGGCCCTAGGATTTTTTAATGGGAGTAAAGAATCCTTGTCTATGCCGTCCCTCGGATAGGACGTAAAATGGAGGTCCCGAGCTTTTACGATGTCAGGTACTCGTTAAAGATCTCTATCCTAATTATACGTGGATTGGCAAAATGTAGGACTCCCACTGTAGCATCGTCCGATTAGCCTTACTCGAGTACAATACTTCAAATAGGTGCGTCACTTCACCTATTTGAAGTATTGTACTCGATGATTACAATGTACGACTCGGCTACTGAACGCAAATACTTGACAGCAACAATGGATGTTTTAATAAAATTTCACCTGCAAAAAGATATGAGATTTTGTGTTCCAAGCTTTTGTATGATACGAATTCGGGTCCCATTCTTATACCTGATTTGAGGTTAGCTCTACTAACAATAATTTAGTATCTGTATTTTTTTTTCTAATTCAAGGGATCTCTGGGAAGTTCTGAGTTGCCCACCCATCTCTCTGAGGATGGCTTTATGCGTGACTATAGCAACGGGCGGCTAGACGGGGCGCAGTCGATAGGATGACGTCATTCTCCCGCCAAGGTCAGAGCTTGGGGTAGTCCCGGAGGGTCTCCCCCCAGGATAAGCCATATAAATCGGAAGATAACGTTTCAGATGGCTCGGTTTCCACGTGGTTATCGACCTCTAACGGACCCCCTGACCTTACCCCGTCGGGAGAAAGCAGTGTTCCTGGCGCTGTCTGGGTTCTGGATCGCTCGTTAACTGTCTGCGCGGTAGGCCCAAGGCAGTTCACGGGTCGCGTGTTACATCGTTCAAGGGACATATACTTACGAGATACTTCGGGATATGTTGAATTTCTATAAATGTTATTGTTTCGATAGTATAGTTCCATAAAATGAGGGTTGGCTCTCATGTTCTGGATGTTTCAGATTTCATCGAAAAAGTCATCAATGGGTTGTTGAAGTTATGAACAAGCTTCGAAAAGATTCGACTAGCATTCAAATCAACGCAGACCACATATCAGTCGCAATCTTTTAAATAATTTAATTCATAACAGCATTTTTTTGTATGTTATGAATAAATATTTGTCATCATCCTTTGATTTATCAGATTTGGGAAAGTTATGTTTCCAAAATTTTGAAAATTGAGAATTCTCAGTCAAGTTTTCAGATAGAAGTTTGAATCTATTCTCAATGCTAATATTGCTTCCTATTTAAATCATATAAAATATTTTTTTCTTTTCAAAACATATTCATAATTTTTTCACTTAAGGGATACGCACTGGCCGTAGTCACCAAAATTTTTCTTTATTTATTGAAAAATCTTTATATAAACTTTTCGGTCTCTTTGTTCCTTTTTTAAGAATTTCCGGATCATTTCTGTTAATCGTACCTACCATGCACGTATTCTCATTTTTTAATTATTTCCATATCACTCGCGAACACAAAATGGTTCCATTATATTAAAAGCATATATTAGATATGTTATAAACAAATATATTTATAATTATAGTTATCAATCATTATTCTTACTTTCACTTACCTATATATGAAATATATAGTAAGTGGAAGTATTGCGATCGTGAAAAAATTCGACTTCCGGTTTTCAACGGAAATACACGTTTTGGGGTCCCCTGGGGTCGAAATGACCAAGTCCCGCGAAATGGTCTGTGTGTGTGTGTGTGTGTGTGTGTGTGTGTGTGTGTGTGAACAGACTAGCTCAAAAACTATAAACCGTGCGAACCTGAAATTGGGTATTTAGTGTATGTATATGCCCGCGATGTGGCAGCGAAAATTTCTCAAAGGGAGGGGGAACTTTATTTAATAAATTTTTACGTTTTTTTCAATTTTCTCAAAAACGGCTCTAACGATTTTGATTAAACTGAGTATTTGATGTATTAATATGCCTAAGATATGACTGTAAAAATTTCATCAAAATTGATTAACCGGAGGGGGGACTTTACTTAATAAATTTTGTAACATTTTCACGTGTTTTTTTTATTTACTCTAAATCGGCTTTAACGATTTTGATCAAACTGGGTATTTGATGTATGTATATGCCCGAGATATGACTGTTAAAATTTCATTAAAATTGATTAACCGGAGGGGGGACTTTACTTAATAAATTTTGTAACATTTTCACGTGTTTTTTTTATTTACTCAAAAACGGCTTTAACGATTAACAAAAATAAGATATGAATATAGAAAAATGTGTGACTTTGGGAAATGATATTTAACAAAACTCGTCAATTTCTTATCTAAGTAAGTTAGTAAGTGAAAGTTGTGTGTTGCGCGCACGCACCAGATTATTTTATATTCCTACTCATCTGTTGGGTCCATCTGGTATCCCTAACTAATGACGATTGACTATGAGATCAGGCAGGAGTCGGGCAGATTCCGGAGGTCTTAATATTTTTTAAAAAATTATTTATATATTGCAAATTCTTATACTCCATTTTTTTTCCTTCAAACCAATTTTCGAAACATTCCTTGAATTGCTTAATTAAACAGAACCTTATCTTATGACGTCTCTTGAAAAAATTTTGATTTATGACCTCTTAGACCTGTTCAAAGGAAATAAAGTTTTCTGGCAGACAAGTTCTCCGCTACGATTAAATCTCCTTTAGGTGCACTGCAATGCGGGACTTGGATGGATTAGTTTTTCAAAGTTCCTTTCGTTTATGTATATATAGGTGCCTTATTAAAAAGATTTTCATTTTTTCTCACAAGCATGTATATTCAGTATTATTAAAGATTTAATTTAATTTGTGTAGGAAATGTTTTGTTATTCAGATCTGTTGAGTTAAATCATAAAGCCTATTTCTCTTCCTTGAAGTCTTTTTTTATTTTTTAAAGAAAACATGACTTTCAGCGAGATTGATCGTAGGGGGAAAACTTAATTTTAGGAAAATTTCATATTATTCCCTTGTGTCCAGGCTTCACTCATGCCGTTGTGTTTAATAGAGGTTTGTGATATTTCTGTCTATTTTATCGATCTCGCGCTTGTTTGAGATTTTAAAGATTAGGAAAGTTGATCTTGTTTTATTCAAAACACTACCATGGCTCTAGTGACATTGTCGTTGAAATATTTTTCCATTTCTGATGAATGCTCTACTTGCTGGAGAAGGCTGAGGGGTAACTTTGCTAAGAATAATTATGAAGAATATGCGAAGTGCAGAAATGGCTCCCCATATCCTTAGGACTGTCATGGGAGAGAAAGGCCCGGGGAAAGGAGACCTTGCACGATCTCTACATAACTGCACTTTATATCGGCTCCGACTGCTGAGCAATTAGGCCAGGATAGGGCTTCTATAAGTATCGCTCAGCATAATTGTGTCATTAGAAAGTCATTTCTTCTTCCCATCTATTACGGAGTCGTTCGCAAAAAGTTATTCAGGAATCTATTCTCTTTCAGGGGAAAAGGCGTACTTTAGAGAATAGCTTTTTAAAATATGTACCTACCCATGGTGAGCATTGCAAAGGAATCAGCTCCTTGCAGCTCGCAGGAATCGCTCATATTGCTGCGAACTATTTGTGTGCTTTGAAGTTCCAACCATATGGTCGTCGACTGTGGCGTCAAGGCTAAGGGGTCATCAACAACTTACCATATGGCTTAGTGTTTGTGTTTAATAATATGGTCTCTCATTTCTAGCATATTTTCTCTTTTTAATGTTCCTTCATCATAAATTTGAATTTAGTAGCAGTTATAACGTTCTGGCTCATCTTTATGTACATCTTTTTGAATTATTTGTGTATATGTAATCAGAGAGAAATTATATTAATGTTTAACGTGGATAGGACCCTCTTTGCATGAAATTAAATTTGAATATCCTCATGGATCTTTGAAATTATTTCATCTTCTTCTTCTTTTCTGAAATTTTGAATCATTCTTGTAATCATCTACGCCGGGTAGATCCATACCCAATGCGATGCGGACGATCAACTCGAGAGGTCACGTTACCGCTAGGGCCCTACCGCAACGTCTTCACTGACCTAAGACAAACCGTTTCAGACCCCATTATATCCATTCTGATGTCACGAAGTTTTAACATCGTCTCAAGTTAAGAAATTCATTCATATAATTCTTAGGATTAGTTTATATTCTAATACATCATTATTCGTTGAGATCGTATTGTATTCTCAAACATATAAACTAGTCTTTCTTATAAAAATGTTTGGCTGCATGTTTCTTATCTCAAAACTCGAAAAGTAGCCGATGGATATATTTTGTGCGAAATAATTGTTTCCTTTCTTCTCTTCAAAATGAAAACGAAATCACGGAGATAGTACAATTATTAACTGATGTACGGCTAACTTTATTTTTCATCACATGTTTTTCTACCGTTTATATCCCCAATGAAAAAATTAAATCCCTATAAATTAATAGAATACACAATTTTTTATCGATTTCAGAAGATTAATTATCTTTACATATAAAATTTAAAGGCGTCAGCTAACATTTGTAATCATTTTTATTCCACAGCAATTGAAAGTAGTCTACTATGAGTAATGATGTTTTTGGCTAAATTTCACCGGAATCCATTTGTTTATTTCCCTAAAAGGTATTATTACAATAAGCCACAACACAGGTAGTATTATTATAAATAATTAAAAACTTTGAATTTATTCACAGCTGAAGAGTAGTTTTCTTCAAATCTCATAGGATTTATTTATATATTGCAGAGGTGAAAAGTTTATTTAGATATCCCTTTCCAGAACCATAAATTTGAAGATTTATGTTTGAGATTTTTTGAAAAATTCTTTGTTTTTGTTCAGAGGTAGTTACGAGCCATTGAGTGTTTTGAATTTTGTACTTCGTAAGGAAGTTCTTTATCGACTGTTGTGATTTTTGGACCGAGTTATCAATCATCGGTAGGTTTATAAATTTATTTATTTTATTTTTTGCATTTATTTTTATGTAAATGTTTTTACCGTTATTGAATAATGTTCAGTTCCTCTTGGAAGATATTATTCAAGATGCTTTCAACTATGATGAGTAATGTTGGGGTTTAGTTTAGCACAAGGATGCTAAAACCTTGTTCCGCACCTGATACACGCCATTTACTCGGCGCAGAGACGCTGCTCATTTGGCACCAAATCAAGGAATTGCATTTGGCCCGAGGCGAACAATGCGTCCCTTTTTTTCAGTATCTCTCTACTTCTATCGTTACTAGAGGTCGTATTTTTGCAAATTTGGCAACCTTGGTGACCTTGTATCCCTGTTCGAGGTTGTTATACTTGTCTTTACGCAAATTGCGTGCCATTACCTCCGATCGTGTCGAACGTGATAATATTTCATTAGTCCGTTGCAAAACGTTTGTAGTGTTCTTGCATGTTTTTAACGGACTACCTGCGTAGAAAATAAACCCGATGCCTTGTTTGTTTCTTAATAGTCTTGTCACGGTGCATAATAGACCTTGTAGAACACCGCGTGAAATAAATTCGTTTCATATTTTCCTTTCAATGGTGGAAACCATGAATGATCTCTCTTTTTTGCCGGTTCATCTTTTTATACTTCTGAGAGAGACTATTTAATAACCTATTTAATTTTTTTTAACGTAAAGAACATTTCGGCTAGCCTTATTTTTCAATTATAATTACATTAAAACATTTAAAAAATATGACTTAAAATACTTGAATGAAGTTTTAAATACTGAGAAAGTTTTAGGGAGAAAATAAAGTATAACAATGCAATAGTATTTCGTTTATTTTTAACGATATTTACGTCATTGCCGTAGTTTGCATAATAAATAATAGATTCACCTTGAAAAATTCATTCTTTTACACTGTCAATTTTTCCAAATATATCCGTTCTTTTATTGTTTAATTATGTGCGTCAGGCCTTCTATGAAATCTAGGGTATCCTGTGAGATTTATTACTGCTCACTTATGTCATATGTAATTTATGGAAGCTTTGATTAATTAACCGTTTTCTCAGTTACTCTGATGAATGCATTTAATTACTTTCAGTAATAATAATAATAATGTGAAAAATAATCATTAATCTTTTTCTGTAATTGACAAAGAAACAAATTTTAATGGTTCAAAGTTATGTAAAATTTGCACTCCTGAAGGAATACAACAATATGTATATAAATATATCAAGATGTTAAACGCAAAATATTTAAGCTTTGTATGGAGCTTAAACTTCCAGATTTACTTATAGCGAACATGTCTGCAACGAACGCTCAGAATAGGGGTCTTCTTGCAAGGTCAATGCGGGACCCCCCCTCCTATCACCTACGAAATTTTATTGTTTTAAAAAATGTATTATTCTAGTGTTACTCTTACTACGATCCTCTCCATGATTTTTCCCTTGTTCATTGGTCTGAGATTTTTCATTGAATCACCCAAACTGAAAATCGACTCTCCAAGACCCTCGTTCTGGGCACCTCTGGCTCAGAATATATAGACATTCTAATTGTGTGTTAAAACAAAACACTTGAACTTTGAAAAAAGTCCAAATATCTTCATTTATAAAGTCATAGCTATATTTTATGGTATACACTTTATCTTCCAATGCGTAACTTTTGGTTAAAAACTCTTGTCGTGGTCTATACACCAAATATTTAGTCTGTGGACGAGTTCAAAATTCTTGATATGCTACACTGTAAAGTACTTTAGTGGTTTCACCTTTTAACAACAGCCGCCTTAGGTTACATTAGCCTCGAGATCTGCCTACGCTTTTGCCCGAGGCATACTGTTAGACTTGTCCCCAAGTGCCACAGTTGTGTCTATCTCTGTCATTATTAGCAGGGCTCGCCTTGGCCCGACATCCGTTCCTGGTTTTGCCCGGTTTCCTCAATGGCAGGCCGACCTTTGGCTCCATGACAACTGCCCCGCATCTTGGAAACGTCTTCTTACCGTCCTGTATCCTGTCACTAACAAGGATCTCCTATTTTAGTTTGCATTAGTCAGAAAGATCTATGTTTCGTAGATCCTGCTTCTTTTCTTTAATGGATTACCTCATTTCAATCCATCTGGCAAGGCTGGGAACAGTCAGAAAAAAATGTTATTACTCTAAGATATATCTCATTCTCCAAAGTTCGTTTAATGTGGAACATATTCGTTTTAGAACGATGGATATTAGACTTCCTTTAATTATATCCTATCCATATGATTTGATCTTTCTATTTGTGTATTAATTAATTTATATTTATTTAATCTATTTTTGTGTGTGACCACCTTGTTTTTAATTATTTTAAATAATTTATTTTTTGAAAAGAAAAGATTGAGCTCTCTGGTGCAGTGGTTAGCATACCGCGCATGTCACGCGGAAGACCCGGGTTCGACTCCCGGCGGAGCTCAATCTTTTCTCTTCAAAAAATAAATTATTTGTATTAATTAATGTTTATTAGTCGGATACGTAATGTATAATTAATATTTTATGCATTCTTCAACTATGGACGATTCATTTACTGCAAAGAGGAATCATAGACTGATAAAACCTTTACTCAATTATAAAAAGGTACCACAGCAATAGGGAACACGAGCATGTGATAGTATATGTGTATAAGGTCTTCCACGTGTTATTTGTGTTTTCGGAATTGAGGAAACGAGCAAATGCATCTTTAGGATTTTAATTCACAAATAAATGTAAATTCTGATTTAATGCAGTATATGGCCTCACTGGTATGTTATCCTTATTATTTATCAACAATTTATTCTATAAGGACATCCATGGATAATAAAATTATTTTTCTTGCATTCATTAATATCCGTGAGGGAGTAAGGTAGATGTTCTAACTGATATTTTTTGAAAAAATAGCTAATTTTCTCTTCGATCATAACTAGTTAAATAAGTAAAGACTGAGCTGCCGATCCAATATCTACTGTCAGTCTGTGGTCTCTCAGTAAAAGCAGCCCACTAGTTCAATTTTGAATGAATCATCTGCATGTATTTTTAGTATATACTTAATATCAATGTATACGTATATCAAAATCATTTTTCTGTTGTTTTTTTAAAATAATTATCTATTATATATTTTTTAATATTGATATTTTCTCAGGATATCCTAATTTCAAACTTGTCTTTGCGATGTGTGGTCAGAAGAGAAAGATGATCCGCTCATGTTTTTAATAATATATTTACTATATATAAAATATAAAGTAATATAAAATATAAGATATAAAAAAGAAAAAGAAAAAAATAAGAAACTCATTTCCTTCTTATGCTAGGATGCTCTTTTTGATAGGCTTCATGGTGTTGTCCAATGATAGTATTCAAGCGTTTGATTATTAAATAATCTAAAATATTTAAAATTAATATAAAATTAAATCTAGTGGTTATACACAAAAAATAGTTAAATTAATATATATATTATACATATTTAAACTAATAAAAGTCAGAAAGAAGGAACACGTGTACACTTAACCATGAAGTTAAAAGAATAAAAGTGATAAAGTCAAAATTAACAAACATATTTCGATGAACCGTGGAAGCCCTCTGAGCATTGCCCATCTCCCCCGATGGTGATTAACATACAATGGATCTTTATTGTAATGTGTCCCTGTCAGTTATGAGTCATCTAACCAGGGGTTACTACCAAATCGTAAGAATCTGTCTTACAATGTTTCTTATGAATCGAGTACGATGGTGGAAACTTATAGCTTTGTAGGATTTTTACCATGGAAAAGTAACTTTTTTACCCATAGTCACATATGGTTCTGACACCAGAGTAATATCCAAGGTTTCAGAGAGGAAATTGCTTGCGTGGGAGAGGATTGTTCTCCGCAGGGTATAAGGCTTGGTATGCGAACAGAAATGGAGAATTCGCTCCAGCAAGGGTCTTAACCATTTATATGGAAAACCAGATTTGGCCTCAATAATTAGGGAAAATCAAATCAGATGGTTGGGCCATGTGACAAGTACCTAGTAGTAGCCGTGGTAGAGGAAGAACACGACTTAGGTGATTGGACCAGGTGAATATTTTGAAAAGGATGGGCAGAAGAAAATGGAGCTGGCTTGTCTGGGACTGACATTAGGGGAGAACGATTGTTAGAGAAACTTAGGTTCTTGCATGACCGTTGAGCTAAAAAATAATATAAATAAAAGTAATTTTTGTTTGTTTGTTTGTTTGTTTAACGTCCATTTTTATGCTGCTTAGGCTAATCGGACGATGCTACAGTGGGAGTCCTAAATTTTGCCTATCCAGGTATAATTAGGATAGGGATCTTTAACGAGTACCTGACATCGTACATGCTCGGGACCTCCATTTTACGTCCTATCCGAGGGACGGAATAGCTAAGGATTTTTTACTCCCATTAAAAAATCCTAGGGCCACCGCTGGAATTGAACCCGCGATCTTTAGTATTGTAGGTTGCCATGCTAACCACAACACCACAGGTGACCCCAGTAATTTTTAAAATTATCATACTTACATTTAATTAAGTAACATACTTGCTGGCTAAAAACCTCAGATAAAGATTGCTTTGATAGAGAGCATTTTAGGGGAAAAACTGAAACGAGTTGGGGTGCTTGTGGGCGAGAAGGAGAGACGAGGGAGAAAATGGACTGATGAAGATTGAAGGGAACAGTCGAGGAGGATGAGGGAGTATTGGAATAAGAGGGAGGCAGAGGGTGTGAAGAGAAAACTAAAATGATATTTGCGTGGTCCTTGCTGGCGGTTTCGTGTTAAAAAAAATAATAACATTAAATAATCCTTGCCTTTTTCATATTATGCTCGCCCGCGCACTAGACAATGGTCATTATTAAGCTGGACCAGCAATCATTGATCTTAAATTGTTTTAATACACTGCTTCCGATTGGTAATCGAGATAAATTCGAAGACAAATTGGCGATTTAGATTGCTAGTGATTTAAATCTGTTTAATTGAAATAATGGTTAATGGTTCTGTGAAGCCACGCCACATGCTTACCTGAGGTTCTAATTGGGGCAACTTTCAACAACTCTGTTTGAAGCTGTTTAGCTTTCTTTCAGGTTTGTTACTTGTTATTTTTCACTTTCACATCTAGAGGATTTTCCTTTTTTTTCTTCTTTTTTCTTTTAAATCGGTATGTGATTAACCTACCCTACATCTTGCCGCATTGAATTCGTTAAATGAAGCTATTTGATTTCTCCTTAATTTGACCTTCCTTAAAAAAATAAAATAATCATCTCTGGATAACCTTGTCATGAGCCATCGAACCTCAAATTCAATTCTCACTGGCTCATAGAATTGCTTCCGAAGCACCCAATCTCATTGAATAATGTAACAGGGATTTATGGTCTCAAAAAACGATATTATGGATGAAAGGAATTATGCATGCTCCAAACCACAGCCTTTACATCAGCTAACTACTGTCAAAACTGATTTGGGAAGTCTTGTTTCTTCAAACTGGGTATTGAACCAAGCATTGATAACAATAGGCAAATTTAAAATTTTTATTAGTAAGATTTTAAAATAAATAAATACATACACTATAAGATCATTTTTACTTCTTGCGAAAGTTGATGTGTGGTCATTTTAATGCTGTACAAAAAAGAAGAAAAAAACCGAAAGGATACTCTAAGTTTTTGGGTCTTAAGCGCTTTCATTCAACTTTATTTAGTCAAACATTGTACCATTTCGTTTCTTATATTGTTTTTCATGTAAAATTGTAGTCCCTTCAAATAGCCCAAATTTTGACATTAACTTTCCTTAAAGCGGAACGTTTACATTAAAGCGGAACATTATTTAAGCACTATGATTAATTTACATACCTCAATCAGTGGTTTGAGAAACTTCATTTTCCTGATTGAAACTTATGGAAAAGAAAAGAAATATTCCTACTTTTGCACGAAAAGATTCAACATCAATAAATTTTTCCTACACCTATCCCTTGTTCGATCTTATACTTAGATATATAATTCTCTTGATAAACTGGGTTCGGGATCATAGTTTTACCACAAAATGCTCATTAGATATTTTAAACCTACTAAACCCCCAGGGTCGATGGTTCGTAGCCCGGCAGGTGACCCTAACATTTTTTAAGTAGAGAAAAAATCCTTGGTTTATCGCTCTTCAGATGGGATCTAAGTAAATCTTGCACGATGTTAGGTACTTGTTAAGGTGGATCTACACTGCGTCGAAGCACGTTCGCCCACGTCTTGGGGCCTTAATCAGCTAAGTTAATAAGACTCGAGCTTAAACAAGTATTTTGTCTTTTTTCCCGCGTGTTCGTGTATGCTTCTAGAACTTATTTTAGCTCGTTTCTGAAGCTGCTTATATGTATAACACTTTAAAGCATAAGCCAGAAGTTTAACATCAGCCGCCTTTTTAATGAGAATGGTTCTATGAAAGTGCCGTAAGCCATCTTTGTTCTCTCAACTTCACGTTACAATGTAACAAAAAATGGTACAAAATGGTTGTTCTCAGTAGGCCTATACAGCAAAATTCTGGAGATTATCTGTTCGTAACTTGGTTCGACGCAGTGAGCGGGCCTCTTTATAGATTCTTATCCTCAACTATGGATCTAAAGTTGTCCTAAAATGGCAATTACGTTAAATAGGTTTTGTAGAAATTAACTAATTTAATGATTTTTTTTTTGCGCAGCTGCGCTGGCGTGACTTAGTTACTATTGGCTGTTAAGAAGCCTCATTTGAATAACCTTATAACAGTTCTTATCCATTGTAGCAGAATGGGTATTCAGGGCGAGGCCAGATTTACAATTGCCTTTCTAAAAATAATCTATTGTCATTCTTCTTTAATGTGCTTTTAGATAATATTTATTTTAGTTGAATAATGGGCTTCCTTATCCCTATAAATCTCCTTGTGTGTGAGTTGAGGTACAATTTTTTAAAATGTCTTTTAAAGGCATTGATTACCTATGTATGAGAAGTGATGTTTAAAGTTATCATAAGGCATCAAAGATAAAAATAGCTTTATAAGATGTGTGATTGTTTTAACTGAAGGGTCTGGGCAAAATTGTGCCAAGCAACATATTTAACAAAAATAAACTGTAGCTGCCGTCTATTGTATATTATTTAGTGTATGACTATGATGGAATTATCACCTAAATTTGACTATAGAGTGCTCGAAAGTCATATTTCAGATGGCATTTCCATCATAGACATATAGTACTATACAATATATAACAGATGGCAGCTACAGTCCTTTTGTTAAAAATGTTGCTTGGCACTATTTTGCCCCGACCCCCTTCAATTAAGTACATTCAAATACTTGATTACCCATTTACCCATTTTCGATACAGGCATGAAATCATTGTCTGTATGTTTGATATGGGATGGAACAATGAGAGTTGTTGGATCGTGGGTCTTGTATCTCAGGTTTTTATTTTATTTCAATATAAAGGATCCAAAACTGAAAAATCAAATCATTTTATATATATATATATACTTAAATGATAAGATTATTTAAGAATTCCAAACATGCAGGCAAATCACTCGTCGACTTTTAGCGAATTCAGCCACTAGCATTAGGTTATTCTGAATCCTAGTGATGCGTTAATTGGTGAAACGTTTACGATTTACTTTCTTTCACTTCCATCTTGGGGATTCAAGGCTTTCTGTTCAGAATTTCCCTATACATATTTCCTTTACTTATTATATATGAATAAGTTATATTCGATATATAATGTATATAAGTATGTTATATTATATTATATATATAATATATGTATACATTACATATAATGTTTGTATTCATTACATATAATGAATGTATACATTACATACATACATATAATTTATATATATAATGTATGTACATATGTAAGTTATATTATATATATATAATGAATAAGTTATTTATATATATAATGTATTATATTATTACTTAAATATTTGCAAATAAGAAGGATTACTACTCCAAGATTTTATTTTGATATAGCGGTGAGTAAATGAAATCCTCCACCGTTAAAACTTTAAAAACATTTGTTGAAAACCACATTATTAAGGATGGCGCATAACAATTTTATAATCTTATTTTTATTGATTCAACTTTCTTTGATTTGAAGTATAGTGTTTTTTCCTAGACTTAAACGATATCTGGACTAGTTAGTGTGAAGTGACCAACTTTATGTTATCTTTTTGAATGATCTATAAACATAAAATTTCCAAATGAAAAACGAGTTTGATAAACGAAAATAATACTCCAACTAGGCCAAAATTAAATATTGGCATTTTTAAATTTATAAGAGACTGTTACTTAAATTTTGAAAATAATTTAAACCTCAAATTAACCTCACAGCTCAAATTCGCCTTTATTATAATGTTTAAGTCGCTAGAGTTTATTTAAAGTTCCTTTAGCGACGCAAAACCGATATGGTGTTTACTGCATTTTGACAATGAGGCCAATGACGAACTCTGTTCTCGTTTTGAGTTCGTTGCAACAAGGATGTGTTTGAGTGAAGTTATTTCGTACTACATGTAACTTATCTTGCAATGATTGTTATTACTACAAGATTGACTTTTTTCATTTAGTTTTTCTGAAATCAAATATATCTAAGATGAGAAAGTTCTGGTATTTCAAAATTCACTGGAAACAAACATACCATGTTTTATTATGTACATAGATTTAATGGGAGTTAAAAATTTCTTACGTCTTATTGTAGGCACTCATTCTTATGGCAGTGTGTTAGCCAATCATTGATTCATACATATTAATACGTTGCCAATAATATAAATAGTAGATACAAGCTACGCTTGAAGTAGGTATTTGTAACATTTATTTTAGTTTCATCGTGTAATGTCCATTGATTTCATTGATTAGGGGATTATGACTGTACTGTTGAGAGGTATCCATTATTGATGAAGCAGACTGTATCGGAGTTAAGCCTGCCTGCATTGCACTCACTGACCCGACCTCAAGCCCCGAGATCGATAGTGACTGTAGGTCACAGCTTCCTGATTAACATGTGTCCGATACCCCAAACCTTTTATCCGTATTTCATCTAAGGTTTAGACGTCTAACGGCAGTATATAGACGAATAATGGAGAGTCGTGAGGATGTACTATCTAAATAAACAAACCGATAATAATAGTTGCCTTGTGTAGTGGCTAGCTCTGCGTCTTGGCTCGATATATCCTTGCTATAAATACAGGTGAAACGTTGGCGCTAATAGTCGCTAAAGTTGTCCGCTTCGTTGGCACTGCCTATATATAGTTGTCCGATTACGATGCGATTATTTCAAATAGTGCGTCGAAGATGGCAGCGGTATGACTCTAGCTTGTTAAAAATTTACTACGTAAAATAAAATTTTAAATTAATTTCACGAACTGTATGCTTGGAAATTGGTATAAGTATATTTTTTGTTGTTAAGTTATTTGGAATAAGTTTATTCCCTTGGAGAAAACAGTTTAAGTCCTCTAAAATTGGAAACTCAGGGCTTAAGATCATATTATGTACCTTCACTATCATGAATCATCAATACATGCGGAGACAACCTCCCCGCCGCTTTACGCGATAGCCTTTTTAACTTGCATAAGGCATGTACTTAAAAGAAATAGTGGTTCTATCTTGCATACGTCATGTACATAAAAGAAATATATAGTTAAAAAAAAATGTTTAAATCATATATACTCTTATTTCCAAAAAAACAATCTGTGACGTTTTCTTCCCCTTTTATAAACGTTTTTTCATTACTTAATTCTTTACGTCGTCGTTTCGTGACTCTAAAAAAAATGTAAAATTTAATATAAGTTCTTTGTTTTTTTGTGGTATATTCGTTCAGCTGCCCTTAAAGTTTTTCTATATTTTGCTCATATTGTCTCTTCTGTTGAACATATTTTCTCGATAACGAAAATTTTCGCTTTATTCTGGGACATTTAAGAATAACATAACGGACTATAATTAAGGCATTTATCTGGCCGTACTACCTAGAGTTATAAAATCAGAAGTTATTTTATTGCCTTTCTTCTAACTAAAGAAAGGCAATAGAATTTTTTTTTCTTGTTTTAAGAGTACAGTTTCTCGAACGACTAATTCAATCAACTTTTCAACTATCTGCTTACATCAATTACGTATTCTTCAGGCCTTTGCCTACAAGTAGCATGCTATCAATAGAATCAAATTTAATATATATAAATTTATTTAAACAATATCTTTTACAACCCTACAAAACTAATGCTGGGTGAAAGAATTTCGGGTTGAAATGTTTCTGAGGATCTCGAAACTGTCTTTTATCTATGATATAGTTGTGGACTATATGTTTATATTGGTTGGTTTTATTTTTTATTTGGGACTCAAAAAAGCCAGAATAAAATTTTAATTATTTTATATTATCTAAGGGTTATAAGTTTTTCTTTCATAGTTTTGATTTTCGAATGGCTTTTTACTAGTTATCACTTAGCCGTTTTTTTCCCTGGCGAATTTCGCACAGTGGTCTCAGGTTCTTTTTTCTTCTTCGTTCTCCTGTTTATCTTTCTGAAACCTTTTTTAAACTAAGCCCTGAAGGTACCTAACCTGGGTTCCTTGGCTCCTCTATTGAACTCTAGGTCCTATTGTTCCCTGAGACCTTTTTCTGCCTCAAGAGCAGTTGTGACCTTTCTCCTAACCTCCCAATGAGCTTTTAACCGAAAACAACCTCCATTTTACTTGCGCGTTTTGTTTATACTCTTTTACATTTATTTTTTTTAAAATATATTTTGTGTGTGTTAATTTATCAATAAGTGTAAGTAGATTTATCTTGCGACGATATTGGCCACTGTGCAGAATGTGATCCCAATATTTGTTATCTTATCTCCGACTAAAATGCGTGTTGTCCAATCATCAAACTAACTGAGAGAAACTGCGTTGTTTTATTATAATCCCAATTATTTAGAATTTCTGATAATGATAGGAATGATTTTTTTCGATTAAAAAACAGAAATTATTGATCTGCTATAATCATTTTTCTAATTCAGTTTTTTTAACTGTATCTATACAGACTTTTAGTAGTTGGCTGTGATAAGTATGGTTGGCACTTCTTTGTCATTTGAATTATATTTCTCGAACAAGTTCTCAAGGTTAGAGCAATCATCATGTCAGCCCCACCTCCGAACTTGCCTGAAGTATACAATTAGAGTGAAAATTACCATACAAATTTTAATTTCTGGAGTTCGTTTTTCCGTTCAATTATAATCGTTTTTTCGCAAAATATTGTAAATATGATTACGACGCAACGTAAGTTGGTTTCATGGTACTAATAATAATCGTCAACGCTATGGCCCTATCATATAATATGTATATAATATACGTTGATTCTTGGTGTCTCGTATCCATTGAAGTAGAATATTTGCCTTAATATCTACCTCGCGATATGGTGCGTTTCGTTAAGTGTTTGACACACCTTTTTAATAATTGTATTTTCATATTATCTTTTTTTGCTGTAATTAAACTTTGCTTGTGTGTTTACCTCCTTTATTGCACTTTTTCATGCATAGTTTGTAATCCCTTTTATTTTATCTCAGTGTTTTTCACATAATATTTCAACATAGTAATTTTCTAAAGTATCATAAAGGCTAAAATGACACAAGTGGTTGAGGAGCCCATGGTAGTTATAAATAAATAAATTATTGTCTTTCTATACTTAGTTTTAAATAATTAAATAATTGCCTAATAATACTTAAACTCTTTTTATTAAAAAAAATTATCTCCAGCCCAAGAAATTTATATAAATTCAAAATATGTAATAATCAACTAAGATCAGTTTGAAAAAAAATGAAGAATATCATCTTCAAAAAAACCTTACCCTAACCAGTGGCAGTATAGTCAAAGAACATCCTTTTTTTGAAACATATAAATTAATCTTTTAAAGCTCCTCTTTTTAAGTGATATTCTAGGTTTAAGTTTAGTTATATATGGAGCAAGTTTTCCTCATTTACAATTCCAATTAGCCTTAAAGATAATGCGTTATGTAAATGCACCGATGTCTCGTTATATGGCGCCTGTTTAACATTAACAATAACGATTTTAACAAGTGGTCTCCTTAGAATTGCATGATTTAAATAAGTTATATATAACAACATTTGATCGAATGGATTTAATCAATTTATCGAAATATCAATAATTTGTGTTTCAAATTAATTGGTATTTTTCTTTTTGGTTCAGTTTGGAATATTCTATGTATTAGAAAAATTGTATGTAGTCTTGTAGAAATAATCGTTATTTTTGTTAGATATTTTTATTATAATAACATGGATATTAGAATTATCCATCTTATCTTTGGCAAAAAAAAATATTAAAACAAAAACTAAAAATGTTTTAGTCGAAGGAAATTCAGCTTGCTTGTGAACTCTTGAAGAGTAGTTTTGGTTTTTAATATTAATAATTATTTTCTCTATTACTATATTATTTACAAAGCATTTATTATTTTTCCAAGTCAGAAAACCATACCATTGAAAGATAAAATTCCGTTCGGTCTTAAAATATATTAGTAAAAACTTTTTGTATTAGAGAAAAAATCCAATTAATGTGTTATTGTATTAAGAAAATTATCGGCGAATTTCTTTTACCCCAATTCTAATCTCAATGCACCTTAAATAACAAAATGTTCAAAATGCTCTTTAATATAGGTTTTAATAATAAGTGACAAAAAGGTTTTAAAAAAACCTCTATTTTTGCAATTTTTACTTGTAACTAGTCTGAAAAAAAAAATGATTTAAGATGTTTTTAAAACGAAAATTAAAAAATAGTAAATATGAATCCAAAAATACCTCAGACCTAGGAGAAGAAAGTAGTTTTGAGCTAATTATACCGTGGCCAGGCGCATTCCATGTCATTGACTGGGGTTTTCAGTTTACATTTTGTTTGCTTGGGTCAAAAATAAATCTGGGTAGTCTTGGAAGGGTTTGTTTGGATTTGAAGGCGGCATTCCACACATCCTTTTTAAGTGTAGTTAGGAAATGAATTTAGGCTTACTTCAATCCGTTCTAGAGTAGTGTAATTTTAATTGTAATTATTAAGAAACTATATTTATAGATTATACCTTTCATAAGTGGCCCTGCTATTATAGTGTTTATTAACTGAATCCTTAAATTTATCTTCTTCCTTTTGCTCGTGGGTAATTGTCGTAAATGTAAACAGTAATTGCTTATTTACAGTTCAGGGTCAGCTTCAGCTCTTTGTTTGCAAACTTTCTAGCTTTGAGGAAGTTGGTAACGTTTCGTCCTGTTTTGAATAATACCTCAGCAGAATTTCGTTATGATGGATTACGAAACCCATCATTAATGCGGATCTAGGAACTTGTTAATTATAAACCTGTAGGTCAGAGATCTTACAGACTCCCAGAACTCAAAACTTCGCTAATTCAGGATATTATACGCCGTATTATCATTCCTTCATGTTGTATATGTTGATATGATAATGATAATGATGATGAAAATGATAATCAAATATGTTTAAATGTTATAAACATATATAGCACTATTCGTGCTCTAAACTCATTTCGTCCCTACCGTAGAAATAATTATGAACTATTGGGGTTTCTTTCTGTTTCTATGATAATATATATGTAAAACGTATATGATTAGTAAATTTAAAAATTATTGCCCTAGAGGTCAAAAATAAAAAAAATGAATTTGCCCCAAATATTTTATTATTAAATGTTTTAAATCCATTATTAGACAAAATAAATTTTTGTTCATTTCATTTCACCTACATTAAAAAAATTTAAACTATCTTTGACATTTTTAGAAATAATTTAGAACCTTATAAATTCATTAAAAACAGAACTATACTGAATATTATTTTAACATTAAAAATGCCTAAACGCATTTTTGGTATCAAATGAGTTAATAATAACTGCTAATTATGGTATTAACGTTTATCTTAGTCATACATTAATATAGTATTATCGCTACATAGAACCTTACAAAGTCGAATTTATTCATAATCTGACCAAATTGCCGCAAAAAAATCTTTGACTTATGTTAGATGATCTTTATTAATTGCGTTTTTCTATTGATGATAACTAATTCGTTTTCCTTTTAATGATAATCGTTTTAATTAATGGCCGTCATCTTCCCATAAAAAAATTCTTAATTTAAAAATGAAAAAAGAAATTCTAACTAATAACTATGAATTTATTCATAATTGGACTAAATTTCCACAAAAAATCTTTGACTTCGTTTAGATGATCTTTATTAATTGCGTTTTTCTATTGATGATAAACAATTCGTTTTCCTTTCAATTATAATCGTTTTAATTAATATTTTAATTATGGCCCTCTTCTTCATTTAAAAAATTCTTAGTTTAAAAAGGAAAATTTATCATATAGCAATAACCTACAATCGGCCGCTGACTAATTCGTCGGGTATTTTATCAGTCCGTGTTTCAGACCCGTGGGTTGAAAACTTGAATAAGTAGGAAATTATTCGCGAGTGTTATTGGCAAGGAAGTGAAACTTATAATTATGGCTTGTATGCATTTCGGAACCCGGCCCAAGGTTGGCGGGTCGATTACGGCCTCGAAGACTAGGAAATGGTGCTGGTCATATCTGCCATTTCTCGTTCGGGAAGTTGCGTTAGAATGTAGTTAGGTAGGTCCGCTAGGCGGCAACTCGCACTCTTCAGACCCGGAGGATAAAATAAGATAACAATATGGAACCCGGAAATTTTGCGCTTATGAAAATTTGTTTTATAAGATATTTAATAGTTTATTCCTGTTGAAATTTAATGCTGGTTTGTTTATTATTATTTCCTTTTGTGTCTGAGCCCTTTAAAGATTTTTTTCTATCTCTTAATTTTTTTTCGAACTATCGAATTTTATATTACCTTTTTTTCATCCTTATGTATTGTAGTCATTAAAAATATATAACTTTTTCTTATGATAATTAAAAATTGAATATTAAAAATTCAACCATCTTTAAGGTGTTAGAATTAAGATTCTTTTCTAGTAAAAAAAAACCGTGTTGCTAAAAGTTGATATTTTTTTTGCAAGCGTTTCAGCATTATAATTCATCCAATTTAATTTAGTTCTCCCATAAATCATATGCACAACGGGTGCCCCATCCGTTTTTCAGCGAGCTGATTAAATGCGCCTGAGGAATGCCAAGAGCTGGGAAGTGGCCAAAACGATGCTACCGTCTTGGCGTTCCCATGGCACTCCCATCTCCTGATCTAGTTGTGAGTTCCGATTCTTTGACGTTAACGGGAAGATTTCATAACAAATATCAATACAAGCTTCTATTTGGTGTAAATGTTCGCCGTAGAAACGTCCCTTGGGCGTGGTCAGGGTGAACGGCTTGTTGAATGACTGCAACGCACGTAATGCTTTTAAGGGTTTTCTCATTATTCGCTAGAGAATTGCGTTTACTATCTTGTTTGTTCCTTTAATCTTATCAAGTATATTAACTGATGTTATATTAGCAACGTAAAAGTATGACCGTTTTTTTCAAAGTAATTTTTGAATATCAATGCCATATATATTCTTAATGTGGGATTTACAAATATTCCTATGACAGCATGCTCACAAAACGTTTGATATCGTAAATAAATTTTTGTAATAATCAACTAACCGGATGAAATCAACATCTGTAAATAATCTCAATACCTTGGTTTGATTATTAACCATTATTATTACCTAAAACGACATTATTTGTGCATGCGACTTCTTAAAGATCTCATGCATCATTATTTTAAATATATCTTACATCATTTACATCTTAGTCAATTTCATTTTCCCTATGACTATTATATGTTAACTGCATTTCGACTTATTTTATTTGAAATTAGTGAGAAAGGGTAAAGAAAAGGGAACATAATCAGTGAACTGATGAATTGTGAACCATCAGTAAAATACAACGGTATATTGATTAATGAAATAATTTCTTCATTTATTTATTAAATTAAAATACAAAGTTATTTAAAATATTATTTTAATTCTATTCTATTAATATGGTTTTTACATGATCCTTTAATTTGACAGAACGACCAACTCCAATTTTAACATTTTTCAGGATAGCTCCATAATTAATATTACTGTAAGTCATATTTTTATTTGTAAAATTATGAGAGAAATATTAAAATATAACAGTTCAATAAAGTATATACACAAAACAAAAAGCTAGGAACTTTCCAATGAGACATACCATGAGAAGTGCTTTCATGAAAAATGTTAATATTAGAGTTCGCCATTCTATGAACTGAAGGATATATGATCCGTAAGCTTTATAGATTGCAGCTTATAAATTTTTAAATATCTAATTATTCCTGTAAAATTATAATTAATGATGATCAGTCATTTGCAATTGCAACCATTTCGAAACCTAGAATTTTTCTGGAATGGGTCTGAAGAAATCTTCTGAAAAGTCAGGAATCTTATAAAACAGTTCCTGTAGACCCTCATATAAATAAAAATAAAGCTATTATTAGAGTATAAATAATAATTAAGCTAATGAGATTGGACTGAGGAATCGTTAAAAACTATAAGCTCCAATGATAACTTAAGCAGATTATTTCATTAAGGGAAAATTGTGGAAAGAACGAATGAAATAAAGATTAAAAGAAATAAAATAAAATATATAACTTGTATTGGTTGTGTACGATTTGTAGGGCGTTGTCCTTTGCCGGTTCATTCCGAAGCACGCGCCAGGAATGTCCCTTTGCCCATTTAAAGGAAATTTGTTTTTCTTAGCTGCATCCAAAGTTCAACGCAACCCTATATTACTTCTCTCTTGATGAGGATGTTATTGTACAATGACACAGCAATACCTACTAATCGTATTAATGTAAAAAATGCTTGCCCTACAAATGTTTATTAAATAATATGAGTGATGAGATGACCTTGAAACAACTCAAAATATCTTCGCGCTTTATTTCCAACCCATATTAAATTCTTCGTCAATTATAAAATCATTCAATTCCTTTCATGACATTTGATTACTCTCGATCAGAATATAAATCTTTCATGAGCTAGGTTTCTCCCAAAAGATCATTCAAAATCAATGACCATGTGGTAGTTCTCAATATAATTTTAATGTTACAGGCTAGTACAAATAATTTAAATTCGATTGGAATAATCGAAGGACCCATCGAAATTTACTATATTTTAAAACTATATTTTTTTATAAAGCTTATATTAGCAGCAGAAAATAAGAAGTTCTCTTCCAGCAATAAGAATTCTATGGCAATTCATTTTTATAATTTTTTATCAGTCTTTAATTCAAAAGGATAGTAAAAGTTAAAGGTCTAATCTTTTTATTACTCAATCCTTATAAAAATTGGGTCGAATGGGAAAAAGTTTTCTATATATTGCAAATAATGAAGTTGTATAGACTTTGTGGCGGCACCAGGCGCAAGTAATTATTTTGTATCTTTAGTGTTTGGTATTAGTAAAATTAAAAGTTAAACAATAATAGTAAATTTAATATGAATTCTAAAGGATAGTAAAAGCTGAAGGACTAAACTTTTTATTGCTTAATCCTCAAATCCCAATACAAATGGGGTCGAAAGGGAAAAGTTTTCTATATACTGCAGTAAAGTAGTATAGACTTTATAGAAGTCCTTTATTCCAAGTGCCTAAGAAAACTCTTTTGAAGAGATTCAATGATCAATAATTCAGGTTTATTGTCCATTATAGGTTATATGACATTCAGTCTGATCTTGTGGAATGGGGATTGGACGGGGTGGGGAGGGGGGGGATGGAGCTGTGTAGGAAGCGATTGGCAGTTTAAACATCGGACCTTCGGTTTCGTTAAACATTTATTATATTCTTCTAGATTATATGATATACAATTATCTATATTCCTCAACATTTCTTTCATAATCGTTTCAAGAATGGGACCAGCGATGCAAATCATATTCTTCATAGTGTTTTGTGTCATTTCCTTGGTCTTGGTTATTTTTGTCATCTTCATTAAAAAACTAGTTCATTTCAGTATGTGACAATTCTTTTATCAATGGTAAATGATGGTGTGATCAGATATCACCGGATGTAATGTTTCCATCATAGACACAATAGGTTTATTTTATTTTTGCATTTATCTCATACATGCTGCATTTATAGTAAAATATTTAGTATGCCGTGGAAGAACATCTGTATATAATCGATATCAATATTTTTGCAAATAGCAATATTTTCTAATGCAGTTTAAACCAATCATGTTCAAACAATATTGCAAATATCTAAGTTATTAGGATATTCTATATTCGCACGAGAAATTTATAATTTCTACTTTTATATTTGTACGTAACGGCAATTATTTTGTTTCTTTGTTAGACGCCATGGAGATGGAGAATTATGTTTTGCATAGCCGCCATACTTTCACATATAAAACATAAACTATTTTATAGTATTTTAGTAAATGAAGGCGTAAACAAAACACGTGAAGACGCTCACGATATTTAAAGCTACAACTTAATATTTAATAATTGTATTGTATATTACAAACTTCGGTTCTATAATAGATTTAAGAATGTATATAGGGTGGTCTTAATGATTGGAGACTATCATTTAAAATTTTATTGGTTTCACTTTTAAATCGTTCCTTATGATTTTCTTATGGTTTTTTCTTCTGCCAGTCTTCGATCTTGGGTTCAATTTCATCTTCTATTTTTCTTTATGTATATTATATCTTTATATAAGGTTGTAATATATGTTCTATATGCCAAGTGCTTTTTTTTTAATATTTAGTTATCTTCATGTTTAACTTCTATTTTATTTCCTGTGATTTCAGCATGTGTGGAGACTAGATTGTTTGATTCAATTCGCTTTGAATTTATTCTCTCAAGATATTCTTTTTTTCATGGTTTCTTCAATTTTTGATTCGCTTCTGGCAATATAGTCTCAAAAACATATCATCCTCCCTTTTATATCAATTGTGCCCAATATGAATTTATTATTATTTTTACAATCACATAATATATTTCCTTAAATACTCACCTTGCATGATATAGTTACTATTGATTTTTATTAAAAAATAATTAATTAATAACATACTATGCCATAAATTTACCAATCAGATAATTATTACCTAGTCTTGAAATGTATGTTTTAATTCTTCTTTCCGACATGATACTTGTGACATGATACCTAAGTATAATCCAAGAAGACTTGGATTATAAATAAATTAATTGAAACGAATCTGACATTTTATTATTTTATTTTTGTACTTATTGCAAGCATTCCTTCTCTAATGGCAAGTTGACTTGTTAAATATAGAACCAATCAATTATATAACGTACTGGTTCTGTTTTTTAAGTTGTTATTTTTCTTATTACGTTTTTTGTATGTTTTTCCTTTTCTTATATGTTATTGATTTCTTAAATAGTTTTTATTACTTATGTAAACTGCGTTGTAGTAAGAAAATATTTTATCTAGACGATTTATTATGTTAATAATTTTGTTTTAAATATTCATACTACTTTCATTAATTTTTTTGTATTTACATCCATTAAATTTACATTTTAATAATTTTATTTTAAATAGGATTTTCATTCAATTTTTTTTAAGTTAACTCTGATTAATTCTTATTAATTATGCTAGTTATGGTGTGAAAGTAGTAACATCTAACTAAATGTTATCAATAAGTTCTACATAAGTGTTATCAATACTATAATTCTTTACGATCAAAACTTTGATATTTAACTTTTCAGGAAAAATACTGATCTTATATGAACAAAAACTAGATATTTTGAGCAAGGGTTTGTATAGATTTATTAATAAAAACTAAATTCATTTTCGCACTATATCTTTTTTGTTTTTTCTGTACAGTTTCTTTTTAATTTTTACTGTCTACATGAATTTTGATCTTCCCTGCAGTCTCTTAGCCTTATATAAATATTGGGTTTCTTCTTAATTTATTTTATTTTTAAAAATATATGTCAGTGCTTTTACAGGTATTAAAAATTTTAAGAGATCATAAATATATTTAATTTTGATTCCTTGCATTATTCACATAAGCACTGTTGTTGGGATGTATTTCTCAACTTAGTTTCAAGTGCCTATCTATTTTTATTCTTTACGTCTCTCTATATTTATGTATCACATAAAGTATATAGATTAATGTCGGTTGGCTCTACAATGACTTCCGCAGAATTTTGTATAATGGGCAGACGGGTAAATTTTCGTTTAGGGGGGGGGGGTATGCTGGTGAAATCCTTATGATCAAGGAGGTATTCTGATTATGTAAGGCCCAATTAATTGTTCAAATAATAGTTGTTTATATTTGAAAATTAAAATATTTGTTTATATATTACTTCATAAGTACAGTAAATTAATACGCTTTTATTTAGTTTTTGTCTCTCATATTTTCTAGGGGGCTAGCTGCCCCCCCCCCCGCCCTCCCCAACGGTCGCCCTGCGTTACTGTAATTTTTTTTTTGAAAACTGCTGGTACTCATGACATTGTACTTTTACCTCAGCGTATTATAAATACTATGTATATTTTTTAAAATACCTTAAATCTCTTGTATGCTGCATCTGTAAATGCAAGTGTTTTGTTTTTTTTATTGCTGTTTTTTAATTGCACTAAAGTGTAATGTGTGTCTAATCGTGACACCTTCAATTGTTGAAGTCCTTGGTTTTTAATTATTCATTTAATTATTTTAAATATTCACAATTATTAATTATTATATATGTTTATTTTTTATTTCGCGCTAATTAAACTGACATGGGAAAACTTTCAAATTGTAATATGTGGAACACTTGTAGGTAGTCCTAACTAAGGAGTGGCTTCCTATACGTACGTAGTTGAACAACCTTCATGGAAGTGTTCAGGGACGTTTTGTGATACTAACTGTTTTTATTCCTTTGCAATACTTGACAGTATTATAGTAATTATTGGTAGATTTTTTTTTTTTTAAGCTTGGATTATAGCGAATAAGTAGCGCATTTCGTCCCATGGATGGAAAAATATAAATTTTTGGTGTTTCTCTCTATTTCTGTGTAGGTATAGATAAAAAAAAAATGATTATTAAATTTAAAAACGATTACCCTTCAGGGACCCTATTTTTCGACAACCCACCTCTGGGGCATTTGGGGTCAAAGGTTGAAAAATAATTAATTCCTCGCATTTTTCACTTATGCACATACTGTTGCTGGGATGCATTTCTCACCTTAGTTTCACGTGAATATCTATTTTTATTGTTTATGTCTCTATATATTTTTGTCTCACACATCCATTTTTATATGTTTTGTATGTTATGTTTTATGTTTATTTACTTGTAGGTCGGTTAGCTCTCCAATAGCTTCTGCAAAATTTTGTATAGGGGCGACATTACTTTAATAAAGATTAGACATACCAAACATTTTAAAACTTGTTAGAAAATTATTTTTCTTGATGTTCTGGAAAAAGCAATATTGTCAAATTTGAGATTTCAGAAGTGTGCATGTTTGAATTATTCTTGCATTTGAAAGTTTATAAAAAACAGGGTAGGCACCCTTAAGACTAAATTTCAGTGGTGACACAAAAAAAAATACTTCTTATGAAGGGATCTAATTGAAACTTCCTATAACTCCTCTTTATCTCTCCTTATAAAGACTCAAGAATTTTTTTTTGGGTCAACAGTTCAATAGTTTTACAATAAGGCAATATTTATTGTTAAAAGTGCCAAATCTAGTTATTGGCACCCTGTGGATTTAATTGTGAAATCTTCCCTATGGTTGGTTAGTTTGTTAAAGTCTTCCTTCATAGATGGCTTAGAGGACTCTTCAAACATTAGACTCATGTATATCTTGTAATAAAATTAGGACCTGTTTACCTATTTCTTTAAGTTAAAGTTGGGGTGCCAATAACTGTATGTTTTACCCTACTTAAAAAATTTAAACTATCTTTGATATTTTTAAAAATAACTTAGAACCTTATACTTCATTGATAACAAAAATAAATACAAAACCTCATAATAATATACTGAAAAAAATTAATTTAATAATGTATAAACACATCTCTGCGACAAAAAGGTTAAGGAGGTCGAAAAAAGATGTAGTGTTTGAAATGAATAAAGATTACCTGTGAATTAGGTTTTATTCAACACAATGAAACGTAATGAAATTGATTAATAGATTTTTAAATAAAGTACAAACATGTGATATAAAAATATCGATAAGTTCATATCAGTGTTTATAGGGTTTTTTGTTACTGTACCCATTCGTTTTTTTTTTTTCATCTATAATTTTTATTTTTAATATTATATATTTAAGGTTTTATATAAGCGGAGAACGTTATATATATGCGGTAAGCTTCTAGTGGAATAATTTCATTCTTATGCTCGGGTATAAATGTAGTGATACCATTTTTTATTATTATTTGTTATTTGAAGTTTTCGAGGACCTTTGTTGATCATGAAAAGCTATCAAAATTAAAATGACTTGATGAACTCAGTATTTTGTACATGGAATTTTAGTCTGTACAGTGTCTCCGTGATGTGGGATCGTTCTTGACTTTTTTTGCTTGTTTGTACATAGATTTTCCAGTTATGCATAATAATAATGTTCTCATTATTTTCGTTACATGACCATTCTTTTATCTCTTTTAGTTAACCTCGCCCTCATTCCAATTCTCGTAGTCGAAAATCGACCTCTGTGTTGTTTACTTTATGGTTCCGGCAGACTGTGACCACCCTAATGTCTAAAATCCAGGTCGAATCATACTATGTAATTGGGCTATACGGGGTTATTCCGGGGCCAGGGTGAGAGTAAGGGATTAATGACGAGCTGTGGAAAATAAAGGCTTACAATATGTACATATAAATGCAGAAGGTATATGTATATGTACATATAAGATGCTACTCACAGCTGATGCTGATGTCCCAAGTGACACTCGAAATTAAACCCTACTGCTCTTGGCTCCTGTTCCCGTCCCCAGGATTATGTAACTGCTGGAATTTCTTAACAGCTGCGTATCTGTCGCTAGCACCCGTCTTTACTTATCACGCAATTTTATATAAAATTTAATTAATTATTGTTACTTTTTATAAATAAATATATTTTTATAATAATGTTTAGGATATTCTTCGTTGATTGATATTTACGTATATAGTCGGGTAATTGCTAATAGACCAAGCTAATTAGGAGAGCCCTCAAGTTGAAATATAGTTAATCGTTACTTGACAGGTCTTGAGTGGAGTACCTGGCCATTTCAATTCGCGAGGATTACAGAGGTGATTGGAGCTTGATAGAGATCGTGCTTAAAGGATTAGGATGGTGAATAAGGTTCTGATGGAATTTAGATGGAATAAATTTTCAAACTGATGGGAAGATCTGATGATCTGAAGATCATGATGAATGTAACCTTCGATAAATAAGATTTTGATAAATTGTAACCTATTTAAGGTAAACGTACCTATAGTGGACACTGTTTCAGTATTGGCCACTTGGACAATTAAATTTTGAAAATAAGGCAGCTAGGCTTTGAATCAGCTTCAAACTTAGAGTGAATGTACCTACTACTATTCAGTACATTCAGTTTAAGTTTGAACCTGATTCAAAGCCTAGCTGCCTTATTTTCAAAATTTAATTGTCCAAGTGGCCACTACTGGAACAGTGTCCACTATAGTTACGTTTACGTTATAAATCATAGAAATTATTAATTTTTATTTGTTTAGTACTTGAGTTTTACCCGCTTCCATACTTTATGTATCAGCTTATTAGGTTCAACTTTTATCGGTCCTTACTGTTACGTCTGTTTCTCTTAATATGGTGTGTTTGTTTGTTTTAACGTCACTTTATGCCTCTAAGGCTAATCGGACGATGCTACAGTGGGAGTCCTAAATTTTGCCTATCCAGGTATAATTAGGATAGGGATCTTTAACGAGTACATGACATCGTACAGGCTCGGGACCTCCATTTTACGTCCTATCCGAGGTACGGCTTAGACAAGGATTTTTTACTCCCATTAAAAAATCCAAGGGCCACCTCGGGACGCGAACTCGCGACCTTTAGTATTGTAGGTTTCTATGCTAACCACTGCACCATATATGGTGACCCCTAATATCATGGTATATTGTATACTCAAGTGAAAAGTAAGTTAGCAAGTTCACCTTTTTTGGGAGAACGCTTCCAGCGTGAGTCGAAAGTTTGGATTTAATAAAGCTAAGTGAGCCCCTTTTTAACTGAAAAGGACGCAGTGGGAGTTCTCTTTTATTACGATCAGATAAACTTTCGAAAGAGGCGAGGCCTAGAAGTTGCTTAGCAGAAACGTTACCAAATTACTTTGAATTTCCAACTTTTTTTACTCAATCTTTCCTCTCATCTCAATCCATCAATGATAATCGCCTATATCCAAACTCATTATTACCGTATGATAATTAATTGCTCAGCAGACGGTTACGATCCTGTTGCAGCTAGACGCCATATAATGAGGCACAAGGCTGCGGTAGCCCCCGAGGTGGTATCACATGTTGCAGCGTCTAGCCGGGTATTATGTCTGCGCCAATATCCAATTACAGGCGGATACTTTGTAGGTTGCACTCGTGCTTTTTAATGCTATCTTTCTCATGTGGCTATTGACGTTCTTGTAATTGACCTCATACATTACAATGACTGTCATTTCTTTTTATAATAGGAAGTATTGAATTTCATTCAGTGATTGTTATCAGTGGAACTTGATACCTTATCGTCACGGTATGTAGTGACATTTTCTTTTGCAATAACGTTTTCCTTCTTACCTGATTCGATTTTTTTCTTATTTGTTATTTGGAATATATCAAATAAAATGGTTAAAAGCTAAAACCGGGATTGTTCTGGTGTCAGATTACTAATGAACAGAGGAGAAGGACTAACAAAAAACTGCTGGCGGAAAATGGGTTCCATTTGACAATCGTCGGTCATGATGTGAAGTATGAGCGTCCGAAAGGGCGGGGTGGGGGTGCCCCTCTTGAAACTATCAGAAACTAAAGCTAAAAATTAAATATTTTCGTATTTGTTTACTGTATTTATTAGTTATTATATTAAAACATATTTTCATTTTTAAATAACTATTTTTATTTGAAAAATAATTACTTTTATTAATTACACAGTCAAAATACCTCGAGCCCCCTTCCCGGTCTTAAGAATGATATCAGCCTGTCCCCCCTAGACGAAATAGTCGCCCCTAGACACCGTTGATATAAAGGCGTCATAATATGATGGGTGGGACATGTAGCTCATTGCAACCCATCAGAAGGTCCCTGCAGAACAATGAATGCCTCAATAGTAGGCAAGATATCTCGTGGTAGTCCTAAAATTAGATGGATAGATAAATTACCAAATATACTGCAGTGGTGAAGATGTCTTATTCAGGCGTGTACAAATCTATTCGGTATCTGTATATTAAACAGCCAAAAAAAAAAAATTAAGCGTATAATAAGGAAATTTAAATCTCCATTATTTCAATTATTGGTGTTTTATTTAGTCTGCGATTTACTTCTAATCCTAATTATATTTAAAATAATTAACAAAACAGGTCAAGAATGTCTTCCAATGTGCCATCTAAATGGTGATTTTTATATTCTTTCATAATTAGGTCGCAAAGTTTTTTTTTTATTTCTGATTTAGTTTCCTGTTCAATATTTCTAATTTATGAGAAAAAGTATTGCTCTTAATAAAAAAAAAAAATAAATAAAAAAAATAAAATAAAATAAAAAAAAAGAATGGAAAAGGGCTTTGAATTATCTGAGACAAATACTCCAAGTATAAGTTATAACTTTTTTAATCAGTCCTAAATATATATATATATATATATATTATTTACGGTTATGTGAACGACCTTGTCTGTTGCCTGCATTAGCAAATAAACATTTAACAACTCAGTAGGTAATATAGAAGAGTGAGAATTGAATGTTAAAATAACGAGATAAGAACTCTTATCTAGTTCAGTTCACAGACAGACCCTCGGAATTATCATGTAACTGACCAACTTAGTGATAAAAAATTGGTTTAGTTAAAGGCAAAATGTAAAATTAATTTAGTAACGGCAAAGTTTTTTTTTAATAAATTAGGTGACGTCATTAGTCTCAAAAATTGAAAAAAATATCATTCCTTTGTTGTCTTGGGAATCTACCTAAAATAACTTTCACGTGAATTGGATTGATACTGAAAAAGATTATTCAATGACTAAATCGGAACTGGTTTTTTTATTTTTTTTTATTTATTTGGTAGGATAGGTTTTGTTTTAGATACACTATTAATAGAAAAGGTTTTAGTTTGAAGATTAAACTTGTTATAAAAACTATCCTACAAACTTGTGAAAGTATGTACCAATAACCATCAATCAGGGCTATGGTTGTAATATGTTATAACCTCCTAGTTTGATTTGGGACCATCCATTTTCCTCGGGGATTTATTTGATAGGATTTCGTTCGGCCGTAACTTGGTTACTCGTTCATCTATAATATTGAACAAATCCTATTTCCAACCTGATTAAATAATCTTATTTTCAATAATGCTGAGCTTTGATTGGATTTATTTTTATTGGCGATATAAATCAAATCTTAAATTATAATTTTATGATTATAAAATCCAATAAGTATTAATTGATTAAATCTTTAATTTCTTGTCAAAATATTTTATATTGAAATATATCTGTGATAAGAAAAAGGAAGAATGCATATATTTCATAATATGTATATTTAAACACAACAAGCTATATGTCGTGCAATTATTTAAACAAATAAAATATTAATGCACCATTAGAAATACCGTTATTGTTCAATATGAAAAAAAGCAATTATTTTGATATTGAAAGTATGTTATTTCTTGTTAAAACAAATGGTGGCATAAGGGAGTTTGACAGGTGGCGCTTTGACGATGAACTATGAACTAACTAAACACCGGTCGAATTCAACCCTTCGTGTCCCTATTTTGCATAATACGGAGTCTATGCGGGTGAACTGCTGAATAAAGCCACTCGCATGTATTTAATTCTTTCTTCTTCTTTATTTTATTTTATTTTTTGTGCTGTAGTTTAATAATTTATTTAATTCAATACTTTTCTATTGCATTTATTTTATTATGAATCTAAATAATAATAAAAAACGTGTTTGTAATTTGTTGTGGGTTATGAGTAAACGAACTTCTTGGCGCCTGTTTAAATTAAGTAACCATTAAATCTAAATACTCATTTTAAGCTATTTGCCATTATCAAGGAGACATCTTGTTACGAAACATAGACATTACTCAATCAATATTAAAAACACACAAAAAAAAATGCATTAGGTAATTGATTTTTTTTTAGAAATTCTGATACCGATGTTTCATCACTTAAAGCAATAATTCTTCATACATTTTTAGGCAATAAGATTACACTGTTTCACATCGGAAGGTCTTCATGTTTTTGTTTTATTCAATTACAATATACAATTATACAATCGATGGTCGCAATGGAGTTTCTACAATAATTTTCTTTTAATTATCTGTAAAGAACTATTTAATTATCTTTAAATATTTAATTATCTTATTATTAACTTTTTAATTATCTGTAAAGAATAAGAAGAACTTTATAAACGAAAAACACTTTGTAAGCGACACTTTGATGAATAAACCAGAACATCCCAGGATGTTCCCAACTATTTAAAATGGTAAACTTTACCATAAAAACTCATTCATACATGGACTTTATATTTATTTGGACTTAATATGTATAACTCACTCTTAAGACAATTTGCAAAAGTTTTAGTAGCGTTTAAGTATATAATGAACAACAACTTGGAATTTAACAAGTTGGTTTAATAAATTATTACAATGGTTATTCTTTTACTTCGTTGATAGAAATATGTTAAGGGGTAGTATGTAATAATTTTTAATTTTTATCTTTTCTTTTCTTCGGGAAGACTTTCAATAAAGATTGTTTCTAAAGCAATGATTAATACAGTAAATTTGTAATCATAAGAATAGATAAACATTTTTTTTTTCTTTACGGATGGGTGATGTTTATCTGTAATAAAATTTTCAAATCAACGTAATAGCTACATGATAATATCATCGTATATCACACTCTTGGTTATTTTTTATAGGATTTGAAACTATACCTGTGCTTTAATATTAAAATACGTAAGTTTAAATAGTGAATAAAAACAAATTAGTTGCAGCTCTTGCAGATTTCCTTTTGCCTGTTTGTTCACCTGTAACATTTAAATTGCAAATTGACTTAGATGACTATGATTCTCAGACGTCTTCATAACACATTCTAGGGACTGCTTAACTAAGCGTGCATCCTAAAAAGTTAAACAATGTAATGTTAGCCTACATTGTTTTTTATGGAAATAATAGACTTTATAATTAATATTTATTTAGTTGGACCGTGTATTCATTGTGGAGATTAACCAATCTTATGCCCACTGGTATTTTAACTTGAAGACATCAAGAAAATATTATAGTTCAAATTCTGTAATCAAAACCGTTTAGGCGTATCACTTAAAACGGTTAACCGATATTAATAACATTTTTGTAATTCGTCTTGAGTGGCTTCATAGATGGTCCCTTATCAACGTTATCAAGCCCCTTTCACCGACATTCATGTAGTATCTTCGACTTAACTATGCTTATGAAAGTTAATATTTTGCAACAAGTCGAAATAAATATTTGACTTACGTTTTTTCGAAACTTCTTATTATCTAAAGGTTACAAGAATATTCTAAGAATAAAAAATTTCTTTCTATGCAATTTCAAGCACACTCCTAATTCCTCTACAGCAATCATAAAATCCTTTATTTCATTCAATTAAATAAAAAACTAGTTTTCCTCTTAGTTTTAATTAAAATAAATTTATAAAGGGAAGTTGATGATTTTGATTTTGATGTCCGCAACTATATCTTGACAATACCTCCGACGTCTGACTTGATGACGTTCGCCATTGTCTTTTTTAATACGATTTTCATTATCTCTTCTGCTATTCATTCATTCATTGATAGTTCTTTTTTAATTCCCCATCCTTGTTTTCGAAGAACTCGATTACATCAGAAGATCTATATTTCATTTATTCCGGTAATTTTAACATGGCACGGCCAAGATTTGTCCTAAAGAATCCGTCCCAGGCATTAAATTTTTTTTAATTTAAAAGTGACGTACTCATTTCCCCTTTGTTGGAACTCAGGAATTTCCCCCATTTATTAGTTAAGTAGTCCAACCGACTATAAAATTGTCTATTAAAGCTCTTTTATACATTCCATACCTTCTCATAAATCGTCATCAGCACGTAACAGTAATTACTTCTAATAATGTCGAGTAATATATATAGCGCATGGTTATGGTTTAACGCGAAGCAAATCGTAGTATTCTTATCTTATTGCTGGATTGCATGTTAACTATCTCATCTCTCATCTGCCTACGTCTAAAACTTCATTCCTGAGCTTTATTCCTATAAGGAGTAATTCAACTTTTTATAATTACTTTAATTCTAGCGTTTATCTAATGCTAATAGCACATCGCTCACTCTTTTCGAGAACGTCATATCTAAAAGAATCAGCATTTTTAGTTCTTACTCTTCTGAATGCACAGAAAGGATATTACATATACCGTTTCATCCAACATTTTATAAATCACTTTTTAAAAATTGGTTCATCTTGAAGTGGCCTTTGTTTCGGAATCTTAACTAAAACAATATTTTTTCTTATTTATCTTGGTATAAAGTCACGACTACGACATAGGATTATTTTTTAAATTCAATTTTCGGACTAAACATAGCTTGAAACACAAAATCTTAAAGTTTAAGGGCTGTAAAGCTTCTTTATTACATTATAACCAACATTATTCAGTTCACCGATATATATATATATATATATATATATATATATTTTTTTTTTTTTTTTTTTTTTTTTTGTGGGTGGGGGAATTCAAATCTGAAATGGGTAAGATTCTTAAACCTTTCTTGGCCTCGCAATGCGGACTTGTTTGACAGGTTTGTGTCAATGCCCAACAACGCCCTTTATGTTATTGTTTTTTATTGCCTTTAATTTGATAAGAAATACCTCTTAAATTTTAAGAAATTGTGGATATTGACCTTGTATGTTAAATATGTGAATCATTTGACAGGGTTTTGTTTTTGCACCTTTTTTTTTATTTGCTTCAGATAGATAATAACGATGTTAACAACTTTGATAAAAGTTTTAGTTTAAATGGCATCCATTCTTTTTTAAATTCCCAGAACTCCTCACGATACTAATCATTTTTTCGAAATGTATCTGTTATCTGTTTCTACTAAAAGAACTACGTTTGAAGTCGTCCGGTTTTAGGACACATCAGACCGGTTTGTGACTCAGGATCCAGTCTCGAGTAGCTTACCCTTTCGGTGATCTGGATTGCTATTTTTGGACCACAGGCTAATTAAGTTTTTGTTTCTTTTTTGGACACCAGTTCAAACAAAAAAAAGTTCTCATGGTTCGAAAATAGATCCACGTTTCTAAATGACATCCATCAGACTTATATAACCTTTAAGCTTGTTCCTGTTTAAGTTCGATAACGTTTTATGTTTCAGAATTTTTTTTATTTTATCTTAAAATAAAAACCCAGTCAATTCTTTATGCTGTTCGTGATTACCATATTTAATAATGAGTTTTGTATGTTTAAAACAAATAATATATAATACCATCAACTTTATTATTATTTTTTTCATATTTTGAGTTATCATTATTCCTTTGCCATCCTTTCTTTTGAAAATCATTAGAGGATTGAGCGTGAAATATATTATTTAGATAAAATTTTAGAATTTGTTTGCTCGAGAGTTAGTTTTTGTTAGTCTAGAATTAAATTTAAATATTTAATTATCAAATAGGATCTGGTAGCTAAGCCGTACTATGTATCAATTAAATGTTTATTTTTTTTTTTTTTTTGGATAGTATAATACAAAATACAAGAAGCTCTATTTGGCGTGCAATCCAAAATGAATAAATATAGACTTGGATTCGTACATGACTTCATTTCGTATACTTTTAACTTGTACTGTGTAAAGAACGAGCAAAGAATGGATGGCAAAATTAAGCTTCCATTCTTGAAAAAAATTCCGAGAATAGGTCATAATTCTGTTATATAATAATCATGACATGGAAAAATTAATTCATTATTAGATAATTACTTCATTTGATTTAATTATATTTATTTTTATAAAAAGAATTGGTTTTTGCTATTTCCGTTACTTTTCTCCTTATTTTTTTATACTATAATTAACGTTTATAATTTTAGGCTTTATGTAAATAATTTTTGGTGGGAGGGAGTGGGGATGAAATTCGAATTCTAAAATTGACGAAATTCTAAATAATTTCGTTGGCCTTGTAATGGACACTGGTTTGACAGGTTTGTGTCAATGCCCTGTTATGTCTTTTCTTTTATTGTTTTTTCTTTCTTTTAATTTTAAAGTGTTTGTCCGAGTTCAGTTCTTACACTTATTTTAGTGGCTATATAAAAGATAGATAATAACAATGTTCATAATTTTTCTGATAAAAAGATTTTTGTTCATGTTAAGTTTACACCTTTTTTTATTTATTAAATAGAAGATTGAATTATGTGCGATAGAAACGACTAATAAAGCGAAAAAAAATTGCTAAATGTACCAAAGTTTTAGGCTTTCTCCACATCCAGGTATTATACCACGGTCTATTAGTATAGGAAAAATAGACAAAGTACCGTTGGAAAATTGTTTGGTTTCATGTTGGTACAATTATTTGTTGGTTAATGGCCAATTTTTTCTGAATTGCCATGAAGAGCTCAGTACTTTGTGAGGGAGATCTGTTTTTAGGCCGACAGTTGTAAACGAAAGGGATCTTTCCCAATTCATCATCATCTGCCTTGTTTTCCCACATTCAAGGCGACCATTTATGATACGATGACGTGGTTTGCCTTTTGCTTTTCTCCCGATTCCATGATCTAGCCTAACTCGAACCCGCGGCCAAGAGAAAAGGAGTTTCATTTTTATTACCTCCTTAGTGAAAACACGGTATCCATTGTATGATTATGTATTTTATAAAATTAAATCGGGTCCTTACATTTCTTATAGGTATTCAATAATAATTTAATCTCGTTTTCCTTCTTATCGCAATCATCATCACAAAAATTGCGCAGATTGTTCCATTGCCAACGGATAATGCAAATTATATCCCTGGTTAGCGTTGAGTCACTAGACAGGATCGGTGAGTCAGTCGAGGCCCCATGATTGAAGAAGTGATCACATAGGAAGTCTATTACGTCGTTCCCGTCTGATTGCTAGGCCTTTTGGCGATGACGGTTATAATGGTTACTTAGTACGAGTAGAAGGTTCCAATTTGCATCTAAATTTTGTATCCTGAAATTATTGCCCTCCGTCACACTCCAAAATAAGTATGAGTACTTCGAATCGGGAAGAAAAGACTTTAATGCGTTTACTAAGTTTTTTTGAACATTCCAGGAATTGTTTTCTTAGTGTCTCTTAACTACTTTTTTTTTTTAAGTACAAATTGAAAAGGTTGATTCGCTGTATCATTTTCAAAACCATATATTCCATATTTCTGCGTATTTCCGATGAGTAATGAAAATTAGCAAAACTTGTTCCGATACAACCTTATTACATTCTTCAGCTTTCCGATTTTCTGTCTTAACCCAAGCATACTAAGGGAACTCAACCAGGATTGAGGGTTCTCCTCCTGGTTCGATAGCTTTCGGATTTTTCAGAGACTTATTGGTTTCGAAAATTTAGAAGAAGCTACTGAGGGGCACGGAGGCCGAGTAGGCTAACGCGTTAGCAAACACGCGTTGTCACTGACAGAATGGGATTGATAACCCGAAGATAGCCAATTCAAACCCCAGAGCCTGAGGACATTCCATAATATCGGTAGTAATCCCTTAACCTCTGCCCTTTCCCAGGAAAATCCCGTATAGCTTAAAGGCTAGGAAGGGGAAAACAATAAAATAAATACGTTAATTAATCAGAATTTATTAGTCTGAAAATCAGGATTTTCAGTTAATACTTTTTTATTTTGAAAAGCCAACGTTTCGATCCAACTTGTGGATCTTCATCATTACTGTGGGACTTTTGTATTACTCTGAACTCAGAAGCCCTGATGAAGATCCACAAGTTGAATCGAAACTTTGGCTTTTCAAAATAAAAAGGTTTAACAGAAAATCCTGACAATTAATTAACCTATCTGAAAGAATAAAAGTGGACTATCTCTCACCTCTACAAAAAAAAAAAATAATAAAAATAGATAAAGCCACTGATAAATATTTGAAAAATGGTTAATTTTATTCTCCGATTAATTTATGTATTTGCCTTATAGAAGCTTATTTCAATACAAATTTATAATTGGACGACTAACGATCAGTTCGTTTGATGCTATCCGGTTGACTCATCGCGTTGGTGTTACTCATTATGAACCAGACATCAGCAAGATAGTGATTCAGAGAGAATATCGAAAGTTGTAAATAAAAACTTTGATACTAAAAATAAGCAGATTAATATAAAAGGAATACTACAAAACAAAAATCCTGTTCTCGCCAAATCAGACCTCATCTGGATAAAAAGCCTGAACCACATATGCCCAAACCTTAGCATATTTGGGAAACAATAACGTATAAGTTGAAATTTCACCCACATTTTATTGATTGATTTTAGTTGTCATTGTTCAATCCACACCATACCAATTTCAATAAAAATTTAATTATGTAATAAAGTTTTTTTTATGATTGGATGGCTAATCAGTTCGATTACTCATATCCCAATGTTGGTATTAACCAGCCATGAACATCGTAGTAAATAAAAGAGACTTCTTAAATAGTAATTACTTATAATTTGAATATTACAGATAAAATTAATATTATAGCATCTTTCAATAGTATTGAGGATCACAACGTAAAACTTATCGTGCGGCGGAAACAACTTTTCTCAAGTTTTACCCCGTTTATGTATCTACACCGAAAACGGAATTCTCGTTTAGTTTTTCTTTTCTTTTTTCGATTCGTGAAAGAAACTTTAAAGAAGAAACTCAATACGGCTCCACACAACTCCTTAGCTGATGTTTTACTATCGGCACCTAACCGTTAGTTTTCCTTTTAAGTTGTTATGCGTTGCTGACGCCATAAAAGAGGTAGAAAGCAGTCTTGCCGGCCGTAACTGCCAGTTATTAAACTGAATTCTTCTTTCTGTTTCCTTTTTCTCAATTTCCTCATTGTGTTTCTTAAACGATACCCCTCTTGGTCTGTGGGAAAGAAGTGGTGTATGCATTCCATAAATAATAGAAAATGTACATTCCGTGTGGTCTTTTAACTGACTGATAGTTAACAAAATGCTATTGAGACAATTTGCGGTTGGCTTTAAAATAGGTAATGTGAAGCTAAAATCGGTAAATATTGTAATTAGAGGTGTTTGGTGGTACGGCCCTGTGTTGGTGTTTACATTATAAATTTTATAATGTATATTTGTTTAAACCATTGTCGAATGATTAACATTAATAAACATATTAATTATTTATTATTTATTTTTTTAGTTTTAAATGGACATATTGAAACAGGATTTACGAGGACCATTGATGATTAAACTGATCAATAGTTAAATCAGAAATGATTTATTTAAAATGAAACTGTATTTCCAGCGTAATCCTCAACGACTCATTTTAACTTGAGCTACCTCTCAAGAGTGTTCCTATTCTCTCATCGATGTTTTATATATTAAGTTTATTTGGTAGAATTATCAAAGAACATGATGTGTTGAAAAATCCTTTGCACAGAGAGTACAGGTGCTTCAATATTTCTGTCGGTTGAATGCATTAGGAAAAAATCTTTCTTTTATTTTGACATGTTTGAGAAAATTTATCTTCTTCACTGTCATTTAAAACAAGATGCCTTTTTATTCTTTATTCGTCGTCAGCTTTATACTTATTTTACTGCTCGCCTTTGGGCTGGATGCCACTTCTTTCGACTAAATGAAATAAATTCCGCTAGGGAATGTTTATGGCTGCAAGTAACTAAATATTCAAGTTTTATATCGCCAGAACATACAACACTTAGCTCACAGTTTCCTAGATCAGTTGTGTCTGGTAAAACTTTAAAGTAAATGGCAAATTAGTTCTTATTATTATTTCTTATTTGTCCAACTGTTAGCGGTTGGTCTACTGAGTAAGTTCAGTGAATCAATAAGGATCTAGTATAGATCAATAAGCGTGAATCGATATTGCAAGTTTCCATACCTTATGTTTGTATTTTAATATAGTTTTATTAATACCCTCCTAAATTGAATAAGCAAAGATATCATTCTAAAATCTTAAGTATCATTGGTCGTAGGTGGGCTAAGAACACGGGTATTGATTTGAAGGTATGTTAAGCTAATCAAATCTGGACAGTTTTGCCTTCAAAGAAAGTCAAAAATATTTTATTCTAACGCGTAATCAAATATTTTTTATCGATAGCTATAGATTTACTATGGCTAGTAAGTTAGTAAATAACAGGTATATATTATTGATGGGTATATTGTGTCTAAGCTTAATCCTGAGCACGTCCTTGGTCTTCTTAGGTCGATATAGTAGTAATTTAAAGACAAAAAAGATCTTAATGAAGTTCTTCTTGGTGATCTTTATAGTGAACCCGCGCGCGCATTGTTAGCCATTGACGAGATTTCTAGCATCTAATAGAAATGGATTTCGTTGAATGGAGCCCTATTGTTTCTAATGAAGGAAGCAATTAACAGCTCATCCGACCTGATGCATCGCTTCGTGATAGCGAATCGCCATTAAATTAAGTTTACATATGGCGCTTCCCGACTAAATTAGTTTCGTGGCTGATGTAATTTATCTTGTTCTTCGGATGAAAACCTCCACGCTAAGTGCAACCTCTTTGTCGAAGTTGTATTTCGTTGCAGCTAAATATTTGTTGGCATTGTGCAACATGTTCTCACCGACGCAATAGACGTTGAATATGCAAAAATGTCAAGTGATTTCTTCCTTTTTTTGTTTATCAGTTAAAAGTTCCGATTGTTGGTATTCTTTAAACCCCAATGTGTATCCTTATTTGAATTTCAATTTTTCTTATTTATTCCACTATCCATGTAATTGCTATTAACAAACCTTACGATGTCAGGCACTCGTTAAAGATCCCTATCCTAATTATACCTGGATAGGCAAAATTTAGGACTCCCACTATAGCATCGTCCGATTAGCCTTAGTGGCATACAGTGACGTTAAAACAAACAAACAAACTTTAAGAAAAAAAACTGTGAGACCGGTTTTTTAAAGAAAATGGATTGTACTTTCAGTATGGACCTGGCCTATAGTTCGGTACATTAATATACCGCATAAAAAATATATATGTATCTTTTCTTTATAAACCTCTTTCCACAGCTATCACAAATCAAGCTTTGCTTAACTTTGCCGACTATCATTCAAGGCATTTGAAAAGATTTTCATCTCAACATAATTATATATACGAATTATTGTATATTTCTGATGAGGATTACTTCTTGCTTATTACGACTTATATCTTTATAAAAAAAGTGTCATCTACCATTTATAGTTTCCTATATAGATATTATATTATATCAACGGAGGGAAATCGTCCTGTGTGGATCTTGAATTCTTTTTACCATCATTTATGTATTACGGACGATTGCACTTTACATTCAATTCATCCTAGGTATTTATTACCTTCAAAAATTTAAACTTTATTAAATATTTCGAGTTACTTGTTTTACAATATTGTTTAAAATATTAAAAACCTATTGTATGCCAATGATCCACTTTAAATATTACTCTTTGTAAAAACTTATGCAACCACGGCGCCACATCGACGCGCATGACTCACATTTCAGGTTACTTATTTCATTTCATTCAACAGACTTTACAATGAAACAAGAAAATAACTAAAATAAATTACAAAAGTCTCTATAATATTTTACCACAAACACAATTTTTCAATTTCCCCTCGCGATTATACGATCATTTTATTTCTTACAGTATTGGTTACAGGGTGTTGAGTCCTTCATGATAATTTAGAATTAAATACTGTTGGTTTTAGTTATTTCCATCTTATATGGAAAAATGGCTAGTTTTCATAATTTGAGGAAAGTGAAAGGTTATTGGTGTAATGTAATATAGGAGATAATCCTATATATACATATAAAATAGCATAATATAAAATCTCAACTAAATAATATAGTAATCGGAATATAGAATATATCGAAATATATTCCGATATAATATAGTATCGGAAAGCGGAGAGATCTGTCCTATATCCTGGCGGGGAATCAGTTGTTCTATAGAATATTAATGATGCCTGATTCATCTAAATAATATGTGGCTCTCTCTTCTGATATTAATTCTTCTAGCTTTGTGGGTTAATGTATCATTGCTCACTTGTGTTATAAGTTTGTATAAAATATATGTTGAGACCTACTTAAGTTTGGAAATTTGTATTGTTTACTTTAAGAACGTTTATCAGTTTTACTGCCACATGGTTTTGAAAAACTATTTTTCTCTTGATGCTTAACCACCTATTTATTTAAGGTATGTATCATTCAGTTTAAAGTCAGTAGAACACGATTTTTATATTTAAAAAAAATATATATACATCTTTTTATAGCATGCCATAGTGCAAATTGGTAGGTTTGTTCCCTGACAGAGCGACATCAATTGGACCCCATTAGGCCACTTACTGACCTCTCCTCCCATCATTTCCCATATCAAGACTGTATTTTGTCAGTTAAGGATAATTTTTCACTTAAGGCCTTAGATTAAGGTGGCCTTTTATGTAATAGTTTCACATGCACACCTTGAAATAGATTTAGATTTGCGATCTTCCAATTCCGAAAGATTATCTTTAATTCTAATTTAGTCTTATAAGGCTATGAATGTGGCTATGTAGAATTATATTTCCACAAATATCGGTAGTATATGTTTTAGTGAATAATAAAGAAAAAAGAATTGGAGCTTAAATAAAGTTTTAATTTGCTATTATTTTGGAACTCTTCAATTTTGTAACCAATGAGGATTAAAACTTTATAAACCATCAAATTGATGAAGAGCAATAAATTTTATTTTGGGCCGATAGTACTTTTACCATAGTTACCCTCTTTGCACAATTAATTGTATGGCCATATAGAAACCAAAACAAATATTACATTAAAAATTTTGTTTAAATTTTCTAACTAAAGTTTTTTTAATTTCAACTGTTATTCTTTTATCTGTTAATTGGTAAAATTTAATTTTTCGTGACGAAAGTAAGGTAAATAGATCTAATGAATTATAAATTACTCTCATTATTCAAAGCCTTGTATATCCTACAAGCTCTAGTAAGATTACGTAGGCACTTAATGTATCAAAGCTAATTTTTTTTATCAAAAATCATTTATTTTTTTAAATTCTAAAATAATGCTATGAAATGGGGCTTAATAATTCTGATCAAAGGCGGTTTTAAGTACACGTTTCTTAATTTCATTTTACAAATTTGTAGTCCCCAGTTCAACGAGGTATGTATTAAGATTAATTTATTCTAGGACTATTACGTAAATTTAATAATTTTATTACATGTTTTCCTTATGGCTTGTTGGCTCAAATGAAACATAACAAATACTTATATTTTATTATGTTTTTAGTTGAGAAGTGTTACTTTTTTTTTTAATTTGTCTTTTTTACTTTCACTTACCTATATATGAAATATATAGTAAGTGGAAGTATTGCGATCGTGAAAAATTTCGACTTCCGGTTTTCAACGGAAATACACGTTTTGGGGTCCCCTGAGTCCAATTAACTAAGTCCCGCGAAATGGTCTGTGTGTGTGTGTGTGTGTGTCTGTGTGTGTGTGTGTGTGTGTCTGTGTGAACAGACTAGCTCAAAAACTATAAACCGTGCGAACCTGAAATTCGGTATTTAGTGTATGTATATGCCCGCGATGTGACAGCAAAAATTTCATCAAAATTGCTCAAAGGGAGGGGGTACTTTATTTAATAACTTTTTAAGTTTTTTTCGATTTTCTCAAAAACGGCTCTAACGATTTTGATTAAACTGAGTATTTGATCTATTTATATGCCCGAGATATCACTGTAAAAATTTCATCAAAATTGATCAACTGGAGGGGGGACTTTACTTAATAAAGTTTGTTTTATTTTCACGTGTTTTTTTTTTATTTACTCAAAAACGGCCTAAACGATTTTGATCAAACTGGGTATTTGATGTGTTTATATGCCAAAGATGTGATAGCCAACATTTCATCAATATTGATCAACCGGAGGGGGGACTTTACTTAATAAATTTTGTATCATTTTCACGTGTTTTTTTTTTATTTACTCAAAAAAGGCTTTAGTGATTTTGATCAAACTGGGTATTTGATGTATGTATATGCCAAAGAGGCGATAGCCAACATTATATCAAAATTGATCACCCGGAGGGGGGACTTTACTTAATAAATTTTGTATCATTTTCACGGGGTTTTTTATTTACTCAAAAACGGCTTTAACGATTAACAAAAATAAGATATGGATTTAGAAAATTGTGCGACTTTGGGAAATTATATTTAACAAAACACGTCAATTTCTTATCTAAGTAAGTTGGTAAGTGAAAGTTGTGTGTTGCGCGCACGCACCAGATTTTCTTATTTTTGTGTTACATTGGATGTTAGGACTAGAATAAACTTCCTTATTATTTATTATAGCTGTATCCAAAAAAAAAAAATTTTTTTTAGTTATTATTGAATAATTACCCTCATTGTTGATATAATTGAAGGATCGTAAAAGCTAATTGAGTACCCCGACGTCATGGCGCCCGGTTGATTATTATAACGTTTTAGGAGAACTCTGACCCAGTATAACGAGGAATAGGTTCAGGGTTAAACCACGTAACAAGCGTTCCCTAAATTATATATTAATTTTGTTGAGCCATACTTTTTTCTTTTTCTACAATTATATATTTATATATAAAGTAGACAATATCTCCTCTACACATTGGCAAGCAATATAACCTTATATACGCAATTAATTACAAATTTCTTAATATATACTGTAGTATAATAAAATATATACTGCTTGTGTGGAGTTAAAGAGAAGTGGATATGGATAGGGTACAAAATCAACAACAAAAACGCTACTTACGCCAATTATTTCAAAATAAAAAAAAATTAAAGAACAGCATTAATAATAATAAATTATGATAATAGCGATCGATGAACAAAAAGCATCTATAGAAAACATTCTGGTGCAGGTTGATAAAATAAAAATCTCCATTACTTGTGGTTCACTTAATAATTCAAAATTAATATTATGCTTATTTGGTTCAATTTTCCTTTTCGTTTCATGGGTGATTTTTATTTTAATCTCAATAATGTAATGTGGTTATCACGAAGGAAACCGTTTATTTTAAGTATTACGAAACAGGTAATTTTATTAGACAAATGCAAGAGAAGAATTTCGTATTTATTTTTAAGAAATCATTCCTCTTATTTTCTTTTTTAATGTATTCATCCTGTTCTGCATGAATACATTCATGATGTATTGAATAATTTATTCGCCTGTTAAGAAAAATGTATGCATAAAGCGATCCTCGACTTAAAACTTAACAAAAAACATGAAAATCACCACCAAAAAAAAACAAAGATAAAAATCACTTTACTTACCCTTAAAAATTAAATAAATAAATAACTTAAGACCTGCAGTAACCTTTTGGACGATAGAAATCTCGTATATATGTAAATTAATGCATCTGCTTAAAAGTTCTTGCTTTAATGTTTTCTTCTTTTTATTTTAAATGTAGGATATATTCAAGAGATAATGTATAAGACTTTGTTGTGTTCATATTTATATATTGTTATAATCCATGTTTAGTTCTGTTACTTCAACATGGTCGTTAGTAATATGTAAATTGTTTAATTGAGCAATTGTGATGACCTTCTTAGATCTGCTTAGCTATATGTGGTTTATTTTAATATAGATGTTTATACCCCTTATACTTGGAACGTTTAAGGAATAAAAAGACTATTTATCCAATGAGGGAGTTTTCGCAAGGGTAAAAGTAGTATTTCTTTTAACATATTTCCATCAAATTTCAATGGCTAGTTTCAAATATAGAAAATATATTAAAAATGTTTATTCGAGACTATTCGAATCCAGCGAATCCAGAATCCTCGTCGGCTCCTGGAGGAACTTTATATTGGATTATGTAAATCTCTCTCTTGATTTATAGTGTTATTATTTTTGTTAATAGTGGATTAAACTTTTTTTTTTTTTTTTCTATTGAATCGATTTGTAGTACGAGGAAAACAATCAGTTATGTAAGCTGTATTATATAAGTCGTGAGAAATGTTGCCCTGACCGCTGGAATTCTTCTGTGTAGAGCCTATTGAAATTTGAGGGAATGTAAAAAAAAAGTATACATATATAATTTTTTTTTCCTCCAACATTTTCGTTTTTAGCTTCATACTTAAAAACTGTTTGGAAAAGCATTGTATCAAAAAAAAGTATTCAGTCAGTTGAAGCAACATTCCTCGTGTATGCTTTTCATTTTTTTCCCCGCTTATCCAAACAGTTAGACGGATAACACAGTTGCTTGGGCTCATAAATTCCATGCCTTGGCTGACGTAAAGGCTCCATTCGCTCCCGGAGCGTCTATTCTAGTTCCCCTAGGAAATATATTTCCCCCTCAACTCCATTTCAGAAATAACAGCCTGGAACGGATAAGTCACCAGACGTGACAAGGGAGGAGAATTTGAATCGGAAGGAATTGACTCAGACCACTTTCCGCTGTTCTCATCCGACCAAAATAAGGTGTCCAGCCGTCATTTCAGAACGCTGGTGAATATGATTTTTGAATCATCTGACCTTTCCTGAATGTTAATAAATTTTATTTTATTTTAATTCTTGGAAGAGTAGAAAAACTAAATATAAAGATTTAGATCGTTAGTCGTAGCCAAAAGTCTTTATGTTGGGACGGGACGGCCGAGCGTGCTAGAGCGCGACACTCTTTTGCATTATTGAGTCTAACGGACCAAGGCGAATTTCTTTAATCAAGGCGTTCGAATCCGCCCTGAGCGGGTTGACTTTTATTTCGAGGCGGACCCACATATTAAATTTTGACCTTCTCACTAAGGTTAAAACAACAGGTTGGTTACACTTCTATAATATCCTCGTATGTAACACCTTGCCAGGGTAGGGGTACCGAAGAAGAAAATTAAATTGCTTCTCGATTATTTAGGTAACGGTCTTGTTCGTTATAATTAAATTAAGCCATATTACAATGAGAGAAATATTAAACTAAATCAGAATATTTTCTGTAACGCTGCAACTTCTTCTGTATGTAATGCTTCAATATGAAGCACTGACTTAACAAATATGTACTGTCAATGATAAATTATATAGGTCGTGGTTTGTGTCCCGAGGTAGCCCTTGGATTTTTTAATGGGAGTAAAAAATCCTTGTCCATGCCGACCATCGGATACGACGTAAAATGGAGGTCCCGAGCCTGTACGATGTCAGGTACTCGTTAAAGATCCCTATTCTAATTATACCTCGATAGGCGAAATTTCGGACTCCCACTGTAGCAGCGTCCGATTAGCCTAAGTGGCATAAAGTGACATCAAAACAAACAAACAATGATAAATTAGTGAATCGTTACTGGGAATCTTAAAAACTTATAGGTTAATAGTGAATTTCTTGAGGTTTGCAACCTGACTGCATTGTGACGGGAAAAATTATACTGATTTTGGGGAGATTCGGTGTAGTACCTTGGATATTGTACCATTTTTCCATTTGATAGTGGATTCTTGCATCTGAAACGTTTAGGTTTTCGATAAGAGAAATAGCTTATGCAACATTTTCGATTAAGGTCAACCTAATAACTTATTTGTTAAGCTCTTGCTGTGTTTAAGTAGTTAGGGTTCTTTTTTCTTCTTTTTTTAATAAGCTAATATTTGATTTGTTATTAAAAAAATCTGGTGCGATGCGCGCAACACACAACTTTCACTTACCAACTTACATTAGAAATTGACATGTTTTTTTAATTGCCATTTCTATAAATAATATAAAAAAAATGACTTGATTTTGATTAAAAATGATTAATTTAATCAAAATCATGAAAGACGTTTTTGAGATATTCCAAAAAAATGTAAAAATTGGAAAAAAAGTTATGAAATAAAGAGCCCCCTGCATTTGACCAATTTTGATGAAATTTTGTCTGTCACATTGTGAGCATATACGTACACCAAATATCCAGTCTTATCAAAATCATTACATCATGAACAAAGCTGTTGTTGAGAAAAAAAAAAAAAAAACCTAAATATTAGATAAAATTCTTTAAGTAAAGTACCCCCTCCGTTTCACCAATTTTAATGAACTTTCGGCTGTCGCATCGCAGGCATATACATACATCAAATACCCAGTTTGATCAAAATCGTGAAAGCCGTTTTTGAGTAAATAAAAAAAAAACACGTGAACATAAGACAAAATTTATTAAGTAAAGTACCCCCTCAAATTAATCAATTTTGATGAAATTTTGACTGTCATATCGCAGGCACATACATGCATTAAATATCAAGTTTAATCAAAATCGTTAGAGCGGTTTTTGAGAAAATCGAAAAAATGTAAAAATTAGATAAAATTCTTTAAGTAAAGTACCCCCTCCGATTCACCAATTTTGATGAAATTTTTGCTGTCACATCGCGGGTATATCCATACACCAAAAAACCAATTTCAGGTTCGTGCGGTTTATAGTTTTTGAGCTAGTCTGTTCACATACACACACAGACCATTTCGCGGGACTTGCTTAATTGGACTCAGGGGACCCCAAAACGTGTATTTCCGTTGAAAACCGGAAGTCGAAATTTTTCATGATCGCAATACTTCCACTTACTATATATTTCATATATAGGTAAGTGAAAGTAAATAAATCTAAAAGAACTGTATTGTAGACTATTTATGAGTGTTCATAAATGCCATGAATGCTATTACGGCTTTTGATTTGTAATGTATTGTTGATCGTATTTATTGCGGCTTAAATGTAAAACTATGTATAAGACTTTGTTGTGTTCATAGTTATATATATTGTTATAATCCATGTTTAGGTCTGTTACTTCAACATGGTGGTTAGTAAGTATGTAAATTGTTTAATTAAGCAATTGTGATGACCTTCGTATATCTGCTCAGTTCTATTATGTGGTTTATTTTAATATAGATGTTTATACCCCTTATATGTGGAACGTTTAAGGAATAAAAAGACTATTTATCCAATGAGGGAGTTTCCGCAAGGGTAAAAGTAGTATTTCTTTTAACATATTTCCATCAAATTTCAATAGCTAGTTTCAAATATAGAAAATATATTAAAAATGTTTATTCGAGACTATGCGAATCCAGGATCCACGTCGGCTCCTGGAGGAAATTTATATTGGATTATGTAAATCTCTCTCTTGATTTATAGTGTTATTATTTTTGTTAATAGTGGATTAGATTTTTTTTTCTATTGAATCGATTTGTAGTACGAGGAAAACAATCAGTTATGTAAGGTGTATTATATAAGTCGAGAGACATGTTGCCCTGACCGCTGGGATTTATAACAAACATGTTTTTGAAATACGCTATACTATCCAGGTCAGGAGCTTTGTAGAGAATCCGAAGCATATGCCTCTTACGTATTTCGCCATGTGTGATGTTAGTATACTCATAGCTGATTCTTCCCTACATTTGAGTTTTTCTTTCTATGAAAAATATGAAAGGACTCCCAACGTTATCTTGAACTATACGCAAAGAAATAAAAAAAAAAAACACATTTATTTTAAAAATGTCTATTTTGAAGTTTCTTATACTATCAAAGAAATGTAACTGGAAAAATTCATCAATGTATGGAATTAAAATTAATTCAATTTTGGACGTTTTATAAAGATTAGCGATTCAACTCTTTAATGTAATGTTATCTCGTTTATTTTCTCTATTAATTATTATAAAGTATAATGTTTTAATTTAGTATTACATAACATACATATCGCTCGTGCACTAAAACTTTTCCCTTCATTTAATATTCTTTGCATGTTTTTCCGATTGTTAAAATTTTTCATGATAATCAATCTCACAGCCTTTAACCGCTGTTTTACTCTGATGATAATAAAAATGTGAAGATGATTACAGTAACAAACTTTAAAAAGTGCGATTTTGAGCAAGACCAATCTAGATGATTTACAGCATAACATTTTCGCATGTTAATATCATAGTATTTTTTTACTTTCACTTACCTATATATGAAATATATAGTAAGTGGAAGTATTGCGATCGTGAAAAATTTCGACTTCCGGTTTTCAACGGAAATACACGTTTTGGGACCCCCTGAGTCGAAATAACCGAGTCCCGCGAAATGGTCTGTGTGTGTGTGTGTGTGTGTGTGTCTGTGTGTGTGTGAACAGACTAGCTCAAAAACTATAAACCGTGGGAATCTGAAATTGGGTATTTAATGTAGGTGTATGTCCGCGATGTGACAGCAAAAATTTCATCAAAATTGCTCAAAGGGAGGGGGTACTTTATTTAATAACTTTTTACGTTTTTTTCGATTTTCTCAAAAACGGCTCTAACGATTTTGATTAAACTGGGTATTTGATCTATTTCTATGCCCGAGATATGACTGTAAAAATTTCATCAAAATTGATTAACCGGAGGGGGGACTTTACTTAATAAATTATGTATCATTTTCACGTGTTTTTTTTATTTACTCAAAAACGGCTTTAAGGATTTTGATCAAATTGGGTATATGATGTATGTATATGCCCGAGATACGACTGTAAAAATTTCATCAAAATTGATCAACCGGAGAGGGGACTTTACTTAATAAATTTTGTATCAATTTCACGTGCACATATTTTTTATTTACTCAAAAACGATTTTGAAGAAACTGGGTATTTGATGTATGTATATACCAAATATGTAAAAGCCAACATTTCATCAAAATTGGTCCAACTGAGGGGGCACTTTATTTCTTGAATTTTTTCCAATTTTTACCTTTTTTTCGATTATCTCAAAAACGGCTTTAACGATTTTTATCAAATTCGACATGTTTAATGAAAATTAGGTTTTCTTTAATATCAGGTATGCTTTGTCATTATTAAAATGTTCTGAGGGGGCTTTTTTTTTTTGGGGGGGGGCCTTTTTTGTTTGTTTGTTTCTTTCTTATAAAGTACCTTTGTTTTTGTTTACATGGAGAAATTAACTGTCTCTCGTTACGCCTAAAAATAAGAAATGGCTAAATAAGAGATATGCTAAAATAAAGAAAACATAAAGAGGAGAAAAATATTAAAAATATTCAGTCAACTCATAAAACTCGTTGAGCCCAAGCATGCGGAGTACGCCTTTAATGACAGACCATTGTTCATAATTAAAGCCGTTCTGTTCATTTGAGAAGTGGCAATTAACAAAACGCATTAATTTCTAATCTAAGTAAGTTGGTAAGTGAAAGTTGTGTGTTGCGAGCACGCACCAGATTTTTTTTTTACAAATTTGTGCTCTTAACTAATGTAGTATACAATCTCATTAAAACATCTTATGAATAAATAGTCGATGTAACACAAAAGGGAACTAATCGCCTAACACCGTATTTCGAGAAAAGTGAAGTTAAAGTTCAATTTTGTAAAATATGGTTGTTTACTGCTATCGTTTTTGAAGTACTATAGATTTCACTTTTTCTTTTATATTATTCAAATATAAAAAACCCTGATTAAAAAAATAACTACTAATATGTTTAAAAAAAAAATGAAAAATTTATTAAATTGGTTTGGTCCTTAGCTCACTATGGTTTTTCACCAACTAAATAGGAACCATCATTAATCTAACTTTCAAACAGAATTTTCAATTTTCTTAGGGTTGTTTTCCTCAATATTTCTCGATCTATTTTAATTTTTCAATAATTTATATACTTGCAGTTTCTGATTAGTTGTTCCTATTGCAAAATTTAAATCTTTAATGGTCATAGTACTTAGAGATAAAATATATTTCTTTATATGTTAAACAATATATCTGTATAGTATTCAACTGATAAATCAATCAGTGATAAACTGCAACTTGGTGGTGGTTATATACCAAGTGCGCCTTACTTGAGATGGAATTCAACTCACCGTTCCGCTTAGGATCTCCTCAATTATCCTTAGATTACATGCTTGAATCATCGTATAATCTTTACAGTTAAATATATTATATTATTTATAAAAAGTTGGAAATTAGATATGTTTATTAATTTATTTAAAAAATCTTTTTTTTACCTTCTATATTGATAAACTTCATGCAATGACTAGGAATATTTTATTGGTATCATTTAATTGCTTTGACCTATTCTTAAAAAAGAAAAAAAAAACTCGCTATCTATTTATAGTGCCAACTTATCCGCAGCAGGATCAATCCATGAACTTGTAACAATTATGGAGATCGGAATGTCGCTTGTCCTTCGGGAAGTTGTTTATTTACAGATCACGGTCTCACAGAGATAGCTTGTACCTGGTCCATTCCAACACGATTATTTAATAGAAATCAATAAAACAACTGTAAATAAATAAAAACTATAAACTGCAATAGTGAAAATTTATTTAAATTAAATTTGATTTCATGATTGGTTAATAAGAAGTCAGATGAATGTATATTCTCTTAAGTGATCGCACTTCTACCTACTGCCGTAATCTTCTGCAGTGATTCTGCCCTCATAAAGTTGAACAAGCTCATGATGTTGCTCAATTTAAATAATTTATTCATGGATTTTCATTCTCTTTAAATGTATGCAAATGTGGAACGTGAAACATCTGTAATTTATGGATTAGTTGACTTGATTATTTAATTATATAGTTGCTAATAAACGCTGACAAGGCTGTTAATTAATCTTCATCACAATTTACCAAATTTAATCTAATATGTTGATTGTTTTTTTTAGGTAATAGTATTTTTTGAATTTTTTAAAATTATGTATTAATTATTTTGTCACCTCAAAAATATTACAGCATTTTATTATTTATATTCGGTGTTTGTTCACATCGAATGTGAACAACGATTTACCAAGCTATTGAAAATCTATATAAATTCTTTCTGATTGTATTGCTTTATTCCAGAATAATAAATGAAACTATATTCTTTTAACAGAGGCTGTAATAAATTATGAATAACGATCAAATTATACTTAGTCAATTATGCATCTTTTGAAGACAAGACAAAACAATTTTTTTATGGCTTAAACCCTTTTGCCCAAACATGAATGATATAACATAATGATGATAATTATTTTGTATACTTTTTGTGTGCTGGATGATATGCTGACATATCATCTGTTAATCTTGGGACGGGCACTCGGCCTTGCTATTGTTATAGCGAGTTGCACCACGCTGCATTTGTAACCTCATGAAATATTTTATTAAACAAATATGATAAATTTTGTAAAAATGTCCATTGAAATTGTTTTAAACCACACATTTTTTCGTTAAATGAAGTTGAACGTATAACCAGATAAACTGTCTTTTACTATGGTTAGTTCTATTATTCCTTATATCTTCTACTGATACCTATTGATTAGATATAGAAACAAACTTAAAAACTATGTTATACGTCTTACCAAATCATTTTTAAGCGGTATTCCATCGGAGCGGTATGTTGCCAAGAAACAGGTTAGTCAATCGGAAGAATAATTATTGAATTTTCATTTATCGATTAAATTTTAATTAGTTTCATATTTATTTTCTATGCATGCTTAAATTAACTTAATTTTGATGAATATTATTTAAAATTTTCAGCTAGAGGTATGAATGACATATAAATACTGAATACTTCTTGTTCTTTTTTTTACTTTCACTTACCTATATATGAAATATATAGTAAGTGGAAGTATTGCGATCGTGAAAATTTTCGACTTCCGGTTTTCAACGGAAATACACGTTTTGGGACCCCCTGAGTCGAAATAACCAAGTCCCGCGAAATGGTCTGTGTGTGTGTGTGTGTGTGTGTGTGTGTGTGTGTGTGTGTGTGTGTGTGTGTGTGTGTGTCTGTGTGTGTGTGTGTGTGTGTGTGTGTGTGTGTGTGTGAACAGACTAGCTCAAAAACTATAAACCGTGGGAAACTGAAATTGGTTATTTAGTGTAGGTATATGCCCGCGATGTGACAGCAAAAATTTCATCAAAATTGCTCAAAGGGAGGGGGTACTTTATTTAATAACTTTTACGTTTTTTTCGATTTTCTCAAAAACGGCTTAATTTTGATTAAACTGAGTATTTGATCGATTTATATGCCCGAAATATGACTGTAATAATTTCATCAAAATTGATTAACCGGAGGGGGGACTTTACTTAATAAATTTTGTATCATTATCACGTCTTTTTTTTATTTACTCAAAAACGGTTTTAACGATTTTGATCAAACTTGGTATTTGATGTATTTATATGCCCGAGATGTGACTGTAAAAATTTCATCAAAATTGATCTACGGGAGGGGGGACTTTACTTAATAAATTTTGTACCATTTTCACATGTTTTTTTTATTTACTCAAAAACGGTTTTAACGATTAACAAAAATAAGATATGAATGTAGAAAAATGTGTGACTTTGGGAAATAATAATTAGCAAAACACGTCAATTTCTAATCTAAGTAAGTTGGTAAGTGAAAGTTGTGTGTTGCGCGCACGCACCAGATTTTTTCTTTTAAGAGTAAATCTATTCGTTTTGAAATCATATCAATTTCCTGAATGTTTACAATGTTAATCGTAAAAATGTGTAGTCCAAAGATGGAGTCAAACTTATTGAATTTTCGAACTGCTTGGAGGCTCAACTGTACTCGTACAATGCTCCATTTAAATAATAATCATTTTTCAAGGCTTATGTTCTACATATTAAAATTTAATTAGATTATTGGGTACTTTTCTAGTTAATGAAGACAAGAATATCTGTTTATATTTTAAAATTTAAGTAGCTATAAACAATTTTAGAGAACCTGTTGCGAATCAAAAAATATTCTGTGGGGGGGGGGGGGGATTTGGTTTCAATGGATATGGGATAGTACATTCCTCCTACATTTAAACCTGTTGGCATCATTTTATTTTTTTATTTTTTTTTTCTGGATTTTTTTGAAGATGAAGGTTTCTGAATGGATTCTGAAGGTGATAATTTGACTGAGATCACGCTCAAAAGCGAGAATTTCCCTGTAAAGGGATCCTACTATATAGAAGCCAGATATGCCTCAGTTGAGTAACTATTGATTACGAAGTGATATAAACACGCGGAAGATGCTATCTAATTTGAATGTACGACCCTGGGCCTGATCGTAGGTAGGTTCCTTTTACACTGGCTCGGCCGTGGATTCGCACCTACTTACTTTTCTAAGGCTGAATATCACTTATCCTCGCCTTTCGAATGAGATATATTTGTATTATTTAAATAATTATTACAAATAGGGTAAACCAGACAGTTATTGACACCCCAAACTTTAACTTATAGAAATAAGTAAACGAGCCCTAATTTTATTTTAAGATATACATGAATCTAATGTTTGAAGGGTCCTTTAAGTCATCTATAGGGTAAGTGTTTAGCAAACTAACCGCAGGGAAGATTTTACAATTAATACCTTCATGAAGTCAGTTGGTAGCCTGTCAATGGCTACAACCTTCTGATTTCCGTAAGGATTCTCATCCAATAGTTTTGTTCCTATTCTCTTCCTACATTTTTTTCAATAAAGGTTAGTAGTTTATTGTATTTGCTAATCTATAATTGAAGTGTCTGGAGTGATTTTAAATTAAAATAATCAATTTAAATATTATTATTCAGGGGTGACAATAACTGGTCATTTTTTTTCAATGTTATCTATTATTGACACCCCATGTCAATAACTAAACTTCGATTTTTTTTTTAAATATTGATGGCTCTGATAAATCTGTATGTTTTTTTAACTTTAATTCTAGCGTAACTAGTTATTGACATGGGATGTCAATTACTAGTTTTTGGGTTCAATGACTAGTTATTGACACTGTCAGTTCTTACTAGTAAATTTATTTTCTTTGTGTGTGTGTGTGTGTGTGTGTGTGTGTGTGTGTGTGTGTGCGTGTGTGTGTGTGTGTTTGTGTGTGTGAGTGTGTGTGTTTGTGTGTGTGTGTGTGTGTGTGTGTGTGTGTGTGTGTGTGTGTGTGTGTGTGTGTGTGTGTGTGTGTGTGTGTGTGTGTGTGTGTGTAAAACTAGTATGCCTAAGAACATTTATAACCAGTTATTAGAGGATGCCTTGAATGCCATAAAAGATGGCTTTTCTATTAAATCAGCATACAAAAGATTTAGGGTTCCTCTGGCAACTTCAGATTAAGTGATAAATTTGTAAAATCATCGTTTGGACCACGGCCGATGCTTTCAGATAAAGACGAGCTTACTCTAACTGCATGGATAGAACAATGTGCGAAAGAGGGATTTCAACATCTTACAATCAGTAAAAGAAACTATTGAATTAAAAAATATGAGCACACCCTTTAAAGGTAATTGTCCTGGTGATGTCTGGTATAAGGCTCTCTTACGAAGGTACCCCTCTATAGCTGAGAGGACTTCCTAGGGTGTACCAGTCTGGTACCAGCGCTTGTGTTTCTGAAGCCAATGTTAGGAAGTCGTTCAAGAACGTCCAACACATATTAGAAGATGAGGATTAATTTATAAATGCTTCATCCTGAAAGCATTTTCGTCCTACAATAAGGATTATGCAATAAGGTCTACCACAAAAGTGTTTAAAAGGAAATGACCATTTCCCTGAAAGTGACGAGACTGATGAATTTGTTTGTCCTGCCTGTTACATGGTGGAGTCTGACCCGTATCTAAATGAAGATGAAGATATGAATGAGGATGATGCCATGTAAATTAATTATTTTATTTTACGTTATATATACCTACCGAAATTTATAATATATTTGTTTGTTTTAAAGTAGTTTCATTTATAATGTTAAATAAAGAGGTTGAATATTTTAATTGCTTTTTATATTATATTAAAGTTTAATATGTGTAAGTGGTGTTATTTCTTTATTATGTTATTTATTTATTTATTAAAAAAAAATAAAAGTTATGGGACAGGGGGTGTCAATAACTGTGGTGCCAATAACCCATCCACAGGGTGTCAATAACTGGTTTTTTAACTTTTTTCCATAAATGTTGCCATATGGTAAAACTATTGAACTTTTGACCCAAAAAAAACTTCTTGAGTCTTTATAAGGATAAATAAAGAGGAGCTATAGGAAGTTTCAATTTGATCCCTTCATAAAAAGTTTTTTTTTTTTAATTTCACCACAGAAATTTAGTCTTAAGGGTGTCAATAACTGTCCGGTTCACCCTATATTGTTTTTATATAAGTTTTCAGTTGAACGGAATCCTCTAGTCGCATTTGGTATGTCTAGTTACATTCGACTAAGAGAGCGCTTATAATTGTTGAAATGATATGATAGTTTACTTGTGTTAAATAATTTATCCATGTAAATCAATTCCTAGATATTGCTGCCCTGCTCGACAATAGTGATTGGGTAAATGGCGAGTTCGTGCCTATCAGCCGCTGAGCCGTCTCTGTATCAAGTTTTCAGCGAAGCATGACTCACTGCCGACATGCAACATGACACACATCACGGACTCCACACCATCCGTCACTGTCAAAACTTCTCCACCGTCCGCCAAAAAAAAAAAAAATAGGGCTAATTGTTTTAGGAAGGATTGCTGGTTCGTTGACTCCAAAACTTCTCATTATACGTGACTTTTTCGACCTATTAAAACTTTATTGTCGTTGATAAGCTTATTAAGTTTATTTGCTTTGCCCTGAATGGAACTATGGAAATAAAAACAAATCATGTACTTAGACATCTATCAATCGCTGCCCTTTGTATAATTGTTTCGGTTTGAATTAAAATTGTAGCTAGTTAGTTTTGCATGTCGATATCATGACTGTTTTCGAGAGTAAGGTTTTTGAAAAATCAGAAATATGTTGACATGTTCATTATTCCAAATATGTTAAAAAATTTTGAGTGCATTGTCAATTATTACCTAATTAGTTTGTTTTTCTTGAGATGGTTCCTCTACAATCGATTTGTAGCACACAGTTGTACAGAAAACCTGTACCTCTGCAATTAACGGAGAGTTAAATGTTCAATAATTTGTGAAGTTGTAAAGCCCTGACGAAGATCCACATGTTTGGATCGAAACGTAGGCTGTCTTAATAAATAATAAGTTTTGACTGAAAATCCTGCTGGATGTATTACAGGAGCCACCACAAAAAAATAGGTAGCATTCATAGCCAGCCAAATCCAGACTCATCTTCACTACCTTGACAATAAATAAGATACCCCACTTCTCATAAAGGAAAAAACATTGTTCTATATATATTTTTTTTATTCTCTGGCATCTGATGGATATATGATCCAGGGAGTTTGTAGGTTTATTTGACAGTTACTAAGTTAATTCGATGCGTTAGTTATCATTCGGATTTAAAGAAATATTATATTTTTGTCGTAATTTTCACACATTTTTTAAATATTAAAATTTTAACACAATTTTCAGTTCATTTTTATTGTTGAGTAGCAGCTTGTTTTCCTAGTTAACTATTGTTATTCTAGAGACGAATTATATCTTATTAGTCTTCCCTTTTTATGTTTATACTTAAGGATTCTCCAAGAAAGCAATGGGTTTCTTCAACCTAGATTTTGTAAGGCCTCCCCTAGATTAATGTCATAGACCACGTGTCATTTAATATTCATTCTTGTATCGTTCGATTCTATTTTGGCTTATAGACTCCATACTTTGAGGCACTTCTTAGGCCTCCGGGCTCTCATAACCAAGGAATGTAATGAGAAGGGAACTTGAGAAAGATCGGTACCGATGTATTGCCCACGGGATCGTCATGTTACTCTAATTATCCCGTCAAATCTAGGTTTTGCAGTGGGACTGAAAAGACAGATCTGATGATACCATACATCTCTCATTTAAAATATGTATAAAGTTTCGAATATAAATTTAACTAATGGATTTACACGGTGTCTTCTCAAGATTTTTTGCTTGTTTTTATAAGAAGACATAAAATTCGATGACCCTATTAAAGAACTTTTTCTCATTTCACTATGTTGTCGATGTATTTCTGGACTTTCCTTTTAAATTAATTCTGTCCTCAAAAAGTACAACCCTTGAATATATCTATCATCCTTGTGAATAAGTGATTAAAAAGGAAAGTAATATGGATCTTCGTCTCTGCTACTGTTTATTATATTTTGTACGTTACAAACGTTTCGACCTCCAGGGCCGTCTTCAGTATCTAAAAATTACATAAATTAATGTTTGGTTAGTCAAATTTTTAAAAATTAATAAAAGATATGTATAATAAGGAGATATTACTACTTAAATTACTGCATCATCCTAATCATATTACTGCCTTCCCAGTAGTTAACCCTAAACGTACCAAACAGGTTTAACATCAATGTATATATTCTAAGTATAATAACTGTCAACTTAAACATACAATTTACAAGCAGGCCAGTGACTGTGTAGTCTAGTACGACGATGTAGGCCAGTGTTATTAAGTGTAAGTCTTAACAATACAGCCAACAATCCATAATATACATGAATTGTCGAAACAAACCAAGAATTATAAAAAATAGCTACCATACCATTAAAAATACTAAATTATGGTGTTCATTGTTATATTGAATATTTTAATCTTTGATGTTGAAGTAGAAATTTATGATTAACCTGCATAGAAATGTATATATGATGTGATTTTGTGTGTGTGTAGATAGATATATTTAATTTCATATGGTTTTTATTTAAAAAATTTAGTTATTAATTTATTAATATTTATTAGTGATCTATTGGAATTTATCTATTATATGTTTTCAATTAACTAGTATGGTAGCTATTTTTATAATGCTTGGTTTGTTCCGACAATTCAGGCATATTATGGAATGTTGGCTGTATTGTTTAGACTTACACTTAATAACACTGGCCTACATCGTCGTACTAGACTACACAGTCACTGGCCTGCTTGTAAATATGTTTAAGTTGACAGTTATTATACTTAGAATATATACATTGATGTTAAACCTGTTTGGTACGTTTAGGGTTAACTACTGGGAAGGCAGTAATATGATTAGGATGATGCAGTAATTTAAGTAGTAATATCTCCTTATTATACATATCTTTTATTAATTTTTAAAAAGTTGACTAATCAAACATTAATTTATGTAATTTTTAGACACTGAAGACGGCCCTGGAGGTCGAAACGTTTGTAACGTACAAAATATAATAAACAGTAGTACAGACGAAGATCCATATTACTTTCCTTTATAATTTCGAAGTCTCTAACCCCTATTTTAAATAAATTAGTAAGTGATTAAGTCGAATTTAGCACAAATGGTTTAAGTGGCTATATAGAAGCATGGAGGCGTTCATTTGAAATTAATTATTATAATTTGCGTTTAATCTGTCGATGAACAATTATTCAACTGTAATAAGATCTATTCAACTGGCTTAATGGCCTTAATCTGTTCCCAATATTTTTACATTTTTGACGATATTTCGACGCTTAATAATGAAAACCTGAATTTATACCAATACTGTTCAACTTGAAAAGCCGTGCTCTGAAAAGTAAGGAAATTTGATTTATCCACTTATTGTCAGTGATGACATATATATTCTATTGTCAATATCACTTGACTTGTTTCCTTTAGTTATTAGGAGTAGGTGCGTAATATTATTTCTATTCCTGAAACGCGTAAAAACCACTTCCTCTCTGCTTTTTTCTCAAGGTGTTTTAGAATATTGAGGATGTTACTCAGCGATGTTTTGAGCAAAGCATATGCTCCAGGTAATCACGGGCTCTTCTCTGTTACTACCTAAACTCGATCCCGCCCTTTGAAGATTGGTTGTTCTTATGATAGATGGACAAAAGGTGGAATACTAGACCATTTTCCCGGATTCCTCTCGCTAACTGGAGTACCTGCGTCGCACACAGGGGTATTTGACCCGAAAAGCTGGCCAAAACTATTTCCTTCCATTTTATTAATTCAAATGTCCTCAAAATGGCTTCTATATTTGTAATAGACATTAAAAATGCTTTTTTAGCAGTTAAAAAAAATACTCTAAGGAGAAAATTTTCACAAAATTAATTTTTACATAAATCCACCGACTCACACAGGGATATTTGACCCGAAAAGCTGGCCAAAACTATTTCCTTCTATTTTATTAAATCAAAAGTCCTCAAAATGGCTTCTATATTTGTAATAGACATTAAAAATTATTTTTTAACAGTTAAAAAAAATACTCTAAGGAGAAAATTTTCATAAAATTAATTTTTACATAAATCCACCGACTGTGAAATAGGCATCCATGGGTTTACAATTTATGTTCATATTATTTTCTCTTTATGCATTGCACCCATGAAATATGCTTGTAACTAATTAAAGATTTATTATCATTTATCTATTAATATTATTTTTAAAAAATGAAAATAGTGTAAAATAGGTGAATATAAAAAGTTATGGTGATAAAGAAAAACAATGTGTTTTCCTAATTCATTAAGAGTTGTTTAATACCTCTTCGAAACACAACTTATATCCCAGGAAGAAACGCACCAACCTTTCTTGAAAATGCATATTAAATTTAATTATTCATTATTCACTTTCCTCGTCACTTAATGAAGTTTCGGAATCACCACTATCGGTTAAGTTGGTTGGGGGAGACAACATTTCTAAAGTTTCCTTACAAAACCTGATACCTTTTTTCTTGAACTTCTCATACCCGTGATAACTGGATCTGATGTCAATATTAATCTATTAATTACATCCAGATTGCACTCTATCCGGTAAAATTTTCTGGTCTTATTTTCTCTATAAACCCGGAAATGGTTATTTCGAGTTTCTGCTGCTTCCTCAGATAAAAGACCAATATGAAGTAGAGGGCTTTTTATCACTTCAAAACCATCTCTTAAAATTTTGTGAACAGATGGCGTCATAGCATACCATCGATAAATCCGTTGTAAATTTTAAAGTAACAAATGATTTTTCAGAGCGTCCACCAGATCTTGAGCTTTTAATTGATATCGTCCCACTTAGCCATTTCTTGTTGCTGTTTCAAAAACATTTCTTTTCCTTGAAGAAGCATTCCATCTTACTTAGAAATCATGCCTCAAAATTAATCATTTATGTTTTAGCTGTTTCACCTGCTCTAGGCTATTAGCTAGGCAATATTTCCCAATGAGAAAAGACTACTAAAATTCCTTATTTTTTTTTAAAGCTAATGCTTTCGACTTAAAAAATATGTCAAATAATTCCCTTCTAGTTATTATTATTATTCCAGAAGATCCTAAAATATAAATAAATGAAAATATAACAAAATTGAATTTTTTTTATTATTTAATGAAATTGACATTTTAGTAATAAAAAATTATAAGTCTCCGAATCGCAGATATTCGCAGAATTTTTTTCAAGAAACATAATCAACGATAATTATACATTATCATAAAAAATATTTCGTTGCCCAGAAATGCCCAGAAGTATAACTTTTTAACCTTCAAATTTAATTTTTAGCTCTAAAATATACCTACCAAAAAAACAAAAAGATATTGATACTAGTATTGAATACAAAAAAATTATAACTATGTGAATAACAAGTACAAACCTTGCCTCGAACTATCCATCATATGATAACGCCGATACTTCAGTAAGAACAAAGAAAATTAATATATTTTGTAGAACAATACTTATGAGCACAGACGAGTTAAAGGATAAGGTAAGATTTGAATTAGAATAGCCGCCGGATTAAGGGCCTGGAAGAGATAAGAATCATGTTGCATGATCCCACAGGTCCTCTACTTCACCTTTGAGTCATTATTTACCAGAAATTTCAAACTTCAAAAAATGGGTTTTGGCCAGCTTTTAGGGCCAAATACCCCTGTGTGCGTCGTTACCCTCCCCGGCTAACGAGCCCGGGAGGACTTAGAAGTGCCCCGAAGTGGAGGAAGCGCCGCAGAGCGGGTGCGCGGATCGATAGGGCCCAGCTCGGGGTAAGTCAGAAGCGGGCAGTCGGGAGCTTGGGCGCAATGTCTGCCGCCGTCCTCTCCCACAGGCTAGATCCTGGCCTACTCTCCATATACATGTTCATCAAGGACTTCATACGGTAAGCTGAGGGACATCAGTATATAAATATATCAATATTATATATCGATTTCTCCAACTGTCATTTTATCATAGATAGTTTTCTGCCACCAAAAAATAAAGAACAAAATAAAAAAATATATTCACGTTTACAAGAAATTTGTTTGATTCCCTTTTCCTTCCCATTAGTAGAATTTAAGTATGTCTCTTGTAAATGATTCATGGTTGTATTTCCGAATCATGCTTCATGTTGTAGGATACACGCCTTGTTTTGAGTTCGACCTTCACCTGCTTATCTCTTGTTTTGATTTATTTTATTTATTGTTTGTTTATATATATATATATATATACTTATTTTTACACCATTTTCTTGTTATCACTATTCCTTTTTTTCATAACATATGACTAAATCCACCTTATTTACCTACATATATTCTGTCAACTTATAAAAATATTTTTTCTTTTAATCACTAATTTACAAACCTTTTCTTGCTTTTTACAAATATATATTATAAAAATATTCTATAATAAATTCGACGTAAATCATATTTCATCATAAATCAAAATTTATCACATTCATTATTCTTTAATTTAAAAAAAATAAAAAGTTAACGATGTATAATTCTAATAAGACCTTTACCATTTATAAATTGCACATTTGCAAAATCTTCCACTGGATTAAATCTCATTAGTTGGACGCTTGTCTGCCATCTTTGGTTCTAGAGCATACTAGGCAAAGTTGATCCATGTCGATCAATTGTGTTCATGATTTACACCTAAAATGCTAATGCCTAACCCCCGACACATTTTCATATTTTTATAAATATTTTATACACTGTTCATTATTATTATTTTTTATTAACAGCACGTACTATAAGTCATGATATTTCAAAATATCACTCTAATGGAGTTTATAATCATAGCACGTAATTTCATTGCCCTGAAAAAATATTTTCATTACTGAATGATGCTCCATATTGCTTATATTTGGTCAATTTTAATACACAAAAATTATAAATTATATAACTTTATATTATAATATTCATAGTATTCAATATGAATGTCCATATATTCTTTAAAATTAATTTTTTGTCAATGCCATTTTTTTTTAATTAGGTGCCTTGAAAAGGAAACAGATTTTATACAATTAGATCATTTAAATTTCCCGTTCACTTGTTGCATGCTTCTCGTCTTTTAGGTCCAAAATTCTTGAGTATACAATTTCATATGTTTTTGTTATTTTTATGTACCACATATGTTTGTTTATTTTTTAAAATAAGCTAATCTATTGAATTAATAATTAATATTTCATTTCTTTATGCATCTATGACAATTATCACTTATAACTTTGTTGTTTATTATTAATCTTGAACGAAATCGGAATTTCAAAGGTTTTTTTTTTTTTTTTTCTTAAATTTAGGCCTGATACGTGCTGTTAAACCCATTAAAAATAAATAAAATGTCAGACATATTAATTTTTTTTTCAGCATAAATATTATTTCATATATTTGTATTTATATCCATTACAGGATTCACAATATAATATCATTTTTTTTCTTTTTCATGCAACCCTCCTTCCTTACTTATAATAATATAAAGAAAAAAAATTAAAATTTCTTTAAAACGAAAAACTATCTGAAAACTTTTGTGAAAAAAGTAATTGTGATCTGGAGAAGAAAAAAATATATAAACCTGAAAATCGAATAAGAAGCTCTTTTTCTAAGTACTGTATTAATCTTTGTTCATGGGTCAATTTTGCTCAAGTAAAAATGTTTCTATTAATGTAGAAACAATTTCATAAAATGTTTTTTTTTTTTTTTTATCTTTCGTTCCCTCGGCTACTTTACTCTGCTTTAAATTATAGTACTGTTATTTTGTACTATTAAATTGGCTTTAATTACACAAAACATGGAAGGTTAATTATTCCGTTTTTTAGTTAATTGTAATTTAATGCAGTTAATTGTAGTTAATGTAATTTAATCAAAATTGACAAATATAGTTTTCCACTTAATTTTATGGGGAATTGAGGAGCGGTGAGTCAGTAACTGGGTTTTCTTCCCTTGATTGATAGCAATAAAATTCGTGCAGAATTGTAGAAACTATTTATTTTATACTAGCTATTGATTCATTTTTTAAATCGTTTTTCTATTACTTATAAAGACGAATTCTTATTATTTATTGTTATATTTGTTTTTACTGATAAAAAAAAACCTAATTTATATTTAAATATGTGTTTTATTTAGCCAAGAAACTATTAAAGTATGGTTCGAATCTCGAATCTATTTCCTGTAATTTTTTTTACGTCTTTGTAAAAATGGGACTTCCTCTTATTTTAAATAAAGGAGTGGGAAAACCTAAATTGAGGTTATCCCATATTACATGCCTGACCACCATAAGCCTCACTAGGCTAATTACCTACACGGTTTTCTCGATAAATGGCCTACTTTTAGAGGGCTGTAAAGCTGTATTTTACTTTCCATGTGATATTTTATGTTTCCCTCCAGGTTGTTGACCCCCTGAAGAACACGCGAATAGGCTCTATATTTTTCAATCTCTGTCGTCCGTGTTCTGGGACCTTCGTGACTCCGCAGTAACCTGATCCTCTCGTTTTGGCAGTTTCCGCGACGCCATTCCGAAGTTTTCGATGATTGATGTCTTTCGCCATCGCGATATCATGTAATTTAATTCTCTTCGAAAGATTTGGTGAAGCTTAAAACAGAAATCAACATTTTATGATGGCTCACAAAATCTGTTCCGAATTCTGCTATTCACTAGACAAGAGTATTTAGGTAAGCAAATATTGAAGATTCAGGCTCCCATTGCTTGATTTTTTACACTCATTTGGTCTTCATTGGACTCATGTAACATTGCTTGTCGTACCAGCATGAGTTAATTAAGAACTTGCATCAGTCTTGAAGAACCATAAGTGATGTGAATGGATTTATACAGTCTTAAAATTTTAGACCACAAGAGCTCTTCCTATTCCAGCCAGTTTCATAATAATATACTATGAACCAATACCATTGGGAATTATTGCCTACCGATGATTGCCTATTTTTAAGTTTTGACCGTTGCAGCATGCGAAGCGTTATTAACACGTTCAAGCAGGAACTGTTTAATGCTTTTCGCTCTATCGGGCGGGAGCTATTCCAAGGCATTATGCAGTATTGGCAACCCAACAATAATAAAATAAACAAGAAAAAATACTATCCTACTACTTATGTATATAATACGGTATTAGTTATATTTTTTATTAAAAGATAAATGTTTATACGTTTATAAGTATGTGAATATAAATACAATTAAATGTAAAAATAAATGAATTTACGTTAAACTTTCATTATTTTTATTTTTATATTGAATTATTTCTACTTTCTTAACACTTTTGCTGCCATGTCACCTGAAATCGAGTAACTGTTCTCTTGACAGATAATTAAATATAAATATAAAATTATAATTAAATTTCGAAACGAGAGTGTGATTCTCAGGTATTCTTTTTCGGCAGTCAAAAGTGTTAAAGATCTATTTATTTGTCAGAGGCAGCATTCTAGTGTGAGCCACCGGTGGTACACGGCGCTTGATGAGGCAGTCAAGTGTGAACCACCGGTGGTGCACGCCGGCGTGAACGTTTTAATGTTGCGAATCCATATAAATCTACTTCACTATTCTTGGTTCGTCATTATTTATTCAATATAAATTTTTATCTGGTTTTCTATATATCACTTTAAGCTAGTTTAAAATTATCCATTTCATCTTAAATTAGTTTATATAATTTTTAACTGATCTCTTGTAGATTTAGACGTTGTTTAAATTTGAATCCATTTTAATAAGTTTTTAATAAAATGTTTTTGAATAAGATATAACCGCATGAAGAAAAACAAAATTTTAATACAATTTGTGAGCAAAATGGAACTGAATCATTTTAATTTCTTTCATTCTCAAATATCTTTAACTTTGTTGTTTTACTGGTCATGTCACATTTTTTATTAGTTTATTTATTAAATAACATATCGCTCATTCCTTCGACGTCATATCTTAAGAATCGGCTATTTTTAGTTATGTTTTCTGAATGCGCTGATGCATCATAGATCCAAGAGCCTATGAAATATGTAGCAAAATATGATCAATCAAAGGGGCTGTTTAATATTAAAAGTTTTGTTTTTCTTCTAGACAATAAAGAAAAAGTCAATACGGACTAATTATCTAAAGCAATTTGCTGCTTATCATAATTTTTAATCGAAAGCTTAATATCTATTTCGAACAAATCTGATTCTACTTTTAAACTTTAAATTCACTTTCCTGAAAAATCATGTTTTTTAAGATTTGTGGTAGTAGAAATACGTATATGTTTCTGTTTCTGTTATTCATAGGATTTGATCGTCTGAAGAACAGAATCGCTATCGCTTTTTTTTTTTTTTTTTACCTGCTCCTGTAGTTCTGAGACCAAGAATCAGTTTTTTTTTTTTTTAAACATTTAAAATTAAATTTATTATTTTTGATCATTAAACTGACACGCCATACTTTTGGTTTTTCAAGAAGCCCTAAGTGCGACAACAAAAAAAAAATTAACAGTCTTTTTTTTTTTTATTACGTTATATATTTTATGAAATTTGGTCTAATGGAAAATAGCTAATAACGACTTAAATCAAATGTTATTTTAAATTGAATATAGAATCATGAGGGATGTCAGTTAAACGTTTTGATCGAATGAGACTAAATTGTTTTGTTTTGTTTTTTCTCGTTTAAAAAGGATTTTAGCCCTTCTTGCCTACCTAACATAAGGGCTGTAATGTAATACATTTTTAAAAATAATTATTAATATATCATGATTATTATAATATGGGATAACGATAGTATACTGCTGCATGAGGCAGATCAATACTAGACGGCTAGTGGGCCAACACCCAATCCCTTGACCCACCCTTACCACCTCTGTCAGAAATCCATTTCTCCTCCTCTAGCGTTATTTACACCTCAAAATCTGTTAGTGGCTTTTCGATTTTATTTTTATTTCTTTGATTTTTTATTTAATGGCCTTTTTTTATTTACGTAAATATCGTGATACATTTTTATTCATTGTTTTATTTATAATATGCATTGTAGTACCTATTGAATATTTGAGCCTTATAGGTCTCTTTAACATTCAATAATGTATTAAGGTATATATTTCGTTTATTCGTTTATATTCCTTTCTTGTTACATATTCCATTATATCTGAAATATAATTTATATATTATTTTATTAATTTATATATAAGTTTTATCGAGTTAAATTTGACAATTTGTTGTTGTTTGTTGTTGTAAATCTTTTATTAATTGTGTTAGTTATTTCTTATTTTTTTTTTTTTTACTGTTAGAGACACCTCAATGAACGTTATTCGAATTTTTAATGACTTTGATAAGTAATAGGAATTAATCATCACGGTATCTGAAATCAAAGTGTTAAATTTGACTGAATAAAAAAAATGGACTTATTTTTTTACCACCAGGATACAGATATGGAATATTACTATTCCAATATATGCTTAATATAGAAATATCCTAAATAAAATATGAATATTGATTTTCATAATTAATTTTTTTCAAATAAAAAATCGTAAAATTTTCAATTTCTATTTAAAAAAGCGTTTTGATTTTTATTATGTAAAAGTTGGACAGGAAAGATTATAAAATAAAAAAAAAACACAGTTAGTGCTGGCAATCGGTTTTATGAAACATTACCTATTTTTAATTCTTCATCGGAAGCATCTGCTATTTCTTGTTCGACGTTAGTATCTGAAATAATACGCATAATTTTTCTTTTACGGCAGATGCTATAATAAATTTCATTCGCACAGTTGTCAGAATCTTCCTGTTAAATATATCCTCCCCTTTAACCAAAATTTATAAAAATTATTTATATCAATGCATTATTATTATTTAATGGACAGAAGGTTGACAAAGCGTTATTTGATACGATTTTTATACCAAACAATTGAGTTTATTAGGCACCGAATTGTTTGTATTTATAGTCTGTTTTATCCCTTATGTTTGTTCATTTAAAATAAATTACTAAAATGGCAAAAAAAAAAGGCCATATCGTCATCAGCACGCTAAAACAACGAATGTGTATAGGTTTTTAGTTGCACATTCGTTACTTAAGCATGGTGATGACGATATAATTGCTGTGTGTTATTATTTATGCATCAAAATCTTATATAATATATATATAAAGTAAATTCTACTAGCAACCACAGACAGTGTACTATGGTTAGTCCGAAAGAAAAAAAAAATAATGTCTGAAGGTGGCCGAATCGTTTGTTTTTATTCAGATTAAAAATGTAAGAACCACACAACTTCAATTTAGTGCTGTTTATTACGAAATAAATTCTCTCCAAACGCTATAAATATGTCTATTATCTTTTAGTATACATCTTCGTTCACGTGCTTCTGTTGTTTTCTTAAAATAAAGAACTTGGGAAGAGTTGGTGTTTCCGTTGAATAAGGGGTGCGAACCTGTTATTTTTGTATACAGCAGCCCGGCCCACGTGGCCTGGAAGACCGTTAATCTTGTCAACTATGTCGTTATTGAATATAAAATGAGATATATTATATATTCATTTATTTTTATTTCGAAGGGACAATTCGGTAAAACACGTTTTCATTCATAATACTTGATAATTATTCATTGATGTTATTCTATTATTCATTCCAATGCATTGCATGAAAGAAATGCTAAATAAAACAAATGAAGAAAAATACATATTGAAATATTTTTGCAAATGAATCCTAGCATCCGATGCATCCACTACACCTTTTATAATTCGGTTTATAATTCGGCAGTCCTTTGCATTGCTTTAAAAATTTAGAGGGATAGTAAAGCTTTTAAATTTTATGATGTATAGATAGTGTGGCTTATGTCTTGACACGAACTTTATACTATCCCTAGATTAATCCCTTCACATGTACGTTAATGACACCCTGGGATAAATTATCCCCAATACTTAAAGAAACATAATAAACTAAAATTTAATTTTCTGTCATGCTTTTTCTTTGCAAGAGTGATGAATTAGATAGGGAACATCAAGAAAAAAATCTGAACATTAAGAAAAGTGTTAAGTACTTCTTAAAATTCACAAAATATCAATTAACTCGTGAAACTCGATAGTGTCCAGGCAACGAAAAATTATCCTAAGGAAATTATAATAGAATAGAATTATCAGGCAGCCATAGCTCTCCTAAATATAATGTTCAGTCCAATTGAGTCCCATTGTCATTCTACACTATAGGGCAAAAGCTACCCCATACACTTCTTGACCTTATCCTGCAAATATAAGGTGACAACTCCTTTTGTTTGTATTAGCTGTATTAGCATACGCTAGAGAAGAAGTATTTTCTGAGAACATAGGAAGTTGAAAGGAGTCACTGTGATTCATAGAAATGAAGACACATAGAACTAAGTGTGGGGTATTTTTCACCCCACTGCGTCAATCCAGGATGAAAGAGACTTGCTTGAGTGAGATGTTCGGCGGTAGAGAGTTGGCGATTCAGAGGCTAAACAAACGACGCCTTTGTAAATAAACACTTGCAAAAATATATGCGGAGACAGCTGAAAAAAAGTTGATATGTGCCAAACGATATTAATCCCGGGTTAAGGACGGGGAAACAGGAGACGGGTAAGGGTGCCAAGAAATATGGTGTGCGTGAGATGGGCGGTTATAGGGCTCTTATTCACCCTTAGGCTCTGTAGTTAAGGGCTGTCGACCCCCCTCTATGGCTTCCTCTGACCCATTTTCTTTGAAACGTAGTTTTTCTTCAATGGCTGTCCTGATGTATTTCGTGCTCTCTGATGGATAGTTATTTAGTCGGTTCCCTGGCCTCGTTTTTAATTCACTTCCTAGTCTTTCTCAATTTTATGTTTAAATGGAAAACGCGAATTTCCTTTAACCTCCAACGTTGGAAAAATGGCGCCCAAATTTTGAATGTTTTTTTTTTTTCTACTTTGTTTGATCGGAATGATCTGAAGAGTAGTGAGAAAGAGATGATTACAACGTGTGGATCCGTCCATATTTATATCTGAATTCGTCTATCTTTTCTTTTTAGTTTCTTTGATGCCATAATTTTCAAAAGGTTGGCTGGTTATTTACTTTCTGACATTTGAGAGAACTAACAGTTAATTTATTATACTACAATGCTTATAAGCTGATAGCATTATACTATAATGCTTATTAATCCTTAAACGAATGCTTTCAGGAGATCATCTGTTTTTGTTAATTTTAACCACTAAGGTCTAAGCGTTACTCACAGTTCCGTACAGTAACAGGCCTAAATGTCATTGTGTATAGATCGATGGAAGCGTTCTCATTTCTTGGCCAGGTACCTGTTGCCTCCAGTCGTTAACTTCACCATTGCTGCCCAGGCTGCCAGAAAGCTTACCACAAGACTTCGAGAAAGTTTGATAGTTTTATTTTTGCATTTATTATCATTTTTCTCCATACGCAGTAACATAATGTTTCCATTCTCCGTCATCCGAAAAAAATTATAAAAATGGACAACTTCAATTATTGGTATATCCAGATTTAATTAATCCATTGCATCAAAAAGTAAATATTTTGCACTTAGCATTTTTGGCATTTATTGACTTGTAAATACACTTCTCAAAATATTTTGAAAGAAAATTATTTAAGTTAAAATAGTTTAAAAGTTTTTCGCTCACTTTTCTGGGGTAAAAAATAACTATATTAATGTTTATTGTATTTTTTTTTTTTGTCTTCATATCTTGATTTGCGCCTGTCAACAACTTCCACAATCAGCACATTTGAGAGCTACACTAATTTAAATAAGGGCATGTTAGGCATGGGGAAGGATGGCACCCAGCGGTACCTCTTCCCTGGAAAAAATCATCGAAATTAATGTATTTCACAAGCTAAACTCTTGTTTCATTGTGTTTTTTTTTTTTTTAAATTGTTTGTGTCATTTTTGTGGTGTTCTTTCCACTCTTCATGTTTCGGGTTGACAACTGCGAGCTTTATATAAACGGTCGTAAACCCCATAAATAGAATTTTTATCAGCTCATACACGGTCTCTCACGTCGCTTTTAATGAAGGTAAAAATATCTTTACGTAATATTTGTTCTTAACAGTTAATTTCTTTTAGCTTCTGCTTCTGTAGCAATAAAATTTTGTAATCTCTTTTTAGTGTATTCAGGATAATTCTAAATATTGTAACGTGAAACAAAAACAAAAAACAACATATGATTGAAAAGAGTTCTAGACTTTCGTCGGAACAAACTGTTCTAGTACCTATTGATACGTGATTGTTCTAGAATCTTCTACGCTATTCGGGAACCATCTGGAATGTTCTAATTCAGACTAAATAGAAGGACTAAAGAGTTAGTCTTGCTCTGGAGATGAAATCATATGGTTACTTTTGTGTTACTGTGCTGTTAAAAGTTGATACTTTTTGTAACCCTGTTAATTATTTTAGGTTATTTTTTGTCTGACATTGTGAATTATTATTTTCGTTTCATAAAAATTACTAAACCCACATAAATGTTACAATATAATTAAACTTTACATTTATAAATTGTAATATCGCTAGTCCATAACATGACAGGTATAACTAAAAAAAAAAAAAAAAAAGGAATTTTTCATTGCAGCCGATCAGGTTCTTCTTTTTCCTTCCTTTGGTATTCATTACGTTTTTTTTATGCCAATTTAAATACAATTTGTGAGAAAGAAAAACCCTAAATATCCTTTTTTTTACTTGTATCAGTCTTGTTCTGTAGAAGTTATGTTTAATCTTCAAACGATCTATAATAATCACAAATAAAGTTAATTTAAACAAAAAACAGGTATCTGAAATAATACCTACTCAGTGGCAATCTACATTTAAATATTATGTCAAGTCCTACTTAGACTTCTTTCTGTTCTTTTAGGTAATTTTCTTAATACTATTCTTATTTTTTCCAATACATTTATTGAATTATCTCAAACCTCTATGATTTGCCTTCTTGTATTTTCATGTTAATTTTTACTTTCAATATTTAGATATCCACATTATAAAAATAATACTAGAAATTATAAAAATAAAGTATAATATCATTATAATTTATAATATTATATTTCCTACTTATCTAAAAGTTTTTTATCTGAGTGCACGCCCCCACCCTCCAACCTACCAAAATCATTCTTAAATCATAATCAAAAATGGATAGTGATGATTAACATATAGTTGACCTGTTTTAATTTTTTGAAATATTTTTTCTTTAATCCATATTATCTATTATTTCCCATTCTTGTTTTATCTTAAAAGGTTGTAAATAACAATTTCCTTTTTATTAAAATAAACATCAATCGAATTCATTAATTCGATTATTTGTATCAACTAATGGTCAACGGTACTTATATATATATTTAAAAACAAAAATAACTTTAGTTTTTTTTAATTGTCCACGTGCCAATGAAAAAAATAGCTCTATTGAAAAACAATCGTTTTCTTGTATATTTTTAGAATTAAAAAAAGTGGACTCCATCTTCGCCTTCTTTGAAACACAAAACAGTAAATATGTCTTTCATACTATGCATCCTATATTCTGAAATTTATGCGATGAAAACTTACTGTTATTTACCAAACCCTTAAACCTTTCGCCTCGAGAACCGTAAAATGGTTTTGTTTTTTTAGAATTCCATGGCTACGAATAAATCATTCAATGTGGCCTCCTGAACGGTAAACGGTTGCATCAGATTCTTTACAAACTGGCGATCGATCACTTATTGCAGGTCATTTAAATTTTTATCCACAAAAAAAAAATCATAATTTTGTTTATTGTGTTTATTATAAATTTTGAAGTTTGTTTTTAAGAGTTATATTTAGGAATCTGAGATTAAATATTATATCCTGTGATTAAATATCAAATTTCCTGTTCTATTGGATTCTGCTACTTTTTTTTTGTAAAATTCTATTTACAACAATTTCATTGATTTGACAAGATTCTGACTTATTTTACAACTTCACTAACGCATTTCGATTGAATTTAAACATGTAACTTGAAATATCAAAGATAAATATTTTCCTTTTTAAATTTTTTTTATTTACTAAACCAATGCTATTTACTTCGTTTATCACCAACATTTATTTTTCTTAAAATTAAGATTAGAGCAGTTAGAACCTCTTCATACCGGGCTACTATTTCTTTACATATATAGCATAAAAATTGTATTCAAAAAATCATAGCATTATTTTTAGACCAAGTAAAGATTCGTTGTCATTATTGTTTGATTGATTTAAAGTGACAGCAATTAATGATTTTTTGCTTTATTTAGTAATAATTATCTTAAATTATTCTGTGTAATAAATTTTATATCAATTGAAAAACACTAGATCGCATCCATTCCGTTACTGAGAACCAGTCAGTCCCAAGTCCATTTTTATTGATTTCGAGGTAAGTGTTGATAGATATAGATCTTTCGTTCATCGCTGCGAATTAGCTTTCCACAGGAGTGGGTAGATTTTCGTAAAAGTTAAAGTTGGTGCGGAGAAACGGTGTATTAGAATGTTTTATTTTCAAGTTATTCATATCTCGCGATTCCTCTTTTATTTATTGGAAGATTTCTATTTCATAAATGGTGCGCGTGTAACTTTAATAAAATTCTTCTTATATTCTAAAAATTATTTCACCAAAGAAGAGGAAAATGAGTTCGGTGTTAATTTTAATTTATCTATTTTGTATTTGAGTAGTGACATTAAAAAACTTATCCTAACCTTACGTGGTTGAAATTTAGTTAGCAATAGAATCATAGAGTATTTTTCGCACTCTTTCAGATTTTAATAACATTCTAAACATAGCTACACTTCATTTTTTTACCATCTCTTACAATTAATTCATCAGTGTTTTCGTTGTTTAAAACTAAATATATAAAGTGAACGTGAAGTTTTCAGGCTATACTAAGCATTTTAAAATGAAATTAATATTATATCTTAAAAATTTAAAAGTGACATAACTAGTGACTAATAAATTGTAGTTTAATTATAATATTTATTGCAATGCATGTTATTAAAATTTATATTTGTTCTTATTTCATTGAAAATAAATCACGAAATCTCTTGAACCTTTATTATTAATCGAACCATTCAGTGGATTGAATCGATCTTAAATCCTTTAAGATTAAGAATTTATCATAAAAATAAAACTTCGGACTGCCTGGTTCTCAGTTACCGATTGTATGTGTTCATGTGTTTTTCAATTTATACGAAATCGATAATTGGGACTTAAGACAGTCTGACTGTCAGGTGCCTATTTAGAGAATGGCGAGTACTTCGATTTTTTTCATTCTTACTAATCGGCATTGAACCGTTGTGTAAAAATCGTAGACGTAGATCGAAGTATGGTGTTAAGTGTTGTTCACCTGTTTAGTCCGAATAGAGTTAAAAGGTTTTGTCATGCTAGTCAGTAATAAATAGCATTCTCTAATGGTCCATTATTTCAATGAATTGGCACACGCGTTTTTAGCTGGCAAGGTGTCGGCTACGCACCGCACTATAGGGTTCAGTTGGCGCGATATCTGTTTGATATAGCAAGGCGCCGTTTGATAGGCAGGAGGCCGCTTCGCAGTTGGTATAGGAAGTTGAACGATCTGAGATAGCCTCCAATAGTCCATGTGTTCCGATTCTATGTAAATTTAGCTCTCTTATCTATACTCATCCGCGTCACTGATTCTTTTTTCTACGTTATCCTTTGGCCATTTTTAGATAATTATCTGTGTAATTTATCATTTAGAGTTAAAACAAAAAAAAAAAAAATGCCAAAACAGTATTTCCATGTTGTCAAAACTGAAAAAATAATTCCATTTATCTGTCGGATAGTTCGTTCCACTGCTGGTTATCTTGTTCCCCAGATTGCGTTATCTGGTATCTATAACTTTAGGGCCACTGACGCTTCTATGTTGACCATCCTCAGGCGACATTTGCATAACTAGATAAACCCAAATTTAGAATTATGAAATGTTTTTACTGGGTCTGACGCTTTTATATACTCCGCTAAAGAAATGAGGAATATTTTCGAATTATTCAGTTTTTCTTGCAAAGTGATTCCAGTATTGGCCACTGAAGTTCGATATTTTACTTAAATTAAAGTAAAATGAAACCCATCATATTATTTTTTATTTTTTTTTCATATTAGTAGTCGTTTTATGCATTTATTTTATATCTTACTTATTACATAGTACTTATACAAGGCTACTTTAACCTCAATCGGCATTCTCCAGTTCCATTTTGGGCTTCTGATTTCCAGTCTGCTGCTCTGCTCAGCTTTGCAGCACCTTCTTAATTTTATCTATCTGATTTTGAGTCTCCCACGTGGTCTGTTTCCAGCCACCGTGACGTTCAACGTTGCGTAGAGGCTTCTTCATGGATTTGAGTATAACCGTTAAACTCCTTACCTTCATATTGTAACACTAACGTGTGTTTAAATAATTTTTATTAGAAGAAATTTTATGACTCAAATCATTAAAAAGTTTACAAAAAGTAACCACAGTTACACAAAAGTAATCATACGCTTCGATGTTCAGAGCCAGGCTAAGCTCCTAGTCCATACCTTCTTATATTCAGTCCGAAATCGAACATCGAGAAGTACGTAGGAGAATCTCCAAGTTCTAGGACATGTACAGAACTAGTTATGAAACTGTTCAAGCAAAAAGTCCGCATCTTCAATATAACATAGAACTTTTTTTTTTTACATTGTTTATCGTTTTTAAAAACAGTTTCTCGCGTTCCAGTAAGGCTTCATGCCACAATCTCTTCTTCAACTTTTCCGCCTCTTATTAATTGCTTTTGGCCACTGTTCCTCTGGCATTTTTCGGTTATAATATTATGCAAATATATTTATAAACCTAAATCCTTTACCAATAATCTATTTACCTTAATATTTTTCTTCCTATGCCATTAGGGTAAAGAAATAAAATAAAAATAGTTATAAAAGAAGATGAGAAAATAAAATATTTTTAAATTGATTAGTTAGCTTTATTTTTTCTTTAAATTATATTGATCTATGGGCCTATCATTTGACCCTAGGAGTCAACTGTTAATTTGGTACCTGACCCATCAATGGCCTTTGATAAGCCTAAGCGTGTTCTTGACCTTCTTCCAATTAACTGTGATTCATGATATCCCATATCTGTAGATCTGACGCACGATATCCTGCCCCTGCCTAATTTCACTTCCAATACTTATTCATGAGGGGTGAGGGGGGGGGGGGGGGGTGGGGGTCGTAGTTGTGAATTCAAAGAGCATCTCTTCGCCAAAAATAGCGAGACTTTCGGTCCCGGAATTTATTACAATATATTACTGGAAGTGAATTGGAAATCCAGGCAGCTGTATATATATAGTCTTATAGTCGCTCTGAGGTTTTTTCATTACATTAAAAATGTTGAGCCGCGTGTTGTAGGGTTTTTTTTCTTGCAAATATTCATAAACATTTAGAAAACAATGTTATATTACCTCGTAACAGTTTTTAACAGTGCTATGTTAAAAATCCTATGTTTTAGAGATCATTTGCAATGTGTTATTTCTTATTGTTTTTACTCTTGGCAGTTTATTGTTTGTGCTTTTTCCAAGATACAATATATTTTTTATCACCATTAAACTGGGGGGCAGCCATCGAAATAGGCTGAATATATGTTCCAATTAAATTTCTAATACTTAATAACAGAATTACATGACTTTATAACGAGTTTTTGACTTCGAAAATCAATTTTAATAAATGTTTATTAACAATTATAATTATCGTCACGTTCCTATCTCAAATAAATTGATTTTTCTGTTGGAGAATTACTTATTACAAATTTAAACCTTGATTATTTTGTTATTCACAAAATGAAAATAAAGGTTCTACGTTTTTTTTTCCTTTGGTACAACTTCTAAAGGCAGTTTTCATTTTTTTGGAAATAATAAAATCGCTATCTGAAAAATCACTATAATTGATAGCGATGTTTCGTCGGAAGTTGACGTTATTTAGTTGATACCATCCTCATGTAACAGTAACATTCTAGTTAAAGTATCTGTTTCTTAGACATATTTTGCAATAATGATAATTCCAGTCTTATCGGCAAATTCTAATTAGGAGTTTTGTCTTGATGCCTATAAGGAAATTCCAATCATTCCCTGCTCATGAGTCACCCATTCACAGAAACGATTGTCGGAGTGGTTCTTATATTTGAAAATACTGCTAAAATTTTAATTTAATTTACATGTTGAGTTCCGGACATTTCGCTTGATATATTTGATTAAACTCACACATTTTGTACCATTGTCATAATAGACCAAAAAGTAGCACGTCTCCCTTCAACTTAAGGAAATAAATTAAAAAATATAGCGAAGATTTAGCTTTCACAAAGTTTTACATTGTCTATAAGATGGATTAGATGATGTTCATTGTCCTACCCTAACCACATGTTACTTCTTCTCTAGTGATCTTATATGAAACAATTACTTGTGATTAGAATCATCGCACATTTAGTCATGCAATCATATGTTCAGTTTTCTCTACATATTCTCCACCTGAATCCCTTTTGAAATAAATTCTCAAAGATTCGCCATTTTTCCACCTTTTCATCCTGTCTTCGCAAAAACAGGTTTCCGAATCCTTCATCGTGCCGCTCCCAAGGTTGTCCCCCTCAGGTAGCCAGATATATTTATGCCAACTGGAAGAATGGCCCCATGTCACTGTTGCGAATATGGTTGAGCTTCCAGGAAGCCTACGTGACTGAATAACCGTCCTCCCCTGGTCATACCTGGAAACGGGAGAGGGAAACATTTTTGTAGGGATTTCTGGTTTGCCATCTGCAAACTTTCTGGTATCTGTTTAACTAACAAATTTATTTTCCCTTGACTTAGAAAGAAAAGCCATTCTCGTCCTGAAGCCAAATTTGGTGACCCATCAATAATTAAAAGGAACGACTTTTTCGATGTTTACTTCCCTTGATCAATGTTATCTTCACAACCTAATTATCATATTCAGGTTAGGTTTCCGACCACGTTTGATTATTTATTTCATATCCGCTCTACAAATACGTTTATCTTGCGTTATTCGTTTCATTGAGGAAATGACTAAGAAAATTTATCGTTTATAAAAACATTGCATTATTTCATATCAAACAGTCTTTCTTTCTTTACTGATAACGTTTTATTACAAAGTAATGCTGCATTACAATAATTGTTCTTATGAACACGTTTAACAATTTAACTTGATTTCAAATGGATTAACAGAGCTTTATAATGTTTATTAAGAAAACTTCAGAAAAACAAATTCATTTTTTACTTAGTGAAAAAAAATGCCTCAAATAGTAGTATTGATAGATTGAACTATACCAATGCCGATACAATCATTACCAAAATAGATAATACGCTTTGCAGTAATATACTATTTTGCATCTCAAATTAAATACCAAAACAAAATTCTTGTTAAATGGAGATAGCTAAACACTATTCCAAAAATGCCTAACATTTGTGATTGCTTTTTCATTTGATGAGCAACTGCATAATATTTAAGCTTATTTAACAAGTCGACCTTTGGTAACCGAATATCGTTCTTTAAAGGGAAGCTATCTCACACCTTCTCAGTTTTGCTGTTGACAAAACATTTATTGAAACACTTAAGACAAAAAGAGATATAGTAAATGTTGCCATGTTCTAAAATGGCGATATTCCCAAAATTTAAGATTTTGCTACAAGTCTTTTCCAAGGGAAAGAGCAAAATACAAGGTTGCAGAATTTTCGTTGGGCTTTGTTAGCCTTTGGCAGCTGTCCTATTGAGCGATTTAGTCTGAGTTGGTTGAGGGTGTACAGCTGCTCTTCCCCTTATAGTAGTGGTAGCGCTAATAATAGCCAGAATTAGCACAAAAGGATTTAAAGAATTAACATAATGGATATATCGCCGGTATTTCGGTGTATCGATTGGGGCATCAAAAAAATTCAAAAGTCAAAATAAAAAAAAAATTTAATGTAATCTTCAAATTTAGACTATTTTTCGAATAATTCGGTATCAGAAAAAGCTTTAAGCAGTCTCAGTTTAAAAAACTTTTTTACATCAAACCATCATAAATTCACGATGTTTGGCCTTTTTGAATCATTATCAAAAATTTAAAAATATCTGAATATTCTATTAATTCTTTCTTTGATATGTTTTCACTGGTACGTTTTACTTTTAAGTTCCAGTTTTTAGTTAAAATGAAGATCAACAAAACTTTGTTATTTTGGTGAAAATGTGTCATCAATTGCATATTACTTTCTTTTCTTTTTTATAATATTAAGATAAAGCTTTTTTATTTTTTTTCAAAACATGCGATAATACAATAGACTTAATTAATTTCTTAACATGGAATTTCCAGATATTTAAAAGTTTTTTCTAATTCTTTAAAAAAGCGGAACGCCACGAATATGGTGATTTGACGTGATTAAATCATGATGAACAGTTAAAAAGGTTTTTAATGGTAGGTGACATGATTATTGATAAAATTACAAAATCAAAAAAATTAGGACCAGGTTCGTGTTATAATGTAGTATGTGTTCATAAGGTCTCGGAAGTATACAATGTTCAAAAACAATTGTAACCATAGCTAACCAGCCCCCTAATCCTCTGGTGAGACCGAGTTGCAACTGAGCTAAGCTCCATTACCCAGTTAATAAAAAAAAAAAAAATTCAATTAACTGATTGGCGTTAATTTCATGTTACGGTCCACAAGTTCTTCTATAACTTGAAACCTTCAAAATTCGGTTCTCAAAAATTCCAGAGAAATATGTCGAAAAGTTTATGGCCTCTCTCGTCAAATATTATCTATCTATTTTTTTAATGATATATTTAATAAAGTGAAGCATTTTATTACCATTTTATTTAACGAAAAATTAAACTGATGGACTTTATCTGTAATTTTTTTATGTACTGTGCTTAGTTTGTATAGATGTGTAAAATAACAAACTCATGTGTGAATTTTTCGCGGGATTGGCAACCGGCCTCACTATATATATCCTATATCTAGAGACCATTGTCAAAATTTGGAATTTGATTTATAAAAAATGTAATAAAGGCTTAAGAATTATTAATAGGAACTTTAGGTCAAAATTTGAAGGTTAGAGCTATAATCTAATTCTTATATACTTCTGATAGAGCTATTATGTTCTTCTTATATACTTTTTAATTTTTAAGCTTAAACATTATCTGTTTGGAAAGATATATACATAATGTGCACATGATATATTTTATGTATTTTTATCTTGTATATATTTTAAAGCTAATAATAATAAATTGAAAGTAACTGATCTATTACTCCAATTACTGACCGACCCATCTTGCTCAAGGTGTTCCTAACAAATGGGGGTCAGCGGGTCATGGATTAACCCGACACGCCAATTCGTGTTTTGAGGCAATTTGTGGTTAAAAATCGAGTATGATGAAAGATTACGAAGCCGTTAGTTATTTTTATGAAAAGAAATGAGGTAAAATAAAATAGAAAACGATTTTACGTGGTCCATGGCCGCGGAAGTAATTAAAGATAAAAAATGATATTAATTGTTTAACAAAAACAAAAAAAAAATCAATGTCAAGTGTTTCTTAAAACTAGCTGTAAATCTTATCTATCTGGCGTAAGTTTAGAAAAATTGGGAGTTATGAATTGTGTTAAAGTAGAAAAATGATTGATTTTTACGTAATCAAGATTTTTATTTTTCTTCAGTTTTTAACTAGTTAATATTTTTTATTAAATATCACGTGCCCTGTTTAAACTCGAGACATATTTTCTTCAGAGTTTTTTGTTTTTTTTCAAATGATAAATAATTGTTTACCTCATTGCTTTTAAGAAAGCTGTACTTCTTCTGTATATAATTGAAAGTGAGCGTTAGAGCGAAAGGGTTAAGTTATGTGTTTTGAGATATTTATGCCTCATAGTTTTCAAGTTAGTTTTTTAGATACAAGTGGTAATAATATTCTGTATAAATTCTGTTCTAATGTGATTTTCTTTTTTCTAATATCTCATAATTAAATTTAATATCTTATATGTTTATTTTATTGTACACATTTACCTACCTCTTTCTTATACTCATTAAAGTTTCCATTTTAAAAATAAAAATTACCTTAATTTTAACTGTCTTCCTTATGTCTTCCTGATGATGAGCTACATTTTAGTTCGGGTAGTAATTAATAAAAAAATATCTTATTATTTATTTCTACACTTTTTGACTTTATATACCGAGAGAGGGTGAAAAAAAATCTAAATTATATACCTACATGAAATGAAAATTTTTATTGTGATTTTTTAAATTATTTTAATGCCTGTACAAATGGCGCGCCCCACAAAATAGTAATTTCTCGCATTTTTTCAGTTTTTTTGCTTATAATCTCAAAAGATTTATCGTACCGAAATTCGTATCTTCTTAAATGAAAGAGAAAATAATATTCTCGACAATACTAAAAATATACTCGACAATAGTAGTAGTAGTAGTAGTAGTAGTAATAGGTAGTTTATAATGCTTTTTGCATTCTTCTACCAACAGAACTATACTTCTTTGTTGTCCTATACATTCTAATTTATATTATTACCATCTTATATAGTTATATAGCGACTCGAAATAATTATTTAAAAAAAAAAAACTTCATTCCTAACAAAGATGTGAATTGTGAAATAAATGTAAATATATATAGTTTTTTTTTTCTTTGTCTCTTAGTGAAGAAAAGTAGGGGCATATAATCGAAAACCAAAATGAGAGGATTCCAATGCATATAATTCTTTCTAGGTGCTTTGCCGAGTCTAATGATTTCATTACAGGTAACTTGATTTAAATTTCTATTAGCTGACTAACCGTTAATTAGCTGACTAGGGCTCATTAATTTTGCTCCCCTGGGTGGCGGAGTCGCTGACCCTAGAGGGAACAAAAGTGAACTTGGCCTGAGGCGCCACTGAAATCGGATTATCTATGCCCCGCCGGCCAAAGTGCTAGCACAAAGCTCCCGGCTTCGTCATTTTCCTATTTATAGTCTTAGGGGGCTTGTTCCTTGGAGGATGGGGCTTCGTGGGCTTCAAATATCTTATAAATTTATATATTTCTGTACCCCCTTAATACCAGTACATCGAAATTCCGAATAACCGCGGAATTGCTGATAATCATCCAACTTCGATGATAGTTCGCAAAATCATAAAAATACTTAAATGCTTTGAAAATTCCAATTTTCAAAATATATTATTTAACGTACGTAAATATTTTTTGGTTTCGCCTGTGTTGTAGTGGGCGGCATAAAAGGTTACAATGTCAAATTTCGTGGGTACGTATTCCAGCAGGTGATCTTAGGATTTTACAGAGTTAGTAAAACATCCTTGGATATGCCTTTGGCCAGATGCATATCCTATAACTGGATATGCAAAATTTAGGTTTGTATTGTAGCATCATCCGATTTAACCTTATTAGCATATTGGGATGTTAAAGCCTAAATTGGATTATAATATTAATTGTTTTTAGTAAAATGTGCAGCAGTTTTGCTTATTATTTCTTTTTTCAAGAAGAATTCTAGAGCATACCAGCATTTTGCATTATGTATTATTTCTAAAATCAATATTATATTTCCACACAATCGAAGGGCCTTAAAAATGTTTGAACACTGTTCACATAAAACAAAAAAGATTCTAAGAAAAATATTTTACAGCGCAGAACTTACTAATTGATTCGCCGTGTGCCCTCCTTTCTTTCTGTTATCTGTCAGTTAAAGTAAAATTTTATATTTGATATAAGGCATATCGTTAGTAATAATTTAATAAGCGGACATAATTTTAAAAAACCGTAATTTTTTAATAATACATTTAGAAGCTTTGTTGTTAGTTCATCCACTTTATAAAAAAAATATATTTAAGGTTAATAAAAGCCGTAGGTCACCAAATATATCATATATTTATTTAAAGTATATAATCCTTAACGTTTCGGGCTCAATGTGCCATTCTCAAAAGACAAAACTTTATGCACATAGTCACCAATTTATCCTTCTAAAAGAATTAGTCTATATTTTAAAATACATATGTCAAGTATCTATCTGAATATCTGCCACGTCTAACATCGTCAACTAGCTAGGAACGACTCACTGTTGACTTTCGGCTTTTATTAACCTTAAATAATTAAATATGGCACCGAAATAAAATGAGAAGACTATTAATAAAAAATATATATTTGAAAGGCCTAAATGATTTATGAGTTAACAAATGGATGATGAATGACGAAAAATCTGGTGTTTCGATCTTAATCATGCTAATTTAATGCATAAATAATTGAAAGGACGGTACTTCATGAAATCCACTTTTGTATTAATAAAAATTTATTTTTATTCTTTTGGTTGTAATGAAAATGTCCTTATTTATTTCGCAATACGAACACGAGGCTTAAATAAAACGCACCTTATCACAGTACTAAATGTCGCACCTTATCAGTGTGCGTAGTGTCAGGTTATAAATATCATGGTGGATTGCAGTCGGCGTTACCTGAATTACCGTTCCGAAAGGACTTTGCCGAGAAAACAATTGAATTAACTTCTTGAAGAATTAACAGCTTCATGGACAGTACAGCTTTGGCAAGTTGAAGGTTAAACTTGAATCCCCTTAAATTAAATGAATGCTTGAAGTTTATTAAGGTGCAAAGTGCGTTGTTTTTTTTATGTACTCAGTATTCTTATTATTTAATTTCGTTAATCATTAACGTCATCATTCATCTTAAAACAAATCGGTCCTGTCGATTGTACCTAACTGAAATTATTAACATCTATAACTATTATTAACTAATTAGTAGACCCCCGATTTGTGTTAGGTTATAATAAAATTTAAACTAAGGTTAGGTATAACCAGAAAAAAAAAATATTAAATTCCATCAAACAAAAATATTCAATTTAAAATTTAAATTAAGGTCTTAAAGTTGAAATATTATTTTGTATTAATTATTGAATTGCTTAGAGGCCGCTTATTATTTTTTTTTATCATCACTTATCCTCATTATCGCTGACGTTGCCCCAAGGCTTTTATTAATTTTCTTCCTTCAAGATTTATGACGCCAGGAAAATGGAAAATTTAAAAGGATGGCAAACAGGCCTAATAATACCTCCAAGGTTTATAAATCTTTATTATTACATAATGTCTTGATTTCGGGTAATTTAACAAGGTCATTTTAACAATACCTATTACGCTCTAATTCTATTTTAAAGAGAATGTGCGTAACAGTGTGTTTGTTACCTTCTAATACCAAATGCGATGCGTATATTTAATAACAAGAATACGTGATGTGTAGGTATGAGTACTTGGAAGTATGATCATTTTTTTTTTCAACTATTTTAATCATTTTTTTAATTAGTAATTAATTTTAATGGGTCGTGATAGTTTCACTAATATCTGTATCGTCAGTGTATTATTTTTTTTTTAATTTATTCTATACCCCATTTCCCCCTTTTTTTTTTTTTTTTTTTACATAGGAGAAAGTGCCCTATTATGGGATACTTTTTTGTTTAATATTTAATTGGTTGACTCTAAATTGCTTAGACGATTCAAAAACTGTTATAATTTTAGCAGTAGTAGTATACCACATCAAGAATGAAAAAACATCCTATATGTCCTTCTTAAAATTTGTAATCATGGTTAATGTGAGAAAATTAAAATTTGTACTTTTTTAAAATGGGGTATTAATATGGGATATGGGGGGTGTCTTAATATGGGATACATATCCCGTATTAGGATCATGATATAAAACGAAATATATAAGGTGAAATTTGTTTATTATACAGGAGATATTCACAAAAACATATGTTGTAAATGCCCATGACAACGTATGATCGGAAACCCGAAGATAGCAAGTTCAAAACCGGAATTAATAATATTAGGGTCTGGCCACACATGTCCGCCCCGGATCCGCACCGTAGCAATAATACAGGTTATGTTCAGAATATTTTTAATTTAACTTACATATTACCTTTAGTTATGCCTAAAGTAGCCTGTGTCTGACATGTGTGGCTTGAACTTTAGGCATAACTAAAGGTAATATGTAAGTTAAATTAAAAATATTCTGAACATAACCTGTATTATTGCTACGGTGCGGATCCGGTGCGGACATGTGTGGCCAGACCTTTATACTCGACATTAATCCTTCACCCTCTCCCCTGGCCCGGGATACCCCGTATAGCCTAAGGGGCGAGGAAGGGGAAGTATATATACATATATATATATATATAGATAGATAGATAGATAGAAAGTTATATGTTGTAAATAAATCCATGTTTACTATGTTACAAAAAAAAAATTTATCAGGGGAATAACAATATATATATATATATATATATATATATATATATATATATATATATATATATATAGAGAGAGAGAGAGAGAGAGAGAGAGATATGTTGTAAATCCATGTTACAAAAAAAAATTAACAATTCTTTTTTTTTTTTATATACTTTACTACTTGTACACACGCGGCACCTAAAGTTTAAATAATAAATAAATTCCTTTTTTTTTTTTTTAAATATACTATTCGTTTTAAAAACCCTATTATACCTGGTCGGTAATTCTTATATTTTTATTCGTTTCTACCTTATAGAAATTTCAGCAACAAAAATAAATTCGAAGTATAAACAATAGGGAAACATATTTTTATTGAAAATGCTAAATGCTTATCTAAATGTGCTTCATCAAATCAATTTTTGGCATTTTTCCCTTCTAATATTTAAAATAAATTTCAAAATCGCTGGATCTCAAATGTGGGACATTTTTTTTAACTGAGATATCGCTGGTCCACAATAACTTTTTTTTTTTTTTTTTTTTTTATTTAATGAAATTTACAACTGTATTTAAGTAAATACATTTAGTAAATGTGACAATACTAAGAAATATGTCTTGAACAAACATGAAGAGAAGCTACCCGCTGGTAGCTCTCAACTGATACACTCAACATAGAAGGTCCCGAGGCCATCTTCTTTTCAGACGCCTAGGAGGATTGTCTGGTATAGAGGAGGAAGCGAGGCTGGAAACAAGAGGGTTCGAGTGGGTAGGGAGTTTATTATGAAAGGATTGGTATCTGGATCGGGCCAAATCGGCAACATATGGGACATTAAGGTCTTTATGGATGAGTTTATTTGTGACGAAATAAGGAGCGTTAAGGATTTTACGAAGGATTTTGGATTGCAAGGATTGGATTCGAGAGGAGTTTGATGGTTTGGTGGAGCCCCAAAGCTCGATGCCATAAGTCCAAATAGGTCTTATTATTGTCATGTAAATTAGCCTTTTATAATTAATTGGTAGTTTCGAGCGTTTGTCAAGTAAGTGTTGAAGTAGTCGGAAGCGACGAGCAGTTTCTTGCCGTTTCAGTCTTGTATGGGGATTCCAAGTAAGGCGTTTGTCCAAGTGAAGTCCTAAGTAACGGATCTGTTCGACTTGGATAAGTGGAGTGTTATTAAAGGATACTGTAGGACAGGAGGTCGTAGGTTTTCGACGGAGAGTAAAGGTAATTTGATGGGATTTGTTGGGGTTGATTTTGATTCTCCATTTTTCACACCATTCTTCGAGGATTGTGATGTGGGATTGGAGAGTTTGGGATGCAAGGTCTGGGTCATTATTAACTGCTAGCACAGCTGTGTCATCGGCGTAGGTGGTGATAACAGTGTTGGGATGGGTAGGAATGTCAGCTGTATAAACTGTGTATAGGATGGGACCTAGGATGCTACCTTGGGGAACACCAGCAGACTGGGAAAAGAGGGATGAAAAGGCATTATTATGATTTACTTTGAATAGTCTGTCTGAGAGGTAGGAACGGATAATGAGAAAGTAGGTAGGAGGAAGGAATTTTCGGAGTTTGTACAGCAATCCCGGGTGCCAGACTCGATCAAATGCTTGTTCAACATCGAGAAAGACTCCAGTACAGTACATTCTGCGCTCCAATGCAGACGAGACAACGTCAACCACACGATGGCATTGCTGGATCGTGGAGTGGGATGTTCGGAATCCAAACTGGTGATCTGGGATTATGTGATTTGAGTCCAGGATGGGGTAGAGACGTTTGAGAATGAGTTTTTCAAGGATTTTGCCCATGATGGGTAATAGAGAAATAGGACGGTAAGAGGATGGATGTTCCGGAGGCTTCTTGGGTTTGGGAATCATTTTAATAACGGCTAGTTTCCATGGATCTGGGAAATAGGTGGTTCGGAGAACAGCATTATATATGTACGTGAGAAATAAAATAGCTTTCCTGGGGAGAAGCTTTAGGATTTTAGAGGTAAATGAGGTCGTGTCCAGGAGCTTTGCGGGAAGGTAATTTCTTTATAATATAGGTTATTTCTGATGGACGAAATGCTTTAGGTGGGAGGGTCATTTGGAGAGGAGTGTCCAATTCTGCTTCAATACATTCAAGGTGAGTAGGATTAAGGATATCAGGATGTGGACTAAAAGTTTTGAAGAGGTGCTGGCTAAAAAAAAAATGCGATTTTGGGTTTTTTCACTAATTATTCTCAAATTATACCTATTCTCAATGCAAGACCACTTATAGACCGCGATAGTGATGATTCGTGAAACATTTTAACAGTCAGATAAAGTAGGCGACGGGCTTAACCGTCTAAACAGACTTTTAAGCCAGTCTTGTTACGGACCGGCGACATAATAATTACTACTACTTTGAGTCTTCTCCTATTTTTCTCTTTGAATTCTGAAATAACAATTAAAGCTGCTAGCTGCTATCTTAGCTAAGGCATCTGAGTCTTTGAAAAACATTCTTTTCTTTTTTTTGTGTCCGCGATAGATAGTACGTAGTTTGATTTTCCCTTTCGAGATTCGAATTTTCCCATAAAGCAGTATAAGAACATTTCTCTCTGGTTGTGAGTTGAGCCAACCAATTGCCCGAAACCTCTATAAAAATTACTTTTCATTAAGAATAAAATAAAATATTGGACCATTCTGTCACGATCATCCTATTCGATGAGATGATCTCACCCTGTTGTTCTTCGCCAGCCTCATGGCAATGAACCGAATGCATTCGTTCTAGAACGACCGAAGCTAATAGTTTCTGACGTCACTGAGCAGATTGAAAAATTTAAGATTTATTGAATGGCGATAGTTGGTTCTAACATTAATGGAAGCTGTTCTTTCGGTCCCTCCACCTGAGCAGTGTGCCATGGCTCCTTGAGCTGAGTGTGATATGAGGTGAGTGAGTTATTGTCACTTTTGCATTTAATTACTACAAATCATTAGTGAGGAGTAGTCATTACACTGAAAGTTAAATTTTTAGTTCACTTTTTATGAATCTCTGGACACTTCGGGAAAACATTAATTTTCCGTTGATGCTTTCTCATGTATGTAAATGCCGAATCTTTTATCATATATGTACAAATTATGAATAGAGATATTTTTTCTCGAACTTGACACTCAATACAGAACGTTTATTCCCTGCCTTACTTCAACTTTACCTTACGCCATTAACTTAACGACCTGATCTTCACATTCATTAAATTCATTCACTAGATTCGTTCACTAAATTCATTAAATTAGATTCCTTCCAATCGCGAAGATTCTGTCCTTGAACGTTTCCTAATTATATCTATTATTTTTTAAACATGAGCATGCTCTCCCATGATGTGCAACAAAATTTAAATTACAAAAACACTCTGTTTTGGAAACGAAATCTACCGTTTTTCTATGACTAATAAGTGTCTATTTAGCGTCCGATAGCAGATTACATTTCTTTTATTATTTTTTTCAGTTATGTATAAAATATTTCTTTTTCATTTATTTTAGAAGCAGTAGTAAACGAACCACTGTCAGGTTTTTTTATTTTAATTAATTATTTTCCATTTAAAATTGGACTTTTTATTACTATTGTTTCTGGGATTATTGTGTTTTTTTTTTAAACTAAAACTATTGAATGGGTCGATGACCGTTTCGATTTTCGCCTTTCTTCACCTGTCAAGTATCGATATGTGATCGATAGTTGTTGAATTAATGATGATCGCGCTACACGGCGCCCTCTTTCGCCTCATTTCTTTTATGGATTTTCTCGTTGTCGGAGAGTCGCGATAAACCTCTTGGCTTCAAAGAAAGAAAAAATCTCGTCCATGGTTATAACGAGGTAAGCTTTGCCTCTTAGTAAGTTATTTAAAATAAATTTTTCACTTGGATATCTTTGAAATTATTTCTTATAAATGTTATGAATTAATGATCTCCGGAATATTTACTAAGCGACATTTTTATTATTAGTAATGATTAAATTGTAATATCGACTAATAAAATTATAGTAGAAGTTGTTATTGTAGATGTTATTATAGAAATTTTGATTCCATTGACAAGACTGTTGCCGGTATGGTATCATTACTAGGTGAAGGGGCCAAATGACTGAACCATTACGATTAGATATCTTTCCGTAGTTGAGACTTACGTCTCATATATGCTTCAAAATAATATATCAGTTTTGCATTAAGTTAAGCATTTCATGTGATAATAGAATGCCTATAACACGAATATTGTTTTAAAACTTCAACTAATTTTTCTTCTTGCTATCTTTCAAAATAAATATAAAATATGTATCTGGGAATTGAACATGTAAATTAAAACAACTAATCATGAGAGATACAAAACACTCTCAAAGAGTGTTTTGTATTTCTAAAACTGAAAAAAAGTTATTGGTGAAATTATAAAAAAAAAACCTGGTGCGATGCGCGCAACACACAACTTTCACTTACCAACTTACTTACATTAGAAATCGACATGTTTTTTTAATTGCCTCTTTTATAAATAATATAAAAAAGATGACTTGATTTTGATTAAAAATGATTAATTTTATCAAAATCAATTAAGCCGTTTTTCAGATATTCCAAAAAAATGTAAAAATTGGAAAAAAAAGTTATGAAATAAAGAGCTCCCTGCATTTGACCAATTTTGATGAAATGTTGTCTGTCACTTGTGAGCATATACATACACCAAATATCCAGTCTGATGAAAATCATTACAGCCGCTGTTGGGTAAATAAAAAAAAACACGTGAACATAAGAAAAAGTTTATTAAATGAAGTACCCCCTCCGTTTCACCAATATTGATGAAATTTCGGCTGTCGCATCGCGGGCATATACATTCATCAAAATCATCAAAGCCGTTTTTGAGAAAAAAAAAAAAACGTAAACATTAGATAAAATTCTTGAAGTAAAGTCCCCCCTCCGGTTGATCAATTTTGATGAAATTTCTACAGTCGTATCTCGGGCATATACATACATCATATACCCAGTTTGATAGAAATCGTTAAAGCCGTTTTTGAGTAAATAAAAAAAACACGTGAAAATGATACAAAATTTATTAGGTAAAGTCCCCCCTCCGGTTAATCAATTTTGATGAAATTTTTACAGTCATATCTCGGGCATATAAATAGATCAAATACTCAGTTTAATCAAAATCGTTATTAAGAATTTTTAAGAAAATCGAAAAAAACGTAAAAAGTTATTAAATAAAGTACCCCCTCCCTTTGAGCAATTTAGATGAAATTATTGCTGTCACATCGCGGGCATATACCTACACTAAATACCCAATTTCAGGTTCCCACGGTTTATAGTTTTTGAGCTAGTCTGTTCACACACACACACACACACACACACACACACACACACACACACACACACACACACACAGACCATTTCGCGGGACTTGGTTATTTCGACTCAGGGGGTCCCAAAACGTGTATTTCCGTTGAAAACCGGAAGTCGAAATTTTTCACGATCGCAATACTTCCACTTACTATATGTTTCATATATAGGTAAGTGAAAGTAAAAATTAAATCAATTAAAATTTTGGAGCAGACGGCCTTCTTGAAGCTCAAAAGGTAGATACATTTGTTTAAAAACAATGGCAATAAGTTGTTGTAAAGGAGATATAGTGTTTACCCCTTTTTAGCATAAAATTACCCTGAAATTTTCTTGTTTCACCAAAATTCCAACTAGTAAACATTAAACCTTAGCCAAAAATATCGTCAGTTACTACATTTTTATTTAATTATAAAAATTAAATTAAGATCCAGGAGAATTTTACTGCAATTTTTTCGTCGACTGAATTCAAGTAACGCCCATTGTTATTTAGCACTTAATATCCTTTTCTTTTACAAACTAAATACTCAAACCTAACGCTAATACAAAAAAAAAAAAAAAAAAAAAAAAAAAAAAAATTGAACAAAAAGTGCTCTTCTTTCCTATCTGTTATTTAATATATTTCTATTTAAGCTGTATAATAAATGGTTTTCAATATAAAGCCAACTACTTGTTGAAAAATCACAAAAATAGCTAACTATTGAAAAGAGTGGAAAATAGATCAATATCTGATGTTTTTAATTTATTTTACGTATTAGCTATTAATAATATTAATTGATTTAGCAATTAAAAATTAATGAAAGGGACACATGTTACAAACATTACTGCATCCCTATCTGAGCATTAATTATTAAATCTTACTGCAGTTGCATTATTAATATGTAATGACATTACTTCTTGATTGCAATCTTGATATGTGATTCAAGCATTATTTGTTTTATTTCCTTGACAGTCCAATCTTAAATGTTTTTTGAAGTATTCAAAATTTAGTTGCAGATACTTCATGAAAATCTTAGTTACCTTAGGAGCACTTGTTTTAAAGTAACGAAAACCCAATCATAAAACTTTAAAATAGTACATTTGATTCCAAGTGCCAGAAATATTCAAAGAAATAAAAATTAGATAAAACGGTATTTGGGATTCCTAAAAACTTAGGTGCTAATAATAACAGGAAGATGGTTGTGTAAGAGTGCATTAATTCCAACAGAATATAAAAAAAGTTAAAGGAAATATAATGGCGAAGAGTGAACTGCAACCATATTCCTTCGCTCCTACGTTAGAGAAAATATACGCATCTATCTACTGTCAGCATTACTAATTAAACTTTGAAGAATATCATGCTTTAATTTTGGCATCATATTTGCTTGAAATGTGGATTAATGCTTAAGATTTAATAAAACATATTTTGAATGGAGAAAATATTTTATTTACATACATGCAGTAAAAAAATTTGTAGTTTGAAAATTTTTCATATTTTGGTTTTATTGACTCTTTCCTTAGTCCTCATTTACTGGAAATTAAAAGACGAAATTTTGAAATTGGATGATTTCACTCTGTTGTCTAGTGCAATCTTATAATTATTAAGCCATTTCACCATCTTTTTTTCCCCCTCGTTGTCTTAAGACCTAATAACGGTTAGTCTGGATTGAAAATTTTGCAAAATAGCTGAATAACAATCATAAGTTTTATATGTCCTAACAAATTATTCCCTTGATTAAATATTGGTCAGTCGAATATTACTTTATACCAGTTATGTTTTGTTTTTTCCTGCCCCATTTGTTGGTGTATAAAAACGCCATAAACTGAATTTATACTAGAGAACATTTGCAGTGTTGTTGTTTTTTTTCATTTATTTATTGCAGCTTAGAAGTTTTAATTTGAGATCTAGGATTAACATAGATTTTTTTATTTTTTTCATGGTTTCACAGTGCTTCTCACTAAATTCATTACCATTTATGCATAATAATACCTCTAATTTACAGGATACCAGTAGTTTACACCTACATGACTACATAGTTGTAAGAGCATGCTCAGATTAAGATATGAGTGTAGATCTTGTAGAAACCTAAAATTTTGTAGGAGACTCTTTAGACTAATTGAGTTATGATTTTTTTTTTTTCATATACAACTGGTAATCTGTCAATTAATTGGTATTTTACCTTTCAATCATTTTTATTGTTTTAACCACATACATTTATTGCATGGTTCTTTTTATAGTGGCTAGTGGCATTGCAGTTATATTAATATCAATACACCATAATTTTATGTTGGTGTGATGATTAGTAGATATGAACTAATTTTTAGCATTAAATCCTATGAACTAGAAATTCAGAATGATGAAGTGAGACACTAATAAAAAATGTATACTTCTGTAAAATATGTTAAATGTTTCCAATTTTTTGAAGGCTGTATTGCAGAGTCCTTTACATTATAAAAACTTAATTATTAAGCTTAAAATAAACAAAGCTCATCTGACGTTTAGTTTTGTTACCATGTCCTCAACAGCTGCATCACGCAGCGTACCAGAACAATTCACTCTTACAGTTATATACAGAATAAAGATGTTCTGTAATTCCGAAATACAATTTTTTTGTGTGTAACTTTCATTCTGGACTTGCGGTGTACTGTTTAAATTAAAAAATAAATTGATTATTATCATAAATTTTCGTTTGATAATTGCATTTGATAAATGATTTATTGCTGAAAATTAATTTTGTTTTATTTGTGTTTCAGCACTTCCGGGGCCAATGCAGTTGCTATCGATAATAAGATTGAGCAAGCCATGGTAAGTAGTAAAATTTATTAAGAATATTTAGTTTTGATTAAGGTACTCACTTCTTATGATAAGTACCTTATAATTGATAAAAGCACCTTACTATTATAGGTACTTTTATCAATTAAACTTACTGCAGTCCAATTTTTACAGATATTTCCAGATACAGATAAATAAATAAAATGCTGTTGTATGGATAAAAGTTGACCGATAAAAAACAGAACCATAATATAGGATTATGTTGAACTGACAATGTTGTTATTTTATGTTCTTTTACTACTAATTTCCAATGTGTCTTTCTAAATTTTTGCTCCTTTTCCTGCCACCATAACATAGCGTTCTGAGAGGTCTAGCTATCTCCGAGTGGTCTAAGTATTTTATTCTACTTCCACTTATCCATTTTTTTTTTAATGTTTGAGATCATTGGTCAGCAACTGAAGTGGTGAATGCTTCCTGACATTACACCAAAATACTTTATAAACAGTTCCATTTATTAGTCTGCAATCAGGTGATTCCAGAAATCAAGATACCTACAGATATTCTTTTATTGCATCTAATTTTAAAGTAATTTTTGAAGAGAGCGTAAAGAAGGCAGAAAGTAGTATTCCATCAAAATGGGCCTTAAGAATGTGATTCATCTTTAAGTTTGTTGTCGCCGCTTTTGAAATGCCAAAACCAACATTGTGCAGTTCTTTCATTCACAACACCCCCCCCCCCCCCAGGATGTGCCACATGGCAAAAAAAAAAAAAATACTCCCCTCCCCCTTTACTTCACATATTTTTTGGGCAGCAGCCATTCCAGATCATTTTTTTTTTTCCAATAATGCCACAAAAGTACTTGAATTTAAAAATTTGTTTTTAATTCATATGAATTGAGTAGCATAGATATTTAGTTTGAAAGAGAAACATTACTGAGCTACAGAAGTAAATTTTAATATTGCATTTTCTTCTCAGTTTCAGAAAAAAATGTATAGCATTTCATGTTTAAAATACAAACATTATCAAATGTTCAACCACTGGTTTTTATTGAAGATATAATAATGGAAATAACAAATAAATAGTTCTTAGAATTTTTGATGAAAGATACAGCTTTGTGTCTCTCCATAACATTTTTTTGAGTCTTCAGCTTGTATAATAATTATCAGGATGAAATTAATAAATTATTTTATTAAAATTTAATATCGACTTTTGACACTAACATTTTCACAAGTCTACAATCTTCTTCCACATATTAAGTTTATTTTTTAGGTTAATAGTAAGATGGTATTAGTCAACCCTGATCAATTTTAACCTTCATATTTTATGATTATTTACTATTCAAGTTATTTCCTTACAGGGATTTTCATAACATTTAAATGCCATCAGAATGGCACTAAAAGACAACAAAGCTGAAATAGAAAAAGTAATTGGATTTATTACGGACTGTAAATAGATAGGCAAAATTTAATTATATATTTTACAACCTTTTTGTTGGTGCATTACTTTATTCTCCATTGTATTTATCCTTTTTTTTTATTATTGTTTTTTTTTTTTTTTTTTAATCCATTATTATATTTTTTATTTTTTTTTTAATTATTATCATTTATTCTTATACACTCATTTTACTTTTATTTATTTATTTATACTACTTTTAGCAACCCACTGTACCCACTCCCACTTTATACCCTTTTTTTCTTTTAGTAGTAAATTTTAATTTTAAAAAAATTAATCTTATTAAGCATCTCCTATTCATATAAAGATTGAATTAAGATGAAAGCGTTGATGACTTGGGAGTTCTACACCTAACAACCCAAGGAAAAACAAACGTGACATAATTTTTTACTATTACTTATTATTGAATCATTTAGTTTTTGTTTTTTAAATTTGTGTAACCTTAATAAAGTAATAACCAGATAGACAGATTTCTTAGGTGCTTCTGCTATATTAGTCATTACAAAACTTACCTTCCATTTCTGTGGGCCCGAGGATGAAAGTAAAGACTCTTGAACCTCCATATTTCAGAAATATTTTGTGTATAGTGAATAATTTATATATATGTGTGTGTGTGTGTGTGTGTGTGTGTGTGTGTGTGTGTGTGTGTGTGTGTGTGTGTGTGTGTGTGTGTGTGTGTGTGTGTGTGTGTCTGTGTGTGTGTCTGTGTCTGTGTGTGTGAGTGCGTGCGTGTGTGTGTGTTGAACCAAGAGACTCTAAAAACAAATTTGTAATAATCATTAAAAAGTTTATCTTCTTAAGGAAGGATAAAGGATGAGAAAAGAATACAGTTTTACTGAGCATTGGAAAGTAGAGTCTTGTTTTCATTAATTTTCTTTAATAAGAATGATTCAATTCAATAGAATGATTCAATAGTTGTATCCATAGGAATGTTTTCTATGAATTACTTTCACTACCCTGTTTTGAATTTTTCATTTTAAATTCAGTTTGACCAATAACCTAAAACTTGAATAAATAAATTAAAACTAGAATTGGAATGATTGTTTTTTTTGTTCTTCGATGTGAAGTTATGCTAGTGTCAAGTGCTATAATTTATTTTTAACTCCTTAAAAAATAGTCACATTTAATATGAAAATTTCATTATTATACTCTTCCTTTGGAACAAATGTACCTGAAATAAATTTAGTGAGTCAGTATATGACTTTCTTATTGTTTTCATTATTCTTGTAACAAGTTTTTAGGTTTTTATTTTAAATGTTTTTAATATTCAAAAATCTAAATTATTAAATTATTTGATATTCTTATGTAATGCTTAATAAACTATATTAACATTTTTAAAAAAGATAAGAATGATTAAATCCTGGAGTGTTAATAAAATTAATGAAGAAGTATTCAAATATAATAGAGTAGTGTCCTAATACCTTATCTTTGACAATTTTTTAACCTTTACAAAATCATTTTTTTTTAGTAAATCAAAAATGAAAAATTGTAATGTTTTATTGATTTGAAGATAACATATTTAATCATTTTCCTTTTTAGGATTTGGTGAAGTCTCACCTTATGTACGCTGTGCGAGAAGAAGTGGAGGTGCTGAAGGAGAAGATCGCCGAGTTGATGGAGCGGATTGGTCAGTTGGAGGCTGAGAATGCGACCCTGAGGGCTGGAGCGACCCCCGAGACTCTCGCTATGCTCCCCCCACCAACTCAGACCACCACCACCAATCCTTAGGTAAATCTTTTAGAATTCACAATTATTAGAAAGTATACCGAACGAAAACTTACCCTCATATACCAACAAGTAATGATAGATTTAATGACAAAAAAATTATTTAACATATGCTCACATGGTTGTGGATGTGTATCAAAAATAAAAAATAAATAGATTTAGCATCTATATATGAATGCTAATTTATAAATTTATTAATGGACCCTAGAGGGCCAGGGGAAAGTAGGAGGGCTGAAAAAGGGGAATAAGGGTTAGACAATCATAACATCCAGACAATTTGAAAGGTTTGATAGCTTGACAAGTGAAGCTGTTGCCAACACGCCCTCTGAAAGCTTAATTAAAGATAACTGCTTTAATCATTAAACGCTTTATTTTTCTAGTTTTGAATGTTTGTAAAACTAAATGAATAGTGCAATTTATATTGAAAATTATCTATTTCCACATCCTCAACTGGAACTTAACTTCAGACACCTGTCACATAGATATAGCGTAGCTCCTCTATACTAGCTATAGCTTGTGCAAGACGTACTGTATATTTCATCGCAAATAAATTGATATCTTTTTTTCTTCCTTCTTATCTTAAATTCATGTCTGCATCAAAGGTTGCATGTCAAAACTGTTGTTTGTCACACTTGGATAGCACGATGGAGTCCTAGAATTCTAAAACCAACCAAGTCCTATTTCCATTTTTATTTTTTTTTCTACTAAGTTATCATTACGTGAAATGATTTCTTCAATAATTAGTTCAAACAAATTCTAAATGGACCTTTAAAAATAAGTTCTGTGCATTGATAACACCTTTATATGGTCGGTGTAAAACCATAGTGAACTAAGCGCCAAATTTAATAATTTTTTTGTTACCTATTTTTATTTTTTTTTTAATCATGCTTCTTTATACATGAACAATATAAATGACAAATGAAATATACTGTACTTTGAAAGTTATAGAAGTAAACACAACCCTGTATCTCAAAATTAACCTTTAACATCAGTTTTCTCAAAATATGTTGTTTGGCGCTTAGTTCAGTTTAGCGTTACACTGACCATATGACCTTTATTGGCCAGGTGCAAAAAATTTTGCAAAAATAGACGGCTGATTTGGAATGCTACATCTCAATTCAAGGAACCTTTGATGATATTGTTTTTGTTTTTGTAATATTAGATTCGTTACTTATTTAATGCTCTTTCTGTTGTAGGTTACACGTGTGTTGTGTGCATCCGAGTTGTACACTTGCGTGCTCCGCACCTGGCCCACGCCCTAGTCAGATTGGATTCACCTTTCATCAGTTGACCTTTTCTATTTAGTCACTTATGTTCTCGACTGTTTCTTCACCTAATTATGTAAATGAGTTGTCGATAAATTAAAAAGAAAAACGAGTAAAAATATTTGCATTTTTACATTTAGTTTTTAAAAATATTTTTATGTTTTAAGAGATGTGCGTATCTATATTAATGTTCCATCATAAATTTTACCTTCCACTTGTGTCATTTTATGTCTAGCTGTAGGTCTATGTATGCATAATGAATAAGTTGTATATGAATGTTGTAATCATCATATTGAAACTAGCTTTTAAACTAATATATTGGCAACTATGTTTTAAGCAAGCTATTTTCACAACTAAAACTTTCAATGGCTTATTATTATTTTTCTTTTTAAATGTGATCTTATACAGGGAAAAGGCTTTGTTCTGCTAAGAAGGAACCGACAATATCATACTGCTCAACGAAAAGAGGAAAACAAAATTAAGACGAGGTTTAAATAACAGTAAGTAAATGGTGCTCAATTCGTATTTAATGAATCTGTTAATATATTTAACAAAAAAAGAACAGAGGCATATCATGGCAGATCATATCGAGTTGAGCATCTACTGTAAATATCATATGATGTTATTCTAATCTGTTATAGTGCTTATCAAGTTCTCCGATGCACTTCAGATGCATTAGATATTATCAGTACATTAGGTATTTCATCACTAAAGGGTCCGCCCTCTTATGCCTATCTATACGTATAAAACCTAAGATGCAGAGCTTAGCTTTGAGTTATTTGAAAGTGACTATGTGTAGTGAGATTGTTGTGAGAAATGCTTAAGCATAGGAAGTGATGCCATTCAGGCTGTGGTAAAGATAGTATATTTTCTGTAATGTATATTGAAATCAGTTTTTAAATTTTATTTGAATTTTCTTCAACGGTCTAAGTTTATTTTTTAGATTTGTAGTCATTATAGAGCTTATCTAATCGTTTTATATAATATTATGATTCATATTTATTTATTATTTTAGTAATTACACAGGAATGAGTGTTAGTTATGAGATGTTTTGTAATTGACAATTATGTCTAGAGCCCGCACAATATAAAGCAGATAATATATCTGCTGGGGTTTATCGATTTGGGAATATTTTTGTATCGTATCAGAAGGTTTTGCAAGTGAATTGTATTGTTAAGTGTAGGCTTATAGACTTCTTATATTTCCTACTCTTACATTTCAAGTGTACCCAAACTTAGATTTATATAAATACATATATATTTATTGAATCACAAATATTGATATATAAATCGCTAATAAGACTAAACCCTTGTCCTATATTGAGAGATGAGTGTTATTGATAAATGAAAGGGAAATAATCTTGAAATGTGATTTAATATGCAGTAACTTGCAAGGTTACCAGATAAGTGTCAATCGGTATAAAAGTTAAACTTTTTTTTCAATACTTGTAGTCTTGTATGTTATTCCATTTCAGTCGATAATACTGAAATTAGTTTAAATGTATTTAAATTTGTATATATTATTTGAATTAATAGTGTTTTAAGACTGTAATTTGCCTATAGTATTTTCACTGAGTTTTCAATATACATCTTATTGTAAAATAGAAAAAAGAAAAAAAAAAGGTTGAAAACTGTTTATTTTATTAAATTATGACATCACAAAAAAAAAAACTGAAAAGTTATCAATAGCTGTAATTTTGTTAATTATAGTTAATATTAATTTATAATAGCAATGACATTAAAATTGAAGTAAGTTTTGGTAAATATACTCAGTATTTTTTAAATTGTTAATTTTTAATGTTGGTTACTCAAATCGTAAAGAGCTCTTGTCGTGTAAAATCAATTAATGACTTATTATCCTTCCCTGAATTGTGACATATTTATTCATTCAATTGTGATCTAGATCTATAACTGACTTTTTCTCTGGTCAATAGAACTGCAATAAATTAAAATATGTTGTTAAATTAAATCTTGTTTCATGAAATTGATGCTTGTTATGTTATAAATTGTAAATTGTTTGGTTTAAGCGATTCTGTAGATTTTCAATTTCATGAGATGAATCCACCCATTTGCTCTTCTATTCCAAACCTAATAAGCTTATATTTTGTAAAATAATTCTTTTGGATGTTTATCTATTTCAAATAAATAACATAATCATTATTATATTTCTTATATATTGTATAGCCTCAACAACTTTTGATGCTATCTAAACATCTATTTAGTTTATGAATTACTTGATTAAGCTGAGAAATAAAGTCAGTTTCAAATCTAGTATATTTATCTTTCACAATTATGATGATTATAAAAATTAGTCATAACTATTGTGTAGCTTATTCATAATAAAAACCCTTTTCAAAGCAGTTAATCAGCATTATAGTTTCCATTTTGATTTCCAATCATATCCATACATTGGTGCGAATTAGGTACTTGCTAACATAAAGGTGTTTTGGTTAACATAAAGTGTACTCAGTTTTAGTTACTGTTGTTATTTCTCAAATAATTAATTTTAATTTCAAAAATACCAATATATGTCACAATGCCTTAGTTTTAAAATGGGTATTGGAACAATTACATGCAGTTATGCAAAACTATGCTACTCCTTATTTACAAATTTTGATCTAATTTTTAAACTTTTATTTAGCTGAGAGGATAAAAAAAAAAAAAAAATCATTTTTTACAAATTTTAATTTTAATGCAGTGTTTAATCAAATCCAGAATTTTAGTTTTAATTCAAACACTTGACCTTTTACTTCCACTTTCCTATGTATTAAATATACTGCAAAGGAAAGTATAGCTATTGTAAAAAAAAAATTTAATAACAGTTAATGGAAAACGGATTTGAGATCTAATGAGTCCAAACAACCAAATCTCGCAAAATGGTCTGTGTACTTGATCAGTCTAGTTCATTAGCAATATCTAGTTGACATTATAACCTTAAATAAGATTGGATATGCCCACATGTTATAGTGAATATTTTGCCAAAACTTGCTAGCTACCTTAAAATGACAATTCATACAAGCGGTCATCCCCAAAAGCTTCTTCCTTTAGATCACTTGCCATAGTGATCAACTTTATCAACTGTGTTTTGACAGTTTTTATATTTCTACTTTTAAAGATTTAAATTTGATGCACTCTATTGCATCTGCCAATATTATAATTTCAAAAATAATTTTGTATTCAAAACCTGTATACTGTGTAGTATACTGTCAGTGTGTTTTTCACATTCTGACTTAAAAACGAAGCAGCCAATCTATTTATGGTGTGCATAATTCTATTCATGGACAGCCAAGATTAAACTCGCCAACTGCTAAAATGAGATCCACTATAGTGCTTTCCTGTGTACATTTTATAGACGCCAATATTTTTATTTTTTTTCCTCATTGAGATGGACCCCTTGCAAGATTATCGATTGATCTCTGGAGATTGAAGACCACTTTAGGTGCCAATGCTTCATCTGTTTTACACATTGGTAAAATTTTAAAAAATGGCTCTAATAAAATCATTAAGTATATCCTAATAAATTAACTCATTACATCTTGTTTGATATAACTAAACATTTCAAATTGTAACTAATAATACAAACTTATGGAAAAATAAGGGTAGGTAATATTCAAATGACTATTGCAGCCCACAGCTGGTGTGACACTAATTTCAACCAAACATTTTTTGGTGATTCTTAGTCAAAAATACTTGACCTATGTCTGTGCTTCTTTTATTAATTCACAGCATTAATTAAATGCTTACTATCGGAAAAAAAATATTTTATATAATTCGTTCAAATATTTATGTCTCCCTTTATTCTAAATGGATGTCTTGTTTATTTATTATTATATATCTAAGGATTTGTTTTTTGGGTAAACATAAATTCTGGTTTTATGAAAGTTATTCACATATATAATAAATCACAAAAACTAAAGAGCCTAGTCTAGATTAGACCTAAAAAAATTTGATTTAATAAAAAGCTGACCATAAAAACTTAGTCTTTTTTTTTTTATTTGAGCCACCCTTGGGAATAACCCTTTGGGCTTGGATGCGGGTCAAATTTCGATTCGTGGAAATTCGAGAGCTTCGAAAAATATCATCTTCATTCTTCTCCAAAGATCATTAAAAATTGTTTTAATAAGATTCTGATAATATATTGGTTTACCAAATTGTGGTTATAGCACCTTAATAAAATCTGAGATAAAAATTTTTATTGCAATAAAAGAATAAAAAAGTTTCGATGATAACCTTCAATTCAAGACTTCTAGGATCTGAATATTATAATATCTAGATAAGATTCATGATTTTCATTTGGAAAAAATATACATTTTTAAGAGAACAATAATCGGATAGTTTGAGAGCTAGGAGCTTTAAAGTTAATAATTCTTTTGTTTGTTTGTTTTTTTTAATGCCATAAAAATAGAAGGGTTTTTTGAGGTGCAAAAAATTAATAATAATTTGAATTTGCCTTAAATAAATGCTGAGATCTACTTATTGCTTAATGTCTTCTCCTGGTTTTAAGAAAAAGCCCTCTTATATTAAAAAATTTGTAATGGTCGTTGGAGTTAAGAGAGTTTAATTATTTGAACAAGGGTTCAATATAATTGAAAATTCCCTTTTAAATTTATGTAAATATAAATACAATCATTCCTTTTGGGTAACCATACAATTTAACTTTTGATTATTTATTAATATTTTATTTGTGAAGAGAAAAGATTGTTCTCGGCCGGACTTCGAACACGGGTCTCCCGCTTGACATGCCCAGTACTATATTCACTGCACCGTAAAAATTCGCAAAACAGGCGAGATCGAGGGAGAGACATCAGTGAAGACATAGGATTGGCTTGGAAGCGAGCTCAGTGGATAGCATACCGTGCATGTCAACTCCGGCCGAGTACAGTCTTTTCCTATCCCATCAAAAACAAAATATTGAACAAAATTATATTGTGTGGTTACCCACAAGAAATGATTGAATTAATATTAAAATATTTAAAATTAAAGATGTCATGAGATCCCGTCAATTGGACAAAAATGTCAACTCCCCAAATTCGCAAAACATGGGAAAGTCAGTAAAGAGGAAAGATTGGCTCGGTTTGGAAGGAGGTGTATAAAAAAGTAAAAATGTGCAATATATCGCACGTCAGCAAGATGGTTACAACTCTAAATACTTTTTTTTTTTTTTGGATAATACATGTGATGTTTCAATTGCATTCTCAAGTTTACAATATACCTACAAACAGGAACTAGGGAAAATAGTCTGATCACAAATAGTTGACCTTTGGGGCTGTTAGTACCACTGGTACTAACTACAACTCAAAAGTAGCACTCTACCTGCGTTACATGAACATGGTCATTCCCTCCATAATAGAATATGATAACTTGCCCCTTACGCAAACGGAACTAATACTATTGTGACTATATTCTGACATTTTAGGTTTTGTCATTGTGATAACTCAACATTGATATATTTTGAGTTGTAACCATCTTCTTTCTGACGTGCGACATGATACTTAGACAGTATACAAAATGTTTTGAGAATGGAAAGTCTTGTAAAAATAACTGTTGAATTGTAAATCTTATTCTCGAGGTCAATAGTTCATGACAATGATGACTGTGATCTTTCCTTTTGTAACTATTGCTTTTTAAACTGAAAGTTATATAAAAAAAACCTCACATACTACTGAATTGTAAGGTGCACAATTTCAGTGCATCACTAATAACGAATTGCTGTTGACTCTGCAAAACATTCGTGAAAAGGATCATGAAAGACATCTTCAAGTGGTCCATTAACATCATTGACCCATCAGCCACCATCAATGTTTCCAATCCACCTTTTAGATTAAATCATAGTCCTTAAATTTCTAAAAACTGTTAATAATTAACAAATTAATAAGGCAATTATTACATTTAGTAAATTAGCGACCTAGCTAAAACTTTTTGCCTTGTATTATAATCCTAAGGCAAGTTATAACAATCAAGACAATGCTTTTATCATCCTTAATGAATAGGACGATAGTTTTTTTAACTAGAAGTAGCCTCTGATTGAGGAGGAATTGATAAATTATATCAATCGATGAAAGGTCTTTTTTTTTTACCATTCCTGAAATTATGGACATTCTGCAGTATTTAACAAGCTAACATGACAGGAGTGGTAAGGTAACATGACCTTAATGCAAAATGAATTTGAACCCAGCCAGTCGACTTCTAGCCCGCTGCAATTTGAATGGTTGGTTGAGGTTACAATGGTTTGGTTGATGAAGCTAAGCTTATAGTTCCGGAGCTAGTTTTATGCAGAACCCAGGGCTCTAAAACTTTCATCTGAGTAGCCGTTTTCGAGTTGGAGGCATCGGAAAATGAGGGTAATTATTGCTCCCGCCAAATGGGAAAAATTATTCAAATTTTGTAATAAAATTTGACTGTAGCTTCTCTGGGAAACCCCTTATACATGATATACCCGAATTTCATTAAAATGGAAATATTATCTAGGTTAATTCAAGAGCATAATTGACTGAGCTAATTATACAACAGTTCAAAGGTTGTTAGATCAAGACTACTTGTTAATTGCACAACGCATGAGGTCTCGACAAAGATAACATCAGATAGGATGATATCTACAGAATTGCTACTGATAAAATAAAAAACAACAACAAAAGTTGTCAAAAAGAGGGCGTGTTAGTGACTTCTACATCGAAGCCCAACCAAGAAAATTTTGCTTACATTTACCTATATATATTTATAGATTTTAAGGATTTTCAGGCAATCTTCCTATCGTAAAGAAAACAGTTAAACATTACACACCTCTAAAATATCGGTGTATAGTTTCTAGGTAAATTTCTATTAAATATTTAAATGCAATCCATTTTTCATTTAATGAGTTTAACAAATTACTAAAGAGAGACCTTTTATATAGAAATAGTATTAGTTGATTGGCGTCTGCACTTCTTAGGGGGCGCCCATACTCAGGGCCCCCCCCCATACTCACATACGCAGGGGCCCCCCATACTCACATACGCAGGGGCCCCCCATACTCACATACGCAGGGGCCCCCCATACGACAGAAAGAAACCTTTTTTTCTCACTGAAGTCACATACTGTATTAATAGATTTCTACAGCAGTATTTAATATTTAAGGAAGGACTTCATTTTGAAACGTTCTTCTCTTCAAAACAGTTTCCTGTAATCTTCCCATGGATCCAGCCGATCAAAAAGTTAATATTATTAACGAATTAGGTTAAATTTCAATAAAGCAAATAAATTAGTTCCTTGGTGTGAAAGAAGGCACAGTCTCTTTCTCTCTTTCTCGTGGAAAATTATAAAACCTAATAAGTCATAAATAAAAATCATGAGCATCTATATCGTTAAAGCGGCAACTTATAAACTTAATCATTTATTTTTTTTTTTTCAAAAACAATTCATAAGGTGGCTTTCACGGTTACCTTTCTGACAATGGAGGGGGAGGTATTCTTTTAAGTGTTTACATGAAATAAGTTTCTATCCATGGAAAGGCAAAAAAAAAGTCAGTAGCCTCACTACCGCTTATCCGTCCTCGTCGGAACCAATACATTGCCGTTTAAGTGAGAGAGTCGGTCAATCCGGAGAAGCGTAAAAATAAAAATCTGGTGCGATGCGCGCAACACACAACTCTCACTTACCAACTTACTTAGATTAGAAATTGACATGTTTTTTTAATTGCCATTTCTATAATTAATATAAAAAAGATGACTTGATTTTGATTAAAAATTATTAATTTAATCAAAATCATTCAAGCCGTTTTTGAGATATTCGAAAAAAATGTAAAAATTGTAAAAAAATTATGAAATAAAGAGCCCCCTGCGTTTGACCAATTTTGATGAAATTTTGGCTATCACATCGTGAGCATATACATGCACTAAATATCCAGTCTGATCAAAATCATTACATAATCACAGCCGTTGTTGAGTAAATAAAAAAAACACGTAAAAATAAGAAAAAGTTTATTAAGTAAAGTACCCCCTCCGTTTCACCAATTTTGATGAAAATTTCGGCTGTCGCACCGCGGGCATATACATACATCTAATACCCAGTTTCATCAAAATCATTAAAGCCGTTTTTGAGTAAATAAAAAAAAACACGTGAAAGTGAGACAAAATTTATTAAGTAAAGTGCCCCCTCCAATTGATTAAGTTTGATGACATTTTGACTGTCGTATCGCGGGCACATACCCACATCAAATATCAAGTTTAATCAAAATCGTTCGAGCCGTTTTTGAAAAAATCGAAAAAAACATAAAAATTAGACAAACTTCTTTAAATAAAGTACCCCATCCGTTTCACCAATTTTGATGAAATTTCGGCTGTCGCATCGCGGGCATATACATACATCTAATACCCAGTTTCATCAAAATCATTAAAGCCGTTTTTGAGTAAATAAAAAAAAAACGTGAAAGTGAGACAAAATTTATTAAGTAAAGCGCCCCCTCAAATTTATCAAGTTTGATGACATTTTGACTGTCGTATCGCGGGCACATACCCACATCAAATATCAAGTTTAATCAAAATCGTTTGAGCCGTTTTTGAGAAAATCGAAAAAAACTTAAAAATTAGACAAAATTCTTTAAATAAAGTACCCCCTCCGTTTGGCCAATTTTAATGAAATTTTTGCTGTCACATCGCGGGCATATTCTTACACCAAATACCCAATTTGAGGTTCGTACGATTTATAGTTTTTGAGCTAGTCTGTTCACACACACAGAGACCATTTCGCGGGACTTGGTTATTTGGACTCGGGGGACCCCAAAACGCCTATTTCCGTTGAAAACCGGAAGTCTAAATTTTTCACGATCGCAATACTTTCCTTACTATACATTTCATATATAGGTTAGTGTCAATCCGCCCTGGGAGGGTTGACTTTTATTTCGTGGAGGCCCCACGGAATAAATCTCGACCCTCCCACCATGGTTAGAATAGGTTGGTTACACCTGTAGAGTAACCCCCCGTATGCCACACTGGCCATGTGTGGCATACGGGGGGTTACTTAAATCACGAACCAATGACTCTGGCCATGACCAAATCCCAGTAAAATTGTTAAAGCTTAGTCTCCCAGCCATCCTTCCTGCGCTCCTGCATATATACAACTTTTCCTTACTAAATTCCATCAAGTTTACACAAACTTGATAAATTTGAGGGGGCGCTTTACTTAATAAATTTTGTCTCACTTTCACGTTTTTTTTTTTATTTACTCAAAAACGGCTTTAATGATTTTGATGAAACTGGGTATTAGATGTATGTATATGCCCGCGATGCGACAGCCGAAATTTCATCAAAATTGGTGAAACGGAGGGGGTACTTTATTTAAAGAAGTTTGTCTAATTTTTATTACCTACAGCCTGGAAAAAAGCACTTATCCGTCCACTCAATAAAGTTCCTCATCCTTCATCGCCCTCTGATTTCAGACCAATTGCCATCCTCTCCAATCTCTCGAAACCATTGGAAAGATTAGTCCATTCACAACTTACATCCTTCCTCGAACAAAACGTACTTCTTAACCCTCTCCAGTCCGGTTTCCGTTCCGGTTATTCCACTCAATCTGCCCTTATAAAAATTACGCAAGACCTTTACTCTGCCATGGACCAACAGAAAATTACAATCCTGGTCTTATTCGATTTTTCAAAAGCCTTTGATTCCGTCGATCACTCAATACTCCTCTCCAAGCTTCATAACCTATCCATATCCAATAGTGCACTACTCTGGTTCCAGTCCTTCCTGTCTTCCCGTTCACAAGCAGTTATTATTCCTAATAAACCACCTTCATCGTCCTTAACTCTCTCCAGAGGTGTACCTCAGGGCTCTTCCCTTTCTCCAACCCTCTTTTCCGTCTATATAAATGACCTATCAACCGTATTGCGTCACTCCCAGTTTCATCTATATGCCGATGACCTCCAAATTTACATATCATGCCACCCTTCGAATATAATAGAAGCGGCTATAAAACTTCAAGAGGACATCAACAGCATTAACCACTGGGCGACAGAAAACAAACTACGGCTAAATCCAGAAAAAACAAAAGCAATCCTTATCGGCTCAAAACCCTTCCTGAATTCCCTTCCTTACTCTCCACTATTATATATCAACAGCACTCCTATTCAGTTCCAAGACTCCATAAAAAACCTTGGTCTGGAACCATCAAGTATCCCAAATTATCCGAAATCCATTGCAGTCCTAAAACAGCTCCTTAGATTCCCCAGATGTTTCCCCAGAAGCACCCGCCATCTCCTAGTTTCCTCTCTCATCCTTCCTCACTTTGATTATGGATGCCTGGTATACGGAGGGCTGTCTGGTGAACTGGAGATGAGATTAAAAAGATTAATGAACCGACTTATCAGATTCATTCTCGATCTTCCCAGGCACTCTCACGTCTCCCAATTGTATACTGAGCAAGGCTTTCTTCTTCCTGAATCCAGACGACAATATCTCCTTGGTTCCTTCCTATTCCAATCCTTCAGAACAAAAAAACCCACCTATATCCTCGACCTCCTTACACCTCGTTCGACCATCCACCTATTAAACCCAAGATCCCATCCCACCGACCTGTATGTTCCTATCCGTAGAACAGCCTCCTTTGAGCGATCCTTTACAGTGCGTGCAACCCACCTTTGGAATTCCCTGCCCAATTCCATACGCAGCGCTTCCTCCTTGGCAACATTTAAACACCATTTATTCACCCATCTCCTAGTTAATCAATCTTCCTCACAAATGTAAAAATGGTCGATATTTAGAACAATGTGTAAACACCATTTGTATTTTTATTATCCTATATATAATTTAGGATAATGTACATATGTCATATATATAATTTCATCCTACTGATTTAATTTTAGTCAGACAAATGTAATACCATATGTTTCCTTTTTGTTATTCTTAGGGGACTAAAAGTCCCAGAATAAAGTTATATTTTCATTTCATTTCATTTCATAAATAAGACCGGGGTCCGATGTCTTACATTCCCCTCTTAACAGCCGATTTTCACATGAAAATGTCCGAAAGTCTGAACACTTCAAAACTTAATTTAGTCGATTTTTAATGAGATTATTGCAGTTTAGTGCAGAAAATGTTGTTAACAGTTGAAATTCTGTTGTTTTTGGAATCGGGCTCCGAGATCGGTTATTTTCGATAAAGTATGGAGTAAATCCTGTATCGGTTCCCGGGGGCCTGTCCTGCGTCTCTTATGTCTAGTTCCAATCCTTACCAAGAGATAATGTCTTGAAATGCTCATTTAAATCCCTTTTTAGTCTAAAGATAACGCTTTCGTCAGAGCATTCCCATCGGACTCCGACGACCGATATTGTCTGTGGCTCATTCCAGCAGTCTGACTCCATGGACCGATACCCTTTGTTAGATCGAGGTATCGATCATGTGTCGATAAATGGCATATGAATTGTTTATAAAATATTCATTATATTGCTTGTTCGCAAACTGAAAGGTTGTTTTATTATTTATTAAAATATAACAATTGGCGACGAGGCGGTTTATGTCATCGAGAAAAGCCACACGTGCGGCTAGGAGGCAAAATGACTGGGCGGAAGAAGAGGAAGCTAGAGTACCTCGGAAGGGAGGCGATTCTTCAGCTTCGGGTTTCGCGCCAGCGGGGTTCCTTCTACCGCTACCCGGCGAGTTTGACGTGAAAAAGGACGACTGGCGGATGTACCAAGAGCGTCTAGAAGAATTTTTCATTTTAAACAACATAGATGAAAAAAAAAAGGTATCAATTTTGATTAGCATAATAGGAAAAGATGGTTATCGATGCCTGCGGGATCTTTGTGATCCAGCTCTGCCAAAAGAAAAGTCCTTTCAGGAACTGTGTTCGATTATGTCGAACGTTCGTTTCACGAATTTCTATTTTCAGGCAAAGGATTAAATTTTATGAATTGTCGCAAGGCCTACATGAGTATATCGCTGATTGGTACAGGCGCGTAAAAAACGGCGCGGCTTTATGTAAATTTGGCAATTGCCAAGAAAATATTTTAAAAGATAGGTTTGTTTGCGGCCTTTCTAATAATTCTATTTTAGATAGGTTGTGCGAGCTGAATCCGGATGACAAGTCATTCCTTGACTTTTATGAGTTGGCCTTACAACGGGAGGCTTCGGAAAAGGGAAAGTTAAAACCTTTGGAGGAGGTTGATAAAATGGTCGATACCCGCCGCCACAATAATAATGAAAAGTGTAAAGCGTGTGGTAAGTTAAATCACTCATTTGAGAAATGTATATTTAAGTCATACCAATGTCACAAATGTGGAGGAAAAGGGCACTTGGCGAACGTCTGTAAGGGTCCGTCACGTAGGACGAACCACCTTGAGGATGACCAGGTTTCCGATAGCTCGGTGTCACGGTTGGAGATATTTAAGGTGAATTCCGAAATCTCAGTTCCTCCGTTGATGGCTGACGTTATTTTCGCAGGGAAACCATTAAGGTTAGAAGTGGATACAAGTGCTGGGTTAACAATTATGCCGTCACATGTTTATAGGTCCACCTTCAGTGATCTACCATTACTCAAGACCAATATAAAATTAAAAGTATTCGGGGGAGAGGTTCTTACCCCGATTGGTATAATAAAGGGCAAAGTGGTCTGGCGTGGAAAAGAAGCGGAAGGGCAAATGATAGTTGTTCCCAAGGGATCCGTATGTTTAATGGGACGTGGTTGGATTAAAATTTTTGGCTTGCGTCTTGAAGGAATAAATTTTAATGAGGAGATCAACACTGTGGGCTTAGATAGCTTACTCGCGGAATATAAGGATCTTTTCCGAGAAGAGTTAGGCTGTTACAAGTTTGATAAAGTAAAATTACGTTTGAAATCCGATGTGAAACCAAAATTTTGCAAACCCCGACCCATTCCCTTTGCTTTTCGGGAAAAAGTTGATGAAGAATTAGAGAAATTGGAGAATTTGGGATTGATTAGCCGAGTTGATCACAGCCAATGTGGTACGCCGTTAGTTCCAGTTTTAAAGCCAGATGGATCGCTTAGGTTGTGTGCTAATTACAAAATCACGGTTAACACTTGTTTGGAAGATGAAAATATTCCCCTACCTCGCATTGAAGAAGTTTGGGATGCCCTTCAAGGAGGCGTTTATTTTTCAAAAATTGATTTTGTAAGGGCATATAATCAGCTGGAGCTAGATGAGGAATCGAAGATGATCTTGGAATGGTCCACTCACAAAGGTATTTTTAAAGTAAATAGGCTAACTTTTGGACCAAAGGTAGCTGTAGCAGTATTTCAAAGAACTGTTCAAAGGATTTTACTGGGCTTAAAGGGGGTTATAAATTTTCTGGACGTCATAATATCAGGCAGGACTCGTGAGGAACATATGAAAAACTTACGTGAAGTTTTTAAACGCCTTGGAGGCCGGGTTTACTCTGAACGTGAAAAAGTGCTCGTTTTTTCAAAAAGAAATAAAGTATTTGGGCCACATCATTTCCAGCGCTGGAATAAAATCGGATCCGGAAAAATTGAAAGCTCTTCTTGATTTACCGGTACCCAAAAATCCTTCGGAAGTTCGATCATTTGCAGGGGTGATAAATTACTATGGGAAATTCGTCGCGGGTCTGGCAGACATAATGTGTCCCCTTTATAAATTATTAAAAAAAGGTACCAAGTTCAATTGGACTTCTGAGTGCCAAATATCTTTTGAAACAGCTAAAAATAAAGTCGCGGATGGCTCTACAATGAATTGTTTCGATCCAAAGTTACCCGTTAAGCTGTATTGTGATGCTTCGAGGTATGGGTTGGGGGCAGTACTTGTTTACGTACTTCCTTCTGGAGAAGAAAACCCTTTTGCTTTGCAACTCGTTTATTGAATGCTGCCGAGAAAAATTACTCTGTCATCCATAAAGAAGCTTTAGCTATTTATTGGGGTATTTCCAAATTTTACCAATATTTGATGGGAAACAGATTTATCTTGGTTACTGACCATCAGCCGCTGGTAGCATTGTTTGGAGAAAAGAGGGGTATCCCGTAGATGGCAGCGGGAAGACTTCAGCGGTGGGCTTTTTATCTGTCCGGCTTTGACATTGCAGTTCAATATACCAAGCGCGGTTCTAATCCAGCGGATGGATTTTCTAGACTTCCGGTAGGGAGGGCTCCACCAGAACATCATCACATGGATTACGTAAACTGGCTGAACGAGAATTTTTCTGTGGCCTGGGGTAAAATTAAAATTAATACTCGTCGAGATCGTCAGCTGAGCAAAGTGTATGATTTTATCCGTCAGGGGTGGCCCAATAACTGCGAAGAATCATTGAAGCCGTTTGCTCGACGTAAGAACGATTTGAGTGTGGAAGAGGGCGTTATAATGTGGGGCTATAGGATCGTCATACCGGGGAAGTTAAGACCCGCTTTGTCGGATGAGCTACATGAGACGCATGAGGGCATGAGCAGGATGAAGTCTAGGGCGCGTTCTTATTTCTGGTGGCCATCACTCGACTCTGATATTGAGAACTATGTAAAGCGGTGTCGGATCTGTATGTCATTTAGAGATGAACCCGTGAAAATGGAGCCAACAAAGTGGCCCGCAACTTCTCGCTCTTTTGAAAGAATTCATGTAGATTTCTTGGGGCCCATCAAGGGAAAAACCTTTTTAATAATAACAGATGCGTTTTCTAAATGGCTCGAAGTTTTTAGCATGACGGGCTCGACTGCTGAGTGCACTCTAGATAAACTTAAGCAAGTTTTCGCTCGATTTGGCTTACCAAGTATTATTGTGACGGATAATGGGCCTCAGTTTCGTTCTTCGAAGATTTCTGTAAGCGAAACAACATCAAGGCAATGAAAACGCCTCCATACCATCCCTCCAGCAATGGTGCTGCTGAAAACGCAGTTAAGAGTTTTAAAAAGGGTTTACAGTTTTAAGAAGTGCCTTAAGACCAGGCAAGGTAACGAATCTTTGTGTTCTGTCGTAAGCTGTTACCTGTTCCGTTACAGGACCGGAGTTCACGCCACGACGGGAGAGACGCCGGCGAAGCTGATGCTAGGTCGTGAGATCCGAACTCGGCTAGATGCATTAAAGGAGATGGGCCGGGGCCGGATGGAGAAGGAAGATTCGGTCAACACGGGCCGTCGAGTTTATTTCAAAGAAGGCGAAAAGGTCTATGTAAGAACTTACGACGGAGGGGCTGATAAAAGAACCTGGACTGAGGGAAAAATCGTTAGAGTCCTTTTAATTTCTTTCAGCAGGATTTACTTAGTCGAAGAGGAGGAAACTAGGAAAGTCCATACGCGTCACGCGGATCAAATTATCAAGTCTGCAGCGAGTTGCGATCAGCCTCCGGCTTAAAGGGGGAGGTGTTAGATCGAGGTATCGATCATGTGTCGATAAATGGCATATGATTATTTGAATTGTTTATAAAATATTCATTATATTGCTTGTTCGCAAACTGAAAGGTTGTTTTATTATTTATTAAAATATAACACCCTTCAATTCAGGATACCCTTAAAATGGATACCCGCAGCACCTAACATGTTAAAGAAGATAACATTTTTGGCTAATTTAATTTAAACTTAAACTATCAATCTACTCAGATTTCACAAAATCTTTTATTTTTTCGTTTATATGCATCTTAATGTCATTTCGTCGGTTTTGACAAAATATACAAACCTATTTCTTTTTAATTTCTTTTTTAATTTTTTTTATGAAATGAAAGGAGGATAAGAATTTTGTTTCAAGATCAATTTTACTTCGAATAGATTTTACTGGACTTCACTGACCGCATACCTATAGGCTTAGGCCCGATGCAGACGAGCGGCATTATTCTGCGGTCCGGCTTATAGGGCTATTAGTGCGTGGGCCAGACCCCCCTACCGTGCACCCCCCCCCTCCACATCCCTATAAATTGCACATCGTTGTGTTCCTTGTGATAAAAGATTAAGGATAAGCCAATGTTCCCTGAAAAAAAAGTGACCGCACTTACCCAAAATGGCGTTCAAACATGGCGGAATGACGAATTTGATTTTAGTTAGTTTTTTTATTACTGACATTCACCCTTATGCATAATTTTGCCATAACTGATCTTTTATTAAAGCTAGATAGTTCTAGATTCAGAATAAATAAACAAACGTTCTAAAGTAATTAGTCTTGACAACATAAAATACCTTTAAAGTCAATGTTTTCAAGTCACTCGCGTAAAAGGTAAAATTCCAAGTTAATTTGTGATTAAACGGCCATCGTTAACGAAAAACGCCCTGATATAAAACATTTGCAGCAATTATTCTTCTTTAAAAATCAGTGGTCAAATTTCAAAATATATCAACTAGTTTAATAGAAAACGGACCTCAGCGGCGAAAAGGCGCCAGTGACTCGGGCGCCTCCAGTCCTCTACCACATCGTTCAGTTCTCACACACGATATAATTACAGCGGTTTTAGGATATTATTTCGAATGTATAATCGAGCCTATGTAACTGCAAGTTTTTAATTGACAGAAATAATTAATATAACATTTTTTTTTTTTTTTTATATAAATATGATAAATAAAGGATATCAGTATGATAAATAATAATGAATTAGTCGCAGATTGCACATTATCTAAACCTCACTTATATTGACATAAACTGGTTATCTTGAAATGAAATAATAATGTTCTCATAGTAGTAGTTGGGTTAGAGACACTGGCTTCTGATCATTCCTGAAATTTGAAATAAATGCATTTTTGCAAAGTATTGATTATTTATAGTTTTAAAAACAATCAAAATAAAAAAGATAAATAAAAAGTTCTGTTTGTTTGTAGATATGCAGAAATTATTCATAATACAATTTAGTTATTTAGCCAAATTCGAAGATCAAAGATCGCTAATTTTTACCATTTTGGTGGAAACTCATGTTCCAACGCCTATAACTCGACAGTATGTATGTTAAATGAAAAATGTTACAGATAAAAGTTTTAGACCATTAAATTTAGCATAAAATAAGCCCACCTAAATAGTTAGTTCTCTGAATATTTTATCATATCTCCTTAGGCTTCACAAAAAGAAGGAATTAAGCGCTACGAATACTTTCACGTTTTCATTTGTATCTGTACTTAGTAATAAGTTAAGTTAAGAATAATTGGGGGCCCGGTGTGGCTGTGCGGTAATGCGCCGTACTCCCTTGCCGGAGCTGCGGGTTCGAGTCCCGCCCTGGGTGGTGCTTTTCTTTCGTAGGAGAAGTATCACCCAGTGCCATGGGTGTTAGTATGGGCAGTATAGGGCTTCAGTGGAAGCCTTAAAGTAACAAAAAAAAAAAAAAAAAAAAAAAAAGAAGTTAAGAATAAATCGGCTTATTTTAATGGTCTAAAACTTTTATTTGTAACATTTTTCATTTAACGTACATATTGTCGAGCTATAGGCGTTTGAACATGAGTTTCTACTAAAATGGTAAAAATTACCGATCTTTGATGTTCGAATTTGGCTAAATAACTGATCCGATTTTAAGTTTAAATATATGATTTTCTTTGTATTAGTATACCCTTTTTTCGAAAAAAAGAGAAAGTAAACCTTTTGACGTGTAGTTATATGAAGGAAAGAAGATGTAGTTAAAAGAATGAAGTAAGCGCTACAAATACTTTCACGTTTTCATTTGTATCTCTACGCAGGAATAAGTTAATTTTAAAATAAATAGGCTTATTTTATGCTATATTTAATTTCATAAAACTTTTATCTGAGACATTTTTCATTTAGAGTACATATTGTCGAATTATAGGCGTTGGAACATGAGTTTCCACCAAAATGGTAAAAATTACCGATCTTTGATGTTCGAATTTGGCTAAATAACTAATCCGATTTCAACTTCAAATATTTCATTTTATTTGTATTAGTATACCCTTTTTTGGAAAAAAAGAAAAAGTAAACTTTTTGGTGTGTAGTTATATGCCAGAAACCGAAAAAGGCCTCAACTTCGTTGATTATAGACCATTAGATGCATGAATACTTACATGTTTTAATTGGTTTTCCTTTCCAGTAGTGGTTTAATTTTAGATTAATCATAATATATATATATATATATATATATATATATATATATATATATATATATATATACATATATATATCGTGTAACTGTTAATTCATTAATTGTTGTGAGCTATTAAATCGTGTTTGTTATATACTTCCTAAATTGTATCATGAATAATTTCTGCATATCTACGAACAAACAGAACTTTTTATTTATCTTTTTTATTTTGATTGTTTTTAAAACTATAAATAATCAATACTTTGCAAAAATGCATTTATTTCAAATTTCACGAATGATCAGAAGCCAGTGTCTCTAACCCAACTACTACTATGAGAACATTATTATTTCATTTCAAGATAACCAGTTTATGTCAATATAAGTGAGGTTTAGATAATGTGCAATCTGCGACTAATTCATTATTATTTATCATACTAATATCCTTTATTTATCATATTTATATAAAAAAAAAAAAAATTTGTATTAATTATTTCTGTCAATTAAAAACTTGCAGTTACATAAGCTCGATTATACATTCGAAATAATATCCTAAAACCGCTGTAATTATATCGTGTATGAGAACTGAACGATGTGGCAGAGGACTGGGTGCGCCCAAGTCACTGGCGCCTTTTCGCCGCTAAGGTCCGTTTTCTATAAAACTAGTTGATATATTTTGAAATTTGACCACTGATTTTTAAAGAAGAATAATTGCTGCAGATGTTTTATATCAGGGCGTTTTTCGGTAACGATGGCCGTTTAATCACAAATTAACTTGGAATTTTACCATTTACGCGATTGACTTGAAAAAATTGACTTTAAAGGTATTTTATGTTGTCAAGACTAATTACTTTAGAACGTTTGTTTATTTATTCTGAATCTAGAACTATCTAGCTTTAATAAAAGATCAGTTATGGCGAAATTATACATAAGGGTGAATGTCAGTAATAAAAAAACTAACTAAAATCAAATTCGTCATTCCGCCATATGTTTGAACGCCATTTTGGGTAAGTGGGGCCACTTTTTTTTCTGGGAACATTGACTTTTTCTTAATCTTTTATCACAAGGAACACAACGATGTGCAATTTATAGGGATGTGGGAGGGGGGGGGTGCACGGTAGGGGGGTCTGGCCCACCGTGTATATAGGCCGGATGGCAGAAAAATGCCGCTCGTCTGCATCGGGCCTTAATGCTCTTATCGTAATTTATAAAACTGAATTTGATTCGTTTCAATCCGTTGAATCAGTACGTTTTGGTAGATATTTTATATTGGCCAAAAAACCAACTCTGAGAATGCGATACGCAAGAGCTCCGTGAAATTCTGAATCCAACGATACCACATTCATGGCGTTTGAGCACGACAGAATCTCATAATCCATGAAAAACCGATTATTAGGCTTTGTGAAATAATATGTGGGACTTAAAGCAGCACTTATCCATTCACTTCATTGTCAAATAAATAAAACCACCTTTTGTGCATTACAGATAAGTGAAATATTTTTTCTAAAATTCAATAAATCTAAAGTAATAAAATAAAGAAAAACCAGACAACAAATTCTGAAAACAAAATTGGAAATTCTGTAAAGAAATACCAATTGTGTGCGTAACATTAAACAAAATCGATATTTCTTTATTAAATCATAAAACGTTAATGAAGGTAATTTGTTGACCGTAGAAGAAAATGTGATGGAAATGGTTGAGGGGGGGGGGGGGTGTGGTCAAATGAAAACACTATATGTGTAATAACATATACATTGTGCCGACGTTTCGACCCGACATTCAGGTCTTCTTCAGGGCTGTCGAGTGGGCTTTTGGAGATCGAATGCTTATCTATTTGTAGGGTGCCCCGTGGATTAATAATGAAGCTAATTTGTTGACCGTAGAAGAAAGAATATGTGATGGAAATGGTCGGGGGTGCGGTCAAATGAAAACACTATATGTGTAATAACATATATATTGTGCCGACGTTTCGACCCGACATTCAGGTCTTCTTCAGGGCTGTCGAGTGGGCTTTTGGAGATCGAATGCTTATCTATTTGTAGGGTGCCCCGTGGATTAATAATGAAGCTAATTTGTTGACCGTAGAAGAATATGTGATGAAAATGGTTGGGGGTGCAGTCAAATGAAAACACATGTGTAATAACATATATATTGTGCCGACGTTTCGACACGACATTCAGGTCTTCTTCAGGGCTGTCGAGTGGGCTTTTGGAGATCGAATGCTTATCTATTTGTAGGGTGCCCCGTGAATTCATAATGAAGCTAATTTGTTGACCGTAGAAGAATATGTGATGGAAATGGTTGGGGGTGCGGTCAAATGAAAACACTATATGAGTAATAACATATATATTGTGCCGACGTTTCGACCCGACATTCAGGTCTTCTTCAGGGCTGTCGAGTGGGCTTTTGGAGATCGAATGCTTATCTATTTGTAGGTTGCCCCGTGAATTCATAATGAAGCTAATTTGTTGACCGTAGAAGAATATGTGATGGAAATGGTCGGGGGTGCGGTCAAATGAAAACACTATATGTGTAATAACATATATATTGTGCCGACGTTTCGACCCGACATTCAGGTCTTCTTCAGGGCTGTCGAGTGGGCTTTTGGAGATCGAATGCTTATCTATTTGTAGGTTGCTCCGTGAATTCATAATGAAGCTAATTTGTTGACCGTAGAAGAATATGTGATGGAAATGGTCGGGGGTGCGGTCAAATGAAAACACTATATGTGTAATAACATATATATTGTGCCGACGTTTCGACCCGACATTCAGGTCTTCTTCAGGGCTGTCGAGTGGGCTTTTGGAGATCGAATGCTTATCTATTTGTAGGGTGCCCCGTGAATTCATAATGAAGCTAATTTGTTGACCGTAGAAGAAATTGTGATGGAAATGGTTGGGGGTGCGGTCAAATGAAAACACTATATGTGTAATAACATATATATTGTGCCGACGTTTCGACCCGACATTCAGGTCTTCTTCAGGGCTGTCGAGTGGGCTTTTGGAGATCGAATGCTTATCTATTTGTAGGGTGCCCCGTGAATTCATAATGAAGCTAATTTGTTGACCGTAGAAGAATATGTGATGGAAATGGTCGGGGGTGCGGTCAAATGAAAACACTATATGTGTAATAACATATATATTGTGCCGACGTTTCGACCCGACATTCAGGTCTTCTTCAGGGCTGTCGAGTGGGCTTTTGGAGATCGAATGCTTATCTATTTGTAGGGTGCCCCGTGAATTCATAATGAAGCTAATTTGTTGACCGTAGAAGAAATTGTGATGGAAATGGTTGGGGGTGCAGTCAAATGAAAACACTATATGTGTAATAACATATATATTGTGCCGACGTTTCGACCCGACATTCAGGTCTTCTTCAGGGCTGTCGAGTGGGCTTTTGGAGATCGAATGCTTATCTACTTGTAGGGTGCCCCGTGAATTCATAATGAAGCTAATTTGTTGACCGTAGAAGAAATTGTGATGGAAATGGTTGGGGGTGCGGTCAAATGAAAACACATGTGTAATAACATATATATTGTGCCGACGTTTCGACACGACATTCAGGTCTTCTTCAGGGCTGTCGAGTGGGCTTTTGGAGATCGAATGCTTATCTATTTGTAGGGTGCCCCGTGAATTCATAATGAAGCTAATTTGTTGACCGTAGAAGAATATGTGATGGAAATGGTTGGGGGTGCGGTCAAATGAAAACACTATATGTGTAATAACATATATATTGTGCCGACGTTTCGACCCGACATTCAGGTCTTCTTCAGGGCTGTCGAGTGGGCTTTTGGAGATCGAATGCTTATCTATTTGTAGGTTGCCCCGTGAATTCATAATGAAGCTAATTTGTTGACCGTAGAAGAATATGTGATGGAAATGGTCGGGGGTGCGGTCAAATGAAAACACTATATGTGTAATAACATATATATTGTGCCGACGTTTCGACCCGACATTCAGGTCTTCTTCAGGGCTGTCGAGTGGGCTTTTGGAGATCGAATGCTTATCTATTTGTAGGGTGCCCCGTGAATTCATAATGAAGCTAATTTGTTGACCGTAGAAGAATATGTGATGGAAATGGTCGGGGGTGCGGTCAAATGAAAACACTATATGTGTAATAACATATATATTGTGCCGACGTTTCGACCCGACATTCAGGTCTTCTTCAGGGCTGTCGAGTGGGCTTTTGGAGATCGAATGCTTATCTATTTGTAGGGTGCCCCGTGAATTCATAATGAAGCTAATTTGTTGACCGTAGAAGAAATTGTGATGGAAATGGTTGGGGGTGCGGTCAAATGAAAACACTATATGTGTAATAACATATATATTGTGCCGATGTTTCGACCCGACATTCAGGTCTTCTTCAGGGCTGTCGAGTGGGCTTTTGGAGATCGAATGCTTATCTATTTGTAGGGTGCCCCGTGAATTCATAATGAAGCTAATTTGTTGACCGTAGAAGAATATGTGATGGAAATGGTTGGGGGTGCGGTCAAATGAAAACACTATATGTCTAATAACATATATATTGTGCCGACGTTTCGACCCGACATTCAGGTCTTCTTCAGGGCTGTCGAGTGGGCTTTTGGAGATCGAATGCTTATCTATTTGTAGGTTGCCCCGTGAATTCATAATGAAGCTAATTTGTTGACCGTAGAAGAATATGTGATGGAAATGGTCGGGGGTGCGGTCAAATGAAAACACTATATGTGTAATAACATATATATTGTGCCGACGTTTCGACCCGACATTCAGGTCTTCTTCAGGGCTGTCGAGTGGGCTTTTGGAGATCGAATGCTTATCTATTTGTAGGGTGCCACGTGGATTCATAATGAAGCTAATTTGTTGACCGTAGAAGAATATGATAGAAATGGTTGGGGGTGCGGTCAAATGAAAACACTTTGTGTGTAATAACATATATATTGTGCCGACGTTTCGACCCGATATTCAGGTCTTCTTCAGGGCTGCCGAGTGGGCTTTTGGAGATCGACTGCTTATCTATTTGTAGGGTGCCCCGTGGATTCATAATGAAGCTAATTTGTTGACCGTAGAAGAATATGTGATGATAATGGTTGGGGGTGCGGTCAAATGAAAACACTATATGTGTAATAACAAATAGTGTTTTCATTTGACCGCACTCCCAACCATTTCCATCACGTTTATCCATCAAGATTTATCTTATTGGTTGTTGTCTGGTTTTTCTCATTTAGTCTTGATGAAAGTCAAATTCGGGTCGAAACCTTGTCAAAAATAATAAATATGATTCTTACATGTTAGTGCTATTTATTTTGACAGCACCACCAACCATTTCTTCTTCATTATATATATGGTCATCTTCCACCATGATAATACTAAATATGTTGTTTTCGATTTTCTGATTTTCACATTTTTTTGCATACCTCGACCTAGAACAGACACTATTCTGACAGCCCTTTTTTTAACAATCCGGATTTTAGTCCGTTCAGAAGAATCCATTGGGTAAATACATAACAATGAAAAAATAAAATAAAAATAATAAAGGCCAACGTTATGTACTTGACATTCCAAAAAATACAAATTTACTAAAGCTGTTTCTATAATATTGTAATAAAGATTACCAAATAAAGATGGGCATATTTTATTTTAATAGCCTATAATCGGATTATTGACGTTAAATTTTTAAATAAGATTGATATTCGTATTATTACAAAATAAACAAGATCGAGTCCCGAGGACGTCCGCAGGATTTCTTCTAGGGGAGGGCAGGTACAGGCAGGTACAGGCAGGTAAAATTTTCATCTAGGTCGGGGCAGGCCGATAGAATTCTTTTGCCCGAATCGAAATTATTACTGTATAAAACTCGCATTTATTCAGTACCAAAATAGTTAATGCACTTAAATAGAAAATGGATTACTAACATTTAATTATGATTCATGACATTTTGATACTCAAATTAAATTAGGTGCTTCGTGGCTCATCCCCCGTTTACACTAAATTTTCAATTACAATACCCACTTAAAACGAATTTTACTTGTTGAATTAGATGCCTTATAACAAATAATATATACAATAATCATCAAAGACGGCAAAATGAATTTGGATTTTTTTTCGCGCTTACCCCACTGTATGGCATTAAACGGCCCGTCAGCTGTTGTCTTATGATATTCCTGCGCATTTCACTGATAAATGATTGATCCACTTTTCTTCACCCGTCACTATTCGTTTGAAAAATGAGCCCCTATCCCTGCCGGTTAAGAAGAGAGTTGCAGATTGATATTCGGTTGGTAAGGTTGCTTCAGTCTGTGTGTTCCTTTAGCATTGAGGCGGGACACAAAGCCGAGTTGTTTTCCTTTTTTTTCTTGCTCTTATATTTAATATAAACTTTAGCTATAAATGGAGCAACTAGGAACAACAAATCCGTCACATCGGTACTTTGAATTTTTAAAACCCTCGCAAAAAGTACCCGAGGATCTTTACCTTATAACAGAAATACCGTGCGGATCAACAACATGATCATGTGATCTGATAATGTTTGACAAGCTACTAACGGTTCAGTTCATGTTATCACTCAAGGACGTTCGGTTGTTATTTTATTTTGGAAGTTCTCCGTCTTCTTCGTCTTCCTTTATCTGGAGTCTTCAATTTTAAGAAGTTTCTTACTTCACCGATTTTGTCTTTTATATACTTGATATTATTCAATATTTTAACGAATCGAAATGTTTAAGCTCAGTTTTAACAAATGTTCACAACTCAGAAATGAAGCCAAAATGCTTAAACTGCTGAAAAGACTTAATGAAAGGTATGTATATTATTTTTGGTATAACATGTTTTCTGATTTAAGGCTATGAGTTTGAAGATTAAGGCCAAGATTTCATAATTAATTAATATTGCTAATTTTTAATTATTATAGATTATCTTGTCTAAAATTTACTTATGTCTAATTTTTTGTTCAAGAAACTATCATTGAATTAATCAATTAGATGATTTATTTATTAGTTTGGGAATCAATTCATAATGCACATTGTTCCTACAGATTGCTAATGAATGATTAACATAGAATAGTAAATACGTAAAATTATAGTTTAAGGCTTGTAATGTTCTATGTGACTTTATTGATTCTTGTTTTGAATTAAAATATAAATGTTTTATTGTCATTTTAGTAGATAAAAAGTATAATGCATGTTATGAAGTAAATTAGGAAACATGAATCTATACCAGATTTTAAGTTAATAATGTTAGGAGAAAATGATTGTCAAAAAGTAATTTGTGTTTCAAAGGCATTTCTTCCCAACAGTTTGTTCAGTATTATTGATAAATATTAGTGAATCTATATGTACTTTGAATGAATAATTTCATAACTTACTTACGCCAACTTTAGGCAGCTTGCAACTTCTACCACACAACCGAAAGAAGACCCTAAAAGTAGGCCCAAGGAAAATATGTCTTTCATGATGAATCTGTTCAGAGGTGTTCTTCAACCAGCTCAAGTCTTCCCCTATCCTGATGTACTTAATGAAGAGATGACAGAAAATCTTAAGATGCTTGTTGATCCTGTTCAAAAATTCTTTGAAGTAAGTATCCACTGATTGAATATTTATACAATCTTTTTGTTATTCTTTGTTAATTAACCTTTATTATTGTGTACCATGCCCATGATCCTATCATTTTATCCATTTCTGACTTTATGGAAAAACAAATGTAATTTATATTTAATGTTGAATTAATAATATATTCTTCTTAAGTAAGGTGTTTACTAATTTTATTACTTATAATTAGAGTAAAATACTTTGTTACAAAATGGTACATATTGATATACATAAAATATATATACACTAAATAAGGTGTTTACTGATTGTTGTACATCCTATGTCTCCTATTATTTTGCCTTGACAGCTAATCATGGGAGGGCATTGTCACTTGTAACAATTTACACACAATTATGCAGAGTGAAAAGAAGATTTTTTTGCCAACTTTTTTTTCTTGTAATTTAACATAATTATATTTTGTTGAGCAATATTTTGTAACCCATTTTCAATAAAATATCTAGCTGTAGTCCCGTCTAGTGCTGAGGTACAGCCTGAAAAACTAGTGGATGGGGTAGTGAATATCTGCAATAAATAAAATAAAATTGTTTTTTATAATTAAAAGTGATTACTGTTTTAGTTAGAATGGGTTGTAGTAAAAGTATAACGAGACTCTACTTTTTTAGCTGTATACTTGCTATGGACCCCTTTCACTTATATCTTTTATTGCTCTTATATATCTGTAGGATAGGATAGGGATTTTAGGGCGATAAATATCGCGATTATTCGCCCGTTATATATCTTATAACGTATATCTGTATTCACCTTTTCAAGAAATCTTTAGTTAATAATTCTTATAACAAAAAAAAAAAACTTAAGTTTACTCTTTATTACCAAAGATTTGGTCTTTGTTACTTTTAGTTCCATATACAGATAACTATGGGAATGCCCTTTTGTAATGTATCCATTACATAAAGTGGCCAATGGTTCAATTTTCAACTTATAACATTTAATTGTATTTACTGGTCAAAAGATGAAAGAAAAAACATGAGTTTTAAAGTAAAATCCAAAGATAAGGTTTCTTAAGCTTAATAAAAGTTGTTTCATTTGCACATTGCATTATTAAGATAAGTTTTAAGGGATTTGCCCACTTTATTTATTTTTTACATGAATCCATTAATAGTTAAATTTAAATCAGAGTTTAATAAAAAAAATTGTAATTTATTCTATCCAGTATTATCCTATTGGAAATTATGAGGCGTATTGTTTTAGACTGTAAACAATCCTGAAAAAAATGATGATGCTTCTGCTATTGAGCCTCATACTCTTGAAGGTTTATGGGATTTGGGCGCTTTTTCTCTCCAAGTACCCCAGGAATATGGCGGAATGGGTCTTACTAACTCACAATATGCCAGGCTAGTAGAAATCGTTGGTGCTCATGATTTGGGTGTTGGAATTACTCTTGGTGCTCACCAGTCCATTGGCTTTAAGGTAATATTTTGGTTTCTAATAGAGTGTTTGATGTACCGTCAATGTAGGTAACTTCAGCGTTTTTGGAATAATATTCTTCAATTGATACAATTCAATTTGAGATTATTTATTCTTCACAAAGTTAACCCCATTTTGTGTAATTCAATTTGAGATTATATAATTCTTAACAATTATTAGCTCATTGCTTATTGATTTGCAGATATTAGTTTAGAGTTCATTGTTTTCTTTATAATTTTTCTATATGAATTTTAAATAATTTATTTTTGAAGAGAAAAGATTTGGCTCCGCCGGGAATCGAACCCGGGTCTTCCGCGGGAATTTTATATGAATTTTACTTATAAAAAATGTGACTTTTATTTGCCATAGAAATGATTGATTTGATTATAATGTGGTTCTCATTATGTCAGTAATTTATCATTATACAATATTACTATAAAGTAAAACATACACATATGCCATATTTTTAGAAATTGAGAGAGAAATCTATTGACTAAGATTGTAGATTATGCAGTGAACCATTTATGATTGTATAAATATATTTGTTAATCATTAGAAATTGGTATGTTTATATTGGTAATTAAAATCAGATGTTGAGGAAATTCATTTGATATGATTTTTCAATTATCAGGGTATCTTGCTTTTTGGAACCCCAGAACAAAAGGCTAAGTACTTTCCAAGAGTTACCTCTGGAAAAGAATACGCAGCATTCTGTCTCACTGAGCCATCATCTGGAAGTGATGCTGGATCAATTAGGTACAGTTCTGAGATCATATATTTTGCTATTATACATATTTCCTCTTTTAATAGAAATTTTTTGAAGTAATTTTATTTACTTGTTATGGCAAAATTATATCGCCATATTAAATTTGGATGGTTTTAATTTTGTTTGTCATGTTTAAAATTACCTGTAGTGTTGAAATTTGATTTTATTTCATTAATTAAGGGAAGTGGGACACATATTATACCTAGTAACTCATTGTAAAAATTAAATAATATTTTATGAAAGTTTAACTAGAATAAAATTATAGGTAAGTATTGTAAATTTGAAAAAATTGTATCTATACTGCTTTAAAAGAATTTCTTCTGCAAAAAATAAATAAATCTACATTTTTCTTTTGAACTAAACTTCTCAATTGTTAGCAAGAAGAAAATATAGAACCTAGTAGCCTTATTGTGAAAACGTTAAAACCCTGAAATTTACTATTTTAATGTGTTGTATTATTTATTTAGCTTATAAATTGATTCTGCTCAAGATCTGTTACCAGAATGTTACCTCAATCTGTTTTAAAATGTATAGCTTTGTTTTTTACTTCTTTAATAGTTGTTGCTTTCAATATTTTTTTCTTTGTGCTAAACAATATTTATTGTAATTTTTAACCCTTTAACTGCTAGCGGCTCGTATATATGCCGCCTGGGCGCTAGTCTCCAATTGCTGTTGGCTCGTATATGAGCCACCTTGTTTTTCTACTTCACTGCTTCAGACTTATTTACTAGCGCTTTCTTTTTTGGAATCTATAATATTTCCCCATACTGCTAGGGGGCATTTGATTGTTCTTTTCCTTAATATATTGCCTTAATACATGGTTGCTTTTCAGCTTTCTATAAATAACATCACCTTTTGCCTGATATAAAACCTTTCTATACCTGCCTATTTAACCTTTGTCTAGTTTTAGTTTATCTTCAACTACTGTGGCATAAACCTGTGTTGTGAAATAGTTGTGATGGCGAACAAAATAAGAGTATAGAGTGAGGAAGAGTTTTTGGAGCTCGTAACTGGTGCTAGTGATGGGGAAGCTTTTTAAATTTTAAACGAGATCGGCCTCCGGGTTAAAGGGAGAAATGTTGGATCGAGGCATCGATCCAATTCGATATGTCGAAAACTTGGAATATGATTATTTGGATTTTTTATTAAATATCATTAAATTGTTAGATTAAAAACCCGAAGGTTGTATTATTATTTATTATTATATAACACCATCAGTTGCTTCCATGTTAATAGCTTGTTGCTCTTAGTTTATTGTGGCATATTTTTTTAATACTAAGAAATCATCTTTTATGAATTATGTCGAAAATGAGAGAGCAATCATTAATAACTTAATTTTTAATAGATCCCGAGCCACCTTGTCACCAGATGGTAAACATTACATCCTGAACGGTAGTAAAATTTGGATTAGTAATGGAGGCATTGCTGAGATTATGACTGTCTTTGCACAAACTCCAATAAAAGACCCCAAAACAGGTAACCCATAACCTTGAGGTGTTACAGTTCATAAAAAATGTTTACAAAGTAATGAGGCATTTTTTATCATTTAAAATATTTTTAGCATTATGTTATATAAAAATATCAAATTATCTATAGGTAGTCATTTAAAGTTTATAGTACAAAAAGGTAGTCATTAAACGTTCATAGTACAAAAAAACTATAGATCAAAATATCTATAGGTAGTCATTAAAAGTTCATAGTACAAAAATTTGTTTAACATAAGGATGAACAAATTTGTGAAATTTCAGTTTCTTACTGGAAACAGGACCTAAATGATTAAGTGACAAAAATTTAAATTTAATTTATACCCGAAAACTCATCGTGAATGCCCTAGCCAACAACCTATAATGTGTGCTTAAGTCCAAGGTAGCAAAAGACATAAGTGCCAAACAGGCAGGGGGATAGTTCACCCCCCAAATTTCTAAAAAGCATTGTTTAAATTTACGCATATAATTTGTTACAAATTTTCTATTATATTTTTCTGTATGTTTATTGATTTAATATAGTTCCTGTTCTTTTTGTAAGTTAACAATTTCTTAAGCTAACTTTTTACTTATAAAAAACTAGCATTCCCCGTCGCGGCTTCGCCCGCAAGCCTTTAAAATCAATTATGTGATCATTATCTTGGTATTGATCTAATATAATATGTTAACTGATGTTAAGGAGATTTAGTAGAATCTGAGCTTCCGGTTGGTGGAATGTTGGAGGGGGAAGCTGCCGGCTCGGTAGAAGAGAGGGAGATGCGCAATGGAGAGAGTTCACTAAAACGGCCGAAACAAAAAATGACTTACTCGTCATGAACGCTTCATTTTTCGGCTGTAAAACATGGTTTTCGACGCCCAATAGGAGCTTTCGAGTTAAACTCGTTGTATCAAATTCTTTAAAATGAGTCCAAATTAGATATATTTTCTCGAAGTTCGAAAATAGATTTCCGTTAGAGTTAAACGACAATTTCGCCATTTAAGCCCCTTAGGGGTTACATTTTTGAAATTCCTTTCTTAGTGGTTACCTACTTCGCGTTTAAAATCTAAATTTCGAACTTCAAGTTTCTATCATTAGTAGTTTTTGCTCTGCGTTGATTCTGTCCGTCAGAATTTATATATATGGAGAAGAGATCAAAATGAACACGCACCATCCCCAATCATGGGAATCACAGTGTGCATAATTTGATTACCACTAATCAATATATATTATAAAGCAAAGTGTACAATGTGCGTGCCGAAAAGGCTCAGAAACGACTCCACATACGATTAAGAGATTTATGTCAGCGTGTAACTGTATGTCCCCTAACGGAGAAGAAGGTTTCCGTTTTTAATTATATCTTAAGGGAGGTTGAACTGGAAGAAAGGTCTTACAAAAAAAGCTTCTATGAATCTTCGGTATTTTCTAAACTTCTGGATCCAATGGGACCATCACAGTAGTCGGCGCTTAAGTTGTACTCCAAATATAGTTTTTTTAAGTAATAATCTAATAACTTATTATCTGCTGACTGCTTGGAATGGGCTTATAGGATTCATAATCACAGAAACCATCAAAAATGATGCATGACTCGACAAAGTTGCAGCAAAATGAATTGTTCATTCACCATTTTCAACACCCTATAAAGTATATAGGGTTCCTTATTTGGGCGGACACTGCAGATCTCGAATCTTAATATTGATATAATGTTAAATTTTTCAAGAAAGTGCTAATTTTGTTCTATATTTCCTTTAAATTTTAAAGTTTTTCTGTTATTAAAACTGCCACACAACTACCGGAGCAAAGCCGGGCACCCTAGCTAGTATTTAAATAATCAGTAGCCATATTTTATGTGAATGTCTATTTTAATACTATTGTAACGTTAAATCGATATTCAAATAAAAAACATATGGTTTAAAATCTCAAAAATAGATTTTCGTTAGAGTTAAACGACAATTTCGCCATTTAAGCTAAGGGGCTTAACTTAAGGGGGGAGGGGGAAGCTGCCGGCTCGGTAGAAGAGAGGGAGATGCGCAATGGAGAGAGTTCACTAAAACGGCCGAAACAAAAAATGACTTACTCGTCATGAACGCTTCATTTTTCGGCTGTAAAACATGGTTTTCGACGCCCAATAGGAGCTTTCGAGTTAAACTCGTTGTATCAAATTCTTTAAAATGAGTCCAAATTAGATATATTTTCTCGAAGTTCGAAAATAGATTTCCGTTAGAGTTAAACGACAATTTCGCCATTTAAGCCCCTTAGGGGTTACATTTTTTAAATTCCTTTCTTAGTGGTTACCTACATCGCGTTTAAAATCTAAATTTCGATCTTCAAGTTTCTATCATTAGTAGTTTTTCCTCTGCGTTGATTCTGTCAGTCAGGACAAAGCCTCTTATATATAGAGAGATTATATTATTGTTTAAAAATAACAGATGAATGAAAAATATTAATATGCATCGAAAATAATTGAATAAAATTTACAGTCGTTGTAAATTAATTGAGGTTCATCCCCCCCATTTCATCTGTCATCTATTCCTGGTGAACTTGTATCGAATTTAAGAAAATATAAGACATAACTACATAATTAACCCAAAATTTTGTTGTATAGCCTTTATTTATATTTCTACAGTTTATTTCATAAGATTGAGTGTAATTAAGCATTGTTGCATTTTTAAGATTAAATAATTAATGCTTCACTATGTACAATGTTTGATTATTTTGTTGTAGGGAAAGAAATTGACAAAGTCACAGCTTTTATCGTTGAGAGGTCTTTTGGTGGTGTTTCTAGTGGTCCTCCAGAAAAAAAAATGGGCATTAAATGTTCAAATACTACTGAGGTTTATTATGATAATGTTCCTATACCAATTGAAAATGTATTAGGAGGTGTTGGAAATGGCTTTAAGGTAATTGCTTATTCTTATGCAATTGTTTATTCTTCTATACTGATTGTTACGGTTAAGTACAGACAAAAAAGTATCAACTTTTTTTTTTGTTCGGTTCCCCTACCTGGCCATGTGTGGCATACGGGGGGGGGGGGGGGGAGGTTACTCAATAGGTATAACCAACCTATTCTAACCATGGTGGGTAGGTTGAGATTTATTCCATGGGGCCTCCACGAAATAAAAATCAACCATCCCAGGGCAGATTCGAACCGCCACCGTTCGGCTACAGCATGCTAAAGCGGGTCGCGCTCAAACATGCTCTGCTATCCTGGCACAAAAAAATATAAACTATTCTTCAGTCCATATCTTACCAAAAAGTTCCTTAACAATATTTTCCTTACAATATTTCCTTGAAACATGGTTGCTTTTCAGTTTTCTGTAAATAACATAACCTTTTTATACCTGTCTATTTACCCTCTGTCTAATTTCAGTTTATATGCTACTACTGTGGAATAAATCTGTTTTGTGAAATAGTTGTGATGGCGAAAAAATTATATAGTGAGTAAGAACTTTTGTAGCTCTTAGCGGGGGGGGGGGGGGGGGGGAATGGGAAAGCATGGTCCTCGGAAAATTTTTAAATGTTAAAAAAAAATTTAACTCCTCCATTGCCGGTCCACAGGCTGGATCAAAAAATAAGGATGGAAAACTTTGTATAGGATTAATTAAGCTCACAAAACATATAAGATACGAGAGCTTGAATGCCGTAAAAGTACTCCACACAGTGGGACCACCTCATGGCCCGCTACCTCTGCAGTTTAAGGGTTAAAAGGCATCGTCTATTTCCCTATCTTTTCAAATAATTGCTGTATTTACTATTTTTATGAAGCAATTGCTTTTTTTTTGTCTTCATTTTATTGAAAAGCTTATATAGCTTTTAAATAAAAATAAATACATCTTTTCGAGTTTTTGCAATTTAAAAGAGCACTGAATGTTTAATTCAGCTGAGACTGGTTGTTAAGCTTGTAACAAAATTTATATTAAGACTCTACTAAAATGGGGCTTTATGCTATTTGTTGACATAAGTATGCATTCAAGTTTTCAATTATACTTAGAATTTTAATATATAGATCCATGAATGGCTTTAAGAAGCCAAGCTGGAATAAATAAAGATATTTAAAAAAAAAATTTCACCTCGGGGCCATCAGTACACTTTAAAATGCAATAAGCTATTAATCCAGCGGGTACGCTGCGGCATTTGGACCGCAATCTGAACATTTGTCAAAATATTAGGAATATTAATTGAATCCGTGAGCTGAGGGTTCCAGGGATTTGTTGACCGACATGTTCTAACAGCATTAGACGGTCGTGCCCGCCGTCTTCCGGTTTTCCTCAATAGTTATATTGCCTTATTTGCAGTAGGTCTGTAAGTGCGGTCCAAACACCACGGCGCGCCCTTTCGTGTTACAGAGTCAGACAATCTCTGCTGAATTATTGCAAGTATTTTGGTTTTTACTTTGTCTAATATTGTTTAAATATATTTACACATACTATTATTTTTAGTCTTGTTTTACTGAATCAATTTATCGTGAAATTTAGCTGTGTATTTGGTTATTTTCCTTTAAAACCTTGACCCATACCTCTATGCCAATGTTTATTATTATAATACGAGCACTTATGAACGAACAATGGACGAAACGTTGGCAAAAATAAAATATGTGATCCTTACATATTAGTGCTATTTATTTTTACCCCACCCCCAACCATTTCCTCTTCATTATAACAACAACGGTCAACCATCATCCACCATTATTCCTATGTTCATATGAGCAACATTTATTGTAATGAGCAGTTTATTATTATATTATATCTATACAATATACTACCAATTGTAAGTTGTTTTTTTTTATCGCCAAAGCTATTTTATATTTTGCAATCCTTTTATTTATACAACTTACAATTTTTATTCATTAGAATTAGTATAAATTCAAAGCAATGAGTAAACAACAAAAAAAAAGTAAGTTATTGCTCATTTTCTAATAAAATATGTAGATAGATAGATAGATAGATTTATTGTATTTGTTTATATAAACATTACAATAGAGACCAAATAAGTAATAATACAATATAATATAATAAAATATATAAAAAATAAAGATGTGGTCCAAACACCTCAGCACGCCCGCTGATGTAACTCAAACAGGCGCGCCTGCCGGAGGGTTAAAGAAATACGGATAAATAAGTGAAATATCAAGCAGCCCTCCAGAAAACAAAATGGGAAACAAATGTTCAAACACTGCAGATATTTATTGTGACAATGTTCCAATGTCAGTCAAAAATGTATTAGGGTCTGGCCACACATGTCCGCACCGGATCCGCACCGTAGCAATAATACAGGTTATGTTCAGAATATTTTTAATTTAACTTACATATTACCTTTAGTTATGCCTAAAGTGGCCTGTGTCTGACATGCGTGGCTTGAACTTTAGGCATAACTAAAGGTAATATGTAAGTTAAATTAAAAATATTCTGAACATAACCTGTATTATTGCTACGGTGCGGATCCGGTACGGACATGTGTGGCCAGACCTTTAGGAGGTGTTGGGTAGGGCTTTGAGGTAATTGTATAATGTTTGAATTATATTTTTCAATATTTCAGTTTCCAAAAATATTTTATTTGTTTTAATTTTTTTTTTTTTTTGTACATGGAGGGAACCAGATATGGGAAACCTCGGTACTTTAAAATTACACATTTCTTCTTTAAAATAAATTGTTCATTTATTTGTATTCACTTTGTATTCTATGTACATAGACAGAACTTTAAACTTTTTGGTATTTCTTGGTGGATTAAAAGTTGTACCATATTGTTTATTTGCTCTATATTATTTAATTATATTTTTTCATTTGTGATGTTTATACCTGAGTCTTATGATTTAACCTTAGTCTATAATATATTTTGATTTCATCTTTATTCAGACCCTATATGAGATATTAGGGAATACCTATTGATTTATAATACTGGTCTGTAAGAGAGTGGGGATCTCCTGAACTTTGGCAACCCAGATCAGTACCTTTTTTTCTCGCCTCAGATTTATGAGTTTTTTTTACATCCCAGGGATTAGGGTGTGGATTAATGCTGAGATTTTAAAAGCCCCTGGGCCGGGATTTGATTTTTTAATCTTCAGGTTATCATTTTTCATGTCAGGTAAACACCTATTCCCATGCTTCAGCCCTCTCTTCTATCCCGCCTCTTACCCACATCAGTCCGTTTCTGTAAAATATGTCATTTAGAAAACACGCGGTTCCAAGAACAATGGGAATGGCATTCCCGAAGATAAAACACATAGTTTAAGTAACCATTTAGAAATGATATTTCTATCTATGATATTATATAAATTTAATTTAATTAATCTAATCTTAGTTCGTGGCTGACCACCACTTTAAATTATTTTTAAATAATTTATTTTTTTGAAGAGAAAAGATTTGGCTCCGCCGGGAGTCAGGGGGTCTCCTGCGTTACATGCGAGGATGCTAACCACTACACCACAGAGCTCGGCTCAAGGCAGAGCAAATCCTTCCTCTTCACTGATACCTACTCCCCCTATCTCACAAGTTTTGTGAGTAGTAGCTGGAGGTGGACAAATTTTGTCCAATTTATGATATTTATGGACATAAGTCAATTTTTTAAATTATTTTAATTAATCTAATCTTAGTTCGTGGCTGAACACCACTTTAAATTATTTTTAAATAATTTATTTTTTTGAAGAGAAAAGATTTGGCTCCGCCGGGAGTCGAACCCGGGTCTCCTGCGTTACATGCGAGGATGCTAACCACTACACCACAGAGCTCGGCTCAAGGCAGAGCAAATCCTTCCTCTTCACTGATACCTACTCCCCCTATCTCACAAGTTTTGTGAGTAGTAGCTGGAGGTGGACAAATTTTGTCCAATTTATGATATTTATTGACATAAGTCAATTTTTTAAATTATTTTAATTAATCCAATCTTAGTTCGTGGCTGACCACCATTTTAAATTATTTTTAAATAATTTATTTTTTTGAAGAGAAAAGATTTGGCTCCGCCGGGAGTCGAACCCGGGTCTCCTGCGTTACATGCGAGGATGCTAACCACTACACCACAGAGCTCTGCTCAAGGCAGAGCAAATCCTTCCTCTTCACTGATACCTACTCCCCATATCTCACAAGTTTTGTAACGCAGGAGACCCGGGTTCGACTCCCGGCGGAGCCAAATCTTTTCTCTTCAAAAAAATAAATTATTTATATATTTTATTTATTAATACAATTCATTTGTCTAGATTTAAAATTTGCAATCTGCAAAATTGCTTTGCAATGAGCAAAGTTTGTGAGCTGCTTCGACAGCGTTCCTGTGCTGGAGTAGTTATTAATTTAAATGGTCTCTTGGCCACCGCCTTCGAAGTCGTCGGGGTGGGCTGTAAGGGTGGTTTAAGTTTTTTAAATTGTCTGTCAGTGGGTTATTGTTGTAGACCAGTCTTTGGTGAAAGTTAATGTAGTTGTCTTTGGCTGTTGTGAAAACTGTTGGAATGTTTAAGTCCGTATGTATAATATCGTTGCTGACATAATATGGCGCGTCTACTATTTTTCTTAACACTTTCGACTGAAAGGACTGAATTTTTTGGATGTTCGATTTCTTGGCAGAACCCCACAGTTCTACACCGTAAGTCCATATCGGTTTTAAAAGAACTTTATACAAGGTTAGTTTGTTAGCTAGGGATAATTTTGAGCGTCTGTCAAGCAATCTAGATAAGAGTCCAAAGCGTCTATTTAATTCTTTTCGTTTGAGTCTGACGTGAGTTTTCCAAGTAAGTCGTTTGTCCGGATAAAGCCCTAAATATTTAATTTCATTTGATTCCGAAATCGGAATTTTATTGAAGAATATTTGGGGGCAAAGACCATGATTAAGTGTAAAGACTACATGCACACTCTTTTTCTCATTCATTTTAATTTTCCACCTAGCGGCCCAGTCAGCAATATCGTCTAGGTGGTTTTGGAGAGTTTGAAATGCAATCAAGGGATTTTTATCTGAACAAAGAATTGCTGTATCGTCAGCAAAAGTGGCCAAAAGTGTATTTGGGTGTTCTGGTAGGTCTGACATATATATATTAAATAATATAGGACCCAGGACACTGCCCTGAGGCACTCCTGCTTTAATAGGTTTTATTTCAGAAATTTCAGTCCATACTTTTACCGAAAAATGTCTATCTGTTAAATAAGAAAGTAAAGTTAAATAGTAGGTCGGGGGGAGTAATATTTTAAGTTTGGAAAGCAACCCTTCATGCCAAACTTTATCAAACGCTTGGCTAATGTCTAGAAAAACATTGGGGCAATATTTTTTGGATTCCAAAGAGTTAGATATAAAATCTACTAAACGATGGCATTGTTGAACAGTTGAATGATGTTTTCTAAAGCCGAATTGATGATTTGGAATATATTTAAAAATTTCAAGAGAATCAAAGCGACGGAGAAGTATTTTTTCAAATAATTTAGAGAAAGAAGGAAGAAGGCTTATTGGACGGTAGGAATTTGGAAGATCGGGAGATTTGTTAGGTTTCAATACCATCACAACTTCTGAATATTTCCACAGACTTGGGAAATACGTGGTTTTCAAAATAGAATTATATATATTTGTTAAAAAAAGAATTGCTTTCCAAGGTAAGTTTTTAATTATAAAATTCGTAATTAGGTCGAATCCCGGGGCTTTATTATTAGGTATGTGAGCAATCAAGTCTTGAACTTCATAAGGGTGAATAAATGTTGGAGGTATTGTCATTGGTAAGGGTATATCAAGTTGATTTTGAACAAGTAATGAAGAAAGACTGTCATTTATGCCATGCGGTGTAAAAGTTTCCTCAAGGTGGTCAGCAAGTAATTGTGCTTTTTGAGCATCTGACTTAGCCCAATAACCATCAGGATGCCTAAGAGGGTGAGAGACATCACGATGTTGAAGGATTCGCTTGGTTATGCTCCAGAGAGGTTTCTCGGAGGTTGATAAACGACCGAGGAGTTTGTCAAAATTTTCAGTCTTTGTTCGGTTAATTTCATCACGAAGTCTTCTTGTAAGCTGATTAAACTTATGTTTGTCTGATGGGTAGCGAGTTCTTTGCCATATTTTTCGAGCTTTTCGTTTTAGTAATATAAGGTGTCGCAATTCTGGTGAAAGGTATCTATGGCAATGATTGTTGGTATTTTTAACATATAAATTTAAGTTTGATAGAAATAGGAATGAAATCTGTTGAAAGCAATAATTCTGCTTCAGAACTGGTAGGCAAACATTTATTCTATTCTATTCATTTGGCGCAACTTGATGCCGAGTCTTTGCCTCCTGTACCAGCCTCCACCAGTTGTTCCTATCCTGTGCAGCCAACATCCAGCTCCTCACTCCCAACATGGACCTGGCTTCACCAGCCACACAGTCACTCCACCGCAGCCAAGGTCTTCTTCTACGCCTTGTTCCGCGTATTACCTCAGAAATCATTTTCTTCGGAATGTCATTCTCAGCCATTCGAGCAACGTGCCCAGCCCATCTCAATCTATTAAGTTTCATGAATTGAACCACATCTGGTTCCTTAAATAAATCTCTGAGCTCCTGGTTTGTCCAGCGTCTCCATACCTGTCCAACTTTAACAGCTCCAAAGATTTTACGAAGAATCTTCCTCTCAAAGACCATTAGATTCTGCTCCTCAGTCTTGGATATAGTCCATGTTTCTGAGCCATAAAGGAATATTGGCCGGATAATTGTTTTATATAATAATATCTTTGTTTCTCTTGACGAAGCACAGCTCCTAAAATCTTGGCCGAGGCCATAATAACAATGATTGGCACATAGGACTCTTCGCTTAATTTCTGAATCCACATTATCTTGAAATATGAGGGATCCGAGATAAATGAATTCAGACACTTTCTCAATCATGAATTCTCCGATAGTAATGCTTTCACCAGGTATGGGGTTTCTCTCAGTGACCAAATATTTGGTTTTTGCTGCGTTGACTTTAAGGCCCATTTTTCTTGCTGCGTCCGCTAGTCTCAAGAATCCATTAGAGACAGCCTGGAAAGAGCATCCAGCAATGTCGATATCATCGGCATAAGCAAGAAGCTGCACTGTCCGGCTGAATACAGTTCCGCCTACTTGAATGTCAGAATGTTTAACGGACTTCTCCAAAACTAATTTAAAGAGGATACATGCCAGCGAATCTCCCTGCCTTAGTCCTTTCCCAGAAGTGAATTCTGCAGATCTCGCTTCTTCAACTGCACAGTGCATCTCACTTCTTTCATGGTGAGTCTTACCATTCTGATTAGTTTTTCAGGGATTCCAAGTTCCGTCATCGCCCCATACACCTGTTCCCTGTGAACACTGTCATATGCTTCCTTAAAATCAATAAACAGATGATGCGTTTTGAGCTTATATTCACATCCTTTTTCAAGCATGATTCGCAAGCAAAATATTTGGTCAATGGTAGATCGCCCTTTCCGAAAACCACACTGGTATAAGGCTAAGATCTTCTCTGCATAGGGAAGTAGTCGTTGGAAGAGAATCTCTTCTTCGTCCGGCGGTTCCATTGACTGATATAAAGGTAGATCTACATAACTGTTGTTCCAAAAAAAAATCTGGAAACTTCTTCCAGATCTTTGTTAAGAAGCCGAGAGAAATGTCTCTTCCATTCTTTAAGAACCTCAATCCTATTGATAAGAAGCTTACCATTTTCATTCAAGCAGTAGGTAGATTTCATTTAAAAGGGTTTTCTTTTCTGATTGACCGCTTTAAAGACTTCCCTATACTTCTTATTTCCTTTAAGAAGTTCAGTCTTTTCTAATTCTTCCTTTTCCCATTTTCTTTCTTATACTGGTGTAGACGTTTTTCTGCTCGTCTCCTCCTTCTATATAATTCAACATTGCTCCTTGTCTCTCGTTGAACCTTCTTGTTGCTTTTTAACCACCATAAATACAATGTATGCAAATCATAAGCACGTTATAAAATTAATATCTGACAGTTACAAATAGCAAACCAATTTGCTTATGAACTTACATGAATAAAGTGTTCGACTGTGATACTTTTCTTACATATACAGTCGACTCCGTTTAATTGGGCCATCGGATAATTGGGACCACAGCTTAAATGAGCCATTTTTAATCAAACGGAATCAAATACAGTTAAAATATCACCGCTTTATTGGGACAAAACATCGGCTAATTGGGCCAAAACTTTCTGGAACTTAGTTTAAAAAACTATAAGACGCGGTTTCAATCTAATTACCTAAGTATCTGAGACCATGCCTGTTTCCCAACCAGAAGCAAGAAACCGCATCAAAAAAGTTAGTCGCTTTTTTTTCACAAAAAATAAATTAAGAAAGACCTTAGGCGTCCTAACGAAGTGCACTAATTATGTTGGTCGTAGTTTACAATGCAATGAGTGTGACAATGCACACTTGATTCTTACTTGTTAAAAAAATTGATGTAAAAACATGTTCTGATTCATTTATTATTTCGTCTTTATCAATATAATATATATTGTACACAAATAGTTATTTTAATTTCTGAATAAAGTTATTTTAATGAAGAATGTTTCATTTTGTATATTTCTTATATTGAAACACCTACTTAATAAAAATACATTTTAAGAGTTAAATTAATCGTATTATTTTGACCCCATCATTAAATTAAAAGACAAGAATATGTACACCTACAATATTAACTGGGTTTTCCTCCAAATATGTCTAATGTATGACATCAATTATCATACATGTATGGTAGCCCAGTGATTAGGCGTATTTAGGCATTTTTTATTTGTATTTAAGCATTGATTCATGATCTCCGCTTTATTGGTTCCTCCGCTTAATTGGGACAAAACAAATTTCCCCTTTATGTCCCAATAAAACGGAGTCTACTGTATATTATTTTACTTTAAACTACCATTAATTTAATCATACAATATATCACTGACCATTCATAGTGGCAGTAAGAAATTAGCTTATATTGATTAAAAAGAAAGCGTAATAATCTATTTTATCATTCAAAGAGACTTAAAAGGCAATGAACATCTTATAAGTATCCCTTGATGACCATGGCCAATTACAAGTATTAGGAATGTAGGCCAAAAAAGATTAAAAATGTGTTGAACATTGATAACTATATGTATTTTAATCTCATACTAACATTACAGTTAAAAATTCATGTACAGAAACAGAATTTCTGTTTTTAGCTTTACCTATTTAGTTTTTTTTATATTCTTTTTTTTTACTGTCAATAATTATTTCTTCAGGTGGCTATGAATGTATTGAACAATGGACGTTTTGGAATGGCTGCTGCCCTTTCTGGTACAATGAGGTCAGTCACTAAGAAAGCAGTTGAACATGCCACAACTCGTATCCAGTTTGGTCGCAGATTAGACTCTTTTGGAACAATTCAAGAGAAACTGGCCCGAATGTCAATGCTGCATTATGTTACAGAAAGCCTTGCCTACTGTATTTCAGGTAACATGGATTCCGGCAGCACAGACTATCATCTTGAAGCAGCTATTTCAAAAGTAAGACATCCTTCTACATTATGATCAATTAATAAATTCGAATAGGCATTACTAAACTTTTTTTGATTAATTTAATATTTTTAGTTGTTCTAAAATTTAAGTATAAAGATTAATTTATATCAATGTCTTTTTTAATTAATTTTTGACCAAGCTTTGGAAGAACTTAAATCTGGATTGTTGCAGGCTTCTTAATAACATCACATAATGCTCTATTATAAGAATAAATTGATGTTAAATAAATTAGTAAAATTTAGGAATATTGCTAAACTAAAAATATAAATCAGTGGTGGTTATTAAAGAATACAATAATTGTATACTCAATTATTTAGGCTTCATGTAAATATTTATTTATATGTAACTCGATAAAAATAAAAATTATAAGTTACAATTACCATTGCATGAAATTATGCAGTAGATTCCTCACCTTTCAAATTGGGGATGAGAAACTATTCTAAATAAGTTTAGAGGAACAGTAGTAAAAAATTTAGCACTGCCATATGCATCTTTGTCATTTTCAATGTTTCCATTCTGCTCAGTATCCACTTCAAGGCGCTATATTCTTAACACCTCAAAACGTACTACATCAAATCTAATTTTGCGTTTCAAGGTGGGGTGAGCTATATAGTAATAATGAACTGTAAGGGTCATTATTGTTTCCTGGAATATTCTTTCCTTTACATTTGTTGTTAAAGCAATTATAAATCTTTTTTATTTTGTTTTAAAATAATTGTTTATTTTTTTGCTAAAATGCGAAGACTAGCTTTCTATTAAATTTAAATTGAGCCCTCGAGGCGCCTACTTTGTTTTTTTACTGCTCCTGCTAGAGCGCGTGTTTCCTTCCTGCCAACCCTAGCTTTATAATCCATTCTGATATGAGTTTACGGTGTCCACAAGTGCCTCCATTAAGTTTAATGGCTATTGTCTCCTCGTGTGTCCTATTTATTTTAAAGTGGTTTGAACATTTGAAAGTGTTGACGTCAGTCGTCAGATTTTCAACATTACAATTTGCGATCTCAAGGGCGGTTCAAGTAAGGGTTCAGAGTTTGAATTTCCACTTAGCAGCTCCCAAGAAAGAAAATTCAAGCAAGAAGAGAGCCGGGTCAAAAAGTGGTGAGTGCTGGTTCCTATTCTGCTTTCTTATTTGTGCCGCTATTTTGCATTATACAGTCCACTGCTTTGAAAAAAGTATCCTCCCTTTTTTTTTTAACGCTGGGAAATATTTCTCTTTTTTATTTCAGCATTCCCGTAACCTCATATCAAATCCTGTTTCTGAATCCTGTTAATAAAGGTTTCGAATCGACATTACAGCTGACATTTAATTTACTGTATTTCAACACTAATGCTTTCTTCTTTCTTTTTTTTCACCTACAGATATTTTCTTCTGAAAGTGCTTGGACTGTAACAGATGAAGCAATTCAAATTCTTGGTGGAATGGGTTTCATGAAATCCGCTGGTCTGGAAAGGGTTATGCGAGACTTGAGAGTTTTCAGGATCTTTGAAGGCACAAATGATATATTGAGGCTGTTTGTAGCTCTTACAGGTTAATATTTAACATTAAAGTTTATGGTTAAAAATATATATCAAGTTCTCCCCTATTTCAATGTTTAATCACTTCAGCATTGTTTTATTTTAGTGCATCCTTGAACTAAATGATTTATGAATAAGTCATTCAATCATTGCTTAGGTTTTTTGTCAGTCTTTTGCAGCTGATTGATCTTCTCATTGTGAAATATAAGTCTTTTTGCTGTTATTTTTTACAAAGTTTTTGAAATGAAGTGGGTGTCAACGATTTACCGATTGTTAATTCTTTCATGTCTGTGTGTGTGTATGTGAGCAGCCTAGCTCAAAAACTATAAACTTTACGAATCTGAAATTGGGTATTTGGTGTATGCCGTCACCATGCTAAAGTAATAAATATGCATAGGATTTTAGTGGCACATTCGTTAGTTTAGCATGGTGACGACGATATGCCCGCAATGTGACAGCAAAATGGGTCAAATGAAGGGGGCACTTTATTTCATAACTTTTTACGTTTTTTTTTTTTGATTTTCTCGAAAAAAAAATTTCAAAATTCAAAATTTTTGTGCACTTTGATTTGTATTTGAGAGCAAATACAAACAAAAATATGTAAATGAATGTTGAAAAATGTGTGAATTTGAAGAATGGCGTTCACATATTTATCAAAACACATCAATCTCTATTCTAAGTAAGTTGGTAAGTGAAAGGTATGTGTTGCGCGTATCACACCAGATTTTTTTCTATTGGCCCTTTTACAGCTTAAAATGCCTATACAAAATAAATGAAAATAAATAAATAAAAGCACTAAAACATAGCAACACATCCCAACTATTATTTTCCTGAGTGTTACATTTTTTATTGTAACACTAGTGACATAAAATCACCATCCCTAACTTAACAAAGTGTCGGACAGATACAAGAGAAAACCTCGAATAAATGTCTTTTCATTATTACATTCATCATTACATCAGCCAACATCTCTGCAGGTATCATACTCATTTTTAATTGAACAATGATAGGTACAATAAACTTAATACTCATGATATATAATTTTTGTGACATGCCATGATTTTGCTTGGAACATCAAATAGCTGCATTTTAGATACTTTCTTCTCCAAGTTTACACATCAACTTATAGCCAGTATAACAAATATAGCCTATCATGGCTCTTACCAGCGGTTTCAAAGAACAGTGTCGCTCAGAACAGTTGGCAACAATTGCCATTAATTTTTCTACTAACCTTGGGGGCTAACCTATTTTCCTAATTTAGTGTCAAAGTATTAGAGGTAATTAAAAAATCATTTATGCCTCTAAATATATTACAATGAAATACCTCATATTTCAATTGTAATTAATATCAGGGGTTCATTTTACGATGTGATGAACTAAGCATCACCAGCTTGGGGACTGTTACACTTGTAATGCTTTCAGGGGAAAAGTAGAAGGGGATCAGTGAAGAGAAGAAATTTACTTGATTTGGATACGGTCTCAGTGACGCCATGGATAGCGTCACTCATGTTACACGGTAAACGCGTTTCGACTCCCGGCTGTCTCCAATCTTCTTGTTACCCATACAATATATATATGAATTTAATTGTTTTGTATGGCTAACAACTAATTATATAATATAAATATAATTTTTGATGTATAATAATTTTGATAAATATATATATATACACATGTAAAGTTTATGTTGTATGCAATATAAAAATGTCTCTACTAATCAAATAATTTTCTTTTCTTAGGTATCCAATATACTGGGTCATATCTGAAGGAGCTCCAGAAGGCTTTCCGACAGCCCACAGCACACCTCTCGTTGATATTAGAAGAGGTTACCAACAGAGGGCTGAGGACTGTTGGGCTCGGAACTATCCCATCACTTTCACATCTTGTCCACCCTAGCCTCACTCCATCTGCCACTCTTGTTGCCAAATCTATTGCCCAGTTCGGGCCTGCAGTTGAGGCAATGTTGATGAAGTTTGGTAGAGGAATCGTTGATGAGCAATTCCTTCTCAACAGAGTGGCTAGTGCTGCCATCGACATTTATACCATGTCAGTTGTCCTTTCTCGAGCAACCAGATCTCTCCATAAGAACCTACCCTCTGCTGAGCATGAAGCACTTATGGCCAAAGTTTGGTGTTCTGAGGTATCAGTTGTGATTTGTATTTTTGTATTTCTCATATATGTTAACTTTTATGCAATATTCGTATTATTTTTCAAATTAATGCTCATGAATTGAATAATTTTAAACATAATTTATTTCATCATAGTTGTATTCATTATTTTCCATCATATGAGATATGCCTAGTTTCGAATATACTAAATCAGATAATATTTATTTTGTCTATTTTTGTAGAAAAATTGATATTTTCAAAAATTTAGTTAGTTAAAAATGTGATAATGACATGCTTGAACCACTGGAATCTGAAGGAGAATGGATTATTGCTTTGCCTTCTGTTATTGTAGAGAACTTTTATTGAAATATTTTTACCAAAAGCTAGAGTTTAAATTTACTCCTATTTTCTCATATAATTTTTTTTTTCTTGCAATTTTTATCCAAAAAAATAATTCAAGAAGATGTAATATTTAAGAAAACAAAAGTTCTACTTTATTTTCTTTTAAACAGAAAATGAAAGTAATTTTTCCCCATCAATAAATGATAATGAAATACAGGGCAAATTTTCTATTTAACTCAGTCATTAATCCCCTGGCCTGGGAAAATATATGTAAAACCAAAAAACTCAAGAAATGGAGAAAATAAAAAATAATCTGCCCAGTGTTTTATTAGTCAATACTTTATTTTTCAATTTAATTTTAGTTTCTAATGATTTATGTGTTTTATTTTTTAGGGTTCCATAAGAGTCACCAGTAATCTTGGAGCACTCAGAAGTCCTTATCATAATGCTAATTTTGCCAGCATGTCTCAAATAGCCAAAAATATTTGTGAAAATGGAGGGCTAGTCCAACCTAATCCACTTAATGTATAAATCCAGTTATGCTAATTTTGAATTGTTGATGAGAGAAACCCGCTTCATACATGTACAGTCGACTTCCAGATACTCGAATCTCTGGCCTAAAAGAAAAATTTGAGTTATCGAGTTTTTAACTCATGAAGATTTAAAATAAGAACTTTGAGATATAAAGGTCCAAATTCATCAAGGTTTTCATTTTAAGTTATTCAAGCTATAGAGGAAACAATGAATTTAATTACTGAAAGGAAATGAAGTGGAATAAAAAAATTAAGTTACAAAGGAATTTGAATTATTGAGGTTCAAGTCATTGAGAGTTAGCTGTACAAATGGACTGAAAGCCTAAATCTTTGTTCAAAGATTATTTTTTTAACATTATTTTTTATATTTGGCTGTAAATATAGTAAATATTTTTTACAAAATCTTTTTATTGAAATATTTCATAAGTTGTGGTTTTTCTTCATTAACCTTCTCTTCAATATGAATGAGAAAGTCAAACCCTTTTACTTTTTTGATAGAAAAAGAAGGATTAAAAAATATGTTGTTATCCTTTGCCAGTTACATCTCAGAGTATTAGTCTTCAAATTCATTTCTGAGTAACCCTTCCAATCATCCAACATATTACTCTACATTGTTATTATTTCTTTGTTTGGAAAAGTTTATTTAAAAACGAGTTAATGATTTTTTTTTTACCATTAAAAAGAATTTAAGAAAAGTTTAATCTAAATTTGTTGTAAAAAAAAACTATGAACTCTGACTAGAATAATTTAATATTTGAAATTTTGAGGGCAGGATCTACCTTTACACTACTTAATAATCATACGAAATGCTAATACAAGCCATGTTGCAGGGGCTGTCCCAGGGTAAATGATTCCCTAGCTCCAAATTTTGGATAAAAAAAGATTAGTTAAATAACATTTAGGCATAATATTCTTACTTATAGTATAGCAGATTTTGTTTATAAAGCTTGATTTTTGGTCAAATCAACCCCTTGCTTTATCATCTTTATACATATAATATACTATATACATATAAATCAACCTTTATAATTAAAAGGTGTCTCCATTTGCATTATGGACCAAATAATTCACAAGTAGTAACCACTAATTTGACTACTTCCTCCACATATTCCACCCAGTTGGAAATCTTCCTCATCTGAAGCTATCTATGGTGATGTGATTAACATGCCTCATTTTGAAGTAAGTAGTTATGTTCCTAAGCAGTGTACATATTGATCATTAAAATAAGGAAAGACAGGTCTTCAATTCAGCCTGTGTGAGAGATTCTGAGACCATGCTGGGGAGCCATATCATAATACTCAGTATCTCTCATTATAAATGTTCATTTTTGTTGGGTATTTGAGCCTTCTAAATGCTCCCCAGACCATTCAAAGTAGCTTTTATTCTGGCTCTGTTGTTAGACACCACTACAGCCGCAAGGTCATCAAGTTTGCCATTGCAGGGAACCGCTCTTCCTGAGAACTCCCAGCAACTGCTCAAATACTCGCTTCCATAGCTGGGCCAAGGACTGATCCTTGAGGACATCCCCTCTCTATGAAATCTTCAAATTCTTAAGAAGTACCTCTTATCTTAAAGAACCTATCCTGGAGAAAAATTTTGATGTAAAGCCATAAAAAATAGAGATACACTTAGAGAGCACAGGATTTAGCATCCTCAAATCCAACAGTAGGGTCCACACTCCCTTGGACCTTTGCTTTAATTTGCTCTCGAAATTCAGGGAGCAGCTATAAATTTGTCAGATCGTGTTTTTTAAGGTTTATAATTTTAATCCAAGGCCTTTTTTTTATTCTAAAAATGTTTTGAAAGATAAATTTTTAGGGTGCACCAACAAAAAATGCTGATAAACGATATATAAAAATACTAAATTGGTCCCCAACCATTTTCGGTTCCAGTTCAGATGTTATTAGTTTTAAATAGGAATAAACAATACTAGCGGATAGACGGAGGAAATATGAGGTTTCAACCAGTGAAAACAAAAATGATTTATGTAGTAATATCGCAAATATTTCCGCAAGACGTGAAGGGCGTTAAAGGGACATAGTAACGCTGCTATAAAAAGGCAGGAATCCTCTCAGTGGTCTTTCGTTTTTCCAGCTGTTCTTCAGAGGAAATTTATCTCAGCAGCACTGCTCTCCTGCCTGTTCGTAAGTACCCAACTCTCAGCTGTAAAGGCTGGGCGCACATTGATAATTAGCAGAGCACTTTTTGTGAAACGTGTATTAGATAGGAATCGCGCACATTGTGACTCAGAACAGGGCAGCGCAGTTTCCAATCTACCACACTATTACGAAAACTGCTCTGCGTCGCAAGTGTCTCAATGTGCGCTAGGCCAAAGGAAGGTATACTCTGAATACGTGGAGATTGACATTCTTGCCTACTTCCCACAGCTGAGGTACATATCTAGTATTAGACTGTTCCTTGATTTCCGGTTTACTTTTCCAGTAAAGCAACTTCCAGTCAAGGTTTACAAGCTTTCTTCCTTTTGAACCTAACACGGACTGTTACATACATTTTAAAATAAAAAAGTAGCAAAATCGGTGAAACTGTCCGTAGGTGATGGAAGGTATATCCCAACGAATTTTATTATAAACAAATTTTTTCGATATTTTTATGGTAGAAAAAACCTCAAAAAGTTGCTTGGGTGTCGTTCAGTAAGGACCGATCTCCACCGAAAAAGACTTTTTTGGGGGTTTATATACCTTTGAAGAGCGAGTGGTACTGTAAAGCTATGATCTAATAAAGTTAATCAAGGCCCTTTTAACTAAAAAGTCATATGATAGCCTATAGGCGGCCGCAAGCGACGGTGCTGCTTTTTTAATGGAACTAGAGAAACGGGGATAGAAGCCTGTCCATTGCCTGGGATTCATAGGGTTTTTTGGCGTTTTTAATTTATTTTTCCATAATTAAAACCCGATAGAGCAAAAATTTATTTGAAAAATGTCTAATAGGTATTGCTCGGTCCCTCAGAGTTCAATTAGAAAATCAAAAGACGTGTCATTCCATTTATTTCCAAAAAATAAAAAGGTTCTTAAAGAGTGGATTGTAAAATTAAGAATAGATAAACCTGTTTCGAAACATATCGCGATATCTAGTCTTCATTTTAAAGAAAGTGGCTATATTTATCCAGGTAAATATTAGTATTTGACATTTTATTATTCCAAAATGCTAGTTTTATGCAAATAACATTGGGACCATAGTGTCATAGATTTGTTTTTCGTTTTTAATTTTCCCCACTTTTGTATTAGGTAAATCCCTTGTGCTGAATTGTTCCAAGTTTTCAATGCGATGCCTGAAAGTTTTGACAAATATATAAATAATATGACAAAGAAACTAAGCTGTCATGAAAATGACAGCTTTCATAACAACAATTGTATGAATAGGTAATTATTGTTATTACTAACCGTAAAACGTAAAGTTACATTGATGTGTTTGCATTTACCAGAATTACCAGCTTTACACGTACAATTACAAGAAAATTGCTTATTATTATTAATAAATTTGATTTCCACTTTTATTTGATGGGGCAGTCCTTTAAGATCGCTTGTTTGAAGGCACAAGGCTTTTAAAATAACTGTTTTTTTACTTCTAGATATTATTCCACATGTAATTATGTGGTTTGCATCAAGGATAGCCTGCCCTTCAATTAATGGTCTTTTAAAATTACCAATTATCACTATCACATCAACTATGTCATACCCGTTCCTTCCGACATTTTGCAAAACTACTAGCGCACCCTATAGTCGATTGCGCCCGCGAATAATACCATATCATATCCCGGGTATAGGCGGGCGCAATCGAATATAGAGTGCGCTAGTAGTTTTGCAAAATGTCGGAAAGAAAGGTGTCAGACCTAGTTGATGTGATAGAGATAATTGGTAATTTTAAAAGACCATTAATTAATGGGCAGGCTATTCTTGATCCTAACCACATATTTACATGTGGAGTAATATCTAAAAATAAAAAACAGTTATTTTACAAGCCTCGTGCCTTTAAACTAGCAATCTTAAAAGACTGTCCCATCAAATAAAAGTGGAAATCAAATGTATTATTAATAATAAGCAATTTTCTTGTCATTGTACATGTAAAGCTGGTAGTTCTGGTAAATGCAAACACATCATTGTAACTTTACTAGACGTTTTTCGGTTAGTAATAACATTAATTACCTATTCACACAATCATTGTTATGACAGCTTAGATTCTTTGTCATATTATTTATTTATTTCTCAAAACTTTCAGGCTTCGCATTGAGAACATGGAACAATTAAGAACAACGGATGTAATAGAAAAATGGGGAAAATTAAAAAAGAAAAACAAATCTATGACACTATGGTCTCAATGTTATTTGCATAAAACTAGCATTTTGGAATAATATAATGTCAAATACTAATATTTACCTGGATAAATATAGTCTCTTTCTTTAAAATAAAGACTACATATCGTCATATGTTTCGAAACAGGCTTATCTATTCTTAATTTTACAATCCATTCTTTAAGAATCTTTTTATTTTTTGGAAATGAAAGGGAATGACACGTCTTTTGATTTTCTAATTGAACACTGAGGGACCGAGCAATACCTTTTAGACATTTTTCCAACAATTTTTTGCTCAATCGGGTTTTAACAATGGAAAAATAAATTAAAAACGGCAAAAAACCTATGAATTCCAGTCTATTGCACGGCTTATATCCCCGTTTCTCTAGTTCCTTCTAGGTCCTCAAAGTAGCAGCACCGTCGCTTGCGCTCAACTATTCGATTTAGCAGAGTATCGAAATCGATAGTATTGCAACATAACTATCGAGCCTGTAGTTCGTCAATGACATAGTACACAGGTGTCATTCCTAGTTTATCGTGCAAGGACGTTTCTCTGAGTTATTTCTCCTTCAGAAATTTTTGTCCTTTTCCATTACCTTCATTCTACAAGTTTAAGAAATCCTTGTCTCCCTTTTATACAATCTAATTTGATATTTTTTTCTTAACTAATATTTTAAGAAACAAAAATGTTTAAGCTCAGTTTTAACAAATTTTCTCAACTTAAAAATGAAGCACGTATGATTAAATTGCTCAAGAGATTCAATGAAAGGTAAGTGTATTTATTTAATGTAATCTGTTTTTACATCATGACATGATGAAATTAAAAGGAGTAACCCTAAAGAAATAACCTTTTATTACACTAATTGAGAAGAATGTGTTTCAGATTTATTTTTAAATTTTATGCGTTATTTTCACCTTTGTGATTGCTTAAAGTTATATATTTTTTTAACCTAAGTTCTTTTGAAAACAAGCCATCTTTGATTTATTTATACTTTTGGCAGGAAGTCTAATGTCAAAGATTTCTATTTTTTAAATGTTCATTCATTTTGTAGATTTTTATTAATTGACTTTAATTACAAGATTGCAGTAACTGTAAAAACCTAATACGTTACCCAACTGAACATAGTATTCTAATTTTATTTCTTTATCCTTAATAATTGCTTTGAAACTAGTATTCAAGCAATGTTGTTAATAATATTGGTGATAGCATAACTTCCTGGTTTTTACTAATTTCTTAAGTATATAGTTGCAATTCTAACATTTTTTAAAATTTAATCTGCAGTGAATGTCTGGTTATTCAAAATATTTCCTATTATTCATTGTATAACATAATGATTATGTAAATATAAAATAATTTTAAAATTTAATTGAATTTAAAATAATGTAAATATAAAAGTTAAATAAGTTCATGATGTTTCTAAGAGTATTGCAATAAATTAATTACATTTAAATATCATAGTATCCCAATAATATAAAACTTTTGATAAATAAACTACCTTATATTATCAGATTAATTTTCAATCCTACCAAAATATCTCCACTGCTAATTTTACTATTAATAAAAAAAACATTCTTTATTAAAATAAACATTTATTTTGAATTATAGTTTATTTTATAACATTTTGGCCTTAAAAAAATGTTTAAGTACTTATTTTATGTGATGAAAATTTTAAGATTAATTTTCCCCAAACAATGTCTAACTGTGACGGTATTTCAAGTAGATCCTATCATTTGGACATCTATCCTATCCCCAGTTACTACGCTGCAGCGTGGTGAGACCTGGTGGGTAGGATCGCTGAAGAGTGAAGGTTGGGGCGGCCTGGAATGACCCCACGGTTAGCTCAATGGTAAATAACTCTGCATTTGCGACAGAGTTTGTTTCCCGGGCCCTGGCCTATCTTTTTTCATCTGATAAAATAATTAAAAAATACTTATTTTATTATATGTTACCAAATAAATAACTTTTTTAATCCTAAAATGTTACAAAAATAGAAATCAAATCAAATAGATTATCAAATATCAAACTGATTATATTTGCCTTGATTAGTATGTCATATTTTTTTTTTTTATGTTCATTATGTTTTAGTATAAATCAAACTGATTAAAAATGGCAAATAGACCTCACTTTTACAAAAAAATAATAATAATAAGTTTTTTTAGTAATTTTTCATTACTACAATATGCTGTGGGAATATTTTGGTGTAATTAAACCCCTAATCTGATTTCATTTATATTAAAATTTAATGTAGGTATTTTATATGAAGATTAATAATATTGTAATCAATAATTTAGTGGTGAATCTTAAATTTATTTGTTTTATATCATGTTTATTATAAAACAAGTACATGAAGGGTATGTGACTAAGATATGAGTTTATAGGTGTTTTCCTTTAAACAGGTGAAATATAAGTTTTGTTTTAATAATAAAATGACATAGTATAATTAATAATGAAAAATAGTTAACCAACTACATAAAATGGATTTGGAGATGTTGACAGAAAAATGAGAGATATAATTGTAATTTTTATTAAGATTAAAAAACCCTGAAGATGGAAGTAATTCCGAAACATCAGTTAAAAAAATTGTGTAATTTTAATAAACATGATATAAAAGGAAGATTTGAGATTCACCACTCAATTTTTTTTTTTTGTGTCCTCCCCTTCCACGCCTTTGAGGCTATAGGTTTCCCGGGCGAGGGGAGAGAGTAGGGGATTGAAGCTGAATATTATTAAATTTCCCCTGGCTCGGGGTTTTGAACTTAAATTAAATTACTTTCAGCTTAGATTAGATGCCCAAGTTTTTCATGAAGCCCTATGTAACTTATCTTTTGAATGTGTTTTTGTGATACGGATTTTTTTTATATATATGTATGATTGCTATATTTTTATCTATGATATGTAAGCCATAATTTAGGCCTATTTAATTTTAGGCAGCTTGCAACTGCAGCCGCACAAGCTAAGGAAGAACCTAAAGATGGTCCCAAGGAAAATATGTCTTTTATGATGAATCTATTCCGAGGTGTTGTTCAACCTGCACAAGTTTTCCCCTATCCTGATATACTTACCGAAGAACTGAGAGAAAATCTTATGATGCTTGTTGACCCTGTTCAAAAATTCTTTCAAGTAAATATTAATATAGACTTTTTACTTATTTTTAGATTAATTATTGCATTATATTATTATTTTATTTTATTCTTATTTCATTATATTATTTTATTAGTTCTTAACATTTCAGTATCAAAAGACCTCAGGAATCCTAAATGTAAATGTTGAAAAAAGATTGGTTGTAAAAGTAAATAAAGAGATAGGATTTCTCCTTGAAAGGTTTTGTAAAATCTATGTATTGCATAATACTGATAAGTTTTAAGGATCTTATCTCTTTTTCTATTCAAGCATTTTAAAGTTAAATATGAGTAATGTTAAAACTAAATTTATAATTCATTCTATTAGGAATCTTAAAATTTTTTTTTAGGAAGTAAACAATCCAGAAAAAAATGACGATGCCTCTGCTGTTGAGCCTCATACTCTCGACGGTTTATGGGATTTGGGCGCTTTTTCCCTTCAAGTACCCCAAGAACTTGGCGGTATGGGTCTTACTAACTCACAATATGCCAGGCTCGTTGAAATAGTTGGTGCTCATGATTTGGGTGTTGGAATTACTCTTGGTGCTCACCAATCCATAGGCTTTAAGGTAATATCTTGAAAAAATCACATTGCAAGGTTAATGAAACTGATTAGTTTCTAGTTTTCATTATACTTGTTTTAATAAATTTTAGTTGATATTAACAAACATATTTGATTTGAACAGGTTAAATTGTTATTTTTAAATCTAATAATGTTTTAGCAGACATATAATGATTATGTTTGGGTTCTGAAATTTTAAAATTAAAATTATTCAAGATTCTTTAAGTTTTTAGAGTTTTATTAAATAAATAAGTAGTGAATAAATGAATCTCATAATTATCTCAATTTTAATATTTATTGCTACTTAAAAAGCATTTTCAAGGTTATTTTTTCTATTATTGCAAATTTCCACATTATTTTTTTTTTTTTAAGATTTTAAGTTTAAAAAATGTTTTATTTTTATCCTTTTCTTTAATTGCAGTATTATTTGTTAGAAAATAAAATAAAGTATTTTATGTCATAATTTTTTTTAACTGGTGCTTGATTTTTTCCCTAAGAATATTTATTTTCTTAGTTATTCCTTTTATATTATTAGTCCTAAATTATTAGTCCTATTTATTGTTTACCAAGAGCTTTTTTTTTTCAAACTTTTTTAAGCTTAACATTTTTCAGTCTACTATCAGTTCAAAACCTAATTATATTTTTTTATTTTAAAATGAAAATTTTATATTTTATTTCATTATACTTTTCTAACTTCTCGTTCCTCTCTCAATTTGATGATTTTAAAGTAATTTTAAACCATTATGCACCATTAAGATTTTAGATTATCTATATTGACCAAATCATTCTATTTATAATAAAATGTAATATATTTGTTAATTGTTAAATTAAGTTTTGATGGTTCAGGTTTATCTTGGACCATAAATAGTACTTGTTACTTTAAAAATAGATTTCTAGCACGTTTGATGCCAAGCATTGTATCAGCACATCAATAAATAAATTTGATGGATATGATAAAAAAATTTTACTTTTGTAAAAACACACATGGTCTGAGTCATGAGTCATGATCTGAGGAAATAGAATTTTAACTAATTAAAAAGGCTAGCAATAATATACAGATTATAAGCAGAAAAAAGGATGCTTTACCAACTTAGATATATTTACTGTGTTCGTCAAAACAAAATCATTAATAGTAATCATGGGAATGAAACTTTGGTTTTATGTAACACTGTTAAAATGTTGAATAATAAAGCATGTTTTTTGAACATTTTTAAGGAATAAAAATATGACTTATATATGTCATATGACTTAATATGACTTCTATATATTAATTTTTATGATTTTCCATGTCTTTTTGTTTATTTTTTTTTGACTGATAACTTTTATTCACACCTGTCATTAATAACATCAACAATCAGTGAACTTGATCATTTTGAAATAGTATTATTTAATACTATATAATATATATTGGCATGAGGGGGAGCATTACCCAGCTGCATCTCCTACTGGCTTGATTGGTATTAGGATCATGGGCGGATCCAGCTGATCGTAAATGGGGGCTGCAGACCCACAGCTCTTCATTTGGATCTGCTAATCAGCTTTTTTACATTTATTTTCCTTTCAGCTTTTTTACATTTATGTTTCTTTCCCATTACTAGAATTCCACTTGTTCTGCACATTATTTGTTCTTTAACTTGTTTCCTTAAATTAAGGAAAGTCAAATTCTATCTTTAAATGACGAAAAAATTTCCAAAGGGAGGGGCTGCAGCTCCCCCTCCCCCCTGGATCTGCCAATGATTAGGATTGACTACTTGTCAATTGAGGAGGTCCCTCATCCAGCTTCTGTTTAGCCTTTAGGGGGTTACCTAGCATGAGTTTTGTGGCCATGTTATTAATGAGTGAGTTAGGGTGTCCTTGTAATTTTTCATTGAATATTTTCATAAGTCTGACCTTAAGATATTATTTGAAATATTTTCAAGGAATGAAATTATATAATTAAATACACTTTTTTGGCTCTGGACTAATTTCATTGTCACATGTTATAACTGTAGCTACTTTGTCTACAAACTGTGTATATTAATGTAACTGTGTACAAAGTAGCTACAGTTATAACATGTGACAATGAAATTAGTACAATAAAAAAAAGACAATAAAAAAAGTGTTAAAAATAAGTTGATAATGTAAAATAAGTATATGACAGTTATATGTTCATATGTAACAACTTTAAATAAGGACAATTGGCTATAGAACTAAAAATTTAATTTAAAATAGATAACCCCAGAAGACGGGCCAACAGCCCGAAACGTTGGGACAATTAAATATAATATAACACATGAAAAAGACTCCTTCATTAAAGAATATCCTTGAACAAACCACTCTTCCTCACTAAAGTGAAACATATAATCAAAGAGAAAATATTTAATCAATTATTAACAATTTAATGATATACCAACTTCTGAATTACAAATCCCATCTTCAGGTTCGGTGTAAACTATTTATCATTTTTATTATTCAATCAAATGTGTGAGTGCTATTATTGATTAAATTACAAAAATTAAAGGTACTTTTCAATGATTATGATGGCATGAATTCTAATAATATTGTATCATATATATGATACTAGCTTGGGTTCCCGGCTTCGCTCCGGTAGTTGTGTGGTAGTTTTTATAACAGAAAAACTTTAAATTTAAAGAAAATATAGAAATAAATTAGCACTTTCTGCAGAGTTCGCCCAAATAAGGAACCCTATATACTTTAAAGGGGGTTGAAAATGGTGAATGAACAATTAATTATGCTGCAACTTTGTCGAGTCATGCATCGTTTTTGATGGTTTCTATGATTCTGAATCCTATAAGCGCATTCCAAGCAGTCAGCAGATAATAAGTTATTAGATAATAGTTAAATCTATTACAAAATATCATGAGGGCACAATTTTTTGATCATATTCCTTTTTATCCAGAACTATGAGGGGTGATAAAATCTTACTGAAAAAATGTTGTAATTGGAATTAGTCATTTTGTCAAATGGAATGCTCATCATACATAGTAAAAAAAACATTTTTTATAATTACATACAATAAGAACACTTCAATTTTTTTATTTGCTCGTAAGGTATCCAATCGGTTTTCTAATTGATTGCAGATATGTAAAATCATTATATTATTTGAAAAAAAGGCGAAACTAATTATTTTCGCTTGATTTTTTAGTAATTTAATAAGAACAGCTGATACAATAGATAACCTTAAACAACAAACTGAACGGAATGAATGAACAATAAACGTTAAGTGAAACACACCCTAGCGCTTCCTGGTAGTCTGCAGCTCGAACTAAATTTTTCATTCATAACTCGCATGTCATTCTTAGGTAGACTAATTAAATGGTGCGAGAGGCTTCAAATTCCAGTCCTTTCCTCTTCAATTTTACACCCTTAAAAGAAAAACGGAAACCTTCTTCTCCGTTAGGGGTTATATAGCATCACGCTGACATAACTTTCTTAAACGCACGTTGAGTCGTTTTTGAGCATTATCGGCACGGCACGCACATTGTACACTTTGCTTTATAATATATATTGATTACATATATGATATATGATATATCATATGTATGAGGAGGAATCATCTTGTGAGTAATGTTATTAAAGATATGTCCTTCAATTCCCAGGGTATCTTACTGTTTGGTACCCCAGAACAGAAGGCTAAATATCTGCCTAGGGTTTCTACTGGAAAAGAGTTCGCAGCATTCTGCCTAACAGAACCGTCATCAGGAAGTGATGCTGGATCTATCAGGTACAGTTCCTAGTTCACAAATTTTGTTTGTTGTTCTTATTGTAAGACATTTTCTTTTTTAACAATTATTTAGTTATGGCTAGTTAATAACTGTAAAAATATCAACAATTGCTAAATTTGGAAGGAAAAAAAATGTTTCAAAATGTTAACCTATATGTTATGGGTGTGTTTTTTCATTGGCTTAACACGTTGAGCGCCAGGGAAAAGATGATGTATTTTTGCATGGGGCCAAAGCATTTTTTCCTAATTTATAACTTTAATATGATTAGAATGATACAAAAATTGCAAAAGAAATAAATAAAAAGTTTAATTTTGGCAATTAAACAATAATTTTGTGAGCGGTACGTATGTACCGCCCGGCCCCAGGGTAAAGCCCGCTACCTGAAGTCGTACGGGGGCTGCCCGGTTATGACCGCGACGTCAATCCTTGTCAACCCCTTCGTAATCATCGATTATAATGAAGGCAAGACTCCAATAGACTTATCAGACCAAATGAGTTCCTATAATACCTCCCTAAGACGAAGTACAAGATGTACAAGAAAATTGAATTAGAATTATTATTTGGTACCGCCTTGGTGAATGCACATATAGTATACCAAACTGTAACGGGCAAAAGTATTACTATTACGAGATTCTTGTGGAAGACATGTTGAGAAGATTTGAGATTCCGGCATCTGTAGAGCAATTACAAGCACCACGACCCCGTCACAGCATTTGCATAAGAAGGCGACAATAGAAAGACACGCAGAGGATGCAATAACTGCAAGCAAAAATGCAACGTACTGTCCTCATTGCCCGGGAGAACCATTTTATTCCCGCCCGTGCTTCATGAAAGCCCACAAGTAAATAATTATGAATATTTTAGTGCCTCTATTCCTTATTTTGTATAAATTTGTTGTGATATTATTTTAATAAATAAGATATCTTGTTTTGTAAAAAAAAAAAAAAAAAAAACTAAAGCAAGTGTCACACACAAAAAAATAAAAACCTAAAAGAAGTAAAAATAAAAAAATTCTAAAGGAGGTGGCTGAGATCATGATTGGCCATCACTGCTTGGAGCGAGGTTGGGGCTCCATGCACCCCCCAAATTAAAAAAAAAAAAAATTTTGGGCCAATTGCATTGGCGAATTGTTCGGGGCCAGAACGGTCACATATGCCTTGAAATCACGCTCGGCAGGCGGTCCCCTGGCCCAGAACAACCTTTTAGCTGGCGGGAGCGGGCGGTACCTGGGGACCGCCTCGGCGTCGTACCGCTTGGCGCTCAATGTGTTAAGTAAGGTCCAAAGTCTCAAATCTTTATATATTATAACATATTGGTCTTCTATACGTTAATTAAAAGAGTTTATTGATAAAAAATATTATAAAATTAACATTCCAAATGTAAAGGTTATGTGTTAACACACTTAAAACAAAAAAGTATTTGTAATTACAAAAAACTGATGATGTATTTTCATATAAAATACAATAGCATTAGAAACCAGAGTTGGGCAAAAATTGTATCTAGATACTATTTGAAGATTTTTTATTCGAATATAAAAACATTTCGAAGAAACAATTAAATTTATCGAATACAAAAAAGTATTCGAATAACGATTCGAATAGTTTTCTATTCGATAATGAAACTATTCGAAGACACAAGATAGTTTTTTATTCGATAAAAAAATATCTTATATTTCGAATAGAATAATCATCTGTATCTATAAACTATTTGATACTTTATTCGATATTCGAATACATTTCGGTTTCGAAACTTCTAAAAAATTTCATTTAGTTATTTCATCAAATTGATGGTATATGGTACAGCATTTCCAAGTCAAATTCAACTTCTTCTTCATCTACCCCCTGACCTAAGCATATTACATCATGACCAGGTCTCCATTGAAAAAAATCTGGTACGTGCGCACAACACACAACTTTCACTTACCAACTTACTTAAATTAGAAATTGATGTTTTGTTAATTGCCACTTCTCAAAGACATATTTTTCCACATTCATTTCTTATTTTTGTTTTTATTTGCTCTATAAAAAACACTATGTTTTTAATTATTAAATAAAAGTTTTTACTTGTGGTAATTCGGCAATGCAAGCATAATACTCCAAGTCGTCAGATTTTATAATTCTATAAGTAGTTGTTGAAAACTTCATTTACCATGAAACAAATAATTTCCATTAAATGAACAGATCGGCTTTAAATATGAACAATGGTCTGTCATCAAAGGCGTACTCCGCATGCTTGGGCTCAACGTGTTTTATGAGTTGACTGAATATTTTTCTTTTTTTCTCCTCTATGTATTTACTTTGTTTTTACCATATCTCATATTTAGCCATTTCTTATTTTTAGGCGAAACGAGAGACAGATAATTTCTCCATATAAACAAATACAAAGGTACTTTATAGGAAAACAAAAAAGGCCCCTTCCCCATTTAAGCCTCCTCAGGACATTTTAATAATAATAAATCTTACCTGATATTAAAGAACACCTAATTTTCATTAAACACCTAAGAATTTAATCAAAATCGTTAAAGCCGTTTTTGAGATAATCGAAAAAAGTTAAAAATCGCTAAAAAAGTTATGAAATAAAGTGCCCTCTCCGATTGAACAATTTTGATGAAATTTTGGGTATCACATCTTTGGCATATACATACATCATATACCCAGTTTGATCAAAATCGTTAAAGCCGTTTTTGAGTAAATAAAAAAAACACGTGAAAATGATATAACATTTATTAAGTAAAGTCCACCCTCCGGTTGATCAATTTTGATAAAATTTTTACAGTCATATCTCGGGCATATCAATACATCAAATACCCAGTTTGATCAAAATCTTCATTGCCGTTTTTGAGTAAATAAAAAAAACACGTGAAAATGATATATCATTTATTAAGTAAAGTCCCCCTTCCTGTTGATCAATTTTGATGAAATTTTTACAGTCATATCTCGGGCATATTAATACATCAAATACTCAGTTTCATCAAAATCATTAGAGCCGTTTCTGAGAAAATCGAAAAAAACGTAAAAAGTTATTAAGTAAAGTACCCCCTCCCTTTGACCAATTTTGATGAAATTTTTGCTGTCACATCGCGGGCATACACATACACTAAATACCTAATTTCAGGTTCGCACGGTTTATAGTTTTTGAGCTAGTCTGTTCACACACACACACACACACACACACACACACACACACACACACACACACACACACACACACACACACACACACACACACACACACACACACACACACGGACACACACACACACACGGACACGGACACACACACACACACGGACACGGACACACACACACACACACGGACACGGACACACACACACACACACACACACACACACACACACACACACACACACACACGGACACGGACACGGACACACACACACACACACGGACACACACGGACACACACAGCCCATTTCGCGGGACTTGGTTATTTCGACTCAGGGGACCCCAAAACGTGTATTTCCGTTGGAAACCGGAAGTTGAAATTTTTCACGATCGCAATACTTCCACTTACTATATATTTCATATATAGGTAAGTGAAAGTAATAATATTTATTTAAAGTTCAAATGAGATGGGGGGGGGCACTATAATCGGAAAATGTAAACATTTTCGGAATTTTTTCACACGGGGTTGAAATTTTATGTTATGGGGGTGGTGTTTTTTAAAAAAGATATTCGATTTGTAAATTAGTGGGGGGGGGGGGGGGGGGAACGCACTATATAAAAATAGATTTTCGGATTTCTTTCACAAAGGGGTGCAATTTTATGTCATTGGGGGCCATGATTTTGAAAAAAATATTCGACTTGTATATTAGTGGCGGGTTTCGAGGGGGGGGGGAGCGCACTATGAAAAATATAGATTTTCGGATTTCTTTCACCCGGGGTTGAAATTTTATGTTATCGGGGGTGGTGTTTTTTAAAAAAATATTCGACTTGTATATTAGTGGGGGGGGTGCGCACGATAAAAAAAAATAGATATTCGGATTTCTTTCACAAAGGGGTGCAATTTTATGTTATCGGGGGTGGTGATTATGAAAAAAATATTCGATTTCTATATTAGTAGCGGGGGGGGGGGGGTGTCACTATAAAAGAAATCCAAAAATCTTTTTTTTTTTATAGATATATACATATGGCGAGGGGGGGGGGGGGAGCGCACTGTAAACAGAATAGATTTCTTTCACACGGGGATGGAAATTTATGTATTGGGGGTGGTGTTTTTGAAAAAAATATTTGATTTGTATGTTAGTAGCGGGGGGGGGGGGGGCACTCTAAAAGAAATCCGAAAATCTTTTTTTTTATAGGCCCCCGGCCCCCCCCACTAATGTACAAATCGAATATCTTTTTCAAAAACACCACCCCCATAACATAAAATTTCAACCCTGTGTGAAAGAAATCCGAATATCTTTTTTTTTTTATAGTGCGCTCTTAAAATTACAATAGAACCTAATTTATGAAATGTTATGACAATTTTCAAATGTTTAATTCAATTTTTAAAAAATTACCTTTTTCACTACATACATTTTATTTAATTTTTTTCAGGGATAATAAACTTTGATTCATTTATAACAATTTTTTTCTTCTAGAAGCATTTTATTTCCTTGTCAAATAATTCATACCATCACCACCACTCTTCCTTCACAGTGACAGGTGCCATTCCTGCAATTGTACTTTTTAAAAGATGGTTTGAAATGTAAAAATGTAGCATGACAAATTTTCGTGATTATATTTATCTATATTTTAAATGTGTTAAGCATAATAATTTGCAAAATATTCTGTTCATTGCATTTTAAAAATTATGAGCCTGGCCACATAATTTATTGAGTTTCGAAGTAGAATTTGAAATCCTGAAAACCTTTTATTACTATAGATTATATTTTCAATAATTTTGACACACCAATATTTTTAAGAGTCAATGGAGCTCTTTTGTTTCCATCAATCAGTTCTTAATTATTGATTATTTATTTTTTACAGAACCCGAGCCACCTTGTCGCCTGATGGTAAACATTACATCCTGAACGGTAGCAAAATTTGGATTAGTAATGGAGGCATTGCTGAGATTATGACTGTCTTTGCACAAACTCCAATAAAAGACCCCAAAACAGGTATCCCATAACCATAAGGTGTTATAGTTCATAAAAAAATTTCACAAATTAATGAGGCATTTTTTATCATTTAAAATATTTCAAGCATTATGTTGTAAATAAATATCAAAATATCTATAGGTCTTTAAAAGTTCAGAGTACAAATAGAATTTGTTTAACATAAGTATGAAAAAATTTGTGAAATTTAAGTTATACTTGAAAACTCATTCTTAATGCCCTTGCCAAGTAATTAAGCATTGTTGCATTTTTAAGTTTAAATAATTAATTCTTCACTATGTACAATGTTTGATTATTTTGTTGTAGGGAAAGAAATTGACAAAGTCACAGCTTTTATCGTTGAGAGGTCTTTTGGTGGTGTTTCTAGTGGTCCTCCAGAAAAAAAAATGGGCATTAAATGTTCAAATACTACTGAGGTTTATTATGATAATGTTCCTATACCAATTGAAAATGTATTAGGAGGTGTTGGAAATGGCTTTAAGGTAATTATTTATTCTTATGCTATTGTTTATTCTTCTTATACTGATTGTTCTGGATAAGTACAGACAAAAACTTTCAACAATACTTCAGTACATATCTTACCAAAAAGGTCCTTAAAAGGCATCGTCTCTTTTCAAATAATTGTAGTATTTACGATTTTTAAGAATTGATTGCTTTTTACTTTCACTTACCTATATATGAAATATATAGTAAGGAAAGTATTGCGATCGTGAAAAATTTCGACTTCCGGTTTTGAACGGAAATACACGTTGTGGGGTCCCCTGAGTCCAAATAACCAAGTCCCGCGAAATGGTGTGTGTGTGTGTGTGTGTGTGTGTGTGTGTGTGTGTGTGTGTGTGTGTGTGTGTGTGTGTGTGTGTGTGTGAGTGCGTGCGTGCGTGTGTACACAGACTAGCTCAAAAACTATAGGCCGTACAAAACTGAAATTGGGTATTTGGTGTATGTATATGCCCGCGATATGACAGCAAAAATTTCATCAATATTGGTCAAATGAAGGGGGTACTTTATTTAAAGAATTTTGTCTAATTTTTACGTTTTTTTTTATTTTCTCAAAAACCGCTCTAACGATTTTGATTAAACTTTATATTTAATGTATGTATGTGCCCACGATATGACAGTCGTAATTTCATCAAAATTGATCAATTGGAGGGGGCACTTTACTTAATGAATGTTTTCTCATTATCACGTATTTTTTTTTTTTTTTACTCAAAAACGGCTTTTACGATTTTGATCAACCTGGGTATTTCATGTATGTATATGCCAAAGATGTGACAGCCAAGATTTTATCAAAATTGGTCAAACGGATGGGGCCCTTTATTTCATAACTTTTTTTTCCAATTTTTAACTTTTTTTTTATTATCTCAAAAACAGCTTTAATGATTTTGATCAAATTCGTCATGTTTAATGAAAATTAGGTGTTCTTTAATATCAAGTAAGCTTTATCGTTATGAAAATTTCCTGAGGGGCTTATATGGGGAAGGGGCCTTTTTTGTTTTCCTATAAAGTGCCTTTGTTTTTGTTTATATGGAGAAATTAACTGTCTCTCGTTACGTGGAAAAATGTGTGACTTTGAGAAGTGGCAATTAAAAAAAACACGTCAATTTCTAATCTAATTAAGTTGGTAAGTGAAAGTTGTGTGTTGCGCGCACGCACCAGATTTTTTTTTTTTTTTTTAAATCTTAGATAGCTTTTAAATAAAAAGAAATAAATATTTTTGAGTTTTTTTAATTCAAAAGAGCACTAAATCTTTAATTCAGCAGAGACTGGCTGTTAAGCTTGTAACAAAATTTATATTAAGTCATTAACATAAGTCATATAAATTAACAAAATTTATATTATATTTAAATTAGGCTTTATGCCATATGTTGACAAAAAAAATGCATTTAAGTTTTCAATTAAAGTTAGAGTTTTAATATATAGATCCATGTATAGCTTTAAGAAGCCAAGCCGGAATATATAAAGATATTTAAAAAAAAAAAAAAAAATGAAAAACATGTTACCCTGTTTGATCAATATATAGTTTTATTTCTGAAAAAAAACTGGGGGGGTTTCTAATTTGTGCCAGGACAGCCGAGCGTGTTAGAGCTTCCACTTTGTCCTGGTGTAAAAAGCTACCATGATTAGGACTTTCCTGTAGGTAGCTGAAAGAAACAAAGGCTTGGAAACAATTCATAAATGAATTTCTTGAAAAAATTAATAATTGTAACAATATGTTAATGTCAACTATATTATTATAATAATAAGTCATTTAAATACCAAAACATTTCTGTTTATAAATTACTTTTTTATATATTAAAACTAACTCGTATAATTACATTTTAACACGTTCACGCTGGGACTGTTTAGTGCTTTTCGCTCTATTGGGCGGGAGCTATTCCAGGGCATTATGCAGTATTGACAATCCAACAATAATAAAATGAACAATAAAAAATACTATCCTACTAGCTATGTTTATAATATGATGTTAATTATAATTGTCATTAAAAAATAAATGTTTATATATTTATAAGTATATGAATATAAATCTATATAAATACAAATAAATATAAAAATAAATTAATTTACGTTAAGTTTTCATTATTTTAATTATCAGCTATATAGAAATTATTTCTACCTTTTCAACACTTTGGCTGCCATGTCACCTGAAATCGAGTAAATGTTCTCTTGTCAGAGGATTAAATATTAAACTTGTGTAGAAACGAGAGCATGATTCCCAGGTATTCTTTTTCGGCAGTCAAAGTGTTAAATATCTAATTATTTGGCAGAGGTGGCATTCTAGTGTGAGCCACTGGTGGTACATGCTGGCTTGAACGTGTTAAGTAATGATTACCCTCCTATTATTAGTTCATAAATACTGATAGTGTGCTGTAGCTGGCCTTACAGCTCACTTTAGTTTTTAACTATCAATCATCTACTTAGTTATGTTATTTATATCTGCAGGTAGCAATGAATATATTGAACAATGGACGCTTTGGAATGGCTGCGGCACTTTCCGGAACAATGAGGTCAGTCACTAAGAAAGCAGTTGAACATGCTACAACTCGTGTCCAGTTTGGTCGTAAAATAGACTCATATGGTACGATTCAGGAGAAACTGGCACGAATGGCTATGCTGCATTATGTTACTGAGAGCCTTGCATACTGTATCTCAGGTAACATGGACTCCGGAAGCAAGGACTATCATCTGGAAGCTGCAATTTCAAAAGTAAGACCTCCCTCTTCTTCATTTTTATGTGGGTTATTCAACTTGACTTAATCAAAACACCTTGACCCATACCATAAAATAGCAATAAAGTAAAAGAAAAAAATTAAATCAAAGTAGTTAAATTGCTTGTTAATGTATGTTGATTTATGTTTTATATTTTTATTTATTTTATGTTTATTTATTATAAGGTATTGTAAAATTAATTGTATTAAATAATCGAGTTTTTATTTTTTTGTTTTGGTCTGAAATGGCCATCATTTTCATCATGCAATGTTTTTATCACTTTAATCTGCCTATTAATTTATTTTATCGTATTTATTCTGAACTGCTTTTCTCAGGTAAAAAGATTAATAAATGTCATATGATCATGCTAGGAAGAACACGGGTAAATTTCCACAAGTGTAACTTTAGGGAGATTGAGTATTAAGATTGTTTGAGGCTAGCCTTGCGGTTGAGCATCTATTGCGGTTGCACTAATTTTCTTTTGATTTGTCTCTTTGTTTCTATTAAATTTGAATTCTATACCTCTGTTGTCTAGAGCCCTTCGGTAAATAATTTTAGTAAGTAGAAATAATTTTAAAACTGATTTTTTCGGGTCACCTGTGGTATAGTGATTAGCATGGCAACCTACAATACTAAGTTCGCGTTAGGAGTAAAAAATCCTTGGCTATGCCGAACCTTGGATTGGACGTAAAATGGAGGTCAGGAGCTTATACGATAAGAGGTACTCGTTAAAGATCCCTATCCTAATTATACCTGGATAGGCAAAATTTAGGGCTCCCACTGTAGCCTCGTCCGATTAGCCTTAGGGGCATAAAGGGACGTTAAACAAACAAAACAAAGCTGTTTTTTTTACTTTACCGGTATTCTTCCTAGCATGCAGTATGCTAGTAGCATGTAGAATCATAGCAAAGTTTTATTGGGATTAAAAATCTTTTAAGCTAGGATATTTTTTAAGTTAAGTTAAGATTTGAGATAAGGGCATTCATTTTCACAATTTGTCTCGTTTTCATATTATGTCAAAGTACTATTGCATTGTATTGTAAATCATCGGAGAGGGCTGAGGTTTCGATTTTGGAAATCCTAGAACATCCTTATATAGCAATTATATATTATTTTTTTCCTCCTAAATTTTAGCACCTCCAGTGACATTCACTGGTTTAAATTATCTGTAATTCAGAATGTACAGTTTTTTGGGAGCTTAACTATAAAATAAATGTTTGAGTTTATTTTTGTCAAAATTTTTTCATGATTTAATGGGTTTCTTATTTGCCCCACCTTTTGACATATTTTATTCCCACCTATTCAAATGTTAGAGAGTTGAAATTTAACATATAAGTTGTATAGATGATGGTGAAATGTCTTGTGGGACTAAACTTTTTCTCTATCTTAGTTTTGAAGTAGAAGTGGCAGCCAAAGCAAGTTTTTTTCAATGAAACTCCTATAATACACCCTTCTCTGAAGAATGAGTGTTAATAAGTTTCAAGAAAAAAAAAAAAATTATTTGCAAATCATTCAAAAGGGATCAATTTTGTTGGCTGTGCATTTTAGCAGTTTTTACTAGAAAGTAATGCCTCCTATGTTCAGCTGCTCATGTTTTTTTTTGTTTTTTTAATTCCACCCTATGTATTTATATTTGTGTGTTTCAAAGACAGACAATTTTTTGTGATAATATTTTATCTACTCAAAGTATATTATATATATTATTTGTATATTATATATATGTATGACATGGGGTGTCAGATAGGACACGACATTTGTCAGCCCCTGTTTAAAAGAACCAAACACCAATTCATTCTTTCTCTCTACAGGTATTTGCTTCTGAAAGTGCTTGGACTGTAACAGATGAAGCCATTCAAATTCTTGGTGGAATGGGTTTCATGAAAGCAACTGGTCTGGAAAGGGTTATGCGGGACTTGAGAATTTTTAGGATTTTTGAAGGCACAAATGATATATTGAGGCTGTTTGTGGCTCTTACAGGTTAAGATTTAATATTTTATTTGTTATAAGTGTGATTCAATTTTTCCATGTCTAAATATAAGCAACTAGTTTTACTATGATAATGGTGTCGCCATCTCATAGTGCCTTTGAGAACACCACCTTGCTAATAAATGTCAATTTTATGCTTAGGTTTAAATTATATTACGCACTTTTTTTTATTTGTATTAGACAGTGACATCATCTTATTCTTCACCAAGTTTACCTATTACCATAAAATTATTCCAGTTTTTATATTATTTACATCTATTTAGAAATAAATGCTATTGTAAAACCTGCATCTCTCCTTCATTTGGTATGTCAGCGTTTTACTGATAATTTCTAATATTTTGATGTATTGATTCTTCGGAATCACTAAAAAATATTTTCAAACCTAAATCATAACATATAGGAGTAATAATTATTTCTATTTGCTATGCCTATACTTTCTTACCAATATTAAATATCTCATGTATGATTTGTTTAAATTGCTATGTGAATCAATCTAAGAGAAAAGTGAAAATCAATGAAGTGGGTTCTGAAAGGATACCGAAAACTAATTTGCTAAAAAAATATTCTTAAAAAAGATGTATTTTCAATACAATAAGAATTTCATGATATTAGATTAATTCTAAAAGAAGAGAAATTGAAATTAATCCAACATCATTAGGTATTTAACATTGGTGGTAAGAAATTGTAGGCATAAAAAATAGAAATATCTTATACTTCTATTCATTATGGTATATGTTTAAAAATATTTGTCAGCGATTCTGAAGTGCTGATACTTTGAAATATGAGAAAATATCGATAAAAACACACAGTATGATACACCCAATGCTAAGGAAACATGGGTATCTTAAAAATATCAGAACTATATCCACTTAAAAGTAATTCGGTTGATTCAAAAATTTATGTGTCAATTGTAAAAGGAGAAAGATTCCCAGTGACATATACAGTCGACTCCGTTTTATCGGGACATAAAGGGAAAATTTGTTTTGTCCCAAGGACCCAATAAAGCGGATATCATGAATCCAAGTGTAAATGCGAATAAAAAATGCCTAAATACGCTTAATCACTGGGCTATCGTACATGTATGATAATTGAGGACATACATTAGACATATTTGGTGGAAAATCCAGTTAATAGGTGCATTTAGGTGTACCTATTCTCGTCTATTAATTTAATGATGGAGTCAAAATAATACGATTAATTTAACTCTTAAAATGTATTTTTATTAAATAGGCGTTTTAATATAAGAAATATACAAGATGAAAGCTAAGGACTTTCTTCATTTCCTTTTTGTGAAAAAAAAGGGACTAACCTTTTTGATGCGGTTTCTGGCTTCTGGTTGGGAAACAGATACTTAGGTAATTCGATTGAAACCGGGTCTTATAGTTTTTTACACTAAGTTCCAGAAAGTTTTGGCCCAATTAGCCGACGATTTGTCCCAATAAAGCAGTGATATTTTACCTATATTTGATTCCGTTTTATTAAAAATGGCTCAATTAAGTGGTGGTCTCAATTATCCTATGGCCCAATTAAACGGAGTCGACTGTACTACTTACCTATGTGGCGCTACCACCCAGGGTGGGTCTTGGCCTCCTCAATGAGCCGCCGCCATTTGGCTCTGTTCTGTGCTACTGCCCTCCAATACCTGAACCCCCTAACAGCCTTCAAGCTGCCACATCGGCCCACCTCAGTCTGGGTCTTCCAGCTCTCCGGCTCCGATGCAGGACCTCTTCAAGTACCTTCATTGGCATATCCCACTCAGTCATTCTGGCTACATGCCCTCCCCAACCAAGCCTTCCCAATCTCACAGAAGAGACTACCGGTTTGTTATAGATCTTGTAAAGTTCCCTATTTTTCCTTATCCTCCATCCATTACCATCGTGGACTGGCCCAATAATACGATGTAGAATTTTACATTAAAAAATCTTCAGGTGCTTTTCGTCGTTCTTGGAGATGGTCCAAGTTTGTGTGGCATAAATTAGTATAGGCTGGACAAGAGTCTTATAAAGTACCAATTTAGTCGTCTTAATGATATATCTACTGCGTAAGATTTTGAGAAGGCCGAAGTAGCATCTGTTGGCAATAGTGAGGCGTTTCTTAATCTCAGCAGCCACACAATGGTGGACAGGAAATGGGGGGATCCGAGGTAAGTGAACTCTTTAACCTGTTCAAATTTGTAGGATCCCACTACTAAAGGACTGTTATCTCCAGCTCTCCTGAACATGTACTTAGTCTTCAACTGATTTATTTTAAGTCCCATGGATGAAGCTGCTGTGATGAGGCATGTCGTGGCTTCTACTACGGCTGTCCTGGACCTGGCCATTATGTCCAAATCGTCGGCATACCCAAGCAACTGCACTGTCCAGGAAAATATTGTTCCTTGTGTTTGGATTCCAGAATCCTTTATCACTTTATCTAATGCCAAATTGAAGAGCAGGCAGGCAAACCCATCTTCTTCTCTTAATCCCTTATCGGATAAAAACTCCCGAGAGCAGTTATCCCAGTGACATATAAAAGATGTGAATCTCAGCTAAGATGCGGATTTTTCAAAAATGAAAGGAAATAAGGGAAAATTGTTGGGTGCAGTAGTTCACAAAGGCGCAGCGAGATGGTAACGCCATTAGCAGAGTCATGTGACATGTCAAACCAATAGGTACCATAGCAGATCTTGTTGAATATATATTGTAACACAATTTTATGTCAGCAATTCATTTTTTTTTTTTTTTTTTTTTTAAAGGTATTCAGTATGCAGGCTCCCATCTGAAGGAGCTCCAGAAAGCTTTCCGACAGCCAACAGCACACCTCTCGTTGATATTGGAAGAGGTGACCAAGAGAGGGTTAAGGACTGTTGGGCTTGGTGGTAGCGTGTCCCTTTCACATCTTGTCCACCCTAGCCTTTCTTCATCAGCCACTCTTGTAGCCCAATCAATTGCGCAGTTCGGGCCTGCAGTAGAGGGACTTTTGATGAAGTTTGGAAGAGGAATCGTTGAAGAACAATTTTTACTCAACAGGGTGGCTAATGCTGCGATCGATATCTATACAATGTCTGTAGCCTTGTCTAGAGCAACCAGATCTCTGCAGAAAAATCTGCCCTCTGCCCAGCATGAAGCACTCATCGCTAAAGTGTGGTGTTCTGAGGTAATTGTTTCTCATTTGTAATTTCAAATACAACTTTCTCTAAATATTTATTACGTAGTTTGAAGCTTACAGATCTTGAAATTTTAAAAATATAATTTGATTGCTTTTATCAGGGTCTGATAAGTGTTGAATCACTACATTATGTGTAATACATTTCTAGTAGAGTTGGAAATTAACTTTTATTTTCTTGGTCAAAGATTAAAAGCATATTCTGACTTTTAGATTTTGGCCCAGAAAATAAAAGTCCTGGTATGATCTTTATCACCACTTTATAAGACAAGAGTGTGACTCTGATTTTAATTTTTTACGGATGAATAAAAATTTATTTTTCAATTTCTCCATATTTTTATACATTATACATTCATATAGCTATAGTAAATTATCTAATACCAATATTTAGATTGATTATTAGTTTATTGAGCATGCTAAAAGTGAAAATAATATTGATTTAAAGATTGCCCACTCTGGTATTGATTTATGACAACTTATCCGATATTAACAATTTTGGGGTTGACCATTGGGTTATCGAAATAGGTGATTATAAAAATTATATTCGATTTTGGGATTACATGCTCATGTATCGATTTATTACAACTTATCAGATATGGTGGGGTTAAATATTATATTATTAAAGATGCAGATGGAAGTGGGGTGACGGAGTAAGCGGTTTGAGGATGCCCATGTCCTACAAGGACTGTAACTTCAAACTGTAAGTGAAATTGGGTTATCAACAAAGGTGCTGATTATGATATCGATTAACATTAGTTATGTAAACAATATTGGGGCCTATCCATGGCTCTCCCTCAATCTCTGCACTCCCATCTGCACCTTTAATAACCCAATGGCCAATCCCAATATCGTTTCTATCAGAAGCTAATAATTCCATTAATTAATATGAAAGAATAATTTTTTTTCTTTTATGTATATCAATCAATCAGAACCTTATACCATGTTTTAGCTATATTATACTTAAACATTACTGCTCTTACTACCGGAAATTGAAACTTTTACTCTGGGGAAATATTTTTCTTTTTTCCCCTTTATTGTGAATTTTTTTCATATTTCATTACTTATTAGAATAATGAGAGATTGTTAATTACACCGTATAAATAAAATTTACGGTACTTTTTAGGAAGAAATTTTTCATTTAACATTTAATCCTTATCAAAACATTAAACCTATATTCTTGATTCTCATTAAACATGATGATTTTAATCAAACTGTTGAAGCTGTTTTTGAGAAAATCGTAAAAGTTTGGCGAAATTTATGTAATAGTGTGTCATCACTGGTTACTAAATGTTGACAATAAAGATGCTGAAACATCATGGGTATATACCTTTCTCAGATATCTAATTTCAGTTTCGTATGTCTTATATTTTTTGTGCTAGTCTGGTAACACATAGACACATACCATTTTGCGGGACTGTGATAGGTTAATAGGTTTTGTTTGATTGATAAAGATTAAAGAAAAAAATGGATTTTTGAATATTATTTAATAGAAATTATTTCCATGGTAACTAAATCAAGTTTTCATTACAATAAACAAAAACTTAAAAAATAGTGCACTATGGAGTACTATTTCTTTTCATTATTTTCATACTGTCACTGAGAAAAAAAAAACTATTTTACAGTATTTTATTGAGAGAATGCCGAAAAAAAAACTTAAATTTTTGTGAAAAATTTAAAGAAATTACATTTAATCTATCCGTATGATTAATCATTTGATCATTAGTTAAAATTAATTTTAAGGTATTATTTAATTTTTAATAATTCAGTACCAGAACCAGTCTGTCATAAGTCCATTTCCATTGACTTTCAATAAAATTCATTCATTCAAAACTGGACTCTCAGGTACAGACAAAATACAAAATAAAACACAATTTGGTTTTGAAAATCTCGTGAACTTTTAGAGTCGATTATTTTAATAGTTTTCCATCTTATACAGATCGGCCCTTACCTCGAAATCAATAAAAATGAACTTAAGACAGTCCGGCACTGATTTAACAAATTTTATTTTAAATATAAATAGTTTTTTTGACTCAGGACACCCTATAATGTGTATATCTGTTGAAAAACCAAAGTCGAAATTTTTCACCATCACTATACTTTCCCATACGATTATTTTATATAAATTATTTATATAATTTATAGGTGAGGGAAATAAAAAATGTAATTAAAATATATTCTTTAAGGGACTTGTTAAGTCATACAAATTTATTTTTAAAAAAATGATTTTTTTAAGCCAGTTATTCATTACCAAAGATCACTTTGAATGGAGAGAATATGTTCACATTTCCAATTTTAATTACTTTTTGAATTTCATCAACTGCTTGCACCTGTTTCTATTCCCAGATTATCAACGTCAGAAAAAAAAAGTGTTTTGACGCTAATTATAGTTCTTTTTATTTGAATATATCATAGATATTTAAATAAAAAATACATCATTAAGTATTGGATTCATCATATCTCACAGTTTCCCACTGAAATACATAGATTACTAAATTCCTGAGAGCAATGGTTAAATGTTCATTTTGCACACAAATCTGTGCCTCCGGGTTTGTGATGTTTACTGTTTATCTAAAAGAAATTTTTTTTATTAAAAATTGTGTGAATGAAATGGTGAAAGATCAATCAGTATATCCATAAAACCTTATTTTCTATTTTTTTAGGCTTCCAGGAGGGTTTCTAATAATCTTGGAGCGCTCAAGAGTCCTGACCACAATGCTAATTTTGCCAACATGTCGCAAATAGCCAAAAATATTTGTGAGAATGGAGGATTTGTTCAACCTAATCCACTTAATGTATAGATCCAGTTACAATTTATTTCTTGAATTGTCCATGACTCAAAGTAGCTTCATATCGTCATTGAAAGTAAAAAAACCATATGTGAAGAAAATTGAATTTATCAGGAGTCGAAAAATACCTAATTTTTTCTTGAGAATAAAACCTTAACATGCAATTAATCAAATCGAATGAAAATTGAATTTTTTTGTATTCTCATAAAAAATTTACTTTTAAAACTTTTAGTGACGATGTTTGCATATAGTGAATGAAGTTTGCATTGACTGAACCAAAAAATATTTTTACTGAGAGTATTTTTTTTAACTTAGTTTATGAATGGCTGTAAATATAGTACAAAATATTTTTTTTTCAGAATCTATTTGATTTTATTTATAAATAATATATTTAATTTATAATTTTAAAGTTATGAAATTAATAAAGATATATTTTGTTATGTTATTTTATTTTTTTCCCCTTCAATTCCTAATTCCATAATAATTCAGAAGAACCTGTTGGAGTGAAGAGGGAACCTGGAAAACCTTTTTATTTATTTTTTTTCTATTTTACCAGTTTAGTCAAAATATTCTTTGAGCAAATTCTTCAAACTGTATTAAAGCTAATAACACAAGAATTCACAAAGTTTATTCATTTTATTACACCACTGAAACAGCCAATCTATTGAAGTCTATATTCACCAGAATAAATGTACTCATATTAATTATTTAACATTATAGGTTCTGAAAGTAAGCTAATATAATTTTGTGTATCCTTACACAAGCTAAAATAATAAACACTAGCGTGTTTATAAATAATAAATGGAAAAAGTGGCAGGAGAACCGCTGGAAAATGGAAACACTCCTCCATTACAATCCTAGCGAATGACAGGCCATAACAAATATTAGTATTTTAATAGCAGTAGTAGTGTGTTATTGCTCTGTCTTGCATAAGACAGCTTATATATTGCCTATAAGGCATGTTAGGATATAAATCCAAATATTATTAATATGCTTCACATAATTTCACAGCTAGAAAAAATTACTTACAGACTTAATATATGTTTTATTACCAAATTTAAAAAAAATAAACTGTGTCACCCATTATTTAGTTATGAATATATCGCACACTAAGAATATTGGCATATGTTCAAAAAAAGAACTTTTGGGAAATTGAGCTTAAAGATTTTTTTGGCTCAACTTGTGCAAAAAGCCTATAGTGATTGCACTAATTTTCTTTTTATTTGCCTCATTGTTCTATTGACTTTGAATTCTATATCTTAAATTTATGACCCAGCAGAAGACTTTTGGGCTTTACTCAATACTATGAATAAATCTCAAACAAACGTTTTTCGGACTTTTGTTACCGGTATTCTTCCCAGCATGTTAAAAGTTCAATTATATTTATTGAATTGTTTATTCCTTTACTTTAATTTGGCTATAGTCAGTAAGTGGTTTCTAAGACTTTAGAGTGATTTAAGTTAAAAAATAGTAACCTATTTTACACTTAGCATTGTAGCATAATGCCAGCATTTTTAGGAGCTTAGGATCTTTATAATAAATGCTCTGTTTCTATGAATTAATTAAATTGGCAAGGGAAATTTCACTTTTTTAATTCTTAGGATCTGAAGTTATCTCAAGACTAAGTACTCGATTACAAACAATACTCTTGTAGAGGCCATGGTGATTTTTACTTGACAAAAAGAAAAAACATTTCATCAAAACACAGTCTCAATGAAATCAGACATTTTTTGAATTGAAATTTAAAAAATGAAGAAAACAAACAGTAAAAAGTTGTTTGCTAAATCATTTAAAAATAATATCTGCAATTTCTTACACTATTTCAATTTATAATAGCACCAGACAAGTTATAAATAAAAAATTAATGTTCATTAATTAATAAAGAAAATAATGATAAAGAATGAAAACAAATAAGTATAATTTTTTTTCAGTTAAAAATATTAATCATTAAAAAATAGCAAATTTGAATAAAAAGTGATATTCTGGTAATGAGTTATACTATACTAAACTAATTAAAAAAACATAAAAATTTTCTTCATTTAAACCATACATCACTATTAAGTTTATTTACAAAATTCACTTGAAAATAAGCTATGTATTAAATTATTAAATAACTACTTATAAATATGTATTAAAATAATAATAAAATATATATATACATAAATAAGAAATAAATTATTTACAAAATAAATAACATCAACAACTTAAGTTACTAATGATTAATAGAATAGTCTTAACATCACAATGTGAATTTTCTGAGGTGAAATTCATTTGTTTTTGTTTTTTTGCTTATAAGCATCGTAACGATTCCACATAATTTAAACATTAAGTATACAATTTATAAAAAAATCAATCATTGCACATATTTCAAAGATTTTTCATAAAACTAATTATACAAATTTTATGAAGTAATTACATCTATTCGACGGCTGAGAATAAGTAGACTAGAGGCTATACAAGATTTATTTAAAGATACATTAAGAAACGGAAGTAGGCCAATAAGAACCTATAAGAACATCTAAAAAGATTCAGGAAGAAATTATCTAATGTGCACAGACCTCTTACCTTACATAATAACCCAGACCAATAATTGACCCTTTTGTACAATTAGTTGAATGTGCACAAATATATAAATGACACCAAAGTAGGAAACCAAAAAGATATCTTAAATTGCCATTATGCTTATTTGACGGAGAGCTGAGAATAATCAGTCATCATACTCAGATAGGGATATTTCTTGGAACAAATCACCTTTCCAAGCAACACAGATGCAATAATGTTGAAACAACTGAGTTAACAATTCCTGTTCATCGAGTAATTCTATTTTCTCAACCCTTTCCCTTTCACTCCCATCAATAGCAGCATAAACTTCTACCATTGTCCATGCTTTGGCTCCATCCCAGTTGGTCGAGATAAACCTAAAACAGTAATAACAAACATTGGTATAAAAATTAAACACATTGGAATATGTCTCAGGTTATTACACATAACTTTTGCTCTCTTTAAAATTACATACCTGATCACAATAATTATAATCGCTCAAAATCACTAATCACTGATAGGTTTAAGGACATCAACGATCAACCAGTTACTTCTATATGGTATTAAATAACCAGTTTAACAGGTGATTTTCTGTTATAATTAACAGGCACATTTCGCTATTATATTTGGAAGCAAATTGGTGTTGTATATAATTCCCAGGGTTAGGAATTAAAAGGAATAGTTCTATTTTTTATTTTATTTACTTTTTTTTGACCATTTAAAATTACAACATCTAATTTAGTAAATAGAATCATTTAACCCCTTAACAGGCACATTTCGCTATTATATTTGGAAGCAAATTGGTGTTGTATATAATTCCCAGGGTTAGGAATTAAAAGGAACAGTTCTATTTTTTATTTTATTTACTTTTTTTTGACCATTTAAAATTACAACATCTAATTTAGTAAATAGAATCATTTAACCCCTTAACAGGCACATTTCGCTATTATATTTGGAAGCAAATTGGTGTTGTATATAATTCCCAGGGTACCTCAAATGATTAGTTTTGAAATCATTTTGAAGAAAAAAAAATGTTTGCCGGAAGTTATGGGCGATTGCCTCTCTAGAGGCTTACGCGCTCACAGAGTATATAAAATGCAAACCCACCATGCAGCACCACGCCTCCTGTAAAGGGCCGCGGCGGATGAGCCCTCTTCCCTCCTCACTTCTCGCCCGCTTTCCAAAAGAAACCCCTGTCCTATTGCTATTCAGCAATTACAAGACGAGAAGTAACAATATTTGTCATCCAAATCAAATTCATAATAGAATCGATACGTTCTATAAATATTTTTATTGAATCTGCATTACAAAAATAAAAATAAAAATTGTCCAAAATTAGACAAAAATGAGCGGATGAGCCCTCTTCCCTCCTCACTTCTCGCCCGCTTTCCAAAAGAAACCCCTGTCCTATTGCTATTCAGCAATTACAAGACGAGAAGTAACAATATACTTATATCCAATAGGTTGTAAAACCTTTTTCAAACAAAGTTCCACGCGAGGTTTATACTTAAGTAAAATCTTTATACTCCCTTGCCATCTGCTCCGTTATCAGGAACCGAAGATTCTTCAGATCCTATTTGTCATCCAAATCAAATTCATAATAGAATCGATACGTTCTATAAATATTTTTATTGAATCTGCATTACAAAAATAAAAATAAAAATTGTCCAAAATTGGACAAAAATTGTCCACCTCCTTTAAATACTCGCAAAACTTGCGAGATCGTGGGAGAGGTGTCAGTGAAGAGGAAGGATTTGGCACCGTTTGGAAGCGTGCTCCTTGGTGCAATGGTTAGCATACCTCGCATGTCTCGCGGAAGACCCGGGTTCGATTCCCGGCGGAGCTAAATCTTTTCTCTTCAAAAAAAGATTATTTAAAATAATTTAAAAACAAGGTGGTTACCCACAATAATGATTAAATTAATAAAAATAAAAATGTTTGAGAATTTTTAGAAAAAAATTTATTCATTCATTTTGCAACCAAATAATTCACTTTTAGGTATAATATAGATATATTGATATAAAGTATAATCAGTTTCGTTTTAGATCAATAAAAAACCATTGAAAAAAAATCAAACTTTTTTCGTCTAAAATTTGAAACTTATTAGTCCTTTTCTCTCTTCCCCTTCTCAATATTCTCAGCACTTTTCGATTCATTATTACTAATTTATTTATGAAGGGAATAATTTCATTAACAGTCGATTTTTTTTTACTGCTTGCTTGTTTTTTACTAAGAGTTGCTTTTTGCAAATACATCGTGAAAATGAATCGATAGATGAATTTCTCTTATGCCTTTCTGGAAATCAAGAACGATTACTGTTCCTCTAAAATTGCTTTATATTGTTTTCAAAAATTTATTATGGAACAAAAGTTTCTAGACTACCTATATTTCCGTTGAAAACCAGAAGTCGAAATTTTTCACGATCGCAATACTTTCCTTATTATATATTTCATATATAGGTAAGTGAAAGTAAAAAAAAATTAAATATTTTGAAAAATCTAAAAACAACTATTAAAAACTATTTGATCTGTAATATTTAAATCAATTATTTTAGTAAAACATTCGATTTCTGAAAAGGCAGTTTGTTCGTCCCCCTTAGGGCCAAGAATTGTTTTAAAAATATTTTTTGACTTCGTCCGGGAATTAGGTTTCGAAAAATCTTTCGTTGACCAAATTTTTTCACCGTCCTTTCTAAAAACGAATTCCATATCATCATCATCATCCGACTCATATTCATCATCCGGACTGCCTTCTTGTTCTGAGTCACTGTTGTGCTCTTGGTCAGAATAATTTATGGCTTCATCTTCCCCATCAGAAAAATCCGACTCTGATTATTAGAAGATCTTTCTCCTCATCATACAACTCACTTAAAATCCTTGGAATGTTTTCATATTTTATTAAAAACAATAAGTTTCGGATATTTAACATAAAAAAAAAAAAAAAAAAATCCGAAAATAAAATAATAAAAAGAAGAAATTTATAACTTACATGTCCGGGCGCGTGGTTGCTTTTGGACACCAGCCGTGGTTTTCAATAATAAACACACAATAACTGGTCACTTGTCACTCGTCCAAAAGCCACTATGAGACTTATCTAGGGAGGAGGAGTCCAGGGAAAGGTACTAAGGGCGGGAAGGGGTAATTCAAATTGCTACCTTCACTACTGACCTTTAATGAGAATTGGTGTCCAAAGTCAACCAGCGCTTAGTCAACAGTTTAGGGTTAACAGCCTGATATTACATATATGTATACGTATTATATATCATTATATTATATATATTATATAATGATATAACATATAACATATATAATATATATAACATATACCTAACCTGCTATAACTACATTACTACATATGCTACATATACATAACCTGATATAACATATATATATATTATTTTATTTATTTTTTTGATATATTAATAATTATATATTTTTAATATTATTATTAATATATATTAATAATTATATATTAATGGCACTTTCAATGCAAGAAATATATTTTTGATATCATGCAATAATAATTCAAGAATAGATTTTTTTACTATGGGTGAATAGGCAGTAGTATTTAATGGTGGTTAAGATAGTTTAAGATAAGATTTAAGTTTTAACTCTAAGAATCAATTATTAGAGTTTAATTTGGTTTTCCATCAATAATTGTATATTTTTAGATTTTCGTCGTTGAAACTAAAATAGGTGGTACGTCAGAAATTTTCAATTTTGCGATTTTATTGGATTTTTAATCAAAATGAGTAGATCTAGGGATCAAAAAGACGATGGTTTCATCAGTAAATAGAAAAGAAGAATCGTGCAAGTTAAAAAAATATATACGAATTTCAGGATTTACTAGCTCAATAATCCTGAGCGACAACCGCCTATAAAGAAAATTTAAACCCTAACACAAAAAAAGTTTTACAAACAAATATAATAACAATTTTAATGTTTATTTCGACAAACACAAAAACTAAAAAAATTAATTACAAATAAAATTATATTTTCGTTCTCCTGAAAATCAGCTGTTAATTGTCATAGGACCTTTTATGGTATCAAAGACATTTTAATATTTGTCGATTGATGAAGAACCTCGTTTTGAACATCCATCAACTGCCTGAATCACAAAAATGTTGCAAAAATTTGGGAGCTTATCATTCGAGTACATCTAAATCATTTCCTTCATTTTGACATGTATAATAGTGTCAAATTGTGATTATGAAGGAAATGATTTAGATATACAGAGCAAATGAAAACATGTTATATTAATATGGATGGAAAGAGATGGTTAGTGCTTCATCTCATAAAATTTATGGTCAATACTATGACAACTTTGCATAAAAGGAATAGATTTGGAATTATTGTAAGAATATAATTAGTAAAAATTTCAGACCAACTCCTAATTTTAAAATTGTCATAACTAAACGTTGGTAGAATTAATCTTATATAAAATCTTAGAGATATTTTAGCAAAAAAAAATATAGAAGAGGTATATTTTATATTATGGACCTACCTATTAATCTGTGAATCGAGAGACTTACAGGAATCAACACCAGAAAGCGGGCACCCTCTAGCTCTTAAATTTTCCAGCATTATCTCACCAAATCGATCATCCATGTTAACCTACAATGCAAGCTATAAAAACAACTGTAACAAAAACTACTACAACCTGGTAATCGCTAAAAGAGCCTTGCCTGTTCATAATTCACAAATAGTGAAAGAGGAAACTGTGATGTCAGCCATGAAAGAAGGTTGGAAACAGAAGTCGATTCAATATAAACAAGTACACATTCTGCTAGAAAAAGAGTAGGAAGCTGAAAATTCACTTCAGATTCTTTGAGCTTCAGAGCGACTTCTGACAGATTTCGGATATCAGCACCAACAAGATGATAATTTCCACCATGTAATTCAGTTGAACTCAGTCTCACTTCACCATCTTAAACATGAAGATGAAGTAAAATTTCAGTTCACTAAATTTTAAAAAATAAGTTAAATAACTCTTGAACCTACCAGTTACACCTAATCCATCTAGAAGTACTTTACTTCTTTTGATAGCATAACATTTCCTAGCAGTAACAGAGGGAAAATCTACTTCAGTAAAGCTCTCAAACTTGCACTCCTGATCTTTCAGTCTCCAATATAAAGTATCAAAACCCGCTCCAAAGTTAATTATCTGGCATTTGGGGCCTGCTATCTGAAATTAAAACAGCATTAAAGGTGTTTCTGATTCAAAACAACTAAGGTATAAGTGCATAAAAGCATATTGACATGCCTTCAAAAAATTCCTTATGAAAATGGAAACACCCTCGGTTCGTGCGAAATATCCACGGTTTATTTCTGGCGGCTTTCTTTCAGAAGAACGTACAAGAATGGGAAGAAAGCGGTCATTCCAATATCCCAAACGAACAGCAGATTTCTTACATTCACTAGCGTCATCATTTGTGGATTGGACTGCTTCGTCAGATTCCATTTTATAAATATCTGGATTCAAGAAACATAGACGATCGAATAGTCAACCAGACGTAAAAAATTAAAAAAGTTAGCCGCAATGAAATAAAGCGAAGGTTATCGAATTGATAATATAACCTCCCCAAATCCTTAAATAAACTTTGCTACAGAATGGTCCTGGCTAGCTGTTGATATTAGTGATGGGCAAAACTGTTAATTTTGAAAAACAGTTGCAACTGTTCCTGCTACTTTCATTAAACAGTTTAAAAAAAAAACAGATACAACTGTCAAAAATAATACTTTATGGGAAAAAAGAAAAAAAACTCCGACTTCGCATTGGAGCATTCTTTTAAATTATGTTTTAATTATTGAAAAATCTAACAAGTTCGAATGACAATTTCTCATAAAACATTTAATATAAAATAAGCTTTATGTAAAATAATGATGGTGGAAGATAGTTGACCGTAGATATAATTAACAGGAATTGGTTGGGGGTGCGGTGAAAGTATTAAGTACAAATATGTGATATTTACATATTTTAATCTAGCCAACGTTTCGACCCAATATTTAGGTCATCATCAGGGCTTTTCTCACTGCTGTTGGGAGCTGAGTGGTTAGCTGAGTGTCCAACAGCAGTGAGAAAAGCCCTGATGATGACCTAAAATTTGGGTCGAAACGTTGGCTAGAATAAAATATGTAAATATCACATATTTGTACTTATTACTTTCACCGCACCCCCAACCAATTCCTGTTCTTTATGTAAAATAATTAAACAGCACTAAAAATAACTAATAAATCAAAACTTGTAATGGGCTTAATTGATTTTTTGTTTATAAAAATCATGGTTTAATTGAATAAACAATCTGGAGAAAACATAATTTAATAATTAAAAACATTAAGAATTAACAACACATAACGCAGAGTAGCAGATTTGCGAATGAATCAATTGGTATATTTGTTTTTTTTTATGTGCCTATATACAGTACAAAGTCAACGTTGGTATTTTTCTCTTTTGTAATAAAAGATAGGAAGAAAATAGAGGGACTATTTTTTCCATTTATATTTTATTTAATCAAATTAAACATCGTAAAAATAAACAATAAATTAAAATATTAATTTACATTAAATGAATTTTTGTTTATAAAAGTTGTGGTTTAATTAAATAAATAATCTGGAGAAAACATAATTAGTAATTAAAACATTTAAGAGCCACATTACAAAGACTAGAATATTTGCGAATGAATTAAACAGATACAGTATGGGCGCAAGCTGCTTTAGGGTCTGGCCACACATGTCCGCACCGCAGCATTAATGTAGGTTATGTTCAGAATATTTTTAATTTAACTTACATATTACCTTTAGTTATGCCTAAAGGTCAGGGCACACATGTCCGCACCGCAGCATTAATGTAGGTTATGTTCAGAATATTTTTAATTAAACTTACATATTACCTTTAGTTATGCCTAAAGGTCAGGGCACACATGTCAGACACAGGCCACTTTAGGCATAACTAAAGGTAATATGTAAGTTAAATTAAAAATATTCTGAACATAACCTATATTAATGCCGCGGTGCGGATCCGGTGCGGACATGTGTGGCCAGACCCTAATAAACAGTTTCACTGAAACAGATTCAAGAAGCAGGTAGAATTAGCAGTTTAACAGGCTGTTTCGAGAATCAACAGGTTAACAGGCTGTTGCGAGAATTAACAGTTTAACAGGCTGTTGCGAGAATTAACAGTTTAACAGGCTGTTTCGAGAATCAACAGGTTAACAGGCTGTTGCGAGAATTAACAGTTTAACAGGCTGTTGCGAGAATTAACAGTTTAACAGGCTGTTTCGAGAGTCAACAGGTTAACAGGCTGTTGCGAGAATTAGCAGGGTAACAGGCTGTTTCATTAAACAGCCTGTTAACCGAAACAGATACGTGAAACAGTGGCCTTGAAAAAGAAACAGTTTTCTAAACTGTTTCGGTCAACAGGCTGTTAAATGAAACAGCCTGTTAACCTGTTAATTCTCGAAACAGTCTGTTAACCTGCTAATTCTCGCAACAGCCTGTTAACCTGCTAATTCTGCCTGCTTCTCGAAACTGTTCTAATTGTTTGTGTTTAATTTTTATTATTATTTACCTTTTTTTTTCTCACTACAGTGTTGTATCTGTTTATTTTTTTCCGAAACAGTTAACTGTTTCTGTTTAATGAAATCAACTGTTTCAAATAAACAGATTGCTACTAAACAACACACCACTAGTCGATATGCCACGAGTTCTGTCAATTCAAATTTTATGCAAAATCAAAATACATAATTAAAGGATGTTTTTATTTATTTGAAGATGTTTATATTTAATTCGGCAAGATAGTTCACGAAGTCATGAATTTTTTACAAAAACTTATTAATAATAAGTCTTCTGAATAGGATTTGGAAACTATAAGCTTTGTTCCCACCCAGCCAGATAACTGTAAGAAACTTGCGCAGTACGATTTTAGCGTTCCCACCCAGCCGCTTACAGTTTACTTATTACTATGTAAGTAATAAGTAAACTGTAAACAGTAACAGAATTCTGGCAAGAAGTTCCCATCCTGCCAGAATTCTGTAAGATAACCACTTGCTTACCATCAGAGCTATCAGCGTATTTTTCTCTTACTGCCAGTAGGCGACTTGCGCGACTTTTTTTTCTTGCCCCGCTAACCTTGGTAGAGAAGGCACAATGTTGACAGCTGTCTTCTGTCCATGATCCTAATATTTTATTTAACCTTAAAGGTAAACATTTTATTTTTCTCTTACATAATATTTAGATTTAGCTCTTGCATAAATAATTCTTTAAAGTTTATAAATTAAATATGATTAATTCCAGAAATTTATTAATTTCTTGGTGAAGTTTAAAGAAATAAAGTCCTGTTTTCCATTATTTTATATAATTTTTATCCTGAGGATGAACTTTCTCATACTTATTTTCAACCTCTTTTAAATATATTTCTCATTATTTGCTTTTATTTGTTTCTTAAAATAGTACCCATCCTAATGATCTTTTTTTGTATATTGTCAAATATATTTTTCTGATAGTGTAATATTCCTTTCTCAGCTTGTTCTTATTTTGAAAATTAAGTGACAATATGCAAATATTGAACAAGAAAACTATTTGATCCAACAGGTTGTATTTTATTTTAATTTCATGATTTGTACTAAAAATATTTGTCAAAGGTATGTAAGAGGCGTAGAATTCCAAAACCAGCCAAGTCCAATTTCCAGATTTTTATTTTTTTTAAAATAATTTTTCTATAGATTATCTGGCTGGATTTGGAACAGACCTTATTTTTATAGGGCCGTTTTCAATATCATTTAACCTCTTTTGGAAGAAATCCTTCCACCTAATGATAATCTAATAGAAAAACTATTTAAAAAAAAATAAAAATCTGGAGATTGACTTGGCTGGTTTTGGAATTCTACGCCTCATAAGATAGTTTTCATTATTATTAGTTTTATTTCTTAATATTTATAAAATTCATTTATTTTAGGATCTCTGATATCTTGAAATCAACATATTATGGAATCCAGGCCATTTCCTGCTGAGAAAATAAAAGGTGTGTCCTTATGCTCTTGGAATGAAGGGGAGATCGGGTTGGTTGGCAACAGTTTTCACTTTTTTGATTGTTAATATAATCCCAATAGGGCTGATACCACTGTAAACTCCAAGTATTAGAGTACTTCAAGTATTTTTTTTACCACATAATATTTAATACTAAGATCATAGAAAATTGAAGAATTCGTCTAAAGTATGCCAATTAACCCCCTACGTAGGGCAGTTTGGCCTAGAAGGTGGATTTGTTTAGCCCTCTTATTCAAGTACTGCCTGACACATATTATTGTTATTAAAAGCTGCACTATGGCGGTATAATAATTTTGAATCGGTTTTTAACAGCTTTTAAGGGAAAATAGAATGACAATAGAAGAAGATAGAAGTATAGACTGTCGTCACTTTCTGCATCTTCTCTACACTGTTAGCATCGGATTGAAAACTCAGGACATGACTCCCGAGGTCGAGGGGGTCATATGCTGGCGCCTTTACAACAGCTGTGACGGAAATTATAAGCCAATAGCCAACCACCCCCAATGCCAACCAACCCCGCTCTCCCCTAATTTAGATTTCTTTCCTAAAATTTAAACCTAAATATTTCTATTTACAGAGCTAGAAGAATTTCTTATTTATTCATCCGACTATCCACAAAACAATGAAGAATGATTTCATATGGCGAAAAATACGTTCAAAATTTAACATAGAGTGAGATCATTTACTTAAACTTACAAAACATCTGGTGTTCGCATCGCACCTTATCGCATCGAGGTTTATCGATTATATTTATATATCATTATATTGACATGAAAAAAGGTTGGTGATGTGTTGTCCAGAACGTCCAACGCTATGTAAAAAATCTGGTGCGGATGCGCGCAACATACAACTTTCACTTACTAACTTACTCAGATTAGAAATTGACATGTTTTGTTAATTGCCATTTTTCAAAGTCACAAATTTTTCCACATTCATTTACTTTTTTTTTTTTTGTATTTTCTCTTTAAAGTACACTAAATTTTTTTATTATTAAATAAAAGTTTTTACTTGTGATACTTCGGCAATGCAAGCATAATACTCCAAGTCGTCTGATTTTATAATTCTCTATGTAGTTGTTGAAAACTTCATTTACAATTAGTTACCACGAAACAAATAAATTTCATTAAATGAACAGAACGGCTTTAATTATAAACAATGGTCTGTCATTAAAAGCATACTCCGCCTGTGTGGGCTCAACATGTTTTATGAGTTGACGGAATATTTTTCTTTTTTTCTCCTTTATATGTTTACTTGATTTTTTTCATTTTTCATATTTAGCCATTAGAAGAGACCATAGAAGCCATAGAAACGAGAGACTGATAATTTTTCCATATAAACAAAAACAAAGGTTATTTTATAGGAAAACAAAAAACTGCCCCACAGGTGACTGAAATCCAACTGAAAAATTCATAATTGTGTGATTTACTCTCCACACTCATGTTTCAAACGAGTTTTTTCTCCAATCCTTGATATTCCATTACAATTAACTCCATCCCCGCCACCCTTCTCCTCCTCCATCATTGCTGAACAAATTAAACTGTTAAAAAAGAAGAAAGCCCCTGGTCATGATTTAATCAATGCTGAAGTGCTCCAGCAAATGCCCAGAAAAGCTCTAGTGTTCCTCACTACCATCTATAACGCTATATTAAGGACTGCGAAATTCCCAATCCAATGGAATTTCTCATACATATCCATGATTCATAAGCCTGGCAAAAATACCTCCTGTCCTTCCTCCTACAGACCAATCAGTCTTCTTCCTACCTGTGCCAAAATTTTTGATAAGTTTTTATATAAAAGAATACTTCCAATCCTAGTAGACCAAAACATTCTACCAGAACACCAATTTGGGCTTCGTTACACTTACACTCAACCACACATATAGGTCACAGATATAGCTACAGCACTAGAGCAAAAAATGTACGCCACTGGTGTATTTCTGGATGTTGCAGAGGCATTTGACAGGGTCTGGCACCAGGGTCTTCTTTTTAAACTCATATCAATACTTCCTCCCACTTATTACCTCATACTTTAATCATTCCTCTCAGACAGATTTTTCTCTGTCAGGCAAGGCTCTGAAATCTCATCTATTAGACCAATAAGGGCCAGAGTGCCTCAGGGATCAATACTTGCCCCACTTCTATATATATTATACTCACATGACATACCCGTATCCAACATAACATGCCAGGTAATGTCCGCAGAAGGCTCAAAAGGAGCTGGATGCGATATCTCCGAGAATAACAAGAAACAAGTCCGGATAATAGCCACTGGGTTTATCTCTTCCTCATGCCTAACAAGCCATGTCATTGTTTTTTAGTTTGTATCACTGTTATCCCATTCGCTGGTCGTCGGTAAATACTGATAGTTGTGAATTAAAGAATAAAGAGGAAAAAAAAAGTATATTGGCACAGTGCGCTCAGGGCATGGCCGGCCGGTGCCAGTATACTGGCACAGTGCACCCGGGGCCTGGCTGGCCTCTGCCAGTATACTGGCATTGCGGTGTCAAAGGGCTAGCTTGGTGACAACAATCGCGTAACCTTCCGTCAGAAAGTTGTAAGAAAAGCTTTCATGTGAGCTTCAAATTTCTGATGGTCATCTTACCAGACATGTGCACTAACCTATCAGCGGATCACCAGAAAACTAAGAAATTTCAGGTTGGAACAAAGCTATGCTAGCCTAGAACTTTCCAGACAGTTCTTCTTTAGACTAAATAAAAAGAGTGATGGACAGCAGAGTTAGTCTTGTTCTGAAGATCAAGTCATATGGTTATTTTTGTGTTGCTGTGTAGTTAGTTAAAAAGTGATACTTTTTGTAACCTGTTTAATTATTTGTGTTTTCATAGTTGGTGTAGCATAGTATAATCTTATTTTCGTTCAATAATTTGTTACAATATAAAATTTAATAGTCTATAATTTTAAAATTTAAAAGTTTACTATAACTATAAATCTATAACTATTAATATATTATCTGTTTATAAAAACTATAAATTTATAGCTTAAAAACATCAATATATAGCCAATGATAGAATGGTTTTTCTTCAAATATAATTAATTAAAAATTACTAAATGTTGCAGAGACATAGAAGGCAGGAGTTGAGAAAAACAGAGACTGGCTTACTACAAATCCATGGCTTGCCAACAATAGCAAAAGATTGGATAAAAGAATGGATAATGAGAAATCAACTCAACATGATAATGGATGGATCATTTCGCACACTTACTATTGATTAGATTGTTTGAGAAGTTTTTAAGTAGTCCTATTTTTTATGTTAGTGTTAATAATTATTTAAATTAAATAGGAAAATGTTATCATTGTCCTTGAGAAAGGTCAAGAATAGAGTAATTTACAGAATCATAAAATAAAATATGTAATAAATATATGTTTTTAAATAAAAAATTCATTTTATTTTAATAAACCCAAATCATTGCCGTTTATAATACTGACCTTATATTTTCACTCTAGATTTTTTTTTTTTACTCTTGATTTCAGATTAATTAGGTAATTCCAGGTGAAAACTTAAGTAGCTTATATTTAAAAGCTTTTGGGCACAGATTATAGAAGATCCTGGAGTAAGGGAATAGAGGGGCAGTCTGAGAGAGACAGGCAGGAAGAGTCGGAGACAGGCACGGAGAGGGCTAGGCATAGGGATTCGATATGGAGCCTAGGGGACAGGCAGTCTTAGGGAAGAGAATATGGTAGATGCATTCTGATATATGAATATTTCCAAGCATTTATGTATGTTATGAGACCCCCATTTGGTTGTTGGGACCAGTCAAGTTGTATATTGTACAAAATAAATTCTGTAAATAGTTTCTAATTTAATTGATTACCCACACAACACGATCCCTGTGTCACAATGGACTTGTAGATTTTAGAAGAGAGTTTTAACACAACTGCAGAAAGATAAGCAATTTCTTTAACTAACATAAGCAAACATTTAAAAAAAGATTGAAAGCAAAACTACTATTTTATATATGAACAGTTTGCTATTAATTTATGAAATTATTATAAAAAATGACTAAATTCAAATATTTTTTAAATAATCAAATTGATCTTTCAAAACAGCTAAGAGAAAACACTTTCCTATTCAGATTACATTACCTTTACCTCTATAAATTAAAAAATAATAGTACATTTTGATAAAATTGTGTTTATTTTAAATTTCATTAATTCACACTCATTTTCTATACATTATTAAGAAAAAAATATTAAACCGACTTCGAAACCTAGGAACCAGTAAAAATAAATTCACTGAAAAGTATGAAATAATTACCTTCTGATTTTTATGAATACACAGCAAAATTGAAAATGGTATAAAAAGTGCAATAAGACGAATAATTTTATTTTAGTATGTATTTGAAAATTATTAACAGAAAAACGTAATTTGAACAATTATTGCTCCTAAAATATCACTATAGCATAATCAAAACAATATATAAAAAATTAGATGAACACGATGATAAATAATCAAACACAAAAATAAATAATTTTGATTTAATATCATTTTAACATATACAAATAAAGACAAACAGGAATACTGAAAAAATCAGTACAAATCTTTACTTACTACAAGTATAACAGTCAAAAGAAAGCAGCACCAATCAAGAAATAGAAAAAACGTAGTTTAATACAGCGCCAACAGAGTGCAGCACTAAGCAGACATTTCAGAACAGAGTTCATACGAATGTCTTTTGATTTGTAATAGGAGAGTAGGAAATTGCAGGAGCTCACATTAAGATTTGTTTCAGAAACTACGGGAAGATAGAAGCACAAGGCAGACCACTCCTTGCTGTCTACTAGAGCTCCTGCAATCTCCTACTCTCCTATTACAAATCGAAAAATATTTCGTATAAATTCAGTTCGGAAATAGTGCTGTATTCTATCGGCATTATTTAGAACAACGATTTTTACTATGTATTTCTTGATTAGTGCTGTCATCTTTTGACGGTTATACTTACTACAATTGTAAATTACTGATTTTTCTTCTTGTCTTTGTTTGTACATATTAAAATGATAGTAAATCGTAACTATTTATTTGTGTGCATTGGCGGATCCAGGGGGGGGGGGGGGGCTGCAGCCTTAATGTAAGAAAGAAAGTTAAAGAACAAATAATGTGCAGAACAAGTAGAATTTTAGTTGTGGGAAAGGAAGTCTTCTCTTTTAGTTTTTGAGAAAACAACAATTACTTATTGACAACAGCCTCCGAATAGTATGCTAGAAAAAAGTCAACCCACAAAATTTAAAATAAGTCACTTATAACTTATTGATTACTGAGCACAGATAAGTATGGAAATAAAATAAAATTTCTTGTATTAGATTCCCAATTCTTTCAGGATACATCAATAGGTTTTTTAAATAGAATATTTTTTTATATTAATATTTGAATACATTTAGGTTGACAAATAAGTCCTTTCAGTTTTTCAGGGTGAAATAAAACTCAGTTTATTAACATAATTTAATCTACAATATATTGACCATTATTTAATATTACTTTTCCCCATCTTTCCATTAACTGAATAATGCCATGTTCATAGTATGTCTGAGGTTTACTGTTAAAAAACTGTATAGCCTATCGATAGTTTAATAAATGTCGCTTCAAGAATTATTTCCACCTAGAATAAGAATATATATGTATTCGCAAATTCAAATATGAATATTCGGACCAGTGGCGGATCCAGAAATTTTCTCAGGGAGGGGCACACTTTTTTTTTTTTTTTTTTTACATTTCATGAGTAATGAAGACCCTAATTTAAAATACATATTAGTACTTAATGACGTTGTAAATTACTGTAAATTTTTTCTATTAATTAATACTGTAAATTCATTTTCTATTAATGGACTTGAAAAATGACTAAATATAGCTCATTTATATAGAAATAGTAATACTTTATGAGTGTCCTCACCTCTCAGGGGGGGCGCCCCCCGCGCCCCTCCCCTGGATCAGCTACTGATTCGGATTTATAAATACGAATATTCGCAGGGAAAATCTGCAAGTATTCGCGTATTAGAAGTGAAACTCTGCGAATATTCATATTGTCGCAGCCGAAATACAAAAATATGTTCATATTTACTTGAGAAAAATACAAATACAATCGTATTCGTTGCCCAAATATACCAGTACACCCGTATTCCCAGGAAAAAAGACGAAGACGTTAGCATTCGCAGTAAAAAATGGGAATTCCGCTATATTCTCAAAACAATTATAAGAAGAAACGAAAATGAATTATGTGTTCTTTGATAGTTTTCATTATGAACTGTTTACCTTGAAGTATCTAAATATTCAATTGCTGTCTGTAAATTGGGTTTTCCCGTTTATTCTTAAATAAATAAATGCCCTAACATACAACTTCTTTTCTACTACGACCCTTATAATTCAAGGTTAGTTATTAAATGTAAGTCAATTAATTTCTGACATGGGAACCGTTGTCGAATTTTCGTTTTGAGTAATATCAAGAGAGCTAATTTTTTTAAGCTCTCTTGAAGTAGCCTACGAAAACTTTGAAAATTATTCGTAATATAATTATTAAAATTATGTTCACTATTGTAGCTACAGTTTCTAGAGCAAACAGCAATCTAAATTAAATTTTTTTTCAAATGAGCCACCACTAAAAGAAATCGGTTTAGTCGTTCAGAATGTATGTTTATAAAAAAAAAAGTAAAAACAAAACTCCGATACTTATAATCGTTATTCCGCCAAATTTTATATTGAAAGTGGTAATAAAATTGCTCCTGCTGTTAAATTAAAAATTAATCGCCGTGGAAAACCTGAGTGATTTTTGGAACGCTAAATTATATTTTAAACCAGTGTGACGCCCTGCACCCCACGCTTCATGGATATTTCGCGCGGATTGCGGAGCACTACGGCCTAGTTTACCTATATTTTTAGTAAAAAAAATTGCCGAAAATCGCTCTTTGTCCAAAGGCTGCACACTGAATAAAATTATTATATTGCCTTAATAAGAAGTGAAAGAGAGGATTTTTTGCTGAAATGAGTTGACTCTAAGAGGCCAGGAGCTCACTAGTGCTACTGAAGCTTAAAATTAAATTTGCCAGATTCTTTTGTTTCCAACACTACCTTATCTTATTACCTCAATTGTATCAATAATTACCAGTAATAATTATACATGAATTATATTAATAAATAATAACTGATATTAAATAATAATTAATCCAAAAGAAAAACTTATGTGCTTAATGTCTTCCTTATCTTCTACAATAAGGAAAAATAAAATAAAATATCAATTTTGATTTAAAATACAATATTTAACATCAATTCAAGTAAATAATGCCGTTTAACTTATAATTTTATAAACCGATGAATTTATCAAACAATTTTACAAAAGTAACACTTCTCAACACAAAACTAAGTTAATCTCAATTAAATGGCTTTATAAAACTAACTTTAAATTTTTTAACCTCTAATTTTCAAATAACTTCAGTTAAATAGTTTTATAAAACAATTTTTAAAAAATAGATTTATCAAAACAAATTATAATTAATTTAATTAAATTATAAACTGCTAATTATATTTCAAATAATAGAATAATCAAAACAAATAGTAAACTACTAAGATTGGCCAATTTATCAATATATAAGTCCATTAAAAAATTACCTAGGCTCTGCATATTCATGAAATTAAAAAAATACATGTAGGAACGTACCTAAGTAGACATACTTACATATCATTTTTAGAACTGTTATATTAAATGTTTTTTTTATATCTGTTTATTTTATAACATTTTTAAATTATATAATATATTTTTTTTAAAAGTTGTTACCTACGATTTTTGAATGTTGCATTGTAGTATAACATAAATCCAAAAGCAATAAGAAATCAATTAAAATACAGTCCGCAGTTTCAGTCTTCTAACACTGAAGCGGGCGGAACTAATTGTCAGTCTACAGGCTCCAGGGACTGCAGTGCTCGAAATGATATATCAGTCTACAGGCATTAAAAGGTTAACAAATTTCAGTTTTTCTTCCATGAAAACATTCAGGAAGCCAGGGACAGGATCTTATTAATAATGTGCATTGAATAATACTTTTATTAGTCAATTAATTAATTATTCTTTGATGAAAAAAAAAATCACGATTCTCCAAAGGGACTCGTGTAGATGCTGGAGAATGAAATTCAGGATTTAACAATAATAAAATATAGTTACATTGAAAACATGTAATTTACAAATGCTCCAAATGTAACAAATTGACATATATCTATTTATCTATATTATTTAAATACATTTATATATATGTAATTTCACATATGTATAATTTTGTACATGAAAATAACTTTTAAATTAGAGTATATATAAATCAGAAAATAAGGCAGTGCCAGATAAGTGATAAACGAGCAAAAGATGTGACAATATTAAAAAATAAATATGTACATTTTATTTAGATGAACATTACAGAGAATAAACAAAATAACAAGAAAACATTACTTTCCAATAAAAATGTTCATTTTATTTTTCATCATATTGCATTTGCCGCAGTGAACTAATGTTAAAATCCAACAATTAGGTCATATTTTCCATATCAAGAAATTAAATGTAACTGACTAATTTCTTTGATATTTACAAACTTAAAACAATTGAAAAATATGACTATACATTAGACAAATGTAATACTTAAATAATAGTTTTAACGGAATATTGTTAAATATTCATAATGAAATCACAATGTTATAATTTATATTATTATTATATAAATTTTAACTAAATGCAGGTACAATTTCCAAAACAGGTGGTCTTTTAAAATACAAATAATATAATATTAAAGCCCAGTTCACACATAACAGTCTCCACGTTTATTTTATTTTTTAATATTTTAATTTATTACTCGTTCACACAAATGTATTGATGCATTTGAACCATACCGATATTTGAGAACCGAAGTTTTTAAGATTTAATGTAAACTGATAAATTGAAAAGAGCAGTTAAAATAAAATTATACCCCAATATTATGGGAATACATAATTACATTAAAGGCTAAAAACAAGATTTCAGTAAAAGTCGCTGAATAAAAATACACATATAAGTTATTTGCTATTGCTAATGAAGTAAATAGTACATGCAAACATAACAGTTAAGGCACGGCATATTAAAGATAAAGACTTGAATTAAACAAACAACAATCCCTAACACTAACCATACTTGGTGGCATATGAATTCAATAAATCAAGCAGTCTAGTATTGAAATGAATCATCCAAATTTTAAAATAATCCATTAATATATTCAGTATCAAAAAAATACAGCTGAAACCCTATATATCAAATTTCTTAGGATAGCTTTATGTTTGATCAGAAAAACTTTTGGTAAATAAAATATTTTTTTTTTTTTTAGATTTAACAAACATAATCTACTTATGAACATTTTTTATTATAACGGGTTATGGGAATTATTAGTCTGTATCCTTATTTAAAATAATGAACATTTTATACTGTTAAAAAAATTAAATATAGAAATAGTTGCTCTTAATTGCTTAGTTATCATTTTTTTTTTAATATATCATGTAAATAGATGGGGAAGTCAGTTCTAGAAGATACGATACATTAAAATAGTGTTCAAAATCATGATACATTGTCGTAAATTAAATCTATCAGAGTAAAAAGTAAAACATTAATTATAGGTTGTATTATAGATATTATACACATAAATTTCCAGAGACAAAGGAATTTTTAAAAATTAAATTAATTAATTTTTATTTTCATTTTTAGCCTTAAGTATCTTTTGAAACTGACATCCTCAAACTTAATTTTGGGTAAAAAATTAAAAAAAATAAATAAAATCTGTGATTCTTTAAATGAAGATAAATAGAGGTTCAACTGCATTTTAACATTAAATAATCTAAATATAAATAATATTATGAAGAAAGAATAATAGAAAACAAAATAAACAGATTAGGTATTGGAATGTATTTCAATATTTCAAAAAGATATAAAATCATTTATTAATTGATTTTATAACTTTTTAAAATTAACTTAAACCTTAAGATGGTACATTAAAATAAATAAAACTGCATAGACTGCCATGTTTTAGGGCTTGAGATTTATAATATTGAACTATGAAGCCCGTCTTAAGAGACATCACATAACTTAATAAATTAAAATTATTACCCCACCCATTCAAATGGTATAGCTTCATAAGCTTGTTTTTAAAAAAACATATACGAGGGTATTTCTTAAATAACACTAATAAATAAAAGACTAAAGCTAATAAAGTTGTTCTCTATACATAAACACTTATTTTTTTCTTTTATCTTTTTTTTATGAGAAAATTACAACTAGTTCTATTTTGTGTAAAGTCTTTATCCTGTTTCAAAAAATTATAAAATATTTTTTATATTTACCTGGTATTTAATATATATATATATATATTTATTTATATATATGGTTCTTTGGGGAGGAGAAAGGGAAATAAACAAGGAAATATATTTACAATAAACATAGATACAGTTGTTTATAATGTTGGATTATCAAAATTTACTCCCCTTTCTATTAAGATGTCAGCGTACGATGATTCTTGTTGAAGCTCCACAACCTGGAATTTCTTCAGCATGAGAAGGGAATAAAACTTCTGGGCAGCCTGGAAATAAAGAAATATAAAAATATGATAAAATTAAGAATAAAATAAAGTTGTAACTACAGAAAGACTGCTTGCATGATTGTCTTATAACCAATATTAGAAAAGATGATATGAGTAAGCAATAAAAAAATCTTCAAATAGTACACAACTATATAGTAGTTGTTCAGTATAAAATACAACAGGCATTAGGAAAAGTTTTGAAACATGAGTAATAGGATTAAGCCAGGAGGGGAAGGGTTGGTGCATGCGTAGTGTCCTGTCCCAGTCTCATAGTGCACTAAAATGCAAAAAATGGAAATGCCTCCAGGGTATTAGTATCCTGATGCCACTTCTGAACTAGACAGAAGATAAGAGTCGGTATCTCTTGGTGCCTATGCAAACTGCTACCTACACCACCTTCCCATCCTCACCTACAACTATTTCTGGGAAAAGCCAACATTAAGCCCTTTAGTGTAGTCCCGATCTAAAAAGGACCTGTTTGGAGGTTTATTTATCTTTGAAGATCGAGCGTAGCCAATCAAGGCACTTTTAACTGAAAGTCCCCTCCAATCAAGGTAAGACAACCTCCCGAAATAGGCCATGCATAGAAGTAGTATCATGAAACGTTAACCTAATAGTACTTCGCATAGGCACCAGGCATAGGCACCAACAGTTAGTGACGCACTTATCAGCTGTCAAGTTCAGAAGGGGCATCAGGAAATAAGTACCACCTCCAGTTTTAATAGCCTAAAGTCAGATGATAAAAATTTCATTTACATACTATGATGTTCCAACTGAGACTTTGAGCAAAGTGCAGGTGTTCGACAATGAAGAAAGACACCCGTATATTTTAAAAATTACAAAAAAGTACATTTTTAATCATTAATGAAACTATTGAGTAGAAGTGACAATGGCTAAGCTAAAATCCCTAAATTAATTATGGTTATAAATTAAATTTACTTAAATTTTACCTGTTTCCTGTTGTTTCGAACAACAAGAGTAGAAAAAAATATTTTCTGCTCATCAGCGAACTTGGTCCTTACAAGGTTGTACATATGAGCCGCTCTTTTATTCAAGACTCGTTCTTCAAACTGCTCAAAAGTCTCATCATTTGCTTGCTCTTCAGGCTACAAAGATAAAATAATTTTATATAAATATAATCAAATTCTAAAAACTGATAGAGGTAAATAATTTTAAAGAAAAGGAATGAAAAGACATGGATACAGAAAACTGCAAATTTTTATATGATACAAATTAATGCAAATTTGCAAAAGGTATGGACAGATCGGTAGAACATGCAAAGGTAAAAACTTCCAAGTAAACAATATAGGTTGGAAGGAGAGTGACTCCTTTAATTTAAAAGAAACATTACCTGTATTTTCAGTTACCACATTTAATTCTAGTTTTAACAGTTCAATTTGTCACATATTATTCCAATAGTGGCTTGATACATAATAAAAATTGGTATTCTTATCAATTTAAAAAACTGCTTCAGAATTATTTTAAAAGTTTTCATAAGAGGAATGAGAAGGCTTTGTGAGTAAGGTAGTTCCGGACCTCTTACAGTTTTGGATTTGGGTCCAGCTGAGGCAGGTAATTATTAATCAGCAATGGGACAACCACCTGCCATAAATTTGGAACTCTTAATAAATAAGAAAATCAATGAGCTTTACACCAGTAAAATCACCTCCTTGACTGCTGACCATGTGCAAGTACTTAGTACCCTCCGTGAGTTTTTTTTTTTTTTTTTAAAACCTTATCTGATTATGTTACATCATTTTCTTGAGCAGAAGGGAGCTGCTGAGCCTGATGATATTCTTACAAAGTTAAAAAACCGAAAGTTGAAATTTGATCGCAATACTTTTTCATTACTATATATTTCATATAAAGGTAAGTGAAAGTAAAAAGTGGAAATTTACTATTAGAAGAAATATTTTAACTTGATAAATACAAAAAAGCAGCACATCAGGACCCAAAGAGGTTGCTTGCCTTGATAAATTAAGATTTACTTCCTTTGAATATCATAATAATGCTGAATGCTTACCGGACCAACTGAGACAGGGAAATCATAGTCATCATTCCAAGGAGTTGGGGCGCCCTTTTCAGAAAGGGCACCAGGGGTTGTTGGGGGAGGAGCTCCTTCTTCATAGCCCATGTTAGCCATCAAGCCTTCACCTCCTTCTTCATATCCCATGTTATGGAGGGGTGTTTGCCCGGGGCGCAATGATTCTTCCAATAGGCTCATCTATGAATTAAATTAAAAATAGTTTGAAACCAGTAGCTTCTAAATACTGTTCATAAATACCCTAATATAAAAACTAATGTCCATCCTATCCATTAAAGAAAACAAGTATGAGCATATAATGTAATTCAGATAATTTGTATAACATAAGATATGTAAACTGACCTGCTCAGGGGGAAGGTGAGGAAGTGATGAATCTATACTAAAAGGTGTCATGTTAGGAGCTTCATGCTGCTGGTCCAAAGGAGGTCCAACGGATAGAGGAGGTACTGACATAGGATCCAATCCATCGATGGGAGCCACTGACATCGGAGCAACCGAGAGTGGGGCGACAGAGAGAGGTGCTGTATCCATGTCAGCAGGGGCAGGTGTGGGAGGCGCCGGTGTAGCTGGAGGAATGGGGGTCTGTGGTGGGGGTGGCGGTGGAGCCACCTTCCTTGCCTGCTCTTCAACTTCTGGGTGCTAAAACACATACAATAGTATTAATGTTTATATGGAAATCACAATAAAAAAATAATCAATATTACTAGTTTTTGAAACATAAAATATTAATTTAAGTATTTTCATTCTTACCTGCTCCTCAATCATTTCTTGATTCTTTCGTTTACGCCCCCTCCTTGGTGGTGGAGCGATTTCTTCAGGAACTTGATCAAGGTGCATAGCATCCTTTTCACTTTCAAGACCATCATCATTTGGAGCAGCACGGGAGGTCAAATGGCGCTGATAAATCTAGAATTAAAATTGTCATTAATCATATGAACTGAAATTGATAAATTGTTATAAACAATGTATACTTATATGAAATCTTTTGTTATTACAGCATACACAAAGGAATACTAAACAAGAATGTAGAACAATTAATGTAATCTGGATTGGAAATATCTGTGGATCACTGTCTTAGCAGCAAACCCTTGCTATCACAAATTTGTTGAAGTGAATATTGCTAAGTGATTTATCGATTCTGTCGAGCATGATGCATTTTTTCTAGGAAATGCTATGTAAAACTGTACAAGACAAACAAAATCTGAAGCAAGGGAACTATAGAAAATTAAAATTTCAGCGGACAGGAACTGATTCTGGATAAAAATATTTAGAAAACAATACTTGGTAACCTATTACCTGCAAGATATTTGACCCACAGCCATTTTTATATACATTTAATTTAAAAAATGCAACAAAATTTAATATTTCAATAAAAAAATTGAAAATAATGAATAACAACAGAGAGATAGGACAGACCAAGCTTTCACCTTTGTGTAAGTTTGATTATTCAAGACCTCTCATAAAACACATAATAAACTGGTATAATATTGATTTAAGAAGGAACAAATGAAGGGTGTGGGAACTGAGAAACGTGAGCGCCCTTCAGATAAACTGGGAAATTCGCAAAAGAACTATTTAAAATAGATTAATAAAATTCTATTAATAAATTTATCTTTTTATTTTTCCGTTTCACGGAACTAGGCTTATAATTACTACTTAACAAACCCTTCTCGATAAAATTTTAACTTCTTCTTTTGGCATTTATGGCTTTCTGCTTTGAAACCATTGTCATATGAATGGAGAAACATTTATTAAACTTTGTTTAATTCTGATAAACCAAGTAACAGTAATCTCTATATATATATACCTGACTGACAGAATCAACGCAGAGCAAAAACTACTAATGATAGAAACTTGAAGTTTGGAATTGAGATTTCAAACACGATGTAGGTAACCACTAAGAAAGGAATTTCAAAAATGTAACCCTTAAGGGGCTTTAATGGCGAAATTGTCGTTTAACTCTAACGGAAATCTATTTCATAGATTTTAAACCATGTTTTTTATTTGAATATCGATTTAACGTTACAATATTATTAACATAGTCATTCACATAAAATATGGCTACTGATTATTTAAATATTAGTGGTAATCAAATTATGCACACTGTAATTCCCATGATGATTGGGGATGGTGCATGTTTATTTCGATCTCTTAACGGACACCTATTTTTGCACTTCGAGAAAAAATATCTAATTTGGACTCATTTCAAAGATCTTGATACGACGAGTTTAACTCGAAAGCCGAAAAATAAAGCGTTCACGACGAATAAGCAATTTTTTGTTTCGGCGGTTTTAGTGAACTTTCTCCATTGCGCTTCTCCCTCTCTTCTACCGAGCCGGCAGCTTCCCCCTCCAACATTCCAACTACCAGAAGCTCTGATCCCTCTCCCCCTTCGCTCACTTCGTTTTTTTAAAATGATTTTGTTAACATATTATATTAAATCAATACCAAGATAATGGCTCGCGGGCAAAGCAGGGAATGCTAGTTAGATATATTCATGAAAAATAAACTAATAAATTAATAAATATATAATTGCTGAACATTTTGTTTGAGGATAGGAAATCATTAACACATACTTTGAATAAACATCTAGCAGAAATATTTCTGCCCGGCAGGGCAAAGAGTTTTTCAACACCTCCAGTTTCCTTCCAATGCATCAGCCTCTTAGTGGGCGGCGCGAGATCAAGTGAAGTAACAATATCACTAGTGTCGCTCAACTGAGCCTTCATTTCTTCTCCGGAGATGTTTTTAACCTCATCAACAATCAGTTTCCTTTTTCTCTTAGTCTTTGTGGAACCTAAAAAAAAAATGGATGGAAAAAAAAAATTAAATAAGTTAAATATATTTTATAAAAATTATTTTTAACACTATCCAATCAAACAGATAAATGTGGAATGTTGGGTGATTCTAAGGCAGAAGTTCATAGATTATAATAATTTTATAATTAACAGTCTTAATAATGAATTTAAAATAAGGTGGTTGAGGCTTCAGTTAAAAAATAAAAAATATTGACAGAAAAAAAAGTGGTGGAAAACGGTTTTCGTGGATTTTGCTTAAAGATCAACAAATGATGTGGTATTTTAACCAATTAAAGATTTCTGAATTAACATTTACTGATGATTTAACCACAAACAATAGTAGATGTGTAAACCAAAGTAATATATTAATCATTTATAGGTGTTTGATTGAACAGATTCGACCATTAGGAAAAAATTAAAATATTAATGACCTACCCCTGAGTGCAGAAGCATCTACTGGTCCCAAGGCAAATGACTCTTCCTCATTGTGGAGAAGAACAGTCTGATCTGAAGTGGGAGGCTGAGGTATTACTGGCTCTACCTCTGGCACTGGTGGAGGTGCCATCTCAACGGGTGCTGGAGCAGGAGTGGCAGGCCGTGAACCACCATCAGAACTGCAAAAATTAACATAAACATTAGTTATTCTTTTATACAATTTAAAAATAAAATATGAAATTTGATGTACCTAATATTAATATTGAACTGTACATACAATATACAGTTTACTTACCATAACTCATATTTAAATGGGATAAGAAATCACATTAAAAGGAGTAATATTTTAACGAACTTATGTATTGTCTGGCCTGAATTAACTGTTATCCACCATATTTATAAACTGATCCAAACTGTTAGCACCCAGGTTTATCAAAATTGAAATATCATATACTAACAGCTTTCAATAACTGAGACAAAAATTAATAATAATATCAAAACACTTTTATTCATTTTATTATTTCTTATTTTATTCAAATGGATTAAATAGCTTTCTTTTTTCAAAATAACAGTGAAAAGGTCCACTTCTTCATAAAAACGATGCCACTGGAATTCATAAAATTATGAATCAAGAAAGTGTCAAACAGTTTCCCTAATTTGTTTCCTGGATTTTTTAAAAGTGTTTCACAGCATCTATTTCTGAACGGGTATATTACAAAATTACATATTTGAAAAAATTAAACTAAAACAACAGAAAAAAGAAAAAGGACGATATATTGCAAATATTTCACCAAAAAAAAATACAAAAAATTGAAAATGATGCGCCCAAAGAGGATAGACTAAAATTCGACAGGATAATACGTAAATACTTTTATAGGTTTTTATTATATGATAAAATATTATCTGATTTTTATATCATAATTCTCATAACATTATTGAGGCTCTTAAAAATGCATACATTGCTAGTATTATGCACTCAACTTATACACTTATACTATAGCAAAATTTCTGGTTATAATATGAAATGGACCCCAAAGAATGTTTTTATCTTTTGCCAAAACTTGAACAATTAAATGCTTGCAGATTTTTGCATAGCATAAACATCAACTAACAAACGCAAATTGATATTTTTCAGTGCTGCAGACTCGATACTGTAATGCATACAATTAATCAATAACCATGTCTTTTATTTCTAATCGATACTTCATTTAAAGCTTAGTTTTGGTTATTTTTAGTATCTTGCATACATGGTAGGAATTTTCACTCTCAATGACGATGTGAAGGGAACCATGACTAATTAATTGGATTTTCACATTAGTCACAATTATAATCAACCACTAATCCCCACTAAAATAAGTTCTTCAAGTTTTAAAGGTTAATAATTCCCTACAATAACCAGTAGAAATAAATTTTCTATTGAAATTATTATGCATTGTTTTCTGTTATATTTTTGATATTTTTTTTTTAAGAGATAAGGAAAAAATTTAAATATGAGTTTTAATGATAATTAATACTAAGAATTGCCTGCTCACCTCGGGGCTGCAGGACTGGGGGCAGCAAACCTGTCATCGTCATCATCATCTGACTGGGGTTCAGGAATAGGAACCGGCTGTTCAGAAGCTGATGGCTGGTCGTCGCTAGCAACTTGCATTGGTGCGTCATCAAAAAGCCCTCCTTCAAATAGTCCACCGCCTGCAACGATGAAGATGAAAAATAAAAATAAAATACAATTTTAGTGTAAGCAAACAATCCACTGTAAGGAAATAGTATTTTTAAAAACAAAAATAAATTTAACATTACTAAGGGATATTAAATTAATCTAACAGGAAATATCTGAGGATACGATTTAATCAAAATCAAGTTATGATTACAGTTGTTATTGGGGTTCAGATCAAATATAAAAATTTATGTTACATAGTACTTTTCTTTCAAATGAAAAGGTAAAATTCCTCCTGATCCCCTACTTCAGACTAAACCAGCTTTCTTAAGTAATTCGAGTTTTCATGAATGGATTATGAAATGTTATTTATTAAAAAAAATGAAATTAATCTTCAGGATACAATTATAAATTGTTTTCTCTCTTATAACTAATGAGTACCACATCAGCCAGTTAACTGCAATTTTAGTTCTTTTGATTCATTCAGTTAAAAAAAGAAATTGTTTAAAAGAACGTACATTTTATTAGAAATAATAATAATACCCCATTTAATTAAAAATACACCTAACTAGAAATCGCCTTAATGTAATAATAAGAAAAAATATAATAAAAATCAGTTTCTAACTCACAGGGAAGGTTATGGGAAAGCTCTCTAAATCAGGACAAAGGACTGCTGGAAGAAGGAAGGTGGTTGCAGGGATATTGATTAGGATAAATGGTATGAAATCTGAAAATTAAATAAAATATTAATATAATAAAAACCATGTATAATAAAAGAATAACTATCAGACTGATACAAGTCAAGTAGGAACCCTTTACTACTGAGGTATTTTCTCCAATTGAGCACTTCCAGCTTTCTTCTGGCTCTTTCCACTACATACTTCTAACTACTTCTTGGCCATCCCCTTTTCATTTTGCTATTTTTCTTTACTTTTCTCTTTATTTTCTTTATCGGTCTTTCATCCAAATTCTGACCACTTGTCCAATGCTTATCAGCACATTTGCCTTGATACAGTTAGTAATGTCATTATATTTTTTATATAGTGATTCCATTGTTGCTCTCCATTCAATTCACCATTAACTAATACAGCATCATAATTCCTTCTTATTAGCTAACTTTCAAATACCTTTATTATATAGCAAAGTTACTATAGAAGTTTTACTTGCTGCCAAAGAGTTTTAGATATTTTGATTTAAATACCTTCACCCAATTTTTTTAATAATATATTATTTCTAGGTGACTACTTCTGCAACAATCACTGTAGCAGAAAATGCATTTCCTTTCATGAACTCCAGATTGTCACCCCTAACGATCCACCAAATTTAACTTTAAATAAGGCAATTTTTCATTGACATTCATTTAAAAATAAATTAATTTTTGCGGTATCATTTTTTTATCTAGTACTTTTAACCATCTAAATCTTGTTATGCAAAAAAATGACTAACTATGGCAACAAATCTATATATGTATAAAAATCTAGTGTCCCGATGTTTGTCTGAAGTAAAATCAGAAACTACTCAACCGATCTTTATAAAATTTGGCTCATTGGGTGTAGTTTTGTCCAACTTAAAAGTTAGGATAGTTTTTATCTCCATTATTGGCCTCAATATTTCTTTTATTGCAAATTAAGTGTTTATTATACTACAATTGAGTGTGATTATTTGTAAGTTCTATAAATTTCCAACAGATGGCGGAGTAAGTTGATATATTGACACAACACCATTTTCTTTCAATATTTAGGGAGGAAAAGCATCCAGTAGCCAAATCAATTTTTTCCTGCTTAGACTAGGAAAATTCATGTTTCCCCATGGGCAATTATGTGTCTCCCGTATGGGGAAAAGATCGAGTTTATTTGTTTTAGGAAAAGACAGGTTAACCAAAATCATAGTGCAACTGTTTGGACTACAATAAATAAAATTGTGAATTTTAATGATAAAAAAGAATGTAAATTATTATTATAAAAAGTTTTTAATTAACGTTCTCTATCTGATTCTTAAGGTTACATTTTTACTTTTTTATAAGTAGTACTGTAAAAACATGCAGCATGGTTTGAGGTTCTTCCTGCTCCGTGCCGCTTTTCATAACTTGTTTAAGGAAGAACCTACTGATACGATATCTCATATCATCATGAATGATATTCTGAATTTAATAAATATTTATTATGGCACAAAATTAATTTGGTTCATATTCGCTAACGGTCTATTGTGATTGTACTAAACCCAATTACAATTATATTCTTTATTAGTTCCTATTACATGTGTGTTATTATATTTTATCTCGCCTCTGCTCTGTAAGTGTGAAATGAATGGATCATTAATACTTACTAGGGTCAAATATGAGATGTAAAAAATTAAAACTTTAACCCTTCTACATTCTTACAATTTTAAATTTGGGGTTAAGTTCTATTTTAAATACCATTGGTTTTTAAATTAGCTGAAACACTTTTTATCTTTATCAGTGAATTTTTATTTGACTGCATCAAAAAGAATAGGATATAATTAATTCAATGCATTATAGCTACTGAGCTCTGCTCGTACTAAGTTTAGATCAATATTCAATCCATAGTAATTTTTCCTTCAATTGTATGACTAAAAAAAAAAAAAAACTAGGAAAAAATGTATAGTTACATGTACACTTAGACAGCATAAATTAGATAAGTAAATTAAGCATAAATTAATAGATGGTACAAAATTTGGAGAAAAAAAATTAATTAGGAGCAAAAGTATGAAGTCATCATGTTAAGAGATGCCTTTTTTCATGTTTTTTTTTTTTTTTTGCAATATTTCTCACACCATGTAATTTAATCTCATAACACTCAATATGCATCATGTACATTTAGGAGTTTGAATCTTTTGTTAATTCCTATCTATTAGTCTTTCCATTGCTTGTATGCCTTTTGAAAATAAGAGTTTGAAAGATTATTCCACAGTCCTACAAATAATATTAGACCATTTTACATTTCAATTCTTCTATAATGTTTGCATTTTAAAAGAAATCGACCAAGTCACCCAAAAATTCTAGAAAACTCATTTCTATCTTTTACCTTAATTTATTTGTCATTTTTAAAATATTTATCTTTAATTATTATAAATATTTATAATAAACTGAATTCAACTCAAAAACTAATTAATGAATGGTTAAGATTCAATCCGCATAATCCTAGGGTGTTTGATAAATATTTTAATGTTACTAACATTTACAGAAAACTAGTTGAAGAAAATAATAAAATGTCAGTTAGAACCTAATAACTAGATAGCTCAACAATGATTAAAGGTAAGCTAAATTAATAAATAAATTAATCATATGACAGTAATGTATGAAATATGTCTCACCCATCAAATCATGAGCCAAATTCCCACCAAAACCATCATCCCTAATGGGAGCATCAATATCAAGGGGTGGTCTTTCAAGTTGCGCGCTAGATGTTGAAGGCTGAGGTTCCTTTTCTTTTTCTGGTGGATCAAGCCCATCACCACCAAACAGTAAGTTAGCCTGTAAAAAAGAAATATATAAGTCACTTATTTACAAAGTTTGATTAATTATTAATTTACTGAAATTACTAAAATACATAATCCTTCAATTTACCAATACAATAAGTAAATATAAATAATGTTGAAAAATTGTAATTAATAAATAGTGAACAAATTTGATGTGGTTCGCATGTAAACAATTTAGGTGCAGAAGTTACCAAATTATTATTTAATTTAAACACAGCTCCAAGAATTATTTATTTGAAACATTAGCAAAATTTATTCTATTAAGATATTATTTCTGATTTTTTCAGTTATGAAAATATGAACAAGATATCAGTGATGAGATTGAAAGAATGATCAATATTAACAGGTATAATCATGTCTTTATGATACAAATTCTGTGATAAGTATAATTCCATGTTTTAAGTTTCCAAAATATATCTGAAATTATTTTTGCTATCTGTATAAATTTAAGTGAAAAGTTTGTGAACAGTATTCTCAATTTAGATACTTAATGTACATATATATATAGTTTATTTTATTTTTTAATTTTCAAAGTTAATGTGTGAGAAACAATAAATTTCTATTAAAAAAAAAAAGGAGTAAATGATCTTGCTTAAAGTATGAGGTGTGAAAATTTATCACAACTGAATCTATTCAAACTATAAAGGGGGTGGTCTAAACTCACTCCAATCTCATTTAAGATTAGGCCAAACAAAAAAAAATTATAGACGCCACCCCAACCAATTAAAATTTTGTTTATTTCCACTTTTCCTTATAACTACTCCAAAATACAAAATGCCTAGCTCCAACAATAAATTGATCGAAATCTGTTAGTAAATAAAGAAATGAAATAAAAGATACCTTAAAACATGGCAAAATCTCACCCCACTTTAAGGTTATATTTTTAATTATGTATAAATCTTGTTTCCTCAAAAATTTTACCCTGAGAACATTATATTGTTCAAATATTTCTTGCCAAACAATAAAATAAAGCTTTTATACATTACTAATTATTATTTTACCAAAGATTACAAATTTTGTAACAATTAAGTATGGATTTAATTTAAAACATATTATACTGAATTAATAAACTGCCATTAAATTGGTAGTAAAAAAAGACTTCCAACAATATTATAATAATACTTATATCGGGCCGGATAGGTGCAGTACAGCAGATCCTACTTATAAAAGTGCTCTTAGTGTAAAAGATTATATGGAAAATCTTGTGTTGTCCAAACATAAAACCAACATAAATCACTAACAAGAAAATAATCCCAACTAACTTGTCTTAGAAGAGAGAGTATACTTTTATATATAAAATTTCTTAGAATCTGGTTTTTGTCCCTACATAGACTTATTCACGAAACCAGCATGAATCAAGAATTTATTAATTATGATTGAACCTGATGGAGGTATGAATTTCATTGCTAAGAAATCAAATAAACTAATCGAATCAACAGTTCAAAATTAAAACTATTCAATTAAATTAAAATTACATACCTGATCGAGAGAGTCTAGTCTAGAAGCATGTCGCAGAATATCCGCATGACCATCAGAGCCAAAGCCCATATCCCCAAATCCTTCCTCCTGTTCAACAAGTGAACTCATGTTTCCATAGTCTTCGCGCATAGTAATCTCTTCAGCTCTTGATTGATTAAGACTAAATTGGGCTTCGATGTCAACATCACTACAAAAATAACTTTTATGCTTTTTGAAATATACTCTTCAAAAAAGGGGAAAAATTCAATACAATATATATTTTTCAATATGAGTAAAACTATCAACAATACTATATTATAAAATCTTTGAAACATTAACTCACTACTTAGATTGAGAAATATGTGATAAAACTTTGTCAAAAATTGACATTAGAAAAGTCGATAACAAATAAAATATCAAGTTTAATTTATATGTGATTAGATTTCAACAAAAAAGAGTAGAATGTATGTATGTATGTATGTGTATATATATATATGTATATGTATATATATATATATATATATATATATATATATATATATATATATATATATATATAGGGGGAGCAGGGTTGGTTGGCATAGGGGGTAGGTTGGCCATGGGTTTATAGTTTCCGTCACACCTGTTGTGAAGGCCCCACCATTGTACCATGTGACCCGCTCGGAGTCTTGTCCTGAATTTTCAATCCGATGGTAACAGTGTAGAGAAGAGTGTGCCTTCATTGATTGATTTTACAACATGTAAGTAAATTTTTATATTTTCAGTAAATTTGGTTTAAAGGCATGGCAAAACATTTGACTCCAATTCTGTTCACATAGCCCTAAACTCCTATGAAAACTTAACCTTTCGATTAACCAGTTTCTTGTTTGATTGTTCTCACCTGTTCTGGCAGCCATCTTTCATATGATCTCTCGTGTGGGGTTAGTTGGCTCTCTTCAACTGGGGTTTGTAGGCACTGTGGCAATTCACAAAAGCAAGGTAAACATAAACAAAGGTGAAACAACCAATTGTCTTTAGTTCCAGCAAGGAGGATGAAAGCAATTTTTCTTATGCAGACAGTGACGACAGTCTAAACTTCTATCTTCTTCTATTGTCATTCTATTTTCTCTTAAAAGCTGTAAAGACCTATTCAAAATTATTAAACCATTATAGTGCAGCTTTTAATAACAATAATATGTGTCAGGCAGTCCTTGAATGAGATGGCTAAACAACCCCACCTTCTAGGCCAACCTGCCCCACCTTGGGGGTTAATTGGCATACTCTGGATTGACGACTTCTACAATTTTCTATGATCTTAGTTTTAAGTATTATGAGGTGAAAATAATACTTGAAGTACTCTAATACTTCGAGTTTACAATGGTATCAGCCCTATTGGGATTATATTAACAGGAACGACTCAACAATCAAAAAAGTGAAAACTGTTGCCAACCAACCCCGCTCTCTCCTATATATATATATGTGTGTGTAAATAATTATATAAACAATAAGATCTTTGTTTAATAGTAACATAAATTATTTTTAACATCTAATATAAAAAGTTAATTTATCAATATGATGAAGACAAAATGAAATACAGTCAAAATCGTTTATAACGAACGACACTGGCTATAATGTCCAACCGGATATAACAAACAAAAATAACATACAGAAAAAAGCATTAATATCGCTTACAACGGACATTGGTTATAGTGAACACTTTTCTTGGAACAATAGCATTTGAAATATCGCTTACAGCGTACATTTCAAGACTAAGTTCTACGAAATGAAGAAAAAAAGTTTTGTTTACTTTACATCAATTCACTCAACAGTGTCTCAATTCAGTTCTCTCTTGTCTTTATACACGGAAACATGCCACGACAACAATTTACGATTGAGGAACAGTTTGTGATAGTTTGCCAAGTCTATTCCGGTGATTCCGCGAGTTTAATTGCCCATGAATTAAAAACATCTCGTTTAACTATTGCTGGGATGATGAAGCGTAGGGAGAAAATTGTTTCGCAATTTAATAAGTGCGAAAAAGGAAAACGTGTTTGGTCTTCCAATCACACCGACTTAGGAAATGCTTTGCAGGATTGGTTTAAGCAACAACGCGCAAACAATGTAATCATGAGTGGACCTATGCTGCAGGTAAAGGCTGAAGTCTTAGCCAATATTTTAAAGATAGATTCTTTCATGTGCAGTGCTTCATGGATTCAATGTTTCCGATCTCACCACCACATTGTTCTGGGGAAAATATCAGGTGAGTCAGCAGTTGTTGATCAATCAGCCGGTTCCATAAAAAGAAAGCTATAAGTGATTGGAAAAAGTAAAATGTCGCTATGTTTTAAAAACATCAAAAATCTTCCTACCGAATACGATTTTAATAAAAAATCCTGGATGACATCAACTATTTTTGAAAAACTCTGCAATAATGGGACAGTGAACTGTGAAAACAAAACAAATGTATCAATTGTTTTCCTGCCTCCAAATTGCACTTTCGTACTACAGACCATGGACCAAGGCGTTATACGAAGCCTCAAGGTATCATTTCGAAAAGAATTGGTTAATAGAATAATAGATAAAGCAGAAAATGGTGACTACACGAGAGTTACTATTATTGATGCTATATTAATGGCATCAAAGGCATGAAATTCAGTGTGGAGGGAAACGATCACCAACTGTTTTTGGGTTTCCGGTTAACCAAGGATTTACAACCCTTGGTTAGACCATATGAAGATACTGCACAAAAAGATTTGCAGGATGCCATTTCTCTCCTCAGTTCTGACTACTCTGCAGAAGACTATGTACAGGTGGATGACGAAGTCATTACTAGTGAAGAATTATCAGATATTGTTATCGCACAGAGTCACCAGGAAGAGGCACTTAATAATAACAATGCTTGTGAAAAATCGGAAGATTTCAGCAAAATCCCAACAGCTGCTGAAGCTTATGCTGGTTGTTCCACCCTTAGAGCATTTGTTCAGACAGCTGAAACTCCATTAATTGTCAAAGAATCATTCCCCGATACAGTTAAAATGTCTATATTTTTATATAATTAATTTTTTGAAGAGAAAAGATTGAGCTCCGCCGGGAGTCGAACCCGGGCCTTCCGCGTGACATGCGCGGTATGCTAACCACTGCACCATAAAGCTCGCTTGTAATTTCTATTTTCCAGAGATGCCCAAAGTTGGACAAAAATTGTCCACCTTCCGTAAATACTCGCAAAACTTGTGAGATCGAGGGAGAGGTATCAGTGAAGAGGAAGGATTGGTTCCGCTTGGAAGCGAGCTCTGTGGTACAGTGGTTAGCATAACGTGCATGTCACACGGAAGACCCGGGTTCGACCCCCGGCGGAGCTCCATCTTTTCTCTTCAAAAATAAATTATTTAAAACAAGGTGGTTACCCACAAAAATAGATTAAAGTCTATATTTTTAGAATACAAAGATTTTGACAGCACATTGTACTATGATTATTGTTTATTTAGTACCTTATTATGTACTGTTTGTTTGTTTGTTTAACGTCCATTTTTATGCTACTAAGGCTAATCGGACGATGCTACAGTGGGAGTCCTAAATTTTGCCTATCCAGGTATAATTAGGATAGGGATCTTTAACGAGTACCTGACATCGTATAGGCTCGGACCTCCATTTTACGTCCTATCCGAGGGACGGCATAGCTAAGGATTTTTTACTCCCATTAAAAAATCCTAGGGCCACCGCTGGAATTGAACCCGCGATCTTTAGTATTGTAGGTTGCCATGCTAACCACAACACCACAGGTGACTCCTTTATTATGTACTTTAATTGTTATTATGCACTTAAATTGACGTAAGATTAATTATGCACTTAAATTACGTAAAATGAATATATGTATCAATAATGTTTAATACATATTTAACAGATTCAAAATTAAGACGAAGCCACTAAAGCAACCAGTATAACACCGTTTACAGCTAACTGATCTTATAGACGATAATACCCCTTAAAGAGAACATCGGCTATAACGTACAAAAATCTCCAGTCCCTTGAAGTTCGTTATAAACGATTTTAACTGTATATGGGCTGAATTGTCTAACATAAATATTCAAATAAAACAAAAAGAAATTAAGAAAATAATATACTCAAGAACGGCTAAAGGTGTGACCAGAGGAAATAAGGCATTTAATTAACCAATGCATTTAATTAAAACTTTGAGCACTATCCGAAAACTAGAGCAGAATTCTAGACATGGTAAACTTTTAGTATTGGTTATTTCCATTAATGTTGACAAAAAATATCATTTTCAGATCAATGATTGCACCACAATAGCTTTATCTTAGGTTTTTGCCACAAAACGGCCATGGACCCTAAGTAAAAGTTTTGATGGTAGCCCTGCTACAAGTTTGTAAATTTCTTGAACATAGTTATTAAATACTAATAGTTTAATGTAAGATTATGAAAATAAAAGCCCAAGACCTTCTAAGGGATTTAATGAAACAGGTGGTTGCATTTCAAATTATACCTGTGACTGCAGCGCAGTGTTTAGTCCGAACTAAAAAATAATTTTTTAATATGTTAATCCATGACTTTTCAGATTTGAAAACAATTTTAGGCAACTACTAGATAATTAAATTAAAACATTCAGGATGTGGCCAACTAAAATAAAATAAACTATTTTTCTTTTCTTTTTTTTGTGTATTAATGAACGTGTTAAAAATCTTCAAAGTCATGTGCAAAAAAATTTAAGAAACTATTTTTTAATTTGGAATTTATAGTATTTACGCTGCAGCCACAAACAAAGTATTTACAAACACCAGGCCAATTTATAAAATATGATCCGTTTAATTGTTTATTTAATCTGAACAGTAGGAAGAACAACTAAATAGTTTAGATTAACATTGCATGTACAATACTTCAAAAAAATTAAATAAAATCACTATCCAGGTTCAAGTCAGATATACTTGACACCAACATTGCTTAAATTAATGGCTTTGAAAAGATATAGTAACATCTAATTAAAAATACAAAACTGCTCAACGATTCAGAATAATTTTGGAACGCAACTGACAACAGTCCAAGGAAAAGAGATAATCATGATACGGACACAAAGAAATACACCTGTTTTTACACTGTCAAACTACATCTAAAATATATTGAGTTAAAGTTTCTTCTTATTTTTATTTACATCCATAAAACCATTTTACTGTTAATAAGAAATCAGAAATCAAGACGGGAGTTAGAGGTAGAGGTACTATTAAATATTGCTGATAATTAATTTAGAGAAGTAAGAATAAATGAGTTGTGTACTGCGCTAGAGCACTTGTTCTATTGTTAACACATGCTATTTCTTTAAGTTGAAAAATATGAGATCTTAAAGTAACACAAAAGAAGAGATAATTAAACCATGGTTTTCATCTTTACATGGTCGAGATAATAAAACTTAGAATATAGGAGGTTAGTTCAAAAACGTAAATCTCAGATCTTTTTAAGTTAGCATTATTCCAAGACTAATTTTAATATCAATAATAAATATCCTGTTTATTATATGTTGCAAATCTATTTACTTAGATAAATTATTGTGGGCAAATAAAAAGTAAAATATTCCTAAGTATATTGAAACTGAACCTTAAAATGAATAACTATATAAGTAAAATTTATATTATATTTTGTGATAACCTCATAATAATAGAAACATAAAATAAACTGTAAGAACAATGTATTCAACATTGAAATTATAAATTTTAGTTGATATTACAATAGAAAATAATATTGTTGATAGTTTTCCTCACACTAAGACAACTTTAAATACTTACTTTAATTCAGGCATAGCAGTATCAAAATCATGGAAAACTTCTGGAAGTGTAATAGCGTTAATAGCAGCTTCTCTATTATCTTCTGGCAAGTCAACCATTCCAGGTCGAAATGCCATTTTAATTTTTACAAAAGCTTCATTACAGTCAGCCAGTAAATACTTGGCTTTTCGAGAATAAATCCGAACAACACCCAAAAGTAAATGTCCCGATGTTCGGAGAGCCATCTTAACCTAAAACCCACAATTTGTTAGAGGCTATTTACTTTGACATAAACCAATAAAAATTGTATTAATCTTAAATCAAATCATAAGAATGAATTACCTTAGGCTGGAGGATGCCATCAACAGATTTTTCAATGTTTGTTTCAAACACGTGGGCTTTAGTCAACTTCTTATCCCAATGGGCGGCAAGCCAAATTCGAGCCAGAGGCCCTTTTTTGGCTAGTACGAAATGTGCATAAAACATGTTGACAACTCTGCTTTACAACCTAAAGAAAAATAATAAGGCCAACCATTACTAAAATTTTAATATAAAAATCTCAAAAATAAATTAATTGCACTAAGTCACACAGTTATGTTTTTAAAAATATGAATAAATAGTATATAAGCCGAAATTTAAAAATAAAATTAATAGAATGAGGTTAATGTGAAAGTTGAACTTCATAAAGATTATCAAATCATAACCTTTAATATACTTAGCAGAGAATGTGTAAAGTGCGTTTAAATAAACAAATTATGAGTAAATTGTACTAAATATAATGATTTTATACAAAATAGAAGTTAACTAAACAATAATCATCGATTTGGCGCCCAATTTAGTTATGCTTAGATAAAGTTATGTCAGTAATAGGAACATTATGAACGGTTAAAAAACTAAGCATAAATTTTGAAAGGATTTCTTTACCTGAGCTCGACACAAATAAGCTTACACAGTTTAATAAATAAAACAATTAAAAACTAAAAAAGCGAAACACAGATTCATTATCAAAAACGTAAATAGAACACAACTCCTCACTAACAACAACAGACATATTAAACATGGCGTCTAACGAACGCTCCCTTCCCTCGTCATCAAATTCTAATACCAACATAAGCAATTTTAATTACACTACTTTATTTCTAATTATTAAATATACAAAGCGCATTAAATAAAACAGTCACGCAGTAATGTTGATGAAATTAAAAACACTAATTATTATAATAAGGAAATAAATTAGGGAAACTAATGAAAACAAGATTGATATCTCCCAGCAATATCTATTGTATCTCAAAGATTCAAAACCAAACTTTGTTTTTTCTATATTTGATTACAACATTCTAAGAAATTACATTCATCAAGCAAAAATCTACAAAGTAATTTATTACATAGTGACCAACCGAAGTTTCAGTTTCGCCAGAAAATCGGGAGAAACTTTCATTTGTGTCTTGATGTCCCCGAGAAGGGAACGGGACTACATGATTTCGGCCTCTTAGCCGACCCGCTCTTGATTGTAGTGCATTACATTGCCTTTAACTCCCTTTAATTTATTAGTTGTTACTTGTTAAGGTCTGTTCACATATAACTGCACCGCAACACGGCCGTGTATCGGATCTGATTCATTTACGAAGGATAGATAGTAACCAGTCACACATGCCTGACACGGGATCAATCGACCCATTACTATCTACTTTTCGTATTTGAATAAGATCCGATACTCGCCCTTAACTAAAATAACCGGTTAAAGATCTGGTCCCATACAACCTTACCGCAGCGCGGGCGTGTATCGGATCTTATTCAAATAAGAAAGGTAGATACATAGTAACGGGTCGATTGACCCCGTGTCAGGCATGTGTGACTGGTTACTATCTATCCTACGTAAATGAATCAGATCCGATACACGCCCGCACTGCGGTAAGGTTGTGTGTGACCAGATCTTTAACCGGTTATTTTAGTTAACTACTTTTGAATAATCATTCAAATTTACAACGTTCATTATACAACATTTACAACATACGGTTTTCGAAAATATTTTTTAATTTATCGAAAACTTTAAATTGGCTGTAATGAAAAAAAAAAACCAAACATTGTAGTGACGAACATAGATCTGCTAGGTAAACTATATCAAATATTTACATGCAGAATTCTTTGCATTGAGCCTAGTTTTGCATGTAATAGTTTATTTGTTTAGTAATGTAATTCAATTAAAAACTAAGGGAAAAACTTTAAACTCCCAAATTACTTCGTCTGAGAAATCCGACGAGTTACAGTTTCAGTTAATGGAAAACGGAGGAAAAGGTTTTAGTCCAGTCATTGTTCTTGTTACTGAAGCCAAAAAGCCAAGTTTTCTACCTTGCCACCTCCTGGATTACTTTTGAACCTCCTAAAAACTGCAAAATGTTTGCACTTCGTTGGTTTTTCCGGTTTTGATCATTAGAAAGCACATTTTTGACTAAAATTTACATAATTTTTTAACTAGATTATAGTCACTACAATTGTAGACCAAAACTGGCTCAGTAGAATATATAGACTCTGAGCCACAGCATTTTCAAGTTTGACAAAGTTTCCAAACTTGAAATTTTTAACTTAATTATCATGTTTCATCATGCAATGAAGACATGAGTTAATGTGTTATGTTACAAATTCAAAGTTTTAAGAAATGACTAATAAAGATTTCTTCGTTTTTGTTTCTTGTCTAAATTGAAAACTTTACGTCTGCTATCGTAAAGCCGATAGAATACAAAAATTTATATTTTTTGTAAATAGAGCCCTCAATATTACCATTTCCTCCGGATAGGTGCATCATACCAAATCCTTCCTAAAAAAGTACTCTTAAAGTAAAATATTGGATGAAAAATCTTGTGTTCTTATTAATAAAACCAACCTAATTCACTAACAAGAATTAAAAAAGAGCCCAACTAACTTGTCTTCTAGTATACTTTTATTTATACAATTTCTTAGCAACTGGTTTTGGTCCCGAGGCAGACTTATTTATTTATTATTAGACTTATTTATTTATTTATTTATTTATTTATTTATTAGGGTGCCCGGCTTCGCTCCGGTAGTTCTGTAATAGTTTTAATAACAGAAAAACTTTAACATTAAAGGAAATATAAAACAAAATTAGCATCTTCTTGAAACTTCGTTTTTAACTTGGTATTAATATTAATAAGGAACCCTATATACTTTATGGGGGTTGAAAATGATATATGAAAAATTGGCATCAAATTCGTCGAGATAGGCATCGTTTTTTATGATTTCTGTGATCTTGAATCCTATAAGCCCATTCCATGCAGTCAACAATAATTTATAATTTAATAACAATAATCATAACAACAATAATAAGTAAATAATTTATTAGATTATAGTTGAAAAATCTGATTTATCGACTTGTACTCGTATATATCTGTATACCCACGTCGGATTGTTAAAACTCTAAAAATATCAATTTTAAGTTATAAATACCGTTAGAATCAGAATTAAAAAACCTGCAATTCCATGTTAGTCACAATAGTATTAATAATTTCGTTAGCTTCAGGCGTAATTTACCATATTCTTTTGCGGTGAGGATGATCGTGTTAACGCAAGTAAAGGGCTACTTTTGAGTTAGAGTAAACTAAACGCCCCAATCGTAGACTACCGATCATTAAAGACTAGTTTCCCTAGTCGCTGTGTGTAGGTACTTAGTAAAATTGAGAAGGCAGTTAAAATTTCTCATGTAACTATCCAAAAAAAAAGATAATAGTTTTTCGAGTTTTTAACATCTTTTTGCCGACGTGCGGTATGTGCGTAATAATCATAGTGTTAGCAATATATGGTTTTTTAACTATATGCTGTTACAACTCTCGATCTGTTGAATGTCATGTCATAGAAATGGTCCGATTAGATCCAGAAGTATAGAAACTACCGAAGATTCATAGAAACTTTTTTTTAAAGACCTTTCTTCCATTTCACCTCCATTAAGATGTCCCCCTTAATTTGGGCGGACTCTGCAAATCTCGAATCTTACTCATTGGCGGATCCAGGGGGGGGGGGGGGGCTGTGGGGGCTGCAGCCCCAACAACTCTCGATCTGTTGAATGTCATGTCATAGAAATGGTCCGATTAGATCCAGAAGTATAGAAACTACCGAAGATTCATAGAAACTTTTTTTTAAAGACCTTTCTTCCATTTCACCTCCATTAAGATGTCCCCCTTAATTTGGGCGGACTCTGCAAATCTCGAATCTTACTCATTGGCGGATCCAGGGGGGGGGGCTGTGGGGGCTGCAGCCCCTCCCTTTGGAAAATTTTTCGTCATTTAAAGATAGAATTTGACTTTTCTTAATGTAAGGAAGCAAGTTAAAAACAAATAATGTGCAGAACAAGTAGTATTTTAGTTGTAGGAAGGGAATATAAAGGTAAAAAAGCTGATTAGCAGATCCAAATGAAGGGATGTGGGGCTGCAGCCCCCCCCCTTTAGGACTGCAGCCCCCCCTTTACGATCCGCTGGATCCGCCCATGATCTTACTACTACTAAAAAGCCAATACAAAAATTTGATGATAAAAGAATTTAAAAATTTAATGATAGGCACAATTTTTTACCATATTTCTTTTTATCCTGAACTATGAGGGGAGATAATGTCTTATTGAAAAAATGTTGAAATTGGAGTTAGTCATTTTGTCAACTGGAAGGCTCATATACATAGTAATCAAACCAACTTCTTTTTCATTACTATACTAAGAACACTTAAAACTTTTTGTTTCGATTTATATTTAGTCAAGTAACCTCTTTTTTTTTTTTTTTTTTTTTTTTTTTTTTTTTTTTTTTTTTTTTTTTTTTTTTTTTTGCCAAGTTATCTCGTTTTTTTATGTTTTTTTTATTCGCTCTCTGTACTACTAAGAAATTTTCACTCATATTGCATTAAATATACTTGTACATTATATATTGATTAAACGTAATGTGTTGATAAATTAGCCTTCTTTAAGGAATCCAGTTGATTTTCAGTTGATTTTCTATTTCATTGATTTTCTAATTCATTGATTGATTGATTGATTTTCTCAAATATAAAATTATTATTTTAATTTAAAACACAAAGGAGAAACTAATTATATTAGCTTAATTTTGAGTAATTTAAAAATAAAAGCTGAAGAAATATATAACCATTACGAACTGAATGAATGAAGAATAAATATTGAGTGAAGCGCACCCTAGCGCTTCCTGGTAATCTGCAACTCGAACTACATTTTTCATACATTAACCCGAACAGGTAGCTAATTACATTGTGCGAGAGGCCTAAAATTCCGTTCCTTTTTTTCTTCAATTTTACACGCTAATGATAAAAACTGAAACCTTCTTCGCCGTTAGGGGCGATAGAGCTATACGATGACATAACATTCTTGGTCGTACGTTGAGTCGTTTTTGAGCCTTTTCGGCATGCACTTTGTAATATATATTGATTATAATACACGTTTTGGGGTCCCCTGAGTCCAAATAACCAAGTCCCACGAAATGGTCTGTGTGTTGACAGACTAGCTCAAAAACTATACAACTGAAATTTGGTGTTTGAGGCAGAGTTGGGCACTATCCGAGTAAAAAAGTACTAGTTTCAGATACAAGATACAAGTTACAGATCCTTTTTTACTCGGATACTGTACTCGAATCCCTCCAAAATTTTCAAATATATCCGAGTACTTTTCGTATCCGTCAGCTTCGGATACAGTGACTACTCGTATCTGTCAGGACAGATACCCGAGTATCTGTAAGTACTTCGGTATTTAGTTATTTTTTTCCGGATACTATTTCGGATATTTCTACTTCTGGGGCTGGGTTGTTTACAATTCCATTATTATTCTAATATTCTATTAAAATTATAAAAAAATTATTAGTATTAAGCCGTCAACATTTTATCGCTTCGAAATAAGGGTGGAATATCCAAAGCGTTAATTTTGACAAAAAGTAATAATTTAAAAAAAAAGATAGGAATATTCCATTGTGAAAATTATTTTCTTTTTTTATCTTTTCGGATTTTTAAAATTGTATACTACTGTGATGATAATAGTAGCTTATAATTGGAAAATACTACCGATTTTAAAATTCGATGCTGATGGGGGGGACATTTTATTAACTTTCCGTTTTCTTCGAGAAGAGTCTTTATGGTAACGGGGGAAGCAGATTTTGAAAATAGTTACATTTCTAAAATTTGGTTGGGGAGGGGGTACGATTTTTTTTATAACTTCTGATTAATTTGTTATGAGTGTCATTTTTCTAGAATTTACGTTTAAAGTGTTTAATTAATTATAAGTACTTCTTTGAGTAGATTTAATGTACAAATTTACATTCTGTCATAAAAAGAAATATTGTTCTAAAAATATTAAAAAATAAAAACCAACTATTTTATTATGAAATATGAAAAACCGGAATCATATAAATAATGCCCAGGTCTGCTTGTGTGTACTCTCAGTTTTATCTAATTATTGAGTCCAGATATGAACAATTTGTATACTGTACCATCTATTGTATATTGCTAGTTTTACAATTCCTTATTTTAATTTTACACCTGATCGTTGTGTACCCTTTCACTTCAAAAGGGTTGGGTTTCCCCGCAGTAAACCCTTTGAAGTCGGCAAATTAACCTCTCCTACCTCTACCCTTATAATTTTACCCTAGTCTCTGCAATACTCTTTACTCAGAAATGAAAACAGGAGTTTTTTTATCATTGAAATATTCATTTTTAATTTCACTATCTTTTATATGATTATCTTTGTAAAGTACCCATGTCAATGCTAACACACCATCAGTTTGATGAAGTTTCCATTATTTTGTTACTTCTTGTTGTTACCAGCCTATGCGACAATGACAAAGATTCCTAAGACATTTTTAAGTTAAAAAGTTTCCTAAGTTAAAAAGATTAAAAGTTGAATAAATTATTAAAATGTAAGATAGTATAAATGTTTTTCCATATAATTTAATTTATTTGTAAAAAAATTGAAATAGTTTGTGAATTGCATTTTATTATCTCAAATAAACTGTTCCTGATTCTTTTTGATTTATAGCGTCTCCATTTTAGATAGGAATGTTTCAATTCATATCTACTCTTATTGTGTGTCTCTTTATATTTTGATTATAATAAAACGTACTATAATAAAATTTATGTGCAACTAATATAGACCCTCACAACGAAATAATTAGAAGTTAAAAAAAATTGTGTAGTAACCCCGCACCCAATTTTAATATTGTAAATATTTTCGAAATCTGCTCCCCCAATATCTTAAACACTCATCCCGAAGAAATCCTCCCTCGCTGCATCGAATTTTAAAATTGATACCATTCACCAAATCCATACCCGTATGAGCCCTCATTTAGTGTATATTAACAAAAATATAAATTCTATTCGTATTAATTTTAGAAGTTACAATTTTCTCTTAAAGGTGGACCCCCCCACAATATAGTAATTTTAAAATTATTTCTATTTTCAAAAGTTAAGCCAGCCTAAACATAATTATGCTTCTTTATTGTGAAGAAATAGAAAAAAAAATTCCGTTTGGGAATATTATTAATTTTAAATAATTACAATTTTAAAAGTATGATTATTTTTAAAATTTTCGATAGGATCCTTATTTCGAAAACGTAATAATAATAAAAAAGTTTAATAACAACATTTTAAATATTCCTAACCTCAGAAGTAGAAGTATCCGTAAAACATTAATACTTTTTCAAAATCTACGAACGCGTAAACATAGATATATACAGACAATCATAACAAATTAAACAGAAGTTATAAAAAAAATCGTAGTAACGCCCTCCCCAACCAAATTTTAAAAATGTTACTATTTTCAAAATCTGCCGTTACCATAAAGACTCTTCTCGAAGAAAACGGAAAGTTAATAAAATGCCCCCCCCCCACCAGCATTGAATTTTAAAATCGGTAGTATTTTCCAATTATAAGCCACTATTATCATCACAGTAGTTTACAATTTTAAAAATCCGAAAAGATAAAAAAAGAAAATAATTTTATATTCCTATCGTTTTTTTTTTAAATTATTACTTTTTGTCAAAATTAACGCTTTGGATATTGCACACTTATTTCGAAGCGATACAATGTTGACGGCTTAATACTAATAATTTTTTATAATTTTAATAGAATATTAGAATAATAATGGATTATAATTAGAATAATAATAAACAATCCCAGCCCCAGAAGTAGAAATATCCGAAATAGTATCCGGAAAAAAATAAATAAATACCGAAGTACTCGGGTATCCGTGCTGACAGATACGAGTAGTCACTGTATCCGAAGCTGACAGATACGAGAAGTACTCGGATCCTTTGGAATCCGTCCGTACGGATACGGATACTATCTGTATCTGCTCTCATGAGTACTTTCCACAGTTACAGTATCCGATATCTGTATCTGCAGATACAATTTGCCCATCTCTGGTTTGAGGTATATATATGCCCGCGACATGACAGCAAAAATGTCGAAATTGAGTAAACGGGGGAGGTACTTTATTTAATAAAAATTTCACATGTTTACGTTTTTTTCGATTGTCTCAAAAACGGCTGCAACGATTTTGATGAAACTCGTCATGTTTAGTTAGAATCAAGTATTCTTTAATATCAAGTAGCTTTCATCATCATTGAAATGTTCCTAAGGTTCTTAAATGGCGAAGGGAATTTTTTTTGATAGAAGGTACCTTTGATTTTATGGATAAATTAACTGTCTGCCATTATTATTAATAAGGAATGGCTAAATACGGAATATGAAAGAATTTGATAAATATATACCTACAGGAGAAAAAACAAAAATGTTTCGCCAACATTGAAATTTAATTTTCCCTTACTGATTAATATATGTACGTGTATAATATATCGTTAGAATGCTGAGAACTTCAGAAAGAATAGTATTTAGTTTTAATTTTACAAGTAAGGTAAATTGGGCATGGGATGTGTTGTCTTACTTATTTTCAGTGCTTGTAGGAACATACCTATTTAAAGGCGCGTCCAGATTAGCGCAAACACAGCGAATGCTCGCGGCGGATATTCGGCGGAAAGGGGAGGGTGAAAAACGTTTTAGACTAAGCACGAGCATTGAGCCACTTTGTTCGGCGTTGTGTGGAGCGAACTAAACACTCACTAGGTACCTAAAGCAGTGTTGTTATGTTAGTTTTTTTATTTTTTATTTTATTATGGAGACTAAAAATCGGTCTTCGCCACTTTTTGTTTTCTATATTTGTTAAATTCATTAAACATGAGGAGAATTTCAAGCAGTGGTGGCGAACAAAGTTGCACCGCTAGAGAAGTAATTCATTACTTTAAAAAACGATCGGGTTTGAAACCTGCGAAAATTTCTGCAGAAGACTTGCAATATATATCAAATGCCATAAGGAATACAATAGAGAGACATGATACACCGTTTCAGAAATCTATTACTGCGGAAGAACCGACTATTGTTGAAATCAGGATTTTTTCCTCTAAAAAAAAAATTATAATGAATCGAAATTTACTGGACTCAAGTTTTGCAAGAATTATAATGCTCTATATCTTAGTGATAATAACAAACAAAAATAAGTAAATAAATTTGGAAAAAGCTGTTTCCTGTGAAGTTCCTATGACGTTTACAGATTTAATAGAACTCGAAGGTTTCTACACCAAGTAGGTTTTTACTACAACTAAATTTTATTTAGTTGTAGTAAACGAAAGTTGTATGTTGCGCGCATTGCACCCGATTGTTTTGTATTTTTAAAGGTATAATACAAGTGCAGACTCTGTACTACAGAGTTACTAAACCCTAAACGTAATACTTCTGGTTGTTTAGATCACAGCACTTCTTGATAAAAGAAAATGATTCGAAAAAGCAAGTAAAACGATTGAAAAAGTCAGTAGAAACCAAGTTTCGAAAAAGAGAAAATGACAAACTTGTGGATTTGAGAAACACAATGGTTGTGGGCGCTGATCAAAAATAGGACATAATGCTATGTATTGTTAGCTATCAACTAAGGTCATTATTTATCAATCGACATAGGTGGGTTTGGACTGAGTTGGCCAATAACAAACGGTTTTTTTTTTTTTTTGTTCAGTACCCATACCTGGCCATGAGTGGCATAGGGGGGGTTACTCTATTGGTGTAACCAACCTATTCTAACAATGGTGGGAAGGTCGAGATTTATTCTGTGGGGCCTCCACGAAATAAAAGTCAGCCCTCCCAGGGCGGATTCGAACCGCCGCCGTTCGGCTTGCTAAAGCGGGTCGCGCTCCAACACGCTCGGTTATCCGGGCCCAATAACAAAAGTTTACTGACTGATAATGGGAAAAATGTCTTAAAACCGTTAACCACAACGAATAGAATAGGAGCTTAGGGCCAAAAAGGTGCCTGATTTGAAGAAAAATTTTGATCATATAGGCAGAAAGTACTCATTTCATAGAAAACAAATGTGAACGTCTGCCTGAAGTATCAGGGGATTTGATCTAATTAAACAACCATCTTCCATGTGTTAAAATAGAAGATAAATTTTGCCAAGTACCTACCTGTCTGAGTACATAGTTATTTCTATGAATATTTTATCAAATCCCCTGATACTTCAAAAACCGAAGTCTTAGCAGGAAGTAACCACTCCGAACGCTTCTATAATTCTACAACTGTTATAGGTAATATTTTTTATTTGGAGTAACCCTCTTTAAATTGCAGGTTTTTTATTTTTTTTTTGCAGGCACTTTTTCTGCTAAAGTGGCTACATTGAAAATCGGTTTCGGCGAAAAGAATTACCCGATTTTAACTGTGAGGACCTCAGTCGACTCGAAATTTAATGCCCTTTTGTTTTACAAAGTACACAATTTTTTCTACGATAAATGGTTTTCGAGTTATTAGCGAAAAATTGAAAATGTCGATTTTGTTCGCCTATAAAATTTGATGGCAACCGATCTGAGGTGGCAGACGTTCACATTTGTTGTCTATGAAATGATTACTTTCAGCCTATATGATCAAAAATTTTCTTCAAATCAGGCACCTTTTTGGCCATCAGCTCCCGGACTAGAACTTAAACTAGGGTTGGACACGCAAGCGCTGAATCTCTCTGTTGTGATCATAGGAGAGAATTTCAGATTCTTTTGTTCAGATTGCCATGGTCAATGGCATTTGGTATTACTCTGCCAAAACATTTTACCATCAGGAAGGTGCATTTAAATCACTTAATAAGCGATCCAATCGAAAAAGTTTGTGAGGAAGAGACATTAAGTAATTGTTGAGGGAATTCGAAAATACTTTTATATCAGATTTGGGCAAGGTTCTTGGTAAAAGAGTGCAGCTTATCTTAAAAGATTCAAAGGTCCCCAAAGCCTTTTAAAGCCAGATGCATTCCTTTTTCACTAAAACCATTTAGAAGAGGTTAGGGTCTCAAGAAATTACTGAAAAGACGATTTCTGTAGAGGAGGCAACTTCAACTTTGAATATAGATAAAGGGAATGAAGCAGCACCTTAAAGCACTGTGGAATGAGAAAATTGAATGACTGGAATTTCCTCAAAAGAAAACTAGGGAAGAGAAATTTCTGAAAATGGTTAAGGGATTTACAGAGCAAGGTTGGTAGAGAAATCTGGGACCAAGAGGTGCTGTGACCCTATTGGCAGAAAAGAGAGCAGCTGACTGCAGGAGTCATTACCTGATTAGGCTGATTTATTCCAGTGGATTTGGTAAGACAGGCTATCCTGAGAATGCTATATGCAGGACATCTGGTAGAGAAGAGATTAGATTTCTTGTTTGGTACTACTTCTAAGATATTTAACTATCTTGATTTAGGCATTTATTTTTAAAACTTTTTTTTTTAATCTTTCACATCAGATCATAGAATATTACTTGATTAACAACAAAAAATTTGTTAATTATTAAGATTATTATTCACTCAGGTTTTGGTGCAATCTGTTTTCATAATACAGCACCCAGTTCCTAAAAGGATGACAAAAAAATTCATAATTGTTTTTTCAAAATTCTGTTCACAGGGTACAAAGTAGTTATTAATTCACATGCAGAAAGGTATTGATAGTTCAGAAACTATTTTTATTAATTAAAAGTATTTTAGATCATTTATTATATTTTAAAACCATAAACCTGCATTAATTTTCAGACAACCCAGTAATGTGCATAAATGGTTTATGCACATATGTTCCTTTTTCTCATAAGTGCTCCTCTGGAATCGGATGCACCCAAGGGGCAAAAAAAAAAAGGGTGGGGATAATGATTATCATAGTAGGGAAAGAAAAAATAATAAGAATTAGACTGATTTAAAATGCTTATGGCATTTAATAACATTTAAATCTATAAGGTGCTCAATATTCACTTCAAAAATCACTAAAAATTTACAATATAATATTAAAAAGATTTTTTTTTAAAATTATACAAAAGGTTAATCTAACATACTATATCTACACAGTATATACAGTATGTACATGGAAATAAATAACTCCATTAAGCTTAAAATAAAAAACATATGATCATAAAAGTGATTTCAGAAGCAAACAAAATAAAAATGAATAAATATATAAATATAATTTTTTTAGAGTCTTGTTTGAAATTTAATTCATGTCAAATAGTTCAATTTAAAATATATTTACAAATTTGCGCTATGTACAAAGTTCTTATTAATAATACGATGAAATTCTTTTTATTTAATTTTTACTTAAAATATTCCTATTATCACAATATTATAGGTAGAAACTTAATTAAACTAGTTTGTAAAATCAGTACACTGTAAAGGAAACTCTTAAAAATTATAAAATAAATAACTAGAAACGTTAAAATAAAATTGAATTGTACTATTTTCTGTTTTTAAACCTATTATCTATAACTATGAACATTAATTAAATCTATGATGGTTGATTAATGCCAAGGTGGCCCCATAATCAGTTGGAATTAAAATAATTTAAGCAGAACAGCAGATTAAGATTCTGAATTAATAGGTTCTCGGGCATGGTGAGTTTTTACATGCTTGTTGTGATTAGACTTGGTAGAAGAAGTTTTATTACAGATATGACAAGAATATGGTTTTATACCAGTGTGAACTCGTGAATGGTCAACTAAGTAATAGCTACGGTGGAAGGATTTACCACATTCATTACAGCTATATTTTTTGGCTTGTAAATGTTCTTTTTCATGCCTTTGCCAATTGTGTTTTCTATTGAACTGTCTACCACAATGGTTGCAAGTAAATGGTTTTGTTCCATAATGTGTTCGAAGATGGGCTTGCAGCTCTGAAAGTCTTACAAAAGCACCTTTGCACATTGAGCATTTGAATGGCTTAGACATCCTGGATGCATGAGTCCATCTATGAAAGTGTAAATTCCATTTGGTTTGGAAACGTTTTCCACAGACAATACACCCATATTGTCTAGGGGCATTGTGTTGTAACATATGCAATTTTAAAGATTTTTCCATGAAAACCATATTACAAATTGGGCAAGATACATTCTTTTTTTTTATATTCGATTCAGTTTTAGGAATAAAGTGACTATCATGGGCTCTACGAATGTGTCTAGTCAAGCTAGCAAGATGCACATACCTTTCACTACAATACATACATTGTTTTGGTTTAGATTCATGAATTTCTTTGTGCCATTCCAACTTCTTTTTGGTATTGAATGTTTCTCCACACTCACAAAAGTAATCTTTGGACTTTTTTTTAATTTGTAAATGTGCATTATTTTTATGCTGTTTTAGATTTGAATAACGTTTAAACTTTTTGTCACACAAATTGCATTGAAGGGGTGCAAAACCAGTATGACCATTCATATGTTCTTTCAGTTTTTGATTAGTAACGAAAGTTTTGGAGCAGAGTGTACAAGCATATGGCTTCACGGGCATGTGAATTTTAGCATGGATATAAAGACTGCTCTTAGAATGAAATGTTTTACCACAAGTCCTACATTCCAAAGGATGAACTTTTAATAAATGTTCGGCATAAAGTTCTTGGGTAACAAACTCCTCATTACATACCGTACACTGCCTAGAAACTCTTTTATGTTCTGTTCGCATATGGGCTTCAAGTTCTTTTTGAGATTGAAGTTGGAGGCCACATTTTAGACATAAAACTTCTTTTTGAAATTCCTTGCTTTCTGAATTTTCAGCTGAGCAGTGCAAAGTGACAACATGGACTCTCCTTTCCTTAGGGCAGGTGAACTCCTCACGGCAATGTAGACATGGAAACTTCTTTTTTGTGTCTTCCTGTTTATCGATCCATATTGGATCTGAAATAACTGAAGCCTGAAACAATGATTTTGTATTATTACTATATGCATTATATACTATATACATATATACTTTATAACCATGAATAAGAAAACTGGAAAGTAATTCCTTAAAGTATATGTATATGTACTTTAAGGATTAAAATTAAGGAAAAAAATTCCTTAATTTTTTAAATAAGTTAAAAACACTGAATTGCTAATATTGTCAATTGTAAATTAATAGCAATGGTTGGCTATTTATTAGCTTCCTTTCATTTCTTTTTATACAGGCAGTCCTAATAGGATTTGTCACCCTTGTTAACCCTTTAAACTCTGAGCAGTGCAAGAGTATTGCGGGCCATGCGGCCTGTGACCTTAGACCTTAGCAGGTTACCACAAAAATAAAAAATATATACGAACTAAAAAAATCAATAATCGTTACTTTTACGATTGTAGGTCTATACCTCATTATTACAACCTGGAAAAAAAACAAAAAAAAACAAAGGAGACTTCTTTCCCCTTAGACTGCCACTTAATTCTCCAAGAAATATATTTCTGCCATTGGAAAGTGTTTTGGATGTTCCTAATAAAAATTTGTTATTATTATTAATAAGTAAAAAATAGTAGTCTATTTTCACCTATCGTAAAGATTAACAGTTGACTATCTATCACCTCTACAATTATTCAATTTTCAGTTTGATTATGCTTCGAATTTGTGACCATGTTAGCATGTTATAAAACTCATGTTTGATTGGTGATTACATTCATTAAAAAAAAAAGTGATTAAGAACTTTGAGGCAAGTGTTTAAAAAAACAATAGAGGTAAACATTTGGATTTTCTGTGAACTCTTCAAGTTCGAAAAATCATAAAGACCAAAGAACATTTTTTTTAAAGTTGGTGCTCAGAGCCTTGGCATTCTGGTTCTGACCACCAACAGGTCAGACACTGAAAGATTATAAATTGTATGAATTAATAATCAAATAAAGAATATTATATTTACAAAGATTTGTTACAAAATATGTATGTTATAACATAGACATCTATTTATATTCATAATCATTTTTTTTTTTTTTTTTTTGGAAGTACTTGACTGAAGTCCCACTTCCCGAAACCTAACCTCTGACATGTTACAAGGACTGCCTCTAAGTATATTTTCTACAAGTGTTATTCTTCAGAATATTAAAAATGATCAATCCCCATAAAAAAGTATCTCAAAAGCAATCCATAATGGATATGATCCTTTCAAAAAGCAATCCATAATGGATATGATCCTTTCAAATGATGATTTTTAAAAACAAAACATAAACTGTCTATAACCTCTGGAAGCCAGACTGAATTGACAGTTGTTCCAAGACTTTCTTGTCCTGAGAGTTCTCCCCTGGGAGGCATTTTCTCATCAGTAGCAATATTAAGCCCAGAGCTACTTAATTCTGGATCATTTTCATCATCCACATGTGTTTTTCCAACTTCTTCTTCTTCGTAATCTAAAATATTTTTCATAAATAAATAATAATAGAGACATGTAAATTATAACAATCAGTTTGCATGTATATTGTACATCTTACATATATAGATTGAAATTAGACTAAATAGAATTTTATTAGGTTACAATGATTTTCATTGTTTATTTTGGGAAAACTTATTTCTTACGAGCAGACCCTACCACGGGTTGCTGTGGCTCAGTAGCTATAATGTGTTGAATTAATTATATACTATTCTTTTTAATAGAGTGGAATCAAAATTCACAGATAAAGATAAAAAAAATGTCAGCTAATCTAAAAACCAATGGGATTTAAAATAGAACTTTACACCAAATTTAAAATTGTTTGGTAAAGAATTTGGAAGGGTTAAAGTTTTTATTGTTTACATCTTATATTTGACCTTAACGTGCACATGAATGACACATGTAAAAGGAACTAATAAGGAATAATTGAAACATGGTTTAAGTATAATCAAAATAGTTTGCCATGGGAAATACACGGATTTTCCTAGTCCAGGCCGGAAAAAGTAGATTAATGCTCACCCTTCCTAAATATTGAAAGAAAATGAAGTGTTGTGTCAATAAATCAACTTACACCGCCATCTGTTGGAAATTTATAGGACTTACAAATAAACTCAATTGTAGTATTATAAGCATTTAATTTGTAAGAACAGAAATATTGGGGCCAATAATCGAGATAATTGGCCTATCCTATCTTTCAAGTTGGACAAAAATACACACAATGAGCCATATTTCATCAAAATCGGTTCAGTAGTTTCTGATTTTACCTCCAACAAACATCGAGACATGAGATTTTTATACACATAAAGATGTAGCTTTTGATAATCTTTTTCTGAAATTTAAACAGCACATAGCATCGTATAATGATTGGAACCTAAGTAAAATAGATCAGAAATGTAAGGCTTCAACGTAAACTGTTAAGTCTACAAAATATTTTTCATAAGTTTTTTTCAAATGGCGGGATTGGATGGGGACGCGTTTGCCCACTCCAGTATAGCCCCGTTTGCCCAGGAAACCCCGTATAGCCTAAAAGGCGAGGAAAAAAAATTCTTTCAAACATATTACTTTTGCTCACTTATATCTGGAATATAAGAATATGAAATAAGGGAAAGTATTGTGATTACAAGAGAAATACACAGTTAGGGTTCTCTTGAGTCCAAATAACCAAGTCCTGCAAAATGGTCTGTCATAGAATTTTTTTGCATACTCTTTAGTCAACTCAGGATACCCCTCACTTCATGAACCTCTATAGTAGCTCTGCCTTACTAAAGGGTGGTGTCTCTATATGTTAAAATCTGAGATACTATACCAAAAACTGAAGAAAATTTCTAATTGTTTACATCATATACAATAAATTACATTACCATTTTATGACCTAATTTTGCATATTCCGAACGTTAAAATAAATGAAATATATTTCTAATAAGAAAAACACGTTCAACAATAGAGGGGGAGTGGAGAGGGCTCTAATACTTATGACTTCGTGGCAAGAGCATTGTATTTTTACTTTCACTTACCTATATATGAAATATACAAAATATTTACGAATTATAGGGGGCACTTTACTTAATTAATGCTTCTCATTACCAAGTGTTATTTTTTTTCTTTCTCAAAAACGGCTGTAACTATTTTGATCAAACTGAGTATTTAATGTATGTATATGTGGCAGCCAAAATTTTATTAAACGTATTATGAAAATAAAAACTTTCATTTATGGATAAAGAAGAATTTATTTTTACTTATGAGAGTAAATACGTGATGCTCAAATTTTTCGAAGCATCGAAGGTGTGTAAAAATATGGTATAAAATAATAGTCTATAATTAATTATATTTTAGTCTAGAAACTTTTGTTCCATAATAAATTTTTGAAAGCAATATAAAGCGATTTTAGATGAACAGTACCTAATCGTTCTTGATTTCCAGAAAGATATAGGAGGCAAACTTTACAACAAGACGTAAATACACCTGTCTATTCACGATATATTTACAAAAAGCAACTCGTAGTATAATATAAGCAAGCAGTAAAAAAAACTCGACTGTTGATGAAATTAGGTCCCTTCAAAAAATAAATAAGCAATAATGTATCGAAAAGGGCTAAGAACTTCCAAATTTTGCTATACAGATACTCTATAGCTTATGGAGATATACAAATATAATCATATAAATATGGAAAAATGTTTGAAGTTGAGGAATGGCGTTTACATATTATCGAAACACGTCGATTTCTAATCTAAGTAAGTTCGAAAGTGAAAGTTGTGTGTCGCACCAGATTTTTTTATGTGTGTCTTAGAAATAAATTCAGTGTGGGTTTCAGACTATTTTTTGACAACTAAATAGTGTACAACATTGGTTCCTACTCCAATTAGGTTGGTAAGTATAAGTTGTGTGTTGCGTGCATCACATCAGATTTTTTATATTATTAATTTACTAGTATTTTTAATGAAAAGGTTTCTATTGAATCAGACGCTGTAATGAAATTACAATACAGGGTGGCTTTATGGTCAATATTGATCCTATGGGTTAAATATGTATTTTCTTTGATTTTTTTCTCAGTGGCCCTTCCGAAATGATCCATTCACTGGCAGTAGACTAATACACTAGCGATTTTATGATGTAGGTAGCCTTGTAATGACAATTTGCTCCAGCAATAAAACCTCCTATCCGAGCTTGCCCCAAACGCTGTTATGCACTTCAGGTTGTATTGCAACTAAAATCTCATTTAAAATGTAAATGAATCTTGTCCCTATCAGGCATAAATTTGATAGTAAAAATTCTTTTATGCCACTGAACTAATGTTTATTGTACTATTCATATAATCTCGTGGTCAAAATAAAATTAATACTAAGTAGACAATCAATACATTATGGATGGTTTTATGATCAATAATACATTGCAAATTATTTTTCGAATTTTGAGCTCTTAATTATTTAAATTAATGACAGGAAATACCCTTTAGAGGGGGGAGGGGATACATATGGGTGGGCATGCAAATGAATTGTTTGTATGTTTATTTAAATGTCACTTTATGCCACTAAGGCTGATCGGAGGATGCTACAGTGGGAGTCCTAAATTTTGCCTATCCAGGTATAATTAGGATATGGATCTTTAACGAGTACCTGGCATCTACAGGCTCGGGACCTCCATTTTACGTCCTATTTAAGGGATGGCATAGACAAGGAATTTTTACTCCAATTAAAAAATCCTAGGGCCACCTCGGGATGCAAACCTGCGACCTTTAGTGTTGTAGGTTTCTATGCTAACCATTAAACTACAGGTGACCCCTGCAAATTAATTTTTCTGCAAGCAGGTCGAATGATGCATTGTTCTTAATGGATTATAAGCTTCTGAATTCAATAAAGCCATTAGGATACCATAAATAGTTTTAAATTTAATATGGATTAAAAGTGAAAAATTATGTATTCTTACTGGAAAAAAAATTGATTATTTAAGAACATAAATAATCAGTAATAAGAGAAAATTGGATTTTCATAAGTATATTTCTGTATCTGTAAATATTATAAAGATATAATAAAATAATCACACCTTACTCTATTTTAACTCCCCATGAATGGTGGTTAGCTGCCTTTAAATTGGGCAGACTCGTCAGATCTTTAATCTTAATACTAAGTCAAAATTATGACGACGAAATATCTTTAATCTAAATACTAAGTTAAATTATGACTTAAGTTTCATGCACCTATAATTTCTTTTTGTTTTTTGTCAATGTTTCCTGAACTAATTGATGAAATATGAAAGATGGAGTGGAGCACTTCATGTTATCTTAAACCCAAGCATGCTCTTAGCTCTATTCAACTATTCTATTTTGAGTGTTCATTAGTGGTGGCTTTGAAAACCTTAGTATAGATAAGCAATATATTTCATAATGAAACAAAGGTAAAACTACTGCTTAGTCACATCTGGGCTTGGCCTATTTCGACAGTTTATGTTCCCATAATATAAGAAGACATCCATCACACCCTTTTCAGTTAAAAAAGAGCCTTGATTAGCTTTACTGGATCCCATCCCAGCTTTCGACTCCCATTCATCCAGCCTCATCCAGAAGTAACATAGCAATAGTAGTACCACAACTGAAATACTATTATGGTTTATTACCTCTTTCATCAGCTACAATTAAATTGTCACAATGTCCATCTTCGTCCTGGGAAAAGAAAAAAGATAATGTAATGTTATAGGAGTAAAATATGTATACACATTTATATTTATAAATTATTCAGTACTGTAATGTGTGTTGCTTCAGAATGGTGGCTCATAGGTGAAGCAGGATGACTTGTACTTGGCACATTACTCAATATAATCTCACTATCCTTTATTTGACACTGATCAGGAATAATTTTTTCTGGATTTTCATCCTCAATTTGTTCTCTATTGTAATCATCTTGATTTGTATAATTGACTAAAGTGGTAATAACTCCTGATTCTTGTCCAGAGATGTTTAATTGGACAGATTCCGACTGAGAAAATTCACTTGATCCCAATATTTGTTGGTTAGGATAGACAGGATATCCCATAAAAGGGGCATGGATTATATTAGTGGTAACCTGTTGTCTACCCAAAAATATGTGTTCTTCTGATACAACCTGATATGGGTTAACAATAGCTGGAGGACTGTATGTATTAAAAGGTCTTCCATTAGTATATAATCTAACTAAAGCTTCAATAACTTGATCTTTCGGATGGGTATTTAAATGATTTTGCATGGACATTCCTTCCCGAAGATATAGTGTGCAAACAGGACACGCTAGCAACTGCTGTTCCATTTTGACCTAAATAAAAACCAGAATAGATAAATAACATACATATTTAAACAGGCTTTTAAAAAAATAAAACTAGAAACAATGGAATAATTAATGATACTGATATAAAGACCAAATAAATCTAAGTGAATATAGGCCAACAGTTTAGCAGACAAAAAGAAAATATGATGATTTGGAATAACTGAAGAACAAAAAAATTATAAGTAAAATATCAATATATGGATGTCCTTACCAGTATCAAGATATGCTTAACAATTAACTGTTATGGGGCCACCTACTCACAATTGAACACGAAACGATAATTAAAACCACCACTGACGAAAATCACCGATTTCTTATTGAAATTTGTGAGTTTTCATTAATAAAAATTAAGCTTAGCTGTCCTACAGAAAATTCGATAATGTAGCTTGAAGTCCTACAGGAAATTCTAGGAACTAAACCTCCTTTGTGGACAAACATTTTGTTGTTTTTATGGAACTTTGTTTTATTAATAACTTTGCATTACTTAAACAATTACTGAATAACATTGATATAATCCGTAATCAATGACTAATAAAAATTATTGATCTAATAATGAACTAAATACGGTTCAAAACAAATAAACTCCTATCCATGCATGACAATGGCGACTGATAGGTATGTTGTCTGTCGAAAGTAGCTCACTGCAACAGTGCTGTTTCACTGTACGCCCAAGGCTGTTACAAGGGAGGTTTCAATTTTGAACTGAAAATGAATTTTGTTGGAGTAATACTAAAAAGGACTTTACCTCTAAATAAAATTTCACCCTTGCGTTCTTTAGTAATAGAGCGATGTTGTGATCGTGTTTTAGAAGGTGGTTCAAATGTAATCATAAGGAGATTTTCTAGTAGAAAAGTGTTTTCTTTTATTAAACCTCCATTGATCATTAGTAAACAATTTAAGTATAAAAAGACAACCAAGGTATTTGGTATATTCTAGTTTTCAAATTAATAAAATTTAGATTTACAAGAGTTGTGTGTATCTATATATTACTTTTTGACTGAAGGAGGAAGAGTTTAATGAAGAATTCAGTGATGATGATAATGATGAAGTTCTAAGTGATTCTAAACTAATTGTAGGGCATGTATCATCAATGAGAGCAGATGCCATTCTGAAGATTGGATTAGGTTTGGCCCGAAAGTAATTTTATTTTGCTTCAATTTTTTCTAGTTTTTAGTATTCTGTTACAATTTTCCATCCTCTGTTTGATTTGGCTATTTAAATACTTACTTGCTGAGGCCAAGTAGTCCTGCATGTTAAAATAACACCTACGAATGTTCTAGCTAAAATAAGAGCAGTTTTGGTTTCAGTCTTTTGAAAGATTATGCTGTGGTCTAGCCTATTTAGTTAAAAAAGACAGATAGATAATCTGTTTGCTGCTTAAATTTGCTACAGATAGATAATCTATGATTGTTGAAGTGATGATGGTCTACTAATGTGATTATTAGCTTCAATTGTCCAGTGTATTGTCTCAAGTATTTGTTAATAAACCTTGGTACTATTTTTGCTAAGTTACTTCTTGGTGTGGCTGATATGGTGCCTTTTATTGTGGCACCTGTCTCAACTGAAAAGGACCTATTAGGGAGTTTATTTATCTGTGGAGTGCTAACAGGATTTGAAAGCTGGGATCAAATAAAGCTGATCAAACTTCAGTAAAGCTATTGCTATGCTTCTTCTGGGCATGGCCTATATCGAGAAATGGAGATAATATAAGCTCACTCCTATAGCGTCCTTTTGAGTTAAGAAGTGCTGTGATCAGCTTTATTAGATCCCAGCTTCCGATTCATGCTCGCTCAGATATAAATTAACCCCTAAAAGGGTTTCAGTTAAAGTGGCACCTCACTAAATGATTGGCAACACCTAGAAGACGCATAGCAATACTATTACCCAAAGCCCTGTTTAACTGAAAAGGGTGTGATAGAAATTCACTTATATTATGGTGACATAACCTTCCGAGATAGGCCACATCACAAAGTAACAGTAATATCTTTAGCCAATCCTTTGTACCTCTGGTTTACTTTTTTTGCCATATAGAAATTTCTTTAATGCCGATTGTAACTGAATTTATATCCGAACAGTTATGTGTCACAATAAGTCAGTTTTAAGCTCGGTCGGGGTAGCTGAGCATGTTGTAGTGCGTTTTAGCATTCTGTAAATTATATTCTGTTTTAGCATTCTCGAGCTGTATGATGTTGGTTTGGATCCATCCTGGGCAGGTTGAATTTTTTTTCTATCCACTGGAGTTATCACAGATTCGAAATGTACCCTGCCACAGTCATTCTTAAACCCAAAATATTGAATTTAGTAATACACCACTTTATTTGCTAACCCATCCTCCTCTCAGATAAACATTAAATAACTCAAAAAGAAAATATCCAATCAAAATATTTAAGAATAAAATAGAAGATTTATCTTTCACTCGAAGGCTGATGCTATGAATATTATTTAACCCTTTAGCATCTGAGCAGTGTGAGTATATTGCGGGCCCTGTGGTCTGAGACCTCAGACCGGCTGCCGTGCCCGGTGGCCTGAATTTTTTTTGCCACGCCAGAAAATAGACTAAAGAATTCGCCCTATTTGACTAAGGAATAAGGTGCAGGTAAAATTAATTTGGAAAAACCCGAAAAGAACCCCATGTCAATTATAATTAGTTTACAACACTTGGAAATTTTTGAGGAAACCATAAATCTCGTCACTGGGAAATACCGGACGGGCTGGAAACAGGGTTGGAGAAATGCGAATGCCAATTATGTAAAAATAATTTTTGTATATCCTGCACTCGTCCTAAATATGAATAAGAAAATGATGACTACTTTGTCTGCTCCCCATGCTCCTCTAATATTCATGAAATAAAAAAATACATGTAGGAACTTACCTAAGTAGACATACTTACATATAATTTTTAAAACTGTTTTGTACGAGTTGTTACCTACGATTTATGAATGTTGCATTCCTAAATACTGATATGATACATCCGAAAGCGAAGAGTAAAATTCAATTTTTGTTTTAAAAGAAGCCATAAAAACATATATTAAGGTGCTGACTACTGGGTTTTTTATCCTAGTGCAATAGTAAAATGGAAAGAGTTAAGAAATCAATTGAAATAAGGTCCGCAGTTTCAGTCTTCTAACTCTGAAGTGGGTGGAACTGATATATCAGTCTACAGTCCATAGGGACTGCAGCACTCGAACTGATATATCAGTCTACAGGCCCCAGGGACTGCAGCGGTCGAACTGATATTTCAGCCTTAGAGGTAACCTTTTGCATTTAGAGGTTAAAAAAAGTTTGAAATTGATGAAGAAAAATCACAATCAATGAAGAAATTGATCACTTTATGGAAGACTATGCTGGAAACCCTTGGTCCAAGTTCTTAATAGTAAACTATTGAACTACCATTCATTGCTGAGAAGCTACATGTTGAACTTTGGTATTGATCAATTTAATTGATCTACAGGGGAAACTGCTCCATTATGGAATGGTTGCCTAATATGGGATATGTGGTTTCTAGACATAGTTTGTAGTGCAACCTCGCTTTTATTCTATAAAATTCAACATTAATGTCACATTGGCACATAACTTTGTCACATTGTTATACATCCTCATCCTGTTGGATTATTTTCAGTAAATTGTTGTTTTAGTGTTCAAAAACATTTTTCGTGATTATTGTGACTTGATATTTCAGGCCTCAAGTAAGTCCCTAAATCATTGTTTTACCCTAAATGTTGAACAATTCATTACAATATTTGTATTACAAAATCAATTCTGTGATCATTATATTGGTATTGATTTAATATAATATGTTAACTGATGTTAAGGAGATTAAGTAGAATCGGAGCTTCCGGCTCGGTAGAATAGAGGGAGACGCGCAATGGAGATAGTTCAGTAAAACCGCCAACACAAAAAATTACTCGTCGTGAACGCTTCATTTTTCGGCTTTAAATCATGGTTTTCGACGCCCCGAAGGGGCTTTAGAGTTAAACTCGTCGTGTCAAGATTTTTAAAATGAATCCAAATTAAATTTTTTTTCTCGAAGTGCAAAAATAGGTGTCCTTTTGAGTTAAACGACAATTTCGCCATTTAAACCCCTTAGGGGTTATATTTTTGAAATTCCTTTTTTAGTGGTTACCTACATCGCGTTTAAAATCTAATTCCGAACTTCAAGTTTCTATCATTAGTAGTTTTTGGTCTGCGTTGATTCTGTCAGTCAGGACAAAGCCTCATATATATATATATATAGAGAGAGAGATAATATATATATATGTGATAGGAAATAAAGTTGGTGAATTGTTCAGGGTGCAATCTGGAGTTCGCCAGGGAGACGCCTTGTCTGCGACGCTGTTTAACATAGCTCTCCATGATGCTGTTAAAGATACAGCTAAAAAAGGCACTTTCGCTGATAGGACATGGCAAATCTGTGCCTATGCTGATGATATAGTGATTGTTGCCAGAAGTGAAAATGCACTTAGAGAGGATTCTGAAATAATATTTGAAAATGGAAAAAAAGTAGGGCTTGTGGTTAATGAAAGCAAAACAAAATATCTGAAATTATCCTCAGCAGCGAACAGAAGATCCTGCAGCGACTTTCATTTCAGGAATTTTAAGTTTGAAAATGTGTCCACATTTGTATATCTCGGGTCCGCCTTAAATAATCAAAACATAATAAGCCAAGAAATTAACAGCAGGATTATGGCTGGTAATAGAGCCTATTATGCAAATATTAAACTTCTCAGGTCTCAACTGCTATCAAAAGCAACTAAGTTAAAACTATATAAAACTCTTATTAGACCAGTAGTCACCTATGGAGCAGAAACCTGGTGTTTGTCACAGGAAGACTGCCGTAAACTGATGGTATTTGAAAGGAAAATAATAAGAAGGATTTGGGGTGCTACAAGACATAACGGTGAATGGAGAATTAAGAGTAACAAGGAAATTGAGACAATATTAGAAAATAAAAACATTGTTAATTGCATAAAGGCAAGCAGGCTGAGATAGGCAGGACATGTGGCCAGAATGGAGGATGAACGCGCACAGAAGAAAATATTAGAGGCCCAATTCAGTGGAAAAAGAAAGAGAGGAAGACCGAGAAGTAGGTGGAAGGATGAAGTGGAAAGAGACGCGAAGAAGCTCGGAGTTCAAAATTGGAAGAGGGAAGCGCAGGACAGAGAGAAGTGGAGGAGAATAACTCAGGAGGCCAAGGGTCATGCTGGCCTGTAGCGCCAGGGAGTTAGTTATTATATATATATATATATATATATATATATATATATTTATATATATATATATATTTTTTTTTAATGTTGGTTCAAGCTGGACAAGCATGTCAGCCGGATAAAAGGAGCAGAAATGAGGTACCTTCGCAGAGCGGTGAGTAGAACGAGAAGGGATCGTCTGCGAAATACTTCTATAAGAGATCAGCTGCTAGTGTCTGAATTAAAAACTGACATCGAAAGAAGGCAGCTCAAGAGATTCGGCCATGTGTGCCGCATGGATGAGAAACGGCTACCCAGGCCAGGAGTCGCCCGAGAATCCAATATTGGCATATACATACATCAAATACCCAGTTTGATCAAAATCGTTAAAACCATTTTTGAGTAAATAAAAAAAACACGTGAAAATGGTACAAAATTTATTAAGTAAAGTCCCCCCTCCGGTTGATCAATTTTGATGATATTTTTACAGTCATATCTCGGGCATATTAATACATCAAATACTCAGTTTAATCAAAATCGTTAGAGCCGTTTTTGAGAAAATCTAAAAAAACCTAAAAAGTTATGAAATAAAGTACCCCCTCCCTTAGAGCAATTTTGATGAAATGTTTGCTGTCACATCCCGGGCATATATATACACTAAATACCCAATTTCAGGTTCGCACGGTTTATAACCATTAATGGAAAACCATTATTAATTCATATTTATTAGCTTGTTTAAACAAAAATCAAAATTTTGTTGGATTACCAATTTAAAAAATTATGTCGTGGGTAAAACCTAGCATGATCATATGATCACTCTCATACTTACGGCCAAATAAAAACCATTGGGATTATCATTTTCTAATGAAACTCAAACTATAGCATGATAAGAATATATAGATTATAGCTCTACAATCTTACCCGTTAAAAACAATTACTACGAAAATTATGATACTTTCTGTTGGTAAAAATCCATTTTAAAAATTCGTCAAATTTCAAAATTTTCTTCTGAAGTAAAAGGTGTGTCAATCGTCACAGTTTTGGTCACAAATCAACACTTCTATCTTACAGAAAAGGGATGCAGAGGTAGAAGTCAAGAAAACATGGGTGGGAAGGCAGGGTCTCCCTTTGAGTGGGGGTAGGTTTGGTGTGATCATATGGACATGTTAGTCCTTGGAGGGTTAATTTCGTAGTGGGGCCACGGTAAGATATTAATTTTTATAATTGTAAAGTAAAATATTTTCATTAATTTTATTTAAAAGTTTAATATTTGTTCATAACTGAGTTGATAGAGGTGCCCATTGAAATATATCCTAGCTTGGTGAGGTGCTTCAGATTGTTTTCTCAGAACTCAAAAAAATATCACTTATCACCATCATACACTTGACCCTAACTAGGCTTAAATTAATGCTCGGCGAATTATGCTTTAGGGAGTTAAGATTTTCTTCCAAGTTGTGTTGTAATAATTATATTAATATTATTTATGAAAGGATTTCTGAAATAATAACCTTTTTTTTATTTTAATAGCAAAGTTGACACTTATTTCTATGACAGCAAAATTCGAGTAAATGGAAATAAAATTCAAAAGAAAAGTCAAAAGGTAAGTGATTAAAACTGCTTTTCATTCAATAACTTTTACATGCTATTATACTTTTTTTTTAATGAAGTTTAATTTATCAACCATTATTATATTGTCTAAATTGCAGTTTATTGCTTTTGCAACTAATTTCTATGATTTTAAAAATTACTTTGTTGGTTAGCATCATAAGCCAAATATTTGCAATTCTATAATTCAAGTTTGGTAAATTAAATTTTTGGTCTCACCATGTAAAAAAGCAGTGTGACCAATTATTGAAACTCCTACAAGGCTCAATACATTTTTTTTTTGTGTGTGTGTTCTTCCCTTTCCTCGCCTTTTAGGCTTTACGGGGATTTCCCGGGCCTGGGGATTGATGCCGAGTATTATTAAATTCCCCTGGCTCTGGGTTTTGAACTTGCTATCTTCGGGTTCCCAATTTTTTTTCTTAATGTCCCCAATTTTTCTTAACGTGTTTGCCAACTCAGCCATCACCGACCGCCTAGGCTCAATAGATTTTGATAATTAGAATATTTTATATTACAAGGAAAATAAACTTTAATTATGGGTATTTTCAACCTGTTTACAATAACCCCCCCCCCTCCTCAAAGCTGAGTGTAATTTAAAAGACACAACAGAATGCTATCTTTCTTCCTATACCTCCTTCATTTTCATTATGGATTACGATGAAATGCTGTTACCTGTACCTGCATAGAGCTATCATGTCTGTTGTGTACCAATAGAGGGTTTCAACAGCATTAATTAGAGTTAATCTTGAAGTTTTAAAATTAGACGAAGATGATGGAATATTTGTTGTTTTTTTTACTTATTCATGTTTTTGTTAAAGTACACAAAATCTAAGTTTTGATTAAAAAATAAATAAATATACATATAGCTGCAGAATTTATGTTTAAACTCCATGTGGCATATATGTCACACTCCGACTGTGAAATTTTGAATTTGTAAGAAATTTTCTTTTAAGGAATCTATTTTTTATCACAGTTAAAACAATAGATAATTGCTTGTTTATATTTTGAAACAATATAGAGAATTATTTTATGAAACTATATAAATCTAGAAGAAATAAATAATGGAGAATAGGAGGGGGGGTTATATGTAAATAATCTTACTTACTTACTTACTTACAGCGGCTCAACAACCCATTACTGGGTCAAGGCCTCCTGAATCAGCCTTCGCCAGTTGTCCCGGTCAAGTGCTGCCGTTCTCCAGTTCCGAGTTCTAAGGAGGTGGCGAGAGTCATTTGCAACACCGTCCTCCCAGCGAAGCTTAGGTCTCCCTATCCTTCTTGTGCCATACAGCTGCCCTGACAGGACTTTCCGAGGGATGTCCTCTTCCGACATTCTAATAACATGGCCTGCCCACCTAAGTCTCCCGAGTCTGATGGTCTTAACGATATCAGGACCATTTAGGAGAATGCTTAGTTCGTGGTTGGTCCTTCTCCTCCATTCTCCATTCTCCATACGAAGCGGTCCGTATATGTAGCGCAAGATTTTCCGCTCTTAGACCAGTAGGCTTTGCTCTGATTTCTTCGAGATGGTCCAGCTCTCAGAGCCATACATCAAGACTGCGTGAATGAGGGTCTTGTACATTAGTAGTTTAGTACCTCTGGCTATCATTCCACTCCGCAGTTGTGGCCGGAGACCAAAAAAACATCTATTTGCCAACGTGATCCTCCTGCTTATTTCATTTGCCACTTCTCCTGTAGAGTTAACAAGGCAGCCGAGGTAGATAAAGTTGTCTACTTGCTCAAAGGAGTAGTTCCCGAATTGAACGCGTTGCCCATGCCTATCCTCTTGTCCTGTGGCCATGTACTTGGTCTTGTTCTCATTGATAACTAGGCCCAGCAGATGTAAATAATCACATGAAATAATTAAAAAGATTTCCAAATGCCAGTAAAACATGTACTGATACTGTATATACAATTTGTAGCAAATTTAAGGTAGGATGTGCTTGAAAGCTTTTTGCAAATTATATATAAGTGAAATAAAATAAAATATATATTTTTAAAATGTATATATTTAGGATTTTTTATAAAAAATTATTATTAAAAGTTATTTTGTTAGAAATCTGTCTAATTATATTTTAGAGACTGGATGGAAATTCAGGGGGATATTCACCGACCATACTGAAAAAAAATAAAATTACAATTCCACATGTGTTATCATAGCTCGGACTCTGCCGTATTAAATGGGAATGGAATCAAAAGAGTAAAAACTGATTAAAATTGAGCGTAGAAGAGAGCTGGAAGGGAAGTAGCTTACTAATAATGATGAAAATTGGAAAAACCAAAAATAGAGGGATTGGTGCCATGATCTTTGGCCAAAGTCTTCTTACAGACACATGTGCTTGTGGGAGCACAGGCAGCCTGAAGGGTTGCTGCCAACCTCACAATGCTGCAACCCATGGTCTCCATGGTGCAGTGGTAGCCTGCCTCCCTTAACCCTTTAACTGCCCGAGGTGATATAAGATCGGGGGTAGGTGGCTGCGCCGGCCTGTCTCAAGTTTACTACCCCCTGGTGCGCGGAACACCCCCTGACACATGCGCTATTATTTCTCTAGCTGTTCATTTAGGTTCCTATTTGTTTTCATGAAAAAAATTACTTGTTAATCTCCAGTTATTATATTATTATAATATTAGTTTAGCCTGTTTTTAATCAAATATGAATTTAATTATGAAATAACAAATTTTACCCACAAAAGGTATTATTTGTTTGTTTCTATATTTTTGATCCGTTTCTATCACCTTTTTTGATCAGGGATTATGGACCGGCTAAACCAGAATGTATATTGGCAGGCCTAGTCTCCGGTCCTATTTTTAAAGGCTCATGCTATCAAGTGTTAAAAGCTGGAAAGCACAACTTATGAGTCAGAAATTATTTCTGAAGTCTCACGCGATCTAGCGATCAGCGCTAGACTTACAAGTTCTAGTAACATCCACTAGATCGCCACAAAATGATCCAGTATACTGGCATTGCGCAGTTATACGATAAAACAGTGATGTCAGTATACTGGCATAGCGCGCTCAGGGCACGGCCGGCCGGTGCCAGTATACTGGCATTGCGCAGTCAAAGGGTTAACTACATAACTGATCCCATTAGGGTCAATTTGGCTGTTTCCTTCTTTCTGATGGTTTCAGCTCTCATGTTTATGGATAGACCAAATTGGTTTTAGGTCGTTTAATTGGTGGAAAAACCAAAAATCATTAGGATATTCATATTCATTTGCATGTGGATATTCGGGGAAGGTTATCAGTTATGCCCAGAGGGTGTCACCTGTAGGCTGATGGGCCTCACCTACCTGAGGGGTGCTTGTAGATACTTACTACCTCCTTCAGCAGACTGTCAACCATCCAAGTACTAAGCACATTAAATTATTCTTACCATGGATTTGCACCTGTGCCTCTATTTTTGGATTTTCCAATTTTTATCACTTATAGTGAGCATCTTCTTATCAAGCCGTGATCACGCTCGAATTTTCTTACTCCTTCGGATTTGATTCCTGTTTAATGAGGTCCACTCCGAGCTATTAAAACCCCTATAGAAATTTTTCGACTATTATTATATTATCGTCAATTTTATTTAACTTAATTCAAAGTTTCCTTTAAAAAATATTATGAAGAGTATAAAACTGTTATAGGTTACTGAATGCCGTTCTTCAGAATTGAATAATGTGAAATTAAAACAATTTTCATTAAGATAATTATTTTTGAAGAGTTATTTCAATAATGCTGTTTATGAATTATAGGTTAAAGTTGGTGATGAAATTGATATCATCAAAGAAACAAATCCTATGAATGAATCCCTTTTGAATATATCCAGGGTTGTACTTGTTTCAGTGAAGGAAAATGAAGATGGCGAAAAATTAATTGTCAAACTGAAAAGGTATAAAAGTTTGACAGTTGAAGACTATTCAGAACCATGAAATATGAAGGAAGATTAAAAAATTAAAACAAATTTAAAGGTAATTAACCATTTAATATAAATTTATTAGTATTTAATTTTACATGGTAACAAAACCCAAAAGCATTCGATTAGCTTTAGTAGACTTTAATTCAAAAAATGTTAGGATTGACACTTTTATGATAAAAATCAATGAAAAGAATAGAACTGCATTTCAATTCTTACCTTCTTGAGGCAGAATATATAACAAAATAAAATATCATGACTCTCAACAACAAATTTTAATAAAATATTAAAAATGTTTCATAATAACAATAATGGAATATTCACATTACTTTTAAATATAAAAATAGCATCATATATAGTTCTTTTTATACATATATATATATATTTTAAAATAAATTAAGCAATGCAATATATGTTGTGCTTTTGGAAAAATATATAATCCAGATTTACAAAATTCTTTTTAAAATGAAAAAGCATTTATAAAAAATTTAAAAAGCTTTAAAAAAAAAAAAAAAATTCTTGAAATTATAGGTACCAATCAAAATAATTACAACTGTCTTCTAAACTTTCTGGACCCTTTTAGCAACAAACATATATTTTACAGTCCCAGAGGAAAATCAACTTGGTGTTTCATAAAATTTAAATTGACTTGCCACTTGATGTATTCACACACCATTTTTTCTTCCATCAGTAATAATTATATATTTGAATAAAATTATTTAAGCATTTATTGAATAAATTATTGGTTTAAAATAGCTATTTTCTGCTAAAACTTATCACAATTATTATTCACCCATCCTATTTGGTGAAATAAATGATATATAATATAAATCTAATTTATATTTTTATGCCTTAATGTAGATATAATTATTATTCTATGCCGTTAATCAACAGGAACATATATTTAAGATAGTACTCATTCGCCTGTACTTACTGGTAACTAAAAAGATTTTTTTTTTTCAATGTTTTTCTTTCGAATCTATCACTCAAATAAAATATTTAGATAATTGGATTTGACTAAAGCTGATATTTTTTCTCTGCCTTAGGAAAAATCTTGACGAAGACTATAGCTGGCGATGAAATCAATGAAGTAACAAAAAAGATCGATTAAGCCATCGCAGAAGCTGGTAGAGAACTATGTTTAGGTTTAGTTTTATTAATAAATACTTTTATGCAACCGTTGAAATCAGCACTGACTAAAACGTAGCCACTTGTTGTGTTTGTCCCTGAACCATTACTTTCCAGTTCTTCAATATGGCGCATTACAATATCAGGATTAGGAGAAAATACAGCACAAGTGACAACGGCATTATGAACTTTAATTCCTTCCCAATAGTCATTTCTGTCACGCCTTACAGAAGAAAATTTTGAATAGTCGTGATTACTTTTCCAAATATATATACATTGGTTTTCTGAACCACTAACTATAAATTTTCCATCATGAGAAAATGAAGCCTTTATCTGACTTGAAAAGTTAGCATAACCCTTATATTTGCAAGAAAGATTAAGATCACGCAGATCATAAAGGCGTATGCGACTGTCATTGGAAGTAACAAGAATCTTGTCTTCACCAGGCATAGGTTCTATGCCACTTATTTTTCTTCCAGTAGAGTTCTTACCTCTAGTTGATCTAACATGTATCTGTGTGTGGTACTTAAGTTGATCAGTTGTATAAAATATACACCTGCCATCATAAGAACCAACAACAGCAAATTTTCCATTCTGAAAGGTAAAAATAAAGCATATCAATATATTTTCAAGGAAAAACTTATACATTTTAATTATAAATACATGTATTAAATTTTTCCCCCCTCTATTATTATAATTGATTGTAACAAAAAATCTACCTACATGTTATCTGGTATAATTTCTTCCTTTGTATTGTTCTCTTTTGTTTGTTTAGTGTTTTAATGGGTTTAATGCAGTAATTTGGCTTATTTTCTATTTAAAGTTTTTGTTTTATCCATTAAATCTTTTTTTGGTGTCCAATATTAGATCTCGAGTTTTGACTTCCAATAGTGTGAGCCTGATCTCCACTGAAAAGTAATCGTTGGTGATTCGTTTTCCCTTTTGAGTGAGAGAGTGAAAGCTCAGATCTAATGAAGTTAATCAAGGGCCCTTTGGATAACAAGATGCAAACCCCATCTTACCTTAAATTAAAAGGGGTCTTTAATTTTACCTTAATTAGACCTCAGCCTCAGCGTCTGACTTCCTCTTGCTCAAAAGGAGCAAAAAAAAAAAACCCTCAGCGAATGCTGATCTTCCAAAGGAGATCAGAGTCACACTAACGGGTCTTTTTCAGGTGAGAATTCATACAGTTAGTTGAATAAATTAATATATAATGAAATGAATAAAAGTGTTTTGTTATTATTCCATTTCTTTTTGTTTAGCTTAGTATTATAATTATTTCAAGGTATTACTAGTTAGCATTTAAATTTTGATAAATATAAAAAAAAAAGTAGATCTTATCAGTTTTCCAGGTAACACTGGACAACAAAATTTAACTTTATGTCTGTTAAATGATTTACAATGGCTGTTCTTTTTAGAAATTGGTGTTCTGATTGCAAATTTGAAAACCATTTTTGTCTCAGGTGCAAGGATTTTGTGTAATTTCAAAATCAAAAAATAATATAGTGTTAAAACAAGCAATTTTATTTAATCAGCTTTCTTACCATAATTTAAATAAAAATGTATCTTTTGATGATTTCCAGCTTTATTTTTTTATCTGGTACATCTATTTTCAAAGACCAACAATAGTCTGCCAACAAATTTGTATTTCACTTTCTCTGGTATTGTTTCTCCAGAGTGGGTATTTTTTTATATAATCGCTCATCGTGTTCATCACTCACAGCCCCAAGATTTTCAGGAAAGAAATCCAAATGCGAGTCAAGAAAATGTATTTTTAGAGATATATTACATCCTAAAGCCTAATAATTTTGTAGAAGATCAGAAACTAGCTCTTTGTAGTTTTCTGCTTTTTTATTTCCAAGAAATTCTTTCACAACATTATTAAAAGAAATCCAAGCTGATTTTTCGGTTCCATTCAAACATTCCTCAAATTCTTGATACTTCATAAGCTCCATTATTTGTGGACCAACAAATAAACCATCTTTTATTTTTGCATCACTGATCTGAGGAAATGTGGCTTATAAATATAGAAATCCAGGGACACTTTTATCCATTGCCTTAACCAAATTTTTCATCAAAACAAGTTTGATGTACAATGGTGGAAGATAAACATTTTCTGGGTTTTCTAGAGGTTTGAAAATTACATTTTTTTTCCCTCCAGGTACAAGATTTTTTTTGGGGCTATTCCTTCTTGATATAATGATTTTTGCGATATCTGCTGTCCCGTTCACACAGAAAACAACAAAATTTTGAAAACCTAACATAAGTCCTAACACTTTGAGGTCTCCACACACATTTCAAGAATGCTTCTAGAATTGCATTATCTCAGACAGTAAAATGTTCAATATTATCATATGTCTCTTCCACATGGGCTGCATAGGCAATGGGGATTGAGGGCTTTTCAATGCCTACATGAAGAAGAATGGCTTTTAAAATAAGTTTGGAGGAATCTATGAACAGCCTCCATTCTTTAGGATTATGATGATATCCTCTAGTTATTACAACCAAGGCCCATCGTCCTGGGGAGTTGGTAAAAAATTGTACAAGGAACATTCTTTTCAAGGCCTGATTTTTTGATAAGTTAAGATCTTGAACTAGATCATTGGGTTCAGACTAATTGGTTCTGTGAGGTTCTGAAGACTCCACAGAAAAATCGGTACCACTACTGAAGTGCGGCTGATGGGGCAACCCTGCTTCGGGGCGTGGCCTAAGGCGCAGCGATCGCTCGGGGCCTTGCCGAACTGCCGTCCCCACCATCTTCTCCCCTTCGTTGATAAGGCTCCAGCTCGCTGTTCTGTCCCAGTTATTTTTCCCGCCATTTCCCTTCAGTAGTCGACTGTGACATCACGTAATCGTCACCTCTCTATATCGACAATAAAGATCGACCGTGCTATTTTCGATACTAATACCTTAAGTTTGAAATTAAATATCTTTATACATACTTTCGATTTATTATATAATTTATATATTTTTTACTTTCCTGCTGAGAATTAATCATCAAAATATCATTTTACCGATCTTAAGCTCATTTACAGAGTTATATTTCTTATTATAAGTAAAACATCTCAAATTAACTTTTCTTTTTTTTATTATATGGTTTATCACTATACCTCTTTATTTTTGCATCTTGCACTATACCTCTTTATTTATGCAACTTGCATATTGTAGGCTTACCTTTCTTCTCATGGGTTTAGTCTTTAATGTATTAATAACCAGTTTATTATTTTGGCAATATTGCGCAAGGGTATTGATTTTGTTGTGCATGAGTTATTGAATGAACTATAATTGCAAGGTCATCCACAGACATGAGCAATAAAAAATATTTATGTTTGCCAATAACATAAAGTAGGTATATTGGTGATACCATTCAATGCAAGAAGTGTTCCAAATCACTGATGAAGATAGGGAAGAAAAGGGGACTTAGCTTAATAATCTATTTTATTACTGTATAGTATAATTAAATGACGATAGTTTAAATTTATAATAATAAAAGTTGGAAAGAATAAAATTACAGGCTAATATTTTATTTTGAATAAGAATTCATTGATTTGTTAAATGCGTGTTCCATCAATAATGTAATGAAGCTTGTATTTATGAAAGTTGAAATGTAACTCTTTGAATTTGAAATTGAGAAAATCCCGTAGTATATGAAGTAAATAAGTCTTAATTTTATTAAAAACTTTCTATCGATTTCGGAATTACTGATAATTTTAAAAATGGTATGAAAGCTGAGGGCAACGATTTCAAAAGTCGGAGAACAATATGGACTCCTAAAAGGCCGTTATTTCAAAAGTCGGAGAAGTATATCGACTTAAAAGTAGCAAGTGAAAAATCGATGTTTCAATTGGAGAATTGGTAAGATGGCTTGTGACGTAAAAATGACGTGAGCACTCAAGCAAGACGCGCTGTTTTTAAAAAGGAGGGGAAATAGTGATAAGGTGGTGGGGGCATCAGCTGACGAGAATTTCCCCTCCGAAAGGGAGTGATAGCCACGCCCCGAAGTAGGGTTGCCCCATCAGCCGCACTTCAGTTGTGGTACCGAAAAATCTGGGTCATCAGTATTATCTGTTTACCTTCCTCACTAATGTTTTCTGAATGTAAACTCCAATCTTCAGGTGGCACTGGGATCACAGATATTCGCTGTGAGGAACAGGCCTAATAGCTGAGGAGAGGATGGGATATTTAACATTCTTTTCAGATTTGCTTGTTATTCCAGTGATTTTTGTGATGCAGAAATAACTTAGAAAATTTAAATTTAAAATCATGCATTGATAATGAGTCTTATTTAGAGCAAGTAAATATATAATTCAAGACACGTTCATAGCTATGAAATATCACATTTTTTTTTTTTAATTAAAATTACAAAAAATCTGAGCCCCATGGAAAACTTTGATGGTCATACTCGGAATTACCATAACAAAATACATATGAGACAGCCACATTTACCCATTCAACAAAAATAATGTTAGCCAGTGTAATTAATAGTCAGTCAGTTTATTCTATATTAATATTCAGGATGTCAGTCTAGGGATCCCCCGTGTTTGGAAGAAGATGCTGTAAAATATATAAATTATTCCATCCAAGAAAGACTGTAAAGAATGTTGTGATACACAAAGACCAACCATAGGAGATGTTCATAGAGTATAGAATAACATAGAGGAGTCACCACGTGGTTGGAAGTGTGCACCGCTTTCCCCACTCCGGGAGGTCCCAAAGTGCTCCCGCCTTTTACCACCCCGAAAGTAATCTCCAGATTATTGATCATGTATTGTTTATTTTTATATATCAGAGCTCTTTTGGAGTATTTTGTTTGTTTTTTTGTAATAGTTAAAGTTTAAAAAATGTCCAAAATGGGATAGCATTTGGATGCAAAAGCAAGTTCTCACACATCTAAATTAACTTCTCTCGGGTTTTTTATTTATATATTTCCTCAATTGATAGGATTATGTTTTACTCTTTGTTTAAATTTTAGTTCTTCTATTTTAGATTTATGCTTAGTACTTAATTAAAAGACAAATAGGTAAAACCAATAAGGAGAGGAAATTGGGAACTCATAAGAAATAGCATCATTTGTAGTGAACATTTTAAGGAAGACGATTAGAAAAGAATATCACTGTTTAGAACTGATGTTTCTTTTCTGAATTTTCATGTAATACCATGATTTTTTTTCATATATCCACGGTGGTGTTTGAAAAGAAAATCAACAAATCCTAAATTTGTGCCCGAAAAAATCCCAATATTAGAGGAAAATTTTGATTTATTAAACAAATTGATTCAAACACCATTGCGGACCACGAAATTAAAGAATAAAAGACTTAATCGAAAAATTGCCAACTTGAAAAATATACTAAAATCTCTATAAAAAAAATTTGATTCTCGCGGAATACAGTGATTAAATCATATAAGAAATTTAGAGCATGGATAGCTGGTTTCAACGGTCATTAGTGGTGTTAGGAAAACAGGATTCTTGGGCTTCCTTGTCCGGATTAATAGTTAAAAAGGATGTACTGCAGATTGTTCAAGAAAGAAAATTTTTTAAAGAATATTCCCTCATACAAAATAAGCCAAGACCACTTGTAAATATTATTAGTTACATTAGAAGTAAGGGAGGACATAATAATAATCCTTGGGCTCTTGAGTTTTAAGTTTTTTAGAGAAATCATTGTACACAAAAAGCTTCATCAAGTGGAGGAAATGCTATCCCGTTGGATAAAATCAATATTTTGGGAATAAATATTAGCGAAGTGAACAACTTAGTTCAAATAAATCTCAAATTCTAAGGATAGCGTGGTGGAAGAAAATGAAACCACTGATACTTAAACTTGTAATTTTTTTTTCAAAATTGCTTAGTTTAAATTTATTTTATTTTGTCCCCATTAATTATCTTCTCACTCAATCGTCGAGTTACGCAGTCATTTTTAAATATTAGGACCTTCGAAATCTGCGACTTCAAAATTGAAAGCAATGACGTACTATGGAATTAATATATTAGGTATCAGTTGAATAGATTGCTAGTAGGTAGTTTTTATTTCAAGTATTGTAATTCTTTATTTCAAAATTATATTTAAATTAACAGTTACACAGTAACTTAATAAAATCAACCAAAAGTTAATAATAGTGTATTATTTCGGATTCATAGTAAAAAAACTCTACCGAAATATCATGCAAAGAGTGCTTGACGGCAATTAGCGATTCGCCGCTAAATACCTTAAAGTCTGCTAGTCATCAAAAATCGTGGAGGATTATTTCAATCAGCTTATGGTGTTACACGAATTTGTCAATTGTTTGAGCGAATTTTTAGGGAATTCATATCAGAAAATCGCTATGTAAACAAATTACTGGCTCAATGTTTAAACTAGAACGTTTTCATTTTTTCTGAAGATTGGATTCAGACTTATATAACAACATTGGATTTAAAATTATTAATCCAAATTATACGGTCATCTTATTTTAATATAAAAATTAAAAAAACTGACTTCTGACAAGAATCAATCAATAGAAAAAAAATAAAATCTGTCATAAACTGACTAAATTAATCCATTTTGAAGGCCAGTTAGTCTTCAGTCATAATCTTCCATGATGGTTTTTTAATGTTATAAAAATGAATCTTATAATGGTAATAGATTAATTGTTAGTATTAAATACCCCACTTTATTTAAAAACATAAGTAGGGCCGAATAAGTGTTTTAAAGATGATTGGAGTGAGCTAGAGGTGTGGGACTATGGTACCTCCTGGGGTGGGGGAAGGGAGCACACTTTCAGGTGACAGCCACAGTAGCCGTGCCTCCTCTATGTTATTCTATACTCTATGGAGATGTTATTGCAGATGTTGCAACAAGAACATTTCTATCAGACAATGGACATGACTTAAATTATAGTTATATAATATATATAGTTCAAGAATTAGCAGATTAGCGGATCAAAGTTAGTAGATAGCTGATCACATAGTTTAACCTCAATAGTAAGAGGGAAAACAGCAGTTGTGTGACACAATTGTTATTGATTCATATAGTTTTATGAGGGAGGAATAGCATTAAGATATTTTCACCACTTTAATTAAAGAATGAATGAAAAATGAATAATAAAAGAATGAAATTAAAATAAAAGTATATAAGTATATATAAAATAAAAGTACATAATATAGTATAATAAACATATAAAAGTAAAATGAATAAAAGTATTTTTTTATAATTTTATTTCATGTTTGAGAGTTATTTAAAGGTATTTAAAATTCCATGAATATGAACAAGAAAGCATTATCAATGTGTGTCAAGTTATAAGCAATGGCAGAAAACAGTTGATGCCTGTGGGCTAAGAGACCAAGTACCACAAAAACCTTAAACAATAGGTTCCGCCAAATATTAGTTACTTTGTTAATTAATATAGGCTTAATTACCAATATATATTTCTTTTATACCTGACAAAAGTTCGCAGCAGTTATAAGCTTTGCAGGACCATCTATCTCATTCCATACTGCCACTTTTTTATCCGGAATGTTCCACAGCCTCAACTTGCCATCAAGAGATCCACTTAGGAAATAACGGTCATCTCGAGGATGGAACACTATCGCTGTTACAAAATCAATGTGTTGAAAGCAACAGAGGCATTCCCTGCGTGATATGTGCCATAATCTAACCTATAAAATTAAAAAGTAAATAAATCATACACTCAGATTTATAAATAACCATCATACACCAATGTATGTGGACCTGATTTGAAGTTGCTCACTTATGTCTCATATTATTAAAGGAGGGGTGACTTGATTTGACAAGTGATAAAAATCAAAACCCAAGAGAAAGCAAAACTTGCATGAAATTATATATAAATACATAATAAATTGATGTGTTATGTTAAATGCCATTTCTCAAAGTCACACACTTTTTCCGCATTTATTTACTTATTTTTGATTGTATTTGCTCTTTAAAGCAAACTAATTTTTTTTTTTATTATTAAATATAAGTTTTTAAATGAAAATTTTTACTTGTGATAATTCGGCAATGCAAGCATAATACTCCCAGTCATCTGATTTTATAATTCTTTATGCAGTTGTTAAAAACTTCATATAGTTACCACAAAACACATAATTTCCATTAAATGTACAGAACAACTTTAATTATAAACAATGGTCTGTCATTTAAGGTGTACTGCGCATGCGTGGGCTCAACGTGTTTTATGAGTTGACGGAATATTTTTCTTTTTTTCTCCTTTATGTTAACTTGATTTTTTTCATATTTCATATTTATTCATTTCTGATTTTCAGGCATAATGAGAGACAGTTAATTTCTCACAGTAAATAAAATCAAAGGTACTTTGTAGGAAACCAAAAAATTTTCATTCGCCATTTAACCCCCCTCAAAATGATGATTAAACCTACCAGATATTTAAAGAATACTTGATTCTCATTATCAAGATAATGATAATATAATAAAAAAAAATATATAAAAGATGACAAGTTTTGTGAAAATTTAAAAAAACGTAAAATTGAGAAAAAATATATTAAATAAAGTGCTTCCTCCCATTTGATCAAATATTTGCTGCCACATCGCGGGAATATACATCAAATATCGAATTTCAGGTTGTCTGTTCACACACACACACAGATCATTTTGCGGGAATTGACTATTTGGACTTAGGGGACCCCAAAATGTGTATTTCCGTTGAAAACTGGAAGTCAAAATTTTTCACGACTGCAATACTTTGCCTTACTATATATTTCATATTTAGGTAAGTGAAAGTAAAAAAACTCAAATCTTATCTTAAGAGGGTAGATTAGATCACAAAGATGTAAGGATAGGTTGGTAACTCTATCTCAAAATATAATACTTGAATAAAATATTTCAAGTGAAGGCAAACTTAAGAATAGAACTGATATTGAAACTTTCTTATTTCATCATATTAACCCACTGGATTTGTAATGAAATAATTTTAATGGGAAAGTTATATCTGAAAAGTTACCGTTTTATCCATTGAAGATGATAGAATAAAATAATTTTTTGACCAGGCTACATCAAGCAGATCTGAGGCATGTCCAGAATAAGTACAAAATGGTTTAGGCATAAAAGCTGCTTTCTCGCTCACATCTTCCATAATATGAGATGAATGAGGGTCCTCTGAGGATATTACAGAAACAATTGATTCTTGTGAAGGTGTAGGTGAAACTTTCTCAGCATTGTACTTAGTACGCATCTCCTTTAAAAAAAAAAAAAATTAAAGAAATAAGATTCACCAACTATTATATTAAAAAAAAGTTACTACAAACCTGAAAATAAGGATAAGCACTTCGTACAACCCAAATCCTTAGTATTCGGTCTTGGCCAGCAGTAGCAAGAAGACGTCCACAAGAAGAAAATTTCATACACCAGACTGGACCTGTATGTTCCCCACTAAAGTCCTACAAAATATGGAACAATGAAATAAAGTTATAGGCACTGCCTAGAATTTATACTAGATTGTATTAAACATTTTAAAATTTCTGGGTTCATAAAAAAAAGTTATAACAAGGTAAACAGTGGTCTGGGGTAGCAGTAGAAAAATCAGCAAATAATAAGAAACCGTTTTATTTGCACTTAGGTTTCAACGAAATAATGCACTTCTTTAATAAGGGCTAGAGAAAGACAGGGAAAAAAAAACTTTTTAATTGTTTTCATATATTGTATGTATAGGGCTTAAATATGTTCACTAATTATACACCCAGGATAGGAGCAATCCATAAATTTTTTTTTTTTTTTGTGGTGTGTAATATAAAAAAAAACATATACATTAAGTGCATAAACAGCAAACTTATTTATTCAAAATTAAGTATTATGTATCAAAAGTGGTTAATAATGTATTGTGTGTATGAATTTAATAAATTCATATTATTTACTGAATTCATAAACATAATACTACTACTACTACCATACCAGAAAATGTTCAAATTTATTTTACTGACTGCCATGATAGTTAAGTCCCAGAGGCGAAGGAAGGCCATAAGGTGAAAAATTTTTTTCTCACTTGTGATATTGAGATGTTTTGTTTTCGAGGGTGCTGAATAGGAATCTGATGTTTTTTACAAACACTTCCTTGAGCTTATCTGAGATAATTACAAAAAAACACATAATTTTTGCAATTTTCTCACAAATCAAAAACTAGGCATCGTAATGAAAAAATAGTTCTATTACATTTAAATGTTACATGATTTTATGTTACATATTTAACAATGAAAGGGTACATCTAATGACTTCTCACTTAGAATGTAGTTCATGTTGGTAAGAATCGGAAGTTGAAAATAGATCATTTTTTTCATCTTGGCACCAAATTAAAATACTCTAGTTTTCAAGTGTAAATATATTCGGAAAAACCACTCAGATCAAAACTAATTAGAGAAGAAATTTAGGCAATTTAATTCTGAATTCAGACCATTTTAAGATGATACTATAATATATAAAATAGTTGTTTGTTTGATTTTTGAGTTAGTAGTATTTAATGTCCATCCAATGGCTTTGGTGACTAGCTTATAATTCTGGTTCATCTTGAATGCAAATTTAAAATTTCATTAAGAGTGAACAGTAGTGTAGTGTTAAATTGAACAAATAAAAGGATAAAGTTGAAGGAGCAATCAAAGAGTTAATAAAAAATAGCAGTTTAAAGATTGATAGCGTATAGTTTTAAATTATTCAAAAAAGTCCACAACCACATAATTTTAAAATTAGCTTACTCCTGTTTAGCGATCTAGAAATTAATTAAAATCAGTAATTTTTGTGTTTAGTGGCCGAAAATCCACAAAATGTTTTAAGTTACATAAAATATCAAAGAATAATCTAAAAGAAAAGGTATCTTCCTTTTTACTTGAAATAGATTTGAGACTGGAGCCTAGTCATTAAGAATTTTTATAGAACTCAGACCATTTTAGAAAAACTTCAGAAATTGAGTTTTTTTATTTTTTTTTAGGAAATAATATAGTAATAAACACATAATAAAAATTTTCACACAATTAAGAATATTCCCAATAAAATTTTATTGAAAGAAGATCTGTGAGGTAATGGAGTTATAAAAAAAAAAATCCTAATTTTTATACAAACCTGTACATGCTGGACACAGTCGAATTCATAAGGACCCTTATGACTATTGGATGCTTTTAGCTTTATATATTGTTCACCTGAAGTAGATGCAGCAGTCTCGTTCTCGACCTAATAATGAGAGCAATTAATGTTCATGTTGATTGATCAATTACTTTAAAAACTAATTGTTGTTTTTTGTTTTTGGATAGCCTGTCGGTCTTATGAAGACAGACAAAATAAAAATAAAATAACTTATGGAAAACAAAACAAAAAAAAAAAAAAAAAAACACTATATTTTCAAGCAGGCAAACAAAAATTACTCATACTGATTACAACTGTTAATTTAACAAACTTCCCAGGCCTACTCTAAGTGCTAAGCTGTATCTACAATTATTCAGTTCACAAGAAATATAACAAAGTTAAAATGAAAATCCGTAAGCAAACATTGTTGACTTTAAATGAAAAAATTGAAATGTTCTTATGTTCATTGATATTCATCTAGTTAGAGGCCATTCTAAGAAACAACAATGCTAGGGGAGAGAACAGTTTAATTGTATTATTTTAAAATTATAGTTCTGAAGTACATACTAACAATGGAAAAGAAATATTATTTACAAATTAATTTATAAAAGAGAAATACTATATACAATTTTATCTCTTTGTGAGTCACTATACTTAGGTGACATTGAGTCATATCATTGATCAAAAGTGGACTTAGTATGCATGACAGTAAATAAAAATTTAGAATTGTCAAATACAAAAAGATATTTACATCCAAAGTATCTTCTCTGTTATGCCTTCCGATAGTCTTTGCTTTTATCATGGTTTTTCTAACAGTAGATCCAAAAAATTTTTTTAGTTGAGCGGTTCTTCTCCTCATACCACCTTTACCCTCTTCATCTTCGTCTTCCCGTCGAGATACTTTGGAATCAACTGATTCTTCATCAGATTCTTTTTGTTTTTCTAGAGAGGTATTTGAGACATATTCAGATGTCAGCCGCATAATGTGAAGTGATAAAGGGTTTATACATTGTGGAAGTTTGTCCTCAGCAATACTCAAAGGAACCCTTTCTCCAGTATCTAAGTTAAGAACAGTAACTTGCTCCAAAATTTCCTGTGACAACACAGTAGAATTAATTAAGTTTTCAATTTTAATATAACTTTGCCAGTATTATAGCTTTTTTTTTTTATAATTTATATCTATATAACATTAGAAATCTATCCTAACAAGCACTTTGTTTACATCAAATTAAATATAAATTAGGTATTGTTATATTAATAATAACGTATAATTGTTAACTTTATAAACCTGTTTGGCTTAAACTTTCAATATAATTAAAAAATATGTACAGTGCATATAAAATATATTCTTCATGATAATAAAAAAAAAAAATAAAGATTTCTATCAGAAACAATATTGGAACATTATTTACAAATATACTGGGTGGCTTTGAAAAAGTATAAAAGTATCGTTCTCACGAATATGCAACTTTAAAAGAAATCCTCTGGGTTTTTTTTTCCCCAATGATTCAACTTGTTACATAGTAAAATTATATTTTTTATAACAATATAGCTTCCCAATTTTCGAAACAATTTTTAATGAGATTTCTATCAACAGCCCCACTTACTGCCATGGCGGAGAATGAGATCTGTGAAATTGGTGAGTGGATGCACACTAAAAAACCTCAAATAAAATTTTTGTTAATAAGAAGTGGCTTTTGCTTCAATAATATGGTTAAATGTAGAAAGAAGGCGAATGTAATCAGACTTCATTTCTTCAATCACTATACTTGCTTTAGACAATATGAACTTCTATATACTATACACTTGAATTATTCACCTAGTCAATATATCTTTTAGTACTAATTATTATTACAAGAATCTGGTGCATGCGCGCAACACACAACTTTCACTTACCAACTTACTTAGATTAGAAATAGACGTGTTTTGCTAAATATCATTTCCCAAAGTCACACATTTTTCCACATTCATATCTTATTTTTGTTAATCGTTAAAGTCGTTTTTGAGTAATTAAAAAAACCCGTGAAAATTATACAAAATTTATTAAGTAAAGTCCCCCTTCGGTTGATCAATTTTGATGAAATGTTGGCTATCACATATTTGGCATATACATACATCAAATACCCAGTTTGATCAAAATCTTTAAAGCCGTTTTTGAGTAAATAAAAAAAACACGTGAAAATGATACAAAATTTATTAAGTAAAGTCCCTCCTCCGGTTGATCAATTTTGATGAAATGTTGGCTATCACATATTTGGCATTTACATACATCAAATACCCAGTTTGATCAAAATCTTTAAAGCCGTTTTTGAGTAAATAAAAAAAACACATGAAAATGATACAAAATTTATTAAGTAAAGTCCCCCCTCCGGTTAATAAATTTTGATGAAATTTTAACAGTCATATCTCGGGCATATAAATACATCAAATACCCAGTTTGATCAAAATCGTTAAAGCCGATTTAGAGTAAATAAAAAAAAAATACGTAAAAATGTTACAAAATTATTAAGTAAAGTCCCCCCTCCGGTTAATCAATTTTGATGAAATTTTTACAGTCATATCTCGGGCATATTAATATATAAAATACTCAGTTTAATCAAAATCGTTAGAGCCGTTTTTGAGGAAATCGAAAAAAACCTAAAAAGTTATGAAGTAAAGTACCCCCTCCCTTTAAGTAATTTTGATGAAATTTATGCTGTCACATCGCGGGCATATACCTACACTAAATACCCAATTTCAGGATCGCACGGTTTATAGTTTTTGAGCTAGTCTGTTCACACACACACAGACCATTTCGCGGGACTTGGTCATTTCGACTCAGGGGACCCCAAAACGTGTATTTCCGTTGAAAACCGGAAGTCAAAATTTTTCACGATCGCAATACTTCCACTTACTATATATTTCATATATAGGTAAGTGAAAGTAAAAAAATTAAGTCATCAAAACAAAAAATATACTTTTTAAAATTTCAAAAACAAACAAATAAAATAACAGACTAAGTGTGCCACAGCAGTTCCTAAAGGCTAAAATTAAGCATTTTTGAGTGATACGGTGGCATATAAAGGAAAGTGTGTCTTGTGAATCGGAGCAGTATGAGGGACTGTCTGGGAACTTTAGGGAAGGTCCAGCTGGCTACAGGACGGGCTCTTGTACCGCTGTGGCATGTTAATCACACCTGATCATGACATTCAAAAAAACATGTGAAGTAATTTTTCTGAACATTCCACATTTCCATGAGAAGAGGCAAGTTGAAAGGAAGTGAAAATTTAAGTAAAATGTGGTCGGTTGTTCAATAAATGACAAACAGCCAAGAAGTGGTGAGCAAAATAAAAATTCCAACATAATTAAGTTAAGCTAACAGCTAAATCACTCATGAAGCTTTTTAATGATGGTGGAAGATGGTTGACCATAGATATGGAAGAGGAAAGCGTTGAGGGTGCGGTCAAAATAAATAACACTAACATATATATGTATATATACTAACATATATATATTATTTTTTCCAACGTTTCAACTCAAATTTCCTGTTCTCATCAGCCAAAGAGCCCTGTTGGGCACCTGAAATTCGGGTCAAAACGTTGGCAAAAATAAGTTTGTGATTCTTGCATGTTAGTGCTATATATTTTGACTGCACCCCCAACTATTTTCTCTTCATGAAGCTTTTTGTTTGGTGATTTACAAATGTGGTGTCAAGCCTTCGCCTTTGCAACATATAAATCATTGAAAAATAATAAAAGAAATTTCTTTAAAGCAATGAACACTCACAAGATCTGATAATGGTTTTCCTGATTCTGTTCTTGTCCTCACGAACATATTAAGCTGATTAGGAAGAAGGGCTTGCTCATCTCCAGCTGATCTTCGTCTCTCTCTAGGGGTTCGAAGAGTTGCTCCACCTCCTAAGGGGTAAGTTGAACTATTTCTACTGATACTTCGGCTGCATTTTCTTTTTTCATTACTTTCCTATTAGATAAACAGAATTTAATAAAGGGTGAATTTAAAAAACTAAATCCTTTTATATAATATAGATTAAAAAATTGACTGAGCTACTAAGAACTTTTTAATACTAATCTAATCTTGTAACAAATTGGAGTTAATCATTCAAAAAAGATCGCATTAATGATCATCATCATTAATACAAATAAATAACAATATAAATGATAAAAATAAAATAAAAACTATAATACCTAAAAAGATCAATTGATTAACAATCCATTGTTACATCTAAATAGAAAATCCTTAACAATGCAACTATACAAATGAATAAGTCCTTTAAAAACATATGATTTGCAACCTGCTTACACTAATTAAAATAAATTCAATTTACACTCTCTAAGGTTGGTCATCCAACTCAAAGAATTTCAAATCTCAAAATCAGGCGGTTGGAAGATATTATATGCAGCATTTTTTTTTTTTTTTTATCCATGCGATCTATCTGCTCATATGAGAATCATTTAAACATTTATCATAAGGGAGGTCGGTCCTCGATTCTTTGGATTTAAGTCTTCTACACCAAGTAAGTGGTCCGCTTTCTGGCAGTTGCCGAGATCTTCTTGTAATGAGATGAGAAGGGAGCACTGCAGTCTTCCATCCATACACCATTGATCTGTAAGATGTGAAGTTTACTTCAGTCACCAGCTGAGGGGAACTATTCTTAGAGAGGACATAAAGTCCAGGTTTTCCTCGGTACGTCAAACTACAAGCAATCTATGATGATATGCTCAGTTGTCTTTACTTACATGCAGCAGGAAAATTCGTACAATAGGAAACACCGAAAACCCCTCTAGGAGAACCATGATCTATAGTCCATTCCATGTCGAGATGGCAGTATGTGTTTTGCCTAGGGAGTTCTGTCTCTCTCTAACACACCCCTAGCACTAGATTGCTCTGTCCTTATTCCTCCGTGCGACTTTGCCACTAATTTCAAATTCGTCTAATATTTTAATAAATTATTTTTGGTGATTTTTTTTACTTAAAAATTTTAATGGAAATTCTTGTTTCTCTCGTCCCTGTGTCCTTATTTTTAGAGATATTGCTTTGAAATTTCTCATAAAGACACCAGACGTTGCCTAAACTCATAAAAAAAAAAAAGAAAAATGGTTTTAATGTTGTTCCTTTCCTATTTTTTGGCCTTTTTGGCCTATTTTGGCAAAATGAAAATAAAAAAAGGAAATTTTCGATTTTTAAAAAGTAGCCTGTGAGGAATTTTTGTACTATAGAAGTCTATGAAATTTTGGTATATCCCTTATAAAAAAGACGATACAATTTTAATATAAATTTTTAATTTTTAAATGTGGGCGACAGGTACACCTCAAAGGTGTACCACTGCAGGCGACTAAATACAGATATCATACTTAAGATAAGATATATTCTTTCAAATACTTTCACATACGAGATGGGAGTTTTGTAATTTATTTATTTATTTAATAGATAGAATGATTAAAAATGAAAAAATAAAATGATTTAAAAATATTTTATGAACTACATGCTCAACAACTAAGTACATTAATTACGAATAGAATAGTTTTAATAATGCTCGTTTTAATAAATATCACATTTTCTTATTACACTTATATTATCCACTAAGCAAAATTATGATTCAATTTATTTGAAAATCATAACACCAAAATGTGAAATGCTTTATACCTGTAATTATAGGATAATTAAATTATTTTAAAAATAAATAAAGATGAAAAGATTTTGATATCAATCGAATCATAATTTTGCATAGTGAATATTATGGGAGTAAATAAGAGAATGTGAGATTTAGTAAAATGAGAAGTATTAAAATGATTCTATTAGTAATTAACGTACTTCGTTCTTGAGAATGAAGTTCATGAAATATTTTTAATTCATTTCTATACACTAATAATTTAATTTAAGTATATCTTTATTTAGTCTCCTGCAGTAGTACACCTAAGAGGTGTACCATTCGCTCACATTTAAGCCTCGCAGGCTAATTTTTAAATATCAAAATGTCATCTTTTATTTTCATTTTGCCAAAAAATAGAAGAAGAACAACATTAAAACCATTTTTTTCTTTGTTATGAGTTTAGGCAACGTCTGGTGTCTTTATGAAAAATTTTAAAGCAATATCTCTAAAAATAAGGACACAGGACGAGAGAAACAAGAATTTCCCTTAAAATTTTTAAGTAAAAAAATCACCAAAAATAATTTATTGCGATTCTAGATTTATCATTTGTTTTATTTTTAGCATAGGCTGATAGAGAATCAGATTCTGCACATTATGAAAGTTAACAAAATAAAATGAAGTTTTTCAGAATTTTAACATGAAAAATTTGAAGATTTGCAACAACGCATGAGATCTACTGCTATCTCGACGTGGATACAATGGACTATAGGAGTTATGAAACAGATTAAAACTGCACCCTCACATCCCTCTGAAGAACTTAAACTTGGTTAAGGACCATTGTAAGAATAATAGTTCTGTGAATCTTAATTTTTAAGTTTCAGGACAGAAGGTGCAAGTTAAGCAATTTTGCTTTTGAAAATTAGCAAGCATTACCAGTTTTAAATCTAGCCTTAATTTCCTCGATTTCGTTTTTTCTTGTTACCATCACCCCTAAATAACTACATTTCTAGACGCGTTGAAACTTCCACATTAATGTCTCAAAATTGTCACCACTTCTAAGGCTAACCATTTATTTTGTTTTATCCGTATTTATTTCCAGCCCAAATTCTTGACCGGCTTTCATCAATGTTTTTTGCATTTAGTTCTATGATTGCCACCCACATCCCCATCAGGCAAAACCAAATCATCGGCATATCCGAGCATGGGCATATTCCAGTGCTAAATTAAATAAAACTGGTCATAGAGAATCACCTTGTTTCAGACCAGAGCTAACCTCGAATTTCTCGGAAAAATAACTACCGATTCTTACTTTATTGAACGTTTCAGTCAACCTCATTTTTACTAGGTTTACTAACTTTTTTGGTATTCCCTGCTCGACAAGAATATTATACAACCTTTGGTGGTTAATCGAATCATATGCCTTTTTGAAATTGATGAAAAGCTGATTTATAGTTCGGTTATATTCTATTAGTTTCTCTAATATTTGACAAAGGGAGAATATTTGGTCTATGGTTGAGCAGTTCCGTCTGAAATCACATTGATAGTCTCCGGCGATTTCCTTGGCATATTCAGTGATTTGACAAGTCAGGAATAATGTAAACATTTTATAACAAACCGGAAGGAGTGAGGTTCTGCTATTGTTATTACAATCCATCTTTGGTCCCTTATTGTGAATCGGGATAAGAACAGATTCTTTCCATTCTTTGGGTATTTCTTCCTGTCCCCAGACCTTTTTAAACAAAAGATGTAGTTTAGAGATCCCAGCTTTTCTCCATGCCTTGATTAGTTCACTAAGAATATCATCTGTGCCCGCTGTTTTTTGAGATTTTAATTTTCCAATGGCTATTTCAACTTCCTCTTTACTCAGTTCTACTATTAACGGTTCAGCACTCTGATATTCCGAAGGGGAAGATAAACTATTATTTTTTGTATTTAAAATATAATTGAAATAATCCTGGAACATACTTTATATGTCTACTGGATCGGCTAAGATATTGTTATTTTCATCCCTAATTCCAGCTGTAACCGGTCCTGATAATTTACGGATTCTGTGCTTTCGTATATGGCTCTAATATTATTTTCGATTGTTGTATTTTCAATTGCTATTATTTTATTTTCGAGATTATCTCTTTTTTTAATTTGAGCAGTTTAGCAGTTTCTTTTCTTAATGCTCTAAAGGAGAGATTGGTTTCGTTAGGATTATTTAACGCTTCTAATTTAGCGGTTTTTCTTTTTTACACAAGTTAACGCAATCTTTGTTGAACCATGAGGTTTGTTCCATTTATTTTCCCTTTTACCAAGACACACGCTACCGACATCTTTAATATTATCCCTGATACCTCCCCATAACTTGTCAATTTCTTTGTTATCTTCAGATGATACTAGTCTCAAACTTATTTTTGACATGTGGTTCGAATTGTATCCTAATTGTTGGAATTTTTAGTTTCTCCAGATTAAAATTATTACAGTAGAAACAAACCTCGTTTTTATTTTTTATTTTAAGTCTCTGATGAATTTTCGCAAATATTAGTTCATGATCCGACCCACATTCGGCCCCACGATATGATCTAATATTAATTATGCTATTTTGCCACCTATGTGGAACCAAGACTTGATCAATTTGATTACGGGTTTGTGAATCTGGTGACTTCGAAGTATATTTATGTTTAAACGTGGTACTTTTGATTATTATGTTTTTGAAATGGCAAAATTTATTAGCCGTATTCCGTTATCATTGCTACACTCATGTAAACTTTCTTTACCAATGATAGGTTAATATACTTGTTCCCTCCCTACCTTTGCGTTTGCGTCTCCCAGAATAATTTTCATGTAGCTTTGGGGTAATTACCATAAACCGATTCTAGTTTTTCATACAATTCGCATTTAACTTCATTGTCACTATCTTCGGTGGGTGCTTGTATGCTTATCAACATGATTTTGAACCATCGCCCCTGAAACATAGCGACTGATAATCTAACTCTGTAAAATTGAATGCAAGTAACCTATTTCTGATCAGAAATCCGGTGCCTAAACAATAGTTTCCTCTACCTCCATACCACAAAGTGTACTTACCTTCCCTCTCCTGGCTAGCGGACCTCTTGCAGCGCTACGATATCTAAACTATACCTAAACCTTATTTGCAACCGACTTTAACCCTCCTATAAAGGAGAATTATTAAATGTTGTTATTTAAACAATGATTATCTGTTAGATAATTAATTTATAATTTTTAAAATATTAAATTAGATGATAAAAGATTCAATTCCCGGCCATGGTCGAATCTTTAATCTTCTAATTAAATAGTTTGAGAATTATTATATATACTTTTATCAAACAGATTAGGCTAGTAGTCAGGAAAACGAATCATATTTTTTGACAGGGTTACAAATTTCCCAGCAGTTATGTCAAGTATTTTCGGTAATAACAATAATGTTTGTTAATTGAATTATAGAACATTTATGTTAGATAATTTAAAAGAGATAAATCAAAAATATATAAAATACAAACGTTTACTGTAAATGTTTTTTTGTGTTTTTCTAATTTGCATTTCCCCTCAAGTTGTTGCTGACCATGAATATTACAAAACTGAGGTGTATTTTCAATCCCAACTCATTCAACATACACAGGAGTTTGAACTGCAAAAATATGAGACTGAAACAATCAAAGCAGTCAAATACTTGATTCAAAATTACTTTAATGTTCCATGACATCCCTTTTCCCTACTTAGTTACTCATAGAAAGGGCAATATAACAAAGAAAAACAAAGAATTAGTATATTTTTTTGAAGAGAGGTAGTTAGTTTCTTCTCCAAATTTAATACAACTGTTTTACCTACGTTGCACAGTCAATATTATCAAAACAATAAATGGTAACAAAAAAAAAAATTACCAACACAACGGTTCTAAATAATTTCGCTTCAATATCCAATAACACGGTCAATATTATTGAAGCAAAATCGGTATTGACCATGGATAAATATTGGGTACTACTTCCCCTATTCCCATGCTGGCTTTGACAGCTGATAAGCACGCTGCCATCTGTTGGTCACCATGCAAACTACTAGCACCGCCATCTTTCCCCTATTGCCCCTCATGTTTAAAAAATAACCGCCTTGCCTCAGTATTACGTCAATTTTATGTCACACATTATCTCACCCCATCTGAAAGGAACACATCGATTTTGTGCCAGTCGATATAATTATCTAACTTTTAAAAAACCCGCGTCTCCCCACCATTTGCTCCATCATACTTTACTTTCTATCTATTTCTCCGAATATTTCTAAGAATCAGTATTTGGAACTATATTCGGAGTCGCTGAAAAATTCAAACCTATACCATAACCTACTTTTTCATTAAACTTTCATTTTTATAAACCACTTCGATCAGTTTTTTAATAATAAACCCTAGACATTCTATGAAGATGAAAGATGGAAAAAATTCATATTAAGTAATGGTCAATGTATTGTACTTTATTAATGTAAATAATCGACTGAGTTTTATTTTACCCTGAAAAACCTTATACAAATAACCCTGAAAACGTAATACAAATAATCTACTGAGTTTTATTTCACCCTGAAAAACCTAATACATTTATTTGACAACCTAATAACATTTTTATTTCTCACAAAGGAGACTTAGGATATTTTTTGGGTTTATATGTAAAGTATGTAAATGTCAGTTTTTCAAAAAAGGTATAGGCATAATGAAAAGATAATAGGTTATAGAAAAACAAGGAACTGGATAAATTGTTAATAAAAAAGTGGATTGGTAAGGAACTTATACAAACGAATAGTTACGTAATTACTTGTATTTGGAATGGTATAGGTTCAATATTAATATTTTTCAGGGAGTCTAAAATACTAATACTTCGAAAAATGATAACATTTCGATGAAGAGTAATGTTCTATAGATGCAAGGGTGGGGAGACGTGGTATTTTCAAAATTAATCATATGTACAGAAAGTACGATTAATCGATGTTTATTTGCCAGGAATAGGTGAAGTTGTTTAGAGTTAAGATGACGTCAAGGTCTCATACTCGTAAAAAAAGGCGCGTAATATAATTCTAGCCTAGCCATAAAATCGGCCTTTAACGGCTAAGAAGAGAGGTGGTGGGGATGGTAGTTCGCATGGTGACCAACAGATAGCATCATGCTTATCAGCTGTCAAAGCCAGCAGGGGAATAGGGGAGGTAGTACCTAATATTCCCCTTACATGTTCAATATTACACTATTAGTAGATTTTAGTTAATCAGGGTGAAATTTAATGATTACACTAAAAATTTTCAATAGCTGGTTTTTCCAGCATAAATCTTGATTTTTTCTTAATTTGAATATTTGGAACAAGACTAATCTTCTTTTATAGGCATACCAAAACTGATTTTTAAAAAAACAGTGGGACTTGAGAAATCACTTATATCACAGGGACTAACTTTAAAAAAAAAAAAGATTAAATGATAATTTTATCAATAAGCAAAATAAAAAATCATTACTAAGAATATCTAAATTCTTTTCTAATGCTATAAATTACCTGATGTTGAACATGACATTCTCCTTTAGTAGCTGCTTTTATATCAAGGGAATGTTCGAATTCTCGTGTAATGGATTCAATGGTACTTGCAGGGCTAGGAAGGGTTGATCGCTTGTAAGCTGGCTCATCCACACTTATACTCTTAAAATTAAAAACAGCAAATTAGTATTCATGTTTTCCATAATTTCCAGATATTAATCAAATGAAATGTGAATCATTTATATCTTTATGATTTATAAATTACCTGTATATATAATTTTATTTTTAATAATTTTAATTTCAGTAATAAATATTTTTAAATAATGTGATGTGACGGACTATAAGAAATTGAAAGTACCTTGGTTATCTTTGATGGCTGCTCCTCTTTTTTCTGAATGGGAAGAGTGGACGGAGGTTGTGTTGCCTTGTTCTTTTTCCTCTTCCTAGGAGGAGCAACAGGAGCAGGGAGTGAAGGTTCAGTAGACGATGTTGTAGTCACATTAGAATTTTGGATACTACTTGCTTTGGTACTAGCAATAACATCAGGTTCCTGAAGTTTAGGAACCTCCTCTGATGTTCTCTGATCCAAATTTTTTGATTGTTGGTTGCTTTCAGTACAATCATCACCTGGGTCTGACGGACATTTTAAAGTACTTGTAGAACCACCGATTTCTGCAACTGAATCCTTTTGTGCATTCTGAACAGTAGCTAATAACATAAGATTAACATCCATTAAGGAAAAATATGTGTTGTAAACAACAATAAATTTTTTATAATAGCCATTAAAATTCATATGTAAATAGCAATATCTAAACTATAGTGGCGAGCCAAGAAGCCATTTATTCAAATTTAAATATCTAGGTCTAAGGTGAGAAACTTGGCATTTAAGAATTTTGGGGGGCATTTAATGAAAAACTCTATTATTCATCAAATAGAAATAATCGAAATGGTATGTATATAAAAAATATATTGACAGGCGTTGATGACTTCAAACGTTTTACGCCTCTAAACAACAACAAACAAACAAACTCTATTATTCATTAATGCTTACAATAAGGAAAATTTGAAAATCAATAGAATTGAAATTTATGAACTTATACATATTATGAGCTTAACTTTAATGTAAATATTTGCTGCCAAATTTAGATACAACCCCTAATGTTAAAAAAATGTCTACTTATGTCCGAGGGTAAATTCTTTTTAGGCCCAGAAGAAGAGGTACTCCTAACATGTTTGGGTTAATTCACACATCCTTGTTGTTGCTTTATCGATATGAAAATTTATTACATAAGATTACTTTTAAAAATCTTCTTAATGCCTTCTCTAATCCAATAATAGAGCCATACTCTTAGAAGACTACCTTCTCCAGGCCCCAAAACAAAACACGCATATCCCCCAGAAAGAGAAGGGAAAAAATTATGAAGAAAAATTAATTTTTGTGTTACCCAAAAAATAATTAATGCATGGCAGATTATATACATAGAATCTTGAAAGCTTCCTTAATTCCAACAAAATTGAAAAATCAGACCATTATTAGGAAGTTACAGTCTATTTAATTTTTAGTTGGTTGTGTACTTTTATTGGTTTCAATCTCACAGTGTGGACACAAAAAAAAAAAAAAACTTGCTTTTTAGCATATATTTTAACTTATTTTCATATAATTAAGCATTAAAATGTAACAATTCTTCATCTGCTATCCTGTAACGATATTATGTTAGGTCACAGTATATTATTATCTGTGAATTACGGCAACTTTATTTTTCTCCTCATCCTTTTATTTTTTTCGTTGTACCAAGGGTATGGGTAAGGGATTAATGCAGAATTGCTAAATGCCCCCAGTTCTGGTAGCTATGAATGATAAATAAGTTATGATTCTTACATTCATTTAAACGATTGATATTTCAAGAGATGAGAAACAGGTGTTTAAATAAGGCTAGGGAGGAAAGATTGACGAACGGGGTTCGGAAAGGAATTTCAGATCTGTATTGCACGGACAAAATGGATTTATTGAAAGAGGCTGTTCTATGAGAAGGGATATACAGGGTGACATGCTACTAGTGCGACAAACTTCACCAGTAGATCCTCCATCATAAAATTAATAAAAAAGTTCATATTGACTATGATCCGATTCTCAACCATTTCGGAATAATTTCGCTTTTTATCGATTTTGAAAGATATCACGACCTGGCATCGGAAAACTGTGATATCTTTAAATCTGAAAATTTCTCCGAAAAGCTGATAGCACCGTTGAAATCTACATTAATTGTTCAATAATAAAATGGTCATTTCAAAATTTTTGGGCCAATTTTTCGTGTTTTATTTCAGCCAGAACAACAAAATAAGTGAAAAATTTTACAAATCGGAAAGTGTTTAACATAATCCAGAGTTTCTAATTTTAGTTTCAGAAGGCAGCAAAGTTGAGGGAAAATACCTCATTAAATAACGCTTCTAACGCACTCTTCATTTTTTAATTTGGTGTTTCTAAGTTATAGACCAAGATATGGATGATATAAAGAGAAAAAATTATGGTTCAAGGATTGTTAATGCTTGAGAATTTACATTTTAAATTTGAAAAACTAATACAACTCACCAATATCTTTAAAATAAATTTATTTTTAATCATTGTATTTATGTTCAAATTGGAAGCCGTACTCTGCAATACACAAACGTGCCCGTTTTCTCATACTCCCAACTGTCACACCAAAAGTGAGAAAACGTCGAAGTTTTTCAGCAGCGGCGAAGATCCTTGCTCTCAAATTGTCTATGTTAAATAAAACACGAAAAATTGGCCCAAAAATTTTGAAATGACCATTTTATTATTGAACAATTAATGTAGATTTCAACGGTGCTATTAGCTTTTCGGAGAAATTTTCAGATTTAAAAATATGGTTTTCCGATGCCAGGTCATGATATCTTTCAAAATCGATAAAAAGCGAAATTATTCCGAAATGGTTGAGAATCGGACCATGGTCAATATGAACTTTTTTATTCATTTTATGGTAGAGAATCTACTGGTGAAGTTTTTCGCACGAGTAGCATGTCACCCTGTATAAATCTGTGGGTTCAGATCTAATGTTTGATAAAATCGTAAACATGTGATAAAATTTATGGAATAAAGTGCAACTTCCTTAAGAAAAAAGTACGAGAAATTAGATCCTCGTACATTGCCAAAAAAAGTGATATTTGAGCGGCATCATTTGAAACTAATCGTCCTTGCTCAGTAACCCCCTTAATCTTATTTTGAAGCGTCAACAGTTTAGACTTTAAATATTTTAAATGTTTCTCCTTATCTTGAGTAGTCGCCATTGTAATAGTTAAATTTAGTAATTATTAATAAAATGTTTGAAAATGATAGCGAAAATTAAAAAGAAAATTTTAAAATGTAAAGGAAAAAATATTTTAAATATCGGCGGTCGAAATATTAGGGCCCCTAGACAATTATAAATGTATAATATGAATACAAATATAAACCTAAAAGGAATATAATTAAATTAATTATTAAATTGAATGAAAAAAAATTAAATTAAATATAACTTATAACAGTATAATAATAAAATGTGAAAACTATGATGTTAAACAATATTTATCCGGCCCGGAGGACCAATGTTTGGTACTCAAACTTAGTGGACTGTATTTTAAAAAAAATAAATTAATATCAATGAACAAAATATTATATTTAAGAAATAAAATTAAAATGAATTTGAACAAAAGAAAAGCAGTAAAGTAAATAAAATGAAAACAGTAAGACAAGTATATTAACAGAAGATGAACTAAAATTAACTTAATGTCCCTCTAAAATGATAATTAAAACAAAACACTAGTAATTAATTACTAATAGTATGTACTAGTGTGCGTGTATGTGGGTTGCCGTTTGGTCTTGACCAAGGCGATGTATACGTGCAGTAATAGAGCAGAGCGTCCGTACAGGGCTCCAGTCAGACTAATACTAATACTAACAGAATTGTTTACAATAGGAGGCCCTTCGTATGAAGACAGGCTTGTCTTTAGTGTTTAGTATAAACATAAATATAAACGTAAATGTATACAATTGATCAATTTTTAAATAATTAACATTTTACAACAAAAAAAAATAGTAAATAACATTAAATGAAATTGTAGATTGATTCGGTCCCGAACATAATCACTAATTTCTTATCATATGAGATTTACGAACTAGTCAGTGACTGTAATTCCTATACCAAAGTTATAAACACTCTAAACTCTTGTGTTTGTCAAAAAGAAGAGCGAAATCTATGCTCGGCATATTTTGGCAGTTCGGAAACAACTACCTACTGAGTCAATTGACCAATATATCCAAACCTTGTGAATCCTTAGCTAGGATTGTAACTATAAGGCTGTAAATGCTGTGGATCACAAAAATCGGTATATCCGTGATACATTCATCAGTGGGTTGCTGTCCAATCAGATTCGACAGTGCTTGTTAGAAAATGACATTTTAGATATAGACGGCACTATCAAACAAGCCCTCGTGTTGGAAGCTGCTCAAAAACATGCTGAAGAGTACATTCAACCTTTGAATAGTTACTCTAGCTCTAGCTGCACCTCTGTTACATCTCAGGCAGCTACTCTTGCTAATGTCCCAATGTCTAAAAATGTCCCAGAACAAAATGACCTGCAAGAGACGCTAAATGTAGGAAATGTGGTATTAAGGGGCAAAGCATGTAGAAAGACTGTAAGCCCTAAAGTTTCTGCTTCTATCATTGCGACAGCCAACAAGGAACATTTGAATCAGCTGAGTCGAGCTGTTATTTCAGTAGAAATCAATGGCACTCCTGCGCGTTGCTTGATTGCCACTGGCAGCTCTTCTAACTTTATAGACCATCATTTCACTCTCAAACACATGATACCACTTAGTCCTGGAAGGGGGAAGGTCTCAATGGCCTCAACTACGCTTTCCTCTACAATTGAAGGTTATGTCTTTGTTGATATCAAACTAAATGAGTATACCCTTCAGGCAAATTATCAGTTATGGAAGGCCTTTGTGCTGAAGTATTGATAGATCATGACGTACTCATGGAACAATCTGATGTTTCAATCTCTTTTGGTGGATCGAAACCTCCACTTAGAATATGTGCTGTTGCCTGTGCCTCAGGCACCTGGTATCTCATAAGGATATCCGACCCGATCCAAAGCGTTTCAAACCTCTTCTGGAAATGCCACTACCTAATAACACTGCATCACTTAAGCGAGCTCTGGGGCTCTTTGCATACTATTCAAAATGGATTATTCAAATAAAGTCAAATCATTGACCAACTATAATACCTTCCCTCTAGATCATCAAACTCCTAAACATTTTGAAAACCTAAAACTCTAAGCATTGCTGATGCTGTGGTTACTGCTATAAATGACTCCGAAAAGATATTAGAGATGGACGCTTCAGATGTAGCCTTAGCTGCAACTTTGAGCCAGGGTGGTCGGCCTGTGGCGTTCTTCTCGCGGACACTCACCAAGTCTGAGCGTGCACACTCTGCAATTGAGAAGGAAGCAGCTGCAATAGTTGAATCTCTAAAGTGGTCCTTTCTTTAAGGTAAATTGTTTTTTAACTTTTAACATTCAACCAAAAACACTCAAGCAAAATAAAGAACGATAAAATTTTGCGGTGGCGACTCGAATTGGCTCCTTTCCAATTCGATATAAGCTACCGCACTAGAAGAGAAAACGAGAAGGCTGATGCCCTTTAGGCCCGATGCACACGGACGACACTTTTCTGCGATCCGGACTATAAGCCAGGTCAGGGGTACCTGGAGTATAATGGTAAATCTGGTCGGTCCATTGTACTCCAGGTACCCCTGACCCGGCTTATAGTCCGCATCGCAGAAAAGTGTCGTCCGTGTGCACCGGGCCTTAGAGAATTTGTAGCTCTGTCTCCAATGATCGATTGTTGGGGTTGCATCAATCACTCAACCACCCAGGTATCACAAGAACGGTTCATTGGCTGCAATGCAGGAATCTCCCATTTTCAGTTGAAGATTAGTCACGAAAAGGTTATTGAAGGGTCAACTCAACTTATTCAGTCTAATAAGTAAAAAGTAAAAGTAGAAGTCAAATCTTTTTTTCACAATTCTCGAGGTACTTTCATCAAAGCGACTGCTCCTTTTGAAAGAATCAACATAGATTTCAAGAGCCCAATCCCCTACAAGAGGGGGAATTACTAAATTCTTACAATCATACATGAATTTTCCAGATTCCCATTCGCCTACGCCTGTAAAGACAACTTCAGCCACAATTATAAAATGCCTAAAAGATCTTTTCATGCTTTTTGGGACTCCAGCTTCTGTGCACTCTGACAGAGGGCCTTCCTTTATTTTGCGGGAATTAAAATAATTCCTACATTCAAACGGAATAGCCAATAGCCATTCAACGCCCTACAATCCTCAAGGGAATGGACAGGTGGAGCATCTGAACTGTACCTTTTGGAAAACCATAAGTCTAGCTCTTAAGACCAAAAATCTCCAGACTTGTAATTGGGAGGAAGTTCTCTAAGAAACTCTTCACTCCAAAAGGTCTTTGTTATGCACGGCCACCAACTGTATGCCTCATGAAAGATTTTTTAGTTTTCCCCGGCGAACTTCAAACGGAGAAGCTCTACCTACTTGGCTTACTACACCTGGTCCTGTACTTATCACACGGAACGTAAGGTCTAGCAAGTATGATGACTTGGTAGAAGAGGCTGAACTACTAGAAGCTAATCCCCAATATGCCCACATTCGGTGGAAAGATGGAAGTGAATCAACTGTCTCGTTACGACAACTTGCCCCTGGGTGAGACATGGATCAGTCGCTAAGAACTGAACCCCATACACGGATTGAAGAACAAAGAGAAGTGCCTGAAATTCAACCTAACCCCGAAGGATCTGAAGCAGCCCCAATTGAGCTAAATAACTTCAGTCCTTTAAATATCAATCAGCCCTGTCAAAGTGACTCTCCACCTTCACCTGATCCAGGAACTACATGGCCCAGAAGAACTATCAAACCTCCTTCTTAAGTAAAGGACTATATAACCAATTTTTAGTTCAGGTTAAGAGGGGGAGAATAAGATGAACTGGAATCATTACAATCAAATCTAGTTGTTATTAGTTGTTACCATATGTTGTTAAAATTTCATTTCACATTCTTTCAGTAACCTCTGAAGTTTATTGTGAATAAAAGCCTAATTTCAGGCTAAGTTGTAATCATTATATCCTTAAAAATACAACAGAGATTCCTAAAAAAATATATAGAAGGTAAAAAAATGAGAGACCATATCTATAATACAACTACAACAGCAAACCTTGGTGTAGGTTGGGACCAAAAAAGTTTAAAAACATGGTGTAAGATGATTCTGCCATGGTGTTATTAAGATTTTAAACAATCTTCTAACCAGGATGACACATGAGACCTAAGGTTGATGGGAGAATGTCCAAAAAAAGACCTCAAAACACCTATGAAGGACTAGGTCGACTATCACACAAGGACTAGGTAAGACGATCATACAGTTTGATCCAGACAGTACAGGAAGACACATCTTTGCTTACAGCCATAAGGCACCTTTCAATACTATTGGATGTGGTATATTACTATGCTTTGAAGACCAATTGACTGACAGCATTGCTTGAGAGCAATAACTTAATAGTAATAACATTTAAAATAATAAAGTTAGTCAACAGTTATAATCCTGCAAAATTAGACAACAATCACAATAATGACAAAAAAAAGTTTATGTTATATAATAATCCAATCAATTTATTTACATTACCTGGTTCCTGAGAGTTACTAAGCAGTCTACCAATTCTTCCTAAGGAAGTGAGACTGTGTAGGCTTAAAGCATCATGCTCAATGATCCTAAATGGGTGACTTTGAATTGAACGAGTGTCTGGGGCTGGGAAAACACCATCAAAAGAGGAAGTTTGGCTGCTTGTTGGAGAAGTGCCAACGGTGTTAAATATCTCTTCATCTTCTGTTTGCATTCGTTTCCTTACTTCCCTCAACTTATGCCTCTTGATTTTTTCAACCCCCTAAAACAAATTGGGAAATAAAAGATTGTTCCTTTTAAATTGTCTTAACCAAAACCATTCATATGAACATTGATTTAAAAGGCTTACAGTCTTTTCCAGTCCTGTTTGAAGGGAAAGTGAATTAGGTACTCTGGGGGGTATAACTGTGTCATATTTCTTGTCATCTAGCTTCAGTGTAGATTGAAAATCAGATTCACTCTTAGAAGGTGTCAAACTAGTAGTTTTTGGCTTTCTGAACAAACAATGTTCACTGTGAGAACAGATGTAAAAATGTCATTATTAAATCATATTATGTTATTAATGATCTATATTTGACTTAGCAAATCTTTAACAAACCAATTTAATAATTCTCTTTCAATAAATAATTCAGAAACTATTAAAATATAAACAAATTTAAATCAGTAAATAAGGACAGGTTATGATAAGAACAATGATTTCTACCTTATAAGCTTGTTAGGAGTGTGATCTTCAGCATCGTAATACTCATCTGAATCGCTACTACCAGACATCTTAAATTTGTGAACTGTTAATGAAGTATTTTATGACATTTTTAAGAAATAAGATTAAATAAATGAACGTAAGTTAATCCACAGCCTTCTACATCTTGTTTGATCACTCCTACCAATGGGAAAGGAGAGAACCAAGTTTATACGATTCTATTGGTTGTAGTAAGTTATACGAGGCCCGTTGATATTTTCATAGCAATAGCAAGATGGATGACCTAGAAGTGGAAGTATGCGGCGAAAACGGTGCATATTATAAGGTAAGTTATGAAAGAAGTATGTATTCATAGTATTAGACAGGTGTACAGGACTTTTAGCCATTATAATTTTGTGTTTTTTTGGTGATCTTGAATTCAATCCGTGCCTCTTTCGCTTGTGAATTTGTACCATTGGTGGCTTTCAACATGGTTAGGACGCCATGTCTTCTGTCAGGGCGTGATTTTTCCATGTGCACAAAATAATTATTCAATGAATCCAACAGTTTTGTGTCATACGTGAGTTGAAGAATTGTTAGGTACACTCCCAAGTTACTAACCATCTTCTAACCTCATTGAAGAATCCAGAACTCCATCAAGTTTCATATGCAAACCATCTATACTTAACGTTTTGAAATAATGTAGCTCCTCAGTTGTATATAATTCCTTCTGCCTTTGAAAAGAACTTCTATAACAGAGTTTCTGAGAAGATTGATGTATAGTCAGTTTTATATTTCCTAACTGAGCTGTTCTATAGTTTCTGTTCTCATCACTTTCCACCTTATACACCTGCTAATTCTATTTCTTTTATTATTTACCTTTATTTATTTTAAAATATAAATTACTGTATTTTAGTTTTATGTTTAGGTTGCATTTTAATGATTTACGTTTTATGTATTATTAGGCTTATGTCACCGACGTGTTCGAGAAAGAAGTGTCAGTTGCCTTTGAAAATGAGTGAGTGAATTACATACTAATTTCTTTTTAATAATGAGAATTAGGTTACGGTACCTATAAACTATTATTAGAACTAACTGTAACTCTACTTCCTCCATTTTTGGAATCATGTTGTTTCCTTTTAGATGGCAGGCTGAATCCAGGTTTACCTTTAATCTTGTTCGGTTACCTCCTCCTAAAGATGCCCCTAAAACAGAATTCAAGGAGAATGAAGAGGTTGAAGTTCTATCTCGGTCAAATGACCATGAGTCATGTGGATGGTGGAGAGCTGTCATTAAGGTAGATGTGAATTTTGAATTCTTTGTTTTTCTAATTTTAGTTTAATATAATATTTATACAATATGTTCTTATAATTTTTTTTTTATTTTAGATGATGAAAGGAGATTTTTTAGTTCTGGAATACCTTGGCTGGGAAACGACATACACCGAAATTGTACCTTCTGATAGGCTAAGGCATAAAAATACCAATCCACCTATCACAGCACAAACATTCACCAAGTTTGAAATTGAAGTTCCAGAAGAGCTGCGGGAATAGTAAGTGTTATTAGTTTTTTTGGGGGGTGAGGCATTTCTTATTATTATGCTGAAAACTTGTGAATATATGAATAATTAGTCTTTACGACTGCAGTGCAAAGAAGGAGAATGTTCATAAAGAGTTCCAAAAAGCTATCAATGCTTCAATCTGTCGTTATATTCCGGAAAGTGGAGTTTTAAGCTTTATCTCAAGGTGTGAAGGAGCTAAAAAAAGGGCTACTATGCTTCAAGAAATGCATTTTCGGAATTTGCATCAAAAGCTGTTACTCTTAAAACGGACTGAAGAAGCCCAAAAACAGCTAGAATCAACCAAGCTCCAAAACACTGGAGGGTATGTAAATAATCCATATATTTTACCCTAAAACTAGGTGAAATTATTATTTAATGTCCATGCTTATTTAAATATGTAGACATTCATTAAAATTATTTATTCTCAGATTTTTTATATTAACTGTACCTTTGGATTTATTTCAAAAAGTTTTATTTTTAAATTATTTCTATTTAATTGTTTTATATTTATATTTCTTACAGCTTCTCTGATGAGTTTTCAGTTAAAGAGGACCTAATGGGCCTAGCTATTGGTGCTCATGGAGTAAATATACAGCAGGCAAGAAAGCTTGATGGTATCACTAATATTGAGTTGGAAGAGGGCTGTACTTTCAAGATATATGGTGAAGTAAGTTTTCTATTTATTTGAAGTTAATGGTTTTCTTGTTTTTGTATATACTGGTGATTAATTTTGTTACTTTCAGTTGAAAGGCCAAATCTGTAATTTTTAAATATAACAATTATTTATAATTACATGAGTTTTAATATATTTTTATCATTTAAACTTTATGTCCTCAGCGTTATATTTTATTACCATGGTGCTTGCTGAGTTTTATTTGCCAAAGAATTGGTTGAAATATTTTTATGAGAATTCATCCCTTTGTTCTTAGTAATCTTTCCTTATTTAATATAATTACTTATAGATTGCAATTTTCTGCTCATCTTTTGGTTTTTCCATTTCTTTTTTTATTAATTTATGGTTTTGTTAGTGTAGTACTTTTTGTTATTATGGTTGGCATTGTATATTTTCATTAAGTAGTCATGATCAGTTTTGATAAATACATATAGTTTGTAAATGGAGACATCTGATATTTTAATTTATTTTACTGTTTATCACCAAAATATGGCAATTTGCTGTCACTTATTCTCTCTGACAGGAATTGTTAATGTTTATTTTAATATACTGTTTATGTACAGTAAAAAAATCTATTTGATATTGTTGAATGTCTATAACAATTTTTTTTTCTATTTTTTTAGACTAGTGAAGCTGTTAAAAAGGCGAGAACCATGCTGGAATACAGCGAGGAGTCGATGCAAGTGGAAAGGAGTCTAGTTGGGAAAGTAATAGGAAAAAATGGCCGCATCATTCAAGAAATAGTTGATAAAAGTGGAGTTGTAAGTTATGGTTTTTATTTATTTTTTTCCGTTGATATAATTTCTCAAATTAAATCCTGGATTCTAATATTGCAATTTATGATTCTGCTCAGTGTGCCCACTTACACCGTAGGTTAAATGTGTTAAAGGTAAACATCTACGAATAATAATGTTAGGCATAATGCCTGGCAGATGTGTTGCACGGCTTGTCCAAATCTCAGATTTTAAAAATATTTAAATCCTAATAACATTATCTTCATTTCTAGTAAACCATTGTGTAAGGTACTGACCCCAGTAACTACTTTTCCAAAAGGATAAAAAAAATAATTTTCATTGATTAAAAAAGTCTATCTGTCACTCTTTCTAAATGGTACTTGAGCCATTTTAAAAATACAAAGGTCTATTTTTAGTCGAAGAAAGTGTGCTAAAGGTTTCATTTAAGTTAACTTTAGATACAAATACTCGGTATTTGAATATTTTTGTTCTGAATTTGAACTTTTTGTGCTGAGCCGATTAATTGCCCATCTTAGTATTCAATTTCCTTGACTTCAATATTTTATTTACAATGGCAGTAATTACATTAAATTATGTTAGTCCTATTTTTCTATAAATATTCTAATTCAATTATGTTTATATGATAGGTGCGAGTAAAAATCGAGGGTGATAATGAGCCATCTCCGTCAGTACCTAGAGAAGAAGGCCTAGTGCCTTTTATGTTTGTTGGGACCCTGGAGTCTATCACCAATGCTAAAATTCTCCTGGAATATCACCTTGCCCACCTCAAGGTAATATAAATGCAATATATTATGTTATTGTGTAAGGATCCTTCAATGAATTAAGTCATTGGTTTAGTTTTGTTGATAAAATATAGAATAATAATCGTTATATTTTATTTTTGTTTCGTAAAATAAACTTTTATATGTTAAATGGTGATGCTCAGGTGTCAACTCATCCTTGTCTTTATATTGTAACACTTATGTGAGTTAAAGAATATTTATTAACAGAAATATACAGTTATCACAATGCCAACGAATTTGTAAAACTTAAATACTTGAGCAGGTTACAGAATTGATAACGTTATAACACACAATCATATGACTTGAGCTTCACAGTCAAGACACAGACTTCCATTAACTCGTTCAGTCACTGCTCCTTATATATAATCGTAAATAGTCAGGCCACGGAAAGATCTAGACCCAAACAGTTCGTTCCAACCGCTTATTTTGTTCCAACAAGCGGTCCGGGAGGCTAGGCCATATGGTTATTTTTTTTTATTTGCTTATCGGTTTAACGTTACAATATATATAAATCATGACACGAAGTTTGTCCTGGATAAAATCCAAAACTACTCAACCGATCTTGATAAAATTTGACTCATTGAGTGTAGTTTTGTCAAACTTAAAAGAAGGGATCTGGATTATTGACCTCAATATTTCTTTTAATGCAGATTACATGGTTATTATACTAAATTGAGTGATTTTTTTTTTTTATATATATATATTTATAACTTATGGTGGTCGATAGAATAGATGGTCTACTAATTAATAATAGTTGACTAATGATTTATCGAAGAAATTTCATTTTCATTCGTTATTTAGGTTAGGTAAATATCAAAAGGTTGACAACTCGCTTCATCTCTGTATTGACTACGCGGTTGGCATCAATTAACAACACAAATCGACTCATTATTACCTACGAAACATTGATGACATTCTTAATAATCTTCGGAATCCAAAATTTAACTGTCATCTGGATCTGTTTAAACCATATTTTCATATTAAGGTCTGGGACCAAAGGCAATACTAAGTACCTTAACATATCGTGGTACTTACATCATGATTCGCCTTTAGTTCAGAATCAAGACAGCGCTAAGCCAATTCTACAGATTCCTTCATCAGAGTTAGGCTAGCACTGATGGAGCCATGTCGTATTATGAAGAATGCAAGCTTACCTTGAAAGGTTAATAAAAAAAGGCCTAAATCTGAGCAAATTAAAATGTTCATTTTCCAACACTCATGTTCAATACTTAAGGTACTGTGTCATGTGCAATAAAATTTCAAAATGGCCCAGATATAGTTGAGAATATTGCCAATATGGAGGAGCCTAAACATCCTTTAGAGTTACACCATTTCTTAGGCACTGATGAGTTACACCATGGTTACCTACCAAGCGTGATCCATACATAACCTATCTTCCATTACTTATCCTTAGCGTCAGTTGCTCCACAAAATTATTCCCAACTTCAATTGAGGCGTTCCATGTATCTCGGCCACCAATTCACGCTAATTACAGATACCGGCCGCTGTTTTGATAAGTAGGAATTAATAAATGGTTAAATGGATCCACAGCAACTTGGGTCAGATTTGCCTATTTCCATTTATTTATATATGTCTATATTTCATTTAAATTATCTATATTCCATCTTAAAAAATAATATTAATCAAAGCGAAACCTCCCCTTTACCACCCCTTGAAGACACTTCAGTTATCAAAACTTTAAACCTATTCTAGTCAGTTTAAGTCATTTTGTTCAAATATGAAGTTGTCAAAGAATATGGAGTTTAACAAATTAGTGCTATTCTATTCCTTATTAATACTACACCAAATTTTCTGTTATTCAACCATTTCAGATGACTTAATTTTTACTTTCCCGTGGACTAGAATTGGTTTCAAAATTTGATCGCTGAAGTGTCTCCAGTGGTGTTAGGCGGTGGGGCAGGGGGTTAGCTTAGGTTCCAATCACACTGGTCAACATTATTTCTGTTAAATGGGGGGGGGGGGGGGTCATATGTATTTTGCAATGGAATTCTGAATTTGACCATCAAAGTTGTCCATGGGGCTCAGATTTTTTGTAATTAAAAAAAAAAAGGTGATATTTCATTGCTTTAAACGTGTCTTGATTAATATATTCTATTTATTTGCTCTAAAACAGGCTCACCACCAATGCACGATAATATTGGATGCAATAGAGATACCAAATAAGTCATCTTAACTCTTAAACCATGTTTAGCCAACAAGTTTCAACATGCTCAGTCAAAACACTGGCCTCCAGACACAGGTCCTGACTTGAATCCCCTCTGGACTCCTCTCATTGGTCCACATATGAGAGCCGGCCTAGTTATGTGCCTCTATTAATTTAGTCCAAACAGAACCTCTTAGGATCTTCAATATGCCTCGAAATTGTGAAAACCATCAAAACAATTTTTGTTATGTGTATTAGCTGTAAAGAGTCAAAGAAGAAGCCCCCCTTAGTAATAAAGACATAGTCTTTATTTTGGGTGCCAAGTTGGTGATCAGGACAAATCTTGGACACTTCATATATGCCTCCTGTGTTGCATTGCTTTGTGGCTGGCTTAATGGGAAGTCAAAACATATGCCCTTTGCTGTTCCTATGGTGTGGAGGGAACCTAGGGACCATTCAACTGACTGTTATTTCTGCATCACAAAAATCACTGGAATAACAAGTGAATCTGAAAAGAATGTTACATATCCCAACCTCCCATCAGTTATAAGGCCTGTACCTCACAACGAAGATCTACCAATTCCAGTGCCACCTGAAAATTGGAGTTCACAGTCAGAAAACATTAGTGATGAATAGGGATGGGATTTACATATTTTCTTCAGAGGCCTAGAAATGCGCATATATGCATTCTAAATGGTTTTTACCATGATATAAACCATTTTTATTTTCCATATTTTGTGTTTTTTAAATATTTTTACACATATATCCATAAATACACATTTTTGTCCATATTTTACAACTTTTAGGGAATTTACTTTAAAGTTATTGTTAGTTATTTACTTGTTTTACCTTCATATTCTAGGTATTCAATCAATAGTGGTATGCAACATAGTGGTTAGCATAGAAACCTACAATACTAAAGGTCGCAAGTTCGCGTCCTGAGGTGGCCCTAGGATTTTTTAATGTGAGTAAAAAATCCTTGTCTATGCCATCCCTCGAATAGGACATAAAATGGAGGTCACGAGTCTGTACGATGTCAGGTACTTGTTAAAGATTCCTATCCTAATTACACCTGGATAGGAAAATGTAGGACTCCCACTGTAGCCTTGTCCATTTAGCCTTAGTGGCATAAAGTGAAGTTAAAACACACTAATAAATAAATAAAGCTGTACTTCGACCGAATCGTCGAATTTCCATAGAAAATCAAGGAATGCGTCTTACTTGCAACGTTTATTTGATGAAGATGAGGAACTTTAACATAAATATGTCTTCTTTTTTCCAAATTGTTCTTCTTTCTTCCAATTTCCAAAATTGTTGTTAACTTTTTTTATTTTGATATTTTATAAATATTTCAAATGTATATTTATTTTTTATGTGAACAAAACTTTAACTATTTTAATTTTCAGTCCATATTTTCATTTCTTTTTTTTTTTTTTTTCATATTTTTATTACATACGAGGGGTGATCAAAAAGTTCCAGGACTGTTGAGATTGCGCGGCAATGGAGTGTCATAGAGCAGTGCGGTTGGCAGCATTGTTTAGCGTGACTCTTCCTGAGCTCAGCTGTTTATTCAGTTTGTTGATAACCTTCTTCATTGCAAAGTTACTGCTGTTTTCATAAAAAAAAGTTTTTTGTGTTCGGCGATTCTTTCCCTTCATGGGTCTCTTAAGTTTTGGAAACAAGAAAAAGTCTGCAGGGGCAAGGTCAGGTTAATATGGAGGCTGGGGAATGACCGTCATTCCATTTTTGGTGCAGTAGTCGCGAATGAGCAGTGCGGAATGAACAGGCGCATTGTCATGATGCAGCACCCACTCACCGCCCTGCCACAACTCTGGTCTCTTCCTCCTTATTGCCTCGCGCAAATTTCTCAGGGTTTGAAGATAACGAAAGCGGTTAATGGTCTCATAACATTTTACCCAACTTCACACAAAACTTTACGCAAACGCGTTGCTCTTCCTTTACATTCATTTCACAAAATCGCCGAACACAAAAAACTTTTTTTTACGAAAACAGCAGTAACTTTGCAATGAAGAAGGTTATCAACAAACTGAATAAACAGCTGAGCTCAGGAAGAGTCACGCTAAACAATGCTGCCAACCGCACTGCTCTATGACACTCCATTGCCGCGCAATCTCAACAGTCCTGGAACTTTTTGATCACCCCTCGTATATTTGCAAATGTACATTCATATTTTTAAATTTTTATTACATATTAATCCTATCCCCGGTGATGAAGGTACACACTTAAGATCAGAAACAGATGATACTGATACCCAGATATTTCTGTGGATTCTTCAGAACCTCACACAATCAATTCATCTGAACTCATTGATTTAGTTTGAGATCTTCACTTATCAAATTATCAGGCCTTAAAAAGAATGTTACTTTTAAAATTTTTTACCAACTCCCCAGGACGACGGGCCTTGGTTGTAATAACAAGAGGGTATAACATACCGATAATGCTAGTTGATATTTAATATAAATATTAATGTTTACTTAATATTTATAACTAATGTAGAAATTTACCAATGATTTAAGACAATTCTTCATTTCTGAAAAGACTTCAATCATATAAATTGGTACTTATTCAAATTAATTTTTTCATGTTTTATTAAATTAAATATTAATGAAAGATAGGACAACATTGGATTTAGCCCAATATCTCTGTCGGATAATGTTCTGTTTGCCCTTTATGATGTTTTTACTTATCTATCGAGAGCCTTAGTTTCCATTTAAAGCTGACAGTACTGCTAGGTGAGATGCCTCACTGTGTACAGGCCTCTTGTTAGCATTGTATACCCCCTGCCATTGATGGTGCCATCCACTAATTTGCTGTCGCACTGTGTCTCAAGGAGGCCTACCATCATGAAGGATCTTGATGTCTGTCCCGGGACGATTTAATCCTTCAGGATTTGTCACGTCTTATTTTTCCTTTGCAAAGAGCGATTTTTCGCTTGCAGGAACTCCTGATTTGTCAATCCTCCCCGCAGCTCCAGCACCGTACTAGTTTCTTTTCTGGGATTTTATAGAGGCTTTATCACTACTTTTAGGACCAGGTTTTTCAGGTTGTAATATATTACTGGCTCCCCACAGTTCCTACACCAGATTGGTCTCTTTTTCCCTGAGTCTAAAGTCTTCACAACTTTTGAGATCACATCTTCTAAGTCATCATTCACCCCGCTGCTGTTGGTTTTTCGTTGACCGGACACGTGCATGGCCACAAGAAACCAATTTATGACAAGCAAGGCATACCTCTGATGTTCCAAGTCCTGCAGACCATCGACAAAAGCTTAGATCTTCGATCTGAAACTTTCCAGGGCTGTTGGGTAAGCCAGCCTTACCATCCTCGCTATGTTCGCCTTTAACTCCTGCTTAGTCTTTGCTGCCTTCTGTTTCCTACTCTTCAGCTGGGACTGGAATACTTGTTTGAGGTAGGGTTGTCGGTGTTCAGTATTTAAAGGACTTCTAGAGCGTTGTCTTGGGTGACCACCATTAGTGCTACTGTCTTTTCTCTATGAAACCACCCATTAGTGGTGGTTGTTGCGTCGATTACATACTCATGATGACATGGGTAGATTTTTAAGTTCTTAGATAATGCTGTGAAATCTTTTATTTCTATTCTTATAATGTTTTCTTCATAAGTTTTCTCTCACATCATATATCTTACATGAATCCATTTTATTTCTAGAATTGAACCTATATGATGTTATTTGAATAATTCAAATCTTTGGAGCTCCCCTAACTATCAGTATTTATTATATTGATATTTACATCAGCAATTGTAATTATTGCAGGAGGTTGATAAGCTGAGACAAAACAAAGAAGCCATTGAAAGCCAAGTTCGGAACATGCAGGGAACAAATATGGGGTCTATGATGGGATTCCCCATACAAAGGCGCAATGAGAGGTAAACTTTTTTTTTTAAATTACCTATCAATAAATCCAAATGATAACTGATACATGATTATGTTTAATTAACCCATTGTTTCCTCCCTTTATATACCAACTTTAAACAGAGTTCTAATTTTTTTTTTTTTAATTTCTATATCTTATTCTTGCTAGTTTTTTGATAATGTATTGTCTTTTATGGAAAAATAGTACCTCTAATTATGAGGTTTCTGCAGTCAGCATAATTGATTAATAGTTCATTGCTCTCTTGATATAGTCTGTTTTGAACAATTGGAGAGTAAATCAATTTTTCACCCATTTTAGCATATATATATATATATATAATTAGGAAATTTAAAGAATATCACTGGTTTATCTTCTGTTTGAAGGTATAGTTTTTCTTTTTTTAATTAGCGACTTTGAAAAACATCTAAGCCATTTTATTTTATTTACACCAAGCTGAAAAGCTACCGGGTATCAAGGCAATATAGTAAAGTAAAGGACAATCAAATGCCCTCTTTGGTACCTGACAATATTATAGATTCCACAAAAGTCAAAAGAAAGCGCTAGTTACCTGGCTTGTATATAACTCTACGGCATTGAAGCGGAAAGACAGGGTGGCTCATATCAGCACATGGCGAGTAGCGCTAGCATGGCTCATTATGAGCCAGTAGCAGTTAAAGGGTTAAACTAACGGTTATATAGAATTTTTTCCAATTTAGTTATAACTGTGATGGTATACTTCATTGTTTTTGTTGAAGGGGATACAATTCCGATATGGAAGTTGGTGGTGGACGGGGGAGAGGAGGTCCTCCTAGAGGACGTGGTGGAAGAGGCAGAGGTGGCCCTGGTAGGCACGATTCTAGATATCAAGGTATGTGGTATTTTCACTGATTAATTTGATTTAATTCTACTTGTTTGTTAAATTGATTTTTACAGGTTGATTTGATTCATTTCTATATTTCCATTAGAAGTGGTATGTTGCCATTTAGTTTTAATTATTATTCTTACAAGTTTAATCTAAGGAAATTCCTATAGTTACTGATATTTGCTCCATATTCCCATTTGTTAACAACTTTTAATGAGTCATTTTTTATTTTCACTTACCTATATATGAAATATAGTATATAGTAAGTGGAAGTATTGCGATCGTGAAAAATTTCGACTTCCGGTTTTCAACGGAAATACACGTTTTGGGGTCCCCTGAGTCGAAATAACCAAGTCCCGCGAAATAGTGTGTGTGTGTGTGTGTGTGTGTGTGTGTGCGTGTGCGTGTGTGTGTGTGTCTAGCTCAAAAACTATAAACCGTGCGAACCTGAAATTGGGTATTTAGTGTATGTATATGCCTGTGATGTGACAGCAAAAATTTCATCCAAATTGCTCAAAGGGAGGGGGTACTTTATTTAATAACTTAAGTTTTTTTCGATTTTCTCAAAAACGGCTCTAACGATTTTGATTAAACTGAGTATTTGATCTATTTATATACCCGAGATATGACTAAAAATTTCATCAAAATTGATCAATCGGAGGGGGGACTTTACTTAATAAATTTTGTATCATTTTCACGTGTTTGTTTTATTTACCCAAAAACGGTTTTAACGATTTTGATCAAACTGGGTTTTTGGTGTATGTATATGCCAAAGATATGATAGCCAACATTTCATCAAAATTAATCAACCGGAGGGGGCACTTTATTTCATAACTTGTTTTCCAATTTATACCTTTCTTTCAACTATCTCAAAAACGACTTTAATGATTTTGATCAAATTCGCCATGTTTAATGAAAATAAGGTGTTCTTTAATATCAGGTAAGCTTTGTCGTTATTAACATGTTCTTAGGGGGCTTAAGGGGAAGTGGTCTTTTTTGTTTTCCTTTAAAGTACACTTGTTTTTGTTTATATGGAAAATTAACTGTCTCTCATTACGCCTAAAAATAAGAAATGGCTAAATATGAGATATGATAAAAATGAGATAAGAAAACACAAAGAGGGGAAAAAATAAAAAATATTCAGTCAACACATAAAAATTGTTGAGCCCATTTAATGACAGACCAGGAGTACGCCTTTAATGACAGACCATTGTTCATAATTAAAGCCGTTCTGTTCATTTGAGAAGTGGCAATTAACAAAACGCATTAATGTCTAATCTAAGTAAGTTGGTAAGTGAAAGTTGTGTGTTGCTGCATGCACCAGATTTTTTAATAATTCTATTCATGCCAAAATTCTTTAAAAAGATTTAGTTTTATCTTTTTATATAATTATATTTTGGAATAAATAAAATAGCTTATAGAATCAAAGCAGATATATCAAAAATAAGCATTTTATTACTACATTGATTTGAAATTTGTTGATGCATCACTTAAGGATAAGAAAACATTGCACAAATAAATTACAGGTTGATAGGTAATACTTTATCTTTATCAATTGATATATAATAGTTATTTATTATACAAGTGACGAAAGTAGATCATTTTACAACTCGAGTGAAACGTTTACCCACACAAGCGAAGCGAGTATGGTAATTTCACGAGAGTTGTAAATTCTACTTATGAGTGTAATATTAAATTTTTTCTGTAATCGTGTAATACATGATCAGATCTAACCAGAATATGAACAAAATTAGGATGTTGTGAAGATTATGGTATGTTGTTGGTAGGTTATAAGCATGGTTATAAACAAGTTATAAACAAGTGCAGGTTATAAACAAGGAAGGTAATTATTATTATATTTAAATTTTGAAATACATATATTGATTATTTCCACCAATAATTCATCCACATTTCAATTTATTTTGTTAAAATAAATTCTTACAATGTTAAGAAACATTTAAAAGCATTTAATTTCCAACTTCAAATTATTTTTTAATTTATACTTATTACTAATTAAGAAGGCAATTCACTTTCTTCACTTGTAAAGAAAGTAATCACTTTCTTCACTCTATTGCAAAATGTTTCACTTTCTTCACTTCAACGATTACAGAAAAAAGTAATTTTTTGTTATTGATATATATTCTATAATTGATATATGTAACAGGCTTGTCATGTATGATATAATTGTTGGTTGCCATGTTGAAAATCGGCAATATTAAGTGTTAACAAACCTTGGCGTCTTACTTAAATCTCATTTATTCTTTTTTTTTTTTTTTAATAGATAAATTTAATCTTTTACATTTTTTAATATAACGATGACAATGTTTATGTACTTAAGGTTCCCGACATCAAACTCCTGACACCGATGAAAGAGTTAAAGAAGGTGGAAGAGGTTATGGTGGAGGTGGCCGAGGTGGTGGAGGAAATTACATGCAGAGGAGGGATAGGGGTGACAGGGGGGGCCCTCCAAGGGCGAACAACCCGAGAGTAAGGCACGATGAAGACCAACCACCTCCACAAGATTTCGAAACAGGGGACTCAGGTAATAATAATTTCTTATACAATGTCACATTTATGTTGTAATATCTCGCTTGTCTTGAATGACTCTGATGTGTGTTTTGATTACTCTTGTGGCTAGGTAAATCAATCTCTTTTCAAAAAAAAAATAACCTCTATAAGCAAAGGGTGCAGTCAACTCTGAACTATTCTTAGTGGGATATCTCGCCAGAGCTATGCTGTCCTATGGGTGAAACAAAGTGTTTCGTAAGAGATAAGCATGGGAAGGGGATCTTGACCGTACACCTGAGGGGACCCATCCCTCAAATGCAGCAGATAAGACCTTATCACAAAGCAGTACCAGGATACAAGTCCTAATTACTGCTCCGTTATGGGAGAAAGGAATGTAGGAACAGGTTTTGAAATAAAAAGACGATAAACAAGGAAATTGTCCAGGAAGATGTCAGGCACTAACGTGGGAGACCATACAGCACGGGTGATGAACCTACTCTCTTCCTTCATTTGTGATTATTTACATTAATATGAACAAGAAATTCTCCATTACAAAAGAAAAACAGATTATTTATGAGGGACGACTATTTACATCTTAATAAAACTAAAAACTCTTAAACATTCTCAACTTTAAGTTAGTAAGGTTAGTTCAATTTATTAAAACATTACTTCTAATGTTCAAACAAAACTAAGGACTAGTCAATTTACAAAAACATTAAGACTGAAATTTACTTAAAGACTTCTTAAATTCTTCAAACAAAAATCATATAAGCATTGTTTACATTCAAAAAAATATAATGAATCTGTGTTCACATCAATTTTTAGTGCCTACCCAAATATATTACTGTGTTCCTACTTCCATGCAAATAAAAAAAGAAACTGTTACTTTCTCGATGAAGTGTGGTGGCCTGCTTACGTGTTCTGAATACTAAATCAAATATTTTGTACTAATAGTCTTGCTCATTGGAGTAAAATATTTCTATTTTTCAACAAATATTGAAAAAATTTCCGAAACCATTATTTCAGATGTTCATATATCTGACAATTCACCTGTAGTAACATATTGGTACATCTGATATCGTTCCTTTCTCCGGGGATTAGATGCTTAAGTATTGTAGTTAATATAATAACTAAATTATTTTAAAGAAGTTATATTTTTTCCTTATGTGGCAATTAGTTATTTTTTATATAGAGTGAAAAAAAATCATTGGTCTATCAATTGAAACTTAATTATGGCAATAACCAATTTGCCAATTTCTTTACATTTTTATTGACTTTATTTTTATGCTTTAAGTGTTGTTGGTGACACTACAATGTTAAATTTTATGTAGACTAAGATGATAAAATATTAAATCTTTTTTGGTATGTTAAATTAATGTATACATATATATTTATAAAGATATTTTATGTAACATGTAAAATGCGCGCATGCGCTATGTCGGGTGGGGGAAATGCGTGCGCAGGTGTAGTGTGTGTGCGCCGGTGTGAAGAAGTAAAATGCGCAAGGGGCCTTTTTAAAAGCTCTTGGCCGAAAAGGGTGACCAGAGCAAGACAATCCGATTTTTTAAACAAATCCCACAGGGGGATAAGGATAGCCTGGAATATTCTAGTCACCACCAATCTCATAGGGGGATGAATAGATCATCACAAGCTAACACAATTAAGTTTTATTTTTTATGTATAGAGTTTGTCTTAATTTGAATTGAATGTCACACAATAAAATTAAAGTGGAAATATTATTTAATATGGTTCTTTTTTATTTACTTATACATACTAGTAACCAACACATATGTATAATTAACAAGTGTTATACCGAAACTTTTAAAACTTTAACACAGCTATTTTTGACCTCTTTACTTTCACCCTGGAAAATTAATTTTTAGGTTCTCCAATGCTATGTATTGTGGATGCTGCCATGATAAGACAATTCAATTAGATTAATAATTTTAAATGATAATATGTAAAGTACTGTAAACGCTCATACCCGGTGAATGCGGCAAGGTCCTGGAAATACCGCCTTGGAAGTTATTGGGGCCACTAACCTGTTGTTAGAAATTCAAAATAAGTAAAGCCAAAGACCGACTATGCTGCGGACACTCACCAAGGGGAATACCTAAGAAGATAGTTGGAGAAATTGGACCATAAACCCCAGTTTTGCCCCGACAAAGATGCCACTGAGAAATATAGAAATGTAGCATGGAATGGAAATCTTAGGATAGCCGGCCAATCCGAAGAAGTCTGAAGAGAGTGGGGGAAAGACGATTTATATGGAGGAGAAAAAGAGAAGAGAGAGAAGTTGCAGAAGTGCAGAGGTTGAGATAAGAGTTCTGGCAGGGGGGGGGAGGGGGAGAGAGAGAGAGAGAGAGAGAGAGAGAGAGAGAGAGAGAGAGAGAGAGAGAGAGAGGGGGGGGGGGGAGAGTTGGTGGGCTGTTCCCCGGTCCCAAAAGTGTGAACTGATGCCAGCAGCGCTGCGTGACTGGGAAACGGCTCGCATTTAGAGCGCGGACTCGAAATTTAAGATACAAATTGGATGTACCGCTGGTATAAGGGCTGCCTTAAGGTACAGCAGGGGTAAAGAAGGAAAAAAAAAAAAAGAAAGAAAGAGAGGTTTACAATGATCCAGAGAGAGAGCACACCAGATAAGTTCAATATACAGTACTAATTGTAATATTGTGTGGTATACATTCATTAAATTATGTTAACTTTCCAGTCAGCATCCAGTAACTAAGTTGTATTTGTAAAATATCTTTATAGGATAAATTAGAAGGGGGTTTATGATTTACATTCTTGGTCAATAAAATGAAGTATGGAGTTCAATCTAGATTTGTTTCTTTATTTTCATTCACCCCTTGCCAAAGGTTTCTTAAAATAAATAAAATTAATAAACACGTCGCCTTTGGTAAAGAATCCAATTTTCATTGATACATATTCAATACATTAATTTCATATATTAATTTAATATATCCCGTTTCTGGTAACCCCCACCCACCTTAAAAAAGTGGGCAGCCAGAAACGTAGCACCATCACTATCATAACATTCCAAGTATAGATATAAATTGTATTCCCCATCAAATGATAACTACCTTTTGTTTTTTTTTAAGGTATTAAACATAAATCAGGCACCCAAGTATCATTTATGTTCTTATATTTGAATATTTTATTGTATTAATTGATTTTTTGAGTTGTAAGAATTCTTACAAATAAATCCATCTTTTTTGTTTTAGCTGCCATCAACAGTGCGCCCGTTGAGAATTCCTCGAGTAAAGAAGCTGTGAATAGTACTGAAGGTCCAAAAGGCCCTCGCAGGAATAATAGGCAGAAGAGGACCGAGAAGGTGAAGGAGTTGTACAATGGGACGACCTAAAGAGGAAAAAATGCGGGGGGAGGAGGATCTAGTCACCATGGCTCACTGCCTGTTGCTGAAACAAGGACACTAACCGATATTTCCACTTCTCCCTCGTCCGCATTACTTGCTACTTTATTTTGTGCTGTGCCAATGGCCACAGGCAGTGGGCAAAGGAAGAACTAGGTTTCACCATCGCTGGCAACTTCTCTTTCCTCATTTATTTTTCATTTTTTTTCTCTCTTTTTTTCATCTCTATCTCTCGGAAGAAAAAAATCTCTTTGTTATGTCTAATTCTGAGTTGAACATCAAGCGTTTGACTAGAAACCCCTCCTCATATTTATTTGTAAGACGTTGTAGATATATTGACTTTTCTTTTCTTTCTTTTTTCCCTGATTATGAATATTTTGCTCAGATAGGTTAATGAACAGATTTTCTTTCTGTTTTCTCTTGCTATACAATTCTTGTGTTTGTGTTATAATGTGTTATTCGCTTAATATTTTGGCTAACACCATTTACAAATATTGCTATCTGCAAATAAAGGATTTAAAATCCAGATCGATAATTTTTATTTTTATTTTTTGCTTTTTATGTATTGTTATATTTATATATTTTTCTATAACATCAAGAAATTTGTTTGGAGGGGCGCTTACTGTACTTATTAATTTCAAATTATACTTGTTTGTGAGCTAATAAGATTTGATATGAATGATATTAAGAAAAAGGATTTTATTTAATTTTGTTCGTTTGATTCTTTGGTTAAAACTTATGTGAAAAGCTTATGCAATGAAAAAGCTGTTCATACAAATGCTTTGTAAGTTTTGGATAAATAACAAAGTTAAATCAGAATTTTATAATGATTTATAAAAACAGATATTTACTTTGGCGAAGACATATTTATGTGTTTTGGGAGTACAAAAGTATGGGTTACGCTATATACACATGCTAATTAAACTTTTTTTTACCTCAGAGGTACACGAAAGAGTTTAGCGAGTGGTAATGTATGTATAGGTAATGAGTGATATTGTAATGTATGAAGGTTTTGAACATTAAATCATGAGGATCTATAAAATGTTAAATTACAGCCAAGGACAGCTGGATTATACTGATGTGACATTATCTGCCGATAGTCACTGATGTTTTATCAGTTACGATGTTATATTCAATAATAATATATATAGATATTCTTCTAAATAATTTAAATCTTATCAATAAGATTTCTCATAATAATATTAATATTATTAATAAGAATAATAGCCAGTATACATATACTGATATATGTATAATAGTTTATGCCACTTGCTTTATTCCCTATAGAATTCAATATATTTGTTAGTTGTAAACTTATAGATGAACAATGTCAGTTAAATTTTTTCTCACATAATTTAGCCATTTAGAAACAGACTCTAACTTTAAATATTCTTAAGAGAACTGATTGTTTTATGTACAATTATTTTCCAACCCTTCAAAGTATGTTTTGACTTATTTTCTTTTGAGAATTCGAAAATTGTATATTATAATGTGTGGTGTAGTTATTGTTTTTGATGTGTACCATTCAAGCCAAGTTGATTATATAGCATTGTTCTTGAATATGTTTAGATTACTAGTGAAGTAGCCACTGTTTTTTGCCTTCATATAATTGCTAAGATTTGGTTTATTTTTTCTTTTTTTTTTTTTTTCCTTTAACTAATCTATATCTGGGGAATAAGCAGAACTAAAAGTCATGATATGTTCCCATTAAAATACGCTTTTAATTTTGTAACTTAACTTGACTTATAATTTATTCATTATTAACCCACAAAGATTGAGACTTTTAAAGCGTACAGTTTTACTATGTACGAATTAATGTGATCCATGTTATGAAATTGAAAGCGTAGTTTCTTGACATTATTTGTGTGATTATTAAAAGGAAGATGTATATTACTTCCTTACCATAATATTAATACTATGTAATATCTATGCTCATGCTATGATATTCTGATTATCACTATCACTGATCAAAAAAAGGGTTCAGATCTCTAATTAATTTGCGTTTTTATATAAAAATTTTATTTGTGAATTTGATTTTGCGTGAAGGTCTGAACTTAGTAAAATCCCAACCGAAGTCTGCGGAACACTAATGTTGACAATTACGAATATCAGAAGTGGATTTTGACATTGAGCACAGCTGTTTGTATTACGCTATGAACAGTTAAAAGTGTATTTGTATGTAATATTTCTTGTCATACCACGGGCGTGGAAACATTTTTGATATTCTTTCCCCACCCGTTCCTGAATATATATATAAATATATATATAAGATTTTTTGTATTGTTAGAACCCTGTAATTGTATTTAAAGTGATTGAAAAAAAAAAATGTAAATTATAATTTGCTTTTTATTTGTTTCCTTCTGCTTTTTTTTTTTTTTTTTTTCATGAAACTATCAAACCCTATTGTAATCACATTCCTTTTCCTGTTGATAATATCATTTCCTTTTAGTCACAAAATGTCTGCCTTTTCTAACATCACTTCATTTTTGTTAATGGTTATTATTTGTGCTCTTATATGTGTTGGCTATAAAATTCGTGAAGACAAAACAAAATGCCCCAAAGTGAAAGCATTAAGAAATTTTGATTTAAATCAAGTAAGTTGAGTTAATATTTCAGTCCCGGATTTGGAAAGTAACTTTTAATATAATCCAATTTCATTATTTGATGTTTGTTTTGCAAGATGTTAGGCTTTTGGTATGTAGTTCAATATTATGCTACTTCTGAAGAGGAATTGATTTATAAATGTATGAGAGCTGTGTTTTCGATGCCCACAGAAGGGATGGAAGTTGAAATGAATGTAACATATAGCTTTATAGATGATCCTGATAATGACCTGCTTTGTGGTAATATTACCTGGAGGATACCTGATCCATCTCAACCTGCCCATTGGCTGCATGAAGAAGATACCTGTATGTATAGATAACCATAATCGAACATTTCAGTCAATTATATTTCTTTTCATTGAAAAACAATAACTGGAGTAATGGAAGAATCTGCTTTTAACAATTTTATTTTTATGTTTGTTATTTTTTGTAGCAGTTGGTGTATACAGACTTTCCTTTTTTTTAAATGGGTAAATTTTAAATTTATGGAGAAAAAATGCCTGCAGTTAAAACCAAAACAAGTGTGATGTTATAACTTAATGATATGATTAACTTTCTAAGCTAATTTATATTTTTAATACATATTCAGCAGAAACATGAATAAGTCACTGGTGACAAAAGCTTATTTCATATCTTAACAAACCTGGAATTCCTAATAGAAAATTAAAAGAAATTTTACAACATATCAGAGGGACGATTTTCAGCTTACTGTAGTAAATTAAAATTATTATTTTATAGTAGTTTATTCGATGTTAATACGCAATTTTATATGTGACAAGTTTAAGGTTTAACTTGTCATATAAAATTGTGCTCCATAGTTCTGACATGAGGGCCATTCCATAAAAATCAATGAGGTGTGATCCATTTGGTCTTTGATTTTGATAATTATTGGGTTATCTCTTGCATGCATCAATGTAAAAAAAAAAAAAAATACGAAATTTCCGATTTACAGGTTTCTTTGCTCTTCTGATGAAAAAGATATCTTTTTAAAAAAATATCCTGTTTTTTAAATTATGAAAAAATAACCTTCACGATTTAAGAAATATATTATAGGTATATGGTGGCTGAAGTTGTGCTAAATTTCAAAGTGAAGAAACTATGGGTTCTTAAGATAAAAAATGTTGACATTCAAAACCACACATTAGTCAAGGAACCCTCTTCCACAGGAGGTAAATATAACCCCTCAACATAGAGAATGTTAGGAAAGCTTTGATTAACTTAACTGACATTTATGTTAAGTGAATCACAATACTTTTTTTTAAAGGAGGGTTAGGTACTAGTTCCCCTATGTTATTTCCGGGCGTGGCCAATGTGATGCTGTTTAGTGTGGTCATGGTCTCATCTGAAAAGAACCTGATTGGGGGCTTATTTATTAAGAGCGAGCAGTTGTCTAAACCTGGGATCTAATAAAGTTTACCAATGCTTTTTTTCAACTGAAAAGGATGCGATGGGAGTTCACTCGTATATTACTGTCACATAAACTCCCGAAATAGGCCATGCCCAACAGTAGCACAGGAAAAGAATTACCAAGGTGCATTGGTAATTTGAATTCATTGTGCATTTAGAAATTTAACAATATTTCAAATAACTTCAGAAGGGAAATTAATTTTATCAACTTTATTTCTATAGCTTCAATTGCACTAAGGCATGTGGCATGTAGGTTAAATTCTGTTAATTTTACTTGGGAAGACTTTCCCTCCAGCTAGATTATGTCGAAGAGGAAAGGGTAGGTAATCTACAGTGTCCCTGGGACCCGCCCATTTTACTTGAATAATTAAAGGTTTCAGGGGGAAAATAATATTATTCCAATTGCTATTCAGTGACTAATTGTGAGTGCGAATGTAGAAATTATGGCATTTTCTTCCAGACAATATCTTAAAAGTATTCTAAACAACAGCTGATATTAATGATTATTATTAGGCCAATATCAGTACTTCAGACTCACATATATTCAACCTTTTGACTTATTAATTCTTTATCAAATAAAAAATAAAGTCATAAACTCACTTTTTAGGTTAGATATTCCTTTATAATTATCTCTATAATATTTTACTTCTTTTATTTTTTTTGCTTGATCCATGGTTAAAAGAATATATCCAAGTGGAAAATCATTTTTATTGTAGATGACTTGAACTTCATCTACACCGAAGCTAATATATAAATTAATAAATTAAATTGGGATATATAATAAAAATTAATTATTAATTGAATAAGATTGCCTTTTTTATTTATTTTTTTAAATAGAAAAATATATTATTTTTTTATTAAAATAAAAAAACATTATAATTACTTTTTTTAAAAATAATTATTAATTGAATGACTTTTCAAGTCAAAAGTTTTTAATATGTAACTAACTAAGTTTCTCTATTGAAATGACACCTGGTGATTTGACCATTTTACAGCATGCTAATAAAATGCGTTTGGGTTCATACTTGATATTGATAAAATGACTTTAAATGAATCTTGGATACACCCTAAAGGACTTAAAAAGCAAGAGGTTATGGAAACTGAAAGGAAATATTGTATTAATATTTTTACCGACAGCAGCAAAGACTAAGACAAGGTGGGAGCTTACATTGTGATTTTCAAAAGTTGATCCATAAAGAACATTTCAAGCTCGGGCTTTTGCTCAAAATAAATTGTTCTAATAATCAAGCAGAACTGTTTACCTTCTTAGAAGCTGTATTATATTTAAAAATTCAGATATTTGGAAAATATTCTATTTTGTCTATAAAGGGACATTCATAATTTAATTTATAATAGTTCTAAATTGGACAGGTATAAAGGCCAACTGGTCATTACAGAACTCTTGAACAGAGACAAATGGTCCTGATATGTCCTTAATATTTCCCTATTAGGTCTCCAATGAAATACTTAATAGAGAAATATTTTTCAGAATTTGAGGAGACAAATAACTTCTCGGAACTGTAACATTTACATGTAAACATATATATATATATATCCTTTTTTTGAAACGGCACATCTTCAATTCTCTATTGCAAAGTTAGAAGGTAATTTAAATCAATTTTATAAAAATATATGGCATAAAGAAAGTTCTTCATACTTTCCTGAAAAAGAAAAAGCTTTGTAAGGACCACATGATAGGAGAAGATGGAAGGATTTCCAAGTAAGGGGGCATAAATAAAAGGTATTGTGCTCTCCCCTAAAATTACAAAAAACGGACTTGTGTCCTTTCAATATTAAATGATTCAATTTTATGGAATTATTGTTTTTGGATTTTATTTATTTATTCCACCCTACCGTACCTCTAGGGTAATACGGGTTTTTGCAACAGTGATATGATACGCCTGCCTGCATAACATAGCACTGCTGCAAGTACACCATTATACAGTTTTCATTGCAATATTTTCTATTTTTCTTTCGAGATTAATTAGTCTCGCCTCCTCAGTCTGGGGGCCTCCCAGCAGCTTCTTCTCTTCTACCAATGGTATAGTGGGTTAGGCCGTTTTTGGTTTTTATCAAAAACATTAATAATACCTCACAAAATACAGATTTTAGGACTTTTTCACCATCTAGTTTTCCCTCCAAATATTTAATCTCTCCCAACAAGAGTACATCAAGACAAAATTTAAAAAGTTACTCATTTATAAAACCTGACATTACCGTGGTTGTAGCTATTTTTGTCCCTCTTTCAATGAAAACTTACATTACTAGCGGAATATAAAAGGCAGACTATTATACCTTTATTGGAAGTTTAATTTTATACTATTGAGGTAAAGATTTATTCCCTGAAGTTTGTTTATGTATTGAACCCCACTCAATGCTACAAGGCTCATTGGAAAGTGCTACAGTAGGAGTCCTGAATTTTGCCTATCCAGGTTAAATTAGAAAAGGGATATTAAGCAAGTACAGGTCATTGCACTGGATTGAGATTCTCATTTTATTTTCCCTCCAAAGGAGGGCACAATCAATGATTTATTACTCCCTTTAAAAACCCTAAGGATGGTATTCCTACCAGGAAACCAGCAAACTGTTCCCTTTGGCATTGCTGGATGTTATGCTAGCCACTAAAACCCCTAAGTTTCCTGGTTCTTACATTTTGTACCCTAGTTTTTCATAAATAATCAGAAATTATTTAGTCTAATGAAAGTTTAAAAATGTTTAATTAAAAAGAGTGAAAATAAAATAAATAAAAACATAATCAGTAAGTAAAAGTAATAAAAGCAACATCCTTTATACGTGATATTATCAAACTCTTGATATATCAGTGTTAGGAATGCCTGATATAAATAAATAGGTTATAACCTTTATTAATTTATTAATCTACAAAGTGTCTATATAATATCTGATAAAGGGGAATTTGAATTTAAAGGATTTTCATTCATTTGTTTCCTATTTAACTCTGTTTTTACAGTAAGAAACTTATTAGCATGTTTTGGTTAAGTATATTTTATTGATTGCATTTTCAGCTATTAATTATTTTTTTAATATCTTATATACATACCTGATGACACTATAATTAGTGTTATAATGATATTATAAGTAGTGTCAGTCAGGTAACGTGAATATTACTTATTTATTCATGTTTTATTAACTAGATGAAGGAGTCTATAATACATTTATTCTGGACTCAGATAATAAAGATTGGAGTTTATTGTTGCATTGTGCTGAAAAGCCCAAAAGTCCACGCTACCTTACCAGTCTGATAATGAGCAGGAACACCACATTACCAGCAGGCGTTATTAGTTACCTGAGAGACAAGCTGCCAAGGTAATTTGTATGAATTTTTTCATACCAAATTTCATAAGATATTCATACTAATATAGATAAGCTAATATAATCAAAGGTTCAAGTAAATTCTTTCTAGGAATTCACTCAAGCCTACTGATTAACTTTTTAAAGTCAGACAGAAATGTTCTCATCAATGAGTAATGAATAATTCCATTGATCTACTATCACTATATATATGTAAAAGTGAATATTCACTTTAAATGAATGTCAAAAATTATTACTTTAATAAGATTCATGAAATGGTTGGAAACAGTGTAACAGGTAACTGTAAGAAACAGTGACGACGTACTTCAAATAGTGAACTTAATAAGAATGGATGAAGTGAAGTGTGACCAAGAAGATAATCAAAACGAAATCAATTCTGTCAAAAATGTTTTCAAAAAAGGTGATTTAATTTTTATAAAGATAAGAGGGAGAGAACGCATATTTGTTTCAATGGAGTTTGGCTTATTATTGATAAAGAAAATTCACTTGTACTATGGAAACATGGGAGTAGGACACATAGCAGCTATGATACGACCTTTCTATTACTTCAAAAATATGGACAAGCACATTAGGAATTTTGTAATAAGTGTGAAACTTGCAAAAAGAACAAATCGAGAAGAGCTCGAGAAATTGGTTATTAATCTCAATTAGGCCCAGCCAAAGAGCCTTATGAGATTATGTCTCTAGATATAATTGGAGGCTTTGCAGGAAATAGATCACCTAAACGTTATCTACACCTTTTGGTGGATCACTTCACTCGATTTGCATGTACCTACACTTCTCGAGGTCAGAAAACGCAAGATCTCATTGAATTCCTATGTCTAATTTTCGAAAGACATAGAGTGAAAATCCATCTTGCAGACCAATACCCTGGAATAAAATCCAAGAAATTCAAAAATTTTCTTCAACAAATGAATATTACATTGACTCTTAAAGCAGTAGATTGCCCATTCTCAAATGGTTTGAACGAACGCTTAAACCAACCACTAGTCAACCGCATTCGTTGTAAGATTAGTGATAAACCACGCCTACCATGCCCCAAATTAGCTGCATGTATGTATGCATATGTACTGAAGAATATAATCGTACAACTCACAGTATGACTATGTTTTCCCCACTTAACCTACTTACTGGAAAACAATCAATAATTACCCCTGCATCTCTGAATTCTCCGTCAGATTTAGAAGAAGATAGACATCGGGCCTTAAAAAATTCTAGAGCCCACCATTTGTTAAATAAAATGAGATCAGACAAGAAAAGAAAGACTATGATTTCCAAGTTGGTGATTTGGTGTATCTAGAAACAGGTAATCGTTTAAACCTGTAAAAATTGGATCCTTTACATTCAGGACCATTCAAAATCATACGGAGAGTATCTTCAAAAATTTATGAAATTAATTATGAACGAAGGCATTCACAAGCTGATTTCGTTCATAGTAGCAAACTTTTACCCTTCGAGGGGGGAAGATGTAAAACTGAATATTTTATTTAGAAAGCCTTGTTTATGCTTGTTTTAATTAAGAACATATGTTTGATTGCTTTTGTATTTATAGTTGATTCAGATTTTAGTTTTGTGCTTGAAGATAATTAATGAACTTTAAAAACCGATTTACCTTTTTGGGACAAATACGGCTTAAAGTTATTTATTGAAGCATAAGAACATTACATATATATTCTATTTATGGAGGGATTGACCAATACCAAATTCATACATACCAATTTATACCAAGTCAGAAATTATTACTTTAATAAGATTCATGAAATGGTTGCAAATAAGATTGACCAATAACTAATTCATACAATTTCAGAAATTATTACTATAATAAGTCTTTTTTTTTAGTGTGAAATTTCATTTTCATGAACGTTTGTTTTAATTTTATAATGTATTGTGTTACAAGAAAAACTTTAAATGAGATTTGATATAACTATTACCCAAACTTTTGGTTCATTGCTTGAATTCAGTGATTGAGTATAAGAAATATATATTAATAACTACATTATGGAAACAAAAACAAGGAATCATTATTTAATTTTTTATTTAAAACAGAAACATATTACTTTTTTTTTTTTTTTTTTTTTTAATATTTTATCATACATTATACTATTTACCTGAAATAAAACAGTCTATTGACAAAGCTGCTTTACAACTACAACATGCTTAAATCTCATGTTACACAATACTTAAGTTGAACAATAAATAAGAAATTTATATAGGTGTGACATTTAACTATCAAACAAACCTGTTACTATTTTTCTATGAATTATCAACATCCTCCAAATTGATTAATTATTTACATGCCTCATTTGTATGACTATGAAAGGGATAATCAGGATATATTAATATCTTAAAATAGTTTGGCCAAAATGTAACTAAACGGTCATATTGCTATGCATCAGGAATTCTTTAAAACAGGTTTGAAGTTTTCATTGAACAGAATCTATTTCAAATAACAGCATCAATTGAATCTTGCTTCATGCAGTTTGTTATGTTAAATATATGAAAGGGGGAAAAATATTTTTTAAATATATTCTACGACAGCGGGAAAATGAGTTTGAGTAATATTTTTCTGTTAACTCCTATTGGGGCATATGACATTGATGAATGTTTTCCAATCTCTCTGACTAGCAACAGTCCTCCTTATTCCTTTCATAAAGTTCAAAACCAGTCAGGATCAAAACTAGAGGGGGGAGCATTTTCATGGTCCACCAACATAGTTGTTGAGGTTGTATCATTTTTGGATGGTAAAGGTGAATCAAACCAAAATTTTATGTAAGTAATTATAACAGCACTTTATTAGTTGTTTGTAAAAAAATTAATTTTTGTTCTATTTACATTTAATTTATTAATCACATCCTTGTGAAGGGCAGCTTCCCCTACCTGTGTACGCCCATGAATAATTTTTTCTCTAAGGACAGGTGTGACGTATCTAATAGAAAATTTTGAAATTCTGATCATTAATAAATAATAATTGTATAATTGTAACTTAGGGCAAAAAACAAGTACTTGTGTCTAACAAAAAACATAATTGTATGTTATGTTTGCATGCACACAAAAGTATTTGTGTGCATGCACACCTGAAATCTAAAATATTCTGTTGCCCCAAAATGTCAAGGTCTCTTAATTAACTGGAGGATCATTGCCATAAATTTTATAATAATTCAATTAAAAATCTCCACACTAAAACACATTAAGATAGTAAAATGTTATATTTTATTGCCATAGAGAGGTTTCCCTTCCCCCAGATAAATAATAAAGTTACATACTTCTAGAATGGGAGAAAATAATTTTACTTAACAATACATTAATGGGAAGATAGATAAACCTTTCTCTAAGGAATAATTTTGAAAATCGAAATTCCTATTCACAATAGTTGTATTTATAAAATTCTGTAATTAAATTTATTTTTTTATAACTGTAAAAAAGTTAAATCTAAAAAAGAACTTTGATCAAATTTTAACTCTAGTTTTTAATATCTCAGACAAATACAGACAAAAACGTATCAATCAGAAATTAGCTATATTTTACTTTAATTGATCATAAGACATCACTATTTTTCAAATTTATTTTAATGAGGTAAATAACCCTTACTTTTTTGTTTGATTATGTGTTCACAGATACGACATCACTTTGGAATATATGTTTCCTATGCAACAAAATGAATGTGGAGACCCTACACGGAATTTGCACTATGCAGTGCCATTAGCTAAAAACTCAAAGCATTCCTCAAGAAAACACCCGTTTCGTCATAGAGGTCGTCGCTCTAAAGCAAATAAGCGCAAAGGAATATGATAATCCTCTTAGTAATTCTTCAATAATTGTGCTATAATAATTAATGAATAAAATAAAGGAGGATGTGAAAATTTTATGCAATTATTCTTATTAAAACTCATTAATAATATGAAATTGACTATGTTTGTATTTTAGAAATAAAATTGTACTCAATCCAAAAATATAATCAATGAGCCCGCCTTTCCCCCACCCATTTTGTATCAATTGAAGTAGGAAAAGAGGGAGAAAATGAACATGAAGAAATTCAAGAATCTTAAAATTTCAATGCATAGCATGTTATTATTTATATGCTGATTTATATTAACATTTTCCTTATTCAGTTCATTTTTAAAAGTTGATTGCTTCAACTCGGAGTCATTATCAAATAAAGTAGTTGACTTATACTCTCTTATAATATGTCCCTTTTGTTTCATTTGTATTAGTCTTAAAGGATTTGCTTTTTTACCTAAATTTTCTTCTATTTGTGATTTTAATTCTTCCATTTCTTTTTCAAGTAACAATGATTTTTCATCCTCTTTGATGTCTAGCCCATTTTGTTTTAGGCAGATCTTCAAGAATTTTATCAGGATTCGTTTATCTATGTTTACTATATGAGAAATATTATTTATACTTTGGTTTAGGCCATTTTTTAATCTATTTACTGGATCCATTACTTGTTGATTAATGTATTTTTTGTTTGTTCGTAATTTACCCTTTTCTTTATAATAAATTGATTTGCTGAATAAATCATATTGTGCATAGGAAAAGAATTCTTTTGACCTTTTTTTCTTATTAACGTCATTAGAACCTTTGATAAGTGGATGTGCTGTTTCAATATACTGCCAATTATTGTCTATTACTTGATTTGAATCAATTTCCTCTATGTTTTGTCCATTTCTTAAAATTGAATCTTTAATCTTCAAGTTTTTAGATTCAAATAGAACAGTGTTCTGATTTCCTTTGGCACTAGGTCCGTTATGTTTCTTTTTTATCAGTATTAGATGGTTCATTTTTTTACTTAAATGTTTTTCTATTTGTGATTTTAATTCGTTCATTTCTGTTTCAAGTAATAACAATTTTTGATTCTCTTCAAAATTAAACTCTTTTTGCTTCAGACAGATTTTCAAGAACTGTATCAAAAGCTTATTGTCAATGTTCACAATTTGACAGATATTATTGATGATATTGTTCAAGTCATTTTTAATTGTATTTACTGAATCCATTATTTGTTGATTAATGTAATTTTTATATTCTTGCAATTTATTACTTTCTTTGTAGAAGATGAATTTACTGAACATATCATATTTCGAAGATTTAAAGAATTCTTGAGATGGTTGTTTCTTGTTAATATCATATAAATCTTTGATATGTGGGTATGTTATTTGAAAATAAAATACTTGTTTTGTTACATCCTTTCTGATTGGATATGTGTTAGGTATGGTATTAATGGACACAGATCTGAGCATATTGTTCATTATTGATTTGTTGAGTGAAAAGCCGCTTAATCCATCTGAATTATTCTTTGCATTAATCAATAAATCATTTTTGTTAGTAATTATCTGGTCCATCGAATTTCTATTAAATGTAATTAATGGATTAAAGAGGGGTCTGCCATGTCCTATTGCGAAGTCATTTTTATTTTTCACTTCTTTTCCTTTTAAACATTGAACTAATTCTGCATTCTTTGTGGTTTTGTACCTTTTTTCATCATAAATGTGATATTGTTCTATGTTCTGTGTTGTTGGGATATGTATGATCTTATTTTCAGGTTTATTAATTATGTTAGACTGACCATGTTTATTAAAGGAATGGTTTTTTGTACATCTCTCAGTTTTATCTACATTTTCTTGCGGGTCTATTTTAAGGCAAGGCTTACTGATAACCTTTTCTACAAATTCTTTCTTTGTATTTCTTTTTAATTCATATTTAGTGAGCAATAATTTCCTTGTTTTGTTATATTGATGGTAATACTTTTGCGAGATAGTCTGAGTTTGATTATGATTTTCATTTGTTAAATGCTTGCTATATGTCTGTGGTGTATTTTTGCGCTCTCTTAACTCTTCCTTATATTTCTCTTTTAATTCTGTATAACTATTAATAGGAAATTTGGTTGTATTCTTTTCTTCTTTTATATTTTGGTTACTTTCTTGTTTGTTTCTCTGGTCCTGGTGACTAGCTGTCGGTTGAACAATGCTGAAGTACTCTTGCCTTATGTTATAAATGATTACTTGATGGAAGTTACCATTTATATGATACGCTGTTGATGTTTTTATTGCCTGTTCAAAGTATTTTTTCTTATATCTGATCATTTCTATATTTTTATCTGGTGATTGTAATGATTCTGTTGTTTCGGTTAGCTGGATATGAGGTATAGTCTCAGGTTTGTCTTCTAAAGAATGGTCACTATGACAATTTTCATGGTCAAATGTTTGAGAATACTTGTTGACCTCGTCTTTATCGCTCGTACAACTTACACATTCATTGAGGTCTGGAGGATCCATTGAGTTCAAAATATATTTTAATAGTTGATTCCCAACTTCTTCTAAACCTTTTTCTTCTTGTTTAACTTTTGTTTCTTTTTTGCTAGTTTTTAAGGTATTACTTTCGCTCATACTTTTATCTGCTTCTGAATCATTTTTGGCTTTTTTATTATACTTCTTCACAACCATTTTGTATTCATGTTTCACATTTACTTCTTTAATCACTTTAACTATTGTTTTAGGATCATACACTATGTATGGACGGCCAGTATTTTTATCATATTGGATTGGGATGTTCTGGAGAAGCTTGTTGACACGATCAAGAGCAGTTATTATGTTACATATGTTCATAGGTTTGTTTTTTATACATTCATAATCTATTCGGAAAGTGTACAATTTAGAAGAAGAGTGTTCACTTTTTGGTGGCTTAATCTTTTTTATTATGGAGGGAGGTTCTGAGGGTGATACTAGTGAATGCTTTGATTCTTGTTCTGATAGTTCTGCAGGAGTGCTTTCTTTTTGGGTTGTTAATTCTAAATTACTTGATTGGCTATCACTGTCAGTAGTCATAGATGATGCATGCATGCTAAGGTAGGTGCATGGTTCCTTTTCAAAATTTAACTCTGTAAGTGAATCGTTCTTTGTCAGGAATATAGGTGTAGGGGGCTCTGAAACTTTAACTTGTTTTTGTAGTTCTTGTAAGATAGCACTTAGCCTTTCTTCTTCTGAAATATTTTCTGGTTTTGGTTCTTTGATTAAATTCTTTTTTTTCTTTACAGATCTCTTTTCTTTGAAGAACTTTTTGTTTTGAATGGGGACCTTGGATAAATCTACATCCTCGGTATTGTTTTTTAACTTATTAGGTACATCGTTGGTTGAAAGCTCATTGGTAAATGATCTGAATAATTCATCATTTGAATCTGAATCTCTCAATGAATTCATTAGAGGTTGGTTTATATCAAGGTATTTTGTCTGCCCAGTTTCAATAAAAGTTTCTGATTTCACTTCTCGATCAGAATCCATGTCATAACTCTCGTCTGAATCATTTCCTCCCAGCTTTTCAACAAGCTCCCTTAAACTAATCCCACTGGATTGTTTTGTCAATTTGCATTTTTTTCTAGTACCAGTATTATTCGGATCACCTATTTGATATTTATGATATTTTCTATTGATAGATTCATTATATAGAAGATCTTTATTCAATTCCTCTTTGAAGTTTTTTACTATTTTATCTGTCTCTTTGGAATACTTGTTTTGTGAAATAGCCTCTTCAACATCATGGAGTAGATTAATAACAGAAAAATTAGAATGTACATTTGATTTAATTGAGTTAGGATACACTGAAACAAAATAAAAGTTTACAAAAATTAAGCTAATTTACTCAAATTAGTATAATAACTTCTAAATGTTTACATCTATGCTCAATACAAACAATGAGAACTTAAGTTCCAATATCCTCTTTTTTAATACCTACCTGGCTAAGTCAACGCAATAATTAACAGAGCTCCCCTGTCATCACTCTAGATGTATTAAGCCCCAATTTTGGCTATGTACATGCTACTGTGGGAATCCTAAATAAAAACAATTTAAAAGATAACAAGAAACATAAGATAGGTTTACATGAGGAAGAGAGCTATAGCAGTGCTAAGGGGTAAGGGGCCGAGCATGGTAGAGCATGACACGCATTAGTATTCTCGAGTCTAACAGCTATGGTTAATGTCCATCCTGAGCGAGTTTTTGGTGAGAATTTTGGTGGACCCACAGAATAAATCTTGACCTTCCCACCTTGGCTATAATCGGTTGGTTACACCTTTAGGGTAATCCTTCTTTGCCACATATGGCCAGGTAGGGGTACCAAACAAAAACCAATATATATATATATATATATATATATATATATATATATATATTTAGGTAAGGTAAAAATGAGAGTTTATTTTTTAAGGAAAATTAATGTCAAATATGACATAGTAAACTATTTTGGCTTTAATATTATCATAAACATTCAATTACACCTGTACTATACTAAAAGCATTCTGAAAACAAATGAATAGTGGTTTTACTCAAGAAAGAATTGTAATATTTATCATATTTTATGTTCTGCACAAATTAAATTCATATCCAGGAGTTCCCCAAGGTTACTTTAATCTGTCCTTTGTTTTTGTGGTTTTTAATACAACTAATCTTGTTGGAAAAATAATTAATTAATAAATCTTGTGAAACTAGAGATTAAAAATGAATGGGCAGTTGAACCTCATCATCAAATAATTGATGATAAAAATAAGTTTAAGATTCTTAGGAGGTATTCTTAATAGGAGGTGAAAGAGAGAGTAGATACTCTTAATCCTGGTCTCTGATTTTTAATTGTGATAATTCGAATTAGAAAATAAATTAAGAGAGCTGCCTGTCAACTGGGTCATGAAAGAAATTCTCTTTGTGCAATCAGTTGAACGGATTGTACTCTTTCCTGCCCTTCTTTCTATGAAATACCATTGATTTCTTCAAAATAATGGTTGGATTGGTTTTTGTTGAATTATTTCGTTTTCATCATTTTGGACTGATGAAAACGAAAAAAAAAGTTTTATATGGATTAGCTAATATTTATAAACCTAATATAATTTTAATTAGTGTAGAATAAAATTACCTACCCCTTTGCCTTCCCATGAGCCTGGATTTTCCATACTTGGCTAAGAGGAAGCGGTAGTGGATCCTTGTGGCCTGGAAGGTGGACACTGGGACCTGCCTTGGGCCTTTGTTCCACTTGGGGCTGCTCAGCGCCCTGGCGAGGCTCTCAGAAGGGATCATGCAAGGCTTTGGCTTCCGCGACCCGTTCCTCATCCTCCTCCTCATGATCACTTTTGACCTAAGGGTTCTTGGATTGAAGAATGAGTTCAAAGAAGGAGTCCTCCGCAAAATGACCGTCTGTGGAGGCTCGTCTAAGGCTTTAGCCCACATCGGCAGCGGAAGCGGGGGGACTATCGCTACCGGCTTAATGTGCTGTTCCATTATCTCATTTCTCAAAGTGAAGCTCTTGTAAGTGGATTTCATAGACCATTTCAGATCTTCCACTATTGCTTTCTTTTTAAAATCTTTTTTCCAACTAGATAGTAACTTCTCCATTGATTCTATATTTCCTGTTAGAGATTTATCTCTGTTATAGGTCCTTTTTTTGACTATTTTTTTCGATTTTTCATGTAACGTTAACTTATTCCTTATTAACTTAGTTGTGTTGTTTTTTATCATTTGACAGATATTACTATAATGTAGGGATCTAGTGTTCTGTTTCAGGACTTGACTCTTAACACACTCTTTTTTTTTCTTCTTGGGCTTTTTGCGAATCAGAGTATATACCGACTCTCGCATACTGAATTCAGTTTTTGCTGTTAATTCGGTCTTTGTCTCACCATTCATAGATTGGTCAGTTTTTTTGTACACGATTTCCCTGGCAAGTTGTTTCATCAAGTTAAAAGTTTGTTTTTTCGATAAATCTTTAGATGTACCAGTTACTTCTTTTTTTCCTACTAACTTTTCAACTAAACCTGACATTGTTTGAGAGAATTCTTGCTCCATGGAAGCATTTACTCGTACTTCTGTAAACATCTCTGTAACTTTCCCCTCCCCAAATTTATGATAAACAAGAATGATCTTTTGCGGAACTGGAACAATTTCTACTTATAATTTTTACCTTTTTATACAAATTTTACTATTCCTAAACTATAACCTAATTTGGATTTAAACAGAAATAATCAAAATTGATTTTGAATAACATGTGAGATAATCGATATATCAAATCTTTCTCTCTTTTTTTTTTTTCTTTTCTTTGGTTTTTCTTATTTTTTATTAATATAAAATGTAAACATGTCTTGTTTTTACTTATGTTTTACGATGGCCAGGTATTCTTTTCTATATGTGCACATTTGTTATTCTTACGGGATTGAGTCTCAGAATAAAGCATCTCTCTCTCTAAAGCCTGAATTACACCTACCCAATACTGGGCCGAGACAATGCACTCGGCTGAGTGTTCGGTTAATGTAATCAGCAAAGTCAGCACTCGGCCTAGTATCAGGCGAGTGATTTGGGCGAGGCAGTGGATAGAAGGGTGTATGTACAGTAGACTCCCTCATATCCGGATCCCTCATAACCGGACTCCCTCATATCCGGACTGGCCAGATGGCAACCCCGAGTCGCAAGAAATGGACAATAGGAAAGCTTAAACACGAACGCGACCGGATACGTCCCTTTAAAGAGTGTAGACACCTGTGTAGCTAAACTTCGTTTACTGAGAAGTCCCCCACTCTCCTCAGCACGTGCATTTCCTTTTCCACCAGTTTTCTTTTAACTTTTGGCTAGTTCGGGTGTCTTTTAACGTGTTCTACTCAGTATGTCTGGTAACAAAAGGAAACGTGTGGTTATAAGTATTGATCATAAGATGGAAGCAGTCAAACGGATAGAGAAAGGCGAATCTATGAAAAAAATAGCTGAGGAATTGAACGTCGGTACCTCTACCGTTTGTGACTGGATGAAAAATAAGGATAAATTTTTGATGCACTCACCAAAGGTGTCAACCAGGAAGCATACAACAAAAATATTTAAAAGCTGTACTTACGAGGAGGTTAATGAAGCTCTTTATCTGTGGTTTGTTCAGCAGCGGGGTAAAGGGATTCCGATTTCAGGCCCAATTTTAAAGGAAAAAGCCTTAGGTCTTGCCAATAAGTTAGGAGAGACTTATAAAAACTTCGTGGCTAGTGATGGCTGGCTGAGTCGGTGGAAAACTAGGCATGGGATCCGCCAACTAACAATCAGTGGGGAAAAACTGTCAGCTAATGATACCTTGGCAGCAGAATTTTTATCCGAGTTCAAAGACATCACTAAAGATTTAGTTAAAGAACAAATTTTCAACGCAGACGAGACCGGATTAAATTTTAGAATGCTTCCGAATAAAAGTTTAGCGTCTCAATCTGAGAGTTGTGCGCCAGGATATAAAAAATCTAAAGATAGAATTACTTTTTAAGATAGAATTCTGCTTTGCAGCAATGCGACAGGAGAATGTCGCCTGCCATTAATGGTTATAGGAAAGGCTAAAAATTCACGAGCCTTGAAGCTTATGAACAGCAACGCTTTACCAGCATATTACAAAAATCAAAAAAGTGCCTGGATGTCGGCTGAATTGTTTTCAGAGTGGTTCCACAAACAATTTGTACCAAATGTGGAAAAATATTTACAATCAAAACAATTGCCCAAAAGAGCCATTTTATTTATCGATAACGCTCCTTCACATCCCGATATAGATAAATTAACCAATGGGCAAATTGTTGCTTATTTTTTCCCTCCTAATGTGACCAGTTTGATACAACCTTTAGATCAAGGTGTTATTGAATCATTTAAAAGGCGGTACCGAAAACTAATGCTGCAAACAATTTTATCCAATGAATCAGCAAGTCTTACGGACGCCATTAAATCTATAAATATTAAGGATTCAATTTTCTGGTCTGCACGAGCATGGGATTTGGTGAAAACAACCACCATATCGAACTCGTGGAATAAACTTTTCTGCACTGACAATCAGAATTTAGAGGCACCAGAAACAGAGTTAGAAGATATAATTAGGCAAGTTGAATGATATAATTAGGCAAGTTGAATGATGTGAAGATATGAATCACACTGAAGTAACAGAATGGGTGACTGGAGATGCAGAACACGAGCTCACGGATCAAGAAATCATCGAGCTTGTCCGACAACAGAAAGATGATATGGAAGGTGAAATCGATGATGACATCGATCCTGTAGAAGATCTGGTATCACGTCATTTAAAGCTCTTGACGTGAGTAACTTGTTTCTTACATAGCATGACTTTTGATATTTTAATCAAGTACCTACTCCAGAGACTGATCAAGTGTATACACATGTTACAACATTTGAAAAAAAAAATCCATAGTTATTAGTTAATGAAAATTAACGAGTGCGAGAGCTAACTGGAGCGCGGGGACTAGTTGGCGACGGTGGTGGTTCCTGGTGGCGTCGGGGAAGTAGGCGTAGGGGCGTAGGGAAGTAGGCGTAGGGGAAGTAGAGTCTTAGGCAGTATAAAAATTTCTAATTAAATCGAAATAGTAAAAAGGAGTAATTAAATCGAAATATTAATAAAATTTAAAAAAAATAAATTAAAATCGAGCGTAGTCCTCGGCTCCAAGGGTAGAGGCTAAATATCGGTGATGGAAATTGGATGAGGCCAAAAATAGGGGGGTAGGTGCGGGAATAATATTAAAAATCGGTGTAACCGCTCTTACCCACCCCCTAAACCCTAATTTATGGCTTGAGTTATCATACCTCGAAAGCATACAAATTGAACGAGAGCGGATTGTTAGGCAGTATAAAAATTGCCAATTAGATGGAAAGAGTAAAAAGGACTACTTGAATCTTAATAATAAAAAAAAAAAAAAAAAAATCGAGCGTAGCCACGGCTCTAAGGGTAGAAGCTAATTATCGGTGATGGAAATTGGATGAGGCCAAAAATAGGGGGTAGGTGCAGGTTTTACTAGGTTAGTTTATGTTACTAGGTTAACTTAGGTTAGTTAATTTGTTAAACAATAGTTAATCGCTAACAAATGTTGTTGTTGTATAATGTTGTATGTATTACTCTTTGAAGGTCGCATTGAAATACGTAGAGCAACACAGGTTATCGACTGCGGCTGATACATTGATAATCAGGCACTGGCGTGAAGTTGCAGCGTGCGAAAGGTCGAAAAAGCGATCAAAGCAAACCCAACTTACTGAATATTTTACTAAATAAATTTTAATTGCTGTATAATGTCTAAAACGTAATAAATTATTCATCTTTTGGTATTGCAATTTGTGTTTCTTACCTCCAAAACGTCACTCCCTCATATCCGGATTATTCTCATATCCGGATCAAGCCGGCCCCAATTAATCCGGATATGAGGGAGTCTACTGTACTATTCTCTCGGCCGAGTGAAACCCACCAGTAAATATAGTAGTACGATTTATCCCCTATCTCAATCTTTTGTGATTTATTAATTTATTAAGTTCAAAATGGCTGAATAGAGCTCTGAAACAACAATTAAATTTATACATACATAATAAATCACACGGATGCTACCGTAATTTCAAATCGGCAACCTATAAAAACAAACAAATTCGTGGTACTGCTTACATCAAGTTAGTAGAGGCGATGAATTTACTTGACTTTGGTGTACCAGAGGTAAAAAATAAAATTAAAAACTTGAGGTCAACATACAAACAAAAAATAAAAAAAATTCAAGATTCTAAAAAATCTGGTTGTGGTTTATCTTCAGTTTACGAATCCAGTGTAAAATGGCTCCAGTAATTGGAACCTACCATGGAAATCGGGAACAAGAGGAAAATATAAAAAATTACTTTAAATATTTCACCATTTTTTTTTTTTAATCAATGAACTTAAAAATCAATGGCAGGCACGATCAAGTTGCAAAATTTCTTAAAAACTTTCTTGATTTGTATTATTTGCATCCTTCGCGGAACCATGTTTCACGAAGGTATAACCACAATGCACTGACTCGCCCGCTGTCTCACGAGTTTAATCACTCCAATCTTCCATATTTTGTTCGGCCGAGTGACAGAACGAGCTACTCGGTAGGTTTAATTCAGGCTTAAATATATTCGACTTCAATATAATCAAGGCCGGATCCGGAGGGGGGGGTCACAGGGGTCATGACCCCTCCCCAATATTCTATCTATTTTTATTTTTTTGTATTTTTAAAGGAATGATGCAATTGCGTAGCTGCTAAACTACAAACTCAACACTCTATATCGCAGTTCCTCCTGAAAGAAACACGTGGCAAACAAGGCAACACGTGAGTGTGCGACCGGTGGGTCATAACCTGCTTCCAAATTTTGATCTAAATCCGCCCTGAATGTAACAGAGTGATGTTTAATATTAGTGTATTTAGATAATTCAATTTTACGTTTCTCCGAAAGAAAATGCAATAAAAATCAGAGAAAGGGTTTAATACTTATAGAGGATAATATTGATTAAAAAAAAAAAACTCCTCTCTCTCCGTACACAAAAAAAAGAGATGATTAAGGTTAATAATTATTATTACAACCAGTTAGGCGATGCCCTCTGCATTATTTAGTAATTTTCAGAATGTACTATGAATGCTTACAGAATCTGGGAAATGTTGCCATTATTTAAGATACTTGTATAAATGAAGTGCTGCTAAGAGTTCTTCTTTATCTTCCTACTTAGGGCCTCTCAGCGGGGAAGTAGCCGGATCCAAGCCATACTTTTAACCAATCCTGGAGATATGGTCCGTCCATAGCAATCTAGATCTTCCTCGGTATGGAAGAGATTAATTTTTTTTTTTTTTTTTTTTGTGTCCTCTACCACCACATCAAGAGCACTTTGAAGGTGATTCAAGTCACTAGAAATGTCATGAAGGTGATTCAAGTCACTAGAAATGTCATGAAGATGTCTAACATGTATCCCTAAGTTATCCCTAAAATGCTCTATCGGATTCGTGTCAGGAGATTGTGTGGGAAGTTCAACGGTATTTACGTGAAAATCCTTTTTTATTTTATACTTTTCCTGCCTTAAAGGCAGTATGGGTTAGTTAGGCGTATCAATACACTAGTAGTTTTCATGCTCTGCCTCGACCTTCTGAATGGTGTAGACGTAAAGAAGACACGACTGTAAATAAAACAGCTGCCGGTAGGTTCATTTTTTTATATACATTTTTTCGATTAAGGCTTTAAGCCTGGTGAGATCTTTTGCCGTTTGTGGTATTCTTATCAATCTATATAACACTTGGGAGAGCACAGAGAGTCTGGAAGGGATAGCACAACTTTAGCTTGATGCAAACCATCGTCTCCATTGTGCAACGCCAGACTGTTATAACCCATTGGTGCCAAGTTGCCAGTGTACTTCTTACTGATGGCGTCAGCTATTTCGGTATCAAGAACAGGAAAAAATCTCCTGTCGAAGTCTTCTTGGTTATGGCTACTCAGAGTCAACAATCGCCAAAGGACCTATATTACTTTCCCTGACGTGAAGGTCCGTGCTGCTACCCACCTTCTGGTAAACCACATCACGAGCCTATCTGTGAGCCAGATAATCTATCATCATTGAGTTGTGCCCTCGATCAGCCATTGCCGGTATGGGATATGACTGAGATACAAAAGCCAAGTTTCCCACCTCGGCAGCCCCCCGATCACTTTTGAATATTCCAAAAACCGCAAAATCTTTGCACTTTTTTCGGCTTTCCCTTTTTTGGCCATGATGAAGCACGCTAAATCATGTCAAACTATTCTCTACTTTTTTAAACTAGATCGAATTCCATAAATTAAATATCCAAAACTAACTTAGTAGAGTGAATAACTTCTGCGATCCAATTTTCAAATGGCCTATTTTCCAAACTTGAAATTTTTATGCTGACTTGTTTCATCATACCCAATTGTCTTTATACCTTCAATAACCTATCTGATATAAAGCAGTGAAGCGGATATTTATTCAATTTGATTCAGTTATTTTGGCTCGTGCATCTAACTGTAAGACCATGCAAATTTTAAGAAAGGTAAAAGATCATAAAATTTCGTGTCAAGTGAGTGAAATTTTGGAACCCTCAACGAGGAGGCGATTATATATTTTTTAAAAGTCTCTTAAGTCATGTAAGGCCTAATTTGAAATATGAGTATATAGCAATGTTATAGATCACAATCAAATGTTTAACTACGATTCATTTTGCGATTTCATTTAATTACGATTCATTTTTCATATTAAGTGTATAAAAAATGTCTATATATAAACGCTTTTTATATAGAAATAGTAGATGATAGTTTCTGTGTCATACCCACGATCCGTCACTGCCCCCCCCCCTCCAACATAGATTGTTGAAATACATTATTTAAACAAAGAAACTTTTAATAAGTAGCAGTTTTCAGAAGTTCCTTGTTTTATTTTTATTGTTTTGTCTCCTGTTGCAAACTCTTCCCCTTGTTATATAAATCTGTTATTTTAAGTTGTGATTGAAAATTGTCAGGTTTACAACATTTTATTATCTTGCCAACCTGGAAATAAAAATTGAAAAAATAAGAATATTTGTTTTCATATTCTGAGGAAGATAATAATCACTAATAACCTTAAGGGTCGGAATGCCTAAGCCCAGACGTCTTGACCAGTGACAGAACCAAGACTCGGTATTGACATTTCCTGGGCTGCGTATGGCGGCCGAAGATGCTGTTGTCAGGGCGACGGAGTTTGGGGGAACTGCCGCTGGGTGCGTTGGTGTCGCCACGTGGACCTCAGTCGTCGGGGTAATCCCGCAGTGCGATGGTGGTGTCGTTTAGCTCTCTGGTGGTCTGGTGATGGCTGCTCTCTGACCTCAGGGACGAGTGATGCCGCGAAGGAAGCCCCAGTCTGCAATCTCAGCAAAACGTGAGTCATCTCAGCTTTACGATTGTATTTTCTCGAAACTGCCAAAACCGCCCCGATTGTGCATATGATAAGGGGCTGTGGGTTATCAGTCTGTTTGACATTTAACATTTACCTCCAAAATATAGATATTTATGAATTTTGTACCATATCTGATGGTTAAGGATGGTCGAGGACCCATCCGTAATGAGATGTAGGCCTTCAATATGTTTCTACGGTAGCGGAAGTATTTAAGGTTGACAGGACTATCAATTCTGCGACTCTTAGTTTCTTGAATGTCCTCAGCGAATCACTACTACATGTGATACAATCTAAGCATTGTTGCTTTATTAATTTTTTTATAGTTCTCTGAATTAAAATTGATCAACATTAGTTTTCCACCAACTCTTGATTGAAATATTTTAATTGGCATACTCTTTTAAATTTCATAATGATTATTGCCAAATGAACAAATATCCCTAAAGATATTAATTATTATTTCATTTTTATCAAAATTTGATTATATTTCTGTTGATTTAAGATGAACGAATAAATTTACCATTTTCTATTTTCATTATATTAATAATTAATTTTCATGGAGGATTTTAAAAGTATTAGACAAAAAGTGATTTTTTAAAATGCAGTTTAAAAAATAGTAGGGGCAGTGGTGAAGCTGACAGTTTGGCGGAAGTGACTTGATAACCTGATTTACCGAAAGTAAATGAAATTACAATTCGCAGTCCTGACAGGTTCATTCTAGAAAAAAGTTTTCATACATTTAAAATTAAGTTACATTAATGATATATAAATTAAGATGTCGTAACTTGGATCATAACAGGGAGATTAAATTTTTGATAGCATACTCCTTAGAAATATCAAAGTAATTGGTTTATTTTAATAATTAATCAGAAGTAAATTTGATGTTTTGAAGTCGTGGGAAGTGATTGTTTTCTATAATTAATTTAGGCCATTTGGTTGTGCAAATTTAATTTAAACTGCTTGTTTATTGACTCCTTATTGCTAAGGCATTGACAAATTAACTCACCATATGAAAAAGCGGGAAACGGTCCTCGAATTCGTGATACTCTCTGTATGATCATACGATCGGGTAACACAAACTTAATATCTATGTTCTATAATTCATATATTTATATGTATAAATAAGTTTTCAATTAAAGAAACACTTTAAGAATTATAAATGTTCCAATAACGTAATTAGTAATGAATTCCTTACTCATTTTGAACACACATATATATATATATATATATATATATATATATATATATATATATATATAAAATCATATACGAAAAGTTTTTTTTGGGGGGGGATTATGTTATGCAAAACTTTATGTTTTGAATATTCAAAGAATAAATGCTTGTTACTTAGGTTACCTACAATAAACAATATATTGAAATTTTGTTTACCGTGATATGGTATCCTCCTTCTACATATGGTCCCTTTAAGGAACTGAGATAAGGAACATCATAGACCTATTTTTCTTAGACTCGATTTTTTTCACGTTACGAATTTGAATGATAATTTAAAAACAATAAGTAAGTGATTCGTATGTTGAAAGTAGACAAAATATTAATTTAAATTTATTTACACCAGATTAGTTAAGGATTGATATTGTTATTGTTTTTTTCTTATTAGGTACCATATAGTTTTCCTATATGTTTTTTATTACTTAATTCATCTGAACCTCAATTAAAAAAATTTCCTCTCGACGAAGGGACTATCGGATATTGATGTAAGTAGCCCGATGTTCCCGAGTGGGAAGAGGCCGTGACGTGTGCTCGGGGATTCCTCGTGGTGGGGGTAGCAGGAATGTGCACCGGGTCCTAAGGCCTTCCTGAAAACATCGCCCGCTCTGTTTATAAGCTCATCTCTCACTCGCCAATCATCTATGCTCACTCGGCCCTCATTGCATCTTATCCAAAAACGATGCCCCCTTGATCGACTACTGAAGGCTGTGGTACCAAGTAGGGATTCGACGTCAATAGCAAAACATCAATGTTAAGAAAATCTTAGCTTTTCTCTATACATTGATGTTTTAAGTGTTATATTTTTCATTAGAGAACTTTTTTAATTAGGAAAAAAAGGAAACTAAAACTTCGATGTTAAAAAAAACATCGACCTTAAAATATTATCAAAACGTCGATGTTTATAGAAACATTGACATGTGTGTCGCATCCTTACTGCTAACAATTCGTTCATGGGCGTTTTGGCAGTTATGTTGTAGGTATAGCATTTTTCAGAGAGATTTACCATCTCATTGTAGTCAATTTATTTTTTTTATTTGCCTGTTGATTTGATATGTGCTGTTATATACGCTATCAATACTGGGATTTCAGTTCAAATCTAGCCGGTCATTATTGGTCATTTTTTTTTCATATTCTCGCTGTTTGAGGTATCAAGTTTCTCTTTGGATTTTCCTATGCGTACTCCCTCATTTTATTCTCATTTTGTCTGACTAATCGACAATTTATACATGTAGTGTTTTTTTGTTTTTTTATGTATAAAAATTCGTGACATGTATAAATTTAATATTTATATTTGAGGTGAATTCTAGGGATTACAAAGTTCAATGTCAACCGAGCATAAAAAGACAGCAATCAATGCTAGGATAATAATAGAATAATTTTTTAATGCAGTTTTAATCTTGAACTTAATTCTTTTCAGAAGTCCTGTTTACGCACTTGCCCTACATAAAAGGGGGGAGCGCATGAACCTCTTCTTAAACAATTACCGATTTATAATTATTTATTGGAGTATGTGCAAAAGTAAAGAACTCCAATCAATTGTTTTGCTCCTTGAATGAACGAAAACTTGTTTACAGAGGCGTTGACCTGTGATAATATTTCACTCCTTCTTCAAGTTTACACCGAACCTAAATCAATAAGTGTGATTATAAAGCAACCCATTGAGGATAGTCTTGCAATAGAGCGGTATATAGTAGATTAAAGTTGGTACGTATGAAGTTCATAGGTACACACTCCATGCCACTTCATGCCACAGAAGTCAGTTGATGTAACAAAAAGCCCACAATTTGTAATTGGTTTGGAACCGTTAATATTTTAACAATCTTTATGAGAGCTGCAAGTATTTACTTAAAGAAAACCGAAGAACATAAATTTAATATCTGCTTTAATCGTTTTTATGGTTACATTACATCTTACTTCGAATGGTAGAATTTCTATGTTGGCATCATTCAAATGTATTTTTATTTATTTACGAACTAAAAATATTTCTTTTTATGACTGCAATTTACTCTATAATATAAGTTAACTTTATTTATTACTCAACACATTAACTAAAATATTGATGATTTTTGTTTTAACTAGGGAGTGGATGTAACGCGTCAAAATTGTTTTTGCCCACTCTTCCCCCAATAAATCTGTTTCATTCTCTAAAGGACTTAAACAAACTTATTTTTATTTTTAATTTTTTTTTCTCTTCATGGTAACCCCATAAAGAGACTATTTATTTACTGAAAATACATTTTTCATTCCTTTATAAGGCATACTTACGTATATTGTAATTTTGCAGCAGTTTACTAAGAAATTGGAAATTAGTTAAATTATCACATAGTAAATCAAGTGTAACAGAATAAAAAAGTAAAAAAAAAAATTATAAGGGATATAAAAAAAATAAAAATCAAATAAACACCTAGCACAAGTTTTAGGATGCCCTTCTGTAGTTAGGCAGTTGATCAAAATCAATTTATTTTATAAACTTCAGTAAGTGTTTCTTAAATTTAGTAAAAAGGATATTCTCTGTCTCAGGTCAGTATCATTATTTTTTATAAAATTGTTTATTTGTAATATAGTCAACTACTCCTCGAATTAAAAATAAGTTTACAACAGATCGTCTAGTAGCTACCCCACTTTCTCTCACTGCCAACTTTCCCATTTCCATTCCAAAAATATTGAGTTGAAGCATTGTGTGTCTCTCTCTCTTTCTCTCTCTCTCTCTCTCTCTCTCTCTCTCTCTCTCTCTCTATATATATATATATATATATATATATATATATAGAGAGAGAGAGAGAGAGAGAGAGAAGGAATTTGAGAAAGAGGTGACTGCCTGACTCAATAAAATTGGAATTATGAACGTAGGTTAAGAATATTTAAATTAGTTTTATTTGACATCTATCCAGTAACATTAAAATTATGGTTAAGAAGTGTTATGAATGTTTTTCCCCGGTTTTTTACGCCTTCCAAAACGATCAACTTAAAGAATGAGACAAGACTAAATATTATTTCTTACTTATTTACATCCACACGGACCTGCTCCACAGAAATTTAGTACACATTTAATAAAAATATACAGGTTTAAAATACACGCAGAATTTTGATAAGAAAACAAGCTTCATCATTCGAAAGATACCTGTATATAACGCCAATATTTCGATTTGTCTTTTTTTCGTTCCATTCTCACGTGATATGACCCTTAGATATAATAAGCAATAGAATTTTATTGTAAATGGACATTTATTTAGCTATAACGTGTGTTTCTATTATGGTAAAAATATATTGTAGAGATGAGAGATGGTCAACTGTTCTTCAATTACGATAGGTTAAATGATGGTCAGGATTTTCAGTTACAATGATATTTATTATGGTAAGCCAACGTTTCGATCCAACTTGTGGATCTTCATCAGGGCTAAAAGAAAACAAATATATGAGTATCTATGCTAGAAGGTGACAATAAATGGATACATTACAGAACTGATAATAATATAAATTTTGTTTTCTTTTAGCCCTGATGAAGATCCACAAGTTGGATCGAAACGTTGGCTTACCATAATAAATATCATTGTAACTGAAAATCCTGACCATCATTTAACCTATCGTAAAAATATATTGAAGTATGCCAATGATGATATTATTATCGGTAGCTTTCGATCCCATATTTATTGTATTTCCACTTTATCACCTATAGAGATTTAGTTGAGATAAGCAAATGATGTTTATTTATTTGTATCCATTACGTAAAAAATACATTGGTTTATCGATGGAATGATGCCGCTATTAATATCTCTGGTTATTATAATATCTATAATTTATAGCAGATAAAGGTGTTTGCAACATATGTGTTTTTTATTTAAATTTAAAAATGTGTTTCTATTAAAAAAAAAACTATAAAAAATACCGATAATCGGCAAATGATGTCAATAGTAGTATCGGTCAATCCCTAAAATGCACAGAAGCGGGCATTACATGGACGCGTCTTCCAGATATGTACTAATACCTGAATAGCGTTGAAATAAGGTCTTTACGATCATATTTTCGGTTACAGTTTAATTGGTGTTTGTTGGTAGCGATGTTCACTGGTTCCTCTTATATCGGAAATATCCATCATCTAAATCTCATCCACTAATTGTCTCTTAGGCGAGCATAAGGTGTGGGTTTGAAATTGTAGTTTAAATAAATATAAATTAATTTGTCAATTAATTTAAATTATATATGAAACGATGCGTCATAATTATATATGAAACGAAGTCCATGAAGATTGATTAATATTGACTTATTTTATCCTCATCACGGTTTTCTAAATTCGTATAGAGCTAGCTAGTCGTGGAAACCGAAGCCATGTTGATAATCCTGAGAGTGGATGCTACACCGAAGCTGAAGACAGAACCTTGTGGGAACCTCCTCCACCTGCCCCCGGTGACCGGTTTGCTGCAAGGAGCCTCGCTAATAACTCGCATCGCATTCACATCCCCGCTCTGTCATCCGCCCCATTGTTCATGTTCCTTTAAACTATCCCCCCATTCTCGTTCTTGCATGAAAGAAATGTATACGGCACGATTCATCAAAGCCATTTAACACATAATTTACCTGTAGATAGATAGATAGCATAGATATCATATATTAAAAACGAATTGAATCCCATAAACCAATACAAGACAGATTTTAAATTCCTGACAATCAGTTGTTGGTTCTTATCGGTTATGGGCACACCAGTGCACTTTAGCTCCTACAGTCAAAGGATTTTATTCCCGTGCAGAAATTTTGTGCCAAAGGGTTACATTACATTACAATCAAATTACATTATCCCTGTCGCCAAAATTTGCCTGCAGATGTCGTAAGCGGGAGTGTCGGGTAACGATTGGAATTCGAACCGGGACATGGTTAGAAAATTCAAGAATACCGCTAGAAACGGTTGTGCATTTTATATTTTATATTTATATAATTCAATTTTATATGATATTAAAGAATTTCGGAATTATATGAAATTAAAATAAACGTCGTGCACACCATGCTAAAGTAACGAATATGTATAGGTTTATAGTTCCACATTCGTTACTTTAGCATGGTGACGACGATATGTTCATTACAGATATTATGTTATTTCACTTTTAATCACTGTCATCACTTTTTAAGTTAGAAGCGAATGGCGTACCCATAGCCGATAAGTACCCAGTTGTTTAATGTTAATAATATTCAATTATATGTTTTGATTGTAATTTTTTTTTTAATTTTAGCATTATTTTTAGTTCCTATGTTTTTGTGGATTTTAAATTGAGTATGTGAACTGTTTTGAAATAAACCTTATGTATAAGTTAAAGAAAATAACTATATAGAATAAAATTCAGGAATCAAAATTAAAAGAAAACTAGACATTAGATGCCAATGTTTCGGCCTAAGTTACAGGACTTCCTCGACACCACTCGTGTAGTGATGAGTTTAGTCTTCCCGAATAGTTGCTCCGTCGTAATTGTTAAAAAAATAATTATTTGTTGATAAATAATAAAATGGAAAAAATAAAATATTAAAAATAGTTTAGTGGGATCGAATGAGTAAAAGTAGTTACATAATGAATTGCCTTATGAGAAGTCAAGGATATATAGCCTGAATGATAGGACTAATGGGTTAATAGATAAATTGCAAAAAAGCGGAATGGAATTAATAACATGTAGGTAACTTATTAGAAAGCAAATGTAGATCAAGGCATAGAATTAAATTTAAAAATACTAAATAAACTTAGGTCCTTAGGAGTAAGACATCCCTATGTTTGTTAAGAAAAGAGTTAATAGATCGTAATTGAAGTGTCGTACTATCACAGCATATTTATGATTTTAAGTACTCTTTTATCTCTGGGTGATTTCATTTTAAGTACAGTGATCATCTGTATGATCCTATGATCATCCTATATGATTTTTAAAAATTTTAGAGTTTTTTTATTGATATATAAATTATGTTTGTTAGGAAGTTAATTATAGCGATGGTCTTTTTTCTTGCTCGATTAGATAGCTTCTTGTGTACCACGCCAAGAAAGAGAAAATTAACATCATGGTTTGCCTCAAAATGAGGGTTTTTTTTTTATTAATCGTTTCAACTAACAGGAAAGTGTTTATTTATTTAAGTAAATATAGTTTGTCGCATACTTATTGGGTAAGGGTTAATTACATATTTCATTAACTACCAAAAAAATGTTAGGTATTTTTGGTGTTAGTGTCCCAACTAGCAAGTTTATAGTGGTTATAACTAGACGTAGTACATATATTGGTTGTTCTAGACAACTTCCAACTAGACAATAGACGGTACTGCCCTAACCCCTAGGACCCTCAGGAGACAGACAGACGGACGTTGAAGGACGTTAGTGACCTCCCCAGTGCTGGGTGGGACAATAGGACTGCACCCTTCGTCAATGGGCGACAGGTTTGTACCACCGCCTCTTCTGTTTAGTCCTTTATCTACTCCATCATTTAAAACTATTATCTATGTCCTCATAACAATGATTATTCTATACTGTAGCGAAACAGGTTTGGTTCCGATAGCAACACAAACACTCGGTCAGACCACTGTTCTCATACTTACGTTTCAGCCTACTCCTCAGACTTTTTCTGGTCACAGCTCTTTACTCATAAGCATACGTATGTAGCCTCCAGGATGAAAAATTGAAGAAATCACTGTCTCTGCAAGTACTTGCAATAACGAAGACACCAAGTAACCTCATAGGGTTACATTAATTCTCAGCTATAGTATTTAATTTTATTGATAAAACTTAAGAATTATTTTATTTATAGTTAATACGTTTGTTCTTTATTAAATTTAAATTATTTAATCAAAATACCGTGACGTATTCTAACAATGCAGGGCAGGGATCTATTATTATGCCAGGCGTAAACATTGTTACTATATCTGGGTTCATTAGTTACTTAAAAAAAAAATAGTATATATTCACACATACATGTTCGTATTATTCTAGTCCGATCTTTTTATTATTGTGTTAATTGTAGTTGTTTTGGTACTAGTACTGAACAGTGGCTTCTGCGCCGTTCACTAAGGCGCCCTGCAAAGTAAGGCCCGATCGCCACTGAAAAGGACCCTTTTGGGGGTTTATTTAACTTTGAAGAGCGAGCGCGGCGAGCGGGAGTCGATAGCTAGAATTTATTAAAGCTAATAAAGGCACTTTTTAACTAAAAAAACGCGAGGGGAGTTCGATAACATGACGGTCACATAACCACTCAAAACAGGCTCCGCCCCGAAGCCACTCTTCAGTACCTGTATCGTTGTTTTTTTATTACAAAATAATTATTATTAATATTTATTAAATCACATTTCAATTGGGTTTGGCGCAGCAAGAAAAAAGTCGGTAACCGCTGTGCACTTGTTCTTATTTTAACTAGAATAGTATTATTTTTTTAAATTAGTTAAATTAATTTCAATTATATGATCATCAGACATTCCGGACTTTTTTCATTCGCTTTTCGCATTTATTTGTTTTATCTAGATCCTAAATAAAAAAGGTGATTTCCTATTTAAATGATTTTATAAACATTGGTGTTTAGAAGGAATATGCTATAATCATATATGCTCAAAACCTTAAAAAAGAAAAATGTCTTTCTAAATCTAAAGATCTAAAAAATATTACGGTTTGCTAATTGTAAATGCAAACAGTTTTGAAATAACTCTATATAGTTATTAAAAGGAAAAGTTAAATTTTTGGGGGCCGGGTTAGTTTTTTTCCTTGTGTTGATTGCAAAGATGGAGGATTGAAAATAATGAAGGAAGTACCATTCCTGAAAATACTAATATTAATAAGTTTGTTATTCAGCACATTTTTACCAAAAATTTCAGATCACATATACATGTTTCCCCCTGAATAGAAAATCCACCCCCTCCCCAAAAGCTCTGGAAGGCTATTTCACCATCAAATCTATTCAGTATAAGAAATCTTTTTGTTGACATAAATAATATTTACTCCATCGCATTGGTTAAGTATCCCAATATTTTAAGATAATGTCATTTCTTCTCTTATCCCACGACGAAACAGACACGAAAGACTACGTGATAGAACCACGCAGAGTAATCACCTGCAATTGAAAGGGCGTTTCAGTAATTGACTACTGTTCCACTTCTGGCGTCCGTCTTGCTGAAACAGCACCACCTCTGGGTTATTGCCAGCAACGAGTACTTTAGGAGTAACAACAATCTTTGTTTGTTATCGTTATTCCTGTTTCGTTTTTTAACGTCAAAGCTGGGAAATGATACGATCGGCACGAATGATTGAATATTAAGTTTCTAGAACTACGTATTAACCAATTAAAAATAACTTTTAAATCTTCTTTTTTTATTTGAAAAACAATCGCAGGTATTGAAATGAAAATACTAAATCACTCTACTAAATTTCATCCTCCGTACTGCATTCAACGATATTTAACTCGGAAAAAAAAAAAAGTTTCGGAAAAGTTCCTTCTTCTTATTCACTATTCTATTCTTATTCTAGTCACCGCCAGGGGGCAGAGGGGGGTCCCGTCCCCCTAATATTTTGGCAGGAGACAACTTCTTACATTCTAACTGTGTCATAAATTGGCAACTCTTATAAATCCCTTTAAAATACATGATTGGAGGAAGAACTAAATGTCCCAACAGTTGTTTTAGGTGTTGCTATTTCATTTTTTAGCTTCATGAATTTTTACCTACCTATGAGGAATGTTGATTCGTCCCCCGATTAATTTAAAATTATTTTCGTCAAATTGAATTAATAATTAGTGATTAGTTGTTAGTTTGTAGGATCTTAAAAAAAGTTGGATTAAAACGTTTTTAATAAAATTTATTTGATACAGGAACGAATTTCTTTAGCGGGAAAACTAATTTAAAAGGGTTTAATTTAAATTTTTTTGTGTGTTTGCAATTAATATTAAGTGTTATATTATTCTTAGAATTATGGAGTAGAGCAATCGAATGTTGCTTGGCACTATTTTGCCCCAACCCCTTCAATTAAAATGTTAAATTTAAAATTATTTTAATTTTAATTAAATGATAAATTTAAAATTAATTTTTATTTTTTAAATATTTTAAAAATTATTTTATTTTTTTTGGTGCTTCTACCCTGCAGGGTCATTGGCAATTTTAAAAATTAATATTAATTGTTATGTTATTCTTGGAATTATAGAGTAGAGCAATTAAAATGATAATATTTATTTCTTCCAAGTTTACTGCAGGCTGCCGCGTAAAGCGTCAAATTAAACTAAAAAATATTTTTTTAATTTGTTTGCGCATGACTCCCCAGGTTTATAACACTTTTTAGGTGACTCCTTGATGAATAAATTAGAACATTCAGGATGTTACTAACCATTTAACGTATAACATAAACTAATGAGCTATAAATCTGCAGTCATGTGCAAATAAAAAAAAAAAAAGTTACGCTGCAGTCACAGAATTATATTTGAACAACTGGCTTTTTACGTCGCAAACCTGGCGCTATCTTAAATCTGGGTAAGGTAAATATTGATACTCAGGTCACATAACGCTAAATAGATCAAATTGATTGTTGCAAGCTTTTCTCGGAAGATTTTTTTTCCTGAAAGTGTTATGAAAAAAACTTAACCGAAATCGGGCCACTTTAGTTTTCTTATGAATCGATGATTTTATTAATTAAATGTTTTTTTCCCTCATAGATGGCAAAACTCCAGTCATGATACTCTAAACATTGCTAGATCTTAAAAAAAAAATAGGAATTTCTTTAAAAAGATAAAGAGTTTGCTTTGTAAAGTCCTGTATGTATTTAAAATCTAATCATTCAATCTAATCTATTCAAAAGTAAGTTTTAAATTTTCCAAAATGTCAACTTGTGTTCTATATGGTAAATACCATTCTATGAATATATTTTTTGAGAATTTTACAGTAATTTGTTTTCTTATACCAGGTTAAAAACAAGATTAAGTTTGATTAAAATTTAATTCATAACATAATTCTGTGAGCACCTAGTTTATGTCTAAACAAATTATTCGTGTGCGCGGTAAACTAGGGAATCGGCCAAAACGCAATTTTTCAGGAAAACGAAAAAACAGTGTATTTCCTCTAGTGCATTTTAGCTCCTGCCTTTGTGATTTTTAGCTATTATTTTAAAGGTTTTTTGGTGAAGGTATATTGGCAATTGACCTAATATCAGGCGAAGATCGCAATTATAACAACATTCTTGAAATTTTAATTTTTATTCAACTTGGAAGGAAAATTCATAAAATGCAACCTAAATGCCAAATTTCTTTAAAACGGTGTTTTCTTTTTAGAATCCTTAGTTCACTGTGCCCGGCAGACCTCTTAAAATAGAGTATGGTCACTCTGGATACGTCCATGCAGCGTATAGACTTATTGAATCATAGTTTATATGATTATAAACAATATGTCTAGACATATTTCCACTTGGGTGCCAACTTTTTAAATTAATTTCTTTTATGAAGAAAAGATTAATTAACGCTTCATATAATCGATAGCCGAGATAGGAGCTGTCAACTACTGTGTATCGAAAGCTACAACTAATCGATAGGTCGTTTAGTTTACTGTCGACAGCCAGTTCTGCCAAGGACGGCTGATGAGTAACTCTGTCGTAACAGCGTGACGTAAGCCCTCAGCGGCGTTGTATTTGCATTGAGTATATTCTGTGCTCTGTGGCTAAAAACATTTTTTTAATTTTATAATTTACCTATCTATACAGTAAATAAGCTGGATTAAACACAATTTTAGACATGATTGTGGGAGGCATATTCTAGGGGGATTTCAGGGGCGATATTGGAGATAATGCCCCCCCCCCAGAAATGTTAAGAAAAAAATATTGAATAACTTTACGCATCTAATTTGGTTTAAATTTTCTGGTGTACTTGAATTTATGTATGAGAATTATGTATTAAATATTGAAATATGTGGCTCTGCAAAGCCCAGCCACATCTAATAAGAATTCAGTCCTTACAGTCAAACGTATTAAGGAAAATGGTAGTTGCTCATTGTTACAAATGACTAACTTCACAAGGACCTGAACATCCCAACATTCATCGATACAGCAACACAATACTACAAAATCTTCCATCAAAGATAAACTTTCAGAGTGAACTCCTTAGCACAGACGCTAAGATCCAATACAAAGCCGTAATTACCGTCTCGGCAAATTTTGAGGCGGTGGCCGACTAATTAATTTATTACAATATTCTTCACATTCGTAATTTTGCTTATTGCCATTCATTGACCCAGTGAAATCATTTGTATTTAATAAATACAATTATATGATTTTAATATAGTAGGTACCTGTTATTTTTGTAGGTGAATAAGTGAGTTGTTTTACCTCTTTTTGGTATACATATTTCATTTCTACCGACCAATCTCCCCCCACCTCCTAAATGTTTTTCTGGGAAAGATAGGTCTGACAGAACTATAATTTATGTAAAAGGATAATAATTACCTTCTAGCGACCGGACTCGAACCCGGAGCAGGAGAATATGAGCACACTTCCTCATTGAGGCACACTGGTTTAGACGGTATATTGACTTATATGGTGTAAATATATATATATTCCAAATTTATGGAGTTAAGTAGTAATTTTTTAATACTTTATTTTGCGAAGTTTCCAATCCTATCTCAAAGGTGCTGGCCATTAGAACCCACCTTTCGAAGCACTAATCAGTTTTCTGTTAAGGCTATTATTAAATAGTAGGACCGAAGCTGCTAATTATTATGGAGAAACACTCAAGAAATTTGCATTTATCATTCGGGGTCCCTCAGGCCACTAACCTTGGCCCAGTTTTTTCTCTTTTAACATATTCAAGAAGTATTGTTATTCTTATAAGTCATTTTGTTCTTCTCCTTTTCCATTAAAAAGATTTTTAGAAAACCAATGAAGAAAGAACCTATGAAGTATTTATTCGATAATTTATAATGTGAAAGCTAAAAAGGGTTTCGGTATTATGATAAATATTTATTCATCAAATTGAAATTTTCAATTCATCAAACCGTCTAAATAGTTTTAAATTCGTTGATCCGTTTGATTTTCATACCTCTTATAAGTTTAACAATTTTTATCAAATAAAAACAAAACTATTTGATTTATCAATAATTGTTGTTGATTCCTTAAGAAATTCCTTGTTAAAAGTTGCTATTTATATATGCTATGTCAATTTTCTTTATTTGCTTGAGCTTTTCAAAATTTTTTATAACCATTCTCTTTTACCTTTTACCATTATGTTACTAATATATTTCAAAATAAATATCAGTATTACATAAAATAGAATTAAGATTTAATTTCCAATCTCACATCACGAACCTTGAAATATGGTTTCAAAAAGGAAAATCCAAATTACTTTTCCACTCTTCGTCGTGAATTTACGACCTCCTGTCCAACAATTTCCTTCAATCAGCTTGTTTCTTTTGAACAGATCCGTTACTTAGGTCTCCACCTTGACAAGCGACTAAAGAATCCTTTAAAAAGATTGAATCTCCAAGAAACTGCTCTACGATACCGCCTATTTCATCATATACTAGGCAAACTGAACTGGAAAGAATTTGGATCTAATGAATTGAGCTGTGAGGCAAAAAATCCTACGCATTAATTATGATTCTTATTTTGTAATTGACCATAAAAACCTTGTTGTTCCGCATGACGCCGAAGTCCAGAAAATGTCTAATATAGAAAAACACCACCATACACGCCCCTTCGTCCAGATACCTACCCTTTCACAATTAACTCCCTACTACCCCACCCTAAACCTCTTGTTTGCATCCTTGCCTCTTCCTCTGAAAAGAAGATGTCGTTGGGACCTTCTAATTTAAATTATTAATTATAAGAGCGCGGGTTTGCTTTTCTACGAGCGTTGGCATGTATTTCTTTGTTCACATTTACTGTATTATGTTTTAGTAAAGTCCTAATTATAATTAATGAAATAAAAAAAAAATGTTTTAACAGCTATATAGCAGGAAAGAACGTTTTTTATATCAAACTAAAACTCCGTTTGAAATTTATCGCCCTCTGTATTGAATTTACTGTAATGTATCAATTACATTAAAGCAGCCATATTGTATATACTGGAAGCATGAAAGGACTTTGTCGGGAATCAGAAATACCCACCCCTTATTACGCGACTGGACTGCTCGGACTTGCTGTCCCTTAATAATACCAATAGCAGTCAGTAAAGGCTCCCATATTACGAGCCCCCCTCTCCTTCGACCTTGCGGCGTTGCACTGGTTCACCTGGGGTTGTCCCCGTTCAACAAGTTTGTCCCGTGATATGTTTGCGTTTGCAACAGCAACAAGTTGATGAATACTACTAACATACACTTTCCCCTTCTTTCTCTCAGTTCCATGAACTTATTATTTTCAGAAATCTGATTCTTTAATTGTTAGAACTCATTGTTTCACAGCAATGTTGTTTTTTGCTGCCAACAGTACAGGATGCTATGAATTTATACTTGTATATTAAATGCTTGTATTTCCATTGTAAATTTACAATCATGTCTAATTTTTTTATAAAATTCATTTTTTTTTGTTTTTGTTTTTTGAAAAGAATTGTGCTGAATTCCTTTGAATGAAATCTGGATTTATAAATTTACAAAAAACTACATACGGATTTTAAGCTGCAAAAATGTAGTTAGAAACTCTAATAATTATAGTTTGTTCAATCCAAAAACTTTTGACTTCCTAAACTGTTAAGCTCCTTTTGAAAAAAGAAAAAGAATATAAATAATTCTTTTGACCTACTATTGTTTGTGCTTTTACGAAGAACTCTTAACCATTTATTTGAATTGTTGCGAAACACGTCCAAAACAATTAATTTATCTCCGATGTCGTAGTGTTAATTTTATTTATTATTAATATTTGTAAAATAAAGACAAAATATTTGAACTATTATCTATCGTTATTAGTTTATGTGCCCGTTGTATAAATAAGATAAATTTGACCTTAAGAATAGTATTGTTATCTTATTCTGTTCTAGGTATCCTGCCTTGTCCAATATCCCTTTCAATCGATCGTGCTACCCACTTCATTGATAATGTTTAGTTGTATTCCATGAAGGTTGATTTATTTATCTTTCATTGTAAAACTATTTTTATTGAAATTCATTAATTAGTTTTAGCGTGCTTTAATTATACGTAACCATTATATAGTATAAATTCGATTATTTCAACAACCGAACTTGAGAATCTATTAAAGCTTAATATTAAAATAAAACAATAATGAGGTTGCCTTTATTAGCTTAAAAAAGTAGGGAGATTCATAATTGTTTACATATTAATCATGATTAATTTATTTTATTATTGGTTAATTTATCTGTTTTATTAATTGCTGCTTGATGATCTGTTCAACATAGCTTCATTGCTAATTTAACCGGCTTTCCTTATGTTTTAATATTTCTATATGTTGGCTCAATTAAGTTACAAGTTAACTGAATTTTGACTCCCTAACTATTTCTTATAAAATAATTTAAAATGGTGGTCACCCACAAATTAAGATTAGATTAATATTTCTTATAAAGCTTCAAAGTCTTGGAAATGTAAACTTTTTTGATGATTCATGATAACTGATTCATGATGAAACCGCCTTCGAGCTTGAACATCGAAAACTATCAACTAAATAGTTGTGTGATTCTTCGACCACCTACTTCCTTTTGTTGTGGCTGAAGACAATTCCTAGCAATATAGTAGAGTTTGTATCATTACTATACACTTATCCCGAAAGAAAACAAGTTTTTTAACCTTGAAGACCTAAGCTCAAAATATAAAGATGGATTTTCATATGATTGACTATAGAATTTGTCTATTCTGTATCTCCGAGATAAAATATATTTAGCAGCACTCTTATAGTGTTATAGGGTTGTTAGAAAATAATAACAGTTTATTGTAAACTATTTTAAGTTTGTTAATTTAAGTTTTTCTTGACTTCTTCAGTTTATTTAGGAATACGATGCCGCTTTACGAATAATCCGTCTTGGAAGTTACATCGAAGAAACTGTTTTCAATTTATTTATATTTATCATTTTGTTTATCCTCTCGTTTAGTTCTCGTATAAAATTAAATTTCTGTTTGTCAACAACTTTCCGTCAGTTTTTTTGCTAGTTATCCCCAACTTACCAGTAGTTTTCATCACGATTGAAGTGTGATTCATAATTTATGGAGCCATCATTTAATTATATTCATTAGGATCAGCTGTTCGTTATGTTCCGCTTTCCTTCAAGGAAAAACTACTTCTGCGGTGAAAGGTCAATAATTGCTGTCTACTAGGAACTGTGATGTTATGAGTTCCACATAAAGAATCTACACCTTCACCTGGATTGGTCATGGCTTCCCGTGGGGAATACCCAGATGATCACTACTCGCGTTTCCTTCTGCGTTATTGACCCAGACAGTCTGGGACGAACTGATATCTTTTCCCTTAGAAGAGGAACACAAAAGGTGGTGGTGTCAGTCACCGGCCTCAAGGAGGTAAACTGTGCGGGGAAGTCATTAAATGAAACCAAATTGGATCCAAAATTTTTTTTTTACTGCAACTTCTTAAAAAGTAGAGGTCATGCCCTTTCCTACAGGACCAAAGCTAGGCTATGTAATTATGTTTTTGAGAAATCTTTACGAACCCTCCATGTCTAATGCTGAGATCAAACTTTAAAATATTTCGGAAAACTCTTATTCTGAGGAAATTTACGAAATAATGACGAAGGAAGGTGCTTGAATTGATGTGATGCTCCTAAAGTGACATATAGTGGACAAATGGTTGACCTGGTTAGAAGGGTCAGTATGGGCCTGAGATAGCTACAGGTGTAGAAATGGCCTAAGTGGCTACATGACCTGTGGTGTAGTGATAGCATAGCAGCGTACAGTTTTAAAGGTGCCGGGTCGTATACCACTGGATGGCTCTAGGATTTTTAAAAGGAGTAAAAAATCCTTTGGTATGGAACGTAAAGTGGAGGCTCGAGCCTTTGCGATATCACGTTCTCATTAAAGATCTCTATACTAAACATATCTGGATAGGCAAAATTTAGAACTCCCACTGGAGCATCGTCCGATTTGCCTTAGTGGCATAAAGTAACGTTAAACAAAGCAAAAAAAAAAAAAAAAAAAATAGCAATAAAACAGCTCTCAGTTTCCTTTATTTTTCTTTAGTTAAGGTAAAGTTCTGTCGTTCCTCTTCAGCGGGTGTTCAACACATACCTATTTTAAGTATTGCTTGGAATAATGAAATAAAATTTCCTTGATATTGATCAGCAATAAAGATTTTACATTCTTAATTTATAAGCCATTTCACTTATATTATTCTTTGAAAAGAATCTATTTAATTCTCCTATAATTTTTTTTCACCGTTATTACGCCAGTTATATATTTATAAATTATTATTTGTTTATTTAATATGTTTCTGTTGCATATTCATGTAGAACCAGATAGTAAAAGTCAATCATTTTAATTGTATTTCAGTCCGAAGTGTGGCATATTGCGGAGAAAGGATGAAATGGTTACATATGTATATGGACTTTTTATATGATAAAATAATCTTACTTTACTACGAAATTCATATTTTAATTTCAATAGCCCGTCCAGTTGTTAAAAATAATTTATTTATCTTTGATTTATGAGAATTACGAATGTGATAGCACGTTTTTTCCTTCTATTTCTTAGAATAGAAGGAATCCGTTTAGAAGGAAGAATAGTAAGAATAGAAGGAATTCTGTTTTTTCTTAGAATTAAATAAATTTATTTAAGTTTTTTTAGAAGGTGTTCAAGAAATTATTTTGATTGGCGAGGCCCCGGCTATTGTCATTCTCTCCGAACACTGATAATGACGTGTGCAAGGGTAATGACGAATCGGTATTGATCCTCGGATTATAATTGTTAATCAGTGATATGAGCTAAAATAACTGTAATGCATATTAATGCTAATTAGTTCAGAGCGATTATAATTTTTTACACATGATTCACATATGTATATTTATTTCGGTGAGGATGGGCAAAGACTGGTATGATATAACTATGGTAGCTCCGTTACGGTTCGCAGGTCATGCCTGACATTGGCTTCTCTTTGTCTGCCGCGGTGGGTTCATTCTTTGCTGATTGTTTGGATTTATTATTATATTAATCATTATATTCCATTTTTTAAATAAGTCATATCATATTTCATATTAAGGTATTTATAACGAATGAACTGCCTGAGTCCTAATTTTAATTTGGAAAACTACAGTTACAATGGCGACTTGTTAACGTGGTCTCGAAAAAAAGTATACCACCTCAAGCCAGAATAAAGTGCTTGTTTTTTTTTTTCTTTTTTTTCTTTTTTCTTTTTCTCGTTATGTTTGTTGAACTATTTACGTTCGGATGCCAATGTCTCTTTGGATACCTCCTAATTACCCAATTATTTATATTACTTATATACCCAATTATTTATATTTATATTATATTATAATTATTCTATTACAATTACCCAAGACTTAGGTAAAATCCGTGGATGACGGAGATTCGTTTTAGGGATATAATTCAAGTGGCTGGAAAGCATTGTTGACCACTCTCGTTCACTTTTTTAATCAACTGATCCTTATACCTTACTTACTGTAGAGGTTTTTCCCCTTGGTAAACCGTTCAATTAATTTTCAATCTGATATGGTTTCTTTATTTGCCCATTTACAGCAGTATATATTGCTGTTTCCACCGAGGAATAAATTCATATTATTTCACGAAAAAATTCTACATGAGTGAATGGTCAAAGTGTATACAAGGTACATAACAGAAAATTAAAAAAATGAAATAATTCGTTGCTTTATTATTGTATAACGTAGTTGTTACTGCACAATGTCGTATGTAAAGGACTCAGCTGATTTTTTTGGAGAACAAAAAAAATCTTGTTATTTATAATTTTTATTTTAATTTTTGAGTTTGATTATCGTAAGAAACATTGAAATCACTATTATTTTCATTTACACAACTTTTTCGCATTGTAGTTTATATTTTTCCTATTCATTTGTGTCTCGAAGGATTAATTAACCTAGCCAATCCTGACATTCAAAAAAAAAAAATTACTGTGCAAGATTCTTCTTTTCTATTGACTGGAGGCATAATTCGTCTTTCAGGACCGTAGGACTACACGTTTTGATTGAAAATCCAATAAAATCCCATAATCGAAAATTTTTAACCTACGAATTTTTGCAATATCAACGACGATATATTGTAAATATGCAGCGAGTTGACTGTTTATGAAAACCGACAGATAATAAAAGGTAAGTATTATTTTTAAAAATTCATATCCTTTCTTCAACCATAAAATTAAATTTCACAAATGAATTAGAAAACGATGAACTCACTTCATTTTCTTATTCTTTATTTCAATATAATTACTAGCATATTTTAAGAATCTTTTATAATTCTTTAGAACAAATCGGTAACGATTTATCATTCAATATACATTTAGATAACATCATCGATTCTTAATCGCAATGTGCCTTAAAAGTGCCTTAAATTTACTCTTTCCATCGATTAAGAATAGTAAATTTAAGGCACTTTCAGGATAGAGGGTACTGAAAGGGTTGCAACTTATCCCGACTGTGCCTTGCATGATATTGTTTGTTAAAGCCACTTGTATGGTAATGTTTGTTGAGGCCACTACAAGTGGCTACAACAAACAACAAACCATTGGCTCCTTTGAAGTATTTTTCTATACAATTAGCCCGGATATAAAAGCCGTCCCCTGTCGATTGAGGGTATTGTACTCTTAATTACCAGTAAATCAAGATTAGGACCAGTTCGGCCATGTTGGGTCTGGGGAAACTTCTTTGGTATTATTGGGGTATTAGCAGAGCTCAATAGCTACAGGCAGTTTTGGCTCTTAATTAATCTATAATTGGGGTAAATTATCGGAGAAATTAATTAATTCGCCATTTTTAATAACCATTATGCAATTATTTTTTTCTTCTTCTTTTTAATATTTCATCAATCAAAATGCTTTATTTAAAATATTGTGTTGGATAAAGAATGTATAAATATTTTTGTGATAGTTTTTTTAGTTGATTAACCGCTATTTTTTTCTCTTAGAGACTAGCCGCTTAACTTTTTAACTTAACCTTCGATAATTTTTTCGTTAATCAGGATATAAAATTGATAAAAACATTATAATGTATGATATTTTGATAAAATAAAAAAAATATATATCTTTATGTATGCGTAACAAATTTAGTAATTGATGTATTAAATGTATTACTTAAAATCACAATTTAATCGAGAAAATGTTTGAATTAATTTTTTTTTTAATTTTTTTAATTTTCTATTGATGTTTCGCAATAATTCTTTTCAGGTGAGTGTTCATTCCCGTTCTGATTTTGCCATTCAAAATTAGTGAGTGCTATAATTTTATCGTTTTACCGTTCTTAGTAATTTAATAAAAATGTTAGGATTCTTAAATTTAATTGATGATTTTGGGAAAAAAAATATTTATACATAAATATTTTATTAAGTATTAATTTATATACCATAAATATAAATTAATTATCGGCGTATTTTTCGTTTCTCATGTTTATTGATTCATCATGGGATTGTTACTATTCACAACTTTATTCATATTTTTTTTAAAAAGAAATTCGTTAAAACTTTACTAATGAAGCATTACAATACTTTATGTTGCAGTATTGTTAAGAATGTTTTTAAATTCTAAAGTGAATATTTTTGTTATTTATGATGATTCTATTATTATTTGTCTTTTACTTTCAATTTAAGGTAAGTTTCATAAAGAATTTAAAAGTTGCATGGTTTGAACTTCATTATTTCCTGTTAAAATACTTTGCCATTTGAGTACATAGTCAGTAAACAACTTAAAAACATTATATAGCCTAGCCCCTTCCTTTGGAAAAATGTCTATTAAATTCGTATCTATCATTTTTGATAGATTGTAGCTGTTAGTTGTAATTCCTAATTTTTAGTTATAGTGTGACTATTATTAGATTTTTTAAGTTGCATTTCTGAAACTGCTCAGCGGACAAAATAATTTAAAATCAGAAACTTAAATCTTGCTTTTGAGGGAGACAATTCCATTCTTTGATGTAATGAATACTTGACGTATAACAGATAATAAATACTTGACGTGTATTATGATATTAATTAAGTATGTACTCTGTGATGTATCATTTGTTTTTGTTTATAATTACTTATAATTATATGATGCAACATGATTACACGTAATGAGTGACTAGCACATTAGAATTTCTTATCGTTTTAAATCTGAACTGCGCGTTCATTTTCGCAAACATGACGTCCAATGGCGCCTTTTGAATATAATCGACCAAAAATAATAAAAATAAGACATATGTATTCTATAATCTCAGAGCACATAATTATAAAAGGAAATGTTAAGTATGTCCATAGAGATGTTATTATTGTACATATTTTCAATAATCGAAATGAGTATGTATACGTCAGAGACAAGTGAGGAAAGAATTTACGTTGTTATTGAAGTTGGGACGTGATGTACTGTCGTGACGTAGCATACTCATTACTCAACGTGCAACTGTCGTTATAAATACAATAGTAACGTAGTTACTTAATTTTAATAACTTTATGTTAATAATCAAAACTTTATCTTCCCTAAATTAATAATGAAATCACCATTATCGTTTGCAATAATATATACATAATCTTTTTTCACGAGATTAATAACAAACATGAATGCATAAGTTATCGTCTTAATAACTGATGATTGATTTCAGATTTTTCCATGCAGATACTGTTCAAGCAGTGACCACTCCTGGATGAAATATTTGGTGAACCGAGACTGTAACACTCAATAAGTTGGACAAACTTTATGTAGTCACAGAGATCATAATGGATTTAAGATCGAGTTAGTAAACTGGGAGCTATTCACTAAAATGTTTATGGCAGCCCCTCTCTAGGGAAATGGTAGATTCGTTTGTGGGAGGATAACATAGCCATTCGATGAGGTTTCATATTCAGGATTCTCGATTACTTAGTAGATTTTTAATTATATTTTATTTTTGTTTCGATTTTCTGCAATAGTAGATTTAGCATCCTTTCTTTTAAAGCCCTCATTTGTATTATAACATGCTATATATTTATTTTACCTCCTTTAAATCTTGATAAAAATAAAAATCGGAATATTAAACGTAATTCCAGTTTCCAGTAACCGATTGACCTGTCATATTTTACTGATTGTACACTTCATGTTCATCATTAAACCAGCAATCTTTGCAACCGCATTGCCTTCTGAATTCTACGAAAGACATGTTGTTTTTGATAATTTCATTTCGTTTGGTTCCTTGAAAAAGATTGGTTCATCTCCGGAGATACCATGACCCGGTGAAGGCCAGTTGCCTGCTGCAGGAACTTAAATCCAAAGGCGGGTCAAAAAATATATATTTTTTTATACTTTCCTCTCTGAATCATTGGTCAGAAATAACTTTCTTTTATCGTGTTATGTAATAACAGCGCAAATTGTAATTGTAATTCCCGCCCATGGATAAGAGATACCATTCTTTAATTGGGAAAGGAATAACATAGTATGAATCACGTATCAATCCCATCCTTTTAATATAATGAATAGCTTCGAAGAGTACTGACTTATGAATAATAAGTTTGGTATTACTTCTGCTACGTTACTTCTGGGGAAGGCCAATACGGAGCCATTTAATATGGCACCGATCTCAACTGAAAATTATTCCAGGTTCATTTATCCTCTTTGAGCAGGTGCAGCTAGCGGCTATGATCTAACAAATCTAATTAATTGCCCTTATTAATTGAAAAGGACGCGATGGGACATAAAGTAGTACAGTCTCAGATAACTTGTGTGAAATAGGCCAATGGAAGCAGCCTAGCAGAAGCTTTATCATTTGTGATTCTTGTAGATATTTCAAAATATTCTCACTTTTTTTACAAAATAAAATAATACCTTTATAACGCAGACGGTCACTGGTGCTTTGAGGACCCTACACAATGGAGGGTATTGCCGGGGTAGCAACCTCTTGCTCCGGGTAGTGGGGGTTTCCTGGACCTACCTGACAGTCTTCCAAGAACTGGGGCGTCATCTTGATGCAGACATCTATGGAGCCTCTTTTCTCAACAAACATGCGTAGTTCTACTTCTTGAACACAGAAAAAAAAAATGGGATGTTAACTACTGGGTTTGAGAGGGCCGTGAGCTCACAAATGCAGCCAAACGCATTAATATTTCCAGAATGATTTGCTGCACATGGTAAATTAAGGTCATTATGAATAGAAGAGGTGAGAGATAGTCAATTTTTATTGTTACAAATATGGTAAGCATTCATGTATAATATTATTTGTATCATATTATTATAATCAGTTTTGTAGCGTATTCGTTTAATTGTCATCTTCTATCTTATATACTACTCATATATATTTTTTCTTCTAGCCCTGATTAAGATCCAAAAGTGGGATCGAAACATTGGTTTTTCAAAATAAAAAGGTTTTAACTGAAAATCCGGACAATAATTTATGAAAACCTATCGTCATTATGAATAATTTTATCTGTTGTATTATGAGGTATTAAGTTTAGAGGTGTCTCAAATTAATAGGGCGCTAAAATACAACATACAAAGTTCAGACTTAATAATCTTTATTGATCAACTTATCTTACGGAAGTAATTAAAAAAAAAAAACTCTTTAGATAAGTTACCCCAATGAAATATTATTTATATTCATCTTATTTATATAATTCACCCATTCAATAATTACCAAACGTCCACTTGTTTCTTGGATTGTTTAGGATAATTGATTATTCCGCAACGTCTCATGCTATTTAGCGACTAATGCAGTGTTACATTTATTTTTTTACTATCACTCTCATCATCTTCAAAATTTGAACCAAGTCAAAGGCAATTTTAAAGTTTTTCGGCTGAGATAATTCTCCTTGCCTTTAAAAATTGCTACATGTGATAATGAATTTCTTGGAATCGTTGAATAATATTCATACTGCGCTGTTGGATTTGCACTCAAGAAGTAACTCAAAAATTTTTCACATCAAGTAAGAGACTTCTTCATCAGATTCTTCCTTCTTCCTTTCTTAAAATCCATTCGAATGATTTTGATCTAATGTATATGGAAACCATTCAGCTGTAGACAGCGCCCAATGCTGAGCTCATAGATACATTCTCTATGCTTCAATCAATACCTATTTGTTAGCATATGTGGGATAGTAAACGTCGAGTCCTGTATCAAAAATAACGTTTTTCAGTGCAATTGTTGAAAGTTAACGTTTATTTGTACCATAATATAAGGTCCAACGCATTCAGCTTATCCATAGTGGTGAAGATGAACCGAATGGTTATTATGCAGATCGCTGTTGGTGTGACATATTGGCGCTCCTTTTGAAGTTTAATATCTCCATAAATGAAAGAAGGCGCAGAGCCTTAAAGACGCCGAAGGAATTTTTTTGAGGAAACGGCTCCTTGGATAAGGACATTATCTCTGAGTCACTTGATAGCGCCGGCCCGAGTGGGCATTATTGGACTAACTCAGCGCCGCCATCTTGACAGCCAACCCGCCAGCCCGAAGGACGTCTATTTCCCGGCATTGGCCTTCTTGATCCCGCTTTATTGTTTCACCTTTCATTAATTTCTCCCTATTATGAAGGCGACACCGTATCAACGTCATTTACTAACAACAGCTGCTGACAATCAGCTGAAAAATATTAGGTTAGGAGGAAAAAGTCATTTATTTTTGTTTTATTTACTTTGATAAGGTATGTGTTATCAAGTCGCTGAAGTTATTACAAAAATAACACAGGTAACAGCTGTACTATGTATGGCATATTTTTTTTCATTTTTCCACAAATGTCAATCAATTTTGTTATGAAAATAAAACCCATAAACAGATAACGATTCCTAAATTTTAAAATTATAATGGTTTATCATAAACTTAAAAGAAGATGAAATTAGTTTCAAATAAATTGGTTGACGAGTTACCCCCATCCATATCCTAGGGGAAGAACAATTGAATTCTATATGAGTTATAATTTATTTTTAGGTGTTAGAGGAGAACTCTAACGGAATGGGGTGGTGTAAATAGATGCCGATATCCGGTATCTTTGATTTAAATTCCTTCTTGCGAAACCAACTACTTTAAGTTGCTTTCAGTATTTCTCATTTAAGTAAGTGGATTTGGTTTCGTAACCGCATTTGACTACAAAGAAAAATCCTTGAATGTCCGGATTAATAATCCTGGATGCCACGTAATCCCCCCCTTTTTTTAAAATGAATTTTATTGAATGATAACGCCAGGTATGACATCCCCGTTAATTTTAAACTAATTTAATACACTATGAAATTTAAGATTAAATCTTAAATGGACATGGCTACAGCTGATATCGCAATAAATATAGGGGGAGGAGGATTAAAAAGGCGTTGGATGAGAGATCTCCTTCTTAAATAGCTCTAGTAATTGAATCAAGGCAGGGGGGGGGGGGGAGCTGCAGTGTACTTTTCTTTCCCATGTCTTACATGTCAGTGTTTTCTCATCGCGCCACCACATTGTCAGACACAAAAAAAACAAATCTTAAATTTATACTTGGAATAATTTTAAGATCGCGATCATGAAATAACTTAAATTGTATAATCTAGTAAATCTTGTATGTTCTTAATTTTATTACCTTCCAAAATAGGACGGACTAAGCATCGAAAAATATATGTGAGATCCTGGACCCTAATAATTATTTGTTCGAGAATTCTTAAATTATAACATGAAATACGAATAACATTCATACTAATAAAATTCATTTCCTTTGATGGGAATATCTTGTACATAATTGAAGCTTAATTCTATGTTTTGAAGAATATCTGAAGAATTTTAAAGAAGTTTTTATTTCTACACAAAACAAGATATCTATTATATTTAAAAAGAAATTAATCAGTAAAATTTATTAATTTTTTTGAATTTTATCATATAAGTGTATTTTGAATTTTATCATATACATATCCAACCATATATTATTTCATTTAGGTATATTCCCATTCCGAACGAAAAAGAATAAGGGCTACTTTTATGTTTTCATAACTTGGTCACGATTTGTATTGGAAAGAATTGCTCATAAACATGTCAAGTTGATTTAATTCTTAGCACACCAACATAAAGTAGACATTGATAAAATTGACTGCTGGCGGTCTTACAACACGAAGTCGTTTTTCTCGATAAATCGGAGGTTTTTCGCCTATTATTTTCTCAGCCTCCTGATTATCAGATTCCTTAAATTGTACACTTAGTAAGCATTGAATCCCCCCAAATGAAGTTGAAGTTTGTTAAGGGATGAGATATATTGAATGAACGAATTGCCCTTTTTTTCTAAAAATGTTAAATGGAGTTTAGTTAAAGTTTTTTTATTTTTTATTTTTCATTGTGAGGTACTTAATATATAACATAAGTTCTTAATACCCCAAAATTTTTCTTAAATTTATATTATGTTTCATTTGTACTTGCGCTCTATTGCATCTAGAAGATATGATGAAAAATGTATGAGATACTTCAATTATCTTGAACGAACGGAACAGATCTCTCGTCAATATCATTTTAATCTTCATCGAACGGGTAACTGGGAGGAAGAAAGAGAAGAAACATGTGGGATTGGCAATCACTAAAATCGGATTAACCCCCTATTTGTCAATGTCCCTTGGTGATAACGAGGATACAGTCCACGTAGGTCAGTAAATGACTTAACGAAAATCATGTATGGTCTTGGTTCTAATATTTCTCTCAAGATTATTTCAAATACAAAAGATCTGAATTATTTTTGTTTTTTTTTTATATAGCGTTATTTATTATACTTAAAAATGTTAAACAGCAAACCAAGAGGAAAAATAAAGAGACAACCCCAGGCTGTAACAGATGCGATGACGCCTTTGAACAAAACTAATAAATAAATAAAACGAGTGGATTGTGGGTCGGATGTGTAAGAGTTATGAATTTTCTTTTGGGTGGTATATTTATCAGTCATCAGAGCATTTTGAAGAATTCACCAATATAGTTGCTGATATAAGTGCAACACAGCGAATTCCGCCCTTTTGTTGGCTTCCTTTCTTGGCCGAAGTTCAGTGTTTAATTTTTCGCTATCTGGATTTCTCTCCTTTTGATTTTCCTTTGTTGTAGGAAACAATCCTTACATTACCTAGTACAATAGCTTTAAATATATTTATATTCTTTATTTTAATAGGTGGGTGGGAAAGTAGATATTTTTCGTTTTTCATTTGTTTTTTTTCTTTATTTTCATCGAAGAATAATGAATTTGTTTTCATGCTGAAATCAATTTATTATACAGTATTACAATTATTACAGCTAATTAATGTTTGCACTGCTGTCTTGAGTTGGTTTTCATGTTTTGACCATTTGAATTAAAATGTTTACATAAATATATTTTTGGGCAACTCAGACTTTTTTTTTGGTTTTTGTATAACATTTATTCGTGGTGAATTCAGGCCTTTTTTTGGGTGCCAAAACACTTTAGCAAATAGTAGCGTTGTAAAACACATTTAAATGTTTAAGTACAATCCATTTTCGGTTATTGGACACATAATTTTACTTAACAAAACCATTTTTTTGTTGCTTAAATTATCATTTTCATCGACCATTTTCGAAAGGTAACTCGTGATGCAACTCATTGGCTGCCTGTATACTAAACCAGCAACACCTATACATATGGCAGATCGTCTCTTTTGAGTTCTTCTGTCTTTATTTTTAAAATGGTTTATTTATTTAACTATTATATACCTATATATTAATAAAAATAGAAATGTAATAATCTTTTATTTAAAAAGTATACATTCTTGACTATAGTTTTCAAGTATTTCTATATTTATTAAACAGAGGCAGATTTATTGTTAGATTTTGATTTAAGCGAGTAAGACTTCAATGTATTCATTTAATCTTACCGCTCAAAAAATTTAATATTTTCTTCGGATCGCATTCCCCAAGGCAATACAAATTTTATTTATGATATAGTTATGTTTATATATCGGAAAAATAATCACATTTAAAGAAATATACCTATAGTTCCGTTGAAATAAGGTTGTTAGTTCACAATTATAAATTTAAGCTTTAAATTTTTTTTTGTATAGAAACCATTTCAAATACAATATTTACAATCATTGAAATATGTACAAGTAAGAAATATATATACACAATGCATTACAAGTTTAGAAATGGTGATAGGTGCCCTAGAAGGTTTCTTACCTGTAAATAAATAGATAATAAGGGTTTTTCGTCCCTTAAACCATCATTTGTGATTGCACCAATCAAATCAATGATGTATTAGAATTTAGTCCATAAAAAATGGCCTTTGTTAGATTCCCAAGCAAAAAAGTAAATTATCTATAATTTTAATTTAAAGTAAATAATTATAATTTAAAGGCATCGCTGGGCATAACGCTAATAAATGTTAGTTTTTGTGGACGTCTGACTTATCTCCGTTTGTTTTCCATAACCTTAATAAAAACCTATAATAAAAGAATAAATATGCGACTTCAGAACTTTTCCGTATTTGAATAAGGAATTCAATTTTTTTTCAGTAATAGAAAGTGAAATAAAATTTTGTTAAGTGAGCTAAAACAAATAGGATTCTTACAATTATTTCAATATTTTAAAAAGTATACGAAATTCCTTAAGATGCATTAATTTTGTATAATTTTCGTTTTTATTATTCAGTAAATTCTACTTACCTAAAAAAAATTAGAAAACATAGGGAAAACATTATAACCTTTCGAAGTTGAGTGTAGAAATAGCTCCTAAATAACAGATAATGCAGCCTGGATGAGTCAATAAAATTGTAAATGTAGCAGAGTGTAAATAAAGAGGTAAATGTCACTAAAGAACGCAATCACTAAACATTCAGATGCGAAAATAGTCCATTTTCTAGGCCAGCGGTTCTTTCTCTTGATGTATATCTTCACATATTTTATCCACAAGGTTTCGAGAGTGGAAATCGTAATTTATGACTCATATTTCGATTGATTGTGTTATGATTCAAGGAGCTGTTGGATTTTTTATTGGAAATTACAATTTTTGTACATTCGGGAATCATGGAAAACCGGTATTAAAATTTACCAATTTAAAAAAAATTAGTCTCAAATAACACATAATTATATATTAATTTAAAATCTATGATTGCAACTTTTATGTTTTCCTTATGATTCCTTTATCTATCAAATTAACCGTTCTGTTTGCAGGATTCAACTTTAACTTTACCCCATTATACTAAACCGTGCCAAAGGCCTTACTGAAAGGTAAGCGTCAAAGGCAGTTACACTTTAGTCAAAAAACGTAATAAATATTAATCCTAGATTTGTGATTATACTAATACTTATACTCATTACTTTATTAATTACTAAACCATACGGATTTTATTAAGTAATTCAAATGTATAAATTTTTTTTTTAATCTCGTGATTTTTTATTAAGATGAATCCCTTTTTACACAATAAAACAAATCAATTTAGGTATCGTTAGTTATAAGGTAATAAAAGAAAATCTGCAAAAAATTTATACTTTTTCGTTGAAAAGTTTTTTAATTTAATTAGGAAGGAATAAAGATAGAATTTTGAAAAAAAAATTAAGGCTTTAAAACAAATAAAATACTTCCTGTGTGGAATATATCTGAAAAAAAAAAAACAACGATTATTTTCATATTCCTTAGTTCTCCGTATACCCGACGATGGAGTCTATTCAGAACTAAGGCGAAAAAAAAAATTTGAATTTTTTGAAATTTCGAAAAGAAATTTTAGACTAATATTGTTTTCGGCATCAAAGGCGCTTTGTAGGATATCCTCGGAAATATGTCGAATATTTTTAAACCAAGAATCATAAAAATACAAATTGTCAAAATCGTTGACCTCTCAGCAGTGTACCTACTTCTCTTGTATTATCTACTTAACAACGGCCTGATTATTTAAATAATTCGCTCTACTGATTTGTTTGGATAGTGACACAACTAAAAAATTTTGTTTTTAATTTCTATTGTCCGCTAAACGAATTCCAAAGGGAATAACGTTCATCATGACACACTGTATTGATATTAGCATTTTCATGATGAAATTTTTTAATTTTATTTTCATTGATTCTCAATACAATTTAATCAGAAAATCTGTAATAATTTTCCACCATAACACCCAAAAAGAAAACAAAAAAAAAAAAAAAAACTTGGTTAAAATAGGTATATATCCATCAGCTGTGATGTGTCCATTGTTAGTCAAGACGCCTAAAAGGATACATAACTAACGGCTGAACTACGCATCTGAAATCGAACCGCTTCGACCTCGTCGATGTCTGTTGCTTCAACATCAAAAGGTGTTTTATTTATAGAAAGAAATATATGCTCATATCTTTCGATAGCTATGCATGTATGAGATAATCACATCGGATTGGGTTATTGACCTAAATATTTGAAAATAATGAGCCGTCCCGAAATACCTGAACGAGCCGGTGGCACCTTGCCAACCCTCGCCGAGATTTACAATCCTATCTGCACAACCCCTCGCCCGCCCGGCGGTCACTCCCGTCTTGGTGGGTTGAACTTTAAATCCCGCATCTCTCTGCTACATTGTCTTTTAAGGTTGTGTTGTCCATCAGTACTAACCAAGAATGTAAAAGTACAATTTATTATATTTTATCTAAATTTCGCATGAATCCACTTCTCTAATATTATAGTTGAAACTGTCCCCTATATTTGAAAAAATTCTTTCTAATCTTACTTATAAACATGCAAGGGCCGTATGTTTCTTACCGAAAAAGCCGAAATATAGCCGACTGATTTACTTGAGACTTTCACAAAACGTTGCTGTTTAACCAAATAGTGGCAATATTTTCTTTTTTACTGAATGGTAAAAATTCTATAAGGAATACACAAGGTTCCTTCCTGTTTAGTAAAGGAGTGTGACTATCTTTATTTATAGCATTAAATGAATACGGCGAACATTTTGTAATGCTTTCCTATTCCACAGCGATTGAAAGTAGGGCTTAATATGTAAGGATGTTTGTAGTGTAAATCTAGCCGTGATACTTTTATTTATTTCCACTAAAATTTAATATTACTGTTAGCCACAATAAAGCATGCCTGGGTTTAGCTAGTTTTAAAATTAGTCTAGTAGGATTTTTTTTTTTTATCGATAATTATTTTTCTCTCCCCCAAAAATGTTTTTTTCCCCTCCAGATAAGTTTCTATTTGGTTTCAATATGCCTTAGGAATTATGGGTTACGATACCTTGCTATATTTAGTTTTTGTAATGTCGTTATATATGAAAGTTTGATATATAGGTATTGTTTGGATAATGATATACACTTAACTTCTAAGACTTGATAATGGAATTTGAGGAAAGTATTTTCTAAGCAGTCGTCGTTTAAAGTAGTTGCGGACAGACAGGTATAAATGACATGCGACGCCATTCCTCTTATAGCAAGACCAGTTATGTCTGCAGACATGATGTCTGCCATTGTGTGTGTAGAGAAAAAGAAATTCTTGAAATGGTTTTCGTATTATTTGTGCTAGGCTTTTCTTTGATTTTCTAAAAGCTCTTATGGGGTTGTTCACATGCTGTTTTATAGAAGATATCTTAATAAGTATACTGCATTGTTATCGTAAATAGAAATACGTATACTTTTCGAAAGTTTTACCTACTTAATGATCGAATGATTTCTTTATTTATCACTAGAACCTATGACATTGTTTATTTATTACTTGATTAAGAGCTGTTTGTCGAAAAACAATTAACCAAGGGGATTTAGTCAGCATTAACGTTAGTATATTAATTTTTTCTCAGATCAGGTATCCAATTAACGGGTGTTTGTATTGACAATCAATAAGAAAGAAAAAATAATCAATAAGCTGGAATAAATTCTAAGCGCAGAATTTGTTCATTGCCAACTTAAGGAAAAAGAGAATTTATACATTATAGTTATTCATGAATATAACATTTTTTTATTAACATTATAAATACAAATTTTCGATTAATTTGTTTTTAAATGCTTAAGATCTTAATACTTAGCAATATTTTTAAGAATCACACTCTGAATCATATTTTAGTTTAATAAAATGTAATATAATTCATTTACTATTTTAGATTAGTAATATTCATTTTATAGAAATAAGTAATATATAGCTACTAAATACTAATAACAATTAGTGTGTTTATATAAGATTAATATTCTATTTAATTTAAGAAGTCTCAATTTTTTTTTTTCAGGTAAGTTCCAATTATGTGGGCATTGCTTTACACAGTAGTTTACACTTCGTAGTTAAGTAAGAACTTAATCTTGGACCTGGGTTTTAGATCTCCAGCCACTGTCTACTCAGCTACTTTACAGTATGTTTACTTTTGTTAAATAAAAACAATGACCAGAATTAATTTCAGATAGCTATTAATTTGTTGATTAGGTATTTATTTGTTCCTTTACAAGTAATGCTTACCGTATAGGCCGAACTTCTCCAATCATCTTTCGAATATCTCGAAAAGCCTTTTGGCTAAATGAAGTACACATCCTTATCGTGTTTCGTTCACGTATTTACTCTTTCTTAATTTAAATGTAATAGTAAAATACTTACAAAAATTGTATCCAGTAAAGAGAAGTATAATTTACCTGGATGAATTATAGAAAAGAAATAAACAATTTTTAGCCATACTGCATGAATAAGATGGTATTAAAAATAATTTTAATGTACCTACTTAAACAAGGAGAAAGAATCCGCGAAAGGTAGAATATGATTTGTTAGAAATAAATTATAAAGGAAGAAATAGTTCACAGAATATATTTTGTATATTAAATTTACAGGTGCTATTAATATTGACCTCGAAATGAATCTATAAGGAATCAATTTAAATTTTTCTATTTTGAAATTCATTTTCATTTGGATTCTTTGCTTTCTATGATGTAACTGTTTAATAACTATATAAATCCGCTAAATTTGAAGATAACAGTTTTCTAGCCGATAACACCTCCGCCAATTGCTCGATATTAATGATGGTTAATTTAATTATTAATCATATTTAAAACTTTTGCTAATCTTTGCTCAGAACTATGAATCCTTAAACTAGAGCTAGATCGCCGGCTAGATAGGAAGCGGTTTGCTAGGCCTAACAGGAGATTATAAAGCTAGAGAAGGCTTAGCATATATAACTGCTTCCGCAGGGGTTTCGCAGTCTGCATTTAAACGCAGAGGAGTCACTGTTCAGTTTTAACAACGCATATGGACTGCTCCGAAGTCTGTGCGTCGTAATTGTTTCTCCTATGCCGAACATTATCATAATCATTGTTTAAAATTATAATTATTTAAAATTAAATTTTTTAGCCATTATTTAAATAATAACAATAAATAAAATAGGAAAGAAAAAAACTGGTCAAAGGTAAAATAAAAAATTTAAAATTGTTATTATAATTTAATTCTTTGTCAGTAAAATTAATAACATTTTAATTTTCGTCGGGATATTTGTAAATAAGCCGGGATTCTCTTGGTTTGTTAGAAACAGTCAGGTCTTCTTCAGGAAATTCACTGATTGATTAGACTATTTGCGTTTGGTGTGTTGTTGCTTCATATCACTGTTCATCAGGTGATGCTGAAACTGCTGATGCTGAATTTTCGACAAAATATGGAGTTGATCGTTTTTTCACCGAAACCTTCAATTTATTGTTGTAGGGGAAAAGTGTGAATTTTCGCAGGAATTGTTTGTGATTTGTTTTAAAGTAGACTGAGAATAAGATATTAGTTTATATTAATGAAACGAATGCAATTTCCAAATAATTAAACATTTTATCTATCAGGAATGTTGGCAATTATCTAATTCAAGCGACATGATTTGACTACTTCTTATATTTTTTTTCAAATTCTCATCCATTTTATCATTCCAAGCCATGGGCAGGGACCAACGAAATTCTGATATTTAAAAGAAGGACTACATAAAATTTGGTTTGAATTTATTATTTATGTCCAATTCTATGTACTAATACTAATTTGCATTTGGAGTTTAAAATCTAAACACCTGTTCTAAAAGTTAATAAAGCAAAAAAGTTATTCTGGCTCACGTTGAGCACCCGGTCTTATCATTAGATGATAAGCTGTTATCAGTTGTTAACACCTACAGTACTACGGTAGCCGTCTGCGGGGATGATCTTCAATATCATCGAGTGTTATTGTGAGCTGTTATATTATTTGTTTATTTAAAATTACATTTGATTGTAAACGTTTGAAGGAATTGCAGATGTTTGACAAAATTATATCTTTTTTTTTTTTTACTACTAAATCTTTAGAAACTTTTGTTTACAGTTATTTTCTTGACGTTGCGTTCACAAATATATTACCTACAATCGCTAACCTATAGTTTTGTCTAGATTTGCGAAAAAAAAAAACAAATAGTGTTTTTTTAAATATCGTAATAGCTTTAGGAATATCACCGATTTCATCATTAGTCTCCTTTTAAAAGCCGTATTGAAACATGTCATTTTATAACACAATGTTATAACATATTGTTGTAAATGTTACAAAGTAAAATTACAACACATAAATACTGAAGCCCAATTCTCCTTGAATGTCACTAATTGCTCATTTTTTTTTTCTCATTAATTTCTTTATTTTTATTATTTTACAGCAGAATTTTACTTTTTAAAAATACACAAGTATCCTTTTCGATGCGTGTATACTATACTTATACTTAGGAAATTTTCGAGGTCTTTATTGTTTTTTTAATACTTTTTTCATGTAGCTTTTAAGCATTTCATTATTAAAGCTTTATGTACAAGTCTTTTAATTGTCCTCAAATTATTCGATTCGTTGGACATTCATAGGTTTTTAATTGAAAATGAACTGTTAATATAAAAATATTTTTTATACTCAAATTGAAATAATTAATATGGTCATGTTTTTTTTAAATGAAATAATGAAGGCGATAAATGATGCGTTTTTCATCAGAAATAGACGTTCATTAAAAGTTAATTGTATACATTGAGTGAATTTTTGTTCCAACCAAACCAACATTGAGAGTATTATGATTTCGAATCCTGAATTTCTCGCTTTGGGGATGAATGGCTTTCTTTTCGGGAGCTCTTGTATCGAAAATAGCGTTCAGTTTATTTTTAAATATTATATCACTGGATTTCTGGCAGAGCTACCGGAGTTGGTTGTAAACATTTGTTGTAGGTTGTTGGGCTTTGAGAGGGAATTCGTGTTACCCACTTCGAGTGCCTGCCACGATTGAATACGAAGTTATGAATTATTGTGTTTTATCTTTAATGACATCTTTTTTTAATATTTTGTTTATTTGTATATATTAGTACTTGGAAGATAAGTTATGTCGTTCTTCATTCCATACTTTACCATCATTATTATTTTCTTACTTACATTTACTTCCTCATTCATTACTTTATTATTATACTAATTTTCTTTTCTTCTTTGTTCCTCTCATTCTGTTCTTCAACATTTTTCTGAATTGTGTATTTAGTTAATCATTTGTTACTGCAGCATTTCATTAATCATTTTATACATTGTTCCTCATTTCATGCTTCTACACAGCGTTAATAAAACATATCCCCTCTATTTCTCTAGATGGATCATAATCGTATCTCTTACAATCAAAATATGGAAAGGATATTGATAATTGAATTAGTTCTGTTAATGGTTTCCCACTCTTGTGTTTTCCTGGAATACATTTCTGACTTAGACCTATAAATATTTAACGGTAATAGAATACTTCCTTGAATATTGAAGCGAATGTTCCTCGTATCTATTATTTTAGTTATGTCAAAGCATAGAAATCAGCGATGCTCGCTCCGCTTGCTCAATTCAAACAGCTCGACAGCTATTGAGCTGCATATAATCGAATCCTTTTCCTACTTGGGCACAATAGCATCGATATGTCTCTCGGCCGAAACGATTTTTCCTTTTTGTGGGAGTAGCGATGACTCAGCCGTGGCTAGAAAGCTGCCTTACATGTAGCTCTCGTGCCGCTGGTTGCACAACCACTCGTCTGGTGGACCCTATCTAGGTGGGGTACGAAGTGTATTCCTCCATCAGTGTCCCGTGGGCCATCACCATCTGTCTGGGAAGGTTAGCAGGTTTCTCGAATGGTTAACACAATTATACGCTGCTTCGATTCATTTGAAATAGCAGAGACGTTTAAGCACATTACAGAAAATCTAGGGTTATAGTTTTAAAAATGTAAATATACTTATTTAAGAGGAAATTGGCACTACTCATAGGCCTATGATGAAAGTTCTGAATACTATCTAATCGGTAATGTATGATCGAAAAAACTGCTTCTCTTCTAAAACAATAGTTTATTATTTCAAAAAGTAATCCGAGGTTTGGGACCAGTCGGAGAATAGGTAGAAAAGTTGAATTTGAAATCACCTAAGACGTGGTTATTTTGATTGGCACTGGTCTTGATCTAAAAATATTTCTGCCCACCAGGTTAATTTCGAAATCAAAATCAAATTATGTACAAAGTCTTCACGTTATCCTTAACTTCGTGTAGTTAAAGAATTATTCATGTTTAGTGCTGCAGTTATCGGTTATCTTAAGAAAATCTAACATTAGTAAATGCTATATTGTTCGGTACTGATTACGAGCTTGCGTTAGATATTTGGCAGACCCTCCAGACGAGAAAAGATTGATAACTTAAGAAGAACCCGCTTTTTCTAACTTTATTGCACTAAAGACATCATAGAAAAAAAAAAACTTAGTATATAAAAGTTTGTTACCACATAGTAAGATTTTCCTTGGACGAATCCTCCGTTAACTGGATTTGCTACTTAAATTTGCAGCTCAAGTTTTTAAGAACTTATTCTTTACCACTTTTTTTCGAATATTTTTTAAACAGGATTGGACATTACATCCATTTATATACTGAAGAAATAAATCACCCAAACAACAATAATTTTTTTTTTGTATCTAAGTAGTATAACAAACAGGACTCATTGATAGAACGAAAAAAAAAAAAATCAAATTCTTTAAAAAAAAAACCTTTTAGATATTTTGTTTCATTTTATTTTTTCCTATTTACCTTCAACAGACCCTTAGGTCTATCTCTAGAAGTCTTGCCTATTTTCGATGCATTCATTGCGTGTAGTTTCGTTCATTTAATTTTATTTTTGTTATCGAGGAAATTATGTATATCTTTTTTTTTACTTTTTTTTTTATGTTAAACGTCTGACAAAGTTAAAGCTTTTATAAATAATATTTGTTATTAATCTCTATAATAAAGCCTTACCGGAAAACTCCTTAACTTCATACTTCTGAAATATAAAATCAGCAGTATTACTAGCTTCGTAACAATTGAATTTCACAAACAAAAGTTAATTAATAAAATAAAATTGTACTTAATATTTTACAAGTTTCATGTTCTATAATTAATATCATAATGTTATGACTTTTCCTATACCTAAGTTACATGAAACAGGCTATTTTAAATAAGCCATCATGTTATAAACAGAAAGGACTGGATCTCTAATTAATTAATTCTCATTAGTTGCTGTTGTTTATATACTGAAATGTGCAAGTTGAATATTTTTAATGGCTGTTTTGTTTTATCTAAAGTTATATTGATGCATAGAAATATCACGGAAACATTTTGTGTTCGCAAAAAAGCGAATATGGGGAAACATATTTCTTCGGATTATCACCATGAGTCAAGCTTTATCTCGTGTTAAACGTGGCACTTATGCAACCGGTGATTTTTCGAACCGAGGATACAAAGTTAAGTGGATTGCTAAAACAGAAATATTTCTATTGTACATTGCTTCAGTAAAAAAATATTTATTTTCAGTGCTCTGTTATACGCCTACCATATGTTTTTGTTTTTAAATCAATGGATTCTCATTAGGAATAATTTTTAGCACTTATTAAGGAGTTAAGAACTTTTATTTACAACTCCTTATTACGTAGAATCCACTCATTTTTTCGATGGTTTAATACTTTATCTGCTTTTCAGGGCGGAGACAAATCCAACAGATAGATTCTAAAATGCCTTAAACTTAATATATTATTAAAGTTAGAACTGATATTGTAAGCGATTGTGATTTTAAAATTATAAAAAATAAAATTAATCCACCTAAACTATTTTATCTAAGCTTAACTTTAATTTACCCCAAATGGGAAATATGTTGACAGAATGACTTAACTTCAACTTTAAATGTTTTTCAGGAAAGCACTTACAATAATATTTCTCTTCGAAAAATTAGTACCTGTTTATTTTGTTATAGTACGACAGATATATTAAAACATCCCAGCTTACTATACATAAAAATATACATTATAAGTCAAAAGGTACCACTTTTCCAATAATAAATATTATTTAAAGAGCTTTTCTGCAAAATGTTGAAATTGGAATTAGGTCAACTAAAAGGCTCAAATAATTATAATTTATTGATCTTATTATTAATTAGTAATAAACGGACATAATTAAGACGATAATAATAGATTTTTTTTACTTTATAGTGGATGGGAGTTAATCCTTCCGCCAGAATTAAACAGAACCTGTGGGGATAGTTTGGTTCGTGTTTCTTATCATTAGTTTGAAATTAACTGTAATCAGGACTCTCTGTGTATGTAGCTTGATCGCTGCTTTGAGATTTGAGTAATTGATTTAAAGAAGTCGTAATCGTAAGTAAAGTATTCTTGTGGGTTATTGATCATTTTTATCGTAACCTATTTTGTTACATAATATTGCCTTATGATAAAAATTAAGAAATAATTCATAGATTATATATTTAGCTGTACGATATGTTGAACTGATATCTTACATTTTTTTCCTTTTTTTTTTTTATAACAGTATAATCTTTAACCGACTGTAGGTAGGAGAATAACCCTTAGGACCTCAATAACCTAACTCATGTTGCCAAGACAGTTTAGTGAAGGTTTTGCGTCACTGCCATTGATTTATATCCTTCATACTTCATAGGTTTCCTATTGGCCATCCACGTTAATTTTGTCTTAGCCAATAGCGAGGACTGTTACAGCCTTAGCTGTTCTATTAATAGCAATGGGTGGTCGATTTGGCGACCTGTGCTCTGTATGTGACCGGATAGGGCCTATCGATCCTAGCGATAGAAAGAAAAACCTTTTCTCACAATTAAGACAATGATCCACGTATTCCAACGTGATTAATGCTCCTATTTAAACCAAATTATAACTTGAATAACTAATTCAAACAATCGCTATTAGTGGACACCGTTTGTTTTGTTTTTTATTAATATAATTTTAAAATGTTCTAAAAATTTCAATTCCTTGGCTAATAATGTTATCGTCGTCACTCAAAACCATAAATAGGTGTTTGGTACCTATTTGATTCAATATATATACCTATTTGATTCAAAGTTGCACTGTACATAATGAAATTCCTCAAACATAAGTTTATAATAAGGTTGTCAGTCTCACGTTTCCTTATCTCAGTTGCAAAACTATGTCACACCTTTTACTTGCCCATAAACTCTATGTGCAAGACTATAATGGTATATTAAACATTGCATGCCAATGGTTTAAGACTAGCCTTCCGAGAACAACACTGCGATTGGCTATTTTCAGGCTCTTCGGAAATAGATTTGAATGACATACACAGTATGCACAATGATGCAGATTGTATATAAATGAGATATATTTCGGGCCTATTCGGCAACAAATGTATTCTTACATATCTATTTCGAACAGATTATCTTTGTTTTTGAAAAATAAATGATGTGGAATTCCAGAGTAAAACGGACTCAAAAGCTCGATCCATCATAATATGATAGCTAATATCTGTACATGAGATAAACTATCGAAACTAAAAAACTCTTGATTTTTGGGATTGATTATTGATCCCTTGTTGGCTTATATACTAACGAGAACGTTTTTTATCTATCAGCTACACTGCAAAAGAATGGTTTCATACACAGTTTGATTTTTTTTTTTTTTTATTACAATAAGTATAAAATTCTAAAATTCAATTATAATCCTGTGAAGTTTTCAAATTTTCAGTCAGGACAGCTCACCTATGAGGTAAAGATATATCCATTATGTATATTAAACCAGCAGTATGGAATATTATAATGTATCATATTGGTTTTGACATAAGGATTAAAGATTTTTCCACTACTATCTTTTTGGATGGGCCAAGATTCCATGATCACCGCCTAGACTAGACTAGACTAGACGGAATTACAAGGATGGCCGAGTTCACAAGTTTATTCTCCCTACGTTTGGATAACTATTAACGATTTTAGTGAACTCTCGTCGCGTCCCTCCAATTAAAACCAGACGTTGTTTAGCGTCATTAGATCGCTGCTTTCGACTTCCGCTCGCTAAATTCGCTCAAACGGGATAACGAACCCACAACGGGTCCATTTCAGTTGAGATCGGAGCCATACTAAACGGCTCGGTTATCGTAGTTTACTTTCGTAACATTCGGAGATGTTGGTATATTTCTTAAGGAGAAGTCCATATACTTAGTACTAGAAGTTATGTTTTCATGGGCTACCGTAACCAAAAGAATTTCTAGTTTTCGAAATGCTTATGTCAGCAGTTCTATTTATGACTATTAACGTACTTTCATAAACAACATTTCATAAAAAACACTTTCATAAAATATTTTATTCGGCGTTCTTCTATCATCTAGGCGATCATCAAATAAACCAATTTGGATCATTCATGAAAAAAATAAAATAATTTGTTTGATGTATGGACATACCTGTAGAAAACTTTCTCTTGTTGTGTTGTTATCTGGAAATTTTCTCGAGGACGATTTCCTACTAACTAAGGGATTTGCGGAACTTTTTTACTTCACTCTATTAACTAATGCATCATTTGATAAAAACAGTTACATTTCTCACACGCAGAGGATTGAGTTGTGTACACAGTTGCACTCACTATCTGAAAGGTCCATTCCAAAGATACATAATTGTGGAATGTGTTGATGAGACTGCCGTTTCACTCCCCTCTGAACAGCTTTAACTACCAGCTTACTGTTACACCTGATATTTACAGATAATATTGGAAGTTTGTGACCAGAATGTCTGATTAGAAAGGACAAAATTGAAACGTCTTCTTACAAAATTTCTTAGAACGAAGTACTTAAAGGTTTTTGAAGACTTTAGGATTTTATGGTCAAAATTGGCCACTTAAAGGATTTACGATGTTTCGGTTTTCTGAGAAACTTCATGCATTAAAATACAATAGGTGTAATTTTTTTATAGTTGGCATAAAATTAGGTATCCTATTAGCTCATAAAAAATAAAATATTTTCGTCATAAAAATGTTATTGCCAGTTGCCCTAATATATAAGTATTGATTGTCCCCAACATTTTCGATTACTGTGATTCTTTGCATTACAAATGATATATGACTCATAGATAACTTATCGCGTAATATTTTTATTATAACATGCTAACATAATATTTCATGATGCAGTCCTCTTCAGTCATAGAACCTGAATTGACTTTTGTAAGGAGACAAATCCAGGCGGTTAGAACTGACATTCTATTCTAGGCTCTACATTTTTTGTATGTTTACTTAATGTGTTTTTATTATTAATATATTAAATCAGCATTATCCCCCAGCTATGATAATGAACTATATAACAATTATGATATTGAAACAAATAAATGTAACTTTTAATTAAAGAAATCTAAATTGTATCAAACAAAGTTGGGCGTAGAAAAAAGTTACTTGCTATTTATTTTATGCCTTTTCCTAATTATTGATAGTTTTAAACGGAATGAAGAATGCATAAAATACAGTTCTTTTTTTATTGGATAAAATAAGAAAGTATATTTTACACAAAAAGATCTAGATTATTAGATTATACAGATCTAGGTTTTTCGATATATGAATTTTATTACTTGAATTTATTGAGTAAATAGTTATGACAAACTTTTAGCAAAAAGTAAAGAAATAAATAATAACTATTAATGTTTTATTATAATTTTTGGCAGAAAGTAAAAAAAAAATATGATTTAATAAAGCCATTATTATAATAACAATTACGCTTTTTAAAAAACTTTATAATATAGCATGTCGGTTCTTGTTCGAGTCAACAAAATTTTATCCCTTTTTTCAAAATTTTTATAATCCAGTGTTTGTGTGATCATAGTATACATAGCTCATATCGTGAATAATATTTTATAAAGAACTTGTTTAAAAAAAGTACATGTGTTTAGTTTGTTATTGAATAGTGCTGAGTTGTCACTGAAAGACCTTACCTAGTTGCTGTGTTGGGATTATTTAATAATATTTATCAAACTGAATCGGTCATCGGTATTTGAAAATAAAGGCCTCGCCTCTTTTTATTGAAACATTAAAAAAAACATTTGCTGGTTATAACAGTCGGTGTTGTAGGAAAGGTTTACTTAAAAATAGATTTGATGTAAAAAACAACAACAAGCAATGTTTATTAATTTCAGATAAAATAAAAAACTTATCAAATGAATATTTTTGCCCTTTTAATATTTTTTGACACAAAATAAACTGAAATTTCTGATTATCTTGTTAACGTTAAAGTTAATATTAACTGTTATTAAAACCTTAATATTAACTTGAGTCTATTCTTTAATAAGTGAAATATAAATTATTTAGTTTGGGTTATATACTATTTCTGTTAGTAACTTTCATGGTTCAACAAATTAATACTGAATCTGTTGTTATATTCTAGTGAATGAGTGATCTCGATTAGAAGTTCAATGCTATACATTTATCTTCCCGGACAATACCCGAAGATAAACCCTCAGCCGTGTAGACAAAGATACGTTTCCTCTTGACATCGTGGTATAAATGTTCTTCTGAGCCCTCTTCTTCCCCGACTTAGAGGAGACGGTAATTGTCAACCGTTGTGTAGAAAAATAACTGAAGGTTGGGCTATTGTTCAATTGTTCCAAGAGATCAATGGATAAATCGTTGTAGATAAGCTGGGCGCCTCTCCACTGCTGAGTCACTTCAAAGATAACACGTTATTAAGAACCACTTGATGATGATCTATGTACAGTTCTTCGCTCTAAATCCTCTGTCATTTTAAAAGTTGTTTCGAAATATGTCAATTATTTATTTATTTTGTACATTTTATATTTTTAAGTTAGTTAGAACTAGAGATAATTCTAATTGAGCCTGGATTGATTCAAAAACAAAATACTCCCTTTACGTAAAAGAATTGAAAAGGCTTTATTCTCGTATTACCAAAAGTTCTTAAAGTTCAAACTGGGCTTGGGGAATTATTCCAACTTAGAATTTCTTTAACTAAGAATTTTCTTCTTGATAAATTAATATTTTAGATATTCTATACATTTGTTTTTAAATATTCTATCCTAGATTTTTGTTTTTGGGTTTTCAACAGTTGTTTGACCTCGGAGATGATTTATTTCTGCCTCATTTAAATAAAAAAAGAGAAGAAATCCTTTCACCTTAGGAATTTATATTTTTTAAACAATGCATTTATTAAAATATAAAATTAAAATATAATAATTAAATAAAATCGGGATTTTCAACAGTTTCGTTTAAAACTGAGCTGATCGCTACATTACTAAAAGGTATATCGCTGCTCCGGCACTATAATAACACATCTGGAAAAAAAAAAAATACGATTTTTAAAAATTATTTTTGATGTGTTGGGCTCAGAAATTTTTACTCGAGGTTTGCAAATTAGCAGAAGTAAGTGAATGTGTGAATTTTGCTAACCTTAAAAAAAACATAAACGAATTACATATTTATTTTATGATTATAATGCTTTGTAATATATATGGTGCTGGTAAATTAATGTAAATCACAATGATGAATATTCTTACAAAAACCAAGCGTTATTTAGAAGTCTGTTAATCTCGCCGTGATAGGTCATTTATTATGAAGCGACATTGGACGGCATCTCTCAGAAATTAATATTTAAGGAAGTTTGCTGAACTGTCAGTAACACCGGCTAGTGAACCTGCCTTAAATATGGTCCATTATTGTATTTAATTATGCAATATTCTCTTCATCTTCTATTTATTTGAAATTAAATATAAATATAACTTTGTAGTTTATATTTTTTCTGAAACTTTCAATTTTATTACCGTTCGTTCTGTTATTTATTTTAAATGCTCGTTATTTATTCTACAGGTTTATTAATAAATAAAAAATATCCCTTTTTTATATTGTTACGGAACAAACTTAATCAGATGCTTATTTCTGTTTCGTTGCACTAAGTTCTAGAATTGTCTGGAACGGTTAAATTCAGTATATGATTAAGCGATTGACTAATGACTTAGTCTTACCTTATACATCGAAGAATAGTTAGTTACTTTTGAGTCGCAGTTCTGTCACTGCAAGTTACTGTTTTGTAACATTATTATCAATAGGAGTTTCTTTGGCATTTTTTACTGCATTATAGTTTTTTATTAATTTGTCAAATTTTGCTTTTAAATTAAAAATGATTCGTTACAACAATGTTTTTTTGTTTTTTCGCAATAATTAATTTACTGCTATTGACTATTTAAAGAAATATATATAGCTTTTTTAATTTTCGATATACATTTATTATTTCGTGATCAATTATTCTTGTAAGTGATAAAATAATTTTCTCAAAAGATTTTTAAGGAATACGGTAACCTTCCAGTGACCTTTTACGATAAAAGGTCGCTGAACTTAATGCGGTTTCGTTACCTTTCAATAAAATTTTATTTTAATAATTGCAAAGCCAGCTGTAACTTTTATTACTGATTCAATATTTGTTTTAATTATTAAAAAAAGTATATTTAGTTTCCTTAATAATAAGAATATATTTTTATCACGGAGGTAAATAACATTAAGGAAATATTTTTACGAATTGACTTTAACCCTTCGGATTTAAATAACATAATGCATGACATTTTTAATTTTGTTTTTTAGTTACTTATATAGTCCGTTTAAAGAACTTTATTCTCATGGTTAATGACTTTTATAGGTTAAATCCATAGTGGAAAATTTAATTCAATAAAAAATGGACTTAGTGTTTTTTATCTGCGGGATGTATGTATGCTGCAACGTCACGACGCACAGTGGTTAAAAGGCGGAAAAAACCTATTTTTTGAAGGTATCGGAATATTCTTTTTCTTTTCATTATCAATTAATAGAATAGTTAACTGACACATTCCATCAATTTATTCGGAGATATTCTGATTTTTAGACTTGTTAGGACCCTTTGAAAATCGATCATTGAAAAAGTTTATTTTTCAACGGAAAATTTATAACACTGTAATAATTTTTACTACTCGCATTTTTGTTTCTTAGAGCGATTTTCCTTCATAATCATGAAAAGCGATCTCACATATTACACTAGCATAAAGATGATGCTATTTGGTCTATGTTTTAACCCAGAAATAAAATCCCGAATAAATGCAATAAAAGTAAAACAAAAATTTTTTTTGGTAATCCATATTTTTCAAGCGCAGTCGAGCGCAGTTTTGATATCCATTTTTTTATGAAGAAGATACATTCAAGGAAATATTAAAACATATTCTAGCTGCGTCCACCTGCGTCTGTACATGTGAGATTTTTTATAATTAAAATACCTATGCTATTTCGTGGAGTTTATTTGCTATGGAGCTTGTGCTTCGAATTAGGTTATTAGTAATCGTTAAGTAAAACATCATGCCTTACTTACCAGGTCTGTAGCATCATTTATAAAGTCAGTCCGAATCGTTATTAGATTGATAATAAATCAACTTTTTCACCTACCGTGATTTTAGAATGAATTTGAAAATTATTAATAATACAGTTTATTAACATGACCTCCGATAACTTAAAGGCTTCGGCACTTTTCATTTTAAAACATCCATTTGTTTTTAGAAGATTGATATTAAAAAAAGGTTCAGCTATTATTTATCGTGAATTAGGGCACTGAATTTTCACAGATAGAGTTGCAGTTATTAAACCTGTATTGAACAGTCTATCCCACCATCTCCCATCAAAATTATATTAAAGTCGGATGACTCCAATCTTATGTTTTAATATGATATACATTTAATAGTTAAGAATTAAAACATAACGACAAAAATAATTGGTAGTTCCTATGAATAATTTTTTTTATTTTTTTATTTTACCTAACTTGAGTGTTTTCATGAAATTAAATGATATTGTAAGTACTATCAAGGATATTAATGGCATGGAACAGCAAAAGTGTTTAAACTGGCCGATCTGGAGTCGAAAATTGATGTATAATTTTTTTCCTATTTTCCTTAAACTTCCGGTTAATCCGAATAGCCGGTTAAGCGGGGCTCGAACTTATACATTTTATAGGAAATTCAATCGTGGTAATGCCAATATCAACTTTATTTTTTTGCGGCATATAGATCAGGTTTGACAAGGTTTTTTCCGAAAATAGTCGATTTTCAACCACTGTGCGACGGGTCGGCAAAAAGATGGTAACAATTAAAAGAACTTTTTTTTTTAATATTAAATATATGGAGTTTCAACTGCATTCTCAATTATTCTTTGTGCCTGCGAAAAAGGGAAAATAATCTGATTATAAAGAGTTTTGATCAATTGGGGTAGCTAGTACCACTCAAGAAGGTTACTTTTCTTCCTGCAATAACACGATTATCTCCTCTATAAAAGAATATGGTAAATTGCGCCTGACGCGAACGGTACTAATAATACTATTGTTATTATATTACGGCTTTATAGATTTTCTCATTCTTATTTAAATGGTATGCATGAATCAAAATTGATATATTATTGCCGACGTGCGATGTATTCCTAATTGTAATGATAATGTAATACCTTATTTTCTATTAGTTAAGTTTATAAGTATATAACCAACTGACCCCTGCGATGCATTCGCACTCTATCTACTTCAATCCCACTTAATTAAAGTACACACCATATATTTAGTATCGTATAGTACTTATTTAGTCCGTCAAGGGCATAGGTGAGGGTTTGAGTAAAGAATAGATTTGTTTAAATTGCAGACATAAACATAAGTCTAAGGTACTTACATATTTACATAGGATTTACGTGTTTTCTGGACCTCTTTGAATACTATGTTTGAAGTTACGATATGATCATCTGTGATTGTTGGTGGGTTTGTTTTATCGCAGGTTTTTGATTGTGAATCGCAAACGACGGCTAGAATCGAAAAAGTGTATATAACCAAAAATGTTCATCCCGACAAACTTAAAAAAAAATGACACCTTCGTAAAAGCCCTGCTACCATTTTGCACCATTTTCGCTGAGAATTGCAGTTTTTCGCTTACAACTTCCAAACGAAGGGGTTGATCGAAAACATGTATATGACCGAAATGTTCTTGAAAACCTGAAAAGATTGACATCATATAGAAACCTTTACGACCCTTTTGATCAGGATTCTGCAGTATCAGAATCTGAAGATTCTGCAGTATCTTGATTCAATGATTTTGAGAAGAAATAATGAGTGTACCAAAAGAAAATCTGCAAATCACCAAACTAGTTGAAACATTATTATTTAGTTGGTTGATACGGTACAAAGCAAGACGACAGAGTTTTACGAACTATTTCAAGCTGAATACCTTCCCAAACGGGACCGAGGCTTGGAACTCCAATCAGCTCCAGACAGAAATAGACTTCCATTATTCTTAGCATAAGACTCTGTTTGCCCTCGCAGTCAATTGCCCTATCTCAAGATGCTCTTTCTTCTTTGAGCTCGAGAAATGGCCCTCAGGAAAACCGTTTTAATGTAGGAGGTGTTTGAACGATTACTCTTGATCTTGAAATTGACAAACCAGCATACAAAACTAATATACCATGGTATAATTAGGAATTCCCTTAGTAAATACAATCAAACTATTCTGTGTTACCTAGTTATTATGGTAGGAATTTCCTGGGCTGGTGTTTTTTTTTCTTTCTGAGTTTCACAGTTAACGACAGATGAAAATCCTATCTTGTACAGAGAAAAATATTATCTCTATTTATAATACTATTAAAAAAACAAAACCTGTTCATAAATTAGCCAAAATTTCTCTTGTGGACTAATGCAGTATCTCTTTACTTATACTGATACTTAAAGACTTAAGACAAAGCTATATATATAATCCAAAACATAAGACTATCACATAGGCCTTGGTTATTCAGCAACTTATTTCTTCTCATAAGTGTTCCCTACAAGCGATTCTAGGATAAACGTTTTGGATCAACTCTTAACTTCTAAAATACATTTGTACGACCCTCATGCCGAACTATACAAGAGCCTGAAAATAAACTGCCAGCATGGACAAAACAGATCTTATGTCATTCTACATGTTATTTCACTTTATTTGTTAGTTAAGATACTTATGACACTTTTAACCCATCTATGTTAAGTGTAAGTGTAAGCATGAGATTTTTTCAGTAGGTCCGCAGGTTTTTTCTTAGTGACAATAAGCAAATGAGATGCGATTGAACTGTTTTCTTCATTTTTTGAAATGTATACTGGCATTTATGTTTGAAATGTATACTGGCACTATGTTAAGTGTAAGTGTAAGCATGAGATTTTTTCAGTAGGTCCGCAGGTTTTTTCTTAGTGACAATAAGCAAATGAGATGCGATTCAACTGTTTTTTCATTTTTTGAAATGTTATACTGGCATTTTAAGCATGAGTGAAAATAGTGCCCAGCAGCGCATCATCCCGGTCTCGTTTAGTAATTAGGTCCCTCACCCAACTTCTTTTCAGTTACCTAACATGAGGCATGTCATATTAGGTATGACCATTCGTGGCCATCTGATTAATAAGTATTATGTTATGTTCGTGTAACTTTATATGAAAGCCACAATAAATTGCATAAAACGCATAAATTGGTAATTGTAATTTTAAATAAATTTAAATCGGCGCCGCTAGACTTGATGGTGCTTTAGTTACGCCTTTAAGCTCCCCAACATCAATGCCTAACCCTATTTAAATTCCTTGAATTAATCTTAAAAAGATAAATCATTCTTTTTTTATTGTATTTGTAGTAGATTAATAGCTAGATCCTATTCGCCCCAAACAGCTTGAACCATGCCATTATATGGTTATTTATAATTAATATTGTATATATTAAATCACTGATATTTAGTCTACTGATATTTAGACCATTTGCTTAATAAGATTTGTCTACTGCCATTTGTGTTTAATGAAATAAAATTTTGCAGGGGCTCCAACAATATCTGTCTTAATGAAAAGGTTGCATATTGCTCTCGGGTGCATTCCAGTGGAGTCGAGTAGATCATGATTTCAGATTAGAACTGAACCAGTTTACAATTATTACGGTGGTATTTTTCAAATTCAGATCCTGTTGACCTCTGCCCCTTAATCCATCACTTTGTTTTTAAACATCACATGCCTGTGTGTTCACTCACTTATAAAAACACTTGTATACTAATAAATTTATCGTTACTTTTAGAATCTATATTTGTGGTTTCGAGATGAGCCGTTGCAGTTGGGGTAAAGACAGAGGCTCATGAAGTCACGGTCTATCGATTAACACTTCTCCCGACCCGCTACTGCTCGGCTTGTTGCCGAAGGAGTAGTCCATCGTCATAATAGTGTTTGTAGAACATAATAATGCAGAATTATTATGCTTAGAAAATAAATTATAATAGTAATAAATTAAATGAATATTATATTTGAAATATTAGCTTACTGAATCCTAGAGTGCCTGTATACTTGTAGATCTGTTTTCGTTGCGTGACATTATATATTTTAATTTTTTTTGTAAGTTTCGGGATTATTTTATTAAATATTTCTCGTGTATAGCAAAAGATTTTCGAAAATATACTTGCTTACTAATGTACATGTCTTTGGCCCAAACCTGATTGCTCGTAAGCGGCATTTTTAAATTATTTTTTATGAATAAAATAAAAAATTTCTCAATGAACTAAAAGGACTGTGTTCAATACTACACAAATAGGAAAACATAAGAATACTATCTGAAGTGATGTACGCGGTTCCACTAGATCAATATTGAATTTTTCTTCTTAATTTTCTTCTTAAAAAAATTTATTACGAGCTATCACTCCCTGTTGACAATATTTGACTCTTATTTAACCTGAGAATTCGATTTCCAAGTTTTATTGATATTTTTATTATGCACTTTCATAATGAATTGTTAGATCCGGGATCAATCAGTTGCAAAATTTCATTTTCCATCTACAATCTGTAATAACTTTTAAACTATTTGTAACTTATAATTTAATGTCAATTTTATTCAAAAGTATTAAATCCATCAAAAACGATACATCGCTCATCATTGTAGCAGTAAAATTAATTTGGGCGGACTCTGCATATCTTGATTCTGATTACTAATATGTAAGCTATGCCGAAATATTCATGAAGGTACACATTTTTTCCGTATTTAATCTATTTTCCGGTATTAAATGTGCTAAAATCATTTAAAATTTAAAATGATTTTAATATTCATTCATTTTTTAACTATTAGATTTTAAACCAATCTAGGACCTACGAAGTAGAACTCTTTACATAATATGTCAAACAGTCAAGAAATTTGGTTTGGTTAAAAATTGCTGGTCTTATATTAGTTTTAGTTTGCATAATCCCTATTAGGTATTTTTCTTATTTTGTTAAAAGTACTTCATTGTATAAAAATTGCATAATCGTATTATTATTATGTTGTTCTTATTCATTCGTTTATTAATAAGGTAATTATTATTATCTTTGTTAGGAAGCCTCCGTGATAGACTTTATTATTTACTTTAAGCTACTCTTCTGCATTTTAATCTGTAAAAAATTTTCGTTTTTTTTTTTTTTTCCCTGAAGCAAATCCGCTCCAAATGAACTATCTATGGCACCGCAAAATAATTTTTTTGGCAACGTACAAAAACCCTATATTGCCCAAAACAATAAATTCCAAACCTCGAGTGATGAACTGATCTCTTTCTATTTAAATTAACTGGAACTTAAGTGTATGTAGCTGTTTGTCTTTTAATGATCATTATTGTGTCTCTCAAATGCTTGTGTGGGATGAAAACCTAATTTGAAGGGATGACGCTAGTGAAATTTTCTATGATTAGAACGAATTAAATATGTCAAATTTAAATTTGAAAGGTGGGGGGGGGTTGCTGCCCACTGATGCTACGTCAATGACGATGATGAAGGTTGAGAGGATTATTATATTAAAGAAGTGTTCCGCCACTTGGTCCACGCCCACGCCAAGATACGACTCGAATCTCAATACGGCTCTCTCTTTGCATCTCTTGCCAGGCACGCGACACTCGAGTGTCCCCTCCGAAATTATAACTGGAGGAATGACTCTCTTCCTGCAAAACCCTTAAGTTATTAAAGAGGCTTTTGTCTGTGTTACAGAGTACGTTATGGTATACCTGTGAATTTGTCGAATTTATTATGATCTAATATATTTGAGACCAAAAACTTATTACCTTGTTAAAGAAAAAAATCGATCAATTATATGTCAAGATTTAGTTTCGTGGAGGTACGAGTTAGCTTAGGAGTGAGGTGCTGTGGCAGTTATATTTTTTTTTTTTTGTATTGCATATACCAAGCAACGATTCTATGGTCTGTAGAACCTCTAGGGGCATACCCCGACCCCCGGAATGTGAATTCTATTAATTAAAAAATTAATGTCGCGAAAAATCTTGCATGCGATTCAATCCCCCCTCCCCTCCTTTTATATGCCCCTGATGGTAGCATTGCTTTTCTGGATGATGAATTTAAAATATTTTGTTACCCCTAATTTTTCTTATTTTCAGATTAATCGTATAGACAGATAGGTATATTTTATTTGTTAAAGAATATAAATTCTTGTAAACTTTAAGATTCTTATATCAATCACGAAAACGTTATCTTGAGTCCGTAAAGACAATTAGACAGTGCAACTAGGAGAATAGGTAAACATAAATATTTTTAATAGTGTTAATAAAATAATATAAGTACTTCAAATACCTAATAAACTTTTCAGCTTTCGTTACTAAATATAATACAATAAATACTTATTATTAACCAAGATATTACTACAACAAATACACTTGTTTATAATCATTTGAATATTAACTCTTTCATTGCACCAAACCTTACTTCTTCAGTACTAGCAACTACTAGCTGACTAACCAATGTGATTATCCAAATGTGGGCATGAAAAATTAAGGATAATTTTCAAATTGAACGCATAGATACCGGACAGAAGTTAAAATACTTTTATTATTCAACAGGATATCAAGAAGGGGACCAAATTAGTCTCAACAATACATTTTTTATTTATAAGACGTTTCGGCTCATTTGAGCCATCTTCAGTTCAGCAAAACAGGCAGACAAATCATTTGAAGTCACACAGGGCAGATACAATTCTCGAGAGTTGTGAGAGTAAGAGCCGAAACGTCTTATAAATAAAAAATGTATTGTTGAGACTAATTGGGTCCCCTTCTTGATATCCTGTTGAACAATCTAGTCTCAAGAACTGAATGTCTTATAAGTACTTTTATTATATTATTTTTTATTCCTTGCTATATTTGAGTGTAAAAAGGTTATTTTATTTGGCGCAATTGTTTTTTTAAGAATACAGAATAATATATATTTATTTTTTATAAATTAATACATAATATACATTTCTCATACTAATATCCTCTATCATCTTCATTACCATTAGTCTCAAACTATTACCATAATCGCTAGGATAACTCTCTCAAACATAATTATGATAAATTACTGTTCGGTAATTTTAACAAGTGATCCAATGCTACCTCAATAATAAGAGACCTCACAAGGACGCGTAACGAGGTACCACTTGTCAAAGCGGTCTGGCAGTTCGTTAGCAGTCGCTTCCGTCTTCTAACGAGTCGAGGGTTAACTGCATTCAATGAACTGCAAGGTGCAATAGCTCCTGCATATATCGTTCTGATAGCCCTGTAAATTATGTTAGACGGTGAGCAAAGTAATAAAATATTTATCTTTAGATTTATTGACAATGAATTAGTTCTTTCGTTATCGGAATTACATCACAGAGGTTTCCATCTGGCAGGTATCTAATATTAAGAAGGACCTGTAAAAAAGACTCATTTTTATACGTTTTGTCAATTTTATGTGACGATAAAGGATTAGGTACTTACAATTGAGGTGACCGTGGATGGCCCTATCCCCGCCATTTCAATCGAACGTCCTTATTTATTACTAAGCTATAAATGACATAAAACCCCCTGTATACATTAAGAATAGTTTTTTTTTTTTTTTTTTTTTTTTTTTTTTTTTTAAGCACAATCCTCTGAATTTCAAATGCCTAATATAAATATATCGACATTTTTAGTTAGTTAATTAATGGTGCATCGCTACCTTATTTTTCGTTATTTAGGCCGTAGTCAATCCCGATGATGATCTGCAAAGTGGATTGAAACGTCGTTCATAAGAAACTTGTATCTATTTAATCTACCTTTATATGACCGAAGTTTCCTTTCCTCCTTTATTCTTTGTAATACGCTGCGATGTGTGTTCTCAAGCTTTATATCATCTTATTGCAAGGATCAGTCTCTTTTTTTTGCACGTTTTCATCCAACACCTGCGAGATGGGCGAAGAGCGAGGATCTCATTATTTAAAAGGTTGGTTCTTTGTTCACTCCTGCATTTTTCTTCTTCAACAATACTTCCTTCGTGGTGTTGGTTATTCATTCACGAAAAGGATTTTCCCCCCTTTCATTTCTTTTAGATGCACCCTTTATTACAATGAGTTTTTATCACACAATTCAACAAAAGGGGATAATTTTATTAAAGTGTTTTAATCTACTAATGCCACACAATACTTCTAACTTCTATGGTTATTCACTATTTTGTTATATTCAAGGCGGTGAATCGTTCACTCTAAAACAAAAATAGTAAAAGATGAGTTATTATAAAGAGAGGCATGATATTTGAGAATAAAAAAACAAGATTCCTGCCATAATTTATTTTCTATATTATTATCAATATTTAATAATATTATTTCTGCATTATTATCAATGTTAAACTGAATCTACTGTTGTCAAGATACACTTGACAGGCAGAAATACACACGCTCTATCCATAAAGTGGATCCATGATCTGTCATTATGTTTAGTATTAAACCATAAGTTTGATGGTTGATACAGTTTTTCAATGATCTTTGGTCAAGTAACAGTGAAGCGCACCTCATCGCTCCCAGGTTTCCTTTGAAGATTTAAAAATGGCGATATGTTAGTTAGTTTCGCAGATGTTAGAGATAAATTTCTCGAAGATCGGTTGCAGAACGAAAGATATCTGATACCAGCTGACTTGGCACCGCTACCAGGATCTGGTGGGGTGCGAGCAGTCTGCATTTATAACCGCGTTCGGGAGGTTCCCGTTGCTTCTAGTCTTAGTTATTCGTTCTTATTTAATTTTCATTCCTGTTAGGTCGATTTATGTTTGAATCATAAAGTTTTTTTTGTGTAGAATATAAAGTTCGAGGTAAGTATATCATTCTGCAATTCATTCTCATGCGTGAATATATCACAATGGAATAAACAAAACACGTAATATAATTCTTTAACTATGTTATTTCAAAAGGAAAATTGATCATGCCTGGCATCAATGAGTGATCGATTCCTTTTATTATAAAACGTATCCTTCAAAAAAAGCCATGATCGAACTTACCACGTTATTGGCTTCAACTGCTTAAAATTTTAACTAAACAGAAAAATTCCATAATATCAATATTATTATCTTTTCGATTTTATATCGAAAGCTTATCGATATTATTTTATTAGCTTTTCATCTATGAAAAGTATGTCTGTATAAAATGGTAGTACAATTTATAAAAGTGATCCCATACCAGTACAAATACAAGAATAAATGCCTTTTTTTAAGTTAATTATGAGTTTTATTTTTGGTTCAAATTACCAAATTGAATAATTTATTAAATATTTGCCTGAGGTAAAAGTGCACCCGTTTCAATACTCAAACATAAACTTATCAATACACATGAGAAATTTAAGCTTGCTTAGATTAAATTAATGAATAGCTTAGTAAAATTCTCCATTAATTGCCAATATATAACAAAAAAATAAAGACTCGTTGACGTTGATAATCGTTTTACTAATTTAGGATAAAATTACTAATCAAAACTTAAAATTAAATTTATAAGCCTCAAATCCTTGTTCCTTTATGCACTAAATTTCACTTATAATTTTGGTTTATCTTTGTTCATATGGGTTGTTAATTTTTGAGAACACTCCATTAAAAACTATCGAAAACAGAAAAGAAAAAGAATATACCCTGGTATGATAGATACTCTGGTATGTAAACTCATAAGACTGTTTGAACTCTTGGTTTTGTACTGCCATTAATTGACTGATTAAATTCTATCAGTAGAGTCCAGCTGTGATGTGCCAACCAGTTGAAATCGAAGCGTGCTCATTCAGCAATAGGGCTATTTTGAATATTTTAAATCTATGAAAAAAAAAAGTTAATTATTTGTCACCATTCTGTAGTTAATGGTAATCAGGCCAATGAATCATCCATTTAAAATTCATTGGTCGTATATGAGGATCCATGATTGTATCAACAAGAACAGGATTTTATAAAAATATATATATATATATTCTTAAAATATTAACTGGAATCTCCAGTAATGATTTTCTTTTATCTCATCAACATGGGCATAGCCGCCCTATTTCCAACAATACAGCCCGAATGGTAAAAAAGAACTGGATGAGTGGCCTCCTTGACTCAAAGTAAATCCTAATTAGAAATCAGGGCTAAAGACAGTGGGTGTTGTTCTCTTTCAACCCTCTCACGTCTTTCGCTGTTTTCTTTTCTTCTTTTTTTTTTTTTATTGCTCGTGTGTTGAATTCGTTTATTGTTGGCATTTTATTTTTTTATTTTTTTTTCAATTTATTAAGTATGGTGTTCTGAACTGATATGCTCAAGGTTCTAAGTTCGAATCTGGTGGCTAAGGTATAGTATTGTATGGTTATTTGGCTCATCCAGCCTTTATTTATTAAAAAATAATTAAGGAGCTGTACCTACCGGTTCAATGTTATCTCGGTCAAATCACACCTGCAATGCACGACCATTTACTAAGGAACATTACTTCCTTAGTCTCTTACAAAGTAAAGAAGTTTCAAGCGACCTCTACAGGTCGCTGAGCTACTGTTTTTTTGTTTTTAAATATCATAAATAGAGTGTATACATACGTCTTTGCAGCTTATAAACGATTTATATCCCATAATCTCTGTATAAGTATTGTAGATTATAAAATAGAAAGAAATGGCTTATCGGCGAGTGGGTTAACAAAGGGCGCTGCGGAGGGGTTTGACAATAGCACCTTGACAGGGGGTGGGTTGCCATGGCGACGGCCACCCCCGCGCCCGCCAAACCGTGACGTCACAGACCTCTCCAAAGATAGCTCCCCGGTAATTATCCAACAGATTGGTTAGTGCCTCTCCATTCTCCTCTCCAACCATTGTACTGTCTGATGGCGGTTCGGAGTACATTTTTATCCATTTCCTCTTTTTCTATTGTCTTGGCTTTAAAATGAAGAATTCTCTATAACACTCATATTTTTCAACTCATGAAAATAAAAAATAAAAATTATTTGGGCTGACGACGAATCCAAGGAATCCAGGTTCATAAAAATCGGATTTATCGTTCTAGATTTATAAAAGTTGTTACAACCCGACTTTGTTTTATATGCCTATACCTGATATAAAAGGCCTAAAACTATAGAGGTCCTGCATTGGAATCCAAAGATCTAATTAAGATTTTAGAATAATAACAATAAATCTTCCAAATCCATATACAATTTTTTTTTCAAACTTCTTTGATTTACTCAAAAGTCACTTCAACCCCGTGTCTTTCAAGGTCCACACATACAATACTTTAAAAATATTAAGTAAATGAATTGCCTTTTTGCAACTTCCATCCGCTTTGTTAAAGCGGTAGCTCATAAACTGGGTACCAAAACCATTAACTTATCCTTTTCCTAATTACCTCCGTAATAATTATTCTCATAATGCCATACCATAAGTTTATTTTGAAAATGAGTTTAAAAAAAAAAATCAGTCGGTTTTCCACTTGAGGCATTCCCTAATAAATAGTTTTAGTCCCTGAATAATTCTATTCGATCCCTGAAAGAGACACCACGTTTTCTCTTGTTCCAGATCTTATCCTTCAATGTGAAGGAGTTTCTCTCCCCCTTCGCTGCCTCTCTCATCGCAAGCCTTACCTATCTGTCTAGGCGTCTCTGAACAGTTGGAATAGTTGAGGGTAGATCCATTCTCCAAAGATAGTATGGTAGCTTGGTTCAATAAATGTCCCCCTCGAAATTGAAGTTATCACTTGGAATCTGCTCTTCACAAATATTTTTAAATTAAAAAATGTGATTTTTAAAACGTTTGTTAATTCTTTTTACAACTGGTTCCCATAGGATCAATACGAATTGATAATCTGAATTCATCTATAATTGTCACCCGGTTTTGGTGAAAGGAGGTAAAATAATGAATAAGAATTATACATAATTGATTAGAGGCCCGTTTAGCCATTGATTCTGCTCAGTAGCCAAGGTAAGAGGGAGGAAACCGCTAAGGCTGTTGTGATGTTTTTTAGTCGTGTCCTTCCAGATGTTAGACACCAGCCCGTTTCCATTCCACACACACTTGTTCTTCTTGAAGGTCTTGTCCTCTTCGTCCTGGTCTGATATAATTTAATATATTATTAGGTGTATTATATCTTAACTATTTCAGGTCTACGTTAATTTTCGCGGTTGTTCCTATCCAAAATTAAACTCTCTTAAAGCATTAATCCTGCTGATTTATGTAGCCAGACCTTAAGATCGTTTAGTAATTAATCCAGTATTAAAGTTCAGCATATCCTTCGGTTCAAAATTTTTTGATAAATAATTTGATTGTCTATAAAACAAAAATAACTTTTAAAATAATAGTTGTAATGATAAATAAATGAATAAATAAATAAATATTTTTATATATACAGGGTGTTTCGGAATTGCACGGCACTATTTTAGGTACGTGTTCTCTAACACAAAATAAACAAAAAAGTTCATATTAACATATACCTCAAACTCATTTATTAAACAGATATCAAAGGTTAAAGATTTATTATTTATTTACTGCATTAAGACTGACTGTACAACGTTTAACGTGTTTAATACTAAATAAAAGGTTTTAATCACCTGATAAACAAATGAACGATAAGCAATGACAGTAGTTGCTCATCTGTTTGTCTAGTTCTGTGTGTTTTAGTGTGAGTGAATCTTGTGACACAGTTCAATTTATGATTATCATGGGAGATACAACAAATTTATTCACTTTTGATGAACAAACAGACATGCTTTTAACTTATGGCGAGGTACATACAAACGGTGCTGTTGCTGTTCGAAGATATCGTGAAAAATTTCCTAACCGAAGAATACCAAATCGTAAAACGTTTGAGGCCATTGAAAGACGTCTTAGGGATAATGGTACGCTAAAACCTATACGAGTGAACGCCGGTCGACAACGATTTCGACGAACTGCAAACGTAGAAGAAGAAATACTCGATGCTGTTCAGTTATCTCCTACTACAAGTACCAGAAGATTGTCACGTCGTTTCGATGTTTCCTCTACCAGCGTATGGCGAACTTTACGCGAACAACAATTATATCCATTTCACGTATCAAGTAGGCAAGATTTGTTACCACAAGATTATAACAAGCGCAGAAATTTCTCCCAGTGGTTAATTCGACAATGCACACGAGATCCTAACTTCCTGAACTGCATTTTGGTTACTGATGAATCTTGCTTTACAAGAAACGGGATTCTTAATTTTCGAAATACCCATACTTGGGCCGAAGAAAACCCTCATACGACTGCTGTTGGACATTACCAACATACATTCTCTTTAAATGTCTGGTGTGGTCTTCTAAGCGACAAAATCATCGGCCCCTTCTTTTTGCCACCTAGGCTGTCAGGTATATCTTACTTGCATTTTTTGCAAAATAATCTGCATGATATTCTAGAAGATATTCCGCTAGGCATTAGGCAAAGGCTGTGGTTTATGCATGACGGTGCTCCAGCTCACTTTTCTCATAGTGTCACTGATTATTTAAATGCAACTTATGGAGACCGATGGGTTGGTTGGAGGGAATATATCAATAGCATGTGGCTGCTCTTCATAGATTATAAAGCTGCTTACGATTCTGTCATCAGGAAGGAACTGTACCGGGCTATGAGAGAAATGGAAATCCCGGCTAAGCTGATCCGACTTACGATATGTACGATGAAGGACACAGTTGGCAAGGTCAAGATTGGTGGAGAATCATTCCCAGTGTGTTCGGGACTCAGACAAGGAGATTCACTGGCCCCAATGCTGTTTAATATCGTCCTAAACGCAGTTATTAAAAGAACAAGGCTAATATCCCAAGGTACAATTTTTAGCCAGATGACCCAGGTGATGGCGTACGCGGACGATGTTGTCATAGCGGGGAGGAGTCTACGAAGTATCAAGGATGCATTAACGGTGCTTGAGATGGAAGGGAGAAGAATGGGTCTCCAAATCAACGAGGATAAGACCAAGATACTTATATTGAGAAAGAAGAACCCACCTCATCTGACGAGTCATTATGTAATAGGGAACTACAGATTTGAGAGGGTTAAAAGCTTTAAGTACTTGGGATCAGCGATCAATGACACCTTGGACGAGGGAGAAGAAGTAAAGTACAGAATAATGGCAGCCAACCGAGCTTATTTCAGTCTATCTAAACTCCTTGGTAGTAGACTGCTCAGTCGCACAACTAAGCTCAGGATATACAAAACACTCGTCCGACCCATCTTGACATATGCATCCGAAACCTGGGTAATGACTAAAGTATCAGCTGTTAATATTGACAGGTTCGAAAGAAGGATACTTAGACGAATTTATGGACCTGTTCAGGAGAATGGTGTGTTTCGACTCCGAAAAAACAAAGAACTTTATACACTGTACGATGACTTGAGCGTATCACAATTTGTAAGGGTACAACGGATCAGATGGCTGGGGCACGTAATTCGGATGAGTGAAGAGAGGACAGCCAAAAGACTGTATTATGGAAAACCCGATGGAGCAAGACCTCGCGGAAGACCAAAGGGAAGATGGAAGGACGCTGTCGCCGAGGATCTGAAGAGAACAGGAATATCCATCAGACGCGCTAACGACAGGGAAGACTGGGGAAGAGCAGTTGAGCTGGCCAAGGACCGCTTCAAGCGTCTGTTGCGCCGTGAATGAATGAATGATGGGTTGGTCGAAACGGACCTGTTAAATGGCCACCACGATCTCCGGATTTAACGCCATTAGATTATTTTGTGTGGGGCTGGATGAAGTCTATGGTTTATTCTGCGGCAGTTGACACGCAAGAAGAGCTAAGAAATCGGATCGTGGAAGCCGCAGTAACTATCAACCACCATCCTGATGCTATACGAAGAGCCAGAGAAGCATGGATTCGTCGTGCTGAATGTTGCATTCAACAAAACGGAGGCGCTTTTGAACATTTACTCTAAATGTTGTAATATTAATAAATAAATAGTAACAATAAATCTTTAACCTTTGATATCTGTTTAATAAATGAGTTTGAGATACATGTTAATATGAACTTTTTTGTTTATTTTGTGTTAGAGAACACGTACCTAAAATAGTGCCGTGCAATTCCGAAACACCCTGTATATTTATGTTTATATGTAAATGGAGTTCAGTTATGTATAAACAGTTTTAAAGCTAACAGCAGCAGCCGATATAGTAATTAGATTTTTCATCCTAATTAATTAATCATTTTATAAACTTGATTTCCAAAGATGTTCTTTAAGATATTTTAAACAAAATTGTAATTTATTCCACATAACTATACAAATAAAACTGAAGAGTATCAACATGAATACATTGATACAAAATGAAATATCTTATCTCGTTCAACTAACGTTAATGTATTCTATGTTTCCAGAAAAATAAAATATAAAATTTTGATTGTCAATTTTAGATCTAGGGTTACTTACTTAATTTATTTGCCCCCCCCCCCCTCAAACGTATTAAGGTCAATGCAGGATTCCTAGAGATCCCAGCATCTTCGGTATTAAAGCCAATGGAGGGTTTAAAGAGACCGCTATGGTCGCAGGCACTCAGAACTTGAGTGGAGAAGGCCACTGCCCCAGCACTCCAATAGTCGTATCTTACGAAAGCTCCCGAGACCGCTTCAGTTCCACCTCGGGGAAGGATTACACAGATGAGAGGAGGAGGGTAGAGGTTGAACCTGGAGATCAGGGTGCTTTAGATTATTTGGAAAGAAATTTGAAATAGTGATTGAGTCGTCAGACGAGGCAGGAAAGCAACTCTATCTTCATTATTATAATAATAAAATTATACAACTGACTAGATTTACTAATTATATTATTTATATTACAATATTAAAAAAAAAAAAAAAAATAAGGTCTTTGGTCAAAGTTTTATTACATTGTTAGGAAGTACTGATTTTTATAAGCGGTTATGCGAAGAGGTGATTTGACGGTGAATAAGCCCAACCGCGAGTTTTCAAGCTATAATCAATTATTTATATTAAGGTACCTGTTTAATGGAGGGTGATTGAGCGCCTGGGTGGCATCGGGGCTCTAGTATTGTTCTACGGATGTCACAGAAAAATAACCTTTCTTATGGAGATAATTAGGAAACTTGGAACCTAGTAGTTCAATACTTAATCATTGTTCCATCTTAATACTAATAACATTATAAGTTTTATAAATATACAAAAATATATACATAAAATCAAAAATTGTATATGCTAGGACCAACAGAAATCAATGACGTAATATAATTTTTATACAAATTGCTAAAACATTCAAACGAATGTTTTTTTTCCCAAACAAAGCATTTTTTTTTTTGTTTGATTTTATTTTTACTTTCACTTACCTATATATGAAATATATAGTAAGGGGAAGTATTGCGATCGTGAAAAATTTCGACTTCCGGGTTTCAACGGAAATACACGTTTTGGTGTCCCGTGAGTTCAAATAACCAAGTCCCGCGAAATGGTCTGTGTGTGTGTGTGTGTGCGAACAGACTAGCTCAAAAACTATAAACCGTGCGAACCTGAAATTGGGTATTTAGTCTCTGTATATGCCTGCAATGTGACAGCGAAAATTTCATCAAAATTGGTCAAAGGGAGGGGGTACTTTATTTAATAACTTTTTACGTTTTTTTCCGATTTTATCAAAAACGGCTCTAACGATTTTGATTAAACTGAGTATTTGATATATTAATATGCCCGAGATATGACTGTAAAAATTTCATCAAAATTGATTAACTGGAGGGAGGACTTTACTTAATAAATTTGGTATCATTTTCAGGTGTTTTTTTTTATTTACTCAAAAACGGCTTTAACGATTTTGATCAAACTGGGTATTTGATGTATGCATATGCCCGAGATATCACTGTGAAAATTTCATCAAAATTGATCTACCGGAGGGGGGACTTTACTTAATAAAGTTTGTATCATTTTCACGTATTTACTTACTATTTGATGTATATATATGCCAAAGATGTGATAGCCAACATTTCATCAAAATTGGTCAAACAGAGGGGGCACATTATTTTATACCTTTTTTTTTTTTCCAATTTTTACCTTTTTTTCGATCATCTCAAAAACGGCTTTTCATCAAATTCGTCATGCTTAATGGAAATTAGGTGTTTTTATAACATCAGGTAAGCTTTATCATTATTAAAATGTTCTGATGGGGCTTAAATGGGGAAGGGGCCTTTTTTGTTTGTTTGTTTTTAGTTTCCTATAAAGTACCTTTGTTTTTGTTTATATGGAGAAATTAACTGTCTCTCGTTACGCCTAAAAATTAGAAATGGCTAAATATGAGATATGATAAAAATCAAGGAAAACATATAGAGGAGAAAAAAAGAAAAATATTCAGTCAACTCATAAAACACGTTGAGCCCACGCATGCGGAGTACGCGTTTAAAGGCAGGCCATTGTTTTAACAGAATTAAAGGCGTTCTGTTCATTTAATGGAAATTATTTGTTTCATAGTAACTAAATGAAGTTTTCAACAACTAAGTAGAGAATTATAAAATCAGACGACTTGGAGTATCATGCTTGCATTGCCGAATTATCGCAAGTAAAAACTTTTATTTAATAATAAAAAAAAATAGTGTAATTTAGAGAGCAAAACAAAAATAAGAAATGAATGTGTAAAAATGTGTAAGTTTGAGAAGTGGTAATCAACAAAACACATTAATTTCTAATCTAAGTTAGTTGGTAAGTGAAAGTTGTGTGTTGTGCGCACGCACCAGATTTTTATATTAATAGTCATCCCTACTAACCTGGGATTTTTTTTTTCTCTTTTTAAAGAACTGAGTTTAGGTCTTATAAAAGTATATTTGGTCTCAAAATAAATTATCATGCCCAATTGCTAGCTTGTAAAATGGATGGAGATACAGACTTTTTTATCGCATTTTTTTTTCTAAACCTTTTGAGGATGATAGAATCATTTGGCAAATTACCAAGAGCTCGCAATTCTATGGACTCCACGTAGTTCAAGCTCTTCTTCATTTTTTTAATATTTTTTCTTTTTTTCATCTGTTTATTTGACAAGACATCATGTCCAATGAATTAGAGTCAAGTGAACCTCTTAGGCATATAAGCTTCTTGTGCACATCAAGAGCGGAATTTTCCAAAAATGTGAACAACGCTCCAATTTTTTTTAACAATATGGCTTCTTAAAATTTGCATTAAACGTAAAAGTTTTCTGTTGGCATACTTTCGGTTCTAGGTCATGAATCGTTCTTTACATTGACAATGATACTTAAAAACATGATTATGTGTGAATTCATGATCTGGTTGTGACGCAAATCATGATGGTTGTAAAACTTTTCTTTTATAAGACTCCAAACTGGGTGTTGTCAATTAAACTAAAATTTTTTTTTTGGATATTATGATCTTGAAAGGAAGGCTTCAGACCACTAAAATTTTGTTCGGATTTTCATAAAATCACGGAAAAATTACCATTTTTTTTTACATCTCGTTTTGCTGGAATGATTTTCCCCATATTTAGTTACACCTTTTTGTTCATAAGTTCCGTTGGAAATGAGTTGAAATATGTTCCAGAATTGACTGGATAAGCCACCAGTTCTGTTGAATAATTACGCTATGATCTTCTTCTTTATAGTACTTTGACCCCACACTAATATTTAAAAACGAATAACATTAAGGTTTTTCTGGCAAGTTGTTATTGCCTGTGTTGAATGGGGTATAAGAAACGGAATATTACATCGCTAAGCCATAACTTGAAAAGGGAGGGGCGAGATTGTTTTTCTCAGCATTCCGTTGTTTTACGGTCCAAGGCTTCCAATGACTAATGAATCTACTTGTTGCTCCTCTTATTTTTCATTCAAGCCCCCCCCCCCTCCTTTCGATCAAGGATCATTGTAATTTACAGACAGCTGTCTCTGACTCGGGACGGTCGTGTTTATGATGAATTTTGAGAATTTCTGTTGTGTTTTAGATTAAATTATAGATAACTATGGTTCACCAGTAATGGGCTCCTTAACCGTTAAAATGAAGGATACCATTAAACAGTTACCATATGAAATGTCAAAGGGGCGGGAGGCGGCAGCATGCAAGAGTTACATATACGTTTTCTTATAATGTCTACCATAGTAAAAATTCTATCAATTTTATTAATATTCCTATAATTTTAGGATAAATCTTTATTTGTTCCTAAAGCCATCGAGATGTTTTTTGGAATATGTTTTAGATTATTAGAAATAACTACGAATCAGTAGTAATGTGTGATTAACAAACACATTTCAGACTAATTAATTCTGATACGCTCATTATTTAAATTCAAAATTTCTTTTTTAAATGAGGTGAAAAGTTAAAGGCAAGGGTTTCCTAGTAAAGTAAATCTTGCAAGGGATTCCTACTTTTTAAAAATAATTTTTAGTATAATATACGTAAATATTCGTATAATTTTATTACTATTCCGATAATTTTAGTTATCCGATAAATTATTACTTGGAATTTGCATACGTTTGAACTGATCTACTTATTAATTTTTAAAATAAGATCGCCTTAGGAACACTAAGGACTGAACGAAATCCTTTTCCACATCTTCACGGAAAACAATATCAAAGATAAAATTTCTCGTAGTTTACGTATGGAAGCTCAATACGACCAGAACACTTCAACCTCAAAATAAGTCGTCGCGTTCGATTACTTTCGCTAGTGGAGTGGAAACCTTACTCTATATTATTCAAGAGGTTTCATTGTTTATGGATGAAACATGCATACCATTCTTATCTTGTTGTTCATAACCGGAAAGGAGGAGGAAAATATAAAAAAAAATTATTAAAGTTGTTCCTGATGGCTTTACAGTATCATTTCTCCAAAAATCTAATTAATACTTGTTTAAGTACATTTGCTCAATTAATTAATTAATAATGTTAAAATCTCTTTAACGTTCTATCAAGAAGTCTTATATATTTATTTACAGTGGCGCTACCAGGATTACTATCAGGAGGGCACTTATCATTTTATTCAAGTTTAGAAAGAAATATCCAATTATATGTGTCAAGTACAAAATGTACTATTGAAGTGAATGGAAAAGTGCTTAAAATTTAAATTTAATTCAGGATGTGATTTTAATGAGAAAGAAGTTTCTTTCTATGGTCTGGGCGGACTTTAGCCCCCAAGCCCCTTCCCCCTTGGTTGAGCCAGTGTTTATTTAGCAATTTTGCGCTGACTGAAATTCGGATGTGGGGGAGTTAAAAGGGATTTATATATTCATTGCCGCAGTATTTGAATATATTTAAATAGATGGGGGAGAAGCGAACCGAGACTGATAGACCCGGAGGGGGTTGTTTTGTTCGCGAGGGTAGTGGTAGGGGGGGGGGGGGTGGGCTAGCGCAACAGGGCAGACAGATTGGACTCGGGCCACGCCAGGCGCCGCCCGCTAAGCTTTATTTACCCGCCGAATAGCCTCTCCCTGTCATTACCTTAGGGCTCAAATGTCTAGCGTCCGTCCATCTGGAAACAAATCAATTGGAAAATAAAGTCTTATTAAATGAGGAAAAGTTAGATGTTCTGTTTTAGTAGTTTTTTCTCTCTGTAGGGTCGTAATACAACAGCGATATGTACGCTAGAAATATTTTGTTAGCGAACTCGTGACCAGTAAGAATAGAAGTTAACACTGCTGTAAAGATAAGTTCTTCGGAGTAAACTCCTCATATCTTAGCTCCAGGACTAGAGGCATATCCATTACCTTTCTCACCTAGAGTTTATGGTTTTAATTTATTCCAAAACTTAGACGAAACTATGTGCATTTTAGAATTCTTATCTCCTAGTGGGTGCCTCCAAAGATAGATGTGCAAGCAAAGTTTCTTTTGTTTCAGATGTTGATTGGTTAAATCAGAATTTTTATTTGCAAGGTCCTCTTAATGTACAACTAGCGCCTGGATAACACTTATCACAAGTTTACAACTTATCACTGGTTACTTTACGCAAGGAAGGCTGTTGGGAAGCTCAATGCTGGGACAAGCTGGTGTTCACAGTTCATATAAATGCTTATTGCTCCAGAAAGATCTAGGAATTCTTTTCATGTTTCTGAAAATGGCGCTTTAAACTATAAAGCTCCATCCGTATCTTATCCCCCCTGCTCATATGATGTCCTACGCTTTTGGCCGTAACATTAATTAATAAGGAGTTCTCTCCAAGCTAATATCATGCCTTATTACCATTAATTAGTAAGTACATTTGTATTTCTGTAAAAAGTTACAAAAACCCTAAGTAATTATTAGTAGCACTGGTCTTAACAAAAAAGTCCCTGACTTGTTGGACGTATTGAGAATTTTAGAAATGGCTTTGGTTCAGGAGAATTTCTTACATTTTATAAATCAAAATTTTATCAAAATGCTTCAGCCGATACGTCTTTTAATGTATTGTGTACATGATGGATTACGGATTATGGATTATGGATTTGATACTTATTAAATAAGATTTGCTATGAGTCTTAAAGAATATATTCAAGGATAGCTGGAATATATACAAATGTATTGAATAAATAACTATTAAAAGATATTTAAAAATGTATAGCTGATAATTGATTATTTAAGAAAGTGCTGCGAAGTAATATTTTTTAGTTTTTTTAATAGAATGAATTCGTTTGTCCCAATTTTTAACAGATATTTTTTTTCCAGGTAAGTTTCTCTTTCTTTGAGTATACCTGTGAGCGAAGAAACTGATTCCCGGATAAGTATAAATTTATTTTCAAAGTTTGAATTTGTTTTCTGATTTTAATAAGTACTCTCTCCATTACCTATCTAAAAATAGAAAAAATGTTGGAAATTAGTTTTGAATTTTTTTGTTGCTGAGAAGCATAATTATTTGTTTAGATAAATTAAATTAACTTTGCACTAATAATTACTGAAAAGAAAATTATATATGAAGTAGAAAAAAATCATTATTCTGGCAACTTTAGTCCCCTAATAACATTAAATAAGGTTGCATTTTTCTGGCTACTTTACAGAGACTTAATGGAACAGCACTCTGCATTTAACTAGCCTAAATAATTCATATACATTATGAAACCACTAAATAAATACTCTTAACACCACCCGATCCGCTCAGATAATAAAAGGTATCGTGTATTATTTATTTTCGCTTAGGATTCAATTATCACCTAATTTATTATTCAACAAGATAATGTCATATTGATTTGATGCAATACCAAAGGTTGTGGGAATATAAAACGTTAATATTTGGCAGAAGAGGTTTTAATATATTTTATTAAGTCAAGACCAAGTTTTTAGAGGTTTCGGGGGGTTCTAATCTCCATATAATTAAATATATATACTTAATGCAATATTTAAACATAATAATTTATTTTTAGATAGACTTACAATTCTTTTCTTTATGTTATACTTTATATGACGCGTTGATGGAAAGTACATTCCTGTAATATCGACGTTGTGTAAGAGGCTTCGGGCAACAAGTATAATAAGGTATAATATAATCCTACGTTTAAGCTCAACTAGGGGGATAAAATATTCATACTATACAACAGCTTCTCATTTTGTGGGAATATTTATGTTTATAGTTCGTGTGTGTGTTGACATTTATGAGCAATTTGTAACTACTTCGATAAACGATGTAGTACAAATTAGCAATTTGTAGCAAGTATATTTTTTTATCCTTCTCGAATGATAAATTAGATCTCAGCATATCCTATTAATGTCGACTGCTGTTGTGAAATATAATATTTATTAATTAAGAAATTATCACAGGTTGATCTCAGATATTAATTTTTGTACTTTCTATAATTTTGAATTTTCATCATCTAAAAACATAGCACATCATATAATAAGTACATATCATTCCACAATACCGCACACAACAGTTAAAATAAAATTTAGTTTTGAATTATATCGCATATTCACAAGAAGATGGTTACAATTCAAAATATATTGTTTTTTTTTATTTATCCATACCATTGGAATAAGAATTACAAAATCTACAATGCCAGAATATAGGCTCAATAGTATTAATATTTCCGTTCGCGTAAGGCGCAAGTTAACATATTCTTTTATGTAGGGGATGATCATGTTAATGAACGGGGCGGGGCTACTTCTTAGTTACTACCGTGTACTATCTGCCCCAATGGTAGGCTATTTTTGGTCCGAGACTATTTTCACGTGTCACTGATTGTAGTTATGTAGTAAAATTGACGAAGCAGTTGAAACTTCACATGTGATTATCCGTAAAAGCTGTTTTTGAGTTGTCGCATCTTGCTGACGTGCGATATGGTTTGTAATGTTTTAAATGGATGGCGTGCTGGACGCCGAATGCTCCTATCGACAATAAAAATTATAGTTCCTGAGCGATCTCAGGACGATTCCTGTAGTTTTTTTTTTTATTAACAATTGTATATTACAAATATACTTATAAAAATTAGCAATTTCTTAGAAAATAAGCAATTTTCTTTTACGGATTATTAGTAAAAGCAGTTTTTTGCAGGACGTTTCCTGTGGTGATCTTTTTATTAACAATTGTTTTATTATGGGTCTACCAACTACCTAGAAAATAAAATATTTTTAAGTACTCTTTTGTGTGATGATTTTTTTTGTTGTGAATATTTATGCTATTAATATCTTTATTTATATTCTGCTTAACGTAACGACCAATAAGGAAACCTCAGTTAGATATGATTAGAGAAAGACATTAATTTTTAAATGACGTTCCGATTTGACGTTGTACATGCTGATGTCAAACACTGTTCCTTTAACTACCTGTCACGCGTAAGTTCATCTTAAACGAGCAAAGCATTTGTTTTATTGCCCTGATTTATTACTATGAACACGACAGCAATAAATCTGTTTTAACCGGGGCGAGGATGCTATTTTGCCTAAGTTATGACAAGGTGGTACGTCATCGAAGTAAATTAAACGTGGCTGTTTGTTGTTAGGTGTGGGATGTGGCCGACATTCTCCACTGAATCATCTTTCCGCTCCATTGCCCGCATTGTGTCATCTGGTGACTCCCAGTGCACTCCTTAAAGTCCCATCACGTGACCTACCCAGAATGGTAATTTGCTCAGTGATGATTGAGGGTTTCGAGTGAGCATGAAATGTTAATTGTTAGTAATTGTCTGAATACGGGGTGTTTTGCAAGTAGACAATACACGAAGTGACGAAACTAGAACCAAAATTTCGTTTAATGCTTCCTATCTGGATTTTGAGGTTTGGACTTGTGCATTGGCTGGTACGAAGCGTATATTAGAATCCAATGGATTTTTATGTTTGAATTTGGGCTAATCCACAGATTCCATTATTCTATATTGGAATCTCCTGATCGAATTAACTTCAGTGTATGTATTACATAAATAAACTATTCATTCTTATATTATTTTTTCATAAAAATGGAGGGTTTCTAGCGTGCGGGAAATGCTAGAATATTTTTCTGTAATATTTGCGATTCGTCACTGGTATTAATTTTTACTTTCACTTACCTATATATGAAATATATAGTAAGGAAAGTAATGCGAACGTGAAAAATTTCATTTTAAACTATAGTTTATTAGACATTTTTTGTTCTCGTTTAATTTTAATTTAAAATCGGTGATTTACTTCCTAATCTTAGCCACTTGGAGACTGGAATGTGTGATGAAATTATAAACCTGGCGTCATCCTTTTTATATACCACTGAATCATTTCAGTAAAGTCTCAGGAATTTTTAAATCTCATCAATCAACTGCTGCCTTATGGGAATCATGAATTTAAAGTAAATCTGTTAAAAGTAAATTAATTGCTATGAATTGATTAAGGAATGATAATTTTATATGTTTTTATGTCATTTTATTTGTTTTATATGTCAATTTTATTATGTTTCTACTTTTCTTTTCCAAATAATTATTTGATTCTGCCAGCTGATTGATAGTTAAATAATTTATGATTAAGACGATTGTTTTAAAGCCACAAAAAAAAAGGTATCAATCAATTTTAAATCGTTAAAGATTGGATTATTGTTCGTATCATAATTTTTACTGACTACCTTTGAAAGGTTTTCGGAATTCCATAAATTTTTTTTGTGAATAATGATTAACGATAATTCTTGCCGAACGTTGTTTTATGGGCCAATTCGGATTTCAAGTAGTAAATAAGGCCGCAATAATGTACCATATAATAATTATTTACTTTGATGAGCCGTAAATCTGATATGATACCTCTATATCAATTTTTCCCATCCCCACTACAATATTGCTCCAGTCATGACTAAGTTTAGAAATGTTCTCGAGATTTAGATAAGATGCCGAATGTATTTATCGAGTATGGAATGATCCGTATTGGCACAGTCTCCTTATCTCTCTGGGCTAGTCCTCTATTTTATAAGAAGATCCTTCATCTAATTTTTGTCGTTTTTTTATTTTCTCTTTCAAAACATTTGTCATTCGCTATCTCAGCAGTATTTTTATCAAATCTTATCTCCGCAATAACTCGTGGGTGCACAGTCATCGTTTAAAGATAAATTACTCCTTCTACGTTTATAAGGAAGATAATTGGCTCTGGTGACTAGGTGCAACTGAACTCAAGTTCCTTTAAAACCTGGTTTTATATTGCGGCCTGGGTTCATTATCTTCTTACTTCTATATGGAATCTCACAGTACCGTGTTAGACAAAACTTTCATAATCCATAACATAACTTTCATCCTCTCCATTGGCTATTGTTCCGGAATTAATATCCCTTAATTATGATCCTTATACATTAAATAATTATTTTAATTAATCTTTATTTGAAGAAAATAATAATTCACAATGTCAAATTATAAGATACACAAAGTACTTATCTACTTGTAGCAATACAGTAACATAGAAGTAACCTAATGATTCGATCTTCAGAGCAAAACCAAGACCCTGTCCATTGCTCCCCATACCCAGTCCGAATTCGAACACTCCAGAAGGTTCTCGAAAAACGTAGAAAATTCTCGAAAAATCATTAACATGCACTGTTTTAACTAAAAGCCTAGAACTTTTCTCAATCGCATGGTTTTTGTTTTAGGTTACAATATATGTTTCCTTAACTTCGCAAATAAAAGTGTGAACTTTTATGAAGTAAAAAAACTTTCTCTATGCGTCTGAAAACACATCTCGATGTAAGAAAATGAACTCTTACACCTACTATAAAATTTAAAGTATATCAATCTTAATGAAAATTGATTTAAATTTATAGTGGGCATCTCTAATTGTTCTCTTCAAAGAACGCTAATATAAAGATTTGTCTGCTTTGGAACTCTAGAAAACCGGGATCAACTCAGGGTCCCAAAATAATAAGTACTTCGCATTATTCATGAGTTACACCGTACATTCTACTGTCTCATCTAAAGAAATAATAATTTGAACTTTCTTAATCATTATTTAGAACTAGGGCCGAAATCTTGCTAATTATGCATTTTGAAATCCGAAATCATATTTTCTTTGAGTAGTAAATGCGGAATGAAGTGAGGATTATTTATTTTGCCATAAACCGTGATATAAATTCGTTATCGCAAGATAAGAGCTCGTTATACGATTTCATAACTAAGTGACTGCGTTTTTACTGATATTTTCAGAAGACCAGACAGCGCTGGTTTTCACTTTCTCAATTTTGAATCACTGTAAACGAAACAAATGTTAAATAAATAAGGCTTACAGTATCTTATGCGTAATTTTCGGACGTATATTTTGCACTTTAAGAATACTGTATATGATGAAATAGCATCAATCAATTCAGATGGTTAACAAAAATACTATATTCCCAAAATACACTACCTCATATGTTATAAACTATGCTTCTATATTAGTAATACGGTTTTTGTAACACTTTGGTGAATATTCGCTGATAGCAGCCATTCCACATAGATAGGTAGGGCACACACGAGTGACGGGGTGAACATGACCTCAGTGTTTTTCCTGCGGTTATGTTTTAACAGGATGCCATTCCTATGAAGCTCCTCGTGGTCTAAGTGGAATGGGAACCGATGAAGTAAATATTTTGTTAAATAATGCAAATCAATTTGAGGTAATGTAATTTTAATTAACTTAAGTTGTAATGTATCGCTTAAATTTCTAAAATCCACCATAAAAAGGCCGAAAAGGTCTGAATGTAGATGAAACCTAATGAACTGCTATAGATATGTCGCATACATATGATTAAACAAAACATCCCTTTATCAGTTGATGATTTTGATTCCCACTAGAAAATATGAGAAGCCAAAATTACTAATAAATTCGTATACATTTTTATTGTATAATAAGCTTCAAAAATAAATTCCTATTTCGTCAATAATCAAGTTGTTTATCTTTTTTTAATCGATATTCTGGATGGTGGTAATCAATGGAAGGGATATCTATGTTTTATCTCTGAAGTCTAAAATAAAATAATTTTTGTTCTAGTTGGGGCACTTATACGATATAAAATTTATAACGGGAACTAAAATTTGCAAAGTAATGTATAATCGTTAAAGAGCAACTTGTGTTATTTTTCATACATAAAAAACGCCTTAAATATTACGGAGCATCACGTTTTTTTTTTCACAATTTCTGCATAAAAAAGAAACATAAAAACATCTTTTATTTTTATCTGTGACTTTACGACAATGCAAAACATACTTCTTCCTGGCTTGTAAATTCAATAGTTTCTATTTATCTTTTATCAAAACAAACTAAATAAGTTATATGAAAGAACATTTTGTTGCTCGTGCATATGAAGTACCTATCAATACTTTACAAACTAAACACTATTTGTTCTAAAATTCTTTGCTCTCCAATGTTATATTATACATTTATATCACTACTCATATCTCATATGTATTATCAAAAATTGAAATCTTCAACATGTGAATATTGATTCTCTCCTTTTTTTCTCCTTCATTTGATTATTAAATTCTTTCATATTTTTTTGTTAGCCATTTCTTATTACAGGATAATAAGAGGCTACTATTTACTCCGTATAGACAAAATCAAAGATATTGAATCGGAAGATTTTTTTCTTTTGCCCTTAAAACCCTGTCACCTTTCCTATTAATGATGATACCTACCTGTTGTTAAGTAATACTTTTTTTTTATCATTGCTACATATATGACGATATTGCTCCCCCCCCCCTTTACAATTTACTCACCACACCTAGTACCCTGCACCGCTGACAGTAGCCTGAGGATAGCGGTCGTGAAGGGGCATGCAGGGAGGCCTTGTATAAGGCGAGCCTGGTTTCCATCTCCCGTCCCCTTTTCTCCCTTCCCGTTTATGTAATCCTTCCCATATCCTTGGCGAAAGTATCCTTATCATCCTACCCGCTAGTTTTTTCTTTTCTTCTTTTTTTTTTTAGTCCTAGTCTTTTCTTGGTACAAAGTAAACGTTTCTATTTTATTTCTTCACTCCAGAGGCCAGCAAAAGACTGCATGGATAAGAGGAATATATTCTTCTGCTCAGGTCGAATTCTCTTAAACAAAAAAAATTCATGGTAATGGTACCGAATAGCTATTACAAGATGGCGCCTGAATAAAATACAGGTTCTTTCTTGGTATCTTTCACAAATTATAAAATACCTATAATTGTAATATTACATCTAGCAACTTTCTAATTTTGATAAAGTACTAAGACAATTTTAAAAATATGTATATACCTGCTGTACTTTATGTATGTTTATGCCCTAGGGTGAAAAGGTAATATACTGTGACATGAAGGATCGATTAGTTCACGCCTCGAGAAGCTTTGCGAAGATCGCTTCTCCCTCAAACGTGTATATATCATATTAGGCATATGCAGTATCCATTAAATTAAATACATAAAAACTTTACGATTAAATGTTATTTCGGTAAGGAAGAGGCAGTTTCGGTTTTTAACTCGTCGCAGTACTTATTCGCTTTCCTTTTATTTAATGATCCCTTCATTATGGTTTTAATTAATTTAGACTATATCATAAAATGGTTATAATATTTTTAAATTTTAATGAGAGCAATTTAATTTGTATCATTGCTTATTTGTGTCATTGCGTACTTGTTATTTGTATCATAGGGATGTTAACACAGAGAACAAGTCAGATTGTGATAATTTTGAATTTATTCATAAAAATAAAATCAGTTAACTAATTTTTGATATTATTATTACATGTTCATTTTATTAATTTTACCATGGGATTATAATAATTTATGTGAACGTTTTTTTTTTAAAGTTGGAATTATAAAAATTGCTTTTATACTGGTTAATGGTCGAAACTTAAATGAATTCATGTAATTCAAAGAAATTTAAGGTTGCCCTAGAGTTTTGTTAAACACTATTAAAAAAAAATATTAAAAAAATATAAAATACAATATAAAATATAAAAATAAATATATAATATATATTATATATAAAATATTACACTACTTACTCAAGCTCACTTTAAATGAGGAAAATAAAAATTAATTAGGTCATAACAACTTCGGTGTGTACCGGTACAGCTTCATTTAAACAGCAGTAATTTACATATGTTCATAAAACATATGCGCAAAAAATGCACTACTTTTGAAAGCGGCCCGCGAACGAATTTGCACACTAAAGTTTGGCCCAGAACATGCCATAGGTTTCCCACTCTAAGTCCGTCCTAGAATACGAGTATGTTTCAACCCACGTTGATTAACTCAACTGATGTTCGCCAGAATTTATATTTAAATAGCTTTCGTTAAAGATACATACTTTATTAAATACCACACTGTATATGTAATGGTTTCAAACCACATATCACTCTTTAAATCAGAAACAGACATGATATTTGTTTAAATTGGTTTATTCTCCATTCTTATCTTAAACTGTGTACTGGTTCCATATGATTTATTTATGTTAGGGGTATTTGGTTTTATTTAAATAGATATAGTTATGTAGAATCCCCAGAAGGTATATAGGCCTGCTTACACGGTTATGTTTTTGGAACCATAGGTTGCTTCGCTTTTTTAACGTCAGGTCAATCATTACAATTTAAGGGTTCGGGGCAAAATGGTGCCAAGCAACATTTTTAACAAAAATAAACTGTAGCTGCAGTCTGCTGTATATTACGTTGGACTATATGTCTATGATGGAAATGCCACCTAAATACGACTATATAGAGCCTCTATAGTCATATTTAGGTGGCATTTCCATCATAGACATATAGTTCTACGTAATATACAGTAGACTGCAGGTACAGTTCATTTTTGTTAAAAATGTTGCTTGGCACTATTTTGCCCCGACCCCTTCAATTGATCTAATAGTTCTGGTTACATGGTTAAGTTAACTTTTATCAATCTGGGCATGAAAACGTTGTAGTTTATTTATTGACCGGTTAATAATTATTTTCTATAATATTGGCATTTAGGGCGATAGAAAATCGATAGAACTGGGATAGTTTGGTTTACGCTGTATATATCCACTTAGAAACACCCGTAGAATTTAAACTGATCTTTTAAAATATTTTTTATGAATTACCGCATATTATTATGGCCAATACTATTTCCTTTCTGCTATGAAATACGAAATAACTTATGAACTTAATGGCACTTTTTCATCGCCTGAGTAGCTGGAAAGTGGAAGGGTGTAGGTATACCATCCCGCATAACCAAGAATTCAGTAATAAAATTAATTATGCTCTAACTACTTACTGTTCATTTTGTCTTTTCATCATGTCGGTTTATACATTAAATAAATATTTATTTATTACTTTTTTATTTTATAGGTGAACTTATAACAAAAGCAAAAAAAAAATGCTGTTAATACATTAAAATAAAACCTGGAAAAACCCACTGAAAACGCAATTAATTAAAAAAATACTTCCTTAATAATCTAATCATGTTATTTTTATATTTATAATATAACCAATCGGCATCATTAATTGGTTCCTATTGAAAAATTAATAACTAACAAATTACATTACAATTTGTATCAAAATATCAAAACGCTTGGAATAATTATATGCTTATAGATATCTATGATTGACGGATTGGTTAGACGTTAACCTAGTTTAAGTTTTGTCCCATTTTCCTTGTTAACCTGGTTTCCAAATTAGCACACCTGTTTGGTATTGACTATCTGCTACATAACGTTTGGTACTACTTCTAACTATTACTTATTCTTATTATTATTAATAATTCTAACTATTAATCACATCAAATTTCCATTCATTTTGATTCTGAGTTTTTACTGAAGCATTTTCTATTATTTAATAACTATATGTTAAATAAATATTTTATCTTTCTGTGTATATTATCTTAATTATTATCTGAAGATTGGGCCTATCCCTAATAGTTTTGATTATTTTTAAACTAAATTTTAGCTTATATGCAATTTTTTTAAAAATAAAAATCAATACTGTGAAATTTACATTCTTTTCCATATATACATTCTATACGCCTAATTTTTTAATTTCTATTATAAATCTCATTCTTACTCGTGATGCCTGCATGAATACGACAAAACGCCTAAAAGTACCACATATTCTTGTTTGTCCATTCATTGTTTGCTGTTATGGCGAATACTAGTGCCCAATTTTCTACAGCAATGCACGGGCCACCTCCGGATCAGTCTGCCAACCGAAGACTTCCGATGACGAAACTCCTCGCTGCTGGAATACAAATGATACAAGAACAGGTTTGGTTGGCCAGATTGGTTCGCAGACTTACCCCTGGATTGTTAAAAATAAAGGCGCTCGTTTTAGTCATTGGCAGTCTCTTGCGAACAGCTGATCCTACTCGTCGTTTATTTCGGCGAAACATCGCCGACGCCATGACGTTTTGGGGGCCTAGGGGCGATTGCTTGTCGCTTCGCCAATTTAACGTCTGAGGAATCCTCACATTGCTCGCGTTCTTCTTTTTTTATATCTCATTTAGAAAATTTTAAAATATTATAAAGAGATCATTTAATATTTAAAGTAATGTAACCACTATATTATTAAACTATCGAAGTACCGCTGATTTAGACACCAATAGGACAAATAGAATGTAGTCACTCAAATGCAGTGCAGAGATAACAAATCTCACATCAGCAGTCAAATATTAAAAGCCTAACACACTCTAAAGACCACCAACACTCAAGTGCTACCTCACCAAATATTTTCTTTAGTTTCTTCTTAGGCTCTTTTAACCTAAAGTAGTTCTAAAGTACATTAATTTGAATCATAGATAGATTGGCCTACAAATAATGCTGGAGGACTTGACATAATTTAAAAAAATTACGCATCAGAGATCATATTTATGCTCCAAGTTTCGGATTCAAAGATTATATTCATAGCCTTAATAGAAATATTTACAATACATTATCTCAAATACACTTTATTCTCACCGTTCTTTAACCAACATTTTTCGGTCGAAATTTGTCAAAGTGCGTTCAAGGAAGTAATTTTTGTGTCAAGTATTATCTGTTTTTATTACATCAACTTCCTTCTGTGGTGGCGTGAACCTTTTAAGTTCAATCTAGGTGCTTTAGCACTTTATTGCAAGATTTTAGCTCACTGGGTTGTTTCTTAGTAGCTCCCCTTGATTTAGGTTTGATGTAAATATGATCATCGCCTTTACAAACACGTTATCTGTCATTCGAGGAGCAAATAAATTGGTTTGAGTTCTTTACTTTTGATCTAACTTTAAGAAATAACCATTTCTCTGTAATGGTTTTAGAACAGGTTTTTCCCTTTTTCCCGACAGCAATTTTTGCATAAATGAAAATCAACTGTACTGGTAAAAATAATACTGTTTAATGTTTAAAATACATTAAAAAAAAAATAATGTAATGCAATGTTGTTGGCATTGCTTATGATGCATTTTCCTAACTTTACGTTACTTTAGAAAAGTTTTCACAATTTAATTTCACATTAGAGATTATCTCGTATTTATCCACATATATGTTTAAACATACGTTCGTGGTTTTCAAAACTTTTTAAGAAGTCGTGATAATATTTTATCGGTTTCTTTTTTTTTTTCAACAAAAATACTTCTTATTTTTATTACTGATCCAGGCTTAGCATGCATAAAAGATACAACACATTATTTTTGAGCGCTCAAATTCTAAACGTTTGACTGTCAAGGACGAAGGATTAAAAAGAGAAAAAAGAAAAAAAAAGGTGAACAGTATTAATAGCCGGAGACAGCTGGTTGGGTTGGCTCTTACGCCTACGTTGGGTGTTCTCACCTGTAACAATACGACCTAGTATCTATGGATCGCCAGGTTCTTTACAAGACTGGTGATCGATAGTCTAAATTAATAGTCATCCTAAATTATTAAATTTTAATGACTATTAATATTGAACTATAATTATTAATTATTAACTTTAACGCCTATTTTAACTGTAATTTGATTTAATTATTTAATATTTTACTACTTTTCGATATAATCGATTATTGGCATCGTCCTTAGGATGTTTTAATTTTAGAACATAAATTAAGGTTATCGTTTTCAGAAAGCTGAATGAATCTGCTGATAGCTAAAAAAAAAGTGCAGTTGTAAAGTTGAATTAATAATGATTTTTCAGCAATATCTATTATATCGATGTAAATATCTACTGTAGATAGTTATTGATGTATATTGATGACAATATCCATTTTGGGCTATCGATGTCACATCTCTAAATTCTACTAAGAAGATATCAATTTAGTTTCCGGTTTCTCCTACTTATTTATTACTGATCACTTTTGAAAATATTCTAATTATATTTTCTTCTTATTTTATGAAATCATACAGGTATCAAACTCTAAGTCTATTAAATATTTCAAAAGAATTTATTTGATGTTCAGACGATTAATCATGAAGTATCAAGTTATGATTTTCAGTGAAAAATGTATTTTCATATATTTTCGGCAGTGGCGGCCCAAAAAAAATAATTATCGGTAGTGCATTTGTTGATTTAAAAAACCATACATATAGAATATAGAATATAGAACTAAGAAAAATCACGCTTACTTATTTACAATAGGGATGAGAACTCTATCTTTTTCGAAATTTCGCGGGAGGGGGTGGAGATTCCGCATATCATATTTCCCTCTGGGACCGACCCTGATGCTCTGAATTAAAAATCCATGAGTACTACCAGCAAAGTACCCATAAGTACAATTAAATACTTGGACATTTTTTATTTATTTTATATTAGTGTTTTTTTTATTGGTATATTTATATTTTTGGATTCCCTATTAGTTGAGTGTTACCAATGGGTATTTTCTCTTCCTGCTTGTTCAGGACATTTTCTCTTCTGAATACCATTATATCCGGATTTAGTCTGTTGTAAATTTCAATAAATTATTATATTATTTTAGAACCTAGGCCGGGAATCAAACCCAGGTTCTCTGCATCTCCGTTTCAGCACTCTTACCTCTGAGCTAACCGTGGGGCCAATCCCAGCCAGCTCTGTCGATTCTTTCTCTTCAGAGATCCTACCCACCAGGTTTCGCCACAATGCAGCAGGCAAATGTCCAGACGACAGGATCACAGTTAGACATTACATGATGAAATGTAGTCATTTTCAATCTTGAGGTTCAATCTCTTCTCATGCATTAAGATTATTTAATAATTATAAATTAATTATTTGAAAATTTCAATAAATTGCTTTAAAAAACAAAAAAAGATATCCTATTTATTCTTGTTTTGGAATTTTTCAATGATACAATTATATTTTAATGTATGATTTATGTCTCTTAGTTGTTTTATCGTTAAATATTTGTTGTTCATAATAAAGTATTTTTTTTTTTAAATCATAATTTGAGCGGTGATGAAGCATAACATGCAAAAAGAAAGGATCGACTTTGGCGTGAACTTTATTATAATGAGCTCTCACTGGTTCCAATCACACACTGGTTCACCCAGCTAGCTCCCTTCCCCTAAGGAAGACCCTTTGCCCTTAGGAATCGGCCGGCCCAGAGCCCTCCGGCTACAACAGGTGTCGGATCTTTGGGGGCCGATGTGCTCAGGTATAGCTGGAGAGCTGGCCGGCTGCGAAGGTCCTTGGCGAGGTAACCCACAGGATTCCAGGGGCCACCACGCCTTGTCTGGCGTCACCGCTCTGTCTGCTCCGTCTCCATCTCCTCCCTCCCCCCTCCTCTATCCTCCCATAAACGTTTTAATTTTCACAAGTTTTATTGCAATACCCATATACGGATGTATCCTCTTATAGTAGTTGAGTAAAGTGTTATTGATTTGTCTGACAGAATATAATACATTAATATAAAAATAGTTCCTGTTTTATATTTTAACCGTAGTCCGGATTATTTTACACTGCACATTTTGAATTCATGCTTTTTTTTTAATAGAGGACCTAATATTTTTACGAATTAAAGTACTCAGGTGTCATGGTAAACAATTTATTTGTTTTTAAATGCATATATTTGCACATTTTGATTATCCAAATAAGTTGGAAATATAGAATACAAAATGGGAGCTAAGATCCCAGATTTCAATCATATACATGTATTGATTTATTGATCTGCTTTGATTAATACCGGTGGTAACAAAATCCGTACTCTGGTTATGAGACGAACTTTAAATTAAAAAAATCTGGTGCATGCGCGCAACACACAACTTTCATGTGTGCGTTTTGTTAATTGCCACTATCTAAAGTTACACATTTTTCCTCATTCATTTCTTATTTTTGTTTTCATTTGCTCAAAAAAAAATACAAATTTTGTTTATTATTGATTAAAAGTATTTACTTGTGATAATTCGGCAATGCCAGAATACTACTCCAAGTCGTCTGATTTTTATAATTCTCTATTTACTTGTTGAATATTTCATTTAGTTACTATGAAACAAATAATTTCCATTAAATGAACACAACGGCTTTGATTATAAACAATGGTCTGTCATTAAAGGCGTACTCTGTATGCGTGGGCTCAACGTGTTTTATGAGTTGACTTATTTTTCTTTTTTTCTCCTCTCTATGTTTACTTGATTTTTATCATATCTCATATTTAGCCATTCTTATTTTTAGGTGAAACGAGAGACAGATAATTTCTCCTTATTAACACATACAAAGGTACTTTATAGAAAAACACGAAGAACACCTAGAAAGAACACCTTATTTTCATTAAACATGGCGAATTTGATCAAAATCATTAAAGCTGTTTTTGAGATACATTAATCGAATTTCTTAATCGAAAGAAAGGTATAAATTGGAAAAAAAGTTATGAAATAAAGTGCCCCCTCCGTTTAACCAATTTTGATGAAATGTTGGCTGTCACATCTTTGGCATATACATACATCAAATACCCAGTTTGATTACAACCGTTAAAGCCGTTTTTGAGTAAATAAAAAAAAAAAAAAACACGTGAAAATAATACAAAATTTATTAAGTAAAGTGCCCCCTGCGGTTGATCAATTTTGATGAAATTTTTATCGTCACATCTCGGGCTTATTAATACATCAAATACTAAGTTTAATCAAAATCTTTAGAGCCGTCTTTGAGAAAATCGAAAGATTGTAAAAAGTTTTTAAACAAAGTACCCCCTCCCTTTGACCAATTTCGATGAAATTTTTGCTGTCACATCGCGGGCATATACATACACTAAATACCAAATTTCAGGTTCGCACGGTTTATAGTTTTTGAGCTAGTCTGTTCACATACACACACACACACAGACCATTTCGCGGGACTTGGTTATTTCGACTCAGGGGACCCCAAAACTTGTATTTCCGTTGAAAACCGGAAGTCGAAATTTTTCACGATCGCAATACTTCCACTTACTATATATTTCATATATAGGTAAGTGAAAGTAAACAAGTTTGCATGCTTACAATAAACAAAATATCAACATTACCTTTTATCTTTATTGTTATTGTTGCATTAACGTTGGTTTAATTATAATTTTTATTAGAAGAAAAGTATAATTGATGTCAGTCAAACAAAAAAAAAATTCATATGCTTCAATCTTCATAGACAGTCGAAGGCTCCAGTCCGTAGCTTCTTACAATTAGTACGAAATAGAACATGCTAGCAGGACGGAGAACATTCTCAAAACATCCAAAACATGTACTAAAACAGTTAGGTAACTGATCCAACAAAATTCCAGGACTGTTTTCGATGTAACGGACAAAATCATATGATTTTTTTTCACGTTAAATTATAATTTATCGATGAACTAATATTCAAGGGGTCACCTGCGGGTTTAGTGGTTAGCATAGAAACCTACAATACTAAAGGTCGTGAGTTCGCGTTCCGAGGTGGCCCTAGGATTATTTAATCGGAGTAAAAAATCCTTGTCTATGCCGTTTTGTTATTTACAAATGTTGTAATGTTAGCACCCGAAAACGTTTGCGTATGATATTAAAATGGAGGTCCCGAGCCTTTACGTTGTCAGGTACTCGGTAAAGATCCCTATCATAATTAAACCTAGATAGGCAAATTTAGGACTCTCACTGTAGCATCGTTCGATTAGCATAAAGTGAGGTTAAAACAAATAAACAAACTAATATTTAAAAAAATGTAACAACCTGTTTTAAGGTTTGCAAAAAAAGAAAGGAAAATTAGTTTCTCAAATTTACCAACTCATTTTAAATGTGTTTCTCATTTTTTGTCAAAAGGCATACTTTTCAATATTTCTTTTATTTTATGATAACTGTAATCATGGGCGGATCCAACCGATCGTAAAGGGGGGGCTGCAGTCCTAAAGGGGGGGGGGGGCTGTGCAGCCCCACGGCCCTTCATTTGGATCTGCTAATCAGCTTTTTTACCTTTATGTTCCTTTCCCACAACTTAAATTCTACTTGTACTACACATTATTAGTTTTTTAACTTGTTTCCATACATTAAGGAAATTCAAATTCTATCTTTAAATGCCGAAAATTTTTCCAAAAGGAGGGGCTGCAGCCCCCACAGCCCCTCCCCCTGGATCCGCCAATGACTGTAATGCTGTATTCGTTAAAACATTTTGAAGATAGAAGAAAGAAGAACTTTCTTTTTAAACCTATTTATTTTTATCTGGTGAATTATTCACTATTTCACGTTTTGTTATTTACAAATGTTGAAATGTTAGCACCCGAAAACGTTTGCGTATGATATTAAAATTAAGAATTTGTAAGAGAAAAAAAATCCGTTACACAAAAAAAACAAAACACAATAATAGTAAGAAAGAAAATTAAAATTTTAGTGTTATAAAGTTTAATTCAGCGTCAGCTTGCTTCATTTTGAATAATAAATCGGTCCTCTCTTACTGTTTTGGCTATTATTTGATTATAAGTTAGATCATGATAATTAACGACTATAAATTATTTTATATTAAATTATGGATATAAATTGACAATTAATTAATGTTATTTTTTTGTTTTTCTGTGAATCGCTTGATAGAGAGCTATTAAATGTTATCCAGTGCACCAAATGCTGATGATTTTTTTTAATACACTTCCTGTTATAGCTTCCTGTATATTTTAATTATTAGGAAGTGTATAGCTGAGTCTTATGTCGGTGTGTACTTTCAAGTGGGCTAACAATAGTGAATCGATATAGAACAATAAGGGGACATTGAGAACCGAGATCGATACTAGGGAAGGTACTGATGTGGGGACGTGGGCTCCGAGGAAAGGGCCCACAAAGCCCTATAATCCCTGACCTAAGGTAGTCCAAGGGTTTTCGCTGCCTCGGTAACAAATAGCTAATACCCGAGGAACAGTCTGCGTACAGTAACGGTAAAAGTAAAAGTTTCTTATGCCAATTAGCTATAGGTTATTCCCTTTTACTTTTATTATACACCAAATGTTGATTTATTATTAGTTATAATGGTTATTAAAATATAAGAACATTATAACAACAATTATAGGTCTCTTATGGAACACATTATTAGTAATTTTGGTTCTGTCAGCTAATTATAATCATTTTTAATACTTTATTATAATTTTGACTTATATTATTTTTATTATTCGTTTGGAAAATGGGGAAGTTACATACCCAAAGTGACTGACTGTACTTATCCCACAAAAAAAAAATGTATTGATGAAGAAATTAATGAACTACTTTCATTTTATTGATTTTCTTAAATTTAAAAGGATATGAATGTAATTTAATTATTACACTTACTCCATTTAGTGAAAATGTGAGGAAAATATATATTTGATAGAATATATAACATGTTTTACTATATCTATGTAACTAAATCTCTATTTCGGTAAAAACAATTAAATCGTGTTTGGTCAGAGCTATCAACCCCTTCCCGTTACCAATTGAATTACTGAGGACGACCCTCTCTTTTATTCTTCTTCACTATTATGCTGTTGTAGTTAATTTATAAACTAAGTAATACGACAAATAACGTACTTTATTTATAAACTAAGGTATATGGCATATTGTTTTTGTTTATCGGTCCATACTCTGATTATTATTAAGCTCTGCGTTCATTTTCAGCACTGTAGACGTTTTTGCGAATTCTCAGAAAATGGAAGACTGGTAAAGGTCAAGGGTAGGCCCGATATGCGCCTCTTGCAGGTCACGGAAGGTAGCCATTAATAATCGATAATCAGTAGTAGGGAAACATTATTAGGTCTTTGTAATAGTCTGCCTATCGATTTATCGGCCTCTGGTGTAGCATTGTTTGTCGAAAGTGTTCTCAAAATATCTCCAAAAATATCAAAGAGGAAAATGGTGAAGGTAAATAATTGACTGAAAGGTCATAAGACCATCTATCGATTGGAATTAACGTGATCCTCGAATCTTAAACGAACTGTTAAAAACTGCTTAATTTGATGGAATATTCGTGAAAAAGAAACTTGTGATATATTTTTTATCAGATGAAATACATGACTAGCTAAGCTATACAAATCACGAAATCATTTTATCACGAAATGAGTCACATATTTTGCGTCATGTTGTTCATTCCCTTATCGCTCGCTGTCTTGTAATAACGGTGACAGGAACGAGTTAGGTACATACTCTAAATATTGTCCAATTTGACCTGCGCTTTGATTCTAAGCAAACACTACAACTCGAATATCAGTCAAATGGGTAGATTTAGACAACTTTAATTGGTAAATGGAATTCGAAAACAAACCCGTTTTATTAAAAAAAATCGTTAATCCAAAAGAATACCATAACATTTAGCACGATAACGTCTCTTTGCAGCGAAAAAAGATTTCACAAAGTCGACCGGGGCTCATCTAGCCAGCTATTAGCTCTGCCCAGTTAATCTAGATTGCATTTTTAGATCACCTTTGCGGTTATATAATCAATTGTAAATGATCGTCTGAGAGTGAAGCACATATTAAATATTAAAAACATAAAATGTATACATAATTACACATAGCCGATCAGAAAGATTAGTGAAATAATTCAAAAGTTTATTATTTTTAGATTTATGTGCTAATATAACTGAAATATTGTAAAGTTTAAGCATGGGAACTGTCATAATTATTTAAGTAATACTGTTCGCTAACCATTTACAGTTTTAGAAATCCTCTTTGTATTTTTTCTTAGAAAGTTTAATGTTCATTTTGGCACATTATATTTTCAGATTATTTAGATCATATAGATTCATTTGTTTGTTTGTGTGTGTGAGTAAGCCATAGACGCATCAAAAGGGAATGAGGTGGGAGGTGACCTCTACACTTCAAACGAAGTAAAAACTAAAATAAAGTCGCAATAAATATAAAGAGCGAATTTATAGTGACTCTCTCAGCGCATTTATAGAGAGAGGAACTTGTTGGTTGTAATTATTTTGAAATTAAGATAACTGCTCCGGGACTAGCAAACACCCGCACCCCCAATCGCTCATTCTATTCGGAACCCCCGAGCATCTCAGCAATCGTAACATTGCTCAATGGTGAGGATAGGCACTAAGCGCAGCGGGGAAGGACATAACGGTGTTCCACTTGCCCAGATTGCTAAGGTCGGGGAAGCCCTGGCGGCTAAATTCGTCTGCGCGCATCCTTGGTGGCCCATCTTACTCAATGCCAGATATATCTGCCAGGTAGGCTCTCCTCCAAACCTACAACAATACCCAAAAACTTTTTTTTTTTTAATATACCGCTTAACTATTAGCTACTGAAATTCATATGAAGAGAAATAATATCCATTCATTTCACATGATTTGTTAAATAACTTCGAAGTTTGTACCAAAGTATTTATTAAAAAAAAAAACTTGTATCTTTTAATCCTACTATATATTCTAATCCTATCATTAACTTTTTTTTTTTTTTTTTTTTTTTTTTTTAAATTATTGTTACTTTTAATAATAATGAAAAGGGTAGATATAGTTGTTGTCTTCCCAGGGGGCCGGGATAGCCGAGCGAGTTTGAGCGCCACCCGCTTTAGCATGCTCGAGCCGAACAGTGGCGGTTCGAATCCGTCCTGGGATGGTTGACTTTTATTTCGTGGAGGTCCCACGTAATAAATCTCGACCTACCCACCATGGTTAGAATAGATTGGTTACACCTCTAAAGTAACCCCCCCGTATGCCACACGTGGACAGGTAGGTAGGGGTACCGAAAAAAAAAAGTTGTCTTCCCAGATGCCATACTGATTTATTAATAATTCCATCAAAATTGTTTAGGAGTATTATGTAATTTTCTTATTGATACTAAAAAATAAATATTTTAAATAATTTGTTTTTGAAGAGAAAAGATTTGGCTCCGCCGGGAATCGAACCCGGGTCTTCCGCGTGACATGCGCGGTACGCTAACCATTGCGCCACGGAGCTCGCCTTGCGCATGTCACGTGGAAGACCCGGGTTCGATTCCCGGCGGAGCCAAATCTTTTCTCTTCAAAAATAAATTATTTAAAATAATTTAAAAACAAGGTGGTTACCCACAATAATGATTAAATTAATTTAATAAATAAATAAATAACTACGCGTACTTATTTGATTCGGCACCGACTTCTATTTATTTGAATCATTGTGCTGTTATGATTAAAGTTGACCAATTTTACGGGCAGAGTGAACTGCATTTTTTGAGAAATAAAAACTAAATTAAGTTTCCCCCATACTCTAAATGATTTTCCTGACGGGTCCCATTGGACCATTCGTTGGTTACCTCTCAAAAATTGAATTTCGTCAGTGATAAAATTAACCCTGCACTCTGCGGTTGCAATTTCCACTTTCATCTGTAAATAGAACTCTATACGAAAACCCGTTCGTCTTTCTCGTGCCTTCATTTTAGTATTTTGGCAATAGACCAACCTCTCCGTTCCAGAGGAATGTTCAGCTTAATGAAATCCTCTTCTATAACAAACGTCGAAGTCTCAACCAACTTGGTTGTAGCCGATATATTGTTAATTTTACAACTTTTTATTCCGTCCTAGCCATTTTATATATACCTTTATAGAGTTAACCCCTCCCCCCCCCCATCTATTGAGGTAAATAAATCATCCATTTTCGCAAAGCTGTGTCGTATTTAAAAAACTAAAACCAAAACATTATGTAACCACAGCTCGATCACATTTGAACGAACGGTAGACAACCCCATTCGTACAAAAGTATATGTATGTTAAACCTATATCACTATGTAAATGATTATTTCATTTATTGTTAATCTCATCATATATCTCAATTAATGTTTTTGGGAAGCAAAATATTGAATTGATACCAGGAAAAGAATAAAAATTATTTTTTTTCAAAAACCTATTATCAAAAACCAACAATTTTTCGCCTTGTTCCAAGATCGCTACCAGGTATTCATCAGAAACTACGTGTGAAAACTTCAAAGCGATAAGAAATCTGCCATTCTCTTCAATTATTTTTATATCTTCGAGAGGTAATTAGCTAGGAAAAAAAAACCATAGTAATTAGTTAATGAAAATTAACGAGTGCGAGAGCTAACTGGTGCGCGGGGACAACTAGTTGGCGACGGTGGTGGTTCCTGGTGGCGTCGGGGAAAACCCCCCCCCCCCCCCCCCGCCCTTATCTATAGTCTTACCTAATAAAGATTTTTGGACTAATTACCTATGCGAGAGGTAACTAGTCGCGAAAAAAAAAGCCGTATTTATTACGGTTTTTAAAATTTTAGTTCGCGAGAACTGACAAGAGATCGCATTGAAAACGTTGGTCGCGGTAGCCAGGAGGGGGGGGGGTAAAACATATGACTAGATATGATATGAATCCACACATCATGTATCATTTATATACACCTAAATAAGTTTCGATTTCGGTAACAGTTTCGGCCCAAATCAGGCCAGAGGCCGAAATTCGGTTTCGAATGAAGGATTCGGTCTGATACTACCGATTAATGCAAAAGTATTATTATGAATGAACAGTTATATACAAATAAGGAGGGAGGGGATTTAGTTTAACCACATACGGGCGCAACAAAAAAAATTGAGAACCTCTGTATTAGGAGATCCGCGCTTAATCAGTTTTGTGTGTGTTATTAACTTCGTTGCTTACGTCAAACTCTTTTGTTCAGAGGAACAAAAAAAGTTTAACAGAGGCTGAACAGGAAAATAGCCTGGTCCTGACAGCGATCACCTCTTCCTTTCGGATGCAGGGTCCATATTGGAATCCCATTGTAAATTACTCCGTCTTCTCACTCTCTGTAGTATTAGCAATGTTATTCAAATATGCTCTAAGATATAAGAAATTATTATAAATAAATAAATTTGTTCTACATATGTTTTGCATATCAAAATTATAATCTTGCTTATATTTCTTTCTTCTTTATTATGTATAAATAAAGGTTCCGACCAGATGCAGCATCATACCCTGAACTATATATTTATAATATATTGTAACAAATGAAACAGAACAATGATTATAGTTTGTTACATTGAAAAGATTTCTATGCTTTTTGTTGGAAGAGTTACCATAGGTTCTAGTACCTTTTCTTGATTGTTCAATTGTGTATTGTTATATATAATAAGTAATATTGATTTTTATTAAGTAGGGTATTTAAGGACATGTCCACAGTCTGCGAGAATAGTGTGTGACACAACTCGAAATTTCAAAACTAAAATTTATCGAAAGATATATTTAAATTTCCATTGTTACAATACTTGTTTATACATAGTGAACAGTAAACGGGTAGTAGAGCAGTATTACTAATATAATTTTCTCACTTTCGTAGCTTAAGTCTTTGTTTATTTTATTTACCTATATTGGTGCATCAGTCGAAATAACCTTTTTTTCTTTAATTTTGTCACTATCATTGCCAACCGGCGATATGCTGCATTTACATATATATATAAAAATTACTTAAACTACCGACATTTTAAGGTTTTATAGATAGGGTTATATAGCTAAAATTTCACTTAGTATCGTTCCAACTGTAGTATATATACTGCCGAAGCGAGTACCACTTAGTAATAATCGTATTTTAACGAATTATAAGGGTCATTGTAGATCATAATTTATGCTTGGTGTTTAGTCGTAGCGTGAAAAATAGTGAATTATTGAAAAAGATGTAAAATTTTAACAGTAAACATGGTCGAATCTTTATTTTACCAATTTATAAATACTTCAACTAAAATTCAATATTTTTTTTTTTTTTTTTTTGCAGGTAAGTTGAAGACCCTTCACATGAAGTATCAGATAGTCCCAATCCAAATATCGTAGACTGATTGGTAATTTTGTTAACGTTAAGGAAGGTTAGTAATATTGCATTTTGTAATGGATTTTCGATTACGTTTTTCTATTTGGATCCTAATGTAAAGTAAATATAAAACTTTATTTTGTCCAAATTTAGATGTGTTCAATCAATCCAGGTTTAAAATTCATTTTATGATATTACATCGCCTGCTATAATTAAATAAATAATTATTATAAATTTTGGACTTACAGATGAAGTTCAGCAAAAACGGTTTCACTGAATTAGGGTCTGGCCACACATGTCCGCACCGGATCCGCACCGTAGCAATAATACAGGTTATGTTCAGAATATTTTTAATTTAACTTACATATTACCTTTAGTTATGCCTAAAGTGGCCTGTGTCTGACATGTGTGGCTTGAACTTTAGGTATAACTAAAGGTAATATGAAAGTTAAATTAAAAATATTCTGAACATAACCTGTATTATTGCTACGGTGCGGATCCGGTGCGGACATGTGTGGCCAGACCTTTATTTAAAGAAATAATGTCCTGGAGTATTGCTCCTCATCAATAAATTCAAATCTTTATAAAATAGCTTATAATACCTACATGGCTCTTTCTTTTTAAACCTGAGGTATAATAATATAATTTATTCCATTAGAAACTGAATATATACCCAAACATATTATGATTTTTTTTTCTTATTACCATTCCAATAAACCTAGTATTAATTGGTACTTTTATATTTTATGTAATGTCTCTCTGTTGAGAAAAAGTTTGTATTTAATTATCTTAATTTATCCGCACCTAAATGCCGGATGACGGGGGTAAATAGAACTTTCTCCTCCCTCTTAAGGGCTCTCAAGTCCTGACAGATCTCTTATATGGTTGTGAGACCTGGACATTTAGTCTAGCACTCTAGAAAAAAGTATTGAAAGACCTCCGAACCATAGCCGGTGCGATCTGAGAGCAGATTATTAAATTAAAGAGAACTGATGACGGAAACTGGTGATTCCATATTTTATGAAAAGAGGGCACAAGGAGCTTAAGATTGGCTGGATATGTTTGTCCCGGAGCTATCTCTATCATCATCTATCATGATGCCTCTACAGAGCGATCGTGGTAGATAAGAAAGCATATGGATAGGTAGAATGAACAAAGATGTTGCAGAGGTCCATGTTACAAAGTGGAAAGAAGTAGCCAAAGGTGAAAAAGTCTGGTTCAGATGTTGTAGATCTACAGATCTACTTGCTCTCTTAAGCCAGCAGAAGAAAAAAAATCTCTCATTGAGGAAAACCCATTCATATTATATTGATTAAAACCAACCGCTAAACGGATTGTAAAATATACTCCAAGGACGTATCAGCGTGTATATTAAAAACCTCGTTAATCGAAACCTTCTTAATATTTTAATGAATTTTCACGTAAATAATAATTTTTAAAACTGATGAGAAGAGGTACTTAATAATAAATTCGCTTTCATTTGGATATTTTTGAATTGACTCATCATCCTTCGACTTAAGTAGAGAACGGCGTCATTTAATCATAAAACGCCATAGGTATTTGGTATGTATAGTTTTTTCTCTTTTATGTAATTTTTATATAAACATCTTTTTCTATCGTTACAAGTTTAAATTCGCTTATTTAGGATAGTTTTTTATTTTAATTTTATTACCAATGTTTCCCGATTATTCGCGTTGCCTTAGGTTACAGTTATTTCAGATAAACGAGGTTATGCTCTACTGAAAGAAGCACTTGTAAATTTAAGTGATAAGAAAGAACCAATTTTCAAATACTCTGTAAATTTATTAATGTTTTCTCGAGAAAAATATTACATGGATTCTTTCCGTCATTGAAGTCTTAATAAAAACCTTTGAGTAAAATGGTTGGATTTAAATAACTTGACTCCTGATTCCTTTATTTATACAATTTATTGCTCCATTGACGTCGTAACGTACGGACCCTGACGATTACTTCACTTCAGAATTATCTCAATTTTTTTTATAAATACAAATGAAGAGAATGCTATTTCTGTGCCTCCTACGTAGGTGTTTATTCCTGTTCAGCTATTTTCCTCCGCGAAATCGTGGGCGACTTTCCGACTATTTAGTTGTCTGATATGTTTGTCTCAATGGAGACGCCGCTCCAGTCCTAGGAGTGTGAGTATAAACACTTTGTCTTATTACATTTTATTTATAGGAATTTTTTGTCAAGTGTCAATTTTTTATTCATTATTAACATATTGGGACCATTGGGAGAAATAAATAGAATTGGACTACTTACACTCTTTTCAAAGATTAATAATAATAGGGAAGGTTTTCTGTAAAGCGTAATTATAATTTAACGCAAATAAAATGTCTTATGATCAACTTAAAGATGAATTCATCTTTTTGTACTGTAAACCACCAAAAAAAAAAAAACAAAAAAAAAACGACGTAAATAAAGCAGGGATTGAAAAGGGCATATTTTTTTTTTTTTTTTTTTTATATATGAGTTCAACATTTTCTGTTTCAAAAACCTTAATATATAAAATAACTCCTTAATAATAAAAGTTTTTTTAAACATTTATATATGTAAAAAAAAGGATTTCTAAAACTTTTATACATAAAACAAAACCTATAAATTGCCGGTCGTAATAGATGTTTATAATTCGGATATATTTCATTTCTACTGAATTAAAATTTTAATTTCATCACCATTTTATATATTTTGTTAATGTATATTGTTTCTTCTAATTTTCTGTTGTATTTTTGATTATATTAAAAAATTTGTTGTTTTCATAATCAAAAAACATGATTATTTTTTATGCTATGTTCTGATAGGACGTTTGTATGTATATTTTTACAGTTGTTTGTGTTGTGTTATTCGGGTGTTCAATTATTTAGAGGTCTCACATTTTTTATGTAAAAATTCTTACATTTCTGTCAGAATGTTCTTTGTTTTAATAAACAACCTTTTTTTTTTTTTTTGTTTGCTTCAACTTTACTTGTGATAGCGGTATCATCAGCTGGTTTTGTTTTTGTACTTGGCCCCAACAATCCTTCCGGTGTAAATAGGAAACATTGGAGGTTGTGCCGCACCTTGCAGAACTCCACACGTGTGGCTAATCTATCCTCGAAATGATGAATTTATTGTCTTATCAACGGTTAGGGTACAAAATATGAGAAGGAAAAATATAAATTAGTTTATGTCAAGTAATCCTGAGGACATTTCGACTTTAAAGACGGCGCCAAGAAGACTGATGCTGACCTCCCCTCCACGAGCCGAGTGGTAGATCCCTTACCTTGGCTACCTGCCTCAGTCGGTGTTCTGTCTCGGTTAAGGCTGCGTCCATGGCTTCTCTCTAACTGTATCTGCGCTACCAGCAATGATATTCTATTCTCAGTTTTCTCAAGGTATTTAAAGTTCTATTGTGTTTTAAATTTTGCTGTTTAAATCCATTTTAAGACGGAAGAAGATATCTGACGGATTATGGTGTCGTAAGAATCTGTGGTGTGCGAAATTTATGACCGAACCGGTTTTTAAAATCACATATCAATAGTCTTGTCATAACCACATGATTATACAAGCGTTGAATGTCTTCAAAAGCAGTAAAAATATAAGGTTTGCAATCCTCTCAACTTGTTTATGAATGGAATGCAGGAACCCACTCACTATCGGCTGTTGAGACATCAGTTAAAATTGAATGGGCATTTAAATGAGCAACCTTTAAACGATTCTTAATCATGGTATAATTATGGAATCTTTTTTTCAGTCATATTACGAAGTGGTTTATTTTTATTTTATTTTTTTTCTCTCTGCAATTTACAAGTTAAACTGCTATTAAAATAATTAAAATCATTATATTCTTTTTATAAACGTATTACATAAAATTTAACAAAACGTGTCATTTACGATGAATTAAGCAATATTTTGATGTGTTAATTGTTGACCTTTTCTTTTGTCAAAATACGTTTTTTTTAAAGTAGTTTGTCAATCTATGATTAATGATTATGACATTCTGTGAATTTATTTATTTACTTTCTTTACAATTCAGTAATGATCAAATTTAAATTGAATGCCAAGTACTTTTTATTTAAGAAGGAAATGTCAATTCGTAGTGTAATTTATTTCATCATTATTTTAGTTCAAAGTGCCCTTATTATTATGGATCCATAAATATTTATTATTATCACTACTGTTTTTTAAAAATGGTTCAGAATTCCTATGACTAAAACTTAATATAAAATTCATTTTAAGATAAAAGTATTTAAATAAGAATTAAAATTGAGTTATCACACTTTTGTTATTGATGTAGAACCATCTATCAAATTGTTTGTAAATAGCCCCATTCCATAGGAATTGGTAGCATAAATATCCTATGTTGACATTAATCCCACTCTACCTGAGTCATGCCTGTGATGTCAAAAAGTTTCCTTTCCTGGATTGGACTTATGATGAGATATGTCCGTAATAACTTTGGTAGAACCGGATGTTATCAATTGTGTGGATATAAAAAAGATGGCATAATTGCTGTGATAAGTGATATCAAGTGTATCACTTGATTGTGATTTTAAGCCCTTAAAATAACGTAAGGCTGTTTTAAAAAAAATTACTAGAATAATATCCACAATATCTCTCAGGTCGCTGCAAAGCTGTAGAGAATGTTGATTAGATTCGAAATTACTTTTTAATTTTTTTCATACAATTGTCTTAGCCTTTTTCTTATGAATTTCTTTTGTTTCCAATTGAAGATGGGTTGCTAGCTTATATAAATTAACATTTGATTTTAAATTTTACTAAAATGCATTAGAGTACTCGTCACATACTAAATTATATATTTGCTCTCTCAACTTGAATACATTTCAATAGACTTAAAGTTTAAAGTTCAGTGTTTATTGATCTAAATAGTTATTTATTAAGATGTTCCATTACTATAAACATTTAATTTAAAATTGCTTACAGACAATAATACTAAGAAATTTAAACAGTTAGAAGATTATAATTTTTAGTTGGAGAATATTAATCAGATTGTCTTAAAACCTCGGTATGGGATTAAGCCTTGATGTTATAATGTTTTTCTTTTATCTGCTGAAAATTGATAAAACTGGTGAAAAGTTGCGTACTATTTAGTTTTAAAAAATCACACCAGTTAAGTATTGATTAATCAAGAAATATAAATACTATATTAGACCTAAGGTTTCTGAAACCTAATTTTTTATGGAATGAGTCCTTGCATTTTGTATGATTAAAACGAATAAACATCATAGAAAATATAATCAGTTAACATCGCTATTTTATTTTCTTTTTCTGCTCTGTAAATTTGACTCTTATTTTATTTTAATAATTATTACTTATAATGAAATATAGATCGACGTTTCCCTGATACGAGCAGGATACGGGAAATGAATTTCCGTCATGATTTTAATATTATAAAATTAATTATTCTAGGACATTTTATTATTTTTATATATTCATAATATTGAATATCATATTTAATGTTAAATCGTTTGCGTGTGCAAATTCGAACATTTTCCAAGCAATAAAATAAACAGTGCATTGCTACAAAATGTAAATGAAGGTGCCTGTAGTGAGATCGGATAAGCTGGTTACATTAGTAAGTAGAATTTTTGTTATTTCTCCTCCAGCATTTTCATTAATGAAGTAATTATTTTTAGCGCTATCTCCGACCATAGTGCTCTTCCTAGATATGAAGGTAGCTCCGTTGAAAAGCTTGTCCCTTTTTGAATCAGAAGAAATTCTTCCATTGTACAGAGCTAAGAGCACGCCAAGTTGGCTCTGTGGAAGAAAAGCAGCCATTCCTGGAATATTTCTTTCTTCCTCTCTCTGCCCCGGCAAGGTCGGTCCCTGCCTCAACACGTCACAGGAGGTACCGCGCTCCCTTCATCGAAACTATACGGTAGAGAAAATAAATCCATAATTCCATGAATTCAAATAATAGAATAGTGTCTTATTTTCGATTCATAGATCGAAATAACTCGAAAAAAATATCAATAATGCACCACCATCTCCAAATTTCAATGATAAAATAAAAAAATTGCAATAGCAACAACATGAGCAGGTAGGCATATAGTAGATAGATAATATGGTTATCCAAGACAATGAAATGCGGTTTGATGTCTTGATACGCTGTGGTTCGACGTTCGTTTCAAATCAGTTCCCTCTGTAAGCTGATGTATCATGTCCTTTAAGAAGATAAACGTAACTATAAACTTGTTAGTGTCAAGTTCACAAATGCCTTTGGAGAAATATACTAATTTAGGTCCTGGTTTACCTTATTTTATTCCATCGCCTTCTTCAAATCAATAGCGAATGGCCCGTCTAAAAATCTCAATAGGCTCAAATTGACAGTAACTTACTGTAAACTCTGCGGACAGATTAACAGATTGGTATGAAATAATCCAGACGGATGGAGAAGGCAAATGAGATATCGATGATCTTGCTAAAGATATCCGATATCAGTCGGTTGAAGGTTATGAGGATGCTAAAACGATGGAGCAGTACTGTCTGCATAATTCGACTTTCATTATTCGCTAATAACAAAAACAATTTTTATTTGACGCTTGTAAATACTACAAAAAAAAAACAACAACTAATAACTAAAATAAAATTGTTTTAAGAAATGTTAACTCCTATTGGATTCGCTTTGGGAAAACTGGAGCCTTACGAAATAAAGTTTTTTTTTTTTTGCAACCCCCTATGATTGTTATGTTATATAAAATAGTTGGATCAGAAATTAACTATACAGTGGTTGAATTTTGCAGTGTTTTGCTATTAAAATAGCTATTATTAATTTTTTTTTGGGTCAGAAATGAACTATATTGTTGTATTATTTAGGTAAACTTATTACAGGTTGCAATAGCTGTTGGTAATTTTTTCAATATGTTTTATCGGAGATACATGAACTAACAGTTGTTTTATCAGTTATAAATAATAAAACCCTTATCTGATTTAAAACCATCGCAACTCAGTTCTACCTTAATTTTCTTGGTGATTGTTAATCTCCTGCCTCCTATTTAAATTAATAAAACTATACCTCTTTCTATCATTTTCCATTTAGTTTTAGTTTGCAATTGCAATTATTGAACTAATCAATGTCTTACGCGTTTCCCTAAATGATATGCCAGATTTTTTAAATCCAACACTTAACGCTGCAAAACAGTCTTTCATTCAGAGTTGAGAGATGATAGGAGTAATGATCACAACATACCTCTCTCCTGTAAGACTTTTTTTTACAGTTTTTTTTGGCAGATTTATGTGCCAATATAACTGAAATATCAAAAAGTTTAAGCAATTAAATTATATTAGTAATACGTTTGACTACCTGTTTACAGTTTACTAATGTAAAGAGTAACTTTTTTAAATATTGTAACAATGAAAATTTAAATCATTTTGCTGATAATTGTCAGTAATAATGTTGACAATATTAACTTGTGACTCTACGCTTGCCGTTCGGCAATATATAGACTTGTATATTCCATAGATTAAAAAGTTTTTTTATTAAATTTTAATCATAGTTTTTTTTATAGTAAATTTTAATAATGGTGCAAAACTTCACATGTTGCGATGGACAAATTAGATAATGAACGTCGCAGTTTGTCACCGTGGTTCCCTCGTTAGAGTTCTCCTTCAATATTTGCCATATTGCAAGTCTGACTCACGCGTATAATAATTTACGTATTCAAAACAATTTAGATTAACTGAGTTATAACAAACTAGACTTGCTTCGAATGTCGGGTGGTCTACAGCTTGTTTGTTTGTTTTAACGTCACTTAATGCCAAAAAGGCTAATCGCAGGATGCTACAGTGGGAGTCCTAAATTTTGCCTACGTAGGTATAATTAGGATTGGGATCTTTAAGGCCCGGTGCACACGGACGACACTTTTCTGCGATCCGGACTATAAGCCCGGTCAGAGGTACCTGGAGTATAATGGACCGACCGGATTTACCATTATACTCCAGGTACCCCTGACCTGGCTTAGGCCCGATGCACACGGACGACACTTTTCTACGATGCGGACTATAAGCCAGGTCAGGGGTACCTGGAGTATAATGGTTAATCCGGTCGGTCCATTGTACTCCAGGTACCCCTGACCCGGCTTATAGTCCGCATCGCAGAAAAGTGTCGTCCGTGTGCACCGGGCCTTATAGTCCGAATCGCAGAAAAGTGTCGTCCGTGTGCATCGGGCCTAACGAGTACCTGTCATCCTCCACGCTCAGAACTCCAATTTACATCCTATCCGAGGGACGGCATAGACATTGATTTTTTACTCCCATTAAAAAATACTAGGCCACCTCGGGACGCGAACCCACGACCTTTGGTATAGTAAGTTTCTATGCTAACCACTACACCACAGGTTACCCCCTCTACAGCTTGTTGTTTTGTATAATTGTGTTGGTAAATATTGATATTAAGCCATTTAATTTTATAATGGAATAATTATTTCCATACTTTGTAAATATAATTATGACATTTTCTGCACCTTTGTTGAGGACTTCCCTAATACACTGATTGATTAGATATTTGGTTATACGTTAGTTATGTTAAAGAGAAGTTTGAATTAATCCTTATTAAATTTTTTGAATTATAAAACTGTTTATAATACGGCTTATAAGTTGGAAGTTTTATGGAACCAATATCGGCAGGACCCTTTTATTCCTACATAGGGAGGACTGATGTATGTGAATATAAAAAGAGCTTTTTTATTGGTCATAACGGTGAAGATATTAGGTATTTAAAAATATTACGTGTGAGAACCAGAGGGAAAGAAACTAGACCACGCCCGAGCGTCCTTGGCTGATGCACTGGTTCTAGGAAACGGAACGCGAATTCCAGATTTCCCCCACCATCTTGACTTTTTATAAACTCTCAGTCATCCCACAGCTGACGCGCTCCCTTCATTCAGGTGGCAGTGGGGAGGCGCCATATTACTCCTCTAGATCCGGTAATTGTCGTATCAGTTTGCTCTAAACGAGCTCATCATTTTAAAGGAATTTAAAAGAAAACTGAATGAGACCTTACGCTGCTTGAATATTATGCATTACCTCACTTGTATGATGGAATGAATTTGTGTGCATTTCAAATCCCATTTTATCATATCGCACCCTCAATGCAAGATTAACATAAATAAAAAAAAAATTGATATTTCATTTTATTTTTCATCTCTAAACCACTGCAACAATTGTGAAACCGACATATTTTAAAATGTAATCTAAATTTTATAGATATTTATTAATATTTGTTCCAGTTGATTTGTCATTTGTATAAAATTTAAATATGTAAAAAATATGTTTTTCGAAAACTAATACTAGTTGTGCATTTTTAGAACAATTGCAGCATAACATAAACAAATACCTGTCAATGAGCAGCGGAGAAGATATGTTGGCTAGAAGATAGTTAATAAAAAAATTAACTTGAAATAACATCATACATTCTTAGCTGGCTGTGTAAGTTTATCCAATGTAAAAAAAAAAAAAGAAATAAAAAGTAAAAGAAAACTTTTATTTCATCATGAAAAAAGAAAATGTAAATATCCCTTAGATGTTTTATTTTCATTGTGGATAAAGAAAATCATAAGTTTGTCTATCAATCCACTAATTGTTTTGCCATTATCGAAAGTTTATTAAACTTTTTCTCTATCAATCTTTGTATTATATCGGGTATTTTACCTATTTTTTATTTTTAATTTAGATTCCGCTTTTTAAAAAAAATGCTATACTATTCAAATTCGATAAATTAATAATTCTGAATCTACTGAACTTTGTATGCATATTTATTTCAGCAAATGATGTACCTATTTTTCAAATGATATTTTGTTTCCTTTATTTTTCTTTAGTGTGTAAACATATGAAGGCAATGATTTATTTTGGGTTGGTTTATTTGAAATTGATATCAGTTGTTTTCGCCTTGTCTTGGAAGGAAGATTCCCAATCACAATAGGGACGGGGATAGCCCTAGTATCGCTTTTGAGTTAGTTAAGATAAGTTTCTATGATGAAGAAGTTAAGATAAACTTCTTTAGCATTTTTCTGACGTTGCTTTTATCCATAATAAGTTCGTGAAAAAGTCAGAACAGCCGCTAGTTCTAAGCCAGCCATCTTTTCAATATTGTATTAACGTCATAGTTGCAGTCAGACATCAGTGTTCGCTCGACTTCACGTTTCAGTGTAAATAACTGTTCTTAGTACGCCAGTAGGCCAAGATTCGGGGGATTATTTGTTCGAAAGTGAGGTTCTAAAAGTGTAAAGACGCCTTTAAAGATCCCTATCCTAATTATACCTTGATAGGCAAAATTTAGGAGTCCCACTGGAGTATCGTCCGATAAGCCATAGTAGCATAAAGTGAGCAATATATAAACAAACAAACAACTACATTTTGTACATCGCATCACATTTCAAATTGTCCGCTAATATGGTATTTTGGATTCCATTGGATTGGTTTGACTTGTTTTATTTTAATATCATAATAGTTTAATAAGAAGTTTTTTCTGAAGCATGAGATGATTACGCGTCCATTATATTAAGGTGTTTCTTAATCAGATCTCTTGTCGGAATATCATGCAACTGCCATCTGTTCGTCTTCTTTAGGCATGATAGAGGTCAGTTCTTTGTTGTGTTTTTTTTTTCGCGTCTTCGATGCGCTTATACCCTTTGAAATAAAGATCGTTTTTCAGTCCAATGTCTCATGTTAAACGATACCTCGGCATTTGGGAATTACATGGGTTGGTTAAGAATTTGAAAACCTAACTACCCCAGGCCGGTCCTGCAGAGTCTGCTGGCATTTCCCATGGACCGGATCCAAATCTTCCAATCTGGAAATTCCAAGAGAGCGCCGTGCAAAACAGGAGCAAGAATTTCTAAGCGGCGACACAGCCTTGAACCGCTCGCCTCAACAACTTTCCGTCGGGTTAGTCATCCTTCAATCGTCTCCCTGACGTCTTTCATCTGCGTCGGTTCGCAGCCTCTAATCTTCTTCGTGGCTTGGCGGATCCATGGGGAGGCTATTGCCCCCTTTGGAAAATTTTTTGTCATGTAAAAATATAATGTAACTAAACTGAAAGTAAGATAAAGAACAAATGATATGCTGAACAAGTAGAATTTTAATTAATCTAATCTTAGTTCGTGGCTGACCATCATTTTTAAATTATTTTTAAATAATTTATTTTTTGAAGAGAAAAGATTTGGCTCCGCCGGGAGTCGAACCCGGGTCTCCTGCGTTACATGCGAGGATGCTAACCACTACACCACAGAGCTCGGCTCAAGGCAGAGCAAATCCGTGAAGAGGAAGGATTTGCTCTGCCTTGAGCCGAGCTCTGTGGTGTAGTGGTTAGCATCCTCGCATGTAACGCAGGAGACCCGGGTTCGACTCCCGGCGGAGCCAAATCTTTTCTCTTCAAAAAATAAATTATTTAAGTAGAATTTTAGTTTTTGAAATGGAAAATAAAGGTAACAGGTAACTGGATTGACAGAGCCAGGGGAAGAGCTGTGGGGTGCAGGCTGCAGGCCCTCCTTTGTAACCGGCTGGATCCGCTCAGGCTTTGTGGTGGGGGACATATATTCTTTTAAAAGGTAATTTCTGTTTCTTGTAAGATCGTTTCATACCATCTCAATATTCATCAATCTTAACAAGGTCTTAAAGTGATTTATAAAAAGCGAAACATAAATAACAGCATCAAGATAGAACTATAGGGAGGACATAACCTGCGCTATGACGTTGTTTCCACTTTTAACTTTTTCTTTGATGTAAGAAATTCAAATTCCTTCCTCTGAAAAAAATCTACCTGACTACAAGGAGCTTTAAAAGAAATCAGAACAAAAAATAATTAAATACATTATTTAGTTTCATGTCAGTAAAAATCTTTCATGTCTTGACGTGAACTTATTATTGCTACCTTGGAAAGTTGCAATGAATTCCTTCAAAACTAACCAAGAATACCTCAGAGGGCATCTAGATAAAATGTAGATTAGATGTTTTTCATACTACGTGCCAGAGATTCGTAAAAGCTGCAGAATTTTCGTAAATAAAAGCGACGGGCATTGGAATGCTCTATTACAGAAGAATTATACGAATAATCAATCAACAGATTATTGATTGATAATTATAACCTTAATGGTATGTTTTAATTGGTATTAAAACCTTAAAATTCATTCTGAGCTTTTGCAAAATGCAATGATAAGAGAAATTTTCCAACACCTTTCGACAAGTATCGCCTCTTGCGTAGGCCCCCTTCGCAGAGTTTAAACGTAGGTACACCCCATTCAGTGATTCATTCAATTTTAAATTTTATTTTTTTGATTATTTTAATTCAGATTGACCTTCTTTTTTTATTATTATCAGTCTTTCCTTGTTATTTAATGCTACTTTTCTTATAAAATGAGAAATATAAATAAATGTAACATCCGACCTTTCTTTTTAAAGCTCAAAATAATTATAAAAAACTAATCCTTAAGTAACTACCAATGTTGCCGAAATAGTTTCATAATGTTGGAAATTATATCATAAACCGTAGGGAGTTCTTTGTATCCATGTGTAACTTCAAGCCAACACAAAGACGTTTTAAGAGCTGTTTAGCAGTTATATTATGACTTACTATAGAAGACAACTGCTTTAATTTAGGCAGCAGAAGGGAACTGAGTAGACACTAACTTTTATTTACGGTTTGAACATTAGTCTTATTAGTTTACGCTAACCCATAAATATTCATATAAACCTCTCTTAATAGCATTACTGTTATTTTAAAGTAGTCATTTCGTATACCTAACTAAAAAGGATGAACTGGCTTTTATGCTGGCTTCTTCACGCAGCCATTCCGGTGGGATATTTAAACTGCCGGCTGATTCAGCCATGGAGTGGCTATACTAAAAGAGCTATTTGTAACTTTTCCACTACTGACTAACAATTCTTTACCTCGAAAGTAAAAAATACCACTTCTATTTTGTTTTTGAATTAAATTTCCACCGTAGATTTAAGTACGTTGATAAATACTTTCAATAATTTATCAACATCAATAACTGCCTCTATAAGGAAAGAAAAAGTAATCATTATCATGGTATTTAAATCCGAAGTGTTATATTTAATTCCATAACAAAATGGACATCGTGTTGTCTAACACCGATGTAGAGAAAGAGCAAAGCAAGGGTCAAAAGTAGCATAGCAATAGCTATACCATATTTCATTAGTGATAAAATCTATTCAGTTGGTTATATGGCATTAATCAGAAGCCACTATTTTGGTATTTTTGAAGAAATTTCAATGCTTTATAATGAAACCCTGTTTTTATGCTGATACCCATTCAGCATGTTCGGTATCCTTTATTCATCATTTATATACCCAGAGATGACTAAATTTGAAACTTAAAACTCTCATTCGAATAATGAGTAACCAGTGTATACCCTTCAACGTTGACATAGGAGTGGGGGCAGAGATAAGCTATCAGCGACAAGGACAGACCCGGCCAGTCTCACTCTGTCGTTAGAGTCGTTCCGTTGTGCCCCGTGTGATTATGTTGGCAGTGGATTGCATCACTCCAAGGTGAGATAGTGGCGTTTGGAGTGTGTGTGGATATCGCGTGAGTCATCAGTCAGTGGGTAGTATGGTGGTATCCTCGGTCCTCACCGTTTTTGGTATGTTCTGTAATAATTTGCGCATTAGTACATACATGTGTGTGTGTGTGTGTGTGTGTGTGTGTGTGTGTGTGTGTGTGTGTGTGTGTGTGTATATATACTTAATTGGTTTTATGTTATGAACGGTTGATTCAAAATATGACAGGACAAAGATAAATTATTGAAATATATATATTATAGATTCATCTCTATAATATATATATATATATATATATATATATATATATATATATATATATATATATATATATATTTCAATAATTTATCTTTGTCCTGTCATATTTTGAATCAACTGTTCATAACATAAAACCAATTAAGTACCAAACAATAATTCCGAACCTTTTGAGCTGCCTCTGTATCTTCATCTGCCTATTCACTAAAACAGGATTTAAATAATCAATTCACTTCTTAAAATAACATGTAACGCTTTAGGTTTGTATTTTTTTTTTTTCCTGTATTCCTTTCTATACACAAATGATAAGATGATGACTTGTTGGTTTCTTTGGAAGGTATAAGTATATATAAATGTACCACCCCTATAAAGTCATATCATACCTTAAAACATTTTAAATGTTTATATGTATATTTTAATTGTTTTAATTTTAAATTAATTATCATAGTTATTATGATGTTTGTTTTTATATCACAACTTTATTATTCATTCTTTTTTATTGTTTTCTTATTACAGTAACCCTGTAACGAGTCAGACGACCTTACGACATAACGCTTATTTAATTATATGCATAAAATCAATTAATACAGCTTTTTGTCATATATGCTGTATTACAAAAACTGTATTAATTTTTAACGAATCTTTGTTAATAAATAAAACCATTTTCTAAAAGTAATAAATTTTGGCATTTTTCACTGTGAAAATTAAATAATTTTTTTAAACTTTTACTTTGCAAAAAAATAAAGAAAAACTTCCGACATAAATCGTTTAGATTTCTTAGGTATTAGGTCTGTTGAAGTATGTTACAATTTGTAAAATTGTGTCAAAGTTCAGCTTCTTTATGAAATTGAAGATGAATGCCTCGAATTCGGCCGATATATTTTATAAATAAATTGTGCAATAAAATTTCAAATAAGTATACTTATTTATATTAAAGGAAAAATAAAATGAATAAAGATATGTAATAAATCTTACATTAACCGAATGATTTATTAGTTATGCCTTATATTTCTATATTTCTGATCGTAATAATATTATTAGCTGATTCGCATATCTGAAATGTCGCTTGTTTTTTAAGATTTCCGTCATTAATTTGTTAATTTTTTTTTTTTTAAATTCTTAAATGTTGTTTAAAAATTCTAGAGTCAAGTTTTTTAGTGTTGAAGTGATCTTTTAACTTTGATTCAATCGCACATTTTAAGCATAAAGTTTGAAGGAAATATAGTAAAAATTTACTTCGGTTAAAGGTCTGGCCACACATGTCCGCACCGGATCCGCACCGTAGCAATAATATAGGTTATGTTCAGAATATTTTTAATTTAACTTACATATTACCTTTAGTTATGCCTAAAGTTCAGGCCACACATGTCAGACACAGGCCACTTTAACCTATATTATTGCTACGGTGCGGATCCGGTGCGGACATGTGTGGCCAGACCCTAATACGACGAGAGCGCCTAATAAGTCAATAACTTTTGACATCTCCCTTGACTATGCAAATATGATCCTAGTGATTTAAATTTTTTTCTCTGTTTTCACTTTAGCACTCTTGTTCCTTTTGGCGGTGCATAAAAAATGATAGAAGATTAAAAAAAATTCGCTAATGATTTTCCTATAAATTTATTTATTTCAGTTCAACAATTAAAATATATTTAAAAAATATTTATATACTTTAAAACTGTAGAAATAAAACAACTTTATTAGAGAGTTTTATTTATTTTTTTATATAATTTAAAACAAATTTTAAATACACATTACTTTACTTGAAATAATGTCGTGTGAATAAGAGTTGAATGATACATTATTGCTAATCCTTGAATTAAATCCGACAATATTCATAACTTTTTCCGATCCGACGAACATGAGGAATGTACCAAGTTCCTACGCTCCAGCAATTAACCGCCTAATCCTGGGATGCATGAAATCCGGTGGAATTTCCTAACGCTCGTTATCGATTCTCAGGAGGGTACAACTTATCGATTCTGAAGCGCCATACCGGTGACGCGTATTTGACTTTGATTCCATGTCCGCATTCCATTGAGATTAGGCTTATTGACTGTATTCATGTTTGCAGTTGTGCTAGTTTTTCGAATTTGGAGCACAGCGGAAAGGTGTTATTATTCTTTATCTTTTTGATGAAAATTGTTTGTTGTTTTGATGAAGATTGTTTGTAACCGCATAAGTCAGATTCAAGAATAGGAAAGGATCATCGAAGGTTATAGCCCACAAAAAGCAGCATTACCACCTGTGGAACTAACCTAGTTCCAAACAAGAGCGGCCCAAAGCAAACATTTCTATTCGTCTATGCGACCTTGAATGTATAGTTTATTTATTTAGGCAATATTTAATATACATTTTCCATCTCACATGTAATTTACTCCATTTTTGCTTTATTCAATAGAACTTAAATTAAATTTATGCCTTCTAAAAGGCAGGACGGTACGTTATTTAACTTTATGGATCAAATATTAAAATAGCTCAGGTTTAGATTTACATTTATTCTTCGAAATAAAATTGAATCTTTTATACAGCTTGAAGTGATTGTAAGCAATAAAGATGTTTTTCTAGTTAGGTGATTGGTTTTGTAACAAGAATCTTTTAAGATGATATCCTCATTAATTTCCTTAATTTAATCTTTATCACATAACAGTAACCCTTTAAAGGGTTTCTATATTTTTACTCATCGCATTCCATGCCATAAGAGTACAAAAAAAAAAAAAAAACCTATTGATGTGTGAAGCAGTGTTTAAAGTACAAGAGAAACACTGATATTTGTACGTAAATATATTTATTTCAATTCATGTTATTTAAGGTTTTTAACCTTAAATAATTTTTTAGGATGTCCAGTAGGTTATCACTACCTCAAAACACTCATCCAATAATAGCGTTTAATCATCCTTTATCCAATAAGAGATGATTCTCTATCTTGGAGTGTATGGGTCACGAATCATCAAATGGTATCACTTTGAAATATCATTGTAAAAGGTAAACAAATGGATATCTGTGCATTAAACCTAGGGATCATAAACGATTTCATTCACAGCATATTATCTCACCTTCTATAAATGAATGATGATCATATGCGTTATTTTCCACATATTTGTTATTCATTTTGTGCGTTTGTGATTTCATCTTACCTTATTATTGTTTTCTTCAAAAAAATAAATTTAATTTTTTATACAATTAAAAATTCTTTAAAAAAATAACAGGTCAGTTCCCCTTTCCTAGCAGAATACGTCATAACTCAAAACTTTTTTAAGATTAATCCTTCCCCTCATATTAACTTTTCAAACTCTAATTTAACGTGTGAAAACTATTTATTATTCTGGTTTTTTTTTTTTTGTTTTTTTTTTTATAATTGTAGAGGAGTTTTTGGGGGTCACCATTTCCTCTTCATAAAACTAATTAAAAAGATGCTTCTAAAAAACATAATTTTCTTAGAAAGCTTTCAAATTACTTATTAAAATAATGCCTTTTTCATAAACTAAGAAAAAAAAATGGAATATTGTAATAAAAGAGAAATAGTGGATTATATAATATTCATATAAATTAAGAATTATGAATCTTCTTTCATTGCCTATTTATTAAAAAAAAAAAAGGGTACATAAAGGAGAATCATTCGTTCATATTGTACGTAATGTAAAGAAAATTAATTCTAAGGTAAACAAGAGGTTGAAAAAAATGTTGATTGCTCAAACCATTTACTGTCAATGTTTTGCTTCCTTTTATATTCTTGGCTTAATTTATTTTTACTTCTAAGTACTAATTATTAATACTAATAGACTCGTCTTACATCTTGCCGAAACAACGAATTTTTCGTTTGGAGTATTTAAAAAGAAAAATCTTAAAATCTGAAACGATACCTTCCTTCGAATCCCAGCATTAGAATTTACCTGTAAAATACTATCTGTAATTAAGGTTCACATTCGCAACAATCTATTTTTATATAGTAACGTTATTTAACCAAAATAAGCAAGAATTGATTGAAATATCTCTCCTTGATCGAGTAATGAAACAATTAAAACAACAGCGGTATGGTTTTTATGATCATTTTGATAATTACTAAATTTAATCTAGCAATGATATATTATTTTACACCATCATTATTATGGATTTTGGAGGGGTTGTTAATTTTATTAAATTAACTTTGATCAGCTGCACAGCCCATTTTTATATCGTTATGTGCAAATCTGCTTAATACTCCCTTAAATTTCCCTATCAGATTGGCATGTAGAGGACACGATCAGGATCCGATTCCTAGTCAAAAATTTTTGACACGTATTTGTTCGTTCGCGAAATAAAATAGGTCATAAAAGCTGAGAAAAAAAATAAGGTAATTAATGGTAAATTACTTTATTTTATCCCGAGTTTAAAAAATGGCCATGTCCTCCACTTGTCTGTCTAACAAGATTATAGCAATTTCCAGAAGATTTTTACATAATGATATGAAGATTTGCAGTGCAGCTCATCTAAGCTAATTTCTAAAATCCATCTTAATTATTTTCTAATTCAATATATCATTGCTAGATTAAATTCAATAATTGGAGCATGGAAATTCTTAGGTCGATTGGCGTGAACGGCAAAATAAGTGTATAAATAAATAATATTTTTCGACTAGAAACCTCCAAAAAACACGTCATCAAGGCTAACCATTGTTTAGTGCTCAAAGTAATAAGGTTTTAATTGTAATATCTTGTTTTTTCAGTCTAATGAATTTATTTCCCTTAAACTTAAAACTGTTTTCTCCTTTAAATTTTAAGTGAAATAAATTCATTAGCCTGAAAAAACATAACAAGATATTACATTTAGATAGGATAAAACAGTTATATTTCTCCTCGTTAATCATTTAGCAAATATTTACAGTAACTCGCTCATTAATCTATATGCCATTCACGTTTACTTGGCAAATTATTCCTTAGTATGTACGTGCTGATAAAAAACGTTCTTCTTTATAATCTAATCTATTAGCCATATCGACGATGACGGTGGCAGGTGAACACTAGGCGAGGAGTAGGGAAGGTTTATGTAAGAGCAGGCCGGTGACGTAGGCGGCGCCTTCAGCTTTCACTGCCATAGCCTTATGGATATGCATAGGTCTATCTATGTATTGGTAAAAAAAAAAATATCTCACCTCATTGCTTTCTGTATATTTCACAAACCTTTTAAACTAAACACCATTAATTTATTTGAATTTATATCAACTAAATGTATATTCTAAAGCATCTTCAAGATTTTTTATAGCATGGAGCCAATATATAACCATATTTTTGAGCTCTGCACAAAAGCATATGCCTTTTTACGAGAGTCAAGGACTATTAAATTTGTTTTTCAGTTGAAAACTCAGATTCTTAAATTTTCACACTCTGTATATGCTTAACGAACAATTTAATAGTGCAATAGCTCAGTGAAAGTGAGAATAGTGTTGAAATAACTCAATTATAATTGCTATTAATATTTTATTTATTATTAATAGAAAATCAGGCATGCAGGGATTACTTGCTGATGAATTAAATTATTGCCATCATTGAATTCACTAATTTAATTTCCCATTCTCCCATCTGAGTTTTTTGTTAGAACAATTAAAATCTACGTACAATAACTTTTTTAATGTAACCTTAATCATTTAATAAATTTAAATTGTTTATTAAGATTATCAAAAAATCATTCATTTAATTCACAATTGATTGTATCAAGATTTGTTAGCGGAGCAACAAGTTATTTGTTTTTTGTTGCTCATATATTTTATCCAGAAGCCGTTAGGTATCTACTTTATATTTTCTAACAGGCATTTAGCAAGATTTTTTCAGATCCAATTTTTTGAAGAATGTAACAGAAATTTTTCATATAATTATTTTTGAAAAATTTAATTTAAAGAAAAGAAATCGTAATAATGTAGAACTCATCAATTTTTTTTTTTTTCAGGTAAGCATTCTTAAATGGATACCAGTTATATTGTTACTCCATTCATTATAGTATCATATAATGAACTGGAAAAGTAGTTAAGAAACCATGAGGTAAACAAAATAACATAACTTGATGTTTAAGAAATACATTAATAAATTATACTAATTGAACTAAGACATGTAATTCCATGTCAAATCATTTTATTTTGTTTTTGTTTGAAGGTGAAGAATTGAGCAAAATTATGAATGTTAAAAGTAAAGTTGGTCTATTTAGCTATTATGTTTATAGATATAAAATGATTTTCTATTGTAAATCTTGAGTCATGACTGCTAGATTGGTCTTTTATAAAAATTGTTTAATTTTTGTTTTTCATTTACATTTTTCACCGATCAACAACTTATTGCCATTTGATATTTTCATGCTTAATTTGACTAGATTTGAGTTTGTGCTGTTGATGTGTGGGGATTTACTATTGCTCAACATTTTTCTAAAAATGGATGGAAATTCTAAAAAAAAAAAAATATTTTAATGATTTGATCCTATTTATAATGCAGAATACTGTGGTGCTTGGCATCTGTTTTATGATTAACTTTTAGTTTGACTATATTATGTATTTTACTTTGACTTATACATTCATATTTTAGGGCAAATAGTTTGTTCACACAATAATTATATTAGTTACGAAGATGGAGACAGTGCTATCCGAAACCTTAACTACTAATGTTTTTATAAATAAATGCATTATAAATAATAAAAAAAAATAGATGTTTCCTGCCTAAAAACCCAATAAAACAAAATCTAAAACCATTTCTATGATTGATTCGCTATACGTGAAATTAAAATATTAAACGCATAATAGCAATGTTGACCTTATACCGCATATCTTGACCAAGGAACGTGATGTGGTTTCTTAGAACTATCAGGTGAATTTATATTGTGGGTAAGAACATATAGTCAAGCTTCATATCCAGTAAAAAGACGCCAAGAACCAATGATTTTTGATGGTTATCGGTAAAAGTTTGGTGACCGTTTTGGTATGGAATTAGTCAAGACTACGAAGTGAGTCCTGAATGAAACCACGCTTCCCTGCAACTTGAGGCTGTACTGTTACCCTCAAGGCTGTCTCCCACAAGTTTTAAATGTCACTGAAAACATGTCATCAGGTCGGATAATATTTTAAATATCCATATAAAAATAATAGTTGTGTAGATATATAAACAGTGATATTATTTTCCCCATCTGAAAAACAAATATGAAGGGTGACAATGAATTATTTTAAATGAGTACTTCGAAAGAAACTATGCACATAAGTAATAAGATGTCGTCAGTTTTATTATGTTCTATTCTTCTTAAATTTAAATTGAGGTAAGATTTGGCCGTCCATTCCTTACTATTTTTCTGGAAATCGTGTCGAAACCTCCTACAGTAGCCCTAATCTGTTTCAGTTACTAGCTCAAATCGGGCGGTCCCACAGGCTGCAAACAACAAACTCTCTGTTGACACACAAATTGCTCGTTAAAAAAAATTAAGGGAGGCAGCTGGCGATAGCTCGAGTTCACTGGACTGATAAACAGTTCGCGTCCGCCCGTCACTGTTAGCTAAACCAAAAATTATTTCTATATCACTCTTAAAATCATTCTACGCCGATATTAACTTCATCAATAATCTAAAATGGTTAAATAAATCAATTAGAAAATAAGTTTGTGTAATTAAATGGATAACTATATACGTTTTTTTTTATAATATAAATAGGTATTTATTATGTATTTATGTAATAAATATAAGAATAAATGAGAATATATAAATAAATAGTTATATAATTATTTTTAGACGCCAATGACCCTATTGGGGTAAGGCGGAAAATAAAATAAGATAAATAGACAACTCTTTTGAAAACGCCCTTACTTTAGTATTAGTTACCTCAAAAAAGGATGTAGTATGAAAAGAACTTCAAAACATATTTTTGAATAATACCTAAATATTTATCAATATTCGTCACCATAAAAAAATATTTATACTGACTGCTTTAAAACAGTCTTTGATTTTATCATATAAACAGAAATTATATCTATAGCTCCTAAAACTGTTAGGTTTATCTTTCTTGTTATCTCTCTTCCCGAGATTCACTTCTTCTTTCCATGAAGTGAAGAATTTTCTCAATGAATTGCGATTTAAGTTTCGACGTCCAAACAAGATAAAACAATTGTAATGGAACCCTTTCGCCTATTATATAGTTCAAAAATGAATTAAGTGCTATAATTAATGAAGCGATTTAATAGAATAAAAATTATTTATTTTTTATGTTCATGTTATAATGATTATGTGACTTCACAGTCATATAAGTGTATGATATAAGTAATTTCGGTTTATCTAATGGAAATTTATTATTATTAATTTCTGTATAATAATCTTTTTAAATTTTCATTGGGATACCATGAATTTAAAATTTATGTAAGCTTCTTAGCTGATCTTTATGGGGGGAAATAAATTTAAAATTTTTTTTTTTTTTACTTTCTTACTATAATAATATAATTCTATATTTGAGCTCTGTTTAATAAACAATTCTCCGATAATATGTTAGCAAAATTTGTTTGAGAATTGCTGATGAGATATCTTTACAGCTATTGCTTATGTTAATCTGACTTGGTATCGAATGGTGCGAACATGACTCAGTTTGACCCCAGTGTACTTTATCTGCCCAGTTCATAGGTCTCTCTGTGTTTTGAATCTCCAGATAACGTTGTATCAGTGAGGATGTAGTTTAGCATAAACAAGCATGAAGTACCTTCATTATAAACCGATCTTTTTCTTATTTTAATGATTTAGTTGGGTTTTTTAAAATTATCTTATGTTTTTGTTTATAATACGTTAACTTTAAGATTTTTTTAATCTGTCCCTCTATTAACTCGTAATATATTTTTTATTTAATAGCTAATTTAAGTCGATGTATAAATATTTTTTAATATTTAAAGGGTATTATTCGTAGATATTTTGAGATTTATAGTATACAATGATACAATAATCTCATTTCTTTTTAATAAAGGTTTAGTTATAAATCGTTAATAAGTAAAATAAACTGTTTGTTTATTTATCTATGTGTTATGGTCAATTAGGTCCCTACTTAATAATTTTAGAGGTCTTAAGTGTGGCCATCGGTTATAATATTAAATATGTCATTTACTCACTGCTAGAGAAATGGTTTCTCAAATTTTCATTCATAAATTATCTTAGAATGTCTAAGAGAAGAGGCATTTTGAAAGTGCCCTCAAAGTCAAAGCAAACAAAAGTAAATTAATTTCCATAGAAGTGATTTTAACGATAGTTTTTTTGCATTAAACGTCAACGTGAGTAGTGTATTCGCATGTAGTCAGCTAATTAAGTTGTTTTTATTAATTAAATTCAATTTTTTATTGTATTTAGTTTTCCAAGTTCTGAAATGTGAACATCCCGCTGCAATATTAGTTCGGATTATTGGGAACAGTGGTCCCCTGAGCGAGGTGCATGGCGCATCAAAATGTTTATGGAGGAACATTTTTCTAGAGTTAAGAATTTTTGAGGGGAACATAATTTGGTGGGAGTTATAATTTGAGGGCGCTTTCGGTCCCCGAAACACCTGAATAACATGGAACAGATTAATTCTATCCACTGAAAGAGTAATTCTAATAAACTAACAAATATATAAGCCTTTTAGTGTCTTTTTTTTTTTTTTTTTTTTTTATTATTTTTTTATTTTTAAGTTATTCATTTTATGTATAACTAGCTAGGGTGCCCGGCTTCGCTCCGGTAATTGTGTGGTAGTTTTAATCACAGAAAAACTTTAAAATAAAGGAAATAGAGAACAACATTGGCACCTTCTTGAAACTTCATAGTTTTAACTTGGTATCAATATTAAGATTCGAAATCTGCAAAGTCCGCCCAAATAAAGAACTCTATATAATTTATAGGGGATTGAAAATGGTGAATGAGCAATTAAATTTTGTCGAGTTATGCATCGTTTTTGATGGTTTCTGTGATTCTGAATCCTATAAGCCCATTCTAAGCAGTCAGCAAATAATAAGTTATTAGATTATAGTAGAAAAATCTGACATCTCAGTTAACAAAAAATTATATTTGGAGTAAAACTTAAGCGCCGACTACTGTGATGGTCCTATTAGAAGTGTAGAAAATACCGAAGATTCATAGAAACTTTTTTTAAGACCTTTCTTCCATTTCAAACTCCCTTAAGATATACCCCCGTACTTTGAGCGGTTTCTGCAGATCTGGAATCTTACTACTATTAAAAAGTGAAAACCAAAATTTCATGAAATTTTAAATAGAATGGTAATCAAACCAACTTTTTCATAACTAAAATAAGAACACTTCAAACTTTTTATTTTCGATTTATATTCAGTCAATTTATCCCTTCTTTTTTTATGTCTGATTTTATTCCCTCACTGTACTACTAAGAAATGTTCACTCATATTGCATTAAATTTACTTAAGTGTATATTATAAATTGATTAAATTTAATGTGTTGATCAATTAGCCTTCTTATGAGAAAATTAATTTTTTTAAGGAATACAGTTGGTTTTCTAATTTATTGCAGAGATGTAAAATCATTATTTTATTTTGAAAGCTAAGGAGAAACTAATTAATATACGGGAAAAAAAACCAACCATTAGGCGTTGATAACTTGAAATGTTATACGCCTTAAATCAAAAACAAACACACAAACTAACTAATTATTTTCGCTTAATTTTTAATTATTTAAAAAGAACAGGTGAAAAAATATATAACCTTAACAAATGAACTGGATGAATGAACAATAAACATTGAGTTAAACGCACCCTAGCGCTTCCTGGTAGTCTGGAGCTTGAACTAAATTTTTCATTCAAAAACTCGTGTGTCGTTCTCAGGTAGGCTAATTACATGGTGCGAGAGGCTTAAAATTTCAGTCCTTTTCTCTTCAATTTTACACCCTTAAGAGAAAAACGAAAACCTTCTTCTCCGTTAGGGGTCATATGGCCACACGCCGACATAAAATTCTTGGTTGTACGTGAAGTGGTTTTTTTGAGCCTTATCGGCACGCACATTGTACACTTTGCTTTATAATATATATTGATTATATTAAGATTTCAAATAGATTGTTTTTTATAATTTATATAATGTACTATATTTGAATTACAATATTTTCATTAATTTGTTACATATTAAGAATAATAATTAAAATTATTTTAGATTATTTCATATGACTTCTTATTCCTGGAGTTGCATTCTTGTCTACAACTTTGTCAATACTTTATTACGTTGAAAACACATGTCATGAAATAATATTTAAAAACATTTCGGTGACTCATTTATAAGACATTCACTTCTTGAGACTATATTGTTCAACAGGATATCAAGACGGGGACCAAATTAGTCTCAACAATACATTTTTTTATTTATAAGACGTTTCGGCTCTTTTGAGCCATCTTCAGTTCTAAAAACATTTAACAATACAATTAATAAATCAAAAATATTTGTGAATACAATCATTTAGGATCTGTATTTAATATATATACAGACCAGAAAAACAGGCAGACAAATCATTTGAAGTCACTAAATGATTGTATTCACAAATATTTTTGATTTATTAATTGTATTGTTAAATGTTTTTAGAACTGAAGATGGCTCAAAAGAGCCGAAACGTCTTATAAATAAAAAAATGTATTGTTGAGACTAATTTGGTCCCCGTCTTGATATCCTGTTGAACATTTCGGTGGTTGTAGATTTATTTCATTGTCAAACTACTCTCTTGTGTCTCTGTCTGAACTTTGAACTAATACCCATGTTTATATATTTTTTAACTACAGCATTGGTCGAATTGATAATATTATTTATTTATCGAGATAATTATTATCGATACTATTATTTATATTTATTATAATTTTATGAGAGTTCGTTCCTATTAATTCTATAGTATTTAAAATAGTCAGTAGCATTATAGTATAAATATCGAGTACTCGTTGAGGACTGTTGGTTATTAGAACGGTAATAGATAACATTTCCCCGAGCTGTTAGTCAGTCTTGATAGCGGCGTTAGATTACGTTAAACATCCCGTTTCTCCGTTCGGCTCTGGTTTTGGGCCGTTTTATTGTTCAGTTTTTCGTTGAATTTTTATCGGCTTACTGTTGATTTATATTTCTCTTATTTCAGCTAAGTATTCGAGTCTTCCGGGAAAATTATACCTGAGAATACATTGTTAAATGGCCACCTAAATTATTACGACCTCGAAGTATGTTAGATTAGAGCACGCTCGTTTTGTCGATGTAGGTGAAGATTGATGAGAATTTTATTTAACTAAGAAACACTACATTTAACTTTTGTGAAAAAAATAATTAAGAAATATGTCACTTCAATACCATTAAGTTAAGCCGGCTTATGATTTATTGATTTATGTCCGTTCAAGAAATAACAGGGTATAATGAATAATTTACTAATTGAAATGCCAAGGAGTGACCAGAGTGCTTCTACGTACGTCTATGTTGCAAGCCGTTCCTGTCGCCGGTCAAGAAAGATAATATCCTCGTGCCGGACTGGACTGTTGCTAGAGAGAGCTAGCTACCTGGGACAGACCCCAAGTTCCAATTAGTCTAGTGTTCCTCTCCTACCTAGAGCCGTCGTCCCTTTGAAATGAAGGCGACCTGCGAGGCAACACCTGCCCATCTGCAAGGCGCCACGGGGCCTCCGCTGTCTGCAGGGGCCGCACCCACCACGGCCTTCTTGTTCTTGTTGTTGAGCAACTTGTCCTGCTCCCGCTACCTCCGTGCCAATACCCAGACTTTTTTTTTTTTTTTTTTAGTTATGCATGACGCTCCAAAGCGTGCCTTTAGCACCTCAGCCTTACATCATTCGCTCGAAAGTAAATTGATATTGGAAGCAAAACATCATCTTAACTGATAATCCAGACTATTCACCATCCCAAATAAACATAAGTGTACTAGTATTCCGTGGAAATATACAATTTACTATTAATTAGAAAAATAAATAAAAATCCAAATTTTCAATCAAATCCAAAAATTCCAAATCTCCAAAATTTCATTTACGAGACTTTTTAGGTCGAATCCTTCTATATCAATATCCCAATAGTATTTTTATTCACACTTATCTTAAAATTGTTCTTAAATGTAAACGTTTGGTTTTAATTTTAACATTAACCTCATCGGAAACCATTAGCTCAGCATTCAAAATTTTCATTTATCGTTGGAAAAGAATTAAATTTCATCCAAGCATACTTTTAATTTTATAACTAAGATATTTCTTTTTCATATAAATTGATCTCATTAATATTTTATACGTAATTTTTTCAGGGATGATAAATAGTAAGGAGTTTCCGTCAAACATTTATTCTTTATTCTGTCTTACGTTTCAAACCAGGCATCGGTTCTTCATCAGAGCTTTGTGAGTCGTGGTTTCACAGAGGATTTGGTTGAAACGTTGGCTAGTTAATTAAGGAATTCATTTTTTGTCTGAAACGCTGACTATTTATCATGCCTAAAGGATTTCTAATAATAATAATAATCAACCATTTTTACTTCTGTATTATAAATTAAATTTATTTACAATTAACTTTTTTCAAGCCAATAGGGAAATAACTTCCAATATTGCTTTAATGATTATCTCTATTAACCCTTTATTTTTAATTATAATAAAATAATCATAATAAACGTAAATAAACATTTTATCTAAGTGTTGTAAATTATTTGAATACAAATATTATACATTTATAATAACCACTCAATATAATACCTCATCGATTGTAACCGTCCTTGTAAATTGTGCTACTAGATTTTAGCAAGGAGCAGCAGCAAGTGGTTTCTGCGTCATCCGTTTCCAAGGTTATCATCACTGGGCTTCGGTCTACGTCCACACTTGTTTGTGATATTTTCAATAGCGGATCATACTAAATCTCCATATCCTTTTCTAAATTATTTTTTATAAATCATTCATTACATTTAAATTGAACTTAAAAAAATAATGCATGATGATTTTTCGAAAACTATGTCCGGCGAATAATATATTCTATATTTTAGTAAATAAAAAAAACTTTTGAGCCAACATAAATAAATATTGTACTGGTTTCATTAGCATTTGAACTCTTGATTTAGGGAAATCATATTTAGAATTATATATGCATATTTGTTGGTGCTTCAAAAACGCAACTAGAAGTAGAAATATTGTGCGCCCAAACACACTGTGTGCAACCTTGAGCGATGACAAATCATCCAATTCATACACACATGAATATTCAGTCTGATTTCTATTTATCAGTAGGTTCTTGCTGGCTGCTAACTATCATTGTATTTTTTTAATTTAGCTAATCGTTCGAATTTTTTCCTTTTTTTTCGGTTGTCTAAAATTAATATTCAGGTCTTTATATTGGTTGGTTTAAATATGAAAGAATCATTAGCAAGTTTCAGTTTTTATTTCTGTTTTGAAAGGTGTCAGACAGCTTCATACAGAAAGCATGTAATACCTGGCCGTCTTGCTATGAGGGCAAAACCCAATGGTACATATTTCTTATTGAATTTTTAAACAATATCTTCTAAAACCTCTAACGAACTCAATTTTCAGGCATACACATCGTGAACATATTGTCTATGAATTTGTTTTTATATCTAGGATGTTTTTTGTTTCTATCTTGTGTATAGGTATGTGTGAAGCCGTACATAATGATTCTTTCTGTCGTGGCATGACGAACGAGTGGTATTCAGAGATTGGAGAACCTGTATTTTTTTTTTTATTGTTAGGCACATTTGGGTATCATTCCGTCAATGTTAGCATCTATCCTTTCTCTCTCAATCAAGGCAAGTGAATTCTGTGGGATGGGCATACAAGAACCTCTACTAAAAGGTGTTGTAAATGGAAATTACAAATAAATTTTAAATGGCTCGTAATTAGTGAGAGTCGGTTGTGTTCTGGACCAGAGGTTCCACGCCGACTAGCAGGAGGAATGAGGTGAGAGTGGGGGAGGCAGCACCTGCTTCAACACCACCCGGCGCTCAGGTATTTAACTCACCTCTTGTTCAACAAGGTGCTCTCCGATGCCACGACTTTTCACGCTTTGATTATCATAAAATACAATTAATCTGTATTTCTGATGTCACCATCAAAATATTTATCAGGCTACACTGTATACCTGATTTAAATTCAAGATTAAATGACGACATGGACCTTCTGAACAACTCAATCATGAAAAAAAATAAAAATACCAATATAAAATTATATTAATTTTTTTAAAAAACTTTTCCCTCATTCTCTGTTTATTCTTTTTCTTAATGGTTTAAGATTTAAATCGATCCCTTCTTATCAGGTGACTAAGCCGAGATATCAAATATTAATACGTTATTTATCTTTAGCTCTGGCCTCTTTTAGATTATCGGACATCTTACAAATATATTCTTTAAATAATCAAAATTATTATTAAACGCATTGATGTGGTCCGATTTTACTCTCAGTCCATACTGTACCCGTGAAACATTCGCAGAAAGTTGAGCTAAGCATTTTCACTGGGATCAATCTTCATTCCTAAAAAAAATTTTATGAATGGACCCTTTGAATCCGTTGAGCTTTCTGTTTAAACGGTTATGGATTTCATTGAAAATAATTCCTTAGTTTTTGACAGCTTTAAATATTATGTGAATCATATTGTAACTGATAACTTAGCAGATGTTCTCTTTTCATTAATAAGGAAATTAGGAATTTCAAATGTATGGAATTTCATTATTAAGTACTTTCCGAAAGTACTTTTGCGACCATTTCTTCACCAGCTGACGATTCAGGGAATGTTGTTTCATTGTATATGGCGCTGCGCAAAAACCTCTTACACTTTTGCACTACCTGGTTGTTTTCTAAATATAAAAAGAATCTTTAATCTTAACACAAAACCTTCCGATAAAAATAACGTGCCATTGACCGACCTACCTTAGTCAGGCACTGCGACGTCATGGCTATGAGCCTTTGCATCGTGCTGACTCTCTTTCTTTTCTTCGAATTTATACTGGATGGGCCAGCGATGCGCGGTGATAACTACTTGAAACATAGTTCCTATTCCTCAAAGTGTTCATGGCTTTTAAAAATGTAAAAATTAAATCCTAAATCGAGTAGGTCTATTACGTTTGAAGTTCATATTATTTGGCCGTGTCAAGACACCATGATGATTGAGATATATAATTTTACTTCTAATGTTGGTCCCTAAAATTTTATTTTTCTTCTTGTTATAATAGCACGATGAAGACACGAAGAAGTCCAAAACTGGTCAATCTTGCATCAGGCAATCTCGAGCTTGTTCTTATTCTCGATCCCAACAGTCTTTGGTCTATCATTACACTCTCTTTCGATCCTATAGAATACGTTGACATCTATATTGTTTATGCAGCTCGACATTTCTGGACTGACGCCATATTCCGCTTTCCATAATCGGCCCATGAATGCTTCTCCTTTCTTGACCTCTCTAAATGCAATTGACTTTCAGAGAGTCCGCGTTTTATAGCTTAAATTACTATTGGTGGAACCCCAAATTTGCAATATATTATTAGTTAGCTTATAATAAAATCAATTGTATTAATTAAACTCGAAAATATAATAAGTAGAAAAAATCGGTCCAATGTACTTTATTTAAATGATCAATACAATATGACATGTATACTGTTATTCCGTCAAAATTAACCAATGAAATTTGTCAATTTTCTTCTTTATGGGTTTATCAGTTGCTTTCACCATAACTTGAATTGATTAGATGTCAATTCCTATTATAAAATAATTTGAAATATTTTTATATGACTTGGTAACTAATGTGTCATCAGTATTGTATGAGAACTCAAAGAGACAAGCCATACCAGCTGCGGCATAGATCATTTCAAATTATAGAATTCACGAATCCAGCAATTAAATTAAAGTGGCATTAGTGGAACATTTTACTTTAAGAGCGGGCAGTATAGTCATAAATACTATAACGAAGTTTGTTAAGAATCATTTGTAACTCTTAAATATTTGCATTTGTTTAAGATGATATCTTCACGAGAGGCATCTTATAATAAAAAATGAAGAATTTCTGACATTTTGAAAAAAAAAAGTTATGTATATATTTTTAGGACTCTTTTAGCGCTTAACAGCGTTATCTACTAAAACTTTGGTAAGGAAGAAGTTTCTTACGTATCTTAGACCTTATCAATGTAGCTGATGAATCTTAGCTACAATAAATAGACCGACAAAAAAAAAAAAAAAAATAAATAAAAAAAAAAAAAAAAAAAAAAAAGAGGAATGCCTTACAAGCTCGGCATCAAAAAAAGATTTTTGTAATTCAAAATAGCCCACTTTGTTTCTTCTTTTTTTCGCAAATGTATCAAGTAATTTAAAATACCGAGAGATTAATGTTTTCTTCCCTGGATTTTCATTGAAAATGTGAACTACGCACTACATAGCACGGGATCTTTGCGATAAACGATGTATTCTTAATCATTCCATTTTTTTAATGGTATCTTTACAGCAATCTATCATTATGCGTTATAAATGAATAAACGATTGTTAATCTAAAAGGCATTGGCTGAGAAAGACAGAATAAAGAAAGCTGAAGTGTCGATGAAAGTCAATGAGGTGATCCCCCTCGAAGATGGTCTCTTCCGCAATGTAAGTCATTTCTCGCCTCTCCCCCCCATTTCTCGCCTCTGATACTTGTATTTTATTTAAACGTTTTATTACTGATGAGATTTGTTTATAAATGGGATATCATGGGTTAATCATGACTAGATGTGTTATCAATAGTTCTGGATAAGTCTATGAATTCAATAATTCTATGAATTGGTCATCAACCAAAAATTTATCTACCAAGAAAATTGTTGGTAATACTATAGTGTCCCAACTTTCAATCATTATGTTATGAAGCCAATCTATGTTTTATATACATTTAATATTTTAAAAAATAGTCAACTGTGGTGTAGTGGCTAGTATACCAGCTTACAATACTAAAGGTCGCGGGTTCACATTCGGCAAGGTAGGATTTTTTTTTTAAGGAAGCAAACAATCCTTGCTAAGCCGTTCTTTGGATGGGCCGTAAAATGGAGGTACCGAGCAATGTCAGGTACTCGTTAAAGATCCCTCTCCTAATTATATCTGAAAAGACAAAATTTAGGACTCCAACTGTAGCATCGTCCGATTAGCCTTTGTTGCCGAAAAGGACAATTTATAAAACAAAGAAAAATAAAACACATTACAGAACTTTTTCACCCCTATATCTTGCTTTTATAATGGCTTTCGGTAACATTAATGTGGTGACATGATTACGTTTTGAAAGTAAAAACATAATTATACTTTTTATCTGTTCTAAAAACTATAATTTATAGAATTGTGTAAGCTTATCTTTCATCAATGCTATTTGAAGTTATTAGTTACTCGTTAATTTTTATTTTATTCGGACCAATATCTAATTCGCATACATTTGTTGACACATATTCGGTGGAAATTTGTATTCGTTATTGTTTAAATTTAAACTTTACACCTCCGTAATTGACTTCGACTCGAACATACATATTTAGGTGCTGTATATTCGTGAACCCAAATTGAACGATGAAGTATCGCATTCCCATCTATCGATAAGAAGTTAATATCGGTTCAACCCTTAGCCTGTTCCCGTTATAGAGGTATTTCATTAAACTTTCTCTCTTAGGACATACCTTATGACTCAGCACTGCTGACACCTGGCCCGACGTGTTTGAAAATTTTCCCAGGACTCGTTTGATCTGATTTTTATTTGAAACACATCCATCGATTCTTTGTATATTACATTTTCACTTAATTCTATTAAGTTATGCTTCAATTTATATTCCATCCTCTCCTCCTAGTTCGTGTCACATCGATGGGAATGAAAAGAGATAACCATTTCATCAAATAATTATAAAATAGTGCTCTCTGCCACAGCACGCACAATCTTTGCTATTTTAGATATTTTGATTAATTGATTATGTTTTACGTTTGCATCTACTTCTCTTCACTGTTGAATCTTTGATAGAGCCACCACCGTATTTCTCAAAATAAAAATCTTTTTCAACCTCCGTTTTCCAACTAATTACGTTCATAGTAATGATCTTTTCATATTATGCATGAAACAATATAGATTTACTATAAATACAAGTAGTAAAAAAGTTATTGTTTAAATATTATTCATAAATAATTAATTTACTAGCTCAATACCAGTATGTACCTAATGTATAATAACTAGCGTTTCCTTCTAGTTAGCCTTATTAACTAGTCTTGCTTCCTCCAAATGAACATAGTTAAAAAATATTTTTCTTTATTGCAGATAAAAAAGGAGAATTTAGCAACAAAAATACTAGAATAAACATATGACGATCGCGAGCTTTCGAAATTCGATTTTTACAGATTTTTTTTACAATATAAGAGGTTCCGAGAATATAGATCGGCAGTGTGAGTCAGAGCTGATGAGTTATTGCCTCTTATCTATTTGTCTCAGTTTTTCTTATATACAGTAAAACTCGGTTATAACGATATTCCCTGGAAAATACATGGTTATATCCGTAAATCGTTATTTCCAGAACAAAACTGTTAAACCTACATTCATAGATAAGAGGTTGATATTTAAATTAAAAGGCTTTTACAATGAGCATAAGGTTTATTTCTGTAAAGTAATAAGTATTTGTAAAGTAAAGCTGACATAAATCTATACATATATATTAAAGTTTACTGCATTAATTGTGAGAAAAAAAAATCGGTCATTTTAGTTTGCTTGCTTTTTTCAAATACAAATGTTTACATATGTACATGGATTCGATGTTCTAAGTTTATTTAAATAATGATTTATGGCAACATATGTCAAAACAACAGCAAGAGCATGGTCGAAACTAGTAATCGCAGAAGGGAATACGAAAATAACAGTTTTGTTTGAAAACTATGCGATACCACGTACCAATCAACTACCCATCCTCCCCTCCCACTTTACATCTGTTGTAAGGAAGGTTTTTTTTTAAACTTTTACTTTATAATGTTCTCCAATAATTTAAAACTGTTGTAATACATAATCGTTATAAGCGGAATAAAACAATAAATTTTCCTTAAGTTATGGATCATTTATACGGAATATTTTTATACATGTCATCAATATATCCAGAATTAGTTCTTCATTTTTAAATAACAAACCAAACGAGATGCCGTTTCTACATTGTTATATTCGGAAAATCGTTATAAAAGATTTTACTGTAATCGTGTGTGTTTATATAAATATTATACCTATTACCCCTCAAGGCAATAAGATGAATGCGAAGTGCAAGAGAATGAAATGATCAACTATCAACAACTTTTTTTTTCTAGAAATATTTCTGAGAATAACAAAAGTATTAGAAGACAAATAATAATAATGACAAGAGTAAGAAAGAAATACTTAGAGATTAACGGGCAGATAACTATTATTAGCTGAAATGCCACGGAAGTCAAGTGACGTAAGAAAGAAAGGCATTCAGGTTTAGGCTTTCTTTAAGTCGTCATTTTCTCACGACATAATACAGAACTTAGCAGGGGCGGTCTCAAGAGGAGGGATAAGGGACTCAATCCCTCCCCCCCCCCTTATATTTCAGAGAACGATTATCAGAAAAAATTTAATCATCAAATTCTTAAAAAATGTCTTGCATAGTAGAAATATGTGTATGTGTATATGAATGTGAGAAAATTCCTATTCTTTTTATCATAAATAAATAAAAATGCGTATTTTTTTTTATTTTTTTTTGTAATTGTACAAGATTTTGTTAGTTTCGTCACTCACTTTATTTTGTTGTATCTGTCTTATTTGTTATGTCTTAAATATGATTTTTGTCGGTGGGCTATATATTTCTTCATAGTTCATATCAAATTCCTTATTGATTTATCATTTTCAAGATTTCCTTCCCCTGCAGTGCCTAAAATAGTATTAAAGACCCCCTTTAAAAAAAGAAATGGAAATGAGTTATGAAAAAAGAAAACTTTACTTGTGCATAAATAAAAGCACAAATGAAAGGTTGCTCTTTTTTTATGTAAACAAATTACTTTTCTTTGACATAAGCGGTCCCCTCCCTTATTCTATGTACTCTATGTGGACTTGTCTCTTTATATACATATACTTCAAGAACTCAGCTATATTTTGCAAAAAAACAACGCTGATTCTTGAATAGGATAAAAACGCTGATTCCGGAACAGAAGGAAGGCAGCGATTCGATGGGCTGTGGAAGATACGGTTGATGTTTTTAACTTATCAAGGATGCCCTCGTAACTTCCCTTCGATAGGATCCTCTGTTACTGAATGAACACTAAAACCTTTCCTGCGTCGGGTTCCATTCATCCTTCGGACCTGTTGAATGTTGTCCGTTTTGGGAGTCAAATCGAAAAGTTTAGTTGGCATTTCTAGCAGTCATACATTCTAGCATTACTCCTATTGTTCGTCATTAGACTGGTAGAACCAATAAATAAATAAAAATAATACATATAAAAATCAGACGATGAAACATATTTTCTAGATTTCAACTTAAATAATTAATTATTGAAATCATTCATTCGGGAACAGCATTTCGCCTCCTTCAGCCAACGTCCGAATCAACGAAATAAATGTGCATTAACTTAAAGTCTAAAAAGATTAAAATAGTTGAAAATTATTTTTTCTTTTAATATCGGTCACTGCTTTCAAGAACATCATAATTCAAAAATAGACAATTGTTAGTTATTACTGTTATCTTAATGAGCAGAATAGTATAAGAATAGTATATGCTCGCAATTTTTAAAATTTTCTAACTTCGTCCAAGCATAATCTATAAAAATATTAACAAGACGACGTAAGTCAAAAGGGACAATTTACAATTTAACCATTTTATTCTATTTTTTCATGTTCAAACTGAGGAAAAAGGTTAGTTATTATCTACAGCGATCTGCTACAAAGTTAAATCAGAGGTTTAATATCCATCTTGAACAAATTTTAGTCTACTTGTTAACTTTAAATCCTTTCCACTAAAAAATCGTGTTTTTTTTAATTTGTCGTTCAAAGGAGGGAGCAATATGTGTTTTTTTTTCTGAACTGGTTTATTGTTATATGTTTTAATTCTTTGGATTTTTTATTATTATTAATTCATGATGGATGAATTATAAAACAGTCATATCCTTGGGAAATAGCAGTCTGTTTATTATGTATTAAGGTTTTACGATAATGTTTTCTGGTAATTCATTGTTTTGATAATACATACTATACCTTCTACGTTATTCTTCGCTCTGACTCATGTATCTCTCATATACCGCAATTTTAATACAGTATTCACGGTACGTCAATTACACAATTGTAATAAATGTTTTATTCAATATTTATGATATTTAATTTCAAAATCTATCAGTATAAATCAGGAACTTTAATGAATACCAATCAGTACCTCTACTACTTATCTTAATGTTATAATAGGTTTTGATGGACGATTGCGAAATTCTTTTTTTATGATATAGTATTATACTCGCACCTAAGAGTAAACTAGAAAATATATATGAAAAATTCCTTTTCAGTTCGTATTTATGTGGTCGCTGCAATTATTTTTTTAATTCCTGATATTCTAACTGCTAAGAAGAATGAGTCCTGGAATTCCTCCAGCGGTTGATACGCAGCCCGCACCAATCTTAGATTTTACTGTCAGCCCAGTCGGCGCCTCCTCTTACTATATTAAATTCTTGCAAGTTGAGCAAGATGTACGGATCACAATGTGTCTTATGAAATTTTTTTTATCTGAAGAGGTAATTTAATAAACAAAAGATGTATGTTTATATGCAACATACATATTTATTTTAATCTAAATAAAGTTAAGAATATTTAAGAAAACTTCATATTTCAGAGCCCCCGAATGTAAACCATCAATTTTTTGAATCCAAGCAACAATAATTCCTAAAGGACTTGCAGTATTAAGCTCTAGTTTTTCGAAGAACAATAAGGATTGTCTTCAGGATCGCCTTAGGGTTGATGTACAATTTATGTTTCAGATCTAATTTAAGTCCATAAATCGTTTTTACAATGCGTTTTGACCAAGGCTTGATGATTTTACCAGCAGTTGTGTCTAAACACCTCCACTTACTCCTAGATCAGTCATAATACAAATCTACTTGATCAGTCTTGATTCATTCTTTCTTTAAGTCACGTCCAGTAAAGAAATATATCTTTATATCAGTGGCGTAATGCTGAGCTACAGGAACGCGTATTAAAGTATACTCTTTTCTAGTACTGAAAAAAAAATTTAGACCAAGTAAGTCTTCTACTTTTTTTAATAGTAGTGCCGAATTCTATCAGTTTTTTTCGTTTATTGTTCTTAACTAGGATATTAGGAAGTAATTGTTCTTTATGATATATATATATATATATATATATATATATATATATATATATATATATATATTTATATAGTCAAGGAATGTTAGATATCGGATTCTGACTAAAACCTATCGGATCCCTCAGGATTCTGTCCTCAACGCTGAATGATAATGAGAGTCAATCAAAGATTCACTTTCTTCAAGCTCGTATGAGTTAACCACGTCCATAACAAAATAAAATTAAATGTTGTGGCAATAGAGTTATGATATATAGGCTTGGCAAACATGAGTTGCCTGTATAGGATGACATGCCATTTATATAGAGGTAAACGCTTTTGTAAGGTGAGAAAGAGGAGCAATCGCACACCCAATAATTTTGCCCCTATTTGTGGCTATCACCCTGCCGGGCACTTACTCAGTGAGGGACTATTAGCGGTGGCTACCTGAGGCCTAGCTGACGGGTCACGATAATACCGATTCACCGGGAGATGGCGCTCCAGCGGCCGGTCAACGAACCCAGATATAGTCGGCAGTGTCCTCTCTCTCTGTCTATAGTAAATACCGCTCTTTCTGTTACAGGTGTCAAACCAGAGCAGCAGTCGAATCTGACCCCACTCAAAGACAGACTGACAGAAAACAATGGTGAGTAATTTTATTTATTAATGTTTTTTTTAACACTTTTGAAGCTTCAAACTTATATTAAACGATTGATTGAGGCCACCTGCCAAGTAAAATACAGAATGTCGTGGGTTCGTGATCCGCCAGGTGGGTATAGGATTTTAAAAGGAGTAAAAATTTCACGGCTATGCCGTCCTGATGGGACGTAAAATGAGCTTGTACGACCTTGGTACTCCTAAGAGAACCCTACCCTAATTATACCTGTGTAGGAACAACTTATGACTCCCTCCATAACATCGTCAGATTGGCCACAACAGTATAAAGTGACGATTAATAAACAAATTAATTAATGAATTAATTAATTATCGGAAAATTTTTTATTCTATAGAAGTTTTTGATTAAAGGGAATCTCATCCAACACATAGTTACCTACTTCAAAAATGATAAATGTTGGTAACTAATTGTAAGATGTGGTGTAAATGGGAAGGATTTAATGTAAAATATGCAAAGTAAAACTTAATAAGAACAATTAAATGAATCATCTTTCTAGTTTCAAACGCTAATCATTAAATAAATGGGTTTTCCTAATTTTTTCCTAACCTCTCGGGGGAAGAGGAGGCGACCCGCCTGCTGTTTTCGATGGTGCTATCACAGCAGCTATCTAGTCAGACGTTATAAATAATTGCATACCAAACTGATCAGTAATTCCATCAATTAAGTTAAGTAATCATAACAAAAAATTAATGTATCTACACCCACGACGATGTATGAAACATAAACAGTTAATTTCAGCATTTATTATTTCTAAATGTTTGCTCCTTCCAACCTACTACCTACCATTACTTTCTTACCTGGCAGACAGACTATTTAATGTAAAAGTACGCGTCAAATTTCTGAGCATAGAATTACAACAGGATTTCCACAGACCGATTGGTGGTTAATTGCTTTTCAAATGTTTACTGTTAAGTCTTGTAAACATTATAAGACTATTTACCTGAATACAGAGAGCCTTTTTACTGGCTACATTTGCTGACGATGCTACACTCCTTACATCCCTAAAAACCTAGTCTATGTTTTAGGTTTTTTTATTTACTCAAAATCGGCTTTAACGATTTTGATCAAACTGGGTATTTGGTGAATGTATATGTCCGCGATGTGAGAGCCGAAATTTCATCAAAATCGGTCAAACGAAGGGGGGCACTTTATTAAAAAAAATTTGTCTCATTTTCATGTGTTTTTTTTATTTCCTCAAAAACGGCTGTAATGATTTTGAATAAACTGGGTATTTGATGTTTTAATATGCCCGTGATGTGTTAGCTAAAATTTTACCAAAATTGTTTAAAGGGAGGGGGCACTTTATTTAATAAATTTTGTATCATTTTTACGTTTCAGAAACGGCTGTAACTATTTTGATCAAACTGGGTATTTGATGTATGTATATGTCCGCTATGTGACAGCCAAAATTTCATTTACCTTATTATGAAAATAAAAACTTTTATTTGACAAAAGAGAATTTTATTTTATTTTAGAGAGTAAATACGTGATGCTGAAAATTTTTAAAGCATTGAAGGTGTGAATAAATATGGTATAAGATAATCTTTAATTAATTATATTTTAGTTTAGAAACTTAAGTTCCATAATAAATTTCTGAAGGCAGTATTAAGTGATTTTAGAGGAACAGTAATCTTTCCCGATTTCCAGAAAGACATAAGAGACAAACGTTACTATGAGGCGTAAATACACCTTTTACCAATTCACCTCACGATATATTTACAAATAGCAACTCGCAGTAAAATACAAACAACCAATAAAAAAAACTCAACTGCTGTCGAAATTAGGTCCCTTAAGAAAGAAATAAGCAATAATAAATCGAAAAATACTAAGAAATTCCATGTTTTGCAATACAGATATTCTATAATTTAATTAGATATACAAATATAATAATTTTTATGTGGAAAAATTTGTAAAGTAAAGGAATGGCGTTTACATATTATCGAAACACATCGATTTCTAATCTAAGTAAGTTCCTGTGAATTTGAAAGTTGTGTGTTGCGCGCTTCGCACAAGATATTTTTGAGATATTTTCATGATAGATTTTATTTTCATTGATTGATGTTTATAGAATAAAACTTTTTATTTGATATTTTTACATTCGGTCTCAGTCGAGTTATAGATTTAGAAGAGATTTTCAGAAATAAACAAACTGTTCGTACCGTCGCACAGTGGGAAAATTATATCATTTAGCGGCCAAAAATCTATAACTCCTGACTAAATGTTGATAATCGAATAATTCTTTTTTTATTAAAGAGCATGGGATTCCCTTTATCACTGAGAATAAAAAAAATACCATCGCTCAAAGGACCTCAGAGAGGATGACTGCTTTAGGAGGTAGTGAGAGAGAAATAGGTGAAGAAAGGAATTCCATAATATCAGTGGTGTGGGAAGGATTCAGTTCAGGATGAGGAGTGAACGTTTTGCAAAGATGCTTGGCGAACTGTTCTGCTCTGTCCTCATCTGACGAAGCCCAGGAACCATCCTAACGACGCACAGTGGGAAAATTTTGCCATTTAGTGGCCAAAAATCTATAACTCCTGATTAAATGCCGATAAAAATCGAATAATTCTTTTTTCATTAAAGAACATGGGATTCCCTTTTTCTGTGAGAATAAAAAAAAAAGAAAATACCATCGATCAAAGAATTTCAAAATAATTTTTAAATGAATTCTTTCTTCACTTAGTATAGAATGAAATTTAAATAAAATAGTTTATTCGGTACAGGGTTAGGTATACATAGGGAATGAAATGAGTCAGAATTATAATCTATTGAGCTTTCTGCTTATATACATGTCTTTTTCAGGCATTTGCTCCTTTTAAAATAATTATTGTCTAAATAAAAAAAAATCCAAAAAATTAAATTAAAAATACCCTACTTTTTAGGAATTTTTACGGAAAAAAATATTGTCATATAATTCAATGAGAAGTATGTTTTATGATTTAGTCTAATTCGAAGCCGAAAATATAATGAAAGCTCAAATATAGGGATTTAAATCTTAAAGTCGATATATCGCCGATCGATCGCATTTGATCGATCTAATTCTATTAGGGTATTTTAGCAGCCTTCACCCTCTACCAGTATGGAAAAAGTCAGAACCAACTATTGCCAATAATAGAAGTTATATCAATTTAAATACTTTCTTTTCATAAATTACATACTTATCGTGGATGAAATCAAAACCCATTTTTATCAAATAATTTTACAGCCATTCTTCTTATTGATAAAATATGTTTGGTGCAATAATATAAAAGATAAAGCTCTATATAAAAAAAAATAATATCAGGGAGATGAGCATAGATTTTGCTTAAAATAAATTCAATTTTTTTCCCTATTGAGCTTTACTTTTTATATTAATGCACCAAACAAATTTTATAAATAAGAAGAATGGCTGTAAAATTATTTGATAAAAATGCGTTTTAATTTCATCACGATGAGTATGTAATTTATGAAAAGAAAGTATTTATTTAAATTGATATAACTTCTATTATTTGCAATAGTTGGTTCTGATTTTTTCCATACTGGTAGAGGGCGAAGGGTGCTAAAATACCAAATACCATAATAGAATTAGATCGATCAAATGCGATCGATCGGCGATATATCGATTTTAAGATTTAAATCCCTATATCTGAACTTTCATTATATTTTCGGCCTCGAATTAGACTAAATTATAAAACATACTTATCGTTGAATTATATGAGAATATTTTGTCCGTTAAATTCCTAAAAAAAAGGGTATTTTTAATTTAATTTTTTGGATTTTTACTTCATCAGACAATAATTTTTTAAACACCTTTCAAATGGAGCAAGTGCCTGAAAAAGACATGTTTATAAGCAGAAAGCTCAATAGATAATAATCCTGACTCATTTCATTCTCTACGTCTAACCCTGTTCCGAATAAACTATTTTATCTGAATTTAAGTGAAGAAAGATTTCATTTAAAAATTAATTTGAAATACTTTGAGGGATGGTTTTTTTTTTTTTTTTTTTTTTTTTTTTTTTTTTTTTTTTTTTTTTTTTTTTTTTATTCTCACTGACAAAGGAAATCCCATGCTCTTTAATGAAAAAATCTGGTGCGTGCGCGCAACACACAACTTTCACTTACCAACTTACTTAGATTAGAAATTAATGCGTTGTTGTGGTCCCCTCCGTTTGACCAATTTTGATGAAATGTTGGCTATCACGAATTTGGCATATACATAGATGAAATACCCAGTTTGATCAAAATCGTTAAAGCCGTTTTTGAAAAAATAAAAAAAAAATCACGTGAAAATGATACAAAATTTATTAAATAAAGTCCCCCATCCGGTTGATCAATTTTGACGAAATGTTGGCTATCACATCTTTGGCATATACATACATCAAATACCCAGTTTGATCAAAATCGTGAAAGCCGTTTTGAGTAAATAAAAACAACACGTGAAAATGATACAAAATTTATTAAGTAAAGTCCCCCCTCCGGTTCATCAATATTGATGAAATGTTGGCTATCACATCTTTGGCATATAAATACATGAAATACCCAGTTTGATGAAAATCGTGAAAGCCGTTTTTGAGTAAATAAAAATAACGCGTGAAAATGATACAAAATTTATTAAGTAAAGTCCCTCCTCCGGTTAATCAATTTTGATGAATTTTTTACAGTCATATCTAGGGCATTTTAATACACGAAATACTCAGTTTAATCAAAATCGTTAGAGCCGTTTTTGAGAAAATCGAAAAAAACGTAAAAAGTGCCCCCTCCCTTTGAGCAATTTTGATGAAATTTTTGCTGTCACATCGCGGGCATATACCTACACTAAATACCCAATTTCAGGTTCGCACGGTTTATAGTTTTTGAGCTAGTCTGTTCACACACACACACACACAGACACACACACACACACACAGACAGACCATTTCGCGGGACTTGGTTATTTGGACTCAGGGGGCCCCAAAACGTGTATTTCCGTTGAAAACCGGAAGTCGAAATTTTTCACGATCGCAATACTTCCACTTACTATATATTTCATATATAGGTAAGTGAAAGTAAAAAAAAATTATTCGATTATCTTCATTTAATCAGGAGTTATAGATTTGACAACATTTTCCCACTGTGCATATTTGCTTTTATTGAAGTTTTAAGTTGATCTAAACGATTTCTATAGATATGAATACGCTCATGTTTCGCAACATTATTCAGCTGGTAAAACTAAAAAGGAAAAGTATATTCGATGCCGATAATCCTCCTTCCTGTAAAGATAGAAGAATCTGCTCAGGAGATGATTAATGAGATGAACTGATGAAAAGACCCAGGTCGTTTGTACTGAGTGAGCCATTAGCCATCACATCTCAAACAAACCCCTCTCACTTATTCACGACACTTTTAGCGAGTGATTTAGTCGCTCTTTTACTGTAAATCACCTCTGAGAATAAGTAACTTAGAAGCATGATGGGAATATTTCAGTCATAAATAAATAATTTTCGATAAATGAAATTTATTTATCTAAATACTTTAAAAAATATTAAGATAAGTCTGTAGCTAAAAATTCGTATAGTAAGATTTATAATTTTAGTTATCGAATAGTCTGAATTTTTGAATCACTACCTCCCCCTATAAAACCAATTGAAACAAATTGACTTGTAATCATAATTGTGATCGCCGAGACAGACCGATTGGACAGACCAGTCCACGCACCAGATCCTATTAAAGCCACCTTACTGTCGGACCTTTCGAAATTTCTCTCTAGTTGTGAAACTGGCACAGATACATCAAGGGCCACTAAATACCTGAATTATAATTGCTTTGCGCAATCCTCCCATCCCCCCTTCGTTATTTCCTACTCCCGCTATTTTTAGACTCCTGGTCCTCTGGATTTGTCCTGTCAGCTCTTAACGCATTCCAAATAATTCATTAGCCCGATCGAATCTCTGCTGTTAGAGAAAAAGACAAATAATTAATTAGGTGCATTTCTCTAACTGAATAATTAGAAAAATGCCTTTGTATTGAAAACTTCTATTGTGTGTCTTTATTTCAAATTTTCCACGAAAGGCACAAACTCTATTTATTGCTGCAAACGATTAAAAGATTCGCAGATCGCGTTCTGAGTACATATTCTGTTTCCCCGGAATTCATTTGACTCATTGATCATTAATTAAGCATCTTTATTTTGCCTTAAATTGTACTAGAAGTTAAAATAGTTGATTCTTTTAATTATTTTATACGATTCGTTTATTTTATACTATTGATATTATACCTGCTTCAAATTTAGTTGTAGCATGACTTACAAAAATTATTTGAATGAAAGTTAAACATTTCATGTTTAACATTACCTTCAATGATTTTATTTTGACTCTGTTATCTTGTTTATATACTATATAAATATTATATCATTTTACTATATTGATTTGTTTTTTGTTTTGTTTTTCAGAAAAAAACCTTATCGAAAACGGAGTTGTCTCTGAGCAAAAAATGGTTACCGGAAACACAGAGGGAGACACGAACAAGTACCTGCATAAGAAGTTCAAGAAGGTGGCAACCCTGGAGGAGACGTCCCCGCCGAAAGTAAGGAATGAAGACGACATCCGCCCTGGGTCGCCCGGGGCAGGCCGGTATGTCTGTCCTTATTGCAAGCTGGCCTGCGCCAAGCCGTCGGTCCTCCAGAAACATATCAGGGCTCACACCAACGAGAGGCCTTTCCCCTGCCTTCCCTGTGGCTTCGCTTTTAAGACCAAGTCCAACCTGTATAAACATTGTAGATCGAGGGCTCACACCCTCAAGATGGACGATGGCAGTTCTGAGGACGAGGACTCATCCAGGTCTGAAGTAAAAGTTGAAGTAAAAAACAAAATATACAAACCCAAGTTCCACACCGCTACCATATACGCCGAGGAACAGCAGCCAAAACTCCAGTTGACGATACCCCCATCATCCAGCTCTCTCTCATCTCAATCCACACCTTCTCCCTTCAGCGGATCATCACCCAGCCCTGAGTTTGTCCAGAGGCACATCAATAAACTTATTAGTGACAACCAGGCTATAGTAGACGAGGTATCTTGGCCTCTCAAACCTCGCTTTAAGGACAGCCCTCCCACAAGCCCTGCTCCAAGGAATGGGGATTGTGATGCAGCCTCTCAATCGAAACTCGCCCTTGCACTGCTAAGGCCATCCCGAGATACCACTCCTGAAGTTGGAGAACCACTTAACCTGACTACTAAAGAACCAAGAAAGCGTTCCATTTCCGATTCTGTTATAAGAACAGAAGCTAGAAATTCCGATGGTTCTTCTAAAGATTTCCTTCTCAAAACTTATTCTGCAGGATCATTGGGTGACAGAGATGTGGAAAAACTATTTGTGTGTCCCAATTGTAGATTGACCTTTAAGTCATCAGAGCACCTCGAAATCCATCTGTCTCATTGCGTGGAATTAAAAGAGGGGCATAAAATGCTAATGCTTTCACCTGGTCCATTGCTTGGCAACACTCCATTAGTTGATGGGATCCAGAAGGAAGTTGAACCACTGCTCAAAAAGAGGAAGTTAGATCTGCTTCCCTTGAGAAGAGATGAAGTGTTGAAATCGCCAGGTAAATCAGTGCATCTGTTTGGAGGGGAGGTACAGATAAATGATCCTTCTGGAGGAAAGTCGAAAACTCTAAGAATAGAACCATCTAGGAAAGATGCTTATGTAGAGTCTGGAGTGAAAAAACAAGAACAAGTTCTAACAATCTCAAAGACAGGCCTTCATTGTGTTGGTGGAACAATGATTCAAACTGGTTCTGTGATCCCAGCCCCTAAGTCTCCCTGCCATGAAAAATCTGTACTTCCAATAAAACCAGCTGTGGTCACTCCAAACCTTTCAGTTCCTGGAATAGTTGCACCTGTCCAAGTGCCACTGGCTCTTAATCCTTTAACAAGCATCACTGGTTTTAATCCATTGACTCTCCCAAAACAAAGCCCCACCAATGGAGGTCTGGTAACTATACTGCATGGAGGAAAACCAATACCGTATGTTCCAGGAATGCCTGGTCCTCAAACCTTACTTGCTGGCCAGTCAGTTCTTGTACCTAAAAAAACAGATAAGGCTTCTGTGATAGTCAAGAGCACCAAACCGTCAGAACTCATCGCCAAAGTCTCTCCCCTTATTGTCAAGTTGGACAATGATGACAAGAGAGATGATGAAGAAACAAAACTCTGCATGGCTCCAAGAGAACCATCAAATACAGTAAGCTTTTTTTTTGTTCTCACATAAATTAAATATAATAACATTGGCCTAAAGTCGATACCTAATGACATTTTTTAATTTCATTTATGGAATAAAATTTAAGCTCAGAAGAAAAATTCTATATTGACCTAGTGAGAGTGCTTTATCAGTTCATATAGTATTTTTTTTTTCTTTCCCAGGATCTTACTAGATCGATTGTGAATTTTCTTAATGTTTTTCTCTAACAAGACAATTACAACAAGTCGCTAGCAAGGTATCACGGTTAGGCCAATGTTATTCCCTTAGTCAATTTTTTTTTTAACGACCAATAGATAATTGTGGCATAGGAATCATAAATTATGTTTTGGTGTTAACCCTTTAACTGCTAGTGCCTAGTATATTAGCCAGCCGTGCGCTGGTCCCCACCTCATGCCCTGCTACCTCCACAGTTAAAGGGTTAACTATTAAACAACTGTAACTGTTGTGTATGAATATAAAATTCATATTTTTTTAATTAAATAAAGAAGGTAGTAAATATAAAATATTTTTTAAATTATATAATTGCTGGATGTATTTTATTTGTTAGTGCTTAAATTAATACAAGCACTAACAATTGAATTACCAACCAATTATAAATTGAATGACCAACTTTGGTCAAAAATGATATCCTACAGTTAAACTTGAATATTTTATGATGTAAAAAAACTAAAAATTATATTAACAATCGTTTTATCTTTCAAAAACAATCTTTGTTTTTAATCAGTATATCAATAAGTAACTTTTTTTACTTACCATTTTAGTCAAATTCAGAAGCAAGTGAAAAAAAGTTTCTGCGGCCAACTTCTCTACCACTTAAGCCTGGAACTTATACCCCCAAAAGACAGTTGTCAACACCTCATCTTACCCTTGTCAGCCCAGAAACTCCTCGACCTAGAAAGTCTTATGGCCAGCTTTACCTCAATGGGCACGCCTATACGTACCTTGGTCTCAAATGTTCTACAAGGACTTTCTTCTGTACTTTAAACAAACCCCAGCCAATCTATGTTCCTCTAATTCCAGACCAATACAAAGTCTCCATGTATTCCAACTGGAAGGTAAATCTTTTTCCAAATCTACCAATATTTATATTTACATAATCTTATTGTAAAATTAGTAAATTAAATATCAGATTTAGTATTTCTGGTTTATTCTTTCAGATTTGTTCTGATTCACACCCGCATCCACTTGGTCTTGATCCACGAAAAGCGATGAGTTATTATGATTCAAGGAATCGTTCTAGTGCTTATTGCATAGCTAACAGAAACAAAGAAGATCTCATAACTCATTCAACATATCAGCTTAAAAAGGACCATATGGATTCTGTTAAAAGTGACTCAGAAGAGGTACAGACCATTTCAAGTTTTCTAAAAAAAAAAAAAAAAAATAGTTCTAAAATATGTGATACTTTATAATGAGTTTTAATATGTTAGTTAAACATTTTTGTTTTATTTTGTAGAAAACTGGATCTAAATCTGAGGGACCATGCAAAAGGATAAAGGTTTGTGAAGGTGGATTTGAATCAAATGAAGACTATATTTATGTTAGAGGAAGAGGTAAGAAAGCTAATCATAAATTTAACTGTATTATTAATTATTAGAAAGACTAATAATTTTTTTTGTTCAAACAGATTTTATTTTACATAAATTTTTTATGTTACATTTATTTTTGTTCCTTTCAGTGACGATACTTAACAAATCCTTTCATCTTATCTCTAAGTGATTTTTTTACAATTCCAATCGCGTTTATTTAAGTAGGTCATTTAACTTTTTCTAGTCTGGTCTATTTAACTCACTCCGTAATGTTTAAAGAAGCAAAAACTAATGCATTTAAGTAATTTTTAGAGATAGCTTTCCCATGCCCTTTGGTATATGCCTTAACCTTCACTTATATTTGTCACTTTGTGGCCATGAAGTATTTTTTTCAATTGGCATTCTTCCCAGTTTTCTCCAATATCTTCTTTATTAGTTAATCAAAATGGATCTTATTTACTATTATTATTCTCAATAATATTTGAAGTTTACCAAAACTTTTTCTGCACTTTTCTTTTGTCTACTTTCTTTTAATTTTATAGATATTTCAGTGCTCCTCTCTCTCAGTGAGACCCGTTAAAAACTAATTTTTTCCTTAAGGTTTGTTAAAATTTTACCCAAACTACATATATATACCTATATACATATAGGTATTTATATGTATTTTAAGTACCTTTTTTTAAGTTCTTCTTCTTCTTCCTCCTATGTGGCCTTCAGCTTGGAGGCGCGCGCCTCAGTCCAAGCCAGCCATGCACCCCAATCCCTAGCCAGCGCTTTCATCGCATTCAGGCCTTGTTCTCTATTCTATCCCAGCGTGGTGATGTGGTCTGACCACGTTAATCTAGGTCTACCCTGGGGAAGTCTTCCAGTCGTCCTAGCTTCGAAGTACTTCCTTGGGTCCCTGTCCTCTTCCATACGGCAAAGGTGGCCAAACCATTTCAGCTGCCTCTTTTCAATGATTTCCTTTACAGCTGATACTCCCAGGTCCTCATGTATTCGTTGATTTCAGACCATATCTCTCCTGGTTCGGCCAGCCACTTTCCTAAAGTACCTCATTTCTGCTTTTTTTAAGTTCAAGTTATGTTATTGCATTTAAATTTAGTGTTCATGGTAATGAATCCTACTATTTTTTAAGGTCGAGGACGTTATGTTTGTGAAGAATGTGGGATAAGGTGTAAAAAGCCATCCATGCTCAAGAAGCATATAAGAACGCATACTGATCTCAGGCCTTACACTTGTAAACATTGTGCTTTCAGGTAATTATTTACGTTTTTAATTTTTTTTCCTAAATTTGTTAATTTTGTACTCCATAAATTGTTGAAAAATTATTATTGATACGTGCATAAGAAGTATATTTGTTTCTTAACTGACTTTTTAATATTATTGATTTCGGTTGAATTTGAAAATGAAAAGAAATGTCAGGGCATGATAAGTATTGATTGCCAAAATTAATGTTACTAATACTGAAGTATAATTAAATGTTCTAAGATAATATTAATATAACACTGTTTTCTCTCTTCCTTTGCCTTATTTAATCCAACCTTTTTGAATTCTATAATTTATTTTATTTTATAGCTTCAAAACGAAAGGAAACCTAACAAAGCATATGAAGTCAAAGGCACACTATAAGAAATGCGTTGAACTTGGAATATCACCTGTCCCAACTGTTGCTGAGGACTGCACAGATGATGAAAATGTACATAAGATGGTACGGACTGAAATGGTTTCAGTCGTATTATTTACTTTCCATTTATTGCTGTTATGAAATTGATATGTCAAAAGATAATAATAATTGCAATGTAAACTTTTAGGATGATAGTCAAGACAGAGGGAGTTTATGTGATGAATCTGAAGAAGATGAAGATGAAGATGATGAAGAAGATGAAGATGATGAGGAAGGAGATGAATCCGATGAAGAAGAGGAAGGTGAAATGACTTAGATATTTAGTTCTTGTATTCAATCTGACCTGGCATTAGATTGATGCATGTTATAATAAAACATTCATTAAATATCGCACTCAAAAACCACATAATTAAAATGTAAATTGTAACATATCTCAATTTCTTTTCAATATTTGTCAGATAAGGGTTGCTTTACTTTTGTAGCTAGATAGGTCTATCTCTAGGTTCAATTTATTACTTTTTATGATTTGACATCCAATTAAGTTCATAAAAAGTAATGAATTAATCCAGAAGATGTCATGCAAGATATTGCATTAGATATAATTCAGTGTGAGATTTGCTTAGATAATACCTTCGACTTATGAAGGCATTTTAGAGAGAGAGAGACCTATCTAGCTACAAAAGTATGGGAATCCTCATCTCACAAATATTGAAGAGAATCGAGAAATATTACATTTGGTATCCCTTGTGTGGACCTGAAGCACACACATTGAGAAATATTAAAAAACTCGAATTAAAACTTAAGTTAGGGAATGTTACTAAACACAAAAGTAAATTTGTATATATGTATTATTTTTAAAGTTGAATTAATTTCCTTTATTTTAATTCTTATTCAAAATTTCATTCTTGCATATTAAAAAAAAATGATTTAGTTGTAAAGGTTTAATATATTAGATATTTTACTGAAAAATGTTAACTATAACTTCAATAATTTTTTTAAAATTTAAATTATCTTTTCTTTATTTATATTATAAGATTTAGTCACAAAAAAAAAAAAAAAAAAAAAAATGAATATGTCTAGTTCTAAATTAAAATTACTAAAATAAAAAATTAATACCATTAATTGGAAGTTATTTTTTTCTATTCATCATTTGTGTCAGCGTTATTTTTTTAATATCTGTTTTAATTTATAGGTGATGACTGCCAGACAGAAAGAGAAGTTGCAAGGTCGCTTTTAACCTTGTCAGAAGTTACCCTCGAGACTGCCCATAGGAAATATGTGAAAGCAGGGCTGGTCCCTGCTTTTTCAAGACCTAGAACGTATCCTTACACTTTTGCCTCAACACAGGTTAGTTTATTAAGCTTAAAAACTGTTTAAATTAGCATCCATGATTTATTAATTTTAACTTATGCTTAGACTGCTTTAATATGATACCCTGGGAGTGTGCTCTAGGAGGTTCCACCCAACTCCAGATTTCAACTGAATAGAAAATTATCTGCCCGACCTGAATCCAGCATTTAGGGCATAGTAGCACAGTGCCTCGCTGAGTTATCCCGCAATGCATTAAGTTCCAAAATTTAATAGTTTAATGCAGTCACAAAAATACTGATAATTAGCTAATCTCAATTATCTTATTCTTATTAATGGTCATCCTAAAAGCAAAGCAGACCATACTAAATAATTAAAAAAGTAATAATGCATACTTAAATTTTATCATGCCGATTACTCATTATGGCACATATTCAACTGTTGTTAATGAAACAGAGTTTCCTGAATATAATCCACATTTAATGAATATTGAAAATACTTGATAATTATTTTAACAAAACTGTCCACTAAGTTCTATTGGATATTCTTTCGTATTCTAAAGGGTCACTTATAAATTTAAAAAAATAATAATAATGATTCAAGGATCTTAAGTAACAAAGTTGCTGAGTCACATTTGAAACACAACTCATATTTTATCAAAGCAGCATGTTGTTATTTTTTGAGATGACTATTGTTGTTATTGAGAGGAATAGTGTTTAGATAATTTATAACCCACTTTTTGGTAACCTATTGGTGCTGAAGAAGTCTGCCTCTTTCCAATATATTCAGCGATACGTATCCCTGGCAATACATTCAGCTTAAAGTATGACCTAGATACATTGCAAAGGTGAAGACTTCATGTTTTCTGAGAATAATTATGGACTACTTCATCTTCTTAATACTGTAGGAGTATTTATATGGTCAGTGACCCATAAGGTCACCAGTTACTCTGGGTTTTGTAAAATTAAAGCACCACTTAATCTAAATATTGTAAAATTAAATAAATAAAGTCTTGTTTCATACAGAAAGTATGTTATATTTGATTAAAATAATATTCACAATTTATATTTATGATTAAACTATAATTATGTTTTGTTTTAGGCGGTCGACTCAAAATTAGAAAGTGGTTCTCATAGTGATTCTTGGAGAGGCAGCTCTGAAATAATTCAGGTTGATGTGAAAGACCACAGCGACTCTTCCTTAGGGAGCATTGAATCTGTTCCTGAGCCTATTAGGCCAATTGATCTCAGCAGCAAAACATTACCAGTAGTAACTTTAGGTAACACAATCTGATATATTTTTTATTTTAATTTTAATTATAGATAAATACCTTGTAATCGATATTGATTGAAATTGTTATCGATATAAAAACTTGGATGTTGGAAACAATGGACTGATAGAGACAACACACTGATTAAAGTAACAGTCTTTGAGATGCCAATATCATTTAGGTTTTTAATAATTAAGATATTACTACTTATTGGAGCCTATAATGGTCAATTAAAAAGGTAAGCTATTGGGGAATAGCTATGATACCTCGGACAAAAGATATTTTGTAGGAGAGTGGGCAGATTGCTTCTTAATGTTAAGGTAAACTGTAACTTCAGGGGGAGGGCATTGACATTATCAAGAAAGTACATTGCTTCACTGTTTCTCATTTCTTCATGAAGATTTGTTGTTCATTACACACTTACTTTGAATGTATGAGAATCTCTAAGGATAGGAATCTAATGCAAAAGTTATCTATAAAGATATACTATTATAGGTATGCTATATAAGCATATATTTATAAATAACGATACATTTTAGGTTCAAATTTTAAAATGTTATCAATAATCATTAATACCATTTGAAATTTAAGATATTAAACAATATCTCTTGCAGTGAAAGCCGAAATTTATTTTTTCTTTTCCATAAATATGATTCGTTGACACATCAGGTTTCTTGAACAGCTGATTCAACCATTCCTTAGTTTATGATTGATTAGATTGTAGTATAAATAGTAAATTTTCATTAAAATGTGATTAGAAGTTTTTGGATATTAAAAAAAAAAAGCTAACGTATTGGAGGAGTAAAATATTTTTATAGGGGGAAAAAAAAAATATTAATGCACAAAATACACTAGTTTTCTTTCGCTAAATTACCCTGAAAATAACAAACAAGAAGAACGTTTTGTTACTGTGACAGAATAATTTTCTCAAAAATTAATTTTTTCTTTATGAATGCCTATTTTTACTTTCACTTACATATATATGAAATATATAGTTAGTGGAAGTATTGCGATCGTGAAAATTTTCGACTTCCGGTTTTCAACGGAAATACACGTTTTAGGGTCCCCTGAGTCAAAATAACCAAGTCCCACGAAATGGTCTGTGTGTGTGTGTGTGTCTGTGTGAACAGACTAGCTCAAAAACTATAAACCGTGCGAACCTGAAATTGGGTATTTAGAGTATGTATATGCCCGCGATGTGACAGCAAAAATTTCATCAAATTTGCTCAAAGGGAGGGGGTACTTTATTTAATAACTTTTTAAGTTTTTTTCGATTTTCTCAAAAACGGCTTTAACGATTTTGATTAAACTGAGTATTTAATCTATTGATGTGCCCGAGATATGACTGTAAAAATTTCATCAAAATTGATCAACCGGAGGGGGGACTTTACTTAATAAATTTTGTATCATTTTCACGTGTTTTTTTTATTTACTCAATAACGGTTTTAACGATTTTGATCAAACTTGGTATTTGATGTATTTATATGCCCGAGATATGACTGTAAAAATTTCATCAAAATTGATCAACAGGAGGGGGGACTTTACTTAATAAATTTTGTCCAATTTTTACCTTTTTGATCGATTATCTCAAAAACGGCTTTAACGATTTTTATCAAATTCGTTATGTTTAATGAAAAGTAGTTGTTATTTAATATCAGGTAAGCTTTATCATTATTAAAATGTTCTGAGGGGGCTTAAATGGGGAAGGGGCTTTTTTTGTTTTTCTATAAAGTACCTTTGTTTTAGTTTATATTGAGAAATTAACTGTCTCTCATTACGCTTAAAAATAAGAAATGGCTAAATATCATATATGAAGAAAATCAAGTAAACATATACAGGAGAAAAAAAGAAAAATATTCCGTCAACTCATAAAACACCTTGAACTCATGCATGCGCCGTACGCCTTTAATGACAAACCAATGCGTTATAATTAAACTGTTCTGTTCATTTGAGAAGTGGCAATTAACAAAACGCATTAATTTCTAATCTAAGTATGTTGGTAAGTGAAAGTTGTGTATTGCGCGCACGCACCAGATTTTTATATTAGATATTACTGATTACTTTACTAATCTACTTTATTTGCCTAGCCTCATCACAATCAACTAGATAAAGATTAATTTTTTCTAATTATTAGAGTTAGTAATTTATAGTCAAAGTATTCTTTTTATTATTAACAGGTTCAAAGACTCCCGTGATTACATCTGTGGGAGGCCAAGCTCTCCTCCTTAAGACGATCTGCTCAACATCAGAGAAAGCACCCCTTGTTGGGGGATTCACAGAGCCTACTGATAACCCAACTCTTCTCCACACCTACCTCACCGAAAGGGCAGCACATGATTCCAGGATCAAACAGAGACAAGTGTGCTCAGATGATGGATGTACTGGAGATATGTCTAGTGCCCAAGAGTCGGCACTTGGTGTACTGGCGTTGTCTATGTCAGGAAAACCACCATCTCCTAAACCAAAGGGCAAAGCCGAGTTTATGCCACCATCTTCTGGACCCTCTGTTTCATTTATTAGTTCGACAGAGGATGGGCGTAGTATGTGTGGTGTATGCAACAAAGTGTTCAATAAACCCTCTCAACTGAGACTTCATGTGAATATTCATTTTTTCGAACGCCCTTTTAGATGTGAATCATGTGCTGTTTCTTTCCGAACTAAAGGACATTTGCAAAAACATCAGAGATCTCTTTCTCATCTTAACAAGGTTGGTTTATGTTTAGTCTCACTTTAAAGCTTAGGTTGGTTTTAAATAATTTATATTTTCCTTCTTTATAGTTTTATCAATATCATAATATTCTTGCTGACAGTATTTAGTGTCTTTAGAGAGGAGAGGACATTTAAAGTTTTATCCATATTTTTAGTGAAAATTAAAAGTTATTTCCTTTGAAATGCATAAACATAAATTTATTTTAGTAAAAATTTTATAGTAAGTGAAATAATAATGCTCTGAAAAAGATATCAATATATATATTTTTTTATATTATAGGTATACTTAGTCAGTTTGTTAGGTAAGCCCATTATAAAAACAATAAATTTGTAAGCACTTGATAAATTCTTTTTGATAAATAGATTAAGCAAAATAAACTCTTGCGGATTTGAAAAATTCCTTTTAATTTCACAAAAATTAAATTTTTGTAGTTTGTCTTTTAAGAGTATGCTGATGTATTATATCATGGCTCCCTTGCACTGGTACTTGTCGCGTCTGCAACTTTGTAAACGAGTAATTTTTCATGATGATTTCATTTTGTAGGATGAGAATTGAGGAAATCAACATTGTGATTTTTATCCAAAAATTTTGGCTTGGGAGTTACTTTGATTTTGGAAAACCGAAGGTGAGATTTTCCAACTTCGGATTGAATTTTTTTAAAAAGTAGTTTACTAGACCAGTAATAAGCACGTTTTTCATGTAAGCAAGCTCCACAAATAAAAATAAAAAACAATTTAAATAATGCTATAGTAACCACATTGAATTATGTTGCCAAACATTTCTGCATTTTTATATTGCGCTTCTTACACTAAATGATCTTTAGAACTGATCACAGTTTTTATTTATTTTTTGTTGAATCTAAGGCTTCAATAGGCTGCACTATCACGATCATTTTTATAATTATTTCGTTGTTACCTATCACATTCGTTATTACCTAGCACTATATTTAAAGTTTAAATTAGTGTAATAATATTTTTTAAGATCGTTCATTTAAAAATTTTTATATAGAGAACTGCCTTTTGACAACAAAAAATGATTTTTTTTGGATTGTCATTGGCTCCTCATCTCAGGTTATTAATAGCCCAGGTATCTGGTTTTGGTTATAATTTAAAAAGGTTTTTTTGTTTATTTTTTAAAAAAGATTAATCGTTGAAATTAAGTTTTTAGTCCATCAGTAATAAGTAAAAACGTAATTTTACACCATAAAACACATTTATATCTGCTGCAGCCAACCTTTTTTTCCTTCCTCATACCACAAAATTTCTACCAACACTTGTTTCAATTAAAGAACTTAGGGAATTTACATAAAACAGAAGGTTTAAAAACATTCTTAATATATTTATTTTTTCATTGAGTATTAACTGTATGTAGAAAAAAAAAAATAATTTGTATAAGAGATGAATATCTTTTGTAATTCTAGCTAAAAGATCTAGTTTGTATCAGTTGGCTGTAATAGTTGTAATTGAAACGAGTTAGTTTATTGTTGGTAATTTTTTTTTTAAATTTATTTATTAGAACTGTAGAGGTCACAATTTCTGAAACAGATAATGAAATAAACTTATATTTGTTTTAAAGTTAGAACACATTTTACCCCAGTGACGTGCATACATACACATCCGTACTTCATTTAAATTGCTTTGCTTTCTCTTAGTGTTTTTTTTAATTTTATTTATTTTTTTGATGATATTTGATCACAGAATTCACTTCGCTTTTTTATTTTTAAAGATTTTTCTTTAAAGGTTTAAATAAAAAAGAATGTAATATTTAAAAAAATCATATGCAAATATTTTATTTTAGGTGAACATGAACTCAACTTTTGGAACTGCAACTTCAAGCAACCCACGACCATTTAAGTGTGACGACTGTAAAATTGCATTCCGTATTCATGGACATCTTGCAAAACATCTCCGTTCAAAGATGCATATCATGAAATTAGAGTGTTTGGGTAAACTTCCGTTTGGTACCTATGCTGAATTGGAAAGGTCTGGGATGAATATGAATGATATTGACACTACAGACTGTGAAAACTCTTTGGAAAGTCTTCAGGTAAGATAATTTTCCTAATTTTAGGAATTAATTATATTTTCAAATCTTTCTTTTTGTATGCATTGTTAGTATTTATTGCCAATCATGAAAATTTTTTACTTTGGGCATTCAATGGAAATAAACATTTAGGCTTGAGTGAAAAAAAAAACAAGTTTCACAAATTGTCTGTTTATATGTAAAATGCATAGCTAACAAACTAAAAATCATATTAAACTTAAATTACATATTTGAGGTAAGCCAATGCTTCAGATGTTTAAGTGATGAAAGTTTTCATCAAAATCGAGTAACTGGTACTGGTGCTTAGTACCAACTCATTCATATATTTCAATGATTTTCTCATAAATGGCTCTAACCATTTTGATCCATATCCATATCTGGGTGATTCTAAAACCTTCAGGTGTTGTTTTTTCAAAAATGTTTTTTCCTTGATAAGTGTTAAGTAGGGGAAAAATAGTAGGGATATTTTTCAGTTTATTTTATACTATATCAATAAAATAACACTATTTTTTAACCAACATATATACGTGTAATTCTATTTATCATATCAACCTTCCAACGGTCGATAGTTTACGTGAATTAAAACATCCTAAATCACAGATTTATATATGTATACATATGTAAACATATATGCCATGCCAATACAACTTTTTTTTAAGTATTAGGTGTAACTGTTAATAAATTTTGATCAGTAAATATAAAAAGTATTTATATATCCTAAAATGTCATTAGTTATATTTTTTATGAAAATGTTTCCTTGAATGTTTTCGGACCTTTTCTATTAACATAATCCCTTCATATGTTCCTCTTAATTGGCATGTTGTAAATGTTAAAAGAAATGAACTGATATAATCACAGTTTCGCCGCAGTTGACTTTTTTAGCCTTTCTTCATTGAACCATGATAATTATTCTTTATTTTTGGGAAAATTTTAAAAACACTTTTGAAGAGATGAAAATTGGTTCGATACCTCAATTTAAATCAACACTTTCTAGTAGTCTAGTAAACACATTTTTTTAATATGCTACCTATGAATTGACAGTAAATGTTTGTTTGATATATATTTTACTTCCACTTTCCTATTTATTAAAAATATAGTAAGGGAAAGTATTGTGATTATGAAAAATTTCGACTTCCGGTTTTCAACGGAAATACAAGTTTTGGTGTCCCCTGAGTCCAAATAACCAAGTCCCGCAAAATGGTCTATGAGTGTGCCCGCGATGTGACAGCAAACATTTCATCAAAATTGGTCAAATGGAGGGGGTACTTATATAAATAATTTTGTCTAAGTTTTACGTTTTTTTCGATTTTCTCAAAAACGGCTCTAACGATTTTGTTTAAACTCGGTATTTGATGTATGTACATGCCCGCGATGTGACAGTCAAAATTTCATCATAATTGATCAATTGGAGGGGGCACTTTACTAAATAAATGTTGTCTCATTTTCACATGTTTTTTTTATTTACTCAAAACGGCTATAACGATTTTGATCAAACTGGGTATTTGGTGTATGTATATGCCCGCGATGTGACAGTCGAAATTTCATCAAAATTGATCAATTGGAGGGGGCACTTTACTTAAAATTAAGATTGTTTCATTTTTACTGTTTTTATTATTTACTCAAAAACGACTTTACGATTTTGATCAAACTGGGTATTTGATGTATGTATAAGCCAAAGATGTGACAGCCAAAATTTCACATTCCGTATTATCACTGATGAAAATAAAAACATAGTTAACTATAAAAAAAATTATTTTACTTTAGAGAATAAATACATGATGCTTAAATTATTTAAAGCATTTAAGGTGTTAAAAAAGATGGTATAAGGTAATCTTTAATTAATTAAATTTTAGTTTAGAAACTTTATTTCCATAATAAATTTTTGAAGGCAATATAAAGTGATTTTAGAGGGACACTAATTGTTCTCGATTTCCAGAAACCCAAAAGAGACAAACTTTACTATGAGTTGTAAATACACCTCCTATCGATTCATGTTTACGATATATTTATAGAAAGCAAATCCCTGTAAAGAACAACAAAGCAGTAAAAAAAACTCGACTGTTGATGAAATTTGGTCCCTTAAAAAAACAAATAAGCAATAATGAATCAACAGTACTGAGAATTTTCAAGTTTTGCATTACAGATACATTAGAACTTATGGAGATAGACAAATATAAGCATATCAATGTGGAAAAGTTTAGCGTTTACATATTATCGAAACCTTTTGATTTCTCTAATCTATGTAACTTTGTAAGTAAAAGTTGTGTGTTGCGCGCATCGCACCAGATTTTTTTTTCTCAATTTGGTTGGAAGTTATTTATATTACAATTGATAATAAATTAGCAAAAGGTTATTCCTTTTTCACCATAAATATTTATTTACAGCAGAACATGTTTACGTTTCGAGGCTGTTTCCCCATTCTCAAAACCTTATTAATACCTCAAAAAAATTAACATTAATTTTATATCTATTAACATTTAATAATCCAAACACTAGTTTAATAATTAGATAAAATGAATTAAGTATAACTTACATAAATAATTTTTCAATCGTATGATTGATGGTCTTTTAATAAATATTTCAATAAGGGTCATTCCATATCAAGTGGTCCAAAGTGGTTGCTCGATCATTTTAGAAAATTTTTATAATTTTACCACCAATTACGTATGGAATCAGTAGTTCAAATCAATTTTTTAAAAAATTTTAGGATCAACCGTTTCAAAAGGGCAGCCATTTTTGTTTCACATTTCAGGCCGATTTTTGAGTTTTTAAGCTCTCACAGCAAACTCATTTTCTCAAGACTGGTAAGTCATAGACTAATAATTCAAACACAATTGTTTTCCTTAAAGTCTGTTCTATATTTCGTGTTCTCTTTTTTATTTGAATATTTTGAAATCAAATACTTAAAAAGTGCTATTGAAAACAACTGCTTTAAATTCTCAAAACACCGTTTTTGAGGGTATGTTTTGGTTATAAGGGCATGTATGCCAAAGCTGATTTTTGGTATGATAATAAACCTAACTAAGTAGCTTTTATTAAAAGTAACCTTTATGGTAACTTTTGGGTATAAGGGCATGAACATCAAATCATGAAATGTGAAACAAAAATGGCTGCCCTTTTGAAACGGTTGATCCTAAAAATTTTTAAAAAATTGATTTGAACTACTGATTCCATACGTAATTGGTGGTAAAATTATAAAAAATTTCTAAAATGATCGAGCAACCACTTTGGATCACTCGATATGGAATGACCCATAAATATATCAATGTCATATGCTAAAATACACCGTTTTACATTTTTTATATGTTAACTCATACTTGTCCATTTCTAATTGACTAAAGGCTGCTGGACTCTGTCCTCTATATTTTCACCCTGTTAATACTAAATCCCTTGTCCCCCAGCTGATTGTGATAATTATGTTTTTTTTTTTAATTATTACTATACTATTGTTGATTAAAATTTTCTATTTTTTGTATTACTTTCCATGTCTAATATATTGGTTTTTTCAAAATTAAATTTGTGTTGTAGTTTGATACTATGGAATGCTAGTGCTGATGTTTTTTATATTTTTACAATTTGATATATGTTGCTTTAACCTAGTCTTTAGTTTTTTTGAAGTTTCACCAATGTATATTTTTTCACAATCCATGCAATCAATTTTGTAAATAACATTTTGTTTTTCTTAATTATCTATCTTATATTAATCTAATCTTAATTTGTGGGTGACTACCATTTTAAATAATTTATTTTTTGAAGAGAAAAGATTTGGCTCTGCCGGGAGTCGAACCCGGGTCTCCCGCGTTACATGCGCGGATGCTAACCACTGCACCATAAGTCTTGAGCCGAGCTCTGTGGTGTAGTGGTTAGCATCCGCGCATGTAACGCAGGAGACCCGGGTTCGACTCCCGGCGGAGCCAAATCTTTTCTCTTCAAAAAATAAATTATTTAAAATTAATTATCTATCCTATCTTTCCTATTACTTAAATGCTTATTAATTTTGTTACTATTATATTATCCCAATTTTATATCTTCCAGGTCATATTCTTTTAGAGTATTTTTTATACTATCTGTTAATCCCGGGATGAATGACATTTTATAATATTGCTTATATTGATATCCACAATTCTTTTTATTTGAAATTGTATTATTCCCATTGTCATCACTCCTTGTTCTACTTAGGTTAATCAAGTTTTGATCATGATTATTGTTTCCATTTTCATTGAAAAATTGTGTAATCAGTTGTTTATTTTTATTTTTGTTTTTTAGTATTGTTTTTTCATTTGCTATTATTTTCTTGGATTTTTTATTTGTCCTATGCTCCACTTCTGTTTGTTTTCTTTCTCTTTCCATTGTAAATTTGAGTCTACTATTATAATCATTAAATATTTTCATTATTTCTTCACCTTGGTTCTTCTTTACAATTAAAAACAAATCATCTATATATTGTTTAATTATTACAGACTGATAAGTTATTTTATTAATTTGTGATGATATCAATTTGTTTAAATATATTCCACTCATGTTAACAGATAGCGTCGATCCCATTCCTAGTCCCCACAATTGTTTAGAAACATGGTTTTTATATTTGAAATAATTAAATTTAGTACATAGTAAACTAATTCTCTCAAAAAAAATTTTTTATCTTTAATTGGGGTACTGTTTTTTAAAATTTCCCAATTCTCCTTGATAATCTTTAAACATTCTTCTACAGGGATGTTAGTAAATAATGATTGAGCATCCAGGCTTATCATTTCGTGTTCCCTCTCATCATAAACTATGGTATTTAAATTTTCCTTAATCCCAAATGCATTTTTAACGTCATATTTATTGTTATTGTTTAATTCATTTAATGATGGGTTCATAAATTTTGCCAATTCCTCACATGGGCCATTTATGCTGTTTATGATAGGTCTCAAGCTGTTTTCTTTTTTGTGCAGTTTGATTAGCCCATATATTCTAGGTATTTTTTTTGTTTATGAACAACTTGTCATGTTTATTGAAAATTATGTATTCTTTACAATCAGGTAGGTTTTTTCATTACATAAATAGTCTGATAGGACATATATAAAAAGAAGAAAAATTTCTTAGCGTAAAATACTTCTAATTAAGTTTATTTGGATTAATTTAGCGTTATACTATACCTTGTAATATGATTTAACTGAGGAAACCCGTTTTCAAAGGTTGAAAATTTCAGTTTGAGGTAATAAGTGTTTAAATATATAAGTACAATTTATGGTTGGAAAGCTGAGAATTTATGAAAGATTAATATTTAGTTTTTAAAGTAGTAAAAGGTACTTTATATGGACTCAAAAGTAATAATTTCTACTTTCAAATCATTCAAAGGAAACTATTAGTTTTCTTTGTTACTAAATTGAATTTTTAAAACTAGAGATTTTAAATTGCAAGCCAATCATATACACTGTCATAATTAAAAAAAATAAATAAAATGTTTAAATTTTTTCATAACAGAATGCATGAAAAGGTGTGATGCTCAACATAATTGAAGTAGTTTTTATGGGTAAAAAAATATTAAATTAAAAGTTAATTTAGTACAACTTTTAGATTACCAGCTGTCCCAAAATATATTTAGCAATGAATTATTAATTGGCCCTATTGGAGGAATAATAATTCTTGTTTTCTGAAAAGATTTAAGAAACAGAAGTCGATAGCTAGGTTTCAACTTTTATATGCCTAATAAACCCTTTTTCCTGTTCATAAAATATAAACAAAAAAAAGATTTAAAAATAGACTATTGATTAAAAAGCGGTAGGAGACATACTGATGTACCCGGTCAGTGGGAGACAAAATGGATTTATTTTTTAGGACTCTTAAGAAAAAAAAAGCTATTATAGTAATAAATCGCAAAATACTGACAGTTCAGGTTTATAATAAACATAATATTCTTTGGCTTTTAAAGAATAACTAACAAAAAGAAGTTAAAACTGAGAAAAAAAAGGTTTCCTGACGTTTTTAAATGGTGCTTGTGCATTTATGGAAATTTCTTTTTCTATTGATTAATAAGCAGCATAGTATGGCTTATTAAAAAAAAAAAATTTGCTCTAAAATGTTGTGATTAATAAACTCATATATTGGCATTTTAAAAGTTTTTCAGCATAATATAATTAATTGTTAAGGCCCTTTGCCAGGGAAAACTATTTAGAAAGAGTGAGACGCGATGTTACATAAGAGATTTTCTATATCGCCGGAGCCAATGTTTTTGTTACCCAGTATCCAGTTCTGAGCAAAAACAGGGAATTATTGTTTTATTTCAGAACAATTATTTTTAGCCCAGTAATTATAAAAAAAAAAAGACTACAACCTCTTTAAAAATTTTGAAATTTATGCAAATTAACATTTGACTCTCTTGCATACTGTTCATATACACGGTGGGCCAGACCCCCCTACCGTGCATCCCCCCCCCCCACATCCCTATAAATTGCATATCATTGTGTTCCTTGTGATAAAAGATTAAGAAAAAGCCAATGTTCCCAGAAAAAAAAGTAGCCACTAACCGAAAATGGCGTTCAAACATGGCGGAATGATGAATTTGATTTTAGTTAGTTTTTTTATTACTAACATTCACCATTATGCTTAATTTCGCCATAACTGGTATTTTATTAAAGCTAGATAGTTCTAGATTCTGAATAAATAAACAAACGTTCTAAAATAATTAGTCTTGACAACATAAAATACCTTTTAAGTCAAGTTTTTCAAGTCACTCGCGTAAAAGTGAAAATTCCAAGTTAATTTGTGATTAAACGGCCATCGATAACGAAAAACACCCTGAATTAAAACATTTGGAGCAATTATTCTTCTTTAGAAATCAGTGGTCAAATTTCAAAATATATCTACTAGTTTCATAGAAAACGGACCTAAACGGCGAAAAGGCGCCAGTGACTCGGGCGTATCCAGTCCTCAGCCACTTCGTTCAGTTCTCATACAGGATATAATTACAGCGGGTTTAGGATATTATTTTGAATGTATAATCGAGCCTATGTAAATGCAAGTTTTTAATATACAGAAATAATTAATATAATCTTTTTTTTTTATTTTTATAAATCTGATAAATAATAATGAATTATTCGCAGATTGCACATTATCTAAATCTCACTTATATTGACATAAACTGGTTATCTTGAAACTAAATAATAATGTTCTTATAGTAGTAGTTGGGTTACAGACACTGGTTCTGATCATTCGTGAAATTTGAAACAAATGCATTTTTACTAAGTATTGATTATTTACAGATTTAAAAACAATCAAAATAAAAAGTCCTGTTTGTTCGTTGATTTGTAGAAATTATTCGTAATACAACTTCAAATATTTCATTTTATTTGTATTAGTGTACCCCTTTTTTTCGAAAAAAGAGAAAGTAAACTTTTTGACGCATAGATATATGAAGGAATGAAGATGTAGGTAAAAGAATGAAGTAAGCGCTACGAATACTTTCACGTTTTCATTTCTATCTCTACGCAGGAATAAGTTAATTTTAAAATAAATGGGCTTATTTTATGCTAAATTTAATGTCCTAAATCTTTTTTTAGTGACATTTTTCATTTAGAATACATATTGTCGAGTTATAGGCGTTGGAACATAAGTTTCCACCAAAATGGTAATAATTAACGATCTTAGATGTTCGAATTTGGCTAAATAACTAATCCGATTTTAATTTCAAATATTTCATTTTATTTATATTAGTATACCCTTTTCTTCGAAAAAAAGAGAAAGTAAACTTTTTGATGTGCAGTTATATGCCAGAAACCGAAAAAGGCCACAACTTCGTGGATTATAGACCATTAGTTGCATGAATACTTACATGTTTTAATTGGTTTTCCTCTCCAGTAGTAGTTTAATTTTAAATTAATCATTATATATATATATATATATATATATATATATATATATATATAAATAATTGCATTATATATAAAAATGCATTTGTTTCAAATTTCACGAATGATCAGAAACCAGTGTCTGTAACCCAACTACTACTATAAGAACATTATTATTTAATTTCAAGATAACCAGTTTATGTCAATATAAGTGAGGTTTAGATAATATGCAATCTGCGAATAATTCATTATTATTTATCAGATTTATAAAAAAAAAAAGGTTATATAAAAATGCATTTGTTTCAAATTTCACGAATGATCAGAAGCCAGTGTCTGTAACCCAACTACTACTATAAGAACATTATTATTTAATTTCAAGATAACCAGTTTATGTCAATATAAGTGAGGTTTAGATAATGTGCAATCTGCGAATAATTCATTATTATTTATCAGATTTATAAAAAAAAAAAGGTTATACTAATTATTTCTGTAAATTAAAAACTTGCAGTTACATAGGCTCGATTATGCATTCAAAATAATATCCTAAACCCGCTGTAATTATATTGTGTTTGAGAACTGAACGATGTGGCTGAGGACTGGATACGCCCGAGTCACTGGCGCCTTTTCGCCGTTTAGGTCCGTTTTCTATGAAACTAGTTGATATATTTTGATATTAGACCACTGATTTTTAAAGAATAATAATTGCTCCAGATGTTTTATTTCAGGATGTTTTTCCTTAACGATGACCGTTTAATCACAAATTAACTTGGAATTTTAACTTTTACGCGAGTGACTTGAAAAACTTGACTTAAAAGGTATTTTATGTTGTCAAGACTAATTATTTTAGAACGTTTGTTTATTTATTCTGAATCTAGAACTATCTAGCTTTAATAAAATACCAGTTATGGCGAAATTAAGCATAATGGTAAATGTCAGTAATAAAAAAACTAACTAAAATAAAATTCATCGTTCCGCCATGTTTGAACGCCATTTTCGGTTAGTGGCCACTTTTTTTTCTGGGAACATTGGCTTTTTCTTAATCTTTTATCACAAGGAACACAACGATATGCAATTTATAGGGATGTGGGGGGGGGTGCACGGAAGGGGGGTCTGGCCCATGTACTAATAATAGCTCTTGGAAACAATAGCAATTGCTGACAAGGATTGTAGCTCTTAGGTAGATGTCTTTAGTTTGAGACCTTCCATACTTTTAATTTTAGTAATTTCACAACTATTAATTTAAGATATTTTGAAGGCCTTTTGTAATGATAAATTATTTTTTTACAGTTGCTTGCTCAAAAATTGTACGAGAAGGACCCCAGTAAGTTGGGTTCATGGGAGCCTGGTGGAGATTCTTCTTCCGAGGACGAGCCCGAGAAGACTGACAACCTCCCCCAAACTCCTTCGAATCAAAACCTGTGCCAACCCATCGAGGGCAACAAGTGCAATCCCACAGATGACAGTGTTAGGTGAAATAATGACTTAATGTTTCCCCGCTCTAATTTATTTGTTGACACTTACACACCAACTCATGGTGGTTTTGTGTTTTTTCTTTATACATATTATTGAAGTTAGGTAGGGTTTTTTTTTTTTTTTTTTCTTTTCTATGTGAATAGAGTTCTTCGAATATATAAAAATATATTTTCCTTAATAAAAATTGTTTTGATTTGTTATTATATAAATTTATTATTAAAAAATCACAAAAAAAAGATATAAATATATGTATATGGCTTGGTATATTCTACTTATATTTATATATTTGTTACTACATATCACGCCAAAACTATTGTGATATACAATTCCTAATGTCATCTGAGACCAACTGTTGTCAATTGAGTTGATAACAAAAGAGGGACTCGTATTTGTATGTAGAATATAACTAAGTTATTTTATGAAGTTTAAAAAATTTAGTACAAATAGTTTATTGTATAGAAAGAAACCATTATACATATTGCCAAATAGTTTATAAAAATGTCTATTTTATAAATATTACTTTAATTCAATTTTATTTGTATGAGTCAATATTTTATTTTATGTAAGTATATTAGTAATAACATAAAAGGTCTTTATTTTACATGTTCCATGTAGCTTAAAAACAGGGCCCAAACTTTGTGATCAGTGTGTACAAAAATATATTAATTCATTTCGAAATTCATTGTGATTTTTATATATATATGTATATCTAAAATTATGTAAAATGTTAAGAAATTGCATAGGTATACAAAGGAAATTTTGGGTAATAAAATATCGCAGTCCCTTGATTTACTTTGTTGATTTTTTTATCATTAAATTTAGTTTTGATATGAGTAAATATCAGAATAATGATATCAACAATGAATCGAGAGATTTATTAGTTTCAAAAAGAAAAATATATAGTTTTATTATTTTTTTTATTGTATGGCCTAAAATTTAATTATTAAAATTTTATGTTTTTTATTTATTTATTTTTCTTGGTATACGTAAAATAAAATGAAAAAAAATAATTCAAAACCAAAATTTCATACAAACATTATCTTTTGTAGTTAAAAGAAAATAACAAATGCTGTTAGTTACTTCAAATAATGTGGTTCACATTATATATGTACAGATCAAATGTAACAAAATAAATTATGTACAATTTTTAAAAAGTTATTTACATTGTTTAACCTTCAAAACCAGATAATGAAATATACTAACATTAAATTAATTTATACAGATATTAACATGAGGCAGTCTTCAATATCTCCATGCAGTTTATCTGGCATCAAAAACAACCACTAAAAATACATTAAGGAAAATACCAATGAGCTTATTAATAAATAAATAATAAATTATTAATTAATTACCCACTATCTTTGAATTTAATAAGGCATATTATAGAGAAGATGGAGTCATAATATAAACATCTCTAAAGAGTCTCAGGAAAATTTTAATAGCTATACACAGTAAACCCTCATTATTACGAACTCGGATATAACGAACACCTCGATATAGCGAAATCCCTCGGTTAGTGCGAACTACGAACTAAATTTGATGCCTGAGAATTATTATATTCTGTTATAACGAACTGCTAGAATTTTTATTAATTTTTTTTTTACTGTATTACGTAGAATAAGTGCGGGACGACGAGGTAGCTCCAGTTTCTAGAAACTGAGGTGTTTTTTTACTTTTAGTTCTTAACTAATCCGATTTCCTTTTGCTTTCTCTCTGATTCCATTGACTTTTTTCTCAAAACTAGTTCAGTTCTATTTTGACCTCTGTATTATTCGTTCTGTAGTCGTTTATACTGTTTTTTTTTAATATACAATGAGTTCGTTGGTAAACGTGTGTCACAAACGTAAATCCTTATTAATCGAGGAAAAATTGAAAATTCTCCAGGATATTGAATCGGGAATTCTAAGTAAGAAAACCATCGCAGAAAAATATGGAATTCCAAAATCAAAATTATCAACCATTATAAAAAACAAAGGTAAAATAGATTCAACCGCAGCCCAAGGATTAACTTCAGCATCAAATAAATGACTGCGCTCTGCGGCTCATGAATATTTGGGAAAAAATTGATAAATTGCTTTAAACAAATGAGATTTCAAATATCAATCTCAGACCCTCTTATTAAAGCTAAGGCTAAAGAACTCTCAAGTGAACTCGGCAGGTAAATTAATGAATCTCATTGTTTAATTAATATGTAGTTTATCTAAAAATAAATTACATACATGCGTTTTAATTTAACTAGTTCTAATGAATGAATTTCCTTCTAAATATGATCAAATTAATGCGGCCATTGGCTAAAAAAAATATAAAAAAAAAGAAACCTCGGTTATAACGAATCTCATTATAGCGAACTCTGAATATCAAACCACCTACCAGTTCGCTATATCGAGGGTTTACTGTAAGCAACCATACTGCTACTTCCTAGTTATTCAGCTTGGACCTACTTTTAGGTACTTATTTATATTCTTAAAGCCAGACTTTATAAAAGGCTGCAAAGGAGATGGCACCCATAATAATGTGTAGAACAAATGAGAACTTCTGATATTTGGAAAGAGAGTGGAATTATAAAAGAAGAGTTCTTTTTAGAGGAAAAGACTCCTCTAAGATCTGATAATAAGGTATAACATAAGTCAAAACAATCACAATAAAAAAAAATAGTTTATATCTACTTTCATATTTTTGAAGATAGCCCAAGCAGATGGAAAATAAATAATTTGTCTACTTAAAATATTATGTACTCTGAAAAAAAATATTTTGGGTTCATTAAAGATTAAATATCAAAGGCTTTGTTGATGGAAGTTAACAACAATTCTATTTGTTCTAATCAAAGTAGAACTTGGTAGAAATCTCAAAAATATATCTGCCATCCCCTTGAATAAGTGGTGGTCGAAGTTCCTTACTTTTCAGGACGCAGATTTTAAAGTTTGAACAGTATTTGTATAAATTCAGGTTTTAATTAAACACTGAAATTAATCATATCGATTAGGGCCATTAAACCAACTATTATCAGTATGAGAAATTACAGTTGACTAATAATAAAGTTCACCAACCGATTACAAGAGATTTAACACAAATGTTAACAAGTACATTTTAAAATAACGTCCAACATATACACTTATTCACTAAGAATAAACCGCCTCTATGCTTCTACTAAGCCACTTGACCCATTTTGGACTAAATTCGACTCAACCACTCATTAATTAGCAATAATTACATCAAGAGAACCATCTTCACTGATTCTTTCATTATAAATGTATAATACAAGATATTAACTTAATGCAGTTATTTCAAGAGGTTTATTCAGAAAAAAGAAAATTAATGATACACAAGATGTTTGTTACTGATCAAATGTTATCAGAGTTTACCCAGGATGAAATAGTTTATCATAGATATGCTTGTTACCATATATTGAGGAGATGGTGAAGGCATGCTGCAAGGTGGGCTCATAAGGATACGAGCCCATGTGGGATGGTGTCACTGGTTAGCAGACAAAGACTAGTTTATATAAGCTTTCACTAGAGTGGTGGGATGGCCGAGTAGGCAAACGCGTTAGGAAATACGCGTTGCCATGGCAACATATGAACCCGAAGATAGCATGTTCAAAACTTGGAGCCAGAGGAATTTTAATAATACTCAATCCCCACCCATTCCCAAGGCCCAGGAAATCCCTGTATAGCCTAAAAAGGCAAGGAAAAAAAAAAATAAGCTTTCGCTGAAGCAATGAAATTTAATTATTATTAATTTTTTGGTTTATTATTCTTAAATAAACCTATGGAATCAATATAAAAAAAGGCAATCTATAACCATACCTCATTATTATTATTTTTTTTAAATTTTAAGAAACCGAGAACCCAAGCCACTAAAAAATATTAAATTTTATTATATATGTAAATTCTGATTTTTTTTTTTAAAGATAAAAAAAGTTTATCAATACCTCAACAATATGTTTTATACATCCGCTTCCATTAACTTTTATGTGATTTGATTCACCAGAAAATTCATTTAATTTCTGTTAAAAACATAGAGGATAAAAAGTAAACAAATAAATTAGCCTCAATGATATTTGGGATAGATGGTTGTTAAAGTGAAGCAATGAGTTTTCTCAATAGAATCAGTAGATCAATATATGTCCTTATGTAGAATATTATTGGATGCCTTGGGATGCACTAAAAAATTAATAAATAATAAATTACCTATAATTGCTTCTTGTTAAAAGTAATTGATCACTATTGAAATAATGACTGATAACTGAACTTCAGTATCCAATAACTAATCCAACCAATTGTCGCAATGATGTAAAAAGATGAGAATTAATTAATCAATGAAGTAATTAATAAAACATTGTTAAACTGGAAAAGGATACATCTCTTGGTCCTTTTTTTGTACATGATACGATATCCACATTCTCGGCACCTTATAGGATCTCTAGGTCTGATTTCATTTTCATGGTGACATTCTGATAAAAAAAAAAAACAAGCTTGTAAGATAATAATACAACCAATTAAAATAAAAAATGCATATAAATTATGAGATAAAATAATAATAAACGACTGAATAACTCTTGTTTAGGAATTATGTTTGGTAATCTGGTCTTTTTTTTTTTCTTTTTTTTTTAAATAAAAACGAAATGTAGGGCATTGATCGTGACATAGACAAAACCATTTTATAGAATAAAACCTACAGTCAGCTATTTTCTATTTTTCAACAAAAAAAATCTGGTGCGTGCGCGCAACACACAACTTTCACTTACCAACTTACTTAGATTAGAAATTGACGTGTTTTGCTAAATATCATTTCCCAAAGTCATACATTTTTCTACATTCATATCTTATTTTTGTTAATCGCTAAAGCCGTTTTTGAGTAAATAAAAAAACCCCGTGAAAATGATATAAAATTTATTAAGTAAAGTCCCCCCTCTGGTTGATCAATTTTGATGAAATGTTGGCTATCACATCTTTGGTATATACATACATCAAATACCCAGTTTGATCAAAATCGTTAAAACCGTTTTTGAGTAACTAACAAAAAACACGTGAAAATTATACAAAATTTATCAAGTAAAGTTCCCCCTCCGGTTGATCAATTTTGATGAAATTTATACAGTCATATCTCGGGCATATAAATAGATCAAATACTCAGTTTAATCAAAATCGTTAGAGTCGTTTTTGAGAACATCGAAAAAAACTTAAAAAGTTACTAAATAAAGTTACTTAAATAAAGTACTAAATAAAGTAGTATATTTCATATATAGGTAAGTGAAAGTAAAAATTGATATACTAATGGGTTTATACAGAAGTGTAAAAATATACTATTCTATGGAATTAAGTTGTATTCCACAAAGTTTTACAATCGTTTTCCTGACCCACTCTGATTTTACTAGGTTGACACCTTTTTAATGGATTATATATTATTCTGAAATTCTCACACTATGAAAAAGTGTCTATTAAGAAAAAGAAACACAGGCATTATTAATTTTAATTTTTTTTTTAAACATCTAACTTGTCTTCTTTTTTTAGTACTTAAGTAACTAAATTGGGTATGTACTCTGATAAAGCAACCTATTGTTTCATATAAGTATTTATGAATTCATAAATAAGTTAGTGTGAGAATAAGACAAAAAATTCATAAATTTCATTAGATAAATATGGTAATTCTTAAGTAACCGAATACCCTTTCTCAGAGGACATTCCTGTGACATCAACAAATCAGCCGGTACCATGGCTGATCCTTGAGTAAAAACTTCCCTGCAATTGATATTCAACACAGCTGAATTCGCCAAACATCTCAGATGTCAATATCGGTACATTTGATTATATATTATAAGGAGTCACTACCTACAGAAACTGTAAGGTTAAATTTTATAGAAGGACAATGAATCACTTAGAAATGTATAGGACAACGGATCCCTCAGAAATTTATAACAGAAATAATATAGGACAGTCACAAAATACTTAAAATATCTATATACATACTTACAAAGGCATGTGCAAATGCCAACAGTCTTGATGTTTATTTAATTGTGTTGGCAAAATATTCTTGAATGGCATTTAGTATTAGTGTTACATGTCATTCTATAGAGTAGATTATGAGTTTGAGCACAAAATGATCTAGTCTATAGGTGGGAATACATAGTGAAGGGATAAGTGAAAGTAAAAAACAAAAAAAAAAGCATATTATTAATTTTTTTTAATTTAATGGGTCCAGATTGTAGGAAAAAAACAGACAAAGAGAGTTCTAAAATTTTTGTTTTGCATAAGAAAAACATATCGAATGGCTATGGCACATAAGTAGGATGAGATTCAATAGGGTTACAATATTTTTTATACATGTACATAAACTCCCTAACCTATCCTTTTGTAGTGAAACATGGACTAAACTGAAAATGATAACCTGGCAAAGATGTACATTAGTATAAATAACATAAAGTGGAAGGAGAAGGTTAGGAGTTGTCTCCTCAGGGAGTAGTCAGATCTCAAAGTCATAATCCACCTTTTCAAGAAGCAAAAATGGAACATTTTAAGAAAAGCTGATAGAATGTGGTCAATGGAGGTGACTTTTTCGATTTAGAAAAGCTTAGAGGAAGACAGAAAGGTGGTAACATATCCAGAAAGTGGATTGAACCACTGGGTTAGAAAGGTACAGAGATGCCTGCAAAGAGAAGTGGGTCCAGATTGCGAACACAGCTTTCCAATCGATTGGTCACCAGGGAAAGACTAGACCTATACTACCTGAGGGGAAGGCCTATGTTCAAGCTAATGAGAGGATCTTTCTTTTGGATTGCAATTTAATTGTTCATCAGGAACTGCAAGAGAATGAACCCTCTTTTAGGTCCGAAAGGACAAAAACTATTACAATAGAATTTAAACTACTGCTAGATGCCAATGAGCCTTTAAGGTACAATATTGTAAAAAGAGGAGTGCTGTTCTAAAAAGTAATCTCTGGGACCCATTAACAAAAACCATGATTAAATCAAATTTGTATAAAAATTTAAGTCCTTGTTTAAAACTTAGTCAACAATAATAATTACATATTGTGAAAGGATTTAAATTAGAAAATTGAAAACATAAAATTAAGAATACAGTAGTATGTAATGTTACCGGTGAATTAGAATAAACTATACAAAAAATCTTACCTCCACAAATATAAACCATGGGAACTTTGGTGGGCTGCTCTTTTGTTTGTTCCATTACTTCAAATAACAAAGAAAGTTTGGAAAATCGAAAATTTAGAGAAGAAATAACCACTCTGAAAACAGAACAGAATAAATCACGCGGCTAGATAACAGTGTTGGTTACTTGCAGGTTAGAGTATCAGGGATGTTAAATATGTCGATTTAAAAAATACATCTACATATTTTAAAAATACATCTTAAAATTTAGTATTATTAATTTAATAAACAGAAATAAAAGGTCCATAATTAATTCATGAAAAATAATTAAATGAATAAACATGAATTTCAGTAAATACGATATCATGATTTATTGTATTGAATACAAAGCGAGGAAATTTTCAGTAGTAAGGAAGCGAAACTATAAATTTATTTATGAAATACAATTATATTTATCAGAAAATGGTAGGAATAGACTTACGACAGAATTAGCTATTTCGATTATTGTTTTCTACAAATCGATTGTTTGTATACAGCTCTGATACTAGGTCGATGCTCATTCCTGTTCGATGCGGATACCACTCTTGTCGAGCAGTCGGGCGGATGTTACGTTTCTGTGAGGAGTCTCGGGAAATGTTTCATATTTTCGCATTCAGAGTTAATCCTTTTATGTGATTAAGTGCTTGAAGTTGTTAGCACCTGTTTTATGTCATCAGCATTCTATATCGCTGCTATTTTTTGAGTAAGTGTGCCTTTATTTGCATATAACTGTATTTTTCCATTTTCACCAATTAAGAAGCCTAAAAAAATTAGTTTTAATTTTTTTTTAATCAATGTAATAAAACTATTGATTTATGTGAGCGAAAATTGTTATGATATTCAATTTCTCTATTACTTAGTCCTCAGATCTAATGTTCGATATTAGGCATTTATATATCTAACATATACCTAAATCATAAAATACTACACTTGATCATTATTTTTTTTTTAAGTCTTAATCAAAACGCCATTTATAATTAATTATTCAGAGTTCATGAACGATTATTCAATTGGAAGAAGGCATGTAAATATTTTTAACATATTATTTTAATTTTTAACATTTCAACTTCATTAGATTTTAAATTATTCCTTAATGTGTTTTGACTTTATGTTTGAGTCAAGATTATAATGTTAACATATTAAACATTTTTTTTTTTTTTTTTTTTGAACATACATAAGGCAAAATAAGTAAATAAATTATTAAAAAAAATACTGAAACTCCGGAGGATTAATCATCCTAAATTAACTCAGTCAAAAGTAAAGCCCCTTAAAGTTATTTAAAATAATTTTATTTTATTTTCATCATAAGCATTAGATTTATTCATGTGAGTAGTGTTAAAAGTATTTGCCGAATCCGTGAGTGGAATTTTGAATACCGAGGGTTGGATTTTTCTTTTTGCTTGATGTAATTTTTTCCTCCCTCCATTTATAAGAAACCTTAAACAACCAAGAATCCATGTAGGTATAATTTTCATTTATGTTTAATAATAGTAATAAGTGCTATTTATCAGTTAATATCATTTTTACGCGTTATAATACCCAATAGATGTTTTTATGAACAAATATATATGTGCCGTATTTTAGCAAGACAGTTCAAGGTGATCTTAATTTGTTTGTTATGATGTGCATAATTCGATTTTCGTATTATGCTTTCTACTGTATACAACATGCACAAGTCTTTATTTGGTTCAGAAACTCATTTTCATCATAGCTCATTTTAAATTTTGCTTATAGATTGATTTATTTTACTTTTTTATATCAATAAGTTAAACAATGAATTTTTTTCTTGCTCATATGTTACGTTAGAATCTAATTGATTAGTATGGACGCAGTGCAACAATTAAATTTTATTTATTACCATAAATGAATAAATTGATATAAATCAATCATAACAATAATTCCTTCCTGCAAGCAGCTTCTTTTTTTTTCTTTGTCCCACAAATTTAGATTATTATAGAATACTCATGGGTGTACCCAAGATAAAAACTAGTGGGAGGGGGGTTATGCCAAGTTCGATAAGGTTGCTACATTTTGGAAAAGAAAAGGGGAATGAAACCTAAGTTACTAGAACATTTGAAGTGTGGAAATGCATAAGGGTCTAAATGCCATAAAAATAAAACAAAGGTTTTTTTTGCCAAATTGTTATATGTGTCAAAGCCATTCTTCAGAAATGGGTATAAGTAATGTTTTGTTGTTAGAAAAGAGTTCATTGAACGTATGAAAGATGGCATGGGTGTAAGCACTGAACGTAGTTCACCCTGGAGGGTATAAGTCACATCATTTCTGTAATAAATTCCTAATGCACTTATACCCTTATGCATTTCCACGCTTCATTTTATATAATTATATCATTACTTTATTAGTTTCTATTAAATTAAGTATTTGCTTGAAAGAAAAATTGAGTTTTTTTCAAGTTATATGTATAATTTTTGCATCTGGGGGAGGGCAGCTGCCCCTCTCATAGCATAGGCACGCCCTTAAGAATACTAATTAATATTATACGCCGACCTACTTTCAATAGATAAAATTACTTAAATGCATGATCAATTTTAATGCTAGTGTATAGGGGTTTAATAAACTGATGTGCGGACATGAATGTACGACTCCGCAAAGAAAAGAAGGCCCGGATATGCTTGAAGTATCTTGAGAATGTCCGAAAAACAGAAAAAAATAATGTTATTAAAGATTGTTCGGATCTCCAAAATTAAATATTAATTTTTCTACTCTTGAGTCGAAGCGTTTATGCCCCACCCCCCATTTTGTTCTTGATTCGCCCCTTTATTAGATTATGAGCTTTAGATAGTAATATTGTTTTAAGTAATTTTGATAAGCTACTTTTACTCTTCGCTAAAATAATAACTGTTTAACTCGGTTGATTATCCATATCATCTTCGATAAAATAAAATATCGTGTACATGAAATTCATAAAATTTGCAAACTTCTGAACGGTTCTTTATTTTTCTTTCGGCTTCTGCAAACTTCATTAGGCTTCTAAAACTGAAATTTAAAGCAGCTATGGAATGCCCTAATTCTGTGATATCAGTGTTTTTGTAGTTTGCAATTAAATATTTCGGATTATTATAGAATCGCTTGATAAATGAAAAATTAATACTTGTCTTGTCTACTATAATTTAAAATTTAAAGATTTTTTTCTGCGTTAAGCCAGTAATATTAACGTCTATACTAACATATGTAGCTGAAAAGTTCGTATGAACGCAATAATTCATGGATCCATCAATATAAACAGATTCAAAAGATTCTCTTTGCGTTAGAAGAATGTTTACTAAGGAAGATTGTAGGTTTTGAAACAAGAAGAACCAAGGTTACAGTAAACTTGAACTTCACAATTAGTCTGGAAAAATACTGGCAAATATGTTTCCCTTTTATAATGGAGTTATAAACATTATAAGTATAATGTTTCCCTTTTTTTTCTTTTTCCTTTTTTTATAATACCCGTCCTTTGTTTTTTCTCATGAACTTCGCCTGTAATTCAGTTATTTGCAGGAACTTTATCATGTTTAGGAAGCAGGATTGTAAAATTAAAACGTATCTTTAAAATTGGGATTAAGACCGAAAAGTCAATTTTGGCCAAATATTTATAACGCTCAAACGTTTTTTATCATTTTATCGTTATTCAGCCATCTTTCCTCTCTATATTTATAGAGGCTGGGTATATCCATTACATATTATTAGGTTAATTAATATAAAATAAGAATTATTTTGCGTGCATAAGGCGAATAAATATGTTGTAGGCGTCACTCGTATAAGGGATCGATTCTACCTTTCGAAAATTTAGGGAGAAAACATAGTTGTAAATATATGGACATATCGATTTTCTTTCTATCTTCTTATGCGCGTGTTTTTCTTCAACCAGGTATTCCCCCGAAAAAAATTTCTGGGACCGCCTCTGGCTAATGTATACATTTGGATAAACGCATCAGTTTCGCGTGTTCTTTTATGAAATCCATACTGAAACCATCCTCACGAGAGGTCTGTTTGGAAGTGGCCTGAGGTGGGCTTAGTTTTCTCCAGTTCAAAACGAGATATAACGGGCCCCACTCCTCTTTGGCCCGCTGGAGAAATCATTGCTGGAGAACAGGGTCAAGGACGTACCTTCCAGTAGGTGTCACCGCGGCGCTGCTGGAACGGGGGCCCTTTTGGCGGCTGTCACTGATTGGTGCAGAAGGTAAGCTCCCATCAAGGTGTTCGATGTGTTGATATTATCTTAGTATCCATAGTTTGGTCGAGTTGTAATTATTCTGTTAATTTTCTCACAACATAGTAAGAATAAAATAAATAAAATAATGAACGTATTCTCTGTGTTTAGTCGATTTTTTGAAATTTGTATACATGAGTCTGCAATTACCATCGTATTCCTTAAGGGGGTTAAGATTAATAAATAGTCCATTGCGGGTTGTCGCCAACACATTTTAGGATTATTAATTATCTTTTGGTTTTTTTTTTTTCGACTTTACTAAAACTAAAATACATTTGAGATAGTCGTCAGTGGCAGCTGGTGATGTATTTGACTAATTTGAAATTATATCTTCTCATAACGTTGTTGATAGCGAAAAACCTTGTATCTACAGCTTATTTAAAAAAAAAGAAGTTTTATGACTTACAGTAATTACGTTACCTATACCATATCAACACGGATGATATTTATGACAAATTTAAAACTCTTTTATTCCTTTTTCGTTCAAGTAGTTTCGAAAAAAAAATATGTATAAATAAAAATCACACAATTTTTGCGTCGTTCGATCTTACTAGAATTTGGTTTGCCTATTTTTTAAATAACAAACGGCTGACTTTTTATTCCAAACAATGTTTTATAATAACTGTCCTAAGTATACCCATGGAGTTTGGTTACATGAGCCCATTCCCAATTTACAAAATGAAAGCCATTATACATACAATGAGGACGAAACTGTAAAATGTTTCTTTAATAAGGGTGCACTGGCTTTTGAGAACTGTTTAATTTTCATTTTTTTTAAAAAATTATTCTGAAAGTTTTTTATAGGACGGTTTTTATTTTAATAAGATCTATACCGATTTAATAAGATCTGGTCTATCATTATTTGTTTCTCTTACAATTTTGTTTAAATTTGTTATTCTATTTTTCATTCTTATCTTATGGTAAGGTGATAAAATATCCCACCTTGTTTCCCTTCTGGCTAGGCCCATGGTATTACTACATGAACAATATGTGTTTTATCTTATTGTTACTAAGGTTTAGAATATCCAATAAAATTATATAGATCCTCCATGATATTATATGTTTTTTTAATCATCCATTGTTTATCCTAGAATTAAGACTAGCGCTAACTACCTCAACCAGCGCTGTTCTTGTACGCGGTCAGTGTAGGAAGAAAGTCCCTATCGTTGGTTGGCATGGCTGCCCACTCACTTGAGTAGAAATCACAACCGCTTCTGGATTCCTAACTAGTATGCGATTCTCGCTTTTCAAGTTCCACGGATACCTTTAGCTCAGTATACTTTGAAAATGGATTGTTGAAGCAGTTTGTGATTATAGCGCCTAGCACTCTAATTATAGCAATATTACTTAATTAAATAACTAATATAGTTTTCGATTTTATTGAATCGTGGAATATTTAAGCCTTTATTCTCATTTCCCAGGTTAAAGAAGTCAGTTATTTTGGAATCATTTTGTTGTATCTGACAAAGCTGTTATATGTTAATTATTGAAATTTACCAATTTTAATTTATTCTTAAATTTTTATCATTCTGGATTGAGATTGCTACAAACATGTGCGGATACAGAGATAGAAGGGAAACTAATTATATTAGTTAACTCAGCATCCCCACTATACTGAAATATTGTGTTCATAAGGAAGAATGATGTTGATACAAATAATTTGATTTTAATAACTTACTTAACGATTCTTAAGAGATATAATTATGTTTACTTTTAGAAATTTCGTTTTATTTAAACAAAAAAAAAACAAATGGAATACAATAATCGCTCTCAAATTCATGAATCAAAAGGATGAATTTCAGCACTCCAACCTTTTTTAATATCTATTTTATATATTTAAAAATACAATTCTACATTCTTTTGCTGTACTATAAAAGAGTTTGATATGCTTAAGCATGTGATGAAGATAAGAGGAATGCCTTGACCCAGAATACTATTTGAATCCCACGGGGACAAAGAAAGAAAAAGAGGTCGTTTAGGAAGAGTACGTTCTCTTCACATTGAGATAATGTTGTTCTTCCTTTATTACAATGTGGATACACCTCATCTATTTGTAATATATTGACAAACAAAAAACTCCGCTCCTCCTTATCACTTGCGATTTCATTACAAATCATATCGCGCACTCAATGCAAGACTACCATTACTCGAAATATTTGATTTTTCATTTCTTGTTTTTATTATTATTTTCTTCTCAATTTGGTAGGAAGATTATTTATGTCTTATAAGTACTGATTAATTAGCAACTTATTATTTTCTCATTACACCATGTTGACGTTTCAGGGCTGTTTCCCCATTCTCAAAACCTGTACATTAATTTTTATATGTACATTTTTAAAAATTAATGTACAGGTTTTGAGAATGGGGAAACAGCCCCGAAACGTCAACATGGTGTAATGAGAAAATAAATAGTAGTGAAAAAAAGGAACATAAGTTGCTAATTAATCAGTATTCATTTTTTATCTTAAAACCACTGCAGTAGGTTTAAATGGGAAAGTCGCATATTTTAAAATATAACCTAAATTTAAGATATATTTTTTTAAGAATAATTGTTTTATTTGATTTATAATTTTTATAAAATTCAAATGCTTAACACTTTTGAAACTATGTTGTCCGAAAACTATTACTGGTAATGATTTTGGTTTCTTAATTTGAAAATTTTGTTCGATTGAACTTAAATAACTGCCTCACGGTGGAATTATAATATTAAATGCAACACTGGAAATTTATGTATTTTTTTCTTATATAGCTTATTTGAAGTTTCTTATAGTCTTGTATTGACGGTGAGCCTTGGCTTGAAATTGTTGAAAACGTAGAATGAGGTGAAGGGATCTCGGAAGAGATGCTGATATATTAATGTGTTCGAATCTGTTATAAAATGAATATGGCATGCAGAGACGTTCATTCGGTGAATTGAGGCCATCAATCCGGATAATACTTTCGATGGAGTTAATAATGCACACACGTAGTAAACGATTGAGATATCTCTGCGTGTTTTGTTGATGAATCAATACTAGTTATCATTCAAAAAGACAACCGTTTTCAAAATTAATTTCCTCTAGTAATCTCTTACAAATTAAATCCATTTCGGGGCGAGAAGTTACTGCTAAAGGTCCCTCAATCCCTATGCCCCTGTTGTAAATAGAAGTTAGATTTAGTTTTGTGGGAAAAACAATACACCACTAAATTATTTTTACATAAAATTTAAATATTTGTTAACATCATAAGTACATAAGTAACTCACGTTGTAATTATTACTTAGATTTGAAATATTTATTCACAGTCCTGATTAAATAAAAAATACGTACAAAGAAACACCACTTTGTGGATACTGAATAGCTTCGCGAAAGCTAACCTACTTCAGCTTCGTGGAAGAAGTGAGATTTTGTGTTTATAATGCAAAGGGAAATAATATTTGGAAAGTTGGAAAGGTAGGATGGAAGATCAATATTTATTAAAAAATAAAAGCTTTTTTCTTCGTATCTGACATGCCTCATATGATTCTTATTACTTGATATATCCGCGTTTTCGATATAAATATGATGTCCGAACATTAAGCGAAAATATATAAAATAAATATGTAAATGATTGAATGCATTTAAAAGTAACTTCAATTTTACTGTAAAAAAAAAAAAAAAAAAAAAAATGAAGCTTTCTGTATTCGTAAAAGTATTTTAATCTAAAATTATATATTGTTTAAAAGACTGGTCAGGTTTTATTAATAGAAAACCGTGTGTTTATATTGTGTGTTATATTATATTTATAGTATTGGCTATTTAATACTTTCTAATTATTAAATTAATGTTAAAGAGAATTGGTGTGAATAAAATACACCTACCAAATAAAGACTATTTGTATATTTACCTTTGCGAGAGGTAACTAGTAGTACAGGAGCCAGATGCAAAAAATCTCACCCATAGAACATACACCTACAAATTTCAGCATAGTTAGAAACAACAGAGTTAAACGCAAAACCGACCGTCTGGCAGCGATAAAATTCTTACTAATGCCTTAAAAATTAATTTGAATAATTAATATTTTCACAAAAATTCACCCATAAACCATACGGCTGGTATATGGCTTAATCGTTAGGTTTTTATTTCTAAAGAAAGGGAAAAATCGTCTGGAAGCGATAAAACTCTTACTAGTGCCCGCCAGACGCGCGCGAGCGGTGCGCGAGAATCACAGAAACTCACCCATAAAACATAAGATTCATTCTTGTGCTGATCGATTCAAAAAGGTTCCTAAATACGAAATTCAGTCGTCTGGCTGGTTCAAAATTCTTACTAATACCCGCCAGACGCGTTTATAAGTAAAAAAATCGTTCCAATCAAGGTGAACATTTGCGTTATTTTTCCATTTAATTTTATTTATGAGCATTTCTTAATTTTCTTAGAAATTATTTTTAGGGTCCTAACATTCATATTTAGCAAAAATAATTATTATTATCGATGCTAATTATTTATATCGGAGTTTAAAAGCAGGAAATGCATACTACCAAACATTATTTCTTGGGACGACGAGGAGTTATTGTCCAGCCAATGTATTTTTTTTGCCCCAAAATAACTTCTGTATGATCATTGATTAGTCAATGTGAATATATAAATATAATGTTGTAAGAAAGTTCTTTGTAGTATTTACGTCACTTTTTAAGAGTTTATTTTTTGTTGATTCACCTTATTTATGTAGAATTTATGCTTAAATTGTTTAATTATAAGTGCTTCTTTGAGTAGATTTAATGTAAAATTGTCATTCTGCCATAAAAAGAAATAATGTTCTAAAAATATTAAAAAAAACAAAAACAAACTATTTTATTATGAAATATGAAAACCCGAAATCATTCACCTTTATATTATGCAAACCTTAATATTAAATACCAAGAACCAAAATAAAACAATAATCATTGTAGGAAAATAAAAACCGTATATATTATCTATATAAGAAGTGAGTTTCATTTAACACCAAAATATGAACATATTGTAACACTTCTGTGGGTTAAAGAATATTTATTTAACAAAAAGATACAATTAGATATCAATGCCAACGAATTAATACACTTCAAATATTAGAGCAGGTTACAAAAATGATAACGTTATAGCACACTAATCATATGACTTGAGCTTCACAGTCAAGGCACAGAATAAAACTTAGTTGTAAGCAAGTATTTAGACTAACTTGTTCAGTCACTCACTCTTCATATATAATCGTAAATGGTCAGGTCTGGAATGTTCCAGAACAAGGTGGACAGTTCTACGTCTGCATGGACTAGCCTGGCAAGATTTAAGAAGATCTGGGATTTAAAATCATATGTTGTGTTTTTTTTATTTAGCGATTTAACGTTACAATATTAAACAATTGGATATCACAAATGGATATATAAATGAAATTAAAAGAAATTCAAATTGAATATTCGCCATCTATCATAATCAACATAAATGCATTGTGAGAAAAGTGTGGTGAACCATATTTCATATTTACCAAGAGTAAATTTATTATTTCCTTTGGCAAAGGAAGGGGACGTTCTACACTAATAATAATATTTAACAGAGTTATATTTTTATTTATTTCAGTTCTTTCAATTGTTCCTACTTATTTATGGCAAATTCGAAATATAACCATGTCTACGAAAATATATTTGTGTCTAAGCTAATGTGCAAGGTATTAAATAAAAATTACAAGGGATATAATTAAGGTAAAAGTTAGGTGTGCGAGAGCTAACTAGAGCTCGCGGGGACGGAGTTGGGGAAGTGATTGTCCCGGGTGGGATCGAGAACCCTTCCCCCCCACTTACCTAATAAAGATTTTTGGAATAATTAACCATGCGAGGGGTAACTAGCTAAAACAAAAAACGCCATAATAATTACTGTTTGAAAATTTACGTGTGCGAGAGCCAACTAGAGCTCGCGGGGACAAAGTCGGGCTGTGGTAGTCAAGAGGGGGCGGAAAACCACTCCCGCCGCACCCCCACTACTGCACCTACATAATAAAGACTTTTTTTAAATTTACCTATCCGAGAGGTAATTAGCTAGTAAAAAAAAACACCATGGTTATTATAATAATAATGAGCTCTAGTTGGCTCTCGCACACGTAAATTTTCAAACAGTAATTATTATGGCGTTTTTTGTTCTAGCTAGTTACCCCTCGCATGGTTAATTATTCCAAAAATCTTTATTAGGTAAGTGGGGGGGAGGGGTTCTCGATCCCACCCGGGACAATCACTTCCCCAACTCCGTCCCCGCGAGCTCTAGTTAGCTCTCGCACACCTAACTTTTACCTTAATTATATCCCTTGTAATTTTTATTTAATACCTTGCACATTAGCTTAGGCACAAATATATTTTCGTAGACATGGTTATATTTCGAATTTGCCATAAATAAGTAGGAACAATTGAAAGCACTGAAATAAATAAAAATATAACTCTGTTAAATATTATTATTAGTGTAGAACGTCCCCTTCCTTTGCCAAAGGAAATAATAAATTTACTCTTGGTAAAAATTTCACCTCAAATCGTCCATATATTATATTTAAATAATTCGAGTTGTTTTATTTTACTATGCTTCATACAAATTTGAAACTCCAGAAAACTTTTCTGCTTATCGATTTTTTTTCTTAAGACCTAATGATCTCAATATTGTTGTATCGCTTGATTATGATCAATGCGATTGGTGTTACGACACATAAGATATTAAATAAAGTTTATGCAAAATTATACATAGAGATTATTTTTTAAAGATTTTAACAGAAATATAAACTTGGCCGTTTCTTTAGCAAGAAAAATGAATTTATTTTGTTTTACTAAACTAAATATTTAACCAGTATAATCAGTTTTTAGTCAAATTTTATCTTTTACCAAATCAGCCGAGTCGGAATGACTCATATTATTGATAATCCTCTCAGCTGTTCTTCGATTGCATTATCATCAGCAAAAATAACCAGAAGAGTGGCAAAGTTCTACGATAGGCCAGGCATGAATATATTTTATATTGGTCACAAGACGCTGCCATGAAGTACACTTACTTTAAAACATTTAAGTAGAAGATTTCAGTTCCTGTTTTTTAATGTACAATGTCTGTCTGTTAGTTATGAAAGTGATTGTTAATTTATTTGAGGTTCCCAGTTTTAGCCAGTCCAGTCTGTCATAATCTCATAACTTGTCTTGATAAAGGGAATTCATTTTTTTTTTTTTTTTAATTGTTAGTTATATAGGGATTAAATCGATCCTGTTTAGTGAAACGAAATTAAATTATGTTATTTAAAATACGGTAAAAAACAAAACGAAAAGGTTCTCCCGACGGTGTGATTATAAACGGAAGTTGCCCCGGATGTACCTCATGAAAGTGCCCAAGAACCTGGGAAAACGAGTGTTTTCCCATGAGGTTTCTTTAATTTTTAAATTTTATACCGTTTTTCTAATTATGTTCATGTCCTCAAGTATGGTTCCTCCAAGTTTCTTCTTTATTTATTTATTTTACTTATTTATTATTTCTTGTATCTGCAATACAATTTTCTTAACGTTATCTTATTTTGGAACACGTGAGATTCCCATCAAACCCTATTTCGGGAGGACTCTTATCAGCCTTATCAGTCAACCTTTTTCGGCTCAGAACTAGATAACTTAAAGATATTTAGTAAAGTTCGTATTTACAATCCAGATAAGTCTAAATCTAAGATAAGATATAGGGGAAATAACTATAAAACCTAAAGCTTGTAAAAATGATAGGACAGATTGAATTGTGCTTTGTTACCCGAACGACCTAGTTGCTAGAGATCTTTGAAACGGTAAGTGACATGTTATGCAAATAACCAGTGACACCTCTTGTATACAGACATTGAGTTCTTTTGACGGTTGGACAAGTCGTGAAATGGGTGGAACGGATGTTCAATAGGGCATCTGGACAGCGAAATACGTGCTCCGCTCTTCTCTGATAGGATTGGCGAAGAAGTTACTATGGTATATCTTTTTATCGACATCTTTAATAGATCAAATCTTTTCATATCGAACAAAATTTCGCGCAGGGGATTGGTTGATATTTAAAAAAATACTTAAAGCGAAAAAACAGCACACTTATTTATTTACTAAAATGAATAAGTAATAATGTTTAATTAAGCTTTATTAAATTAGTTTAAATAACTACTAATATATTAGTAAATATTTAGGAATTAGATGTATAAATTTATTCCATTATATGTATATACATAGGAGTTCAACTTCTAAATGTACCCCGTCTCAGGGGATACTAAACTTTTTCGGGCTCCGATGCCCTTTACATATCCAAATTTTTCCCTGGCGCCCAATCGCAAATCTCAGTACAAACCGTATATTACTGATAGTGTTTCTTAATTTCGAGTTCAGATACCCATTGGTGTATCGGTAATTCTTATGTTTATAATTGTTTTAACAAATAATTATAACTCCATATCTTCATTGTTTCGACTAATAGTGAACAATTAAAGGTGAATACTATTTCTTTGTAATATTTGAGATAGTTTAAAATAAATTTCAGTTGTTTCAGTGATATCTACATTGAGATTGGGCAGCCACCGGGGTCTTGGTTGTAGTGACATTGTTTTTTATGCCTTCTGGATTTGGTTTACCTTAAGATTTTTTTCCCAGGTGTACCGAGCCCTATCCAGGATTCAACGCATAAAATATTTTGCCAAAAATTTCAAAATTAAAATCAATCTTGAGAAAAAAACTAAGATCAGTCAATTTCTATGCAATATCATTCTTCTAATTTTAATGTTTCATATTACCAACTGTTACTTCCGTTATCGTTAGCTTCCCTAGAGATGAATTTAGGGCTGATGAATTTTGACTTTATTATTTCTCCTCTAGTTTTAGGACATCACATTATAATTGAATTATCGTAACTCTGAAATATTTTAATGTGACTTGTTTGTGAATTAATTTTTTAAGAAATTCTTAAACTGAATTTTTTCACTAAATCCAGCATATTCAACTCACTTCATTCGATATTGAAAAAATGGATATTCCTGACTACTCGATCAATTTAATAAAATAAAACTTAAAAAAAAACTGCTTAATGTTCAGAACTAAAATATTTCTGCGAAGTGTAATTCGTTATGTCCCAAAATGAAATTGATATCAGAAAATATAAAAATAACATTTTTATATAATGTTTTATATTCCTAGTACTATCATAGAGCGAAACTCCCAGTAGCTCAGCTGATGGTATTATCTGCTCCGACTTTCTGCAGATTAGGAATGCCGATCTGGTTTTTCAAGGTAATCCGGTTTCTTATTTTATTTCTGGCTTCTTGTTTTCCTCTCTGCTGTTTCTTTATATATGCTGGAGGGAGAGGGTACTTCTATGTTTTAAACTTATCACGGTAAGAAAACATTATTAGATCATTCATTTTAAAATTCAATTTGGTATGTTTAACACTGCCTAGAACATTATTATATGTTCAATTGGATTCTTTATGTATTGCGTTATCTGTATTCAAAAGGATTAATACACATTTTAAAATATAATCTTTAAATAATAAACTGTTTCATTGATAAAGTAAAAATAAATGTTTTACAAAAAAAGAAAATAAACATTATTTTTTACTTTCACTTACCTATATATGAAATATGTAGTAAGATAAAGTATTGCGATCCTGAAAAATTTCTACTTCCGGTTTTCAACGGAAATAAAAGTTTTGGGGGTCCCCTGAGTCCAAATAAGTCCCACGAAACGGTCTGTGTGTGTTTGAACAGACTAGCTCAAAAACTATAAATCGTAATAACCTTAAATTAGGTATTTGGTGTATGTATATGCCCGAGACACATGGACAGCAAAAATTTCATCAAAGTTGGTCAAACGGAGGGGGTACTTTCTTTCATTACTTTTTGTGCCCATTTTTACGTTTTTTTTTCGATTTTCTCAAAAACGGCTTTAACGATTTTGATCAAGCATGGTATTTGATGTAGGTATATGCCCCCAATATAACAGAAAAAATATCAAGGAAATTGATCAAACGGAGGGGGCACTTTACTTCCTAACTTTGTTTCCCATTTTTACGTTTCTATCGATTTTCTCAAAAACTGTTTTAACGATTTTGATCAAACTCGTCAAACTTAATGATAATCAAGTATTCTTTAATATCAGGTAAGCTTTGTCATTATTAAAAAGTTCTGAGGGGGCCTAAATGGAGAAGGGGCTTTTTTTTGTTTTCCTCTAAAGTACCTTTGATTTTATTTATATGGAGAAATTAACTATCTCTCGTTACGCCTAAAAATCAGAAATAGCTAAATATGAAATATGAAAAAATCAAGTAAACATTTACAGGAGGAAAACAGAAAAATTTTCCTTCAACGTTGAGCCCACTCATGCGCAGAACGCCTTAAATGACAACATTGTTTTGTTTCTTTAATTATAAGACGTTCTGTGTATTTAATGAAAATTATTTGTTTCATGGTAAATAAAATCAGAAGCGATGGAGTATTATGCTTGCATTGCTGAATTGCCTACCACAAGTAAAAACTTTTATTTAATACTAAACAATTTAGTGTACTTTAGAGAGAAAATAGAAACAAAAATAAGTAACTGAATGTGGAAATGTCTTTGAGGAATGGCATTTAACAAAACACGTCAATATCTTATCTAACTTTTATTTAATACTAAACAATTTAGTGTACTTTAGAGAGAAAATAGAAACAAAAATAAGTAACTGAATGTGGAAATGTCTTTGAGGAATGGCATTTAACAAAACACGTCAATATCTTATCTAAGTGAGTTGGTAAGTGAAAGTTCTGTGTTGCGCCCAACGCACCAGATTTTTAAAATTTAAAATGGCTTCCTATAAACTAAAGAACTTTATTATAGGTCACACCAAAATTATTTTAGAGCTATCTATCTTTAATGTTGATTCAAGATAGGGTGGAAAAATTAATTTAGAACATTAACTGTTAGTTGGTAGAATGGGTTTTTAAATCAGTATCTAACCTTAAGGAGGAGCAAGAATTGTGTAAAGCCCCACAATGTTTTTTTTTTTTTTTTTTTTGGAGGGGGAATTCAGTAGAACTTATGTTTTTTTTCGGGTTCAAACCCAGAATTTATAATAGAATACGAATTGAATATCTATAATTTATAATTTTAATAAAAAAAAATCTTATTATCTTATATAATACTCCTGACTGTGTGCAATGCAATGTTGAATACATAATATACATAAGAAAATTATGAAAACAAACTAAATAACTAAATGTAACAAAAGGAGCAAAAGATTTAAAAAAATAAAAACGGATTTAAGTTGGCAAAATAAGTTGACATTCACTCTTCCCTAAAAAAATAGAATTCTTTATTATCATATTTTATTTTAATTTTAAATTTCTATAAGTTATTTTGATTTACAAAAGGTATATATACTTAGTGTTATTGTTCATAGCTTAATTTTTAAATTAAACCTTTATTTCTGGATGTTACTTATTTGAAACTAATATTGTGTTTTGCAGAACTGTATCTGGCGCCGTGCTTTATTGGAAACCTATTCACTTGAATACGTGAACGATTTTTTAATATGTTAAAAATAATTTTTTGATGATCATTTAATTTTTGGAGTGTACCAATATTTTATCAAACAAACTATGCTCGTATAGGCACGGTAGGTTTCTTACCTTATTTGATTGTAATATTTATTAGAGGTAAGTCTTAAGACGAATTCAAATTATGTAATAACATAGTTCAATGTCGCATATTGAAAAATAAATTGGTTTCGAAACCAGTTGAGATTTCCGCTTCTCGTTCCTACTAGGTTTTTCAGGGAAGTTGACTCCTTCTTCAGGGTTTCTTTTGAATTACCACACTTTTTTCCCTTTTTACCTAATTTGTTATGGCTACTCTCCCCAATTATAAATTATAATGGACGCAGCTGATTCTTTATTTTTCAAACTCTATCCTTTCAAGCTAGGCAGTAAAAAACATCGGCTTTGGTGGGCTAAAAATGAAACACGAATTAGGAAATTTTAGTTATATATTTTAGTTAACTAATAAAAAAATTTATTATTTTTAAAAATAATTTCATTAGAACCGAAAAACGGCCGGGAAACGAATCCGGGTCTCATAACATAATAATAATAAATTATTTAAAAAAATAATAATTAATGGTTCTGTTCAACTTAACACGATTTAATCGGTATCGTCGAATCGCTTAGTTAATTAAATGTTATTAAACATTTCCTATCTTTATAGTGGGTTTTATTAAAAATAAATAAGATTCAATCTGAATTTTTGTTTTCTGTTCAGCCTGTATGTTTTTAATAGTTATATAGCAAATATTGACGCGATCAGATCATTTATTAAGATTATTAAACGTATTTAGACTCGAGTACTTACAGCTCTGAAATATTATTTTAATGTACGACGATAGAAATATAAGGTGTACAAATAAGTTTCGTTTTTATTTTTTAAAAAACGGTACATCAGATTTTATTTAAAATATTGTCCACCATTAGCTACTACCAACTGTTACCCATCTTTGAGGATACCACAAATCAACCCGATTGTTTGTATATACATATGACGTGAAGCGCTGCTCATGTGCCATCAACCAGAAGAAGTGAATATCAATAGGTGCGATATCTGGGTAAGGGTCTGGCCACACATGTCCGCACCGGATCCGCACCGTAGCAATAATATAGGTTATGTTCAGATTTAACTTACATATTACCTTTAGTTATGCCTCAAGTTCAGGCCATACATGTCAGACACAGGCCACTTTAGGCATAACTAATGGTAATATGTAAGTTAAATTAAAAATATTATGAACATAACCTATATTATTGCTAGGCTGCGGATCCGGTGCGGACATGTGTGGCCAGACCTTAATACTGAGCGGAGGGTAAAACAAATTGGTGTCAGGTGATATAGGACCAATTTCGGTTCTATTTGAATTATTTCCAACGCTTTCAAACGATGTGATATTGCTTGTTGACTCACTTCTTATGTAAGTAGATGTTCTTGTTGCACTAGGTACTAATCTCCCACAAAAAATGCTTCCGATTCTGCGTCACTACGTTCATTGTCCTTCGCTTCAAACTCGTGTTTTAACTTTTGAAATCACTCACAACTTCTCTCACTTAAAGCAGCATCCCCGTCAGTGGTCATGCTTCTATAAGCGGTCGACGGGCCTTTAGGTGCAGAGTTTTTAAAATTAAACGAATCAACACTTCTTGCAAATTACACTTGTTTGGCCCAATATTTAAGATTTTCGCACGAACAAAAAAAATATGTACTGCTAACACTAATTCAGTAGTACATATTTATATACATACTTAGTACATATTTATATTACACTATATGTCCAAGTTTATGTTGTTGCCAGGTTCCCTAAGTCTGGCAACACAGTCTTGTCTATGGCACCGTCTTTCAACAAAGTCGACAACTGGCTTTTGAGTTCTTAACATATAAAGAAACATAACTTTTTATTGGCACGTTTTTAAAAATAAAAATGTTTATAAGCATCAACAAACCGACCCGCGGTACATGTATAAATTACGCGGTTAAAGTAATTTGGTCTACGCAATGGTTTTCGATCATATAATCATCGCCATTTAATAAAGAATCCTATTTCGCATTGTTCTCGTATATTCGTTACTGATTTATTTTGTTTTTATTCGATTCTTTCTGTCCTATTATTTTAAATAATGGCTGAAAATTGTGATAATTGGTGAACTGGTAGTATTTTATGAGAATATAAGGACTTATTAGTTTGTTTTTTCTGTATATTTTTTTCTATTTAAGTAGCGTTGTTATTGCTTAGGTATTTCCTTTTTGTAGCCACACCAGGAACGAGCATTACGTTATTTGCACCTGCATAGACAAAGGCGCAGGTGTTATCCAATTGTGTGATTAAGAAATTATTTTCCGTTTAGTTATCAACTTGTTAATGTTTGAACTTACAAAATAATACTAATTAGGAATATGATCTTTATTATTAGTTTGGTGTTTTTTAGTAAGGTCAATTTATAATCGTAATATTTTTTTAAACCTTAATATTTATGATCTAATTAAAGATTTATTTCTTGTTTTAGCTCTTATATATAGTTCAATGATGATGATGATGATGATAAAAATGGAAGCTGTGCTCCCTGAAATGGTTTAAGAAATTTTATAACTTTTTATATTATAAAATGATACTTGTTTTATAATTTATATTTGATCAAATTTTCAGAAGTTTGTATGAGGAAATAAATTTAAGTTTTGTATCGATAAGCTCCCAACAAAATAATATAATTTATTATAAATGAATTAAAAATAAAATGAATTAACAATGGTTTTAAGTTTTTTCGTCTTCTCTTTTTATTCTCGGCTTTCACCTCTTGAAAGTCCTTGACTTCTCGAAAGGCCATTTTGCCCGCTGTAGTTTCCATTTTGCGTCTGTGACTTCCGTTTGGCACCAATTGAACGTTACTGAGCTGAGGAAAAGGCTGGTTTGCTGATTCTTTTAGTTTCCTCCAATAACCTTATTTTTCTCTATCCTCCTAGGGTTGACGCATTTAGACATTGATTGACCCACTTAATGCTACCTATAAATTTCATTAATCTATTTATAGTATAGATTTGTATTCAATTTATTCTCAAATTAAAGTTTTATAAGCATTATGTCTGTAACTTATAAGGAAAGCGCACAGCCGATGGGTCGTTTTGACTAAAAATTCCGTTCTAAGCGCCCTAGAAGACAAAAGAAAAAAATCTAACATTTTTAAAACATATTTGTTTTATTCTGAATGAATGTTCGGGTTATTATATACCATTAGATTTGTTTTAGTGTCTCAAAAAGAAAAAAATATATTAAATTCCATATGTTTAAGAAATCACTAAAAGGAAAAGACCTTCAAGTCATGTAGGCCTAATTAATATTATTTAAGGAAAACCTAATCACATTAGCTATTTAGGATCTCCAAATCCTCCCAAATAGGAATTTTCATATGTAATTTGTTACATATTTCAGGTACTTTAATAAAATCGGCATTATTTTTTACACAATTAAACAAATCGATTGATATATAATAAACCAGAGATCCATGCAGATCAAAAAAAGAAAAAAATATTTTTAACAATTATATTCTTTTCTCGGTTTCTAGGGCATATTGAACGAACATGTGTCAAATACTTTTCGATCTAGTATCACCCAAAAAAGTTTAAGCTGAACGCTTACCTTGATCGTCATTCTTAAAAATTATAAACTTTTTTCTACCAAAATACGCAATAGGAGCCAGAAAAAAATTGCATTTAGATCAACTGTTGGTGAGAAGTGTAATTTTTTTTTTTATGTGGGATGTATCACATATATTATTAATTAATTACATTTTGTTCTTTACAGTTATAAAGTGCATGAATAAAGTATCTATCTTCCGTCTTATACAGTGAATTTTCTTAATTAATTAATCAGCTTAGTATCTCTTCACAGTTAGCGATCATTCATATCTGATCTTTTGTTATATTACAGGAATAATTCACCTAACATTGAACAACATTTTGTACCTTCATGAAACTTTGTAATAACTTAATATTTATAATAAGATTAGAGATCTACGGAGTCCCTAGAACCTGGTACCATGGGAGGTAAGGGGGAGTAGCAATCCTTTAGAGGGGGTGGAAGAGGGGAGAATTGAAAATTGATTTTCTGTACGTAGATCGAGTTATGTATTGCTTATATGGTTTTGAATGCAATTAGATCTTTCCTATTCCAATACAGTCAATATTACAATAATTAGTGGTAATATAGTGTGGCAAATTAGTGGACCTCAACAAGGTTGGGAATTACAATGCCAATTACTTAATTAACAAAGAAGAGAACACATACGCACTAAGCTAATATTTGTACTTTTCTTTTATTTTTCAATAATTTATAAAATGTCCCAACAATGTTTACCAATTGTTAAGGATTGATTTAGTTAGGCACTAAATGGATTTAGGTCAATACAAGTGAGTACAATTAAACCTGGACTATCCATTGGGCCTGAACATCATAATCAATGCATCCGACGCTAGGATGTGGGCCAAAAGCCTTTGTCACTTCCGGACTTCCGCTTGCGCGTACTTTCCCCGCGCGCGGGAAAGTGGGCTAGTGGCGGGGAAACGGGTGACTCTTCCTGGCGCCACGACCGCCCGATCGCCGCTGCCCGCTCTGCGCTTTCGCTCGTCGAGTTTGTTTTCCATCTCCTCCACGAAAGCTATAACGATATCACCACATCGATTATGTAAAAAACAAAATCAGTTTGGTGAAACCCCCTGTTTTGTTCCTAGCTGATACGGTATTGTTGGCTGATTGCGTTCTACTTTATTAGTACATAAAAAGCACAACACATCTTATGAACTTTGTCGTAAAAATAAACACCCAATCGATCGCTTTCACTCCTCATAACTTGGCGCCGGCACAGGTGTTCTTAATTGATGATGATTATCTAGCAATTTGTTATACCGAGACCATTCGTCCCTAAGAAGCACAATATATGTCTTTTCTCGGAACTACTTTCGTTCTCTGACTGGTCCCGGATCTGGAAAGTCATCGACGATTAGGCTGTCATCAAGATCTGCGAAAGAAAGGTGAAAGATTTCATATATTCATTTCTTGGAGAATGGTTGCCATAAAAGGGGTACACAGCTATGTTGAAGAAAAATTGAAATGCCTTATGAATTCATTTCTACTCCAGATGGAAACAGGGCTATAATACATTTCATGCCAAGGAGATGTACAGTTTGTGACATTTAAAATTTACAAACCTATCGTTCCAAACATTTCTGTGAATGATTTTACTTATTAATGATTTTACCTCATTTTACTTAAGTCAAGATTGGAGAGGGAGTTACAAAGCCTGGAGAAGACATTTGGAGAAGAAAAATAATGTAGCTTTTAGTTTAAATGTGTTCATATCCTTCCATACGAATATGTATGCGTATATATGTTAAATTAGAAATACTACGTAATCTTGATAAAATCATTAAATTACTTTATGTATTTTCTTTTCTCAATAATTCATGTTTCGTTTATTTTGAATGAAATATCATCATGCTGATAACAAAATTTTAAAAATTTGTTAAAGTGGAAACACAATATCTTTAAAATGACTCGCGGCTGATACCTACCTAAATTATTGAATTCAAGCCAGATGAAAAGACAGGGCATAGTATAATTTTTCTGCAAATAAATCGATACACAGAATTTCGTGATAACTATATTTAGAAAGAAAGTTTGGACTTTCTCGCCATACTTTACGCCTCCATTACATATTCATTTTAAATATTCCCGCACTGCTGTAGTGAAAGCTAAGCACCTTGAACTTGACGCTATCGTATGTTTGGTCGGGCTTTGCCTTGATATTCGAAATTATCATAAATGATATATGATGATTAGAATTTAATAAAAAAAAACTTCTTAGAGTAACACTATCATTATTTTTCCTTTCTTATCAATTAAAAAGTACGTGCATCAAATACCAATAAAAATGCATATGTAAATTCGTTATTGTGTATTAGGTATTGTCCCAAGTTAACAGGTCTTTTTTTAAAAATTACATTATTCCTAAAATATACAATAATCTTTATTGATTAGAAAGTGATATGAATTCCCACCCAAAGAGTGATTGAAACGCTATGCTATGTAAGCACAACTTTGCATGGTTCAAGTAAACTGTCCTACCTCTCCACAACAAAGATATCATTTCCTAAGAACAAATCTCACTCGAGAAAAACAAACGTTTCTTTGTGGGTCAAAGCCTCGCATATTTACCATTCCTCTTAGAGCTGCATGGATTAGAGTTCGTAACAGATGAAACAGCATTATTTACCATAACTGTGTCCTATTTTATTTTAATTATTACTTTTGAAATTCATGTTTACGTACGAGCTTATAGAATCATTATTTTATTAAATTAATTTATTACTCCTCCAGCACCCTTTAGATTATGCAAGCTTGTTTGATGCACATGACGAGTACAAAGCCAATAATTTCTAATTTACTTTAGTTTATCGCTCGAAAAGAGCTGTTTTTTTTTTTATATTTCTAAAAAAACCAATATAAAATTGATTTTTTGGTCATTTTTTCAGGTCGTGTTAAATTTTACTATAATTTATAAAATAATCCGTGCAATAAATTTCTCCCCTGTATGCTTCATAATTTTCCTATACACTCTATCTGTATTGAATGCAAAAGACGTCATAAATAATGAGAAACTGGGCTGGAGAGAGTTTTTGTAATTTTTCAGATCCATCAACGTTTATGGTTTTCGTTCTGTTCACCCATTCATTATAAATCTACTTTAATTTTTATTTGTAAACACTTTAATAAAATTCTTAGCATTAATTAGTTCAATGATATTTTTACTTTCAGTTGTGTTACATCTGAAGCTTTAGGGATGATTATCTGTTATTGCGTCATTATGAATGAAAAATCATCCAACGCAGAGGCTAATACGAAGAATGGATAAATAAAGAAAGAATACACAGATGTCGATGTTATTTTTTCGGACTACTATTATTTTGCGGTAAATCGCGCTTCCATTAATAGCAATATTTCACAGGGAATAGAGACAATTTAGGATAATTATTTTTGAGATTATTAAAGGATTCGAAAATAAAATTGAGAAAACGTTTAGAGAGTTGGTATTCTGGTTGAAGCGAAGGTAACAACCTCAATGCGGAAAAGAGCCTCAGTCTTGACCTTTAATAACGGCGGTGTATTTCACCTTCACCTCGTTTCTCCTGAAACTGAGTCAGCGTGGATCATTGGCGTTTTTTTTTTTTTTTTTTTTTTTTTTTTTTTTTTTTTTTATTATACCAATATAAAGAGTAGTGTTTAGTATTTATTATTTTTGGGGAGGGGTTGATGTGAGAATTTATTTTAAGAAGAATATTTTGCGGTTAAGATGCGTTGACAACGTGAATCGGTTGTGCCATCTGTCAAACTTCAGCAAATGAAGGAAGAGCGGTGTTTATTAATAATGTCTCTCGTTGCTTCAATTTGATGAGGATATGATGAACTATAATTATAATATTTCAAGAATAATATATATTTATATAACTTACGACATGCATTCCTACTCTATTTATATTAGATTTACGCGATTTGTGAACTTTGTATCTGGTTGTTTGTGGTGGGTCAATAGTCAACTCAAAGGAATGTTACATACACATATATGACAATGGCAAAAACTTCTGCCAGAGTTAATTGACACAGAGTAAAAATATATCAAATAGTAGGAATATTTTTTACGTTTTCATTATATCAAAATACATTAACTAACATAATAAGTAACTGAAATAACTACAATAAACACTTCCATTAATATAAGTTTTATACATACTTGTCCATATTCTGGGCTAAAGATTTTAAGTATTAATCTTCAAAAAGAAGAAGACTAAAGAATACCACTAAAAGAATGAAGGAGGTTCCATATTTAAGTAGATTAGGGTCTCAAAAATTTTCTTTTATTGACTTTTATATAGTCTAAGTCATGTTGTATTTTGACTGTATAAAAGACAATAAAAGAAAATTTTTGGGACCCTATCTGCTTAAATTTAGAACCTCCTAAATATTTTATTTATTCTTAGTTAAATCAACCTTGAACAAAATGGCCGGCCATACTGGACCAGCCAGCCTCTAATAAGTAAGTGGTTAGGCAGATTTTATCTTACCTCGAAGGCTACCTTGTTTAATTATTTGTAACTAATATGCAATAACTTGGGTCTTTGACAATATAGGAGATTGACTATGTTACCCTTCGTTTAGTTTTGCGTGATGGCGGTCACATCACCGTCTTGAATTTCAGTAGGATAAATAGTACTTCCTCGAAACCTAAGATACTGCTGACCCCTACATTTAATTTATCAATATATCTCCACCAACTAATTTATTATTATCATCTGTGATACCACAAAGCAAATTTCATATCTCCTCTCTTCCAAATGTAGGTAACCTTTTTGAAATCAACCATTATCTTTTCGTATCTTTAAACCTACTTTAAGTCAAATGCATTAAACAATCTCATTACCTACCGGTTAACTGATTTTCAATGACTGCACATGTTTATACATATATGTTATAAAAATACTGCTATCCACTCATTCTTTTCTGGTCATCCCGAGTTTTGAGAAACGTAAAGGAATGGTATACAATTGGTCCACAATCAACTCTTAATTAATTTCCTTTAACTGTCATTACAGATTTGGTAAACGATTTTCTGAATGAATAATTGGCAAATAGTCATCAAACTGGCTTTGGGGCAGTTAGTACCACTTGTAATAACCGTAACTCAAAACTAACCTGAGTATTTTAATTTCGAAAATGGTTTATGGTGGAAGAGCCCTGTGGTTTGAAAGGGGACTAGAATGGCATCCCATTTGGAAAGCTGTTATCTAGATACACCTAGAGACTGTCTCTTGCTGATAAGAATCGCCCGTGTTCAATTCTGCTCCTGGGTTACGCTTTCTAAAGACTCCTTTCTCAAACACATTTCCCTACCATCCTAATTAGCTGTTTTTATTGTTGATTCTAAATATATCATTATTACAATATATAAATGTATTATTTATGAAATATTTAATCACTAAAATAAAATAAAAAGTGGAGCTTCCAGCTCGTAACTGGTCTCCATCAATTCATTATACAATATTTGATGGCAGTGGGACACATCCTTTTTAAGTAAAGTGATTGCTATCTGGAAGCCAGATTAATCATAAGAAAAAGGATATTAACATTGATCCTTCTAAATAACAGTGCTTAGTTTGTTTATTTATAAATTCAAATTTAATAAAAGTGATAACTACTTGAAATAGATTACTATGTTTTACAATATTGGATTAATTTTGTGATTTAATTAATAGGAATAATTAATTAATTTACCCTCAAATATTGTATATTATGACTTTTTCCCTCGCAGTGATCGGTTTAAGATGAATACGCCAATAATAATATAGCTGCATTAGAAAACCAATGAAGTGGAAGTAAAATAAAACTGGCAGATCACATTTCCAGCCTAGAAGTGAAGGCAGCTAACGAAAAAAATATAGTATTATTATTATTTGTATTTAGGACGGTAGAGCTTGAATCGATTGACGGTTTTGATTATTAAATATAAAGATTGGTTTTTTGAACTGTAAATAAATATTGATTTAAAAAAAAATCGAACTTTTATCTTGAGCCATAGAGCTCTAGGGATGCTCTGCCTTCCTACTTTTACCTGCTTAATCCCATCATGAATCAAAATTCCCAAGTTCGTAACTGCGACTCCTTTTTCCTATCTACTCACTCACCAATACTACTACTCAGTCCAATCCAAGTTTCATGTTAATAGTTTTTACCGAAGCTATTCCGCCCCCTAACCCCAGTTTAGGTAGTTTTTATCTTACCTCGAAGGCTACCTTGTTTATTTATTTGTAACTGATATGGGCTCTGCAATAACTTGGGTCTTTGACAACATAGGTGTGACATATCGATTATAATAATTCTGTATTTTAACTTATGAAATGTTGATATTATTGTTAATTCAATCATAAGTTTTATTCGATTGTTATGAAACTTGTTAGATGTGAAATAAACATGATTTATAAGGTTAAAGGTATTTATTCCTGGATTTAACATTGGCGAAGCGCAAAAGAATCTTTGATAAAGGAAAGAAATGGAAGCAGTTTGAAGAGGGAGACGCCGTCTGGGTGTTAAACCCATCTGGTAAAGGATACGTAGAAGGTCGAATACAGAAGAAAGAAGGCAAGACACTTTACTGGGTTATTGTTAATGGGAAGAGGCAGAGAAAGCACCCAGACCAACTCAGGGAGAGATTCGAAGCTCAAGAAGATGGGGAGGAGATGTGACATATCGATTATAATAATTCTGTATTTTAAATTATGAAATGTTGATATTATTGTTAATTCAATCATACGTTTTATTCGATTGTTATGAAACTTGTTAGATGTGAAATAAACATGATTTATAAGGTTAAAGGTATTTATTCCTGTATCTAATAATAGGAGATTGACTATGTTGAAGTGAAATATACAAAGAGTAAATGAAAAACATATAATATTACACTGATATCAGCACAACTTAAAAATTATAAATGACAAATTACAATAAAGAAGGTAAGAATTAGGGCATGACATAGGAATACAGAAACAAAAAAATATTTATAGAAACATCCCAGTACAAACAAATTTGTACCTTATTAAACGGGATTGAAATCGATAAGAGTAAAAAAGTAATGAATTTATCGTAATCATAGCTGGAAGGGTAGACGCACGCTATTTTGTCGATAAAAATTGGAAAATCCAAAATAGAGAATAGGTGCCAATGATGATTTACTTATTGATGTGTCGTTAATATTTAATCCAGAAATTATACATAACACAATGTCAAGTTTTCTTGGCTGTGTCCTTACTTTTATGAAATCAGTGATCCTTATCATTAATAAGAAATATGTGTAATATGGAAGAAAGTTACTTCCTGGATTATTTGCGTATGGTACGAACTGAGTGATATTTAGAAAGGGAAAAATCATTAATTCCTCAATATCCTTGTTTTTGTTCCATCTTACACGTTTTATCATAAAATAGACCCTCAATTTACTAATCAATATTGCTTACAAAAGTGAGAACAAGATTATAATTATGAGGTGTACGTTTCAAGCAGTACGTACTCACGGCGGAGCCATCAGCTGGCAGTGACTGAGGTCGTAAAAGCAGCGGATAACAGTAAATCCGAGGATGACCTAGATGGAGGGTGAAAGGTGCCTGATGGCCATCTCGGAGTAACTGTCAGGTCTTCATCTTGAGGAATGTCCGAACGGTCGTCTTCTTCTTAGGATGGTCCGGACCAACGTTGTAAGTGACCTCAATGCTCCGGTCTCTTGGCTAGTACGCTCTTATGGATTGTTAGCTAGCTTAAGATGACTTTAAATGTTATCGGGAGGAGTGGGTTATTAAAAAAATAGTCCAGCATATTCCGGAATATGTATCTTTATTAATAAAAAAAAAAAACATTTCGTAGAATTATACACTCATCTCATTTTTTTTTTTTTTTTTTTGTTTTAAGATGAGTATGATTTTAAAGATGATCAACTTACGGCATCATGAGGTTTTTTTAGTTAATTATAAATGTGTAGTTGTGTTATTATAAAACACTGAAGCTCCTGTCTGTCGGGAGGGAGGCTATTTAAAGAAATAAATGAAATGTTCAACAACTTTAAGGTTTTAATTTAAGATTTTGTTGACCACAGAAAATAATAATTTAATTTGAACATAATTAATTAGGAATTGTAAGTTTGTCAATACTAACTAAATATTTCGTCTGCTAAAAAAACCTTCTTTCAGATTTACAAGGGATTGAGTTAACCCCACATTCTTTGTGGTGACTCATTGCAATGCCAGAGCAATTGGATAGTCCCTCATTCTTATTTTTTTACTTTCACTTATCTATATATGAAGTACATAGTACGGAAAAGTATAGCGATCGACATCCGGATTTCAATGGAAATATGTTTGATTTCCCCTGAGTCCAAATAACTAAGTACCGCGAAATGGTGTGTATTTGTGTGTAAACAGACTAGCTCAAAAACTACAAACCTTACTAACCTGAAATTTGAAGAACCGATGTAGTATTATGCTTGCAGAGCCGAATTTTCACAAGTAAAAACTTTTATTCAACAATAAAAGAAATGAGTCTACTTTAGAGAGCACATAAAAACAAAAATGTGTGAATTTGAGGAATGGAGTTTACTTATTTATCATAACATGTCAATTCCTAATATAAGTAAGTGTTGCGCGCAGCGCACCAGATTTTGATTTTTTTTCCCTAAACTAATGAAATAAGTGCTTTCCGAAATTGATACCAATTAAACAATTCAAACATGTTACTTATATATTTTTTATACAGAATTAGTATCCGCATTGAGTTGAACGGAATTGAGCAATTTATTTCTGATCCAGGTTTGTTGTATTCAACTTCAAAAGACCGGAAGGATGTTTAGAAAGGTCTATCAATTCATTCGGTATCATTTCTGTAATGGAGCCAGTACAGGGATGAGCCATGGTTGTAATCGAAATTAAAATGTTATTTTTGTAATTTATGCAGTAACCTTAATCGAACTTTATAGGGGGGAAAGGGCAAATAATTTGGTAGTATTTATAAGTATACAATATTTCTGTTTAGCCTATTGTAGATGTTTTGTAATTTTAAGTCTTATAAAACGGATAAAAAGTTGTTTCAAAGATTTAGTTTTGGATCAATGAAGTTATAAAATACTGATTGGCTCATCAAGCAAACTACCCTTATAGATTATTTAACACAAAAATTACGTCAGATATGAATTCTGCATCCGTTTATTCAATAAATTAAAAAACATTTTTTTTCACCCAATTCAAAGTGTTGACATTTTTTAATCAAACTTTGGAAATTTTCCTTTAAATCGCCGTAACTTTTTTACATTTTACGCAAATTCAGCTTAAGTTGGTACCTGTGTGGGTAGCTGAGGAGAGTCTCAGCTTTCTTTTGATGTATGTAAATGCATAATTCGACATATGCGGAAGAAAAACTTATTTGAATAGTTAAGAAATATTAAATTCATTTTTATTTTTAACTCGAGTATAGGAAGATAAAACCAAAGCCTTTTCAGGCGTATTTCCATCCAATATTTTGGTTAAACATGTAAAATTCATCATTTCAATGTAAAATTTTTAGTTCAAAATTTTTACTTCAATGTAAAAGTTTTTTTATTTGGATGAAATTTCATATTTGAGGGTTGTTTTGGATATTGAATTCGAATGCGATATCGGTTTTCTTTAAAAAATATTATAAATAATATTGACAGAAATTTTTTTTTTTTAGACCAAGGATTGATTTTTTTTATTGAATTGAATATATATATATATATATATATTTGAACTTCTGTTAAGTTTTACGGTGTAAAAAATTATTGTAGGTATTTTACTTGAAGTTGATTGTTTTTACACCAATTGTTTGTTTGTTGTTTTCAGTGAGAGAACAACACTATACCTACGAAACCATGCCTTTATAGGAAATTACATATCAAGAACACTTGGGTGTTAGTCGTCCATAAGTGTAGGCTCCCTTCTGATCCACATCGCCACTCCCTGCTGCCTATATCCTATACCGGTGTCTGATTCATTGCTGAGGTGGCTTTACGCATTGCATACTTTCAAATTCGTGGTTTGTGTAATGAAGGTATCATAGCCATTTCATCACCACTTCTACTGCATTCCTTATCTACTGCACTGCATCTTCCTAATTAGGTTGTGGATATTCCCAAATCAATTCACGTTTAATACTTTTGGGTAATGTTATTTGTTATTTTAAACATAATTTATACTGTTGCCATGCTATCAGAGGGATGCCTCGCTAAGAGTAGAGGAGTCTTCGGACTGAAAAACAAAGGGCCTAGTTACGGAGGGTAACGGTACCGACGTGAATCCTCCGCTAACGGGTTGACGCAGGCCGTTCCATTCAGCGTGGGGCCACTCCCACGCCATTACCCTCATCGCAGCTGTCTCCGAATTGTCGCTATCTTCTCCCCGTCTTCCTCGTCGTGGGAGAAGGAGCCCTCCCTGGCTGTTCTCCACTTAGGGCTAACTGTAAGGCTCTTTGTGTCGTTGGTTTCCTTTGTGATGGTGTTGCCATGTTTGTCATTCCCTAGTTACAGTACTTTTTGGGAGGCAGGGACCGCTGATAGCTGTAACAGACTGCTCTCCAATATACATTTTTATTATCATAATCGTTAGGTCACGGGTGTATACTACCAAGACAAAATAATCAAATGATTTTCGAATTTTCTTGGACAAAATAATCAAATGGTTTTCGAATTTTCTTGGACAAAATAATCAAATGATTTTCGAAGTTTCTTGAACAAAATAATCAAATGATTTTCGAATTTTCTTGGACAAAATAATGTGCAAATGGTTGGAATCGCGGTCGTAATAAATAGTAGTTACCCATGGAAAATACCGAAAAATTCGAATGTGGTTAATATAATACTCTATAAAGCTTGACAGCTGCTTCAGTCTCCTCCCAAAGAAAAATAGTAAAAATGCAGTTTTCTGCTCTAGCTGTTTTTATCCTGTCAAAACTGTATAAATATCAATATAAGGTGATTAGAAAGGCGATTAAAGGCAGGAGTTTCAATATTTTCCAAATAAAAAGTTACTAGACATTAGCTGAGTAAAAAAAAAAAAAGTTACCTTTAAGGAAATTGAAATTAAAATTGAGTTAAATTAAAGTAAAAAAACCTGGTGCGTGCGCGCAACACACAAATTTCACTTACCAACTTACTTAGATTAGAAATTAATGCGTTTTGTTAATTGCCACTTCTCAAATGAACAGAACGGCTTTAATTATGAACAATGGTCTGTCATTAATGGCGTACTCCGCATGCGTGGGCTCAACGAGTTTTATGAGTTGACAGAATATTTTTATTTTTTTTTCTCCTCTTTATGTTTTCTTTATTTTTATAATATCTCATATTTAGCCATTTCTTATTTTTATGCGTAACGAGAGACAGTTAATTTCTCCATATAAACAAAACCAAAGGTACTTTATAGGAAGCAAACAAACAAAAAATACCCCCCAAAAAAAGCCCCCTCAGAACATTTTAATAATGATAAAGCTTACCTGATATTAAAGAACACCTAATTTTCATTTAACATGACGAATTTGATAAAAATAAAAGTAAATAAAAAAAAAACACGTGAAAATGATATAAAATTTATTAAGTAAAGTCCCCCCTCCGGTTGATCAATTTTGATGAATTTTTTACAGTCATATCTCGGGCATATAAATAGATCAAATACTCAGTTTAATCAAAATCGTTAGAGCCGTTTTTGAGAAAATCGAAAAAACTTAAAAAGTTATTAAATAAAGTACCCCCTCCCTTTGAGCAATTTTGATGAAATTTTTGCTGTCACATCGTGGGCATATACATACACTAAATACCCAATTTCAGGTTCGCACGGCTTATAGTTTTCGAGCTAGTCTGTTCACACACGCACGCACGCACGCACGCGCGCGCACACACACACACACACACACACACACACACACACACACACACACACACACACACACACACACACACACAGACCATTTCGCGGGACTTGGTTATTTGGACTCAAGGGACCCCAAAACGTGTATTTCCGTTGAAAACCGGAAGTCGAAGTTTTTCACGATCGCAATACTTTCCTTACTATATATTTCATATATTCGTATGAAAGTAAAAAACTAAATTAAGTTCAATTATTTTTTTAATGATTTACAATCTCTCTCTATATAAGTGGCTTTATCCTGACTGACAGAATCAACGCAGAGCAAAAACTACTAATGATAGAAACTTGAAGTTCGGAATTTAGATTTCAAACGCGATGTAGGTAACTACTAAGAAAGGAATTTCAAAAATGCAACCCTTAAGGAGTTTAAACGACGAAATTGTCGCCCAATTTAACTCTAACGGACACCTATTTTTGAAATTCGAGAAAAAATATCTAATTTGGACTCATTTTAAAGATCTTGATATGGATTTGCAATCCTAGTGTAATTTTCCATCCTTAATCGAATGAAACAATTTCCATCTCGATAGAACAAACCGTACCCGAAATATAGAGTTTTTCCACTTTTGGCCGTTTTGCCCCACTGTGGGGCGTTCCCTGCTAGTTACAGGGGGAAGGTAAACGCCTGATCCTTTATTTAAACATTGCATATTTTTTTAAAATGATTTTTTCATAAAAAAAATCCTAAAACATACTTCTAGTTTTATTATTCGTCATAATTTTTTTTTTTTCATTGAAATTTGAAAAAAATGTATTTTTCATTATTTTTTAATTATTGATAATTGTTTATGAATTGTGTAAATGTTGCGAATGTCTGAGGGTTGCGAATATATTCACAAAAAGCTCAAACGATGAGGATATTACTTCATTCTCTTTGAATGGCTTTCTTCTTCTTATTTTTTTTTTTTAAATAACGTTAAAAAAGTATTGCAATAAAAATTTGATATGCCCAGAGGGATTTTATTTATGTTTCTTCAATTATCAGTTTTAAAGGATATTCAAGGCTAATGTATTTTGGCTCATGTACATACAAAATTATTCGTTTATCGTCATATCATCATGTGTCGTTAGAACCACTCCAAAATCGATTTTTTTCCATTATGAGTAATTAAAAATCTTTTATAAAAATGTATTTGTATATATCCTCTGCTGAAAGCTTTTATGACAAATTACTTTGATGTATCTTATATTAGATTAATGTTTAGAATACGGTGTTGAAATGTTTTAGAAAAGTCGCCAATGAATCACCGTTACGTCCAACAAAGGTTTTTGCACCAAATTAGTCACCACTTTACCTGCCACGCTGAACCCAACTAGCCAATACCTCTTTGGCTTGCTAATGCTGTAATCTCCTTGAACGTGCTTCTAATCCTATAAAACTCCCCAGCTGTTGGGCTAAGGACAGCATGCCTCCAGTATCTATCTCCTTCTGATACTCTGTGTCCTTCCTTGAGCAGTCAGTGTTCCTTCAACCTCCTCCCGGTGAGCTCTCTCCGATCAACCTTCCTCCGCTGTTGAACTTTCCATTCGAAACCACCGAATTCTTGGTGAGACCTCCATATTGTACTATTGTATTATATTTATGGGGTTATTTTCTCCTAAAGCGACCTACATTCTACGCCTTTTATTTTTTTCATTTTTAGTATAAAATAGAAAGATAAGAAGAGGGAATAATGCATTAAATGTGAATTTATCTGTCACACTCTTAGGATATTAATATATAAGTATATGAATACTCATATTTGTACTCCAAAAATAGTTATAATTTTATATTACCTCCTTCGATATATTATCCTATGTAATACCTGTTTTTTCTTTGTGAAATAATATTTTACACTTCGAAACTCACTTTCCACCAATATTAACATAAAAGAATTCGACACGACACAAAGAAACAGTTTAATTCTTAATATGTCATTTCTCATAATTTATTTATTTACAGCATATCTTCGTTGATACTTAATCAAAACAAATATTTGAACCATTAATGCTTACGGTTGAATATCATAAAAAATCTTTCTTGATCCCCTTAAATTTCAATCTAAAAAACTCGGACCAAATATAGCAATATTATATTATCTTATAATTATATAATGGATAGTATATTATTTTCATATTTTCGTTAATTATTTCACCATTCAATAATGAATTGCATTTCCTGATGTCTAGGTTATACTATAATGTATTTTTTATTTCAGTGACCAATACAGTATGAGATTACTGTATTGGTCACTGAATATTAAATATTAATATTATCTAATATTAATGTTTAAAATTATTATGTACTAATATTTAATAGAGGGATCAATGAAAGTCTAACGTTGCTTAAATATCTGCCTGCATTCCCTTCCATATCCTTGTAATACCTGATGTTATCGTAGAAAAGCATAAACAGTACCAAGCAATGCTACATATATTTATATAGCATTAACTAAGTTAGATAATCCTCATATACTTACCTTTCTGAATTCATAGATTATATCATCCTATTGATTCAAAGTTTGTGATGTGAATACTCTCAAAGTGCTATTTTTATTCAGAGTTATTTAACATTCAAATTAATTAAGTTTTTATAATATAAAATAATCTGTTTTCATATTCTAAAATTGAATAATTTGAGAACAGAAATTATTCATTGTCATTCTTTTCCATATTTTTCGCAAGGTCTTTATCTGAAAAAACAGTTATATAATATTATATTGTTATGCTCTTTTTTTTTTTTTTGAGAAAAAGAATAATATAATTCTATTATTACATTTTTGTCAAAGGAAAAATGATGGCTGTAAAAAACCGGACAATATGCACAAATGCGTTTATTTTTCAATAATTATATATATATATATATATATATATATATATATATATATATATATATATTAGTTTTGTTCATTTGCCTCTAAAACACTCGGAAATAAATTTTTACCTTATTTGGAGTACGGTAACCCGTGCGACTTGAATCGAATCATGTTCACACATGTTGCGCGGCAGTAGCGGTGCGTTTTCACGGCATTTGTCATTTTTCCTCAATTATTCTCGCGATTAACTCGTATTGTTTTACATTTAAAAGATGGCAGTGGAATTAAAAAGCAATAAAAAATGTGTTTTCTTTGTTGGTGATGTCAATTACCAAATAACAGGCGCAAAGTTACCGTCTAATCGTCAAGTTCTTGCAGTACTTTTTTTTAACATTCGCGAAGTTAAATTGACTGTTAATGAAATTGCTAATCTCGTCATTCAGGGGTGTATTATGTTTTTGCAAAAAGCTAAAATCCCTACCAGAGCTATACCTAACAGTGTAAAAAAACTTGTGGATCTTCAGCATGCTTGGAGGGAGTTGCAAAAATTTCTAAAAAAATACAAGATATTTACAACATTATTTTCTCGATTAAACATTGATAAGAATTTCCTCCAGAGACCCGCTTCTACATGGGATAAAGATTAAAGTGTTTTCTTTAAGGACAGTTAATGATACGGCTGAAAGAGCTGGAAAAACTTATGCAAGATTTGCATGGTTTTATTACTCCAAAGGAAGACCAAAAGCAATTTTTGCTACGCTGTGTTCAGGAGCATAGAAATCTCTACCCAGACTGTAAAAAAGAGAATAAAGAAAAGAAAATATCCTGCCTGATCAGTAATTTTATCTTCTTTTAATAAACATTTCATAAAAAAATTAATATTTCAGTTGATTTAGCTTTATAACGGAAAGGGTTAAAAACAGCAATTTTCAAAATCTTCTGTCGGCACGTGTTAACGTTGACGTAGGAAGATGAAATTTTGTATTTAAGTAAGTCTGGGTAGTTTAAAAAGAAATAGGAGGTATGCATTTCAATATCTAAAAAAAAAAAATTTCTCCTATATCCTATATAAGGGACACCCTAATATATATATATGTATATTTTTACTTTCACTTACCTATATATGAAATATATAGTAAGTGGAAGTATTGCGATCGTGAAAAATTTCGACTTCCAGTTTTCAACGGAAATACACGTTTTGGGGTCCCCTGAGTCCAATTAACCAAGTCGCGCGAAATGGTCTGTGTGTGTGTGTGTGTGTGTGTGTGTGTGTGTGTGTGTGTGTGTGTGTGTGTGTGTGTGTGTGTGTGTGTGTGTGTGTGTGTGTGTCTGTGTGTGTGTGTGAACAGACTAGCTCAAAAACTATAAGCCCTGAGAACCTGAAATTGTGTATTTAGTGTATGTACATGCCCGCGATGTGACAGCAAAAATTTCATCAAAATTGCTCAAAGGGAGGGGGTACTTTGTTTAATAACTTTTTAAGTTTTTTTCGATTTTCTCAAAAACGGCTCTAACGATTTTGATTAAACTAAGTATTTGATATATTTATATGCCCATGATATGACTGTAAAAAATTCATTAATATTGATCAACCGGAGGGGGGACTTTACCTTATAAATTTTGTATAATTTTCACGTGTTTCTTTTATTTACTCAATAACGGTTTTAACGATTTTGATCAAACTTGGTATTTGATGTATTTATATGCCCGAGATATGACTGTAAAAATTTCATCAAAATTGATCAACAGGAGGGGGGACTTTACTTAATAAATGTTGTCCAATTTTTAACTTTTTTTCGATGATCTCAAAAACGGCTTTCACGATTTTGATCAAACTGGGTATTTGATGTATGTATATGCCAAAGATGTGACAGCCAACATTTCATCAAAATTGATCAACCGGTGGGGGCACTTTATTTCATAACTTTTTTTCCAATTTTTCAATTATCTCAAAAACTGCTTTAACAATTTTCATCATATATTTGATACAATTTTCATCATATAATTGTTTAATGAAAATTAGGTGTTATTTAATATCAGGTAAGCGCTATCATTATTCAAATGTTCTGAGGGGATTATATAGCAAATGAAAACAAAAATAAGAAATAAATGTGGAACAATGAGTAACTTTGAGAAGTGGCATTAACAAAACGCATTAATTTCTTATCTAAATAAGTTGGTAAGTGAAAGTTGTGTGTTGCGCGCACGCACCAGATTTGATTTTTTTATAGCTAAAGCGTTTTTTAAAGCTACCATTTTTATTCTCAATTATCCCGAGTTCAGATTAGTACAAATAAAACACGTAAAAGAAATCACTAGCGGTTTCTTTTATTTTTATTATTATATCAAAGAGGAAAAATATAGATTCGATTGACATTAAGATTTTCATAATTTTATTTGTACCTTACTCGTATATGAGACTATGGGGCTATCTATATTCCCTATGACTTCTTGTTTGTCAGTTTCATTGCTCTCTAGTATAACTATGTAATACTCGATATAATTGTTAAAGTAATTAATAAAGATGCATATCGTACTTAATAAGCTTGTTGAATATGAATGAATGGTAAGTGATATCTACATATATGTACCTAAAAAATAAAAATAAATGTTGAACATTCGAAATAAAGGAAATAATAATTTATAATTGAGAATAAAATAAAAATTTGAAATGAAATAATATAGACCTTAAAATAAAAAAACAAAACAATATATTTGCTTATTTCCTTTAAACAACAATATAAAGAAAAACGTAAATAGGCTTTTAAGATCACATAACTTACACAATTCTTCCTTCTTTTTTTTTATATGTATTTCTCCGATATTTAAATATTAATGTCAATCATTCTAGTTATATTAGGAATCCGGAGTATTATCGAATTAACTACTACAAATCGATTATAGTGTATTGTTCTATTGAATTTATTTAAAATGAGTTAAATATTAAAGTTATTTATTATTATGTCGATGACATTAAAGATTTCAGCAGATAAACTATGAAATCTTAATTATAAAAGCTGTGAGGCTACATCCATTTCTTGGAACATTAGCCTTTTGATTATTTTAATATTTATTTATGCAATAATGCTGTATAGAATTAAACAAAGTTTTATTTCATTTTATTGTTTAAAATTATATGATAATAAATTTTTTTGTTATGGTAGTGTTAATGATTATTCCATTCTATAAATATATTTATTTAGTTTTTTTAGTTGTAGGATGATCATCAAGTTAAGGTTTTCTAAAAATGCGTATATTCCGTTGAACTATCATTAGCTATCTTGCCATACTTGATAGAACATCATTATTTATAACATAAAACATATCTTGAATATATTTTATCATATCATCATTTATGTATGATGAAATATCTGCGTAACATTGTTTGCTTATTTTAGCATTAATAGTGGTTAACCGTCATATATGTATTAATGATCAACCCTCATCCAAAATAACTTAGGAAACCCCAACACCTTATCATCTTTGTAATTTATTTTAATTGTTTTAGGTACATGGTTCACTGTCAGCTTGCCCACGGTATAGTAAATAACAATATTTTCTGTTATGCACACTACATATAATTTTCTTACGTTTTTATTATAATAAATATAATCATTTTATACTTATTTATTGAATAATATATAAAAACAAATTTTCTACCATTTAATCATTTTTCAAAAGTGTAATATAATATTTCTGCGTTATCAAAAAATTATTTTAACGTTTTAAGTAAGAAAAAAAAAAAGTTTTTGAGTTTAAATATTTTCAAAAGGATTTAAAACCTCTTAATAATTACGCCAACTCTTTCGTTAATATATTTTATATAGATTTAAAATTTTTTTTATTTTATTTTTTACTCTGTGCTTAAATTTACTCCTGTCTAATGTGAATAGCGATGAGTATACGAGTATTTGATATTTTGGCAGTAGAGTATTGCCCGGCAAGCAATTCTTCCTTTCATGATTTCATTTTCATTCATCTTTATATAAAGTGTGATAAATCCTTTTTCTAAAACTCGTCAAAAAAAAAAAATCTCCGCCGTAAAAAAAAACAAACAATATATTTTTAAAAAAATCTAAAAATCAACCTTTTTTTGTATTTTGCAGTGTGAGTGGAGTTTTTGCTGAATATATATTTTAGCCATATTATACGGTTTTACAAATAGAATTTAAATAAACATTAAAATGTAGGTACTTATTCCATTTTGAAAGAAGACCATGTATTTCTTTATATTGCTTAAAGTCAGACAAAAAAGATCATGGAACGTATATATTTCAAAAACTGAATAAATGACATTTCAGAATAATAAATGAATTCCATATGATTGGATGCATGAGCTACTGATGGAAATGGAATGGGGTTCCAAGAATGGTAATGAAGGTTTGTGTTGAATATTAAAAAAAAGGGAGGAAATTCCATTGGATGACCATTAGTAACTAGAAACAGCGCCTAGTGAATATGGATTAAAGGTTTAAAGAAATCAGCGGTTGGTGATAGATGAAATGAAAAAATCAGGTTTTTAAACAAGAATATGAAGAAACGATAATACTAAAACTAAATGTGCTAAGATAAGTCGAACATTTTAACAAATTGCCTGCAAGGAGACAAATAAACAGCATATTGGGTGCTTTAAACATTGAGAACAAAAATACTGATGTAAAATTTTCGTGGAATGACGACTTACTAACTCGTGATATAGAAATATTCTTTTGATTGCTGAAAAACTGGAGATATTATTAAGATTTAAGATACAGAATACTAAAAATTAGGGGCAGTTTCGAACATAAAAATATATTATAATGTTAAATTTTTAGACGAAATTACCTATTATAAACAGTGAAAAACAAAAAACTTATACTCTTTTTAAAACACTGCATAAGCTACAATTGGAAAATTATTAATCATACAATCGAAACATAGTTATTAGTAGCTACTACAAAAAACAAGCATCCCATTTTTATTTTTGTAACAAGTTAAAATATTTCCAATATTTACATCTTCATTGAAATATGCTGATTTATGAAGAACAACTTCAAGTCTATAAAGCTCAGCAGATAATAATGAATATCCTATTATACAATACATTCCTGACCTCAATGTACTATGACAATATTGTTTGCAGAATAGCTCGTGCATATCTATCTCTGAATCGACCTCGTCGTCATTCATATCTATTCTGCTCAATAACATTCTCCACAGTCAAACATCAGTGCAAAACCGAATAAGTTCATTGGCAAAACTGTTGAAATGTAAGTTTATGAAGACTGGTATTATAAATTAATTTATTTTATTCGTTGTAATCATTTTACGATCGTTATAGCTCACTCGTTTTTGTTTTTTCTTATTTCCTCATTATTAATTGTATTTTCTTATTTCTTATATCCTTCCCCTTACGTCATATATTATTGAACACATTACACATATTGACAAATTATTTCGATACAGCTTGTGCCCTATAGATACCTTTCGAGATAATAGTCTTGGATCAATTGATCAACTCGAATAATGTCCTGATAACAATAAAGATAACTAACTATCCTTCCTTAAGGACTGTCCAAAATGTCTTAGATAATATAGAATCTCTAAACATAAAATTTACGTAATATAAAACAATAGTGATATTCCGCTTTCTTATAGACAGGCGGAAGAATTCAAAACTATAACAAGCAAGGGAAGAGGCACGAATGAGGTATGAATGCTATCCTTCCCTATGTCGGAAATGTCATTATTATTTTAGTTGGCTATGGATTTGGTGATTTTTGAAATGTGATTTTCAGGCTCTGATTAATAAGAAAAAAATATTTTGTTCCTAAAAATTAGCAAATGGGTGTTACATTGTTGAATCAACTTCAGCTTTGAGAACTGAAGTTACGTACATTTCCTTCCACACCAACTAGGAAGCCACTGGTACTTTCTTCGTGTGCCCATTTACGTCTGGATTGGGTGTGTTAGTTGGAGGCGACCATTTCAGTATTTTGTGTATTATGTAAAAACTCTATTATTAATAATAGCTGTAACAATCTTTCAAATTTAACTATTAATTTATAAATGTAAGTTGATTATAAATGAAGTAGAATAATGAAAAACATCTGACTCATTCGAATGCAGGTTTCCAAAACAATCAACATGGATGATTCTCGAACAAAGAGCAACTGCTTGCTTCTACGGAGACAAACCCGCCATCGAGGACTCATTTTTTTACATGTAAACACTTTCTGTCAACAGAAATGTGACTGATGAAAGGAAAATGATAACATATTTTTATGTTTTTGTCGAAATTGAATTTTTTTTTCTTATTCGTCATTGTCATGGGTTGTCACAATCATAATTTTTCTTTCATGCTAGATATTTTGGCTTGTAGTATTCATTTATTTGACAAGATTTGTTGCACTGACTGTAAAATTACGGAAGAAGAATCGAAACTACTCACTGTTTAATCATTTAGGGTAAATTACTAATTAATAAAACATTTGTTAAAATTGTTACTCGGAAAAGACGCCATTAGCATGGACGAAGTTTCTCTTTTGTCCCCACCTTTGATCTAATTTATAAATTTTTATATTTTCCAATACCGTTTAAACAAAATGGCATTGACGGAATTATATCTGAAGAAGCCAGGAGCTGAAGGTAAGTGAATATGGAGAGGAATAGAAGAGCAAAAAGGCCTGAAAACTTAGACATGAGATCTACTCATAAGAAAATTAAGGAATGAAAAGGAAAAAATAAAACTATAAAAATATAAGGAGGCATGTCGTCAAGAGAGCAAAGAAGCAAAAGGAACTAGCAGCAAGTTAATTAAGACGTTACATTAAAAATTATTCATATGAATGTAAATAAAAGAATATCTTAACGTACTGAAAAACATCTTTTAAATTATAAAATACATTGCCGCATCATGCCAGTTACAAAAGATTTTAAGATATAAAAAAAAAAATTAATCCACACCACTAATAAAACATCAATTGACGCAATTTAGGCAGTTCTAAAATAATCAATTCCTATCATCATTGATAAATTTCATAACTTAAATCATTGCCACGGCATTGAAATTTTAGATTGGGTTTGTAAATTTCAAGCAATGATCATTAACTGCTATATTTCTAGATTCGCTCCGGATGGGTCGAAACACATTTTTTATTTCTAATCCACATATAAAAAGTAAAATGAGAAACTTTCCCGTAGAATGAGAATCACTCACTCATGTATTACCTATGCTCAAGAAGTATATCTTGAGCAACTCATCTGTAATTAGCTGTTTAAACTAAGAAGAAGTATGAATTTTTGTTTTAATGAAATGAAAAAGTTGAAATATACTACTAACTGTTACCTTAGTTCATACAACTAAATTGACAATCAATTAATAAAATAATAAAACAAGAGGATCAATCAATAATATGTTCTGAATTCGAATTAATTATCGATTTTCTATTCTTCTATTCACTTGTCTATATTACAGGAATTGAAAAATTTTATCTATAAAAATAAAACCACAGGAAACCGAATTTTCGATTAACAAAAATAGGCGTTTTTTCAAGTCGAGCTTTCATAAGTCTCACTTGCTCAACTGTGCGGCAAAGTATTAAGTTGAATCACCGCTTTCTAACATAAAACATCTTTTTAAAAAAATCAAAACCATCAACTTTTTCTCAAGGTTTTGTATGTTTAATTTGTCTAGCTTTCTACCCAAATAACCGTATCATATTAATTATGCAAAAGAACATATCCCATGTGACAATTCGTAAAAACTTTCTGTTGTGAAAGAGTCAGCTATGAAAAATGCGTGGCCGATGCGCTTGACTCTTTAGTTGGTGTCTCCGCGAGAAGTCTGACACTAACTGGTGAAAGAAGAGATAGTGGTTGGCGTGAATAGGATTATAGCTAGTTACTTTAATCAGTCAGTCTCTATTTATTAGTGATTATTGTTTATTTTTAGCTTTAAAAACTTTTATTTGTTTATAAATAAACGTCTATAATTAAAAACATTATATTTTTTTATAATACTGTGTCTATTATACTGTTCTTACGTAGTGTACTGCATAGTAGAGATGAAGTTATATATCTATCACATACAAGTATGGAAAACAATAATTATTCTAGTCTCTTAAGAATGAATAATGGGTTTTGATAGGTTACATAAATAAAATGTAATTAATACTCCTTATAATTACGTTTTGTGTACTGGAATTAATTTAGGACCAAAGAAAAAAAATTGTATACAGGCAAGCAAAATTATGTCTTATTGTTATTGTATAGATATTATCTGCTTATTCGGAAGGTTGTCAAGAACTGCGAGTGGGGGAACATATTCACTAAACTATGAAGAAATTAATTAATGAACTATGATTTTACGAAAGAAAATAAAAAATATGATGTTCTCAAACAGGGATGTAACTATTTTAATTAAGTTTTTGTATTTCTTAGAAACTTACAGAGTAGCATTTAAATAAAATAAATATTCATAGGTAAATTACAATTAAACGATTTTATGTGTTTAATGAATAAGCTTATACCGTAACATTTGAATTAATTAAATATGCATAGGTAAACTTCAATAAAAATATTTTATGTTTATATATATATATAGAATGCAAGGCCTCAAAGTCTCATGCAGATTACATGCCAAATTTTCGCCTATTCAGGCATCTTCAGGGCTACTACAGTTTCACAAGCAAGCTAGAAACAGACTATATTTTATGTTTACAATGAATAAGCTGGCACCGTAACATATGTTAATAACATATGACATCTGTTGGTATGGATTTTTCTGGGCTGGTGCATGCCATCTTGGCCATTGACCATAACAGAACTAGAAACAAAAGGCCATTGACCAGATCAAAACAAAGAAACCTCGGAAGCGGATATCTAAAATAATTTTTCCCAACTAGTTACTTTAGGTTTATAAAATAAGTATACTTTTATTACAAAAATCGATCCCGTACATATCGTCGGTTGCTGCTTTAAAAATATTTTGTTTCCTTTCCGTACACCTACTTTTCATCAGTTTATTCCGTAAAGAATGAGATATTTTTTACAATTGTTGCTTATGTAGAATGAAGGTTTGGGAAATATTAACTAATATTCTTCACATTTAATGAGGTTGATTCCTTGCAAGAATAAATTTTAACTTGCACGTCTCCTGTAATATTAGCATTAATTATTCATAGTTATTCTTGCCCATAACGTAAAAGATGAGAATAAATGACCTTAGTACGCAGAATTTTCAGGGTTAATTGTATATTTTAAGTGTATATTTAAAATTAAAATCACATTTTTTTTCTTATTACTTTTACCTCGTTTGATAAAACCTTTGTCTTCTTTTTGTCACGAACTCTCACCATCGTTTCCTTGTTAAGTTGTGAAATTATTAGTTTAAATCATTTTTATTGTTAGTAATTTTTAGAAGTGTAAACATATATAGTATTTTTGTATTGATGTGATTTTAAGGATCACTCAATATGTATGAGAGGTACTTTTGAAGAAAAGTAATTCCCTTCATTTTGGAGATTCCCGCTTTCATAAGATGTGTTTGATGTAGGTCACGGCAATGAAATAAAATTGATTACAAAGGTAATTTATCAAGTTGTATACTAGTTATAATAGTTAGTCAGTTGAACAGCTCTGCGGTATGTTAATTGTGTATCCTATTCAGGATTACTAGTGTTGCTTTAATGATAAAGTTCGTCAGTTACAATTGTTTTACAATACTTTCTTTTTTAATGTTTGTTCCGCCATTGTTTTAGCAATTTACTTTAACCCTTAAATACCTCTGGAGAAATACTTTTTATTTTTATTTTTTTATCTCATTGCCGAATCTTGCCACCTCACTGTAGGTACTAAAAGTATCCCTCCCGTATACATCGTCAAATTTTAGTGTAGGTGAAGAGATTCAGTTTTTGGTTGCATTTCAGTTTTTGGTTTCAAGACTGAAATTGTAAGCTTTACCTTTTTACCATTTAATCTCATTTTGATGAAATTAGAAAAATATATTTCGTTCTCGGGTTTATTCTACATAGATATTATCCTGGACAGGTTTTGGGTGGTTGGAGGAGGGGGGAGAGTAGTTTAATTTTTAACGGTTTGTCCGATTTCAACGAATTTTGACTCACTGATTTTTAATACAATTGAACATACACATTAAATCCACTTCGTCTCTTAACTAATCAAAAGAGTGGCACTTTTATTACCACATATACCGCATCTCCTATTTGTCTCCTAAAGTCCATAATTATTGGTTCAAAGAAATTGCTGTGCATTTATGGTATATATTTTCAATAAACAAATGCAAGAAATTGACCGCTAATTATACTTATTTACAATCATAATTTATAAGTTAATAATTAATAATTATAATTATACTAATTATAATTAAACATTATAATAATTAACATTCTTGCCTAATGTTCCTATTTCTCAAGGAATGCATTTTTTAGGAATCTAACCCACCAAAACTTTTAAAATTGTTTTGTTTTATATGGACCATGAAGTATTCCTGGAATTTTTAACCCTGGAAAACTAATGTAGGTATCGGAGAGTGAAAAATTAAATATGTTTTCTTAAACGTTCCATGATTGTTTTTCTCTATACAATTCCTTCCAATGCTTCCTTTTATTGCTAAATAGACATATATTAACTGTACCAGTAGTTGAAAGTTTAAGAAAAAAAGATTATATTATTGACACTGTTTACAAATATATTGATGTTAGGATAATCTTTGTTATGAATTTAGTTGGGCCAATTCCTTCAGAAAACTGGGAATATAATATACAATGGTCTACATTTACGGTTTTTATAAAAAAATGATTTCTTAGAAACTTCTAAAATGAACTAATAGTTGACACATTAACATTTAAATGTTTGGAAAGTTGACATTTATGGTTTTAAAGTTGAATCATGCATTAATTTTTTTTTTACTAAGATTTTTAATAGGAATTAAGGAAAGTTAATATTTTTTTTTATAAACTAGTTAATTCACAATGGAAACAAAATAAAATGTCCACAATTCAACTATTTTATATACAAAAAGCTTAAATGAGAAAAAAAACAACAACACATATTTAGACGAAAAATGAGATCATCCAGTTAAGTAAGCATGACAAATAGATTAGTAATCGCCAGTTTTGTTTTTTATTATTGAGTTTGCACAATTTTAGACTCTCCAATGATGAACTTCACTCTTCCAGTGCTCTTTTAGACAATTTAAGATTGCCACATTCATTGGTTGGATGAAATGTGTAGCATTTTGATAGAGTGCGACTAACAGCAAGTATCTCATATTCTTTGCAGGATTGGAAAGTGGGGAGGGTCAGATGAGACGCGTGTCCGATCAGGAATAGGATTATTGGCAATTCAATTTTGCTCTCAATGATCCATGGATAGAGCACACTAGCTATATATTCATAAAATAAGACACCTGTCATCCGGCCAGACTGACTTCCATAAAGCATCCCCAGATGAAACACTATTTGCTAATTCTGGCGGTGAGTTGACATCGATGTCAACTATTGAAATTATGGATTAATTTCTGTTCTGGTAGTTGACACCTATATTTAAGCCAGAAAACATATTATAAATACATTTAAAAGGATATCAAATGATTTTCATGAACTTAATGATTACCATAGAAGTAATTAAAATATAATTGAATTCAAATAAACCAACTAAAAAGCTTACTTAACTTGACTTCCACCCTAATTAAACAGGGTAGCAGAAACCAAGTTTTCAGGCCAATAGAAAATTCGCCATTATAACCTCTCACAAATAAGTTTGAGTTTTCATCAAATTAATGCCGATGGCAGCACAGCTAACTAGTATAACATGGCAAATTACCGCCAAATTTTGAATCAAAATAATCAACTCTGAATCTTATTATTCACATTTGTATACAAAATGTCAATTATTGGAGCACTGTCAACTGATGGTACAGTTACCCTATATGTAAAAATCAAAACAATGTTCATCCTTTATAATTTTTCGTACTATTTTATTAAATTATTTTCCAATATATTTGTTGCATTTTTAATAACCATTTCATTAATTATGCTTTATAAAATAAAAATCTGTTGTTTTTTCAATACTGTCTTTTCATTAACGGTTATTGCAAAAAAAAAAAAACTTATTTCTACGTCACCACTACGTATATCAGTAGTAAAACGCCGACACTGAGAACATTAGCGTTCCAGGTTTAAAATTAAAATTTAAAAAATCTAACTGCGCTCAGTCTTCTCCGCAACGATAAAATTGATTGAACTGTTTATTTTTTCAATTGAGGTTCTTCTACGTCACAAGGAAGCAGTAATAGCCGATTTGACCTTTCTTCAATCATCGTCCGGCGTATCGCGTCATCCTTATGCCAATTCACAGTCCGATACCGCCATCTGATGAGACAAAATATCCCGGCCTTCAAGCAACGCCATTACTTACTTGATTCGAGGTAAGTTGTTTTTTTGGTAAACAACAATCGAATATTCCTTTCTAAAATTACCTATAACATTTTTAGTTGGATATCTCGAGTAAGCTCATATTCTGGGAAAATGTACTAATTGCTGATCCGTCTAAGATTTATCTATTGATGTAATATGCACTATGTTTTTTCCTTCTCGTCAGAGGAACGGTGCATCAATCTCCCTTTGAAAGCTCATGGCTTAATGGCAGATTGCGCATTGATTTAGAAAAAGTGGACAGAGCTGCCTCAGTACAACTTTTCGGAGCTAAAGTATCAGAATTTCATTTCCGAAGTAATTAGATATCTGATGGACTCCTAAGCAACTCGCGGTGCAAGTCGAAATAAAAATAAAGTGTTTATGTTTCTGAAATATTATAGAAGCATGAAAGGCTTGTGAACCCTGATGAAAAATTCACCGATATGAGAGAATGGAACTTGGACAAATGGCTTTAGTCTCAGGATGTGCTCCAGTTCCTCTGAAAGAAATGGATCAAGCTGTACGATTTCGTTTCCAACATTTCAATGGTTACACCATTATTTTCATTATGCCTCCTTTATCACGTATATTCCACGTGATTACAGTATCAGAATGGAATCGAATGTAGCCCACATAACTGTAAGCAAAATGTATTACAAAATTTGCCCTCAAACATCCTCAATAACTTCATTTAATTTAAAACAATAATGTTTTATTTGCGAATTTAATTTTCGTAATATATTTATACCCTTGCTTAATTAAAAATGTCCAGAACCTAAGAATGGTGATGAAAATTTTGAAACCTGCTTTGGAAATTAAAAATAGATACTTAGATTCGGAATTGACGTGTTTTTCAAATTGCCATTTCTCAGAGTCACATATTTCATATTTAGCTCTTTCTTATTTTTAAGCGAAACGAGAGACAGATAATTTCTCCATATAAATAAATACAAAGGTACTTTATAGGAAAACAAAAATTGATCAATTTTTATGAAATTTTGACTGTCATATCGCGGGCATGTACATACACCAAATACCGAGTTTGGTCAAAATCGTTAAAGTCATTTTTGAGTAACCAAAAAAAAACACGTGAAAATGGGACAACATTTATTAAGTAAAGTGCCCCCTCCAATTAATCAATTTTAATGAAATTTTGACTGTCGCATCGCGGGCATACACATACACCAAATACCAAGTTTAATCAAAATCATTAGAGCCGTTTTTGAGAAAATCGAGGAAAACGTAAACAAATACCTAATTTCAGTTTTGTACGGCCTACAGTTTTTGAGCTAGTCTGTTCACACACACACAGACCATTTCGCGGGACTTGGTTATTTGGACTCAGGGGACCCCAAAACGTGTATTTCCGTTGAAAACCGGAAGTCGAAATTTTTCACGATCGCAATACTTTCCTTACTATATATTTCATACATAGGTAAGTGAAAGTAAAAATTATCAAATTGCAAACTATTCTAAAGAAAAATGCCGAAAAAATTAGCGCTGTTGAAATGACATATGTTTTTCTCTCTACGGGTGATTATAGATAATCTTTTTTATGTTCAACCGATCAATATGAAAGGAATAAGGAGAAAATGAGTACTTACTGCTTCAAACCGCAAAGTCAATCTCTTTTTCATATCCGAAAAAAGATATTAGAAAATTTAAGTTTTAAAAGAAAAAAGTAAACAGAAGTTCAAACTGGTCAGATTCTTCGCCCTACAAATTTTATTTAATCCCACTCATAATTCCAGCTCCAAAACTGTAATAAATAAAGTTGAGACCATTTATTTCATGAATATTTTTAAGAAAAGCATTATTGTAATGAAGGGTGTCACAAAAACCGTACCCTTGGTTAGTTATGTCTTCTTTGGTTAGTTCGTCGAATTGGTAATAGTCGATTGTGATAAAGGCTGCCGCAGAACATAAAACCTTGCAATATCCTCCTTATTGTTATTATTTTTTTGCATTTCCGCCACTATTCCGTAGGATCCCAAGGTGTGTATGTGCGGTTTATAAATTCAGTCGCAGAAATCATCTCTACCACGGTAGGTATTAAGAATTGAAATTAATTTATTAAAAATTTTTATATTACCATATTCTATTATATAACCTCATATGAATAACACCTAGACGAAATCTTACATATTTTTAGTGAGTTGTTTTTTTTAAATTATTATTTATTATTATTCAGTTTAAGATTTCAAAGACCATTCTAGCGTCATTTTTCCTTTCCAATATAATCTGCTAAGTTTTATCGCTCATCTCTGATCTACTCTATCCTTTGACCTAGCTGAAACCTCAGTCCCCACGCCTCTTATCTACCCCACTTATATACAATTACTTAACAGTTAGTGATCAGTATATCTATTCGAGGAGTAGATAAATATTGGGGAAAACGTTGAGTTATAGACCTTCGATTTGCCTTCCTTTGATTTCCCTTTTATTCAGGAAGTCTCTGTTTATAGGATTTAACAGCCTTCTTGAAGAGATCACTCACTCTCTCCTGGATGTAGTTGATTGACGACTTATTGTTATTAGCTGGGTACTACCGAAGACGTGCATGGTGTGTGTTTGGCTCCATTAAACTCTTAAGGGGCTCACATTTTTTCAAGGGGGGGGGGGAGGCAGTGAACTTTCGAACTAGGAGTAAGTGGAATGCTGAAAAAACACATGAAGAGTGTTTATTATGTTCTATATAATATCATTCATGTTTAGGCAAAAGGATTTAAAGGAAAGTCATAAAAAATGTTTTTTGTCTCGTCTTCTTAAAATTCATAATTGACTTTAATTTATTCTATAACTGTGGATAAGGGCGACCAATTAAGTCTCAACACTGTTTTTCTTTAGAGTTTTATTATTGCAAACGTTTCGGCCAGTTCGGCCATCTTCAGTGCTGTAAGTCAACATAATACAAATTATTTTTTTAAATTCACATATTTGCAAACAATTATCTATTATTCTGATAACAATTCATTTAAAAACAATAACAATTAAATTCTCTCATAACTTACTACTAAGTCAACAATGAAATTAATAAATTATTAACAATTACCTAAATTTGATTGATAAAAATAGTCTTCTAAAAATCCACCTTCAGTGGTTAGTCAATTAATAATTAAAATAAATAGGTGTTTGCTACCCTTGTCCAACTACCTGTTTTATATTGTCAATTGTTCAAAGTTCAGGGAGGATTAAGGGAAAATGGACTCCACACTGGAATAAATACAAAAAAATAATTTGTATTATGTTGACTTACAGCACTGAAGATGGCCGAACTGGCCGAAACGTTTGCAATAATAAAACTCTAAAGAAAAACAGTGTTGAGACTTAATTGGTCGCCCTTATCCACAGTTATAAATTGAATAGTCTCAAGAAGTAGGAAAAAATTAAGAACTAATCATTTAATTTATTCGTTATCCATAATTTATTTCAGTCTCTGTTGAAAGAATATAGTTTCATTTATTATTCTGGAATAAATAAATACTATCAGAAAGAATTTATAATGATTTTCAATAGCTTGGTAAATCGTTGTTTAAGATTCACATTCCATGACTTAACCCCTTTTGACCAAACACCATATATTATTATTTATTTGATATATTATTTAGAATATATAATTATTATTTTAAATAATTCTTTTTTCACTAGAACCTTTTCACAAAGAGAAGAGGGAAAAAATACATTTCAAATATTGGTCTTGGGTTCTTTTAAGGTATGGGTACAGGTTCCCTAACCTGAAGGAGTCGTTCATTTATATTTTTTATTATTTCGCAATCATCCTTTGCCATATAAATGATCTATATCTTATCATCGAAAGACTTTTTTGCTTGAGAAGAATACTTTTGCGTTTTTTCATTCGAAATTAGGTTTAATTAAAAGGAGGGGTACAGCAATTGAAGTTAAACCAAATCCCAGGTTCTTAAAAAATAAGAACTATTTCAGCCACTAGCTGTATTTCTTAAGTTGCTCGCGATTTTAACAAGCAGCAGCATTAGCTTATCTATGCCACTTTCAAATTAATAAGGAAATGGACAAATAGTCATAATAGCGTCGGTTTTTTATTATAGGTGGTCTACTTAATTCAAAATAATCTACTTACTTAAAGTAAAAATTTATTACTTAATACCACATAAATTATTTGCTTAGTCTGATTATATTACTTTCACTTACCTATATATGAAATATATAGTAAGTAGAAGTATTGCGATCGTGAAAAATTTCTACTTCCGGTTTTCAATGGAAATACACGTTTTGGGGCCCCCTGAGTCCAAATAACCAAGTCCCGCGAAATGTTCTGTGTGTGAACAGACTAGCTCAAACACTATAAACCGTCTGAACCTGAAATTGAAAAAAAAAAGTGGCATATACCTACCTATTTAGTGTATGTATATGCCCGCGATGTTACAGCGAAAATTTTATAAAAATTGCTCAAAGGAAGGGGGTACTTTATTTAATAACTTTTTACGCTTTTTTCCATTTTCTCAAAAACGGCTCTAACGATTTTGATTAAACTGAGTATTTGATGTAATAATATGCCCGAGAAATGACTGAAAATTTCATCAAAATTGATTAACCGGAGGGGGGACTTTACTTAATAAATTTTGTATCATTTTCACGTGTTTTTTTTTATTTACTCAAAAACGGCTTTCACGATTTTGATCAAACTGGGTATTTGATATATGTATATGCCAAAGATGTGGTAGCCAACATTTCATCAAAATTGGTCAAACGGAGGGGGCGCTTTATTTCATAACTTTTTTTCCAATTTTTACTTTTTTTTTATTATCTCAAAAACGGCTTTAACGTTTTTCATCAAATTCGTCATGTTTAATGAAAATTAGGTGTTCTTTAATATCAGGCAAGCTTTATCATTATTAAAATGTTCTGAAGGGGCTTAAATGGGGTAGGGGCCTTTTTTGTTTGTTTGTTTTTTTGTTTCCTATAAAGTACCTTTGTTTTTGTTTATATGGAGAAATTAACTGTCCCTCGTTACGCCTAAAAATAAGAAATGGCTAAATATGAGATATGATAAAAACATAGAGAGGAGAAAAAAAGAAATATATTCAGTCAACTCATAAGCACGTTGAGCCCACGCATGCGTAGTACGCCTTTAATGACAGACCATTTCATAATTAAAGTTCATTTAATGGAAATCATTTCCATGTTCCATGGTAACTAAATGGAATTTTCAACAAGCACATAGAGAATTATAAAATCAGTCGACTTGAAGTATTATGCTTGCATTGCCAAATTATCTCAAGTAAAAATAAATTAGTGTTTGTTATAGAGCAAATGAAAACAAAAATAAAAAATGAATGTGGAAAAATGTGTAACCTTGAGAAGTGGCATTAACACAATTTCTAATCTAAGTAAGTTGGTAAGTGAAAGTTGTGTGTTGCGCACACGCACCAGATTTGTTTTAAAAAAGATTCTAGTTCCAAAGAGTATCCAAATCTTATTTTAAAAGCTCTGATTTAAGCATTTCGTCGGTTAAATACCAAACTACTCCAATTTATGCACAGAAAGGTTTTTTTTTCCCTATGTTTAGCTTAACATATAAACTAACGTTGACTTATTATTTCTACTAGGACCAGTTTTTAGTAATATAGATACAACAGAGTAGAAATTTACCTACAAGAACCTATTAGGAACCCATAGGAATTGAATCTACCATTATGTAATAGGTGTTTCCTATTAATAATTTAGTCGAGTGAGATATATCGGCTTTTATCTTCACCATCATTGTATGATTTTATTTACCTTTATTAAGTAATTATTATTTCATCAATCAAACTAATGAACGTCTTGGCATTTGAAAGGATAACGTACTTTCAATAACATTTCTTTTTACTCTTAAACTTGTTTGTATACGATAAAGTTATTTTTTTTTTGTTTTTATGCGTTTCAGTAGTAATCAATTCAAAAACTTCCGTATTGTGTAATGTAAAAATCAGCTCATAATTATTTTTCTTTTCAGGTCTCAAAAACTCAATGATAGTTCTTGTTGCGTCCATCGCCGGCCTGTAACCAATTCAAGTAAGTTCCATTTATTTCTTATATACTTATTTATTTAGATAACGTTAGTTCGTTCTTCAGGAAATTTTAGAGATTATAATATGTTTTGTTTTTTCTGTATTTAAATTTCTCTTTTTACAAAATGGGTTTTAGACGTTTTAGCGCATCCACTATATTTTCAATCGTTATTCCTAATTTTACTATTCTACTTCTTGCAGCCATTTATTGATAGTATTAATAATTTTTGGATCCCTTCAACATTTCGCGCATACACAGAAATTCGGCAACGGCACACAGTGGTGTAAGTGGGGACAAATTAAACACAATGGGGACAAATTCTTTTCATTCTTGCGGTGTTTCCCGAGCTGTTGGATTCATTATTATTTTGGACAAACTGTTCGAGTTCGTTTTTTCATTTAATTTATCTTTGTGACTGTGAGAGGCTTCAGAATTTCGATACTATTAGTTCACCCAAAAATCTTATTTTATATTTATAAAACATTTGATTTACTGTCGTTTTATTTTTATAGATAAAGCAATCGCTAATTTTTGATTTTGTGTATAAAAGGCACCTGCAGTTTAAAACTATAGAAAAAAGAACTTTTTACATTTTTTATTAGTTTGTGACCGTAGCGGGAGGGACACAGATTTTTTTCTTGCCCATTTTTGTCAATCATTATCGAACATCATTGAACGATTATTAATAGGAAAAAGAATTTATTTTGTGAGAGGATTGAGGTTATACGTCATCGAATTCTACTAATGTGTGAAGATGTATGATAATTGACAATTTAATGTATATTCAGAGACCTTTTGAAAGAATATAGTTTCATTTATTATTCTGGAATAAATAAATACAATCAGAAAGAATTTATAATGATTTTCACAGCACTTTTTATATATATGTGGGTATATGCGTGTGTGTATGTATACACATATATATATATATATATATATATATATATATATATATATATATATATATTTATAAATAAATAGTTTCTAGCCAAAAAATATATATAGGTCATCTTTTTGAGGAAGGAAAAGGTTATTTTAAAATATTAAAAAAAAAAAAGAAATAGTTCATAGAACCATTATTTTTGGAAATTCGTCAAATATTAATTTTTTAAACTCTTCCTAATTTATAATGATTTTTTTTATTTAGATCCCTCGAAAGTCCAGTGAAATTATTTGCAGTTTCATAGAAAAAAAATTAGAGACGTATGGTATGGTAACTTTTAAATATATACGTATATTTTTGCTTGGAGTTGTCACAAAACTATAAAAATATTATCGAAAAATCCTTTAATAGTTAATAAAACTCCGATCTCAAGGGATTTGATTCATTTTAGTAACCTCCTTTATGATTTGCATATTTGTAGATCAAATTTCAAAAGGTCCTCTAATTTCGGATTTTCTTGAAATTCCATGGATACTTTACGCCCCCTTGGTCCCTAAAGCCACTATCTACTTATAATTAAGGGGAACGTCTTTTACATATGAGAGAATAACAGTGATAGGAACGTTTTTCCATAGATCTTTCAGGCTCGGTGGATACAAATGCCATAAAACCCTATATGAATAAATACAATATGAAGTTAATAATTTATGTTTAAATAGATTCCATTTAATGTTCAAGTATTAAAAATATAATGGCTCTCGAGAATACTCTCTTATCAACAACTTACATAAAAACTAAATGCTGATTTGCTATCAGTAGATGTTCTCACATCGTACGAGGTTCTCAGTGCGGTCAGGCGAGTGCCCGTCTTGACGTTAGGTAACGTCCAATTTGCCATTGATATAATATATGATACCTTGCCTATATATATATATATATATATATATATATATATATATATATATATAATTTTTTTTTTTTTTATCATTTAGTAATAGTATCAACAGTTCAAAAGTTACTCTACAACAACAATTGGCATTCACATTCAAACATTAAAAATACATTTATAAACCATATAGAGCTCATGGAATTTAAATATTGAAATAAAACTAATTTATGTGCATTTGGTGTTTTGAGAAAATTCCGGTGTCCCATCTCCGCTTTGTCTTTATTTGATCTCCATGGACATTAAAAAAAATCGATAATTAGTTATTTTTAATATTTGGGAGTTTGCCATTGTTGGATACTCGAGAAGTAAATTTACTACTAAATGGAAGTATAAAAAATTTAACAAGTCGCCTCAAGTAGTTGGTAAGTCTTTTCTCATCTCCATGTAGTTTATTATGAATGCGGAGATAAATAGTTAGGCGTTGGTATTAAGATGTTGGATAGTTGAAGGATATGATTTTTGATACAAACTAGGATTGGCCGAGACCCATATATTTCACTTCACTGGGTATTTTTTCACACAACATAAGCAGGGAAGCTTTGAATTCATGAGGGAGGTTGATAAAATATATTTTCTACTAATAAATGAAAATTCCCATACATAATTATATAATTATAATCAATTTATACTTCTTACATGATTATATTTACAACGGTGGTGGCTAAAATCTGCGTGCGTGTTTAACACTGCGTTAGTTTTTCTTTCGTCATAGCATTAAATCATATCACGGATGTTTGCACAATAGGTTTAAGTCTTGGAGTGTGATGTTTACAGGAAGATTTTCCAAAGTTTTGAAAAATCATTTTAAATCCCGTCTTACTAATTCTTTATTCATGAATCACCATATCTCAAAAGGGACTTCATAATAAAATTTAAACTTAAAAAAAAATTATTATTCATTTATTCAGTTGTAGTCCATTAAAGTCCTTTGTATCTAACCTTTTTTTTCTCTTTTGATGTTCTGATAATAATTTAAGCCCTTTTTACTGAACAGTTAGCCATTCAATTCATTTTTACCAAGGATAGATAGAATAAACCTTGCACTGCGGGTGTTGAAAAGTTCGGAAAAATCAAAAATATTTTCATTTATGTTGAAACTGCGATTTTATTTAAATATCCTAAACATGTTAACAATGAAAATGGTCAATAACAAAAATAAAATAGGCATAACTACATAAGCCTTTTTGATCTACACACGTTCTGATAAAAATTATTGAACTGTTATCGAGTGTCACTTCGCTGCCATTGCAATATCAAATATGACTTGTGGCCTTAATCAACTTAATTATATTTTTTTCTAAATTCATTTCACTTAAACCGATCAAACAAATTAAAAAAATAGATTATTTTGTCAAGAAGGCATAAAAACCTCATTTTCATAAAAATTATTATTTCATGTCCCAAATACCATTAGTAAGTACACGTAAATAACAAGATTCCCCATGATTGCTGACACCATTGTAATACTAATAATAATACAACTTTTACTTATACTTCCCAAATGATACCATACCGAGGTATAATTATAGTGTCATACAATGAGAGAGTTAGCGGTGGAGAGTGAAAATGATAGAGGAGGCCTCGATTCCTTACCAGATATTAGCGTCCTTGCGTGGCCATTGGTCTGCGCCAGTGCGGCCATCTCTCAATCCTTTGGTATGCCAAACAAGGACATTGATTATAGCTGATATTCCTTTATGCAATGCCTATTGATAGAATACCATAATGTTATCAACGATTATATTTTTTGATATTTTATATTGATCAACAAATTGTCGGAACGCCTGAATAAGTATGTGTCTGTATTGAAAGCAATTAAGCTTTCTCTGAACCCTCCTATCAGATTTTCGAAAGTTCTTGAACCAGCTTTTCTCTTTCTCCAGTGAGTGCGCCGAGACGTAAATTCGTAAAATTTTCTAATTCTACTTTTATGAGTGTTACTTTTCCAAGCTGTCCCTGGATCCTTCAGCGAACTTTCCGCATTCTGAAGGTCTACCAGTGCACTTAAATTACGTTTGAGGCGTTTGAATCTGGAAAATTGGTTTATTATCGTCCTCGATGCAAGAATTAATATTAATATATTGATTTTCATTCGGTGCAAATCAAACAAAAATAGTATATATGCTTAAAATACTAATAGATTATAAAGAATAATTGATAAATGTATAGATACACTACACAATACAACTAAAACTAATCCATGAGAATCAGAATTAATCTAAACACATAAGACTATAAATATCACTCGATAAGGAAGCGTTAAAAGTAAGTTGCTACAATATGCAGATGCAAAGAATAAAAATGATATATTAATAATTATCATTTGTTTAAGGTGATGGCATATTTTAAGACTAAAAAGCAACTAGGAAATAAAACATTTGAATTGATAGAAAAATACGATAAATATCAATCTTCACACATTAAATTCCTCAGGTTAAGGCTTCCTATGGTTGATTGGTAGATTGCTTTAAGGTAGTTGGTATATTGCTAATAGGTGGAGTTCGGAAAGCGAAAAAACTGAAGCTCTGAGAAGTTAATTAATGTTGGGCAAGAGATATTTTTGTTCGGAGTCTATATTGAAACGTTGAAATTGAAATTGAAAAACGTGAAATTGAGACAAAATTTATTAAATAAAGTACCTCCTCCGTTTGACCAATTTTGATGAAATTTTTGCTGTCACATCGCGGGCATATTCATACACCAAATACCCAATTTGAGGTTCGTACGAGTTATAGTTTTTGAGCTAGTCTGTTCACGCACACACAAACACAGACACACACACACACAGACCATTTCGCGGGACTTCGTTATTTGGACTCAGGGGACCCGAAAACGTGTATTTCCGTTGAAAACCGGAAGTCGAAATTTTTCACGATCGCAATACCTTCCTTACTATATATTTCATATATAGTTAAGTGAAAGTAAAAAATCAAATTTAAGATAGTAGTGCGTTGGAAAATTAGTTTTATATTGTACGTTAGGCACGGAAATCTATCGGCAATGTCTTAAGTAAAAATATGTCGTTCGGAAGAAAACCATTCGGGAAGGGCCACCTCAAGGAGAACATTGTCCAGTACTTTCACCAGAAACTAACTGTCACAAACACTCACATCCCCACACTGGACAAAATTCTTTTAGAGCTAAGTTTTCCATAATTGATACATATTTCAGAGCTATTTCTTGAAAGTTGATTGTAATTTAAACAAGCAGCCCATAATAGATGATAAATATTGGTGAGATAATATGCTTGCATCAGAACCAGACATTCCTGTCTGTTATGTCACCATGACTAGAAAAAGAAAATTCTTATTTTTTATGTTTTGATAACGTTAGCTCTCAGGGTTTGGTGTATTCATGATTTCGAACGGAGCAAATAACGCCAACAGACCGATGCGACGCATTGGAGCGAAAAATGGAAATCAAATCGAAAGAAACCTTTTTAATGTTAATTTATTTATGGAAGTTAAATAGTACCTTAGAATTCTTAGGTTTTTTTTTTTTTTTTCTTTTTTTTTTGGGGGGGGGGGGGGGGGGGGGTCCCCTGAGTCCAAATAACCAAGTCCCGCGAAATGGTCTGTGTGTGTGTGTGTGTGTGTGTGTGTGTGTGTGTGTGTGTGTGTGTGTGTGTGTGTGTGTGTGTGTGTGTGTGTGTGTGTGTGTGTGTGTGTGTGTGTGTGTGTTCGTGTGTGCGTGAACAGACTAGCTCAAAAACTATAACTCGTACGAACCTCAAATTGGGTATTTGGTGTATGAATATGCCCGCGATGTGACAGCAAAAATTTCATCAAAATTGGTCAAACGGAGGGGGTACTTGTTGTTGGGTACTTGTTAATATATGTTTCAATTTCACGTTTTTCAATTTCAATTTCAACGTTTCAATCTAGACTCCGAACAAAAATATCTCTTGCCCAACATTAATTAACTTCTCAGAGCTTCAGTTTTTTCGCTTTCCGAACTCCACCTATTAGCAATATACCAACTACCTTAAAGCAATCTACCAATCAACCATAGGAAGCCTTAACCTGAGGAATTTAATGTGTGAAGATTGATATTTATCGTATTTTTCTATCAATTCAAATGTTTTATTTCCTAGTTGCTTTTTAGTCTTAAAATATGCCATCACCATAAACAAATGATAATTATTAATATATCATTTTTATTCTTTGCATCTGCATATTGTAGCAACTTACTTTTAACGTGCCTGATTTGAAGAAAATTTTTGATCATATAGGCTGAAAGTACTCATTTCATAGACAACCAATGTGAACGTCTGCCACCTCAGATCGGTTGCCATCAAATTTTATAGGCGAAAAAATCGACATTTTCGAACTTTTTTCCAATTTTTCGCTAATAACTCGAAAACGATTTATCGCAGAAGAAATTTTGTTCTTTCTAAAATATAAGGGCATTAAATTTCGCCTCTACTGAGATCCTCACAGTTAAAATCTAATAAGTCTTTTCGCCTTAACCGATTGTCAATTTAGCCTTTTTAGCGGAAAAAATGAATTATGCTCATGTTCCAAAGCCTGCAATTTAAAGAGGGTTACTCCAAATAAAAAAATGTTACCTATAATAGTTGTAGAATATCGAATTCTGTGTAAAACGATCTCATTAATTTTAAAATTAGCCCACTCCTGTGGAGACTAAGTAATTAAAACGTGAACGTATTTAGTGCCTTGTAGTCTAAAATTCGTGAAATATTTTGGGATTTTGGTACATGTAATTCATTTTTCCGCTAAAGTGTCTAAATTGACAATCGGTTTAGGCTAAAAGACTTATCCGATTTTAACTGTGAGGACCTCAGTCGACGCGAAATTTAATGCCCTTTTATTTTAGAAAGAACACATTTTCTTTTGCGATAAATCGTTTTCGAGTTATTAGCGAAAAATTGAAAAAAATCGTAAATGTCAATTTTTTCCCGTATAAAACCAATCTTAGGTGGCAGACGTTCACATTTGTTGTCTATGAAATCAGGCACCTTTTTGGCCCTCAGCTCCCGGACTATTAGCAACTCGTCTGATATGTATAATTACATTTTCGGCATTGGGACGGAAGACACTTTACCATGGGTGTCCATGGTGCAGGGGGAGGGCAGGAAATGGCTGCTGCCCCCTAGAATTTTTGAAAAACAAAAACAATTGAGCCTTAAATGGTCAGAAAACCTCGATCCAACTACCACGTTCATAAGAATTTTCCTACCCCCACCCCGCATAGTACTCAATACTATTGTTTTTACTTTCACTTACCTATATATGAAATATATGGTAAGTGGAAGTATTGCGATCGTGAAAATTTTCGACTTCCAGTTTTCAACGGAAATACACGTGGTGGGGTCCCCTGAGTCCAAATATCCAAGTCCCGCGAAATGGTCTGTGTGTGTGTGTGTGTGTGTGTGTGACTGCGTGCGTGCGTGCCTGTGTGCGTGCGTGCGTGTGTATGTAAACAGACTAGCTCAAAAACTTTAAACCGTGCGAACCTGAAATTTGGTATTTAATGTATGTATATGCCCGCGATGTGACAGCGAAAATTTTATCAAAATTGCTCAAAGGGAGGGGGTACTTTATTTAATAACTGTTTACGTTTTTTTTTATTTTCTCAAAAACGGCTCTAACGATTTTGGTTAAACTGAGTATTTGATGTATTAATATGCCTGAGATATGACCGTAAAAATTTCATCAAAATTGATTAACCGGAGGGGGGACTTTACTTAATAAATTTTGTATCATTTTCATGTGTTTTTTTTATTTACTCAAAAACGGCTTTAACGATTTTGATCACACTAGGTATTTGATGTATGTATATGCCAAAGATGTGATAGCCAACATTTCATCAAAATTGATCAACAGGAGGGGGGACTTAATAAATTTTGTATCATTTTCATGTGTTTTTTTTTTATTTACTCAAAAACGGCTTTCACGATTTTGGTCAAACTGGGTATTTGATGTATGTATATGCCAAAGATGTGATACCCAACATTTCATCAAAATTGATCAACCGGAGGGGGCACTTTATTTTATAACTTTTTTTCCTTTTTTTTAATATCTCAAAAACAGCTTCAATGATTTTGATCAAATTCGTCATGCTTAATGAAAATTAGATGTTTTTTAATATCAGGTAGGCTTTATCATTATTAAAATCTTCTGAGGGGGCTTAAATGGAGAAGGGGCCCTTTTTGTTTTCCTATTAAGTACCTTTGTTTTTGTTTATATGGATAAATTAACCGTCTTTTGTTACGCCTAAAAATAAGAAATGGCTAAATATGAAAAAAAATCAAGTAAACATATAGAGGAGAAAAAAAGAAAAATATCTATAACTCATAAAACACGTTGAGCCCACGCATGCGGTGTACACCTTAAATGACAGACTATTGTTCATAATTAAAGCCGTTCTGTTCATTTAATGGAAATTATTTGTTTCATGGTAACTAAATGAAATTTTCAACAAATACATAGAGAATTATAAAATCAGTCGACTTGGAGTATTATGCTTGCGTTGCCGAATTATCTCAAGTAAAACCTTTTATTTAATAATAAAAGACATTAGTGTTTGTTATAGAGCAAATGAAAACAAAAATAAAAAATGAATGTGGAAAAATGTGTAACTTTGAGAAGTGGCATTAACACAATTTCTAATCTAAGTAAGTTGGTAAGTGAAAGTTGTGTGTTGCGCGCACGCACCAGATTTTTCTTGTTTGATTCAGTTACTTAGCTGAGGGAGATTTTTTGAATTTGCTCCTTGTAGTATTCGTTGGTATGCCAGCGGTTTCTTCATCCGTTTCTCACCTGATATGAGTTTTATGGCCGTACCTTTGATGTCGTTTTTGTTGATCCACTTGCACCAAACAGAAAGGTTGCTGAGAACTCGGTCAGGCTACCCACCCATTAAAGGGTCCATTGAGTGAAGGTTGTGTGACTAATCCTTAATCCGGTCAGCATAACTCTTTGTCTGCTTTCTTCGACGTTTCCAGAACAGATCGCCAGCCATTTCTTTAGTGAAGAGACTAAGATTATACAACAAAAATTACTATATTTCATAAAAGAAACCAGTCACTTATGTATCATAAAGGTTACGTAAAAATTTACGCATTGTGTTCTTTAGTTATTTAATTTTTAAGATATCCTTCAATAACGGGTTCAATAAGTAGCTTATCGGAGCTGTTGATTATTATTTTATTTATTTATTTAACGATACTTTATTCTACTATGGGTACAGAGCGGCTTTTGAGCTTCACGACTTCGACGACAACCGTACCTGGCCGAACGACCTACACCGATCGTCATCATTATTGCTAGTTGAAAACTTTTACTATGGGTACAGTAGGAGTCCTACATTTTGCCTATTCAGGTATAAAAAGCATTGGAATCTTTAACATGTCCCTGACAGGGCAGAGGCTCAGGGCCGCCAGTGGCCAGCCAGGGAACAAAATCCGTATATGAAAGTGGCCCAAACCTAATTTTTTCTTCGGTTTCGAATACTTACATACTTGTAGAACAATGGTACGAAATCGCTTTTTTGACTAGTTCAAAATTAAAATGTGTGTGTACCAGTAAAAGTGGACTTTTTAATCATTGAAGAAAATAGTGCTTGTCTACCATGATAAAGAACTTTTTTATTCTGTATAAAATTAATAGATAAATATTCCCCAATACTTCAGGATTGTATCACCTATATGTGCACTGTTATGGACTAAACATGTTTAAATAATATCAATAGTTCGAGAAGAAATTAATTTTTTAAATCATTGCCAAAATGATTGAGTATAATTTTTTGACTTACGGGTGGCAATGGCGAATGACGCGGCCGCGCGCGTCCCTCCTCAGACCCCGCTGAGTGAGGACATGTCTGAACACTAGAAGCAATAAATTAGAAGTGAAAAAATACTCTTTAACGCAGCTCTTTGTATCTATTACCTCTCAACAAAAATAATCGGCAGTACAGGCAACACCATTCCAGGAAGATAGTAGCAACAAAGGAAGTTTTTTTCCACCAATTATACAAGACTGTTACAAGCGACCCATACATCACAGATTTAAGACCAGTATACAAGTATAAAAAGAAAAAAGAGTTAACCGAGGAAGCATACAATTTAGTTAATTCTATTTACCCAAATAAATAAAAATAATTATATACCATCTCTAGGATATACAGATATACTTTATTATTGTACATAAAAATGTTAAATAAAAGATAAATATCCATATAATATTTTTTATTTTCCACTTCAAATTTAAACTTGATCGGATGCTCTGATTTCGTTCATATTGATTTCATTAGATTCGGCACCTCAAAAAACATGTGTGACTATACCAAACACGAATTTTTTACCCCAAATTTGGACTTGATCTGGTGGTTCTATTGCGTTGATTTTGATTTCATTAGATTCGGAACCTCAAAATTGGACTTTCATTTGATTCTGCACCTCGAAAAATCAATACACGTATGGTACCGTGCAGCTAACAAAGTAATTATATTAGATATTAGGTTTTCTCCCATTTTCAGCTTTTTGGAACACTGTGCGCCGTGTTGCGTCCCGTCCGGAGTATGGTAACCACCAGGAAGGACTCTTTACTATTTACTCTTTAAGGCCCGATGCACACGGGCGGAATTTTTCTGCGGTCCGGCCTAAAAGCCTATAGGCTTGTGGTCAGGGGTACCTGGAGTATAATGATATAATCGGGTCGGTCCATTATACACCAGGTACCCCTGACCTCAAGCCTATAGGCTTATAGGCCGCCCACGACCTTTGCCATGGAAAGCTATTATGCTAACCTCTACCCAACAGGTGACCACTGCAGATGTTGATTATTATTTTAGCAAAAGGCGTATACTTAAGAAATCGATTTTCTCGAGTTTTTTGTAGCTCGATATTCAACTTACAGGGCTTTGCTTTCAGGTGTAGGTGTATATCAGGTCATCTAAAGTTATTGTCTATGCAAGCATAAATATCGATTGAGTGTTACCAAAGGTAGTCTATTCAACCTTTTTATTACTATTTTAATAATGCGACATAAAACAAAAACAGATGATTGTTTCTGTTACACTGAAAGAATTCTAGAATTTTCTGTAGCCGTTACATCCAAGTATCAGAACGTGACATGTTTTGAAATGTTCTAGACCTTTATGGGATGTTCCATTTCCGCCTAAAAATAAGTAACGATGAACTAGGGGCTTGGGCATCGAAGCATATTTGTGCACATATTTTTGAGTCACTGGTAGTTACTGTTTATGACGTAACTATTTTGAGTTTGAATCGTTTGATTGTCATTTTTATATTATAATGTTACGAGAATAAAATTATTTAAACCCATATTAATGTTACAATACAATAGTGAACATCAATAATTTTTTTAAACATAAATATTTTTTTAAGAAGTGGTTTGGTTTATAAAATTTAATAATTTAGGTGTGCTTAGACCATTTGAAGCACAGAAAAATAAGTTTTTAGGCCTTCCCAACAGAAAACATCATTTGAGGCCAAGTCAGTAAATGAGACCCGAATATAATTAAATTTGAGGACTTGTAAAAATTATATCGATTATTATAAAATACTTTTATTGCTAATGAGAAAATTATCCATGCCTCACCTTTATCAATTTCTTTCGTCACTTTTGGTATTTCTATTATCAATTGTTCAGTTCAATAGTTATTCAACTAGCTTTATGTATAATCTGAGAAATCCTCGAAAATAAATCAAGTAAATAAAGTTCAATATTCTTCAATACAATAAGTTATAGTATATTAATTCAAACAATCCATTTTAAAAATTACTACTATTTTTTTAAAACTTATTTGTTTTCTTATTAACAGCCTAATCATGTTAGTATATAACAATATTATTATGAACAAGTATTACTGTGAATTCATATCATTTTGTTTTTAGGTAACATTTAGTTCTCGTCTCGGCGGAGAATATTATGCGCATACGGTATGCATCATGGTGCCATTCGTACACACTCGCCCTGATATTGTTGGTCTATTCTGTCGTAGAAGGTATGTAAAAACATATTATTTAGTATTTTAATAATAGTATAAGGTATAACTATGTCTATTTTTTATTTATTAACATTATAAATTGAAAGGATCTTTTAGATAATAGTTGTATCAATGATGTTAAAATGGCTACTAACATTATTAAGTTGTCTTTGAAGGAGTACGATAGTCAGTATGAGCCCTCGACTCAATATTATTCTTCGAAAGCTAAAATAGCCTGATTTGCCTAGAATTTATGTAATAATAATATATATATATATATATATATATATATATATATATATGTATAATAAAAAAAAATTATCATTTCATTTTACGTGATAGGACCTTTTTATACTTTCAGCCTCACAGCCCTTCTCCTGGATCTGCCAATCAGCTTTTTTTATCTTGGTCCTTCCCTACAACTAAAATTGTGCTTGTTTTCTTTATTATTTGTTCTTTACCTCATTTCCTTATTTATTTTGTAGTAAAGTTAAATTCTATCTTTAACGATAAAGTATTTTCAAATGCGGGCTGTAGCCCCTGAAGCCCTTGATCCGCCAATACTGATGAAATCCCACATAACAAATGCTCCACAGAGGACCTTTGGCTCCAAAGACGGCAATCCCTGAGTAATGCTTTTATTCGTCTTTAGGGATGAACCCTATACAAATTGAGTTAGCCTTACAATATAATATTACATTTTAAGGTATACATCTCATAAATAGTAAAATGTAACAATAACAGCATTATTAAGTATGTTAGTAATATTAAAAGGTCCCTTAGTATGCGGTAATTTTACTTATTTTATCTATGCTTACCACTAGAATAATATACTATAAACACATAATATTTGTGGACTATAAACAGCACTAACTACTTTAAAAGTAGATAACTATTATATAAGAATATATAAAAATAAATAAATACATCCATTCACACAAAATATAACATATATCCTAAACACATTGATCTTTCTATTGTTTGAGAGAGGAATGTTGTTGCAGGTAGGCCCCGCCGAGATGGATGGATCTTGAAGGGCGACTCCGTGATGTGGCAGGAGTTCGTTCTCCTCGACGGAGACACCAACCCCTTGCTGTCCGTCTCCAACAGAACCCACAAGCTTCCGCCGCCTCACAACCCGGAGGAGGCAACCATGGAAGAGTTCAAACAGCTTAAGGTAGGTCCCATCTACTGCAATGCACATCTACCATATCCTCGAAATGCAGGGATGATATTTCATATAATGTACGAAAAAAGTAGTCATTTATATTTTTGAGTTGCATAGAGAAGGTATAGGAGGTTAGGGGAATACAAGTTTTTAAAGTGAAACTTTCATTTGGAATGTTCATCATGTTCTATCTGTGATAACCATACTTTTACAAAGGCGCTTTGAAGTGGGTGAAACGGTCTACGGTTCAGGCCACACAGCTGATCCAAAATATGAAATTATTATTTTAATGTTTTTTCTTATTTAAAATATAATACAATCATATTATTATATATTTTCTCATAATTTAAATAATTAATTTTAATGCTGATTATAGACACATATATGCTAATCTGGTTGTTACTTAAGACGGTTAATTTGAAGTTGTTTTGGCCTTCATATCCAAGCTGAATTTCGGGATTAAAAGCTATCAATGTGTTGTTCAGTTTTAAAGTGAAGTTTTTGAAACATGATATTGATATTAGATATTCAAAGTGCTTGATTCAATTAAAATGGACAGAGGATATTTTATGTATTAATAACCATTGCTTGGCATCTAGGCCATGATATTTTAAAGAGAAATCAAATCTAACCAACAGTAATCCTCTTCTTGATTTAAGTAACTGGATACTCATGCTGTACTCCTACTACTTTTTTAAAGCTTAATTCTATTTTTTTCACCGTGTCAGTTGAAGTTTCGCTTTATTGGTGTGTAAAACGTACATGCACTCAATTTATTTTTTTAATTTGGCATTAAATTGTTAGTGTTTATATTTTTTTTCATAAAAAAAACTTTTAGCATTATCTATCTACCAAAAATTTTATGTGTTGATATCTTGATTAATAGCCTACCAAAGGGATGGTTCATGATCGTGAAAATCTTGGATCACAAATTTTTTTTTTTCTGGAGTGGAATGTTTTATCCCCGAATCACGCTTTTAAGTTCCAAGTGACCAGCCAGGTTTATACCTCAACCTCATCAAGGTTATCTACCACAAGTAGGTGGCAAGTTGGTCAATGCCACTGCCCATAGTTGCTCGAAGCGTGCAAAACCCCTCTGCAACGAAATCTCTTCTAAAAGTTATCTTAATTTTTCTATCGTACTTTCTATCATATAAATATCGAGTAATACCGTGCACTATTCTTTTCTATTTCTCAACGGTGGGGTTTATAGTGGCATTGCAAATGGTTTATGTTAAACAAATCTTGAAAAAGGTATATCAGATACATTACTCATATTACACATGAATTTTAGGCTTCTACTTTTCTTCCATATCAAACACACAAGAGGCAAGAATCTTCTAGACTAAAATATTACTTCATCACATCATATCACTTTGCGAGCTCAGTTAAATCAAACACAGCTCACAAGAATAATCAATATATATTATAAGGCAAAGTGTACAATGTGCGTGCCGAAAAGGCTCAAAAACGACTCCACATAGGATTAAGAGATTTATGTCAGCGTGTAACTGTATGTCCCCTAACGGAGAAGAAGGTTTCCGTTTTTCTCTTAAGGATGTGAAATTGAAGAGAAAAGGACTGGAATTTTAAGCTTCTCGCAACATGTAATTAGCCTACCTGAGAATGACATACGAGTTTATGAATGAAAAATTTAGTTCGAGCTGCAGACCACCAGGAAGCGCTAGGGTGTGTTTCACACAATGTTTATTGTTCATTCATTCCGTTATATTTGTAAAGTTTATATATTTTGTCAGCTGTTTTACTTAAATTACTTAAAAATCAAGTGAAAATAATTAGTTTCACCTTTTCTTTTAAAATAAATTAATGATTTTACATATCTACAATCAATTGGAAAACAGACTGGATACTTTACAAAATTAATTATCTCATAAGATTAATTGATAAACACATTACATTTAATCAATATCTAACATATACTTAAGTAAATTTAATGCAATATGAGTGAGCGAATAAAAACAGACATAAAACAAAAAAGAAGAGCTGAATAGACTGATTATAAACCGAAAATAACAAGTTTGAAGTGTTCTTATTGTATGTAGTTATGAAAAATGGTTTTATTACTATGTATGATGAGCATTCCAGTTGACAAAATGATGAATTGACTCCAATAATACAATTTTTTCAATAAGCTTTTATCACCGCTCATAGTTCAGGATAAAAAGAAATATGATGAAAAAATTGTGCCCTCATGATATTTTGGTTTTCACTTAGTAAGAGTAGTAAGATTGGAGAAGTGCAGAGTTCGGCCAAATTAGGGTGGGGGGGGTTTATATATTAAGGGAGGTTGAACTGGAAGAAAGGTCTTACAAAAAAATTTTCTATGAATCTTCGGTATTTTCTAAACTTCTGGATCTAATGGGACCATCACAGTAGTCGGCGCTTAAGTTGTACTCCAAATATAGTTTTTTTTAACAAATAATCTAATAACTTATTATCTGCTGACTGCTTGGAATGGGCTTATAGGATTCATAATCACAGAAACGATCAAAAATGTTGCATGATTCGACAAAGTTGCAGCAAAATGAATTGTTCATCCACCATTTTCAACACCCTATAAAGTATATAGGGTTCCTTATTTGGGCGGACACTGCAGATCTCGAATCTTAATATTGATATAATGTTAAAATTTTCAAGAAAGTGCTAATTTTGTTCTATATTTCCTTTAATTTTAAAGTTTTTCTGTTATTAAAACTGCCACACAACTACCGGAGCGAAGCTGGGCACCCTAGCTAGTTTTTAATAAAAAATGATGGTCGCAAAAAAATTCTTGTAAATTATGTTTCTTTGGGCTTTAAAAAATGTATTCTGAAAGTTTTTAAAATCAGTTTATGTGGCCCTTTATGAGAAAAAAGTTTGATTTTTTTTTATTGCTTTTTTCGTCAAAAATTTATTCGATTTTCTGAATAGGTGCTAAAAAACTATAAAATATTAATAATTACCATTTGTTCATTATCTGAAATGATAGAAAATACTTAAATATTAATTATGTTATATGGTTATTACGTGAAATAGATTAAATAGTCAATTTAAAATAAAAAATACTTGATTGAAATATTCAAGTGATTTTGAATCAGAATCAATAATATGCTATACATACTTTTCCATGATTGAATAACTGGTCTATTATATCAATGTAAACAATAACAATCCTTGATGATATGTTTAAATACTACATTAGGTAAGTAATGTTCAAGGAATTTCATAGGTTTGTTTGTTGTTGTTGTCCCAAATCACAGTTAGTTGGTCATTAGCATTTAATTGTGTTACATCGATTTATCGCAATCAGGTCGTATTATCTTTACATCGCGCACTTTTAAGTCAGCACTTTGAATTGTAGTGCAGTGTTAACAAACGTTGACCAACTGCAAAAAATTTGTGAAGTAGATGCAAAAACGTTGGATGAAGCTGTTTCATGTTTTTTTCACGAAATTCATGTTTTTCAACGAAATTAGAAAAAGGTTTTGAAAAAAATATTGAAGAAAAAAAAAAGTTACATGTTATGTTATTAGGAATTTTATTAACACCTAAGATCAATAATATTTTCCAACATGTAGCCCCATTTTGTTCCAAGAATCAAAAAGGACTCGGTTTTTTTGCCGAGCAGGCTACGGAATCAGGACATCATGATTTTGAAAAAATGTGGAACAATCCCAAAGTTTCAAAATAAAATCATCGTTTCTGGACCTAATTATTAAGATGAGCTATAACTGCTTACATATATAAATACTGCAAATCTAATTAAATATACATATTTATTTATACATTATTATAGCTTATATATAAATATACGTAATAAAGAATTTGTAAAATTTTTTTTGAACTAATTTATTTGGTGATATGAAAACCTTATGGTTTAGATTATAATTACTGTAAATAAACATAGTTATTGATTATTACCTCATTTTTTTCTCTGTTTTACGTAATAAACATATAACATAATTAATATTTAAGTATTTTTTATCATTTCAGATAATAAACAAATGGTAATTATTAATACTTTATAGTTTTTTAGCACCTATTCAGAAAATCGAATAAATTTTTGACGAAAAAACAATAAAAAAAAAAAACTCTTTTTTCTCAAAAAGGGCCACATAAACTGATTTTAAAAACTTTCAGAATATATTTTTTATAGTCCAAAGAAACATAATTTACAAGATTTTTTTTGCGACCATCATTTTTTATTAAAAATTATTCTTGTGAGCTGTGCAAAGCCTGCAATTTCCATCGCCGTCTCCCACAGCTTGTGGTCACGGTTCAGTTATTAAGGGAACTACATTAGATATGTTAATGATGGTAAATTATTAACAAATGGGGCTCGCGTGTTTATCTAGATGTTGTTGATGGAAATAATAATATGAGGAAGCAACGAGACTATTCTAAGGAGATTTATTGTAAGGGAAACCAAATGTATATAAACTCATCTCGAAGGTTCTATGCTAATCCGGCTCTTTCGGTTGGAATCGCCAGAATATATATCTCCAGATGGTGCTAGGATGATTAGCCTATTCTTGAGGTTATCTGCTTTCATTCGCCTGTCACCTACTAGCACCGAAATATTTAGAGAGTTCAAAGGAACGGCAAGACTGATGGTCGGCATTGTGTTCAATCAAGGCTTTTTCGTATTCTGTAATTAACGATTTAAGATCCCAGCCCCCCCCCCCAAAAAAAAAAAATTAAATATCCCTACATCAGCCAAAAGACCTGGATATTTTCTCCTGACCTGCTGGCTCACGTCTACTGTCTGGTCACAACATGAAACCCGTAACGGACATCTCACGAACTCTCCTCTTTTCTCTACGGCCTAATATCTTTCTTTAACTTCATCTCAATTTCACTTTTATTTTATAATAATCACTGTATATCTTTATTTTTTATATTTTACAGCAATCAATTAGCTTTGTTTTATATCGCCACCAATATCCATTACTGTTCCTCTCCACTTCCACCCCTACACTCCTTCACCCTCCCCCGATCATTCCCATTAATAAGTCCATATGAGTAATGTCCTTCTATCCTGCCACGTTAATTCCCAATCCCTCCCAGCACATTATGATGAGTTCCTAGACCACTTCCTTCATAATTTTTATCATATCATTGCTGTCTCGGAAACCTGGCTTAAACCCAATACCCCATCCTCCTCAATATCCATTCCCAACTACTCTCTCATCCGTCGTGATCTTGAGGACCGAACTGGAGGAGGAGTTGGTCTTTACGTCCATGACAGTCTGAGGGTAAAAATCCTTCTAGAATCTCCTTTCTCCGAATGACCTCATCCGGAATATCTCATCGTTGAAATTTCCTCTGATGCCTTTTCCCTCCTCTACGTAACATTTTACCGCCCCCTGCATGCCCAATTTGATCCTTTCTTTGAATCTTCCATCTTTACCCTTGTCCCGTTGTATAATACGTAATCATCGCTGGTGATTTTAACATAAACATGCTTTCTGATTCTCCTAACAGCTCTTACCTAACAGACCTCATTCATTCACTTGACCTTTTCATAGTAGGTACCCTACTAAGCAACCCACCACACCCAGTTTACCAGCACCTGGTTAGACCTTTTTATAATAGATTCTTCTCATAACCTATTGTCTTCCTCACAGCATCCAGTACCTTTTCTGTCAAATCATGACCTCATCAAAATTTCAAATATCCCAACACCTAAACTATGCCCTAACAAAGTCTCCTGGCGGAACCTTGATTCATTAACCTCTGAAAAACTAAATCTTTTTTTCGACTCCCTTTCCCAATCCCTAGGTCCTATTTGTTCGTCATCCCCCATTGATGAAATGGTGGAATGCCTCTCATCCAATCTTTCCACCTTCCTAAACTAACACGCCCCTTTCAAAACCTTTTAGACGTCCTGCCGCTCCCTTGATAAAACCCGAAATCAGAGAGTTAATGAGGAAAAGAGATGCCGACGTTTCCGACGCACCCGTTCCGCTGAAGATTACTCCTTTTTCAAGTCCATACGCAATCTCACCCAATCTTTCTTACGGCGTGCCAAGGCACAGTTTTTCCATAACTCCATATCACAATCCCACGATCCTAAGTCCAAATTGAAAATCCTTAAAAGATTATCAGTTGTCAAATCCAAATGCTGTACTCATTATCCTATCGATCCAGATGAATTAAATCCTATTTCGCCAACTCTCCATCTATCCCTCACCCCTCCTCATACTTTTTCACACAAACCTTCAACCCTGATACTTTTACTTCCTAAATATTTCACCTGAAGACTTACTCTCCTCTGTCCTTAAACCCAGAACCAATGATTACGGCCCCGATAAAATCCCTGTAAGGATTATTAAACTATTTCTTCCTGTCATCTTCCCTGCTCTTTTACACATCTATAACTTTTCCTTAAAAAATTCCATTTTCCCAGAACCTGGAAAAGAGTGATAGTCCGCCCGTTGGACAAAGTGCTTGTTTCCACCTTACCCTCAGACTATAGACCTATCTCCATTCTGTCTAACCTATCCAAACCGCTCGAAAGAATTGTCCACTCCCAGCTCAATGACTTCCTTGAACGGAATGCTCTCCTCAACCCTCTTCAATCCGGTTTCCGTTCTCATTACTCCACACAATCTGCTCTATTGAAGATCGCTCAGGATCTTCAATCCTCCATAGATGAACATAAAAATCACCATCCTTATTCTCTTTGATTTCTCAAAGGCGTTCGATACCGTCAATCACGAGATCCTCCTTTCAAAACTCCAAAACCTTTCCATGTCAAACAGCGTCGTAAAGTGGTTCCTCTCCTTCCTATCCTTACGTTCACAAACAGTTCACATTCCTGATAAACCCCCTTCCTCATCCCTTTTACTAACACGAGGTGTTCCACAGGGATCCTCACTTTCTCCTACTCTCTTCTCCGTTTATATTAACAATCTCCCTGAGTCCATCAACCATTCACAATACCACTTATGCGCTAACGACCTCCAAATTTACCTATCCTTCCATCCTTCCAAAATGCTAGAGGCAATCCGAAAATTACAAGAAGTCATAAACAGTATCAACGCCTTGGAAGAAAAAAATGAGTTAAGACTGAACGTACAAAAAACCAAGGCAATCCTAATTGGCTCCAGGCGTTTTATTAATTCCCTTCCTTACTACCCCTTACTCTGCCTTAATAATCAAACCATTCATTTCCAATCCTATGTCAGAAACGTAGGAGTGATCTTTGACCAGCACTTGTCGTGGAGTAACCATATTTCTGAAATCACCAGAAAATCCATAGCTATCCTCAAACAGTTCCTTAAATCCCGTGATTGCATGTCCTCAAAAACCCGTCAACTCCTAGTTTCCTCTCTTATGTTACCCCATTTTGATTATGGCTGCCTTGTATACGGGGGACTGTCTGAAATGAGGTTGAAGAGACTAATGAATTGCTTCATTAGATTCATATTCGGTGCCCCAGGCGCTCCCACGTCTCCAGTTGGTATGCTGAATTGAAGTGGCTCTATCCAGTTGTATATCTTTTCAAAACCTTCAGAACCAAGAAACCTCCTTGTATCCTCAATTTGTTCAAACCCTGCTCCTCTATACATTCACTAAACACCAGATCTCAAACCTATAAAGTGTATATCCCTTTCTAACGAAATTCCTCCTTTACAAAATCCTTTATCATCCGCACCGCCACCTTCTGGAATTCCTTACCTGTCTCCATCCGTAAAACTTCATCCCTCTTTTCCTTTAAAACCCAACTATTTCGCCACCTCCTCAACCTTCAATCTTCTGTAAATATGTAAAGTAGTGAAACCAACATAGAATATTTATTTATGTTTCATTTGATATATTACAGTTATCAAGCTCAAAAGCTGATCAAATTTTTTGATCTCGTTATCCAAATGTCTTTTTGTTTTGTTTTTCAATGTTTCGGTTTAGTGTTTTTTATGTTTAATTATGTCTAATATGTTTGCTTTTCTTTTAAATTAACCAGACAAGTGGCTCTGGATTTGACCATATTCTGTTATTCTTAGGGGACTAGATGTCACAGAATAAAAATTATTTTCTTTCTTTCTTTATAGCCCTAGTTTAATTTCATTTTAACAATATTCCATTCTCTTATTTTGTCAATTCCATTTTTTTTTTTTTTTTTTTTTTTTTTTTTTTTTTTTTTTTTTTTTTAGTTTAAACAATGTAAGTTGTTCTTAGAGTACAAATAATGTTTTTCTTTTAGATATAAAAAAATGGGAAGGAATTTGAAAACAAAAAGTTGCTGTCGGGCAACACAAGGGATGTGAGACCTGTGTGGTAGTGATCGCCCTCCCCCATCCTAAACGCGGTGTAATTTCCGCCCCCGGTGGCGATCAACCCTCCCCCAAAGTGTTTGGGAAAATAGAAAGTAGTAAGTACTTTCTATTGCAATCAGGGGCTGAAGTTGGCACCAACGTATTGTCGAAACGTCGTTCAAAATAATTAATGAGGTTCGGTGCCTTCTTTAAAAAGTCCTAGTAGGCGTGCATATCTTGACCTAAATATAGAGGCGTCTGCAAGGGGGCAGATCCCCCCCCCGGAATTTTGAAAACAAAAACTAAAAAAAAAAAAAAATTAAATAAATTCTTATTAATTTATTAGGCATTATATATAAAAAAAATATTTCAACTTTTAAATATCAATAAGTTTTATTTTAATGATTAATTGAGCCTTATTCAGAATATCTCGAACCATTCATAAGAATATCACTAGCCTTCCCCCTCCTAGACGAAATCTCCCGGACAATCTGGACTCCATACTGACACAGATGGGAACGGATGTAAGTGAATTAGTTTGGTCCTTTTAATATCTCTCAATTATTGGTTAGCTTCTTTTCCAATTGAGGGGTGTGTAGAGTCAAATACCTAGTAGAATGTATTGGACCGTTCTTTAGGAGTATCGATAGCTATTATATATCAGTACTTGGAAATTTTATAGCTGTGAGGTCCGTTTTTCTATCATCGACATTATAATTAGTGTTACAGTTTCTGGGACTTGTCACAATTATGAAATCTAAGTTACTGATACTAAATTAACTAACCTTAAACTAAGAAGAGTTCTATTTGGATTATTTATTAATAAAATAAAATTGTCTATGGTTAAATTCAGTTGTTTTAAGAAATAATTCTTCATTATTTTGAGCCGAAATTGTAAAACGAAATTTACTGATAACTCGGTACTATGGTTTTAGAAGGTTCTGACTCTTTTACGTTCAACAGAAATAAGTTTAAACAATTGAGATGTTAATGCATTTTTGGTCATTGATGAAACAAATGACTATGTATTGTATATTTATATATATATATATATATATATATATATATATATATATATATATATATATATATAAAATTGTACTGATAATTATTGAATGAAATATATAAAGTATCATTTATGTTCGCTTTCAACATTAAAGTTTTAGTATCAACATTAGTCCCTTCTAAGGGCTGAGCCATTTTATTTATTATTTTGAACCCTATCTTACGAAAAATTATTCTTTCCCTTTTTGTGCCCCTGTGTCATTAACCAAGTCAAAGACAGTCTTAGCGACAGTCAACGCATCAGATTCCACTTTTTAAACAAAAAATGGTTATGAAAAGATAACTTTTCAAAAATTCTATTAAAATAAAACTCATCATATATTATTCCTTATCTTCACTTAGTCATAAGTTCGAAATTTCCCTAAAATTAAAGCAATAAAATGGTGCCACAAAAAAACATAACACTGTAAAGATTCGCCCTTAGAAAAATAATGTACCTACATTTCCGTCTCAAATATATTCATGCTTCTCATCTGGACGTCCCTCATCAATAGTTTTGGCTATGTTCGTACCTACGTTGATTTCAACGAATGCTATTTCTACATGGATTCCTCTGCCAGTTCGATAATAAATCAAAATTCATTGCACTAAGTGGGACGAGGACTCTATAGACTGGAAATGGGCGATCAACGAGAACTACCGAAAGGAGGGCGTCAACTTTCGTTTTAGAGTGCCTCTCGTACGGCCTACTAACCCAACATTTTAGTATCCCACAACTTTTGGACTTTTCTTCTTCTTTTTTTTTTATAATAGCTGTAAACATCCCAAGGGAATAAAAAATATATTTATTTATCTTTAGGATGTCTTTCCTCTTCAAAGCCAAGAATATTTCGCAAAAACAAAGAATTCATGCCTAAAAAAGTTGAAGACTTTAAATAGATTCAATAATGCTAATTCAAATATAGGGATGAAATTTTGTACTATGTTATGCCTATTGCAGAGCAGTTTATAAAATAACAACATATTTATGACATTAATAGTAGGTATATTGCATTTCCATGTCTAATTAAAAAAAATTCAAACAAAATTAGGGATTTTTTTAACCAATTTAAACTTTTCCATTTCAGATTAAGATTTTTCCAAACAATTCAAGATTCTTTTTTAACACCATGATATTTATAATCGGTTCAAATAATGTTTTGTTTGTCAGTAATTGTGTTAGTTTGTAATGTGAGGTTTTTGGTTTTTCATGATTTTGTTGTGTGATTTTCGGGGTATATTTGTGTAACGGTCGTCCTCCTAATTTTATACGGTTTATATTTTATTTATACGGTCGTCCTTTATTTGAACCGGTTCCATCTTTGTATTACAAACACTTGTGGCTGTGACGGACTAACTCCACAAACTTTCAAAGATATCTTATACGACTGTCACTTGCGAGAACACAACAGAGGACATTTAATAAAAAGAATCCTGATGAAGGGGGACACATGGCCTACTCCCGAAAACAAATTATTTGAAAAATATAAATTGGAACTATTAAAATTTTCAAAATTAATTTATCTTCAGAATTGACCCCAGAGAAGACAGAAGACCCGGCAGAACTAGAACAAATGGACCTCAACTCCTACCACACCCAGTGGTGTTTTGAACTTTTATTTTTGTTTATTTTTTGTTTTTTGTATTTTATTCGTTTTTTTGTTAAGTTAGAAAAGTTTAACATACAGATCATGACGCAAGATTTTCTATTTAATTTTGTTTTGTTTTTTGTTTGTTTAACGTCCCTTTATGCTACTAAGGCTAAACGGACAATGCTTCAGTAAGAGACCTAAATTTTGCCTATCCAGGTATAATTGGAATAGGGATTTTTAACGAGTACCTGACATCATACAGGCCCGGGAACTCCATTTGAATCCTATCCGAGGGACGGATAGGATTTAAATGGAGGTCCCGGGCCTGTACGATGTCAGGTACAGTCGGTAGTCGGCATAGCCAAGGATTTATTTTATTTTATTACGGTGAATCAATTTTTTTTGGCATCTTTAAAAAGTTTTTTGGAAAATCTGAAAAATGTTCGATGATTAACCGAATTTATTATCCGATGCTTTCGCGGTAATTGATTGTACCAGACTATCGACAATCGGTCATACTTACAACCGGTTTTTAAACCAATCTTTCCGTATGAGCAATTTTCAGAAAGGTCAAGCAAAAAGTCCTAATATGTTATGAAGGTAAAAATCCTCCTTTGATGTAAACAACTTAACGAGAAAGTAAAAGAGAGAGGAAACTTTCGATCTTTTAGAATGCGTTATCTTCATATCGGTCCTGATCATGATAAAAAAAAGTTATTCCTTTTACATAGAATTGTTCTACTTAATTTTTCTGCTGATCGACCCATTTTCTACTAACGGCAAGAGTTTAATGTGAATCAGTTGGTTCCACAAATTGCTAACATATGCATCCTCTCTGAGGTCATTTGCCAAATACAGGTCGAGCATTTTAGTTTTCTAATTATCAGAACTATTGTTGATATTAATGGTGTATATGACGATGCAATCTCACTTCTCACTATACATGAATTTCTTCTTTGTAAATAAGGAAAGAATGGTGCTGCGTATTTTTACAAGCCTTAAAAACGATTAACAACATAAAATGAACCGTATAGGATGCCCATTGTTTTTTCGCCAAGGAGACAAGAAGGAAAAAATGTTCCTAATCATATATTTATGTATACAATCGATTCTGAGGAAAGAAAGAAATACTTAATATTTTATTACGGACTCCACCAAACCCTCACTCACTCTGGGCCATTCCAGGTTAAATCATCCAGCCGAAGTTCAAAATTTTACCTCCCCCCCTCAGATTTTGATAAAAATGTATAGGTATTAAGTACATAGAGAAATAAGAAAAAATGCCAAATTTTACCCACTGCGAACTAGTAGTTTAAGAATTATGGTCATTTGAACTTTTGAGATATTTAAACTTCCGATGACGACTTGAGTTCAAAACCAACTTGTAGGTGTTAAGACTTTCCTCTGTAGAATGGGCATTAATTGAACTAGAGCTTTCAAAATTTATTCATTGATTCTGCATTTCATACCTAATCGGATGATACCATACATATTAGAGAGATCATTTTCCATTATGGGAAAACAAATTCTTAAACATAAAAATTTAGATTTTTTCCAAGTTGTAAAACAGTCATCGAAAAATGCCATGGGCAAAAATCTCTCTCCAACCAGCCTAACAAACTATATATCAATAAAAAGAGGATAAAATTCTCTATCTAATGATGAAATAATATGAGTGGCTTATTGAATTATAAGGATTTTATGTCGATTTGAATCAAGTATAGTAAAATTTAATTTAAAAGTGGCGGATACAAATTAATACAGCTGAAATATCTCTAAAATATCCTCATACAAAGATATATTGTTGAAAAGGGCATCTAAGTTCCTTTTAAATGATATAATGATATAGGTGGGTTTTTGAGTTGGAAGTGTTTTATTAAAATTTAAATCTAATAAAATTAATTCAACTCAGTGTGATATGTACATTTCTGTATGACTAAAATCTCTCTCCAAGCCTAATAAACGATTATGTATCGCTGAAAAGTGGATGAACTTTTCTATCAAATGATGAAATAATATTAGTGGGTTATTGAGTCATAAGAGTTACATTTTGATTTGAATGTAATATAGTGAAATTAACTTTAAACGTGGCGCATACAAATTAATACGGCATTTCCATATATCCTCATAGAACAATATTTTGCTGAAAAGAATAAGTACTCACCTCTCATATAATTTAAGAATTTGTGCGGGCTTTTAAGTTTAAAGACTTTTTTTATAAGTAAAATTTAATAATATGAAATCTACTCACAACAATGATAGGAACAGATTGTCTTCGTCGCACCCACTATTGTTTCTACGCAAACTCAAATGTTCTCCGTTTTCTTAAGATAATTCACTAAGAATTTTATAAATTTGCCTGCTCTACAAATAAATTTCATTCTATACTCACCACTGCACGCCATAATTTCAATGGTTATAAGACTAAACGGTTTAAGCTATCTACCATAACATTACACAATATTAACGAGTATAACTAAATTAAACGCTGTAATAAATTTATCAGTTAACAAAAATCTTATTCTTGGATATGATAAAAAGATGTTTGGAAATACTCTTCTTGTGAAACTTCATTATTTACATAAAAAAGTGAAATTTATAAAATTCTTAGTGAATTATCTTAAGAAAACGGAGAACATTTGAGTTTGCGTAGAAACAATAGTGGGTGCGACGAAGACAATCTGTTCCTACTATATTTGATTCAAATCGACATAAAATCCTTATAATTCAATAAACCACTCATATTATTTCATCATTAGATAGAGAATTTTATCCTTTTTCTATTGATATATAGTTTGTTAGGCTGGTTGGAGAGAGATTTTTGCCCATGGCATTTTTCGATGACTGTAATTCGATGAAAATTTTGAACTTCGGCTGGATGATTTAACCTGGAATGGCCCTCTTTAATTTTTTACTGACATCTATTGGAACGGTAGCTTTGTGGATTAGCAATTCAACGTATAAGAAGAGCATTGCAAGTCTCTCTTAATGATATAATTGAAATTGAATTGAGTCAAAATAAAAATTATATCAGAGCAAAACAAGGGCGTCCGCCGGATTCCGTGTTGGGGGGTGGGGGCAGGATGGTAAAATTCTTAAGACCAGGGAAGGGGGTCGAGGTATACTGACTATGAAAGAAAGGTTCAAATAATTTCTCAAATAAAACTAATTCACATTTGAAAATTAAAATATATGTTTATATAATTTTTGTATTAATTTGTAGTTTTTGTTTCTCAAAATTTTTAGCGGGGGTCGGGCAGCTGGTCTCCTCTGCCACCCACCCTGCTGATGCCCTAGGAGCAAAATAAGATTTGTGTATAATTCTAACCAGTTTTTTGTAGTCCGGAAAGTATTACAATAGTAAGTGTCGTATAATTTTTTCCGCCCAAAAGTGACATGGCCAAAACAGTTGGAGAACATCAAGGTGAAAATATGCACTTGGAGGATGGTTGCTATTTGGGACAGTTATGGTTAGTCGAACTCGAAACGCATTACTAGATAAATATGTAGGAAGTGATAATTAATTTGTATGGAGAACAAAAAGTTTTAATGCAGCTTTCTATTAACTGGTGCCATACTGATAAGGGGAACGGTAACCATGCACCAAACAAAAATATCTGAATAAAATTTTTCAAATGATATGTTATGTCTGATCTTTGAAATTAAAGATTTAACTATGATAATGAGCAGAAAGGACGCAAATTCAAGGGATAATAAATGAACAATGTTATATAAAGAGCAAAATTTCAAAATAAGCTGAAATCAGATATTAATATCATAAATTTAAAATTAAGTGTTGGGTATAAGAGCATGTACGCCAAAGCTGATTTTTCATTAAAAGTACTCTTAACCCGTATATTCTTTACCATATTTTTTTTTATGAATTTTTAAACTTCACATTTTTTAATTATTTGTTAACTTTAGGCTCTAATATCTCAAAGTAAAATCTACTCTATTAAATTTTTATTATTTTTTTTAATGAAAAAGTAATTAAAAATATTTTCCGTTGGACGTAGATAAAATTAAAAAACAAAACAATTAATAAGCGTTATTAAAAGTAAAAAATTCACAAATAGTAAAATATTAATGAAGTATAATCAAGTTTAAGCATTGTTAAATGAGCACGAAAATGACCATATTCAAAAATTCGTAGCTAGCAATGTACTCATATATACAGGTTGAAATTTCTTGCAGTAGGTTTATGTTGCATGTAAGCATAACATATAAAAAAAATAGATTTTTATTAACTGGCCCACCAGAGACATTAAAACCTAAAGTTAACAAATAATTAAAAAATGTGAAGTTTAAAAATTCATTAAAAAATAAGGTAAAGAATATACGGATTAAGAGTACTTTTAATGAAAGCTACTTAGTTAGGTTTATTATCATGCCAAAAATCAGCTTTGGCGTACATGCCCTTATACCCAAAACTTACCCTCAAAAACTGTGTATTGAGAACTTAAAGCAGTTGTTTTCAATAGCACTTTTGAAGTATTGGACTGCAAAATATTCAAATAATAAAGCGAACACGAACTATAGAACAAACTTTAAGGAAAACAGTTGTGTTTGAATTATTAGTCAATGACTTACCAGTCTTGAGAAAATGAGTTTTCTGTGAGAGCTTAAAAACTCAAAAATCGGTCTGAAAGGTGAAACAAAAATGGCTGCCATTTTGAAACGGTTGATCCTAATTTTTTTTTTTTTTAATATATTTGAACTACTGATTCCATTCGTAATTGGTGGTAAAATTATAATTTTTTTCTAAAATGATCGAGCAACCAAATTATTTTTTTCTGGTCCATTTCAAATGGATTGACCCTCACCAAAAAGTTGTTTATTTTCAAATCTGCTTTCACAGGGTTCAATAAACAGTTCTCTATTAGAATTTCCCCGGCTTCTGAGTACTAATTGCTCGAATAAATAGCTCAATTAAGATTGACACTAAATGTTTATCATATTAATGCATCAACTTGATGTCTTCTAAGATTTTTAACAATAAAAGAATAAAGAACTACTTACCAAGTAATTTTAATGGCCTTTTTACACGTTGTTTTTGGAACGAAGTTTGGAACCAAACGCTGTTTCGCTATTGCACTGCCTGGAGCGATTACAATAGACGAAATAGAACCGTATAAACGGTTATGTGCTTTGATCAATTTTAAGATGAAATTTTTTGACTTCACTTATTAACCGGTTAATAAAAATAATAATCATTACCAGGTAATATGCATTTCGAAATTAAACAAAAAACCATAACCGTGTGAACAGGACTATTTGTAGTCCGGGAGCTGAGGGCTAAAAAGGTGCCTGATTTGAAAAAAAATTTTAATCATATAGGCTGAAAGTACTCATTTCATAGACAACAAATATGAACGTCTGCCACCTCAGATCGGTTGCCATCAAATTTTATCGGCGAACAAAATCGACATTTTCGAACTTTTTTTTCAATTTTTCGCTAATAACTCGAAAACTATTTATCGCAGAAAAAATAGTGTGATTTCTAAAATAAAAGGGCATTAAATTTCGTGTCGAATGAGGTCCTCACAGTTAAAATCGGTTAAGTGTTTTCGCCAAAACCGATTGTCAATTTAGCCACTTTAGCGGAAAAATTTATTACGCTCATCTTCCCAAGCCTGCAATTAAAAGAGGGTTACTACAAATAAAAAATGTTACCTATAATAGTTGTAGAATATTGAATTCGGTTTAAAACGATCTCATTAATTTTAAAATTAGTCCACTCCTGTGGAGAAAAAGTAATTAAAACGTGAACGTATTTAGCGCCTTGTGGTCTAAAATCCGTGACATTAAATTTCGTGTCGAATGAGGTCCTCACAGTTAAAATCGGTTAAGTGTTTTCGCCAAAACCGATTGTCAATTTAGCCACTTTAGCGGAAAAATTTATTACGCTCATCTTCCCAAGCCTGCAATTAAAAGAGGGTTACTACAAATAAAAAATGTTACCTATAATAGTTGTAGAATATTGAATTCGGTTTAAAACGATCTCATTAATTTTAAAATTAGTCCACTCCTGTGGAGAAAAAGTAATTAAAACGTGAACGTATTTAGCACCTCGTGGTATAAAATCCGTGATTTTTTTTTTGTTTCTCGCATTAGCTAAACCCTGCGTGGAATTACAAATGAAAACGTGAAATTATTCGTTGTGCTTACTTCCTGCTAAGACTTCGGGTTTTGAAGTATTAACCATTTTGAACTAATTAAACAACCATCTTCCACCTGTTAAAATAAAAGATAAATATTGATAAGTAACTACCTGTCCAAATAGTTATTTTTATGAATATTTTATCAAATCCCCTGATACTTCAAAACCCGGAGTCTTAGCAGGAAGTAACCACTCTGAATTCCATGCAGGGTTTAGCTTACGTTGTGTGCAAGGAGCTTATTTCCTGCTAAATTTGATGCCCAGCAACATTTATCAAAAACATTTTTCATTTAAGCTAGGTGTTTTTGAGTTAGAGGCGTTGGAACACGGTTTCCATCAAAATCGTAAAAATTAGATTTTTGATGTACCGAAACTGGCTGAACCACTATACCGATTTAAACTCCAAATATATCATTCTATTTACAATAGTTTATCCTCTTATAGTAAGAAGAAAGCAATACTTTTTAATCTGTATTTGCCGAATTATATGCGAGAAACAAAAAAAAAATCACGGATTTTAGACCACAAGGCGCTAAATACGTTCACGTTTTAATTACTTTGTCTCCACAGGAGTGAACTAATTTTAAAATTAATGAGATCGTTTTAAACAGAATTCAATATTCTACAACTATTATTGGTAACATTTTTTATTTGTAGTAACCCTTTTTTAATTGCAGGCTTGGGAAGATGAGCGTAATTAATTTTTCCGCTAAAGTGGCTAAATTGACAATCGGTTTTGGCGAAAACACTTAACCGATTTTAACTGTGAGGACCTCATTCGACGCGAAATTTAATGCCCTTTTATTTTAGAAAGCACACTATTTTTTCTGCGATAAATAGTTTTCGAGTTATTAGCGAAAAATTGAAAAAAAGTTCGAAAATGTCGATTTTGTTCGCCTATAAAATTTGATGGCAACCGATCTGAGGTGGCAGACGTTCACATTTGTTGTCTATGAAATGAATACTTTCAGCCTATATGATTCAAAATTTTCTTCAAATCAGGCACCTTTTTGACCCTCAGCTCCCGGACTATTGGTTTGTGTAATAGCCCCTGGCGGTCAAAGAGTGACAAAGCAACATTTAGTTAAAAAGAACCAAGAAACCTGAATCTCAAATGCTTAAAAAACACTCGATAATTTCCAAAAATAGATAAATCTATTGCAATATCCTAAATTCACCCTTAGGTGGTTGCTTATTTACTAATATTTTAAGGACTCGAGACGCAGTTATTGGAATTTTCCAAATATACGAATTCCTTTTGCACTAAGAAGTACCGAAGGTTTGACAATAAGTCTTATCTTTTTTCACTCTATTCATTTACCTAAAAATTAAGGAAAAGTTGTCGATATTTCACCTAATTTACATTTTAGGTAAGATATCGACAACCTTGAGTTTTGGCGTTGTGGCACGTGCCTACCCCGATGAACTTGGTAGAAACTCAGTTTTTATCGCAAAATTGTTTAAAACCTTAACTTGAGTCCCACAAAAATATACATTAATAATCGAGCGAGGTACGCCACGGGAATTGGATATTACAATTACTTCAGATTTTTTGGAAGATAGATAATTATGTTTTCATATGAATTTACGCTTATTTGTGGCCATTTTTTAATGTCTACCATTATCTTAATGCGTTCATACAATGGACTGTTATTAGATAAATCGGACACATTCATATCAACATAAGCCAGTTAACGTTCAATAGTGCTCTAAGAGTTTTTGATTCCTTTTTTATTTTACAATGCACCGACCGAATGAAAGTCAATACTGATGACTGAAAGTCAGATTTCTCCGATTCCATTTGAAAATAATGAAGACTTCTACTCCAAAAATTATCCTCACTTTGGAAGAGAAAATAAAAACATGAGGTGGAGAAAGTTGTGGTCCAGCACTTATTCACTCGCCTGTGGCCTCTAGTAGGTAATACCTAGTGGAAAATGATCAAGTCACTAACGACATTAGTTACTTCTGCCAGGAATCTTAAACATTTTAACATCATTTGAAATGTGTGGAACTTACTTTAAATTTGGAGGATTGGGCATAAAAATAATTTAAAGCATTGATAAGAATATTCCCACGTCAATTAAAATAATTGAAACTATTTTACAAAACCGATGAGAAAAATAGATTTCAATGATATTTGAAATAAAAATTGGCTAATAATATTTTTACAGTAAGAATAAAATAAAATGATTTGGGTCCCTCTTATAGAGATTGGAATACATATTGTTGTGGGCTATGGATTCAAATAACAAATAAATACTAATTCTTAAAAACTGCAATTTGTTATACCTACTGCTGAATTACTAGAAAAATACAAATAATTATAATTATAACTTACAAACTGATTACATATGCTAATTAATCTAAATTAGAATTCTTATTACTCAGGTCCTCTAAGTATAAAACTAGTGCCCAGATAACACTTATCACAACTTGTCACTGCCATAAGGAAGAGCGTTGTTTTACTGATCCCTAGACAAGCTGCTTCAATTTTTTATATAGATGCTTAAAGGTCCAGCACTTCTAGGCTGCTTTACTAGTTGCCGACAATAGTGCTTCAAATTTTAAAGCACCTCCGCCTCCATTGTTCTCTCTGCCACTTTGATATCACTAGACCCCTCTCCTTCAGGTTAATCTGCCCCGGAGCAGGTCATGAATGAAGGAGAGGACTACGCAGCCTGCCACCACTTAGTGTTCTCCACTTGGCTCTCCAGTGGTTAAAAACGCAGAGTAATACTGATATCCCAGAATCAGCTAAGATCTCCTCCAACATCACTCCACCTTCACTGCGGGCACTAACTTTGCTAAGTTTTCAGACTAATTTTATCAAGGAGATGAAAAAAATACAAATAGAAAGATTTTAAGTAATAGAAAATAAAAAGATGTTATGTGACATCAAATTGGTTAATCCATTATTCTAAATATACATTTACAAAATTTAATGGTTAATATTAATTATGATTTGCAGGTAAATTATACTCAGCTACTGAGTGAGATTGATGAGGATCTTGCAACGGGTGAGATGAGGCGTGGCCGTCACCTCCCTAGAATTGTAGAAAAAGCCTTGAAACTTCTCAACTTGAAGCAGGTTGTTACTGAAGTTGAAACTTCTGTTATGTCCAAAGTATCCTGTACTGCTTGTAAAGCTGGTTAGTGAATAAATTACTGTTATTTACTTTTTAATATCCTTGTTACATAAATTTAATGTGTACTAAAGTCTTTGACTTACTCCATAAAGAAATTTCTATAATTTTTTTTTTAATTTTTCCAGTTAAAAATACTAATTGTTCATCAATTGATTTTTAACATTATTTATTACTGTAAAAGAGCAAAAACGTATCATAAAGTAATGTTTAAATAATTTAGAAAACTGATTTTTATTTTGATAGATATCTCTTGTTACTTTAACTATGGTCTATTAATTTTAGTAACTAACCCCTTTTAATGTTGTTTATTGATTTTAGGAGTGGGATTGCTGCAGCATTACATTAGAGCAGGAAAAACCAAAGAAGATATAGTACAAATAACTTACAAATTTTGTGTCAGCCTTCAACTTCAAACTCAGAGGGTTTGTGAAGGAATCACTGAGCTTTTTGGAGTAAGTGATTAATAATAAATTTTATTATTGTAAATATTGCCTTTCTTGTTTGTTTTAATATAATGAAATGTTTTTTAGTATATTATTTAATATTTTTCTCCAATTTTTTTTAATCTAATCTGCTGAAAATAAGTTAATCATTAATTGCTGTACCATTTTCAAATAGGTAATTTACATTTTATACCTTTAGTAAAGGTATAATTTATCAATAATTAATAAATAAATAAAAATAAAGTTTTCATTACAATAACAATATTGTAATATATTAATAAAACATCATCAAAATTAGTAAAAAGCTACCTAAACTCCTCTCCTATGAAAGGGAATCAATTTTTTTTTTCATGAAATATTTTCATTTATTCTAAAAAAGAAAATACAAAGAGTTTTAAACCTATTTTCTTCCAGGGAGAAGTAGTATATGTTCTTAAGAGGGTTTTACTTGGACCTGAAGAAATCTGCAGTTTTGTCATCGGAGATGCTTGTGGAGATGTCTTTAATCCATCCCATGATTGGGAAGTAGTTTTCCCTCCCGTCCCAAAGCCAACACCAAAAGCATTCCCAGTACCTAAGGTAAATTTTACTTTTGATTCTACTAATGATAATGGATTAAACCAGAAGAAATATCTTATTTGTCTGAGTATTTTGTGATTTGTCAATATCTTATTTGTATAGTCATTTGTAGTATTTTAAGGACAGAAAGAACCATTATTCAAAAAAAAAAAAAAAAAAAAAAAAATCCATCAATTTTTTTTAACAAATTGGTACTTACATGTAATTTTGTTTAACCGCTGAAGTAATTTAAATTTATAAAAATACTTTTAAAGTTAAAGTTCTTCTTAGTGACTAATTATTTAACAACCCTCTAGGTCAATGCACTAATATTTTCAAATAAAAATATATAGTTTCACCAAGCTACGAGAGGATCTCAAATATTCATATAACTAAACTATAAGTTACAAAAACAAAAAAAAGTGTATGTATTAGTCTGAATATAAATGATCATTTTTATCATATGAAGGGGTCGGGGCAAAATAGTGCCAAGCAACATTTTTAACAAAAATAAACTGTAGCTGCAGTTGGGTGTATATTACATAGGACTATACTGCAGATTGCAGCTACAGTTTATTTTTGTTAAAAATGTTGCTTGGCACTTTTTTGCCCCGACCCCTTCATATAAATAAATGATAAATGATGATTTTTTCAATTTGGTGGGGAACTAAGTGAAACCCAACTGTATTATTTTGCTTTAATTTTCCAATCTTAAATTAGCCTCTTTTCTCAATCCATCCTCATGCATTTAGATACTACTCCTGTTAACCCTTTAACCGGGCGGGACGTATATAGGCGTCCAACCTAAACGCTACCGTGAACGGGCAGGACGTATTTATACGTCCTTGAAATATATGTTGTGCCCTGGAATGGGTGGGACTTATATTTTTATACAACAGAGTGATTAGTCATCGATACATGTAACGACGTGAATTTATACATATATATTATATACACACACACATATATATATATATATATATATATATATAATTTATAATATTTATAATAATAATATATTTAATTTGTATTTATATATATATTTTTTGTACTCTTTATAATAGGTTAAGGCTGTAAATTTATAATTTCTTAATTCGATACTTTTATATTTTTGTTGATATTCTTTTCTATTTGTTTGTCATTTTGTGTTTTCCTTTGTGGTTTATATATAAATAAACGAAAACGAATATATTTCATAGCCTTCCCATTTATTTTAAGCATAAATGAAAAAAATAATAATATGAAGTTACATTGCACCGGGCGGGACGTATATACACGTCCTAGTGAAAGATCTCACGCCCGTTGTAGGATGCGTAATTTAAAAGGGAACTCCCCGGTTAAAGGGTTAATAATAAATTAGACAAGCTATAAATAATGTTGAACAGGATGACATAAGGAGTAACTCAACCAATAAATATATGCATGAATAGTTTAAAAATAATAATGGTTCTTTTGAAAAAACAGTTCTTCACTTCTTTCCTTAAAAATTAAAAAAAAAATTATCATATTTGTATATTATACAGGAAGGTGCAGCGACATTCAAAGTGTTACACCTATCAGACACCCATTTTGACCCATACTACCAAGAAGGGTCTAATGCTGACTGCAAAGAACCACTGTGCTGCAGGCTCACAAACGGGCCTGCCCCGAACCCAGGAGCAGCAGCTGGTCGTTGGGGAGATTATAGGAAGTGTGATACTCCTAAAAGAACTGTTGATAACATGCTCACTCACATTACGGCAACTCACCCAGTAAGCGCTCTGATATCTGTAATTAGCAATTGTAGGCTTGGATAAAATACAAATTTGCAATAGTAAATATTCAATTTAGTATAATTAATTGTATTGTAATAATCTTAACAAATTTTGATATCCCAATTTAATTTCTAGGATATAGATTACATACTATGGACAGGAGATCTTCCTCCCCATGATGTCTGGAATCAAACCAGGGAAGAAAACTTGATGGTTTTAAAAGAGACGGTGAATCAGATGATTACAATGTTTCCTGGAATACCAATCTTTCCTGCCCTCGGTAATCATGAAGCAGCTCCCGTTAACAGGTACCCACCCACTCCTGCTTGAAATCTGTTCTGAAGTAAACAATATTTTCATTGTCACCTTATTTCAGCTGTTCTTGAATTTAATGGCTTAATGTCCTATCACTGAGCAGTATAAAACACATGCCTGAGGGATTTTGGCAAAGTGTGTTTAGAGCTTTTAAAAAAAATGATTTTATATAAATTCAGCAATTTTTTATATTAATATTTAATGCCTTTACTCTGTATTTATTTTAAGATTCATACTTTTGTACCAAAAAGAAAATGATATTACCAGTTGTATTGAATTAATTGAAATGTAAAAAGAAAAAAAAAAAAAAGAAAAATTAAGAAAGTCATCCAAATAAATTTTACTTATGAGGAAGCTAGTCTTTTGTTGATTTTTAGGGTCTTCAAAAACCGTTAAACATTAATATTTACAGATGTATAAATTTCTGATAAGTTTCGATTGGATCGGTGGAGTTGGGGTAGATATAAACAACTTGTGAGAATTTTATTTTATTTTATGAACACTATGAAACTTCATATAGTGGATATCGTTTATAACGACATTGAAGAGACCGTAAAAACTTTGTCGTTATAGGCGATCGTCGTTACATCTGACATATCGCTTGTAATGACGCCGGTCGTCATATCAGGTCTAGGCCATTTTTAACAGCTGATTGTTATGATAGCCTTCTTACAACTACAAATTTCCTATAAATAGTATATGTTTCAATTCCAGTCATATTGGCTGCCACCAAAACCGTTATTCTATCCTTGGACAGTTTTCCATTAGAACATTTCTCCCCCTTAAAATGTAGTGTCCGATCAGGCAGTACCTTGTAAAAAAGTTGTTTCATCTGCGTTAAAAATATCTGAATCATTGTAATTTTCGGGATTTATGGCCATACTGACGGAAGCCAATCGCTGGTTATCTCTTGGGGGACGCTAGCAGTCACCGCTTAAAAAATAATATTTTGGCGAGTAAAAAATCTTTGAATCCATCCTCGCGAAATACTACTTTTCGAGTCGCTAGACGGTTCTGAAGTGGATTTATTATTCAATTTTAGAAAATTATTGGTTTTTTTTAGTAAAATTGTCCCTGATATTGGAACATTTGGGCTGCGTTGGGGTAAAAACCATGTTATTAGAGCACTGTTGACTTTGTCGCCCGTAGCTCTCCTTATTTTTTTTGTCTTGAACGATTCACTGCGTTCAACTAGTCCCCGAATGCTGTCCCTAGTTTTCCATATTGTTGAAATAGTTTAATGACTTACATTCAGTTCCTCCGCAAGACTTCTGTTCGACTCCCCATTTTCCTGCCGACAGCAAATGTGCAACAAAATTTTTCTTCTACCGAAAATGCCCTTCTCCTTGACATGGTATCACCACGCACAAGTGTATGAAGAACAAAACTGCAACTAACATCCAAACAAACAACCAGATATCACCACGCAAAAGTGTCTTACTTGAAAACTAGGCCACAACTGATTCGAATTCGTTTGAAGGAATAAAAACACAAATATACAGGGGAGGGAGTTTCCTAGAAAAGGTGATAGATGTGCCTTCCTGTCCCCAAAGAAATATCCCACAAGCCGGATTGAAGGGTTCTTTCCGAAAGCTGGGCGTTATAACCGAACTTTTTGTTCCCTGGGGGACTCAAAATGAGTCGCTAAAGCCGATCAGTCGCAATAGCCGGTCGGATAAAAATTCATTGAACTATGACCTTAGGGACCAGGGACTTTAGATTTCCGTCGTTATAAGCGGTACGTTGTTATAACCGAGATCGTTATAAACGATATCCACTGTATTTGGTGTCTTTAAAAATGAAAATAAATAACAATTATAGCAATTTGCAGATTATAATAGAGGTTTTTTTTAATCTAATCTTACTCTAGTGTCCTTTAGGTTTAAAGGACACTAGAGTAAGATTAGATGAAGGAAGTTCCTTTTCGATCCAAAACCAAGAATAATTCAGGTATTTTAGGTATTATGCATTATATCTCAATATCTTCTTAAGGATAAAACAAAGTTGCCTCCTTTTCACAATTAAAAAAAAATCTTATGTATAGGTAAAGATCCTGATTCATGGATCATACTATTGTTTGGCCTGTTTTATATATTTCTGTTTGTTTTTTTATAGCTTTCCACCACCTTTCATTCAGAACGATTATGCTATCAACTGGTTGTATGATGAGCTGGACACTCAATGGCGTAAGTGGCTGCCAAGCAGTGTATCTCGAACGGTCAGGCGTGGCGCATTCTATTCAGTTCTAGTCAGACCTGGTTTCAGAATCATATCACTAAATATGAACTACTGTAACAACAAGAACTGGTAAGAAACAATTTATCCAGAATAAAGTATCTATTTTAGATAATGATGTTTCCTGCAATTTCTGTGAGATCATAGCAATCCAAGGAAAACTAATTTCATAATGAATATTACATTTAAAAAATATTTTTATTATTAATAATATTAAAATATTTTATTTCAACTTTTCTTTTTGTTATTTATTTAGAAATCTAAAGTTTCTCTTTTAAATAGGTGGTTGCTGCTAAACAGTACAGATCCTGCTAAAGAACTGCAATGGTTCATCTATGAACTGCAGAGTGCTGAGTTCAGCGGAGAAAAAGTTCATGTTATAGGTCATATTCCCCCTGGTCACAGTGACTGTTTGCGGGTCTGGAGCAGGAATTACTATACTATTATTAACAGGTGCAGTTTTTTGACAGAGATAAATTAAATATATCAGAGTAAAATCAGATAACTTATTGTTTATTATACAATATATTTTATTTGATAAACACCATGTGATGATGATAATCATCACGGAGCTAAGGTTCGTGATATTCGTTTAGCCCTAGATTATCTAATCCTAATAAATTACCATATGAAAGGTCTACTATTCAGTCTGTTTCTGTTTCTGAAGGGGTTTCTGAACCATGGCTCAATACCACTTGTATGCTATTATAATGTTATAGTTAGCAGAAAAAAGTGTAGCAGAAAACGGAAGACGCCACCACCACCAGAACTTGAGAACTTGTTTTAGGAGATCAGAAGTTACCATACGTAAACGTCTGCAAATTCCTGGGATTGATGTTTGATAGACGACTTTCCTGGGGAGCTCACATAAAGTCACTGAAAGAAAGATGTACAAACAAATTAAAATTCTGAAGGTACTCAGTGGAACTACTTGGGGAGCAGTCGGAGCTACAATGTTAAAAATATATCAAGCTCTAATAGTTTCCAAAATTAATTATGGAAGTTTTGTCTATGCATCCGCTTACAGAAGTACCCTAGCCAGTCCTGATACAGTGCACCACACAGGAATACGCATCACTACTAGTGCCTTTAGAACGAGTCCAACCCTGAGTCTTTGCGTACAGTCCGGCCTACCAACTCTTTCCTTCGAAGACAAAAAATCTTCTTTATTAGTGCGACGATTGAAAGAAGCCATATCGCAGGATTGGCAAACCGTCTGGGACAACAGTCCCCTGAGTAAATTGAAGGCTATAAAGAAGAAGGTTGCAGCATGGAGCAGCTCGAGCCGCAAAGAGGAGGGGGTCCTCGTGCGGCTTAGGATAGGTCATACGAAGCTCACCCACCTCCACCTGATAACCAAAGAAACTCTGCCTACATGTCAAAAGTGCGCCATGACCAAACTAACTGTAGGGCATATATTCCAGGGTTATAGTTTCTACAGTTGAATATTAAATAGAAGGAAAATATCAGCAAATATCTCGACAGCCTAGGGCGATATAGGAAGTTTCTTGAAGTTATTATTTATTTATTTTTTTAAACTATCATTGATCATCACCAATAGTCCTAATTTAATTATTTGTTTTTCTTATTTTTTATTTACCGAAAATTCCAATTATCTGTTTCCAACTTATTACAAAAGTAATAAACATAATAAAAAAGAAGTATTTATACGAATAATTAAGGGCGTTGATAACCAACCATTAGGTTTTACACCCTCATATCCATACAACCAACCAACTTAATGTTTTAGTTGATACAGGCACATAAAAAAAGAAGTAATGAATAAAACTACGTTCTTTAGAATATATTTGTTCTATATATATTTTTTTAATTGAATTTATCCATTATTAAGTAAATAAATACGATTTTGTTTGTTTGTTTAACGTTCCTTTATGCTACTAAGGCTACTTGGACGAAATAAACACAATCAACTATTAATTATAATAATCTATAATTGTTTGATTTGAAAATTTCAGAATTGAATTAACCAGGGCTAATCTATTAAAAAAGATAAATGTTGTGAAACAAAGATATATTTAAAACTAAAAATATATATATATATATATATATATATATATATATATATATAATTCCCTCAGATGGGCAAAAAGAAAACCTCTTAGAGCTGATAAATAAATAAATATTTATTTATTTAAGGAAAAATTTTTTCCTTGAATTGAAATTGAGAGAGAAAAAATAAAAAATAGTCCAAATACAAAAAATCGGTGATTGTTGAATTTATACTCACGGCTGAATGAGCTGGATGGCGAGGCGTCTTAATCTGTAATCTCAGCTGTCTTAGCCCTTTTCTTGGCAAGGATGGTATTCTTAGGGTGGGCGGTCGATTGGCCTCTGGCGCACATCGTAGCCATATGCCCAGGAGCAGACGGAGTTGTACGAGTAGTGTCTGTAATGACTGTAGCAGGAGCTGTCCTCAAACGATCCCTTTTTTCCATCTCCAATTTTCCTCTTCCTGATCTGCCTTCCTGTTTCCAATCTGAACTAAACCTTTCATGCACTTTATTGCTTTCGAACATTAAATGTATTAGAAAATTGTGGGCTTAACCCAATTTTGGTGGGCGGTATGTTCAGGACCAGCAGTTTTTATTTTTATTTATAATTTATGTAAATTGATTTTTACTCAATCCTGCTCCTGTTAATCTGTATGTTGATCTTAATGCGATGTGATTAGGTGCACCCATATATTGAAAAATTTCTGGCCAGGTGTATTGATTGATTTTAGCGTATGCCTACTATCAACAGAGGTAGCCAGAGGATTAGGCCGCAGATAAGGCGCTCAGCTGTTTGTTGACTAGGAGCTCATCCTGAGTATTGATGTATGTTAGTCACCAATTGAGTAAAAATCAATTTACATAAATGATTATATAAATTATTAAATAATAAATAAAAATAAAAACTACTGGTCCTGAACAATAATGGTAACACTAGTAAAGAAGAAAACATTCAGTATTACAGAGGAGTTAGGAATCAAGGTGAGCTATGTTTACCAAATATTGCTTCTAATTCTTGTAAATTTTATATTAATTTAATAAGTTATCTAAAAATGGATAATATATGAGAAACTCTTGTCTAAGGTCGTTCCAAGCCTTTCTGAATTGGGTAACTTCTTCTCTTCTTCTTCTTTATCTTCCTCCTTTGTGCCATTACTAGCGTGGAGGGGCCTCGATCAAACTGTGCCAGGCTTCACGGTCCCTGCACAGCCTCTTCAGTTCCTGGAAAGTTTTTTTCCTCCGATTCTCTGGATATATTCATCATATTGAATCCTAGGCCTTCCGCGTGGCCTCTTGCCAGTGGGTCGAGCTTCCATCACCTTTCTGGGTTCCCGGTTCTCGCTCATTCGACAAACATGGCCAAACCATTTTAGCTGTCGTTTCTCCAGGATAGTTTTCAATGCAGGAATTTTTAGCTCCGCTCTAATCCTTTCATTTCTTACGCGGTCTCTCCTCGTTTTTCCTGCGACTCTACGTAAGTACTTCATCTCAGCTGCAGTTATTCGGCCGATCTGTTTATCGAGCATTATCCAGCTCTCGCTCCCGTAGGTAAGAGTAGGGAGGTATATTGATTTGTATATGTGGAGCTTCGTCTCTAGTCCCACATTTCGATGTCCAACAATACTGTTGCATATGCTATAATAGATTTGGCTAGCTTTAGCAATCCTATTTGCTATTTCCCCATCTATTTTTGCCTGTCTATTGATGTTGGAGCCCAAGTAGAGAAAGTTCTCCACTACTTCGAGAACCTCGCCATTGCATACCACCTCCACTGTCTCTTCCTCATCTCGGGACAGGACCAGTATCTTGCTCTTGGAAGCATTGATGGTCATTCCTTTACGCTTGAGTTCTTCCTGCCATTCCAGTAGAGCTTGCTGCAGCTTATCTTTTGTGTCGCAAATGAGAACGATATCATCAGCATATAACAGTGACTGGCTAAGTATCGTCCTCATGTTCCACTTACCTATAATTGTTCGAGCAGTTCGCCTTTTACAAATTTTATGGATTTCATCCATAAACACTGTAAATAGAAGGGGGCTCAGGCTGTCTCCTTGTTTTACTCCTCTATCTATGGGGAAAGGAGCAGATTCTGTTCCATTAATCCTCACCACTCCTTTTGAATTCCTGTAGACTGATTTTTTGGCGGTAATGAGATCTTGTGGCACATTTTTGGCTGCTACGGCGTTCCATATTTCTTGACGTGGGACCGAATCGAAAGCAGCCTTAAGGTCTAGGAAGGCTAAATATGTGCTCTTATCTCTGTCCCATGATTTTTCTAATATATTTCGTATGACAAAGATATTGTCGTGGGTCTGCCTCCCAGGGCGGAAACCTGCTTGCTCCTCTTCCAGCTGCTCCTCCACAATTCGTCGTAGCCTTTTCTCCAGAATGTGCGTGTACATTTTGTATGCCACAGACAAGAGGCTAATTGGTCTATAATTGGCACATTCTGTTTGACTCCCTTTTTTGTGGATAGGAATAATCACACTGTATTCCCAATCTTTCGGGATTCTCTTGGTATCCCATACCGTCTGAAATAGGCCTTGCAACGCTTTAATGAGCTCTTGTCCACCATATTTCAGGAACTCGGGGGCAATGCTGTCTCTGCCTGCTGCCTTGCCTGTCTTCATCTGTTCAAGAGCCAGTTCCACTTCTTCTTCATTAATTGATTCTTCGCTGACTTCGTAGATCGTCTGTTCCCTTTGTTCTCTTGCTGAGCCTTCATTTGCGAAGAGATCTAGGTAGTGTCTACGCCATCTATCTAATATTTTAGATTTATCTGTCAGCAATTCACCATTGTTGTCTTTAACATTTCTCACTGGCTTTGCTCTTTTGCCCTTCAAGAATTTCACAGTACGCCAAAACTTTTTGATATTTTCCCTGTGATTTCCATCTAGGCTCTTCCCAAATTCCTCCCAAGATATCTTTTTTTTTTAAAAAAAAAACTTCTTATAATAAAATTATTTTCCTTCAGTGGAGCATATTGTACCAATTATAAAGACTGTTGCATTATTAGACCTAATACGTTTTGTTATCAGCAGTTGAGTGATTTTTTTTTTTTTTTTTTTCAGGTATGAAAATACAATTACGGCTCAGTTCTTTGGCCATACCCATTTTGATGAATTTGAAGTATTCTATGATAAGGAGGACATGGGTCGTGCAATAAGTATTGCTTACGTAGGTCCTTCGGTTACACCTTACAACGATCTCAACCCAGGCTACAGAATATACTACGTTGATGGAGATCATGATCAATCAACAAGGGTAATATTGTAATTTAGAAAAACTATTTTGACTAGTTTATTGTTTCATAGTAATTTTAAAAGGAATGGAGATTCATTAGAGTTTTTTAATTTAAATCTTTATAAATTGGAACAAAAAGGCCCAATGTCCAAAACCTGAAATGATAATTTTACTACACAAAAGAAATTAGGATATGGTGTACATAAGTTGTTAAAGAGACTAATGTGCTCCCATAGATTAGTCTCACTTGCTAGTAATTGGAGAACGATTAATATATTATATATAATATTGCCTTCTAATGATTAATTTATATCCTATTCTGATTCTCATAATTTAAATTTCAAAGTTTCGTAAAGTATCTTCTGTGATACTGGCCCTTTTTTTCTGAATCATTATGTATAATTTTCTTATCCAGAGAAACTTAATTGCAACAACTTAGATCAAACCATATTGAAAACTGAATCATTTATATATTTTTGTTCCCTTATCATACCATATCATAATCGTAAATAATATTCTCAACTTATTAACACCAGTTCTTTTATTCATTATCCTGCTTCTTCTGACACCCCATTTTATTTTCCTAAGTATAGAATAATATTTTCTAAACTTTCCTTCAGGCTGTTGTGGACCATGAAACATGGGTTATGAATTTGAGAGAAGCCAACCTTTACGACTATCCTATTTGGTACAAGGAATACAGTACTCGTCAAGCTTACCAGATGCCCTCTCTTATTCCACAAGAATGGGATAATTACCTATACAAACTGGCTGAGAATGATACAATTTTTGAAACATACTACAGGTAAATATCAAACTTTCCTCCAATAAAAATAGGTCTGTCAACTTTTGAGGCTTCATGTTTTCAGGACTCTAGTAATGTTCCATTCTAATTATATTAATAAATGAATTGGTGATTCTATTTTATTACCCTTTTCTGAGTAAACATAGTCTGCAATTTTTTCCATCTGAATCCCATTAAATAAATGGTAATTATTATTGAATATTATTTACAGTAAACTCCTGATTATCCATGGTGTCCGTGGATGAATTCGCTATAGGCGAAAAATAGACCTTTTTTTTAAATTCTTCGAAATATTTTCGTTAATCATTTCATGCTGTGCAAAGTAAACTAGCGAATCTCTAAAAACTCAACATTTAAGAGAGCAAAAAAATAGTTCCTTTCCTTTAGTGTAGTTAGCTGCCAGCCTAGGTGGTATTTATATATTATTTAATATGATTTTTTTGTGTTGAACCCATCGGTTATGGTTGTAACAATGTCATCATTTTGAATCAACTGGAAGATTAGCAAATTGCAATTACAAAATATGTATACTTATTCAAAAATGATTTTTTTTTTTATTAACTAGGAAGGAATTTTGAATATTGAGGAGGAATATTGAGTCGTGAAAATTATACATATTGTTCAATTCATAAAATTCAATCTATTTGGCAAATATATTGCAAGCCAGATTTTTTTCAGATTCATTAGTTACCATACACCTGACGATTTCTTCAAAATCAAGAAGAAAAGTTTCTTCATTCTTCCGATTTCTTACATTTTTGTTTATATGCTGTGTGGTTTATTCCAATAATTAAAAAGTAGTGGCATGTCATAAAATTGACATTAATACTTGCCTTCCAGTTTGGGGGAACCTCTTCCTTACCAATTCTTATGAAGATATATATATTTATTTTTTTTTTTTTTTCCGTGGCAGATGCACCATGGCCCCAATGGGCCTATTGTGTGCCAAGTTACCAAGTGTGGCTGGGTACTGATCTGCTTTATATGCTTATTTTCAGAACCTCGGTGTTTTTAAGAAGGCTGCTTGGGTTGATTAACTCATGCGCCTCAGGGTCCATGATGCGGTCCAGGCCAGACATTCTGAACCTTAATGCTGCGAGTCTGTCCCATAGGCAGACTATATGATAGGCCGTCTCGCACTCTTTCTCACAGTATCTGCATATTGGCGATGCCACGAGTTTGAGTTTGAACATGTGGCTTCTGAGCTTGCAGTGTCCTGTGTATACTGCCGTAAGTCTTTTTAGTGCATTCCTGTCAAGATTTAGTTATTCTCTACTCCTTTTGACAGAGGGACTGTCCAGGAACAATTTGGAATGTTTTAGGTTTTGCATTTTCCAAAATTGTTTTCTTTTCACTCCATATATCTCCTCTATCCTCCTTATGGCAGAGCTTTTGCTACCATCCACCATCATCATCATCATCATTTTGCTATCGCTCCTTATGGCTAATCACACACACCGGTTCAGGGGTAATAGGTTTGATATTGGATCCTTTTCTGCCAAGAGTGTCTGCATTTTCGTTTCCTGTGTTGAGTCTTGTTTTACACTCCCATACAACCTTAGAATTTGTATCTATATGATTAAGAGCACCGAGTGCGGCTTGGCTGTCTGTGTAAATAGTGATTATTTTCCCAGACATTTGTTCGTTCAGCAGCTCAAAGGCAAAGATATATATTTACTTTAATTATTTATTTTTAATCCATGGTTAATGAAATGACAACTTCCACTATTTTTTATAATTTTTCTATTTATTTTTCATTTTCAACGTTTCGGGGCACCCGCCCCATCTTCAGGAAAAACAACTTAAAATTTCTTTTCATGCTTAATTACATGCTGTCAATTCCATCTTATATGTAATTATATTATACATCACACATATATTTACATATATTCATCATTTTTTAATAATTTAAAATTAAACATTGTTTAATGGTCATCTCCTTGTCACAAGGAGATGACCATTAAACAATGTTTAATTTTAAATTATTAAAAAATGATGAATATATGTAAATATATGTGTGATGTATAATATAATTACATATAAGATGGAATTGACAGCATGTAATTAAGCATGAAAAGAAATTTTAAGTTGTTTTTCCTGAAGATGGGGCGGGTGCCCCGAAACGTTGAAAATGAAAAATAAATAGAAAAATTATAAAAAATAGTGGAAGTTGTCATTTCATTAACCATGGATTAAAAATAATAATTAAAAACTTCCTGTAAAATCAAAAAATAAATGATAAAATTTAATTATTTAATTTTTTTTTTTGTTTCCCCTGCAGGATCATTTGCAACATTTATATTTTAGATTCTCGTATAATATTAATTATAATATTAATTAAATTATAGAAGAATTATTAAATGAAAATAAAAACTTAAAATAAAAAATCAGCGTGCTCGAAGTGCGAGTTAATCAGGCTGAACAGGCTCAGCTTTCAAATTCTATCGAAATCAGAGGAGTGAATATGAAAACCGGCGAGTCAACGGAGGGTTTAGTGCGCTCCATAGGTGCGGCTCTGGGCCTCAAGTTAACTGCCGAGGACATCAACACAGTAAAAATAAAATAAACCCAGATCTGAGGACCCTCGGCCACAACCGATTGTAGTCCGCTTCGTCAGGCAAACGATTCGGGATGAGATCGTCCGCCTTCGAAGAGTAAAAAGGTACTTCTCGACAAGACACCTGGGATGGGAGACTGACGAGAGGGTGTACCTGAGCAAGGCAATTAGTCCAGGAAATAGGCACCTCTATTGGCTGGTGAGGCAAAAGAAGGCGGCCGGAAAGCTAAAATACGTCCTGTTCGCCGGGGAAGGGTCCGGTGCAGGCGAGACGACGGCTGTCCGGTCAAAATAATAAATAAGAAGGAGGATGTAGAGGCAGTGGATTGACCACATTTCCAGAATTGGCGAACAGTGAAACAAGCCACTAAATGCGATAAAGGCTGTGGCACGAGATCGAGAGGCTTGGCATGCTTGGACCGAGGGACCTCTGCGCTGAAAGGCACTATGGAGGAAGAAGAAGCATATTTTGCATGTTGGTTTGGTATGTGTGAGACCTTTTATAAAATAAGCTTGTGAGAATTCACAGTTTCCTGTTATTATCTGACTAAAGGCAGTTTCTTCCCTACGTGATTCTCAAATTGAGGTGGTCATTTGATTGGGTTCCTTTGAGGTGCCTTAAGAGTTTAGCAACATGATGGTCCCATTTGACTTGACACATTCCATAAATTTGTAGCTTAATTTTTTTAATGGAGCCATCAATAAGAATAGTATTAAATATTGTTACCTATTTACTTTATTCAAATTATCAGATTAAGGTTCACATAATATCTCACAATTCAGGAATTTGGTCTTTAAATGTTTACAATTTCGTGTGATTATTTTGAAAACACAATGTCACACCAATGTGACCCAGAATATTAATGAAACAAAAAAAGAAAATCTTGCACTTAAGCTGCTCAGGTTAGAGTGGTAAAAATAAAAGGAAGAAAATTACATCAAAAGTTACTCAGATCTAAGGAGAACTCGATCCTCCAATTGGTCAGAGGCATCAGATTGTTGCCGCCAGTATTTGTAAAGGTAAAAGAGAGTGAAAGCTAATATTTGGCAAAAAAAGAAAAATTCAAAAGGAAATCGGTGTCCAATTAAAGATAAAAAAAACATTGTTTGTAAATTTAAGGTTATTTTGCTCATCCTAAATTCACACCCTTATTTCAAAATAAGAATATGTAATAATAATGTTTTGGAACATCATTCACAGATTAACAGTAATTTATTTTTAACAGGTATTACTGGAAAAGTTCACCAGTGAAACCTCCATGTGATGGGGAATGTAAGAAGCGGATGTTATGCGATCTGAGATCGGGAAGATCACATGACAGGAAGTCTCTCTGCCAAGAATTGGAAAGTAGGATAGATGCCCACACCAAAACAGGATGGAGAGCTTGGATTTACAACACTTTAGCATTATCGTATGTAAAATCTGCTTTTTCAACTGTAACAAAGCCGCTTCTTGGTTGAGGGATCTTGGCTGGTGATGGTCACCATTGTAAATAAGAATTCGGAGGGAGCCACATCTAATAATTCAATGATTTTGTAAATATCACAGAATAATTTTATATTTTTACCACTGTATTGTATACCTTTTGATAAAGATGAGTACTGACAAAAACCTATAACTGTAAATAAAATATAGAATGTGCTAGAACATTAACAACAATTTATTTTAACCAATTACTATTGTTTCATATTATCCAATATTAATTTTAAATACAGTTTATGAAACTATACCATCACTTTTTCCATCCATATTTTTACATATGTATATATATATATATATATATATATATATATATATATATATATATATATATATATATTTATTTATTTATATATATTTAAGTTAGTACTTAAAAAAGTTATGTTCACATTTTTTAATAAAAACTTGAGAATACATATCTTAATTTTTTTTTTTGTCTATCAATTTTAAGATTTTTTCCAGTCATATGCATCAGCATATTTATTGCTTTAAATGGGCATTTCCTGAAAAAATAATAATATAATTTTGCGATATCGGAATGTGTATTTTTTTTTTTTCAACATATAGGTAGGGCGGCTTATTACCACAGCACCTTTATCACTTCTTGATAGAAAAACTATAAAATTAGAGTGTAACCATACCTCTGTTTGATCAGACTTAATTAATTACAACTATCCAAAGAAGGAACTCCAATGTAGTAACTAATATAAAATCCTAAAATGAAAAGGTTGGACTTGAGCACATTTTTATTCTCTAACCTAATTAATTAGCTCTTTAAATATTCAACTAAAAAACCATAAAAAAAGCGTAAGACTAGAACTACTGGATAATTAATGTTTTGTTTTTTAACTATGATAAATTAGTTGTTTTTTAAAGAAATAATTAATCCCTAAATATACCAGGTGTTAAAGCCTAAGTAGTCTTTGCTGCTTCTCAAATACTCATATAATTTGATTGTCTGATACACTACTAATCTACTCTCGGTGTCAAAGAACGATAGATGAGTAATGTATGCTAAGGAAAAATGTTCAAGAAACAAATTTTTAATCTATGATATAACTTGATTGAATTTCAATGAATTTTCTTAGTCGTATAAATGTCCACGAATCCTTTCCATGTACACCTATCCTTCCTAACAAGTCTGTCTTCTACAGCAGGATCATCAAAACAAAAATAACTTAGTATAAAAAAAGTCATGCACACTAATTGAATATCATTGGTTGATTGTACAGGTATGCATTTAGTCGGCAAAGTTGTATATATTTATTGTAGATATTTTGAATGCAATTTATCTTTAATCCGAACTTTTGGATAACCCTAACCCCCACCCCCTACAGCTATTAGTTCAGTTAACTGAGATCGCTCTGTTCAATAATATTGTAGATTATTACAAATCAGGATCTTTAATATGGCCTTCAGACAACTTGAATCTTGTTTCTCTTTAAAGGGGAAAATTTCAAACTCAAAATTATTGAGTCTCTATAATATTCTAGAAAACATCTGGTTTCATCAGAAAAATGTCATGTTTTTTTTTCTTTTTCCATTTCACCTAAAATTATTAAAACATTACAAATATAATTTGATGGTTTGTAATTTTCAAATAAGTTCAGAATCGGGATAGGAATAAACCACCTGGAAGGCATATTGAACCGCTGTGCCAGCCATGAACTTTATCTAGTAGAAAATGGTCTGAAATCTTGTACAGAGTTAATTAGGCTGAAGGGAAACGAACATCTTTCCTACTAAAACTAAATTAATATTCAACAGTTCTACTTAATATTTTTTAAATAATATAGTTTATTCCTTAATTTTTTTATAACCATTAAGCATGTTTGTTCAAAATTAAAATTAACATGCTTAATTAAAATGTATATAAGATTAAGAATTTCATTGTATTTAGTTTAGTTAGTTATACCTAAGTATAGATTTCTTTTATTTTATTTTCTGAAAAAAATCTAATAATAACCTATATCATTTATTCAATCATACCAGACTATGTATAAATACTATTAAGCACCTTGCCGCTTAAATTGTCTATCTATTAATCAATGCTTTTGATTTGTTTAATGGAAACTATTCTTCTGAGATCAATCAATACCTCAGTGAAATGTTCCAAAAGTAAATAGCAGCAATTTCCAAGGAACTTAGTGAATCAAAAATAATTTCTTCTGCTTAAATTGAAACCTAGATTTTGATTAAGTAATGTAGTTTACCAAACTGTGCCTGATGCGAGTTCCGCTTTAAAAGATAAATGCTTATTTCTTCTTCTTTTTTTTTTCATAATGGAAATATTGTTTTTTCAAACTAATTTTTTAACATTTCTAAATGATGAAAAATTTACCAAAACTTTACAAATGAAATTGGGCATAGAGATGTCCACTCCTCAATGCATCTAGTAGTTGTTAGTTAAATAACAACAGATTTTAGCCCCAAATCAGAAATAAGATTAACTTAACTGATCAATTCAAGTGACATTCGATGACAAATTTAATGCAGTTCACAAGGATAGTCTTAGTGATTTTGATTTAATCTTCAAAAAGGGTTGAAAGTATGCTTTTCTTTACTGAAGCATTTACCAGGTTTTATTTGTATGATTAATTATCTATTCAATTTTCATTTTCTATAAAAAAAAAATCTGGTGCGTGCGCGCAACACACAACTTTCACTTACCAACTTACTTAGATTGGAAATTGACGTGTTTTGCTAAATATCATTTCCCAAAGTCACACATTTTTCTACATTCATATCTTATTTTTGTTAATCATTAAAGCCGTTTTTGAGTAAATAAAAAAACCCCGTGAAAATGATACAAAATTTATTAAGTAAAGTCTCCCCTCCCGTAGATCAATTTTAATGAAATTTTTACAGTCATATCTCGGGCATATAAATACATCAAATACCAAGTTTGATCAAAATCGTTAAAACCGTTTTTGAGTAAATAAAAAAAACACGTGAAAATGATACAAAATTTATTAAGTAAAGTCCCCCCTCCGGTTGATCAATTGTGATGAAATGTTGGTTATCACATCTTTGGCATATAAATACATCAAATACCAAGTTTGATCAAAATCGTTAAAACCGTTTTTGAGTAAATAAAAAAAACATGTGAAAATGATACAAAATTTATTAAGTAAAGTCCCCCCTCCGGTTGATCAATTTTGATGAAATTTTTACAGTCATGTTTCAGGCATATAAATAGATCAAATACTCAGTTTAATCAAAATCGTTAGAGCCGTTTTTGAGAAATTCGAAAAAAACGTAAAAAGTTATTAAATAAAGTACCCCCTCCCTTTGAGCAAATTTGATGAAATTTTTGCTGTCACATCTCTGGCTTATACAAACATTAAATACCCAATTTCAGGTTCGCACGGTTTATAGTTTTTGAGCTAGTCTGTTCACACACACACACAGACACACAGACATACACACAGACCATTTCGCGGGACTTGGTTATTTTGACTCAGAGGACCCCAAAACGTGTATTTCCGTTGAAAACCGGAAGTCGAAAATTTTCACGATCGCAATACTTCCACTTACTATATATTTCATATATATGTAAGTGAAAGTAAAAAGTAATGTTTTTCATAATGGTGGTATTGAAAATCCTGTATTCATTTTTTTTTTTTTAAATTAAGGCCTATTTCAGTTATAATTTCTAATGCAGTAGAAACTAACTAATCTGAGCCTGATGGGACCAGCGGGTGGATCAGAACAGTCTAAAGCTTGGATTAACTAGTGATGAAAAAATAATGTTTTCTTTTGTTTTATTTTTTAACCTTATTTTTTAAATTTTTGGTTTACTGTTATTGTTATGTATAATCTGTGTATGTATTTCTAATAAAATATATATTTTCCAGGCACAAAAAAAGGGTACATAATACATTATACACTAATTATATCAAAATAATTAGATATTCATATATAACATATATTTACAATATATAATAATATTTTATAAAACATAGTTTATTTGTTTTAATTGCATGTACAGAAAAAGACTGTTTTGAATATTTTTAAATTTATATCAACGGCTTCAAAGTTCCTCTACAACACCAGGTGTGTAAATATGAAACCGGAATTCGCCAATGATAGGAGTTAGCAGTCAATATAATCTTCTAACTAATCCGTCAGTGGTGTTATCTGCTTTTGCCTACATGTAATAATGAGATCAAATTGATACCAACATCAGTTTCATTCTATAACCGTGTTTTTAGTGGCGTTGAACATGTCGACTTTTGTGCCAACAAATCAAGATTTGCGAACAGCATTTACTTTCCGTTTCCTTTTGAAAAAAAATTGGAGCATTATCACATAGGAGGCTTGTTGAAGCTTACGGGGAGCATGCCCTAGGCAAATCTCAATGTTTCGATTGGTTCAAAAAATTTAAAGATGGATTTCGATAAAAGAAACCAAGACCGTGGAAAACCACAAAAAAAAACTTTGAAAACGCTGATTCAGAAGCGTTTGTTGGACAATTATTACATGTGACACCGTCTCCATTTGTTTGAAAGGCATGGAAAAGATCCAGAAGGTCGGAAAATGGGTACCTCACCAACTGAATGACAGGCAGCAGGAAGCTCGAAAAACCTCATGGCAAATGCTGCTCGCCAGGTACAGAAAAAAAGTCATTTCTTCATCAAATTGTGACTGGTGATGAAAAGTGAATTTACTTCGAGAATCCTAAGCGTAAAAAAATCCTGGGTAACTCCTGGTGAACCATCGGCATCGCTTGGAGAGGAAGAAAATGCTCTATGTCTGGTGTGATCAGATGGGTGTTACCTACTATGAGCTGCTGAAACCTGGGGAAACTGTTAATATGGAACGCTACCTACAACAGATGATAAATTTGAATAAAGATTTGCGCCAAAAAGTCCCAAATATCAAGAAAGGACACACAAAGTGATCTTGCTTCATGACAATGCCCCATCACATTTGGCTAAATGGACCAAGGAAACGATCCAAGTGTTTGGTTGGTAAATTCTTCCGCATGCGGCTTATTCACCAGATTTGGCCCCATCCGATTACCACCTATTTGCATCGATGGGACACGCACTAGCTGAGCAGCGCTTCACTTCTTATGAAAATGTATGAAATTGGTTAAGTGATTGGTTTGACTCAGAAGAGGAAGCATTATTTTGGCGTGGAATCCACAAATTGCCTGAATGATGGGAAAAATGCGTAGATAGCGAAGGACAGTACTTCGAATAAAAAAGTATGTATCATTTTTACACAATCAACTCTTATTTGCTATTTGAAAAATTCCGGTTACATATTTACACACCTGGTATTTTTGCAAGACCACTTAGAGAATATGATAGTGATGATTAGTGAAACTTTTTAACAATTGGATAAAGCAGGTTACGAATATTGAAGGATGGGAAAAGAGGAAAACTTTCTTCTAAAAAATCGTTTTTCTTTTAGTTAGGCCTGTCTTGCACTGGACGAGCGAAATAATTTTTGAAAAACTAATGTAATGGTAACATTTAAAGAAAGTAAAAATCAATTTTTATAAAACTCAGTAAGTTTTCCTATTTTTCCTCAGGTGTTTTTAAAGTGGCAGAAATTATATCCTCCCCATTTAATTAATATTACTATTGCTATTGAAAATATGTAAAGACCGTTTTGGTGTTACAGAAATATTATGTACTCTGTGGGGGAGGGGGTGGTCAGATTAGCGAGTTTCTACTGTATTTTCTTTTAATACAATTAAGTTTTCTTACTTCTACGTCTGTTGCAAAACACTTAAAGCTGACTTTTTTTTATATTTAATATTAAGAGTAGATATTTTAACATGATGATAGAATAGTATTGGAGTTGGTTACATTTTTATTTAGACGAGGATTGGCCCGAAATTTAATGGATACTGTGGTGTGTGCTCTTATAACTTGGTGCAGGAGTGGAAAAGTAATGGGTGAGTTAATTTTTATTTCATAAAGATTCAATCAAAATCATGTGTTAAAATATTAATATTTACAGGAACAATAAATTTTATATATAATTAGTAATAAAAATGTATTTCAAAATAAAAAAAAACAAAAAAACTTCCTGAAGTGACTACAGTGTTTAGTTATAAAATGAGCCTCATAATTATGAAACTGGACTAAGTCGAATAAAAAAAAAAACAGTTTATTAGTTATTTCGCTCCACATTACTTTAAACTAAATTAATTCCATATAATTTTTAAAATATCAAAAACGAGCCCTTAGATAGTGATTGTAATTTTAAAATAATATATGATTCATTTAGTTTGTATTATGTTGTGTGAAATCTATATAAATAAAGTTGAAATTCTGTTTGTTTGTTTGTTTATTTGTTCTTTATAGAAATCCATACCGTTTGTCCTAAATTCTCCAAATTTCGCTAAGTCGTTCTTTCAGACCAGGTGCGAACTGTCCATATTAAAATTGCATAACTTCAGCTGATATTCATTATTCTCCAAATTTCGCTCAGTGGTTCTTTCAGACCAGGTGCGAACACCTGTTCATTTTAAATTGCATTACTTCAGCCGATCTTCAGCTGATATTCTTTATTGTTATAAAAATCATAATGATCTCACTTTACAATGTTTTTTTTTAAGAAATCGACAGTTTCTTTATATACAGCTATAATCTGCTATACAGGTACGGGTCAGTATGACCCGACGTGAGTAGTTAAGGTTTAAGTTAATGTCAAATAAGTCTTAATTAATGTACAAAACAATTTCTTTATGTACTTTAACTTTCATGATATTATATAATCTATATAAATAAAGATGAAATTCTGTTTGTTAGTTTTTTGTCCTTTATAGAAATCCATACCGTTTGTCCTTAATTCTCCAAATTTCGCTTAGTGGTTCTTTCAGACCAGGTGCGAACACCTGTCCATATTAAAATATAAATGCATAACTTCAGCCGATCTCTGGGTATATTCTTTATTGTTATAATAATCCTTTTGATCTCGCTTTACATTGGTTTTTACGAAATTGACAGTTTGAGTCGATAAAAATCTCACTTAATAGATTTTAAAAATGAAATTCTCCTGGTGAAACCGGTATATACAGCTAGTAACTAATAAACTTATTTTTTAAATTTTTACTTAGACCACTACAATTATGGGCTTAAAAATTAAAACTAAGTTATTTCACATGTTTAAAAAACTAAAGTCTTATCAATCATAAATAATAATTTTTTTAGTATAAATTTGAATGAATAAAGGAAATGTACAGAGATATGGGCAGTAGAACATTTAAGCAGATATAAATTATTTAATTTCACTTTCAGATATAAATTATTCAATTCATGTATTGAAGATGAATTCGAAAAATCATCAAATAATATTTTTTTACAGGATGTCTGTCATAATGGCGATACCATCACTTACATATGAAATACCGAAATTCGTGATGGGCTTCGGATAGGGCCAGAACCAAAATGATGAGTCAGACAGATCCAGAGACGGCTCACGATGTGCCCTCCTTGGAAGATGGATCTGACAGTTTTTCGATCAGCCTACACGATTGATCAAAACGAGCAGGCAGCCCCCTCAAAGGGAACGCTCTATCAAAGATATAGAATGTTAAACTAACTAGGTCATGACCAGTCTAGTAAGCACTATTACTTTTCTGTGATTATTAAATATTATTTTATTTAAGAACATGTATTTTAAGTTTAGAACCACTAATTGTAAGGTATTCCCATTATTTGTGATCTTACTATTAAACATATTTTTTTACTACCTAATGCCAGGTAATGTAGACAAAATTGTTCTATATACTGGAGATTAGCATGTTAGATAGACAAAATTATGCTATTTAAAAAGTAAATAAACTTGTTTAGCTAATGAGAACTTTTGTTTTATCTTTTCCCTGAATATAATACTTATTCTCTTCAATTTATACTGGGGCTAGAATGTGAACTGGTGGACATTATCAGAATGGCTATAAATTTCTTTAAAATAATCCAAAATCAACCAAACTCAGAGTAGGGGTTCTCAATTATTTTTTTTTATATCCCCCAATAAGGTTAAATAACTGTAATCCATGCCCTCTTACATTCATATAACTGTGATTATTTTTTTACAATAGTGATTGATACTATATATACTACTGGTAATTTTTAAAGTGCATTCCTTTCATTTTGTTTCTAAGGCAGTATCACTATGAAGATCAATGAGATATAATCTGTCTTCCTGTTCAGGGAGCACTTTTCATAAAAATAAATAAGCTTTCGACCCCATATCCCTTGGGAGTCAGGCACCTTTGAGAACTAATGTTAAGCAGTTAACAAACAAAGTGGATCAAAGACATCAAACATATAACTTAAACAATTTGTAGATGACTGCACTACTCTACCAAGGAGAAAAGCAGTTACTAAAAAGTTGTGAGATAATGGTATCGTGAAATTTTCTATTTCACGATACCATTTCCATTTCACAGAAAAGTCCTAAAAAATAAATAAGGAAAGTGTAAACTAAAATAAGTTGTTTTTCTATAGAGCAAAAAATGGATAATTTCACAATACCCTTATCTCACAATTTAGCTATGGACTAGTGGCTTATTCTTGCTTCTTAACCCTCCGGAAATCACGGTCTGGCACATACGCAGGCACGCACGACTTTGGTGTATCTATTAGATAAAAGGGATAATTAGGGAATGCTACCATTGCAATTGTTACCAAACAATCAACTAATGGATCTTTTTTTTTTAAACATAATTTAAACTTTTTACCTAATTTACTTGCATTTTATTTTTTTTCTTTCTACATAATTTTATTGTGTAAAATAACAAATGTACCTTTTGTTTTATACAAAAGCACTTTACCTTTTTGATTGTTACCAAAAATTCGGCTTATTTACCAATTTTGTATTACCAAATATTTACATAGATTTTTTTAAAAGTAAAATAAACATAGATTTAAATTTAATTATTAATAAAATGTAGGTTGTCATCATAAACTTCCAAATTATAGGAATAGAAAACCTGACTATCGACTAAGGAATATATTTTCAACCCATATTTCCTTATTTTTGAGGGGATGTAGTGAATAATTGTTATTTATACCTAGTGCATAATTGTTTTGGCACAAAGGCATCAAATAGTTCTCTCAAATAAGTCCTATGGTAATCGAATCGCAAACATTTTAAAACAAAAATGAACCATTTTTGACTGTCTTCGAATGTTACTGGAGCACCCAGGAGGAAATGTCCAGGGGTGAGGTAATTCAGATCTGTTTCGTCTTCGGTGACAGCACCCAGGGGCCTAGAGTTCAATAGCCCTTCGATCTTGCACAGAATGGTGGAGAACTCTTCGAAGGTGTATGGCTGTTTGCCAATGATGCTCAGTAGGAGACCTTTGACTGATTTTACTCCGGCCTCCCATAATCCACCGAAATGAGGAGCGTGTGGGGGAATGAACATCCACTATACCCCCTGTGGAGCAAGGTGACATTGAATGGAACCGTTGTCTTCGAGGTGCTGCTTGAATATCTGCTTTATGAATCTTGAGGCACTTATGAAGTTAGAGCCGTGATCTGACCAAACCACGATGGGAGCACCCCTCCTGGCCACAAAGCGGTCAAGGGCCGTGTTAGATTTACACAAAGTAGAATCCTATGTATTATATTAAATCAAAATATATTGATCATCGGAGGGGCCATTTTACTATGAATACCTCCTACGGGTCGCCCCGCCATCGCCTAAGCGGGCCCATGCATGGGTACCCCCACTCCTTTAGCATGGACTTAAGCCGTCCCCACGATAGTGAGATGGGACTCTGACTGCCTGCCTCTGAAGGTGATAGATGGCCAGTGGGCACGGCCTACAAGCACTCGCTCAAGAAGACCTCCATTCCAGGCTCAAATCACCCCTTACCGCCAGAGACAACGGCACACACCATTCGACACAGCGCCAACGCAAGGAGAGCAAGTGCCTCCCCCCCCCTCGAGATCTGTATGTAATTATCATTACTCATTACTGCCCCTTCAAGGACACTAAGCTTGAGAATAAAGGGAGTTGATGAACATAAGCTTTCTTATCCACAAAAGAAAACCTTCACCAAAATTTAAAGAACTCATAACAGCGAGAAAAGGGCTCCTGTTCATAAGGCATGTACCAGGCCCCCCAGTATCGAACAGGCCGCTAGAAAAGCAGGGATGGAGAGTGAACTCACCAATTCCAGGTGACACAAATAAACACAGGTAAGCTTTTCCTGAAGTGGCGTTTCGACGTCAAGACTCCTTAATCATGAAAGGTCCAGCGATATCAACTCCCTCAGACGGCTGTGTTGTGTACGAAAAGGCGTCTAATGAAGGGTTCCAGAAAAGCCCTGTCAAAAGTAATATTTTGACAAAGGTGTCCGTGGAAGGTGTAGTGATTACGTTTTTGTTGTATGAGGATGAAGGCAGAAGTTTGGTTACGTTAGATGCCCATTTACTAAGGAAAAAGCCTCCCTTGGCGAATAATGCAGTCAGCTCCTCTATCAGCCATGAGGCTTCCTAAATGGACTCGGCACCACTAATGATGTCATCCTCGTACATGTCTAGCGGGATTTTCGCAGTTGCTAGAGGGAACTGCTCTCCTTCATCAGAGACTAGCTGGCGAATGACTCATAGAGCATGGAAAGCGCTTGACTTTATCCCATAGTAACTATTCAGCTCCATCCATTCGAAGGCAGCTGACGAATCTTTTCGCCACAGTATATGCTGGTACCGCCAGTCGTAAAGGTGGGGGAGAACCAGCCATTTCATTTTTACGAGATTGGCACAAATTGCGATGGTGTGGAGGCAGAATCGTATAAGAATCATGCAGAAGTCCTCCTGTAGCTTAGGGCCCGCGTACAAGACATCCTTAGGGCTCCTACTGCTGGACGGGCAAGACGCATTGAATGCCACCCGGAGTTTGCGTCCTTGAGAGTGCTCTTGCCAGACTCCATGGTGAGGGATGAGGTACGATACCAGATAGCTTGTAGGAAACATGTGTCCTAGCTTGGCCTGTTCTTTCATGAAGGCATTGCATGGATCGGAGAATGAGCTATTCTTGCAAAACTTGGCCTCCACTGCATAGACCCGACAGAAAATGACTTCCTTGTTGGTACCTAGTGCAGGAAGAATGGACTTGAATGGCAATGGAACAATGTAACGGCCCTCTTCCGTCCTTGAGTGAGTCCTTAAAAAATGTTCCTCACTATGAACGTCTTCGGGGTGACTTCTGTAGACGGGTGAGAGTTCCTCAAGCTCCCAAAAGGCCTTTCATTGGGACTGTAGGGTAGATTGGCAGTCTATGAAGAGCGACAACATCGGATCTGTGGAAGACTGCGGAACATCTCCAACGATGGCTAAACCGAAGATGGTAGGAATATATGAAAGATCTGAGACTCCAGTGTGATAAGGCAATCCGGTTAATAGGTGATCATACAAGTCCTGACCTATAAAAACATCAATAGGGGCCACCATGTGAAACTGCTGATCGCTAGAGAATCATTCCAAAGCTTCTGGACAATCGCTTGAGGAAGGTTTAGGCTTGGCAGTGCTGAAATGATTCTGTATACAACGATCAGGGCTACATTGAACTCCTTTTCCCTCCTGTGAGGAGTGATTTGGCAGGAAGTGATGCCTTTAAAGTGGAAAGGAGGGATAGGCGATTCTCAGAGGCTGTTAAATCGCGCAGCTTGGTTCCAATTTTCTGTGCTAGCGACACTGAAATGTAAGTTCGATGGCTTCCAGTGTCGAGCAGTGCGCGAGCTGGATGAAACCTTCCTTTAGGACCTTTGACGAGTAACTGGACGGTGCGCAGAAGAACCATGGAGTCATTTGATGGAACAGACATCTCAGTATCCAATCCGATGAAGATTTCAGATTGCGTGGTAGAAGGGTCTTTACTTTGATCTGCAACCACTTGGTTGCTCCAGACCACCATGAATGAGGCGATGGTGCTTCTTTCCACACTCTTGACAGCGGAACCTTGAGTTCCATAATAAAACTTGATGGTCTCTACTCAAACAATTAAAACAAAGCTTGCGTTGCTTTATCAGTCTGACCTTTTCTTGAAGAGGCGAACTTGCAAGTTGCTGGCACCGGGACCCCGGTTCATGGCGGCATGAACTGGATGTTGAGCTCAGTGTGGCAGTATTTATGGAGGAGGGAGGATCATTTTTATTAGCCTGAAGTTCTCTGCGAAGAGTTCGCAACCTTCCCTCAGCCTTGATGATTGTCTGATGCAGAGAGTCATATATAGCTGCCCAGGCATTATTAGGGAAGTCATCCTCTCCTGCTTTAATCGCTAATTCCTCCCTTTCAGCGTAAGACTCCTAAATCTAATGCCAAAATCCTTGGGCAGACTTAAAATGGGTCTCATGGTAGTCTACATCCTCAGGAGAGGCAGAAACTGGAATGTCTATAATGTCTAGTAGGGATGTTCCGCTTGCATTCACGGAGGCTTCACTTGATGAGCTGAGCTCTAGTATTATATTCCTAAGCATCCATGGAATTGATAAGAAAGGGATATTTAACTAAAACGCTGCCCCAAAAGGGAGAGGTAGTGGAGAAGGGAAGCAAGTGCAAAGGCCGATAAACACAAAGCTAACATTTGATCACCCACAATATTAATTAAGATTTTATAGAAAAATATTTGCCTGGGTCATGAAACGAAGTAATGAAAAAATAGAATAAAACACATCAATTTAAGGAGAGGGGATAAAATTAATTAAATCCTAGACACCCAAAGCAGCTAAGACAACAACGAAATGGGCAAAATATTCAAATAACAAGAGAAACAAGTGTGACATCTTGAAGAGGAGAACAAGGAAATGTGATCCCGGAATAGAGCCATCAGTGAATATTGAGTGAGCCACTACAACACAGTTGAGAGTTGTATCTGCCCTGTGTGACTTCAAATAACTTGTCTGCCTGTATATATTTGATACTGCCTTTTGCTGAACTGAAGATGGCTCAAAAGAGCCAAAACGTCTTATAAATAAAAAACTGTATTGTTGAGACTAATTGGTCCCCTTCTTGATAACCTGTTGAACAATATAGTCTCAAGAACTTAATGTCTTATAAGTGAAATATTCATAATTAATAGGACCTGAAGTGTATGACAATAGTGTTTAAATGCAATAGTTTACTAAAGGATTAAGATAAATGGCAGAATTTGGACTTGATAATAATGTAGGTCCATGTTGATTTAATTAGGTAATAAATGATAAATTTAATAAAACACTAAATAAAATTGTTATACATTAATGACAGTACATATTTGAATTGCTAATTTATAAGTATAAACTTTAAAGAGAGAGTTTACTACAATAAGCAACAGGTGGGTTATGATGTAAACAAAAATTTTAATAAAATACTGTAACATATTTAATTTAGGACTTATTAACTTCCAATTCAAGATTTTCAGAACCATTTTTAACTTTTAATTAAATTTTGCAAGCTGATATAGATGTTAATGTTGATTTATAAATCAAAAAGCGATATGCTGGGAGTTAACAACAGAAATATCAATACTGTGTTAGTAAACTAGTTTTAGGAAGAGACTATTTAATTATAGATATAGAATGCAAGGCCTCAAAACTGTAGTAGCCCTGAAGATGCCTGAATAGGCGAAAATTTGGCATGTAATCTGCATGATTAAGTGCATTATTGAAATAATACGAGACTTTGAGGCCTTGCATTCTATATCTATAATACTGTGTTATTTTTTATTTGATACTGAGTTATTTTTAAATGATGGTAGCTAAAAAAAATTTAAAAGAGAAATAAAACAAATCCAGCATTTAGAAAAGTAAATGCATAAAAATAAAGTTGCTTTGCAAGCTTGAATTAACATGTTATATTTATTCCTTAAATGTACATAATAAAAGGCTATTATTACTTACATGATGAACTTAATACTTTCAAATTACATTAATGAACTAACTAATGATTTTAATTATAATCCGGAACGGCTGGACAAAAATTGTTCGACTTTGGCCCCCAGCAGACTGTCAGGGCTCAAAATCTGTGTTGCTGGTTGTGACTGTCTGAATATATAATAAATATAAGTGGACTTTATGAATTAAACTAAATGAAAAAATCTCTATTTTTAAATTTACAATGTTGAAAGATGAATTGACTTTAATAAATGGATAGGAATTCGTTGGTATTTGAGAGAAGAATTTGGAAAAAAATTGTTTAAAGTAATTTTATGGACTTTCTAATGAAACTGATGACTTTAGAGCTGATGAGATGTCCAAATGCCAGAAAGTTGTTCGGAGGTTGTGCGATCATGTCGAAAATAAAATTTAAAACTGACTTACAGTTTGATGAAATTAACTTCAAGGCCTTCCAACATAAGGTCTATTCTCTGCCCCGGGCACCCCATGGGGCAACTTCCTTCTTCTACTCCATGCTGAAGTGAGGAAGATGAGAACAAAAAATTAACAGAAATAGGCTGCACATAGGTGCAGTGCAAGGACCAGTCTCCCCCGTGCCAGTGCGACGTCTGGCGCTACTTACGTGCCACCTGTGAGAGAGCAGCATCAGGTAATCTTAGAACCTAAATGAAGTGAACGCGGAACAGTAACAATATTTTCTGTTATGCATACTACATATCAGTTTCCTGCGTTTTGATTATAATAAATAAACTTCTTCCAATTAATTATTTTTTAAAAGTATAATTTGATATTTCTGCATAATCGAAAACTGATTTAAACATTTTAAGAAACAAAAAAAAAAAGTGTTTGAGTTTAAATCTTTTCAAAAGGATTAGAAACCTCTTAATAATTACGCTAACTCTTTTGTTAATACAATTTATATAGACTTGAACATTTGTTTTTATTTTACTTTTTACACCCTTTTTAAATTCTCACCAGTCCAATGTGAATGCCGATGAGTATTAAAGTAGGTATTTGATATTTTGGAAGTTGGGTATTGCCCTACAAGCAATTCTTCCTGCCATGATTTCATTTTCATTAAGCATCTGCATAGAAAATGAGATAAATTGTAATTCTAAAAAATCGTTTAACCTTTTTTGTATCTCTGTGCTTTGCCATATTATAAGGTTTTACAAACAGATGTTAAATAAACTTTAAAATGTACTTATTCTATTTTGAAAGGAGACACCTCATACATGAAACTGAAAAAAATGTTTTTTTACATTGCTTAAAGTCAGAAAAAAAAAACGTCCAGGAATGCTCCTATTTCAATAATTGAATAAATTAACATTACAGGATAATAAGTGAATTTCATATGATTGATTGAAAGCATGAGCTACTGATGGGAATGGAATGAGGTTCCAAGAATGGTAATGAAGGTTTATGTTGAATATTAAAAAAAATAAAGGAAATTCCATTGGATGACCATTCATAACTGGAAAAAACGCCTTGTGAATATGGATTAAAGGTTTAAAGAAATTAGTTGGTGATAGATAAATGAAAAAATCAGTTTGGTAATGCAGGATTATAAAATATAAAATTTATTATTAATAAAAAATATAACAATATAAAATTTTATTGAATTTTATTAAGGTTTTTAAACAAGAATATGAACGAACGATAATACTAAAACTAAATTTGCCAAGAAAGTAGAACATTTCAACTAATTGCCTGTAAGGAGACAAATAAACAGCATATAGGGTGCTTTAAACATCGAGTTAACAAAAATATGCTGATATCAAATTTTCGTGGAATGACGACTTACTAACTCGTGGTATAGAAGTATTCTTTTGATTGCTGAAAAACTGGGGATATTATTAAGATTTAAGATACAGAATACTAAAAACTTGGGGAAATTTCGAACATAAAAATATATAAATGTGTAGAAAGCCTTGTGTTGACCCTTAAAAAATAATAATGAAGTTAAATTTTCAAGTCGAAATTACCTATTATAAAAAATTAAAAAAAAAAAATTATACTTACTAAGTGCTGCATAAGCTACAATCGGAAATTTTTTATTAATAAAATTGAAACATAGTTATTAGTAGTTAAAAAAAAAATCCCTCTTTTTATTATTATCCTTTTTTTTTTTTTATTATTTGTTTGCTAACCTAACCAGTTAAAATATTCAACCTATTAAAAAATATTTTCAATATTTACATTTTCATTACAGGCTTATTTATGAAGAACTTTAAGTCTATATAGCTCAGCAGATAGTAATGAATATTCTATTGTCTATTGTTGTTCAATTGCTGAACTCAATGTACCATGACAATATTGTTTACAGAATAACTCATGCATATCTATCCTGCTCCATAATATCCTCCACAGTCAAACATCAGTGCAAAACCGAACAAGTTCATTGGTAAGACTGTTGAAATGTAAGTTTATGTAGACTGGTTTTATAAATTAATTTATTTAATTCGTTTTAATCATTTAACGATCAGACCACTATTTTTTTTTTTTTCATTGCCTAATATTGCCCCTTCATCATCATCACAGTCACTACAACCCGCTAAGGGTCTTCGCCGCATCGAGACGTCACCTCCATTCTTCTCTTTCTTGCGCCAGGGTCTGCCAAGCTCTGGTGTTCAGGAGCTTCAGTGCGTCGGCTTCGACCTCATCTACCCATCTAAGTCTTGGCCGTCCTCTCTTTCTTCTTCCATCCACATACCCGAATAGCAATCTTTTGATTGGGGAGTCACCGTCCATTCTTGCAACATGCCCAGCCCAGTCTTGAGAGCCTTATAAAGTGCACCACATCCGGTTCCCGGTAAATTTGTATTTAATACAACTCTGCGTTTTGTCTAATCCTGTCCTGAGTGCCATCTTTTATAAGGCCAAACATTCTTCTCAGGATTTTTCTCTCAAAAACCTGTAAGCTGATGGCGTCTGCACGTGTTAAGGGCCATATTTCTGAGGCGTATGTCAGCACAGGTCTTGTACAGAGCAATCTTTGTGTTCCTTGCCAGTAAATTACTCCTTAATATTTTAGCCAGGCCAAAATAACACCTGTTCGCAGTCGCACCCTGCACCCAAGGGCGTACCCAGGAACAAAACATGGGGGGGGGGGGGCAAGCTATAGTCGTTCAGGTTGTAACATCTTACCTCGGAAAAGGTGAATGAAACCAAAATTTTAAGAAAATTATGTATGATTATAGCAGTGCTTTATCAACTGAGTTATTACAATTATATGCTTGAAAAATAAATATTCTATTTAAACTATATTAAAAATTCAGCCTTCAAGGGGGGGGGGAGCTGCCCCCCAGCCCCTCGCTGGTTACGCCCATGTCTGCATCTCTTTGCTGGGCATACATATTGCCACTTACGTCCTATATTATTCGAACACATCACACATAATGACAAATTACTTGCTTCAACTTCTCCCCTATAGCTCTACTTTAGATACCTTTCGAGATAATAATAGTCTTGGATCAATTAATCAACTCGATAAATGTCCTGATAACTAACTATCCTTCCTTAAGATTATCTAAAAATGCCTTTGATAATACAGAGTCTCTAAGCATAAAATTTACTTATTTGAAAACCAATATTGATGTTCCGCTTTCTTATATGCAGTGCTAGAGATGCGACATCGAAGGCAAACATTTACATATTAGTGCCCAAACGTATTTAAATCGATGTTTAAGTGTAAAGCATGTTTGTTTTACATAATTGATGTGTAAAAACATTGATGTTTTCGACATAGTTGGTTTTTCATATTCATTTACTAAAGCTTCAACCCAAACATACTATCGTTTCCATAGTATATACAGAGAATCGTATTTCTGGTGAATATTTTAAAAGAATTTGCGAGCAGCTGCATTAAATAAATAATTCCATTGTGCTAATATGGTTTTGCGTTTTCATATTTTATTGACTTATTTGAAGTTGAAAATTTTACAGAAACAAGAGAGGGTAGGAAGAACAGCGGTAATATATCCAATATAATGTCAAACATCGATGTTAAAACATACTTTTATCGTCAAAACATATTTTTTTTTGTCCAAAACATAGATGTTAAAAAACAACTTGATTTTATCGATCTTAAAAACATCTTTATTATAGTTAAAACATCGATGTTAAGAGCATATATATGGTTTTTTTTTCCAAAACATCGAGGTTAAAACATAATTGTTTTTGTCCAAAACATCGACGTTAAAAATCTATTTCTTTCTGTCCATGTTCTGTCGATGTTAAAAACAACTTTTTTATTGTGGAAACATCGATGTTCAAATATACTTGTTTTTGTCCAAAATATGCTGATAAAACATACTTGTTTATGTCGAAATAATGATGTTAAAAACAACTTGATTATAGGTAAAACATCGATGTTAAAAACATCTTTGTTATAGCTAAAACATCGATGTTAAGAGTATATATGTTGTTTTTTTTCCAAAACATCCAAGTTAAAACATATTTATTTTTTTCAAAAACATTGATGTTAAAAACAACTTGGTTATTGTTAGAACATATTTGTTTTTGTCCAAAACATCGATGTTAAAACATACTTCTTTTTGTCCAAAACATTGTTAAAAAACACTTCACAAACATGTTAAAAACAACTTTGTTATTGTGAAAACATCGATGTTTAAATATACTAATTTTTTTCCAAAACATGCTGTTAAAACATATTTGTTTATGTCGAAATATCGATGTTAAAAACAACTTGATTATAGTTAAAAACATCTTTGTTATAGCTAAAACATCAATGTTAAGAGAATATATATTGTTGTTTTTATTTCGAAAACATCGATGTTAAAACATATTTATTTTTGCCAAAAACATCGATGTTAAAAACAACGTTGTTATCGTAAAAAAAAAGAATGCCAACTACTAAAAACATCGATGTTAAAAACAACGTTGTTATCGTAAAAAAAACAATGTAAACTACTAAAAACATCGATGGTCGGAAAACATCGACATCGATGGGTAGAAAGCTAAAAAAATTAAACATACAAAATGTCGAGAAAAACTTGATGTCTTTTGAAAACTTGATTGAAATTTTAGGTTTCGTAAAAACTTTCTGTTGTGAGTCATCTATGATAAATGCGTGGCCGATGCGCTTGACTCTTTAGTTGATGTCTAGGCGAGAAGTCTGACTCTAATTGGTGAAAAAAGAGAGTGATAGGCTTAAATAGGATAGCAATAATAATGCTAGTTACTTTAATCAGGCAGTCAGTCTCTTGCTTATTAGTGATAATTGTTTATTATTAGCTTAAAAAACATTGTCTGACAGACAAGAAATTCAATTAGTACTATATATATATATATATATATATATATATATATATATATATATATATATATATATATATATATATATATATATATACTTTTTTTTTTTGTTTCTGTTGTTGCATTACACCTAGTGAGACCTTTGGCCGCACAGTGTGGTCTTCTTACTGACATTTGGGTTGCTTGCGGAAACACAGACAGCCTGGAGGGGGTAGCCCTGACTTCACGTTGCTGCAAGCCATGGTGCAATGGCAGACTGCCCATAGCTCCATAATCAATGCCATTGGGGCCAATTTGGCAGTGTCCTTCCTACCGATGGCGTCAGCTCTCTCAGGTTCAAGGACAGTGACAAACTGGTCTAGGTCCAAGGATTATGGTAGCTCAGAGTCAGCAGGCCTCGAGGACCGATATTTCTTTCCCTGAAGTATACCGTCCTTGTACCAAACCTCCGGGCGGTTACTGACATCCTGAAAAAACCACACCACGAATCTCGGTGAGATACAAGGGGAAGCTTCATTTGTCTGAGATGAATGATCTACACCCGGTCTGTGTGAGTCGCCTCCAGTAGGCTGACGGGTCTCACATACCCGGGGGTAGGGGTAGGCTTGGACTGCGAGGCGTTCATTGGCGGGTGGTCACCCGAACGGAGCGGTCACCCATCCAAGTACTAAACACGCCCGACGTTGCTTATTTTTGATTGCCTATTGCAAGCGCCTTTGTCCACTCCGCCATCCAGGCCCTCCAATTAGTACTATATATATATATATATATACCAGGTGTGTAAATATGAAACCGGAATTTTTCAAATAGCAAATAAGAGTTGATGGTGTAAAAATGGTACATACTTTTTTATTCGAAGTACTGTCCTTCGCTATCTATGCATTTTTCCCATCATTCAGGCAATTGTGGATTCCCCGCCAAAATAATGCTTCCTCTTCTGAGTCAAACCAATCACTTAACCAATTTCGTACATTTTCATAAGAAGTGAAGCGCTGCTCAGCTAGTGCGTGTCCCATCGATGCAAATAGGTGGTAATCGGATGGGGCCAAATCTGGTGAATAAGCCGCATGCGGAAGAATTTACCAACCAAACACTTGGATCGTTTCCTTGGTCCCTTTAGCCGAATGTGATGGGGCATTGTCATGGAGCAAGATCACTTTGTGTGTCCTTTCTTGATATTTGGCGCAAATCTTTATTCAAATTTATCATCTGTTGTAGGTAGCGTTCCGTATTAACAGTTTCCCCAGGTTTCAGCAGCTCATAGTAGGTAACACCATTTTCTTCCTCCCCAAGCGATGCCGATGGTTCACCAGGAGTTACCCAGGATTTTTTACGCTTAGGATTCTCGAAGTAAATTCACTTTTCATCACCAGTCACAATTTGTTGAAGAAATGACTTTTTTTCTGTACCTGGCGAGCAGCATTTGCCATGAGGTTTTTCGAGCTTCCTGCTGTCTGTCATTCAGTTGGTGAGGTACCCATTTTCCGACCTTCTGGATCTTTTCCACGCCTTTCAAACGAATGGAGACGGTGTCACATGTTATAATTGTCCAACAAACGCTTCCGAATCAGCGTTTTCAAAGTTTTTTTTGTGTTTTTCCACAGTCTTTGTTTCTTTTATCGAAATCCACCTTTAAATTTTTTGAACCAATCGAAACATTGAGATTTGCCTAGGGCATGCTCCCCGTAAGCTTCAACAAGCATCTGATGTGATAATGCTCCAATTTTTTTCAGAAGGAAAAGGAAAATAAATGCTGTCCGCAAATCTTGATTTGTTGGCACAAAAGTCGACATGTTCAACGCCACTAAAAACACGGTTATAGAATGAAACTGATGTTGGTATCAATTGGATCTCTTTATTACATGTAGGCAAAAGCAGATAACGCCACTGACGGATTAGTTAGAAGATTATATTGACTGCTAACTCCTATCATTGGCGAATTCCGGTTTCATATTTACACACCTGGTATAGGGGAAAGTGCCCCATTATGGGATGGTTGCCTAATATGGGATATGTGGTTTCTGGATATAGTTTGTACCGCAACCTCGCTTTTATTCTGTGAAATTGAAGATTAATGTCGCATTGGCACATAACCTTGTCACATTGTTATGCATTCTCATCCTGTTGGATTATTTTCAGTAAATTGATGTTTTAGGGTTCAAAAACATTTTTCGTGACTATTTTGACCTGATATTTCAGGCCTCAAGGTAAGTCGAATTCTCTTAATCATTATTTTATCTTAAATGTTGAACAATTGATTACAATATTTGCTAACTGCTTTCTTTTTTTTATTACATACTGAAGCCTAATAACCTGTAAAAAAGAAGAAGCCACATCCCCTAATATGGGATACCCATTACTTCCTATTATGGGATATCCCATATTGAGGCACCTTTTTATCACTGATATAAAAATAGTTAATGATAGATTAAAATGATATTAATATAATATTACTTTAGACACTGAGTATTTAGAAACGTATATGTTTTGTGATAAAAATTTAGAAAAAGAAGAAACTGAAGTTCAATGTTCCTACTGTGGAGTGTCTTGCCACGAGAGCAGTGTTCAACTCACAATCCACAAATTTTCATTTTAATTTGTGAAAAAAAACTGCAAATAAAAGTCTTATCAAATTTTGATTATTTAAATATTATTTGAAAATTATAAAATATAAAAAAATTGTGTTTTTTTGTAACTTAGTAAACATGGATTTTTTGCAACCTATATCTATTTATATACTTTTATTTTCTCCCCTTCCTCGCACCTTAGGCTATAAGGGGTTTCCCAGGCCAGGGGATATTGTGGGGGATTAATGCCGAGTAATATTATTAAATATCCCCTGTGTCCGGATGTTGAACTTACTATCTTGTGGTTTCCGAGCATACGTTGCCATGGGCATTTACAACATATAGTTCTGTGAATATCTCCTGTATAATAAACAAATTTTCCCTTATATATTTCATTTTATATCGTGGTCCCTAATACGGATATTTATCCCATATTAGGACACCCCGCTATCCCATATTAAGAGCCCATTTTCAAAAAGTATAAATTTTACTTTTCTTACATTATTCATGATTACAAATTTCAAAAAGGAGATATTGGTTGTTTTTCATTTTTGATGTTGTCTACTACTACTGCTAAATGTATAACAACATTTTTTGAATCTTCTAAGCAATTTAGAGCCAAGCAATTAAATATTAAAAAAAAGAGAATTAGAAATATAATATTTGAAGTTGCGACATGGAGAACATGCTCTAAACTGTATAGAGATGAATTAATGAACCATGATTTTACGAGAAAAAAAAAATAAAAAAATAAGGGGTCACCTGAGACGTAGTGGTTAGCATGACAACCTACAATACTAAACGTCGCGGGTTCGCGTCCCACTGTGACCCTAGGTCATCTCTCAATCCTTTGGTATACCAAACAAGGACATTGATATATAGCTGATATTCTTTTATGCAATGCCTATTGATTGAATAGTGTTACTTTTCCAAACTGTCCCTGGATCCTTCCAGTGCACTTTAATTACGTTTGAATCTGGAAAATGGTTTATTATCAAGGCCATGATGCAAGAATTAATATTAATATATTTATTTTCATTCGGGGCAAATCAAACAAAAATAGTATATATGCTTAAAATGCTAGTAGATAATAACTAATAATTTATAAATTTATAGATATAGTATAACACAATACAACTAAAAATAATCCATGAGAATCAGAATTAATCCAACACGCATAAGACTATAAATATGACACAAACAGAAAACGTTAAAAGTAATTTGCAACAATAGGCCGATGCAAAGAATAAAAATCTGGTGCGATGCGCGCAACACACGACTTCACATACGGACTTACTTAGATTAGAAATCGACTTGTTTCGATAATATATAAACGCCACACTTTTCCACATTTATATGCTTATATTTATATATCCCCATAATTTATAATGTATCTGTATTGCAAAAATTGAAAATTCTCAGTATCTAATTTTCGATTTATTATTGTTTATTTCTTTTTTAAGGGACCTAATTTCATCAACAGTCGAGTTTTTTTACTGCTTGGTTGTTTTTTACAGCTATTTGCTTTTGTAAATATATCGTGAAGGTGAATCGATAGGAGGTGTATTTGCGACTCGTAGTAAAGTATGTGTTTCTTATGCTTTACTGGAAATCCAGAACGATTACTGTTCCTCTAAAATTACTTAATATTGCCTTCAGAAATTTATTATGAAACTTGAGCTTCTAAATTAGAATATAATTAATTAAAGATTATCTTATATCATATTAATAATAATTTGAGCACTCTCTCTTTACTCTCTAAAGTAAAATAAATGTTTTTATTGTCAAACAAATGTTTTTATTTTCATCAGTGATAATATAGGAAATGAAATTTTGGCTGTCACATCGCGGGCACTCATCAAATACCCAGTTTGATCAAAATAGTTACAGTCGTTTTTAAGAAAAAAAAAAAAAACCTTAAAAATGATACAAAATTTATTAAGTCAGGTGCCCCCTCTAATTGATATATTTTTATGAAATTTAGACTGTCACATCGCGGGCATACACATACATCAAATACCGACTTTAATCAAAATCGTTAGGAAGGGGTGAAATTGCATCAGAATATTTGAAATATGGTGGCCAAGAAGTTCTTAAAGCACTTCAATCGCTGTTCCAAGAAGCATATGACAGAAAGAGAATTCCAAGGGACTGAAATATAGAATAATCCTCCCCATTTATAAAAAATCTGGTGCGTGCTCGCAACACACAACTTTCACTTACCAACTTACTTAGATTAGAAATTAATGCATTTTGTTAATTGCCACTTCTCAAATGAACAGAACGGCTTTAATTATAAACAATGGTCTGTCATTAAAGGCGTACTCCGCATGCGTGGGCTAAACGAGTTTTATGAGTTGACTGAATATTTTTCTTTTTTCTCCTCTTTATGTTTTCTTTATTTTTATCATATCTCATATTTAGCCATTTCTTATTTTTAGGCGTAACGAGAGACAGTTAATTTCTCCATGTAAACAAAAACAAAGGTACTTTGCAAGAACGAAACATGCAAACAAAAAAGGCCCCCCCCCCAAAAAAAGCCCCCTCAGAACATTTTAATAATGATAAAGCTTACCTGATTTTAAAGAAAACCTAATTTTCATTAAACATGACGAATTTGATCAAAATCGTTAAAGCCGTTTTTGAGATAATCGAAAAAAAGGTAAAAATTGGAAAAAAGTCATGAAATAAAGTGCCCCCTCAGTTGGACCAATTTTGATGAAATGTTGGCTTTTACATATTTGGTATATACATACATAAAATACCCAGTTTTTTCAAAATCGTTATAGCCGTTTTTGAGTAAATAAAAAATATGTACACGTGTGAAATTGGTACAAAATTTATTAAGTAAAGTCCCCCCTCCGGTTGATCAATTTTGATGAAATTTTTAAGTCGTATCTCGGGCATATACATACATAATATACCCAGTTTGATCAAAATCGTTAAAGCCGTTTATGAGTAAATAAAAAAAACACGTGAAAATGATACAAAATTTATTAAGTAAAGTCCCCCCTCCGGTTAATCAATGTTGATGAAATTTTTACAGTCATATCTCGGGCATATAAATAGATCAAATACTCAGTTTAATCAAAATCGTTAGAGCCGTTTTTGAGAAAATCGAAAAAAACGTAAAAAGTTATTAAATAAAGTACCCCCTCCCTTTGAGCAATTTTGATGAAATTTTTGCTGTCACATCGCGGGCATATACCTACACTAAATACCCAATTTCAGGTTCCCACGGTTTATAGTTTTTGAGCTAGTCTGTTCAAACACACACACACACACACACACACACACACACACACACACACACACACACACACACACACACACACACACACACACACACACACACACACACACACACACACACACACACACACACATACACACAGACCATTTCGCGGGACTTGGTTATTTCGACTCAGGGGGTCCCAAAACGTGTATTTCCGTTGAAAACCGGAAGTCGAAATTTTTCACGATCGCAATACTTCCACTTACTATATATTTCATATATACCATAGGTAAGTCAAAGTAAAAAGGATGCACGACTGACTGCAAAAATTACAGACCTATTAGTTTGCTTTCTGTAGTCTATAAACTTTACACCTCTATTCAAGAAAGGAGACTCCGGCGGATTGTGGAAGGGCAGTTAGAAGCGGAACAGGCTGGTTTTCGTCCAGGCCGACAGATGCAGGATCACATCTTTGTTCTCAGAAACATTGCTGAAAAAACTTGGGACAGAGATAAGAATCTATATCTTGCATTCCTTGATCTGAAGTCAGCGTTAGATGTGGTCCCAAGAAAAGAAATTTGGAATGCACTAATAGCCAGGGGTCTGTACTGGAGATCTGTACCTATAGACTTCCTGGCAGCCCTACAATCAGCCTACCAAGGAGCCATGGCGGGGGTAAGAATAAGCGGTATGGAATCGGAACCTTTTCCAATTGCCCGAGGAGTTAGACAGGGAGATAGCTTAATCCCCCTTCTATTTATAAATGTAATGGATGAAATCCACAAAATCTGCAAGCGCCGAACTGCGTGGATAACAATTGGAAAATGGAATATGAGAACTATCCTCATACAAAGCCTTTTATAAGCGTACACCAAGACGACACCAAGACCAAACTACAAAAAGCTCTGGTGGAATGGGAAGAAGAGTTGCTCAGCAAAGGGCTGCAAATCAACACCTCCAAGAGTAAAGCTAGTTATGGCGAGGGAAGAACAGGAAGATGTCCAACTGACCTGCAATGGCGAGACACTTGAGGTAGTGAAGGAATATACCTACTTAGAGACCGTAATTAGTAGCTTGGGTAAGATAGACGCCGAAATATTAAACAGAATATGTAAGGCAAATCAAGTGTATTACCAGATTATTAATAGCATTATTGGCCACCGCGAAGCAGACAAGACCAAGAACAAAGACCAAAAAGCATGTATATGCTTTTTACCTGTTTACCTACCTACACTCACCTACGGAGGAGAAAGCTGGGCAATGCTGGTAATGGACAATCAATTGTAACGCCACAGACAAGTCCAACCCATGGAGTATTATGTATAAAATGGCATCAAGTAAAATTAGATTACCAATCGCACTCAGTACAGTAAAGAAGAAAGACGGAAGTTACACAAACAGTCAAAGTGAAACATTAGACCACCTAATGAAAAAGTTTTTTGCCGCGGATCTTCAGTATAGAGAGTTTATCTCATAAAAGCATCAGAGAATCAACAAAATCCATCGATACTCAGTATGATAAACCATTTACATTGACCGAAATCACCAACGTATTAAATAGTTTCAAGAGTAAGAAATCACCAGGTATTGATGGCATGCATGCAGAGATACCAAGGAAGCTGTAAGAGTTGTATCCGAATACCGTAACAGCCTTGTATATGGAAGAAGAGGATATTTATCAACTAGATGGAGTATATTATATAATATATGGATGGAGGATATTTATTAGGCTTAAGAATATTTATCAACTGAATGGAAACATGACCTTACCATTATACTGATTAAACCAGGGAAAGAGCATCTGGATGAAGTAGGAAAGTTCCGGCCAATAATTCTCCTACCTTTATCCGGTAAAGTACTAGAAAAGCTGTTGATCTCGAGGATTATGTTCGCATTAATAAAAACAACAATATTAATCAAAAACAAAAAGGCTTTACACCACAAAACAAAAGTAATGAAGACAATGTTGTAGCCGAAATTTTTACTAATGATTAAAGTTTTATACTGATATCTAGTTATTTTGATTATAATAAGTATTTTAAAATTAATTTACAATCTTGACGATGCCCTTCATGCTACTAAAAATCCAAATATTGTGATTGGTGTAAATAGTAATTCTCGGTCGAAAATTTGGTATGATAAAGTAACAAATACTCGAGGAAAAATACCTACTAGAATCGCTTATTGCTGAGAAAAGGATAACAATTGTTAACTCAGACGGAGGATTACCCACATTTGAGTAAAAAAATGGGGAAAGTAATATAGAACTTACCATAGCATCCCTTAGTATGACTAAATCTATTAAAAATTGGAAAAAATTAGCATTAATAGAAGAAAGTGGTTCCCATCATAAAATACTGAGCTTTAAAGTCGAGCAAAAAGACAGATATAGAAACAAAGCTTTTTACTTTAAAGATAAAAAATATAATACCGCAAGAGCAAACTGGGACAAAGTTGAGGACCACCTTAACAGTTTTATTTTAACAATTTTATCCATTTCAACAAAACTATCGACACAAGAAGCAGATAAAAAAATGGCTGAAGAGTTACAGAATGCTGAAGACTTTCCTTCATTAGTAACAGCAATAAGAGTATCCCAAGAAAATATAGATGCGCAAAAAATCGTGTGTTGGTGGAGCGATGAACTCACCAAACTAAGGACTGATGTCAACAGAAATAGAAGGAAATACCAGAGGAGTAAGAAGAAACTGTCAAAGGACGATGAAGTAGGAAAGTTCTGGCCAATAAGTCTTCTACCTTTACCCGGTAAAGTACTAGAAATGCTGTTGATCTCAAGGATTATGTTCCACAATAATAAAAACAACAATATTAATCAAAAACAAAAATGCTTTACACCACAAAACAGCACTATTGATGCTATTACAAAATTAACAATTTTATTCAATCAAATTTTAAAAAAACGTAACAGAATGTTGATTCTATCTCTAGATGTGGAAGGAGGGTTTGATGCAGCTTGGTGGCCCTCGATCCTTTATCAGCTCAAAAATTTCGGATGCCCCAACAATCTCTACTTACTGTCTAAATCGTATTTTTCAGAAAGGAAGGAACCAGTCTCATGCAACCTATTACAGAAAACTAGAGTAGAGATAGTGCTGTACGACTCATTGACGTAGATAACACTGCCTCCTGAAGCAAACTGTGTAGCTTTTGCAGATGACTATTACGTCACGATCAGAGGAAAATCCGTACAGAAATAGAGGCAATAGGCATTGAAGTTTTACATTTGGTTAATGATTGGACAAGGCTGCATAAGATAAAGTTCAGCACAAATAAGCCACAGGTTTTACTCTTGAAGCAAAAAGAGAATTAGAGTCAATAAGGCTCTATCTTGACGGGTACTTAATTAAACAGGTTGAACAGATGAAATGTCTCGGAGTCTTATTTGATGTGTGTGTGTGTGTGTGTGTGTGTGTGTGTGTGTGTGTGTGTGTGTGTGTGTGTGTGTGTGTGTGAACAGAGTAGCTCAAAAAATATAAACCATATGAACCTGAAATTGGATATTTGGTGTATGTATATACCCGCGACGTGACAGCATAAATTTCATCGAAATTGGTCAAATGGAGGGGGTATTTTATTTCATATCATTCTACGTTTTTTTCCGATTTTCTCAAAACAGCTCTAACGATTTTGATAAAACTGGGTTGTTGTTGGGGCCAGGGGCGTTTCGCAATTGAAACGGCAACCTTCCCCGGTGAGATTTTAAGTCTTCCCCTCTTAGCGGGAAAAGACGAGTAAGTGGACTGTATGAAATATGTGTTGGGTAAGGTGGGTGTCTATATACCTATAGGAATAAATTCAATAAAGGTAAAAGGAAAGTAAAAGGCCCTTCCAAATGTTAACAAATATATGTATATTGAGGAAGAATAAAACTTAAAAATAACATCGAACCCATAAAATTATAATATAACTTAATTAAGAAAGTAAAGAAAAAAGTAAATTAAATAAACTTAAATTTCTAGGAATTAAAATTAAAAAGGGATAAACAAACTTCAAAAAAAAATCTTAAGTTAGGTATTTACAGAAAAATAAATAAAATAATTGTTCATCAGTGAAAGAAAAAAAAGATGGGGTTCTTCTGTCCTTGTAGACTCAGATGGTGAAAGTATATATATATATATAAGGTACCTTATATCAGTGTGTAGCTGAAAATCCGCCTTCTTTATATATCATGAGATGCATCGAAATAATTGTATTTTCGAGGCTATGGTGTTATAGTTGAGATGAGGTGGGTGAGGGAACGGTTGGTAACAGTGGTGAGTCGTTCCCCGAGCAGCTACCAAACACTAATGACACCGGCCTATCGCCGTGTTCGTCGTTCACTTGTTTTTTATTTACAGCTGATATAAATATTATATGATTCTTGTAACCATATTTAAAAAATGAAAATATGATATTTACAATTTAATTTACATTATACATAAGTGAAAAACGTCTTAACCTATAAAAATTATACATAAAGAAGATAAAGAAAATGCAAATTAAAGAAGAAAAAATACAATTAATAACAAATAAAAGGGCCTGGTTTAAACGGTGGAAAAATGACATAAGAGAAAAAAATAATAATACACTAGGTCTTTAACATGGGTATTTGATTTAGGTATATGCCCGCGATGTGACAGCAAAAATTTCATCAAAATTGATCAAACGGAGGGGCACTTTATTTCATAACTTTTTTTTTCAATGTTTACGATTTTCTCAAAAACTGCTTTATCGATTTTGATCAAATTCGTCATGTATAATGAAAATTAGGTGTTCTTTAATATCAGGTAAGCTTTATCATTATTAAAATGTTCTGAGGGAGCTTTTTTGGGGGGGTTGGGGCCTTCTTTATTATGTAGGCCCCTTATCCCTTACCCCTTTTTGTTTTTTTATAAAGTACCTTTGTTTTTGTTTATATCTATTAAAGCCGTTATATCATTAAAGCCGTTCTATTCATTTAATGTAAATTATTTGTTTTATAGTAACTAAATGAAGTTTTCAAGAACTACACAAAGAATTATAAAAATCAGACGACTTGGAGTATTATGCTTGCATTGCCGAATTGTCACAAGTAAAAACTTTTATTTAATAATAAAAAAAAAGTGTTTTTTATTGAGCAAATAAAAAAAAAAAAATAAGAAATGAATGTGGAAAAATGTGTGACTTTGAGAAGTGGCAATTCACAAAACACATCAATTTCTAAGCTAAGTTAGTTGGTAAGTGAAAGTTGTGTTGCGCGCACGCACCAGATTTTTATGTTTTGATGACGTTGGCTCCCTGGGTTTAGTGTATTTATGATTTCGAACGGAGCAAATAACGCCAACAGACCGATGCGACGCATTGGAGCGAAAAATGGAAATCAAATCGAAAGAAACCTTTTTAATGATAATGTATTTATGAAAGTGAAATAGTACCTGGGAATTCATAGGGCTTGTTTTGTTTTTTTAAAGGAAGAAGGAAAGGGTTAGCATAGAGGTTTAGTCATCTTTATCTACCCCACTGATTTCCTTAAGATTTATTTAGGTGAAAACAAATTGATACAAAAACTAATAGCCATTATATATATAAAACATATACCTTATTGTTGGGCGATGACGGTGATCAGAGTTCAAGGTGGTGAGACGAACGGTCGGCGGGGCTAAGCATTCAAAATTATAATAATTTACTATTTCTATTTTACTATTTTTATATAAATATCGCTTTTATTTAGTGATAATTTATTGTTATAAAGGGGAAATAGATTGTATTTTTTAGATTTAAATAGATTAAAATAAAAAAGTACGCCATCCCTCTCAGAACATCCTCTTCTAACAACGCACGATGAACCTAAAATTCATGACTCTATTTCCTGCTCCCTGAAGTATTTTAACAACTCGGCAGTAATCCTCCGTCCTGATCCCTCACACAGAAAAAACCCCGTAAGGCCAGGAAGGGGGGGGGGGGAATCGACTTTTTTTATAATTCATATATCCAATTTTCACAAGTGAATTGTTGAATTGTTGTTGTGAGTTGTGAATTGTTGTTACTTATATATATAATTACTTAATGTATAATTAGGCATTGGGAAGGAAGGCACTCAACCATGGGTGTCCGCAAGGGGGAGGGCAGGAAATGACTGCTGCCGCCTAGAATTTTTAAGAAACAAAAACAATTGAGCCTTAAATGGTCAGAAGACCTCGATCCAACTACCACATTCATAAGAATTTTACTATCCTGCCCCTCCCCCACCCCGCATAGACGACATCCTGCGGTTGCCCTTGCACTCAATACTATTGTTTTTCTTGTTTGATTCAGTTACTTTGCTGAGGTAGATCTCCCAACCAGCACCCTGATAGTTTTCTCCTCGTAGTATTCGTGGGTATGCCAGCGGTTTCCTCTGCCATTTCTTTCCTGATATGAGTATTATGGCCATACCTTTTATGTCGCTTTTGTTGATTTTGGTTGCTGAGAACTCGGTCTCGCTACCCATCCATTAAAGGGTCCATTGAGTGAAGGCAGTGTGACCAATCCTTAATCCGATCAGCATAACTCTTTGTCTTCTTTCCTCGACGTTCCCAGAACAGATCGTCAGCCATTTCTTTAGTGAAGAGACTAAGATACAACAAAAATTACTATATTTAATAAAAGAAACCAGTCACTTATTTATCATAAAGGTTACATAAAAATTTACGCATTGTGTCCTTTAGTTATCGGTTTATAATGCACATAAATTTTTAATTTTCAAGATATCCTTCAATAACGGGTTCTAAGAGTAGGTTATCGGGGTTGTTGATAATTATCATATTTATTTATTTAACGTCACTTTATTCTACTACGGCTACAATAGGAATCCTACATTTTGCTGATCCACGTATGATTAGCATTGGAATCTTTAACAAGCACCTGACATGGCATGAGGTTCGGGGCCGTCGTTTTGCCTCCCGCTTGAAGCACGGCATCACCAAGGATTCTTTACTCACTTTAAAAACATCATAGCCGCCTGCCGAGCAAAACCCGCGACCTTTGCCACAGAAGGCTATTATGCTAACCTCTACCCAACAGGTGACCACTAGAGTTTTTTATTATTATTTTAGCAAAAGGCGTATACTTACAACAGCCATTTTCTCTATAGTGACCCGAGTTTTTTATATCTCGAGATTCGACTACAGGGGTTTGCGTTCAGGTTTAGGTATATATCAGGTCATCTAAAATTATTGTTTAAACATGTATAAATATAGATTGAGTGTTATCAAAGGTAGTCTATTGAACTTTTTTATTATTATTTTAATAATGCGACGTGAAACAAAAACAGATGACTATTTCTGTAACACTGTAAGAATTCTAGAAACCTCTGGAACCGATACATTCTTATATCAGAACGTGGCCACATGTTTTGAAAAGTTCTAGACCTCTCTGGGATGTAGGATTTCGAGCTAAATATAAGTAACGATTGACTTGGGGCTTTTACATCTAAGCATATGGTTACTTTTGACTCACTGGTAGCTACTGCTTGTGACGTAACTTGTTTCAGTACGGCTTGTTTGATTGTCATTTTTGTATTACAATTTTACGTGAATAAAATCATTTAAACTCTTATTGGTGTTACAATACAATAGTGAATAAACATTTTTTTTTTAATAAATGATTTGGTTTAACAATTTAATAATCTTCCCTGTACTTAAACCATTAGAAGCGGAGAGAACTTATTACTATTTTAATGTTTTAAGCCTTACAAACAAAAAACTCATTTGAGGCCGAGTTAGTAAGTGAGACCCGACAATAATTTTTTTTTTTTTCCAATAAATAATTGGTTCCTTAACCTCTTGGGATATTGTAATGGAGCAATCACCGGGTAATTTCCATATAAATCTCATTTATTGTTACATTGACGACATTTCGGCCGTTTTTACTTTCACTTACCTATTTATGAAATATATAGTAAGTGGAAGTATTGCGATCGTGAAAAATTTCGACTTCCGGTTTTCAACGGAAATACACGTTTTGGGGTCCCCTGAGTCCAATTAACCAAGTCCCGCGAAATGGTCTGTGTGTGTGTGTGTGAACAGACTAGCTCAAAAACTATAAACCGTGCGAACCTGAAATTGGGTATTTAGTGTATGCATATGCCCGCGATGTGACAGCAAAAATTTCATCAAAATTGCTCAAAGGGAGGGGGTACTTATTTAATAACCTTTTAAGTTTTTTTCGATTTTCTCAAAAACGGCTCTAACGATTTCGATCAAACTAACTATTTGATCTATATATATGCCCGAGATATGACTGTAAAAATTTCATCAAAATTGATCAACCAGAGGGGGACTTTACTAAATAAATTTTGTTTCATTTTCACGTGTTTTGTTTTACTCAAAAAAAGGCTGGAACGATTTTGATCAAACTGGGTATTTGATGTATGCATATGCCAAAGATGTGATAGCCAACATTTCATCAAAATTGGTCAAACGGAGCGGGCACTTTATTTCATAATTTTTTTTCCTATTTTTACCTTTTTTCGATGATCTAAAAAACGGCTTTAACGATTTTGATCAAATTCGTCATGTTTAATGAAAATTAGGTGTTCTTTAATATCAGGTAAGCTTTATCATTATTAAAATGTTCTGAGGGAGCTTTTTTGGGGGGTTGGGGCCTTTTTTGTTTGTATGTTTCCTATAAAGTACCTTTGTTTTTGTTTATATGGAGAAATTAACTGTCTCTCGTTACGCCTAAAAATAAGAAATGGCTAAATATGAGATATGATAAAAATAAAGAAAACATCAAGAAGAGGAAAAAAGAAAAATATTCAGTCAACTCATAAAACTCGTTTAGCCCACGCATGCGGAGTACGCCTTTAATGACAGACCATTGTTCATAATTAAAGCCGTTCTGTTCATTTGAGAAATGGCAATTAACAAAACGCATTAATTTCTAATCTATGTAAGTTGGTAAGTGAAAGTTGTGTGTTGCGCGCACGCACCAGATTTTTTCCAGTTCAAATTGGTTTAATAATTTTACATTATTAAATTATTAAAAATTAAAAAAACTTTTTTCCTATAGAAGGAAGCACTTATCTAATATTTTAACAATTCACTATCATACTCGCTTAAGATGTATTTCAATTAAAGAATTTATAAAATATAAGACTTATACTAGTATCACATGAAAATTTCATTTATTAATCAAGAACATTTAAAATAAAAATTAATTTTAACATTTGCCTATATTCTTAGTATCTGTTTTAAAATTGACCGCTTTATTAATATTTTTGGTAACATGAATTGCCTCTATCAATTTTCTTTTCTCGTTATTTATTTAATTTTGCACAATAGAAACCTTATCGAAATCAAGTTGATGTTTTGTTGTGAAGCAATGCTTGGCTAGGGCAGTTTTTTCACTATTATTTTGCAAATTGTTGGTGTTGCTTTTATGTTGAGCAATCCTGTCTTTTAAATATTGCCTTGTTTCCCCATAGTATGATCCTGGGCAATGAAGGATAAAATACCTAAAGATTTGAACACTGGGGAGGTATATAAAATTCACTCCTTCATTGTCCAGGATCATGCTATGGGGAAACCAGAAAATATTTAAAACACAGGATTGCCCAACATAAAAGCAACAACAACAATTTGCAAAATAATAGTGAAAAAACTGCCATAGCCAAGCATTGCTTCACAACAAAACAAACTTGATTTTGATGCGGTTTCTATTGTGCAAAATTAAATAAATAACGAGAAAAGAAAGTTGATGGAGGCAATTCATGTTGCCAAAAATACTAATAAAGCGGTCAATTTTAAAACAGATACTAAGAATCTAGGCAAATGTTAAAATTAAATTTTTTAAATGTTCTTGATTAATATATGAAATTTTCATGTGATGTAAGGTACATGTACCTAGTGATGTAAGATACATGTACCTATCTTATTTATATTACCTTACGTCTACTGTTTTAAAAGAGTAACAAACTTACCTCGTTGTGACGTACTGCTTTGTAAGAGTAACATAGGAACCTTAGAGAGTGGTGGGAGGGAGTAGCAGCCAATCAGCTTCGAGGATTCTCATCGAGTCGCTGACGTATATACTCTTTCAAGCTTCAGCTTTTACAAAGGCAACATCTGCGCTCCTTGAAATCGCGATCTAGAATTTTCTCAAGTGTTCTTCTTCTTATTATTTTTCTTATATCAGTTATTTTCGTTCTTAGTTATTCGGGTGAGTAATTAAGGGCTAAAAGAGTAACATAACCTTACACCTTTTGTTTCAAAAGAATAACAAACTTACCTCATTGTGACGTACTGCTTTGTAAGAGTAACATAGGATCCTTAGAGAGTGGTGGGAGGGAGTAGCAGCCAATCAGCTTCGAGGATTCTCATCGAGTCGCTGACGTATATACTCTTTCAAGCTTCAGCTTTTACAAAGGCAACATCTGCGCTCCTTGAAATCGCGATCTAGAATTTTCTCAAGTGTTCTTCTTCTTATTATTTTTCTTATATCAGTTATTTTCGTTCTTAGTTATTTGGGTGAGTAGTTAAGGGCTAAAAGAGTAACATAACCTTACACCTTTTGTTTCAAAAGAATAACAAACTTACCTCATTGTGACGAACTGCTTTGAAAGAGTAACATAACCTTACATCTGGTCTTTTAAAAGATTAACAAACTTATCTCGTTGTAACCTATTGTTTTGAAAGAGTATCATAACCTTACAAATACAGAGCGCATTTGCCCTTTCATGACGGTCGAAGGTGATCGTACCTGGCCAGTGACCTACACCGACCACCTCCATGCCATGAGGGGCCGGAACGAGAGGAAGAGGACAGAACCTTCTAACCAGCTTGACCCCAACATACACTCATGACCTGTACAGGTCTGCGCTTGGTGGTCTCAGTAACCACGACCACCACGTCCGCACGAGGCACTCCTAGGGGTCCTGGCACCACCCAACGATGACGCCCGGGAGAGCGTCATCCCCGTGGTACCATTTGGCATCACCGCCTTAAATCCCGAATGGATAGCGGGCCGGACAGGCGGCTTTCCACTAAACCTGTCCTACGGATGCTCCTACTTAGGGCATGATGGGGGGGGGGGGCTTACCACCATGGCCTAAGGAGGACTGGTCCCGTGCCAGCGCCTCTGTCGTTCGCGAGTTGTAAACAACTCCCCAGGGGGCACCACAAGGAGGTGACAGTAGGCGTTGCAGGGGATCGGGCAAGCGGGGAACACCAGACAGTGAGTGGGGCACTGTAGCCTGATGTTCCCACATGAGGGTAGGAAGACTCCCGCACCCGCCTTCCGCCTCAGCCCCCCTTTGCCCCTGCCATTTGCCGCCCAACCTTACAAATACAGAGGGAATCTCGTTAATCCATTCATGGCGTGTCCCGAGGGTGATCGTACCTAGCCAGTGGCCTACACCGACCACCCCCGCACCAAAAAAGGCGAGGAGAGAGAGGACGGGGACAGAACCTGCTAACCAGCCTGACCCCAACAAACACTTATGACCTATACAGGTCGGCGCTTGGTGGTCTCAGTAACCACGACCACCACGTCCGTACCGGACACCCCTAGGGGTCCCGGCACCACCCAACGATGACGCCCGGGAGAGCGTCATCCCCGTGGTACCATTTGGCATCACCGCCTCAACTCCCGAATGGATAGCGGGCCGGACAATCTGTCCTACGGATGCTCCTACTTAGGGCATGATGGCGGGGGCTTACCACCATGGCCTAAGGAGGACTGGTCCCCTGCCAGCGCCTCTGTCGTTCGCGAGTTGTAAACAACTCCCCAGGGGGCACCACAAGGAGGTGACAGTAGGCGTTGCAGAGGATCGGGCAAGCGGGGAACAACAGACAGTGAGTGGGGCACTATAGCCTGATGTTCCCACATGAGGGTAGGAAGACTCCCGCACCCGTCTTCCGCCTCAGCCCCCCTTTACCCCTGCCATTTGCCCCCCAACCTTACAAATACAGGGTTTGAAGCTGATGGTGGCAAGGAAGAGAGCCGTACCAGCCCGAAGGCCTCTCCCGGAACTCCCCCAACCACCAACAGTTCGGATAGAGAGGAAGGGGACAAACCCACTATCCAGCCTGGCCCCACCAGGCGCACAAAACCTTGTCAGGTCGGCGCGTGGTGGTCCCAGTAACCACGACCACTACGTCAACTCCAGGCCACCCCGAAGGGATCCTGGCACCGCCCATTGATGGCGTCCGGGTGGACGCCATCCCCGTAGTGCCATTTGGTTTAGTACCTCATGCCCGAATGGGTAGCGGGCCGGACAGTATCCTGTCCTACGGTTCTCCTACTCAAAGCATGATGGGGGGGCTTACCACCATGAATTGAGGAGGACTGGTCCCGTGCCAGTGGCTAGTTGCGACCCGAAGGCCGGGCGATGGGATCGCCACTCTCCTACGAACCTTACAAATACAGGATAACATTCAGGGAGGTTGCCGCCCAATTGACTCAGAACTACCCAAGGACACCCCCTCCCGCCCTAAGTAAATACCCCTCCCGCCAGGTTCTAGGAACGCCGAAAAATGGAATTTCGGAAAAGAAAGGAAAAAAAGCATGCGTACCCAAAATACTCCGAGTTGCACAAAAATCCCAGCCAGTATCCCGTTCTAACGTTTACCTCGGTATAAAGCTGGATCGACAGATGAAACTATCGGCCCATATTTATAATAAAGTTCGGTCGCTAGAGGTAACTAGTCACGAAAAAAAAAAAAAAAGTATAAATTACGGTTTGAAAATTAAGTTCGCGAGAACTAACCAAAGTCGGTTGTGGTAGTCAAGGGAGGGGGGCGACTAAGCCCCACCCACCACTACACCACTTAATAAAGACTTTTTGAATATTTACCTTTGCGAGAGGTAATTAGCTAGGAGGTGGCGGGATGGCCGAGTGGGCAAACGCGTTAAAGAATACGCGTTGCCCATGGCAACGTATGATTGAGAACCGAAACATAGCAAGTTCAAAACCAGGAGCCAGGAAAAAATTTAATAATAGTCGGCATCAATCCCCCACCCTCTCCCCTGGCCCGGGAAACCCCGTATAGCCTACAAGGCGAGGAAGCGGAGGACCAATTAAAAAATAATAATAATAATTAGCTAAGAAAAAAAAAAACAAAAAAAAAACATAGTAATTAGTTAATGAAAATCTACGGGTGCGAGAGCTAACTAGAGCGCGAGGGCAACGAGTTGGCGATAGTTGTGGTTTCTGGTGGGGTAAGATGCAGTGGCGGATCCAGAAATTTTCTGAGGGGAGGCGCACTTTTTTACATTTTATGAGTAATGAAGGTCCTAATTTAAAATACAATATTAAGTATTTCTGTCGTGTAAACTTACAAGCGCTGAACAATGCTTATTCAAATGTTGAACTAAGCGTTCTAAAGAACTGCTGCGCTGATGTAATATTGGGTCGTGACATCCTCAGACAACATTCTAGCTTGACAGTTTCTTTCGGCGGCAGTAGGCCAACTTTAAGCGTCAGTAGTCTTGCCTGATCTAAGGTAGGACCAGCCGTTTTGTTTAAACATTTAGCTCCAAACTGGAAACCTATTTCGATAAAATCAAGGAGGCACTCGAACGAAGACGAGAAGTTTATTCGGACTCACATTAACGAGCTATTTAAGGACGGTGTCATTGAGAAAAGTAACTCCCCGTGGAGAGCAAAAGTTCTAGTTGTGAAAGGGGCGCATAGGAAACGTATGGTCGTTGACTATTCCCTCACCCTTAACAAGTATACTCTATTGGATGCATACCCGATACCATCAATTGAGAAAATTGCCTCCAGCATAGCCCGGTATAATGTCCATAGTACAATTGATCTAAAGAGTGTTTACTATCAGATCCCGATACGAAAAGAAGACCGACCTTTGAGGCTGTTGGAAAACTCTGGCAGTTTAAACGGATTCCAATGGGAGTAACAAATGGTGTCGCAGCATTTCAAAGGAAAATGGATGAAATTAAAACTAAAGAAGGTATAGAAGGGGTAAATATATACTTGGATGACATTACGGTCAGTGGAAAGAACCAGATTGAACATGACCATAACTTAAATAAATTCATGGAGGCCTGCAAAAAATATAATCTGACTATTAATAGGCAAAAATCTAAATTTAATTTAAAATCAATTAAAATTCTTGACTATCTTATAGAAAATAATACCCTACGTCCTGACCCAGATAGACTCAAACCATTAAGCGATTTTCCATTACCTCAGAACAAAGCTTCCTTACAGCGAGCACTTGGAATGTTTTCATATTACTCTAAATGGGTACCACACTTTTCTGAAAAAGTTCATCGATTAGTGAACTGCAAAACGTTTCCTCTTAACCCTCAGCTGGTGGCAGATTTCAATGACATTCGAACGAGTATTTTAAAATCTTGTATCTACAATGTAGAAGAAAACGTTCCTTTCTGTGTGGAGACTGATGCCTCCGATGTAGCTATCGCTGCAGTCCTTACGCAGAACCAGCGGCCGGTCGCTTTCTTCTCCAGAACTCTATCCAAAAGCGAACGTCACCACTCGGCAGTCGAGAAGGAGGCCTACGCAATAACCGAAGGACTTCGGAAGTGGAGGTATTATTTAATCGGTCATACCTTCAAATTAATAACTGATCAAAAATCTGTATCTTATATGTTTGACATGAAACATCCTGGGAAAATCAAGATGAGAAATTCACTCGATGGCGACTTGAGTTGGCAGCGTATAACTCTGATATTGTGTATCGCCCTGGAAAAGAAAATGCAGCAGCCGATGCTTTCACCAGATTCTGCAGCTCTACCCATTCCAGTAACAACTTAGAGGCCCTACATGAATCATTATACCACCCTGGAGTCACCCGCATGGTTCATTATGTTAAAATTCAAAATCTCCCATATACCATAGAAGAGGTTAGGAAAGTCACTTCCTCTTGTAGAACTTGCGCAGCTGTCAAATCACGCTTCTGTAGAATACAAGGTAATCTTATAAAGGCAACAGCTCCATTTGAAAGCCTTAGTATGGACTGTAAAGGTCCCTTGCCGTCAAGCATACGCTATAAGTAACTAATGACAGTCGTCGACGAATATACAAGTTATCCTTTTGCAATTCCTTGTGAAACCTAGACCCTAACACAATTGACTCTCCATATCTCTATGACATCCGAATAGTTACCCATGAACATATAAATAAAAGAGGTGGAATGTTAGCCGAAACGATGGAGTCCTTAGGATTTATCCTGTGTAATGGGCGGTCAATGTCTGATAGACCAGGTAAAATTACCCACATTTCAAGCAATGGAGAATCGACAATTGATTTGATATGGATTAATGATAACTTTCTTACATTTTTTTTGGACATGAAAATATCAACTCTTACCGAATTCACTGATCATCTTTCTTGTATTCTCACAGTCCAAAATTCAAGCCTTCAATCTATTGATAATAAGCAAACTTACAAAATTCTCACAAAATGCATATAAAATGGAAACAGGAAAACATATTTAAGTTTGTCTACTACCTATCCAACTCAGAAAGAATATATTTTAACTCCGAAAATTCCAATTATCTCTATGATAATTTTATTACTGCTATAACCGAAGCTCTCGTGAATGCCGGCATGATGATGCCTAAAAGACACCTCAAGCATATTAAATTAACTATATCCAACAACTGGTTCGATTCCGAATGCCTAAAACTTAAAAAACAACTCAAAAAGAGTTATAGTAAACTAATAAAAAGCAAATATCATAGAGACATGTTAAACAGTTACATTCAAATCAGGAAAGAATATAGGACTTTACTTCGTAATAAAAAGGCTGAAAGTAGAAATATTATCATATCTAAGTTACAAGAGGTAAAAAATAGTACAGAATTTTGGAAAACCGTCAATTCACTTAGGCCAAAAAAACAACAAACAAATGATATAAACATTGATAAATGGAATGAATATTATAAAAATTTATTCGGAAACAGAGTTAATTTAGATATAAATATTTTTTCTGTAAGCCATCCATTCCTAGATTCACCAATTTCTTTAGATGAACTACAAATATGCATAAGGAAAAGCAAAAATAAAAAAGCGCCTGGAATCGATCAAATGATACACGAAGTCTTCAAAAATCTAACAGCAGAATGGGAGCATTACCTACTGAATATGTTCAACAATATCTTGGCAAACGAAAAGCTACCTACTCCGTGGTCGAAATCGATTTTAAATCTGCTACACAAGAAAGCTGATAAAAATGATTACGAAAATTATAGAGGAATTTCTTTAATAAATAATATCACCAAGTTGTTCACTAGTATTTTATCAAATCGAATTCTTGGTTGGGCTGAAGCTGAAAATGTTATTCCTGAAGAACAAGCAGGTTTTCGCGGGGGAAGAGGCTGCGTCGAACATATATTTTCACTTTCATCTCTCATTAATATCAATCTCAGACACGAAGGAACATATGTATACGCTATATTTATAGATTTTAAAAAAGCATTCGACAGTGTAAACCACAACCTACTCTGGGAAGAACTGTTAGTAATTGGTATCAGCGGGAAGCTAATAAGAATAATAAAGCAGCTCTATGATATAGCGTCGATGCAGATTAAAATTGGGGAAGAACATTCGGAAGATATATAAATCACGTCGGGACTACTGCAAGGGGAGACTCTTAGTCCTACCCTATTTATACTTTTCTTATACGACATAATATCATACTTTTATAAAAAGAGAGCTAGAGGTATCTCTATCGAGAGTAGTAGTGAAGTATTGATGCTCCTATTTGCAGACGATATAGTCATTTTGAATAGTTCTTGGCATAGTGCTCAAAGAAACCTTAAAATACTACAACAATATTGTTTGGAAAATTCTCTAACATTAAATCCCCAAAAATCCAAAATAGTTGTTTTTCACAAATCACCAAGAATGAAAAAATTAAAACCACTGTTTTGGCATGACCAGCAATTAGAATATGTAAATTCCTATGTTGGTCCTATCTTGGTGTTCCATTCTCATCCTCCGGAAAATTTTTAAAAGCAACAAAACACTTTATACAAAGGTCAGTAGTCGCAAGTTCTCGGGTAAAAGAAATACTTCGAAAAGGTAACAGCGACGCTTGGGAAACGAAAATTACCCTTTTTGATGCAATGATTTCATCTACACTACTGTACGCTTCTGAAATTTGGAGTTTAAACTACATTGAAAACTTGGAATCGGCGCAACTTTCATTTTTCAAATCATTATACTTTTGGCCAAAATGCACACCGAATTATATAGTGAGATTGGAAACAGGCCGGAGCCACATAACTGTTAAGGTGCTGAAAAAAATTCTTAATTTCTGCATGAAAATTCTGTCTCTTTCTGATAATAGAATTCCACGCAAATGCTACAATGGACTTATTTCACTAGATGACAATAATCAAGACATTAACTATAACTGGATTACACAAATCAAAGTAATAGCTAACAAAAATAATGTGCTAGAATTCTTCGGCGACTTATCTAATATGAAAAATTTTCTTGGTGACAAAAATACAATTTTGGAACGAGCAACCAACCATTCACAATGTTCAGATATCTACAGATCATATAACTCATCATATAATCCTTTTTACAGAAATATATGCTGCTATAACAGTCCTCAACCCGAATGTTACCTCAAGTTCAAGATAAACATACAAAAATTAAGACTAGTTAGCCAGCTAAGAGTTTCCAACAATGATTTTGTGAAATTATATGAAAACAAAAAAATTAAAATTATTAAATCGGAAGATATTTGAGAAAGTTGCCAAGAACATATATCGGATGGATTAAAGCATCTGTTATTAGAATGCTCATCAAACACGTGTTATAGAAACAAGTATTTGCGTAGCTATATTACAATAAACTATGATCTACTTTCACTGGAAAATATTCTTTTTTTTTTTTTTTTTTTTTTTTTTTTTTTTTTTTTTTTTCGGTTGGCACATTAGGCCTAATGAGACCTTTGGCCGCGCAGTGTGGTCTTCTTACAGACATTTGTTTTGCTTGCGGGAGCACAAACAGCCTGGAGGGGGTAGCCCAAACCTCACGTTGCTGCAAGCCATGGTCACCATAGTGCAGCTGCAGACTGCCCGCAGCTCCATAACCAATCCCATTGGGGCCAATTTGGCAGTGTCCTTCCCACCGATGGCGTCAGCTCTCTCGGGTTCAAGGACAGTGACAAACTGGTCTAGGTCCAAGGATTATGGTAGCTCAGAGTCAGCAGGCCCCGAGGACCTATATTTCTTTCCCCGAAGCATACCGTCCTTGAACCAAACCTCCGGGCGGTCACTGACATCCTGGAAAACCACACCACGATTCTCGATGAGATACACGGGGAAGGTTCATCACTCCTACGCCCGGTCGGTGTGAGTCGCCTCCAGTAGGCTGACGGGCCTCACATACCCGGGGGTGGGGGTAGACTTGGACTGCGTGGCGTTCATTGGTGGGCGGTAACCCGAATGGAGCGGTCACCCATCCAAGTACTAACCACGATGGACGTTGCTTAACTTTGATTACCTATTGCAAGCGCCCTTGTCCACTCGGCCATCCCGGCCCAAACTGTTGATCTTTATTATATTTATTCCTGGAGTACCACCTGTCGCCATGGAGTACCAGGAGTACCAGAGTCGCCCTGGAGTACCACCGGCGACACAACTAACATGTACATTGTATACAGAAATGTATGGTATGTACAGTATACAAAATAAACTCCCTTCTGGCAGGGCTACTGTTAGAAGGAAAATATTAACATTAGCGTTATGTGATCATAAAATTATAGTGGCAAATTTATTTTGTATTGTTCAGTAAATAAAATATTATTTAACGTTAATATTTCTTTCTTCAACCCCTCATAATAATTTATTAGTTATATTGAAGTGCTTTAGTTAGGACAGAGTGTATTGATCTTTAATATAGCATGCAGACTTAATCGATAATAAATCAGATGAGGGAAGTGACAAAAAAAAAAAAACGAATCCCCGTGTGTACCTATAACACAAATCACTCTCTTATCAAAAACATCATAGTACTTTTAACATCATTTTCAAGTAGAACGAAATTTGTAGAACCGCCGATTTATCTTTTAAATAAGCTTTCTTTTCTCTGTTTAAAGAGGAACGGTGTTTAAAATGTTTCACTTTTTAGCAGCCTCTTTTGATCTTTTCTGTTCAAGTTAAAATAGGTTTCATAGATGTTGGGTTGAGTAGAAAGTTTGGCGATCATGCCTAGATATATTTATATTTATTTATTTATATTTATGATTATATTTATTCATTTTACTAGTTATTAATCTTTAAGTTTAAAAGGAATTATATACATGTATTTTATTATAAAATCTATTATCTATATAAATAAAGTTGAAATTCAGTTTGTTTGTTTGTTTATTTGTTCTTTATAGAAATCCATACCTCAGTGGTTCTTTAATACCAGGTGCGAACACCTGTTCATATTAAAATTGCGTAACTTCAGCCGATCTTCAGCTGATATTCTTTATTCTCCAAATTTCGCTATGCGTTTCTTTCAGACCCGGTGCGAACACCTGTTCATATTAAAATTGCATAACTTCAGCTGATATTCTTTATTGTTATAAAAATCATAATGATCTCACTTTACAATGTTTTTTTACGAAATCGACCGTTTCTTTAGAAAAATGAAATTCCCCGTGATAAACCGGGATATACAGCTATAATCTATGTATATAAAGATCAAATTCTGTTTGTTATTTATAGAAATCCATTCCGTTTGTCCTAAATTCTCCAAATTTCGCTGAGTGGTTCTTTGATACCAGGTGCAAACACCTGTCCATATTAAAATTGCGTAACTTCAGCCGATCTTTGGGTATATTCTTTATTGTTATAATAATCGTTTTGATCTCGCTTTACATTGGTTTTTACAAAATCGACCATTTGAGTCGATAAAAGTCTGAGTTTATAGATTTTATAGATTTAAAAATTGAAATTTTCCGGGTGAAACCGGGATATACAGCTAGTATTGATATATTATTGCTCGATCATAAGATATTGTTTTGTTTTTTTTTTGTTATTAATGGAAAAGATCTTTTTTATTTTTTATTTATTTAGTTTATGTTAATAATTAAAGATACTTTTGGTTTTAGTGTAATGTTTGAGTAAGAACTATTGTTGAATTAACTTAATAATCTTAATATTAATAGACATTATTATTTTAATTTAATTATTGTAAAATTATTAAAATAGTTATCATGTATGGGCCATTCTCTATTGTAAAAAGCAATTGCTTAAACAATAAATCATTTATTCATTCATTCATATTCATTCAATTCCTTGTGAAGATTTGTCAGCAAAAACTGTAATCGGAGCGCTGGGTCAAATATTCTCTATCTTTGGATATCCTTGTTATATTCATTCCGATCGAGGTACAGCCTTTATATTCAAAGAGCTGGAACAATACTTCCATTCTAAAGGGATAGCCACGAGCCGAACTACACCGTATAACCCCTGTGGAAATGGTCAAGTGGAGAGATACAACGGAATTATCTGGAAGTCAATATCGCTCGCACTTCACTCGAAAGGCCTACCCATATCGCAGAGGGGGAGAGTTTTACCCGAAGCGTTGCAGTCGATAAGGTCATTACTCTGCACAGCTACCAATGCGACCCCACATGAACGAATGTTTTACCATAAGAGGAAAAATACATCGGGAGAAGCCTTACCTTCGTGGCTCTGTACACCAGGGAAAGTACTACTTCGCAACTTCGTACGACGAAGTAAGTATGACCCTCTTGTACAAGAAGTACATCTTTTAGAAGCTAACCCCTACTACGCTCTTGTTCGACTGCCAGATGGAAAGGAGACCAAAGTAAACCTGCGACACCTTGCACCTTCTGGAAGAGGTACTGAACCCACTATTGAACTTGAAGATTCAGAGGACGGTCCTCAGCCAAAGGAACCTCAAGTCACCGCCGAGCCGGTAATCAGATCATCTCCCCAGGACCCCCAGCTCCAGAATAACATCAACCAACAAGACCTAGCAATATCTCAGGAGGTCTCTCCTTCAGAAGACGATTCCTCAGTTGAAACAGGCTTTAATACCACCACCCCGCGAAGATCGTCTCGTGTCAAACGACAGCCATCCTATTTGAACGACTATGTTCTTAAATGAAAGGGGGGGAGAGTGTGATATATCTCCTTGTTATCACATTATATCATATGCTCGGTAATTATTAATTTTACTATTTAAAATGTTGAGTATATGTATTTTTGTAGTTGATTCTATACAGCAATTTAATGCTTATTAAAGCCTTGTTAAATGAAAGGTGTTTTCTATTCATTACAGGGGGTTCGATAAATACACTGTCCACTTCATGTCCTTGAGACCCAAAAAGGATATCTAGCGCCTCGGAAACGGTGAATCCTGGCTCCAAAGCTACGTCCTGGCTACAAGAATACGTCCCTATTGGTGTTTTTGTGTGACGTATTACTTTGTTGCTCTGGCAACCAATGCAAGCCTGAGTCCATTCCTTAATATCTTTGTTAATACCGGGCCATATAAATTTAGCTGTTATCTCCGGACTGTGGATTTAATTCCTGGATGAGACAATGAGTGTACACTGTTGAAAACTTGTCTTCTAAATTGTTTAGGAATATAGGGTCTAATTGTTGAAGTTGAAACGTCACACCAAGGAACTTGTCCATTTGGTAAGGGGTGTTGTTTCAAAATTAAGGAAGTATCAGATTCCCGTAGCAGTTTAAGGTCTTGATCACCTATTTGACTAGCTGCAATTTTTTCATAATCCAGAACAGTCATAGCCTCGAGTTGAGATAATGTATCAGCCACACTGTTGTCGTTTCCACTGACATGTCTGATTTTGGTAGAAAACTGGGATATATACTGTAGATGACGCTGCTGTCTCGGAGATGCTTTTTCATTTTTCTGTTTAAATGCAAAAATTAAGGGTTTGTGATCGGTGTAAATAGTAATGTCACTTCCTTCGACCATATGCCTAAAATGTTTTATAGATAGATAAATACTCAATAGCTCTCTATCATAAGTACTATAATTTCTCTGAGCTGTGTTGAGCTTTTTTGAAAAAAAAGCTATAGGCTTCCAGCTTTGATTTTCAAACTGTTGCAGTACAGAGCCAATTGCAGAATCCGAAGCATCTGTAAATAATGCAATAGGAAGATTTGCATTAGGTATGGCAAGCAGAGCTGCGTCTGCTAAGTCTTTCTTACACTGTTCAAACTGTTTAACAGCCTGTTGGGTTTTTGGATAAGAAGAACCAGAGATAAAAGAAAAAGAAAACAACTGATTTTATTACAAAAAATAAAAGACAGTCCAAAACAAAATAAAAATAAAGCTCCTCTTCTCCTCCTCCAGTGATCCCAATTTTCTGCAATTAAGACAGCGGTGAGCTGATCAAATCTGAAGGGGAACCCAACACTGTTGCGAACTGTAACGAAATGAATTGTGAGAGAGAAGCCTGGGGAGGTGGACCTTAACCTAGGGTTACAGAAACTGGCACTCACCTGATATTTAGCCGGAAGCTGATTACCGCACCCCTGAAGACCGCCTGGAAACAGCCGAAGAACCGCTTCCTGCCCTTTACTGCACCCTTGAAGTTTTCTTTTAAACAGCTGAAGATGCTGGGTCCTTCGCTGAGAGGTGCAAGTTGATGCGGGTGATCCGGCTAACAGTATTCTGCGTTCGGCTAACTGCCAGCTCTGCAGGGTTCCCCAACTCAGCTCACAATTTAGCATGTAAATTACAAAGACAATTAATAATTTGTAATGGAATAAGTCTTTAGCTGAGGTACAATCCAAGACTGTTAAATAAAAATAAAAGATTGCTAGACTATAACTAATTATAGCTAAGTTACAAAGAGTAGCTGGCCAGCTAATTAAAGACATGTATACAAAATTATCAAAAGAAACATTTTTAAGTAATATAGTTACGATACAAAGCTTCCGTAGTGAAGACTGGTGTAACAGAATCGCTGGGCTGCGAGGAGGAGTCACCTGCAGGCTGACAGCTGATGCAAAGTGAAGACAGTGGAAAGAAGTTCTCCTCAGCGAAGGAACCACAGCGAGTTGGTCAATTTTGGTCTTGGTTGCCCCAACGAAGTTCTCCCCTCGGAAGATGGCGGTGAAGATAGCCAAGATGGCGGCGGGTCGAGACAGTGACCGTAAGACTTAAGATCTTGCTTCTTCAAAGGGCAAACGCAAAAAGACAGAAAGGAAGTCCCTGCCCGGGGTTTTATAGGGCCAAGGGATTAAGCGCTGCAGTCGCGTGGCCGACTGCCAAAGCTTCAAGAAACTTACAATATATAATCTTTAAAACGACGGAAAAATACTATTACAAACATATTAAAAATAAAAGCTGGTACTTAGAAGTGCTTTTAGATTTTATTGAACATAATTAGACAGCTATAATTGCTCAAAGCGAGAAAAACGAAAATTAGAGAAAAAACTCAGCGAGTGCTTTGAGCTTTTGAACGTGAATACGTAACCTGTCGCAAAGATAACCATCAATAGTGATAAATGCTTGAATTCTCACAAATAAGCCGGGTTTCAGTGAAAAACCTATCGAAACATAATCTAGACAGTGTAAAAAGATGACACAAGTGTTTTTATAAGAAAAACATCGCGGGAACATAAAATTGGCAAACCACGTTGTAAGTACATGTTTTAATTTAGTAAATTAGAACGCTCTGGGAGTTTTAACCATTTGGAATTGCTGAATTAAGGAAAATTAACGTGTTTAAATATAGAAAGCAAAGCCAAAATCATCTAGAAAGGCAAAAAACATAAACTCAAAAGTTCACTTAGACTGTTTAAAAGGTTTAATTGTTTTGAAATGAATGATTAGATGAAAATTAGTATGTTTTAAAAAAGTCTTAGGTGTTAAACATAAAATCATATTCTTCTATAAACATAAAACCAAATTTTTTAGAAACAAAAAAATTCTTAAGTTTGATAAAAACTTAACACAGCCTCTTCTGACCAATTTATTTTTGTACGATCGTTTTTCTTTGCTCCTTTTAAATATTCGTTGAGTATGGCTTGAGTCTTACTTGCATCTTTAAGGTATGGCCTATAAAAATTTACCATTCCAAGAAATGCACGGAGTTTATGTAGAGTCTCCGGAAGTTTTATATCCATGATCGACTTAACTTTTCCTGGGTCTGGTTTTGTACCTTGTGCTGTAATCTGATAGCCTAAGAATGTGATCTCAGCAACACCGAATATAGACTTAGACATGTTTACGCGCAAGCCGAACCTGTGTAGCCTCTCTAGTACCGACTTAAGGTGATCTCTATGTTTTTCTTCAGATTGTGAAGCTATCAACACATCATCTAAAAAAGAAAAACAGAAAGATAAATCTTGAAGCACCTGATTAATAAATCTTTGAAATGTGGCTGGAGCATTGTGCAGCCCAAATGGCATGAAATTAAACTGAAACAAGCCAAACGGTGTTATTATTGATGTTTTTTCTTTATCTTCGTCTGTTACGGGTATGTGGTAATAAGCTCGAATTAAGTCTATTTTTGTAAAAATTCGCTACCTTTGAGAACCGAACTCACATCTTCTATTCTAGGAATAGAGTAGCGATCGGGAACTGTGATGGCGTTTATTCGCCTATAATCTCCACATATGCGCCAGGTTCCATTTTTCTTTGCTACTAAATGTACGTGACTGGCCAATTGTGACTTAGATGGTGATATAATGCCTTCGTTAATTAATATCTGAAATTCTTGTTTTGCAATCCTCATCGCCTCTGGTCCTAGCCTTCTAGATTTTGAGAACACTGGAGTGTTTTCCCTTGTATTTATATAAAGCCCGACTTCATGTTTTACCATTTGTGGAAAATATGCCGGTTTTGTAATTTCCGGATACATGGACAATAGTCTGGAAAATTTATTATTGCTCTGCAATGTGCTGACCGTATCTGCAACTGAAACTTCTGTAATTTCTCCATTTACAGACATCTTTGTATTACTATCTATTAGTTTTTTATTTTTCAGATCAATTAAGAAGCCAAATTTATGGAGAAAGTCAGCGCCGAGTATACCTCTTGATGTTTGAGCTATAATAAATGGCCATTGAAATTGTCGTTTAAGCCCCAGGTCAATATCGAGGAGTTGTGAACCATATGTGCAAATTTCTGTCCCGTTGGCCGCAAATAATTTAAAATCAGAACTTTTCTCTTTTCTGTTGGTTTTGGCGGGAATGACTGAGACATCAGCTTCACTATCCACCAAAAAAGTCTGTTTGCCGTTTCGATCAGTGATGAACAGTCTGTATGTGCGGCCAAAAGGAATATTAGCAACAGTTGTGGTCGCTACATCTGCTGCTGACTGGAGTTTCCCTGATTTTCAGATTTCCCGTGGTCTGTTTCCCACTGGCATGGAGCTTTACATTTATCTGATCGACATTTTGGTCCAAATCTAAAATGAAAATCGACTCGACTTTGACTTCTACTTCGACTTCTGCGAGGTGCTCTATTGGTATATTGAGACCTATTGAGACGTTTGATTTCTTTATCCATCATAGCCTTTAACTTAGCAATCAATTGAGGAAATGAAAAAGGGTCTGAAGCGTTGGGTTTTGGTTCAATAACCTCTTCCACCATACTCTGCGGTCTGATTTCCCAAATCCTGTCTCCTATATCTGCTAGTTTATCAAATCGCCATCCGTGATAGTTAAAATACTTCTGATTTGACTCGGAAGTTTATCCAGCCAAAGAGTTTTTATCAATTTATCAGAAACTTCCGATGTAGCTAGCCCTTTCATTTTTCTTAGTAGCTGACTTGGTTTCATATCACCAATGTCCAATCCGCTAATCAATTTGCGGATCTGACGGTCTTCACTCTCTTTATAAATGGTTATTAATCTTTCCTTGGCTCTTGAATACTTATCATTTTCATCGGATTTTACCAAGTCCCAAATATTTTCCACCGTTTTTAAATCTAATTGAGCTACTAAGTCATTACATTTTGTTTCTTCCCGGGTTACATTTGAGAGCTCGAACTGGGCTTCGGCTTGACAAAACCATATTTCGGGTCTTTCCACCCAGAAAGGAGGTAATTTTATAGCTACCCTGTCCACATGTAAATTGGGTTTGTTCTCCTCACCTTTATCGCCATCATCACCCTTTTTACTTGCGTTCTGAGGCATCGTGAAGGTCGGGGTCACCAATTGTTATCGTTTATTATGAAAAGAAACAGCTCGTATTAAATAAATAACACTAAACTCTGAAAATAAAAATGCTTTTATTCACACTCTATATCACACTATGTAACCACTTATAACCTTCTCATTGCTGACTATATTGCATTGGAATCGATGTGTCATAACACATAGAACCATTGATATTTTTAACATATAGTCTAATATTTTTAGTTCCCTACAGCTTCAACCTCTCACCGGTCTACTATCAAACATTGCTGCGTATGCTCACTCGATATTCTCGGCCATGGATATGAATCAGTAAAGCTACTAGTCCTCCCGGAGCTATGTGCTGATGTTATTGTCGGCCATGACGACCTTCAAAATCATTCCAGTCTCGAAGTAAAATTTGGTGGGGAAAAAGATCCTATAAAAATATGCTCTGTTTCTGCAGCTGAAGTGACTCCAGCTCGTCTGTTCTCCCATCTCACCCCCAATATCAAGCTTATTGCTGTAAAATCTCGAAAGAATTCGAGAGAGGATTACATTTTTATAAAAAATGAAATACAAAAGCTCCAGGAGGAAGGAGTAATCGAACCTCGAGAATCATAGGAAGCGAATGGTGGTTGATTATTCCCAAACAATAAACAGATTCACACAACTAGATGCATATCCGCTCCCTCGTATAGATGAATTAGTCAAACGAGTGGCATCTTGAAATTATTTCAGCACCATAGATTTGAAAAGCGCATATCACCAGATTCCTATTCTAGTTGAAGATAGACCGGTACTTTTCTGTTATAGTCACGCCCAGAGAAAATGTTTTTAATTTAGTTAGTACATTGCTTTTAGGAGAAGCAGGGTTATCGCCAGTGTTGCTAGGGTGGTAACTAAGAGTTAATTTGAAAACTGTTCGCTTACTGGCAACACTGTAAGGAGAAAACTCCTTGGTGGAAAATTCCTTGCCGAGTAATAACGTTTTGACTAGATAATTAATCACGTTAAATATGGTTGAGCATCAGTATAATTAAAAAAATATTTTTAGGAATATTTTGGATGAGGAAACTGCGGTCAGATTTTTTCAACAGCATAATATCATTCCTGAAATGAGAATATATAAAAATAACCATGAGATGAAGTTAACATTTAAAGGTAAAATTAAATGGAGGTGTAATATAAAAACGTGCATAAAAGAGATTGATTTTATTCAGAAAACATATGTTTTATTTATTTAAAGCAATGTACTAACTAAATTAAAAACATTTTCTCTGGGCGTGACTATAACAGAAAAGTACCGATAGACCTTACACAGCATTGGAGGCTGTGGGTAAACTTTGGCAGTCTTGCAGAATCTCCTTTGGCCTAACGAACGGTGTTGCTGCTTTTCAAAGAAAAATTGATGAGATAAGGGAACTAGAAAAACTGGAAAATACAGAAGCTTACCTGGATGATGTAACTATCGGAGGAAAAACTAAAGAAGAACACGACAGACACCTTGAGCGCTTCATGGCTGCGGTTCGAAAGTATAAATTAACTATTAATAAAGATAAGTCTTTCGTGTGGAGTGGAGTTAGTAGCTGTGCATAATAGAGACCTGATAGAATAAAGAGCATCGTCAAGCACTATCTCCCAGTGAGCTTCACTTAGGCCTCTTGAGTGAACAGCAAGCATAGCAGTTTGCCAAGAAATACCGTTGTAACGCTCACATTGGCCATTTCCTCGTGGATTGTACGGTGTTGTCCTGCTGGTCGCTACGCCAAGACACTCCAAGAAATCCTTCACTTCAAGGGATATCAGAGACGCACCTCAGTCAGAATGAATGTAGCTTGGGGTACCGAATACACTGAAGATATTCTTTAAACATTTGATGACAGTAGATGATGTCATATCAGGACACGGGAACGCAAACGGGAATCGGCTGTACTCGCCCACAATTGTTATAATATATTTGTTCCTAGTTTTGGAAGGTAGTGGACCTTAGCATATCTCGAAAAGTGATCGACTAAAATATGCATAAATCGTTTGGACGACCTATTGCCACCAAAACCCCCAACTGTGTCAATTGACATTACTTGATTGCTCTGTAGCAGGCACAAGTGTTGAAAGTGATCCCAATATTCTACGTCTTCTTGTTTTATTTTCGTTGCATACAGAGCAACTTCTACAAAATTGATGGATCAGCCTATCCAGGTTTTTTATATAATAATGAGGTCTAATCTTTTGAATTAAATGCGCGTCAACTATATGACCATAAAATTCATGAACCTTCTTTATCAACTGAAAACCAAAATTTTGGGATAAAAAAATTCTTTGACTATTTCTAATGTTTTTAAAACTAACACCTCCTTTTGGATTACCATATTGGAGTTCTGAATGTCATTTTGATTTCTTTTCTGATCATCCAATATTTCTTCCATTGTAACCATATTCAAAAATCCAATAATGAACATCCATGAATCCAAATGAACAGAACATCTTTAATTATAACGCATTGGTTTGTCATTAAAGGCGTACGGCGCATGCGTGAGCTCAAGGTGTTTTATGAGTTCACGGAATTTTTTTCTTTTATAAAAATTTATCTTGCCCCAAAATTGCCTTACATTTTTTTTGTTCTGTGGTCTCTCAAAAAAAATGTATTTCATAATAGCATTCATAAAAAGTTCATAATAGCAACTAAATTATCTTTGTATGGTCTAATTTTGTTTTTCTCAATGACATGACCTAAATATTTGAGTGATTTTTTTGCTAAAGTACATTTCATTAAGTTTAATTTAAATCCCTCGCCTTTAATTGCATTTAATAAAAATTCTATATGCGCCAAATGTTCTTCAAAAGTTTTAGAAAAAAACAGTATATCATCTATGTATTTGATACAAAATTGATTCAAACCAGTTCTTCTTAGAATGTTCGCTAGAACTCGCTGAAATATTGAAGACGACACCTTCAACCCGAAAGGTAAACGAGTCCATTCCCAATGGCCATTCTGATGACGAACGCTGTTGGAATAGACCAAAATGCAGAGTTAATATCAAATGCTGAGAACCAATTACAATTACCAGCTTTAACCATGATGTCTTCTATCCTAGGAGAAGGATGTGTCTCAGGAACCACTAATTTATTTAATTCCCTGAAATCTATGCACAGCCGTGTTCTGCGCCCATCTTCCTTTTTATACTGTTAAGATGTTTTGATAAGAAAATTAGAAGGCTCTTAACAAACTAAAGCGTGTTCAAAAAGGGAAAATTAAATAAATAAATTATTTCCGTAAAATAAATTTCTTCTTTATTTACAATGATTAAATGAGAACACAACAATAAAAAAAAGAAAAAAAAACTCACATTAACGATGACTTGATAAACTTTGCAAAATTTGGTCCAATTATATACAGCACAAAAATAATTTCTTGGTTATGATAACCTTCTTCCAAAAGCAGCCATAAGATAATAGTGATAACAGACTTCTAATACCAGTATTTATGTGTTAGCCCGTATACCTCACCAAGTATCAACATCCATGCGAGTAGTTGGTAATTGGTATCTTGGGATAACCTGAAAAATTACCGAGCAGCAATGTGGCACTGTCCATTCGAGCCACAAATCCAGATGATCGATTACTGGCTGCTCGATCGATTTCGAAAATCGCAGTCGGTGAACGGTTATGCCGCTACATCACTCCCCCCCTGGATGACGGAGTCACAACAGAAGGGCTGCTTCTTCTTTACTAGTCTTCCCGAGCGGGTCCTGACTTGAGTTTTTCCTTGCGGTGTAGATGTTCGTCTTCTGCCGTTGCTGGTTCTTTGGCCGATGTTTCGAATGTGACCGATCGTGGTAAGGGTGTGGATGGTAGTTGATAGCTGGTAGGATCTACCTTGCGAGGTTCGTCTTCAGCCAGGAGATATGCCGGCTTAATGCGGTCGATTGAGATGGTGAGTTCACTATCTCTCATTAAGATAGTAAAAAGTTTATCTCCACGACGTAAGACCTTATGCGGGCCGGAATAAGGCGGCGTTAATGGCTTCTTGACAGAATCTTCCCTCAAGAAGACATGAGAACAAGTGCTAAGGTCTTTATGCTGAAATGTGCGGCGGTGGTGAATCTCCCGAGAGCTAGCAGGTGTTAAGCGGGAGAGGTCTTCTTTAAGTTGTTGGAGGGCGACAATGGGCTCTACTTCCTTCGTAGGTTCGTCAAAAAAATCGCCAGGCAACCGTAACGCCTGTCCATAAACTGCCTCAGCTACGCTGGCTTCCATGTCCTCACGGAAGGTCGAACGTAGGCCAAGGAGGACTGTAGGTAGAACTTGTGTCCAGCGAGTAGAGGAGAGATGAGCGATAAGTGCTGCCTTCAAACAACGATGCCACCTCTCGACGCAACCGTTGCTTTGGGGATGGTAGGCTGTCGTCCTGATCTTTTTAATCCCTAAGAGAGCGTTCAGCCGTTGAAAAAGATCTGCTTCAAACTGTCGTCCTTGATCGGTGGTGATTCGCTGAGGTGTTCCGAAACGGGCGACCCATGAGGCATAAAACGTCTGCGAGATTGTGGTTGCACTGATGTCACTAATGGGTATAGCCTCGGGCCATCTTGTAGCTCGATCCACCATAGTAAGTAGATACCTCATCCCGTCCGATGGTAAAAGAGGTCCTACAATATCTAGATGCACGTGCTGAAACCTGTAAGCTGGTTTGAAAGTTCCTAGAGGAGAGATGGTGTGCTTGTGAATTTTGCTTCTCTGGCACGCAATACAAGTTTTAGTCCACTTACCAATGTCTATGTTCATCCCTGGCCAGAAATAGCGCTGAGAGATGATCTTCCTTGATGATTTCACACCTGGGTGACTAAGGTTGTGCAATTGGTCGAAAGCGGAACGTCGAAACGGCTGTGGTAGATAAGGCCTTGCTCTGTTGGTTGACATTTCACAAAGAAGAGTCTGGTTGGTCCCGGGTAATTCGATCAGCTTCATCTGCAGACGTGGGTTCTTCCTGAGTTCTTCTACGCTCTGATCCTGCTTCTGCGCTTCTGCCAGTCCGCCGAGATCTTCAGTTAGTTCGATTTGCTCGATACGGGATAGAGAGTCAGCAACTACATTTTCCTGACCAGGTAGGTGAGCTATATCAGTAGAAAATTGACTGATGTAGTTAAGTTGGCGAATTCGTCGAGGATCAGCTGTATCCTGCTTTTGACTAAATGCTTGGGTCAGAGGTTTATGATCCGTGACGATGCGGAAGTGCAATCCCTCCAAGAGTGGCCGGAAGTATTTGACCGCTTCATAAATGGCTAATAACTCCCGGTCATACGTCGAGTAGTTTTTCTGAGTCTCGGTGAGTGCCCTGGAAAAGAAACCGATAGGTTGCCAGGATCCATCTTCTTTCTTCTGCTGTAGAGCTGCACCAATTCCACGATCCGAGGCATCACAAACTAAGGAAAGAGAACCTTTGGCTGATGGATGAGCGAGAATAGCCGCATCCGCTAGGCTCTTCTTACTCTTCTCGAAAGCTGCAATTGTTTCTTCATCCCAATGAATTGGAGTTTTGTCATTACGCTTGGCATTGTGTGTCAAGGCATTAAGTGGAGCTTGAATAGTTCCAGCATTAGGGAGACATCTCCTGTAAAAATTTAACATGCCCAAGAAAGTTCGAAGCTGTGAGATAGTTTCTGGGCGAGGATAGTCAATAATAGCTTGAACTTTTGATGGGAGAGGTCTTATTCCATTGCAGTCCACGTGGTACCCAAGGAATTCAACTTCTGAACGTCCAAATACACATTTGGAAACATTTAGAGAGAGACCTGCAGCGTTGAACCGGGTGAAAACTTCCTTCAGATGCTTATCATGCTCTTCTTTGCTTCTGGATGCCACGATAAGATCGTCGATGTACGGAAAGACAAATGGAAGGCCACGGAGAACGTCGTCAACAAAACGTTGAAACGTTTGAGCGGCATTGCGAAGTCCAAATGTCATCCGCAGGTACTCGTAGAGTCCGAAGGGTGTTGTCACAGCGGTTTTCTCCACGTCCTTTTCTGCCATTGGAATTTGATGGTAAGCTCGTATAACGTCTAAGGTTGAAAAATAGGTGCATCCATCGAGATGAGAAGTAAAATCGAGGATGTTGGGAACAGGGTACTTGTCCGGTACTGTTTGCGCATTAAGTCTGCGGTAATCGCCACACACACGTATTCCTCCGTCCTTCTTGGTAACTACGTGTATCGGGCTTGACCAGGGGCTCTTGGAAGGTCGAATTATTCCTTCTTCTAGCATGAGCTCGAACTCTTTCTTCACAGCCTTTAGCTTTTCTGGAAGTAATCTTCTTGATTTGCTGGTAACGGGACGGCCTGTCGTCTCTATGTGATGTTCTACACGTGAGCGAGATACTCCTTTAATAGGGGATGGCCGTGTTAGGTTAGGAAAATCCTTGAGCAGGTGAGCATACGGGCAATCACTAGGAATAGTAGAGATTGAGGGTGCTGAAACGGATGAAACCCTTCCTAGGCTCGTAAGTCCAGTATGCTGGTCGACTAAACGCTTCCGACGAAGATCCACCATTAGATTATAATAAAATAGGAAATCAGCTCCGATTATTGCTCGTTCTACATCAGCTACAAGGAACGTCCACGTGAAAATGCGGCAGAGTCCCAAGTCCAGTTGAAGTTTCTTTTCACCGTAAGTTGAAATCGGAGAGTTGTTAGCTGCAATCAGTTTGTATTCTGCAGGCATCCGATGAACTTTGGGATTCCTCGGTAACAGAGATATCGAGGCGCCGGTATCGATGAGGAACTGTAACCTTGACCGCTTATCTTCCATGAAAAGGCGGCGTTGAGGTTGAGTAGTGACGGCAGCCGCTTCATCCGTCACCACATTTAGTTTTCCGCCGGCTCCCAGTCGCAAGGCTTGCTGCATTTCTTTGCCTTAACCTTGAACCGGCGATGGTAGTAACATAGATTTCTTCCCCCTGACGAAGATCTAGATGTTGAAGTTCCTCTGGAGTTCCGTCGCTCGGTTCTTCTTCCTCCGGTCCGCTGCTGTTTCAGCTCTGCTACTTCCTTTCGAAGTTTACGAATTTCTTCATGCAAAGAATCTAAAGATAGGCTGGGTGATGGATTATGTTGTATGGGCATTATCTCCGTTGGTGCTTCAACTTCTACTATCCTATCAGCCATAGCTGTCAAGGCATCGGAGTCCTCTTTCTGCGAAGAAACAGCGAGAATCTGCTGAACGCGAGGAGGTAAGTTCCTCAGCCATAACGTGCGTACTACTTCTGCACTTACCTTGGTACCTGCCAGCTGCAACATCTGTCGATACAGTTGTGAGGGTCGCTGATTACCTAGCTGCGTTTCCTCCAACATTTTTCGAATTCTTCTGGTCTCTGATTCACCATAGAGCGAAACTAGGCGATCCTTAACCTTAGTATAGGGATCAGGGTGAGTTGAATCTAGAAGATCCTCGACTTGAGTAAGTACGTCAAGTTCGAGTACTCCTATAACGCACTGAAATTTAATTTGAGGCGAAGAAACACGAGAAGTTGTGAATATCGCATCGGCTTGCCTAAACCATAACGCTGGGTTAGTCTTGTAGAACCCGGGAAGCCTACCTGCTGGACCGTTAAACGCTGAAATTTGCTCCTTCTGCTGTGAAGACTGTTGTTGTGTCGTAGGGTCAGTCATCACGTCGGGGTCACCAGTTGTTAAGATGTTTTGATAAGAAAATTAGAAGGCTCTTAACAAACTAAAGCGTGTTCAAAAAGGGAAAATTAAATAAATAAATTATTTCCGTAAAATAAATTTCTTCTTTATTTACAATGATTAAATGAGAACACAACAATAAAAAAAAGAAAAAAAAACTCACGTTAACGATGACTTGATAAACTTTGCAAAATTTGGTCCAATTATATACAGCACAAAAATAATTTCTTGGTTATGATAACCTTCTTCCAAAAGCAGCCATAAGATAATTGTGATAACAGACTTCTAATACCAGTATTTATGTGTTAGCCCGTATACCTCACCAAGTATCAACATCCATGCGAGTAGTTGGTAATTGGTATCTTGGGATAACCTGAAAAATTACCGAGCAGCAATGTGGCACTGTCCATTCGAGCCACAAATCCAGATGATCGATTACTGGCTGCTCGATCGATTTCGAAAATCGCAGTCGGTGAACGGTTATGCCGCTACAATACGCCACAGTGACTGGAGATGCAAATGGTGAGGTAGACTCCTGTATCAGTCCTGCTTCCAGCAATTTAGAGATCTGTGCTTCAATTTCTTTTTGGTCTGGAATGGAACACCTATTTGGCTTTTTTGAAACATACTTATACTCTGTTGGTTTTATTTGAGCTTCACTTTTAACCTTACCGACATCGTACTTGTTCTTAGCGAATGCTGAGTTATATCTCATTAATAAATCAGTTACCAACTTCTGTTAATTACAATCCAAATGATCTAATTTACCTCTAAATTCTTCACTCTCAATTTATCTATGTATTAAAAGTAACATCTGTTGTATCTTTTTTTTTCTTTATCATCATGAATAATCTTATCTTGATTCTTATCTATCTTCTGAAATATTCTTAAATTCTCATCTTGAATCAATTTAAATTTCTTGATTGCAACTAATCCAAGCAGCACCTCATAAGAAAAATTACTATTCTTCACAACATAGACATCTAAAACATCTTCTATCTTATTTATCTTTAAATGTAGACGCGCCCGGCTATGAATGAAATGCACACCATTAATTGTTTTAAAAATGCAATTATTTTCCATCAATTTTGTCTTTAAATCTTTTATAATTTGATGATTTATTAACGTAACATTGGAGCCGCTATCATACACTGCTTTCACTATCTTATCTCTATTAACCTGTACGTTTAATGCAAATAATGGCGTAAATTTCTCCGGGTGAGCTAGTTTGTAAGCTCAATTCTAGGAAGTTCTTCAACACTCTCCTCCATATTTTCTACCAAATTCACTCTATGTGATTCTAAATACTTTTGTTTATATCTACACAAATCAATAGGGTGATAGCGGCAAGGTTTATCCAATAAATCTGTATATGTTTACTTGATTTTCTTCATATATCGTATTTAGCCATTTCTTATTTTTAGTCGTGATGAGAGACAGTTAATTTCTCAATATAAACTAAAACAAAGGTATAAAAATAATTTAAAATGGTGGTTAGCCACGAACTAAGATTAGATTAATTAAAACAAAGGTACTTTATAGGAAAACTGGCAGACGGCTATTGCCATTGCCATGTATACTTTATTTTTTAATCCTTTTGTAAATTTTGTAAATAGCTAACAATAAAGTATTATTATTATTATTATTATTATTATTATTATTATAGGAAAACAAAAAAGACCCCTTCCCCATTTAAGCCCCCTCAGAAAATTTTAATACTGATAAAACTTACCTGATATTATTGAACACCTAATTTTTATTAAACATGACGAATTTGATCAAAATCATTAAAGCCGTTTTTGAGATAATCGAATAAAAGGTAAAAATTGGAAAAAGTTATGAAATAAAGTGCCCCCTCCGTTTGACCAATTTTGATGAAATGTTGGCTGTCACATCTTTGGCATATACATACGTCAAATACTCTGTTTGATCAAAATCTTTAAAGCCGTTTTTGAGTAAATAAAAAAAACACGTGAAAATGATACAAAATTTATTAAGTAAAGTCCCCCCTCCGGTTGATCAATTTTGATGAAATTTTTACAGTCATATCTCGGGCATATTAATACTTTAAATACTTAGTTTAATCAAAATCGTTAGAGCCGTTTTTGAGAAAATCGAAAAAAACCTAAAAAGTTATTAAATAAAGTACCCCCACATCGTCACATCGCGGTCATATACATACAATAAATACCCAATTTCAGGTTCGCACGGTTAATAGTTTTTGAGCTTGTCTGTTCACACACAAACACACACACACACAGACCATTTCGCGGAACTTGGTTATTTCGCCTCCGGGGACCCCAAAACGTGTATTTCCGTTGAAAGCCGGAAGTCGAAATTTTTCACGATCGCAATACTTCCACTTACTATATAGTTCATATATAGGTAAGTGAAGGTAAAAAATAATATCAGAGAGATGAGCATAGATTTTGCTTAAAATAAATTCAGTTTTTTTCCCTGCCGAGCTTTACTTTCCTTGCTTTACTTAGTTTTTTTTGGCTTTACTTAGTTTTTTACTTTCAATTACCTATATATGAAATACATAGTAAGTGGAAGTATTGCGATCGTGAAAAATTTCGACTTGTTTTGGGGGTCCCCTGAGTCCGAATGACCAAGTCCCCCGACTTTTTAGGTTTTTTTCGATTTTCTCAAAAACGGCTCCAACGATTTTGATTAAACTGAGTATTTGATGTACTAATATGCCAGAAATATGACTGTAAAAATTTCATCAAAATTGATTAACCGAAGGGGGGACTTTACTTAAAAAATTTCGTATCATTTTCACGTGTTTTTTTTATTTACTCAAAAACGGCTTTAACGATTTTGATCAAACAGGGTATTTGATGTATTTATATGCCCGAGATATGACTGTAGAAATTTCATCAAAATTGATTAACCGGAGGGGGGACTTATTTAATAACCTTTTAAGTTTTTTTCGATTTTCTCAAAACCGGCTCTAACGATTTCGATCAAACTAACTATTTGATCTATATATATGCCCGAGATATGACTGTAAACATTTCATCAAAATTGATCAACAAAATAAATTTTGTTTCATTTTCACGTGTTTTGTTTTACTCAAAAAAAGGCTTTAACGATTTTGATCAAACTGGGTATTTGACGTATGTATATGTTAAAGATGTGATAGCCCGCATTTCATCAAAATTGCTCAAACGGAGGGGGCACTTTATTTCTTGACTATTTTTACCTTTTTTTCGATTTTCTCAGAAACAGCTTTAACGATTTTCATCAAATTCGTCATGTTTAATGAAAATTAGGTGTTCTTTAATATCAGGTAAGCTTTATCATTATTAAAAAGTTCTGGGGGGGGGGCTTAAATGGGGTAGGGGCCTTTTTTGTTTCCTATAAAGTACCTTTGTTTTTGTTTATATGGAGAAATAAACTGTCTCTCATTACGCCTAAAAATAAAAAATGGCTAAATATGAGATATGATAAAAACCAAGTAAACATATAGAGGAGGAAATAGAAAAATATTCAGTCAACTCATAAAACACGTTGAGCCCACGCAGGACGCTTTTAATGACAGACCATTGTTTATAATTTATGCCCTTCTGTTCATTTAATGGAATTGATTTGTTTCATGGGAAATAAATGAAATATTCCAACAAGTACATAGAGAATTATAAAATCAGTCGACTTGGAGTATTATGCTTGCATTGCCGAATTATCTCAAGTAAAAACTTTTATTTAATAATAAAAGAAATTAGTGTTCGTTATAGAGCAAATGAAAACAAAAATAAGAAATGAATGTGGAAAAATGTGTAACTGAGTGTGAAGTAGCATTAACACAACGCATTAATTTCTAATCTAAGTTGGTAAGTGAAAGTTGTGTTTTGCGCGCACGCACCAGATTTTTTAGTTATAGTTAGTTAATTTATAGTTTATAGTTATAGTTTTTAGTTTTTTTTTAGAGTAGTTGATTTTAGCGGGGTCTGCACCTGACCTTTAATTCCTGGGGAGGGGATGGGCGGGAGGGGCTATTAGATTGGAGGTTTTAGGGTATACTCGAGCCCGCAACACAGGGGCTATGCTCTGTTTTTCTAAAAATGGACCCGATGGTATAGTCTGTTTTTCTAAAAGTAGACCTTCAGCGACTCAACGCGCTGGTCTTTCCTCCTCTCGGTATAGTCTGTTTTTTTGAAACTTGACCTTTCACTTAGCGTGGTGTAGATCGCCGTCTTAAACTTTGTTTTTTTTGTTTTTTACTTTTTTGCTGTGCCCCCCGCCGTGATGCGTCGACCTCTGGCAATATCGGTATGTTGCTTCCCCTTCCACTCCTTCCATACCTTTTTCCGTTTTTCTCCTCAGTATATAATGGGACAGGTGATGAGTAAGGAACGGAGGAGCAAGAACTTGAGGTATGAAAAAGATCGTCTGTCGACATTTGTCGGCTGGACGTCACCAGTGAGTCCTGTGAAGCTAGCGGCTGCAGGATTTTATTACTTGAAGACCTCTGACCTGACAAGGTGTGCATTTTGTGGATTAATTCTGTATAAATGGGAATACTATGACGAACCATTAGGAGATCACAGGAAATGGTCTGAAAATTGTTCATTTATCGAGTACTTGGATAGCTTGGAGAGCTTGTCCATGAAAACATCTGTAGAGGATGAGGTCGATTGTAAAGAAGAAAAAAGATATGGGTGTTTTTAATGCGAGAGTGGGAATATTTCTCCATCACCTTGACGAATTGAAAAACCTCATCGCATTGTATGAAATAAAAAGGAATGAGGTGAACGAACTTATAAAAAATATAAAAAAACTTCATCTTTCTCCCCCCCCCCCCCACTCTGTTACAACTCTCAGTATCGATGTTGAAACCCTGCGAGATGCACCGACGATTGGAACTAGTTACAGATCACTTCATCACAAGTAGCAAAGAAGTCCAAGTCGGTCTTTGCGAATTTGTGCCCACTATCGCTGTCATAGACAAGAAAAGTACAGTGTTTATGGATGCGGAAGAATGGAAATTCGTCGCTGACCAGATTCCGAGGATGTTGTCACTTTTGCAAAGCAGATCCAATAAGAAAGTAGAGGTTGAAGACCATGTAAGATGCAAAAATGTGTCTTGTTCATATTCCAAGAAGGGAAGGAACAGGGTCATGAAAATAGAACAGGTTGTTATTTGTTTTGCAATGTTTAATCAGAGTTCACCAATCCCTCATCTCGGTTCACCTTCAGCATATTTTAACAGAAACGATACAGTGAAGCTATGTAAAATTATCGAGAAAATCAACGATTCAATCAGCTTGATAAGCAAGATGGTAGAACTTTACAAGAAACATGAAGAAGGACAGCAGACTGAAGCAGTGGTGGTGGAATCAGCGCCATTAGACTTGAGTGTAAACACAAATCCAATAGACTTGAGTATAAACACTAATACTCTTTTTTATAACTTGAATGAACTCAGAAAATATGTAATAATACCCATGTAAATTTATTTGTATTAAATAATTTTTATATTTGATTTCCATGCATTTTATTTACTGCACCCTTCCCTAATAAAAAAGGATAAAAAGGAAATAATTAAAAAAAAAACATATAATATATATAGTTTATTTAAAAAACAAAGATTGACAAAAATTTTATAATAGTATAATTAATAATTGATATATTCATTGAGATAGGAAAGTCTTCGTTTCCGGATAAATTCCTCATCCTGTTGCCATTCTTCAGGTAAGTCGTCCCAGATGTAGTCCAATGCATAATCGAAAAGGTACCAAAGCAAAGATCGAGGTAAAACACTCAATTCCTGTCCATTATTATACTGACGTCACGTAACCACTTGTTTATAATAAGTACTCTTCTTCCTTAAACCATAAACATTGACGACTATTCGCTTTATGGTACTTGATAGGGTTGATTAGCGATTTAGCGTCATAAATCAGCCCGCAGTATACACATTTTACCATATTCTTCACTCCTCTCATAAAACCTGCGAATGGCAGCAAATGATGAGATGAATCGATATTATTTCTAAATGTTTGCTTACGAACATCTTCTTTTTTCAAATTAACTGCCGCAGCATTTTTTCTGATCCATGTAGCCAAACGATGAGCTTGATTTAATGAACAGACGAAAGACGAGTTCGACAAATGAAAATGACATGCAATCTTGTCATTATTTTCTAATCGTTTGAAGTTTGGACAACCGAAATCATGTAGGTCATAGACCGGTTTATTAATAAGTTCTTCTATAAACTTGCACTTTTCCAGACCTTTTCCCCATAATATGTCAAAATCCTCAGTGACGTACTGTGATAAATACCTCATATCTTCATATTGCACATCGCCGTAGTCCCATTCCAATCCGTGAATATGCTTCTTGACCCAAAGGTTCGTTTTTGACTGACTCACTTCTTCGACATCTCGTGGTGGTTTGAAAAACCAATGCCACGACGAACCGTGACTGATGGAGACTACAGATAATTCTTTAACAATTAATGAGTTGAAAGCCGTGCGATAACCCTGAAAATCGATGACCGCTGAACGCATCTTAAGTTTATTATAGACCGTGACCAACGGTGAACTGATATTATTCGAGTCAATAGTGCGGCTGTATATAGGCGATTCAGTACATTTTACGGACCAAACCGGTTCCCACCTCGTATTCTATAATATTATCATGAAGAATGAGGCAGTATGCTTTCGTATTAGCCGGGAAGTTCTCACTTGCCTCTAGCAGTAGGCGAATATCAATAGTCGTACTTTTTATAGCTTCGGATTGCTTAGAACAATCTATGACGACTAAAGGTGCGAGTATTTCAAAATCGCTTCGTGACAGGAGAGGTTCAGAATGTCTATTACCATAGTAACTCGTCTGAAACTCGTTGTACATTTCGTAAAGGAGAGCTACTTTTCCATTAACAAAATCTAAATTCAAATCGTCATAAGGATATTGTTCGCTATTTAAGTAGAGTTTTAAATTTTTCAATTTGCAACTATCAAACTGGCTGCTATCTTTGGTAGCGTTTCTCGTGCGACTAGTCTGAAACGCGATAATAACATAGCGTGGTTTTTCCAAATTTGTCGATGTCTTGACAGTCCAATTCTCTTGCTGCGACGCGGGCAAATTAGGATATTCGTAAAGATCCCAAGACCGGAATGGAATAGAAATGACCTTGTTTTTCTCAACCATTTTCAACAATTTCAAACGTTCTTGATCCGAAACACGGATATGAGGCATCCTCCAAACCACTTTATCTAATTTTATTTGTACATCTTCATCGCCCTTTATACAGTTCAAATCCGTACTCGATCTGATCAAAACGAGTTCTTGTTTAAGATTAATTAAAATTTTTCTATAGTCTTCACATATCCCTAAGAGAATATCCAGTGGTAGACACGCGCTAAAAAATCCGTTTTTATCTAATGAAAGCGCTTTATCAACACCGGGGATCGTCCATCCCGCATTTTCTAGTCCCTTGACTTGATTAGATGAAAACGAAACAAGTCCTTTAAGCGTCGTAGTTATTCCAGGGTTTCTCACTCTATCAACTTCGATACCATTCAATTCATATCTAATCTCATCAAATAAAAAGGCAAACGCGTTATTAGTCAATTTTGTAGTAGTAGTTCCGGGAGTACCATCTTTTTTTAAAATTCGTCCTTCAAGATAAATATAACTTAAAGAAGGAAACGTATAGTCGTCTTGCTGATGAATCGGTATCCTGATCTCGTCCGACGTGTTGAACGTGTTTCCGGCATACGGTTGATGCGAATGATATTGAAATTGCGTAAGCGATTCATCGAATTTTACGTCTGATGAAATATTTAGTATGTTATTCATAGCTTTTTTAATCGAAACCCACACTGTTTTAAAAAGTTGGCGTTTGCAGTTGTTAACCGTCTTATAGATTTAGGTTTACTAATTCTTAGCCTTGTTTGACACCTTCTTTTATAGCAAATGTTCGGTTCAAAACTCTTCGCAGTAAAAAAAAAATCAATCCCCATTTTTCTTTAAATGTATTCTCAAAGTGACAGTTTCTCCTCTAAAGTCAATAAGCTCACCGTTCTGATCCACTAACTTAACGGTAATATTGTCAACAGTCCTCACGTTAGTAGGATAGTAAATGACGGGATTCGGGGTTTCTATTATTTTATATCCCGGTTCTACGCTTGGAAAGAATTGATGTATGCTATGGTCAGGATCTCCGTTGACGAAAGAGCCTGATGCTATGTTACAATGAACCGAAATTGTGTTTACACTAAGAATTTTCACTATGTCATCCGATTCAATATATCGAGGTGATGGGTTAATGACTAAATTAGGTCGAGTAAAGCCCAATAACGGCCCAATGGAATGAGGCTTATCGGTAAAGTTGAAGTAAACTGGCTTAGTTGTTTTAAGTTCCGTCTTTAAAGTACTCTGATTTCCTCGCAGTGCCAGCCCCGCACCAGGTTCCAGATGGGATATTTCTTCACGAAGATAAGAGTCGAGAGCATCAATATCGTACGATCCTTCGGGTATCTGGATCGTTAAATCTCCAAAATAAAATTTATCGTTAACATTTTTTCTTATATTTGCAATAGTATTATACGTGTCAAAAGATAATAACCCGACTGTATAATCTGATCCTAATTCTAGAGGAGGTAGGAAGTTAGCATGAAGAATGCTAGAATTGCCTGTAAACGTTACTGTATAGCTCATGATTGTAAATGATCAAAAATCATGGGAAACTTCAGCTATATACTTAAGACAGAGGTGTCCGCAAATCGGAGTATTCCAATTTTGATAACGATGTCTATTGTAAGTTATTTTTAAACCCTTGAAATAGTCAAGTAACTGTGGTGGCGGTCGCAAATTTCCAAACGAATCAAAGTATTTAACATGATTATCTTTTTTTACATAACAGACCCAATGAGAGCCAGCTTCTGAACTTTTATTCAAATTTATAATCGCTGCTTCATGTTTTTTAGGATGATTCGGAAGATTATCAATCATAAATACTCCGCGAAAATTCGGAATGTTCAAAGCTTTAGCCATATAATTTAATTCAAGATCAGTCAATGCTTTATTAGGTAGTCATATTTTTTTATTTTTGTTTTGACGGCTTAAAAACAGACCGTAGCCATTCCTATACGGTTTCAAATAAAGCCCATTACCAATTTTCTGCTCTTCCATAGCCAAGTTGTGCCTCTTTTGTTCATCTAATTTTAATTTAGCCTCTTTTGCCTCATTGATCGCCTTCGCTACACTTGCAGCCCCTCCTGCCAACGATCCTACGGCGGAAAGTCCAGCCATCAACGGTACAAGAAACTGGAGAAACCCTCCCTCCCTTGGTAGTGGGAGAACTCTGGGCGGTGAAGGTTTCGTCTTACCGCGTAAATGCATTTTAGCCTTCTTGTAAGCCACTTTAGATGCGTTCAGAATTGATGATACATCGTCTACCAACATTTTTTCTTATATTTGCAATAGTATTATACGTGTCAAAAGATAATAACCCGACTGTATAATCTGATCCTAATTCTAGAGGAGGTAGGAAGTTAGCATGAAGAATGCTAGAATTGCCTGTAAACGTTACTGTATAGCTCATGATTGTAAATGATCAAAAATCATGGGAAACTTCAGCTATATACTTAAGACAGAGGTGTCCGCAAATCGGAGTATTCCAATTTTGATAACGATGTCTATTGTAAGTTATTTTTAAACCCTTGAAATAGTCAAGTAACTGTGGTGGCGGTCGCAAATTTCCAAACGAATCAAAGTATTTAACATGATTATCTTTTTTTACATAACAGACCCAATGAGAGCCAGCTTCTGAACTTTTATTCAAATTTATAATCGCTGCTTCATGTTTTTTAGGATGATTCGGAAGATTATCAATCATAAATACTCCGCGAAAATTCGGAATGTTCAAAGCTTTAGCCATATAATTTAATTCAAGATCAGTCAATGCTTTATTAGGTAGTCATATTTTTTTATTTTTGTTTTGACGGCTTAAAAACAGACCGTAGCCATTCCTATACGGTTTCAAATAAAGCCCATTACCAATTTTCTGCTCTTCCATAGCCAAGTTGTGCCTCTTTTGTTCATCTAATTTTAATTTAGCCTCTTTTGCCTCATTGATCGCCTTCGCTACACTTGCAGCCCCTCCTGCCAACGATCCTACGGCGGAAAGTCCAGCCATCAACGGTACAAGAAACTGGAGAAACCCTCCCTCCCTTGGTAGTGGGAGAACTCTGGGCGGTGAAGGTTTCGTCTTACCGCGTAAATGCATTTTAGCCTTCTTGTAAGCCACTTTAGATGCGTTCAGAATTGATGATACATCGTCTACCTTTGAAGATTTAACTAAATCAATAAAACTAATCTTCTTTTTTTTTCTTATTTTTTAATCCTGATCCCATTTTCCCTTTAGCTTTCATGGCATTTGTTACTAACCAAGCCGCAGCTTTTTCTCCCCATGAAGAATCTGAAGCTTTAACTCGCCTCCAAGCTTTATCAGCTAGGATCCTGTCTGCCTTCTTGCGACTACCCATGTCCTTATTTTTGTTGTAAGCTATATCGTGTTCTTTACAAGCTCTATCAAGCTCGTTTATTCCGCTATCACCTTTTCGCTTTTCTAATTGCGTACCAGGTCCACAATACTGATATCCTGGAAGATGTAATTCAATTGGTAACCTGTCTATAAGTCTGTTCACTAAGCCCCTTCCTTTGCGAGACCTACGAATCATACTGTAGTCGGGTGATGAAGAACTGAAGTATATATACGCTGGGGCCAAGTGTTGTTTGTATTCAGAATGAAATTAGTTAAACAAGTACAACGTTTCCACATCAGCGACTTTTCACCTGCAAAGGAGAATTCGGAGCAGAGACATAGTACGTTATTACCAAACGTCATACGGGGATCGATTTGTGGACCAAGCGGATGCGGAAAGACCAATGTTATGATTGGACTTTTAATAAATTCAAACGGTTTAAAATTTAAAAATGTGTATATTTTTGGAAAAACTTTAAATCAAGCTAAATATCAGTATTTAAAAAGTGTCATAGGTCTTGTTCCTGAAATAAAATTATATGAATTTGAAGATGCGAAGGAATTGCCTCAAGAAGTTGAATCCGATTCGGTCTGTATATTTGATGATGTCACTATGGAAGATCAAGATGTAATAAAACGATACTTTAGTTATGGTCGTCACCTGAATCTCGATTGTTTTTACTTAACACAGAGTTATGTTTGTATCCCGAGACACCTCATCAGATGTAACTTTAATTTTTTAATAGTCTTTCCTCAAGATGAGTTAAATCTGAGACATATTTACGATGAACATGTGAGCAGTCCAGATTTAAGTTTTACGCTTTTCAAAGACATGTGTTCACTATGTTGGAAAGATCCCTTTGGATACCTCGTCGTTGACAAGACCAGAGATGCAAACGATGGGCGTTTTAGAAAAGGTCTCGATACATTCATAGTAGATATATAAAGAGCATACGTAACGATAATCACCATTAGCATTCATGGACCCAAAAGTCACTCGTGATATTATAAAAACGAGCGAGATTTTGAAAAACAAATATCGTTCATTAAAACGTAATCTCCAGGATACCGAAAAAGGTCGACAAGAATTTTTCTTACCTGTACTTAAACCCCTTGAGGATATTAAACAATCAGTATCATCTTCATTAGCTCCCACAAAAATAAGAAAGGAATCATCACCCGAATCGCCACTCGAGGAGTCTGTTAGTATTTACAGAAAATCAACATTAATACCGAAAACAACGCCTCGTTACAAAAAAACTCCACAAATTTTATCGGATGAAGCAAAAACTAGTAGCGCTCTTACACCATTATCTCACTTATCGAATCCCGTTCAAGAGTTTATGTCACCAGAAGTAGAGGAGGGAGAGTACGTGACAGACGATCCACTGTCGGAACAAGTTAAGGAATACGCTAAAACACCACAAGGAAAAGCCGAATTCGAAAAATACCTCGCTGGGTTCGGAAACCTGCAGAAAGAATACTTGGAAAAGTTGTTAAAAGGTGATAAGACACATGACTCTCGCTATGGAATCAGGGTCATGCCTTCTGGGGGAATGGCTATTGGAGACTCGTCCGATGTTCAGCTATTTGCAAACAGCGATGATATATCCATTAACGGTGTGGTATATGAAGGTACACCCGGATTATTGCAGTTACTCTACTTGAAAAACCCTCAAGATTATACCGAGTCCGACTTGGATAATTATAAGAATATTTTACTCTCTACCAATGCACACAAGAAAGGCTACAGTGAAGAACAAGGTGTGCTGGTAGCAGATCTGAAAAGTACAAAAATATTATATCAAAGTTATTTCCATCACAGGCTTTAAAACCCCGCCCCCCTTCCTCGGCTTCGAGCAGGCTATCCTCACTACGTTCTTACTCTTACAAACGGGGTACTGGACTCATGAGAGTCGATAAACCCTTGTATGAATATTGGAACGATCCTAACGAACTTGTTGATCGTCTAAGGCTGTTGATGTCTTCTACTCATGCCGGACATGAAGGACACCAAAACGAAATCGAATCGATAATTGAAGAGCTACGAGAAGAGAATATAATATATTAATGTGCATATTATAAATGAATCAGTTTAAGAATGACGATAAACAAGTTTGGATCTCACATCACATTAAAGCATTCCAAGTATAAGAAACGTTACATTCCATTTAGTTTATTAAAATCTGAAAAGGATATAGACGCACGTAATTTACGAATAATTAATGTAGCAAACCCGGTTGCAGCTCATGATGCTGCAAATAAAGTATATTGTGATACTCTAGCAATGGCCTACACTGATTTAAAGATTTGGCCGGGTAACTATATAGATGGGAAAAGAAAAAGACTTGTCAATTTTGCTCCACCCATAAATAACTATGATGTTGTTACAAAAGAATTCCTCAACAGAATGGCTTTGACTTTAGTTAACAATATGTACGACGCTCTCGGTAAGAAAATAACAAACGTTGGTGAGCCTGTGAAGGAATCTGATGCAGTCACGCTCGGCTATCTCAACAAAATACTTGAAAGAAAATTATAGATGGATTCATCAATTAAGAAAACTATCATAAATGAATTACATAAGCCAGCTCGGAAGATATACCCTAGAAGAAAGACTGTTTTGAAAGGGATAAATGACTTGTGGCAAATTGATCTAGTAGAAATGATACCTTATGCTCGAGAAAATAAAGGATACAAATATTTATTAACAGTTATAGACTGCTTCACCAAATATGCTTGGGCTGTAGCAATTAAAACAAAATCTGGTGATGAAGCGGTAAAGGCAATGGACAGAGTCTTTAGCTCGAGTAAACAAACACCAAGAAATATTCAAAGCGATCAAGGAAAAGAGTTTTATAATTCCAAGTTTCAATCACTAATGAAAAAATACTCTATTAATCATTATTCCACTTTTTCTAATATGAAAGCTTCTATCGTAGAAAGGTTCAATAGAACGTTAAAGGGAAAAATGTGGAAAGCATTTAGCTTAAGAGGAAATCACAAGTTTTTGGATATCTTACCTCAAATTTTACAGGAATATAATTCATCATTTCATAGGACTGTAGGTATGAGTCCGAATGATGCTCATATTAAAAAATCGGAAAAATACTTGCTAAACAATGTATATTCTTTAATTCACTCCAAATTAAAAGTTCGAAAACAAAAGTTTGAAAAGGACGATTTTGTAAGAATATCTAAACAAAAAACAAGTTTTTCAAAAGGATATACACCTAATTGATCAAGTGAAATTTTTAAGGTGGTTAAGGTCCAAAAGACATATCCTAACACATATTTGCTGGAAGATCTTAAAGGACAGGCAATAAGCGGTGCATTTTATGAACAGGAGCTACAAAAAGTTCAATATCCTGATGTATACCTTGTAGAAAAGGTTTTGAAAAGAAAAGGAAATAAATTCTATGTAAAGTGGCTTGGGATAGAAGAACGGAGCTGGATTGATAGGAAGGATATTGCATAGTGTTGTAAAAAGAATAATTTACTAGTATTTGTATGTTTATTTTATTTTTACACACATCTATAATTGATATAAATACAACTATATATAATTGTGATACATAGTATATTTTATTTTTACTTAATTAATATAATAGTAAAAACTATAAATTATTATGATACAAAATAAAAAGTACAAATATACATAATTTATTAAAAGTGGTTTATTTATTTAAAAATTGCACCTAATTTTCCTCATTACTACTACTAGTACTACTGCTACTATTAGAATTACAACTGTAAAGGCTGTAGTGACCATAGGGCAGAGTTTGTACACCATCTTCTAGCGTACACCTCTTGTCATCATAAGAACATAGCGAGCTTTTGTTTATTAATACGGTTCTGACACTATGTCGTTTTGACTGAATAGTATAAAATGAAGAAAACATTAATCTATTATTTTGCAAAGTATCCAAATAATTGTAAAAACTATATTTACTAACTGCTGACTTTTTAATGCCTTTGGCTTTTTTAACGGTTATTTCATTTTCATTTATAAATGAATACATTTTAGGCCTTAAGCCTACAAACTCTAATATAGGATCTCCGCAAGTCTCGTCTTTGAGCATACCTACTACTTTTTTATTATTTTCTGAATAACAAAAATGTGATTTCGGAAAGTTACTTGTATCAAAACAAAATTTGAAATCGTTCGCAATATCAAAATAGATATCAGGTGTTTTAATATCGTATAGCAGAGAGTCAGTGTCTAGATAACAAAGCGACACATTGTCTGTGCCATATTTGTGACAAAACACGTTATAATGGTAATCATACATGAGTGTTTTGCTTAAATCCAATACTGAGAATCCAACATACAGAGGTTTATCGAACAGGATACTCTCTTTTTCTAATTGTACTGCTACAACATTGTCTCCAAAGATGAATCTGTCTTTAAAAGTTGGCTTGTTAACTAGTCTATGTAAAGATTTTTCATTAGTGGCAATTTTTAAAATGATTCTATTTCGTACATTTTCCATGAATTTCCCGAAACAGCTATTGTTCATCAATTTGAAAAAATCTGATTCAAATGTATTTTTTGCTTCGGCTCGCAACTTTGTATTAAGTTCTATGTATGGAGTTAACCAATTTTTTTGTTTGAACCTTAATGTTCTGTGAATTTTTTTGATTTTTAATCCAAGTTGTAAAGCCTGTTTAAAGTCATGCGCGCAACTATTGGTTCGATGAAGAATGCGAGCAGGCAATCAAGAAACGGAATGAAAGAAGATTGGAGTGGATTAGGCGAAAGACACGCCTTAGCTACAAGGATTACAAAGATGCCAGAATGCAGGCGAAGAGGTTGGTAAGAAGCAAGAAGAGGGAAGCGTTAAGGAAACAAATTGAGGAAATTGAAAATTCAAGGAGCAAACACAAATCCCGAAAATTCTACAAAATGGTTAAAAATGTTAAAAATGGACCGACCAGAAGGGGCAACATAATCAAAGATGACCATGGAAGAATGCTAATGCTGGAAGAAGAGGTACAAGAAAGATGGCGGCAATATTTTGAGAGTCTCTTGAACCCTAGGAGATCAGAAAACTGCTATGATGACCATGCACAACTACCGGTGGACACTCACGATGACTTGGAAACCATTCCACCTGATGTTGAGGACATCGAAGACATTTTGGGCAAACTCAAAAATAACAAGTCACCAGGTAATGATGGACTCCCCGCAGAACTCTTTAAAGCAGGGCAGGAAGAAATCGCCAGGGAATTGCAGGAACTAATAGCTCAAATATGGGAAGAAGAGAGCATACCTAACGAGTGGAGTGAGGCCCTAGTAGTGCCCGTGTACAAGAAGAAGGGAGAATCAACAATATGTAGCAACTATCGAGGGATTAGCTTGCTTAACACCGCATATAAGATCTTCTCCATATCCCTTTACAATAGGCTCCTTCCATACGTGGAACGAAAATTAGGTGAGTTTCAAGGTGGATTCCGGCCTAACAGGTCAACTATTGATCAAATCTTCTCCCTTAGACAAATCGCTGAGAAGATGAAGGAGTATCAGCAGACTACTTGGATGCTGTTTATTGATTTCAGAGCAGCCTATGATACAATAATCAGATGTCAACTCATAGCAGACATGCATGAACTGGGGCTACCAAGTAAACTAATCCGTTTAGTAAGATGCACTTTGGCAAATACTACCTGTCAAGTTAAATGCTGTGGATTATCAGAGCCTTTTGAGGTGTTAAGTGGCCTAAAACAGGGAGACCCGATAGCTCCTCTTCTCTTCAATATCGCTCTACAAGCAATCATCAATAGAGCAGGAATGAACATGGAGGGAACAATTTTCACCAAGATGACCCAGGTCCTGGCCTATGCAGATGACGTAGTCATCATTAGTAGATCCCTTCAGAGTGTCAGAGTCGCCTTTGAAGCAATGGATATCGAAGCAAAAAAGAGCGGCCTTCATGTCAATGCAGGGAAAACAAAGATTATGGCACTGGGAAAAGGTATACTGGGGAGGCAGACTCACTGTGAAATAGGCACGTACAGTTTCGAGGTGGTCAAAAGTTTTTCGTATCTTGGCTCTGTAATCAATGATAGCCTGAATGAGGAGGAAGAGATAGGAAAGAGAATAGTTGCAGGAAATAGAGCTTATTTCTCCATCTCTAACCTTATGAAAAGCAAACTTATAAGCCGTACTACCAAGTTTATGCTCTACAAGACACTTGTAAGGCCAGTGGTAACATACGGTGGAGAAACATGGACCCTCAACAAGAAAAGTAGCAATCTGCTAGATAGGTTTGAAAGGGCAATTCTGAGGAGAATCTTAGGGGCTGTATGCGATAATGGCCAGTGGCGAAGAAGAAAAAACAATGAATTGTTCCGGCTCTATAAAGAAGCAAGCATAACATCCTACATCAAGATACAAAGGCTGAAATGGCTTGGACATGTGATAAGGATCAATAATGAAAGAGTGGTCAAGAGGTTGTATAAGAACATTCCGGATGGTGTGCGTCCACGTGGTAGGCCAAGAGGACGATGGAAGGATGCTGTGGAACAGGATCTTCGCAAACTGGGGATTCCTATCACCCTTGCAGAAGATAGAGAGAGATGGCTGGCAGCCATTGAGCAGGCCAAGGGCAGCCTCGTGCGCCTGTCGTGCCGATAGAAGAAGAAGAAGAAAGCCTGTTTTAGATTTCTGTAATGTACAATATAACGGGATTTTGGTTCTAATGTAGTAAGTAACTTTATTGATTTTCCGTGAGGGGGAACAGCTTTCTTCGGTAGTAGAGGTAATTGCGAGTGTTTATCGTGCAATTCTTGAGGGTATTCAATGTCCACGTCAAAGACATAGCCAACCTCCGAGTCATTCGATATTTCCAATACATTTATATTTTCGCCATTTATCCATTCTATATCCGAATAGGGTAAAGGGAGGTTCATGGCGTAGCCATACAAATTGTTAACGTCAACATATATCAAATAATTACTTGGTTTAGACGGATCATATTCTTTCATGTATTTATTATTTGCTTTGGCATGACGGGAAATAACTTGACACATTCCACCTCTAATACCGTCTTCAAAAAACTGGACCATGTCTATGTCTTTTATTATATCTAATTGAATATTTGTATGTTTTAACATCGCATTCCACGATAACTGAGGTAAAGTAAAGAACCAAGCCAGGTCTAATTCATATATTTTTAAACAAAGTGATCGAAAAGTTTCAAATATTTCACACAACAAAATGACATCGGTTTTTATATATAATTATGCATATTCCTTCAATGTTTTAATATTAAAGTTTTCCCAAATGTACTGAGCGTGTTTATAGTATAAATCGCTAATATGTTCTTGGGTCAGATCATTGAAGAATTTATCTTTCTCAGGTAATTTAGTTTCGTTCAAGCGGTCCAAAGAGTCTAAATAACTGTATGGAAATACACCTTTCCTACATAACAGTTCAGTTTTTCCAGCATCATTAAAATTGATCTTATACAAATGAGGAAATACTTCCGCGAGAGAGGATTGAGGAGAATCTTTTAAATTATTCACCAGCGTATCCAAACTGGATGACAGAAATTTGTAGCTATCGATAAATCTTAGTTTTGTCTTACATCCTTTAAATTTAATGCTAAAACTAATATATTTCTCAGTGTTGCTCGGGATTATCGTGATATCTCCTTCATGGTATCCAATGAAGGGAATAATTAGATGTGAATCATAACCTTGGAGGTTATGCACAACTACTGGAATAAAGTCTGGTTTTTTAGCTCTTAAGTTACACGAATTATGAGCCGGGCCAATAAACGACCCTGACATGGGGTTGTGGTGACGCACACGATCCGTGGCTTCCAGGTATTTTTTACACAATACACATATTTCGGATGAAGAAAAACGTAATTTTTCCTCTTCGTTTAATTCGGATATAGGAAGTGGATTGTCATAAATTTCGTCTACTTTCATAACAAATGATTTCAACTGCTCCATAAACAATTGCATACAGTTTTCTCCGGTGTATACAATTGGGTTTAAATCGAACCTGTCTGATTTGACAAGTAGTGAGATGGAAAAAGGAACATGTTGGTGAACTGCATTGCGAATCAATCCACGAAGATGAAGGATCGGGAGATGCACCTGATATCGGAACTAGAAGAGACTCAATGTCTGCATATGCTATTATTGGCACTAGTTGTGTGTATTCTACACGCTTGAATTCAATCTTATCGTCTTTTGGAAATTCCGAACGCACAGCTTTATGATTGCGACAGAATAGTTTATGTTCTAGCAACCGTTCATTTGCGTCTTTCCCTTCCTTATTTATATAACCCCTCCCAAATAGCGTTAGACATCGTCGACAGATTAAATAACTACGCTTCGAATTAGATACCTGGGAACTCACTAAACGGGATAAATTGGTAATAAGACAGTAGTGGCTGTTTTCAGCGTTTTGAACATATAGGAGGTCAAATGTTTTAACATAATTATATTTTTCACTAATTCGTAATGGATATATTAGATTTTTTTCATCCAAGCCAAACACGTTGACGGACACATTATTAACATTTTCAAATCGTGTGATATCCTTTAGAGGGGTTGGATAAGAAATGCACTCGAAGGAATATGCAGATTCAAAATTTAAGTAGGAGTTGGGATCGTTTGATCCGATAACTTCACTTAGAATAGCGAATCGGAAACAATCGTTACTAATATTTTTGACATTTATTACACAATGTTTGTCACTTATTTTTTTTGGCAATTCAATATATTTTGTTCCTCCTAGAGGCTTATATTTTGTTAGATGTAAACAGATGTAATTAGCCGATGAAAATGTCCACCCCGAACCTTTGCTAACGAATTCATCTTGCTCATTTAGAAGTTTTTTAAATGTTGTTTGTATATAATCCTCTATATCCGTGACTGACTCAATAATTTTAATTTTAGATTTAAAATTTATATCGTTTCTCTCAAGAACTGTGTTTTCCAACTTTTTAGTATAAGTACACTCTAGCATTATGTTTATTTTAAGATTTTTCCATTCCCTTAGATAGGATTTTATCAAGTTGATTAAAATTTCTTTTTTGTTATTTAAAAATTCTTTAGCTGTTAAATTTTTATTTTTATTTGGAATATATACATCTTCGACCGTATTATTTAGAGCCATTTTTATTACACCGTTTTCTTGTAACACTGCCGATTCCCTCATCCGCCTATTAAATACAGTATACTTTCGTTTCTTTTTTACCGGCTGTCCTGATCGATCCATCTCGAGCTGCCTGTCTTTACTATTAAAGTTTTCATTTTTACATACGCTTATATGATGTTTATGCGAAAAAAAATTGGACACTTGATTTCCACAACCTCTACAGTAAAATGATTTCCATTGACATCTGTGTTTACTGTTGGGTAAAAATAACCCACAGCGTGAGCACAGATACATGTTTTTGAACTTTTACAATTTTATAACTAATGTATACATAAATTTAAAATATTTAAAATATAACTTATATGTAAATATATACGTTACTCTAAGAGCCTAAGTTGCTATTATAAAAAAGTTATTTGATACGTGTTTTTTTTCCTTCCTTCGTATTTCATTCTTAAACTCCCTGCTGAAAGCGGAAAAAGACACAAATCAATACATGTATAGTTTAATAGAGATTGGAAACTTTTATTATATACAGAGAGAGAGAGAAAGACAGAGAGAGATACCTTTATAATTTTGTATATCAGCTTCGCTGAAGCACTCGACGTATCTTTTTGGGAGGAAAGTTTTAATTTTCTCCTCGCCTCCTTCCTCTTCGATTATGATGGCTTCCAGCGCGTCTCTATATTCGGTTGTTTTTTTTTTGTATTAAATGAATAATATAAATCCTCCCCGGTTCCAGATCTTCTAGGGTTTTATATATTCCAATTTTATTCAACTTTTCGATTAAGGACATCTAATAATACAAGAAAAAATATAAAAAAACATAAGTTTTTCATAATAATAATAATAATAATAATAATAATAATAATAATTATATATATATATATATATATATATATATATATATATATGTGTTTGAGAAGTATTATTATTATATTCGATTTTAACTAGTTTTAGCTTATTTTTATTGATGAACATTAACATTACCTTAATCCAATTGCTCCAGTTCCTCGATTCTCAAGCCGTACATGCGATATATTCTCTTTTGACAAGGGCTACATAGGCGTACATCTCTTACTAGAGACAGTGCGTTTTTGCAAACAAAACACTCGTCTTTGTACGTCATACCAGGTACTTCATTTCTCGGAAGAAGGTAATGACCGGCTGTTACCACAGCTCTTAGGTGGTCAAACCTGTCTAAGCCGAAAGCACAAGCCTGGCATATGGGGACAATCGCAGACGATTCGTCTGTCGGTGGACAATTCAAGGCGACAAAGGCTGGGACATTGAAATATTGAACAATGGTACATCTATACCGTGCCTCGTTGAGTGATTGACCATTATTTATGACTGGCATATTTGATATTAAATGCTACTTACTTTGGGAAGAGAGGTGATGATGCTCTGGTCTCAGAAAAGCAACTTGATCGAGCAAGGCAAGCTCTCCCTATTTAAACAGGTACCCACACAAAGAAAATTGGTTTTGTTTGCTTTTTAAAAAATATTTCCACATGTACACTCCTCATGTAATTACGAGATAAGTAATACTTTAACATTTTATGCTGTATAATCATCAAATCTCCGCTTGCACTTTTTCCAAAAGAAGTTTCACATTTTAACTAAAAAAAAGCATAAAGTATATTAAATCCACTTACTTTTATAGCGTATTCCACTGCACCACTCCTTGATTTATAGCACACTCATTTAACAGCGAGACATGCCAGCGGAGATAAGGTTGAAAAAATTGGACATCTAATTACATCGGAGACCTTCAATTGATATACGTAGGAAGAGTTGTATTATTACGTAAGGCGACGACCTACCTTAAGCTAAGCCAAAATGAAAGATCAAGATTCAGACGATACCCAGGAGAGGGGAGGACCAGCGAGTTATTACGTAAGGCGGCGATCTACACCACGCTAAGTGAAAGGTCAAGTTTCAGAAAAACAGACTATACCGAGAGGAGGAAAGACCAGCGCGCTGAGTCGCTGAAGGTCTACTTTTAGAAAAACAGACTATACCATCGGGTCCATTTTTAGAAAAACAGAGCATAGCCCCTGTGTTGCGGGCTCGAGTATACCCTAAAACCTCCAATCTAATAGCCCCTCCCGCCCATCCCCTCCCCAGGAATTAAAGGTCAGGTGCAGACCCCGCTAAAAACAACTACTTTTTAGCTTTACTTTAATATTAATGCACCAATCATATTTTATAAATAAGAAGAATGGCTGTAAAGTTATTGGATGAAAATGTGTTTTAATTTCATCCACGTTGAATATGTAATTTATGAAAAGAAAGTAATTAAATTGATATAACTTCTATTATTGGCAATAGTTGGTTCTGATTTGTTCCATACTGGTAGAGGGTGAAGGGTGCTAAAATACCGTAAGACATTTAGATCGATCAAATGCGATCGATCGGCGATATATCGATTTTAAGATTTAAATCCGTATATATTTCGGCCTCGAATTAGACTAAATCATAAAACATACTTATCGTTGAATTATAGGACAATATTTTTTTCCTTTAAAATTCCTAAAAAATAGGGTATTTGTAATTTAATTTTTTAGTTTTTGTCTTCATCAGAAAATAATTATTTTAACAACTTTCAAATGGAGCAAGTGCCTGAAAAAGACATTTATTTAGCAGAAAGCTCAATAGATGATAATCCTGACTCATTCCATTACCTATGTATAACCCTGAACCGAATAAAATATTTCATTTAAATTTAAGTGAAGAAAGGATTCATTTAAAAATTAATTTGAAATTCTTTGATCGATTGTATTTTTTTTTTTTTTTTTTATTCTCACAGAAAAAGGGAATCCCATGCTCTTTAATAAAAAAAGAATTATTCGATTCTTATCGGCATTTAATCAGGAGTTATAGATTTTTGGCCGCTAAATGGCTAAATTTTCACATTTAGTTATTCAACTAGCTGTGTGTATAATCTGAGGAAGCCTCGAAAATAAATCAAGTAAAGAAAGTTACATATTCTTCCATACAATAAGTTATCATATAGTAATAGTATATTAATCAATCTATTGTGAAATCACTACTATTCTTTTTTTAACTTATTTATTTTCTTATTCAAAGCCTAATCCTGTTATTATATAACAATATTATTATGAATAACTATGATAGTGTATTCATATCATTTTATTTTTAGGTAACATTTAGTTCTCGTCTCGGCGGAGAATATTATGCGCATACAGTATGCACTATGGTGCCATTCGTACGCACTCGCCCTGTTGGTCTATTCTGTCGAAGAAGGTAAGTAAAAACATATTGTTTAGTATTTCAATAATAGTATAAGGTATAACTATCAATCATACATAGTTATCAGCTCCTATTTCGATATTACGCGAGACATTAACATCGATATCATTATACTCGAACGAATTCTAAATATTTTTGCCGATAAAAAAATTATTACAGGAATAGACAGCAATGCGAGATCAACGGTATGGTACGGCAATATAACAAACTCTCGTGGACGTTGCTTAAAGGCATTTATTGTGACTATCAATTTATACATTGTAAATCAAAACCATAACCTGCCCACATTCGACAGAGCCAAGGGATCTAGTAATATCAACCTTACTTTGACAACAACCAATCTAATAAATGAAGTAGGCCATTGGAAAATCAAAACAAACAAAATTTTTTCCGATCACCTCACACTATAGTTCCAAATTAATCTTCATAAATCCAACCATCATACAACAAGGATAAAATACAAATATAATGATAATGACCTATTCGAAGGCATGAGAAAGAAGCATTTTGGTATAACCACCCTATCCGAGGCCCAAATGTTAATTTATTTAAATGGTCATGATTGGTCAGCCTTAGCGAATTACGTAAAAGAGGCCTATATCTATCGCTCATTTCTTGTTCGGAACTTTAACTATTGAAAGTATTTATATGAAATTTATAATTACTTATATGTATGAAATTTGTTATGTAACTTTACTTATTTATGTAATTTAATTATTTATTTACTTGGTAATTTTAAATATAAATAAATATTCAGCGCTCCTGACAGACAGCCTTCGCGCTATGTCAGTATATACTTTATATTGTGATTAATCAGTATTATTTTCTATGTAAATTTTATGTTGAATAAAAGTATTAAAATAAAATAAAAAAAAAAAAAAATAATGACCTAAAAAAAATTACGAAAAACTTATCAAAAAACCAAAAGGAAATGACTATTTAAAACAATATAGGAAAAACGATTACAGCAAACGCCTTTACAAAAATGGGATTAGAAGGAACAAAATGAATGCGTTGAAGGAATATTGTAGTAATATCGATCCTCTAACTCCGTGGGGCTGGCCCTAAGTTTTCAAATGGTAGTTGGCTATAAAACTCTACATAAGAAAGACGGAACTTATACTACTTCCTTGATACTTATCAATATATTTTGGACTCTCTAATCAAAACAGAGCACTACATACTTTACTATGAGGACAATAACATTAAAAAAATCACAGACCTTAGGCACCCCTCAGTGCTCAAGCATCTCACCTATATTGTGGAACTTAATTGCCAATAATTTGATAGAATAAGATTTTCCTAATAACACCGATATAATAGCTTTTGCAGATGACTTAATAGTCCTAATTAGATCAAGACACCTCAATGATATCCAAATCAATATCCAAATCTTAGCCAATGACGTGACGCGATTAACAAATGCTTGGGCGCATGAGCACAAATTAACTTTCAATAATGACAAATCTAATCATATATTTTTTCTAAAAAAAGGGAAACACTAGATATTAACTGTAATATTTGTTAACTTCTGTGGGGCTTAAAAATTCAATAAGCTCCTAATCTCTCCTCAGATGTCTCCACCACAATGTCTATAATAAAATTATTTATGAGAAAGAGAGAAAGGAGCCAGAACAGAGGGCCAACCAATGTCCAGCTTAAGGTGTGAGGAATAACGAAGATCCTTGCCAGAGCGACTACCCTTCTACCCCGAAAGGTAAGACTGATCAAAGCTAATTCCACGGGAGAAACGTGGGCCTTGACAGCTCTAGGGTGCTTATCTAAGCAAGGCCACCTGGACAGAGGGCCAACCAATGTCCAAGCCCTGGGAGGACAACCCCCAGGATTCTATAGGTAGGGTAAAGGTAAAGAAGGACTGAAGATCCTTGCCAGAGTAACGCTACCCTTTTACCCCGAAAGGTAAAACTGATCAAAGCTGATTCCACGGGAGAGACGTGGGCCTTGACAGCTCTAGGGTGCTTATCTAAGCAAGGCCACCTGGACAGAGGGCCAACCAATGTCCAAGCCCTGGGTGGACAACCCCCAGGATTCTATAGGTAGGGTAAAGTTAAGGTAGGGAAGAGAATTAAATTAAATGAGACAGATAGGTTTAAACATCCTAGAGACACCAGGAGCTGTCGGGCAGGGAGAGGAGTGTCTAAGACTGACAAATGAAGACTGCTTGATGTTGGGCAAAATGGCCCTATTTTTACCTCAAGGGACAAACAATTGACCAATCACAGCCCTGCACTGCTACAGTTAAATAGATAGGACCTGGTATCTTTAGGCTTTATTTTATTGTTTTTATGTTTTTACAAGCCATTATTTTCAAAAAGATGACAAAATACAAAAAATTTCTCTTTTAAAATAGATTTTAAATTAAATAAGTTCGTAATATTTGAAAGTTTAGTTGCCGAATCGGCCACAGATGGCGCATGTGTTTGTTATATACACACTTATGGAGGCATTGGCTCCAGCTGATTACAATAGGTTATATTTTCTTTCACATCTGTTTTTCAATCACAATGTCATTCTTTTACATTACTGTACTGCATTATAAGTACAATTAAACAAAAAATAAAAAGAATATTTAACTATTTACATAGAATAAACAATTAAGTAATAAAACTAAAGAACAAGTAGGTTAATGTTATTGATAACAATATATCTAACATTTAAATGAAAACAAGTATTAGTTACTTTCCTTTACTATTAAATATTATTAAACGACATTACTTTATCTTAATTAGACATTTAAATAAAAGTAATGAGGTTCTAAAATAAACAAATACTAACATTATTTCAATAAAAAGGTTTACCTAACTGAATTAATATTCAAAGATAACAAGATTACCATATTATCACTTATAAGAACTATGAATTATTAAAAAAAAAAATAAACTTCTTTGTTAGAATCAAACCTATACAAGTACTATTTAGTTTTATTTTAAAAAATACTCTTAGGGCCTCTCTGAATATATTACATAACATATGGGTACAAAATAAATTGATCAAAATGGTAACTCGCTGAAATTCCTAGGTGTTACGTTAGACCATAAACTAAAGTGGAACATGCACATCGACAGACTTCATTACAAGTTACTACGACTTATTCAAAATTTATCTATTGCTGCTCGTAGTTTATGGGGACTATCATCACAAGCACTATACGTGCTGACTCAAGGTGTTATACTTCCATCACTAACGTACGCAATCAATATTTGGCAAACATAACCTTATAAAACTTCAGAAAATTCAAAGGCTAATAGATGGCTTTGAAAATAATTGAGGGCCTTCAGACAGTTTCTTACAATGCAGCTTGCTTGCTAGAAAAAATTGCACCCATCGACCTCATTAGGAAAGAATACACACTGAAATATAACTTACTACATAGCTCAGAAGACAACGAACTTTACAGAACTGAGGATATCGAGAGGCCAACTGAAGTCACTAAATAGATGCATCCTTCACAATATCCAAAAATTCATTTAAATCCAATTGATGAAGTCGAGGCAGAAATCTACACTGACGGAAGTAAAGAATGTGACTCTGTTGGCTGTGCTTTCGTGTTATTTCTCAAGAACGAACTAACATATTAATATAGACATACAAACAAACAGGCCGAAAAACTAGCATTACTCAGCAGTGTAATATACATTGAAACACACCTATAACACATTACATCAATTAACATATACACTGATAGTCAACCTTTTCTCCAAGCTCTTAACAACCATTGTATTCATGACCCACTTGACGAACCAATTCGACAGATAATCACTAGACTACAAAATATTAACAAAAACATACACTTTTCCTGGATCAAAGGGCACTCAGAAATGCTCGGAAACGACTTAGCCGACTACGCAGCCAAAAAAGCTTAATGGCTAGCATTTCTTACCTCTAATCTTGCCTCCTCCAATTTTGAACGAACGTCAACCTCTCGGAAAAATAATGACCGATTCTAATTTTATTGAATGTATCAGTCATACACATTTTTATTAAGTTTACTTTTTTGGTATTTGGATCTTGGATATGCTTTCGTGTATGGCTCCAACGTAATTGTCGATTTTTTTACTTTCAAATAAACCGGAAAAAAAGTCAATAATTTACCCTCCTATAAAAAACCGATTTGTTGTAAAATTTATGAGGATTCGACCTTGTTATTTGACTTAAGAACAATCTTTGTTTCATATTTCGTGACAATTGGATATGGCGGTAAAAAGTTAATATTTAACCCTCCACCCCAAAACCTATGCAAAAATTCATTAGACGTTTATTTAGATAATCAACAACCACCAATGTGACAAAATTTGTTGAAATTGGATGAATCGGTACAAAGTTAATACCTAATTGAGCCCTTCTTTAGAAAAAAAAAATAACAACTGAAATAAATGTACTTGCTCAATATTTAGGAGTGAGAGCTAAACTATACTGTTATAGCTTGACAACAGTTGTATTGTACCTCTAGTGCGCATGCACGAAGAATGGCTTGTAGAGCAGGGAATACCACACAATTCTGACATGAGGAAACCTGAATTATTAAATTTGTGTAAAGACTATTATATTAAAAAAATTTATATTGTGGAAGAAATACTCAATGAATTAGGCCATGATTTGTTATATTTGCCTCCATATCACCCAGAGTTAAATCCTATTGAACTTGTATGGGGTGATATAAAAAATAAAATAGCTAGTGAATGCCTATCAACTTCACTTAATGAAAAGCGTTCCTATTGTGAGTCAGTTTTTAATAGCTTCTGTGTTGAAAAATGGAAAGCCTGTTGTGAGCATGTAAAGAAGGTTGAAGTAGACTATTGGGAAAAGGATTTTATTATTGATGAAGAAATGGATAAGATCATTGTTAACCTTGGTGGTAGCAGCTCATCAAGTTCTGAAAATGACAGGATATCAGATGAAAGTGACAGTGATTAATTTTTATCAGGCTTTAATGGATTTAATATTTACTTTTTAATAATATTAAATTAAATGATATTAAGTATTTAAAAATAAATTATTATTTTTTAAATATCATAGAGCTATTTATTATATATATATTATATAAAATTTAAATATATTACATACTAGCTAGGGTGCCCGGCTTCGCTCCGGTAATAACAGAAAAACTTTAAAATTAAAGGAAATATAGAACAAAATTAGCACCTTCTTGAAACTTCGGTTTTAACTTGGTATCGATATTAAGATTCGAGAACTGCAGAGTCCGCCCAAATAAGGAACCCTATATACTTTATAGGGGGTTGAAAATGAAAAATGAACAATTAATTTTAATGAAACTTTGTCGAGTTATGCATCGTGTTTTATGGTTTCTGTAATTCTGAATCGAATAAGCCCATTCCAAGCAGTCAGCAGATAATAACTTATTAGATTATAGTTGAAAAATCTAATACCTCAGTTAAAGATATTATATTTCGAGTATAACTTAAGCGCCGAATACTGTGAAGATCCTATTAGATCCAGAAGAATAGAAACTACCGAAGATTCTTAGAAACTTTTTTTTAAGACTTTTCCTCCATTTCAATCTCCCTTAAGATACCCCTCCGTAATTTGACTCTGCAGAACTCGAATCTTATTACTATTACAAAGTGAAAAGCAAAATTTCATGAAGGCACAATTTTTTCACCATATTTCTTTTTGAAGAACCAAGAGGGATGATAAACTCTTATTGAAAAAATGCTGTATTTGGAGTTAGTCATTTTTCAACCGGAATGCCTATCATACATAGTAATCAAAACAACTTCTTTTTCATAACTACAATAGAACACTTTAAACTTTTACTTTCACTTACCTATATATGAAATATATAGTAAGTGGAAGTATTGCGATCGTGAAAATTTTCGACTTCCGGTTTTCAACGGAAATACACGTTTTGGGGTCCCCTGAGTCAAAATAACCAAGTCCCGCGAAATGGTGTGTGTGTGTGTGTGTGTATGTGAACAGACTAGCTCAAAAACTATAAACCTTGCGAACCTGAAATTGGGTATTGAAAGTATGTATATGCCCGCGATGTGACAGCGAAAATTTCATCAAATTTGCTCAAAAAACTTAAAAAGCTATTAAATAAAGTACCCCCTCACTTTATTTAATAGCTTTTTAAGTTTTTTTCGATTTTCTCAAAAATGGCTCTAACGAATTTGATTAAACTAAGTATTTGATCTATTTATATGCCCGAGGTATGACTGTAAAAATTTCATCAAAATTGATCAACCGGAGGGGGGACTTTACTTAATAAATTTTGTATCATTTTCACGCGTTTTTTTTATTTACTCAAAAACGGTTTTATCGATTTTGATCAAACTTGGTATTTGATGTATTTATATGCCCGAGATATGACTGTAAAAATTTCATCTAAATTGATCAACCGGAGGGGGGACTTTACTTAATAAATTTTGTATCATTTTCACGTGTTTTTTTTATTTACTCAAAAACGGTTTTATCGATCTTGATCAAACTTGGTATTTGATGTATTTATGTGCCCGAGATATGACTGTAAAAATTTCATCAAAATTGATCTACAAGAGGGGGGGACTTTACTTGATAAATTGTGTATCATTTTCACATGTTTTTTTTTTAGTTATTAAAAAACGGTTTTAACGATTTTGATCAAACTTGGTATTTGATGTATGTATATGCCAAAGATGTGATAGCCAATATTTCATCAAAATTTCAATCAAACGGAGGGGGCACTTTATTTCATAATGTTTTTCCAATTTTTACCTTTTTGATCGATTATCTCAAAAACGGCTTTAACGATTTTTATCAAATTCGTCATGTTTAATAATAATTAGGTGTTCTTTAATATCACGTAAGCTTTATCATTATTAGAATGTTCAGAGGGGACCTTTTTTGGGGGGGGTAGGGGCCTTTTTTGTTTGTTTTTTTGTTTCCTATGAAGTACCTTTGTTTTTGTTTATATGGAGAAATTAACTGTCTCTCGTTACGCCTAAAAATAAGAAATGGCTAAATATGAGATATGATAAAAATAAAGAAAACATATACAGGAGAAAAAAATATGAATATTCCGTCAACTTGAGCTCACGCATGCGCCAAACGCCTTTAACGACAAACCAATGCGTTATAATTAAAGATGTTCTGTTCATTTGAGAAGTGGCAATTAAAAAAACGCATTAATTTCTAATCTAAGTAAGTTGGTAAGTGAAAGTTGTGTGTTGCGCGCACGCACCAGATTTTTTATTTTCGATTTATATTCAGTCAATTTATCTCTTTTTTTTTATGTGTCTTTTTATTCGATCACTGTACTATTCAGAAATGTTCACTCATATTGCATTAAATTTAGTTAAGTATACATTATATACTGATTAAAAGTAATCTGTTGATCAATTAGTCTTCTTATGAGAAAATTAATTTTTTTATGAATCCAGTTGGTTTTCTAATTGATTGCAGAGATTAATTATTATCACTTAATTTTTTAGTAATTTAAAAAGAACAGCTGAAAAAAATATATAACCTTTACAACCTCCCTGGATGAATGAACAATAAACATAGAGTGAAACGCACCCTAGCGCTTTCTGGTAGCCTGAAGCTCGAACTAAATCTTTCATTCACAAACTGGTATCTCAATCTAAGAGAGGTTAATTAAATGGTGCGAGAGCCTTAAAATTCCAGCCCTTTTCTCTTCAATTTCACACCCTTAAGTGAAAACGGAAACCTTCATTTCCGTTAGGGGGCATACAGTTACACGCTGACATAAATCTCTTAATCGTCCGTGGAGTCGTTTCTGAGCCTTATCGGCACGCACATTGTACACTTTGCTTTATAATATATATTGATTATTTATTTATTATATAGAGCCATTTATGAGAGATATTGGCACCTTTTGATTTGATATAAAAATTAAAATAATTATAAAACTTTTTTTAGAACTGCAATGTTGTTTTAAAATAATATATTCAGAACTACTTGTTAGACATATAATATCTATAACAATTAAATTACTTCTTTTCATTTTACAATGGCATCTATTAACAATAAAGAGTATTTCTCATTTTGAATACCCATTGTTTACACTAAATGGTAACCTAACCTGACACATTTTAAATTTGACAGTGGGTGGAGCTTAATTAAGCTCCTCCCTCAAGTACAAAGCAATTGTTGTCAACCTCTAGTACCATGTTGGGTTTTCTTATGTCACAATCAAGGATTAAGTATTTACACATTCTATCAAATTAATTTCAGTTCTTAAGTATAATTAAAAGTTTTTAAAATTTCATCAAGTTTCTAAAATTTTCCTTCATTCAATAGATTTATGATAGGTTAAATGATGGTCAGGATTTTCAGTTTAAAATGATTTTATTATGGTAAGCCAACGTTTCGATCCAACTTGTGAATCTTCATCAGGGCTAAAAGAAAACAAATATATAAGGCATTTACAAAATGAATTAGATCCATTAAATATATCATTTAAGGCTAGCAATATCCCAAAGTACTTAATTATAAAGAGAATAGGAGATGATGATTTCAAAAAAGTATCACCATTTTTTATTCAAAAATTTATTACTAACTTGGCTGGTGTAGTAAAAAACATAAAAAAATTAAGGGACGGGACGTTATTAGTGGAAACTGCAACCAACAAACTGATACGCTATTAAATTGTAAAGACTTTGGGGGACAATTTCAAGTTGAGGTTAGCCCACATAAATCATTAAATTATAGTAAGGGTGTAATCAGGTGTTATGACCTTCAATTTGTTGAGACCGAGGAAATTAAAAGATACAATCATTGACATTAATCGAATAAAAATTAAAATTAACGGAGTCGAAAAGTACACCCACACCTATATTGTAACCTTTCCGATACCAAAACTGCCTGACACAATGCAAATAGGTTATCAAATACTAAGGGTTCAACCTTATACACCTAACCCCATGAGGTGTTATAATTGTTTAGGCTTCGCTCACCCTACCATGAAATGTAAAAAACAATCAATTTGTGCTAACTGTGGTGAAGAAAAACTTAGCGACAACAATATTTGTAATAAGCCACAAAAGTGCATTAATTGTAAAGAAAATCATCATACGTTAGACCGCAAATGTCCTATATTTGTTGCCCAAAAAGAAATAAAAGCAATACAATTTAATAATAAAGTTCCTTTTAATGAAGCAAAAAAGAATTTATAGGGAGAAAAACCCCACATTATTTACAAGATCGTTTGCAGATATTGTAAAACCAAAAATTGTTGAGAAAAAGAACACCGCCGTACAGGCAAATGTTTTGTTTACCTTTTCAGGACCCAGTTGCTATAGGCAACCAAACAAACACCAGGAACAGACCGCTGCGGCCGGCTCTGGGCCGCCCCTCCCCCCACCTATCACCTATTTTTTTTCTGTTTACAGTGTTACACTAATGCTGCCTTATTTTTATACTTAGGAATACTTTTCTTATAATGTTTGGTGTGCTTGGTGATTTTTTTAACGTACCTTTGCCATAGTTTACAACATTCAAGCAGCTCATTTGGCTTACAAAATTTTGTGTGTAATTATTATGAGCTATATATCTACGTACATAAATTTAGGTATAGAGCTAATTATTGGTAGGCCTTTTAACAATTTAAATTTGTTAGGAACAAGTTTTTCAATAATATAATATATACTCTACATAGAACTGGTTAAAAACTCCCAAATCGGCAAGATCAAAACTTTAAAATGCACATTTTACATAGACTTTTAATATTTGTTTAGTACTTTATTGTTTTCTCAACATTAACAGTAAGCAGTGGTTCGAATTTTTAAATTACCAAAAACTTAATTTCCTCCCATCCCTTCAATTCTACTGCCCAATAAGATGGTGGTGTGTACAAAGATGACGATAAAGATGATGATATGGTAAAAATCGGCAAGACTTTTCATGGCTCTCACTAGTAGCAGAGGAACACCTTTGCATAACAGCTAAATCTGTTCCATGCCAACAGCTCTTTTCAAAAGCAGGCATGTTTCTTTCAAAGAGACCAAGCCAATTGTCTCCACAAAATGCCAGGATGTTGCTGTTCATCAACAACAATGAAGATTATTATCTCTATATATATAAGAGGCTTTGTCCTGACTGACAGAATCAACGCAGAGCAAAAACTACTAATGATAGAAACTTGAAGTTCGGAATTTAGATTTTAAACGCGATGTAGGTAACCACTAAGAAAGGAATTTCAAAAATGTAACCCCTAAGGGGCTTAAATGGCGAAATTGTCGTTTAACTCTAACGGAAATCTGTTGTTGAGATATTAAACCATATGTTTTTTATTTGAATATCGATTTAACGTTACAATATTATTAAAATAGGCATTTACATAAAATATGGCTACTGATTATTTAAATGTTAGTGGTAATGAAATTATGCACACTGTGATTCCCATGATTGGGGATGGTGCCTGTTTATTTCGATCTCTTCTTCATTATTTAAGAGGCTTTGTCCTGACTGATAGAATCAATGCAGAGCAAAAACTGCTAATGATAGAAACTTTAAGTACGGAATTTAGATTATAGGTAACCGCTAAGAAAGGAATTTCAAAAATGTAACCTCTAAGGGGTTTAAATGGCGAAATTGTCGTTTAACTCTAATGGACACCTATTTTTGAGATTTTAACCCATATGATTTTTTTTTTGATGTATTAAATAGACAATATCATTAAAATAGACATTCACATAGAATATGGCTACTGATTATTTAAATATTAGTGGTAATAAATTATGCACACTGTGATTCCCATGATTGGGGATGGTGCGTGTTTATTTCGATCTCTATCATATATTATCGAGAATTCTCAAGAAAAATGTCATTTTCGGCAAATTGTAGTACAACATGTCATCCAAATTGGGACAAATTGTCTGCGTTTACTCAAAATGATTACTGTAACAATTATTCTGATTTCAGTAGTTATTACACTCACATGTCTCAGCATTCAACCCATGCCGGATTTGTGGAACTAAACGGCAGCTGGGGAATTGTTTCCTTACCTTTTTGAAGTATATTGCAATGATGAGCTTTATGCGGTATTTGGCAATAATTCTAATCCCTCGAAAAGACTACGTTTTACTGGTACGCTATGTAATGGCCATTTTGGCGTGTGTGACGTCTACTCTACTACCGCAACTTTCTGAGGAGAAGAAGCAAGTTAAAAGGCGACATGTCAGGTACAGCAATGCAACACGGAAAAACCAATTAAAATCAGCTAAAAAAAGTTCGGAATTTAGATTTTAAACGCGATGTAGGTAATCACTAAGAAAGGAATTTCAAAAATGTGACCCCTAAGGGAATTTAAACGGCGAAATTGTCGTTTAAGTCTAACGGACACCTATTTTTGCACTTCGAGAAACAATATCTAATTTTGACTCATTTTAAAGATCTTGATACGAAGAGTTTAACTTGTAAGCTCTTACGGGGCATCGAAAACCATGTTTTAAAGCCGAAAAATGAAGCTTTCATGAGAAATAAGCAATTTTTAATTTCGGCTGTTTTAGTGAACTCTCCATTGCGCGCCACCCTTTCTTCTACCGAGCCGGCAGCTTCCCCTTCCAACATTCCACCTCCCGGAAGCTCCGATTCTACTAAATCTCCTTAACATCAGTTAACATATTATATTAAATCAATACCAAGAATGATCACAGAAGTAATTTTAAAGGCTCGCGGGCGAAGCCGCGACGGGGAATGCTAGTATTTAATAAATAAATAGTAATTTTATAATGTGTAAATAATAATTCTATATGAATTAATATATCTTTTAAACTTGTTTGTATATATTGAAGTATTAATATGTATACTTAAATTACTTAAAATTGTATAAATAAAATTTTTTTATACCCGCAGTGTAGCCAGCTTACTAATTTTCACTAATTTTTGGCAACACTGACTCCCCAAGTCAGGTTTCTATTAGGTTACACCTATGACAGTAGGTGCTGTTACAACATTTATAGAGTATTATTTCAAATAATAGCCTAATTTAAATTATTAAAATGTATTTACTTTACTAAAAGTTGATATCAGGGTGGCCACAGCAAAGCGTTTCAGCGCTTAGCTAGTAATTTAATTTAAATACAAATAAAAAAGGAAAAGGAAGAAAAAGTACCTACACATTTGAGAATTTATTGTAACCTTTTCTTGATTTATTTATTCTTTAATGAAAATTAACAATAAATACAAATTTGTATTACTATTTGTCTGTGGAAAATAATAATATAGGAACAAATAACTGCACTCACATAACGCAATACAAAATTATAATAATGATAACCTGTACTACAATAGCATGCTTCTAAACAAAAACATTATGATATCGACATATGACGCCATGTTAATAAATCAAAACACGACCTACTGTATTTGCAATAATTCACTATATAAGAATTATTTTGATCACTAATCAATTTAAAAACTATCCGGTCCGTTAAGTTGGCCAAAACTATATACATTGAGCCAAATTTCATTAAAATCGGTTGAGTAGTTTCTTTGAAATAGAGAGACAAACATCGGGACACGAGATTTTTATATATATATATATATATATATATATTTTTTTTTTTTCTTTTTTTCTTTTTTTTTCGTCTTAAATGCATCTCTGCTACTCAAATATTTTTCAACTTATTCCATACTTAAATCATGACTCTTGTCCAATGGAACTGCAATGGTATTAAAAGCCATTTCAATGACTTAAAGCTATTGATTCAAGATGAAGAACCTTTTTGCATATGCCTCCAAGCAACTCATCTAAAGCATTCAGATCAATTTACCCTTAAAGGCTTCGACGTCTACAGGACAGATTGTACTGATAACTATGACCGAGCGTGTAGAGGAGTATCCATAGCTGTGAAAAATTCCATTTATTCCCACCAAATAGACATAGACACTCCGCTTCAAGCAATAGCCATTCAAGTACACTTCAACGTCACTTTCACAATATGCAATATTTACCTTCCTCAAGATAACACCATAGAAACTGAACACCTTCTACATATTCACAGGCAATTGACGAAACCAGTTCTGTACACCGGAGATTTTAATGGCCACAATGCATTATGGGGCTCCCGTGATACAAATTCAAGAGGTCGAGTTATAGAAAATTTCTTGGACTTAGGTGATCTTTTACTACTGAATTCTGGCGAATCGACATTTATAAGCTCATCTTTCGGGACGTTTTCGTCTATAGATCTAGCTATGTGCAGCAGTTCCCTATTTCATAATTTAGAATGGACCGTCCTCCCTGAGCCCTATGGCAGCGACCATTTCCCTATCCGATTAAAATTCATAAATGCTAATAGCAATAACGAAAGGGTACCTCGGTGGAAGTTAGATGAAGCAGACTGGCCTCTATTCTACCTCTATAGCTCGCCTGCCTCAAAAACATCCAAATAGTCTAACTATTGATGACGGGTGCAAAGCTATAACTGATGCTATACTGACAGCAGCAGAGGCTTCAATTCCTAAAACCAAAGGCCTTTTTAAAAAGCCACCTGTTCCCTGGTTCGACAGCGATTGCAAGAAAGCTATTCAAAATCGAAGAAAGGCCTTTAGAAAATTTAGAAATAACATGAATTTGGAGAATCATATAGAATATAAAAATCAGAGAGCCATATGCAGAATAATTATTAATGATAAGAAAAAGGAATCCTGGAAATCGTTTATTGGGTCAATCAATTCTTCTACCCCGAGCAAGGTTGTCTGGGACAGAATAAAAAAATAAGAGGAACCAGCTCTGCTTGCAGATATACTCTGATTTGTGAAGGGAAACTGAGTGACGATCCAGCTATAGTAAGTAGAACCTTTGCTGAATACTATTCGGAAAAATATACTGACACCCCTACACATGCCTCTGCTTATGAACAAATAGACTTCTCCACCAGTGAACCATATCAAGAGTACAACGCCCCCTTCTCTATTTGGGAGTTGCACTCTATACTGAAAGGCGTCAAAGGATCTTCACCTGGGCCAGACAATATACATTATGCTATGATAAAACACCTCCCAGAGACTACATTAGTTTGGCTATTGGACTTTTATAACCATATTTGGATAACAGGGGTCTTTCCAAGTGACTGGAATCAGTCCATTGTGATCCCGATTTTAAAAGCAGGTCAAGATAAGCGCCATCCATGCAGCTATAGACCGATTTTTCTTACCAGTTGCCTTTGCAAAATCATGGAGAGAATGGTGAACAAGAGGCTCATGTGGATACTCGAAAAGCACCAACGTTTACAAAACTTCCAATTTGGGTTCCGTAAAGGAAGGTCGACTACTGATCACCTAGCTCAAATGGAAGCTGAATTGCAATATGCATTTATCCAAGAAGAGCAGGCTGTTGCTGTATATTTCGATATGCAGAAAGCCTTCGACAAGACCAATAAAAGCTCCATTTTGAGGAATCTCCTTTCACTAGGATTTAGAGGCCCTCTTCCGAAATTCATCAAACAATTTCTTTCTCGGCGTTCTTTTCGTGTCCGCATTGGAACATTGTTGTCCAAGCACTGCAAGCAGATGAGTGGAGTGCCACAAGGATGTGTGCTAAGTAAAACACTGTTCGCTTTGGCCATAAGTGATTTAGGATTGAATCTTCCACGAGGAGTTAAAGCTATGCTCTTTGTCGACGACCTTGCAATCCTTTATAGAGCAAAGGAAATCCTATCAATTAAGACGAAGCTTCAAGATGCACTCGACCGTATAGATTGTTGGACTAAAACATCCGGACTGCGATTCTCTCCAGAAAAAACAAAATGTGTCCATTTCAGCCGAAAACGAAAGACACCACCGCCACCAGAACTTGTTTTAGGAGATCGGAAGCTACCATACGTAAACGTCTGCAAATTCCTGGGATTGATGTTTGATAGACCACTTACCTGGGGAGCTCACATAAAGTCACTAAAAGAAAGATGTACAAACAAATTAAAGATTCTGAAAGTACTAAGTGGAACTACTTGGGGAACGGACAGGGCTACAATGCTAAAAATATATCAAGCTCTAATAGTTTCCAAAATCGACTATGGCTGTTTTATTTATGCTTCCGCTTGCAGAAGTACACTAGCCGAGCTCGATACAGTACACCACACAGGAATACGCATCGCTACTGGTGCCTTTAGAACGAGTCCAACTCTCAGTCTTTGCGTAGAATCCGACCTCTTTCATTTCGAAGACAAAAACTAGCCATTAATTCCATCACAAAATTATACCCGCAAACAACAAACCCTGCCCACAAATACGTCTTTCAACCTAAATTCTGTTCAAGTTTTCAACTAAAAAGAAAAGCAACACTCCCATTATCAGTAAGAATGGCTTCTGCCGTAAATAAACTAAAATTGATCAATTTGAACATAATTAAAAATGATTGGACTTTTATACAACCGAAATTAAATCTTCGTAAAGAAAAAACAGAATATAAAGCACTCTTCGACAAAATAATTCTGGCTCTTCCTGAACACTTACTGATCTTCACCGATGGGTCGAAGACAGATTCATCAACGGCTTCTGCATTTGTCACCCCTGATGCTACCTACAAATGCAAGCTGTATCACCTCTGCTCCATATTCACAGCTGAGATAAATGCTATCGCAATGGCTCTACGACACGTTACGAAGTCACCATTTCTTATTGCGGTGGTAGTATCAGACTTCTTGAGCACCCTTAAAGCCATGAATAACATGTAGTACCCACATCATCCCGGAATTCACAGTATATTAGGAATTTTAAAAGAATTATACAATGCCGGAAAATCGTTACTTTTCATCTGGTCTCCCAGCCATGTAGGCATTAGGGGAAATGAAATGGCTGATAAGGCAGCGAAAGAAGCTCTTACACTTCCAGGACGCGGTAAAGCCTTCTTAACAGCTTCCGAATTAGCGCGACCATTGAAAGAAGCGATATCGCAGGATTGGCGAACCTTTTGGGACAACAGCCCCCCGAGCAAATTGAAGGCTATAAAGAAGGTCGAAGCAGGGAGCAGCTCAAACCGCAGCAGCCGCAGAGAGGAGGTGGTCCTCGCGCGGCTCAGGATAGGTCATACGAGGCTCACCCATCTACACCTGATAACCAAAGGAACTCTGCCAATATGTCAAAAGTGTGATGAGAGGCTAACTGTAGAGCATATCTTCCAGGGTTGTAGTTTCTACAGTCGAATATTAAGTAAAAAGAACATACCAGCAAACATATCGACATATATTTCGTGAATATATTTTCCTTTCTGTCCCAAGAAGGTTTTTTTAAATATATCTAATACATTCTTGCTCTATATCTATATATATATTCTTTTTATTTATTTACATATTTATTTATTTTATTTTTTTCCAACTTCCTAAATATCACAAAATAGTCCTAACTTAAATATTATTTTGTCTTGTTTTTTATTTGCCGAAAATCCTAATTTTGTGATTCGATCTCTTATCAAAGAATTTAAAAATATAAAATAAAAAATACGTACTACATATAGGATACTTAACGGCGTTGATAACCAATAGGTTTTACGCCCCTAAATCCAAATAACTAATTAACAACTAGTACTGTATATGTATTAAGCTTATCTGGTGGGCACTCTCTGGTGTTGTCTCTGGCCTATCTGCTGGATCAGTCCCTGCCGTCTCTGACGCTCTCTCAGACTCAGCACAGCATCCCATCTCGGTTTGTCTCACTATCCATCTGGTCGTCTGCCCTTCTCGATCTACTCTCGCCCTCTTGGCACACTACCCGACCTCTGTCCCCCTCCGAACTCTCCACTCGACTCTCTCCCGACTCTCTTCCCTTCTTCTTCCTCTCGACTCCGTATAAGTCTTCTTTCCCCCACTCTCTCCAGACTTCCTCTTATTGGCTAGCTGCCTCAAATTTCCAATCCTTTCTATATTTACCGTGTTTCCCAGCGGCCTCTTTGCCGGGGCAAAACCAGGGTTTATAGCCACAATTTTCTCTAACAATCTTCTCAGGTATTTCCCTGGGTGTTTGTCGGTCCTAAGCTTTACTTATTTTAAATTTCTAACAGAAGGTTTATGGCCCCAATAACTTACAAGGGGTATTTCCAATACCTAGCCGCCTTCAGGTAATACTAACCACCGGGTTGACGATATACAGTACTTTACATATTTTGATATTAAATTATTAATTCAATTTACTTTTGTTATCATGGCAGCATCCACAATACTTAGCAGAATAAATGAACGAGTCAGTATCCATATACATTAGCTTAAAATTTTCCTTTTTTTTAAAGTTTTCTCTTTTATACAATTGACTCATATATATATTTATATATATATATATATATATATATATATATATATATATATATATATAAATTCACGCCGATACGTGTATCGATGACTAATACCTCTTTTGTACGAAAATATAAGTCCCACCCGTTCCAGGGCACAACATATATTTCAAGGACGTATTGTTTAGGTTGGACGCCTATACACGTCCCGCACGGTTAAAGGGTTAAGTATGGTGTGGATGAGTTGCATAGGGCACTGCACGATTTAGTGTTATCGATCTGGGATCAGGAAACACTACCACGACGATGTAGACTACACTATTGACCAAGTTTTCACCCTCAGGACAATTCTGGAGCGGGGCCATGAGTACAAGATCCCGACACATCACCTTTTCGTCGACTTCAAATGTTCATTCGACAGTATAAATCGTCCTAATGTTTTATAAGGCTTTGAGAGAAGTAGGCATCCCAAGCAAACAAATACGTCTCGTGAAGCTGGCTATGAAGAACGTTAGGTGTCAGGTGCGGATCCAATCTGACTGCTCCGATGAATTTCCCTCTGACAAAGGACTAAGACAGGGAGACGGACTGGCATGTCACCTCGTCAACCTTGCACTGGAGAAAGTTGTTCGGAATTCCGGAATCCAGACAAGCCACACTATCTTCACATTTTATATACAGGTTTAATTGTATTCACCTGGGTCCTTGGCTTTTTGGTGATTTCACTGTATGAATGAGGCAATGGGGTAACGTCTTGTTGCTTCTTATCTAATAGGTCACTCTTCATTCTGTTGAAAAGTTCTCTAAACCCTGCCAAAGCATCCGTTGAACCCTTTTTCAGATCATTCCTCATATTACTAGATTCAGTAATAGCTTTACTGATGAATAAAAGGTTTTGCTCCAAAAGCTGATCATATTCGGTCGCCATCTTTAACCAAACTCCAGCAAAAATTTCATCAAAATCGGTCAAACGGAGGGGGTGCTTTATATAAAGAATTTTGTCTATTTTTTACGTTTTTCTCGATTTTCTCAAAAACGGCTCTAACGATTTTGATTAAACTCGCTATTTGGTGTATTTATATGCCCGCGATACGACAGTCAAAATTTCATCAAAATTGATCAATTGGAGGGGGCACTTTACTTAATAAATGTTGTCCCATTTTCATGAGTTTTTTTTTATTTACTCAAAAACGGTTTTAACGATTTTGATCATACCTGGTATTTGATATATATATATTTGTGACAGACAAAATTTTATTAGCCGTATTATGAAAATAAAAACTTTTATTAATTACTAAAAAGATCAATTTTACTCAAGAGAGTGAATACGTGATGTTAAAATTTTTGAAGCATCGCCGGAGTGTAAAAATATGGTATAAGATAATGGTCTATAATTAATATAGGTAAATTTTGGTCTAGAAACTTTTGTTCCATAATCAATTTTTGAAAACAATATAAAGCGATTTTAGACAGTAATCGTTCTTGATTTCCAGAAAGGCATAAGAGACGTAAATACACCTATCGATTCACCTTCTCAATGTATTTGCAAAAAGCCACCCGTAGTAAAAAACAAGAAAGCAGTCAAAAACACTCGACTGTAGGTGAAATTAATCCCTTCATAAATAAATTAGGAATATTGAATCGAAAAGTTCTGAGAAGCATCAAATTTTGCTATACAGATACTCTATAACTTATGGAGATATAAGATATACTTAAATGTGGAAAAATGTGTGAAGTTGAGGATTGGCGTTGACATATTATCGAAACACGTCCATTTCTAATCTAAGTAAGTTCGTAAGTGAAAGTTGTGTGTTGCGCGCATCGTACCAGATTTTTTTATTTATTGTTATGGTAATAATAACTGAAACCGCTTATTTTTCATCGAATCTTGAAGTAATAACTGACTTAACCGATTAATCAATTTAATCAAACACTCAATAATTGAAAGACTGCGAATTTTCAAAGTGGCTTGCCTGGGAGTCGGACAAGGTGATGGAGTGAAAAAACAATTACTTTTAATTTTTTTTAAGCAATTATAAATTTAGTTTGGATCTAAAACATAGCCTCCATAGAAAAACAAAAGAAGTGAAATAGTTCCTATTTTTTCTAGTAATTAGCTCTCATTTTAGTGGTTGAAAATGGACCGGACGTACGATTTACACATTTTCAGACAATAACTCTATTATGTCCTTTACATTACTTTTCGTCGTAGATTATGATTTTTGGGATCTCTTTAACTGTAAAGATAATGTAATTATTGATAAATTACATTTATCAATTAAAAATTACATATTAATGTAAAGATTGTCCAACTCATTTCTTTTTTTTCATTTATTTATTAATATAATATTTTTTTATTTTATGGAAATTCAGGTTTCATTTTAAATAAATTTGAGAGTTAACTAGCTCTGAACATACGATTTATCTTAATTCGATGTATGTGCATGAAGGCATGGGTTGATCCAGTCGTTTTAAAGGGAGGGCTGCAGCCAATCTGCCAATCAGCTTTTTTACCTTTATGTTCCTTCCCTACAAGTAAAATGGTGCTTGTTCTGTATATTTTTTGTTCTTTACCTATCTTCCTTACTTGTGGCAAAACATTTTCAAATGCGGGCTGCAGCCCCCATAGCCCTCCCCCTTGATCCGCCAATGCATGAAGGTTGAAATCCCACATGACAAATCCTTTCCATATGCCCTTTGGCTCAAAAGAGAGAAATCCCTGAGAGAGGACTGTTGTTGCAGGTAGGCCCAGCCGAGACGGAAGTATCTTGAGGGGCGACTCCGAGATGTGGGGGGAGTCTCCTCACGACCCGGAGGAAGCAATTATGGAAGAGTTCAAACGGCTCGAGGTAGGTCCCATCTAAAGTGATGTTCATCTACTCCAACCTTGAAATGCAGGGATGATATTTAATGTATCATTATAATTATACATTATATAATATATGAAAAAAGTTGTAATGTGTGATATTTTTATAGTAAAATCAGCTCCTTTTTCGAATCATAAAACTAAGCGGGATCCGGATTAAAATTATTTAACATTATAATATTCAACCAATTCCAAGAGTAATTTTGATTTTTTAGTTAGGTAGAGAAGGCTAAGGAGATTAGGATTTTTTAAAAAGTTATTTTTATTTTTCCAATGATGGCCATATTGTTTTCGAACAAATACATATTTTTAGCTATTTCAGTGTTCTGCTTCAAATCAAATATCTCCTCTTTTACTCATACTAGAACATTCAAATAAAGACCAATCTCTGTAGGAAGGTCTGACCTTTAATGAAGGTTATTACAACTATTAACTTAAAACTAAGTTTTACGGTTCATGTACCACTTCAAAGTTCTAAGCGGTAATTTAAAAAAACGGGATTAAAACAAATTTTTAGGTCCATTTTATTGTCGATCAAACGCGTATTTTTTTTTCTACTTTTTTGCTCTGCTTCAAATCAAATATCTCCTCTTTTACTCATCCTAGAACATTTTAATTGAAAGCAATCTCTTGTTCTCTAAAAAGATCTGTACTTTAAGAAAGGTTGTAACAAGTATGAACTTAAAACTAAGTATAACGGCTATGTACCCCTTCAAATTTCCAAGCGGTAATTCTAAAAAGCTCGTTTTCAAAATATATTTTTACTAGAAGGCAGATGACTAAGGGTTTATTTTTTTATTTGATAGATAAAGGTGGGTTCTCCAAATTTGAGCTATGGACTTTTTTTAATTAATGCACTAAAAACAAATAGCTCACTAATTAACATAAGATCTAACCACAGCAAAGAGTAGGGGATCAGGGGGGCAAGTACAACATTAGGCAAGCATTGTGTAATAAGATTTCACGGCTTCTTAATGCTAACCAGACATAAAAGTAAAGGTAAATTTATGTATAGTGGCTTCAATAACCTGCACTAGATTAATTTCAATATAATAAATTGGAAAAAAAAGGAAAGAAAATAATATATACCATACTGTTTTATTGCTTTGGATATTTTAGTATTTTTCAATATTTTATATCCTTGCAATTAGTTGACAAATTCAATTCTCTACCAAGGGACTAAATCTGGGCTAAATTGCAAGTTATTATTTTCTTGCCCGACAGAGATATCAAGCTTTAAACTTTCGAAATTTTAGAAATTTCAAGATTTCAAAAAAAAAGTTGTTTATTCTATTGCATCAACTTTTAATGGTCTGCAATAGAATAATTTGTGCTGAATTAATTTTACAATGGATACAGATTATATGATGAGTGGACTGTATAAAATGTTTGTAATAACAAAACCTTTTACTGGAGTAAGGCTTTAATTAGCTAAAGAAATTCACATCTTTTACAATGAATAGAAAGGTAAATAATTGAACATTTTAAACACATGTTAAAATACAGAACACTGAATATTTAAGTCATATTATGACATTCTTCCCCCCTTTATTCTAAAACATAAACCTTCAAGTATGAAGGCAGCCGCTTGGTCCTTGTCGACTTTCGTAGAGATGTGATGTCCTCTCTTGATGTGATATTATCTGCAGATTCTGGAGTATTTGTTTGAATTAGAGGATCTTCAGAATTATTCTGCTCAGGTTGGTCTGTCAATGTCGGTCCCTCTTCAGGTTCCTGTGTTTGATTTAGAGCCGGATTTCCTTCCGTTTGAACATGTTCTTCAGCTGGGGCTAGATGTCGAAGATTAACTGTTGTCTCCCCGCCATAAGGAAATTGAACTAAGGCATAGTCAGGATTGGCATCGAGCAAAGTAACTTCTTCAACAAGAGGTTCATACTTGCTCTGTCGTACATGTTTTTTCATCAGCACCTTCCCAGGAGTCGTTAGCCAAGAAGGTACAGATACGCCAGATTCCAATCTTCTTTTGAAATTAAACATTTTCTCATGCGGCTTATTGTTCGTTGCAGTACAGAGAAGCGAGCGTAGAGAGTTCAAAGCATCAGGCAGTACTCTTTCCCATTGAGAAATCCCTAACCCTTTTGTCCGAAAGGCCAAAGTTATAGTCTTCCAGATGATACCATTATAAGGCTCGACCTGTCCGTTTCCACAAGGGTTATATGGTGTCGTTCTACTCGTTGCAATTCCTTTTGAGTGAAGATAAGAATGTAGTTCCTCAGACATAAACGATGTGCCTCTGTCCGTGTGAATATAAGAGGGGCATCCGAACATACGAAAACATGGTTTAATGTTCGGCCTTAATGAGATGTAGCCTTAATGAGATTTATGAAATCGAAGTTTAATTTCAGCACATACTCTGCAAGTTTGGGTTATGTTCCTAACTTCTTCAATTGAATAAGGAAGGTTCTGACTTTTAATCCAGTGCGCCATTCTTGTAATTCTAGGGTGACACAAATTATTGTGGAGCGTGACCAGTTTGTCTATAGAATGGGTTAAACTGCATACCCGCAAAAGTTTATCGGCGGCCACGTTTTCTTTTCCCAGTCTGTAGATGATGTCGTAATTATAAGCGGAAAGTTCCAACCTCCACCGGACTAACTTCTCATTTCTTATCTTGCCGGCGCACAGTGTCACGAGTATACGGGTTAAGAATTCAAAATACTATCTTTTTCTTCACAAGGTTTATTATATTTTTAGGCTACTAAACAACAAAAATATGACAGAAGAAATAATTTATTAAGATATAAAATTACATAAAATGAATATAGAGACTTATAGGATATATACAAATTAATACGAATACAATATATACAAACTTATTCCTCTCCAAAATCACTGGATTGTAAACTAATATTATAATTTTCTCTTAAAATTAAGTATGTTGAAACATTTTCGTAAATTTTTGAATATTATTCGGAGCTAACCTTTCTTAAAGTTGACAAATATGGATGCGATGAAAGGAGAAGCATTTTCATAAGATAAATATTTGTATCAATACGAGAAGTTTTCCTTGTATTGTGTTTTCTTAGGTACCTTATGTTCTTGTGTCGGCCCTCCAATGCTTTTTCTGATAATTACCCAATTGGAGTAATGAAAAAAGAAATATTTTCGGGTCCATGTAAAAGCAATTTATGCGAAGATACTGGCATATAACACCAAGAATCATGTCTCAGATATAAATCTTTAGTTTCACTAATCAATTCTGTGAACTTCGGTATATTAATTGATTTTACACTAGAAACTACTTTCAAAATGGTGCCCAAATTAATTAATTATTTTATGTCAAGGCCGGTAATTTCACTGCTTAATTTTGGAATTCCGAAAAATCCTCGGGCGTTATTACGGAACTCATCTGTGTTCTGCGGTTCATTAAATTTTTGTTTGTACCTGCTTTGTCCCGAACTGCCGTCAAATCCCCATTTGCTGATCAATGTTAGTGGCCGACCGGAATAATCATCGGTAAGTTTGATTATGGACTTGGCTGTTTTATCAAGTGTTTCCTGTAGATTTACTTCACAGTGGGTTTCTGATGTTTCATTCAGTGATGGCAAAAGTTGTTTTTCTGCCCGTTTTGCTCATAATAGCTCGGTAAAATGATTTGGCTGTAACTATTCATTGTGTTCCTTAAAATATTATATTTACGGAAACTAAGTCGTAAATCCATGTAAAGGGCCAAAACATTTAGTGGTAGTAAAGCTGGATTTCTGCTTGATTATTATCTTGGTTACAAATTTCAAAACCATCATCGGTCAGTTTAATATTTTTATTTAACCAATGTTCGTATTTTTTTTCGAATTTAACAGAAGACCTGCCACATTGGTCCCACTTTTTTTTTAATATCTAGGCAAAACAATCTCACGAATTTTCTTATATTATATCTATATTAACTTTTGCGGGACATTCAGATAAATTATATTCTTGTACTAATATATCAAATAAAGCTTCGTTTTTGGTGCTACGGTCAAGACTGCGCCAGACATCGTACAGTTGAGAATTGGTTTTGAAATCTAAAACCACAAAATCAACGTAAGGAGCGGGCGGGAGCAGACAAACTAGGTATCAAAATAAACGTGAAGAAATGTACTATTTATGGTAAAAAAATGGAAACACCGTTTTTTTACGTTTTTTAGAAACACTATTCTAAAGTTGAAATATTGATGAAAATTTCTTACGTAATCATAAACAATAGAACTTACCCATTTTCGCACTTTTGGTCAAGTTTAGTCACTGAACAATTCAATTAAGACTTACACTTTAACAGGTAAAAAAAAAGAATGATAATGTTTCTGTAATAAGATAGTAATTGCCAAAGGAAATATTTACTAACCGAGCCAGTTTTATTCTTTCTATTTTTGTCCATACTTCAAGTTAATCCTAAGCTTTAATCCTTTGTTTTTATATTGGAATTCTGACGTTTTCTTTCTGTTCTAAGATTCTAATTTTTATATAAACCCACATAAATCTTTTTTTCAAACTTAATTTTTTTGATTTTTGAACACTGCTCGTCGTGTTGAAAAACAACAACAACAAACGTCGTGTGCGGCGTGTTGAAAACGAACGCGACCGATTTTTGATCCGTAAGCAAAGTGAACCTTTTTCGTAATAAAAATGCCGCAATTTTCGCAAGGCTTCGACATTAGCGCAGGCTTCCTTCTCAACTGATGACTGATGCTGCTCAGATTTGGACAGGAGTTGGAAAAAAATGCGACGGGTCTTTTGTTTTGCGTGAGAATGGCTGCAATCGCATAATCAGATGCGTCAGTTTCGATGCTAAATGGCTTACCTTTTTCTACGTTCACAACAAATGCGTTAGCAACACACGTCTTTAATTTTTCGAAGTCTTTGATTTGATTTATTCAGGACCGAGAGGGAATATCTTGCAAGAGTTCAACAGATGTATTTTCTCAGAGAAACGAGTAATCCATCTGGAATAAGAAGAGAACATTCCAATTGCGCGTTTTAAGGATTTATTTGTATCTGGAATGGGTAAATTCATTAACGGTTTTAATCTATCAGGATCTGGTTTCAGTGTATTGTTTTCGATACTATACCCTAACAATTTTATGGACTTATGACGAAATTTTGATTTTTCCTCATTTATAGAGAGGTTATTAACTAAGCAACTTCCATGAACATAAAACATAAACCATAAAATACAACATACATTTTAATTTTAAAAATGTTAACATAATGATTTTACAACATACATTTTAACCACACTGTGCATGGACTTAAGTCCATCATCAGAGTAGTGAGTGCTTAAAAAACTTAATATTTATCGCTTACTTATCAATAACAAAAAAAAACAATTTAATAAAACAATTATTTATAATTATTTTACATAAATAAAAATATTATTTATATCTTTTTATTGAGTATTAAATTCTATAATAATAATCCCATTATTGTACTTTGTGTAATAAAGGAGGTATAGAGGATTTGGACCATTATGTTGGTGTATGTCCAGTTTTGATGGAATTGATGGTAAGATGGGTAGGCAAGGCAGTATTGTCTACAGAGGAATTCATTGAATATTTGAATTCATTGATTGGCAAGCATTGTACAACTATCATATTAGAGCTTGGAATTACAGGTATCTCCTTATTGCAGAATTTAATACTCAATAAAAAGATATAAATAATATTTTTATTTATGTAAAATAATTATAAATAATTGTTTTATTGAATTGTTTTTTTTTTTTTTTTTTTATTGATAAGTAAGCGATAAATATTAAGTTTTTGAAGCACTCACTACTCTGATTAAAATGTATATTGTAAAATCATTATGTTAAAATTTTTTAAATTAAAATGTATGTTGTATTTTTATGGTTTATGTTTTATGTTCATGGAAGTTGCTTAGTTAATAACCTCTCTATAAATGAAGAAAAATCAAAATTTCGTCATAAGTCCATAAAATTGTTAGGGTATAGTATCGAAAACAATACACTGAAACCAGATCCTGATAGATTAAAACCGTTAATGAATTTACCCATTCCAGATACAAATAAATCCTTAAAACGCGCAATTGGAATGTTCTCTTCTTATTCCAGATGGATTACTCGTTTCTCTGAGAAAATACATCAGTTGAACTCTTGCAAGATATTCCCTCTCGGTCCTGAATAAATCAAATCAAAGACTTCGAAAAATTAAAGACGTGTGTTGCTAACGCATTTGTTGTGAACGTAGAAAAAGGTAAGCCATTTAGCATCGAAACTGACGCATCTGATTATGCGATTGCAGCCATTCTCACGCAAAACAAAAGACCCGTCGCATTTTTTTCCAACTCCTGTCCAAATCTGAGCAGCATCAGTCATCAGTTGAGAAGGAAGCCTGCGCTATTGTCGAAGCCTTGCGAAAATGGCGGCATTTTTTATTACGAAAAAGGTTCACTTTGCTTACGGATCAAAAATCGGTCGCGTTCATTTTCAACACGCCGCACAGTGTGACGAGCAGTGTTCAAAAATCAAAAAAATTAAGTTTGAAAAAAAGATTTATGTGGGTTAATATAAAAATTAGAATCTTATAACAGAAAGAAAACGTCAGAATTCCAATACCAATACCTAGTTTGTCTGCTCCCGCCTGCTCCTTACGTTGATTTTGTGGTTTTAGATTTCAAAACCAATTCTCAACTGTACGATGTCTGGCGCAGTCTTGACCCTGGCACCAAAAACGAAGCTTTATTTGATATATTAGTACAAGAATATAATTTATCTGAATGTCCCGCAAAAGTTAATATAGATATAATATAAGAAAATTCGTGAGATTGTTTTGCCTAGATATTAAAAAAAAGTGGGACCAATGTGGCAGGACTTCTGTTAAATTCGAAAAAAAATACGAAGATTGGTTGACTAAAAATATTAAACTGACCGATGATGGTTTTGAAATTTGTAACCAAGATAATAATCAACCAGGACCTTCGCGTGGAAGACCGCAAGTAAGTTTCGCGGAAGCATCATATTCTACAAAAAAGAGACGAGTTGCGGATTTAGTAACGACGAAAGCTCCGGAAGAAATAGAGTTTGACGCTTTGCTTACTTCTAAGAATAAAACAAGCAGAAATCCAGCTTTACTACCACTAAATGTTTTGGCCCTTTACATGGATTTACGACTTAGTTTCCGTAAATATAATATTTTAAGGAACACAATGAATAGTTACAGCCAAATCATTTTACCGAGCTATTATGAGCAAAACGGGCAGAAAAACAACTTTTGCCATCACTGAATGAAACATCAGAAACCCACTGTGAAGTAAATCTACAGGAAACACTGGATAAAACAGCCAAGTCCATAATCAAACTTACAGATGATTATTCCTGTCGGCCACTAACATTGATCAGTAAATGGGGATTTGACGGCAGTTCGGGACAAAGCAGGTACAAACAAAAATTTAATGAACCGCAGAACACAGATGAGTTCCTTAATAACGCCAGAGGATTTTTCGGAATTCCAAAACTAAGAAGTGAAATTACCGGCCTTGACATAAAATTAATAATTAATTTGGGCACCATTTTGAAAGTTGTTTCTAGTGTAAAATCAATTAATATACCGAAATTCACAGAATTGATTAGTGCAACTAAAGATTTATATCTGAGACATTATTCTTGGTATTATATGCCAAGTTTATAAGGCATACATGTTTATAAGCAGAAAGCTAAATAGATAATAATACTGAATCATTTAATTCTCTATATATGATCCTTTACCTAATAAACTATTAAATAAACGATTCATATAAAAATTAATTAAAAATATCCTGAGTGATGTGATTTATATTTTTTTATTCTTACTAATAAAGATAATCTCATGCTCATGCATAAAAAAAAAAAAAAAAAAAAAGAAAAAAAAAAATTATTCGATTAACTTACTTTGGTCAGGTGTTATATATTTTTTGGCCTCTAAATCACAAAATTTTCCCACTAAGCATCAAACACCGATACCGATGGTTGAATACAATTCCTCAGTCTAGGTTTTTTCCAGATGGATATGATTTTTCAGAAGGTTGTATAATTCGTCGAATGACGAGATTGATATTCTAAAATCATTGAAAAACCTTTCATCATCGTTTCTTAAATTAGGAGACAAAGAGTAAAAGGCTCCAACTTCCTCTCTCTTTTTATTAATAAGATGAACCCAAAAAAGTCTATTTTTTCGTTACCCCTCCATAGATGGTAACGTTCCCACCGATCGGTAATTTTGCCGCTTTAAAATAATGTAGCGCTTACACACTGGGCGGTAAAATTAGCGATCTGTAATTTTGCCGCTGCTGCTCTAACTAAAATAATAAACATTGGGCGGTAAAATTACCGACGCTAAATTATTCAATCGCAGATCTTACACCCTGCTACAAATCATTTTCGTTTTGCTATATTGACGATGATGAAAGGTTTTTCAATTATTTTAGAATATCAATCTCGTCATTCGACGAACGGCACTACCTACTGAAAAATATATCCAACGGAAAAATACTGGACTGAGGAATTGTATTCAACCATCGGTATCGGTGGTTCAACCATCGGTATTTTTCCACGGCTAAGTGGAAAAATTTTGTGATTTAGTGGCCAAAAAATATATAGTACAGTGGACCATGAAGAGCAAGCGAAAAAATAGCCTTATTTGGTTTCATCCGATTAATAAAAGGATGGTTCTCTGGAGCCTTCTACACTTTGTTTCCTGATTTAAGAAATGACGAGGCAAAATTACCGACGAATGCAGTGGCATTGGGCGATAATAAAAGTGCTCAAAACAAACCTGAAAATCAATTTCACTTAAATATTTAAATAAGTTTAGAGTTCAGGTTCTACTAAACTCAAACATCACCTTGCTCCTATTTCCATCACTTAAAGTCTCATTCCACACGAGTGAGGGAGATATGTAGGTTTTTGAGGTTACATTAAAGTAGACCATTCCATGTCAGTCTCTTATGAACAGCATTTATGGGTTATTGAAATCCCTTGTAAACCTATAAATTAACTGTAATGTAACGTGAATCAAACTCACCTTTTAGGAAATATCAGTGGGTGAGGGAGATAGGAGATGAAACGACGCCCACTGTTTTAACCGATAAAAACACCCTCATGAGGAAACGAGAGCAGAACTTCTGTGAAAAAGTTTATCCTTGTTGAGACGGAAATGTCTTACAATGTGGCCAGCAATGAATTATAATGAAATAAAGGTTTCCAAAGTTTTGAGGCCCGATTTCAAAACAATGTGAGGGAGATAGTTTGCATCTATGGGACAGGTAGATTATGGATCATAACTTTTTTTTCTATAATACGAAAATAGCAATATACCGTAAAACCAAATAATTAAGACCTTCTAACAAGTATGGAAAAAAACTAGGCTATAAATAAAAGAATTTATATCTTTTTTCCGCCATCAAAGACAGCAACTTAAGCTTTGGGACAGGTGAGGGAGATATTGACATTTTAAGTTTAAATTTAGGCCTATAAACAAATCGTTACTGAGATAAAAAATCTTGAACAACAAGCTGAGGTTTTCTATTAACCAGTTGATGCAATTGAATTATTAGCAATTTCACACAAATAATATAATCTCATTGGGACATAAATTTGTATGTATTGGGAGAATGACCCATATAATAATGCTAATTCCAAGGTTAGGGATGAAATTTTGTACTATGTGTTGGGTTTTGGGGTAAAAAGAAGAACAAAGAGGTAAGAAAAAACAACCTGCTGTTTATTACAAAAAGAATAAAATCCAAACAAAAAATTGTGTAGCTCTTCTTCTGCCGCTGCCCCACAGTGATCACAAATCTCTGCAATTAAGACAGTCGGGGATCGATCAAAACTGAAGGAGAACCCAACACTGTTGAGAACTGACAGTTAGCCGGAAGTTGATTACTGCACCCCTGATGGTTACCGGAAAACAGCTGAAGATGCTGTGTCCTTTGCTGGGAGGTGCAAGCTGATGATGGTGCTCTGGCTAACAGTTTTCTGTTCTCAGCTATCTGCCAGCTCTGCAGGGTTCCCCAGTTCAGCTCACAGTTTGGCATGAAAAGTACAGAGTAAATTAATATTATAAAATAAAATTTGCTGTAGTAGAATACAAGAGAGCTATACGTAGAATTAGCTAAGGTACAATAACAGGTAGCTAAATTACAATAAGGAATAGCTAAATTACAAAAAAGAATAGCTGGCCAGCTAATTAAAGACATATACAATTGAATAAAAAATAAAACATTTTCATAGAATAAAGTTACGATTGAAAGCTTCAGTACAAGTTGGTGCAACAGAAGTGCTGGACTGCGAAGAGAGTCCGCCTGCAGGCTGGCAGAGTACCCAGAGTAGAAACGGTAGAAACGAAGATCTCCGCAGCATGAACACAGCAATCTCATCTGGCGTGGTCTTGGTTGCCCATAGAAGAATTTTCTCCCCTCGGAAGTAAGCGGTTTGAAGATAGCCAAGATGGCGGTGGGTCGACAAAGTGACCGCAAGGAAAGCCCAAGAGACCTGGCAGCTGGTCTGAAAAGCGTGGGGAGATGTGTTCTCTGCAACTGGCAAACGCAAAAAGACGTGGTCCCTGGTATCTGGTAAGGACAAAGGGCCGAAGCTGCCCGCGCTTATATAGGGCCTAGGGATTAGGCGCTGGCTTTGCGTGGTAGTTCGCGAAAACTTCGGAAAACTAAAAATATACAATCTTTAAAATGAAGGAAAACTACTATTATAAGCACGGCATAAATAAAAGCTGGTAATCAGAGGTGATCCTAGATTTTATTGAACATAATTGGACAGCTAAAAGTGCTCAAAACGAGAAAAACAATAAAAAGAGAAAAAATTCAGAGACTGCTTTGAGCTTTTGAACGTGAATGCGTAACCTGTCGCAAGGATAACCATAAGTAGTGAAAAATGCTTAAATTCCCACAAATAAAACGAGTTATAGTGAAAAAACTATAGAAACATGATCTGGACGGTGTAAATAGATGACACAAGTGTTATTATAAGAAAAACATCACGGTAACATAAGATTGGCAAACCACGTTGTAAGTACAGTAAATGTTTAAATTTAGTATATTAGAACGTTTAGGGAGTTTAACCATTTGGAAATGAAGAATTAACAAAAGTTAACGTGTCTAAATATACTCGTAATAAGCAAAACCAAAATCTTCTAGAAAGGAAATAAACATAAAACCAAAAGTTCATTTAGAATGTTTAAAGAGTTCAATCGTTTAGAAATGAATAATTGACTGGAAATTAGTATGTTTAAATAGCAAAAACAAAATCGTAATCTTCTAGGAAGGCTATAAACATAAAACCAAAATTTTTAAAACATAAAAATTCTTCAAGTTTTGATAAAAACTTAACACTATGTTATGGCTATTGCAGATCAGTTTATAAAATAACATATTTATGACATTGTAACACTTATGTGGGTTAAAGAATATTTATTAACAGAAATATTCAGTTATCACAATGCCAACGAATTATTAAAACTTAAATATATGAGCAGGTTACAAAATCGATAACTTTATCACACACAATCATATGACTTGAGCAACACATTCAAGACACAGACTTCAACTAACTCGTTCAGTCTCTGCCCCTTATTTATATCGTAAATAGTGGGGCCTGGAATATTCTAGAACAATGTCGGCAGTTCTCCGCCATCACGGAATGATCTAGACAAAAACAGTTCGTTCCAACAACTTATTTTGTTCCAGCAAGCGGTCCGGGAGGTTACGCCATATGTTTTTTTTTATTTGCTTATCGATTTATCGTTACACTGCCACCTCCTTAGAGACATTCCTCCTGGATGTCTTCTTTTCCATGCGTGTCTACTCCCTAGGTCGAACGAAAGGTCTCTTCCGTAATCCGCTGCACCTGTTCTTCTTCGTGGTTCCTTGCATATGGCGCCAAGCGATTATAATGGACGATCATAGGCCTTCCTTTGTGATACTTGGAGACCCTGTAGATCACATCGTTGATGCGCTTCTTTACCACGTAGGGTCCCTCCCTGCAACTTTGGGCAAAATCCTCGCTTTCTTCTTGGGTTATAGAGCCAAACGAGGTCTCCTTCTTGGAACCCGCCCGGATCGGCTTTACTATCGTAGTGTCTCTTCATTCGGTCGCTGGCGAAACGAAGATTCTTGCGAACTAGCTCGTGCGTGTATTCTATTCTCTTCTGGAGTCCGGATACATAGTCTTACCCAGATACATCCACCCCAGGTTTGCTGCCAAAAATGAGGTCACAAGGTAACCTCATCTCTCGACCGAAGAGAACTCTCGTAGGTGTCTGTCCAGAGGATTCATTAACTGCAGAGCGGTAGGCCATGAGGAAGTATGGGATCTGACGGTCCCAATCTCGTTGATGGTCAGAGGTTACTTTGGAAAGGTACTTTATAAGGGTTCGGTTCATCCGTTCTACAATTCCGTCAGACTGTGGATGGAGGGCCGTAGTCCTGGTCTTTCGAATCCCAAGCCTCTTGCAGACTTCCTGGAACAATGTGCTCTCAAAGTTCCTCCCCTGATCTGAGTGTAGTTCAGTTGGTACTCCGAAACGGGTGATGAACTCCTTCACCAAAACGTCAGCCAAGGTAGCAACCTCTTGGTTAGGGACAGCATATGCTTCCACCCACTTAGAAAAACAGTCCACGATTACAAAAACGTACTTATTTCCAGCTTCACTTTCTGGGAATGGTCCTAATATGTCCATGGCTATCCTCTCGAAGGGGCTCCCCGCAATATACTGCTGCATCCGAGCGCGGCGTTTGCGAGCTGGTCCGTTGCTTGCAGAGCAGGTGTTACATTTACGGCACCAATCCCTGACATCCTCAGAGCAGTTCACCCAGTAGAACCGTTCGCGTACTTTCTGGAGTGTTTTCGTCACACCAAGGTGTGCTCCCGACACTTCATCATGCAGCAGACGAAGTACCTCCGGCACGCAGGTCCTCGGTATCCGAAGCTGCTTCCTGGATAGGCTGCCGTCTAAAAAATTGGCTGATAATCTTTTTAAAGTTAGAATAAAAAAAAAAAAAAATGATTTGGGCCCCTCTTATAGAGTTTGGAATACATATTGTTGTGGGCTATGGATTCAGATAACAAATAAATACTAATTCTGAAAAACTGCAATTTGTTGTGGAATTGGTTAATCCATAATTTCAAATATACATTTACAAACTTTAATGTTCAATATTTATTATGATTTGTAGGTAAATTACACTGAACTGCTGAGTGAGATTGATGATTATCTTGCAAGGGGTGAGATGTGGCCTGACCAGAAACTCCCTAGAAACATAGGAAGAGCTTTGAAACTTCTCAACTTGAGGCAGATTATTACTGAAGTTGAATCTTCTGCTGCATCCTGTAAAGCCTGTAGACTTGGTTAGCGAATAACTTACTGTTATTTACTTTTTAATATCTTAGTTGTTACATGACATTCATGTAAACTAAAGTCTTAGACTTTATTTACTTTCTACCTGCATAAAGAAATTTCAATCATTTTTTTTTTTTAAATTTTCCTGTTTAAAATACATACAATACAAATTTTTCATCAATTGATTTACAGCATTATTTATTACAAAAACGCAAAAACGCATCCTAAAGTAATGTTTAAATAATTAAACTTCTTATAGTTATCTCTTGTTACTTTAACTTAGATCTATCAATTTTAATAACTAACCCCTTTTAATGTTGTTTATTGATTTTAGTAGTGGGACTTCTGCAGCATTTCATTAGAGCAGGAAAAACCAAAGAATATATAGTACAAATATCTTACAAATTTTGTGTCATCCTTAAAATCCTAACTCAGAGGGTTTGTAAAGGAATCGCTGAGCTTTTTGTAGTAAGTGATTAATAATAAATTTTATTGTTGTAAACAGAGTTGGGCATATTTATATTTATAAATACGAATACGAATTTATTTTTATCTTAATTTTAATGTAAATACGAATATAAATTTATTTATATCACAACATTTGTGAATATGAATACAAATAAATTCGTATTTCTGTAATCGTTGAATAATGGTAACATTACTAAACTGAAATGAGTGAAGAAAGTGAAACATTTTGCAATAGAGTGAAGAAAGTGATTACTTTCTTCACAAGTGAAGAAAGTGAATTGCCTTCTTAATTAGTAATAAGTATAAATTAAAAAATAATTTGAAGTTGGAAATTAAATGCTTTTAAATGTTTCTTAACATTGTAAGAATTTATTTTAACAAAATAAATTGAAATGTGAATGAATTATTGGTGGAAATAATCAATATATTTTAAAATTTATATATAATAATAATTACCTTCCTTGTTTATAACCTGCACTTGTTTATAACTGCACTACTTCACAACCATGCTTATAACCTACCAACAACATACCATAATCTTCACAACATCCTAATTTTGTTCATATTCTGGTTAGATCTGATCATGTATTACACGATTACAGCAAAAATTTAATATTACACTCGTGAAAAAAGTAGAATTTACAACTCTCGTTAAATTACCACACTCGCCTCGCTCGTGTGGGTAAACGTTTCACTCGAGTTGTAAAATGATCTACTTTCGTCACTTGTATAATAAATAACTAATTTTTAAGTGTGAATATAAATAAATTCAGTTTACAATGATTTTATTGTGGTAAGCCAACGTTTCGATCCAACTTGTGGATCTTCATCAGGGCTAAAAGAAAACAAATATATGAGTATCTATGCAAGAGGGTGACAGTAGATGGATACATTACAGAACTGATAATAATATAAAAGATGGTAATACACCATCTAATAATACATAATGGTAATAAATCATCATGAAGATCCACAAGTTGGATCGAAACGCTGGCTTACCACAATAAAATCATTGTAAACTGAAAATCCTGACCATCATTTAACCTATCGTAATTGAAGAACAGTTGACTATCTCTCACCTCTAAATAAATTCATATTCACAGGTGTGAATACGAATTTATTCATATATACAAATTTTTCTGTAAATAAAAATAAATTCACAGGAAAAATTGTGAATATTCACAAAAAAATGTGAATATTTATATATAAGTCTGTGAATTCGGCCGTATTTACAAATAGACATGTGAATATGGAAAAATTCACAAATTGAATTGTGAATTTCTACTAAATTCATAATTTCCCAATAAATTAGTAAAATTCTTTCGGATTTCTCCATATTGGTATAATCGATCTTGGTGTTGGCTATATGGTTATCTGAGGTGCTGATTATGAAAATGATATCAATTTTGAGATTCCGCCTTTAGGTATCGATTTGTTATAACTTGCGCGATATAATCGATCTTGGTGTCGGATATAGGGTTATCTGAGGTGCTGATTATGAAAATGATATCGATTTTGAGATTCTGCCGTCAGGTATCGATTGATTACAACGTGCGTGAAACAACCGATCTTGGTGTCGGCTATAAGGTTACCCGAGGTGCTGATAATGAAAATATTATCGATTTTGAAATTACGCCGCCAGCTATCGATTTATTACAACTTGTGCGATATAATCGATCTTGGTGTCGGCTATAGGGTTATCTAAGGTACTGATCATGAAAATGATATCGATTTTGAAATGCCGCCGCCAGCTATCGATTTATTACAACATGCGCGATATAATCGATATTGGTGTCGGCTATAGGGTTATCTGAGGTGCTGATGATGAAAATAATATCGAGCTTTTGATTCCGCTGTCGAGTCAACGTATTTTTAGGTATATTTTTAATTTTAAACACGAATATGAAGTTAATCATACTCTGATTTTTATGTCGATATAATAACAAATTTAATCATTATTATTATCATTATTGTACCCACAATAATGATTATATAAATATAATGTCGACATAAAAATATAAGTATAAAATTAAAAATATACCTACCTTACAACATAACTTAATATTACGTTACTTGTAATAAATCGAAAACATAACGATTTTCATAATCATACCTACAATAACCTAGTAGCCGATCGAATATCGATTATATCGCTTATGTTGACTTGACAGCGAAATCAAAAAATCGATATTATTTTCACAATCAGCACCTCAGTTAACCATATGGCCGACACCAAGATCGATTATATCGCGCATGTTGTAATAAATCGATACCTGGCGGCAAAATTTCAAAATCGATATTATTTTCATGATCAGTACCTCAGATAACCCATAGCCGACACCAAGATCGATTGTATCACGCAAGTTGTAATAAATCGATACCTAAAAGCGGAATCTCAATATCGATATCATTTTTATAATCAGCACCTCGGATAACCCTATAGCCAACACCAAGATCGATTATATCGCGCATGTTGTAATAAATCGATACCAGGCGGCAAAATTTCAAAATCGATATTATTTTCATGATCAGTACCTCAGATAACCCTATAGCCGACACCAAGATCAATTGTATCACACAAGTTGTAATAAATCGATACCTGGCGGAGGAATTTCAAAATCGATATTATTTTCATGATCAGTACCTCAGATAACATTATAGCCGACACCATGATCGATTGTACCACGCAAGTTGTAATAAATCGATACCTGGCGGCGGAATCTCAAAATCGATACCATTTTCATAATCAGCACCTCGGGTTACCCTATAGCTCACAACAAGACCGATTGTATCACGCAAGTTGTAATAAATCGATACCTGGCGGTGGAATTTCAAAATCGATATCATTTTTATAATCTGCACCTTGGGTAACGCTATAGCCGACACCAATATCGATTATATCGCGCAAGTTGTAATAAATCGATACCTAAAGGCGGAATCTCAATATCGATATCATTTTTATAATCAGCACCTTGGGTAACCCTATAGCCGACACCAATATCGATTATATCGCGCAAGTTGTAATAAATCGATACCTAAAGGCGGAATCTCAATATCGATATCATTTTTATAATCATCACCTCGGGTAACCCTATAGCTGACACCAAGATCGATTATATCGCGCAAGTTGTAATTAATCGATACCTGGCTACGGAATTTGAAAATCGATATTATTTTCATGATCAGTACCTCAGATAACCCTATAACCGACACCAAGATCTTTATATCGCGCAAGTTGTAATAAATCGATACCTGACGGCGGAATATCAATATCGATATCATTTTCATGATCAGTACCTCAGATAACCCTATAGCCGACACCAAGATCGAATATACCGCGCAAGTTGTAATAAATCGATACCTGGCTGCGGAATTTTAAAATCGATATTATTATCATGATCAGTACCTCAGATAACCCTATAGCCAACACCAAGATCGATTGTATCGCGAAAGTTGTAATAAATCGATACCTGGCGGCGGAATCTCAATATCGATATCATTTTCATGATCAGTACCTCCGATAACCCTATAGCCGACACCAAGAACGATTGTATAAAGCAACTTGTAATAAATCGATACCTCGCAGCGGAATTTAAAAATCAATATTATTTTCATGTTCAGTACCTCAGATAACATTATAGCCGACACCATGATCGATTGTACCACGCAAGTTGTAATGAATCGATACCTGGCGGCGGAATCTCAAAATCGATACCATTTTCATAAATAGCACCTCGGGTTACCCTATAGCCGACACCAAGATCGGTTGTTTCACGCACGTTGTAATAAATCGATACCTGGCGGTGGAATTTCAAAATCGATATCATTTTTATAATCAGCACCTTGGGTAACCCTATAGCCGACACCAATATCGATAATATCGCGCAAGTTGTAATAAATCGATACCTATAGGCTGAATCTCAATATCGATATCATTTTCATGATCAGTACCTCAGATAACCCTATAGCCGACACCAAGATCGATTATATCGCGCAAGTTGTAATAAATCGATACCTGGCGGCGGATTTTGAAAAATCGATATTATTTTCATGATCAGTACCTCAGATAACCCTCTAGCCGACACCAAGATCGATTACATCGCGCAAGTTGTAATAAATCGATACCTGGCGGCGAAATTCCAAAATCGATATTATTTTCACAATCAGCACCTCAGTTAACCATATGGCCGACACCAAGATCGATTATATCGCGCATGTTGTAATAAATCGATACCTGGCGGCAAAATTTCAAAATCGATATTATTTTCATGATCAGTACCTCAGATAACCCATAGCCGACACCAAGATCGATTGTATCACGCAAGTTGTAATAAATCGATACCTAAAAGCGGAATCTCAATATCGATATCATTTTTATAATCAGCACCTCGGATAACCCTATAGCCAACATCAAGATCGATTATATCGCGCATGTTGTAATAAATCGATACCTGGCGGTGGAATTTCAAAATCGATATAATTTTCATGATCAGTACCTCAGATAACATTATAGCCGACACCATGATCGATTGTACCACGCAAGTTGTAATAAATCGATACCTGGCGGCGGAATCTCAAAATCGATACCATTTTCATAATCAGCACCTCGGGTTACCCTATAGCTCACACCAAGACCGATTGTATCACGCAAGTTGTAATAAATCGATACCTGGCGGTGGAATTTCAAAATCGATATCATTTTTATAATCTGCACCTTGGGTAACGCTATAGCCGACACCAATATCGATTATATCGCGCAAGTTGTAATAAATCGATACCTAAAGGCGGAATCTCAATATCGATATCATTTTTATAATCAGCACCTTGGGTAACCCTATAGCCGACACCAATATCGATTATATCGCGCAAGTTGTAATAAATCGATACCTAAAGGCGGAATCTCAATATCGATATCATTTTTATAATCATCACCTCGGGTAACCCTATAGCTGACACCAAGATCGATTATATCGCGCAAGTTGTAATTAATCGCTACCTGGCTACGGAATTTGAAAATCGATATTATTTTCATGATCAGTACCTCAGATAACCCTATAGCCGACACCAAGATCTTTATATCGCGCAAGTTGTAATAAATCGATACCTGACGGCGGAATATCAATATCGATATTATTTTCATGATCAGTACCTCAGATAACCCTCTAGCCGACACCAAGATCGATTACATCGCGCAAGTTGTAATAAATCGATACCTGGCGGCGGAATCTCAATATCGATATCATTTTTATAATCAGCACCTCTGGTAACCCTATAGCCGGCACCAAGATCGATAATATCGCGCAAGTTGTAATAAATCGATACCTGGCGGCGAAATTCCAAAATCGATATTATTTTCATGATCAGTACCTCCGATAACCCTATAGCCGACACCAAGAACGATTGTATGACGCAACTTGTAATAAATCGATACCTGGCGGCAAAATTTCAAAATCAATATTATTTTCATGATCAGTACCTCAGATAACCCATAGCCGACACCAAGATCGATTGTATCACGCAAGTTGTAATAAATCGATACCTAAAAGCGGAATCTCAATATCGATATCATTTTTATAATCAGCACCTCGGATAACCCTATAGCCAACATCAAGATCGATTATATCGCGCATGTTGTAATAAATCGATACCTGGCGGCAAAATTTCAAAATCGATATTATTTTCATGATCAGTACCTCAGATAACCCTATAGCCGACACCAAGATCAATTGTATCACACAAGTTGTAATAAATCGATACCTGGCGGAGGAATTTCAAAATCGATATTATTTTCATGATCAGTACCTCAGATAACATTATAGCCGACACCATGATCGATTGTACCACGCAAGTTGTAATAAATCGATACCTGGCGGCGGAATCTCAAAATCGATACCATTTTCATAATCAGCACCTCGGGTTACCCTATAGCTCACACCAAGACCGATTGTATCACGCAAGTTGTAATAAATCGATACCTGGCGGTGGAATTTCAAAATCGATATCATTTTTATAATCTGCACCTTGGGTAACGCTATAGCCGACACCAATATCGATTATATCGCGCAAGTTGTAATAAATCGATACCTAAAGGCGGAATCTCAATATCGATATCATTTTTATAATCAGCACCTTGGGTAACCCTATAGCCGACACCAATATCGATTATATCGCGCAAGTTGTAATAAATCGATACCTAAAGGCGGAATCTCAATATCGATATCATTTTTATAATCATCACCTCGGGTAACCCTATAGCTGACACCAAGATCGATTATATCGCGCAAGTTGTAATTAATCGCTACCTGGCTACGGAATTTGAAAATCGATATTATTTTCATGATCAGTACCTCAGATAACCCTATAGCCGACACCAAGATCTTTATATCGCGCAAGTTGTAATAAATCGATACCTGGCTGCGGAATTTTAAAATCGATATTATTATCATGATCAGTACCTCAGATAACCCTATAGCCAACACCAAGATCGATTGTATCGCGAAAGTTGTAATAAATCGATACCTGGCGGCGGAATCTCAATATCGATATCATTTTCATGATCAGTACCTCCGATAACCCTATAGCCGACACCAAGAACGATTGTATAACGCAACTTGTAATAAATCGATACCTCGCGGCGGAATTAAAAAATCAATATTATTTTCATGTTCAGTACCTCAGATAACATTATAGCCGACACCATGATCGATTGTACCACGCAAGTTGTAATGAATCGATACCTGGCGGCGGAATCTCAAAATCGATACCATTTTCATAATCAGCACCTCGGGTTACCCTATAGCCGACACCACGATCGGTTGTTTCACGCACGTTGTAATAAATCGATACCTGGCGGTGGAATTTCAAAATCGATATCATTTTTATAATCAGCACCTTGGGTAACCCTATAGCCGACACCAATATCGATAATATCGCGCAAGTTGTAATAAATCGATACCTATAGGCTGAATCTCAATATTGATATCATTTTCATGATCAGTACCTCAGATAACCCTATAGCCGACACCAAGATCGATTATATCGCGCAAGTTGTAATAAATCGATACCTGGCGGCGGATTTTGAAAAATCGATATTATTTTCATGATCAGTACCTCAGATAACCCTATAGCCGACACCAAGATCGATTACATCGCACAAGTTATAATAAATCGATAACTGGCGGCGGAATATCAATATCGATATCATTTTTATAATCAGCACCTCTGGTAACCCTATAGCCGGCACCAAGATCGATAATATCGCGCAAGTTGTAATAAATCGATACCTGGCGGCGAAATTCCAAAATCGATATTATTTTCATGATCAGTACCTCCGATAACCCTATAGCCGACACCAAGAACGATTGTATGACGCAACTTGTAATAAATCGATACCTCGCGGTGGAATTTCAAAATCAATATTATTTTCATGATCAGTACCTCAGATAACATTATAGCCGACACCATGATCGATTGTACCACGCAAGTTGTAATGAATCGATACCTGGCGGCGGAATCTCAAAATCGATACCATTTTCATAATCAGCACCTCGGGTTACCCTATAGCTCACACCAAGACTGATTGTATCACGCATGTTGTAATAAATCGATACCTGGCGGTGGAATTTCAAAATCGATATCATTTTTATAATCTGCACCTTGGGTAACCCTATAGCCGACACCAATATCGATTATATCGCGCAAGTTGTAATAGATCGATACCTAAAGGCGGAATCTCAATATCGATATCATTTTTATAATCAGCACCTTGGGTAACCCTATAGCCGACACCAATATCGATTATATCGCGCAAGTTGTAATAAATCGATACCTAAAGGCGGAATCTTAATATCGATACCATTTTTATAATCATCACCTCGGGTAACCCTATAGCTGACACCAAGATCGATTATATCGCGCAAGTTGTAATTAATCGCTACCTGGCTACGGAATTTGAAAATCGATATTATTTTCATGATCAGTACCTCAGATAACCCTATAGCCGACACCAAGATCTTTATATCGCGCAAGTTGTAATAAATCGATACCTGACGGCGGAATATCAATATCGATATCATTTTCATGATCAGTACCTCAGATAACCCTATAGCCGACACCAAGATCGAATATACCGCGCAAGTTGTAATAAATCGATACCTGGCTGCGGAAATTTAAAAACGATATTATTTTCATGATCAGTACCTCAGATAACCCTATAGCCAACACCAAGATCTATTGTATCGCGAAAGTTGTAATAAATCGATACCTGGCGGCGGAATCTCAATATCGATATCATTTTCATGATCAGTACCTCCGATAACCCTATAGCCGACACCAAGAACGATTGTATAACGCAACTTGTAATAAATCGATACCTCGCGGCGGAATTTAAAAAATCAATATTATTTTCATGTTCAGTACCTCAGATAACCCTATAGCCAACACCAAGATCGATTGTATCGCGAAAGTTGTAATAAATCGATACCTGGCGGCGGAATCTCAAAATCGATACCATTTTCATAATCAGCACCTCGGGTTACCCTATAGCCGACACCAAGATCGGTTTCGAACTGTTTTCTATCACCTTTTTTAAATATCGGTGTCAAATACCCTAACTTCATTTCTGTAGGTATAGTTTCACCTTTTAGAATTTTATTTATAAGGTTACTGAGCATTTTATTCACCTCAGCTCCACCATATTTCAGCAGCTCTACATATACTCCTCCCGGACCAGGGGCTTCCTATTTTTCATTTTTTTCAGCTCCTCTTTGACTTCCTCCTCAGTTACAATTAAGGATTTACCCTTATATTCTTCTGCTTCTTCCTCTTTAAATTCATTTCTGTTTTCGTTTAAAAGGTTTTCAAAGTAGTTTGCCCAATCTTGCATTTCTATTATGTTCAGCTGTATTTTATGTTTCTCTTCTTTTCTTAGCCCTTTAAGAACTGACCATGCTTCGGTTGCCTGACCAAATCTTAACTTGCTGTTAATTCGTGCACATGTTTTCTCCCACCAGTCATTTTTTGCCGATCTTATAATTCGTACCAGCTCCCTTTTCTTTTCCTTGTAAGTTTCCTTGTCATTATCTTGTTTTGAGCTCAACCATTTGAGATATGCCTGTTTTTTTTTCATTTATTTTGTTTTCTATGTCTTCTGTGAGCCATTCTGTTCTTTTAGTGCATCTTTCTTTTGTCCCTAGGACTTCAGAAGCTATTTTCTTTAATGAATTTGACAAAAAGTATAACTTGACAAATAAATAATTTGATATTTAAAGGTAAATTAAATTAAAGGTATAATTTCACAAATAAATACCTTTAACCTCATAAATCATGTTTATTTCACATCTAACAAGTTTCATAACAATCGAATTAAATGTATGATTCAATTAACAATAATATTTACATTCCGTAATTAAAAATACAAAATTATAATAACCGATATGTCACATCTCCTCCCCATCTTCTTGAGCTGTGAATCTCTCCCTGAGTTGGTCTGGATGCTTTCTCTGCCTCTTCCCATTAACAATAACCCAGTAAAGTGTGTTGCCTTCTTTCAAACAGCTTCCATTTCTTTCCTTTGTCAAAGAGGTTTTTGCGCTTTGCCAATGTTAAATCCAGATCTCCCGCTAGATCAGGTTTTAATACACTTAGTTTCGTCCTGATTTGTCGTTCTAATAAGACCTGACACCGAGTTCTACCAGTCGTTGAATGAGGTGTAGCTCTGTATGTGAGCAAAAACCGATGAAGCCTGGAATACGTCATCGCCGTCCCTTTTGGAAGCGCCATATCGCTTCTTAAACGTTTGGACGACCCGTTCGGCTAACCCATTACTCCGTGGATGTGGTAAGGGGCGGTAGTGAAATGTTTTATGTTGTTTATTTCGCAGAATTCTTTGAACGAGCCACTGGTAAATTGAGTGCCATTGTCGGTCACTACCATCTTTGGTAAGCCAAATCGCGCAAAGATGTCTTGTAGGATATGGATAGTTTTCTTTGAGGTCATTTGCGAAACTGGCACGACTTCTAACCATTTCGATGTTGAATCGACCAGTACAAAACAGTAGTGTCCTTCGTATGGCCCGGCGTAGTCCAGGTGAAGTCGGCTCCAAGGTTGGGATGGCACTGACCATGAGATGAGTGGAATGTTTGGGTCACATGATCTATTTTCCTGGCATGCCTTGCAACTGCGCACTTTCCTCTCTATGTCCAAGTCAATACCTGGTCACCATCCATGAAGACGTCCAAACGACTTCATAGCTACAATGCCCGGATGGCCTTCATGGAGTAACTTTAAACAGTGTTCTCTTAGTGTAGATGGTATGACGATTCTTCCTCTCCAGAGGACAACATGGGATTCATAAGAAAGCTCGTCACGTTTGTGGTAGTATACTTTGTACTCATTGCTTGATGGTGGTAAATCAGGCCAGCCCTGTTCAATAAATGCTATAACTTTGAGGAGTGTTTTATCTTTACCAGTTTCCGCCTTAAGTTTCTCCTTGGTGAATAGGAGGTTCTCTATCCGAGTATGCATAAGTCTCCCCCCGTAATCAGCCGGAGTTGTATCAGGTTCTTGTTGTACAGGTAATCGGGAAAGTAAATCTGCAGAAGCATTATTTTTTCCTTTTACATATTGAATTTGGTAATCGTATGAACAAAGTATGAGAGCCCACCTTGTGATGCGATCAGAAGTTATCTTAGGCAACTCTTCATTCTCGCCGAATATTCGTACAAGAGGCTTGTGGTCAGTCCTCAAAATGAATTTATGTCCAAATAGTGATGAAATTTAGAGACTGCAAACACTATTGCTAAGGCCTCTTTGTCCAAAGCGGAGTACTTTCTTTCTGCTGGTTTAAGACTTCTTGACGCGAAAGCCACTGGCCGTTCAAATCCCTCGGGCATAATATGAGGAAGAGTAGCCCCAATACCGTAATCGCTTGCGTCAGAGCTTACAACAATAGGGTAGTCAGGATTAAAGTGGACTAATGTATCCGAAGACATAAGTGTATTCTTAAGACTGTTTAATAGATTTTCATCTTTCTCAGTCCAATACCATTTAGACCCCTTCTTCAAAAGCCTATGTAAAGGTGCACACTTATCCTGCAGTTGTGGGATAAACCGCTGGTAATAGTTTATTGAACCCATGAACGACCTCAGTTGTTTTGGGTTTTTCGGAGAGGGCATATCTTTAATCGCCTCAATGTGTAAGTCTGTTGGATGAGTACCGAATGTGTCTATCCGATGGCCAAGGTAGACGACAGAATTTTGGAACCAATTGCATTTAGTCGATTGTAACCGGATTCCCGCTGGAACGAGTAAGGACTTGGTTTAGTCGATCAAGATGTTCTTGTTTTGTCGCACCCGTGACAATGACATCGTTCAGGTAGCAAGCTGTGCCTCATAATCCATATAGCACCTGATCCATTGTCCGCTGGAATAATGCTGGAGCAAATGCGATGCCAAAAGGAAGTCTTTTGTAGCGGAAGTACCCTTTATGTGTGGCTATTATTAAATATTTGCGTGAACTTTCCTGCACTGGCATTTGAAGATAAGCATCGCGCAGATCTAATGTGGTGTAATAAGTACCGCCACGAAGCTTGTCCACGAGTTCTTCAAATCTAGGAATCGGGTATTTGTCTACATAAATGTGTTTATTTATTGTCACCTTAATATCGGCGCAAAGGCGGATTTTTCCGTTGGCTTTCAAGCTGACGACGATTGGTGAGGCCCATACTACAGGATCAAGGTTTGAGTCAACCGGCTCAATGACACCTTCTGAAGTTAACCTTGAAAGTTCATTTTCCACGGCCGGTTTTAAAGCAAAAGGAACTGGACGGGCCTTAAAGCACTTCGGGACAGCGTTTGGATCCATCTGGATTATTGCTTCATGGTTTTTCAAAGTGCCAAGGCCAGGCATAAAAACAGACTTGTGATTTCTTTGTAAGTCGTTGACTTTTTTCCTTATCGAGCATTCTTCCTCTTTGACTGTGCATAACCTAGCCCCAGGAGGTAAAGGGAGGTTGAACTGCAAGACCCAATCAAGCCCAAATAGTGGAAAATCATTGTTTTTAACCACTGTCACCGGCAGTACCTTAGTGTGTCCAAAAGCTGTGACTTTCACCCTTGTTTGACCGAGTGTATCAATGCTAACCCCTTTATAAGCGATCAAGTTATGTGCAGGCTTCAAGGACGGTGAGCCTATTTTAAGCCATATGCTTTCACTTATTCACGCAAAAATTTCATCAAAATTGCTCAAAGGGAGGGGGTACTTTGTTTAATAACTTTTTAAGTTTTTTTCGATTTTCTCAAAAACGGCTCTAACGATTTTGATTAAACTGAGTATTTGATCTATTTATATGCCCGAGATGTGACTGTAAAAATTTCATCAAAATTGATCAACCGGAGGGGGGACTTTACTTATTAAATTTTGTATCATTTTCAAGTGTTTTTTTTTATTTACTCAAAAACGGCTTTCACGATTTTGATCAAACTGGGTATTTGATGTATGTATATGCCAAAGATGTGATAGCCAACATTTCATCAAAATTGATCAACCGGAGGGGGGACTTTACTTAATAAATTTTGTATCATTTTCAAGTGTTTTTTTTTATTTACTCAAAAACGGCTTTCACGATTTTGATCAAACTGGGTATTTGATGTATGTATATGCCAAAGATGTGATAGCCAACATTTCATCAAAATTGATCAACCGGAGGGGGGACTTTACTTAATAAATTTTGTATCATTTTAACGTGTTTTTTTTATTTACTCAAAAACGGTTTTCATGATTTTGATCAAACTGGGTATTTGATGTATGTATATGCCGAAGATGTGATAGCCAACATTTCATCAAAATTGATCAACCGGAGGGGGGACTTTACATAACAAATTTTGTACCATTTTCACGGGTTTTTTTATTTACTCAAAAACGGTTTTCACGATTTTGATCAAACTGGGTATTTGATGTATGTATATGCCAAAGATGTGATAGCCAACATTTCATCAAAATTGATCAACCGGAGGGGGGACTTTACTTACAAAATTTTGTATCAATTTCACGTGTTTTTTTTATTTACTCAAAAACGGCTTTCACGATTTTGATCAAACTTGGTATTTGATGTACTTATATGCCCGAGATATGACTGTAAAAATTTCATCAAAATTGATCTACGGGAGGGGGGACTTTACTTAATAAATTTTGTATCATTTTCACGGGTTTTTTTTATTTACTCAAAAACGGCTTTAACTATTAACAAAAATAAGATATGAATGTAGAAAAATGTGTGACTTTGGGAAATGATATTTAGAAAAACACGCCAATTACTAATCTAAGTAAGTTGGTAAGTGAAAGTTGTGTGTTGCGAGCACGCACCAGATTTTACTTTCACTTACCTATATATGAAATATATAGTAAGTGGAAGTATTGCGATCGTGAAAAATTTCGACTTCCGGTTTTCAACGGAAATACACGTTTTGGGGTCCCCTGAGTCCAATTAACCAAGTCCCGCGAAATGGTCTGTGTGTGTGTGTGTGTGTCTGTGTGTGTGTGTGTGTGTGTGTGTGTGTGTGTGTGTGTGTGTGTGTGTGTGTGTGTGTGTGTGTGTGTGTGTGTGTGAACAGACTAGCTCAAAAACTATAAACCGTGCGAACCTGAGATTGGTTATTTAGTGTATGTATATGCCCGCGATGTGACAGCAAGAATTTCATCAAAATTGCTCAAAGGGAGGGGGTACTTTGTTTAATAACTTTTTAAGTTTTTTTCGATTTTCTCAAAAACGGCTCTAACGATTTTGATTAAACTCAGTATTTGATCTATTTATATGCCCGAGATATGACTGATCAACCGGAGGGGGGACTTTACATAACAAATTTTGTACCATTTTCACGGGTTTTTTACTTTCACTTACCTATATATGAAATATATAGTAAGTGGAAGTATTGCGATCGTGAAAAATCTCGACTTCCGGTTTTCAACGGAAATACACGTTTTGGGGTCCCCTGAGTCCAATTAACCAAGTCCCGCGAAATGGTCTGTGTGTGTGTGTGTCTGTGTGTGTGTGTGTGTGTGTGTGTGTGAACAGACTAGCTCAAAAACTATAAACCGTGCGAACCTGAGATTGGGTATTTGGTGTATGTATATGCCCGCGATGTGACAGCAAAAATTTCATCAAAATTGCTCAAAGGGAGGGGGTACTTTGTTTAATAACTTTTTTAGTTTTTTTTTATTTTCTCAAAAACGGCTCTAACGATTTTGATTAAACTGAGTATTTGATCTATTTATATGCCCGAGATATGACTGTAAAAATTTCATCAAAATTGATAAACCGGAGGGGGGACTTTACTTAATAAATTTTGTATCATTTTCAAGTGTTTTTTTTTATTTACTTAAAAACGGCTTTCACGATTTTGATCAAACTGGGTATTTATGTATGTATATGCCAAAGATGTGATAGCCAACATTTCATCAAAATTGATCAACCGGAGGGGGGACTTTACTTAAAAAAATTTGTATCAATTTCACGTGTTTTTTTAATTTACTCAAAAACGGCTTTCACGATTTTGATCAAACTGGGTATTTGATGTATGTATATGCCAAAGATGTGATAGCCAACATTTCATCAAAATTGATCAACCGGAGGGGGGACTTTACTTAATAAATTTTGTATCATTTTCACGTGTCTTTTTTATTTACTCAAAAACGGCTTTCACGATTTTGATCAAACTGGGTATTTATGTATGTATATGCCAAAGTTGTGATAGCCAACATTTCATCAAGATTGATCAACCGAAGGGGACACTTTATTTCATAACTTTTTTTCTAATTTTTAGATTATCTCAAAAACGGCTTTAACGATTTTCTTCATATTCGTCATGTTTAATGAAAATTGAGTGTTATTTAATATCAGGTAAGCGTTATCATTATTAAAAGGTTCTGAGGGGTTTATAGAGCAAATGAAAACAAAAATAAGAAATGAATGTGGAAAATGTGTAACTTTGAGAAGTGGCATTAACAAAACGCATTAATTTCTTATCTAAGTAAGTTGGTAAGTGAAAGTTGTGTGTTGCGCGCACGCACCAGATTTTTTATGATTGAAGTGATACCTGGAATTCAACTGATTTTATGAAATATATAGTAAGTGGAAGTATTGCGATCGTGAAAAATTTCGACTACCGGTTTTCAACGGAAATACACGTTTTGGGGTCCCCTGAGTCCAACTAACCAAGTCCCGCGAAATGGTCTGTGTGTGTGTGTGTGTGTGTGTGAACAGACTAGCTCAAAAACTATAAACCGTGCGAACCTGAAATTGGGTATTTAGTGTATGTTTATGCCCGCGATGTGACAGCAAAAATTTCATCAAAATTGCTCAAAGGGAGGGGGTACTTTATTTAATAACTTTTTAGGTTTTTTTCGATTTTCTCAAAAACGGCTCTAACGATTTTGATTAAACTGAGTATTTGATCTATTTGTATGCCCGAGATACGACTGTAAAAATTTCATCAAAATTGATCAACCAGAGGGGGCACTTTACTTTATAAATGTTGTCTCATTTTCACGTGTTTTTTTTATTTACTCAAAAACGGCTTTAACGATTTTGATCAAACTGGGTATTTGATGTATTTATATGCCCAAGATGTGACAGCGAAAATTTCATCACAATTGGTAGAACGGAGGGGGGGACTTTATTTAATAAATTTTGTAACATTTTCACGTGTTTTTTCTATTTACTCTAAATCGGCTTTAACGATTTTGATCAAACTGGGTATTTGATGTATTTATATGCCCGAGATATGACTGTAAAAATTTCTTCAAAATTGATTAACCGGAGGGGGGACTTTACTTAATAAATTTTGTAACATTTTCACGTGTTTTTTTGATTTTCTCAAAAACGGCTTTCACGATTTTGATCAAACTGGGTATTTAATGTATGTATATGCCAAAGATGTGATAGCCAACATTTCATCAAAATTGATCAACCGGAGGGGGGACTTTACATAATAAATTTTGTATCATTTTTACGTGCTTTTTTTATTTACTCAAAAACGGCTTTCACGATTGTGACCAAACTGGGTATTTGATGTATGTACGTATATGCCAAATATGTGATAGCCAACATTTCATCAAAATTGATCAACCGAAGGGGGGACTTTACTTAACAAATTTTGTATCATTTTCACGGGGTTTTTTATTTACTCAAAAACGGCTTTAACGATTATTAAAAATAAGATATGAATGTAGAAAAATGTGTGACTTTGGGAAATGATATTTAACAAAACACGTCAATTTCTTATCTAAGTAAGTTGGTAAGTGAAAGTTGTGTGTTGCGCGCACCAACCAGATTTTTACTTTCACTTACCTATATATGAAATATATAGTAAGTGGAAGTATTGCGATCGTGAAAATTTTCGACTTCCGGTTTTCAACGGAAATACACGTTTTGGGACCCCCTGAGTCGAAATAACCAAGTCCCGCGAAATGGTCTGTGTGTGTGTGTGTGTGTGTGTGTGTGTGTGTGTGTGTGTGTGTGTGTGTGTGTGTGTGTATGTGAACAGACTAGCTCAAAAACTATAAACCGTGGGAACCTGAAATTGGATATTTAGTGTAGGTATATGCCCGCGATGTGACAGCAAAAATTTCATCAAAATTGCTCAAAGGGAGGGGGTACTTTATTTAATAACTTTTTACGTTTTTTTCGATTTTCTCAAAAACGGCTCTAACGATTTTGATTAAACTGAGTATTTGATCGATTTATATGCCCGAAATATGACTGTAAAAATTTCATCAAAATTGATTAACCGGAGGGGGGACTTTACTTAATAAATTTTGTATCATTTTCACGTTTTTACTTTCACTTACCTATATATGAAATATATAGTAAGTGGAAGTATTGCGATCGTGAAAATTTTCGACTTCCGGTTTTCAACGGAAATACACGTTTTGGGGTCCCCTGAGTCAAAATAACCAAGTCCCGCGAAATGGTCTGTGTGTGTGTGTGTCTGTGTGTGTGTGTGTGAACAGACTAGCTCAAAAACTATAAGCCGTGCGAATCTGAAATTGGGTATTTAGTGTATGTATAGGCCCGTGATGTGACAGCAAAAATTTCATCAAGATTGCTCAAAGGGAGGAAGTACTTTATTTAATAACTTTTTAAGTTTTTTTCGATTTTCTCAAAAACGGCTCTAACGATTTTGATTATACTGAGTATTTCATCTATTTATATGCCCGAGATATGACTGTATAAATTTCATCAAAATTGATCAACCGGAGGGGGGACTTTACTTGATAAATGTTGTATAATTTTCAGGTGTTTTTTTTTAGTTACTCAAAAACGGTTTTAACGATTTTGATCAAACTGGGTATTTGATGTATGTGTGTGCCAAAGATGCGATAACTATCATTTCATCACAATTGATCAACCGGAGGGGGGACTTTACTTAATAAATTTTGTATCATTTTCAAGGTTTTTTTTTATTTACTCAAAAACGGCTTTAAGGATTAACAAAAATAAGATATGAATGTAGAAAAATGTGTGACTTTGGGAAATGATATTTAGCAAAACACGTCAATTTCTAATCTAAGTAAGTTGGTAAGTGAAAGTTGTGTGTTGCGCGCACGCACCAGATTTTTTTTTTATTTACTCAAAAACGGTTTTAACGATTTTGATCAAACTTGGTATTTGATGTATTTATATGCCCGAGATGTGACTGTAATAATTTCATCAAAATTGATCTACGGGTGGGGGGACTTTACTTTATAAATTTTGTACCATTTTCACATGTTTTTTTTATTTACTCAAAAACGGTTTTAACGATTTTGATCAAACTTGGTATTTGATGTATTCATATGCCCGAGATATGACTGTAAAAATTTCATCAAAATTGATCTACGGGATGGGGGACTTTACTTAATAAATTTTGTATCATTTTCACGGGTTTTTTTATTTACTCAAAAACGGCTTTAACGATTAACAAAAATAAGATATGAATGTAGAAAAATGTGTGACTTTGGAAAATGATAATTAGCAAAACACGTCAATTTCTAATCTAAGTAAGTTGGTAAGTGAAAGTTGTGTGTTGCGCGCACGCACCAGATTTTTATGATTGAAGTGATACCTGGAATTCAACTGATTTTATGAAATATATAGTAAGTGGAAGTATTGCGATCGTGAAAAATTTCGACTTACGGTTTTCAACGGAAATACAGGTTTTGGGGTCCCCTGAGTCCAATTAACCAAGTCCCGCGAAATGGTCTGTGTGTGTATGTGTCTGTGTCTGTGTGTGTGTGTGTGTGTGTGTGTGTGTGTGTGTGTGTGTGTGTGTGTGTGTGTGTGTGTGTGTGTGTGTGTGTGTGTGTGAACAGACTAGCTCAAAAACTATAAACCGTGCGAACCTGAAATTGGGTATTTAGTGTATGTTTATGCCCGCGATGTGACAGCAAAAATTTCATCATAATTGCTCAAAGGGAGGGGGTACTTTATTTAATAACTTTTTAGGTTTTTTTCGATTTTCTCAAAAACGGCTCTAACGATTTTGATTAAACTGAGTCTTTGATCTATTTGTATGCCCGAGATACGACTGTAAAAATTTCATCAAAATTGATCAACCAGAGGGGGCACTTTACTTTATAAATGTTGTCTCATTTTCACGTGTTTTTTTTATTTACTCAAAAACGGCTTTAACGATTTTGATCAAACTGGGTATTTGATGTATTTATATGCCCAAGATGTGACAGCGAAAATTTCATCACAATTGGTCGAACGGAGGGGGTACTTTATTTAATAAATTTTGTAACATTTTCACGTGTTTTTTCTATTTACTCTAAATCGGCTTTAACGATTTTGATCAAACTGGGTATTTGATGTATTTATATGCCCGAGATATGACTGTAAAAATTTCCTCAAAATTGATTAACCGGAGGGGGGACTTTACTTAATAAATTTTGTAACATTTTCACGTGTTTTTTTTGATTTTCTCAAAAAGGGCTACAACGATTTTGATTAAACTTAGTATTTGATCTATTTATATGCCCGAGATATGTTTGCAAAAATTTCATCAAAATTGATCAACCGCAGGGGGCACTTTACTTATTAAATTTTGTATCATTTTTACGTGTTTTTTTTATTTACTCAAAAACGGCTTTCACGATTGTGACCAAACCGGGTATTTGATGTATGTATATGCCAAATATGTGATAGCCAACATTTCATCAAAATTGATCAACCGAAGGGGGGACTTTACTTAACAAATTTTGTATCATTTTCACGGGGTTTTTTATTTACTCAAAAACGGCTTTAACGATTAATAAAAATAAGATCACCTGTCCGAAAGGGCGTGGGTTCGAATCCCACCGCTGTCAATATCTTTGGGGGCCCGGTGTGGCTGTACGGTAAAGTGCCGTACTCCCATGCCGGAGCTGCGGGTTCGAGTCCCGCCCTGGGTGGTGCTTTTCTTTCGTAGGAGAAGTATCACCCAGTGCCATGGGTGTTAGTATGGGCAGTATAGGGCTTCAATGGAAGCCTTAAAGTCCCGAAAAAAAAAAAAAAAAAAAAAAAAAAGATATGAATGTAGAAAAATGTGTGACTTTGGGAAATGATATTTAACAAAACACGTCAATTTCTTATCTAACAAGGGGACGTTCTGAGTTGTAACTCACAGATTTAATTGCCGATTTTTGTGTGGGAAGTAGGGACCTATAATAGAGCAAAACTAGAGTTATAGCCGCCCATGAGCATTGGGAGCCGAGAAAAAAAATAAAATATAAAATAAAAAAAAATCTCGTTTTATTTTTTTTCTCAGCTCTCAGTCAAGATAAAGAAATAATTCTTTCATGTAAAGTTGTAGTTTTCTATGCTATTTGAAATAAAAATACTTTCGTTATTCTCAAGAGACGACACAGCTTCAGGGTGCTCAAAAACTCCAAAAAAATGACGAAATCCACTGTAACTCAGTGGGAATTTTTTTTCGTTGAAAACTGACCTCAAATATCGATTCAGCGAACCAAAAAACCCTTCTGTGTGAAATTTTATCAAAATCAAAAAATAAAAATTTTTTCCCCCTTTCGAGGACGTTAAAATTTTAAAGTTGAGATTTTGTCAAAAACATCAAACAGTCATAACTTTTGCTGTAATCAACCGATTAAAATAGTAATGGCATCACTAAAATCAACGTGCATTCTGCTTTCTATCCATCTATATAACATAGCGTTTAGTCCAGATTTTAGTGGACAAAAACTGGCTTGAAAAAAAAATTCCGAGGTCAACTATAACTTGAGATATCTCAATAAGGGGACATCCTACGACCTCCGCATTTAGGCTAAACGATGCAGTTTTACAGCTTCTAGGGGCCCTTAAAATTTGGTCTCAATCGGTGGCAAAATCTGTGAGATAGCACGAATTATTTACGTTTTTTTAAAAATTGATAGCCTCTTGCCTCTAAAATTCTACCAAATCTTAGGGGTAAAATTTTTTAATATTTGATTTCGACCAAATTTGGTTACTACGGGGTTTTCGAGATGAGGAATCTGAAAATTATATCAGTTTTTAGTTAAAAAATTTCCTCACCTATATTTTTGAAAATGTCTTCCAAAATTTTCGGAGTAAAAAACGCCTAATTTTTTATTTCGGCCGAATTCGCTATTTACATCTTCAGGTCTAAATCTAAAAATAATAAAAGGTTTTGGTTGAAGAAAAACCTCTCCTTACTTATATATGCAATGCTGTGTTGACTGACCGGACTTGGAACATCCTGGAAATGCCCGCCAAGCTTCTATTTGGTTCTCCTTACTTATATTTTGTTTCATACCATGCGTTCCGTATTTCGATTCAAATGCTGACGTTGATAATTGGTCTTGGATTAGGGAATGAAGCTTTATGGCATCTTGTATTTTTCTTAATCAAATTTGAACTTGACGATAAAAATAAAAATCCGTGTTGATGTCTTCAGTAAGGCAGATTTACTTCGAAAGGCTAACATTGTAAACAAACAAGGTTGTTTGGGTGAGAATGAGCGTTGACAACACAAAACAATAATCCACCGAATGCACCAAGGTTCAAAGGAGTATCAAAAGTAAACACGAAACACTGCATTAATTTCCGGACAACCCAATATTTTCTCCTCTATCAGTTTTACTATAAACGTTAGATCCCTTAGTACAGCTTTGTTTACTTGAGTCTATTAGTATTTCTGGACATCTAAAGGTTTTTTTTTGCAATTATGGAGTCTATTGTGCTATTCGCTGATCCTCTAATAAAAAAAGACTTTGCAGATGCTATGTTCTTATTTCAAGGTAAGTTTCTTAATATTTGACAATTTCGATTGACCTTCCATAGTTTAATTATAAATCTATTTTTTCCGTCAATAATAATTCAAAAGTTGGCGAATGTTTGACTTGATATTAGTAATACCTTACAATCATTTTGTTTGTTTTAGAAAAATTGAAAAGCCAAGGATTGATTTCTGGTACTGAATGCTCTCGAATTTCCTCCCGGGCGGAATTCATCTGCCAAAGTTTGATAGAGGAGCTGCAAGGAATAGTCGACGAATATAGAATCTTGGAAGATGAAGAGCTATATCTTGATAGTAATGCTGAAGGTGGGTCGGCATTTCAAGAAAGCTCATCCCAGGAGGATGACTATTCGACTCAGAGCTTCTTTGAATCGTATGAGCCCGACGAAAAAAGAGACAGAAAAAACCCCATCCCTTACGAGGTAAAGCTAAAAGTGGTAGCATTAGCTGATCAAAACCCGAATTGGTCACTTAAATCTCTTCAACGACATGGCTTTAAACTGCTGCAGTCAAACACACAGCTGCTGAGATGGAAATCTGATGTAGAGAGCCAGGGCAGTCGGCTAGACAAACTGAAAAAAATTGAAGATAGTGTGTTTCAGATGTTTTGTGAATCAAGATCACAAAATCTGGTAGTCACAGCCCGTGATATTCAATTCTGGGCAATACGCTTATCCCATGAAATGTTTGAAGATAGTTTTAGGTTTTCTGCTTCACCTTCTTGGCTGCGGAGATTCAAACAGAAGCACGCTCTCAGTCACAGAAAGATAACAAACTATGTGCCAAAAGGTAATGTAAAATCGATCGAGCAGATACATAGCGCCGCTGAAACTTTTTTAACACAGGTAAGAAACTTTCTCACGAGCTCGAACTTGAACTACGATATGGCTATAAACACGGATCAAACTGGATGTGAGTACAGACAAGATGTGAAAGGTACCGTCACTTTTCGTGGTGAAAAAAAAGTCCAAGTCTGTATAGGAGAATTGAACAAAGTTACACACAGTTACACAGCGCAATATTCGTTGACCGCGTCTGGAAAGCTTTTACCTCAAGTTTTTTTATGTTTGCAGGAACCCAAAGGTTCGTTTGGTCCACGAGTGCAAGAAAAAGTGCACGAAGTTGAAATGCTTTATAAAAATGTGGTAGTAAGTAGCTCCAAATCCGGAAAATTAACCACTGATATATATATATATATATATATATATGTCATTTCTAAAAACCATCATCGTGCCTTACACAAGGGAAAATGAATTTTTGCTTATAATTGATTCGTGTAAGGGACAAACAAACAAATCGATATACGACCAAATATTTCTTGATGGGGACTCAAACTCTACGTGCACCCTAAAAATCATTCCTCCAGGTTGCACTCCTTTGTGTCAACCGTGTGATGTGTATTTTTACCGACAAGTAAAAATTTTTATTAGAAAAATACAAAAAGACCCTTCTTTGTTAGGAACTGGACGTCAATTAAGCAGTCGCGAGGATGCCATAAAAATTCATTCCTTGATCCACCACCAACTACCATCATCGGCCTTCGAACCAATGCTGCGGTACGCATGGTATGCAGCAAGACTGGTCCCATCTACCGAAAAACCAACTTTTAAGAACGTGCAGCAAGTGTGTTTTCCCGCAGAAGTTGTCAAAGAAAAATGCAAATGTACAAAAACTTGTACAATTAAATGTTCTATTTGTAACATATTTTTGTGCTTTACATGTTTTTATGATGATTACCACCCAAAAACCTGCAGAAGTAATTAAACATAACATTTGTATTATATAAATAAAACGTTGAAAAATTATCTATTTCTACTTATTATTTTACTTTTTACACACTAAATTTTAAATAAGGCCATTTAAAAAAAATATATAGGTAAGGAGAGTTTTATTTCAACCAAAACCTTTTATTATTTTTAAATTTAGACCTGAAGATGTAAATAGCGAATTCAGCCGAAATAAAAAATTAGGCGTTTTTTACTCCGAAAATTTTGGAAGACATTTTCAAAAATATAGGTGAGGAAATTTTTTAAACTAAAAACTGATACAATTTTCAGATTCCTCATCTCAAAAAACCCGTAGTAACCAAATTTGGTCGAAATCAGAAATTAAAAAATTTTACCCCTAAGATTTGGTAGAATAGAGGCTATCAATTTTTAAAAAAACGTAAATAATTCGTGCTATCTCACAGATTTTGCCACCGATTGAGACCAAATTTTAAGGGCCCCTAGAAGCTGTAAAACTGCATCGTTTAGCCTAAATGCGGAGGTCGTAGGATGTCCCCTTATTGAGATATCTCAAGTTATAGTTGACCTCGGAATTTTTTTTTCAAGCCAGTTTTTGTCCACTAAAATCTGGACTAAACGCTATGTTATATAGATGGATAGAAAGCAGAATGCACGTTGATTTTAGTGATGCCATTACTATTTTAATCGGTTGATTACAGCAAAAGTTATGACTGTTTGATGTTTTTGACAAAATCTCAACTATAAAATTTTAACGTCCTCGAAAGGGGGAAAAAATTTTTATTTTTTGATTTTGATAAAATTTCACACAGAAGGGTTTTTTGGTTCGCTGAATCGATATTTGAGGTCAGTTTTCAACGAAAAAAAATTCCCACTGAGTTACAGTGGATTTCGTCATTTTTTTGGAGTTTTTGAGCACCCTGAAGCTGGGTCGTCTCTTGAGAATAACGAAAGTATTTTTATTTCAAATAACATAGAAAACTACAACTTTACATGAAAGAATTATTTCTTTATCTTGATTGAGAGCTGAGAAAAAAAATAAAACGAGATTTTTTTTTATTTTATATTTTATTTTTTTTCTCGGCTCCCAATGCTCATGGGCGGCTATAACTCTAGTTTTGCTCTATTATAGGTCCCTACTTCCCACACAAAAATCGGCAATTAAATCTGTGTGTTACAACTCAGAACGTCCCCTTGTAAGTAAGTTGGTAAGTGAAAGTTTTGTGTTGCGCGCACGCACCAGATTTTTTTTAATTTAAGATTATTATTACCCTTCTAGATTATTTAGAATTTATACATTGTTCTTTCTAATCTTAAGAAAGTAAAACTAACTCTAACTAATGGGAAGTTCGGCATCTATTACTTAGGATGCAGGCCCTAGCGCGCTTCCTCATTGCCCCAGCAGTGACATTCTCTAGCGTGTTTTTCAAAAGAAAAACTTCTTTTAGACTCAAAAGGTGAAGTGCAATTGTATCATGGGTTACACCACTAAAAACCTAACTAAATTACGCAGTTTCGACTTCCGGTTTTCAACGGAAATACACGTTTTGGGGTCCCCTGAGTCCAAATGACCAAGCCCCGCGAAATGGTCTGTGTGTGTGTGTGTGTGTGTGTGTGTGTGTGTGTGTGTGTGAACAGACTAGCTCAAAAACTATAAACCGTGCGAACCTGAAATTTGGTATTTAGTTTAGGTATATGCCCGCGATGTGACAGCAAAAATTTCATCGAAATTGCTCAAAGGGAGGGGGTACTTTATTTTATAACTTTTTACGTTTTTTTCGATTTTCTCAAAAACGGCTCTAACGATTTTGATTAAACTGAGTATTTGATGTATTAATATGCCTGAGATATGACTGTAAAAATTTCATCAAAATTGATTAACCGGAGGGGGGACTTTACTTAATAAATTTCGAATCATTGTCACGTGTTTTTTTTGGTACCACTACTGAAGTGCGGCTGATGGGGCAACCCTGCTTCGGGGCGTGGCTATCACTCCCTTTCGGAGGGGAAATTCTCGTCAGCTGATGCCCCCACCACCTTATCACTATTTCCCCTCCTTTTTAAAAACAGCGCGTCTTGCTTGAGTGTTCACGTCATTTTTACGTCACAAGCCATCTTACCAATTCTCCAAATGACACATCGATTTTTCAATTGCTACTTTTAAGTCGATATACTTCTCCGACTTTTGAAATAACGGCCTTTTAGGAGTCCATATTGTTCTCCGACTTTTGAAATCATTGCCCTCAGCTTTCATACCATTTTTAGAATTATCAGTAATTCCGAAATCGATAGAAAGTTTTTAATAAAATTAAGACTTATTTGCTTCATATACTACGGGATTTTCTCTATTTCAAATTCAAAGAGTTACATTTCAACTTTCATAAATACAAGCTTCATTTCATTATTGATGGAACACGCATTTAACAAATCAATGAATTCTTATTCAAAATAAAATATTAGCCTGTAATTTTATTCTTTCCAACTTTTATTATTATAAATTTAAACTATCATCATTTAATTATACTATACAGTAATAAAATAGATTATTAAGCTAAGTCCCCTTTTTTTCCCTATCTTCATCAGTGATTTGGAACACTTCTTGCATTGAATATACCTACTTTATGTTATTGGCAAACATAAATATTTTTTATTGCTCATGTCTGTGGATGACGTTGCAATTATAGTTCATTCAATAACTGATGAACAACAAAACAATACCCTTGCGCAATATTGCCAAAATAATAAACTGGTTATTAATACATAAAAGACTAAACCCATGAGAATTCTGAAAGGTAGGCCTACAATATGCAAGTTGCATAAATAAAGAGGTTTAGTGTAAGATGCAAAAATAAAGAGGTATAGTGATAAACCATATAATAAAAAAAAGAAAAGTTAATTTGAGCTGTTTTACTTATAATAAGAAATATAACTCTGTAAATGAGCTCAAGATCGGTAAAATGATATTATGATGCTTAATTCTCAGCAGGAAATTTAAAAATATATAAATTATATAATAAATCGAAAGTATGTATAAAGATATTTAATTTCAAACTTAAGGTATTAGTATCGAAAATAGCACGGTCGATTTTTATTGTCGATATAGAGAGGTGACGATTACATGACGTCACAGTCGACAACTAAAGGGAAATGGCGGGAAAAATAACTGGGACAGAACAGCGAGCTGGAGCCTTATCTGGGAAGGGGGGAAGGTGGTGGGGACGGCAGTTCTGCAAGGCCCCGAGCGATCGCTGCGCCTTAGGCCACGCCCCGAAGCAGGGTTGCCCCATCAGCCGCACTTCAGTAGTGGTACTTTTTTTTATTTACTCAAAAACTGCTTTAACGATTTTGATCAAACTGGGTATTTGATGTATGTATATGCCCGAGATATGACTGTAAAAATTTCATCAAAATTGATTAACCGGAGGGGGGACTTTACTTAATAAATTTTGTATCATTCGCACGTGTTTTTTTAATTACTCAAAAACGGCTTTAACGATTTTGATGAAACTGGGTATTTGACGTCTGTATATGTTAAAGATGTGATAGCCCGCATTTCATCAAAATTGCTCAAACGGAGGGGGCACTTTATATCTTAACTATTTTTGCAATTTTTACCTTTTTTTCGATTTTCTCAGAAACGGCTTTAACGATTTTCATCAAATTCGTCATGTTTAATGAAAATTAGGTGTTCTTTAATATCAGGTAAGCTTTATCATTATTAAAAAGTTCTGGGGGGGGGGCTTAAATGGGGTAGGGGCCTTTTTTGTTTCCTATAAAGTACCTTTGTTTTTGTTTATATGGAGAAATTAACTGTCTCTCGTTACGCCTAAAAATTAGAATGGCCAAATATGAGATATGATAAAAATAAAGAAAACATATAGAGGAGAAAAAAAGAAAATATTCAGTCAACTCTTGAAACTCCTTGAGCCTACGCATGCGGAGTACGCCTTTAATGACAGACCATTGTTCATAATTAAAGCCGTTCTGTTCATTAGAGAAGTGGCAATTAACAAAACGCATTAGTTTCTAATCTAAGTAAGTTGGTAAGTGAAAGTTGTGTGTTGCGAGCACGCACCAGATTTTTACACTAGGTCTGGGACACCCAGTATATGAATAAATTCGTATTGACACCTGTGAATATGAATTTATTCATATTCATACTTCTAAATACGAATTTATTTGTATTCATATTCACAAATATTGTGATATAAATAAATTTATATTCATATTCACATTAAAATTAAGATTAAAATAAATTTGTATTCGTATTTATAAATATAAATAGGCCCAACTCTGGTTGTAAATATTGCCTTTCTTGTTTGTTTTAATATAATGAAATGGTTTTTAGAATACTTTTCTCCAATTTTTTTTAATCTAATCTGCTGAAAATAAGTTAATCATTAATTGCTATACCATTTTCAAATAGTTAATTTATATTTTATACCTTTAATAAAGATATAAATAGTCAATTATTACTAAATAAATAGAAATAAAGTTGTCATTATAATAAAAATACTGTTATATACTAATATACATCATCAAATTTATTCAAAATTAGTAAATAGCTACCTAAACTCTCCTATGAAAGGGAATAAAATTTTTTTCATGAATTATTTTCATTTTTTCTAACAAAAATGTACAAAGAGTTTTAAATCTATTGTCTTCAAGGGAGAAATAGTAACTGTTCTTAAGAGGGTTTTACTTGGACCTAAAGAAATCTGCAGTTTTTTCATCGGAGAAGCTTGTGGAGATGTCTTTATTGCTCCATCCCTTGATTGGGAAGTAGTTTTCCCTCCCTTCCCAAAGCCAACACCAAAAGCATTCCCAGTACCTAAGGTAAATTTTACTTTTGATTTTACTAATGATAATGGATTAAAGCAGAAGTAATATCTTATTTTTCTGAGTCATTTGTGATTTGTCAATATCTTATTTGTAAAGTCATTTTTAGTATTTTAAGTACAGAAAGAACCATTATTCCAACAAGCAAACAAAAAAAATCCATCAATTTTTTTTTGTAACATTAATTTATTATATGTAATTTTGTTTAACCGCTGAAGTAATTTAAATTCGTTAAAATAATTTTAAAGTTAAAAGGCTTCTTAGTGACTACTTATAGTCAATGCACTAATATTTTCAAATAAAAATATATAGTTTCACCAAGCCACAAGAGGCTCTCAAATATTCATATAACTGAACTATAAGTAACAAAAACAGGGTCACCTCTGGATTAGTGGTTAGCATAGAAACTTACTAAAAGTTGCGGGTTCGTGTCCCGAGGATTTTTTAATGGGAGAAAAAAATCCTTGTCTATGCCGTCACTCGGATAGGACGTAAAATGGAGGTCCCCAGCCTATACGATGCCAGATACTCGTTAAAAATCCCTATCCTAATTAGCCTTAGTGGCATAAAGTGACGTTAAAACAAACAACAAAGTAACAAAAACAAAACAAGAATATGTATTTGTCTGAATATAAATGATCATTTTTATCATATAAATAAATGATAAATGATGATTTTTTCAATTTGGGCAGTAGTTGACCTAATGGAGTGTAGGGAGAGATGGGGAACCAAGTGAAACCCAATGTATTATTTTGCTTTAATTTTCCAATCTTAAGATTAGCCTCTTTTCTCAACCCATCCTCATGCATTTAGATACTAATCCTGTTAATAATAAATTAGACAAGCTATAAATAATGTTGAACAGGATGACATAAGGAGTAACTCGGCCAATAAATGTATGCATGAATAGTTTAAAAATAATAATGGTTCTTTTGGAAATACAGTTCTTCACTTCTTTCCTTAAAAATTAAAAAAAAAAATTATCATGTTAGTATATTTTACAGGGAGGTGCAGCAACATTGAAAGTGTTACACCTATCAGACACCCATTTTGACCCACACTACCAAGAAGGGTCTAATGCTGACTGCAAAGAACCACTGTGCTGCAGGCTTACAAGCGGGCCCCCCCCAAACCCAGCAGCAGCAGCTGGTCGTTGGGGAGATTATAGGAAATGTGATATTCCTAGAAGAACTATCTATAATATGTTCACTCACATCACGGCAACTCACCCAGTAAGTGCTCTGATATCTGTAATTAGCAATTGTAGGCTTGGATAAAATACAAATTTGCAATAATAAATATTCAATTTAGTATAATTAATTGTTTTGTAATAATCTTAACAAATTTTGATATCCCTATTTAATTTCTAGGATATAGATTACATAATATGGACTGGAGATCTTCCTCCCCATGATGTCTGGAATACAACCAGGGAAGAAAACTTGAGGGTTTTAAAAGAGACGGTGAAGCAGATGATTACAATGTTTCCTGGAATACAGATCTTCCCTGCCATCGGTAATCATGAAAGTTCTCCCTCTAACAGGTACCCACCCGCTTCTGATTGATATCTGTTCTGAAGTAAACAATATTTTCATTGTCACCTTATTTCAACTGTTTATTAATAATTTTATTAATTCTAAACAAAAACGTTCTTGAATTTGATGGCTTAATGTCCTTAGAACACTCTATCACTGAGCAGTATAAAACACATACCTGAGGAATTTTGGCAATGATTGATTTTATATAAATTCAGCAATTGTTTATATTAATATTTTCTGCCTTTGCTCTGTATTTATTTTAAGGTTGTACCAGTGATTCATATTTTAGTACAAAATAAGAAAATGATATTGCCAGTGGTATTGAATTATTTGAAATTTAAAACAAACCAAAAAAAAAAAAAAAAAATGAAGAGTATCTAAATAAATTTTACTTATGAGAAAGCTAGTCATATGTTGATTTTTAGGGTCTTCAAAACCACTTTAACATAAATATTTATAGATGTCTACATTTCTGCTAAGTTTCGGGTGGATCAGTGGAGTTGGGTTAGATATATTCAACTTGTGAGAATTTTATTTTATTTTAGGAACACTATGAAACTTCATATTTGGTGTCTTTTCAAATTGTAAATGAATATTAATTGCAATTATAGCAATTAGCAGATTATAATAGAGGGTTTTTTAACCTGAAGGACACTAGAGTAAGATTAGATGAAGGAAGTTACTTTTCGGTCCAAAACCAAAAATAATTTATGTATTTTAGGGATTATGCACTATAATTATATCTCAATATCTTCTTAAGGATAAAACAAAGTTGCCCCCTATTCATAATTGAAAAATATCTTATGTATAGGTAAAGATCCTAATTCATGGATCTATTCTTGTTTGGCCTGTTTTATATATTCCTGTTTGTTTTTGTGTTTTTATAGCTTTCCACCACCTTTCATACAGGATGAATATGCTATCAACTGGTTGTATAATGAGCTGGACACTCAATGGCGTAAATGGTTGCCAAGCAGTGTATCTAAAACCGTCAGGAGTGGCGCATTTTATTCAGTTCTAGTCAGACCTGGTTTCAGAATCATATCACTAAATATGAACTACTGTTACAAATTGAACTGGTAAGAACCAATTTATCCAGAATAAAGTATCTATTTTAGACACTGATGTTTCCTGCTGTTTCTGTGAGATCATAGCAATCCAAGCAAAACTAATATATTATTAATATTACATTTATAATATATTTTTATTATCTATATAAATAAAGATCAAATTCTGTTTGTTTATTTGTTCTTTATAGAAATCCATACCGTTTGTCCTAAATTCTCCAAATTTCGCTCAGTGGTTCTTTCAGACCAGGTGAGTACACCTGTACATATTAAAATTGCATAACTTCAGCCGATCTTCATTATTCTCCAAATTTCACTCAGTGGTTCTTTCAGACCAGGTGCGAATACCTGTCAATATTAAAATTGCATAACTTCAGCCGATCTTCAGCTGATATTATTTATTCTCCAAATTTCGCTCAGTGGTTCTTTCAGACCAGGTGCGAACACCTGTCAATATTAAAATTGCATAACTTCAGCCGATCTTCAGCTGATATTCTTTATTCTCCAAATTTCGCTCAGTGGTTCTTTCAGACCAGGTGCGAATACCTGTCAATATTAAAATTGCATAACTTCAGCTGATATTATTTATTCTCCAAATTTCGCTCAGTGGTTCTTTCAGACCAAGTGCGAACACCTGTCAATATTAAAATTGCATAACTTCAGCCGATCTTCTTTATTCTCCAAATTTCGCTTAGTGGTTCTTTCAGACCAGGTGTGAACACCTGTCAATATTAAAATTGCATAACTTCAGCCAATTTTCAGCTGATATTCTTTGTTATCCAAATTTCGCTCAGGGGTTCTTTCAGACCAGGTGCGAACACCTGTCAATATTAAAATTGCATAACTTCAGCCGATCTTCTTTATTCCCCAAATTTCGCTCAGTGGTTCTTTCAGACCAGGTGCGAATACCTGTCAATATTAAAATTGCATAACTTCAGCCGATATTATTTATTCTCCAAATTTCGCACAGTGGTTCTTTCAGACCAGGTGCGAACACCTGTCAATATTAAAATTGCATAACTTCAGCCGATCTCTGGGTATATTCTTTATTGTTATAATAATCGTTTTGGTTGTTACAAAATCGACCGTTTGAGTCGATAAAAGTCTCAGTTTATAGATTTTATAGATTTAAAAATTGAAATTCTCCGGGTGAAACCGGTATATACAGCTAGTTAAAATATTAAAACATTTTATTTCCATTTTTTTTTTTTTTTGGGTTATTTATTTAGAAATCTAAAGTTTCTTCTTTAAATAGGTGGTTGCTGATAAACAGTACAGATCCTGCCAACGAACTGCAATGGTTCATTAATGAACTGCAGAATGCTGAGTTCAACAGAGAAAAAGTTCATGTTATAGGTCATATTCCCCCTGGTTGCAGTGACTGTGTGAAGGTCTGGAGCAGGAATTACTATAATATTATTAACAGGTAAAGTTTTTTGACATAGATAAGTAAAATATATCAGAGTATCATCAGATAACTTATTGTTTATCCTAAATTTTATTTCATAAACATCATGTGATGATGATCATCATCATAAAGCTAGGGCTCATGATATTGTTTTAGCCCTATATTCGCTAGTCCTAGTAATTTACCATAAGAAATATTCAGTACTACTACAACTATTCAGACTATATGTTCAGTACACTCTGAATCAAGGGAACTAACTGCCCAATATAGCGCCAACTAGTGGACAATCAAGTCAAACTGGGACTTCCTAGTGTGACCCCCCTAGGTGAACAGGGTCTAGTGCTCTCTCATTTGTCTGTTCTTCATTTCTTCATCAAACAATGTCCGGCTAAGGGCTAAGTAAGGGGACCCAGGTGGCCGGGATGGCAGGAAGATAGGCAGGCGGATAGAAGATGGCAGGAATATTGCTTCTAATTCTTGTAATTTTTTATATTATTTTCATAAGTTATCTAAAAATGGATAATATATGAGAAACTCTTGTCTAAGGTCGCTCCAAGGCTTTCAGAATTGGGTAACTTCTTATAATAAAATTATTTTCCTTCAATGGAGTGTATTGTTCCAATTTTAAAAACTGTTGCATTATTAGACCCGGTATGTTTTGTTATCAGCAGTTGAGTGATTTTTTTTTTCAGGTATGAAAATACAATTATGGCTCAGTTCTTTGGCCATACCCATTTTGATGAATTTGAAGTATTCTATGATAAGCAGGACATGGGTCGTGCAATAAGTATTGCTTACGTAGCACCTTCAGTTACACCTTACGACGATCTCAACCCAGGCTACAGAATATACTATGTTGATGGAGATCATGATCAATCAACAAGGGTAATATTTTAATTTAGAAAAACTATTTTGACTATTTTATTTTTTCATAGTGATTTTAAAAGTTTTTTTATTTTATTTTTTATTATATCTGTATAAATTGGAACAAAAAGGCCCAGTGTCCAAAACCTGAAATCATAATTTTACTACACAAAAGAAATTAGGATATGGTGTACATAAGTTCTTAAAGAAACTAATGTGCTCCCATAGATTAGTCTCACTTGCTAGTAATTGGATAACGATTAATGTATTGTATATAATATTGCCTTTCAATGATTTATATCTTATTCTGATTCTCATTGTATAAATTTCAAAGTTTCTTGAAGTATCTTCTGTGATAACAGCCAATATTATTATGTAAAATTTTCTTATCCAGAGAAACTTAATAGCAACAACTTAGATCAAACCATATTGAAAACTGAATCATTTATATATTATTGTTCCCTGATCATACCATATCATAATCATAAATAATATTCTCAACTTATTAACACCAGTTCTTTTATTCATTATCTTGCTTCTTCTAACACCACATTTTATCTTCCTAAGCATAGAATAATATTTTCTAAACTTTCTTTCAGGCTGTTGTGGACCATGAAACATGGGTTATGAATTTGAGAGAAGCCAATCTTTACGACTATCCTATTTGGTACAAGGAATACAGTACTCGTCGAGCTTACCAGATGCCCTCTCTTATTCCACAAGAATGGGATAATTACATATACAGACTGGCTGAGAATGATATAATTTTCGAAATATACTACAAGTAAATATCAAAATTTTCTCCAATAAAAGTAGGTCTGTCAACTTTTGAGGCTTCATGTTTTCAGGACTCTAGTAATGCTCCATTCTAATTATATTAATAAATGAATTGGTGATTCTATTTTATTACCCTTTTCTGAGTAAACATAGTCTGCAATTTTTACCATCTGAATCCCATTAAATAAATGGTTATTATTATTGAATATAATTTACAGTAAACTCCTGATTATCCATGCCTGTGGATGAATTCGCTATATGTGAAAAATAGACCTTTCTTTTAAATTCTTCGAAATATTTTCGTTCATCATTTCATGCTGTGCAAGGTAAACTAGCCAATCTCTAAAAACTCAACATTTTAGAAAGAAAAAAAAACAATTCCTTTCCTTTAGTGTAGTTAGCTGCCTAATAGATTCTCTTAGAGACTGGTCTTATATATTATTAATATATATTAATATACGGTATTAATATATACTAGGTGGACCCGTGCGAAGCACTTCGCACGAAGATTTGTATCACATTTTACTTCTAGGTTTAACATAACTATGAAATGAACTTTTTTTTTTTGCCTGTTCGTACCCCCCCCCCCCCCCTCACCCCCAACCATTCGGGCCTTAAGGTGAAATTTTTTTTCTACAGCAAGGAAGAAATTATTTTTAAATTATTTTTCTGTTTAATAGTTAAGGAAGAATTTCATTTTCTGACGTTTTTCTCTACAAAAGTTTCCTGTAATCTTCCTGGAATATATGAAATCACTAAGAATGTTGCATAGTCTTGGAAATTAATCTTTCTACATTCGGATTTTACTGTTCATCACATTTTTCAAAAACAGTTCATAAGATGCTTTTTACGCTTATTTTTCTGACAATGGAGAGGAAGATAGTCTTCTAAGTGATAAGAACGACATCAAATAGGTTTCTATCCATGGAGAGGCAACAAAACAATAAGTAGCCTCGTGAAGCTGAGGGGCCTAACCCACCAAAACCAAAGTTTTAGAGGTGTAAGACGCCTGGTCCAAAAACGTGGAACGTGTATGTGTCATAAAGCCCGCGTAGAAACCATTGAAATTCATTTTTCTTATTTCGATACTTTAGTTTTCTGAAACTCCCGTTATAAAAAAGATAAGTTGATAAAACCAAAATTCTGATGAATCACTATGTTACTATGAATCACCATAAATAGATTTTATTTATTTTATATATAATTTGGATTACAGTCATGGGCGGATCCAGCGATTGTAAAGGGGGGGGGGCTGCATCCTAATGGGGGGAGGCTGCAGCCCCACAGCCCTTCATTTGGATCTGCCGATCAGCTTTTTCACCTTCCCACAACCGAAAATTCTACCTGTTCTGCGCATTTTTGTTCTTTAACTCCTTACTTTAAGGAAAATCAAATTCTATCTTTAAATGACGAAATTTTTTCCAAATGGAGGGGCTCAAGCCCCTATAGCACCCCCCTCCCCTCAGATCCGCCAATGACTAAAGTAGACTCCTGCTTATCCCTCCTCGTCGGAACGGATACATTGCCGTTTAAGTGAATGAGCCGGTCAATCCGGAAAAGTGTATAAAAACCCAGCAAAATATATTATTATAACTTCTATATTTCGATAAAACCCAAATGCAACACACAACCTGTTTTACAAAGGCTATATAGTTATTAATTAAAGAAACATTTTTTGGGCCAATTTTATTTAACAATTTAAGAAAATTTACACTATCAATCTATTCAGTTTTTACAAATCTTTTATTTTTTTTCGTTTATACGCACCTTAATGTCAACTGACGAAATTTCTTGTCAAAATATTGGAAGCTATTTCTTTTTTAATGAAATGAATGGAGGACACGGATTTTGTTTCAAGATCAATTTAACTTCGAAGAGATTTGTTTTACTGGAGTTGGGTAAAAAATAAAAAAATTTGGAGCGTGCACGCAACACACAACTTTCACTTACCAACTTACTTAGAATAGAAATTAATGCGTTTTTTAAATGCCACTTCTCAAAGTTACACATTTTTCCACATTCATTTCTAATTTTTGTTTTCATTTGCTCTATAAAAAACACTAATTTATTTTATTAATAAATAAAAGTTTATACTTGTGATAATTCGGCAATGCAAGCATGATACTCCAAGTCGTCTGATTTTATAATTCTCTATGTACTTGATGAAAATTTCATTTAGTTACCATGAAACAAATAATTTCCATGAAATGAACAGAACGGCTTTGATTACGAACAATGATCTGTCATTAAAGGCGTACTACGCATGCATGGGCTCAACGTGTTTTATGAGGTGACTGAATATTTTTCTTTTTTTCTCCTCTAAAATGTTGGATATCACATCTTTGGCATTTATATGCATCAAATACCCAGTTTGATTAAAATCGTTGAAGCCGTTTTTGAGTAAATAAAAAAATCACGTGAAAATGATACAAAATTTATTAAGTAAAGTCCCCCCTCCGTTTGACCAATTTTGATGAAATTTTGGCTATCACATCCCTGGCATATATATACATCAAATACCCTGTTTGATTAAAATCGTTGAAGCCGTTTTTGAGTAAATAAAAATAACAGGTGAAAATGATACAAAATTTATTAAGTAAAGTCCCCCCTCCGGTTGATCAATTTTGGTGAAATTTTTAGTCATATCTCGGGCATATCAATACATCAAATACTCAGTTTAATCAAAATTGTTGGAGCAGTTTTTGAGAAAACCAAAAAAAAGTAAAAAGTTATTAAATAAAGTACCCCTCTGGGCAATTTTGATGAAATTTTTGCTGTCACATCGCGGGCATATACATATAATAAATACCTAATTTCTGGTTCGCACGGTTTATAGTTTTTGAGCTAGTCTGTTCACACACACACGTACACGCACGCGCACGCGCACGCGCACGCACGCACACACACACACACACACACACACACACACAGTCCATTTCGCGGGACTTGGTTATTTGGACTCAGGGGACCTCAAAACGTGTATTTCCGTTGAAATCCGGAAGTGGAAATTTTTCACGATCGCAATACTTCCCCTTACTATATATTTCATATGTAGGTAAGTGAAAGTATAAAACAAAAGATTTTTTGCCTAAATTTTAATTTATTTAAGATCTATCGAACCGCAACATAATACAAATTTTAACAAAATTTTTCATTGAGAATATGACAAAATTATAAATGTTTTTAAGGATTTTAAAAAGAATTTTTATCTTTTACAGCGTCCATCGGTTTATCCGAAGAGTCGGTTAAACGGGAACCGGTAAAGTGGGAGTATACTGTATTTGCTAAATGTGAGAGTGCAATTTTCCAACGCTACAATTAAGTCTAAATCAGACGAAACAACATTTTTAGAACCTAAACACGACAGGTCCTAGCATTTGCTGTAACGTAATACAATAAGTAGATGACCACGTGCGGCGGAGGAGCCTAACCCAGGCGTTATCTCAGAAATGATAGGTTTTAGGGCTTTAAAACGCAAACCCTTAATGCTCGTATCGCAATCCATAAATCCCAATTTTATTCGTTTCGATCCGTTGAGTCAGTACGTTTAGGTCGATATTTTTTTTTTTGGACCAAAAAATGAACACTGAGAATGCAATTCGCAAAAGCTCCGTGAAATTCTGAATCCAACGATACCACATTCGTGGCATTTGAGCACGGTAGGACCTTATAATTGATGAAAAACCGATATTTACGCTTTGTGAAATAATATATGTGGGATGGGATGGGATTATTAATTTTTGCCATAAAATTACCATGCTGCTCGGCCAATCTTTCTTTCATATTTTGAAATTCATTTGCCAATAAATCTACCCTTTTATCTAAATCTTCAAAAGTTATTCCCCAAGATACCATTTTATTAGATTGATCTGCCATTTTTAATTTTAATATAACTATTACTACAATTATTCATTTAATTATTATAAAATTGCCCTAATAATTCTTAAACATTTTTAGTTAATTATAAACTGCCCCAAAACTTCATAAAAAAAATTTAGCCCCTATATTTCACCAATTAATTTACAGATACGCGCGACCAAAGTTCACTATTTTTTCTTATACTCGATTTTTCAAACAAATCAAAACCGTACTCGCTACCAGTATTGATTTTATTTAAAAATAAAAAAATCGCGCTCTGCAACCAATTCGCTACGTCCCTTGTTTGTTTAAATTAATGATAATAGTGGTTAATAAAAAGATCGGTGGATCTTTATTATATCAATTAATTGGGACAAGAAAAAACACAGAATTTACGCAGTGGAAGTAATTTATTGTTGGTGAATAATGTAAACATATATACAGACAATGAATATAACTAATATTACTATACAGGCCTGAATTATAAAGGAGTGAGGTTTTGGCTGGATCTAGGCAGCTATCTACATCTAGATTCTCTTAGAGACTGGTCTCTGGGGCCTTTTGGAGTGGGGCGATAAGGAGGGCTTAGGGTACAAAGTTTGGCCCTATGTTATTACTTATCATATTTATATAAACTAACATATTCATTTACTTATTTGGGCACCTCTTTACAATAATATATAATCATTCTGCTAATATCTACATCTATATATAATAGCCCTCATGGTATAATATATCATAATATAATTACAAATAATTATGTGTGGGTTACATCACAGGCATGTCATAAAATTGACATTAATATACAAATCGCCTTCCAGTTTGGGAAACTCTTCCTTACAAATTCTTATGAAGAAATATATTTATTTAATTGCACTTAAGCTGCTCAGGTTAGAGTGGTAAAAATAAAAGGATGAAAATTACATCAAAAGTTACTCAGATCTAAGGAAAACTCAATCCTCCAATAGGTCAGAGGTATCAGATTGTTGCCTCCAGTATTTATTAAGGTAAAAGAGAGTGAAAGCTAATATTTGGAAAATAAAATGAAAAATTCAAAAGAAAATCGGTGTCCAATTAGAGATAAAGAAACATTATTCGTAAATTTAAGGTTATTTTGCTCATTCTATGTTCACACACTAATGTCATAATCAGAAAATATAATAATAATGTTTTGGAACATCGTTCACAGATTAACAATATTTTTTTCTTAACAGGCATTACTGGAAAAGTTCGCCAGTGAAACCTCCATGTGATAGGAAATGTAAGAAGCGGATGTTATGCGATCTGAGATCGGGAAGATCTCATGTCAGGAAGTCTCTCTGCCTAGACCTGGAAAGTAGGATAGATGCCCAGACCGAAACAGGATGGAGAGCTTGGATCAACAACATTATAGCATCATCGTATGTAAAATCTGCTTTTTCAACTGTTCAACTAAGCCACTTCTTGGTTGAGGGATCTTGGCTGGTGATGGTCACCATTGTAAATAAGAATTTGGAGGGAGTGACATATAATAATTCAAGTATTTTGTAAATATCACAGAATAATTTTAAATTTTTTACCACTGTATTGTATACCTTATGATAGAGATGAGTACTGACAAAAACCTATAACTGTAAATAAAATTTAGAATGTGCTAGAACATTCTAAACAACAACAAATACAGTAAAAACAATAGTATATTTTAATCAATTACTGTGCCATTCCACGTCAATTCAGCTCAGGCTTGAGCCTCAACATTTCAGATTTTCTTGAAATTCGGTATATGTGTACTACTTGTATCTACTAGGACAATTGTGAAATATTACTGAGATACGTCTAACGTTTTTGAATTATTGGTCTCTAAAGCCCTCAAAAATAGGTCTAGAAACAGAATGAATCATGAATTAAAATAGCTGTCATTTAACAGAGATTCCACGCCGTTTAATATGCTATAGAACAACGTACAGGTTGGTAATAAAGAAATTTTCATAAAACTAAATGTAAATTTTTCATTTCAATTTCTCAAAAAGGGCATTTTTTTAAATTTTTATGATTTTTTGAAAAATAGGTAGTATTATATCTAATCATACAACAAAATATAAAAGTGGGATGAAAATTTCTTCATTACCAAAAATATTGAAAACTTGTGATAAAATTCAATAAATCTAGCTTTTTATGATTAAAAATAGATGTAGATGTTTTCCAAATTTGACTACGACTATGAGATTGGTTTCATTTAACAGCACATTACATGCCGTTTCATATGATAAAAAACAATGTATAGGTATAGGCAGTATGACCTATTTAAAAATAAATAAATAAATAAAACTTAAAAAAAATGCTTTTTTTAAGAAATTTGAAATTAAAATTTTGCATTTAGTTTTAAGAAAATTTCTTTAGTACAAACCTATACATTGTTGTATAGCATCTGGAACGGCATGGAATGCACTCTTAAACGACACCAATCTCATAGTTAGGGACATACGATACCGACAAAGTATCGATACCAATACTCATTTGAGTACTTTGATCAAATATTCGATACCACCAAAATATCGAAAGGAAAGTATCGATACTCATATAAAGTAGTAACAATATAATAAATAAAAATATATTTAATAAAAAAATATATATAAAATATAGCACTAGCTACATTATACTGTCACCCCTATTCTCAAATTTACCCAGTCCAATGTGACACAGGGATCTTTGGGCAAGGGTTGTGTGGTAATTAACCAAACTAAGTACTATTTACATCGTGTATTTTGTACAATAAATAATCTTACAAGTCCCAACTACACATGGGGGGGGGGGGGGTACCTTGACTCACAAATCTCTTGGGGGTACTTTACTAGGGATCCCACTATGCCCCAGGCTCACTCTGCCTGTCCCAGACTTAGACTGCCCCTCACAGACCCAGCCTCCGCTCCAGACAGCTGACTGTCTCTGGCTGCCCCTCTCAGACTCTCCCAGACTGCCCCACTCTCTCCTGGGCCAGCCTCTTCTAGGAGTTCCCCCTCTCTCTCAGGGTCTCCTAGGTTCAATGGACATCTTCCACGTGACAACTCCCCCCTCCCCTGAATACCAACGTCCTCGTTGGTAAGTTGGGACCTGTAACAAAAAATAAACAAAGCGGCAGAAAACTCGTTTTTTACATATTTAGTTAACGGTAGAGTTTACGAACAAAAGAAACAAGTACTGAATGTATAAAGCAAAACAAAAATTCGGAACAAGGAAAAAGATGAGAACCCAAATAAAATCTCAAAATCCAGGAACCTCACTGCATCATTTTCTCTTTTGTATTCGACAATCATCGGCTCACCCCTTTATCGTTCATTCTTTGATATACCGTGCTTTTGACTAGCACCTGCCTCAAATCTTACCTCAGTTTGACTCTGAGAATCTTGTTGCATACATTAACCCTCTACGTTTGACTCGTAGGATTCCACAACAATTTAAAAAACATTACTCTCTAAGTACTTTACTAATCTCTTTAAGTACTTTACTACCCTTTAAGTACTTTACTATCCTCTTCAAGTACTTTACTCATCTTTGAACCTGAAAGGGGTGTGGGATGCCGGCCGTCTCATTTAATTTTAATTTTCCCCTTAAGAACTATAACAACGTCTACAATATGCAGTGAAATTCCTTTACAATTATTTCTTGACTTAATGAAAAACAAAACAAAAATAAATTCCATTATTCTGCTACTTTAAATTTATTCTTTAACCATAAAAGATACAAATTTAGTCAATAATACCCTCTAAGAATTTTACTTAAAAATTATACTTTTTCTTACAAATTCCATTTTCTCCAACACATTTCCAATTTCTACCTACTACTAAAGAACTAGAAAAATATAAGTCATTAAACTAAAAAAGAATAAGCAATCAAAAATCTTAATTATTTCTCGATAAAGGGATTTAAAAGAACGTTGGTTATGCTTATCCTGCATAACACCTCACCGACTGACCTACTTTTATCGCTGACTAATCTAGGATGGCCGTTCTTCTTACCCTTTCGTGTCTCCCTTCTTGGAATTGGAGGCCGACTTTGGCCCGGTGCACACGGACGACACTTTTCTGCGATGCGGACTATAAGCCAGGTCTGGGGTACCTGGAGTACAATGGACCGACCGGATTTACCATTATACTCCAGGTACCCCTGACCTGGCTTATAGTCCGCATCGCAGAAAAGTGTCGTCCGTGTGCATCGGGCCTTAGACTGGGAAGCTGTCGGCGCTGCTTCCGTAACCGCGACAATAGGCCTTCTCAATAAAATTCTTTTTACCCATTTCTTTAGTAGGAAACCGCGATAGTGACCGAAATCTTTGGCTCCGATAAATTTTTTGCTTAAGTCCTTTAAAAAGAAAAAAATGGGAAAAAACAATGACCGCAACCCAAAACCATGATTCTCAATTGACTATCGTTTTTTCTCAACGTTGCACGCTTTTCAATTGTGTCTTGCTGACGATTATTTTACAATGCCCAATTACAATGGGGAGGTGCGCATTGTTATCTAGATTCCTTATCTTGCAATCGAATTGAATATTTCCTGGACGTTACAGGATCCTCAATTGTTCGTTAGTTATGACAATTGTTAATTGTTAGCATTTTGTTAAGAATTAGCTATGCCCAATTTTGTGTTCGTTGTTCCCGGGTACCGCTTGCTCAGTGCTCTATTGTTTACTGGCAGACGCAAATTTAGCATTTCCTATTCTTTAACCTTTAGATTCCACTCTTTTCCACAAAGCAAAAAGAATATTCAACAATTTAATGAAACTTTATAATTTTTTTTTTTGTTTATAATCTACAAATCTAAATTTCCCATTTTTTTTTTTTGTTTCAATGATCAAAAAATCGTTTTGTACGCCCTACGTGTATGGTCTCGACTTTAAATTTCCTTAACATCTTCGTCTGTCCTTATCCCATTTAATCCCCAGATTACAATCAAAGGGTCACGATATGATTTTTCTTCCTACCTGAAAATTTTCATGGATTAATAACTCCCTTCTAAGCTACTTTTTGACTTATATTTTTCTAAAAAAAAAAAATCTTAACCTACAATACTCTACAAACAAGGAATATTCACATTAATAAAATGATCACTAATTATTAAATTATCTAGTTGAAACATTGTAGAAAGACCTCCATAATTTTTCCATCTGCCCCTCTTAGAACTTCACTTAAAACCCAAACTCTTTTAATCTTCCTCCTAAATCATCAACCATTGACGAACTCAAAATACACAGATACCCCGTATCTTAAAATTCTTAAACCTCTAGTTTCTCTCTCTTTCTATCTTACACTATAGCTGGGATTCTTTCTACAAGTGTTTCCTCTTATGTCTAAATTTTATTTTATTTTTTACAAAACAAAAATAACTTAAATTACTTTACCTAAGATGCCAACTTGCCGAGCTAAGAATACTTCGGGTAGCTCCCATCTCTCTTTTCTGCTCCGTAGCTCTCCGAGTTGGTCCAGCTGATCCGCAGTGCTGATTCTGTCTTCTTCTTGTCCCTTCCGGCTCTCCTCCCGGAACGCAGCCATTTCCAGCCATCCGGAATTCTCCAGCAACTCCTCCATTTTTCACGCTGTCCCTGCTCGGCATCTCTCGAAGCTCCCTCTTATACGACGACACAACCCTTGCCCGGCGCCTCCACCAAATTTGTGTCACCCCTATTCTCAAATTTACCCAGTCCAATGTGACACAGGGATCTTTGGGCAAGGGTTGTGTGGTAATTAACCAAACTAAGTACTATTTACATCGTGTATTTTGTACAATAAATAATCTTACAAGTCCCAACTACACATGGGGGGGGGGGTACCTTGACTCACAAATCTCTTGGGGGTACTTTACTAGGGATCCCACTATGCCCCAGGCTCACTCTGCCTGTCCCAGACTTAGACTGCCCCTCACAGACCCAGCCTCCGCTCCAGACAGCTGACTGTCTCTGGCTGCCCCTCTCAGACTCTCCCAGACTGCCCCACTCTCTCCTGGGCCAGCCTCTTCTAGGAGTTCCCCCCCTCTCACAGGGGATTAATTAAATTTCGTGTTTTTATAAGTTGTTAATTATAAGATTGGTTTTATGGTACTTAATGTCAAATGAAATTGTATTTACTTACTACATTTATATTTTAATAAATACTCGGGGATGATTGATAGTCAGGGATTTTAGCCATAAAACATTTTCTTTATTTAACCGTTCCGATCCAAAATGGGGGTCTTCATCAGCGGTAAAACGAAACAAATATATGAGTATAAAATTTTACACTGTTAACTTCATGACTATCAGTCATTTCCGAGAATCTTATAGAAAAACAGTCGACTCAGAACCGATATCGGTACTGATTCAAGTATTTTACATTAGAATATATTCAAGTAATTTATATCCGTCGCTTCGAAATCTGACTGAACTTAACGATATATTTGTTCCGATACGCATTACAAAATAGTTATGAAAAAAATACGCAAATGTTCTGAATTAAAAAGAAATAAGTTTTTCATATTATCTTGTCAGACTGCTTTGATTTATTTGTAATAATGAAACAATGGTATCCCATTACAGTCTCAATAATATATATTTACAATATATATTGTTTAACATTTCTTAAATTTGGTGGACGTTTCGGACTGTTGTGTCCATACTTATCACCTGCATAATGTACAATTGATTTTAGTTTTTTCTTATACAGTATATAAACAATAAAAGTTTTTTTGAAAATAAGTTTTTTCCACCATTGAATTTTAATTTCCTAACATTCAATCTTACATTTCAATAAGTTGAGGCCTTATGTAGGAGTTTCAAAAGTTTGAGATGTATAAGTATGGTTTCATTTTGGCGCTTAGTAGCAGTTCTGGTTACTACTACAATTCTGGTTAGTTCTGAACAGTGGCTCCTGCGCCGTTCAGTAAGGGGCCCTTCAGAGTAAGGCCCGATCCTCTAAAAAGGACCCTTTTGGAGGTGTACTTATCTCGGAAGAGGCCACGTCCAAGAGTCACTCTTCAGAACTTGTACCAAACTGGGTACTAGTTCTGATTACAACTCTTACCGTAAACTGATGTCTTACAACCTAATCCGACAGTTCCTACAACTTCTGACTTTGATGAAAATACTTTTCGCCACTTAATATCCTTTCTTAATATTCCTATCCTGGTATCGATACTGACTTTCAGTATCGATACCAGTACTCATACTTGAATACTTGGTATCGATACCAAAATACCCGGTATCGAAATGAAAGTATCGATACTTTACTCATATCGATCGGTATCGTACGTCCCTACTCATAGGCGGGCGCAATCGACTATAAGGTGCGCTAGTAGTTTTGCAAAATGTCGGAAAGAACGGTGTTAGACATAGTTGATGTGATAGAGATAATTGGTAATTTTAAAAGACCATTAATTGAAGGGCAGGCTATTCTTGATGCAAACCACATATTTACATGTGGAATAATATCTAAAAATAAAAAAACAGTTATTTTACAAGCCTCGTGCCTTTAAACTAGCAATCTTAAAGGACTGCCCCATCAAATAAAAGTGGAAATCAAATTTATTAATAATAATAAGCAATTTTCTTGTCATTGTACGTGTAAAGCTGGTAGTTCTGGTAAATGCAAACACATCATTGTAACTTTACTCGACGTTTTTCGGTTAGTAATAACATTAATTACCTATTCACACAATCATTGTTATGACAGCTTAGATTCTTTGTCATATTATTTAATTATTTGTCAAAACTTTCTGGCTTCGCATTGAAAACATGGAACAATTAAGCACAACGGATGTAATAGAAAAATGGGGAAAATTAAAAAAGAAAAACAAATCTATGACACTATGGTCTCAATGTTATTTGCATAAAACTAGCATTTTGGAATAATAAAATGTCAAATACTAATATTTACCTGGATAAATATAGTCTCTTTCTTTAAAATAAAGACTACATATCGTCATATGTTTCGGAACAGGCTTATCTATTCTTAATTTTACAATCCACTCTTTAAGAAGCTTTTTATTTTTTGGAAATAAAAGGGAATGACACGTCTTTTGATTTTCTAATTGAACACTGAGGGACCGAGCAATACCTATTAGATATTTTTCAAATGATTTTTTGCTCAATCGGGTTTTAATTATGGAAAAATAAATGAAAAACGCGAAAAAACCCTATGAATCCCAGGTAATGGCCCCGCTTTTATCCCCGTTTCTCTAGTTCCTGCAGCGCCGTCGCAGAAGCAGCACCGTCGCTTGCGCCCGCCTATAGTCCTAGTCAAATTTGGAAAATATCTACAGCTATTTTTAATCATGATTTTTTCTGTTTCAGGACCTATTTTTGAGGGCTTTAGAGACCAATAATTCAAAAGCGGGTAGACATGTCTCAGTGATATTTTACAATTGTTCTAGTAGATACAAGTAGTACACATTTGCCAAATTTCAAGAAAATCTGAGATGTTGAGGCTCAAAATGATATATTTTTGTGTTGATTTGACGGGGAATGTCCCTATTGTTTTATACTATCATACTATTGTTTCATCTTAATTTTAAATATACTTTTTGAAACTATACCTCGGTTGAGTAGTTTCTGAGTTTACCTCCAATTAAGAATGGGACACGAGATTTTTATATATATAATATGATACGAGCAGTCCCAGCCACACGTTGCCGTGGCTCAGCAGCTATAATGCGTTGAATTTATTAAATCCTATTCTTTTTAATACAATCAAATTCAATTATAAAGACAACGTTTCAGCTAATCTAAAAATCAACGGGATTTAAAATAGAACTTTACGCCAAATTTAAAATTGTTTGGTAAAGCGCTTACTAGATTTTTTCAGCTGAGATGAGATTAAATATAAGTAACTCATGTAAAAGGAACTAATAAAGAATATAATTGGAATAGGGTTTAGTACAAACACAATAGACAGTTAGCTAAAATGTACCAAAGCAATCCTTTGTCCTAATACATATTAATTAAATTCAGAATGTACAACATGATGAAATGAGATCTCGTCTACTTGTTGAGGTTCTACCAGAAACAGGTTATGAAAAGCGAGCAACCTCAAACCATGCTGAATGTGAACCATGCTACTTATCAAAACATAAAAATGTATTTTTATAAATGAGATAGATAACGTTAATTTATAACTTTTTACATCAATGATGTACATTTTTTTATTATTAGAATTCACAATTTCTATTTACTGTAGTGCTAATAGATGCACAATGATATTGTTTAACCTCTCTTTTGCTAAAACCATGGGAAAAATACAAATTTTTCCTAGTCCAAGCCGGAAAAAATAATTTCTGCTTAACCATCCTAAATATCGAAAGAAAATTAAATGTGTCAATAAATAAACTTAAACCGCCATCTGTTGGAAATTTATAGGACTTCAAATAATCGCTGTCAACTGTAGTATAATAAGCCTTTAATTTGCAATAAAAGAAATATTGAAGCCAATAATCAAGATAAATTTCTTTCTTTTAAGTTGGATAAAACTACAGACGATGAGCAAACTTTTATAATAATCGGTTCAGTAGTTTCTGATTTTACCCCAGACAAACAACATGACACGAGATTTTTATAAATATAAAGATATACAAAAACGGTGTCCCAGACTTGATGTTCCAGGCTAATACCTCTGCAGCTTATTGTTGATTTTCATAAACCAATAAATAAATCAAGAAAAGGTTACAGTAAATCCTCAAAGTTGTAGGTATTTTTGCTTTCTTTTCATTTTTTTGAGGTATTTGTATTTTATTCTAATTACTAGCTAAATGCTAAAACTCTCTGCTGTGGCCCACTAATATCAACTTTTACAAAAGTGATTACATTTTAATAATTTAAAATAGGCTATTATTTGGAATAATATTATTTATATGTAATTTTTAAAAAATGTTACCTATTCTTTAATTTTAAGTAGGATATTATTTGGAATGATATTTTAGGGTAAATTTCACCAGAATATACTTACTTACTTATCTAAAAGTTGATACTTTTACATAATATAAGATTTACACATCTACTGCACAGGAAGGAACTATGTGCATTCCTTTTTATTTGTATTTTTTATATTCCATTTTATTTTTATTTTATTTCAATTATTAGCTAAACCCTGAAACACTTTGCTGTGGCTCACACTAATATCAACTTGTAGATAAGTAAATAAATGTATTCTGGTGAAATTCACCCCAAAATATCATTCCAAATAATAGCCTACTTTAAATCAAAGAAAGGATTACAAATCTTCACTGATTTTTCTTTTAAACTTTACAAAAAAAAGATAAAAAAAATTATTCTGAACTTGACTCAGTTGAATCCTGGAACTTTTGTGGTGGGGTGTGGAATTGCTTGCTAATGAAATTAGTACGAGGTTATTAGCTTTGATTAATCATTTTTCTATTAAGTTGTCTCTCTTGATATTAAAAGTTAATGCATATTTATTATTGCTTTTGTTTTACTATTATTACTCTATATTTAATAATTATATTTGTTTATTTATAAAGGGGAAAGTGCCCTATTATGGGATACTTCTTTTTAATACTTAATTGGTTGGCCCTAAATTGCTTAGATGATTCAAAAAATGTTGTTATACATTTAGCAGTAGTAGTAGGCCACATCAACAATGAAAAACATAACATATCTCCTTTTTGAAATTTGTAATCACGGTTAATGTGAGATAAGTGAAATTTGTACTTTTTGAAAATAGGCTCTTAATATGGGATAGGGAGGTGTCCTAATATGGGATATATGTAAAGCAAAATTTGTTTATTATACAGACGATGTTCACAAAAATATATGTTGTAAATGCCCTTGGCAACGAATGATCGGAAACCCGAAAATAGCAAGTTCAAAACCCGGAGCCAGGGGATATTTAATAATATTACTCGGCATTAATCCCCCACCTTCTCCCTTGGCCGGGAAACCCTGTATAGACTAAGAGGCGAGGAAGGGGAGGAACAAAAGAAAAAATATATATACTGGGTGTCCCAGAACTAGTGTAAAAAAAAAATTGGGTAATACTGCATGCTAAACGGGGTAGAATGGCGCAGAAACGAGTTTCCTATCTCAACCTGTTGAGGAGGTATAATTTTTTTTGTTTTTATTATTAAAATCTTACTTTTTTCTAAAAAATGGCAGTTTTCTCTACTTTGGTTAAGCGTAGACACAAAAATAATGATATTTTCTTAATCAGACTTAAATTTTCTAAAGAGGAGATGGGTCTGGTTATTTTAAATCCACTTTCAGTGGGACTTTTAACGCGCTAAATACAAAACATTTATTAAAACTTAGATTTTTAATAGTTTTTTAAAATTCCTCACTCCCCACTGGAGCACCCTAGGGGCTGTCAAATTTCCTAAAAACTGCGGAATTTATTTAGCTTTTTAGTGGTATAACCTGTGATACAATTGCACTTCCCCTTTTGAGTTTAAAAGAAGTTTTTCTGATCAAAAACACGCTAGAGATGTCACTGCTGGGGCAATGAGGAAGTGCTAGAGCCTGCCTGCATCCAAAGTAATGGATGCCAAACATCCAATGAGTTAGAGTTAGTTTTACTTTTTTAAGACTAGAAAGAACAATGTATGAATTCTAAATAATATAAAAAGGGTAATAAAAATATAAAATTAAAAAAAAAAAAATGTTGAAGCCAAGCCTGCATCCAAAGTAATTGAGGACATTTTCAACATGCCCTGCAATAATCCATTTTTATATGGTTCTACAATAATATTATTTTTTATCTTCAATATTTTCAACATTGTATAGGACTTTTCAAATTTTTTAGTAGAGGGGAAAAAAGTTTAATTTATTTTAAAGAAAGTATTTTTTAAATTTAAACTAAGTTTTTTTTTTTTTTAATTTTAGAATATTATTACCGTTTTTATATTATTTAGAATTCACACATTGTTCTTTCTAGTCTTAAAAAAGTAAAACTAACTCTAACTCATGGGTTCGGCATCCATTACTTTGGATGCAGGCTCTAACGCGCTTCCTCATTGCCCCAGCAGTGACATCTTTAGCGTGTTTTTGATCAGAAAAACTTCTTTTAAACTCAAAAGGTGAAGTACAAGTAAAACCACTAAAAAGCTAACTAGATTCCGCAGTTTTTAGGAAATTTGACAGCTTTGGTGATCCAGTGGGGAGTGAGGAATTTTCAAAAACTATTAAAAATCTAAGTTGTAATAAATGTTTTGTATTTAGCGTGTTAAAAGTCCCACTGAAAGTGGATTTAAAATAACCAGACCCCTCTCCTCTTTAGAAAATTTAAGTCTGATTAAGAAAATATCATAATTTTTGTTTCTACGCTTAACCGAAGTAGAGAAAACTGCCATTTTTTAGAAAAAAGTAAGATTTTAATAATAAAAACAAAAACTTATTATTATTTATTAAATTATACCTCCTCAACAGGTTGAGATACCCCTTTTAGCATGCAGTATTACCCAATTTTTTTTTTACACTAGGTCTGGGACACCCAGTATATTTATATATATATGTATATGTTGTCAATTAATACATATTAATTATGTTGCAAAAAAAAAAATAACACGATTTTATTATAATTGTCAAATAATCAAAATTTGATAAGACCTTTATTTGACAAATTTTTTCACAAATTACAAAGAAAATATGTGGATTATGAGTTCAATCAAGGCAGCTCTCATGGCAGGGCACTCCACAGTAGGAATATTGAATTAAGTTTCTTCATTTTCTAAATTTTTATCACAAAAAATACACATTTCTAAAAGCTCAGTGTTTAAAGTAATATTTCATTAAAATCATTTTAATCTATTAATAACTATTTTTATTTCATTGATAAAAAGGTATCTCAATATGGAATATCCCATAATAGGAAGTAATGGGTATCCCTTATTAGAGGATGCGGCTTCTTTTTTTTTTTAGAGGTTATTGTGCTTCAGTATGTAATAAAAAAAAGAAAGCAATTAGCAAATATTGAAATGAATTATCCAACGTTTAAGATAAAACAATGATTAAGGGAATTCGACTTACCTAGAGGCCTAAAATATCAGGTCAAAATAATCACGAAAAAAGTTTTTGAACCCCAAAACAACACTTCACTGAAAATAATCCAACAGGATGAAAATGTATAACAATGAGACAAGGTTATGTGCCAATGCGACATTAATCTTCAATTTCACAGAATAAAAGCGAGGTTGCGGTACAAACTATATCCAGAAACCACATATCCCATATTAGGCAACCATCCTCTAATAGGGCACTTTCCCATATCTGTTATTGGGCACTTGTTAACGCATACATGCAATAAAAATTTAATTTCGAAATAAGCTCAGATGAATCATAAAATTGCTTGTTAATGTGATATGAAATTATTAGCTTTGACTAATAATTGTCTTTCTTGAAATTAAATCATACTCCATAATAATTAATATTAGAACTGTTTTTTACAACTCTCTATTTGTTTGCTAGTTATATTTATTTATTTATATATCTTTCAGTGGTGACTTTCTATTGTATTATTGTAACTTCATTATTTATATTTTCGAACTTAGCTCAGTTAAATTGCAGGATTGCTAGTTAATGTAATTAGTAAGTTTGCTATTGGTTTTGATTAATCATTGCTGTATTAAATTTTCTCTCTTGATATTGAAATTATTCCATGTCCGCGGAACATTGAAATGAACAAAATGGAGTCCCTGATTTTTGGCTGCTGTCAAGGTGCCCCTATTACCATCTGAAGAGAAACTGGGGAACTAACTGTCTAGTTTACCTATAAAGGTACAAAGTTCACTTTCATGGAACCTGTACAGAAACCATATAGTTGAGTGAGTGCAAGGAGGTACACTGTGACTGAAAAAGGACTATATTTTTTCTTTGAGAGCATTATTTTCGCTACAAGATGATAGAGTAGAGCAGTCAGGCAGCCGCATGGCAGGTGGCCAGGATGTAGTAAAGAATGGCCATTCTCACCGAAAAAAAATGAATATTTGCAAGACTACCACAAGTAAGAACTTAATTTTAACAACTTCAAAATTATCCCCATCAAACACATCAAGGTTCAAGCGGCTTTTAATACCTGTTATCTAATAATTTTAAATTGTATAAAGTATAACTTTTATGTTTCCAGCAATTTAGTTAAATTTTTTTTATACCAGTCATACAGTCCTCTCCCCGTTCTTTTTGTTTTATATCTTAACATACATTCATTTACCAATTAGTGTTGGTCAGACCAGGAAAGCTGATGGCTAATACTAACATTCCATATTTACTACTTTTCTAAAACATGGGTCCAGCATTAAATTTAATTTAATATTCGAAAAGCTAAAGAAACTTGATGTTCTTGACGAGTTTAAAAACCAAGTAGACAGTTTACGAGATGATCTACATAACGATTTGGAAGAATTAAAGCGGAATGTAAAAGAAAACAAAAATGATTTAGAATATATAAAATGTCGTGAGGAATTTCATTGGAGAAAGAGAAATTTAATAGTGTTTGGAATGGGAAACAAGACCAAGAATGAAATAATAAGTGAATTTATAGATATTTGTTACTATATGGAGATAGTTATCAGTAAATATATGATTATGAATGAAAAAACAACAGGTAGCTGGCCCAATAAGGTTATGTTTTACATCGTCTGTTCTTAGAAACGATATTTTGAAATATAAATCCGCATTAAATAAAACTGATAAATACATTACGTTACGAGGTTAGGAAAACAAGAGCAAGCCTGTTTAGTCACCTCATGAATCTCAGGGAAGCAGGGCATGTTGCGAAAATAATTTATGATAAAATTCTTGTCGATAACAAATTTTATAATCTCGAAATTTCCTGAATCAAGGAGTCAAAAAAGGCAACGTAGTGAAGAGGACACTTCACAAGAAGTAATACATCGAAATTCAAGGGGAAACATGAAAGGAGAAATCCAAAAGCAAGATAAGCACCCAATGGACTACAAAAAGGTGAAAAGCAATAGCTTGGAGAAATATTATCAAAAAATGCCAATAGAACCACAAGAATTAAACCATGGAGAAAATAAAATTGAAGGTCTAAGAAGGCATTCCCTCTCTCTAAAACGCAATCAACAGGTGGAAAAAATATTAAGGAGATAATTAAATAGCATTTACCAGAAAAAACTGACAGCCATAATGGAAACGAACTATGGGATATACAAATAGGAAAACCAAATATAAGTACGTTGATGGATAAAGAAAGGGTTGCAGATTTACCAATATCAATAGAAAAGCGGGATATTAATAGGCTGGTAAAAGTGGGAACTAACCCAGTTAAGATCGCCAAAGAACATCTCAGCGTTTGCACGCATAATGTTAGAACTCTGCTGGGAGAAGATAGGCTATTGGAGTTGGAAACAGCTATAAAGGATATTAAATGAGATATTATTGGTCTTGCGGAAGTGAGAAGAAGAGGAAGAAAAATATCTGAATTGAAATCAGGATCAATAATTATGCACACTTCTTCATTGAATAGTCGGTATGGGATTGGGTTTCTGGTCTCATGTAATTTAAAAAATTAAATATTGAATTTTCAGGAAATTAATGTGAGAATTGGACTTATAACTGTGTCCTTGGCCAAAAGTAAAATAATGTCAGTAGTACAAGTACATGCACCCACTGCAGATTCCATTGAATCAGAAAAACAAGATTTCTATTATGTTCTCCATAATATGAGAAGAAATGACAATTATATAGTTGTTTTGGGGGACTTTAATGATTGGTCAGCGGATATCAGGTGAGGAAGAGATAATTGGGAAAATGACTTAGGGCAAAAGGAATGAAGGAGGTAATAACTTCATAAATTTCGCATTGGCCCATAAACTTAAAATTGGGAACTCATTTTTTGGCAGAAAATTAAAGAATAAATGGACATGGAAATCTCCTAAAGAAGAAAAGTTCCAGAGAGACTACATATTAGTGATTCACTATAGTGAACCATATAAAATTCCAAGAAGTGTCAATGTGATCCAGAACTTAAATTATATGACTGACCACAGGTTGGTTAGAGCAATAGTATTTACTGGTCAATTTAAGAAAGAAAGGCCTTTCCAAATAGCAAAGAATGTGAATTCCAAAATCAACAACATAGAAGAATTTGAAAATATCTTGGAAAGGAAATTTGCTAACATTGAAGAAAATGGGACTCCACTAATGCTGCAGGCAAAATACAATAAAGTAATTAATACGCTACAAGAAAGCTGTAAACAGGCAGGCTCCTCAACACAAATCAGAAGAAATGATAAGCTATCTAAGGAAACAAAAGAACTTTTGAGACTTAGAAAAATGGTAAGAGGAAAAGAAAACATAAGTCCTCTAGATAAATTGGAACTAGCAGAACTCAATAAACGTATCAGGAAAAATATCAAAGCAGATATAAAAGCCCTCAAAGATATGGTGATAAGGGATATCATTGAGACAGATAAATCTATTAGGAAAATTATGAAGAAATTAATATCTAGCAGGCAATGGTTCTATTCTTTTCAAGGCAAGACAGAGAAAGAAGAAACCAGAAGAAAGGACATCATCCAAATCGCACCAGACTACTTTAAGGAGCTATACGATCATTGTTATGAGCACAATACAATACAACACGTGTTAACAGAAGATGTTCCCGATATAATGTTCTCTGAAGTCATAGCAGCAATCATAATTTTAAAACCCAACAAAATTCATGGGCCTGATGGAGTAAGGAATGAGATGCTTTTGGCAGGAGGCGAAACTCTGGCAGTGGAGTTATGTAAGCTATTCAACTTAATTCTGCTAGAAGAGAATATACCCAAAGAATGGAAAACCGCAAAAATAATCCTACTACATAAAAAAGGTGACAAAACTAAAATTGATAATTATAGACCCATATCCCTTTGCTCTGCCGTAGGCAAGGTTTTTTCTGCAATTATAAATAGAAGATTAACTCCATATATCTCAGAAACAATATAAATAGAGCAAGCTAGTTTCAGGAAAAACTACTCAGTAACAGACCATCTACAAGTTATTAACCAATTAATAGAGAAGTCCAAGGAGTATTATTTTCCCCTTTATTTCAGTTTTGTAGAATTCAAGAAGGCCTTTGACAATGTCCAGCATGTAAGTATTCTTGACGCAATGAAAGAAATAGCCATACCACAGAAATATGTTACAATTTTAGAAAAACTATACTCTTGAAATACAGCCTATATCGAAATGGAGAGAAGGGGCCCAATATTTAAGACAGGTAGAGGAGTAAGACAAGGTGACCCTTTATCACCAAGTTTATTCATTCTGCTACTGGAGAAAGTGTTTAGAGTAATGGACTGGAGCAATATGGGCATTGATATTGATGGTAGAAAACTAAATAACTTGAAATTTGCCAATGACTTATTATTGATCTGAAGCGAGTTCGAAGAACTCAGGCAAATTTTAAACGATCTCCTAAATCATAGTGCGGAAGTTGGACTGATCCTGGACTATTCCAAAACAGTGTTAATGACAAATAGTGTGAAAGAAGATTTAAGATTAAATGGTGTACGAGGGGTGATCAAAAAGTTCCAGGACTGTTGAGATTGCGCGGCAATGGAGTGTCATAGAGCAGTGCGGTTGGCAGCATTGTTTAGCGTGACTCTTCCTGAGCTCAGCTGTTTATTCAGTTTGTTGATAACCTTCTTCATTGCAAAGTTACTGCTGTTTTCGTAAAAAAAATTTTTTGTGTTCGGCGATTTTGTGAAATGAATGTAAAGGAAGAGCAACGCGTTTGCGTAAAGTTTTGTGTGAAGTTGGGTAAAATGTTTACTGAAACTTTTCAAATGTTGCAAGTGGCTTTCGGTGATGAATGTCTGAGTCGGTCAAGGTGTCATGAGTGGTACAAAAGGTTCAAGGAAGGCCGGACATCGTGTGAAGATGATTCTCGTTCAGGGCGCCCATCAACTTCGACTGACGACGATCATGTTGCAAGATTGAACAGTCTCGTGCGTTCTAATCGTCGACTAACCATTCGTGAGATGGCTGAAGAATTGAACATTTCATTTGGTTCGTGTCAACAGATTTTAACAGAAAATTTGCAGATGAGAAGGGTGGCTGCAAAGTTTGTTCCGAGACTGTTGACTGAGCAGCAGAAAGAACACAGAGTTCAAGTTTGTCAGGAACTTCTTGAAATGGCAAATGACAATGAAAACTTCTTAAAACAAGTCATTACTGGAGATGAAACGTGGGTTTATGGCTACGACGTGGAAACGAAGGTCCAGTCATCACAATGGAAGACAAAATCCTCCCCAACCCCCAAAAAAGCACGTCAGGTCAAATCAAACGTCAAGGTCATGCTTACTGTTTTTTTCGACTGGAACGGTGTTGTTTACCATGAATTTCTTCCACGAGGTGAGACCATTAACCGCTTTCGTTATCTTCAAACCCTGAGAAATTTGCGCGAGGCAATAAGGAGGAAGAGACCAGAGTTGTGGCGGAGCGGTGAGTGGGTGCTGCATCATGACAATGCGCCTGTTCATTCCGCACTGCTCATTCGCGACTACTGCACCAAAAATGGAATGACGGTCATTCCCCAGCCTCCATATTCACCTGACCTTGCCCCTGCAGACTTTTTCTTGTTTCCAAAACTTAAGAGACCCATGAAGGGAAAGAGATTTGAGTCCGTAGATGACATTAAAAAAAAATCGCTGGAGCAGCTACACACTATTTCACAAGATGATTTCTCAAAGTCCTTCACACTGTGGAAACATCGTTGGGAAAAATGTATAGCTTCCCAAGGAGAGTACTTTGAAGGGGACGACGTCCAATAGCCTGTAGATTTTTTAAATAAATTAATAAAAAATCAGTCCTGGAACTTTTTGATCACCCCTCGTACTGCAGTATGCAGAAGAACTTGTTTATTTGGGACAGATTGATCTTTTGATAAACGTGCCAGAAAGGAAGTACAAAGAAGAATCACCAGAGGTTGGCAGAAATATTGGTCCTTAAGAGAAATAATGAGGGGCAACTTTAGCATGGAAAACAAGAAAGTGATGTTTGAAACCTGCATTCTTCCTTCAGTCACATATGGGTGCCAAACCTGGGCTCTGACCAAGGAACAAGAATCTAAGTTAAGAGTATTTGAAAACTCTGCTCTTAGGAGTATGATAAATTATAACAAAAGGGATAAAATTAAGTGTAAAGACATGCGTAAAAAATCTGGAGTCAAGGATATAAGCCTATGTGTAAGAAAAATAAAATGGAAATGGGCAGGGCACCTAGCTAGAATTCAGGATGACAGATGGTCACTAAAGGTTACAGAATGGATCCCATACAATTTAAAAAGGAGGTGAGGAAGGCAATACAAGTGATGGAGTGATGTCCTTAAGACTCTAGCTGGCCCCAATTGGATGAGAATAGCTCGGGATAAAGAAAAATGGAGAGAAATGTGGAATGGAATTGCCAGCTCCACTTCCAAGTAGATTTGGTCTCCAGGGAAATTAGACCATCATCCCCATTAAGGGGAGGCCTGCATGAGGCAACAATTGTGGACAAATCATAAATATACAATAATATTGTTACTGAGCTTCATCGAAGTATTGATTACACTACAGGATTATATTAATTATATGTTGATAGTAATTGTAAATATAATAAATTTATACAAATTTATGTTATAAACCTATAAATGCAATTATGTGTTATTAGTACTTATGAATATAAATTGAAAATGTTGCAGAAATAGCAAATATTAAGATTTTGTTGTTTCTCATGCAATAAAGGCTTTATTTATTATTGGTTTGACAGTATAAAAATATTAAGATATAATTACTTCAACACATTATAGCAAATGAGCCACACAATGCATGGCTGGGTCTGCTCGTATATATATAGCATTTCCAAGTCTATTTGAACCTTTTCCAAGTCAACTGGAACCCTTTTCAAGTCAAGTGTAACCTTTTCCAAGTCAACTGTAACCCTTTCCAAGTCACAAGAAACCCTTTCCAATTCAAATGTAACCCATTCCAAATCAAATGTAACCCTTTCCAAATCAAATGCAACCCCTTCCAACTCAATCATCACCCAATCTATTTCAATTGTAACCGTTTCCATTTCAATTGTCACCCTTGAAAAATTCTAGTGAAGATGGTAACATTTTCGGATGGGAGTCCAATTTTATGTTATCTGGGACGGTGTTTTTGAAAAAAAAATTATTTTGTATTTCAGTGGCAGGGGGGGGGGGCGCACTATAGAATAGTTATAATTTCGGATTTCTTTCACACAGGGGTCCTATTTTATTCTATCGGGGACGGTATTTATGAAAAAACATTTATTTTGTATTTCAGCGGCGGTAAGGGGGGGGCACTGGAAAAAAGTGAGAATTTCAGATTTCTTTCAGACGGGGGTCCAATTTTATGTTATCGGGAACAGTGTTTTTGAAAAAAAAAAAATTGAATTTGTATTTTAGTGCTCTGAGGGGGGGGGGGGGTGCACTTTAAAAAAAATAGAATTTCGGATTTCTTTCACACGGGGGTATAATTTTATGTTATGGGGGACGATATTTTTGTAAAGGTGCCTTTACACCTTACGAACCTCACCTTCGAACAAGTTCTCCTTCGAACCTTGCCGTACCGACGTGAAGCGAACAGCCATTTATGCTTCACGTGAGGTTAAGCGAACCAATATGGCTGACGCACCCAAAGCTAGCTTATGATAAAGAAAAAATATTCATTATCAATATATTTTATATTATCTGAAAAATAAAAAAATAGGAGACGATTTACAACGTTTCACAAATTACACTAGTATCACAAAAAACTCCTGTCACTTAAGAAAAACCCAAATCAAAAGTGACACTAGCGCTACCCCCGAACCCAGGCGAACAGATGAAGTACCTAGAACACCCGAACAGTCGACGTGAAGGCTTCACGAAGGTTGTTCGAGGGTGGTGTTCGAAGGTAAAGTTCGTAAGGTGTAAAGGCACCTAAAATCGCCCCCCCCCCCCTAAAATGCGAATTGAGTATTTTATTTAAAACTGTCCCCGATAACATAATATTGGACCCCCGTGTGAAAGAAATCTGAAATTCTCGGAATGTGTCTTTTATATATATATATATATATATATATATATATATATATATATATATATATATATATATATATATATATAGGGCGGCTTATTACCTGTTATTACTTCTTGAAAGAAAAACAATAAAATTAGAGTGTGACCATATCTCTGTTTGATCAGACTTAATTAATTATAACTATCCAAAGAAGGAACTCCAATGTACTAACTACACCTTTTCTAACTTTATTCGTGAAGTAAGAAAGTTAATTTGAGAAAATGTCATTTGTATATGAGAATAGTCAAATGTATTTGAGAAGTAGTCAAATGTAGTTCAGAATAGTCAGTTGTATTTGAGAAGGCATCAAATGAATTTGAATCTAGTAAATTGTATTTGAGAAATTGTAAATTGTATTTGAGAAAACGTCAATTAAACTATTTTTAAATGTTAAGTACTTGTGAACACAGAAAAAAATCGAATATATAGTATTGCATGTAAACACATTATTTATTGAATTAAAAGAACATAGGTGGACCCGTGCGAAGCACTTCGCACGAAGATTTGTATCACATTTTACTTCTAGGTTTAACATAACTATGAAATGAACTTTTTTTTTTGCCTGTTCGTACCCCCCCCCCTCTCCTCCAACCACTCGGGCCTTAAGGTGAAATTTTTTTTCTACAGCAAGGAAGAATAAATTATTTTTCTGTTTAATAGTTAAGGAAGAACTTCATTTTCTGACGTTTTTCTCTACAAAAGTTTCCTGTAATCTTCCTGGAATATATGAAATCACTAAGAATGTTGCTTAGTCTTGGAAATTAATCTTTCTACATTCTGATTTTAACTTCCCTACTGATTTTGATTTTTCAAAAACAGTTCATAAGATGCTTTTTACGGTTATTTTTCTGACAATGGAGAGGAAGATAGTCTTCTAAGTAGTAAGAACGACATCAAATAGGTTTCTATCCATGGAGAGGCAACAAAACAATAAGTAGCCTCGTGAAGCTGAGGGGCCTAACCCACCAAAACCAAAGTTTTAAAGGTGTAAAACGCCTGGCCCAAAAACGTGGAACGTGTATGTGTCATAAAGCCCGCGTAGAAACCATTGAAATTCATTTTTCTTATTTCAATTCTTTAGTTTTCTGAAATTCCCGTTATAAAAAAGATAATTTGATAAAACCAAAGTTATAATGAATCACTATGTTACTATGAATCACCATAAATAGATTTTATTTATTTTATATATATTTTGGATTACAGTCATGGGCGGATCCAGCCGATTGTAAAGGGGGGGGCTGCATCCTAATGGGGGGAGGCTGCAGCCCCACAGCCCTTCATTTGGATCTGCCGATCAGCTTTTTCATCTTCCCACAACTGATATTCTACCTGTTCTGCGCATTTTTATTCTTTAACTTGCTTCCTTACTTTAAGGAAAATCAAATTCTATCTCTAAATGACGAAAATTTTTCCAAAGGGAGGGGCTCAGCCCCCATAGCACCCCCCTCCCCTCAGATCCGCCAATGACTAAAGTAGACTCCTGCTTATCCCTCCTCGTCGGAACGGATACATTGCCGTTTAAGTGAATGAGCTGGTCAATCCGGAAAAGTGTATAAAAAACCAGCAAAATATATTATTATAACTTCTATATTTCGATAAAACCCAAATGCAACTCACAACCTATTTTACAAAGGCTATATAGTTATTAATTAAAGAAACCTTTTTTGGGCCAATTTTATTTAACAATTTAAGAAAATTTACACTATCAATCAATCAATATCTATTCAGTTTTCACAAATCTTTTATTTTTTTCGTTTATACGCACCTTAATGTCAACTGACGAAATTTCTTGTCCGGTGAAAATGATACAAAATTTATTAAGTAAAGTCCCCGCTCCGGTTGATCAATTTTGATGAAATTTTTAGTCATATCTCGGGCATATCAATACATCAAATACTCAGTTTAATCAAAATTGTTGGAGCCGTTTTTGAGAAAATCGAAAAAATGTAAAAAGTTATTGAATAAAGTACCCCCTCCCTCTGGGCAATTTTGATGAAATTTTTGCTGTCACATCGCGGGCATATACATATAATAAATACTTAATTTCAGGTTCGCATGGTTTATAGTTTTTGAGCTAGTCTGTTCACACACACACGCACACGCTCGCCGACGCGCATGCACACACACACACACAGTCCATTTCGCGGTTGGTTATTTGGACTCAGGGGACCCCAAATTGTTATTTATTTATTAATTAAATAAATTAATAAATTTATTTCCCCATTATTTCCGTTGAAATCCCGAAGTGGAAATTTTTCACGATCGCAATACTTCCCCTTACTATATATTTCATATGTAGGTAAGTGAAAGTATAAAACAAAAGACTTTTTGCCTACATTTAAATTATTTAAGATCTATCGAACCGCAACATAATACAAATTTTAATAAAAATTTTTATTGAGAATATGACAAAATTATAAATGTTTTTAAGGATTTTAAAAAGAATTTTTATCTTTTACAGCGTCCATCGGTTTATCCGAAGAATCGGTTAAACGGGAACCGATAAAGCTATATACAGTATAAAGCTATGTACTGAAGTAATATTAACTGGCTTCCCTCTTTTCACCTCCCTACTTCCATGTCTTCCATTGCTAATGCTGCTGGATGGAAACTTGTGGTGTGCTGAACCGCACGGGCGCAATCTCCACTGGCGATAGTGTATTTTGCTTGGTCAATCACATTTTCTAGGTAGATCAGTCTTTGTTCTCCAACACCAAGAGGTTGAACGTCTGGAACTCTTAAATTTGCTTTCACGAATGCCTTAACCTTAGACCAGATTGTTTCAACAGGATTAAGCATTGGTGAATAAGGAGCCAACCGCAGGAGTGTTGCTGGTGTTCCTTCGATAACGTTTTCTAAACGGCTGTGGCATGGGGCATTATCAGAAACGATGACAAGATCCTCAAGGCGATTACCAGTTTCTTGCCACTGTTTCTACCCATTGTTCACTGATTCATTTTTAAACGATCATCTTCTTCGATCCACAGATAACATGCCAGCGGCCGATAAAGCACAAATTATATGCACATTTGGACCTTTGCTTGCAGGTAACTTTTGCATTGCTCTTTCTCCAATTTTGGCGCGTCCTCTTCTACGCCTACAAAAAAGACTGAAGTTGGTCTCGTCAAACCACACGATTTGTTTTCCTTGCTGTATAAGTCGGTTTATAGTTTGAACATATTCGGCTCGCCTAACCTTGTTTTCAATGGAGTTCATTGTTACAGGTTCATGATGGACTTGTTTGACCCTGTATACTCTGCCCTCAAGGTAGTTTCCGATTGTTGATGTAGAAACAGTTTTTTGGAGAGTGGTAAAAGTCCTATTTCTAATCTGTTTTAGTGTAAGATCAGTATCTTCCTCTATCCAAGATATAATTACATCTATTTCTTCTTCTGTTAGAGCTTTTGGCTTCTTGCCTCCTTTGGGTAGAGGTACATCATCGCCGGACCTGATCCAGCGATATGCGGTTTTGTAAGGAACATTTAATTGGGTACTTAATGCTACACAATCTTCCCCTCTGTTAGCAGCCGTTACAATCCTTTGCCTATCTTGGATGGAGTGCTCCTGATATGATTTCCTCTCGATATTCTCTTCTGATTCAATGTTCTGACGAAAAATAGGGCATAGCTGAGCATTAACATTTTGTAAACGACGCTGATTTTCAACACAAGTATTATGAAGCAAATGTCTACATGGCAACATTCGTATTACTTGTCTCCTCAACATAGAAGATCTACAAATTCCACACTTGTCTTTTAACTCCATTTCAATTATAAATAAAAAAGAAGAATACCAAAATCTTTTAAAATATAGCACAAATAGCAAAAATCACGTAACACTTACAGTAAAATAACTTGAATATTCACAAAGTAGCCTACATGAACAAAAACATAACAGTCTGTGATATTTATTTTCAAGTAAACAACGGAACAGCTGATTTTATTGTCTGATACAATTATACAGCAGATTTCTCAAACACATTGACAACTTCTCAAATTCAAATAACACATTCTCAAATAAAATTAATAAATTTCAAAATTAAAATAATACTTTCTCAAATAAAATTGACTATTCTCAACTACATTTCATGTTTTCTCAAATTAAACTGACTATGATCAGATACATTTGGTGTCTTCTCAAATACATTTGACTAATCTCAAATACCATTTTCTCGAATAAAATTGGAAAAGGTGTAGTAAAAATCATAAAATGAAAAGGTTGGAATTCAGCATATTTTTATTCTCTTACCTTGTAATTAATAATTAGCTCTTTAAATAACAAACCAAAAAAAAAGTAAAGGTGTGAAAGCGTAAGACTAGAACTACTGGATAATGTGAAAGTAATGTTTTGTTTTTTAACTACGATAAATTAGTTGTTTTTTTAAAGATATAATTAATATCTAAAAATACCAGGTGTTAAATCTAGCACTGCCAAAATAGTCTCTGCTGCCTCTCAAATACTTTTACAGTGGACAGTAATCGATTCAGGTTTCAGTAATCTGAAATTTGATTGTCTGATACACTACTAATCTACTCTCGGTGTCAAAGAACGATAAGTATACGGTGTAATGTATGCCAAGGAAAAATGTTCAAGAAACAAATTTTTAATCTATTATACAACTTGATGGAATTTTAAAGAATTTTCTTATTTATATAAATGTCCGTGAATCCTTTCCATCCTAACCTTCCTAACAAATCTGTCTTCTACAGCAGGACCATCAAAACAAATACTGAGTATAAAAATCTGGTGCGTGCGCGCAACACACAACTTTCACTTACCCACTTACTTAGATTAGAAATTGACGTGTTTTGCTAAATATCATTTCCCAAAGTCACACATTTTCCTACATTCATATCTTATTTTTGTTAATCGTTAAAGCCGTTTTTGAGTAAATAAAAAAACCCCTTGAAAATGATACAAAATTTATTAAGTAAAGTCCCCCCTCCCGTAGATCAATTTTGATGAAATTTTTACAGTCATATCTCGGGCATATAAATACATCAAATACCAAGTTTGATCAAAATCGTTAAAACCGTTTTTTAGTAAATAAAAAAAACACGTGAAAATGATACAGAATTTATTAAGTAAAGTCCCCCCTCCGGTTGATCAATTGTGATGAAATGTTGGTTATCACATCTTTGGCATATAAATACATCAAATACCAAGTTTAATCAAAATCGTTAAAACCGTTGTTGAGTAAATAAAAAAAAACATGTGAAAATGATACAAAATGTATTAAGTAAAGTCCCCCCTCCGGTTGATCAATTTTGATGAAATTTTCACAGTCATATTTCAGACATATAAATAGATCAAATACTCAGTTTAATCAAAATCGTTAGAGCCGTTTTTGAGAAAATCGAAAAAAACTTAAAAAGTTATTAAATAAAGTACCCCCTCCCTTTGAGCAATTTTGATGAAATTTTTGCTGTCACATCGCGGGCATATTTCAGGATCGCACGGTTTATAGTTTTTGAGCTAGTCTGTTCACACACAGACCATTTCGTGGGACTTGGTTATTTTGACTCAGGGGACCCCAAAACGTGTATTTCCGTTGAAAACCGGAAGTCGAAAATTTTCACGATCGCAATACTTCCACTTACTATATATTTCATATATAGGTAAGTGAAAGTAAAAAAAAGTTATGCACACTAATTCAATATCATTGGTTGATTGTACAGGTCTGCATTTCGTCAGTAAAGCTGTATGTATTTATTGTAGATTCTCTAAATGCAATTTATTTTTAATCCGAACTTTTGGATAACCCTAACCCCCACCCCCTACACCTGTTAGTTCAGTTTACTGAGATCGCTCTGTTTAATGATATTGTAGATTATTACAAATCAGGAGCTTCAAAAAGGCATTCAGACAACTTGAATCTTATTTTTCTTTAAAGGGGAAATTTCAAACTCAAATTGATTGTGTCTCTAATATTCTAGAAAACATCTGGTTTCATCAGAAAAATGTCATATTTTTTTTCTTTTTCCATTTCACCTAAAATTATTAAAACATTACAAATATAATTTGATGCTTTTTGATTTTCGAATAAGTTCAGAATCGGGATAGGAATAAACTCCTGGAAGTCATATTGAACCGCTGTGCCAGTCCTGAACACTTATCTAGTAGAAAATGGTCTGAAATCTTGAACAGAGTTAATAAGGCTGAAGGGAAACGAACATCTTTCCTACTAAAACTAAATTAATATTCAACAGTTCTACTTAATATTTTTTAAATAATATATGGGTCATTCTCGTCAAAAGGTACAATTCGATGGCCCGGCAATTTTCGAGTAGTTAACGAAAAGGTTTCAAACTCTGGAAAACATTTTCCAATTCAAAATTTTGTGCTCTTTCTGGTCAACCTCATTTGAAAATGACTAAATGACTGCTTGATTGTGGTGATAATTCTAATTAAAACATATGTTTTGTTAAATTAACTATTGTAACCTCCAGTCTACTTTGTTATAAAATGTAATGACTTTGTTTGCTAATAAAAACCTATTTAGTGGGTTAAACATTCCTTTTCTTTTCATAACACAATTACAAAAATTTTAATTGTGTACTCAAAAACGTAGTTTTTTCAGTGTCCCCATGACAAGGTACTCAACTTTGGCCACTTGGCACGGGCGCACATTTCAACCTTTCCCAACTTTTTTTTTTCTCATTTTGTCCCATTTGATCTAAACTTTCCGAATCTGAAGCTCAAATGTTACTTATTTTACTATAATAGAGCTTTTTTTCATGAAAACTGCAGGTCCCCGAGTAGTAGGTCAGTCCCTGCCGCTTTCAGGATTTTCTTCAATTTAGGCCACCCATAGGGCTCGGAGGGGTTCTCCCCGCTTGTGCAATGATAAGACATCCTCCCCATCCACGTGGACGCCTCAGTTATTGTATACAGTGAACAGCAAGATGTAGTGAAGTGAAGAAGTCGGGGCTTTCGTGTGTTGACAAGCCTAGGTGCTCAGTCCCTGCCACGCTCTCACAAGGTTAGTTGCTATGTTATGTCCAGTTTTCTTTCATTTTCTCATTACTCTGATCGATAGGTTTACAGATATATTTCGGCTTTTGATTCAACATGAGCACAGCAGAAACGAAAGCCCCAAAACATGGTTTTAGTCAGTCCCTGCCACAATATTTTAGGCAGGGACCGACAAGCCTCAACAGGGACTGACATTTAGGCAAAGTTAATTCGAAGAAACACGGTTTCGGTATCATTTAACCCCTTTTTTCACGCTGAATCGAATACTGTGGTCAGCTGAACCCATTGTATTTGTTCAGTCTCACATATCTCAGTTACTTTTAAATTCAAACTCAGGATAATTCGCGCCTATCCAAGGCTCCCGCCTTTTCAATATGTAATAATGAAACACTGGTATCCCATTACAGTCTCAATAATATATATTTTCAATATATATTTTTTACATTCCTTAGATTTGGTGGACGTTTCGGACTGTTGTGTCCATACTCATCACCTTCTCTTTTTCACCGTTTCTGGAACTTCTGGTTTCATTGTTACAAATAAATCAAAGCAGTCTGACAAGATAATATGTAATAGTTCTAATAGGTTAGTATTGCACTTCAAGAAGGCCATGCATAAGGAGGCGCTGGAATCCGCCATGTGCGTCATTTTATTTATTTTTGGAGATTTATTCTGCTCTCCAGATTGTTGCCGAACACATTGTCACGAAAAATATACAAAAAAAATTATTATTTAATTAAAATTAGAATATAATTATCCATGGGGGCCTAATCTATTTTTGTATGTAATTAAAATGTGTTGTTTTAAAAGTTTTGAATTTTAACAATAAAGAGGGTTAAAATCAAAAGGAACTCGATTGGTTTATATAACTCATCGCCCGACGAAAGTCATATACTTGAAGTAATATATATATATATATATATATATCTAGTATTTCATTTTGACTTTAAGATTTAATGTAAAATTCAATGCGACAATAATTTAACTGTGAGAAGAATAAGGATTTCCTACCCCATGTCAGTCCCTGTCTTTTTAATTTTTTATTTACGCCTATTATTAATTTAAAAGAGGGGGTTAAGCTCGCCGAATGATTTAATTACATTTGGGATGGTGTACGGCACGAATATAAATTTTTTTGATAGTCTACGAGAAGGTTTCAACTTTGAAAACTGACTCCCCCAAATTGTACGTTTTCGCGAGAATTACCCATATATAACCATTAAGCAGGTTTGTTCAAAATTAAAATTAACTTGCTTAATAAAAATGTATATAAGATTAAGAATTTCATTGAATTTAGTTTAGTTAGTTATACCTAAGTATAGATTTCTTTTATTTTATTTTCTGAACAAAATCTAATAATAACCTATATCTTTTATTCAATCATACCAGACTATGTATAAATATTATTAAGTACCTTGCTGCTTAAATTGTCTATGTATTATTTAATGCCTTTCATTTGTTTAATGGAAACTATTCTTCTATGATCAATGAATACCTCAGTGAAATGTTCCCAAGGAAATAGGAGGGATTTCCAAGGAACTTGAATCAAAAATAATTTCTACTGCTTAAATTGAGACCTAGATTTTGATTAATTAATGTAGTTTACCAAACTGTGCCTGATGCGAGCTCCCCTTTACAAGATAAATGCTTTTTTCTTCTTTTTTTTTCATAATGGAAATATTGTTTTTTCAAACTAATTTTTTAACATTTCTAAATGAAGAAAAATTTACCAAAACTTTACAAATGAAATTGGGCATAGAGATGCCCTCTCCTAAATCCATCAAGTAGTTGTTAGTTAAATAACAACAGAATTTTAGCCCCAAATCAGAAATAAGATTAACTTAACTGTTCAATTCAATTTAAGTGACAGGTCACAAGGATAGTCTTAGTGATTTTGATTTAATCTTCGAAAAGGGTTGAAAGTATGCTTTTCTTTACTGAAGCATTTACCAGGTTTTATTTGTATGATTAAGTATCTATTCAATTTACATTTTCTATAAAAAAAAGTAATGTTTTTCATAATGGTGGTATTGAAAATCCTGTATTCCTTTTTTTTTTTTTTTTTTTTTTTTGTAAATTAAGGCCTATTTCAGTTCTAATTTCTAATGCAGTAGAAACTAACTAATCTGAGCCTGATGGGACCAGCGGGTGGATCGAAACAGTCTAAAGCTTGGATTAACTAGTGATGAAAAAATAATATTTTCTTTTGTTTTATTTTTTAACCAGAATAATGTGTGTATGTACTTCTAATAAAATATTTATTTTCCAGGCAAAAAAAAGATATATAATATACTATACACTAATTATCTCACCATAATTAGATATTCATACAGAACATATATTTACAATATATAATAATATTTTATAAAACACAGTTTATTTGTTATAATTGCTTGTACAAAAAAAGTCTGTTTCAATTAAAAAAAAAAAAAAAGGATTTTGAGTATTTTTAAATTTATATCAACGGCTTCAAATTTCCTCTACTATCTCTTACCACTTAGAGATTATGATAGCGATGATTAGTGAAACATTTTAACAATTGGATAAAGCAGGTTAAGAATATTGAAGGATGGGAAAAGAGGAAAACTTCCTACTGAAAAATCGTTTTTCTTTTATTTAGGTCAGTCTTGCACTGGATGAGCGACATAATTTTTGAAAAATTAATATAATGGTAACATTTAAAGAAAGTAAAAATCAATTTTTATAAAACTCAGTAAGCTTTCCTATTTTTCCTCAGATGTTTTTAAGGTGGCAGAAATTATATCCTCCTCATTTAATTAACATTACTATTGCTACAGAAATATTTTGTACTCAGTGGGGGGGGGGGGGGGGGTTGGTCAGATTAGCGAGTTTCTACTGTATTTTCTTTTAATACAATTAAATTTTCTTACTTTCTCCTGTTATAATACTTACATCTATTGCAAACCAGTTAAGGCTGACTTTTTTTTATATTAATATTAAGAGTAGATATTTTAACATGATGATAGAATAGTATTGGAGTTGGTTACATTTTTATTTAGACGTAGATTCGCCCGAGAAGTATGGGATACTGTGGTGTCTGCTCTTATAACTTGGTGGAGGAGTGGAAGAGTAATGGGTAAGTTAATTTTTATTTCATAAAGATTTATTAAAAATCATCTGATAAAATATTAATATTTACAGGAACAATAAATTTTATTTATAACTTGTAATGAATTTCCATAAAACATGTGCTGCATTGACGTGCATGTGGTTTCTCAAGACATGTGCTCAGCCTGTGTCGAAAAAACCGTATTGATTACCCACGCAGTCCCCGATGCATTATATACTAATGAATCTCATAAGACGACTATACTTATTTATGAATAAGTAATATACTTATTTACCGGCTTCGCTTCGGTAGTTGTGAGGTAGTATAACAGAAAAAATTAGCAACTTCTTGAAACTTTGGTTTTAACCGCCCAAATAAGGATTGAAAAGTATATCAAAATAAGGATTGTGAAGGCATAAAATTTAGACTTCACGGCAATTGAATGAAAATAAAATTACAAGAAAATTATCAAGACACATACTAATAAATCTGGTAGTACTCAGACATAAGAAAACTAATGTGGACTGTAATTGAATTTTGTGAATACACATGAGAATATATAAAGCAATATAAGTGAAAATGTAATTATAAAGTACAAAAATGGTAGACTTACAGAATTTATCTCCACCTTTCACTGCATCCTGTACAAGATTCTGGTCTGAAGGGAGAACCAGGAATAGGAAATATAAGGATTTTGGTAGACTTTGGTAGAGTTACCTGCATTTAGAAACAGTCTTAACTTCGAAACCAGCGTACGAAGATATCCTTTCCCAATGAAAGGAGCCTTAAGAAACGTGTTGACTGCACAAAGGTTCGAAACCAATGTTCGAAACCATCCCTTACCAATGAAAGGATAATTCAAATACATGTAACGGCACTGCAAATGGCGCTATCAGCACAACGATCTGAAGCAAGTGTTGCATACGACATTCAGAAGCCAAGTGAGAAGTGCACGCATCCGGCGTAATCTTACTCCCACCACCAAGGCCTCCTATATTACACTGCCACTTCAATAATAATTAAAATAAATACCGCACACTCCCCACCTTGAACGGTCCCGTTCAACATCATAATAAATTCAAACTCAGTCTATGCACATTACATTAAAAAAATCAAAGATATGCCTTAAATGATATTATATACTGCCTTCGATAAGGATAAAATAATAAACAAAACTAAATAAAACACAGAGAACATATTTACACAAGAATATATACACTAATATCAATTACATACAATTTTAGATTATTGTGTAGACTGCAATGGCAGTCTGAACAGCTTGATCGCTGGCCGCTCATATACTCCTGTTGAGGTCCTGACGACAGCTCTTCTGACCACTCCGTCGGCACCCGGCAACACCTTGGTGATGCGACCCAAAGGCCAGCAGTAAGGAGGAGCATTTGGCTCATCCACCAAATCCCCTACCACCAAATTAGGAGACTGGGAGGTCCATTTGGACTGGGCATGAAGAGTGGACAAATATTCCAACCGCTATCTCTTCCAGAACCGTTTCTGGAGAGCCTCCACTAATTGATATTGTCTGAAAGTCCCATCCTTTAACAACGAGATATCATTAGCAGGTGGAGCTGTGATTGGTCGTCTGATCAAAAAATGTCCCGGAGTAAGGGCTTCAAGATCGCTCGGAGAGCTTCGCAACGGAGTCAGGGGCCTGGAATTTAAAATCCCCTCGATTCTCACAGTGAGAGAGCTAAACTGATATAAGGTGAGGACCTGATCTCCCATGACTCGCTTTAAATGATACTTAGTAGATTTTACCGCCCTCTCCCAAAGGCCGTTCATGTGAGCGGCAGTAGGGCACGAAAATTCAAATTGTATGTCATTTCGAAGGGCAAAACCCTTTACCAACTCTGATTCCTCGGAATTATGGAGGAAGCTATCAAGTTCCCTTTTTAATGCAGTCCTAGAACCAACAAAATTCAAGTCGGAATACAAAAGTTTGGGTATGCCCCTTCGAGCAATAAATCTCTTGAGGCAATCAATAAACCCCTTGGCAGACAAATCCAATGCGACTTCAATATGAATTGCCTTAATGCACATACAAATAAATAAACATATGTATACCTTTAAGGCAGGAGCTTTACGAAGGTTAGAAGACTTTACAATAAACGGACCACAGAAATCCATTCCAGTATGGAAGAATGTGGGAGCAGGATTGACCCTACATGAAGGAAGATCTCCCATTAAAGGAGCGGTACTCCTTGGGTTCGCTCTGAAGCAAGTGACACATTTGTTGATAACTTGGCGAACAACTTGTCTCGCCGAGAGAATCCAATACCTTAAGGCAAGCTGGTACTGAACTTGAGCAAGTCCAGCGTGCTCCAGCCAAATATGATAATGTGAAATTAATAAATTTATTAAATGATGCCGTTTGGGCAAAATAATCAAATTAGATTCAGGTATACCTATGGCCCTTTGCAACCTCCCCCTGGCACGTAGCAAGCCAAAATCATCCACGTAGGGACACAAGCGTTGCACCCTTCTAGAGGGCAAGGCACCCTTATTAACCCTTTGAATGTCCTCATTCAAAGAGGAGTCAGACTGAATATGTTTTAGTAAATATTTTATTGCCTCTTCCCTCAAACAGTGAGGGATAGGGAGAGGCCTACATTTAGCACGATATTGAATTTTAAGGATGGTGGTCATAATCATGACTACCTTAGACCATGGAGAAATCCGTTCAAAGATGCCTCCCACCCCCTCGACAGAGATTAGCGAAATCTCCAGCTTGAGTTCCAACTGATCATCTGAATGTTGGCGATGACATTGAGTTTGGGGCCAAAAAGTAATATCTCTTTTCAAGAATTCGGGTCCTTCCCACCAAAGATGCTCTGAACCCAATTCAACAGCATGAACTCCCCTAGAGGTGAGGTCTGCAGGATTAAGGTTCCCTGAAACATGATTCCACTGATCTATGGAGGTCTTCTCTACAATTTCTGACACTCTATTAGCGCAAAATGTTTTAAGCAAATGAGGAGGAGTTCTAATCCAATCCAAGACTATAGTATTATCGGTCCATAAAAATACTGATTGAATGATCACATCTGTCGCAATCATGGTTACATTGTCGTGGGTTAATTTAGCTAGCAAGTGAGCACCCATTAACTCAAGACGAGGAATAGTCACCGGTTTTATCGGAGCTACCTTGGTTTTACTTGTAAGTAATCTAACATGTATGTCTTTGCTGCCTGACTGTAGGTAAAGGACCGCAGCGTATCCCAACTCAGAAGCGTCATAGAACCCATGTAATTGTAGGTTTGTAAAATCAACACACAATGGTCGAGGAATAGTGATCCTTTCTAATTTCTTGAACGAGGAGTACAAGGATACCCAATATGACTTCATATCATCATTCAGGGGGGAGTCCCAGTCAATTCGCAACTTCCACAAATCTTGGAGGAACCTTTTGGCTCTAAAGATTACCGGGGATATAAACCCACATGGGTCAAACAATTTAGCTGTACAAGACAGAACAGCTCTTTTAGTGAACACACCAGTAGTATCACTCAGCATTTCCGAAATCCGATACGATAAAACATCCATAGTTGGGTCCCAATCAAGACCTAGCATGTTTATAGAACCTTGCAAAATGACATCTTCCTCAGGAAGATCGGAAATCAATTCTCTATAATTCTCACTTCTTTAATGAAAAACCCGCAGATTTCAATAATTCAATTGATTTCGAAGTTGATCTCGAAGCTGAACAGCTTCCCTTAGTTTGGATGCCCCACCATGGAAGTCATCCACAAAAGAATTTTTTAATATTAACTGGCTTGCAAGAGGATATCGCTCTTTCTCTAAAGACGCCAGTTCCCGTAGGGTACGCAGGGCGTCCCATGGGGCAGACCCGGTACCATAAGTAACCGTGGTAAGTGCATAAATTTTAACAGGCTGATTCACGTCCTCTCGCCATAATATGCACTGATATGGATAATCATGAGGATGAACTAAGATTTGTCAAAACATTTGTTCGATATGACACACAAAAACATATGAAAATGATCTGAACAGTGTTATTACATCTGGTAACAATGTATTTAGAGGAGTGCCGATATGAAGAATATCGTTTAAAGAATATCCCGTGGATGTTTTTGCACTGGCGTCAAACACCACTCTGAGTTTTGATTTATCCCCATGGCTCTTAAAAATGCCATGATGGGGTATTATATATTTCGGAGGGCAATGGTAACGAATCATATGTCCCTTGCTCTCATAGTCCTCCATAAATTGGACAAAGCCTCTTGAACTGAGGATCCCGTTCAAACTTGCGCTCTAAGGCGCTAAACCTGCTCAAGGCATTGCGATATGAATCGCCTAATGGCATTGAAGGATTAACCTTAAGCGGCAATCTCACCTGAAACCGCCCAGAGCTTAACCTTACGGTATTAGCCTGAAAGAACTCTTCACACCATATTTCATCAGGGGATAGTTTGGTACATTGGGGAGGCTCCTCTAGGGCCCAAAACCTTTGAACAACAGAACTTAAAATATCATCTGCATCCATAGCAACTAGAGAGCTGCAGAAATTTACATCAACCTCACCTTGACGACAGTGATTAGCAGCAGTGGGAGTATTTCCCATTAATACAAATCCAAATAAAGTGGAGACAGCAACTGGATAGCAATACCCTAAGGATTGGATAGCTCCAGTGAGCACACATGCTGTGAGATCAGCTCCTAGCAAGCAATCGATGGGAGCGGGAGCATCAAAGGTAAGGTCAGCCAGAAGCAAGCTCTTAGTCTTATTTTTAAGTTCCGGAGCCAAGGGAACCCGAGGTGAATCACTCTCAATTTTGGGCAAGATACTGAACAAATGGTTTGAAACTACCACATCCCCAGTTAGGGTAGCAACAGCTAAGCTGGTAGCACCAACAGAAGTGGTTGCTACTTGGCCAATGCCTCTTATGATTTTCCGCTTAGGCAATTGCCTACACTTAAGTTCCTGAGCGCAATGCTCAGTTATGAATGACACATGGGAGGCGGTATCTAAGAGCGCATGTACAACAATATATTGTGTGGGACTAACTTGTAGTCTTACTAAGCAAGTGGCCGTTAAAACAGTTGAACCCTCCCACCGTGAGAATCAACAGGCTGGGAAGATAGGCATAACGAAGAAGGTGGATTTGCAAGATGGGATATCCCCTTCGTAGTTGACTCATTTCCTTGGTTAGACTGAACCTTGGGTAAGGTGGAAGAGAGACTAGGCGAATCCTCGGCCCTAAAATGCAACAGAGTATGATGACCCTTAGAATTACATTTACTACAAGCTGCCTTATTTAGACAAGTACCCTTGTGCCCAATCTGCAGGCATGATACGCATAATTTTTTAGTTTTGGCAATTAAGTATCTCTCTCGGGGAGAATTGCTGAGAAAGCTTTTGCACTGTGAAATGTGGTGATCAGTTGAATCACATGCGCTGCAATGCGCTACAGCGACGGCTAACGAGCTTAGTTCTCGTCCCTTCTTAAAGGTTTGATCAAGAGAAAAACGACCCTTAGGTTTCCCCCGAGCAACAGCAGGAGCTTTATTGTGGTTAGAATCCATATAAGATGATTCAAGAGATACATTTTCCAAAGTGGAGACATGACGATCCAGAAACAAAATTAATATATCCGGAGTAGGAAATTCAGTCTCCGAATAACTATTCTCAAATCGAGTTCTCAAATTGGCAGAAAATCTAGACAGTAAAAACTGTGAAAAGATAGTCATATAAACATTAGTCTTGGGTTCAATATTTTCCAGAGACTTCATGTGGGCATTAAAAGAATCTAAAAAGGCTCTAATAGACCATACATCATCAGAAATGTTAGGTAAATTGAGAACATTGCTAGCATGAAATGCAGCAGCTCTGCGAGGCTGAGAATATCTGCCCTTTAATAATTTAAGTGCTTCTACATAATTATCTTCCTTAAACTGAAGATGAGATACCACTTGCAATGCTGATCCCTTTAGTTGACTCAACAGAAATTCAAACTTCTGTAGAGTTATGAAAGAGGAACTATCATTAACGAGGCTATTAAATTGGAGGTGGTGGAACCCCCATTAATAACACATCACATTTAGCTTTACACCTTGAGTAGAAGGATTGGATCTCACCTAAACCTGAATACACCATATCCCCAGTTAAGTCCTCTGGATATTCTGGGGCCTCAAGATAAGGTGTCAGGAGCTTCAATGCAGCATCATAATCATAGTCCAGTGTTTGTGAGAGTTCCGCAATAACAATCCTTCCCTCTGATGTTCGGACATCAACCTGGGACAGGCCCTCAAAGGTTGTCTGCAATGATCTCTTAGAAGTTCGAAGGACACGATCAAAACTCGATGGCTTCAAAGTCATATTGAGTTATATAGAAAAAAAACAATTTCAAAATAAAATACAATCAAGAGATAGATTCAAAGGTAAATCTAATATACACTTATTAAACAAATAAATACAACAAAAGGTATTAGGCAGTTAATAAACTTCGTTAATAATGAATATTTAACAATATTATAATGTATAACACTATGAAAACACATTAACTTAAACCTATAAGCAATTAGTGAACAAGATATGAAATGTAAACAAAGGCAACTAAGGAAGGTTATATTACCCACAGTGTACTGTTCATGGATTACGTCACTCACCGTCACTATGGAAACTGACCAATAGATGATTCAACACTTCCGGAAGTTATATACGCACTTGCTGAAACCAAAGGTACAACAGACAATTCATAACAGGATTATAAGCATATGGTTATTACAAGAATACATAAAAAATTTACATAGATATACAATATTACAAAAGAATGATCTGTGCATAGAATGATAGAGAAAAAATCTGGTGCGATGCGCGCAACACACAACTTTCACTTACGAACTTACTTAGATTAGAAATCGACGTGTTTCGATAATATGTAAACGCCAATCCTCAAATTCACGCATTTTTCCAAATTTAAGTATATAATTATATTTGTATATCTCTATAAGTTATAGAGTATCTGTATAGCAAAATTTGGTAATTCTCAGCACTTTTCGATTCATTATTGCTAATTTATTTATGAAGGGACTAATTTCATCCACAGTCGAGTTTTTTTTTTACTGCCTGCTTGTTTTTTACTTCGAATTGCTTTTTGCAAATACATCTTGAAGGTGAATCGATATGTGTATTTACGTCTCTTATGCCTTTCTGGAAATCAGGAACGATTACTGTTCCTCTAAAATCGCTTTGAATTGTTTTCAAAAATTTATTACGAAACAAAAGTTTCTAGACTAAAATATACCTAAATTAATTATAGACTACTAGCTGTATATCCCGGTTTCACCCGGAAAATTTCAATTTTTAAATCTATAAACTGAGACTTTTATCGACTCAAACGGTTGATTTTGTAAAAGCCAATGTAAAGCGAGATCAAAACGATTATTATAACAATAAAGAATATACCGATCGGCTAAAGTTATGCAATTTTAATATGGACAGGTGTTCGCACCTGGTCTGAAAGAACCACTGAGCGAAATTTGGAGAATTTAGGACAAACGGTATGGATTTCTATAACGAACAAACAGAATTTCATCTTTATATGCATAGATTATAGCTGTATATCCCGGTTCCACACGGGGAATTTCATTTTTCTAAAGAAACGGTCGATTTCGTAAAAAAAAACATTGTAAAGTGAGATCATTATGATTTTTATAACAATAAAGAATATCAGCTGAAGATCGGCTGAAGTTATGCAATTTTAATATGGACAGGTGTTCGCACCTGGTATCAAAGAACCACAGAGCGAAATTTGGAGAATTTAGGACAAACGGTATGGATTTCTATAAAGAACAAATAAACAAACAAACAAACAGAATTTCAACTTTATTTATATAGATTATCTGATACCATATTTTTACACACCTGCGATGCTTCAAAAATTTGAGCATCACGTATTTACTCTCTTAAGTAAAATTGATCTTTTTATTAATAAATAAAAGATTTTATTTTCATTATACGTTTAATAAAATTTTGGCTGTCACATATAAATACATCAAATACCAAATTTGATCAAAATCGTTAAAGCCGGTTTTGAGTAAAAAAAAATCTGGTGCGTGCTCGCAACACACAACTTTCACTTACCAACTTACTTAGATTAGAAATTAATGCGTTTTGTTAATTGCCACTTCTCAAATCAACAGAAAGGCTTTAATCATGAACAATGGTCTGTCATTAAAGGCGTTCTCCGCATGCCTGTGCTAAAAAAGTTTTATGAGTTGACTTTATATTATTAATATTTTTCTTTTTTTCTTCTCTATATGTTTTCTTTATTTTTATCATAGCTCATATTTAGCCATTTCTCATTTTTAGGCGTAACGAGAGACAGTTAATTTCTCCATATAAACAAAAACAAAGGTACATTGTAGGAAACAAAAAAGGCCCCTACCCCATTTAAGCCCCCTCAGAACATTTTAATAATGATAAAGCTTACCTGATATTAAAGAACACCTAATTATCATTAAACTCGACGAATTTGATAAAAATCATTAAAGCCGTTTTTGAGATCATCGAAAAAAAGGTAAAAATTGGAAAAAAAATTATGAAATAAAGTGCCCCCTCCGTTTGACCAATTTTGATGAAATGTTGGGTGTCACATCTTTGGCATATACATACATCAAATACCCAGTTTGATCAAAATCCTTAAAACCGTTTTTGAGTAAATAAAGAAAAACTCGTGAAAATGATACAAAATTTATTCAGTAAAGTCCCCCCTCCGTTTGACCATTTTTGATGAAATGTTGGGTGTCCCATCTTTGGCATATTCATACATCAAATACCCAGTTTGATAAAAATCGTTAGAACCGTTCTTGAGTAAATAAAAAAAACTCGTGAAAATGATACAAAATTTATTCAGTAAAGTGCCCCCTCCGGTTGACCAATTTTGATGAAATGTTGGGTATCACATCTTTAGAATATAAATACATTAAATACCCAGTTTGATCAAAATCGTTGAAACCGACTTTGAGGAAATAAAAAAAAACACGTGAAAATGATACAAAATTAATTCAGTAAAGTCCCCCCTCCGGTTGATCAATTTTGATGAAATTTTTACAGTCATATCTCGGGCATATTAATAGATCAAATACTCAGTTTAATCAAAATCGTTAGAGCCGTTTTTGAGAAAATCGAAAAAAACTTCAAAAGTTATTAAATAAAGTACCCCCTCCCTTTGAACAACTTTGATGAAATTTTTGCTGTCACATCGCGGGCATATACAGACACTAAATACCCAATTTCAGGTTCGCACGGTTTATAGTTTTTGAGCTAGTCTGTTCACACACACACACACACACACACACACACACACACACACACAGACCATTTCGCGGGACTTGGTCATTTGGACTCAGGGAACCCCAAAACGTGTATTTCCGTTGAAAACCGGAAGTCGAAATTTTTCACGATCGCAATACTTCCACTTACTATAGATTTCATATACCAGGTGTGTAAATATGAAACCGGAATTCGCCAATGATAGGAGTTAGCAGTCAATATAATCTTCTAACGTCAGTGGTGTTATCTGTTTTTGCCTACATGTAATAAAGAGATCCAATTGATACCAACATCAGTTTCATTCTGTAACCGTGTTTTTAGTGGCGTTGAACATGTCGACTTTTGTGCCAACAAATCAAGATTTGCGGACAGCATTTATTTTCCGTTTCCTTCTGAAAAAAATTGGAGCATTATCACATAGGATGCTTGTTGAAGCTTACGGGGAGCATGCCCAAGGCAAATCTCAATGTTTCGATTGGTTCAAAAAATTTAAAGATGGATTTCGATAAAAGAAACTAAAACCATGGAAAACCACAAAAAAAAAACTTTAAAAACGCTGATTCGGAAGCGTTTGTTGGACAATTATTACATGGGACACCGTCTCCATTTGTTTGAAAGGCATGGAAAAGATCCAGAAGGTCGGAAAATGGGTACCTCACCAACTGAATGACAGACAGCAGGAAGCTCGAAAAACCTCATGGCAAATGCTGCTCGCCAGGTACAGAAAAAAAGTCATTTCTTCATCAAATTGTGACTGGTGATGAAAAGTGAATTTACTTCGAGAATCCTAAGCGTAACTCCTGGGTAATTTTGGGTAACTCCTGGTGAACCATCGGCATCGCTTGGGGAGGAAGAAAATGCTCTGTGTCTGGTGTGGTCAGATGGGTGTTACCTACTATGAGCTGCTGAAACCTGGGAAAACTGTTAATACGGAACGCTACCTACAACAGATGATAAATTTGAATAAAGATTTGCGCCAAAAAGTCCCAAATATCAAGAAAGGACACACAAAGTGATCTTGCTCCATGACAATGCCCCATCACATTCGGCTAAACGGACCAAGGAAACGATCCAAGTGTTTGGTTGGTAAATTCTTCAGCATGCGGCTTATTCACCAGATTTGGCCCCATCCGATTACCACCTATTTGCCTCGATGGGACACGCACTAGCTGAGCAGCGCTTCACTTATTATGAAAATGTACGAAATTGGTTAAGTGATTGGTTTGACTCAGAAGAGGAAGCATTATTTTGGCGGGGAATCCACAAATTGCCTGAATGATGGGAAAAATGCGTAGATAGCGAAGGACAGTACTTCGAATAAAAAAGTATGTATCATTTTTACACAATCAACTCTTATTTGCTATTTGAAAAATTCCGGTTTCATATTTACACACCTGGTAGAGGTAAGTGAAAGTAAAAATATCTTAATGGTAGGAAAAAACACGAAATTTAATACCCTCTGGTAGGAATATGAAGGCATAAAATTTAGACTTCACGGCAATTGAATGAAAATAAAATTACAAGAAAATTATCAAGACACATACTAATAAATCTGGTAGTACTCAGATATAAAAAAACTAATGTGAACTGTAATTGAATTTTGTGAATACACATGAGAATATATAAGCAATATAAGTAAAAATGTAATTATAAAGTACAAAAATGGTAGACTTACGGAATTTATCTCCACCTTTCACTGCATCCTGTTCAAGATTCTGGTCTGAAGGGAGAACCAGGAATAGGAAATATAAGGATTTTGGTAGACCAGAGTTACCTCCATTTAGAAACAGTCTTAACTTTGAAACCAGCGTACGAAGATATCCTTTACCAATGAAAGGAGCCTTAAGAAACGTGTTGACTGCACAAAGGTTCGAAACCAATGTTCGAAACCATCCCTTACCAATGAAAGGATAATTCAAATACATGTAACGGCACTGCAAATGGCGCTATCAGCACAACGATCTGAAGCAAGTGTTGCACACGACATTCAGAAGCCAAGTGAGAAGTGCACGCATCCGGCGTAATCTTACCCCCACCACCAAGGCCTCCTATATTACTCTGCCACTTCAATAATAATTGAAATAAATACCGCACAAGGATACTTTATGGGAGATTGAAAATGGTAAAAGAAAAATTAATTTTACGCAAATCAAGGCAAAATTTCTTTATCATATTCCTTTTTATCCTGAACTATAAGGAGTGATAAAATCTTATTGAAAAAATGCTGAAATTGGAGTTAGCCATTTTGTCAACTGGAAGGCTCATCGTACATAGTAATCAAACCAACTTCTTTTTCATAACTGCTATAAGAACACTTCAAACTTTTTTTTTTATTGATATTCATTCAAGTTATATCTTTTTTTTTATGTCTGTTTTTATTCACTCACTGTACTACTAAGAAATGTTCAATCATATTGCATTAAATTTACTGATATATTATATATTGATTAAATGTAATGTGTTGATCAATTAGCATAAAGAATCCAGTTGGTATTCTAATTCATTGCAGAGATGTAAAATCATTATTATAAGCAAAGGAGAAACTACTTATTTACGCTTAATTTTTTATAAATTTTAAAAGAACTGAAAAAATATATAACACTTACAAACTGAATGAATGGACAATAAACATTGAGTGAAACGCACCCTAGCGCTTCCTGGTAGTCTGGAGCTCGAACTAAATTTTTCATTCACTAACCCGTAAAGGTAGGCTAATTACATGGTGTGAGAGGCTTAAAATTCTGGTCCTCTTCTCTTCAATTTTACACACTAAAGATAAAAACGGAAAACTTCTTCATGGTTAGGGGTTATACTGCTACTCGACTATATAGGTTTCTTGGTCGTACGTGCAGCCTTTTTTGAGCCTTTTCGGCACGCACATTGTACACTTTGCTTTATAATATATATTGATTAATTATAAAAATGTATTAAAAAAAAAATACTGAAGTGAATACAGTCTTTAGTTATAAAATGAGCCTCATAATTATGAGACTGGTCTAAGTCAAATAAAAAAAATTTAGTTTATTAGTTATTTCGCCCCACATAACTTTAAACTAAATTAATCAATATATATTATAAAGCAAAGTGTACAATGTGCGTGCCGAAAAGGCTCAAAAACGACTACACGTGGGATTAAGGAAGTTATTTCAGCGTGTTGCTATATAACCCCTAACAGAAGAAGGTTTCTGTTTTTCTCTTAAGGGTGTAAAATTGAAGAGAAAAGGACTGGAATTTTAAGCCTCTCGCACCATGTAATTAGCCTACCTGAGATTGAGATACGAGTTTATGAATGAAAAATTTAGTTCGAGCTCCAGCCTACCAGGAAGCGCTAGGGTGCGTTTCACTCGATGTTTATTGTTCATTCATTCCGTTCAATTTGTAAAGGTTATGTATTTGTTCAGCTGTTCTTTTTAAATTACTAAAAAATCAAGCGAAAATAATTAGTTTCACCTTTTCTTTCAAAATAAAATAATGATTTTACGTATCAATTAGAAAACCGACTGGATACCTTACAAAATTACCATAATTTTCTCATAAGAAGGTTAATTGATTAACACATTATATTTAATCAATATATAATATATACCTACTTAAGTAAATTTAATGCAATATGAGTGAACATTTTTGAGTAGTACAGTGAGCGAATAAAAACAGACATAAAACAAAAAAGGAGAGCTGAATTGACTGATTATAAATCGAAAATAAAATGTTTGAAGTGTTCTTATTGTATGTAATTATGAAAAATGGTTTTATTACTATGTATGATGAGCATTCCAGTTGACAAAGTGACTAACTCCAATTACAGCATTTTTTCAATAAGATTTTATCACCCCTCATAGTTCAGGATAAAGAGAAATATGATGAAAAAATTGTGCGCTCATGATATTTTGGTTTTCACTTTGTAATAGTAGGTGCAGTGTCCGGCCAAATTACGGGGGGGGGGGATATCTTAAGGGAGATTGAACTGGAAGAAAGGTCTTAAAAAAAAAGTTTCTATGAATCTTCGGTAGTTTCTAAACTTCTGGATCTAATAGGACCATCACAGTAATCGGCGCTTAAGTTGTAATCGAAATATAGTTTTTTAACTAATAGATTTTTCAACCATAATCTAATAACTTATTATCTGCTGACTGCTTGGAATGGGCTTATAGAATTTAGAATCACAGAAACCATCAAAAACGATGCATGACTCGACAAAGTTGCAGCAAAATTAATTGTTCATTCACAATTTTCAACCCCCTTTAAAGTATATAGGGTTCCTTATTTGGGCGGACTCTGCAGATATCGAATCTTAATATTGATACCATATTAAAAGTTTCAAGAAAGTGCTAATTTTGTTCTATATTTCCTTTAATTTTAAAGTTTTTCTGTTATTAAAAATACCACACAACTACCGGAGCGAAGCCGGGCACCCTAGCTAGTTCAATATAATTTTTAAGATATGTATTATCAAAAACAGACCCTTAGATAGTGATTGTAATTTCAACATAATATATATATATATATATATATATATATAATATACATATATAATATATACAATACATTATATATAATTCATTTAGTTTATGATATATGGAGTGAAATAAGCTAATAAACTTATTTTTAAAATTTTTACTTAAACCACTAATAATTATGGGCTTAAACATTAAAACTAAATTAATTCACATGTTTAAAAAATCTGGTGCGTGCGCGCAACAAACAACTTTCACTTACCAACTTACTTAGATTAGAAATTGACGTGTTTTGCTAAATATCATTTCCCAAAGTCACATATTTTTCTACATTCATATCTTATTTTTGTTAATCTATAAGCCGTTTTTGAGTAAAAAAAAAAAACCCGTGAAAATGATACAAAATTTATTAAGTAAAGTCCCCTCTCCCGTAGATCAATTTTGATGAAATGTTTACAGTCATATCTCGGGCATATAAATACATCAAATACCAAGTTGTACAAAATCGTAAAAACCGGTTTTGAGTAAATAAAAAAAACACGTGAAAATGATACAAAATTTATTAAGTAAAGTCCCCCCTCCGGTTGATCAATTGTGATGAAATGTTGGTTATCACATATTTGGCATATAAATATATCTAATACCAAGTTTGATCAAAATCGTTAAAACCGTTTTTGAGTAAATAAAAAAAACATGTGAAAATGATACAAAATGTATTAAGTAAAGTCCCCCCTCCGGTTGATCAATTTTGATGAAATTTTTACAGTCATATTTCAGGCATATAAATAGATCAAATACTCAGTTAAATCAAAATCGTTAGAGCCGTTTTTGAGGAAATCGAAAAAAACTTAAAAAGTTATTAAATAAAGTACCCCCTCCCTTTGAGCAAATTTGATGAAATTTGTGCTGTCACATCGCGGGCTTATACATACTCTAAATACCCAATTTCAGGTTCGCACGGTTTATAGTTTTTGAGCTAGTCTTTCACACACACACACACAGACCATTTCGTGGGACTTGGTTATTTTGACTCAGGGGACCCCAAAACGTGTATTTCCGTTGAAAACCGGAAGTCGAAAATTTTCAAGATCGCAATACATCCACTTACTATATATTTCATATATAGGTAAGTGAAAGTAAAAACTAATGGTACTAAAGGGTCGCGGGTTCGAGGTGGCCCTAGGATCGTCCGATTAGCCTTTGGCCGTACGCACACGGGTCGATCGAAGATGCGTCGAGAGGTTCGCGCGTCGTGCTCGTCATGTACTAACCCTGCGGCACATGCGGTTGTCCACCGCACACAAGTCGATTATTTTATTCGCATCTTCCAACCAGGAACGTACTCAGTGCATTCGTTGACCTTTTTTTTCTTAAATATCAATCAAAATGGCTATTTCGATCTGTGAATGTTTGTATATTTCTAATCAGCATTAATAATATATGGTATTTTTGCATTTTTAGTTTAATTTGTATAAACTTACAATGAGCAGTTCAAGTTCAAGTGATGAGGAGGACTTTGAAATGTTTTTGTAATGTTATCTTATCCCTCTTGGAATATTCCTTCAATCTATAGTTGTACAATTGAGGGTATTTCTCCACTTCTCCAACAAATTTCACATTAAACAGCTAGAGACAGAAATTCAATGTTTTCAGAATTTTTACGACCAAAATATTCAAAAATGTGGGACCACCACAGTTTTCAACTAACATTTTTATTTTAGAATATTACAATATAAAATTTCAAAAAAAGTAAAAAAAAAAACTAAAATTATTTTTGAACTTAAATTTTAACTCAATCATAGTACATTAATAATCAACCTGTGTCACCTCATCTAAATATAATAATTGCTAAGAAAAAACAATTAACAACAAATTTAACAATAATAAAACAATTCAATGCCAAATTTTCCTGCCGTTACCACCTCGATTTTCTTTTTCTGACTAATTTTATATTTTATCATATTAAATTATTCGTCCATGTTTATCTTTGTATATAATTACGAATACACAAACATAAACATGAATCAATAAAATATAAAACGTCAGAAAAAAAATCACGGTGGCAAATGCATGAAAATTGTTTTTTGTTTGCAAACATTTATTAGAGGTAACACAGGTTAAATTTAAAAAAAAAATAATTTAGCACAAAAACAAAGCAAACAAATAAAATAAAAATTACCTCCATGACGAAGAGACGTGCGTTTCGCTCGATTTTTGCCGTTCCAAACCAATCGCAAAAGACAAGAACTACACAAGACGAGGATCCTTGCGGTTCTAGACGACCAGTGAACGACCCGTCTGCGGAGCTTGATGCCACAACAAAGGAAGTTGAGTGGAGGGGAGAGACCTACGGACTAGAATCGCGTCGACCACTTCCAGCGTCGACCCGTGTGCGTAGGGCCTTAGTAGCATTAAGGGACTTTAAACAAACAAACAAAAAACTAAATTCTTATCAATGATAAATAATAAAATTTTTGGATAAATTGCAATGCATTTTTTAGGATTGGTCCGACAAGTATGGAATACTCTGGTGTGTCCTCTTATAACTTGGTGGACGAGTGGAAAAGTAATGGGTAAGTTAATTTTTATTTCATAAAGTTTCATTAAAAATCAACTGGTAAAATATTAATATTTACAGGAACAATAAATTTTATTAATAATTAGTAATAAAAATGTATTTAAAAAAAATAAAAAAATTTCCTGAAGTGACTACACTCTTTAGTTATAAAATGAGCCTCATAATTAAGAGACTGGTCCAAGTCAAATTAAAAAAAAATTAGTTTATTAGTTATTTCGCCCCACATAACCTTAAACTATTTTATCTTCTAATAAAATAGTTTAAAAATTATAACTTAATTATTCAACCAAAGATAATAAATAAATAACATCATTAAACTAAATTAATTCAATATAGTTTTTAGGTATTTTCAAAAACGGACCCTTAGATAGTGGTTGTAATTTCAACATATATATAAAATATAATATTCATTTAGTTTATATTATGTGGTGTGAAATAAGCTAATAAACTTATTTTTTAAATGTTTACTTAAACCACTAATAATTATGGGCTTAAGCATTAAGGTACTAAAGGTCGTGGATTCGCCTTTAGGTGGCCCTAGGTTTTTTTAATGGGAGTAAAGAATCCTTGGCTATGCCATCCCACAGATAGGACGTAAGATGGAGGTACCGAGCCTGTACGATGTCAGGTACTCGTTAAAGATCCCTATCCTAATTATACCTGGATAGGCCAAATTTAGGACTCCCACTGTAGCATCGTCCGATTGATTAGCCTTAGTAGCATAAAGGGACGTTAAACAAACAAAAAACTAAAGTCTTATCAATCATAAGTAATAAAATTTTTAGTATGAATTGCAACGTATTTTTTAAAGAAAATGTGCAGAGATATGCGCAGCAGAACATTTAAGGAGATATAAATTATTTAATCTCACTTTGAAGATGAATTTGAAAAACCATCAAATAATATTTCTTTTACAGGATGTCTGTCATAATGGCGATACCATCACTTACATATGAAATACCAAGGTCATGACCAGTCTAGGAAGCACTATTACTTTTCTATGATTACTTATTAAATATAATTTTATTTAAGAACATGTATTTTAACCTTAGAACCACTAATTGTAAGGTATTCCCATTATTTGTGATCTTACTATTAAACATATTTTTTTACTACCTAATGCCAGGTAATGTAGACAAAATAGTTCTATATACTGGAGATTAGCATGTTAGATTGACAAAATTATGCTATTTAAAAAGTAAATAAACTTGTTTAGCTAATGAGAACTTTTGTTTTATCTTTTTCCTGTAAATAATACTTATTATCTTCAATTTATTATACTGGGGCTAGAATATGAACTGGTAGGCATTATCAGAATGGCATAAATTTATTTTTTTTTATATCCCCCAGTAAGGTTAAATAACTGTAATCCATGCCCTCTTACATTTATATAACTGTGATTCTTTTTTGACAACAGTGATTGATACTATATAATATACTACTGGTAATTCTTAAATTACATTCCTTTCATTTTGTTTCTAAGGCAGTATCACTATGAAGATTAATGAGATATAATCTGCCTTCCTGTTCAGGGAGCACTTTTCATAAAAATAAATAAGCTTTCGACCCCATATCCCTTGGGAGTCAGGCACCTTTGAGAACTAATGTTAAGCAGTTAACAAACAAAGTGGATCAAAGACATCAAACATATAACTTAAACAATTTGTAGATGACTGCACTACTCTACCAAGGAGAAAAGCAGTTACTAAAAAGTTGTGAGATAATGGTATCGTGAAATTTTCTATTTGATGCTTCACAGAAAAGCTGTTTGCTGCTTTTCTATAGAGCAAAGAATGGATAATTTCAAGATACCCTTATCTCACAATTTAGCGCGGTCTGGCACACACGCAGGCACGCACGGTGTATCTATTTGATAAAAGGGATAATTAGGGAATGCTACCATTGCAATTGTTACCAAATAATTAACTTATGGATCTTTGTTTTTAAAAATAATTTAAACTTTTTACCTAATTTACTTGCATTTTATATTTTTTCTTTCTACATAATTTTCCTTTTTAACAAATTTATCTTTTGTTTTGTAAAAAAGTACTTTAACTTTTTGATTGTTACCGAAAATTTGACTTAATTACCTCTTTTGTATTGAAAAATATTTATATAGAATTTTTCAATGCAAAATAAACATAGATTTAAATTTAATTATTAATAAAATGTAGGTTGTCAACATAAACTTCCAAATTATAGGAATAGAAAACCTGACTATAGACTAAGGAATATATCTTCAACCTATATTTTTCATCATTCACGAAACCCTTCCAATTTTTTGTCAAGGGTTACATTTATACCTGGTGCATAATTATTTTGGCAATTGCGCACAAAGGCATCCAATAGTTCTCTCAAATAAGTCCTATGATAATCGAATCGCAAACATTTTAAAAGAAAAAGGAACCGTTTTCGACCGTCTTCGAATGTTACTGGAGCTCCAAGGAGGAAATGTCCAGGGGTGAGGTAATTCAGATCTGTTACATCTTTGGTGACTGCACACAGGGGTCTAGAGTTCAATAGTCCTTCGATCTTGCACATAATTGTGGAGAACTCTTTGAAGGTGTATGGCTGTTTGCCAATGATCCTCAGTAGGATACCTTTGACTGATTATATTCCCGCCTCCCATAATCCACCGAAATGAGGAGCGCGTGGGGTAATGAACATTCACTCTACCCCCTGTGGAACAAGGTGATATTGAATGGAACCGTTATCTTCGAGGCGCTGCTTGAATATCTGCATTGATCATATTATTTGAATATCTGTATTGATCATGAATCTTGAGGCACCTATGAAGTTAGAGCCGTGATCTGACCAAATCACGTTGGGAGCACCCCTTCTGGCCGCAAAGCGGTCAAGGGCCGTGTTGGATTTACACAAAGTAGAATCCAATGTATTATATTAAATCAAAATATATTAATCATCGGAGGGGCCCATTTACTACGAATACCCCCTTATTGGTCACCCCGCCAACTCCTAAGCGGGCCCATGCATGGGTACCACCATTCCTTTAGCGTGGACTTTAGCCGTCCCCACGATAGTGAGATGGGAGTCTGACTGCTGCCACTAAGGGTGGCAAGAAGACCTCCATTCCAGGCTCAAATCACGCCTTACCGCCAGAGACAACTGCACAAGCCATTCGACACAGCGCCAACACAAGGAGAGCCCGAGCAGGGTGTATATTAATAAATTATTTATTTATTGTTCATACTAATTCATATTGATTTTAATTTGGAAATAAGTTATTCAGTTGCTAATTTGGATTTCATTTAGTGCAATATCCACTGCTGTTACCATCTCATTTGTTTGCTTATTATCATTTGTTTATTACAGTATTTATTCTAGTTTTTGCATGTTGAATTATTTATATATTATTTACATATTTACATATATATTAATATTGGCGCCTTTTAATATTTTTTTAGCATATTTAAATATTTATTCTTGCATGTTACCATATATTCTATTTATCTTTAAATTATTTATTCGAAAATTATTTATTAGAAATCTTTAAATTATTTATTTGATATTAGGATTTTAAAAATTAATATAATATCATTATTGTCAAAAAATAGAGCTAATAAAATTCAAACCAACAAATCTCAAAGTTGACAGAATATATTTTAACAGTTTAACAATTCCAATAATACTGAATGTACAATTAATAGAACGTATGTTCAAAACATATGGCCTATGCCGAACAAATCTTTCTCTTCTTAATTTGCGAATATTAAGTATTTTTCTCACATCCTTCCACCTAAGTCAGCAAAAGAGAAAACGCTTCCTGACTTACACCAAACTCGAACTAAGGCTTCAAGAGATGAAGCGATTCGGTATCTTCACTGCTCGTCTACTTCGAGTAGTCCTAAAAATCTCGACCAAGTCTTCTTTCTGGGTTGGCTCGGCAGATGACCCCGGTTCCGCCGTTTTGCTAGACCCGTTTGTTAAAAACTCATTGTCTCCAGATTTCACTTCAAAAGCCTCAGCTCCTTTAAGCCTGTTAATCATCAACGGAGGACTTTCTACCTGGTTTATATTACCATCATATCTCTTACACACAACACACCGGCTAATTACTTTCTTCACACTTCTTCGACCACCAACCACCCAATATCTTTCCCTTAAATTACAAAGTAATCCTTGGGTTCCAACATGACACAATTCTTTATGCCTACAAAATATCAACCTTTCAACCACAGGGTGATTTCCAGGAATTAAAACTGGATGTCTATAATCTTCTTCGTCCTCTCCTTGTGATACAGCTGTCCGAACCCTCAACAAACCATCGCTGTCTTCAAAAGGGAAAAGACACTTAATATTCTGCCGACTGACTCCCAAAAAACTTTCTCGCTGGACTATCCTCCAGAGGTAAACTCCAGCACACAAAATTTTTTCTAAGTTGAGTTCACCCTGCCTCTTTTCTGCATCCTTCCGGCAGTTGTAGATAAATCTTTTTATCCACGCTATCATTCTTACTATTTTATTGAACTTAGAGAAATAGGCGTAATACCAATCTTGATAATTCTCCTCAACCGCTGGCATTGCAACAATTCTTTTTCTTCTCTCCCCTTCTATTTCTTTTTCCTCATAAATTGTTGCAGCCTCTGGCCAATTTTCCATCGTTTGTCTGAGCCATAAAGCCCCTCCCACCATCTCGATTCCAACAGTTTCTTCGCATTGCAACCTCTCGACGGCAAATCTGCTGGGTTCTCTTCTCCAGGTACATATCTCCAATAACTATCTTCCTCCATTAAGCTTCTGATTTCTTTGACCCTATTATTTACAAAGGTGTCCCAATTATCCTCTCTTTCAATCCATGCCAGCACTGTAGTAGAATCACTCCAAAATGTTGTTGGAACAGCTGCTATACCTAGATCTGCCTTCACCGTTTGCTGCAATCGCACTCCTATGCTAGCTGCTAACAGTGCTAAACGGGGTATGGAAATTTTGGGTTTATTAATACCCACGGGTGCTACTCTAGCCTTTGCCTGCAACAATCTCACTATGACCCCTGTTTTATTTTCGATTCTCATGAAAATAGCTGCTGCATACCCAGATTTACTAGCATCACAAAATACATGTAAAGTTCTCGACTGTTGTCTATCATCTTCTATACCTATCCAACGTGGTATCTGAATTTCGGAAATGCAAGCAAGAGTTTTCAACCACTTCCTAAAAGATATGGCAATATCATCAGGAACGTCCTGGTCCCACCCTAATTTTAAAGACCAAATCCTTTGTAATAGAATCTTTGGTAGCAGAGAAACACAACAAGTTATACCCAATGGATCAAACAGCAGATGAGTTATAGAGAGAATTCTCCTCTTTGTTATCCTAGCGAGGTCATTCAGCATTGATCCGAAATTGACTAAATTGATGGACAAAGTATCGTTGTATTTATTCCACAATAGCCCCAAAACATTCGTTACTTCATCCTCACCACTTTGCTCCCAACCTCTCAAATCAAACCCTCTTATGCTCATGACTCTAGCAGCCATTGATTTAAATTTGATAGCCTCCTCCTGTGAATTAAAACTAGAAACACAATTATCAACATAGAAGGAACGAGATAATTTCAACAAATCTCTGTCCTTTTCCACCTCATATACGGATTCCAGATGCGTACGTATCACAGCTGCTAAAAGGAACATGCTGCACGCTACTCCAAAAACAACCCGGCAGTGCCTAAAATGTATTGTTTCACCCGAGTCCGCATCAATCCATAGAAATCTCAAGAAATCTCGATCTTCTCGCTTCAAACCAATCTGCAAAAAAGCCTTTTTTATGTCTGCAATAACTCCCACCCTTCCAACTCTGAAATTAGCTAAAACAAAAGATATTCTTTCAACTAAATTAGGCCCTTTAACTACGCAATCGTTCAAGCTTGGATGCTTACCTTCTCGTGCAGAAGCGTCAAACACAGGTCTTACCTTGGTGGTACTACTTGATTTGATAACTGGACGGTGCGGCAAATAATGGCATGCCTTGTTCATCTCATTTTCCGGGACTTTCTCGATAATGCCTTCATTCAACCATTCGTCAAATACAGCTTGGTATTGTGCACGATAATTTTCACGACCTAGCCTTTTATTTAATGACACCAATATACGCTCGGCTAGCTCATAGTAGTTAGGTAAAGGAGGATGATTTTCTATCCAAGGTAAACTTACTACATAACGATCGTAAGATATAGAAACATTATTAAGGAAATGCTGATACGCCTCCTCATTCAATTCCTCAGACTTCTTTTTCTCACTTGGCTCTGTAATGCCTAAGGAATCTAATGACCGCAAGTCCTGCATTGTAGCCTCCTTCACAAACATAGACGTTGTTTGCTTGCCTAAGCATTCCTCCCCAGGCACACGACCCATCAAAGTCCAACCCAACTTTGTTTCCATAGCAACTAACCCATTTTTTAACCCATGTTTTTTGCCTGTAAAAAGCTTCCTCGCAACATCTGCTCCAATTAAAATCTCTATTGGCTCATTTTCGAAATCGGTTAAGGTTATGTTTTCCCTACCTAACTCCTCCACCCAAGAACCGAGTTTTAAAGAGTCAATATCACCACATATGGCGTTTTGCTCTGAGGCAAGAAAGTTACAGGAGTAACTATGGTTAACATCAGATAAATAAATCCTATACTGATCATGCGTTTGCACCTTTGTGCTTTCCCCACCAAATAATGAATATTGGATTCTTTCCCTTTTAATAGCCTTATATCCCATCGCTAGAGCTAATTCAGTCAATATGTGACTCCTCTGAGAACCCGTATCAACTATGGCTCTAACATTTCTTGATATACCCGACCCATGGACTGTTACCATTAGCGTTTGGAGAAGTATCCTTTCACGCCGATTTTCTAGGCTCGCGAGCTGTTCACTAGTTTTTATTATTTCGGTTTTGTTTGAATCTCGCTCCTCGGGATTCGCTTCGCATAACAAAGTGTGGGTGCCTTCT